>CP136055.1:153859244-156495357 GCA_032464435.1 Aegilops umbellulata | reverse complement strand
GCAAGAGCCATCCGTGTGCCCTCTATGCATGCTGACCTCTTCATCTCACCAATACGCGGCACCGCGTCAAGGACTTGCTGCACCAAGCCGAAATAACTCTTCGGCTCCGATCTCCCCAGCCACAGATGACCCATGACGTACTTCATGGCGAGTCCGGACAACCTATTCAGTTCGGCCCATTGAGCCAAACGATCGTCCACTGCCAGCGAATGCTCTGGATTGTGAAACTGCGACCCGAAAAGCTTTTCCACTTCGCGATTTGATCTCGAAAGTGTTCGGTTACATCAGCAGCACTTGCTGCCAAATCCAGATAGGTGTCCTCCACACTCCACATCCGGTCCAACGGAGCAAACTTCGGATCACAAAACTTCCTCCGCAGCATAAAGGGCTTTCCAGCTGCAATCTGTTCGGCCTGACGCAGCTCCTCCTTCGCAGCTCTCATCGCAGAGCGAGCATCCTTGGCATCGGCAACGGCCTTCTCTAAGTCCGTCTGTCTCGCCCGGTCTTCTTTCTCAAGAAATTTGCAACGGTCTGCAGCGCCCCTTAACTTTTCGGCCATCTTGGCCATCTCTTCCTTGCTTCGGCAGTGAGCAGCCTGTTCGGCTTTCAGCTCTTCAAGGGCTTTCTTGGCAGCTGCATCACTTTTTCTGGCTTGATCCTTAGCTCGGGCAAGTTCTTCCCTGAGACTCTCCACGGCGGCCGCACCATCTGCGTCAAGCACACACATCGTAAGACACTGGCATAAAACTCTTCTTACCGGATGCCGCCCGAGGAATTACATACCTTGAGCCTCATCAAGCCGCTTGTTGACAAGCACGATATCGGCATCTGCCGCGTCTAGTTGCCGCTTTAGTTCAGCAAAATCATCAGTTCGGCTCGATTCCGGATACCCCGCCACCTACATTCAAAGGCGACATCTTAGACCTGGGATTATGATCCTCTGCGTGCCATCATTTCTTGACGACGCATAGAGTCTCAGGGGCTACTATCTACACAGGGAGCATCTTACTTATGCGCAACTGATGAAAGCATACATTATCCAACGTACCTCGAAACCCGTCAGCAGGCTTTTGACGGCCTCATGCAATCCGCTTTCTGCGGATTAAATCCTTTCAATCACCGCGCCCATCAATGCATAGTGCTCCTCTGATATAGAAGCTCGCCCCAGCAGAATATTTAGCTCCTCCGGCCGAGCACCAGACGGTGCCGGACTGGTCCCATGGCCTCTTTCGAAGGCTGGACACGGAGAACCTTGGGGGGCCACATAGCTATCTTCCGCCCCTACCTGATTCGGAGAAACCCTCCGCGACGACACCTCAGGGTCGCCCGCCTCACTAGGCGGCACGGCAGGGGGAGGCGTCCCGCTCTCCATCATCTCCGGAAGAAGATCCCCTGAAGACAAGCTCTGCTGAGAAGGGCTGAGGTCCAAACTACAAGGTGAAATTTCGGTTAAGTCTTCTTAGATATAAAATCAAGGATTTCCCTAATCCCTCAAAAGGAAAACCTTTCCCTACTTACAGCTCGCTGGAGGGCTGATCCCTGTGAGGGCGTAGCTCGGCCGAGGAACTCCCCGGCGTCGGAACCTCTGACGAGGATTTCCCCCCCCCCCCCCCGCTTCGAGGCCATGGTCTCCGGGTCGTCAGAGGCGGCCCTCTTCTGTCACACCCTGATTTTGGTGCCACAACACTCAAGCTAGTAAGTCATGATAAAATGTGGTTTGACAAAAACTTTTGAGTGTTTTGTCTTTGCTTTGATTGAATATTTGGCTATTGTTTGCAAGTGCTCTAAAAATCAAATAAATCCTTCAACTCTTATACTCCTTCTCCTTGATCCAAAACCTTTTCCCAATGATCATGCCATGTGTATAGTGCAATATAGTATTTTCTTACAAACATAATTTTGCCAAATAGTATTTTCAAAAATTAGTTTTTCCAAAAACCCCTTGATTGAGGTTTGCACTGAAAGTACTTAATTAAGGGCAGTAAAAATCTTTCCAAAAATATTTTTGACTCCTATTAGATATAGGTTACCCAGAAACTACAAAAATATAATTTTAGAAGTTATTTTCCTATTTTATTTAAAGGATTTTTCTTAAGGCCAGAAATGGTCTTAAATAGGTTAAAATTATTTTAAAGCTTTAAAAATATTTTAGAAAAATTAGGGAGACTCAATGGACATATATTCTCCATATATATGAGTTTCAACATATGGTCATGATCAAAATATTGCACAAAACCTCCCAAAACCATTTCAGCTCATTTCAAATATTTGAAATATTTCTATAAGAAATATTTTCAAATAAATTCAGGAAAATTCTAGCATGTCACATATGACATTTTTGATGATCTTGCCAAATACCATGTCATGGAGAATAGTATAACCCCATGAAACCCTCACAAAACCACTTCTGTCCTTTTTCAAGTTTGAACATTTTTGCACTGTCAAACATGTCCAAATGCTCTCAAACTTGGTGCACATGCTCAAATGGTGTAATAATGCATCTAGACCAAATGGCACAAGTCGAAGAGAATGTTATCTTGATCAAAGTGCCCCAAAACCCTCTCTGACTAGAATCAAATTTGAACAAGTTTGTACTGCCAACTTTTTCTCCTTGACCCCAACTTTTGTGAGCATGTTCACATGACCAAATTAGGCCACCACACAAAGTGGTGCGTCAAGGAGAATTGATTTGCATGACTAAATCTTGGTAAAACCATTTCAGTTGATTTCTAGGGTTTACCAAAGTTACATTGGCCACTTTGCCCAAATGAGCTCCAAATTGGTGGAAGGCCCTAATTATATGTGCCATTTCACCCTATGGAGCCTCATACCAAATGGAGTTTATTTTCTTGCCCAAACCAACAACAAACACCTTGTGTCACTTTTCCAAAATGCCATTTTTGACCTCTTCCACTAATCTCCTTGAGCTCAACTTTTTACCACAGCCCCTCCTAGTCTTCTCCTACCTCCAGTAACTCTCCCCTGGCCATTGCTCAATTACTAGAGGGGTAAAACCCCACTTCCTCTCTTTGGAAAGCCCATTTCTCTCTCTCCCTCAACCTCTCTCCTCTCCTACTGGCTGTCCAGGGCATCCAAGGCCCTCTCCCCTTTCTTTACTCCCTCCTAGACCTGATGGACATGCTTGGGAGCACCCACATTGCATAGAAAATGGCCATGCCGGCCACTTGGGCGCTCTGGCGCGCGCTACAGTGCGCTCCCGCACTGTAGCCGCCCCCTGCCAAGCACCTCCGGCCACCTCGGGCCTCCCCAGCGTGTCTCATGAGGCCGCCTTGGCGTCTGGGACATGGCAAGCTGCCGGCCCCCTCCTAAACCTCTCTCTTCACTCCTCCTAGAGCTCACCCGAGCGCGGCCTGGACCGCGCCCATGGTGCACCGGTGACCCCCTATATAGAGCCTTCCCCCGAGCTCTTCCTCTCCTCTGCTGGACCCCCATCACTCTCGTGAACCTCCCGGACATGCCCAATCTCCCCATCATGCCCTCCTGCCCTCTCCATGGCCACCATGATCGTCGTCGGCCTCCACTTCGCTCCGGCAAACCAGAGCCCCTCCCCCTCTCCTTCGACCTCTAGGAGAGCCTCCGCTAGGATACAGAGCTCCCCCGCTCATCTCCGCCTCGTCCCGTGCCTCGTGGTGCCGGTGCCGCGAATTCCTGATAGGGCCGTCCGCCACGACCATCGCCGGATTCGCTCCGGCCATTCCCTGCCGTCCCCGAGGGCGCCCCCTGGTGCGCCGCTTCCCGGCGACCCCCCTGGTGGCCGGGGCTTTGCCGGGTGTGGCCTGTGCCACCGGGGGCAAGCATCGGCCACCGTGCTGTCGGGCTCGATTCCCCTCTGTCCCGAGCGCGCGAGGAGGGAGACGACCCTGCGGCTGGAGCCCGCAGGTCAGCGACCCCGTCGGCCCGCCACGTCATTAAGTGGATACGCCCCCACCGGTTCTTCGCCTCTCTGCAGCGGAAACGCCTACGGGGAATATGCCTTCGATGTGGCCCTTCCCGCGCGCAGCTGAGCCACTGGGCCGGCCTAGTGGCTATCCCTCGCCGACGCGTGTTTTAGGTATAAGCCTAAAGATTTTCTTCTTTTCTTTTTCTGTAGAATTGTAAAATCCATAAACAATTCAAATTAGCTCCAAATTTGATGATTCAAATTTCTATAAGTTCATAAATTCCTGATCTATCACATGGTGCAATTTGCACATTTTTCCATAAAGATTTTCTTCACAAATATTTATCAAATCCTATTTTTCCTATTTTAGTGATAAACTTTAGAAAATCACAGAGAGCCCATCTTTTATCCAAATTCCATGATTCAAAATCCTAGATGTCTATAAGTTCAAAGCTAAGTTTTTGAACATTTTTACTAATACTTTCTGTATCACCTAAAATAATGGTCTATTTCTTCATATTTGTCAACTTTGCAAATTCATAGGAAAATCATTTCATCTCCAAATCCAGTGAAACCAATTCCTAGATGCCTCTAAAATCATCCTTTGTTAAATGGGTCGCACACTAGAATCCTTGAAAGATAGTGATCGGGTGCTTACCCCGGGTACTTGAGGTACCGCGGGTCGTGGATGACGCGGAAGTTCCCCGGATCTTGTGGGTAAAGTGTGCAACCTCTGCAGAGTGTAAAACTATTCGAATAGCCGTGTCCATGGTCAAGGACAGTTGGGTAACCGCTCTTGGGCTATGTCCACTTGTTTACAAACCAGTGTGTGTGGGAAGAACTACTTGGGTCAAGTCAAAGGACTTGACATGAATGAGTTGGGTTGGAGCCCACTCTACTTATGTTGATATCTGTAACCTGTCCTCATGGTTACTTGAATTCTCCTGATGCATGTCTTACAAGTTGTTGAACATGTCATTGCACTCAAAACTAGCTTTCCGCAAAAATTTACCTATATCATGCATTGTTGTACCTTGAACCAAAACATGGGTTGCTTGCGAGTACATTCAAAGTACTCATTGGCTTGCCACTGGTTATTTTATTGGCCAGGCATGAAAGAACATGGTATGAAGAAGAATACATCAGTGACGAACATGCGAGCTAGGACGCTTCCCAGTCAGAATGCCTGTAGGGTTAAGGCAGATGGCATGGGTCCAAGTTATCGACGAAGTTTTCCGCTGCAATGTTATTCTCAAGACTTGACCATAATGGTCCTACTTGTGTAATACGGTATGTATGGATGTAAGACTCTTGTTATTCAGCTTCTGTGTGTTTAGTGAGCATTGATCTCTAGGATCACTGTACACGTGCATTCGGTGATCATGACTTATGAGTCGGGGTCCCCACATCTTCCTCCTCTTAGGAGAGGAATTGTCGGTTCCTCCCTTCGGAGCAGCCTCCTTCGAGGAGGCCATAGTTTCCTTGTTCTCCCCTATACTTCCCTCTAAAGGCATTATCTTCAACATCCTGACAAGCACGGGGTCCGTCCTGGTTTCGGGAAGGGGAGCCGGACACCTGATCAGCTCCGCCTTCGCTATCCACTCCTGTTTAAAAGGACAACTCTTTTAGGGGCAAGTTTATGATAATTATACGGATAATAGGTCCGGGCACAGGGTTACTTACTTGAGTATCCGGGCGATTGCAGCTTAGGCCCGCATCCTCGGTCAAGTCCAGACAAATCTCTTGTGATCTGAAGAACAGTCTATACATCTCCGCGGGTGTTGCGCCCATGAAACTCTGAAGAGCTCGCGGTCCCTCTGGATTAAACTCCCACAGGCGGAGGGAGCGACGTTTGTCGGGCAATATCCGGCGAATCAGCATGACCTACGTCACTTTGACCAAGCTGAGGTCTCCTTCTAAGAGATCCCTAATGCGGCCCTACAATAGGGGCACATCTTTGGGTAACCCCCAATCTAACCCTTTGCTGACCCATGACGCTAGCCGTGGTGGGGGACCTGAGCGAAAGGCAGGAGGCGCCACCCACTTGGTGCCCCGGGGAGCGGTGATATAAAACCACTCTCGTTGCCACAAGCCTAGCTCCTCTTGAAAAGAGCCCTCGGGCCATGGAGCATCAGCATTTCGGCTTATGACAGCGCCTCCGCACTCTGCGTGCCGTCCCTCGATCATCTTCGGCTCCACTTTAAAGGTCTTGAGCCATAATCCGAAATGAGGGGTAACCCGGAGGAACGCTTCACACACAACGATGAATGAGGAGATGTGGAGGATGGACTCCGGAGCTAAGTCGTGGAATTCCAGCCCATAATAAAACAACAGCCCTCTCATAAAGGGATCCGTGGGGAAGCCTAATCCCCGAAGGAATTGAGACATGAACACCACGCTCTCGCCGGGCTGGGGACTGGGAATGGCCTGCCCTTGAGCAGGCAACCTGTGCGAAACTTCGCCTGTCAAGAACTTAGCCTCTCTCAACTTTAGCAGGTCCTCCTCCGTGACGGAGGAAGGCGTCCATCTGCCTTGAAGGTCAGAGCCGGACATTGTCGAAGGTCCGAAGCGCCTGGAATCTAGAGCCTAGGGTGTTGGAACTCGAGGCGACGGGCGAACTCGCTTGAGATTTAAAGGATTAAGGCCTTGGTCTCTTTATAAGAGGTTGAAGACCAAGAGCCCTCCCCGTAACCGTTTGGGACTCATCTTTAATCGAGGAAACGTGCTAACGGGCACGATTGGGTTACCCACGTCCGTATTGATGAGAATCCCGTAAAAGGGGGACACGATCTCTGCTTTAACAAGACGTGCCAAGGAAATCGCCTCGCAAGACGTGCTGAGGTGGAAATCAAAAACTATTCGAGTAAAGGACTTGGCCGTAGTGTAATGACGCACTGCAGAATACGTCAGCAAATTTGATTTGTGTTAATTATCTCTATGGCAATATGTGGAAACTTATTTTGCAGAGCCGGACACTACTCTTGGTGTTTACAATCTTCTATGAAGGACTTGGAGGAGTAACCCGCCTTGCAATGCCGAAGACAACTTGCGCGCCGGACTCGTCGTCATTGAAGCCTGGTTCAGGGGCTACTGAGGGAGTCCTGGATTAGGGGGTGTTCGGTTAGCCGGACTATACCTTCAGCCGGACTCCAGGACTATGAAGATACAAGATTGAAGACTTCGTCCCGTGTCTGGAAGGGACTTTCCTTGGCGTAGAAGGCAAGCTAGGCGATGCGGATATTCAAGATCTCCTACGATTGTAACCGACTTTCTGTAACCCTAACCCTATCCGATGTCTATATAAACCGGAGGGTTCTAGTCCGTAGGACAACTCCATCATACAACAATCATACCATAGGCTAGCTTCTAGGGTTTAGCCTCCTTGATCTCATGGTAGATCTACTCTTGTACTACCCATATCATCAATATTAATCAAGCAGGAGTAGGGTTTTACCTCCATCGAGAGGGCCCGAACCTGGGTAGAAACATCGTGTCCCTTGTCTCCTGTTACCATCCGGCCTTGACGCATAGTTCGGGACCCCCTACCCGAGATCCGCCGGTTTTGACACTGACAGGCCTCCTTTTATAGTTGAAAGGGTCTGCCACAGTGACACACAGGAGGTGGAAAGGCATACAGTGCCCTGAGCTTATCGCTCGTATTACAGGACAAGACACATTTAATGGATAGCTTAGGTGTCCTCTTGCTTTATTGGGGACGGGGCGAGGCCCATCCCGTCCGTCGCCGCTCCTCCTTGCCTTGACACATGCCCCGGCCTATGAGGTGTGTGGTGCCATGTAGGCAGTCAGGCAGCTGCGGTGGCGCGATGGTGGAGCCTTCACGAAGATCTGCATGTCGCCACGCAGGTGCTCAATGAGTTGGCCTGGGAGCTGCATGTTGCCATGCAGGTGCCCGCTCAGCTGGTTGGACTGGCAGCTACATGTGAACGGTGGCGGAAGCTTGTCCGGCATGGGTTTGGCGGCGGCCCCGCTGGCGTCCTTGGTGAGGGCCTTGCCGAGTGGCCCGGCAAGGGCCTTGTCGTGGCGTGCTGTCGTCCCCGGCAAGGACCTTGCTGGGGGTCTGGTGGTCTTCCTCGGCAGGGATCTTGCCAAGAATTGTCGTCTTCTAATCCTCATCTAATCTTGTACATGTCTTCACAAAGATCTGCATGCCACCACAGAGGTGCCTTCCCAAGCCCTGGCCCCATGTTGATGATGGCGCTGGGGGCCGTGGGCTCAAGGGTGGCTCGCTCTGTTGGTGTGGGGCGAGCTGTCCCGGCAAGGGTCTTGCCGGGGCCATTGAGGCCGCCCGACAAGCGTCTTGTCGGGGGAACCTGCTTCGTCCCTCTGCTCTTCGTGGTCTTGGCCTTGGCGTTGCTTTAATCGTCTTGGGCTTCGGTCTTACCTCGGCTCACCTCCATTGTTCTGCTTGGTGTGGCCGTGGGTGCGGCTCTAACTTCCGTGCATAGGTAAAGGGGTATAGAAACGTGCCCCTATTTTTGTACACCGACACCGTTCATCAAATGACAACACATGTCTATGGTTAGGAAACTTAACCATCTTTGATTAACGAGCTAGTCTAGTAGAGGCTTACTTGGGACACGGTGTTTTGTCTATGTATTCACACAGGTATCAAGATTCCGATTAATACAATTCTAGCATGAATAATAAAGATTTATCATGATATAAGTAAATGTAAATAACAACTTCATTATTGCCTCTAGGGTATATTTCCTTCAACGAGGACATGTCCTCGGCTCTAGAGATGTTCAACATGGCAACCAGGTGCGCAAGGGCCGAGGAAGGTCGCCTCTCCCTCCTGGAGCTTTCGGAGGCTGACCCAGAAGACAAGAAGGCCAAGGCCAAGGACGTGAAGCGCAAGGGCCTAGCTGTGCTCGCGGCCGAACCTGATATGAAGCGTGGCTATGACCACCCCGTGTCCTCCAAGGGCAGCCGCCCGTTCTGCGTCTTCCACAACGTGCACAACCACAACACCAATGATTGCCAAGACCTCAGGGCCATCCGCGACGGGCGTCTCTGTCGTTGCCCCGAGCACAACGACCGAGGCTATGGTCGCGGAGGAGGCCGAGGCAGAGGACGCTGGGACAACCGCGATCCCCGTCAGGACTGGTGCGATCAGCCTCGTGTGGACCGTTGGCAGGGCCAGCCTCGCGAGGGTCCCTGGAGGGATCAGCCTCGTGAGGACCGTCCTTAGGGCAATGATGGCCTTCCTCCGTTGCTGCCTCCACCAAGAAGGAATGATGACCGCCACCAAGATGATGGTGTAGGGGGTTTTCAAGAGCCTCATGCCATCGCTTGCATCCTAGGCGGTGCTCAGGCCCCCGCCTGCCATCACATCTTCAAGAAGTTTGCTCGCGAGGTGAACGTGGCCCTCCCCAAGCTTGAGGCGACGCGTCCACTCAGGTGGTCCAAGTACGCCATCACCTTCGACTCTACTAACCAGCTCAAGTGCACAACCACTACCGTCGCGCTCCCGATGATCTGCTCGCCTACCATCAGCAACGTCCTCGTCACCAAGACACTCATCGATGGTGGCGCGGGGCTCAATGTTCTCTCCGTCGAGACGTTCGACAGGCTCCAGGTGCGCTACGACCAGCTCTTGCCTACCAAGCCTTTCTCAGGAGTGACCGACAGCTCCATCACCCCGGTAAGGCAGATCCACCTCCCTGTCACCTTTGGCAAGCGCGACAACTACCACACTGAGCTCATCGACTTCGACGTCACCAACATTCGCCTCCCGTACAATGCCATCCTTGGGTATACAGCCCTGGCCAAGTTCATGGCTGTGACTCATCATGGCTACAATGTCGTCAAGATGCCAGGGAGCGGTGGCATCATCATGGTCGCCTGCGATGAAAAGGACGCGATGTGCTCCCTCGAGCGCACCTACCAGGCTGCGGCGGTCGAGAACCCATATGACGAGGGCGCTGTCTACCCTCCTGAGGCCGTCCTCAAGAAGAAGAAGCAGCAGCTCCGCCTAGGAACTCAGGAGGATGGGGCGTCCAATGGCCGTGCTTCCGGACCTGCGCCCACTAACGGGGCACCTTCCCCTCTCCCATAGGAAGGTGCACCCGGAGCTCCTCTCAGGCTGGGCTCGGTGGCTCTCCTCTGGAGGGCCTCTGACCTGGCCAGCGTCACGAGGGAGGCGCTCGGGCACTATGTGGAGGCATGCTTGAACGCGCGCTTCCGCAAGGAAAGCGTAGGGCACAAGGCACGAGGCGCTCTGGAGTTCATCACCAAGGCAAACAAGGAGCTTCAGGAGGCAAGAGCCATGCAAGGCGAGAGTCGCCCTGCACCACCCAGCATGGCTCCCTCCCCTGATGAGGGTAGCGAGCCGCGCGTCTGCGTCAACTTCCCAGGGCTCAACAAAGCCGCGTCTCAGGAGCTCTTCTAGCTGTTCCACGTAGGCCGGTGTGAAGGCCCCCCTCACAGCTACGTTCGCATGCCTTTCGGTTTGCTGAACAGGGCTGCCACGCACCAGCACCACATGCGGGGCGTCCTGGCGGCTCACGAGGCCAGGCACCAGGCGATCTATCGGAGGTGGCATTGGATCCTCGCGAGCCTCTCGGGCCTCTAGAGCCTCACGAGGTTCAGGACCAGGACGACTCGTGAGGAGAGACTTCTGCAGCTCGCGTCTCCATCTACTCCAACACCTCTTTAGCAATGGTGCCAGGTGACATTTTTTGGTTTGCTCAGTTGGGGGCGCCCCTCAGGCTGCATTATCCCCAAGCCGTGTGGGTCTGTCCCTGTGGCATGTATCGTTTTCCGCATATATCAAAACTGGCCTTACTCTTTCATGAGTTGCTTTGTGATTATCACCTACCTGTCCGGTGCTTCGTCGCCCTTCGCGACCTCCGCGCCCGTGCAAGAGTCCGTCCATGCAACGCTGATAAATCTGAGAGATCAAGCTCTGACTCACGGCCTGCCCCACTCACGTCACCTCACCAGGTCCTCGGTGCCTTCACCTTCTTGCGGAAAGATCAATGGGAGGACATAAAGCGCAGCTATGTGTTATGATCTCTTTCTCCGACTAACTAGCATGAACCTCCGGAGCCAGACTACGAGCGGCCATGCCGGCCACTCCCTTTTTGCACAATTCAGACGCATGTTAAAGGGGGCTCCTGAGCATTGCACCACAGGGGCTCCTACTGGCTCACGAGCCCTCAACCCCTAGCCTTGACCATGGCATCGCGACCTGGCATACTGGTGGCCGTTGAGCCTCGGTCAATGGCCGGGACCCGAGGACATAGAGCATTTATATGAGAAAAAAGGGGGGATCAGCACGAGCCCTGCCTAGAAGCGCCACCACCAGGACACGGTCATGCGTCGTGCAAGGGAATCACCGCGGTTCACCAAGATAAGTCGCCCCATACATATCGGCGTGAACCTCACGACCTAGTATATTGACTCTCGCGATCTCGCTCGGGCAATGTAGCTTTCCTTTTCAGCCTTGAGGGACCTGCTTGCATGCTAAAGGGGACCTCCTCGGCATCGCGCCTCAAGGGCTCTTACCGGACCTCGCGTCGCTCACCTCCTGGCCTTGACCACGGCATCGTGACCTGGCATACCAGTGACGGTTGAAGCCTGCCTGGGACTAGGTCCTGTCCGCGTAGAGCACTAAGCTACCTCGAGAACAAAAAGGAGCACCGTGCCTAAGTGAGATACATAATTACAACATTGAACTAGGAACGATAACATTAAGACAAAAGCATTACAGTTTCTTACACATCCCCATGGGGCTCGACGCGATTCCACACAGGGAAAACAAACGAAGAGGATTGTGAAGAACCCCGGCCCCAGGGCGTCACCGGCAACGCCAGGAAGATGTCGCGGCGGCGCTTCGTGCGCGGCGAGAGCTCGACGGCTCGTAGCTGTCGTCATCCCTAGACTCCGAAGAATCGCTAGATTCCGGAGAGTCGTTGATGCTGCTGGAGGAGCTACTAGCAAGGCCAAGGGCAAGTTCAGCGCCCGTGGCCGCACTGCATGGATCGCCTCTTCCGGAGCAGCACTCCAGGTGCCGGCCGTCTTCCCCGAATACCTTGAAGAAAAGCTTTGACACTCCATGGTATTCGAAGTGGATGGCGAGGGCCCCCTCCGGAGAGGAGGCGCGGGCGATCTCGCCCCATCCTCGAGTCATAAAGACGTCACCCGAGGGGACGACCTCGACCTCTGCTTCCGTAGCTTGGCTGCAGCACCCAGCGTGCTGCAGCCACAGCTCGACGGGCCCCCTCGGCGGTATCTCCTCAGCAAAGAACCGCGGGATCCGGATCCACGTGGGGGGCGGTATTGCCGCCCACACCACGAACTCGCGTGACATGCCCTCGGCGTGAGTTTGCAAGCCGGCTAGCTGTGCAGCCACAACCCGTCCTCCGCGACCCCGACGCGCGCGGCACTGGGTGGTGCCCCCCTGCCAAGGGCTTGGCGCGCGGGCGTACATAGGGATCGGTTAGCCAGGCGGAGGCCTCTCGGGCCAAGGACGCGTCACCTCCTGCCCCTCGACGGCATCGCGGGAGCGTCCAAGACTTTTCTTCATCGAAAGTGGCCCGAGCTCCTCCCGAGGAGATTTTCCCTTCTTCGCCGCGGAAAACCTCCTTATCGGTGCCATGGACGCTTCGGGAAGACGGTGAGACTAGAAGGAAGAAGAAGGAGCAAGCAGCGAGAAGGCGGAGATGAGAAGGGGGTCCGCTCCTCCCCCCATTTATAGCTAGGGGAGGCCAAACGCCGGCCTCCATGATCTCTGGTAATGATGATCTTTCTTGCATGCAGCGGACTCTTGTCAAGTTGAACGGTTGCCGAGGCAGCATGGGGAAGAGGAGATGCGCACATCCCATCAAGCGCCATGTGTAGACCGGGGCCGCAAGCGGTTGGGGCCCGTGGCGCTTCGCTCTTGCCCTTTGGCTTCACTTCGAAGCCAAGTCCGAGCACGCCTTGGGCCCAGGGGCTACTGTCGGCGTTCTGGGAACCGGGGTACCCAGACTTGCTTACCTGGGGCCCATGGCGTGGCTCCATCAACGGCCTGGTACGACCCACCTTCATCACCAACAACACAAGAGCCTCGCGAGGTGGACGACGCCAAGACCTCCAGAAGGAGTTGCTTCCTTAGGCTGGCTCCTGAGGAGCGGAGATTTCCATGCGAGCCCTCACCTCATGAGGTTCGGATGACGCAAGCCATGACGACCAAGTCCCGGCGGGCGCCAGCGGGCGCAGTACAACAGGTTTCCTCTTTGGTGCTAAAGAGGCAACCGCAGCCGTGGAGTCCCGAGGAATCAACCAAAGGTTTCCATTTCCATGCAACAAGATGAAGACTGCCAGGACGGCCGGACGGAGGTCATCGCCGAGCACACCACGACATCACGACCAGAAGCTTTGCAGGCGATGACCATCTTTCGTTAGGATAAGATGTACTAGTTGTCTCCCTTCGAATTTGGCCGTTGTGGGATCCCTTCCCGCCTTCATTTGGGAAGAGGACCAACGCCACTATAAATATAGCCTAGCCACCACCATAGAGGGGTAACCAGACCATCCACACTCTCACCAGCTGACACAAACACAAGAACACACCTCCTTAGGTTGTTCTTCCACTGTACTAGTTCATCCTCAGCCCACCTTGACGCTAATCCACCACAAAGCAGGAGTAGGGTATTACACCACAAGGTGGCCCGAACCTGGGTAAATTGCCTTGTCCTGCTCTTCTTCAGTTCATCGAGCTAGGCCGTGAGATCGACGAGTTGGCAGACTGGAGAGGTTGAGTTCTTCACACGCACCCGAGAGTTCGAATCTATCTTGGGTCTGCGGAGCCTCGAATCCGATAGGCGTATCAAGCGGGTGCATGCTCCCATATGCACGGTCGCATGAAAAACTAGATAAATGTCAAAAGGGGTTAGGGAGAACGATGGTGTGTCATACGACAGCTCGCACTCGTTTGAGCGGTCGTATAAGACCCTCGTTGAAAATCACCAAGAAGTCTAAAACAAAAGACGATGTTTCACGAGGGTAAGCGCTTGCAAGTGCGGTCATTTGAGTCCTCGAGCGAAATTAACCAAGAGAACATGGCAAAAGGCGGTCTATCATATGGGCGCAAGCGATTGTATCAGCACTCATATGATGCCCTGCCTCGCACGTCTTCGACATATAGAATGAATAATAGTGTTTCATACAGGCGCTCATGGCCCGTGTTGGTATGGATGTACAAACTCCCCCCTGGTTGTGCATGAAGTAAAAGTACATACACATGAGCATGCTGATTCAAGGGCCGAAACAGCCGGGAAATAATATTAATCTATATCTAGGGCTACTTCAAGAGGAGTTACACACGTTTTGGAAAACATCGGCAAAGACATGGGATGGCAGCAAAGGCAAGTATTTCTATATGAGAGTCGCGCTGATCACGATGGTGCACGATTATCTCGGTTATGGATATGTTGCAGGCCAGGTGTGCCACAGATATTGCGGATGCACGCAATGCATGGATGATACGATGTCTCAGCAGCTAACGTCACCGAAAGATGGCGGGTCTAGGAAAATCTTGTACGTCAGGCATCAAAGATGGCTCGAGAAGGACGACCTGTGGAAAAACCGTGGAGATCTATTGAATGGTGAGGCTAAGCATCGAGGACCTCCACGTAAGCGGAGCAGCACCAAAATCGATGAGCTGTTGAAAAACTGGGAATAGTGCCCCGCGCCGGGAAAGACGATGAAAAAGGCACTGGAGCCGCTACTGAAGGTATGGAAGACGAGGTCAGTTTTCTGGGACTTGGAGTACTGGCACAAACTAGACACGCCTCATTGCCTTGATCAAATGCATATCTGTAAGAATGTCCTTAAGAGCTTGCTTGTGACTGATGAACATGTCGGATAAGACCAAGGATGGGCCAAAGGCAAGAAGAGACTTGCAAGATTTGAAAATCAGAGTAGATCTGCCCATGCTGCCCTGTAAAAAGGCAGAGGAGACAGAGACAAAGACAGAGGCACGGGAGAAGAAAAACAAAAAAGTGAAGGAAGAGGATTATTGCCCCCCTTCTTGCTTCACCTTTTGTCCAGCTGAGATCTATCAATTCTTCAAGTGCCTTACCGGAATCAAAGTTAGTTCCAATTACTATGGGAAGATAAGCAAATTTCTAGACATGAAGAAGAAAAAGTTCAGCAAGATGAAGTCCCATGACTGTCATGTGATGATGATGCAGATACTACATATTGCCATTAGAGGGATAATAGATAAGAACATCCGTGACACGCTTATTTGTCTCTGCAACATTTTCGACGTCATCTCACAAAAGTCGATCAATGCGAAGCAGCTCCGAAGGCCACAGGAAGAGATTGTTGTGATACTAAATGAGCTGGAGATGTACTTCCCGCCTTTGTTGTTTGACATCATGGTGCATTTGTGTGTCTACATTGTGGATGACATAATAGACCTGGGGCCGTCATTCCAGCACAACATGATGCCGTTCGAAAGGATGAATGGGGTCATCAAAGGATTTGTTCGTAACATGTCCTGTCCAGATGGAAGCATGGTCCAGGGCTATCTGACACAAGAATGCATATCTTTCTACGAGAATTATCTATATGGCTGAGGCCGGTCTGGTATTGATTTCCCTGTTAAGAAGCACCTTGGGAGGCTTGAAGAAGGTCACTCCAACTTTCGCAGGGAACTACATGTGGGTTGCTTGAATCGACACAACAACTTTGACATAGCAAACTTAGTAGTGCTACATCACCTAGACATGGGAGATCCTTTTGTGACACTGCTCAAAGAAACCATCGCAAAGAACTATCGTGACCGGGGCCTATGCAGGACGAATGCCGAAGTTACTAGAGAGCACAACTCCACTTTCCTGCATTGGTTCAAAGATAATATTCTTGCTAATCCCCCGGAAGAGGGCTCTAAGGACAGATTGCTCCTATACGCCTTAGCACATGGCCCCGCAGCCAACCTCACGACCTATCAGGCATATGATATCAATGGATACACGTTCTACACGGAGGCCAAAGATATAAAAAGTGATTTTCAGAACTCAGGGGTGACGATGGAATGCATGATCGGCGACATAGCTGCAACTAAAAAAATCTACGGAAGGGTCAAGGAGATCTAGGAGCTCGACTACTCTAGACTGCACTGTGCGGTGATGTTTTGTGTTAGATGGGCTAAGAATGTCGAAAGAGAAAACCATTATTTCACTACCATGTTTATACTCGACGCCATCGCAAAAAACGAGCCACGGGTACACGCTAAGCACGTTTCACAATGCTTCATAACTGACCCGAGGAATCCTCGCCGTGTTATCGTGAGAGGAGGCAAAAGGAACATCATTGGAGTGGATGGAGCCGCCAACAAGGAAGACTACGACCAGTATGGCAACCCGATGAGGGAAGATGACGATGACGATGAAGCATACGTCAAAAGAAGAATCAATACTACATTACCTAAGAAAGGTTGTACTCCATGGAAAAGGAAAAGTCACAACGAGGGGCTCAATTATTCGTTAACAAACAAGAAGGGAAAGAAGCTCACTCAAAAACGAAAACGTCGGCACTGAGAAACCATGAAACATTTATATATATATATATATATATATATATATATATATATATATATATATATATATATTTTGTGTACGCACCTAATCGTTATCGGTGAAATGATGTGTAATATAAACCGCTGCCTGACTTATATACATTGTATCCGATCCAATCCCCTTCTTCCCGGCTCGGTCTTCTTTCGAAAAAGAAAAATGAGAAAGGAAGAAATAAAATTAAAAGAAAATTACAAGGAATAGAAAAGAAAAAGAAAAGGGAGAAAAGAAAATAAAATGAAGTGAAACAAATTAAAAGAAAAGAAAAGGCAGAAAGGAAAAAAGAAAATGAAAATGGAAGGAAAAAATGATAGGAATAGCAGTAGCGCGTTTTTCCTGAACGGTGCTACTGCTAAGTCAAAGTAGCAGTAGCGCGTTTCTGGATACACGCTATAGCTAACTTAGCTGCAGAGCACTTTTTCTAGACACGCACTACTTCTAACTTAGCTAGAGTGCGTATCCAGAAACGTGCTACTGCTACTTTGACTTAAGAGCACTGCGCGAGCCTCTCTGCCCCAATTCACCCCATTTCCCCGCTTTCTTCTCCTTGTGTCATCGCCGGAGCCCTCGTCACCCTTGCCTCCTTGTGTCGTCGCCAAAGCCCTCGCTGCACGCCTGCCTCCTCTTTCTCGATGTCGCCGGCGCCTGCAACCTCCTGGACGTCGCCGTGCGCCTGCCTCCTCCTCTTCGACCTCACCGGTAACTGCAGCCTCCTCGACATCGCTGTCTCCCCCGACCCCGCCTCGCCTCCAACCATCCTCGATGCCGTCGTCTCCCCCCGACACCCTCTGTAAGCCCCCACCCATGCCCCAACCTCTCCCCTCCCCTCTTCTCTGCTCTCTTCTCTCTCTCTCTTCTCTCTCTCTCTCTCTCTCTCTCTCTCTCTCTCTCTCTTTCTCTGTCTCTCTGCCATATGAACCCTAGCTAGGTTAATTTGTGCAAAATTAGTGCCATATGAAACCTAGATTAGTGCTAGGTTAGTGCTAGATTAGTGGCTATTCTTTAGTGCTAGTAAGTATGAACCTTAGGTTTCAAATTGTTGTTATTTCTAAGTTAAGGCAATTGTTGCCACTTAAACTTTTTTAGTTAAAGCAATTGTTGCTATTAAGAAAACAGAATTAGTATGAGCCCTAGTTAATTAGGTAGTATGAACCCTAGTAAAAAAACCTAGGACAGATTAGTGGCTATTTTTTAGTGCTAGTTAGTATGAACCCTAGGTTTCAAACTGTTGCTATTTTTTAGTTAAAGCAATTGTTGCTATTTAATTTTTTTAGTTAAAGCAATTTTTGCAATTAAAAAATTAGAATTAGTATGAACCCTAGTTAGGATTAACCCTTGTTAGTATGAACCCTAGGTTTCAAATTAGGACAGAAATTTAGCTAGGTTTTCAAATTAGGACATAAATTTATCTCGTTTCAAATTAGGACATAAATTTAGCTAGGTTTTCAAATAAGGACAGAAATTTAGGTAGGTTTGAAATTAGGGCAGAAATTTAGGTAGGTTTCAAATTATGACAGAAATTTGACAAGGGCTGAATTTACTATGAAATTTGACAAGTGCTGAATTTAGTTTCAAATATTGTGAAGAAAAAAGGACTTATTGCATTTTTTCTTCAAGTTCTATATTTCTCTTCCTGTTATATGCAAAATTGAAGTGGACATGCGATATGCGGACATGTGGTTTGGACATGTGATATTTGGAATTTGGAAATGTGATATTTTGGACATGTGATATTTGTAAAATGATGGTTATGTGTAGGGTAAATGATCCGAGTGGCCTATGTTTCGCTGAAATGTTGATTCATTTCCGTTCAGGTGAATTTCAGGCGTTCGATATGTCCAATTTTTAGCAAAGGTCATGCCGAAATTTCCCATGAATTTTGGCATCACTTGTGCTAGAAAGTAGGTATATTGAGTGCCGGGATTTGCTCTGATGGGAATGAAACAACATTCTGGCAAACCATAGATCTTTTTTTATGTCATTACTCATTTTATTATAGTTTAAGAATTAAATGAGGAGACTCAATCATAGGGAACATGTTGAACAACGAAGAAACTGGCCTTCTAAGAACAATGCAGACGAGATGGATTATTAGGGTGAACATAACTACCTCGACTGTTTAGCTAATAAGCACAGTCAAGGTTTTCAGGGCGGCCTCGATGATGGTACTGACACCAACATCGATACCGATGGCACGGGCACCGATGGCGGCACCGAGACCAACGGGGAAGGTACTGATAACCCACAAGTGTAGGGGGTCGTTTGTAGCCTTCTTCGATAAATAGGCGTGTTGAACCCAATGAGGAGCTAAAGGCAGAACAAATATTACCTCAAGTTCGTCGACAACTGATACAACTCTACGCACACATAACGTTTGCTTACCTAAAAAAGTATGAAACTATTTTGCAAGAATAAAATTACGTGATGCAGAGCATCCCGTGGTCATCCCAATGGACACTACCTCAACTACCCAAGCCGCAAGTGGACCCATGACAAGAGCTCGAGCACGTGCTATTCAATCCGAGGTGACATCTCTCCTACTTGAGCTTACATTCGAGTGAGACATGGTTGTTGGCTAAGTCAGAAACACTATGTGTACTCAGGTACGACGTACAAGCCATGGAGCCTAGGATTGAGGAAGAATGAACAAGCGTCAACTCTGTGTTCATCCCAGAACTTCTAGCCAGAGCCCGGAACCTCCGGTCGACCCGGAACTTCCGGCCTACGATGACCCCGACGAGCGCGGGCCTGCCAACTCTCTAGTTAGCCCGGAACCAGCCCGAAACCTTGCCCGGACCTTCCGGCCCCCGGAAACCTCCGTCCTGCCCAGACCTGCCGGCCCACAGGCGCCAGCCCACCTCCCATCGTGCCAACTTTGTGGTTAGGCCGGACCCTCCCGGACCTTGGCCCGGAACCTCTAACGCCCGGAACTTCCGGCCCTGCCTGCGCAGTGACTAGGGCCGATGCCCATGTACCCTTTCGCCCCCTAGACTATAAATACTGTTCTTCTACCTACGTTTTAGGGTTAGCAAAGTACTAGCTCGTTTGAGATAGAGCTTTGCTCTCCACTTGATCCCTTCTCAATCGGAGTTCGCAATCTCTACGGAGAAGATTCCCCAAGTGGATTCAAGAGCCCTCATGGGAAGACCCCTCAAGACCTCCTCACGGAGAAGAACTTGCTACTTGTATCGTCCTTTGTTAATCATGGATCATTTATCTCTTTGTGGTTTGAGGATCTAGAACACGTGTAATCGAATCTTGTTGGTTTAAGTGATTCATCTCGTGTTTCCCCTCATGTTTTTGCCTCGTGTTCTTAGTGTTCTTAGTGGGATCCGCTCCAATCATGAAAGATCGGGCATCTAGGGTTCTACCTTACATCACTACGAGTACTTTGCGAGAATAAAACTATGAATAAATTGCAAGGTAAGAAAAATAGATAGCTTTTGTCAACGAGAAAGTCATTTGTCCATAGGCAATCGATAACTAGACTGGTAATCATTCTTGCAATTTCACACAAGGGAGAGGCATGAGCCAACATACTTTCTCTACTTGGATCATATGCACTTATGATTGGAACTCTAGCAAGCATCCACAGCCACTAAAGATCATTAAGGTCGCGAAACCCAGCCATAGCATTAAGTATCAAGTCCTTTTTACTCCCATATGCAATGACCCACTTACCTGTGTTTAGGCTGCTATCACCCCCGCAACCGACAATAAGTGAATCATGAACATATTGAAACACCCAACAGTGAGGACCCCTCACACTTGCGTGAGATGCAGGGCACCGTCGGACAGCACCATAAATAAAATATACAATCATACCTACCAAGATCACGATTAACCCACAGGACAAAATGGATCTACTCAAACATCATAGGATAACCATAGATCTTTGGGAAATAATATATGGGTTGAGCACCATGTTTAAGTAGAGATTACTTCAGGGAGAAGAGGTGTTACACCACTACATAGAGGGGGAGAAAGTTGGTGTTGATTGTAGCAAGATTGTTGATTTATATCGCCCTCACGATCCTTGACCCGGTGGCACTCCGGCACCACCGGGAGAGAGGGGGAGAGAGCCCCCTGCTCCTTCTTCTTCCTTGGCCTCCCCCCAAGATGGGAGGAGAGTTCCCGCTCTGGTCCATGGCCTCCAAGGCGGCGGAGGGGTGGAAGCCCCTCCGAGATTGGATCTCCCTCTCTGTTCTTTTCTGTTTCGCATTCCTGTTTTCTGTCCCTTCACCGTTTCTTAAATTCTCGGAGATCTGTAACTCCGATTGTGCTTAAATTTTTACACAATAGTTTTCCATAAATTATCTTTCTTGTGCCCAAAGAAGGCCCCAACCGACTTATAGGGAGGACACAACACACCAGGGCGTGCCAGGTGGTGCCTGGCGCGCCCTGGTGGGTTGTGGAGGCCGTGGGCCTCCGTTAGCATTGATTCCACCTCCCAAAAATCATAAATATTCCAAAATGATTCTCCCTAAATTTTTACCGTGTTTGGACTTTGTTTGACATGGATATTCTGCAAAACAAAGAACATGCAACAAACAGGAACTGGCACTGGGCACTTGATCAATAGGTTAATCCAATAAATCATATAAAATGTTGCCAAAAATATGTGAATGTTGTATCATATTGGCATGAAACAATAAAAAATTATAGATATGACAAAGACGTCTCAGCGTCCCCAAGCTTAATTCCTACTTGTCCTCGAGTAGGTAAATGGTAAACAAGATAATTTTTGATGTGGAATGCTACCTAGCATAAACTTGATCATATGTCTAATCATGTAATGAATATTAAGACACGAGTGATTCAAAGAAATAGTCTATAAGTTGAGATAAAGACATCAATACTCAGGCATCCCAACAAACAATCATGTCTTTCAAAATATCAACGCTAAAGAAAGCTATCCCTACAGAATCATATAGTCGTGTCATGCTTTGTCTTCTTAACACAAAGTATATATCATGCACAACCCCGTTGACAAGCTGAGCAATTCGTTCATACTTTTTAACACGCTTCAGCATTTTCAACCCTCACGCAATACATGAGCGCAAGCCATGGATATAGCACTATGGGTGGAATAGAGTTTGATGATAGGGGTAAATATAGATAAGACAAAAAAGTAAGGAAGTCTCACATCGATTCGGCTAACCAACTGGTTATGGAGATGCCCATCAATTGATATCAATGCGAGGAGTAGGGATTGCCATGCAATGAATGCTCTAAGAGCTATAAGTGTATGAAAGCTCAATATGAAAATTAAGTGGTGTGCATCTAAATCTATAATGAAAAATTCCCACTAGTATATGAAAGTGACAACATAGGAGACTCTCCATATGAAAAACATGGTGCTACTTTGAAGAACGAGTTTGGAACTTGCATGCCCCTTCTTTATTTTTCTTTTCTTTTTTTTGTTTTATTTTTTCCCTTTTTTCTTTTCCCCTTTTTTCCTTTTTTCTCTCTCATTTTACGGAGTCGCATCCTGACTTGTGGGGGAATCATAGTCTCCATCATCGTTTCCTCACTGGGGCAATGCTCTAATAATGAAAATTGATGATCATCACACTTCTATTTACTTACAACTCAATATTACAACTCGATACCTATAACAAAATATGACTATATGAATGCCTCTCGCAATGTACCAGGATGTGCAATGATCTAGCATAACAACGATATAAAAAAATGGACAAGCCATGGAAATGTCATGCTAGCTATCTTACGATCATGCAAAGCAATATAACAATGAATGCTTAAGTCATCAAAACGAAAGCGGTGGAAGTTGCGTGACAATATATCTCGGAATGGCTATGGAAAGGCCATAATAGGTAGGTATGGTGGCTATTTTGAGGAAGATATAATAAGGCTTATGTGTGATAGAGCGTATCTTATCACGGGGTTTGGATGCACCTGCGAAGTTTGCACCACATCCCAAGGCGAGAAAGGGCAATGCACGGTACCGTAGAGGCTAGCAAATTGCGGAAAGGTAAGAGTGTGTATTATCCATGGACTCGCATTAGTCATAAAGAACTCATATACTTATCACAAAAGTTTATTAGCCCTCGAAGCAAAGTACTACTAAGCATGCCCCTAGGGGGGTAGATTGGTAGGAAAAGACCATCGCTCGTCCCCGACCGCCACTCACAAGGATGACAATCAATAATAAATCATGCTCCAGCATCATAGCATAACGAGAGACTATACGTGCATGCTTCTGGAATCAAAAATCTTAACACCAATGTTCTTACTAAACACAACCATTTACTAGTACCTCCACATATTCCATCTCTATATCGCAGAACTATTGCAAGGAATCAAACATATACCATATTCAGTGATCCACAAGTTTTATGTAGGATTTGATGACTAACCATGCAATTGACCAATTCTTGTTGACTATCTAAATAGGTATAAGTGAAGCATGAGAGTTTTAGTTCTTTCTGAAAAGACCATGCTCTAATAAATATAAGTGAATCAAAAGAGCATTCTAAAAATAATGGTCTTCTAAGTGAAGAGAAACAAGCAATCCAAACTTCAAATGATATAAGTGAAGCACAGGAAGCATTCTATAAAGCCATACTCAAAAGATATAAGTGAAGTGCAATGAGTATTCCATAAATCAACCATGGACTATCTCAAACCAGCATGGTGCATAAAAGGAAAGTGAAAAATAAACACAAAAGACGCTCCAAGATTTACACATATCACGTGAATGAAACAAAGGCGAAAACATACCAATACTTGTTGAAGAAAGATGGGATGCCTTCCGGGGCATCCCCAAGCTTAGACGCTTGAGTCTCGTTGAATATTTACTTGGGGTGCGTTGGGAATCCCCAAGCTTGAGCTCTTGCCTCTCCGCCTTTTCCTCATATCGAGACCTCCTCGATCTTTGATCACTTCATCCACAGAAAACTGAACCGAACTTTTAGTGGCGGGGTTAGTGAATATGGCAGTCACATCCCATCATGTACTGCTATAACATTATTTCATAATTGTAATCAAACAATACCCACTGTATGCTATCAGAATTCTATGGCCCCAAGTCAACGGGGGCTGAACAAGATTTCAAACATACGCAAATAACGAAGCTATAACAATAATTTGTGAAAATAGGACAGTCTGTAAAGATATGAACATTCGCCATACTTCTGTAACTCTAAAAATTCTGAAAAATTAGGACAAAATAAATAATTTGTATAGCAATACTTTGCAAAAAGTTTCAGAAGCTTTTGACGCTCCAGAAGAAAAATTAAATTTACGCGCTATAGCCAAAGTTTTTGTTTTTACACCGCACATACCAACAAGAAATCTAATCACCCTAAAGAAAAATCTTGGCAAATTATTTTTATAATACAATGGATTTGTACAACGGGATAATTATTTTTGTGAGAAACTTCCATGAAAAATTTACATTGTTTCCATGAGCATGAACACAAGAGTTCATGGTCAACCCTCACTTCGCCATGCATAACTTCCAATCGCTTCTCTTTTGTCGAAAAGTTTTAAGTTCCCCTTTATATATTTTTGTTTTTAAACTTTATAAAAGCACTCAATAGAAATAAATGACTCTCTAAAACTTCCGGGTTGTCTCCCTGGCAGCGCTTTTTTAAAGCCATTAATCTTGGCATAATGTGCTCAAGTAATGGATCCACCCGGATCCCAAGGTATATCAAAGCCAATTTTAATTAACAATGATTTGGCATTTAGTAGTGAGCACAAAGCAACATAAATCATGCAATGACAAAGTCTAACTCTCTTCCTATGCATCGACATGTCATATAAGAACAATTCATGCACATCAAGTAAAGACCAATACATAGCATAAACAGTTTCTTGCAATTTTATCGTGTTGGAAACATAGAGAGGCGGAGATGTAGTTCGTCTTTCATTATAATTGCAAGTAGGTGAAACAAGCACATGCATATTATATTCATCAAAATCATCATGTGCAATGGTACAAGGCAACCCATCAATGTAAACCTTAATAAGTGCGAACTTCTCCGATATAGTGTAGTTTGGAGAATTCAAAAGATAATAGGACTATCATGTGTGGGTGCAATAACAACAATTTCATTCTTAACATAAGGAACTATAGCAAGTTCATCTCCATAAGCATAATTCATATTGGCATCTTAGCCATAAGCATAGCAAGCATCAAGTTCATCAAAAATGGATATTTCAAATGAATCAACGGGATCATAGCAATCAGCATAGCATTCATCCTTTGATAAGAACGAAGGGGCATTAAACAATGTATGGGATAATCCGCTCTTCCTCCTTTTGTACTCCACTCTCCTCCTCATATTTTTCAACCAATGAGCTCACAGTTTCATCATTTTGTTCTTCCATAGACTCTTGCAAAATGATAGTCCCTTCTTGGACAGCGGAGAAGTCCTCAATATATTCTTTAACATAAGCATTGGAAGTATAGTTTTCATAGCAATATTTAAGTATGGAAAAATTCTGAAATTTGTAAAGAGCAACATCATACTTTTCAATGAAAGAAGCAATTTCATAAGCACCCTTAAAAGCAACAAATTCTTCAATTTGTTCGATACAAAATTAATTATAAACACCCATGGCATAAGAAGATAAGATTCCATTATGCTTAAACTCACATTGGAAGGGAAGTTGTTTTTTAGGGTCTTCAGAGCAATAAGTAAAATCATATATTTCGCATAAATTCAAAGCATAACAGTAAAAACTATTAATATGATGCCATAAAAGTTTCCCTTTTTGAGATAAACGGTGTCGCACAAAATAAGCATGCTCATTTAATGATTTTCCCTCAACTAAGCTAGTTGGGTTTTCAGCACGAGCACAAATGGATCCAAGATGATCCAAGTAAAAAACTTTAGTAGTGTGATAGATTTTGGGTGTTTATTCAACCATTGGTTTAGTTGGTACAAGTATTTTCTTGGTATTTTGCATTTCCTACCCATAACTAGATATAGAAAATAAGAGCACAAAATAAAAACTACTTAGTGATAAAGCAAACAAGCACACACGAGAATATTCACCCCACGCTATTGCTCCCCGGCAATGGCGCCAGAAAAAGGTCTTGATAACCCACAAATGTAGGGCATCGTTTGTATCCTTCTTCGATAAATAGGAGTGTCAAACCCAACGAGGAGCTAAAGGCAGAACAAATATTCCCTCAAGTTCTATCGACCACCGGTACAACTTTATGCACACTTAATGTTTGCTTTACCTAAAACAAGTATGAAACTATTTTGCAAGAATAAAACTACGAGTACTTTGCGAGAATAAAACTACGACTAAATTGCAAGGTAATGAAAGTAGATAGCTTTTTTCAACAAGAAAGTGATTTGTCCTTAGGCAATCGATAACTAGACCAGTAATCATTCTTGCAATTTTACATGAGGGAGAGGCATGAGCTAACATACTTTTTCTACTTGGATCATATGAACCTATGATTGGAACTCTAGCAAGCATTCGGAACTAATGAAGATCATTAAGGTCATGAAACCCAACCATAGCATTAAGTATCAAGTCCTCTTTACTCCCATACGCAACAACCCACTTACCTGTGTATAGGCTGTTGTCATCCCCGCAACCGACAATAAGTGAATCCCGAACATATTGCAACACCCTACAGCGAGGACCCCTCATGTTTGCGCGAGACGGAGGGCACCGTTGAGAGGATCAAGAGGAGGTGTCTAGAGGGGGGGTGATTAGACACTAAGTGCCAAAGTTGTAGTTTTTAAACTTTTTCGGTTTAAGTGGAGTTTTAGGCACAAGTTTAATGATCACAATACATATCAAGAAAGCATGCAAAGAGTATATGAGCAGCGAAAAGTAAAGCATGCAACTTGCAAGAATGTAAAGGGAAGGGTTTGGAGAATTCAAACGCAATTGGAGACACGGATGTTTTTGGCGTGGTTCGGATAGGTGCTATCCTACATCCACGTTGATGGAGACTTCAACCCACGAAGGGTAACGGTTGCGCGAGTCCACGGAGGGCTCCACCCATGAAGGGTCCATGAAGAAGCAACCTTGTCTATCCCACCATGGTCGTCGCCCACGAAGGACTTGCCTCACTAGCGGTAGATCTTCACGAAGTAGGCGATCTCCTTGCCCTTACAAACTCCTTGGTTCAACTCCATAATCTTGTCAGAGGATCCCAAGTGACACCTAGCCAATCTAGGAGACACCACTCTCCAAGAAGTAACAAATGGTGTGTTGATGATGAACTCCTTGCTCTTGTGCTTCAAATGATAGTCTCCCCAACACTCAACTCTCTCTCTCATAGGATTTGGATTTTGTGGAAAGAAGATTTGAGTGGAAAGCAACTTGGGGAAGGGTAGAGATCAAGATTCATATGGTAGGAATGGAATATCTTGAGCTCAACACAAGGGTAGATGGTTCTCTCTCAGAACATATGAGTTGGAAGTGTAGATGTGTTCTGATGGCTCTCTCCACGAGTGAAGAGGAGGTGGAGGGGCATATATGGCCTCCACACAAAATCCAACCGTTACACACAATTTACCAATCTTGGTGGGACCGAATCAACAAACTCGGTCGGACCGATTTAGTAAACCTAGTGACCATTAGGATTTTCGGTGGGACCGACATGCAACTCGGTAGGACCGATATGGTTAGGGTTAGGGCATAACGTAATCTCGGTGAAACCGATTACACAAACTCGGTGAGACCGATTTTGGTAATTAGCTAACCAGAGAGTTGGCCAGGCAAACTCGGTGGGACCGATTACTAAACTCGGTTGGACCGATTTTTGTAATAGGTTAACCAGAGAGTTTGCATTGTAATCTCGGTAGTACCGATTGCTCAAACTCGGTGAGACCAATTTTGACAATGGACGTACACGGTGAGATTGCAATCCCATCTCGGTGAGACCGAGATCCCTATCGGTAGAACCGATTTGCTTAGGGTTTGGCAGTGGCTATGACATGTGAAACTCGGTGGCGCCGGATAGAAAGACTCGGTGGGGCCGAGTTTGACTTTAGGTTTAGGTCATATGTGGAAGTGGGAAAGTAGCTGAGGGTTTTGGAGCATATCACTAAGCACATGAAGCAAGAGGCTCATTAAGCAACACCTCATCCCTTCTTAATAGTATTGGCTTTTCCTATAGACTCAATGTGATCATGGATCACTAAAATTTTAAAATGAAGAGTCCTGAGCTTGAAGCTTTAGCCAATCCTTTGTCCTTAGCATCTTGAAGGAGTTCCCACAACATTTAGTCCATGCCACTTCATTGTTGAACTTATCAAAAACATACTAGATAAAAGTGTTAGTCCAACAAGAGATATGTTGACATTAATTACCAAAACCACCTGGGGAGCACTTGTGCTTTCAATCTCCCCCTTTTTGGTAATTGATGGCAACATACATCAAAGATTTAGATAAAGATATAATGAATAGCAAGTAAAGCTTTGGAAGGACATGTAACAAACATAGGCTCCCCCTACATGTATGCAACCATGTGAATGTGAAATATAGAAGCATGTGAGAGCATAACCATGACAGAGTAGGCAATGTGTTACATGTATCTTGGCCATATGCATCAGAGCAAAAGATTATTAAGGAAAATACCTTCATGCTCATGAGTCCTTCTTGCAAACAGTATGTACATAAGCAAGAATTCCTCATACTCATGATTCTGATGCATATACTTACCTTGTAGTCTTGAGTTGGCTTAGGATGGAATGAACCTGCACAAACAAGGTTAGATAACACAGGTACATCCACTAGCCAGCGCAAACAAAAGAAACCACAAGAATACCAAGACTGGGATGACATGTAGAGAATGAGTACAAGGTACCACATTGGATTAGACATGTACCCAAGAATAAAGATATGCAATGAATTTGAATGATTTCTTTCCCTTAGATGTCTTGCTCCCCCTGAATCTGATATGGGATATTTGGAGAAGATAGGGAACAGAAAATCAGAGCTGAAAGATACAAATGGATAGAGCTTAATGCAAATAAGCACATATGAATATGAACATGTCTTTCCCCCAAAAAGACATGTGGCATCTCTCCTCTTGAACATCAAGCATCTGGGATCCTTGAGTATTCTCTCCCTCTGGAGATCTCTTTCTCCCCCTTAATACTCTCTCCCTAGTAGGTGATAAGCTTTGATGTGATCTCTCTCTCCCCCTTTGACATCAATTTCCAAGAAGGGCTTTCTGGAATCTGTCGAACGGGTTTGGTCCTTGAGACTCAGCACAAAGCAATGGATAAAACTGTGATGCTTGTAGAGGACAAGATTCATTTAGTGGAGCTGGATCAGAGGAAATATAGAACAAGTGGCAAACTGTTTTTCCTGTTGTGACATCGGCGGCACCGAATGGCATGTTTCGGTGGTACCGAAAGGATTCGGTTGGACCGAAAACTACAAGTCGGTAAAACCGAGTTCATCACAGAGAAAAACACTTGTCACCTCAGCTCACTTAACATGTAAGATCTCACAAAGATTTGCAATGAATTATTTGAAAGATTTGCAATGAATTAGATGCAGAAAATGCAGAACAAAAACAAAAAGAAAAGATAAGAAACTGGAAGATCTAGATGAAGTTTTTTATAAAAAAAAGAGAACAAATATGCATGAGACAAATGCAATAACAAAGAAAAGAACACAAGAGAACTTCATCTAGAGTTTGGTGGTGATGAAGTCACCTATGTTAGAGTATATTGACTTAGGAGTCAAGTGAGAGCACTTGATCATAGGTCATACTCATCATTTAAGCTCAAAATGGGGTTACCATTTTTGGTTTAAGAATCTTGATGTATTCACATCTTGTTGAGTTGCTTTGACTCATGACTTGGAGTAAAGGTTCTCTAAGATGGAATAACATACCTTGGGTAGTGGTGTGGATCTTGCTCATATAGTTGAACTTGTGTGGGTGCTCAAGGGTGATGTAGATCATCAAGAGTTGGGAGAACCACTTGGAGTTTGAGTTCATCTACCTACATGGGTTAGTCTTGCAAGGAAGACCACTTATGTATCCAAAATGACAATCATGAGACTCAACATAGAATTTGCCAAAGGATATATTTGAATGGTTTCGTGCTTCCTCGTCTTCAACCACCATTGTGTAAAGACTTGGTGATGTAGAGATTGCTCAAGATGTGAGTGAGTTGCAATCTCATAGAATTGGATTCAACCAAGTACCTACACGGGTTAGATAACATGCAAGATGCAAATATATCCAAGACATATGAATAGCATCATAAGAGAAATATCAAGGATTAGTCATAAGCTCATGTATTGCATGTATCAAATGGAGTTACTACTCCAAGTTTGAAGCATAAATGATGTTCAATTCACCTCTTAACCTGCAAAACACTTTCTCATCAAGTGGTTTAGTGAATATATCCCCCAATTGCTTATCAGTGCGGACATGCTTAAGGTTAATGTCCCCTTTGGCAACATGATCTCGAATGAAATGATGACGAACTTCAATATGCTTAGTTCGAGAGTGTTGCACGGGATTGTGAGCAATCTTAATAGCACTTTCATTATCACATAGCAATGGAACATGTTTCACATAGATCCCATAATCATTAAGAGTTTGGGTCATCCAAAGTAATTGAGCACAACATGAACCAGCAGCAATGTATTCCGCTTCGGCGGTGGATAAGGATACTGAGTTTTAGTAGCTTGGTCCACTGTTTGTAGGCCCAAAAATCAGGGTGGCCTTGGAGTTATGAATATCTTTGTTCAAAACCAAGCCCTTCTGCTAAAAAACCTCCACAAATTCTACAATAGAGAAAACATCCCATGGGTCAATCTCATTTGGGAGGCCTATTATGCCAATGGCACCTTACCAGGACAAAAATGGGAAGGGTCTTTCTGGTGGAAATGCAACCTGAGGCTCATTGATAGTTACAAATCCATGGCAAGATGCACAATAGGTGATGGGAAATCTGCTCTTTTTTGGTCTGACCTCTGGCACACAACTTGCCTGAACCAATTATTCCCTTATCTTTACTCCTTTGTCAGAGATCAGAATCTTTCAGTGCAAAATGTGCTTATGTTTGAATATTTGGAAGATTTATTTCACCTGCCACTGACTCAGGAGGCTTTTCTGGAATTTGAGCTGATGGAAGACATTTGTGATACCCTCAGAACTTCTGCACCCAATGAGCACTTCGATACTTGGAGTTATATGTGGAGTAATCATATTTTCTCAGTGGCCAAAGCATACAAAATTCTGATAGGTGTAAAAATTGTACCAGCACAGTTCAACTGGATATGGAAAAGCTCTGCCCAGCCAAAACACAAGGTCTTCTTTTGGAGACTGCTTCATGATAGACTCAATACCAGGAATCTGCTACGAAGGAAAACTTTTCATCTTGACAATTATAATTGTGCTACTCTCAACTGCCAGCAGGAAGAAACACTTCAACAGCTCTTTTGGACCTGCCCTTTTGCTTCTGCTTGTTGGGATATTCTCTGCCCTAACAGACAAAGAAACCTCTCCATCATGGAAGCCATTCCATACTTAAGAAGCAACATACATCAACCTTTTTCCATGGAGATCATTATCATTGCAGCTTGGGCCATTTGGATAGTTAGGAATGATAAGATTTTCAATAGCATTCCAACCTTCATTGACAGATGGAAATTCATCTTCCTCTCACAACTACACCTGCTCAAATTCAGAATTAAGGACAAATTTTCAGCTACTTTCTGTTCCTGGCTAGACAACCTTGTTCTGTAATCTTTTGTAGTTTTTTTAGTTTCTTTTCTTTTGCCTAGTTGTTGGCTGTTTTTTAGGTTAGTTTTCCTTCTTTGGGGCTTATCTCAAGCCTTGTATGTTTGAACTCTCTTCTTATTTATTAATATAAAAATTGCAGTGGGGTTTTGCCCTACTTTGTACAGTCAAGAAAAGGATACCGAGTTTTGTTTCTTGGAAGACCAAGACATAAGAGATCTACCAAGAAATTGACAAGTACCCGAAGTGGACTTTCTATCAACCTCGTCTCCGGCATAATCCGAGTCGGAATAGCCAACAAGATCAAAAGAGGACCTCTTAGGATACCAAATGCCAAAATTTGGTGTATGAATTAAGTATCTCACTATCCTTTTCACAGCTTTAAGATGACATTCTTTAGGAGCAGCTTGATATCGTGCACACATGCACACACTTAGCATAATATCAGGACGTGAGGCACATAGATATAACAATGAACCGATCATAGAGCGATAAACTTTTTGATCAACCGGTTCACCATCTTTGGTCAAATCAAGATGTCCACTAGTAGGCATGGGTGTAGGCATACCTTTGCATTCTTGCATATTGAACTTCTTGAATAAGTCTTTGGTGTACTTGATTTGAGAGACAAATTTACCTTCCTTAGTTTGCTTGATTTGCAAACCGAGAAAGAATTTGAGTTCACTCATCATAGACATCTCAAACTTCTCCGACATTAGCTTTCCAAACTTTTCACTAAAATGAGGGTTAGTAGAACCAAATATGATATCATCGACATAAATTTGGCACACAAATAGTTCTCCATCAACCCTTTTAGTAAAAAGAGTAGAATCAGTTTTACCAATTTCAAAGCCTTTTTCAGTAAGGAACTTGGTCAAGCATTTATACCATGCTCTAGGAGCTTGTTTAAGACCATAAAGGGCTTTGTGAAGTTTGTAAACATGATTAGGTTTCTTAGGATTAACAAAGCCGGGAGGTTGCTTAACATAAACTTCCTCCTTAATTTTGCCATTTAGAAAAGCACTTTTAATGTCCATTTGGTATAAGGTGATATCATGATGATTAGCATAGGCAAGTAAGATGCGAATGGACTCAAGTCTAGCAACGGGAGCATATGTCTCACCATAGTCCATACCTTCAACTTGTGTATAGCCTTGGGCGACGAGATGTGCTTTGTTGTGAACCACTTTTCCATCTTCATCTTGCTTGTTGCGAAACACCCATTTGGTACCAATGATGTTGTGGTTGTTGTCGGGCTTCTCGACCAATGTCCACACTAGTTGTGTAGCTCTTCATGCATAGCGTTTATCCAATCCGGATCCTTCAATGCTTCTTCAACCTTCATAGGTTCAATTTTAGAAATGAATGATTAATGTTCACAAAAGTTAGTTAAACGAGTTTTAGAGCGAGTGATTCTCCCGGTTTGGATATCTTTGTAGATTTGCTCGACGGAATGATCTTTGGCAATTCTTGCTCGAACTCGTGTAAGCTTTTGCTTGGGTCGGGGTGGAACATCCTCTTCATCTTGTTCTTCTTCTTCTTGTCCTTCTTCATTGTTGACGTTGTTGTTCTCTTGTCGTGGTGGAGAAGGAGGTTGTTGATGTTCATCTTGGTGTACTTCCTCGTTTTCTTCATCTTGACATGTCCCACTTGTGGATGCTTCCATATCAACTCCTAGTTCACCTTGATGTGATGTAGAAGCTTCCACTTGGACGGAAGAGGTACTCTCCTTCATTTCCGTTGGACGAATCTTGCCAATGGACAAGTCTTGAATTGCTTCCGAAGGGTCTTTGTCTCCTACATCAATTGGCAATTGCTCTACTTGCGAGCCGTTAGATTCATCAAACTTCACATCTACCGTCTCCTCAACCTTTCGGGTGAAATTGTTGTAGACACGGTAAGTGTGAGAGTTTGAGCCATAACCAAGTAGAAAACCTTCATGGGACTTAGGAGCAAATTTAGAACGACGATGCTTGTCAAGAATGTAGCACTTTGAGCCGAATACTCGAAAGTATCCAACTTGGGGTTTGTTACCGGTGAGGAGCTCGTATGCCGTCTTGCCGAGTAGCTTGTGAAGATACAAGCGATTTGTTGCATGACAAGCTGTCTCAACCGCTTCCGCCTAAAAGTGCTTTGGCGTCTTGTACTCATCAAGCATCGTTCTTGCCATTTCGATGAGCGTCCCGTTCTTCCGCTCAACAACTCCATTTTGTTGAGGTGTGTACGTAGCCGAGAACTCGTGTGAAATCCCTTCTTCGTCAAGAAAGGTGTCCACATTTGCGTTCTTGAACTCCGTTCCGTTGTCGCTGCGAACCTTCTTGATCTTCACTTCAAATTAATTTTGGGCCTTCCTAGCGAAGTTTTTGAAGATCTTTTGGACCTGCGATTTATCATCAAGAAAGAACACCCACGTAAATCTTGAAAAATCATCAACTATAACTAGACCAAAAGAATTTCCACCAAGACTCTTGTAGGCGTTGAGACCAAAAAGATCCATATGAAGTAGCTCGAGTGGCCTCCTTGTGGTCATGATGTTCTTCACGGGATGCCTTCCTCCAACCTGTTTACCCGCTTGACAAGCACTGCAAAGTCTATCCTTATCAAATATGACATCGTTAACTCCAAGGATATGATTTCCTTTAATAAGCTTGTCAAGGTTTCTCATGCCAACGTGACCTAGTCGTCTATGCCACAACCAACCTTTTGAGGATTTAGCAATAAAGCAAGTTTTAGGTTGTGCCTTTTTAGTGAAATCAACAATGTAAAGATCACCTCTACGTATACCGGTAAAGACCATTTTATGATTGTCTCAACGAAACACTTGGCAATCTACTTCAGTGAATAAGATGTTGAAACCGAAATCCGCAAGTCTAGAAACTGAAAGTAAATTATATCCAAGGGATTCAACGAGCATGACATTTTGAATGGAGCTATCATGTGAGATGGCCACCTTACCAAGGCCAACCACTTTACCCTTCGAATTATCACCAAAGGTGACATATTTTCGAGGGCCGTCATTTTCAGCAAGCTCATTGAACATATCTTCGTCTCCGGTCATATGATCAGTACATCCACTATCAAGGACCCACTCCTTTCCTCCAGCCATGTAGCCGCGAAGATTTGCCATAAGACGAAAATGTCTCATTACATCATCAAGATCATAGTCACTATCATCATCTTCATCATAGTATCCATGTTCAACATCATCCGTTGTTGACTTTGGATCGTGTATTCGCACTTGTGTTTCGAGGATCTAGCATATGCGTGACCATATCTTGTTGGTTTAGTGATTCCTCTCGTCTTTTCCTCCGTTTACCCCTCGTGTTCTTCTTGTTCATCGTCGGGATTCGCTCCTTTCGTGAAAGATCGTCCGTATGGAGTTCCAATCCACATCATCTTGGTATCATGAGCCACGTTGATCACGATTTCGAAGCCTCCCCGTTGTGTTTTCTAGCTTGATTTTGTTGTGTTCTTACCTAATTTCGAAAATCCCCACCAAAAATAGCCCCAATTTTTTTTGTCATTTGTTGGTATAAAGAAGTTTTGTTGATTTTGATCCATGGATTTGCTTGGTTTCGAGTGGATCTAGCATTTTGCCAAGTTTCCCCATCTTTCATCCACGAAATCTCCTCAATTTTGACCCCAAAATCTCTATTTTCCACCCAAAATCGTGTCCCCGAGCTTAAATCCCGCATTGACCCCGACCCACAGAACGACTGCCATTTTACCGGACATCCGAAGCCCCAGGAACCACCGGACATCCTCTACTTACCTTACGTCCGACATCCGAATCCCGCATTTACAGAACGAAATTATCGGATTTCCGAGCTCACCGGACGTTCGGCATCCCATTACAGAACGAAATTAGCTGAGATCCGAGGCCGGACATCCATCCATTTCCGGACGTCCGCTACCTGTACATATCAACTTCGGCTGATTCTTGTTTCTCTCGTAACTAATTCATCCGAACTCTGATTTTGATGTTCTTTAGCTCGTTCTGAAGCTATTGACATCCCCCTTCCCACAAAAATACCACCAACAACATTTGACTCCATAAAATGTTGACAACTTTGGCATCTTTGCCTAGGGCTTACACCACATCATCCGTATAGCCACCACCGACTTTTGCAACCTAACCCATTTTGTTCACCATAGCGTTAGTGGTTGCTTGAGTAGTGATTCGAGTCTCCTAAGGTGTTTTGGCTACTTAGGGACAGTTGCTTCTTCATCAACCACCACCACCACTTCCGCATAGGCTTGCCCACCATACACTTCCAACACCCCCAACTTAACCCAATTTTGTTTGAGCTTGTTTGAGTTGTGGCTTGAGTCTCCTAAGGTATTTCGGCTACTTAGGGACGGTCACTTCAACATTGACTCGCATAACCCATCTTTACTACCACCGCTTTCCGCTACCACCATTTGGCCTTTGTCCTTGAGATTTTAAGTTGTGGTTTTTCCGTTTCCTAAGGTGTCTCGGCTACTTAGGGACGAGTCTCCATCATCTTGGTATGCACATCAAGAATACCGCCACTCATCATCGCCATGAGGTCATCATCGGCTTTGACCACCTCACCTTCATCCGTCCTTGGCGTACAAACGAGAAACCCTCGACAGTAACCTCAACGACACCATTGTACATTCCCCCTGCTATTGCATTGATAACCCCTAGCCCATTTTGTGTCACTTGCCTATCGAGACTAGCCATTTGAGTATTGTTGGCAACGTAACTTGTGCACATTAGTGATCTACACCATCCATTTCATACATACCATATCATCTTGGTATCATATCATCTCTTGTGTCACAAAGATTGTTCCCGCATATACACAATTGCTATCTTGGTTTGTGCATTTCGCATTGTGGCCACATCCAAAAAAAAAGAATAAGCTTTTAAGCAAAGAAAAAGAGAGCAAAGAACTTGTAAGCAAGTGCCATAGCATCATACCACATTGCATAAGATTGTCATATCCGATCATCTTGGATCAAACACCGGGAACCACACATATATAGCATACTTGGGATAGAAAGTCTATCCATTTTGCATCTTATAGGTTGTGCACAAGTGTCGTATCCGCCTATAGAGCAATCGTGCTAGCGCCTTGCCGGGGAAATCTGACTCCCCGAGCACCTATGGGGACGGAGCCCCTTCTCGGTTCGGCGGGGGGCGGAGGTCGCGCAAAGAGCGGATCGAGGCGAGGCACACGAGGGGTTTTTACCCAGCTCCGGAGCTCTCCGGAGAGATAATACTCCTACTGCTGCTTTGTGGATTGTATTGAGTTCTTGCTCGGGAGCGCTGAGTGCTACAGTACACACCAGCAGCTAACGAGACCGAGCGTGAGTTGTTCTACTGTTCGTCCTCTCCCCTACGTTGTGCATGGGCCTCCTTTTATATGCTCAAGGGGTCTTCAACAGGTGGCAACGTAGGTAAGGGCAAAAATGGAAAGGTGCTGCGGTAGGTACAGCTACCTACACAATGTATCATACCTAACCCTGACGGCAGGGGACAAGGGCATTAAATGCCTATCTACGTCGCCCAGACGATGCAGAAAAGGGACCGTCAGGGGCGCCACCACTCGCCACGATGGCGATCTTGTCAGCGCTGCATGCCACAGTGTACCCCTGGCTGCACAGCCGCCCGCCACGTACGCCTGGAAGGGTCCCAGAGCGATACGTGCATGGGTGTACTGGAGCGCAGGTACAGAGTGGTGGCTTGCCGCGGCCGTTGTCTTGCCGCGTCCGGGAGCTTGTCGCTCGCCGGGTCCTGCCGGGACGCGTGGCGCGTCGAGGCAAGTTCCTTGAGATGCTCTGGTTGGCCTTCCCGGCAATCTCCTCTTGCCAGGGTCTTGTGCTTTGAGTGGCCTTCCCGGCAAGCTCCTCTTGCCGGGGACTTGTCTCCTTGGCTTAAATACTTTGTTCTTGAATGGCTCCAAAGGAACCACGGAGGACCTTGGCGGTCACCTGCCAAGCCTTGCCGCGGGACGCTGCGACTGCCCGTGCACAAGTTCGGGATACTAGGGTACCCCTTCTCTAGTACACCGAAAGGAGCCCCCGGGCCTGGGCCATACACGGTGTCGAGCGCTGTTGGGCCAGGCCCAAAACAGGGCACGGGCACGCGCGGCCTGGGTCACGTCGCATCTGACTCCGCATCCACCGCGCCCTCCCCGAACGGCACGCGTCGATTGCAGCGTCGTGGGAGAGGTCGTGGGTGGTTCCTTTATTCGGAAAGGTGAAACGCCCGCCTCCTGGCGGTTTGCACCTTCCCCATAAACGGAGGGTCTTGTGAATGCTGCCGCAGATATCGACAAGGAGCTGGCGCAGCTGGGGATGGAGGATCTCGGGTATCCCTCCGATGAGACCCTTCCATCCAGCGCCAAGCTCACTCCGTTCTTCAAAGGCGTGGCGACGGCCCTCCAGCGACTCCGGGAGAGGATCCCAAAGCAGCTGGCCGACGAGTCGCGCAAGATCTGCGCAGGAGCTCTTCAGAAGGTATTGGTGAAGGTAGCCTTCCGCAACCCGGGCCTCAATCTCACCAACGTCCTCAGATCCTTGCCGACGGAGGCTGATCTGGAGGCGCTCAAGGACCTTGTCGCACCCATTGTGGACAAGGTGAGCGGGATCAAGAGGGTTGAAGGCGATCGCGCGGACTAGGCCGCCTGCCTCTTTCTTTCCTTGTCGCTGCTGATCGTGTTATGAAAACAGTCTATAAGAACCGCGACAAGCTATCTTGTAATATATAACTTTATTTTGGGTAGTGATTGCAATGTTATTTCCTTTACTTGACTCCTTCCCTTGTATGTTTTTGCCCTACGCTTTTAGGGAACTTGCCGGCGCAGGCACTCTTGCCGCGAGCGCTGAGTGCGGGACGTCAGTAGCCTGCTGGCAGTGCCGTTGCCGACAAGAAACCGTGTCGTAACTAGTCGCAGCTTGCTTAAGTCGTTGAGTGAACTCGAAACAAAGTAAGGGCGCGACTCTAGTCGCAGCACGCTTAAACTGTTGAGTGAACTCGAAAAAAAGTAAGGGCGCAACTAGCCACGAGTCGGTTCCTTCGTGCATACGTTTTCCATACAAAGCATGGTCATTCAAGGAAAATAACTTAAAATTTAAAAAAATCTGATTGCTCGAACTTTGGCACTTAGCTTTTCTGCCGTTTGCTTCCTGGCAAGGCGAAACTTTCTTGAACGACGCCTGGTCCATACCATTATCTTCCCCTTTCCCCCCGGCAAACTTGCGCGTGAAGGAGCCTTCATTTCCGGAATGCCATCTTCGGTCTCAAGGCGGACAGCGCCAGGCCTAGCGACTCGTTTCACCCGATAAGGGCCTTCCCACTTTGGCGTCAACTTGTTGGAATTCTTGGCGGAATGAACGCGCCAAAGAACAAGGTCGCCTTCCTCGAGACTTCTAGCGTTAACTTTGTGGCTATGGTAGCGGCGCAAAGCTTGCTGGTAGTGAGCACCTCGCACAGCGGCCTGAAGACGATCTTCCTCAAGGAGCAGCGCGTCATCTTGTCACAGCTGCTCTTGCTCGAGCTCATCATAAGCGAGCACTCGAGGTGACCCGTATACGAGTTCCGTGGGGATAACTGCCTCTGCTCCATAGACTAGAGCGAAAGGTGTCTAGCCAGTGGCTCGATTTGGCGTCGTCCTAATCGACCAAAGAACCACCGGTAGCTCCTCAATCCAGTTTCTTCCGCACTTGTGTAGCCTGTCAAAAGTCTTGGTCTTGAGCCCACGCAGCACTTCAGCATTTGCCCTCTCTGCTTGACCGTTGCTCCTGGGGTGAGCAACAGAAGCGAAGCAGACCTTGGCGCCAAGATCTTGGACGTACTGCATGAAGGTGCGGCTCGTGAATTGCGTACCGTTGTCGGTGATGATCCTGTTAGGGATTCCGAAGCGGCAAACAATCGACCTGAAGAACTTGACTGCTGACTGTGCTGTCACCTTCCTCACTGGTTCCACTTCTGGCCACTTTGTGAACTTGTCGATTGTGACGTACAAGTACTCAAAGCACCCGACTGCTCGGGGGAAGGGGCCGAGGATGTCGAGCCCCCAGACCGAAAATGGTCAGGATAAAGGGATCGTCTGGAGAGCTTGAGCTGGCTAGTGTATCTGCTTGGAATGGAACTGGCATGCTTCACACTTGGTTACTTGCGCAGTTGCATCCTGGAGGGCTGTCAGCCAAAAGAAACCTTACCGGAAAGCTTTGCCGGCAAGTGCTCTTGCGCCAATGTGGTGACCACATATGCCTCCATGTATCTCTGCCAACAGCTTCTGTCCATCTTCCCGGTGAATACACTTCAATTTCACACCGTTGAGTCTTCTTCTGTACAGTGCGTTGTCGACGAACTGGTACATACTTGACTGTCGGGCTACTCTGTCCGCTTCTTCTGGCTCTTCGGGAAGTTCTCCTGTCTGGAGGAAAGGGACCATTTGCTGCGCCCATGCCGGAGCTTGCGGCTCGACGACAAGGACTAAAGGCATGTCTGCTGCTGCGGGAACATCCGCTTCTACGGCGAGAACCTGCGGCTCAGCCGGAGCTTGACGTTCCTCGGCAAGCTTGCCGGAGCAAAACTTGTCGGGAGCGTCTGCTACAACGAAACAAACCCTGGGGCTTGTCGGAGCAGACTGCTCCTCAGCACTCGCGGCGTTGATCTTGGGGACCTTCTTGGCGGCGGCTTCGGGAAGCCCTGCCGGAAGATAGTCACCAGAAATCAACTTCCTCTTCTTGTTGTTCCGCCGCCGGTTTTTATTTGCCGGGGCAGCATCATCACTGTCAGATCCTCCCGTTCCTGTATTCTCTCCGGGGAGTTTCCTCCCTTCCTCAGCACGTGCACACCTGTCGGCCAGAGCATATAGCTCGCTGACGTCTCTGATCTTGCACATCGCCATCTCCTCCCGCATCCTGCGGTTACGCACGTTCTGATGGAACGCGCTGATGACCGCGGCAGGGTGGACATCTGCGATGTTGCGTTGCACTTGGCTGAATCTTTGGATGTACTTGCGCAAGGGCTCTCCTTCTTTCTGGGCAAGCAAGTGAAGGTCACTCTCCTGGCCATGAGGTTTGTGGGCGCCTGTAAAGGCGCCGACAAACTGATGGCACAGGTCTGCCCAGGAAGATATGGAGTTTTCCGGCAAGTGCATGAGCCAGGACCTGACGTTGGGTTTGAGCACCAGCGGGAAGTAGTTGGCAAGGATCTTGTCGTCTCGCCCCCCGGCAGCCTGCACCGCGATGGTATAGATGCTGAGGAACTCCGACGGATGCAACCTGCCGTCATACTTCTCGGGTACGTCTGACTTGCCGCAGCTCACGAGTAAACGCAGGGCAACCTACCGCGTACGGCAGGTCGCCTGGTTCCCCTGGCGCTTGCATGTCGACAGTGGGCCCAGCGCGCCGGTCTGACTGACGCCGCGTTTCTCTTCGGCGCTCGATGCGAGTAGGGGTGTCTTCTTGCTGTCGTTCGTGAAGAACTTGGCGCTGATCGCGGCGAGTTCGCGGATCTGACGAAGCAGTGGAGTCGCTGTCGCGGTGGACCCGACGAGTCGGCGATCTTGGCCTCCGCGGAGGAGAGTGCACGGTGGTCGCACCTCCACCGGTCTTTTCTCCATCGGCTCGCACCTGGCTAACTTGCCGCGGCTGCGATGTGGTCGGCTGGCGTGGAGTGTCGCCGTTGGCGAAGCCGATGAGGCTCTCAATGGTGGCCCTCCAGTCGTCGATCTTGTCTGGCGTTGGAGGGATTCTAGGAGCAGTTGGGCTCGTGCCAAAGCTTCTGCTGGAGTGGCGGGCAGCGGTGGCGAACGGTGCGAGGAGCGGGATATGCTCGGACTTCCAACAATGTTAGAAGGAGTAGTATTCTGTCCAGGCGACCGTGCCTCGCTCGCGCCAGCACGTTGGCGTGCATGCTGGCCTTGAGCATCCCGAGATCCGCCAGGTCGATTTGGGTCCAGCGAACGTATGGTACCGTGAGTACCACGACGCTGCCGGTCCCGCGCTTCCTGAGATGGGCGCGGAGCATCCACGGACGCCCGGTCGTCGTGGGAGCCTGCTACACCGCCGACGGGTAGCGCAGCCTTGTCCTAGGACCTGGCGGCACCGTGGGCTCCTTCGTCGATGCCCGTTCTTCCGCCGTCGTCTTCCCCACCAGCCATTTGCTCTGGCGGCGGTGGGTTCCACGCGGACGGAGCAGCTGCTTCTGAAGGCTTCTTCTTCGGCGGCATGTCGATGAAGTCGATGAAGATCTAGCTCGCGTGAACGTCGGATCAGGTTCACACAACCTCGACGCCCCCTACCTGGCGCGCCAAAGATGCCGGGGAAATCTGACTCCCCGAGCACCTATGGGGACGGAGCCCCTTCTCGGTTCGGCGGGGGGCGGAGCTCGCACAAAGAGCGGATCGAGGCGAGGCACACGAGGGGTTTTTACCCAGCTTCGGAGCTCTCCGGAGAGATAATACTCCTACTGCTGCTTTGTGGATTGTATTGAGTTCTTGCTCGGGAGCGCTGAGTGCTACAGTACACACCAGCAGCTAACGAGACCGAGCGTGAGTTGTTCTACTATTCGTCCTCTCCCCTACGTTGTGCATGGGCCTCCTTTTATATGCTCAAGGGGTCTCCAATAGGTGGCAACGTAGGTAAGGGCAAAAATGGAAAGGTGCTGCGGTAGGTACAGCTACCTGCACAGCGTATCATACCTAACCCTGACGGCAGGGGACAAGGGCATTAAATGCCTATCTACGTCGCCCAGACGGTGCAGAAAAGGGACCGTCAGGGGCGCCACCGCTCGCCACGATGGCGATCTTGTAAGCGCCGCACGCCTGGAAGGGTTCTAGAGCGACACGTAGGTGGGTGTGCTGGAGCGCAGGTACAGAGTGGTGGCTTGCCGCGGCAAATGCCTTGCCGCGGCCGTTGTCTTGCCGCGTCCGGGAGCTTGTCGCTCACCGGGTCCTGCCGGGACGCGTGGCGCGTCGCGGCAAGTTCCTTGAGATGCTCTGGTTGGCCTTCCCGGCAAGCTCCTCTTGCTGGGGTCTTGTGCTTTGAGTGGCCTTCCCGTCAAGCTCCTCTTGCCTAGGACTTGTCTCCTTGGCTTAAATACTTTGTTCTTGAATGGCTCCAAAGGAACCACAGAGGACTTTGGCGGTCACCTGGCAAGCCTTGCCGCGGGACGCTGCGACTGCCCGTGCACAAGTTCGGGATACTAGGGTACCCCTACTCTAGTACACCGACACGCCTCTCTTGAGTTGTGCAACACGAGCGTTTTCCGTGGATTCCACATTTTGTGCTCATTCCTTGGTTGCACGACCCCATTTATCTATCCATGTGTGTGTTTCCGTGTGCCACATATTGCTATTGGTCTACTAGTTTCGCTTGCGAATTTGTGAATCTCTTTTCAACATTATTGACTCTTCCTAACATTTTGCATCAAATTTTTGTGCCACTATCCTCACCGAGCTCCACTATAAGCCTTATTTGTGTAGGTGTGATAAATTGACAAGATCGGTACCAATTGTGCTATTTCCTTGTTACACTATTGAGTGATCATTGATCCATCTTCAACATTGGTCAATGTACATTTGGTATAAGTTCTTCTCTTTCTCCCACTCAAATTTGCTCGAGTCTTGTGATGGATAGGCAAGGCATTTCATCTCCGGTCTTCGACAACAACGACGGCGTGAACAACTACATCACCAAAATGTCCATCTTCGGACTACAAAACAAAATGCAAGGTGCACAATCTACCTTGTGAGAGCGCCTCGACAAACTCGTCATCGACATACGACACTCTGAAGCAAGGAAAAGGGACTACATCGACACCAAGTTGGGCGAGCTAAATGTTCAACTACGAGACATGGTGGCCGACTACAAGTCTTATTCCCCTTCATCATCCTCAAGGCGGCGGCGAGCAAGTTGATCATCTTCGGAGCGCCAAAACGATGCAAGCGCAAGTCGTCCACGTCCACATCTCCATGGCGACTACCATCACGTTTGTGATCCACATCGCCAGGAAGGGCAAGTCACCTCCAAGCATCTTGTGCACGACGACAACGAACGACATCTACTACGGGCTCAAGTACGACAACGACACCATCAACATGATAGATGCTCGAGATGCGCCTACCTACAAGTCCAAGCTTCATGAGGAAAAGAGAAGACCGCGAGACGAGCACCACCAAGACGGAGCTACGGCTACACCAACCACTTCGGCATCTTCGCCAAGTGTTCTCAAGGCATTTTCGCCTTTGGACGTATGGCATCTTTGCCTACTTCCCATGAGTTCGCCTACATCGACTACTTCAACAACAAGGTGACCACCTACGAGCGAGGGCGACACTTCCATCTTCGGAAGCCCCTCAAGGAAGATGGCCGAGCATGGGAAATTCCCTTCGGTCATGGAGACAAGCTACGAGGGGCCACATCATATGGGCCTCCAACAACAAGACGGTGACAAGAAGGTTGAGCATGGGACTATCCCTTCAACCAAGGCGGCGATAGGAGTTGAGCATGGAGACATTTGCACCAACATCTCTCCGACACCCACCTATCATGAGATGACCCAATTGCCATGTGAGGAGAGCCACCACCCCATGAGTGAGATGAGTGACTCCACCATATGTGGCATTGAGTGCATTTCCTTTGAGAGGATGAGTGTGACCACCACTATCCCCACATTGAGAGTATGCCACACATCCTATGCGAGGTTGAGATCCATTTGAGTGACTCCACCAACCATATGAGCAAGAGCATCTTACCAGGAGTGTGAGACCACACACTTAGTGAGTGAGGTAATTGACACGGCATGTGAGGCCACTATGATTTCTAACGACTTACCCTCTACTCCTAGTGTGTTTTCTTCTTTGGTGCTAGGTCTCCTACATGACGACAGGCCTATCCTCGACGAGTCCATACCTCCAATGGAGACGACGATGGCCATGGTGGATGATGATGCACCTCCCACATGGTTCCATCAAGATGAAGATGACAATAGCTTGTTCTTCACCACCTCACCTACAACACATGAGTGATGTTCCGAAGGTAACATAGGTGATGGTGTTTCTCTTGTCCCACTAGTGGACTATCTCACCAATGATTGCTTGCATGATGTTGATCCACCTATTCCCATGCTTCATGCTAGTGCGACTTCTTCATGTCATGACTTACCAATTTATGATGACTATGATGATGAGCATGTTGAGTTGCCTAGTTGTGACGCTATGATCCATAGGATATCATGTGAAAATTCTTTTGGTCACATCATGTTTGACAATCCATTGAACTTGTCATATGCTATGAGTGAGATCTCACATATTGCATCTTTTCAATCTCAACATAGTAACTATGCATGCCACATTAAGATAAATCCCATTTGCACTTATGGCATAGATGACGAGATGATGTTCATTGGCTTTTGTTTTTCATGTGATGATGTTTCCATGCTTCCTTTACATGATTTGCGCAATTCATCTACTATGCCATGCCATGATCACATAGAATCAATTATGCCATGCCATGATCACATAGAATCAATTATGCTTTGTTTTGGATGTTGTCAATACTCTTCGTGTGATGTTTCCATTAATGCTCATGAGGAGACCCCCATAGTTTCCTCATACATATTAGGAGATCTTGATGCATTCCATACTTTGCATGATTCCCATAATTGCATGCAGCATATACATTCCATGAACAACAATGCTCTACATATTTCTCATGATGCTTTACACAATTTGAGTCTCCATTATGCTGTACATAATAACAAACCTATCATGATGGACGACATGTTTCTATATCACGCATCTCATTTATTTGAGCATTGGCTATTTTGTGCTAACCGACACATGCACGTATGCATCATGATGGATGATGTGTACATATACCACGCACACACAATTTTCCCTTTTCTTTTGTTTTGTGTAGCTCAAGATCAATCGTCAACCTCACAATCTCATGAGTTGACGAAATGAGCTCTTGAGAGCAACGATGATTTGGGATCCCGTGGACTATCCTTGCCACCATTCCCATCGCGCAAGAACTACGCGCATCTCGTTTACTTGGCTCTCACACGGATATGGGCTATATACCACTTGTCGCTTCATGCTCATTTTATCGTGTTCACTTTGCATGTTATGCTTGCTTCTATGCCTTTGCCATGCAATTGTGACCCTTTCTTGCATTTACCCATGATTCACAATTATGCTACTTCTATGTGTATTTGCATGCTTGGGGGAGATCCTTGTTGCTATTGCCATGTTTATCATGTGCCTCATGCTATTGATGCTATTTTGCTCATATCTTGCCTTCATGATTGTGATATGTCACGTGCAATATTCATGCCCACTATTTGCACACATGACATGCTTGCCATGATTCCTTCTAGTATGTTGCATCTTCACACTACTAGCTTGCTTGACTTGATCACTATGATTACTTGCTTGGTTGCATCACCCATGTTCCATTCTTACTCGCTTTCTTGGGTTGATGACATATATGTTCATGCCTCTCACTTGATTTGTCTTGATCATTGTCTCTTGTCTCCATTAGTGGCATCTCTCATATCACCTTGCATTGAGTGACAACTTGCTATGCTTATTGATCGTGGATACTTGGACGTATTACTTGTGAAGCAAGCTTGTTTCATTGAGCCTATTGTATTTGGTTGTTCTCGCATCATATGCCTCCATACCATGAACTACACCTTTGTACTTTCTTATGATGAGGATGATGCATACACTTGTTGGGTATCTTACCACACGAATGCTAGGTTTTGCATTTCCGCTAACCTCATTTGTTTTTCCGAGTGTTTGTCATGTTCTTTCGTTTTGAAGGATTCACAAGGTGGTACGATCACGAGACATTTTGGTTATGAGAAGTCATACATAATGCACAACTCCATCATCCTTGAGAAACTCCTAAAGGTGAACTCCTTCCCTTTGAGCCATCCTCAAATACGCATATTGGATGGGTCATTCTTTCATTGTTGTTTCCTTCTTGTTGTCTACATGATACATCTCGCGAACGGAGGAGCTACATTGGATATTTGCTCTATGGACCTTTACATTGAGGAGCGCTCACACTTATTGGATGCACCATCGAACCTCCACTCATGCCACGACATTGAGCATTGGTACACCAACACCTCCATATTTTTTGATTGTGCTCACACATGTCATGCTCGATGGACATGTCATACTCATCACAAGTTTGCACCCTATGCATGGATTGACACATATTATGCTTGTCTTGTTGCACCTATTCCCATGTCATCCATGATATATGAGCTTGTGCATTTCCTCAGCAAATTTGTTGTGATCTTTCTTGATGGCATATTCATACATCGTGATCATATTGTCTACCATCAATTGCATGATAACATAATCATATTGAGCATACATTGCCATATTCATGCTATTGATAAAAACTGTCTCTCTATGACATCATTTTGCACCGTGGTTGCATTGATCACATTCACAATACATTCGTGTGCATCATTTGGATACATTCACAATACACAATGAATGCTTTTGATCCCATGAATGCTTTACATGTCATTTTACATCATTTGGATAAGCATCTCATGCATTTTCATGAACAATTCCTTTGGACGAACTCATGCTTATTTGATGGACACCTTGTGTGCGCTAACCATTGTATTTCCGAGTGTCGTTTGCATTTGCTCTTCTTGCATGTATACCACTCCGGCGACACCTTGGAGTACTTGGATTGCGCCATGTCCTCAAATCCGTCCAACTTCAAGTCCGTCCACGCCAACCGTTTCCCTGGTGATGAGAATCACGATCTGAGGTCGGATCTTTCCCAAGGGAGAGGAGATGATGTGGAGCATCCCTCGTTCATCCCCATGTACACTCCGACTACTCTCCAAGCCCCAATGATACATAAGATGAGACCTCGACTATACACCATTGGACACAAGGTGAACTCTCTCCTCTTCGAACCATCACTTTCCATATGTGAGACATGGCTACTACCTCAAATATATGTGCTATGCATGACCAGGAACAAAGAGGAAGACCATGGACAAGACGGCGAGGACACCAAGTACAAGGAGCTGCCAATGAAGCTCCAGCGAGTGGACGTCCGGCCTCCACTGGACTGCCAGCCAGCGGGCGGACGTCCAGCCTCCACACGATGATCGGCGCGTGAAGCACAGCCAACGCCAGCTACAACACCTCCTAGCGAGCGGACGTCCGGCCCCACCGGACAACCGGTAATATTAACGGAAGTCCGAAGACATCAGACGTCCAGTGCCTCTTCACAGAACGCCTTCAGCGGATGTCCGGCGCTAGCGGACGACCAGTCCCCTTGGAACCACCAGACGTCCGGTGCCCTGCGGACGTCCGGTCCCTGGCTATGTCCAGTTGCGGGCTAAGGCCCATGTAACCCTTCACTTCGCCCCCATTTGCACTATGACTATAAATAGGACACCCCCTCTTCCTAGTTAGGGTTAGCAAAGGATTAGCTCATGTTTGTGTGAGAGCTTTGCTCATCCACTTGGTTACCTTCTCCTCGGAGATCGCGCCTCCACCGGAGAATATCCTTCCAAGCGGATTCAAGAGCCCCTCTTGGGTGGTCCCATCAAGACCTCCTCACGGAGAAGAACCGGTTACCCTTTGTATCGTCCGTTGTTGACTTTGGATCATGTATTCGCAGCTGTGTTTCGAGGATCTAGCATATGTGTGACTATATCTTGTTGGTTTAGTGATTCCTCTCATGTTTTCCTCCGTTTACCCCTCGTGTTCTTCGTGTTCATCATCGAGATTCGCTCCTTTCGTGAAAGATCGTCCGTATGGAGTTCCACTCCACATCATGCCCTGAGGGGGGCACAACCCACCAGGACGCGCCAGGAGGCCCAGACGCGCCCTGGTGGGTTGTGCCCTCCTCAAGTGCCCCCGGACCGCCTCTTTGATCTATAAAAACTCCAATATTCCAGAAACACAAAAGGCATCGACGAAATATTCATCCAGCTGTCGCAAAGTCCAGAACCACCAGATCCAATCTAGACACCATCTCGGATGGGGTTCACCACCTCCATTGGTGCCTCTCCAATGATGTGTGAGTAGTTCTTTGTAGACCTTTGCGTCTGTAGTTAGTATCTAGATGGCTTCCTCTCTCTCGCTGAACTCTCAATACAATGGTCTCTTGAAGATCCATATGATGTAACTCTTTTGCGGTGTGTCTGTTGAGATCTGATGAACTTCGAGCTTATGATCAGTTATATCTTTTTATATCCATGAAAGTTATTTGAGTTTCTTTGATCTCTTATATGCATGATTACTTATAGCCTCGTATTTCTTCTCCGATATTTGGGTTTTGTTTGGCCAACTTGATCTATTTATCTTGCAAAGAGGTGCTTTGTAGTGGGTTCAATCTTACGGTGCTTGATCCCGGTGATAGAAAGGGAAATGACACGTATGTATCATTGCTACTAAGGATAAAATGATGGGGTCTATCTCTACATAGAAAGATCCTGTCTACATCATGTCATCGTTCTTATTGCATTACTCCATTTTCCCATGAACTTAATACACTAGATGCATGCTGGATAGCGGTCGATGTGTGGAGTAATAGTAGTCGATGCAGGCAGGAGTCAGTCTACTAATCTTGGATGTGATGCCTAGATAATGATTATTGTCTGGATATCATCATCATTATTTGAAGTTCTATCAATTGCCCAACAGTAATTTGTTTACTCACCGTTGCTATTTTTCTCGAGAGAAGCCACTAGTGAAACCTACGGCCCCCGAGTCTTCTTTCTCATATATTTGCCTTTGCGGTCTACTTTTCCTTTGCATTTATTTTCAGATCTATTAAACCAAAAATACAAAAATACCATGCTGTGTTTTATTCTTATTTATTTTATTTGGCATTCGATCTATCAATCTACTACAAATTTACCTCACATCCTTTGCCTATCTTGTGGCGCAGTACCCCGGAAGGGATTGACAACCCGTTTAACACGTCGGGTTGCGAGGATTTGTTACCTGTGTGCGGGGGCTATTTACGTTGTGTTGCTTGGTTCTCCTACTGGTTCGATAATCTTGGTTTCATATCTGAGGGAAATACCTACCGCCGCTGTGCTGCATCATCCCTTCCTATTTGGGTAAATACCGACGTAGCTTCAAGCAACATCGAAAGGAATTTTTGGCGCCGTTGCCGAGGAGGACCTTCAACATAAATCAGGTTCCTAATCACAAATCTCATCTCCTTTCAATTTACATTATTTGCCATTTTCCTCTCGCTTTCCTCTTCCCCACTTCATAAAAATTTGCCGTTTTATTCGCCTCTTTTTTTCCCGTTTGCAGTTTTCTTGCTGGATCTGTTTTTTAGTCCAATCTTGTTGTGTGGTCATCATGACTCAAGAGAATACCAAATTATGTGACTTCTAAAATACCAGCAACAATGATTTTATTGGCACTCCGTTTGCTCCTCCCGCCACTAGTGCGGAGAATTGTGATATTAATACTACTTTCCTGAATCTTGTTATGAAAGATCAATTTTCCGGTACTGCTAATGAGGATGCCGCATCCCATCTTGACACCTTCGTGGAATTATGCGATATGCAAAAGAAAAAAGATGTGGACTATGATGTGGTGAAGATGAAATTATTTCCGTTTTCTTTGCGTGATTCTACAGAAATTTGGTTCTCTTATTTTCCTCGCAACAATATCGATTCTTGGAAAAAGTGCAAAGATTCTTTTATCACTTAGTATTTTCCTCCCGCAAAAATTATTTCCCTTAGAACCCAGATCATGAATTTCAAGCAACTTGAACATGAGCATGTTCCACAATCTTTGGCAAGGATGAAAATGATGCTAAGGAATTGCCCAACTCATGGGTTAAATCTTTGGATGATCATACAAATTTTTTATGCGGGATTGAATTTTGTTTCTCGTAATCTTTTAGATTCTGCCGCGGGTGGTACTTTTATGGAAATTACTTTGGGTGAATCCACCAAATTTATTGATAATATCATGGCAAATTATTCACAATGGCATACCGAAAGGGCTCCTAGTAGTAAAAAAGTTAATTCAGTTGAAGAAATTTCTCCTTTGAGTGAAAAAGTTGATGCTCCTATGAAATTGGTTGCTAGTAAAAGTGCTCTATTGATTTTAATGATATGCCTTTGTCTACTTTGATTGAGCAAAATATTGATGCCATAGATGTGAATTTTATCTCTCGAAATAATTTCAACAACAATGCTTATAGAGGTAATTTTAATCCTAGGCCTTTTCCTAGTAATTCCTATGGAAATCAATCTTATAATAATAATAGGAACACCTCTGATCTTGAGAATAATATTAAAGAATTTATGAACACACAAAAAATTTTCAACACTTCCATAGAAGAAAAGATGAGTATGATTGATGATTTGTCTAGAAGTGTTGATAGAATTGCTCATGATCTGGAAAATCTCAAGATGAAAATTGTTGTGCCTAAAGTAGATGAATCAATTAAAGCTCTTTATGTTTCTATGGATGAAAGTAAGAAAAGAACCAATATGCTTAGAGCTAAAAGAGAATTCTTAGAAAAGGCATTTTCTAGAGATTTCTTTCGTAAAAGTGATGAAGATCATAAAATGATTGGTGTTTCTTCTATTGATTCCTTGTTTAGTAAAGTTAAGATTGATAAAAATGGACTGGAGAAGAGTCAACTTTAGGTAGAAGGCATCCCAATATTTCGAAGGGTGAAAATCTTGTTGGGAAAACTGATGAAAGTGGGTTTGGAGAGGTCAAAACTTTAACTAGTGATGTGCCCACTCTTTTGGATTACAAAGACTTTAATTATGATAGTTGCTCTTTGATTGCTTGTATTTCTTTGTTGCAATCCATGATAAATTCACCCCATGCCTATGAACAAAATAAAGCTTTTACTGAACATATTGTTGATGCTATGATCAAAGCTTTTAAAGAAAAAATAGAATTAGAAGTTTCAAGTCCTAGAAAATTGCATGATGAATGGGAACCAACTATCAAAGTCAAGATTAAAATTTATGAGTGTTTTGCTTTGTGTGACTTGGGTGCTAGTGTTTCTACAATTCCAAAATCTTTATGTGATGTGTTTGGTCTTACTAATCTTGAAGAATGCTCTTTGAATTTGCACTTGGCGGATTCTACTATTAAAAATCCTATGGGAAGAATTAATGATGTTCTTATTCTTGCAAATAGGAATTATGTGCCCATAGATTTTATTGTTCTTGATAATGATTGCAATCCGTCTTGTCCAATTATTCTTGGTAGACTGTTTTTACGCACTATCGGTGTCGTGATTGATATGAAAGAAGGCAATATTAAGTTTGAATTTCCTTTGAGGAAGGGCATGGAACACTTTCTTAGAACAAGACTTAAGCCACCTTATGAATCAATCATGAGGGCATCTTATGGATCTCGAACCAAAGATGACAAAACTTAGATCCTTGCTTTATGCCTAGCTAAGGGCGTAAAACTATAGCGCTTGTTGGGAGGCAACCCAATGAATAAATTTTGTTTTTGCTTTTTTCTTTCTATTTTTGAGTGTTAGCACAATTATGCTATGGTTATGATTGTGTTTTTTTGTGTTTTAATTAGTTTTTGTGCCAAGTAGAACCAATAGGATCTTCCCGGGTGATAGTTGTTTGATCTTGCTGAAAAAGACAGAAACTTTGCGCTCACGAAAACAATTCGCATTTTTTATCACAAAGAGCTTTTGCCCTGAATCGTTTTACAGAAGATTAATATACAAATTAACCAGGCTGTCCTAGTTTTTTCAGAATTTTTGGAGTTCCAGAAGTATTTGAACAAATTAGATTGCTACAGTGTTTTGTTTTAACAAATTCTGTTTTCTTTGTGTTGTGTGCTTATTTTGATGGCTCTATGGTTTTCTTTGATGAGTTTTTGCCATAGAAATGTTGGAATACAGTAGATATAATAGAAAACAAAATATGAATTGGTTTGATACAACACTTATAGTAGTGGTTTATTTTTCTTACACTAACGGATCTCACGAAGGTTTTGTTGAGTTCTGTGTGATTGAAAATTTCAAGTTTTGGGTTATCTTACGATGGATGAAGGAAGGATAGAAGAGCCTAAGCTTGGGGATGCCCCAGCATCCCAAGCTATTATCCAAAAATGTGCAACTGATGTAGGGTAGAACCCTAGACGCCCGATCTTTCACGATTGGAGGGGATCCTATGAAGAACACGAAGAACATGAGGGAAAACACGAGAGAAATCACAAGGGGAAACAAGAGGAAACACTCAAATAGACAAGAAGCAATCACACATGTGCTAGATCCTCGAAACACAAAGAGATGCACGATCCAAATCCAACAAAGGATGATACATAGGGTAACCGGTTCTTCTCCGTGAGGAGGTCTTGAATCCACGAGAGGATCTTCCCATGAGGGGTCTTGAATCCAAGGTGGATCTTCTCCGTAGAGGCCGCGGTCTCTCTCGTCGAGTAGATCCGTATGGATGAGCAAAGATCTATCTCCAAATGAGCTAATCCTTTGCTAACCCTAACTAGGAGGAGGGGGAGTAGTATATATAGTCTAAGCCACGAAGGGGTAAGTGGGAAAGGGGATACATGGGCCTCGGGCCCTGTCCATGCGCGCAGGCAGGCGCCGGATGTCCGGGCTGGGGGCCGTATGTCCGGCTATTCGTGAGACATCGGATGTCCAGGGCGGTGGCCGGATGTCCGGCCTGGAGGTGGCTGAGTCTGTTCTTCTTTGGATAGGCGTTGCCAAATTTCCGGGGTTGGTCACCGGATGTCCGGGCATTGCTGAGGCGCTGGATGTCCGGGCTGGCGCCGGATGCCCGGACACTAAAGCTCTTGGCCTTCTGGTGGTGTAGCTCTGAGGTGGCTGCACAGGCACCGGATGTCCGGCCGCTGTAGTGTGAGCAGCTCCATCTTCTTCCGTTGTCGCTTCTAGGCTTCCCTCGCGGATGGTGTAGTTGTTCCTTGGCGCTTGCACTCCTCCTCGACATCCCTGAAGCTCCTACAATACCTATGCATGCAACGAGAGAAGTGTCAAGTAGTATACCATCCTCGAAGGAGTCAAGTGAGCACGTGTAAAGGAGATGATTCACCTTTGTGTATGTGAAGTAGAGCTCGCACGTGTCACTTGCCAAACGGACTCTTGACATGGTGGTGTCCATAGGATGCTCCATATCATCTCCCCCCCTTGGGAAAGATCCGACCTCGGATCAAAAACCAAATCACCATGGGAAATAGATGGCTTCGCCGTGTAGAACTGGATGTTCACCAAGTACTTGTCATCTTGAAGCTCAAAATGGGCACTCTCCAATGTCGCACCGTCTTGTGATTCCTTCAAAAGGAGTAAGGACAACAAACACTTGGAAAAACAAATGTGGTTAGTGTTAGTGCAAAACCAAGCATTCAAGAGGTGAGTCACCAAACAAGTGTCGTCATCATGCAAAGCATATGGTGTGACAAAGGATTGTGACATGGCATGTAAGCATATCAATCGAGCACAATCAAAGATATCATGGGGACAAGCATGTAAATGTGAGGTAGTGATGCAAATATGTGTAACAAGAGAATAAACATCTACCTCAAAGTCATAACAAGCATGGGAAAACCGCTCAATGAAAGGTCTATGGTAGGCATAAGAAGCATTCACAACACCAAATAAAATGAAGTGTCTAAACACATGGGTCAAGTGCAAGACAATCCAAGCAAAATGTGCATGTGGTGTAGTGAATACCGTGTGGCACTCAATACAATGGAAAGAGCAATTGTTCGTCATGTGTGAGGCAATCAAGGCAAGCATGTAGCAATCAATGGAACATGGCATATGTGAAGTGATGACATTGTTGCAACCAAAAATATGAGAGGAGCAAGTAATCCAAGAATTGGATGCAACACACAAGGCATATATATCATAATGCATGGAACGGAGAAAATGACAAGTCGAAGCAAGATCTCTAACATGTGTGTAATCAAGTGGTCCAAGATGAAAAATAAGTCTCATGGTGCAAGCAACACAAGTAGTATGATCCGCAATATCCATGCTCAAGAAACATGTCACCTTGAAGGTGTGTCCTTGTGCATTCTTCACAATGCCAAAGTGGTAGGAAAGGTGGTGTAGAAGCGAGTCGTGGTCGAATGTATGAGGCTCGCTCTCAAGATCTCGAATGGTCAACTCACATGAAGCGGAAGTCGATACAAAGTCCAAGTATCCTACACATGCACAAAAGAAAGCAAAGAATGTATGTGCATGGTAGATAAACACATTATCCATCATGATGGTTCTCTTCTCTTGCACATAACCATTAGAAGCACAAGTGCATGAATAATATGATGCAACCATGGCTATATTCATGGCACTAGGTATATGGTGCAAAGAGGTAAGATAAGCATGCTTCACAAGGAATATGTCAAAATCTCCAAATATATGTGAGAATGCTATGGGGGCAATCTCATTAGCAAGAGGTAAGTCATTATTGCACTCAATATCTGCCTAATCAACTAGCATGAGAGAGGCAACACATGGAGATACATGACAAGAAGCAATAAAATCATGTGCAAAGCATGTAGATGGTTGTCATCAACCGCATGAAATGAGAAAGTATGACTCATGGGTGATGCAACAAGGCAAGCAACCATAGAAATCAAGTCATGCAAACTAATAGTGCGAAGATGCAACATACTAGAGGAAATCATGGCAATCATGTCATTTGAGCAAATAATAGGCATAGGCAATGCACATGACATATCGCAAGCACAAACACAAAGCAAGATCGTAGTATCATCATAGGAATGGGTCATAGGATGAACATGGCAATAACAAGCAATATCTCCACCAAGGTTGCAAATACACATACAAGTACTAGAATCAATCATCATGTGTAATGCAAAGCATGGATCACAAATGCATGGCAATGGCATAGGAATGGGCATATCATGCAAAGTGAACATGGCAAGATGGGCATAGAATATGTATTGGACAATAACCCATAGCCAAGTGAGGGCCATGTAGAAGAAATGTGTGAAGTCCTTGCACGAAGAGAGCGCTGGGAAAGACAATCCATGGGATCCAAAGTCATCATTGCTCTCTAGAGCTCGTTTTGTCAACTCGTGGGATTGCGAGGTTGACAAGTATTCATGGGTACCTACACAACAAATACACAAACGAAAGAAATTGTGTGTGTGGTAAATGTACACATCATCCATCTTGATGTGTATGTGTACGTGTGAGTTAGTACAAGATAAGCATCGCTCAAAGAAATTTGATGCATGGTATAAGAACATGTCATCCATCATGAAAGAATAGTTATTGTGTATAACACGATGGGGACACAAAATGAGAATGCAAGTATATGTCACATCAATAGCATGTTTTATTCATAGGAAGCATATTGTGCACACAAGTATTGGAATCATGCAATGGATTGGACTGATCAAAATCTCCTAACATGTACGAGGAAACTATGGGGGTCTCCTCATGAGCAATATTGGAAACATCATATGGAGAATATGGGCAACATCCAAAACAATGCATATCCGAAGCTAGGTGGTCATGGCATGGCATATGAGATAAATGATGCAATGGGAGCATATCAAGATCATCACAAGAAAAACAAATGCCAATAACCACGGGCTTGTCATCTATGCCACATTTGCAAATTGGTTTTATTTTAATGGCATATGCATAGTCACTACGATGAGGTTGTAAATATGACATATGATTGATCTCATGCATAGCATATGATAAGTCAAGCGGATTGTCAAACATGACGTGGCCTAGAGAATCGTCACAAGAAATCCTATGTAACATGGCATCACAAATAATAGACTCCACATGGCAATCACCGAACTCATCATAAATGCGTAAGAAATCATGACATAAGGAGGTCGCACTAGCATGAAGCATGGAAATAGGTTGATCAACATCATGCAAGCAATCCACTAGTGGACTAGAGCATCACCTTCACCTATGTTACCTTATTCATTCCACTCAAGTGGTGTAGATGAGGTGGGAAAGACCAGATGGTGGTCATCTTCATCTTCATGGAACCATGTGGGGGTGCATCATATTCCACCATGGCCATTGTCTTGTCCAAAGGTAGGACGAAGTCATCAAGAATTGGCACGTCATCATATATGGGACCTAACAACAAATGAGAAGACACAATAGAGGTAGAGGTTAAGTCGTTATAAATCATAGTGGCCTCACATGCCCTATCAACTATCACACTCTCTCTATGTGGTGGTTCACTCACTCCCTAAAGGTAGGTGCACTGAATCTCACGGATGGTGGAGTCACTCATCTCACTCAAGTGGTGGGGGTTGTGGCTCTCCTCACATGGGAATTGTGGCAACTCATCATATATGGGGCTAGTGGTGAAGTCACTCTCACTCTCGATATGGTGGCACAAATCACTAAAGTCATCATACGTCATTGTGGTCGAAGGGAAAATCCCATGCTCAACCATCTCGTCATCGTCGCCATGGATGAAGGACGAAGATGGCACATCATCACTCTCGCCTCCTAAGATGGAAGCATCATCCATGCTTTTCACCATGTCGCTTGCCTCTAAAGATTGTTCCTTGAGGGTCTCCGTAGTCGTACTCGTCGCCGCACCGTCTTGAAAAAGAGTCATGGAGGACTCGGCATCATCAATGCCACAAAGAGGTATGGCGGTGAAGTCGAACTTGGGAGCATCGTCTTGGAGCTCGTCGGGCTTGGACATCTTGGTGTTACTATCCTCATGCTCGTTCTCATGGAGCTTGGTCATCGCGAAGTGAGCTTGGGTGGAGAAGCCTTGGCCTTCATGAGTTCTTGTTCCGCCTTGAGAGCACCAATGTAGTTGTCGTCGAGGGACTTGTAGTTCTCGAGGAATATCGTCTTGGAGATGTCATTGTGCAATCCCATCATGAAGTGGAACTTCATCAAAATGGGGTCGTCCACGCCGGCTCGACGCAAGGGATGCTTCATCTCCTTTAAGTACTCGTCGATGGACTACGATCCTTGGATGGCGTTCTCTAATTAGCGTAGAAGTTGTTCCGTGTAGGTTGGAGGCACGAACTCTCGCCGCATAGCTCTCTTCGTCTTGGGCCAACTCATGTCGTAGCTTTCCGAATGTGTGTGAAGCCACCATGTTGACGCGTAGTCGTGGAAGTTTCTTGTGGCACACTTCACTTGATCTTCAGGAGGAACTTGATGTAGCTTGAGGTAGTCGTCCATCAAACGCTCCCACTCGACATACTCCTCGGGTTCTAGAGTCCTATAGAAAGGAATCTCATGGTTGGTGTCGAAGTCGTAATAGCCCGTGGAAGTCGCGGACTTGAGCTTGGGGAGCTTCTCTTGAGCATAGTCTTGAGGTGCTTGTTGGCGAAGATGCCGTATATCCGAAGGCGAAGATGCCTTGGAGTCACTTGGAAAAGATGCCAAGGGAGATGGTGAAGTCGTTGAGCAGTTGTTGGTGTTGAGCTCTTGACCTTCACGTTCGTAGTGGTTATGGTGTTGATGCCGATGTGATCTTGCCGGAGATGGTAGCTCGGAGGCATCTTCTCTTGAGCGTCTTCTCGAAGATGAGGATGATCACTTGTAGGACTTGACAAGGGCTTTGATCTCATCCATTTGAGCTTGCATCTTGGTGTCGGTGGAGTTTTTCTTGGCATCGAACTCTTCGTTGTTGGTGTAGACCGAAGGTGAAATTCCTTGCCTATCCATCACAAGACTCGAGCAAATTTGAGAGGGAGAAAGAGAAGAACTAGACCAAATGTAACTTAACCAATGTTAAAGATGGATCAATGATCACTCAATAATGGAACAAGGAAAATTCTCACACCTACACAAATAAGGCTTATGGTGGAGCTCGGTGAGGATAATGGCACAAATATTTGATGCAAAATGTTAGCAAGAGTCAATAATGTTGAAAGAGATTCACAAATTCGCAAGTGTAACAAGTAGACCAATAGCAATATGTGGCACACGGAAACACACACATGGATAGATAAATAGGGTCGTGCAACCAAGGAATGAGCCCAAAATGTGGAATCCACGGAAAACGCTCGTGTTGCACAACTCAAGAGAGACACTAGGACAATTTCTTAATAGGCAGATACGACACTAGTGCACAACCTATGATATGGAAAACGTACCAAGTTCTATCCCAAGTATGCTATGTGTAGATGTTCCGATGTTATGATCCAAGATGATCGGATATGACAATCTTATATGCAATGTGGTATGATGCTATGGCTATTGCTTACAAGCTCTTTGCTCACTCTTTTTCTTTTCTTAAAAGCTTATTCTTTTTTTTGTATGGCCACAATGCGAAATGCACAAACCAAGATAGCAATTGTATATATGCGGGAACAAACTTGTGGCACAAGAGATGATATGATGATACCAATATGATATGGTATGTATGCAATGGAAGGTGTAGATCACTAATGTGCACAAGTAACGTTGCCGACAATACTCAAATGGCTAGTCTCAATAGGCAAGTGACGCAAAATGGGCTAGGGGTTATCAATGCAATTGCAAGGGGAATATACAATGGTGTCGTCGAGGTTACTGTCAATGATTTGGCATGTGTAAGCAAGGACGGATAATGATGAAGTGTACAACGTCGATGACGAGCTTGTGGCGATGATGAGTGGCGGTGTTGTCGATGTCGAACCGTCCCTAATTAGCCGAAACACCTCAAGAAACGGGAAAATCATGAACTCAAAATCTCAAAGGTCAAATGTCAAAATGGTGGTAGCGGAAAAGCGGTGGTGGTTGCGAAAGTGTTGGTGGAAACTCGTCCAAAATGGGTTGTGGTGGGCTATACATAGTGTCGGAGTTGAAAGCACGGTTCCTAAGTAGCCTAAGCACCTTAGGAGACACAATCCACAACTCAAACATGCTCAAACAAAAATTGGGTTAGGTTGCGGTGGCGGAAGTGTATGGTGGGCAAGCCTATGCGGAAGTTATGGTGGTGGTTGATGAAGAAGCGACCGTCCCTAAGTAGCCTAAACACCTTAGGAGACTTGAATCACAACTCAAACAACCTCAAATGCTAAGGGGAACAAAATGCGTTAGGTTGCGGAAGTCGGTGGTGGTTATGCAGATGATATGGTGGAAGCCCTAGGCAAAGATGCCAAAGTGTCAAAACATTTATGGAGTCAAATGGTTTTGGAAGTATTTTTGTGGAATGGGGGATGTCAATAGCTTCAAAACGAGCTAAAGAACGTCAAAAGCGGACTCCGGATGAATTAGTTATGCACGAAAAGGTGAAACAACGAAGGCTGGATTCCCAGGGGTCGGACATCCAGGGTTGGGGGCCGGATATCCGAGGGCTGTCTATCCAAAGAGCACTGATTTTGCGTTCCAGGGGCCAGATGTTCGGCCGGGGACCCGGATGTCCGACCCGATGGCCCGGATGTCCAGCCCGATGATTCCATATCGAGATTTGGACTTCGAAACTCGATTTGGGGCAGAAATTTATGATTTCGGGGTCAAATTTTGATGGATTTCATCGATGGGAAGTGCAAAAACTTGGGGATATTCTAGATCCACTTGAAACCAAGCAAATCCACGGATCAAATCCAACAAAACATCATCAAACCAACAAATCACAAAAAAAATGAGGGCTATTTTTATGGGGATTTTTGAAATTGGGGAAGAACACAACAAAACTAGGCTAGAAAACAGGGGGTGGGGGATCCAAATACGTGATCAATGTGGCTCATGATACCAAGATGATGCAGGGTAGAACCCTAAACGCCCGATCTTTCACGATTGGAGGGGATCCTACAAAGAACACGAAGAACACGAGGGGAAACACGAGAGAAATCACGAGGGTAAATGAGAGGAAACACTCACATAGACAAGAAGCGATCACACATGTGCTAGATTCTTGAAACACAAAGAGATACACGATCCAAATACAACAAAGGACAATACATAGGGTAATCGGTTCTTCTCTGTGAGGAGGTCCTGAACCCACGAGGGGATGTTTCTGTGAGTGGTCTTGAATCCAAGATGGATCTTCTCCGTAGAGGTCACAGACTCTCGTGGAGTATATCCGTATGGAAAAGCAAAGCTCTATCTCTAAATGAGCTAATCCTTTGCTAACCCTATCTTGGAGCCGGGGGAGTAGTATATATAGTCAAAGCCACGAAGGGGTAAGTGGGAAAGAGGATACATGGGCGCAGGCAGGCGCCGGATGTCCGCACTAGGGGCCGGATGTCTGGCTGTTCACGAGACGCCGGAGGTTCGTCCTGGCGGTGGCCGAGTTTGTTATTCTCTGGATAGGCGTCGCCGGATTTCCGGGGTTGGTCGCCAGATGTCCGGGCGTTGCCGAGGCGCCAGATGTACGGGCTGGCGCCGGATGTCCGGCTGCTGAAGCTCTTGGCCTTCGGTTGGTGCAGCTCATGGGCGGCTGGATAGGCGCCGAATGTCCGGCCCTTGGCCCGGATGTCCGGCGCTGTAGCGTTAGCAGCTACATCTTCTTCCGTCGTCGCTTCTAGGCTTCCGTCGCGGATGGTGTAGTTTTTCCTTGGCGCTTGCACTCCTCCTCAACATCCGTGAAGCTCCGACAATACCTATGCATGCACACGGGAGAAGTGTCAAGTAGTATACCATCCTCGAAGGGGTCAAGTGAGCACGTGTAAAGGAGATGATTCACCTTTGTGTATGTGAAGTAGAGGTCGCACGTGTCACTTGCCAAACGGAATCTTGACATGGTGATGTCCATAGGATGCTCCGCATCATCAACCAACTAAGCTTGGAGATGACCCCGAGTGGCATCCCCGCTTTCTTCCAACAACTATCGGTATTTTACTCGAAGCCATATTTTTATTCGTCACATGATATGTGTTTTGCTTGGAGCGTCTTGTATGATATGATTCTTTGCTTGTTTTATTTTGTGTTTTAAGTCATCAATCCTTGCTGGACACACTTATTTGAAAGAGCCAAAATTATGTCATAGAATTGCTCTCTATGCTTCACTTAAATTTTTATGAGCTATGGACTTGCTCTATTGCTTCACTTGTATCTTTTTTTAGCACGGTGTGCTTAATATTTTTTGAAGAATTGATCTCTTACTTCATTTAGATTTATTTGAGAGTTAGTAAAATTTTCAAGAAATTCTCTCTTGCTTCACTTAAATTATTTTGAGAGAAAGAAAGAAAAATTATGATCATGATCTTCACTTATATTTGTTTGACCTTATGAAAAGCAACACATGAAAATTAGTCCCAAAGTGATAGATATCCAAGAAGGATATAATAAAAACTTTCATGAAGATCATAGGACAAAATAAACCTGATTCTTAGTAATAGTTTTGAGATACGACGATGAGATATGTGAGTTATGTTGATGAGTAATTATGCTTTAGTAAGAATATTGGTGTTAAGGTTTGTGATTCCCTATGCAAGTACGAAAGTCAATAATCATGCAATGAAATTATATCCTACTTGTGGTGCATTATTCGATGTTATTTATGCTTAATGCTTGCTTATGAGATTATCCATTTCTTGCTTGGGCGCTTCCCAATCTTTTGCTAACCTTCATTTTGCACCAAGTATGATCTCTACTTGTGCATCCAAAATCCTTTAAACCAGTTTTGCCACATGAGTCCACTATATATACCTATATGCGGTATTCTTCTGCCATTCTAAGCAAATTTGCATGTGCCATCTCTAATTTTCAAAATAAACTTCTCTTTTGTGTGTTTGTTTCGCTCGCAGAGCGGTGAGGGGTGGCTAATATTTTCCATGTTGGATTAGTTATTCTCACGATGAGTGTTTATTCACTTGTCATTGCACGAGAGTAAGGCAAAGGTCTTAGGGATGCCTAGTCCCGAAATGCAAAAACGAATTTTACTTTATGTTGTCAAATAATAAATTCCTTGGAAAGTGTTGGTATGGAGGGCACCCGTCGATACGGTTAGCCATGGAAAGTGAAAGTATGGTGGAAAAAGGAATAAATTTTATTTTCTATTTGGGAACCGCCTATGGCATATCTAGCATGGAAAGTGTTGGGAACTCTAAGTCGTTTTTGATGGTGGGATGGACACACCTCCGAAAATGTTTTTATCTCTAATTTTTCGCTTTGAGCTCTGGCACCTCTACAAATACCTACTTCCCTCTGTGACGGGCCTTTCTTTTACTTTATGCAATTTTTATTTTTGAATATGAGTCTCCATCTTCTCTCATAAGAAGCACCAACTAGGAGGCAATATGATTGTACTTAAGTATTGGGTGTAGCTAATATTCGAGTGTGTTTCATGAATGGATCAATGGATGAGCATGATGGGCTAGGGATAACTTATTTTAGTGTTGATATTTTGAAAGACATGGTTGCTTGTTGATATGCTTGAGTATCTAAATTATTATGTCAAAACTAGACTATTGCTTTGACTCACATAAAAGTCCAATTGTCCATGTTATAAAGAAAAGAATATGATATGCCATGATAGGCAGCATTCCACATCAAAAATTCTATTTTTATCACTTACCTACTCGAGGAGGAGTAGGAGTTAAGCTTGGGGATGCTAATATGTCTCCAACGTATCTATAATTTTTTATAGTTCCATGCTGTTATATTATCAATCTTGGATGTTTTATAATCATTTTATAGTCATTTTATATCATTTGTTGGTACTAACCTATTGACCTAGTGCCAAGTGCCAGTTGCTATTTTTTCCATATTTTTTACATCGCAGGAAATCAATATCAGACGGAGTCCAAATGCCATGAAACTCCATGATGATTTTTCATGGGCCAGAAGGAACGCAACGGACCCTCGCTACGCCTGGGGGTGACCCGAGGGGGCATAACCCACCAGGGCGCGCCAGGAGGCCCAGGAGCGCCCTGGTGGGTTGTGCCCACCTCGGGTGCCCCCCAGACCGCCTCTTTGTTGTATAAATACCACAATATTCCAGAAACCCAAAAGGCATCGATGAAATATTCATCCAGCCGCCGCAGAGTCTAGAACCACCAGATCTAATCTAGACACCATCTTGGATGGGGTTCACCACCTTCGTTGGTGCCTCTCCGATGATGCGTAAGTAGTTCTTTGTAGACGTTCGGGTCCATCGTTAGTAGCTACATGGCTTCCTCTCTCGCTGAATTATCAATACAATGGTCTCTTGGAGATCCATATGATGTAACTCTTTTGCGGTGTGTTTGTTGGGATCTGATTATGTAAGATCCCAAAATTCTAAATTTTGGAATGTTATAATAAATAGATAGATTTGTTTGACTGTTTGATTGATTGAGTGAAATTGAGTGAAATTCGGAACTTCTAAAAGTTAAATGAGAGGGAATAAAAGGACTTTCCCAAACTTTCACCTTTTGCATTTATGCTCTCCGTGGATTCAAATACTTTTTCATCACGAAACCCTGGAGAGAAGATGACATGACTTCTTCCATTATTTAAATGACAAGGGGTGTTGAAAATATTTGAATTCCATTTGGAAAATATTTCTAATTCTGAAACTTTATGCATCAATGATTTTCACGAGACAAGATAAAATGGCTTCAAATTATATGAAATATGAGTTGGAAGTTTCAAACAAACTCAAATTTAAAATCCATTTGAAATTATTTTCAATTTGGAGTTATTTGAGTTTTATTCAATTTATTTTTCTCCAAAAATAAAATATATGGAAAATAGGGTAACATGATTCCCTACATCAGAAAATTGTAGATAAATAATTTTGAAGTCATTTTGGTATTTTTAAAATGATTTTTATTGGATTTTATTAGACCAGTATCACTCTTTGAATTATCTGAATTTGTGAGTATTTTATTTAATGCTAGAAAAATGTTCATGCTGTAGGAAATCTTTTTCTGAAATTTTTGATATATTATATGCCTAGGTAAAATTTTAATTATTTTGCGTTTCTTTTTGTTTTTCTGAAAAATGTTATATAAAAAAACTTTTCGGACCGACTGTGCCGAAGCCCAGCCGGCCCAGCGTAGGCCAGTAGCAGCCCAGCCGGCCCAACTCCGCCGTCCCCGACCTTCGGTCAGAGACCGCCTGCCGCACGACGTCGCCGTCGTGGTCGCTACGGACGCCGCCGCCGCCTTTGCTTGTCCCCTTCTCCAAGCCTCGTGCAGCCCCCCTCCTTTAAAGCCGCGCCCACCGCCCGTCTCTCCCTCTTTTCCCCCGCACAGCCGCCCTTGTGCCGCATCCCACCGCTGCCGGCGAGATCCGTCGCCGCCGCACCGCTCCGTCCCGCCCCGCGGACCACTGCCGACACCGCCATCCTCCTTGCCTCGCCGCACCGCCCCTCCCCAACCCCTTCGCCGCCCTCCTGGACGACCGGAGCCGCCGCCACGGCCGGACACGAGCCGCCGCCACCGTCGTCGAAACCTTCCAAACCGGTATAAACCCGCCGGTCCGATCCGGTTTTTCTTTTAACATCGGTTTTTTTCAAAAACCCTAGACTAGATCCGTTTTTTAGGTTTTATTAAACAGCGAACGTCCACTGTTTAGATCTTATAAACGAACGTTAATTATTTAGTCTTTTCTTTTTCTGTTAGTTTTAGTCAGGGACCTATGTGTAATTAGTTTCTTTACCGTTTAGCCCCTGCTTTTCAAACCTTCGTAACTTTTCACCCGTTTGTCAAAATTAGACGAAACCAACGCCCACTTCTTCATTATGATCCCCTCTATCCAGTAATCCAACTCAAACAAGTTTTTGAAAAGTTTAAAATTTGAATTAGACCAGATTCGAATTCAAACTTCGTTTGATCATAACTTGAGTTTTATAACTCCGATTTAGTTGATTCTTTTTGCAAATCGAAGCTCTTGACCTAAACTTTCTGATAAGGCCAAATTCACATAATTTTGGTACTGTTAGAAATTGTTTTATGTTGCAAGAGTTATTTCCTTGGTTTTGATGTTTTCTGAATCGTCTTCTTCGATCTCTCTGATCTTTTGAGTGATTGCTCATGTGTGGTTACTATTGCTTGCTTATGATAGATTGACCAGAGTGTGATGAGTAGAATTATCAAGAGTTTTGAGTGCGAATCATCTTCATCAACTTTGCAGGCAAGTTCACACTTTGATCATATCCCTTTCATACCCAGTTTTATGCATTAGTTTCACCCCTCAAACATTGCATGATTAGGATGTCATTAACATGTGGGTATTGGGAAGTAGTTGATGAGGTGGGAACCTATTGCCCTGTTATATCAAACCCTTGGGAGTTACTTCTACGCGTTGCTTATATTGCCATGCTATGCTCGTAGATGTGGATTGGGTTTTGAGAGTATCCATGACAGATGTGAGATTGTTAATTAATGGTTTATTTAAGGTGGCAACTTAAACACACATCTGGGTGGATTGAGGTACCTGGGTATTCCAGGATTGCCTGTCTAGGTACCTGGGTACTCCAGGATTGCCTGTTTTTTTATGGACCGCCATCCAGGCTCAAAGGGATCATGAGATTATTCAAACTAGAAACTTCTGTGTGCAGCCACAAGCCATTATGGGCTCTGGCATAGCTGATTAATTCGTGCGAGCTCTTACAGTGGTAGACTAGAAGATGTAGGGGATGTAGGTTGGTACGGTCTATCACATCGTAAGGTGCTGGCGCTTCTGAAAGACTATGTCTCGGTCATTCATTTCTCAAACACCATGCAGTGTGAGAAATCCAACGGAGGCAATCAAGTCTTGTGGGGAAAAGTGCACAAACCTCTGCAGAGTGTACAAACTAATCATGATTAGCCGTGTCCCCGGTTATGGACATCTTGAGTATCTAGTCCTGTTGATCTCATCATGTTACTTTAATTAACTTTGTTGGGTTTTAATGATGATACTTAATTGGGATTGAGAATGCTGTCAACCATTCTCAATGTTTAACAACCACCATGTTAGTTAAATAAAATTTATTCCTTTGCAGTAGGGAAAAATTGGCTTTTCGCAAAAACATTATAACCATAGAGCTTTTCCACCAGCCATATATGCATGTAGTGATAGCCATTGTTCATCATTTTCTCTATGGTGTGAATTTGCCAGTACATTCAATGTACCGACCCGTTTCGGGCTGCAACGTCTCATGTTGCAGGTTTCTTACGACGAGTAAGTGATACGTTAGGGTTACGATTTCTACACTCAACTTTGCCGTTGGTGTTGATGGGAATCCACAACCTTGTTGCTTCCGCTATATGGATTGAGGTAATAGTATTTACGTTACTTTATACATGTGATTTACCTCAGTTATAAATCCTTCGAGTACTGTGTGTGTCAGCATACCGATCCATGGATGACACTTAAGAACAGAGACTTGATCCATTCGGGTCGGGTCGCTATAGATTAACTTCGAGTTTGTGATTAGTTATATCTTTTTATATCCGTGAAATTTATTTGATCTATAATATGCATGATTACTTATAGCCTCGTATTTCTTCTCTGATATTTGGGTTTTGTTTGGCCAACTTGATCTATTTATCTTGCAATGGGAAGAGGTGCTTTGTAGTGGGTTCGATCTTACGGTGCTTGATCCCAGTGAAAGAAAGGGAAACGACACGTATGTATCGTTGCTACTAAGGATAAAACAATGGGGTCTATCTCTACATAGATAGATCTTGTCTACATCATGCCATTGTTCTTATTGCATTACTTCGTTTTCCATGAACTTAATACACTAGATGCATGCTGGGTAGCGATCGATATGTGGAGTAATAGTAGTAGATGCAGGCAGGAGTCGGTCTACTAATCTTGGACGTGATGCCTATATAATGATCATTGCCTGGATATCGTAATGATTATTTGAAGTTCTATCAATTGCCCAACAGTAATTTGTTTACCCACCGTTGCTATTTTTCTCGAGAGAAGCCACTAGTGAAACCTACGGCCCTCGGGTCTTCTTTCTCATATATTTGCCTTTGTGATCTACTTTTCCTTTGCATTTATTTTCAGATCTATTAAACCAAAAATACAAAAATACCTTGACGTGTTTTATTCTTATTTATTTTATTTGGCGTTCGATTTATCAATCTACTACAAATTTACCTCACGTCCTTTGCCTATCTTGAGGCGTCGTATCCCGGAAGGGATTGACAACCCCTTTAACACGTCGGGTTGCTAGGATTTGTTATCTATGTGCAGGGGCTGTTTACGTTGTGTTGCTTGTTTCTACTACTGTTCGATAACCATGGTTTCATATCTGGGGGAAATACCTACTGCCGCTGTGCTGCATCATCCCTTCCTCTTTGGGGAAATACCGACATAGCTTCAAGCGGCATCAGGCAGTAGCTCACAGGCGACCCCGTTCGCACGGGCCCCTCCGACCCCGTGCCCATGGGCCTCCCAGGATGGCGGTCTTGAAGACCCCGTGCGCACGGGCGTGTACTGTGCCCACGGGACCCCCATGTCCACGGGCCTCACGGCTCATGCGTCAGGTCTATGGATACCCCATGGGCACGGGCTCCAATTATCCCGTGCACACGGTGCCCCCTGAATGTTGCTGCGGGATTTGCCCATGTAATGTCCATTTCACCCCTTCTTACCCCTTCATCCCCTGGGAGTATATATAATCCTTCATCTCCTCCATTTAGACTCAGCTAAGAATAGATCTAGATACTAGAGCTTAGCTCATGTACCTCCCATTGTGGGATTCCTCCTAGGAGAAGATCCATGAGTGGATGCAAGACCTCTTAGGAGAAGATCCCCAGTGGATGTAAGACCCCCTTGGGGAAGGATCTATCTAGATCATCAAGTCCTCATCTCCTTCATATGATTTGGGATGAACTATACCATGTATCTTATTTCCCTTTGATTGTTCATGTACCTTCTGGATCTTGTGTGGATTTGAGTCTAGTGGATGTGTGATTGGACTTGTTCTTAAGTGTTCCTCTGGTTTACCCCTTTGTGTGCTTCTTGTTCTTGGGGATCTCCCCTCCAATTCGTGAAATATCTCCATCTAGGGTTCCACCCTACAACATCTCAGTATCTATAGCCATGGTTTCTAACGAAATTGGAGCCCCCCTCTTTGTTTTCTAGCCTAATTTTGCTTGTTCTTGCCCAATTTCGAAAATCCCCACAAAAAGATCCATACCAATTTTTTTGTGAGTTTTTGTTGATTTTGATCCGTGGATCTGGTGTTTAGCAAGTAGATCCACCTTCTATTGCGTCCCCATATCCTAATTTTTCTTCCCCCCCCCCTTCTGGTGTTTAGCAAGAAATCGCGAATTTTCCGCCACCCCCGTGCCCACGGGCTCCCAAGACCCCGTGTCCACGGGCTCCCGATAGTCCCAGGTGACCGCGTGTCCTCGATGCGTGCACCATGCACACAGGACCCCGTGCCCACCGGCCTTTGACCCCGTGCGCACGACCCTACCAGAATCAGCCGCGTGCATTTCACATTTTCGCCCATAACTTCCAGTACCGAACTCCGATTTGGGTGTTCTTTGGCTCGTTAAAAAGCTAGTGACATGACCGAGATGATAATCTTGGTTTTACCACCATTTGACTCCATAAATTTGTGTCCATTTGTGCATCTTTTGCATAGGCCTTCCGCCATACCTTCCGCACCACCGCATAAAACTTCCGCCAACTAACCCATTTTGGTTCATTTGGTATTTGTGGTTGTTTGAGTTGTGATTTGAGTCTCCTAAGGTGTTTCAGCTACTTAGGGATGGTTACATCTTCATCAACCACCAGTGACTTGTATCATTCCATCGACTACATCCACATCGACGATGACCATCCATCCTTTGAGACCATCTTCAACCGGAAGCAACGTCGCGAAAGGTTAAGTGTGACGAAGATATCCATTCCGTCATAAACTTTTCCTTCCTTGCCATTACATCTTGATAGTTGTTGGGGATATAATTACTGGGTATGAACCGCCCAGGAGGGGCCGGGTTATACCACTAGCGGCTTACCAATGAAGATGGCGGATCATACGAGCCTGTTGACGGCCCAAGACCCATATGTGACTTAAGGCCTAGGTGGATGAACTGCCATGTATGTATGACTTGTATTGTAAGGCATGTATATTTAGTCACCGAGCTGGACACGTTGTGTATGAGCCGACCGGGACTCCGTGAGCTGTCGGGCATCAACCTGTGTATATAAAGGGACGACCCAGCGACGGCTTAGGGAAAGAGAGAAGGGAGAAGAGAACTAGGCCAAGCGTATCGGCTCTCTGGTAATCGAAACCCTAGCAATACCACCTCAAACGGTATTAGGCTTTTACCTTCACCGTAGGGGCCGAACCAGTATAAACTCTTTGTGTTCTTTGTCCCGATTAACCCCTTTAAGCTAACCTCGTTGCAATGGCTCCACGACTAAGTCCTTCCACTAGGACATCTGCCGTGACAATTCCACGATAGTTGGAGCCCGCCTTGGGGGCAGCGCATGGTGGTTTCAAGTTCTTACAGGGGCAGCTTTGAAGGGATTAAGGGATACGCTGGGAGCCGGATGACCAAGAGTCGCCGCGGTAAGTTCTACATCGACAATGCAGCCTGGAGCCCCAAGGCCGGCTCAATCGAGTACAGGTACCGACCCCCTTCGGTGGAATCCACGTCTTCATCGGCAAGATCGGTGAACCGGGCCCTGAGTTGGACATCTGCAGCAACATCATCAAAACGGCTCAGCGTGCACGACCCCCCCCCCCCCCCGAGTTCAACCCGCCATGAAGCGTGCCTTTGTTGGTTTCATCCATGGGGCGGAAGTTGAAAAAGGGTCTAAGTCTGGCGGTGAGACGGACATCTACTCTGACGGTGAGTCATCCACAGGCGAGACTAATTCATTGTATCAACTACCAGATGGATGGCTTGGGGGTTGTTCCAATGGCGACAGTATTCCGGAGCTCTATGAGCCGCCAAACAGAGTTGCGATCTTCATGGCCGGTACACAACCGGCGCTTGGTTCATCAACCGCTGTGGCTGTGACCTCCAGCTCAATGGCTGCGGCGGCGACTGGTGCTAGCAGCTCTACACGCCCACCGACTCAAGTTCTCATAGAGTTATTGGATGCTCTGATGACTTTGATGGGGGTAGAGGTAACCCCGGACTACGAGGAACAACATAAGGTTGATGTGGCGAAGCTGCGAGATGAGATCGCTCAAGCCAAAGAAGAGCTAGCGGCTGAGAACGCTAAGATGACTGCAGAACGGGCTCTTTTGGACGCCCAGGCATAGCGGATTCAAGTAGATTCCTTTCAGCTCACGTTGGACCAGAATGCTTCAAACGGGATCATGAGGAGAAGGCACCAGAGTTATCTACCTCTGGTTTATGATGCAAGGAACCTCTTCAACATGCCTGGAGCAGGGACCAGTGACCAACCAGTGGTGAACCGGGCAGTCAAAGCGCCTGGGACTGGAGCGTCGGTTCATCCGTGTGCGATGGACCCACCATGTTTTAATAATACCCCGCCTTAGCATGTTCCGATGCCTCCGTGTCAGTATTCTAACCCGTTGGATAATATGATTGTTGCGGTGACACGACTGGTGGCTCTACCAGTTGAAGGCAAGTCCCCAACGGCGATAGAGACACAGAGGGCCAAAGAGCTTCTTCAAACAGTTGTGGCTCAATAGGTGGCTTATTCGTACAGCCGCGAGAGGATACACTCAACCCCCTGTCCAAGCCGGAGTTATAGCAGGCACATTGACTCACTAGCAGTTTCAAGTAGTGAATAGCACCATAACCAGCCTCGTGGGCATGACCCGGTGCGTGATGGTGCCAATGCTCAAACTTTGGTGGATCAGGGCAGAGCGCGTCGGGAGGCCGAGCTGGCGGCTCAGCAAGCAGCTCATCAGTATTCTCCGGTTTATCCCTCAGCTTCGGTGGAGGCAGGCGTAACCTCTAGGACCTTGGGGGTGCCCTGTTTAGTGTCGGATCTGCGTAATGAGCATTTGCCCAAGGATTTCTAGGGTCCTCGCAAGGTGCCTAATTACACAGCAGATCAACTCCCTGAAGCTTGGATTGAAAGTTATGAGATGGCCATGGAGATGCTGGATGTTAGTGATGCCGCATGTGCTAATATTTCAACATGATGTTGGACGGGCCTGCTCGCACTTGGTTGTAAGGGTTGCCTGCCAACTCCATTGGGTCATGGGCGATGTTGAAGGCCCGTTCTATCCAAAATTTCAAAGACACGTGCAAGCAACCTATGTCAATCATGGATTTGGATTCTTGTGTCCAAGGTGAGAGTGATTCAACAAACCACTGGGTGCGCTGGATCTCAACTATTATACACTCGTCAGACAACATCAACATCGGCTCAGCGGTTTTGATGTTGGAGAAAAATTGTCGCTTCCTCCCCCTCAAGCAGAAGCTTGGACGGCTTAAGCGCCACTTCAATGACATGGGGGAGCTCATGGTGGCTTTTGTGAAGTATGCCGATTCTGATAGTACCAAAGATCCTGAATCTGATGAAGAGAAGGCTGGTAAGGGGAAGAAGAGCGGTAATACAAAGGGGCAGCAGTATAATACGCCTATGATAGCGACGACTATGATAGGTTCTGGTTTAGCAAGATCTCCGTCGCTATCAGCAAAGACGCAGTATAGGTTCTGGTTCGGTGATTTATCAGCAAGATCTCCGTCGCTATCATAGTCGTCGAGTTAGAACCAGAACCTTTCAAGAAGGAGATTTGGTACTTCGGCTCATCTAAGATCAGACTGATATGCACAAGTTATCCCCACCTTGGGAGGGACCTTTTGTGGTCAGCAAGAATTTGCACAACGGGTTATACTACCTGATCGATATTCGAGAGCACAAAGACTCACGTACATTAGAGGAGGAGACCAACAGGCCGTGGAACATAGCTCATCTTCGTCCTTATTATACTTGATCCATAGGCTCTACTTATGTACATATTATGACAATGTATATATTATGATCAATGTAATAAACCGGAGCCTCAGCTAAAGCGGGGTCTCTGTTCTTTTTACATCATGTGTGGTTACACGGAGTTTCTGACTTAAAGCGGCCTCCGGTTTACCCCTTGAGTTAGCTTTTCAAAAGCTTTATATCATATAACTTGGGGGCTTGGTCGTGTCCGAACCACAGCAACGCCATTTGGTAGGCGAAAGCCACGGCATCACTTGGGGACTTGGTCAAGTCTGAACCATAGTCACACCTCTTGATCGGTCTAAGGACCACAACATCACTTGGGGGCTTTGGTCGAACCCGAACCATTGCTACACCTCTTGATCGGCATAATGCCAATGCATCATTTGGGGACCTGGCTAACTCGAACCATAGCTACGCCTTTTTGGGGGCATGGTCTTGTTCGACCATGGTAATGCCACTTGATTTGCTCAAAGCCTCATTTGCAAATGGTTTTATCTTTGCCTTTTCTTGAATTCTGTTCTTTTTGTTCAAACCTTTTTACTCTTTTTTGCATCGACATTGTTAAACCGGTTCAATTGTCAATCACAAATTGACGGAACACTGTCAAATCTTAATCCGGAGACTAACTGCCCGGTTTGATTTTTTATTACCATCCTATTATGGAGTAAAACCGGTGTTTATTGTAACTCGGAGCGGTTTATATTATAAACCGGCCTTCTGTAAACAGGAGCTGTTTTTCTCCTCCAACAGTGTGGGTTTATTAAACTCCGCTTCAAGATTGGCTAAGCCAACTTCATGCCCAACGATGGCAGGTATTATGTATCTCAATATTCGATCATATGCTAAAATCTAAAGCTACTCTCTGTGGTTTTACATGCATAGATATCGTGACCCGCCTGGTGGTAAACCGCCAGGGCGCTTTAAGTTTTTGGCTGCAGAAAACAGTTTGGAGATACATAATTCAAAAGAAGCAGCAGTTGCAATAAATATGCACGAAGGCATATCCAGACCAAGTGTGTCAGCTAGCCTATTACAAAGCAACACAGTGCCCAAATAAGATCATTGTCTTTTATGTCACAGCATGCAGTATTTAAACTGGATTCCGGTTTATTCTTGGTCACCAACTTCACCTAATGGTTGCGGGTCATCTCGCGCCGGTTCAGCCTCTTCCTCCCTACCAAGTGGCTGGAAATCAACAGTTGCCCCGTTGATTCGAGTAAACGCTTGAAAAACAGCTTCATCGCTGATCAGCAACGATGGTTCAATGTCAGGGGCGTAAGTATGCTTACGGATTCGAGGTATAAGGTTTTCCGCTTCAGGAATTGGTGTAGCCACTCATTTGTTTTTATCATCATATTGGGCTTGATAGTGGGACAAATCTGCTTCTTCAACCAATTGACAAGCCAGAGGGTGCACTTCCCGGTTTATAGCTCGTAGATCCTCTTCGCTGAACTCTGTCCCGTCTTCCTTCAAGCTGGGGTAGCCTTGGGACGCTTCAACAGGATCAAAATCCGGCACCCACGCTTTTGCCCGGATTAAGGCGTTTATAGTGCCGGTTCTAGCAGCAGATTTCTTCAACTCTTCAACCCGAGCAGGAAGCATATACAACCTTTTAATAGTGTCCTGGATCAAAGTGGGCGGCGGGTTGTTGTGGGAAGCAGTGAAGATGATCCGTTGAGCACCAGTATACAATTGTTCTATCAATGTATAGGCGGCTTTCAACTTCTTCCGCACATCTGGTCCCAAGTGACCAATTCGTGTTCCTACATCATCATACGGGTTATTAAACCGGCAGCATATCAAAGGACTGCTCGAATAATAAGGACAAGGATGCTTACCAAAGATAGCAGCAGTCATGGCATGAACCTGGCGATTCACACTGGTTAGCTTGTCAATCACCGGTTTAGGAGCGGCCTCAGCCTTCTCTGCCCTCTAAGTTAAAACGGCCTTTTCAGTGGCCCAATCCGGTTGCTCCTTGTTGAAGCCTTCCTTCAATTGCTCCATGACGCTTAAAGCGCTGGTTAATTCCTCTTTTGCCTTGGAGGTTTCAGCTTGTTGGGGCTTCAGATTTTCTTGCAGATCGGCGGTTTGGCTGTCTCTTTTGCTCAACTCAGCCTGCATACAGAAAATTATGTGATAAAAATAACGATACAGATTTGAAGTACCAACCACATAACAAGTTATGCCCTTGGTACTTGGGGGCTAATGCATATTTGCTCGTCATCATACAAATTCTATAAAGTACCTAGCTCAATACAAGTATTGAACTTGGTACTTGGGGGCTAATGGCTATTTGCTCAATGACTATTGATATTGGATTTCCTATTATATAAAAAGTCCCGGTTTAACTGCACGCAGTTGGACCGGCCCTTGGGGGCTACATCAGTAATGTACAGATGAGTTAAAGTTACATTGGAAAGTCCCGGTTTAAGTTGATATCTTAAACCGTCACTAGGGGGCTACTGGAGTTGACATATTATAATATACAAGCAGAGAAGAATATAAGAGGTTACGTCATACTTATCCTTCATCATGTTGACCAGACCGGCTTCATAATCACGACTGGTGTATAGCCGGTTCAGATAACCGGAATGGAGGTCTTGGGCGTTCACAGCGGCATAAGTGGATAAGTCAGCATTCCACTTGCCTTTACCAATTGCAGCAAATTCATCTTTGGCAGTGTGCCTGGATAAAGCGACAGGATTACTTGGCTCGGTACGGCCAAAGCCAGTGATAAGGACCTCATCATCTTTCTCTTCACCAGTTTGAACCGGTGTCGCCGGTTTGTCACTATTTTTTGTTGGACTAGTTGCTCTGTCAGTCCGAATAGGGTTTGTCGGTTGATCAGTAGGGCCTGTGGCTTCAACATTTGCCTCTTCAGCGACAAAGTCTTGGTCTTGCAGTGGTGGGTCATTCAGCACATCTTCACGGTTGGCTTCTTCAGGATCAGGTACCTTATCCGGTTCAGCAGCGGCATTTTCCTCTGTCGTATTGTTCAGGCGAGCCTTCTTGCTTGGTCTGGGCTTGGCCCTGAGAAAGGAAGTTAACAAGAATTAGTACAATTTTTATCAAAGGTAATATATCAAAGACACAAGATGAAATATAACTTACTCAAGCACCATTTTAAGAGGTGGAAGCTGGGTGGATAATGACTCGCCGGAGGATGAATGAGAAGTGCCCTGATAATGGGAGTAAGACGGATTAAGAGGTTGACAAAAACAACCCGCTTTAGGGCAATCATTGACAAGAGAGTTAGAGACCTCTGAACGGCGTTTCCGAACCGGACTGTTCGGTAAACCGGTGGAGGTAACTACCTGGCCGTTGTGCCGGGTTTTGTGGCGAGCTTCGTGCTGTTGTGTCTTCACAAGAAAGTGTGGGTCCAAATAAGCAAGAGGATGAGAAAATCTAACTTTCTGGTTTGCTCGACGGATTTTTAGTGAAGGCAAAGGATTTGAATCAGAGGAAAGAACGATTACCTCTACAGCATCAGCATGACTGAATTCAGCGTCATCCTGACAATAATCATCATCAATAAGACGTATGAAATATAAACCAAGTGAGTCAATATCTACCTCAAGATCCGGGTTACCCACATCATCGTCAGCTGGTGGATCGGAAGATGCAGTGGTTCTTTTTCTATTGGCATCACAACTCTGGTTTTCGGCCGAGTTGGCTTCTCCGGTTTCTCTTGCGGAGGCTTCTTGCTCCAAAACGGATCATTGCCCTGTTCCAAAGAGGTTAACATTGTCAGAGAATATTTCGAACAAAAGCAGATTCAGTAAAAGCATAAGGTATAAGTATTACAGCAGGCCGTTTTTTAATGGCGCAGAAAGGAGGTAGGCCGGTTTGAGCACAAATAGCTTCCGGTTCATTTACTATCTTTTTCACAGCCTCGGTAACTTCGTCATCTGTAAGCTGGATGTCAATGTGCCGTTGAGGATCTTTTACATCTCCGGTATATTCACACATCAAACCAGGGCGCTGGCTAAGAGGTAGTATGCTCCAAGATATCCAGCAGCGAGCAAAATCAACCCCGGTCAAACCGTTTGCCATAAAGGCCCTCAGCTTGGATAATTGAGGAGAATACTTGAGTCTTTCCTTAGCAGTCAGTCTCGGTGGAAAAGGGTGTGTATTACTGAGACGTTCCGGACGGTAACCCGGCAGAGGATTTTCTTCTTCAGGAGAAGTGTCTTTGCAGTCAAACCATGTTTGGTTCCACTCTTTGGGGTGGTTGTGAAGTTTGGCGTGAGGGAAGGTGACTTATTTCCTCTTTTGAATTGCCATACCGCCCAGCTCTTTATTGGGTCCGTCTGTGAACTCAGTACGGCGGTTCAGGTGAAAGCAATCACGGAATAATTCTACGGAAGGTTCCTCTTGAAGATACACCTCACAGAACACTTGAAAATGACAGATGTTTGTTACGGAGTTGGGACCCGTATCTTGTGGATGCAGTTGGAAGTTGGCTAAGACATCCCGATAAAACTTTGAACCGGGAGGGTTGAAGCCCCGGGCTAGGTGATCAGCAAAAACTACAACTTCCCCTTCTCGAGGTTTTGGAGGACATTCCGGGCCAGGGACCCTCCAGTGAATGACGTCTTGCTTCCTTAAAGCGCCAGTTCTGACCAATTTGTTCAAACCGGCTTCAGTCACTCGAGAGGGGACCCAGTTGCATTCATATGCTTGTTTAGCCATGGCAATATCTACAAAGCAGTAATTACCGGTTCAAGAACATGTTGGAAAGATATATGCTAATACATACTTTGCTAACCCGGAGGCAGTCATTTATAAATCGGAGTTTTACAAAGCGACAGTGCCCGGTTAAAGGATTCTGGCGGTTCAGCAAGGGGACTAATGGTATATACCAATTTAACAATTTTTTCTACAAAGTTAAACCGACAGGTTTAGCATTGGAAAGTCTAGATTGCAGATGAGTAAGTACGCAGAAACAGATTTCACAAAGTTAAACTATAGTTTTGGATCTAAAACGTGGTCAGAAAGGAGATAAATATTCAAGGTCCAAAAAGAGGAGTACTGAATCAATGAGCAAAGGTACACGTAGATCTATGGCCTTGAGATGCATAAGTAAAGACGGAGGATGAACAACTACCACTACATAGAGCGAGGATTTGCAGATTCATCTAAGATCTATCGTATAAACAAGAAGCAGACGATAAACACTGAAGAACTTGGAAACCCTAGAATAGATCTGTGGTGGAAAGGATAGAAGGCTTACCGGAGCTGAGGAAGAAGCGGAAGGTCGTCGTGATGCTCTGGTGCGCTCAGGGTGATGCAGCGGCCAAGGTTGGAGCAGAAGTTGACGGCGGCGGCGGAGCTCCAAAGCTGGTCGGCGCGAGGAAGACGAAGCAGAAGGGCACGAAGGAGGAAAAGAAATGACCCTTTGGTCCTATTTATAAAGCAAGGGACATGTGTAAGGTACGAAAATCAAGGGGCTGCAACTTTGGAAATGGACATGTTGCCTCAATTGTCGCAGATCTATTAAACAAGAAGGTATCATGGATAGTTTCTTTATGAAAGATGATGTCACGCCGGTTTACAACGATCCGAGAAGATGACGTCACGGAGGTTCACCAAATTACAAGAAGATGTTGAAGATGAAGTTTTTTGCTAAGGATTGACATGAACCTGTTCAAATCAATCTGGGGACTAATGTTGGGGATATTACTACTGGGTGTAAACCGGCCAAGATAGGCCAGGTTAACTTCATCAGTAGTTGAGTATGATAAATCCCATGAAGGCAGATGAGGGCTAAAGGCCCATAATCGGTTGAAGGCTTGTAGCTGTAAAACCGGCATCGGTATGTAACTTGTGTTATAAGTTAGGAATAATGGAGACCGAACCGGAGACATCTATGAGCCGGTATCGGGACTCTGTAAACCGACGGGCATCACCCATGTATATAAGGGGACGACCCGACGGCGGTTCAAGGACAACGAACAACAACTCGAGACTTAGGCGAAGCTTATTTGCTCCCTAGTCATCGAAACCCCATTAATTCCATCACAACTAGACGTAGGATTTTACCTTCATTGAAGGGGCCGAACTAGTATAAACTCTCTTGCGTCCCTGTGACCACTTTAACCGCTTCAAGCTAACCCATAGCAATGGCTCCACGACTAAGTCCTTTCATGAGGACATCTACCGTGACAAAACCACGACAAAAGGTCCAAGGATAAAAAGACCCACCTTTTTGTGGCGGTTGACAAGTTTACAAAGTGGGTTAAAGCAGAGTCGGTTAGTAAGTGTGATGCGGCGACGACGGTTCAATTCATCAAAAAGGTGATTTTTCCGTTTGGGCTTTCCCCACAACATTATAACTGATAACGACACTAATCTGTCCAAGGGTGCTATGAAAGAGTTTTGTCAACGAGAGCATATCCGACTTGATGTATCATCAGTAGCTCACCCCTAGTCCAATGGTCAAGCTGAGAGAGCCAATCAAGAAATTTTGAGAGGCATCAAGCCCTTGCTTATGGTCCCTTTGCAGAGGACGTCGGGTTGTTGGGTGGAGGAGTTGCCCTCAGTATTATGGAGTATCAGTACTACCCCCAACAGATCAACGGGTTACATGCCTTTCTTCATGGTTTGAGGAGCAGAGGCGGTTCTCCCTAGAGACATCCGTCACGACTCGCCCCGAGTGGCGGGTTATGTTGAAGCTGATAATGAAAAAGCACGTCAAGATGCACTTGACCTGTTGGATGAGGAGCGTGACCTTGCGGCGGCTCGTTTGGCGATTTACCAGCAAGATCTGCATCATTACCACAGCCACCGGGTTAAAACTAGGACCTTTCAAGAAGGCGATTTGGTGCTCTGACTTATCTAGGATCAAACTGATATGCACAAGCTATCCCCATCTTGGGAAGGGCCCTTTTGGTCAGCAAGAATCTAAACAACAGGTCATACTACCTTATCGATGTTCAAGACCACAAGGACTCATGCACGTCGGAGGAGGAGACCCACCGGCCATGGAATATTGCTCATCTTCGGCCTTATTACACTGGAGCCATTGGTACTTGTGATGTACATATTTATATAAGTCTATATACTATGATGAATATAATAAAGCCGACATCCCTGATAATTCAGAGACTCTGTCATTTCATTTCTAAGAATGTGAGTCTTTATTGTTACTTCATATGATCACTTGGAGGCTTGACGCCTGATTTAAAGTGACCAAAGAGAGTCTGCTGCACAGCACGGCTCAAACATAGGTACCCGACGAGCACAGCTCAAAAATATATCACTTGGGGGCTCCCTATTGACAAAACATAACTTTTATAACCCCTTCTCGGCCTGAAATGCCAGGTGTATAACACCAAAGAATTTCAATTGATCCTGCCTTGTACGTCTGCCACTCCGCCTAGGAAATCCTGGAATGACCCGCCAAACTCTTGACAGTCAATCTTATTAAGACCCTGAACTTGTCAAGGTTAAAACAGCGATTGATCATGTGAGGTCTAGCTTACAAGGTTTGAAAGATTAGTTCGTGGCTGTGCAAGCCCATGAAAAGCACTTGGGTTTTAGGCCTGGCCGCCTATGAAAGCCTTGTTTTCTGATTTTTTGACGATTCTTTTCTGATGTTTTTCTCTTGTGACATGTTGATACATGATTGGAAACTGATGATGGTTATTATGCCTTATGGTCTATATTGTGAACCTCTCTCGGGCTTTATTTCACCCTGCCTGGTTTTGGACTATAAGTCACCAGGATACGTTTGGAGTGTTATGCTATAGGCTATGGAATAATGTCCTTTTGCTGCACACGGCATTATAAGCCGACGGTATAAATCAACTGAACATGGCGTTGTGCTCTCAATCTTTGGGTTGTAACCCTTACTGCATAGGTATGGTAAGCCAGCAGTATAAGTAAATATCATAGGTATGATATTTTGATATAATTATATAATGTTATGATTAAACCGGCCCTGGTTATGGACAGATTTAGTCACCAGTGGTCTTTTTATGGGGTATTATGATCCGCCCTGGGGTAAACCGCCAGGGTACTTGTGATCTGTTTGTGTGCAGGAAAAATAGTAAATATGATCTACATACTTGATGATATCATGAGCATAAGTGGTAGATCTTCAATTGACGGATCATCAGTGTTATGCAAAAAAAATGTGCACGATGGCACAGCAGATCAAAGTTTAACTAGCCTATTACAAGGCATACGATGCCCAAGGAGGACAAGTGTTTTTGAAATGCAAATATCAAAGTGTTATGACTGATAAGACGACTCATGGTTCCTGTTGGGTTGAGGCTTCCGGATCATCCTGCGCCTCTTCTTCTTCTTCGACTCCTTGATTATCCATCAACTGGAAGTCAGGCGTAGCCCACTTGATACCGGTCAACGCTCTAAACACAGCTTCATCATCAATAAGGTTGGATGGATCAATGTCAGGACCGAAGGTGTGCTTACGAATCGGCGGGATGAGATCCGTCTCCTGATGAACCGGCACCTTCACCTTTTTATTATCAGCGTCATAAGCCGCCTGGTATTGAGATAAATTGGTTTCTTCAGCCATCTGGGTTGCCAATGGACGCATTGCTCTTGCTATATCTGCAAAGTCATCAACACTAAAGGGTGACCCATCCTCTTTTAGACTTGGGCAACCATTGGCCAGGTCCTCCGGATCAAGATCTTCTTGCCACGCCTTGGCCTGGCTTAAAGCAGTTAAAGCGCCGGCTCTGACAAAGGCTCGCTTCAATTCTTCAATCCTTTTGGGTACCACCGACAACCTTTCCAATGTCTCCTTGATAAGAGTGGGCGACTGTTTCTTGTGTAGAGCGGCAGCAATGGTCCGTTGAGTGCTAGTGTATAATCGTTCTACAGGAGTGTAGACGGCCTTCAACCTGATGCGCATATCTGAACCCAAGTTGGTGCTCCGAGAACCTGTATCAGTAAAATTATTGATAAGTTGGCAGATAATATGTTTATTAAGGAGTCATGTTTTTCCTACTTACCGAAGATGGCTGATGACATGTTAATGATCTGCTGCTTTAAGCCGGACAACTCGTTAGTCACCGGTTTAAGTGCAGCTTCATCATCTTCTGCTCTCTTCAATAGAGCCGTCTTTTTGCTCTCCCAGCTATTTTTATCAATATTCAAGTTTTGCTTAAGCTGCTCAAGGTTTTCTAAATCAGTTTCAGTTCTGATTTGGCCTTGGATGTCTTAGATTGCTGAGTCTTAACATTGGCCTTTAGATCATTCAGCTATGCATCTTTCTCAGTCAGTTCAGCCTATGACATAAACAAAAATGGAAGATATTATGATCATGGTTATACTTGAAGTCCCAAGCACAATACAAATATTTTCCTTGGCTCTTGGGGGGCTAATATCTATTGGTCTTAAGAATTTTGGAAGTCCCAAGCACAATACAAGTACTATCCTTGGCACTTGGGGGCTAATGCCTGTTACTCCTTTCAAAGACGGATTTATATGATGACTTGGGTATAATGATATGATCCAGTTTACCAAGGTTACATGTGGAAGTTTTGATATATCAATACTGATAAGTCTTGGCTTAACTCCATGATTTAAGCCAACCCATGGGGCTACAGATGTGAAGTTCATTACTACTACTTAAAGTCTCGGCTTAACTTGATGATTTAAGCCACCCTTGGGTGCTACTAATGATGATGTTCAGTTTCTTTATGGCAATTGGAAAGTCTACAACATATTCAATCCTATCATATCCTATAGACTTGGCGGCTGATAGACATATAGTTATGAAGAAAATAGAGATTGGATTACCTCATAGCGATCCTACATCAAATTGACTAAGCCGGCTTCAAAATCACGGCTGGTGTATAGACGGTTCAAATAACCAGAGTGGATGTCTTGGGCACTGAACTAGGCGTAGCTCTCTAAGTCTACCTTCCACTTGCCTTTATCATCAGCGGAAATTTCTTCCTTAGCGGTGTGCTTGGACAAGATAGTGGCGTTATCCAGTGCTGTATAACCAAACCCGGTGACGACGACATCGTCAGTCTTTTCTTCAGCAGGCTTAACTAGGCTTGGCAGCTTAGAGATGGCCGGTTCAACATCCATATGGTCTATAGAGACTTCATGGTGTTCTGGTGGCGGGTCATCAATGGTGACCTCGGCAATTGGATGAGAGGATTCTGGTTATTGTTTCTCCGGCTTAGACGGGTTGGAATCGTCAGCCGGCTTATTCAACTTCGCCTTCTTGCTTGGCTTGGCCTGACCACTGAAGAAATACACAGATGTCATCATATAAAACAGGCAATAAGTTTTTAGTGATTGAATATATTCTTACCCAGGCACAGTCTTGAAAGCTGGGATTTGAGTTCCAGTTGAATCGCTAGAGGAAGACTGAGATGTTCCCTGATAATTTGAATCAGACTGGTTAAGAGGTTGACGAAGAGGACCCGCCTTGGGTTAATCTAAAGCAAAAAAAATTGAGACCTCCTGTCGACGTTTGCGAGGTGCTGGGGTGTTCGGTAAGCTGGAGGATAAAACTCTACCGCCACTATTCCGGGTTGTACGGCAAGCTTCATGTTGCTGCTTCTTCAAAAGAAAGTTGGGATCCAAGTGAGCTAAAGGGTGAGAAAAGCTTACTTTCCGGCTTGCTTGTCGGGTTTCCTATGTTGGCAGAGGTTCTGAGCCAGAGGAAAGAATAATTACCTCTGCATCATCTGCACGTCTGGAGTCCGCGTCATCCTGAGAATAGTCATTGTCAATAAGATGTACAAAAAAATGAGCCAAGGGAATCAAGTTCTACCTCCGACTCATCATCATCATCTTTGTCATCCAAATTGAATAACTCGGTAGTATTAGACTTCTTCGAGTTCCTGCAGCTCTACGAGCTGAGCATCGAGGCGGCCAACGGCGACGAGAAGGTCATGGTGAACTGGTTTCCCATGGCCCTCAAGGACGGTGCGCGCTCGTGGCTCCTGAACATCCCAGTGGGATCGATCTCCTCCTGAGACGAGATGCAAGAGCGTTTCGTCGCCAACTTCCAGGGCACTCACGATCGTCCACCAGCCGCGGGCGACTTACGACACATCAAGCAGCAGCCGGGAGAGATCTTGCAGAAGTACATTCAGCGCTTCAACAGTGTTTGACTCAAGATACCCAAGGTGTCGGATGAGGCCAACATCTCGGCGCTAACTAATGGCGTCCGCGACGTCAAGATGAAAGAGGAGCTCATAATACACGAGGACCTGTGCACGACTCTGGAGATGTTCAATATGGCAACCAAGTGCGCGAGAGCCGAAGAAGGCCGCCTCTTCCTTCTGGAGCTCCCAGAGGCTGACCCAGAAGACAAGAAGGCCAAGGCCAAGGACGTGAAGAGCAAGGGACCGACCGTGCTCGCGGTCGAACCAGAGATAAAGCGCGGCTGCGATCACCAACAGTCATCCAAGGGTAGACGCCCGTTCTGCCTCTTCCACAACATGCACGGTCACAAGACCAATGACTGTCAGGAGCTCAGGGCCATCCCCGACGGGCGCCTCGGTTGTCGCCCCGAGCGCAATGACTGAGGCTACAGTCGTGGAGGTGGCCGAGGTGGAGTACGTTGGGACGGTCACGACCCCCGCCAGGAATGGCATGACCAGCCTCATGAGGACCGCTGGCAGGGCCAACCTCGTGAGGGTCCCTGGAGGGACCAGCCTTACGAGGATCGCCCCCAGGGCAACGCTAGCCTTGCTCCGCTGCCACGGCCGCCAAGAAGGAATGACGACCACCACTAGGACGAGGGGGCTGGGGGCTTCCAAGAGCCCCGAGCCATCACTTGCATCCTGGGCAGCACTCAGGCCCCTGCCTCCCATTGCATCTTCAAGCAGTTTGCTCGCGAGGTGAACGCGACCCTCCCTAGGCTCGAGGCAACGCGTCCGCTCAGGTAGTCCAAATACACCATCACCTTCGACTCCTTGGATCAGCTCAAGTATGCGGCCATAGCCGGCGCCCTCCCGATGATCTGCTCGCCCATCATTAGCAACGTCCTCGTCACCAAGACACTCATCGATGGCAGCGCGGGGCTCAATGTTCTCTCTGTAGAGACGTTCGACAGACTCCAGGTGCCATACCACCAGCTTCAGCCTACCAAGCCCTGCTCAGGAGTGACCGACGACTCCACCACCCTGATAGGGAAGATCCACCTCCCTATCACCTTCGGCAAGCGTGACAACTACCACACAGAGCTCATCGACTTCAACGTCGCCCACATTCGCCTCCCGTTCAATGCCATCCTCAGATACTCGGCCCTGTCGAAGTTCATGGCAGTGACCCACCATGGCTACAATGTCCTCAAGATGCCAGGGAGCTGCGGCATCATCACTATTGCTTGCGAGGAGAAGGGCGCGGTGTGCTCTCTCGAGCATGCCTACCAGGCTGCAGCGGTCGAGATGACGAGGGCACTGTCTATCCTCCTGAGGGCGTCCCCATGAAGAAGAAGCAGCTACTCCACCGTGGACCTCAGGAGGACGGAGCAGCCGGTGGCCCTGCCTCAGGACCTGCACCCACCGACAGGGCGCCTCCCTCTCTCGCATAGGAAGGCGCGCCCGGCGCCCCTCTCAGGCTGGGCTCGGAGGCTCTCCTCTGGAGGGCCTCTAACCTAGCCAACATCATGAGGGAGGCGCTCAGGCACCATGTGGAGGCGTGCTTCAACGTCGCTTCCGCTAGGAGGGCATAAGGCACGAGGTGCCAGGTGCTCAAGAGTTCATCACCAAGACGACCGAGGAGCTTCAGGAGGCACAATCCATGCGTCGTGAGTGCCGTCACGCACCACCTACTACAGCTGTTGCCCCTGACGAGGGCCGCGAGCTGCGCGTCTGCGTCAACATCCTCGGTCTCAACAGGGCCACGTCTCATGAGCTTTTCTGGCCGTCCCACATCCCCCTCACAGCTACGTTCGCATGTCATATGGCTTTTCGAACACGGCTGCCACGTTCCAACGCCACATATGGGGCGTCCTGGCGGCTCGTGGTGCCAGTTATCAGGCGATCCTGCAGGGGATGCTGGCGGATCCTCGCGAGCTCTCTAGGCCTCCAGAGCCTCATGAGGTTCAGGACCTAGGCGACTCGTGAGGAGTGGCTTCCACAACGCATGACTTCGGCTACCTCAACACTTCTTCAGCAACAGTGCCAGGTAATGATGCATACATATGTATGCGGTCCGATGAGTGTTGAGGCTCGCGGCGGGTATCGTTATTTCCTGACCTTCACAGATGACTTAAGCAGATATGGGTATATCTACTTAATGAAACATAAGTCTAAAACATTTGAAAAGTCCAAAGAATTTCAGAGTGAAGTGGAAAATCATCATAACAAGAAAATAAAGTTTCTACGATTTGATCATGGATGTGAATATTTAAGTTACGAGTTTGGTCTTCATTTGAAACAATGTAGAATAGTTTCGCAACTCACGCCACCTGGTACACCACAGCGTAATGGTGTGTCCGAACGTCGTAACCGCACTTTATTAGATATGGTGCGATCTATGATGTCTCTTACTGATTTACCGCTATTGTTTTGGGGTTATGCTTTAGAGACGGCTGCATCCAAGTTAAATAGGGCACCATATAAATTCGTTCAGACGACACCATATGAACTGTGGGTTGGCATGAAACCGAAGTTGTCGTTTCTTAAAGTTTGGGGTTGCGATGCTTATGTGAAAAAGCTTCAACATTATAAGCTCGAACCCAAACCAGAGAAATGTGTCTTCATAGGATACCCAAGGGAGACTGTTGGGTACACCTTCTATCATAGATCCGAAAGCAAAATATTCGTTGCTAAGAATGGATCCTTTCTAGAGAAGGAGTTTCTCTCGAAAGAAGTGAATGGGAGGAAAGTATAACTAGATGAGGTAATTGTACCTGCTTCCTTATTGGAAAGTAGTTCATCACAGAAATTAGTGAGGTAATTGTACCTGATTCCTACACCAATAAGTGAGTAAGCTAATGATGATGATCATGAAGCTTCTGATCAAGTTACTACCAAATCTCGTAGGTCAACTAGAGTAAGATCCGCACCAGAGTGGTACGGTAATCCTGTTCTGAACGTCATGTTACTTGACCATGACGAACCTACGAACTATGAGGAAGCGATGATGAGCTCAGATTCCGCGAAATGGCTTGAGGCCATGAAATCTGAGATGGGATCCATGTATGAGAACAAAGTGTGGACATTGGTTGACTTGCCCGATGATCGGCAAGCCATAGAAAATAAATGGATCTTCAAGAATGTTTTCAACAAGTTCAAGGAGTTGACTACGATGAGACCTTCTCACCAGTAGCGATGCTTAAGTCTGTCCGAATCATGTTAGCAATTGCTGCATTTTATGATTATGAAATTTGGCAAATGGACGTCAAAACTGCATTCCTGAATGGATTTCTAGAAGAAGAGTTGTATATGATGCAACCAGAAGGTTTTTTCGATCCAAAGGGTGCTAACAAAGTGTGCAAGCTCCAACGATCGATTTATGGACTGGTGCAAGCCTCTCGGAGTTGGAATAAACATTTTGATAGTGTGATCAAAGCATATGATTTTATACATACTTTTGGAGAAGCCTGTATTTACAAGAAAGTGAGTGGGAGCTCTGTAGCATTTCTAATATTATATGTGGATGACATATTGTTTATTGCAAATGATATAGAATTTCTGGATAGCATAAAAGGATACTTGAATAAGATTTTTTCTATGAAAGACCTCGGTGAAGCTACTTACATATTGGGCATAAAGATCTATAGAGAAAGATTAAGACACTTAATTGGACTTTCACAAAGCACATACCTTGATAAGATTTTGAAGAAGTTCAAAATGGATCAGTCAAACAAAGGGTTCTTGCGTGTGTTACAAGGTGTGAAGTTGAGTGAGACTCAATGCCCGACCACTGCAGAAGATAGAGAGAAAATGAAAGTCATTCCCTATGCCTCAGCCATAGGTTCTATCATGTATGCAATGTTGTGTACCAGACCTGATGTGTGCCTTGCTATAAGTATAGTAGGGAGGTACCAATTTAATCCAGGAGTGGATCACTGGACAGCGGTCAAGAACATCCTGAAATACCTGAAAAGGACTAAGGATATGTTTCTCGTTTATGGAGGTGACAAAGAGCTCATCGTAAATGGTTACGTTGATGCAAGCTATGACACTGATTCGGATGACTCTAAATCACAAACCAGATACATATTTATATGGAATGGTGGAGCTGTCAATTGGTGCAGTTCCAAACAGAGCGTCGTGGCGGGATCTACGTGTGAAGTGAAGAAGATAGATGCTCTGGAAGTAGCAGATGAAGGAGTCTAGATGAAGGAGTTCATATCCGATCTAGGTGTCATACCTAGTGCATCGGGTCCAATGAAAATATTTTGTGACAATACTAGAGCAATTGCCTTGGTGAAGGAATCTAGATTTCACAAGAGAACCAAGGACATCAAGAGACGCTTCAATTCCATCCACGATCTAGTCAAGGAAGGTGACATAGAAGTTTGCAAAATACATACGGATCTGAATGTTGCAGACCCGTTGACTAAGCCTCACTCATGAGCAAAACATGATCAACACCAAGACTCCATGGGTGTTAGAATCATTACTATGTAATCTAGATTATTGACTCCAGTGCAAGTGGGAGACTGAAGAAAATATGCCCTAGAGGCAATAACAAAGTTGTTATTTATATTTCCTTATATCATGATAAATGTTTATTAATCATGCTAGAATTGTATTAACCGGAAACTTAGTACATGTGTGAATACATAGACAAACAGAGCCCTAGTATGCCTCTACTAGACTAGCTCATTAATCAAAGATGGTTAAGTTTCCTAGCCATAGACTTGTGTTGTCATTTGATGAATGGGATCACATCATTAGAGAATGATGTGATGGACAAGACCCATATGTTAGCTTAGCACTATGATCGTTTAGTTTATTGCTATTGCTTTCTTCATGACTTATACATGTTCCTATGACTATGAGATTATGCAACTCCCGAATACCGGAGGAGCACTTAGTGTGATATCAAATGTCACAATGTAACTGGGTGATTATAAAGGTTCTCTATAGGTGTCTCCAATGGTGTTTGTTGAGTTGGCATAGATCGAGATTAGGATTTGTCACTCCGATTGTCGAAAAGGTATCTCTGGGCCCTCTCGGTAATGCACATCACTATAAGCCTTGCAAGCAATGTGACTAATGAGTTAGTTGCGGGATGATGAATTACAGAACAAATAAAGAGACTTGCCAGTAACAAGATTGAACTAGGTATGGTGATACAATCGATCGAATCTCGGGCAAGTAACATATCGATGACAAAGGGAACAACGTATGTTGTTATGGGGTCTGACCGATAAAGATCTTCGTAGAATATGTACGAGCCAATATGAACATCCAGGTTCCGCTATTGGTTATTGACCGGAGATGTCGCTCGGTCATGTCTACATAGTTCTCGAACCCATAGGGTCCACACGCTTAAAGTTCGATGACGATTTGTATTATGAGTTTATGTGATTTGATGACCGAAGGTTGTTCGGAGTCCCGGATGAGATCACAGACATGGCGAGGAGTCTCGAAATGGCCGAGACATAAAGATTGATATATTGGACCATGTTATTCGAACACCGGAAGTGTTCTGGATAGTTTGGGTAAAACCGGAGTGCCGGAGGGGTTACCAGAACCCCCAGGGGGAACTAATGGGCCACCATCGGCCCTTTTGGTTAGAGAGGAGGGCAGCCGGCGCAGGCCGCACGCCCCCCTTGGAGTCCGAATTGGACAGCGAAAGGGGGCGGCGCCCCCTTTCCTACTCCCTCTCCCTCTCCTTCGTTCCCCCTCTCTCCCTTTTGCTAGAATCCTACTAGGACTTGGAGTCCTAGTAGGACTCCCCTCCTTGGATGTGTCCCCTAGGGCCGGTCGGCTTCCTCCCTCCCTCCTTTATATACGTGGGGAGGGGGGCACCCTAAAACACACAAGTTGATCTTTTAGCTGTGTGTGGTGCCCCCCTCCACAGACACACACCTCGGTCATACCGTCGTAGTGCTTAGGCGAAGCCCTGCACCGGTACCTTCATCATCTCCATCACCACACCATCGTGCTGATGAAACTCTCCCTAGGCCTCAACTGGATCAAGAGTTTGAGGGACGTTACTGAGCCGAACGTGTCCAGACCGTTGACGTGCCGTGCGGTCGGTACATGGATCAGTTGGATCGCGAAGACGTTCGACTACGTCAACCACGTTACTAAACGCTTTCTCTTTCGGTCTACGAGGGTACATGGACACACTCTCCCTGCTTGTTGCTATACTTCTCCTAGATAGATCTTGCGTGATCGTAGGAATTTTTTTAAATACTACGTTCCCCAACACAGCCTTGGACCATTAGGTGTCTTCTGGTACATAAAAATCTCCGTGAAGTTTCGTTGCATTTGGACTCCGTTTAGTATTGGTTTCCTCTAATGTAAAAAACATGCAGAAAACAACTGGCACTTGGCACTATGTCAATAGGTTAGTACCAAAAAATGATATAAAATGACTATAAAATGATTATAAAACATCCAAGATTGATAATATAACAGCATGGAACAATCAAAAATTATAGATATGTTGGACACGTATCAACATCCCCAAGCTCAACTCCTACTCGTCCTTGAGTAGGTAAGTGATAAAAACAGAATTTTTGATGTGGAATGCTTCCTAACATGTCATATCATATTCTTTTCTTTATAGCATGGACATTTGGACTTTTATATTGTTCAAAGCAATAGTCCAGTTTTGACATGATAACTTAAATACTCAAGCATGTCAACAAGCAACCATGTCTTTCAAAATATCTACGCTAAAATAAGTTATCCCTAGCCGATTATGCTCAATCATTGATCCATTCATGAAACACACTCGCATGTTAGCTACACCCAATACTCAAGTACGATCATATTGCCTCCTAGTTGGTGCTTTTATAAGAGAAGATGGAGACTCAAATTCAAAAATAAAAATTGCATAAAGTAAAAGAAAGGCGCTTCGTAGAGGGAAGTAAGGATTTGTAGAGGTGCCAGAGCTCAAAGCGAAAAACTTAGAGATGAAAACATTTTGGGAGGTGTATCCTTCCCACCAACGAAAACGACTTAGAATTCCCAACACTTTCCATGCTAGATATATCATAGGCGGTTCTCAAACAGAAAATAAAGTTTATTCCTTTTTCAGCCATACTTTCACTTTCCATGGCTAGCCGTATCCACGGTTGCCTTCCATACCAACACTTTCCAAGGAATTTATTATTTGACAACATAATGTAAATTCATTTTTCATTTCAGGACTGGGCATCCCTAATACCTTTGCCTTACTCTCGTGCAATGACAAGTGAATAAACACTCATCGTGAGAATAACACATCTAGCATGGAAAATATTAGCCACCCCTCAGCGCTCCACGAGTGGTACAAACACACAAAAGAGAAGTTTATTTTGAAAATTAGAGGTGGCACATACAAATTTGCTTTGAACGGAAAAGAATACCGCATATAGGTAGATATAGTGGACTCATGTGGCAAAACTGGTTTAAAAGATTTTGGATGCACATGTAGAGATCATACTTAGTGCAAAATGAAGGCTAGCAAAAGATTGACAAGAGACCAACCAAGAAACAAATAATCTCATAAGCGAGCATTAAGCATAATTAACACCAAATAATGCATCACAAGTAAGATATAATTTCATTGCATAATTATTGACTTTCGTGCTTGCATAGGGAATCACAAACCTTAACACAAATATTCTTACTAAATCATAATTACTCATTAAGATGACTCACATATCACATCATCATATCTCAAAACTATTACTAAGAATCAAGTTTATTTTGTCCAATGATCTTCATGAAAATTTTGATTATATCCTTCTTGGATATCTATCACTTTCGAACTAATTTTCATGTGTTGCTTTTGACAAGATCAAACAAATATAAGTGAAGATCATGAGCAAAAAACTTCTTTCTCTCAAATTAATTTAAGTGAAGCAAGAGAGAATTTATTGAAAATTTTACTAACTCTCAAATAAATCTAAGTGAAGCAAGCGAGCATTTCTTCAAAAAGAACTAAGCACACCGTGCTAAAAAAGATATAAGTGAAGCACTAGAGCAAGTCCATAGCTCATAAAAATTTAAGTGAAGCATAGAGTGGAATTCTAACAAGTCATGACATAATTTTGGCTCTCTCAAATAGGTGTGTCCAGCAAGGAATCAAGACTTAAAACGCAAAATAAAACAAGCAAAGACTCATATCATACAAGAGGCTCCAAGCAGAACACATAGTATGTGGTGAATAAAAATATAGCTTCGAGTAAAATACCGATGGTCGTTAGAAGAAAGAGGGGATGCCACTCGGGGCACCCCATGCTTAGCTGCTTGCTCTCTTTTGGATAATAGCTTGGGATGCCGGGGCATCCCCAAGCTTAGGCTCTTCTTACTCCTTATTCCTTCATCCGTCGTAAGATAACCCAAAACTTGAAAACTTCAATCTCTCAAAACTCAACAAAACCTTCATGAGATCCGTTAGTATAAGAAAGCAAATCACTACTATAAGTATTGTTTCAACCTATTCATATTTTGTTCCTGCATTATATCTACTGTATTCTAACTTTTCTATGGCAAGAACTCATCAAAGAAAACCATAGAGCCATCAAAACAATAACACAACGCAAAGAAACCAGAATCTGTCAAAAACAGAGCAGTCTAAACAATCTGAATTGTTCGAATACTTCTGAAACTAGTAACCATGCACGTGCAATATACGTGTCCACCAAAAAATATAAAGTTGACCATGCCCAAAGGAATGTAAATTTTAAATTATAGTTGAACATAAGAATTCTAATATTCCTTTAAAAAATGAATAAATACATGTGGGAACGTCTTCTGCAGATATGGTTCATAGACAGTTTGTGGAGGTTTCACAAAAGAAATACAACATTACAAATTGTAGGCTCCTTGTAGAGAGAGATCAGATATACTGAAGAGGCAGGAAATGTGAAAATTAATGAGGTTACATCTGTTTGCAACATACTATAGCTAGGCACAATCCACCAAATAGGACTACCCAACAGATTACAAATAAGTCAATCATGTCCAGCAATGACCTCACTATCCATGCCATTGTTGTCCATGGGCATGACCAAATATCAGGTGGACTCTCTGTCACCCGTGCACAACATAATCTCCGGTGGTTTGAGATATTAAAGTAGAAACTATTTTTTTCAAAATGCCTTTGTTGGATGTTATTCGAGTGCGCCTTCTCTCATAATGGACATGAAAAATACCACATCATGTAGGGTGCGATTCCATGATAGCATGCCAAGTTTCATGAATTTCGGACGAGTTTTGGATTTACTAGAATTTTAAAACAAACTATCTCAATGTTTTGCCGCCAATCAACAGTACCCTGGTGTTTGAAATTCATTCCCATTTCTTGCATGGTACGTAGGCATGCACCAAGGGACACATATTTGATTTTTCAAGCAATTTATATGCACTGGAGCATGTGCATGTAGTTCAAATTTGAATTATGCACATAAAAGCAGTGAAAACTCAATTAATGTATAAAAATGTCCAAACGAACACCAAAAATTCCAAAATATAACACAACAGTCCTGTTGTTCTATGTTGACACAAGAGAAAATATTGAAATCAAGAAGAGGCAACGGTATCGTTTCGTCCACAAACGTGAAATGTTCCCTACCGAAATCATCAGGCTTCTTGTGATAAACTCTGGTTTGTGAGAAGCTTATTCCCAAACCTACCCCAAATGGGACAAAAAATTTACCACGACCTATTGATGCCACTCCATGATAGCATGCCAAGTTTCATGAATTTCAGACGAGTTTTGGATTTACTAGAATTTAAAAACCAGGTTTCTCAATGTTTGCGGCCCGGTGACGGTGGCAGGGTGTTTGAAATTCATTCCTATTTATTGCATGGGACCTAAGCATGCACCCAAGGACACAAATTTAATTTTTCAACCAATGTATACGCACTGGAGCATGTGCATGTAGTTCAAATTTGAATTATGCACATAAAATGCCTAGAAAACCCCGTTAATATGTAAAAATGTCCAAACAAACCCTGAAAAATTCTGAAATTTAACACAACACTCCTGTTGTTCTATGTTGAGACTAGCAATTTTTTGAAAGCAATAAGAGGCAACGGCTATCGTTTCGTCCCCAAAGGTGGCACGTTACCTAACGAAACCATCAGACTTGTTGTGAGAATCTCTGGTTTGTGAGAAGCTTAAGCCGAAACCTGCCCCAAATGGGACAAAAAAATTACCACGACATGTTGATACCACTCCATGATAGCATGCGAAGTTTCATGAATTTCAGACGAGTTTTGGATTTACTAGAATTTAAAAATAAGGTATCTCAATGTTCGCGGTCGAGTGACGGTTTCAGGGTGTTTGAAATTCATTCCCATTTCTTGCATGGGACCTAAGCATGCACCCAAGGACACAAATTTGATTTTTCAACCAATTTATATGCACTAGAGCATGTGCATGTAGTTCAAATTTGAATTATGCACATAAAATGCCTAGAAAACCAAGTTAATGTATAAAAATGTCCAAACGAACCCCGAAAATTCTGAAATTTAACACAACACTCCTGTTGTTCTATGTTGAGACTAGAATTGTTTTGAAAGCAATAAGAGGCAACAGATATCGTTTCTTCCCCAAAGGTGGCACCTTCCCTACTGAAACCATCAGGCTTGTTGTGAGAAGCTCTGGTTTGTGAGAAGCTTATACCCAAACCTGCCCCAAATGGGACAAAATGTTTACCACGACATGTTGATGCCGCTCCATGATAGCCTGCCAAGTTTCATGAATTTCAGCTGAGTTTGGATTTACTAGAATTTAAAAACTAGGTATCTCAATGTTTGCAGCCGAGTGATGGTGGCAGGGTGGTTGAAATTCATTCCCATTTCTTGCATGGGACCTAAGCATGCACCCAAGGACACAGATTTGATTTTTCAACCATTTATATGCACTGCAGCATGTGCATGTAGTTCAAATTTGAATTATGCACATAGAATGGCTAGAAAGCCCAGTTAATTTATAAAAATGTCCAAACGAACCCCGAAAATTTCCAAAATTTAACACAACACTCCTGTTGTTCTATGTTGAGACTAGCAATTTTTTGAAAGCAATAAGAGGCAACGGATATCGTTTCGTCCCTAAAGGTGGCACGTTACCTACCGAAACCATCAGACTTGTTGTGAGAAGCTCTGGTTTGTGAGAAGCTTAAACCCAAACCTGCCCCAAATGGGACAAAAAAATTACCACGACATGTTGATACCACTCCATGATAGCATGCGAAGTTTCATGAATTTTAGACGAGTTTTGGATTTACTAGAATTTAAAAATAAGGTATCTCAATGTTCGCGGTCGAGTGACGGTTTCAGGGTGTTTGACATTCATTCCCATTTCTTGCATGGGACCTAAGCATGCACCCAAGGACACAGATTGGACTTTTCAACCAATTTATATGCACTAGAGCATGTGCATGTAGTTCAAATTTTAATTATGCACATAAAATGCCTAGAGAACCAAGTTAATGTATAAAAATGTCCAAATGAACCCCGAAAATTTCTGAAATTTAACACAACACTCCTGTTGTTCTATGTTGAGACTAGAATTTTTTTGAAAGCAATAACAGGGAACGGATATCGTTTCGTCCCCAAAGGTGGCACCTTCCCTACTGAAACCATCAGGCTTTTTGTGAGAAGCTCTGGTTTGTGAGAAGCTTATACCCAAACCTGCCCCAAATGGGACAAAATGTTTACCACGACATGTTGATGCCGCTCCATGATAGCGTGCCAAGTTTCATGAATTTCAGGCGCGTTTGGATTTACTAGAATTTAAAAACTAGGTATCTCAATGTTTGCAGCCGAGTGATGGTGGCAGGGTGGTTGAAATTCATTCCCATTTCTTGCATGGGACCTAAGCATGCACCCAAGGACACAGATTTGATTTTTCAACCATTTATATGCACTGCAGCATGTGCATGTAGTTCAAATTTGAATTATGCACATAGAATGGCTAGAAAGCCCAGTTAATTAACAAAAATGTCCAAACGAACCCCAAAAATTTCCGAAATTTAACACAACACTTCTGTTGTTCTATGTTGAGACTAGCAATTTTTTGAAAGCAATAAGAGGCAACAGATATCGTTTCGTCCCGAAAGGTGGCACGTTACCTACCGAAACCATCAGACTTGTTGTGAGAAGCTCTGGTTTGTGAGAAGCTTAAACCCAAACCTGCCCCAAATGGGACAAAAAAATTACCACGACATGTTGATACCACTCCATGATAGCATGCGAAGTTTCATGAATTTCAGACGAGTTTTGGATTTACTACAATTTAAAAATAAGGTATCTCAATGTTCGCGGTCGAGTGACGGTTTCAAGGTGTTTGACATTCATTCCCATTTCTTGCATGGGACCTAAGCATGCACCCAAGGACACAGATTTGATTTTTCAATCAATTTATATGCACTAGAGCATGTGCATGTAGTTCAAATTTGAATTATGCACATAAAATGCCTAGAAAACCAAGTTAATGTATAAAAATGTCCAAACGAACACCGAAAATTTCTGGAATTTAACACAACACTCCTGTTGTTCTATGTTGAGACTAGAATTTTTTTGAAAGCAATAAGAGGCGGATATCGTTTCGTCCCCAAAGGTGGCACCTTCCCTATTGAAACCATCAGGCTTGTTGTGAGAAGCTCTGGTTTGTGAGAAGCTTATACCCAAACCTGCCCCAAATGGGACAAAATGTTTACCACGACATGTTGATGCCGCTCCATGATAGCCTGCCAAGTTTCATGAATTTCAGGCGAGTTTGGATTTACTAGAATTTAAAAACTAGGTATCTCAATGTTTGCAGCCGAGTGATGGTGGCAGGGTGGTTGAAATTCATTCATTTCTTGCATGGGACCTAAGCATGCACCCAAGTGTCGGTGTACTAGAGTAGGGGTACCCCAGTACCCCGAACTTGTGCACGGGCAGTCGCAGCACCCCGCGACAAGGCTTGTCGGGCGACCGCCAAGGCCCTCTGTGGCTCCTTTTGAGCCATTCAAGAACAAAGTATTCAAGCCAAGAAGACAAGGCCCCGGCAAGAGGAGCTTGCCGGGAAGGCCACTCAAGGCACAAGACCCCGGCAAGAGGAGCTTGCCGGGAAGGCCAACCAAGGCATCTCAAGGTACTTACCGCGACGCACCACGCGTCCCGGCAAGGCCTGGCGAGCGGTAAGCTTCCGGACGCGACAAGACAACAACCGCGGCAAGGCACTTTGCCGCGGCATGCTACCACCCCGTACCCACGCTCCAGCACATCCACCAACGTGTCGCTCAGGAACTATCCCAAGCGTACGTGGCGAGAGGTTGTACAGCCAGGGGTACGCGGTGGCAAACGGCGCTGACAAGATCGCCATCGTGGCGAACGGTGGCATCCCTGACGGTCCCTTTCTGCACTATTTGGACGACGCAGACGGGCATTTAATGCCCTTGTCCCCTGCCGTCAGGGTTAGGTAGGATACACTGTACAGGTAGTTGTACCAACCGCAGCACCTTTCCATTTATACCCTTGTCTACGTTGCCACCTGTTGGAGACCCCTTGAGCATATAAAAGGAGGCCCATGCACAACATAGAGGGGGACGATAGAACGCTCATGCTCGGTCTCGTTAACTGCTGGTGCGTACAGTAGCACTCAGCGCTCCCGAGCAAGAACTCAATACAAACCACAAAGCAGCAGTTGGAGTATTATCTCTCCGGAGAGCTCCGAAGCTGGGTAAACTGCTCGTGTGCTCCGCCTCGATCTGCTCTTCGTGCGACCTCCGCCCCCCGCCCAACCGAAAGGGGCTCGGTCCCCATAGGTTCTCGTGGATCAGTTTCCCCGGCATCTTTGGCGCGCCAGGTAGGGGGCGTCGAGGTTGTGTGAACCTGATCCAGTGTTCACACGAGCTAGATCTTCATCATCTTCATCGACATGCCGTCGAAGAAGAAGGCTTCGGAGGCGGCTGCTCCGTCCGCGACAAACCCACCACCGCCGGAGCAAACGGCTGGTGGGGAAGACGCCGGCGGAAGAACGGGCGTCGACGAGGGAGCTCATGGTGCCGCCATGTCCAAGTACAAGGCTGCGCAGACCTCGGCGTCCGCACATCCATCGCGCTCATCTCAGGAGGCGCGAAACCGACAGTGTCATGGTACTCACGGTACCATACGCTCGTTGGACCTAGATCGAGCTGGTGGATCTCGGGATGCTCAAGGCCAGCATGCACGCCAACATGCTGGCACGAGCGAGGCACGGTCGCTCGGACGGGATACTGCTCCTTCTAACATAGTTAGAAGTTCGGGCATATCCCGCTCCACACACCGTTCGCCACCGCTACCCGCCACTCCAGCAGAAGCTTTGTCGCGAGCCCAATTGCTCCTAGATTACCCTCCAACGGCGGACAAGATCGACGACCGGAGGGCCACCATTCAGAGTCTCATCGGCTTTGCCAACGGCGACACTCCGCGGCAGTCGAGTACATCGCAGCCGCGGCGAGTCAGCCAAACGCGGGCCGATGGCGACAAAATTGGTGGGGGTGCAACCACCGTGCACTCTCCGCCGCGGAGGCCAAGATCGCCACCTCACCGGATCCACCTCGACAGCGACTCCACCGCGTCATCGGATCCACGAGCTCGTCGCGATCAACACCAAGTTCTTCACGAACGACGGCAAGAAGACGCTCGTACTCACATCGAGCGCCGAAGAGAAGCGCGACGTCAGTCAGACCAGCGCGCTGGGCCCACTGTCGACATGCGTGCGCCCGAGAAGTACGACGGCAAGTTGCATCCCTCGGAGTTCCTCAGCATCTACACCATCACGGTGCAAGCTGCTGGTGGGTGGGACGACAAGATCCTTGCCAACTACTTCCCGCTGGTGCTCAAGCCCAACGTCAGGTCCTGGCTCATGCACTTGCTGGACTACTCCATATCTTCCTGGGCAGACCTATTCCATCAGTTTGTCGGCGCCTTTACAGGCGGCCACAAACCTCATGGCCAGGAGAGTGATCTTCATCTGCTTGCCCAGAAGGAAGGAGAACCCCTGCGCAAGTACATCCAGAGATTCAGCCATGTGCAACGCAACATCCCAGATGTCCACCCTGCCGCAGTCATCAGCGCGTTCCATCAGAACGTGCGTAACCGCAGGATGCGGGAGGAGATGGAAATGTGCAAGATCAGAGACGTCAGTGAGCTGTATGCCCTGGCCGACAGGTGTGCACGTGCTGAGGAAGGGAGGAAACTCCCCGGAGAAAATACAGGAACAGGAGGATCTGATAGCGAGGATGCAGCCCCAACAAAGAAAACCGGCGGCGGAACAACAGGAAGAGGAAAGGCAAAGATGTGCTAGTTGTTGAGCAGTCCAGCAACGAAGGTGGCGCCAAGAAAGCCAAGGCTGGTAGCTCCGGCAAGTAGGTTGCCGCATGCGCCAACTGCCAGGCTGTGGCGGCCGCCGACAAGCAGGACGGCACCAACAAACTGTACTGCAAGATCCACCGCACCAAGGGCCATGACCTCCAGAGCTGCAAGAAGGTCGAGCAGCTTGTCGAGCTGCAAAAGGCCGAGTACAAGCGACGCGACAAGGAGAAAGCCCAAGGAGGTGTTGTAGGCTCCGGTACGAAGCGCCCCGGCCGGGGAGGACGCCGCTGCAAGGCCAAGCAGCGGCAAGTAGACAGACCTCCCCGCGGCCGCGACAAGGATGAAGATGACGACGACGACGAAGACATGGATGATGATGAAACCAGTGAGCAGGAGTTCCAGAAAGCCACAAAGGTCTTGTGCATTGACGGCGGTGCTTCTCTGTATACTTCACACCGCCAACTCAAGCAGTGGGTGCGGGAAGTCAATGCGACAGAACCACCCGTTGAGTCGCGCAAGCTTCTGAAATGGTCCAGCACGCCTATCATCTTTGATATTGAGGACCACCCTGATCGCACAACTGCTGTCGGGTGCTTGCCGATGTTGGTTTCACCAACTATCCACAACCTCAAGGTCACTAAGATGCTAGTTGACGGCGGGGCCGGCTTGAACCTGATCTCCTCCGCTGTGCTCAGGAAACTCCAGGTCCCTGACAGCGAGCTCGAAGAGACCGGCACATTCCAAGGAATCAACCCGGGAAGGAGCAAGCTGAAGGGGAAGATCACGTTGCCGGTGCCATTTGGCAGCGAGTTGAACTTCAGAACTGAGAGGGTCACTTTTGACGTCGCCGATTTTCCATTGCCTTACAATGGGATTCTCGGCCGTCCAGCACTCGCCAAGTTCAGGCGGCCTCTCACTATGCGTATACCATGCTGAAGATCCCAGGCCCGATAAGTGTCATCTCTGTCCCTAGCGACCAGAAGGATGCTCTTATCTGCGCCGACAAAATCTACCGGGAAGCAGCAGCCGCAACAGATCGCAAGCCACTTGCCGCCGAAGCTCTCGGGGGGAAGAAGAAGACCAAGTCCGGCAAGAGTTCTGATGCTCACTCCGGCAAGCGCACCTCTTCGGAGTGCTGCGCTACCGTCGAGGACGCACCATCGAGCTCCACAGGCAAGTGTAAGAAGACAATGGCAGCTCCGCCAGCGACCAAGAAGGTGTCCGCCAAGGAGGACAACACTAGTGGTACTTTCACCATCAGTGCCACTCTTGACCCTAAATAGGAAAGCGCGCTCATTGCTTTCCTGCGGGCGAATGTCGATGTGTTTGCGTGGCAACCGTCTGACATCCCCGGTGTTCCCAGGAAAGTAATTGAGCACCACCTTGCCGTCTGTCCTCATGCGCGGCCCGTCAAGCAGAAAGTCAGAAAGCAAGTAGTGGAGCGCCACGAATTCATCGCTGAAGAGATCAAGAAGTTGGAAGCAGCAGGCCTTGTCAGAGGAGTGCTCCATCCTACGTGGTTGGCCAATCCTGTAGTCGTGCGCAAGGCAAACGGGAAATGGAGGCTTTGTATCGATTTTACCGATGTCAATAAAGCTTGTCCCAAAGACCCATTTCCCTTGCTGCGCATCGACCAGATTGTTGACTCCACGGCCGGATGTGACTTGCTTTCATTTCTTGACGCATACTCAGGATACCATCAGATCTTCATGGCAGAAGAGGATGAGGAGAAAACCGCATTCATCACTCCCTGTGGCACGTACTATTTCATAAGGATGCCTTTCGGTTTAAAGAATGCTGGTTCAACATTTGCAAGGGTAGTCCATACTGCTTTTGAACCGCAAATACACACAAATGTGGAAGCCTACATGGACAACATAGTGGTCAAGAGCAAGGATAAGGCAACTCTGATTCAAGATTTAGACGAGACTTTCGCAAATCTGCGCAAGATCAACCTCAAGCTCAACCCCGAGAAGTGCGTGTTTGGAGTCCCTATCGGCAAGCTTCTCGGGTTCTTCGTGTCTCAGCAGGGAATTGAAGCCAATCCCGACAAGATCAAGGCCATTGAGCAGATTGAAGCACCGAAGCGCGTCAAGGATGTACGGAGACTTGCCGGCTGCGTGGCGGCTCTCAGCAGGTTTATCTCTAAGTCTGCTGAGCGCGCCCTGCCGTTTTTCAAAATTTTGAAAAAGGCAGGCCCAATGAAATGGACTCCGGAAGCGGAGGATGCGCTGCAGGACTTGAAGAGATACCTGTCCTCCACTCCAATACTTGTCGCACCTATGCCACAAGAGAAGTTGCTGCTGTATCTGGCAGCAACCAATCAAGTGGTTAGTGCTGCGTTAGTAGCGGAGAGGGAGGCAGATGATGAGCTAGCAACCACGGCGAGCGCATCCAGTGACAAGCAAGGGGCTTCGCTGACAAGCTCTGGTCCCGGCAAAGATGGATCTGCGCAGGCACCCGAGGAGATACAGAAGAAAATGGTGCAGCGCCCAGTCTACTTTGTCAGTTCCCTTCTGCAGGGGGCTAGGTCAAGGTACTCTGGTGTGCAGAAATTGCTTTTCGGCCTTCTCATGGCCTCGAGAAAGCTGCGCCATTACTTCCAAGCACATGAGATAACAGTTGTCACTCGTTTTCCACTTAAGAGGATACTGCAGAATCCAGAAGCAATAGGCAGGATTGTTGAGTGGGCACTGGAACTGTCAAGCTTTGGCCTCAAGTTTGAGAGCACTTCAACTATCCAAAGCAGAGCATTGGCAGAATTCATAGCAGAGTGGACGCCAACACCAGATGAAGAAATTCCAGAAACGAGCATCCCCGTCAAGGAAGCAAGCAAAGAGTGGCTGATGTACTTTGATGGTGCTTTCTCGCTGCAAGGCGCCGGTGCTGGCGTACTGCTTGTCGCACCCACCAGAGAGCACCTTAAGTACGTAGTCCAGATGCACTTTCCCAAGGAGCAAGCAACAAACAATACTGCAGAGTATGAAGGATTGCTTGCCGGTCTCAGGATCGTGGCAGACTTTGGGATCAAGAAGCTCATTGTCAGGGGTGACTCGCAGCTTGTCGTCCGCCAAGTGAATAAGAGTTATCAGAGTCCTTTGATGGAAGCTTACGTTGATGAAGTGAGGAAGCTAGAAGAGCACTTTGTCGGCCTACAGATGGAACATGTTCCAAGAGCTCAGAATGACATTGCCGATGGCCTATCAAAGTGCGCAGCACTTAAGTTACCTGTGGAACCAGGGATCTTTGTGCTCAAGCTGACTCAACCGTCTGTGACGCCATCAACTGGACAGATCAAGAAGAGGAAGTTAATTTCTGGTGACTATTTTCCGGCAGAGCTTCCCGAAGCCGCCGCCAAGAAGGTCCCCAAGATCAACACCAAGAGTGCTCGGGAGCAGTCTGCTCCGGCAAACCCCATGGTTTGTTCCGTTGAAGCAGACGCTCCCAACAAGTTTTGCTCCAGCAAGCTTGCCGGGGAACGTCAAGCTCCGGCTGAGCCGCAGTTTCTCGTCGTAGAAGCGGATGTTCCCACAACAGCAGATGTGCCTTTAGTCCTTGTTGTCGAGCCACAAGCTCCAGCATGGGCACAGCAGATTGTCCGTTTCCTTCAGATAGGGGAACTTCCCGAAGAGCAAGAAGAAGCGGAAAGAGTAGTCCGGCAGTCAAGTATGTACCAGTTTGTCGACAACGCACTGTACAGAAGAAGACTCAACATTGTGAAATTGAAGTGTATTCACCGGGAAGATGGACAGAAGCTGTTGGCCGAGATACATGAAGGCATTTGTGGTCACCACATTGGCGCAAGAGCACTTGCCGGCAAAGCATTCCGGCAAGGTTTCTTTTGGCCGACAGCCCTCCAGGATGCAACTGCACAAGTAACCAAGTGTGAAGCGTGCCAGTTCCATTCCAAGCAAATACGCCAGCCAGCTCAAGCTCTCCAGATGATCCCTTTATCCTGGCCATTTTCAGTCTGGGGGCTCGACATCCTCGGCCCTTTCCCCCGAGCAGTCGGGGGAATTGAGTACTTGTATGTTGCAATCGACAAGTTCACAAAGTGGCCGGAAGTGGAAGCAGTGAGGAAGGTAACAACACAGTCAGCAGTCAAGTTCTTCAGGTCGATTGTTTGCCGCTTCGGGATCCCTAACAGGATCATCACCGACAATGGTACGCAATTCACGAGCCGCACCTTCATGCAGTACGTCCAAGATCTTGGCGCCAAGGTCTGCTTCGCTTCTGTTGCTCACCCCAGGAGTAACGGTCAAGCAGAGAGGGCAAATGCTGAAGTGCTGCGTGGACTCAAGACCAGGACTTTCGACAGGCTGCACGGGTGCGGAAGAAACTGGATTGAGGAGTTGTCGGTGGTTCTTTGGTCGATCAGGACGACGCCAAATCGAGCCACTGGCTAGACACCTTTCGCTCTAGTCTATGGAGCAGAGGCAGTTCTCCCCACGGAACTCGTATACGGGTCGCCTCGAGCGCTCGCTTATGATGAGCTTGAGCAAGAGCAGCTGCGACAACATGACGCGCTGCTCCTTGAGGAAGACCGTCTTCAGGCTGCTGTACGAGCTGCTCGCTACCAGCAAGCTTTGCGCCGCTACCATAGCCGCAAAGTTAATGCAGAAGTCTCGAGGAAGGCGACCTTATTCTTTGGCGCGTTCAGTCCGCCAAGAATTCCAACAAGTTGACGCCGAAGTGGGATGGCCCTTACCGGGTGAAACGAGTCACTAGGCCTGGCGCTGTCCGCCTTGAGACCGAAGATGGCATTCCGGTGAGCAACTCCTGGAACATTGAGCACCTTCGTAAGTTTTACCCGTAAGGCGCGGTTGCCGGACCCTGCTCCGGCAACCATCTTTTGTACAAGTCTTGCCGCTGTTGCATGTAATCCTTTGTACAAAGCCAGGCACAGACCCTGTGCACAAAAAAAGCTCATGTGCTCCGTACATCTTGTCAATTTCATGCTTTTAATTTTTTGCATGAGTTATCTGACACTTTGTGCAGCGAACACTTCAGGTAAGCAATAACGAGCCATAAGGCTCCATATCATTATTTTCTCTACTTTCTTTTTTCTCAAGGAAATGAAGGTTCCTTTGCCCACAAGTTTGCCGGGGGGGGGGGGGGAAGGGGAAGATAATGGTATGGACTAGGCGTCGTTCAAGAAAGTTTCGCCTTGCCGGGAAGCGAAAGACAGAAAAACTAAGTTGCCAAAGTTTGAGCAATTAGATGTTTTTAAAATTTTAAGTTATCTTCCTTAAACGACCATGCTTTGTATGGAAAACCTGTGCGCGAAGGAACCGACTCGTGGCTAGTTGCGCCCTTACTTTGTTTCGAGTTCGCTCAACAGTTTAAGTGTGTTGCGACTAGAGTCGTGCCCTTACTTTGTTTCGAGTTCTCTCAACAACTTAAGCGAGCTGCGACTAGTTATGACAAGGTTTCTTGTCGGCAACGGCACTGCCAGCAGGCTGCTGACGTCCCGCACTCAGCGCTCGCGGCGAGGGTGCCTGCGCCGGCAAGTTCCCTAAAAGCATAGGGCAAAAACATACAAAGGAAGGAATCAAGTAAAGGAAATAACATTGCAATCGCTGCCCAAAATAGAGTTATATTACAAAATAGCTTGTCGCGGCTCTAATAGACTGTTTTCATAACATGATCAGCAGCGACAAGAAAAGAAGAAAACGGGCGGCCTAGTCCACGCGATCGCCCTCAACCCTCTAGATCCCGCTCACCTTGTCCACAATGGGTGCGACAAGGTCCTTGAGCGCCTCCAGATCAGCTTCCGCCGGCAGGGATCTGAGGACGTTGGTGAGGTTGAGACCCGGGTTGCGGAAGGCTACCTTCACCAACACTTTTTGAAGAGCTCCCGCGCAGTTCTTGCGTGACTCGTCGGCCAGCTGCTTTGGGATCCTCTCCCGGAGTCGCTGAAGGGCCGTCGCCACGCCTTTGAAGAACAAGGTGAGCTTGGCGCTGGATTGGAGGTTCTCGTCGGAGGGATACCCGAGATCCTCCATCCCCAGCTGCGCCAGCTCCCTGTCAATGCCGGCGGCAGCATTCACAAGACCTTCCGTCCACTGCTCCACGGTTTCTCTAAAAGCATTCTGGGTGGCGGCAACACTCTCCAGCAGCGCCTTGTCGGCCTAGATCTCCTTCTTCAAGGCCGCCTCCTGCTCCCTGGCGCCGTCCAGCGTCTTGGTCAAAGTGGTCAGCTTCAACTCAAGATCTGCGTTGGAGTCCTTGGCGGTGCTGAGCTCCTTGCCCTTCTCAGAGAGACAGACCTGCAGCTCTGCAAAGCTGTAGACGTCTTTCTCCCGCTCACGCTTGAGCGCGACGAGCTCCTCGCCGCTCGCCTTGAGGTCGGCCTCCAGCTGCACCACCTTCATCTCTAGCTCCTTCTTGGCGGCCTCGGCGGCTGCGACAACATCCTCCGCTTGCTTGATAGCTCCGCCAAGTGTTCGCTCGCGCGCGGCAAGCTCCTCCTCGTGGCTATCGAGGTTGACCTTCCGCTGCGCCAGTTCACCCTCCTGCGCCGACAGCTTCTTAGCGGCAAGCCGCTGCTGCTCCTCGACGTCAGCCTTCTCGAGGAGGAAGGCCTTCTGCGCCTCCTCGAGCTGCTCCTGCTCCTCCGCCAGGGACCGGAGAGCTGCCTGGTTGATGCCGCGTAGCTCTGCCGCGCGCTTCTCAATGTCAGCTCCCGCCTTCGCGGCAAGCGCTTCGCGGGATTCCAGGTTGGCTTGCCGAGTGTGGTAGAGCGACAACAGCTTCCACAGCAGTCGCTCCTCCTCAGGCTCGTCGCTGCTACTGCTTGGCGCGTCGACCAGCGTCAGCCCAGCGGAGGCGAGCACCTCCACGTCAAAGCTTTCTCCTTCGACCGGCGCCCTGGACGTTGACGCCCAGGGGAGGTTGATGAAGACGCCATCGCCGGCCTTCAAGTAGACGCCCGGCTGGGGCCCTTCGGAGCCCGACGCTGCGGCAGCGGCGGAAGGGTCGGCGGTCGGCGTAGCGCCTGACGCTCCTGCGGCCTCAGGGCCGTCAGTGCGATCGCCAGACCCCTCGTCAGCTGCTGCGGCTGCAGCCTTGGCGGCCTCTTCGCCGGCGGGATCATCAGCGCCGACCGCTTCTTCGGTGGCGGCGGCATCATCAACAGCAACCTCGGTCTCCATCGGCTCCGCAGTAGATGGATCTGACGGCCGAAAAAGGAAGAAAAGTCAAGCAGATATCCAAAAAGAAGATCAAACGAAGAAGAACCCAAGGGAAGTTTAGAAGCAAGAAGTACCTATACCAGGCTCGGCAGTTGGGATCTCCGCTGCCGGGGGGTCGCTGGTACTGTGCCTTGCCGGAGACTTCTCACTTGCCGGAGAGCTCTCCCTTGTCGGAGGATTCTCCCTTGCCGGAGAACTCTCCCTTGGCGGCGTAGTCAAAGCAGATGGCATGTCAGGGGCGGCATCCGGACACTCCTGGTGGGGCTGCTCTGCTCCTACACAAGCCAACAGTCAGATATCAGCAAACAAAGAGTATCCATGCGCGCCCAACAGCGGGAAACAAACCATATACTTACGCTGGGGGCTGCGCTGGGGGCTGCTCTGAAGAACAGCTGCCGGGTCCGGTAAGTTTGTCTCAGGCGCACCCCCTGCTGACACGGTGGGATCGTCCTCGATGACAATCACCGGGACCTTGGCTCTCTTTGCCGCTCTCTGGGCCAGAGTCCTAAAAAGGAATAAGTTCAGAATAAAGCAAATGAGATACAAGACAAGACAGCAAGTATTGAAGACATACAAGTACAACAAGAATCTTACTCTTCTTCTTCCTCGTCGGAGCTGAGCGCGGAGAAGTCAAAGCCTGGCCCACCTCCGGCGCGAGGAGGCGTAGGAGTAGGATCCCTTGGCCGCTTGGCGGGAGCTGGAGCGGCGGACCGGGAGGACCCCGCTCCAGTTGCCGCTGCAGCGTGAGGTGCTTCCGCGGCAATAGAACTTGCCGCGATGGAGCGTGTCGTGCGGCGTGGCGGGGGTTGACTCGTCCACCGCTCCGCTACGTCCCCGGCCTTGCAAAGACGCCTTCTTGGTGGAGCCGGGGGCTCTGCTTGTGGAGCCGGGGGTTCTGCTTGCGGCAAGCTGCCCGAAGACGAAGAGGAAGAGGAGCCGATCTCCAACGAGCCGCTCGTATCCTCGGTGGGCCCGCTCGGCCCGACGTCATGCCCGGCTGACTTCTCCTCGCCGGCAAGATCCTCTCGCTCGGCAAGGCTTGCCGCCTCTACTGCCTCTGCCTCCTCCACGGTGAACCCAAACTCGCCCGCAGCTGCGGCTGCCGCCGCCTCTTCCAGCCTGGTGGCGATGCGCTTGATCTCCTCATCGGTGGTGTCCTGGGTGAGGCCCCTTTGCTCATCGGCGTCGATCGGCACTTCTACCAAGACATTGAAGAACGCCTGCACGACGTCATCTGCAGGCTCTATCCAGGCTGGGTCAATTCCATGCGAGTCGCACAGCGGCATCATTGCACGGATGCGGTCGAGCGAGGAGTTGTTGCACAGCGGAACGACGCCCCTCGGCAACCTGAACACTTTGGGATGCTGTGGGTCGTACTTAAACAGCTCCTGAGCATCGCGTTGAGCTCCAGGACAGTGAAGTTGAAGTTGAGGCCCGGCCGCAGCCTCATGATATCCGCCGCGTTCTGGAACTCCCAGGCGGGTCTCCTCCTCTCCTGCAGGGGGGCAATCCGGCGGCGAAGGAAATCTGCGCCAAGCGCTCCCACAGTTAGCCCGGCAAGCCTGAGGCGTTGGATCCGGGTGACGGCAATCTTCAGTCTGTCGTCTTCCGGGGCCAAGCTACTCCAATCACTGCCGCGCACTACTGGAGTTTGGTGCTGGGTGGTAAACGGCTGTGGGTTCTCCTCGACAATCAGGCACCAGTCCGCCCCCACTCCTCCCACTTGTTGCGAAACTCTCCATCCAGATAAGCATCCTTCTTGCCGGCTTTTGAGATCTAGGCGATTCCTCCGGATAAAGGCTCTCCTTTCTCAACTCGAGGCGAAAAGAAGTGGCGGAAAAGGGCTACATTTGGATGGATTCCGACAAAGTTTTTGCAGAGATGTGCAAAAATTGCCATGGTCAGGACAACATTGGGGGTGAAGTCAAGCAGGCGGAGCCCGTAGGTGTTCATGACGTCACAGAAGAATTCAGAAAAGGGCGGGCAGAGCCCGCAGTAGAAGAACAAGGCGAAGAAAGGGTACCCAGTGGGAGCTTTTTCCCAAGCGGCGGCTGGGAGTACCTTCGTGCGCGGGTGCGCCCGCGTCTCCGTCGACCAGAAGAGGTAGTAGTACTCCCTCAGATCCCCTGCGGCGAGCTTGGGGGGGAAGACGGCCCGCTCCTTTCGCAGCACCGCGAGCCGCTGCGCTTCGGCCGACTTCACGACCTTCCCCTTATCGGCTTTCGGAGCCATGGCAGAAGTGGTGAGGGAGGTCGACGGCGTTGGTGGTGTTGGTGGCGATAGGGGGCGGAGCGCTGCTCTCTTTCAGCTTTGGGAAGAAGGGGAGTGGCGAAGATTGTCAAGGACGGAATAGCAACGGACGGATGGACGAACTACCCCTGTTTCCCCTTCTTATAAGGGGGGAGGGGGCGGACGTTCCATTTTCCTGAATAAAGAAGCCACCCATGATCTCTCCCACGACACCACAATCTACGTGTGCCGCTCAAGGAGGGCGCGGTGGATACGGAATAAGATACGGCGTGACCCAGGCCGCGTGTGCCCGTGCCCTGTTTTGGGCCTGGCCCAACAGCGCTTGACACCGTGTATGGCCCAGGCCCGGGGGCTCCTGTCGGTGTACTAGAGTAGGGGTACCCTAGTACCCCGAACTTGTGCACGGGCAGTCGCAGCACCCTGCGGCAAGGCTTGCCGGGCGACCGCCAAGGCCCTCTATGGCTCCTTTTGAGCCATTCAAGAACAAAGTATTCAAGCCAAGAAGACAAGGCCCCGGCAAGAGGAGCTTGCCGGGAAGGCCACTCAAGGCACAAGACCCCGACAAGAGGAGCTTGCCGGGAAGGCCAACCAAGGCATCTCAAGGTACTTACCGCGACGCACCACGCGTCCCGGCAAGGCCCTGCGAGCGGCAAGCTTCCGGACGCGACAAGACAACGACCGCGGCAAGCCACTTTGCCGCGGCAGGCTACCATCCCGTACCCACGCTCCAGCACATCCACCAACGTGTCACTCAGGGACTATCCCAAGCGTACGTGGCGAGAGGCTGTGCAGCCAGGGGTGCGCGGTGGCAAACGGCGCTGACAAGATCGCCATCGTGGCGAACGGTGGCGTCCCTGATGGTCCCTTTCTGCACTGTTTGGACGACGCAGATGGGCATTTAATGCCCTTGTCCCCTGCCGTCAGGGTTAGGTAGGATACACTGTACAGGTAGCTGTACCAACAGCAGCACCTTTCCATTTTTACCCTTGTCTATGTTGCCACCTGTTGGAGACCCCTTGAGCATATAAAAGGACGCCCATGCACAACGTAGAGGGGGACGATAGAACGCTCATGCTCGGTCTCGTTAGCTGCTGGTGCGTACTGTAGCACTCAGCGCTCCCGAGCAAGAACTCAATACAAACCACAAAGCAACAGTAGGAGTATTATCTCTCCGGAGAGCTCCGAAGCTGGGTAAATTGCTCGTGTGCTCCGCCTCGATCTGCTGTTCGTGCGACCTCCGCCCCCCGCCCAACCGAAAGGGGATCGGTCCCCATAGGTGCTCGTGGATCAGTTTCCTCGGCACCAAGGACACAGATTTGGACTTTCAACCATTTATATGCACTGCAGCATGTGCATGTAGTTCAAATTTGAATTATGCACATAAAATGGCTAGAAAGCCCAGTTAGTTTATAAAAATGTCCAAACGAACCCCAAAAATTTCTGAAATTTAACACAACACTCCTGTTGTTCTATGTTGAGACTAGCAATTTTTTGAAAGCAATAAGAGGCAACGGATATCATTTCGTCCCCAAAGGTGGCACGTTACCTACCGAAACCATCAGACTTGTTGTGACAAGCTCTGGTTTGTGAGAAGCTTAAACCGAAACATGCCCCAAATGGGACAAAAAATTTACCACGACATGTTGATACCACTCCATGATAGCATGCGAAGTTTCATGAATTTCATACGAGTTTTGGATTTACTAGAATTTAAAAATAAGGTATCTCAATGTTCGGGGTCGAGTGACGGTTTCAGGGTGTTTGACACTCATTCCCATTTCTTGCATGGGACCTAAGCATGCACCCAAGGACACAGATTTGATTTTTCAACCAATTTATATGCACTAGAGCATGTGCATGTAGTTCAAATTTGAATTATGCACATAAAATGCCTACAAAACCAAGTTAATGTATAAAAATGTCCAAACGAACCCTGAAAATTTCTGAAATTTAACACAACACTCCTATTGTTCTATGTTGAGACTAGAAATTTTTTGAAAGCAATAAGAGGGAACGGATATCGTTTCTTCCCCAAAGGTGGCCCCTTCCCTACTGAAACCATCAGGCTTGTTGTGAGAAGCTCTGGTTTGTGAGAAGCTTATACCCAAACTTGCCCCAAATGGGACAAAATGTTTACAACGACATGTTGATGCCGCTCCATGATAGCCTTCCAAGTTTCATGAATTTCAGGCGAGTTTGGATTTACTAGAATTTAAAAACTAGGTATCTCAATGTTTGCAGCCGAGTGATGGTGACAGGGTGGTTGAAATTCATTCCCATTTCTTGCATGGGACCTAAGCATGCACCCAAGGACACAGATTTGATTTTTCAACCATTTATATGCACTGCAGCATGTGCATGTTGTTCAAATTTGAATTATGCACATAAAATGGCTAGAAAGCCCAGTTAATTTATAAAAATGTCCAAACGAACCCCGAAAATTTCCGAAATTTAACACAACACTCCTATTGTTCTATGTTGAGACTAGCAATTTTTTGAAAGCAATAAGAGGCAACGGATATCGTTTCGTCCCCAAAGGTGGCACGTTACCTACCGAAACCATCAGACTTGTTGTGAGAAGCTCTGGTTTGTGAGAAGCTTAAACCCAAACCTGCTCCAAATGGGACAAAAAATTACCACGACATGTTGATACCACTCCATGATAGCATGCGAAGTTTCATGAATTTCAGACGAGTTTTGGATTTACTAGAATTTAAAAATAAGGTATCTCAATGATCGGGGTCGAGTGACGGTTTCAGGGTGTTTGAAATTCATTCCCATTTCTTGCGTGGGACCTAAGCATGCACCCAAGGACACAAATTTGATTTTTCAACCAATTTACATGCACTAGAGCATGTGCATGTAGTTCAAATTTGAATTATGCACATACAATGCCCAGAAAACCAAGTAAATGTATAAAAATGTCCAAACGAACCCCGAAAATTTCTGAAATTTAACACAACACTCCTGTTGTTCTATGTTGAGACTAGAAATTTTTTGAAAGCAATAAGAGGCAACGGATATCGTTTCGTCCCCAAAAGTGGCACCTTCCCTACTGAAACCATCAGGCTTGTTGTGAGAAGCTCTGGTTTGTGAGAAGCTTATACCCAAACCTACCCCAAATGGGACAAAAAATTTACCACGACCTGTTGATGCCACTCCATAATAGCATGCCAAGTTTCATGAATTTCAGACGAGTTTTGGATTTACTAGAATTTAAAAACCAGGTATCTCAATGTTTGCAGCCGAGTGATGGTGGCAGGGTGGTTGAAATTCATTCCCATTTCTTGCATGGGACCTAAGCATGAACCCAAGGACACAGATTTGATTTTTCAACCGCTTATATGCACTACAACATGTGCATGTCGTTCAAATTTGAATTATGCACATAAAATGGCTAGAAAGCCCAGTTAATTTATAAAAATGTCCAAACAAACCCTGAAAAATTCCGAAATTTAACACAACACTCATGTTGTTGTATGTTGATACTAGCAATTTTTTGAAAGCAATAAGAGGCAACGGATATAGTTTCGTCCCCAAAGGTGGCACGTTACCTACCAAAACCATCAGACTTGTTGTGAGAAGCTCTTGTTTGTGAGAAGCTTAATACCAAACCTGCCCCAAATGGGACAAAAAAATTACCACGACATGTTGATACCACTCCATGATAGAATGCGAAGTTTCATGAATTTCAGACGAGTTTTGGATTTACTAGAATTTAAAAATAAGGTATCACAATGTTCGCGGTCGAGTGACGGTTTCAGGGTGTTTGACATTCATTCCCATTTCTTGCATGGGACCTAAGCATGCACCCAAGGACACAGATTTGATTTTTCAACCAATTTATATGCAATAGAGCATGTGCATGTAGTTCAAATTTGAATTATGCACATAAAATGCCTAGAAAACCAAGTTAATGTATAAAACTGTCCAAACAAACCCCAAAAATTTCTGAAATTTAACACAACACTCCTGTTGTTCTATGTTGAGACTAGAATTTTTTAGAAAGCAATAAGAGGCAACGGATATCGTTTCGTCCCCAAAGGTGGCACCTTCCCTACTGAAACCATCAGGCTTGTTGTGAGAAGCTCTGGTTTGTGAGAAGCTTATACCCAAACCTGCCCCAAATGGGACAAAATGTTTACCACGACAAGTTGATCCACTCCATGATAGCCTGCCAAGTTTCATGAATTTCAGGCGAGTTTGGATTTACTAGAATTTAAAAACTAGGTATCTCAATGTTTGCAGTCGAGTGATGGTGGCAAGATGGTTGAAATTCATTCCCATTTCTTGCATGGGACCTAAGCATGCACCCAAGGACACAGATTTGATTTTTCAACCATTTATATGCACTGCAGCATGTGCATGTAGTTCAAATATGAATTATGCACATAAAATGGCTAGAAAGCATAGTTAATTTATAAAAATGTCCAAACGAACCCCGAAAATTTCCGAAATTTAACACAACACTCCTGTTGTTCTATGTTGAGACTAGCAATTTTTTGAAAGCAATAAGAGGCAACGGATATCGTTTCGTCCCCAAAGGTGGCACGTTACCTACCGAAACCATCAGACTTGTTGTGAGAAGCTCTGGTTTGTGAGAAGCTTAATACCAAACCTGCCCCAAATGGGACAAAAAAATTACCACGACATGTTGATACCACTCCATGATAGAATGCGAAGTTTCATGAATTTCAGACGAGTTTTGGATTTACTAGAATTTAAAAATAAGGTATCACAATGTTCGCGGTCGAGTGACGGTTTCAGGGTGTTTGACATTCATTCCCATTTCTTGCATGGGACCTAAGCATGCACCCAAGGACACAGATTTGATTTTTCAACCAATTTATATGCAATAGAGCATGTGCATGTAGTTCAAATTTGAATTATGCACATAAAATGCCTAGAAAACCAAGTTAATGTATAAAACTGTCCAAACAAACCCCAAAAATTTCTGAAATTTAACACAACACTCCTGTTGTTCTATGTTGAGACTAGAATTTTTTAGAAAGCAATAAGAGGCAACGGATATCGTTTCGTCCCCAAAGGTGGCACCTTCCCTACTGAAACCATCAGGCTTGTTGTGAGAAGCTCTGGTTTGTGAGAAGCTTATACCCAAACCTGCCCCAAATGGGACAAAATGTTTACCACGACAAGTTGATCCACTCCATGATAGCCTGCCAAGTTTCATGAATTTCAGGCGAGTTTGGATTTACTAGAATTTAAAAACTAGGTATCTCAATGTTTGCAGTCGAGTGATGGTGGCAAGGTGGTTGAAATTCATTCCCATTTCTTGCATGGGACCTAAGCATGCACCCAAGGACACAGATTTGATTTTTCAACCATTTATATGCACTGCAGCATGTGCATGTAGTTCAAATATGAATTATGCACATAAAATGGCTAGAAAGCATAGTTAATTTATAAAAATGTCCAAACGAACCCCGAAAATTTCCGAAATTTAACACAACACTCCTGTTGTTCTATGTTGAGACTAGCAATTTTTTGAAAGCAATAAGAGGCAACGGATATCGTTTCGTCCCCAAAGGTGGCACGTTACCTACCGAAACCATCAGACTTGTTGTGAGAAGCTCTGGTTTGTGAGAAGCTTAATACCAAACCTGCCCCAAATGGGACAAAAAAATTACCACGACATGTTGATACCACTCCATGATAGAATGCGAAGTTTCATGAATTTCAGACGAGTTTTGGATTTACTAGAATTTAAAAATAAGGTATCACAATGTTCGCGGTCGAGTGACGGTTTCAGGGTGTTTGACATTCATTCCCATTTCTTGCATGGGACCTAAGCATGCACCCAAGGACACAGATTTGATTTTTCAACCAATTTATATGCAATAGAGCATGTGCATGTAGTTCAAATTTGAATTATGCACATAAAATGCCTAGAAAACCAAGTTAATGTATAAAACTGTCCAAACAAACCCCAAAAATTTCTGAAATTTAACACAACACTCCTGTTGTTCTATGTTGAGACTAGAATTTTTTAGAAAGCAATAAGAGGCAACGGATATCGTTTCGTCCCCAAAGGTGGCACCTTCCCTACTGAAACCATCAGGCTTGTTGTGAGAAGCTCTGGTTTGTGAGAAGCTTATACCCAAACCTGCCCCAAATGGGACAAAATGTTTACCACGACAAGTTGATCCACTCCATGATAGCCTGCCAAGTTTCATGAATTTCAGGCGAGTTTGGATTTACTAGAATTTAAAAACTAGGTATCTCAATGTTTGCAGTCGAGTGATGGTGGCAAGGTGGTTGAAATTCATTCCCATTTCTTGCATGGGACCTAAGCATCCACCCAAGGACACAAATTTGATTTTTCAACCATTTATATGCACTGCAGCATGTGCATGTAGTTCAAATATGAATTATGCACATAAAATGGCTAGAAAGCATAGTTAATTTATAAAAATGTCCAAACGAACCCCGAAAATTTCCGAAATTTAACACAACACTCCTGTTGTTCTATGTTGAGACTAGCAATTTTTTGAAAGCAATAAGAGGCAACGGATATCGTTTCGTCCCCAAAGGTGGCACGTTACCTACCGAAACCATCAGACTTGTTGTGAGAAGCTCTTGTTTGTGAGAAGCTTAAACCCAAACCTGCCCTAAATGGGACAAAAAGATTACCACGACATGTTGATACCACTCCATGATAGCATGCGAAGTTTCATGAATTTCATACGAGATTTGGATTTACTAGAATTTAAAAATAAGGTATCTCAATGTTCGGGGTCGAGTGACGGTTTCAGGGTGTTTGACATTCATTCCCATTTCTTGCATGGGACCTAAGCATGCACCCAAGGACAAAGATTTGATTTTTCAACCAATTTATATGCACTAGAGCATGTGCATGTAGTTCAAATTTGAATTATGCACATAAAATGCCTAGAAAACCAAGTTAATGTATAAAAATGTCCAAGCGAACCCTGAAAATTTCTGAAATTTAAAACAACACTCCTGTTGTACTATGTTGAGACTAGAATTTTTTTGAAAGCAATTAGAGTCAACGGATATCATTTCGTCCCCAAAGGTGGCACCTTGCCTACTGAAACCATCAGGCTTCTTGTGAGAAGCTCTGGTTTGTGAGAAGCTTATACCCAAACTTGCCCCAAATGGGACAAAATGTTTACCACGACATGTTGATGCCGCTCCATGATAGCCTGCCAAGTTTCATGAATTTCAGGCGAGTTTGGATTTACTAGAATTTAAAAACTAGGTATCTCAATGTTTGCAGCCGAGTGATGGTGGCAGGGTGGTTGAAATTCATTCCCATTTCTTGCATGGGACCTAAGCATGCACCCAAGGACACATATTTGATTTTTCAACCATTTATATGCACTGCAGCATGTGCATGTAGTTCAAATTTGAATTATGCACATAAAATGGCTAGAAGGCCCAGTTAATTTATAAAAATGTCCAAACGAACCCCGAAAATTTCCAAAATTTAACACAACACTCCTGTTGTTCTATGTTGAGACTAGCAATTTTTTGAAAGCAATAAGAGGCAACGGATATCGTTCGTCCCCAAAGGTGGCACGTTACCTACCGAAACCATCAGACTTGTTGTGAGAAGCTCTGGTTTGTGAGAAGCTTAAACCCAAACCTGCTCCAAATGGGACAAAAAAATTACCACGACATGTTGATACCACTCCATGATAGCATGCGAAGTTTCATGAATTTCAGACGAGTTTTGGATTTACTAGAATTTAAAAATAAGGTATCTCAATGTTCGCGGTCGAGTGACGGTTTCAGGGTGTTTGAAATTCATTCCCATTTCTTGCATGGGACCTAAGCATGCACCCAAGGACACAAATTTGATTTTTCAACCAATTTATATGCACTAGAGCATGTGCATGTAGTTCAAATTTGAATTATGCACATAAAATGCCTAGAAAACCAAGTTAATGTATAAAAATGTCCAAACGAACCCTGGAAATTTATGAAATTTAACACAACACCCTGCTGTTCTATGTTGAGACTAGAAATTTTTTGAAAGCAATTAGAGTCAACGGATATCGTTTCGTCCCCAAAGGTGGCACCCTCCCTACTGAAACCATCAGGCTTGTTGTGAGAAGCTCCGGTTTGTGAGAAGCATATACCCAAACTTGCCCCAAATGGGACAAAATGTTTACCACGACATGTTGATGCCGCTCCATGATAGCCTGCCAAGTTTCATGAATTTCAGGCGAGTTTGGATTTACTTGAATTTAATAACTAGGTATCTCAATGTTTGCAGCCGAGTGATGGTGGCAGGGTGGTTGAAATTCATTCCCATTTCTTGCATGGGACCTAAGCATGCACCCAAGGACACAGATTTGATTTTTCAACCACTTATATGCACTTCAGCATGTGCATGTAGTTCAAATTTGAATTATGCACATAAAATGGCTAGAAAGCCCAGTTAATTTATAAAAATGTCCAAACGAACCCCGAAAATTTCCGAAATTTAACACAACACTCCTGTTGTTCTATGTTGAGACTAGAATTTTTTTGAAAGAAATAAGAGGCAACGGATATCGTTTCGTCCCCAAAGGTGGCACGTTCCCTACCGAAACCATCAGGCTTGTTGTGAGAAGCTCCGGTTTGTGAGAAGCTTAGACCCAAACCTGCCCCAAATTGGACAAAATGTTTACCACGACATGTTGATGCCGCTCCATGATAGCATGCCAGGTTTCATGAATTTCAGACGAGTTCTGGATTTACTAGAACTTAAAAACTAGGTATCTCAATGTTTGCGGCCGAGTGATGATGGCAGTGTGTTTGAAATTCATTCCCATTTCTTGCATGGGACCTAAGCATGCACCCAAGGACACAGATTTGATTTTTCAACCAATTTTTATCCACTGGAGCATGTGCATGTAGTTCAAATTTGAATTATGCACATAAAATGCCTAGAAAACCAAGTTAATTTATAAAAATGTCCAAACGAACCCTGAAAAATTCCAAAATTTAATACAACACTCCTTTTGTTCTATCTTGACACTATGAATTTTTTGAAAGCAATAAGAGGGAACACATATCGTTTTGTCCCCAAAGGTGGCACGTTCCCTACCGAAACCATCAGGCTTGTTGTGAGAAGTTTATACCCAAACCTGCCCCAAATGGGACAAAAAATTTACCACGACATGTTGATGCCGCTCCATCATAGCATGCCAAGTTTTAAGAATTTCCGACGAGTTTTGGATTTACTAGACATATAAAAGCAAGTACGCTAACGTTTGCTGAAGAGCCACGGTGCCGTGGTGTTTGAAATTCATCCCCATTTCTTGCATGGGACATAAGCATAAACCCATTCACACATATATGATTTTACAACCCATGTTGGTGCACCGGAGCATGTGCATGTAGTTTAATTTTGAATTGTGCACCTGAAATGGCTAGAAAACCAATTTAATGTATAAAATGTCCTAACGAACCCTGGACAATTCCATTTTTTACGACACACATATAGTTGCATGTTCAATGCAGATAAAAGTTCTAGCAATTCAAACACCGTGCATTGGCGTTGTGACTGCATTATGTAATTCAAATCAAGATGAAAAATCAAGTAGATACCACACAGTTTATTATCACCAACCGTGTGAGATGCAGTACGAAATATCCTGGAGCACCGTCGATGTATAGTACGCCTATGGCTTACGTGAGAAGGTGCGTCGGCTATAGTCCATAGCCGGTGTATCAAGCACACTAGCTCGCTCCCCAAATATCATTTGACTGTTCAATCGTTGCCGGTGAAAGATGGGGACGTGGAATCGTGTCGTGAGGGCAACTTCGGTGGACCACTCCGGCGAGAGCGCGATCGCAGCCGCCATGCGTGTGCTAACAAGGTGCATGAGCGCGGCCACAATCTGCGACCAGGCGGCCAGGGCAGCCGAAACGGAAGCTGTTGCTTCTCCGACAACGGTCGGCAACCCACGGACAAAGAGTTGGCAATCGCTGAGAGCGTTCGAGCAGCCGTCCGTTCCTCCACCGCATACCTTGCCATGACGGAGCCCGTCCAAGCCCAGATCGCGGCCGCACACACCCAGCTCGTGGCGGCCTTTTCCAAAGAGATGGTGGAAACGGATGGCAAGATGCCAGCCGAGTATGGTGTGATGGATGCCATGGAGCCCCTTCCCTAGGAGACCGTCGGGCGCGAGCTGGACATGGAGGCGGCGGCAGAGATCGACGAGCACCAGGCGTACTAGTACTCTTTGTTTTTTTAGTTAAGAGCGTCGGTCTTTAATTTATTAGAGTAATGATTAGGTTAGCTAGCTCTGTTTAATTGTTGAACTTGCTCGATTAAGAAGTGTGGGTGTGATGTAGTCACCTTTGTGTACCCAAATTATGCAATGACGTGGATGACCACTGTAACCAGGGAAATTTGAACCAAAATTTTTGACGATCAAACTCATCACACACGGGTTAAGCTATCTGAATTGTTTATGATGTTCACATATCGTACACAGTTCTGAATAAGGGGCCGTGTCTGTTGACTCTTTGCACGCTAGTTTTTTCACTGAAGCGATTCAAATTTTTTGGCTTCCACAGAAATATCTACCTCCCCGCCCCCTCACCCTTACCAAAAGCCACATTTCCCCTATTTCCTCCTTCCTTTCCAAGTTGAAACCTTCACTCCTTGCTTGCAGCGCCACCTCCTCGCCGGCGACCCTCCTTCATGCTGCTCGACCTCGTCTATCAAGGCAGGTAATCCACACCCGACCCCTATCCTCCTCCTCCTTCCACATCCCACATGCCCCGACCGCCGACGCGACACCTTCCACCCATATCACCGACCCCTCCACCAAATAAGTGCCGGCCTAAGCCATGGTGCACCCAGTATAGCCAGGAGCTCAAGGAGCATTTGGCAGCGGAGAAGCAAATCGCGGCCGCACGAGCAGATGATGTCGCGATGGCTGCCATTCGTGCCGACCCCCAGATCTTGGAGGAGCACCTTGCCATTTGCTAGCTACGCCGGTTAAGCATGCTCGATTTACCCGTTGCGTGTGCTACTCCTGCCTTTCCTTAACAAATTGTAGTGAATTGTGCTATCTAATTTTACCATGCAATCTGTTGCTCTAGTGTATATGTTCAATATGTCGTGCAGTGTGCTGCTCACTTATTAACTGTTTGGTTAATTAGTTGTCGTCTTCACTTAACTATTTGGTTCAATTCCGCAAATGTGATGTTCAATTCTTCAGGCTGCAATTTTGTATTGTCTTCCATGTGAGAAATAAATCAAATTTATCTTTACATAATTCATGAGAAACGAATATAGTTGCTATATTTCCAAGTTGTCAAGCATGCTTCCTTTGGTTATACATTGTAAAATGTGGTGCTCAGTTAACATTTGGTTCATTTGTTGTGGTGTTTAGTTAACAGTTTGGTTCAATTTTGCAATGCGGTGTTCAATAGTCGTGGGTGCATTCTGTTATTGTATACCAAGTGAGAAGTAAATCGAATTTGGTTGTACTAAATACATGAGAAAGAAATACAATTGCTATATTTCCAAGTTGTTAAGCATGCTTGGTTTGGTTAACTGTCTGATCTTCTATTAGGAGTATGTTATATTGTGCAATCTGGTGCTTAGTTAACGTTTGGTTCATTTCTTTTGGTGTTTAGTTAACGGTTTGGTTCAATTCTGCAATGCGATGTTCAATTGTTGTCGGTGCATTCTGTTATTGTATACCATTTGAGGAATAAATTGAATTTGGCTGTACTAAATGCATGAGAAAAAATACAATTGCTATATTTCCAAGTTGTTAAGCATACTTTGTTTGGTTAACTATCTGATCTTCTATTAGGAGTATGTTATATTGTGCAATGTGGTGCTCAGTTAATGTTTGGTCCATTTGTTGTGGTGTTGAGTTAACTACTTGGTTCAATTCTGCAATGCGATGTCCAATTGTCGTTGGTAGAATTTTGTATTATTGTTCATGTGAGGAATAAATCGAATTTGGCTGCACTTAATACATGCGAAACATATTCAAGTGCTATATTTCCTAGTTCTGTATCATGCTTGGTTTGGATAAATGGGTTTTCCATGTGGCTTGAATTAATCTGATGAATCTACAATGTGCTTATTTTTCATCAACATATTTTACTGATAGCATGCGAACCCTTACTTAACCTGATGACTAACTACCTTATATGTGTTGCAGGGAAACAATGGGATGCACTGAGGTTTACAATCAAGGTTAGCACGTGCATGGTCCGTTCTCAAATAGCACATGATCGTGCAATTGCAAGAACCATTCTAATATCTAGGTTTTTAATAATTTGGTCTTGCACATGTAGGTCCTGTTGTGAGAGGTTTTGACCCACTGTACGACCCTTCTGCATATGGGGAAATGAGTTGTCCATGAATATCAATCAAGTCAAGAAACTCAGAAAGATTGTTAGGATAAAGAAATTATCGACAAAAAACAACAAGATCTTTGTCTACACAATGAAGAACACATCAGTTAACTGTATACCTTGCATTTTTTATTCCTTTGCCCCATTTCCAATATAGAGAAGATATTTATGCACATCCTTGTTTTCAGGCCTTTCCAAAGCAGTTCAATGATCATTACCTCTCAAACCACCTCTATGGTCAGGAGGCGAGGAAGGTTTTCATACAACACCCACGACTCAATATTGAAGTGTTCCTGAAGAGGATGAAGGATGGACGGTCAATCATCCACAACCACTGGCCTACAGTTGCAAAGACCTTCAACATCAATGAAGGCTCAATATTCGCCTTCCGCTTTGGCAGTTTTCCAGATGAGATGCATCTGCCTATGTACCGTCTATGATGCTAATTTCGAAAGGTTCTAGATGTTGCATGTGAAACTTGGTGCTGGTGCAGTTGTGTAATGGGGTAGCTGAGTGCTGAAGCTATATCATGTTGTACTCTGATGTATTTCAATTATGAAATCCTGCTTCCTTAATATGGAGATGAAATATATTATGTGCTTAATATGAATGTCAATTAGATAGCCTGCTAATGGCCAATTAGCCTGCTAATTGGGTTTTTCTATTGCAAACGGTTATTGAGAAAACACTATGCGTGTTGACCTCAGGCAACACACACAGTTTTTAGGAATAAACCATGTTGGATCAATGAACAATCACACACGACATTCTCTTGAACACTATTTGCGTTAGGCCACCTTGCACAAACATTTACCACATAAAAACTATGTGTGATGGACAACCTTTGCCACACACTTTCTTCTACGTGATGACCCACAAGTATAGGGGATCTATCGTAGTCCTTTTGATAAGTAAGAGTGCCGAACCCAACGAGGCGCAAAAGGAAATGATAAGCGGCTTTCAGCAAGGTATTCTCTGCAAGCACTGAAATTATCGGTAACAGATAGTTTTGTGATAAGGTAATTTGTAACGAGCAACAAGTAACAAAAGTAAATAAAGTGCAGCAAGATGGCCCAATCCTTTTTGTAGCAAAGGACATGCCTGGACAAACTCTTATATACAGAAAAGCGCTCCCGAGGACACATGGGAATTATTATCAAGCTAGTTTTCATCACATTCATATGATTCGCGTTTGGTACTTTGATAATTTGATATGTGGGTGGACCGGTGCTTGGGTGCTGTCCTTACATGGACAAGCATCCCACATATAATTAACCCCTATTGCAAGCATCCGCAACTACAAAAAAAGTATTAAGGTAAACCTAACCATAGCATGAAACATATGGATCCAAATCAGCCCCTTACGAAGCAACTCATAAACTAGGGTTTAAGCTTTTGTCACTCTAGCAACCCATCATCTACTTATTACTTCCCAATGCCTTCCTCTAGGCCCAAATAATGGTGAAGTGACATGTAGTCGATGTTCACATGACACCACTAGAGGAGAGACAACATACATCTCATCAAAATATCGAACGAATACCAAATTCACAAGACTACTAATAGCAAGACTTCTCCCATGTCCTCAGGAACAAACGTAACTACTCACAAAGCATATTCATGTTCATAATCAGAGGAGTATTAATATGCATATCGGATCTGAACATATGATCTTCCACCAAATAAACCAACTAGCATCAATTACAAGGAGTAATCAACACTACTAGCAACCTACAGGTACCAATCTCAGACTTTGAGACAAGAATTGGATACAAGAGATGAACTAGGGTTTGAGAGGAGAAGGTGCTGGTGAAGATGTTGATGGAGATTGCCCCCTCATGATGAGAGGAGCGTTGGTGATGATGATGGCGATGATTTTCCCTCCCGGAGGGAAGTGTCCCTGGCAGAACAGCTCCGCCAGAGCCCTAGATTGGTTCCGCCAAGGTTCCGCCTCGTGGCGGCGGAGTCTCATCCCGAAAGCTTGCTTATGATTTTTTCTTGGACGAAAGACTTCATATAGCAGAAGATGGGCACCGGAGGGCCACTAGGGGGCCCACGAGGCAGGGGGCGTGCCTAGGGTGGTAGGGCGCGCCCCCACCCTCGTGCCCAGGGTGTGGGTCCCCTCTGGTATTTTCTTCGCTCAGTATTTTTTATTATTTCCAAAAATAACTTCCGTGGAGTTTCAGGACTTTTGGAGTTGTGCAGAATAGGTTTCTAATATTTGCTCCTTTTCTAGCCCAGAATTCCAGCTGTCGGCATTCTCCCTATTTATGTAAACCATGTAAAATAAGAGAGAATAGACATAAGTATTGTGACATAATGTGTAATAACAGCCCATAATGCAATAAATATCAATATAAAAGCATGATGCATAATGGACGTACCAACTCCCCCAAGCTTAGACCTCGCTTGTCCTCAAGCGAAAGCCGATAACGATAAACATGTCCACATGTTTAGAGGTAGCGGTGTCGATAAAATGAAATACGGACATGAGGGCATCATGATCATTCTTAGAATAGCAACATATATGGATATTGTCATATGATTTCTTATGCTCAAGTAATAATCTATACACAATGTACAATATGAATTGGAAACTTCAATTAGAACTAACAAACTATAATCTCAATCATTGAAGTAATTGTAATTTATCATAACATCAGAAAGAGTCAATATAAGAGCTTTTCAGCAAGTCCACATACTCAACTATCATTTAGTCTTTCACAATTGCTAACAATCACACAATACTTGTGGTTACGGAGTTCTAATCGGACACAGAGAAAGATAGGGGCTTATAGTTTCGCCTCCCAACCTCTTACCTCAAGGGTAATGTCAACAATAATAGCTCATGATAACTTACATCCAATTAGATATATATACCAGGATCGTTCCAACACAATGTGCTTGCCAAAGGATAAAATGTAAAAAGGAAAGGTGAAGATCACCATGACTCTTGCATAAGGGAAAGAGATAAAAGTAAAAGATAGGCCCTTCGTAGAGGGAAGCAGAGGTTGTCATGCGCTTTCATAGTTGGATGCACAAAACCTTAATGCAAAAGAACATCACTTTATATTGCCACTTGTGATATGGACCTTTATTATGCAGTCTGTCGCTCTTATTTCTTCCATATCACAAGATCGTAGAAAGCTTATTTCATCCACACTAATCAATCATACATATTTAGAGAGCAATTTTTATTGCATGCACCGATGACAACTTACTTGAAGGATCTTACTCAATCCATAGGTAGGTATGGTGGACTCTCATGGCAAAACTGGGTTTAAGGATATTTGGAAGCACAAGTAGTATCTCTACTTGGTGCAAAGAATTTGGCTAGCATGAGGGAGAAAGGCAAGCTCAACATGTTGGATGATCCATGACAATATAGTTTATTTCATATATAAGAAAACATAACCCATTACGTTGTGTTCCTTGTCCAACATCAACTCTTTAGCATGTCATATTTTAGTGAGTGCTCACAATCATAAAAGATGTCCAAGATAGTATATTTATATGTGAAACCTCTCGTTCTTTATTACTTCCTATTAATTGCAACGATGACCAAAACTATGTTTGTCAACTCTCAACAACTTTTAATCATCATACTCTTTCTATGTGAAGTCATTACTCTCCATAAGATCGATATGATCTCTTTATTTCTTTTTATTCTTTCTCTTTTCTTTAATTCCCTCAAGATCATAGCAACATAATCAAGCCCTTGACTCAACACTAATCTTTATTATATATAGCTGACGGACTCGATTACATAGAGGGATCATAAAGCAAAACTCAAAACCAGATCATACCAAAAACTTTATTCTACTAGATTAAGATATTACCAAAAGGATCGAACTAAGAAAAATGGTAAAGATAGGAGTGTGATGGTGATACGATACCGGGGCACCTCCCCCAAGCTTGGTAGTTGCCAAGGTGTAACGCCCTCGATGCGGCTATATCTCCCACGTGTCGAAGCACGACTTAGAGGCATAACCGCATTGAAAGCAATGTCGCAAATGAGGTAATCTTCACACAACCCGTGTAATACATAAGGGAAAGAGATACATAGTTGGCTTACAATCGCCACTTCACACAATACATGAGTAGCATTACATCATACATATACAATCAAGGTCCGACTACGGAACCAAAATAAAAGAAGACTACCCCAAATGCTACACAGATCCCCGATCGTCCCAACTGGGCTCCACTACTGATCAACTGAAATGAAACAACACAATGAACAAGATCTTCATCGAGCTCCTCCTTGGGCTCGGGTGCGTCACCTGCACAGTTTCATCGGCACCTGCAACCTGTTTTTGGAAGTATCTGTGAGTCACGGGGACTCAGCAATCTCACACCCGCGAGATCAAGACTATTTAAGCTTAAAGGTAGGACAGGGTAGTGAGGTGGAGCTGCAGCAAGCGACTAGCATATATGGTGGCTAACATACGGAAAAGAGAGCGAGAAGAGAAGGCAAAAGCACGGTCGATGAACTATGATCAAGAAGTGATCCTAGAACAACCTACGTCAAGCATAACTCCAACACCGTGTTCACTTCCCGGACTCCGCCGAGAAGAGACCATCACGGTTACACACGCGGTTGATGTATTTTAATTAAGGTCAACTTCGGGTTTTCTACAACCGGACATTAACAAATTCCCATCTGCCACATAACCGCGGGCACGACTTTCGAAAGTTCAAACCCTGCAGGGGTGTCCCAACTTAGCCCTTTTTAAGCTCTCGCGATCAACGAAGGATATTCCTTCTCTTCGGGAAGACCCGATCAGTTTCGGAATCCCGGCTACAAGACATTTCGACAGTAATAAAACAAGACCAGCAAAGCCGCCCGGATGTGCCGACAAATCCTGATAGGAGCTGCACATATCTCGGTCTCAGGGCACACCGGATTGTCCAAACTTCCGGTAGGCGAACCCAGAGTTGCCCCTGGTGGCCACCGGCGGCTGACGGTTTGGACCAGCACTAACGATGAGCACTGGCCCGGGGGGGGGTAAAATAAAGATGACCCTTGAGAGCGCGACTCCCAAGGGAAAAAGGGCTAGCTGAGGCAAATGGTAAAACCAAGGTTGGGCCTTGCTGGAAAAGCTTTATTCAAAGCGAACTGTCAAGGGGGTCCCATAAATCACCCGACCGCGTTAGGGACGAAAAATCCGGGAACATAATACCTATTTGACGGAAACTAGGGTGGCAAGAGTGGAACAAAACACCAGGCATAAGGCCGAGTCTGCCACCCTTACCAAGTATATAGATGCATTAATAATATAAAAGGTATTCTGATATCCCAACAAGTAAACATGTTCCAATCAAGGAACAACATCTCCATGTTCGAACAAGGAACAAACTTCATCTTCACCTGCAACTAACAACGCTATAAGAGGGGCTGAGCAAAGCGGTAACATAGCCAAACAACGGTTTGCTAGGACAAGGTGGGTTAACAGGCTTGGTTTGATAATATGGGAGGCATGATAAGCAAGTGGTAGGTATCGCATCATAGGCATAGAAAAAGAGCGAGCAACTAGCGAGCAAAGATAGAAGTGATTTCGAGGGTATGGTCATGTTGCCTGCAAAGTTCTCAGGGTTGTCGAAAACTTGATCCTCGTAAGTGTTCTCAACAGGTTCCTCGTTCACGTACTCGTCTCCCGGCTCTACCCAAGGCAAGAACACAAGCAAAGGGGACAAACATCAATCACGATGCAATGCGCAAGCAACATGTGCAAAACATGGCATGATATGCGAGATGTGTTATGCAATGCATATGCGTGCTCTGGGAGGAAAAAGATGAACAAGGCATAATCTTGGCAAACCAAGTATTCCACTGGAAAGATGAGGTGATTTCGGTTGAAATCGATATAAAGATCACCGGAATCGGATGCACGGTTTGCAAATGACAAGCAAAACAAGAATGACAAGTTTCGTTGAAGCAGACGCTCCCGACAAGTTTCGCTCGACAAACTTGCCGGGGATCATCAAGCTCCGGATGAACCGCGGGTTCTCGCCGTAGAAGCGGATGTTCCCGCAGCAGCAGTTATGCCTTTAGTCCTTGTTGTCGAGCCGCAGGCTCCAGCATGGGCACAGCAGATCGTCCGTTTCCTCCAGTCAGGAGAACTTCCCGAAGAGCCAGAAGAAACGGGAAGAGTAGCCCGGCAGTCTAGTATGTACCAGTTCGTTGACAACGCACTGTACAGAAGAAGGCTCAATGGAGTGAAATTGAAGTGTATTCCCCGGGAAGATGGACAGAAGCTGTTGGCAGAGGTGCATGGAGGCATATGTGGTCATCACATTGGCGCCAGAGCACTTGCCGGCAAAGCGTTCCGGCAAGGTTTCTTTTGGCCGACAGCCCTCCAGGATGCAACTGCAAAAGTAACCAAGTGTGAAGCGTGCCAGTTCCATTCCAAGCAGATACACCAACCAGCTCAAGCTCTCCAGACAATCCCTTTATCCTGGCCATTTTCGGTCTGGGGGCTCGACATCCTCGGCCCTTTCCCCCGAGCAGTCGGGGGCTTTGAGTACTTGTACGTCGCAATCGACAAGTTCACAAAGTGGCCAGAAGTGGAACCTGTGATGAAGGTGACAGCACAGTCAGCAGTCAAGTTCTTCAGGTCGATTGTTTGCCGCTTCGGAATCCCTAACAGGATCATCACCGACAATGGTACACAATTCACGAGTCGCAACTTCATGCAGTACGTCCAAGACCTTGGCTCCAAGGTCTGCTTCGCTTCTGTTGCTCACCCCAGGAGCAACGGTCAAGCAGAGAGGGCAAATCTGAAGTGCTGCATGGACTCAAGACCCGGACTTTCGACAGGCTGCACAAGTGCGGAAGAAACTGGATCGAGGAGCTATCGGTGGTTCTTTGGTCGATCAGGACGACGCCAAATCGAGCCACTGCCCAGACACCTTTCGCTCTAGTCTATGGAGCAGAGGCAGTTATCCCCACGGAACTCGTATACGGGTCACCTCAAGTGCTCGCTTATGATGAGCTTGAGCAAGAGCAGCTGCGGCAAGATGACGCGCTGCTCCTTGAGGAGGACCGTCTTCAGGCTGCTGTACGAGCTGCTCGACACCAGCAAGCTTTGCGCCGCTACCATAGCCGCAAAGTTAAAGCCAGAAGTCTCGAGGAAGGCGACCTTGTTCTTCGGCGCGTTCATTCCGCCAAGAATTCCAACAAGTTGACGCCAAAGTGGGAAGGCCCTTAGCGAGTGAAACGAGTCGCTAGGCCTGGCGCTGTCCGCCTTGAGACCGAGGATGGCTTTCCGGTGAGCAACTCCTGGAACATCGAGCATCTTCGTAAGTTTTACCCGTAAGGCGCGGTTGTCGGACCCTGTTCGGCAACCACCATTTTGTACAAGTTTTGCCGCTGTTGCATGTAATCCTTTGTACAAAGCCAGGCGTAGACCCTGAGCGAAGATAAAGCGCTGGCGCCCTGAGTTTTAGCATGCATGCTGAGTCGAGTCTCGTCCTTGGTTAGGGTTGATAGTGCTTAGTAGTGGCTAACCCCTAACTTAGAGGTCGAGCGTGCGTCCCTTTGCCGTTATTTTGTTTCCCTGGTTCGCAGGACTCACCATATCCTTGCCGGACCACTTGAGGACGAAAAGGAGGAGGAGGACGGACCAACATCTGGACCCCGGCAAGCCAGTGTTGCCGGGGGCTGCAAGATCCCGGCAAACCAGTAACGCCGGGGGCTGCAAGTGCAAGGATTAGCCCACGGCGAACCAGAGTTGCCAGGGGCTGCTATCTCAGATAAGTTTTTCATCCCTTATCATGCATTCTCTTATGGATTGAGGTATGCGAAACCTCGTTTCTTCCTAAAAGTTACCATGCTCCCTTAACTCTAGGCCCTAGGGCCCGTCCCCAGGGCCAGGTAAGGTCGTAGTCGCGGCAGCTAAAGGACGAAGCGAGGAGCCTGATCCCGCCTCCTCCCTGCCTCCGCCAAGAGCGTGAGAAAGGGCGAGCGACGTGGGAAGAAGGCAGGGCCTGGTGCCGGGAAAGAAAGTGTCTATCTTAAAAGATATAAAGGATTCGCTCCTTGACGTGGGTTCCACCCGCGAGACAAGTGACCCGGCAAGCATCCCCTTTTCATTAAAAAGCATTCCACTCAGGTACAGTTCATAAGAGGATGAAGAACATGAATAATGGGATTACAAGTTTTAAACGCAACTAAGGCCCGAGGGCTTACAAACTAAAAAGAGATAAGGTGCCCGTAATCCCTCTCTTGTCCCTATCCTCAGGAGGTAGGTCAAGGAGGCGAAAAGGGCAAAAGGGGCGCCTAGATGAGCTACGGGTGCCAGAAGACACCAACAGAATGTTGCGGCAGCATGGTGATGGCGGCGCCGGAAGCAAAAGCTTGAAGACGAGGCGGCAGGACGTCAGCACGCTGTCGAGGGCGTCGTGCCCTCGTACTCCGAGTTGACGGCCTTGCCGCCTGCCCTCTTCCTCTTCCGCAGCCTCCCCGAGAAGCTCCAGGGGCCAGCGACACGGATGATGGGGTCGCCGGTGCCACGCGGAGCGGCGCCCGACACCTAGTCGGACCCGTCATCCCGCCGCCCGTTACCCTCGTCGCCGCTGTCGCTGTCCTCCTCGTCACTCCCGCTCGAGGAGGAGCCTTCGCTATCGGAGGATCTCTCCACGCAGCACCGTGCCCGAGTCCCGAAGCACCCGAAGACCTTGACGGAGAGGAGACCGCCCTCCATCAGCTTAAAATGGAGGGTGAGGCCCGCCGTCAAGCTGTGGATGCGGGTGAACGTCTTCCACCCTCGACCAAGATACATCACATCAGGGGCCGGGAAGTTGACGCGGACTCGCGTACCGCTGATTCCGCAGCCCCTCATATGCAACCTCAGTGTCTCGGGTGGATCCAACTCCATCACGCTCACAAATGGAGTCGGGAGACGAAGGTGACGACGAGGCGGCCGACGCAGCCTGACGAAGAACTCGCAAGGGTCGTCCCCGATGTGGTCCGCCACGGGGAGAGGATCTGTCGGCGGAGGCGAGGCCGGCGAGCTGCCTCGTCCGCCTCTTCCCCGACCGCCTCGGCCTCGCCCTCGACCTCGCCCGCGGCCTCGTCCCCTCCCTCTTCCCCTTGCGGCTGGCTCTGCCGCCACGGGTGCGGAGGGAGGAGGAACGCGTTGCCTAGCGGCAACCCTCGTCGCTACCGTCGAAGGACCAGGGTTCCCTTTCTCCATGGCGGATGGAAGAAAGAGGAGCAGAAGCTGAAGGAAGGAGGAGATGAGAGAATGCGGGTTTCCGTCCCCCCTATCCCACTCCTTATAAAGGAGCGGGGTGGGGGCTCGGCCGCCCCGCTCGGCCAATCGAGACACAGAAGGCGCAGGGAACTGGGCCTGACCCGCTGCCTCAACCCGTGACGACCCGATTTCCCGCCTCCACCGTTTGCCACTCCAAGCGCATGGAAGCCGCGTGGCGGGAGGGCAGAGTTGAGATGACGGATGAGGCGACCTCTCCCCACCCCGTGATCGTGGGGGGGGGGGTGGACGCCTCGAAGACCACGCCTCCATGCCTCCCTCCGTTTATGAGGAAGATACGAACCACCAGGGGGTGAACGTTTCGCCTTTCTGAGTAAGGGAACCACCCACGACCTCCCCCACGACACCGCAATCGATGCGTGCCGTTCGGGAGGGCGTGGTGGATGCGGAGCAAGGTACAACGCGACCCAGGCCGTGCGTGCTCGTGCCCCGTTTTGGGCCCGGACCAACAGCGCTCGGCACCGTGTGTGTCCCAGGCCCGGGGGCTCCTGTCGGTGTACTAAAGTAGGGGTACTCTAGTATCCCGAACTTGTGCATGGGCAGTTGCAGCACCCCGCGGCAAGGCCCGCCAGGTGATCACCAAGGCTCTCTATGGCTCCTTTGGAGCCATTCGAGAACAAAGTATTTAAGTCAAGAAGACAAGTCCCCGGCAAGAGGAGCTTGCCAGGAAGGCCATTCAAGGTACAAGACCCCGGCAAGAGGAGCTTGCCGGGAAGCCCAACAAGAGCATCTCAAAGAACCTGCCGCGGCACGCCACGCGTCCTGGCAGGACCCGGCGAGCGACAAGTTCCCGGGCGCGACAAGGCAACGGCCGCGGCAAGGCACTTGCCGCGGCAGGCAGCAACTCTGTACCCGCGCTCCAGCTCACCCACCTACGTGTCGCTCCGGAACCCTTTCCAGCGTACGTGGCGGGAGGCTGTGCAGCCAGGGGTACACTATGGCATGCAGCGCTGACAGGATAGCCATCGTGGCGAGCGATAGCGCCCCTGACGGTCCCTTTTCTGGACCGTCTGGGCGACGTAGACGGGCATTTAATGCCTTTGTCCCCTGCCATCAGGGTTAGGTATGATACACTGTGTAGGTAGCTGTACCTACCGCAGCATATTTACACTTTTACCCTTACCTACTTTGCCACCTGTTGGAGACCCCTTGGACCTATAAAAGGAGGCCCATGCACAACGTAGGGGGGGATGGATCCTCAGAGAAGCGCTCGGTATCGTTAGCTGCTCGAGTGTACAGTAGCACTCGGCGCTCCCGAGCAAGAACTCAATACAATCCACAAAGCAGCAGTAGGAGTGTTATCTCTCCGGAGAGCTCCGAAGCTGGGTAAAAAACTTTCCCCCGCGTGCCTCGCCTCGATCCGCTCTTCGCGCGACCTCCGCCCCCCGCCGAACCGAGAAAGGGGCTCCGTCCCCATAGGTGCTCGGGGAGCCCAGGAAAACCCCGGCAAACTTTAACTTGCTCAGGGGGTTTATCTGTCCTAATATTACTTTTACGAACCACAGTTGAAGCTTTAGCATGATCCTTTATTCTAATAGGAAAAGGTGGTTTCTCAACATAAGCAGTAGGAGCAATAGGATCATTATAAGTGATAGTCTTTTCTTCAACTTTAATAGGTGCAACTACTTTTACTTCAACGAGAGCATTATATTTAAACCACTTCTCCTTAGGGAGATCAACGTGAGTAGCAAAAGATTCACAAAAAGAAGCTACTATCTCAAAGTCAAGTCCATACTTAGTGCTAAATTTACGGAAAGCATCGGTATCCATAAAAGATTTATCACAATCAAACTTAGGTGTTATACCTGACTCCTTACCTTCGTCGAGATCCCAATCTTCAGAGTTGCGTTTAATTCTTTCCAGTAAATCCCATTTGAATTCAATAGTCTTCATCATAAAAGAGCTAGTACAAGAAGTATCGAGCATGGTGCGATTGTTGTCAGAAAGCCGAGCATAAAATTTTTGAATAATCATTTCTCTCAAGAGCTCATGATTGGGGCATGAATACAACATTTAATTAAGACTCCCCCAAGCTTGACCGATGCTTTCTCCTTCACGAGGCAAAAAATTATATATATAATTACTATCACGATGAACAAGATGCATACGATAAAACTTCTGATGAAATTCCAATTTCAATCATTTGTAGTTCCATGATCCCATATCATCACATAGCCTATACCATGTCAATGCATCTCCCTTCAAAGATAAAGGGAAGACCTTCTTCTTGATAACATCATCGGGCATACCTGCAAGCTTAAATAATCCACAAACTTCATCCACATAGATTAGGTGCTCATCAGGATGTAATGTTCCGTCTCCTGCAAAAGGATTAGCTAGCAGTTTTTCTATCATACCCGAAGGAATTTCAATGTAGACATTTTCAGTAGGTTCAGTAGGTTGAGGAGAAACTATTTGCTCTACCGGTCGGGGTGAGATACCCTGAACAAGCCCCTCAAAGGATTACTTTCCATAGTAACAAGTGACAGTAAATTTCAGCACACTATATAAATTTTTCATTACCAAATTCCACATACCAAAGGCGCTTCACTCCCGGCAACGGCACCAAAACAGAGTCTTGATGACCCACTAGTATAGGGGATCTATCGTAGTCCTTTCGATAAGTAATAGTGTCGAACCCAACGAGGAGCAGAAGGAAATGACAAGCGGTTTTCAGCAAGGTATTCTCTTCAAGCACTGAAATTATCGGTAACAGATAGTTTTGTGATAAGGTAATTTGTAACGAGCAACAAGTAACAAAAGTAAATAAAGTGCAGCAAGATGGCCCAATCCTTTTTGTAGCAAAGGACAAGCCTGGACAAACTCTTATATACAGAAAAGCGCTCCCGAGGACACATGGGAATTATCGTCAAGCTAGTTTTCATCACGTTCATATGATTCGCGTTCGGTACTTTGATAATTTGATATGTGGGTGGACCGGTGCTTGGGTGCTGTCCTTACTTGGACAAGCATCCCACTTATGATTAACCCCTATTGCAAGCATCCGCAACTACAAAAGAAGTATTAAGGTAAACCTTACCATAGCATGAAACATATGAATCCAAATCAGCCCCTTACGAAGCAACTCATAAACTAGGGTTTAAGCTTCTGTCACTCTAGGAATCCATCATCTACTTATTACTTCCCAATGCCTTCCTCTAGGCCCAAATAATGGTGAAGTGTCATGTAGTCGACGTTCACAAGACACCACTAGAGGAGAGACAACATACATCTCCCTTCTGCTTGGAACTGCACCAACTGACAGCTCCACCATTCAATATAAATACATATCCGATTTGTGACTTAGAGTCATCCGGATCAGTTTCAAAGCTAGCATCAACGTAACCATTTACGACGAGCTCTTTGTCACCTCCATAAACTAGAAACATATCCTTAGTCCTTTTCAGGTACTTCAGGATGTTCTTGACCGCTGTCCAGTGATCCACTCTTGGATTACTTTGGTACCTCCCTGCTAAACTTATAGCAAGGCACACATCAGGTCTGGTACACAGCACGACATACTTTATAGAACCTATGGTTGAGGCATAGAGAATGACTTTCATTCTCTCTCTCTATCTTCTGTTGTGGTTGGGCTTTGAGTCTTACTCAACTTCACACCTTGCAATACAATGAAGAACTCTTTCTTTGACTGATCTATTTTGAACTTCTTCAAAACTTTATCAAGGTATGTGCATGGTGAAAGTCCTATTAAGCATCTTGTTCTATCTCTATAGATCTTGATGGCTAATTTATAAGCAGCTTCACCGACTTCTTTCATTAAAAAATTCTTATTCAAGTATCCTTTTATGCTATCCAGAAATTCTACATCATTTCCAATCAACAATATGTCATCCACATAGAATATTAGAAATGCTATAGAGCTCCCACTCACTTTCTTGTAAATACAGGCTTCTCTAAAAGTCTGTATAAAACCATATTCCTTGATCACCTCATCAAAGCGTATATTCCAACTCCGAGATGCTTGCACCAGTCCATAGATGGATCGCTGGAGCTTGCACACTTTGTTAGCACCTTTAGGATCGACAAAACCTTCTGGTTGCATCATATACAACTCTTCTTTAAGAAATCCATTAAGGAATGAAGTTTGGACGTCCATTTGCCAGATTTCATAATCATAAAATGCGGCAATTGCTAACATGATTCGGATAGACTTAAGCATCGCTATGGGTGACAAAGTCTCATTGTAGTCAACTCCTTGAACCTGTCGAAAACCTTTTGCGACAGGTCGAGCTTTGTAGATAGTAACATTACCATCAACGTCAGATTTTTCTTGAAGATCTATTTATTCTCTATGGCTCACTGATAATCGGGCAAGTCCACCAAAGTCCACACTTTATTCTCATACATGGATCCTGTCTCGGATTTCATGGCCTCAAGCCATTTATTGGAATCTGCGCTCATCATAGCTTCTTCATAGTTCGTAGGTTCGTCATGGTCTGGTAACATGACTTCTAGAATAGGATTACCGTACCACTCTGGTGCCGAACGTGCTCTGTTCGACCTACGAGGTCCAGTAGTAACTTGATCTGAAGTTCCATGATCATCATCATTAACTTCTTCTCTAGTTGGTGTAGGCATCACGGGAACGGATTTCTCTGATGAGCTACTTTCCAATTCGAGAGAAGGTACAATTAGCTCATCAAGTTCTACTTTCCTCCCACTCACTTCTTTCGAGAGAAACTCCTTCTCCAGAAATGTTCCATTCTTGGAAACAAAGATGTTGCCTTCAGATATGTTGTAGAAGGTGTACCCAATTGTTTCCTTAGGGTATCCTATGAAGATGCACTTCTCCGATTTGGGTTCGAGCTTACCAAGCTAAAGCCTTTTGACATAAGTGTCGCAACCCCAAACTTTAAGAAATGACAGCTTAGGTTTCTTGCCAAACCATAGTTCATACGGTGTCATCTCAACGGATTTAGACGGTGCCCTATTTAACATGAATGCGGTTGTCTCTAATGCATAACCCCAAAATGATTGTGGTAAATCGGTAAGAGACAGCATAGACCGCACCATATCTAATAAAGTACGGTTACGACGTTCGGACACACAATTACACTGTGGTGTTCCAGGTGGCATGAGTTGTAGAACTATTCCACATTTTTTTAAATGAAGGCGAAACTCGTAACTCAAATATTTGCCTCCATGATCAGATCGTAGAAACTTTATTTTCTTGTCACAATGATTCTCCACTTCACTCTGAAATTCTTTGAACCTTTCAACTGTTTCAGACTTGTGTTTCATCATGTAGATATACCCATATCTACTCAAATCTTCGGTGAAGGTGAGAAAATAATGATACCCGCCGCGTGCTTCAATACTCATCGGACTGCATACATCGGTATGTATTATTTCCAATAAGTCATTAGCTCACTCCATTGTTCCAGAGAATGGCATTTTAGTCATCTTGCCCGTGAGGCTTGGTTCGAAAGCATCAAATGAATCATAATCAAGTGATTCCAAAAGCACATCTGCATGGAGTTTCTTCATGCGCTTTTATACCAATATGACCTAAACGGAAGTGCCACAAATATGTTGCACTATCATTATCAACTTTGCATCTTTTGGCATCAATATTATGAATATGTGTATCATTACGATTGAGATTCAATAAACCATTTACATTGGGTGTATGACCATAGAAGGTTTTATTCATGTAAACAGAACAACAATTATTCTCGGACTTAAATGAATACCTGTATCGCAATAAACATGATCCAATCATATTCATGCTCAACGCAAACACCAAATAACATTTATTTAGGTTCAACACTAAACCCGAAGGTAGAGGGAGTGTGCGATGGTGATCTTATCAACCTTGGAATCACTTCCGACACACATCGCCACCTCATCCTTAACTTGTCTCTGTTCATTTTGCAACTCCTGTTACGAGTTACTAATCTTAGCAACTGAACTGGTATCAAATACCTAGGGGCTAGTATGAACCTATAAATTCCCCCAAAGACACACATGTGATTTTTCAACCAACTTTGGTGCACTGGAGCATGTGCTTGTAGTTAAATTTGAATTATGCACATTAAATGCCCAGAAACTCAATTAATGTATAAAAAGGGCCAAACGAACCTGGAATAATTCCAAAATTTAGCACTATACTTCTATTTGGTCTAATATGCATGTGTAAAAAAATTAAGGTGGGAGAAGGTAGTGTACGTATGTCATTTCACACACGAAGGTGACACGTTCCCTCTCGGAACCACGAGCCTTCTTGAGGGAAGCTCCGTTTTGCAAGAAGCTTACACCAAAGCTTGTCCTAATTCTGCCAAAAAAATTACCGCAGCATGTTGGTGCCATGTCATGACACCATGCCAAGTTTCATGAATTTCAGGCGTGTTTTGGATTTACAGGAATTAAAAAACCAAGTTATTCAATCTTTCCGGCCGAGCCACGACGCCCAGATATTTGAATTTCACTCCCATCTCTTGCATGGGACCTAGAAATTCACCCAAGGAAACACATGTGATTTTTCAAACAACTTTGGCGCGCTGGAGCATGTGCTTGTAGTTCAAATTTGAATTATGCACATTAAATGCGGAGAAACTCAATTAATGTATAAAAGGCCAAACGAACCTGGAATAATTCCAAATTTAGCATGATACTTCTATTTGGTCTAATCTGCCTGTGTAAAAAACATTAAGGCGGGAGAAGGCAGTGTACGTATGTCGTTTTGCACATGAAGGTGACACGTCCCCTCTCGGAACCACGAGCCTTCTTGAGGGAAGCTCCAGTTTGCAAGAAGCTTACACCAAAGCTTGTCCCAACTCGGCCAAAACAATTACCGCATCATGTTGGTGCCATGACATGACACCATGTCAAGTTTCATGATTTTCAGGCGTGTTTTGGATTTACAGGAATTAAAAAATCAAGTTTCTCAATCTTTCCGGCCGAGCCACGATGCCCAGATGTTTGAATTTCACTCCCATCTCTTGCATGGGACCTAGAAATTCACCCAAGGAAACACATGTGATTTTTCAAACAACTTTGGCGCACTAGAGCATGTGCTTGTAGTTCATATTCGAATTATGCACATTAAATGCGCAGAAACTCAATTAATGTATAAAAAAGGCCAAACGAACCCGGAATAATTCCAAATGTAGCACGATACTTCTATTTGGTCTAGTCTACTGTGTAAAAACATTAAGGCGGGAGAAGGCAGTGTATGTATGTCATTTCGCACAAGGAGGTGACACGTTCCCTCTCGGAACCATGAGCCTTTTTGAGGGAAGCTCCGGTTTGCAAGAAGCTTACACGAAAGCTTGTCCCAGTTCGGCCAAAAAATTTACCACAGCCTGTTGGTGCCATGTCATGACACGATGCCAAGTTTCATGATTTTCAGGCATGTGTTGGATTTACAAGAATTAAAAAAGCAAGTTTCTCAATCTCTCCGGCCGAGCCACGATGCCCAGATGTTTGAATTCCTGCATGAGACCTATAAATTCACCCAAGGACACACATATGATTTTCAACCAACTTTGGTGCACTGGAGCATGTGCTTGTAGTTCAAATTTGAATTATGCACATTAAATGCCCAGAAACTCAATTATTGTATAAAAAAGGGCAGACAAACCCGGAATAATTCCAAATTTTAGCACGATACGTCTATTTGGTCTAATCTGCCATTTGTACAAACATTAAGGCGGGAGAAGGCAGTGTACGTATGTCGTTTCGCACACGGAGGTGACACGTTCCCTCTCGGAACCACGAGCCTTCTTGAGGGAAGCTCCGGTTTGCAAGAAGCTTACACCAAAGCTTGTCCCAATTCGGCCAAAAAAATTATCGCAGCATGTCATGACACCATGCCAAGTTTCATGATTTTCAGGCATTTTTTGGATGTACAGGAATTAAAAACCAAGTTTCTCAATCTTTCCGGCTGAGGGAGTCCTGGATTGGGGGGTGTTCGGATAGCCGGACTATACCTTCAGCTGGACTCCAGGACTATGAAGATACAAGATTGAAGACTTCGTCCCGTGTCCGGAAGGATCTTTTCTTGGCTTGGAAGGCAAGCTAGGCATGCGGATATTCGAGATCTCCTACCACTGTAACCGACTCTGTGTAACCCTAACCCTATCCGGTGTCTATATAAACCGGAGGGTTGTAGTCCGTAGGACAACCATCATCATACACAATCATACCATAGGCTTGAAGGAAATATGCCTTAGAGGCAATAATAAAGTTATTATTTATTTCCTTATATCATGATAAATGTTTATTATTCATGCTAGAATTGTATTAACCGGAAACATAATACATGTGTGAATACATAGACAAACAGAGTGTCACTAGTATGCCTCTACTAGAACTAGCTCGTTAATCAAAGATGGTTATGTTCCCTAACCATGAACAAAGATTTGTTATTTGATTAACGAGGTCACATCATTAGTTGAATGATCTGATTGACATGACCCATTATATTAGCTTAGCACCCGATCGTTTAGTATGTTGCTATTGCTTTATCCATGAATTATACATGTTCCTATGACTATGAGATTATGCAACTCCCGTTTGCCGGAGGAACACTTTGGGTACTACCAAACGTCACAACGTAACTGGGTGATTATAAAGGAGTACTACAGGTGTCTCCAATGGTAGATGTTGGGTTGGCGTATTTCGAGATTAGGATTTGTCACTCCGATCGTCGGAGAGGTATCTCTGGGCCCTCTCGGTAATGCACATCATTTAAGCCTTGCAAGCATTGCAACTAATGAGTTAGTTGCGGGATGATGTATTACGGAACGAGTAAAGAGACTTGCCGGTAACGAGATTGAACTAGGTATTGGATACCGACGATCGAATCTCGGGCAAGTAACATACAGATGGGCAAAGGGAACAATGTATGTTGTTATGCGGTCTGACCGATAAAGATCTTCGCAGAATATGTAGGAGCCAATATGGGCATCCAGGTCCCGCTATTGGTTATTGACCGGAGACGTGTCTCGGTCATGTCTACATTGTTCTCGAACCGTAGGGTCCGCACGCTTAAGGTTACGATGACAGTTATAATGAGTTTATGAGTTTTGATGTACCGAAGGAGTTCGGAGTCCCGGATGAGATCGGCGACATGACGAGGAGTCTCGAAATGGTCGAGACGTAAAGATCAATATATTGGACGACTATATTCAGACATCGGAAGGGTTCTGAGTGGTTCGGGTATTTTCGGAGGTACCGGGGAGTTACGGGAATACGAGGAAGAAGCAATGGGCCTTGATGGGCTTTAGTGGGAAGAGAAGAAAGGGCCAAGGGGCTGCTGCGCCCCCCCTTCCCTCAGGTCCGAATTGGACTAGGGAAAAGGGGGCCGGCCACCTTTCCTTCTCCTCCACTTCCTTCTCCCTTCCTCCCCTCTTGGTGGACTCCTACTAGGACTTGGAGTCCTAGTAGGACTCCACATCTTGGCCGCACCAATTGGCTTGGCCGGCCTCCTCCTCCTCCATCCTTTATATACTGAGGCAAGGGGCACCCCTTGGACACACACAATTGATCATTGAGATCTTTCCTTAGCCGTGTGCGGTGCCCCCTTCCACCAAATTCCACCTCGGTCATATCGTTGCAGTGCTTAGACGAAGCCCTGCGCCGGTAACACATCAAGATCGTCACCACGCCGTCGTGCTGACGGAACTCTTCCCCGACGCTTTGCTGGATCGGAGCCCGGGGATCGTCATCGAGCTGAACGTGTGCCAAGAACTCGGAGGTGCCGGAGTAACGGTGCTGTGATCGGTTGGATTGCGAGGAGAACGTATGACTACTTCCTCTACGTTGTGTCAACGCTTCCGCTTCGGTCTACAAGGGTACGTAGACAACGCTCTCCCCTCTCGTTGCTATGCATCACCATGATCTTGCGTGTGCGTAGGAAATTTTTTGAAATTACTACGTTCCCCAACAGTGGCATCCGAGCCTAGGTTTTTATGGTTTGATGTTATTTGCACGAGTAGAACACAAGTAAGTTGTGGACGATATAAGTCATACTGCCTACCAGCATGTCATACTTTGGTTCGGCGGTATTGTTGGACGAGACGATCCGGACCAACCTTACGCGTACTCTTACGCGAGACCGGTTCCCTCAACGTGCTTTGCACATAGATGGCTTGCGGAAGACTGTCTCTCCAACTTTAGTTGAACCAAGTGTGGCTACGCCCGGTCCTTGAGAAGGTTAAAACGGAGTCTATTTGACAAACTATCGTTGTGGTTTTGATGCGTAGGTAAGATGAGTTCTTGCTTAAGCCCGTAGCAGCCACGTAAAATTTGCAACAAACAAAGTAGAGGACGTCTAACTTGTTTTTGCAGGGCATGTTGTGATGTGATATGGTCAAGACATGATGCTAAATTTTATTGTATGAGATGATCATGTTTTGTAACCGAGTTATCGGCAACTGGCAGGAGCCATATGGTTGTCGCTTTATTGTATGCAATGCAATCGCGATGTAATGCTTTACTTTATTACTAAGCGGTAGTGATAGTCGTGGAAGCATAAGATTGGCGAGACGACAACGATGCTACGATGGAGATCAAGGTGTCGCGCCGGTGACGATGGTGATCATGACGGTGCTTCGGAGATGGAGATCACAAGCACAAGATGATGATGACCATATCATATCACTTATATTGATTGCATGTGATGTTTATCTTTTTATACATCTTATCTTGCTTTGATTGATGGTAGCATTATAAGATGATCTCTCACTAAATTATCAAGAAGTGTTCTCCCTGAGTATGCACCGTTGCAAAAGTTCTTCGTGCTGAGACACCACGTGATGATCGGGTGTGATAGGCTCTACGTTCAAATACAACGGGTGCAAAATAGTTGCACACGCGGAATACTCAGGTTATACTTGACGAGCTATGCATATAAGATATGACCTCGGAACACAGAGACCGAAAGGTCGAGCGTGAATCATATAGTAGATATGATCAACATAACGATGTTCACCATTGAAAACTACTCCATATCACGTGATGATCGGTTATGGTTTAGTTGATTTGGATCACGTGATCACTTAGAGGATTAGAGAGATGTCTATCTAAGTGGGAGTTCTTAAGTAATATGATTAATTGAACTTTAATTTATCATGAACTTAGTCCTGGTAGTATTCTGCATATTATGTTGTAGATCAATAGCTCGCGTTGTTGCTTCCCTGAGTTTTTGATATGTTCCTAGAGAAAATTGTGTTGAAAAAAAATGTTAGTAGCAATGATGCGGATTGGATCCGTAATCTGAGGTTTATCCTCATTGCTGCACAGAAGAATTATGTCCTTGATGCACCGCTAGGTGACGGACCTATTGCAGGAGCAGATGCAGACGTTATGAACGTTTTGCTAGCTCAATATGATGACTACTTAATAGTTTAGTGCACCATGCTTAACGGCTTAGAATCGGGACTTCAAAGACATTTTGAACGTCATGGACCATACGAGATGTTCCAGGAGTTGAAGTTAATATTTCAAGCAAATACCCGAGTTGAGAGATATGAAGTCTCCAACAAGTTCTATAGCTAAAAGATGGTGGAGAATCGCTCAACTAGTGAGCATGTGCTCAGATTGTCTGGGTACTACAATCGCTTGAATCAAGTGGGAGTTAATCTTCCAGATAAGATAGTGATTGACAGAATTCTCTATTCACCATCACCAAGTTAGTAGAACTTCGTGATGAACTATAATATGCAAGGGATAACGGAAAATATTCCCAAGCTCTTCGCGATGCTAAAATCGGCGAAGGTAGAAATCAAAGAAAAACATCAAGTGTTGATGGTTGACAAGATCACTAGTTTCAAGAAAAGGGCAAAAGGAAAGAAGGGGAACTTCAAGAAGAACGGCAAGCAAGTTGCTGCTCAAGTGAAAAAGCCCAAGTCTGGTCCTAAGCCTGAGACTAAGTGCTTCTACTGCAAAGGGACTGGTCACTGGAAGCGGAACTACCCCAAGTGATTGGCGGATAAGAAGGATGGCAAAGTGAACACAAGTATATTTGATATACATGTTATTGATGTGTACTTTAGTAGTGTTCATAGCAAACCCTCATTATTTGGTACTAGTTCAGTTGCTAAGATTAGTAACTCAAAATGGGAGTTGCAGAATGAACAAAGACTAGTTAAAGGGCAAGGTGACGATGTGGGTTGGAATTGGTTCCAAGATTGATATGATCATCATCACACACTCGCTATACTTTCGGGATTAGTGTTGAAACTAAATAAGTGTTATTTGGTGTTTGCGTTGAGCATGAATATGATTTGATCATGTTAATTGCAATACAGTTATTCATTTAAGTTAGAGAACAATTGTTGTTCTGTTTACATGAATAAAACCTTCTATGGTCATACACACCAACGAAAATGGTTTGTTGGATCTCGATCGTAGTGATACACATATTCATAATATTGAAGCCAAAAGGATGCAAAGTTAATAATGATAGTGCAGCTTGTTTGTGGCACTACTGTTTAAGTCATATTGGTGTAAAGCGCATGAAGAAACTCCATGTAGATGGAATTTTTGGAATCGCTTGATTATGAATCACTTGATGCTTGCGAACCATGCCTCTTGGGCAAGATGACTAAAACGCCGTTCTCCGGAACAATGGAGCGAGCAACAGATTTGTTGGAAATCATACATACTGATGTATGTGGTCCGATGAATATTAAGGCTCGCGACAAGTATCATTATTTTTTGACCTTCACAGATGTTTTGAGCAGATATGGGTATATCTACTTGATGAAACATAAGTCTGAAATGTTTGAAAAAGTTCAAAGAATTTCAGAGAGAAGTGGAAAATCATCGTGACAAGAAAATAAAGTTTCTACGATCTGATCGCGGAGACGAATATTTGAGTTACGAGTTTGGTCTTCAGTTAAAACAATGTGAAATAGTTTCACTACTCACGCCACCTGGAATACCACAGCATAATGGTGCGTCCGAACATCATAACCGTACTTTATTGGATATAGTACAATCTATGATGTCTCTTGCCGATTTACCACTATCGTTTTGGGGTTATGCATTAGAGACAGCTACATTCACGTTAAATAGGGCACCATCTAAATCCGTTGAGACGACACTATATGAACTATGGTTTAGCAAGAAACCAAAGTTGTCGTTTCTTAAAAATTTTGGGGTTGTGATGCTTATATGAAAAGGTTTCATCCTGATAAGCTCAAACCCAAATCGGAGAAATATGTCTTCATAGGATACCCAAAGAAGACAGTTGGGTACACCTTCTATCACAGATCCGAAGGCAAGATACTCGTTGCTGAGAATGGATCCTTTCCAGAGAAGGAGTTTCTCTCGAAAGAAGTGAGTGGGAGGAAAGTAGAACTTGATAAGGTAATTGTACCTTCTCCCTTATTGGAAAGTAGTTCATCACAGAAATCTGTTCCTGTGACTACTACACCAATTAGTGAGGAAGCTAATGATGATGATCATGTAACTTCTGATCAAGTTACTACCGAATCTCGTAGGTAAACCAGAGTGAGATCCGCACCAGAGTAGTACGGTAATCCTGTTCTGGAAGTCATGTTACTAGACCATGACGAACTTGTGAACTATGAGGAAGCGATGATGAGCCCAGATTCCGCGAAATGGTTTGAGGCCATGAAATCTGAGATATGATCCATGTATGAGAACAAAGTATGGACTTTGATGGATTTGCCCGATGATCGGCAAGCCATAGAAAATAAATGGATCTTCAAGAGGAGGACGGACGCTGATAGTAGTGTTACTATCTACAAAGCTAGAATTGTCGCAAAAGGTTTTCGACAAGTTCAAGGTGTTGACTACGATGAGAGTTTCTCACTCGTATCTATGCTTAAGTCTGTCCGAATCATGTTAGCAATTGCCGCATTTTATGAAATCCGGCAAATGGATAAACAAAACTGCATTCCTTAATGGATTTATTAAAGAAGAGTTGTATACGATGCAACTAGAAGGTTTTGTCGATCCTGAAGGTGTTAACAAAATATGCAAGCTCCAGCGATCCATCTATGGACTGGTGCAAGCATCTCAGAGTTGGAATACACGCTTTGATAAGTTGATCAAAACATATAGTTTTATACAGACTAGCTGTGAAGCCTGTATTTACAAGAAAGTGAGTGGGAGCACTACAGCATTTCTGATAAGTATATGTGAATGACATATTGTTGATCAGAAATAATGTAGAATTATTCTGCAAAGCATAAAGGAGTGTTTGAAAGGAGTTTTTCAAAGAAAGACCTCGGTGAAGCTGTTTACATATTGAGTATCAAGATCTATAGAGATAGATCAAGACGCTTGATAAGTTTTTTTTCAATGAGTACATACCTTGACAAGATTTTGAAGTAGTCCAAAATGGAACAGTCAAAGAAAGAGTTCTTTCCTGTGTTACAAGGTGTGAAATTGAGTAAGACTCAAAGACCGACCACGACAGAAGATAGAAAGACAATGAAAGTCATTCCCTATGCCTCGGCCATAGGTTCTATAAAGTATGCCATGCTGTTTACCAGATCTATTGTATACCCTACACTGAGTTAAGCAAGGGAGAACAATGGTGATCTAGGAGTAGATCACTAGACAGCGGTCAAAATTATCCTTAGTGGAATAAGGATATGTTTCTCGATTATGGAAGTGACAAAAGGTTTGTCGTAAAGGGTTACGTCGATGCAAGTTTTGACACCGATCTGGATGACTCTAAGTCTCGATCTAGATACATATTGAAAGTGGGAGCAATTAACTAAAGTAGCTCCGTGCAGAGCATTGTAGACATAGAAAGTTGCAAAATACATACGGATCTGAATTTTGGTAGACCCGTTGACTAAGCTTCTCTCACAAGCAAAACATGATCACACCTTAGTACTCTTTGGGTGTTAACCACATAGCGATGTGAACTAGATTACTGACTCTAGTAAACCCTTTGGGTGTTGATCACATATCGATGTCAACTATGGGTGTTTATCACATGGTGATGTGAAGTATTGCTGGTAATCACATGGCGATGTGAACTAGATTATTGACTCTAGTGCAAGTGGGAGACTGAAGGAAATATGCCCTAGAGGCAATAATAAAGTTATTATTTATTTCCTTATATCATGATAAATGTTTATTATTCATGCTAGAATTGTATTAACCGGAAACATAATACATGTGTGAATACATAGACAAACAGAGTGTCACTAGTATGCCTCTACTAGAACTAGCTCGTTAATCAAAGATGGTTATGTTTCCTAACCATGAACAAAGAGTTGTTATTTGATTAACGAGGTCACATCATTAGTTGAATGATCTGATTGACATGACCCATTATATTAGCTTAGCACCCGATCGTTTAGTATGTTGCTATTGCTTTATCCATGACTTATACATGTTCCTATGACTATGAGACTATGCAACTCCCGTTTGCCGGAGGAACACTTTGGGTACTACCAAACGTCACAACGTAACTGGGTGATTATAAAGGAGTACTACAGGTGTCTCCAATGGTAGATGTTGGGTTGGCGTATTTCGAGATTAGGATTTGTCACTCCGATCGTCGGAGAGGTATCTCTGGGCCCTCTCGGTAATGCACATCATTTAAGCCTTGCAAGCATTGCAACTAATGAGTTAGTTGCGGGATGATGTATTACGGAACGAGTAAAGAGACTTGCCGGTAACGAGATTGAACTAGGTATTGGATACCGACGATCGAATCTCGGGCAAGTAACATACCGATGGGCAAAGGGAACAATGTATGTTGTTATGCGGTCTGACCGATAAAGATCTTCGCAGAATATGTAGGAGCCAATATGGGCATCCAGGTCCCGCTATTGGTTATTGACCGGAGACGTGTCTCGGTCATGTCTACAGTGTTCTCGAACCGTAGGGTCCGCACGCTTAAGGTTACGATGACAGTTATAATGAGTTTATGAGTTTTGATGTACCGAAGGAGTTCGGAGTCCCGTATGAGATCGGCGACATGACGAGGAGTCTCGAAATGGTCGAGACGTAAAGATCGATATATTGGACGACTATATTCGGACATCGGAAGGGTTCTGAGTGGTTCGGGTATTTTCGGAGGTACCGGGGAGTTACGGGAATACGAGGAAGAAGCAATGGGCCTTGATGGGCTTTAGTGGGAAGAGAAGAAAGGGCCAAGGGGCTGCTGCGCCCCCCTTCCCTCAGGTCCGAATTGGACTAGGGAAAAGGGGGCCGGCCACCTTTCCTTCTCCTCCACTTCCTTCTCCCTTTCTCCCCTCTTGGTGGACTCCTACTAGGACTTGGAGTCCTAGTAGGACTCCACATCTTGGCCGCACCAATTGGCTTGGCCGGCCTCCTCCTCCTCCATCCTTTATATACTGAGGCAAGGGGCACCCCTTGGACACACACAATTGATCATTGAGATCTTTCCTTAGCCGTGTGCGGTGCCCCCTTCCACCAAATTCCACCTCGGTCATATCGTTACAGTGCTTAGGCGAAGCCCTGCGCCGGTAACACATCAACATCGTCACCACGCCGTCGTGCTGACGGAACTCTTCCCCGACGCTTTGCTGGATCGGAGCCCGGGGATCGTCATCGAGCTGAACGTGTGCCAAGAACTTGGAGGTGCCGGAGTAACGGTGCTGTGATCGGTTGGATTGCGAGGAGAACGTACGACTACTTCCTCTATGTTGTGTCCACGCTTCCGCTTCGGTCTACGAGGGTATGTAGACAGCACTCTCCCCTCTCGTTGCTATGCATCACCATGATCTTGCGTGTGCGTAGGAATTTTTTTGAAATTACTACGTTCCCCAACAAGGCTAGCTTCTAGGGTTTAGCCTCCTTGATCTCGTGGTAGATCCACTCTTGTACTACCCATATCATCCATATTAATCTAGCAGGAGTAGGGTTTTACCTCCACCGAGAGGGCCCGAACCTGGGTAAAATAAAGTGTCCCTTGTCTCCTGTTACCATCCGACCTTGATGCACAGTTCGGGACCCCCTACCCGAGATCCGCCGGTTTTGACACCGACATTGGTGCTTTCATTGAGAGTTCCTCTGTGTCGTCGCTTTTAGGCCTGATGGCTCCTTTGATCATCAACAACGATGAGGTCCAGGGTGAGACTTTCCTCCTCGGACAAATCTTCGTCTCCGGCGGCTTCGCTCTGTGGGCCAATTCGATTGGTCATCTGGAGCAGATTGAAAGCTACGCCCCTGGCCATCAAGTCAGGTTTGGAAGCTTAAACTACACGGCCGATATACACGGAGACTTGATCTTCGACGGGTTCGAGCCATAGCCAAGCGCGCCACACTATTTCGAGGGGCATGATTAGCTCTGCCTCCGAATAGTACCCTGGAGGCCGCACACGCTCCGGCCCCGATCCTTGACTCGGAGCCCGCTGCGTTCTCCGAGGATGAACGGTTGGACGTCACCTCGGGGGCTGCGATCTCAAAGGCGATCGAGCCGAACGCCAGCCCCGTACTCCGCACGGCCCAGGACTCCAAGGAGCCGGACTCTTCTCCGAACTCCGGGCCTTCCGTGCCCCCGCCGATCGAATCTGATTGGGCGCCTGTAATGGAGTTCACCGCCACGGACATCTTTTAGTGCTCACCTTTTTGTGATATCCTGAATTCTCTCAAGTCTCTCTCTTTATCAGGAGAGCCCAGGCCGGACTATGGTCTGCGAGGTTGGGATTCAGACAACGAAGAAATTCAAAGCCCACCCACCACCCACTTAATAGCCACTGTCGACGATTTAACCGACATGCTTGACTTCGGCTCCGAAGACTTCGACGGTATGGACGACGAAGGAAGAGACGAACAAGAACCAGCACCTGTAGGGTGCTGGACCGCCACCTTGTCATATGACATATATATGGTGGATACTCCAAAGGATGCGGATGGCGATGGAACAGCGGAAGACGACAACTCGAAAAAACCGCCAAAACGCCGGCGCCAACGGCGCCGCTCTAAATCCCGCCACAGCAGAAACGGTGATTCCAGCACGGGAGATAATAGTACCTCGGACAGCGCCGAAGAACACCAGAACTAGCAAGATTCGGCGCAGGAAGATGGAAAAGCCAGCCCTCAGGAGAGAGCGGCAGAGCAAGAGGTTGAGGATGATAACTACATGCCTCGCTCCGAAGACGAGGCAAGCCTCGACGACGACGAATTCGTCGTACCATCAGACCCCACCGAACAAGAGCGTTTTCAACGCAGGCTTCTAGCCACGGCCAACATCCTAAAGAAAAAATAGCAACAGCTTAGAGCTGATCAAGATCTGCTAGCTGATAGATGGACTGAAGTCCTTGCAGCCGAAGAGTATGAAACCGGGCGCCCCTCCAAAAATTATCCTAAGCGTAGGCCGCTACCCCAATCAGAGGGGGAAGCATATGACATGGCAGACCGGCCACCCCGTGGCCGCGATAGAGAGGTCTGTCGAACCCTTAAGCAAGCCATGCCCCTGTGCCATTCAAATAAGGCACGGGAAAACGAGCCAGACCTGCGAGACGTACTGGAGGATAAAGCAAAGCAAACAAGATCGATCTATGGATCGCGCGGACGCCCGACGACACGTGATGATCTTTACTCCGGACACAATAAATCCGGCCGGGCCGAACACAGCAGGCACAGCTCTTCCGAGCTGCGTCGTGACATAGCCCAGTATAGGGGCGCCGCACACCCACTATGCTTCACAGACGAAGTAATGGATCATAAATCTCAGAGGGTTTTTAACCCGTCAATATCGAGTCGTACGATGGTACGATAGATCCGGCAGTATGGATTGAGGATTATCTCCTTCACATCCACATGGCACGTGGCGATGATCTACACGCCATCAAATACCTACCCCTTAAGCTTAAAGGACCAGCCCGACACTGGCTTAACAGCCTACCAGCGGACTCAATCGGTTCTTGGGAGGACCTGGAAGCCGCATTCCTCGACAACTTTCAGGGGACCTACGTGCGGCCACCGGACGCCGACGACCTAAGCCACAAAATTCAGCAGCCAGAAGAATCGGCCAGGCAATTCTGGACACGGTTCCTGACAAAGAAAAATCAGATAGTCGATTGTCCGGACGCAGAGGCCCTAGCAGCCTTCAAACATAACATCCGCGACGAATGGCTTGCCCGGCACCTGGGACAGGAAAAGCCGAAAACCATGGCAGCCCTCACGACACTCATGACCCGCTTTTGCGCGGGCGAAGATAGCTGGCTAGCTCGCAGCAACAACTTATCGAAGAAGCCCGATAATTCGGATACCAAGGACAAAAGTGGCAGGTCATGTCGAAATAATCAAAAGTGTCGCGTTAGCAGCAACAGCAATGAGGATACGGAAGTTAATGCCGGATTCAGAGGCTATAAATCCGGTCAGCGGAAAAAGCCATTTAAAAAGAATACCCAGGGCCCGTCCAGTTTGGACTGGATACTCGACCGCTCGTGCCAGATTCATGGCACCCCCGAAAGGCCAGCCAATCACACCAACAGGGATTGTTGGGTGTTCAAGCAGGCGGGCAAGTTAAGAGCCGAACACAAGGACAAGGGGCTGAACAGCGACGACGAGGAGGAGCCCAGGCCGCCGAACAACAATGGACAGAAGGGGTTTCCCCCACAAGTGCGGACGGTGAACATGATATACGCGACCCACATTCCCAAGCAGGAGAGGAAGCGTGCGCTACGGGACGTATACGCGATGGAGCCAGTCGCCCCAAAGTTCAACCCATGGTCCTCCTGCCCGATCACTTTCGATCGAAGGGACCACCCCACTAGCATCCGTCATGGCGGTTTTGCCGCACTGGTCCTCGACTCAATCATGGACGGATTTCATCTCACAAGAGTCCTCATGGACGGCGGCAGCAGCCTGAACCTGCTTTATCAGGATACAGTGCGGAAAATGGGCATAGATCCATTAAGGATCAAGCCCACAAGGACGACCTTTAAAGGCGTCATACCAGGTGTAGAGGCCAATTGCACAGGCTCGATAACACTTGATGTGGTCTTCAGATCTCCGGATAACTTCCGAAGCAAAGAGCTAATCTTCGATATAGTCCCGTTCCGTAGTGGCTATCATGCCCTGCTCGGACGAACCGCATTCGCTAAATTCAATGCGGTTCCGCACTACGCATATCTCAAGCTCAAGATGCCAGGCCCTCGAGGAGTAATTACGGTCAGCGGAAACACCGAGCGCTCCATCCGTATGGAGGAGCACACGGCGGCCCTCGCAGCGGAAGTACAAAGCAGCCTTTCAAGGCAACTCTCCAGTCCGGCCGTTAAAAAGCCGGACAATGCAAAGTGCGCCAGGAGTAACCTGCAACAAGACCGCCTGGCACGTTCGGAGCAAGCGTAGCAATACGGCCCCGACCCCAGCCATCGCAACATAGCGGAGTAAGTACCTCGAGTACACAATTACGCCCTTAAAATTCCATGGGCATAGGGGGAGGGGCACATTAACGGCATGCCTACAATACGACGTCAAACGTACTAGGGGCTGCCGGATTTTCCTTTTTACTTTCAAGACTCCATACTCTGGATAACCTGTTCGGCCTTGTTGCCGCACAGACGATGCAAGATCCAGGAAAGCAGACAAAACTAACGCGACACTACGGAACTCTCAGGTGGTCTCTATTTCGAGCGATATATCTGTTTTTAAATTCCGCGGCTTGCGCCTGGTCAGGACATGTTAAATAGTCTAATATCTTTTTTGCTTATCGCACTACTTGTATCGTTCGGCTTTGATAAATAGCCTCTTTATAAACAATGCACAGCTTTTTGTCTATTTTTTGCATTATCCCCTTTGAATATATGTGTTTATTACATAACATGATCGCACCCGTACACCATGGTACGGCAAACCACGCCAGGGGCTTCATTACCCTTTTATCTGGTGTGAGAAGTCCGTACACTTTCACAAGTGCGGCACCCCGAACTTATAGCACTATATGCATCGGCTCCGAGTCATGATTTTGGTCATATGTTGGGTTTGCCCGGCTCCTATGTTTTGGTGCCTTACGTTCCGCTATATCAGCTAAGGTAGCACTAGGAGAACCACTGCGATTGTGCCCCAGTTCAGGTGGGTCGAGCACCTAAGTGGAGAAAGCTAAAACAGACTGTCATGATAAGGCGTGAGACCGGTCGCTGTTCGAGAGGTTTTTCGAGTCCTTAAAGGCTTATGCCGCTTCGAGCGAGGAGCTGGCTATGTCCGACCAATGGCATGGATAACACCCCGAATTCGGCCTTCCTAACTAGGGGCTTCGCCGAAATTTAAAATTATAATGTTCTATGGCTAAGTGAGAGTGTTCAAGCATTATAGTCCGATTGCCTGGTTCGTTGTGCTGAGCGCCTCCCTCGAAGGACCCAACTATTGGAACAAGAGCCCTCAGGTTTATCCCGAACACCCCAGCACTAGTGGCATGGGGGCAGAAGCCGACGACTGGCCATCTCTCAATTTTTGATAAACGGCCGCACATAAAATAATATTTTAAATTCAATAAGCATTGCTTAGCGCATATGAACAAGTTTTCATCGCACATGATACAAACGAGTGAGTTCATTCAAATATTACATCTTTAGTACATTCATCCGCGACAAGGCGGGCTCCGGCAAGAACATCCTTGTAGTAGTTCTCGGGCTTGCGATGCTCCTTCCCCTGCGGCGGCCCGTCCTTCACCAGCTTCTCTCTGTCCAGCTTACCCCAGTGTACCCTTACATGGGAAAGGGCCCTCCGGGCACCTTCAATGCAAACGGAGCGCTTGACGACCTCAAGCCGTGGACAGGCCTCCACCAGCCGCCGCACTAGCCCGAAATAGCTCCCAGGCAGGGCCTCTCCAGGCCACAGTCGAACTAGTAAGCCCTTCATGGCCTGTTCGGCCGCCTTGTGGAGCTCGACCAGCTGTTTCAGCTGATCGCTTAAGGGCACAGGGTGTCCGGCCTCAGAATATTGAGACGAGAACACACTCTCCGTCGAGCTGCCCTCTTCAGCTCGGTAGAACGCGGCGGCGTCGGATACGCTGTGGGGAAGATCGGCGAATGCCCCTGGAGAACTCCGGATTCGGGTAAGTAATAGAAAGTTTGCTTTTATATTCCTACTTTGCATTGAGAATGCCTTACCCGTTGCTATGTTTTTCAACTCCTCCAACTCTTGGAGGGCCTTTTGGGCTTCGGCCTTGGCACTCTTAGCGGTCTCGACGGCCGACGCAAGCTCGGATGCTTGCGTTTTTAACTCAAGCTCCAAACCCTCATGTTTTGTCATGAGAGTTTGCAGCTCTTGCTGCACCTCGTCGACCTGAACCCCAAGCCTTTCTCGCTCGGCGCGCTCCTCGGCCGTCTTCTTTTCGGGCTCTGCCAGCGCCTGCTTCAGGGTTGCCACCTCGGTTGCGGCCCCTACAATAAGCAGTACAATCCTGTTATTTCTTTCTGCAATCAAGCCTCTCTATAGGCACCCTTTTTTTCTTTTTTTTCTTTCTTTTTTTAGGTATTTCTTACCTTCCTTCTCCTCGAGCTGCTGTTTGGCAAGGCCGAGCTCTTGCTCGGTCCGCCCGAGGTCCTTTTTAAGGACATCCACCTACGCAGTCAGTGCGGCGGTGGACAGAAGTGAAGCCTGCATACGCATATTTGACCTTTTTTGTTAGACTCCTGCAAAAATTACTAGATCCTCTATCCGGCTTTTCTTTCCGAACACCGAACAGAGCATCAGGGACTATTGTCTATGCGGTAAATAATTTGACATATTTTTACTTACCTCGAAGCCTGTTAGAAGGCTAGCGCAAGCTTCATTCAGTCCGCTCTTGGCGGACTGAATCCTTTGGATCACCGTACTCATAACAGTACGGTGCTCCTCATCGATGGCGGCGCCCTTAAGCACCTCCAGCAGATTGTCCGGCACCTCCGGTTGGACTGAGGCCGCCGACTCAAACGGCTTACTCCTCTTGGAAGGACTTCGCCCACCGCGGACCGGGACTGTCGAGTCCGGCGCGGTGTCCGGCACAATGCCAAACTTGGAGGCCTGGGGGGTTTCATCCCTTTTACTCCTGGGGTCTGGAGAATTGCCTTGTGGCTCCTCCAGGACCATCTCCTCCTGCCCCGAAGCTTCGCGAGGCGCCACTTCGGCGTTGTCCGCCCCGCGCGGGGAGACCGTGGGCAGAACAGAGTTCACGTCCGACGAATCCAGGGAGCCGCTCGACGAATCGTCGAGTCCGGCCCGGGGTGGGCTGCATAAGTTACGTTCGATATTAGGGAATGCCACGCATTAAAAGAATATCATGCGTCACTCTGGTATGTAAACACTTACGATGTCGCCGGACGCTTGGTTCGGTCCAGCCACTCCTCTCCGCCCTCTTCGGCGTCGTGGGAGTAGTCCGGCGGAGGGGTTTTCCTTTTCCTCGACCCCTCGGCCTCCCCTGTTAGGGCGGCCTTCTTCTTCTTTGCTCCCCTCGCTGGGGGGAGAGCTTCCTTGTTCCTCCTCCTCGTTTTCACGAGAGGAGAGCGTTGCGGACTCGTCAGATGACGAGTCCGACACCACCATGTTGCGGGAACTTTTTCGAGTCCCGGTGGTTTTCTTCTTCTTGGCCTTCCTCTCCGGCACCACGTAAGGTGCCGGAGCCATCAGCTTCACCAAGAGAGCTGGGGCCGGGTCTTCGGGCAGAGGAGCCGGACAGTTAATTGGTCCGGATACCTCCTGCCAAGCCTGTCAAAGTAAAGGGAGTTTAGATCCCGCGTAGAGTTAGTTTATGAAGAAGAGCTTAACGAACCCGTCAAAGGTATAGATAGCTTACCTCGCTAGCATTACGCTGCGAGCTGTATCCTCAATCCTCGGAAGCGGATGTGGGGGACTCGGCGCCTTTGGTCAGCACCTTCCAGACATCTTCATACGTCATGTCGAAGAGCCTACTGAGGGTTTGGTGCTGCGCCGAGTCGAATTCCCACAAAGTAAAATCCCGTTCTTGGCACGGGAGGATCAGGCGAACGAGCATGACCTGGACTATATTGACAAGCCGGATTGGCTTGTTCACCAGGGACTGGATGCACGTTTGCAACCCAGTCACTTCTTCCTCGTTGCCCCACGACAGGCCTGTCTCTTTCCAGGACATGAGCCGCGTGGGGGTCCGGATTTGAACTCGGGGGCCGCAACCCATTTCGGGTCGCGAGGCTCGGTGATGTAAAACCACCCGGCCTGCCACCCCTTTAGGGACTCCATGAGGGAGCCATCCAACCAGAGGACGTTGGCTATCTTGCCAACCATAGCGCCTCCGCACTCCGCCTGGGTGCCGGACACCACCTTGGGCTTGACGTTGAAGGTGTTGAGCCAGAGGCCGAAGTGGGGGCGGACGCGGAGAAAGGCCTCACACACGACGATAAACGCCGAGATGTTGAGAACAAAGTTCGGGGCCAGATCGTGGAAATCCAGGCCGTAGTAGAACATGAGCCCCCGAACAAATGGGTGAAGTGGAAAGCCCAGTCCGCGGAGGAAGTGGGGAAGAAAAACTACCCTCTCATGGGGTCTTGGGGTAGGAAGAAGCTGCCCCTTCTCGGGAAGCCGATGCGGGATGTCCTTGGACAAGTATCCGGCTTTCCTTAACCTTTTTACTTGAGCCTCCGTAACGGAGGAGACCATCCACTTTCCTCCCGCTCCGGACATTGTTGGAGCAGGTTGAGGAAGGAAGAGCGGACTTGGGCGCTGGAGCTTGAGTTCGCGAGAGATGGATTGGCAAAGGAGGAAGAAGGCGTAGGTTAAAAAGGTGAATCCTTATCCCTTTATATAAGCAGGGACGGTTAGGCATCCCCACCTACCTAATAAAACTAACTTGCCTCCCAAACGCCGTGGTAAATGGCGTGGTTGGGTTACCCACGTCCGTATTAATGAGAATCCCGTTAAAGGGGGCACATGATCTCTGCTTTGACAAGACGTGCCAAGGAAATCGCCTCGCTAAACGAGCTGAGGTGGAACAATGAAAGCAATTTATATATAAGGCTTGGTCGCAGTGTTATGACGCACTGCGGGATACATCAGCAGATTTGATTTGTGTTAATATTATTCTCTATATGGCAATATGTGGAAACTTATTTTGCAGAGCTGGACACTATTTCTGGTGTTTATAATCTTCTTGAAGAGCTTGGAGGAGGAACCCGCCTTGCAATGCCGAAGACAATCTGCGCGCCGGACTCGTCGTCATTGAAGCCTGGTTCAGGGGCTACTGAGGGAGTCCTGGATTAGGGGGTGTTCGGATAGCCGGACTATACCTTCAGCCGGACTCCAGGACTATGAAGATACAAGATTGAAGACTTCGTCCCGTGTCCGGAAGGATCTTTTCTTGGCGTGGAAGGCAAGCTAGGCGTGCGGATATTCGAGATCTCCTACCATTGTAACCGACTCTGTGTAACCCTAACCCTATCCGGTGTCTATATAAACCGGAGGGTTGTAGTCCGTAGGACAACCATCATCATACACAACCATACCATAGGCTAGCTTCTAGGGTTTAGCCTCCTTGATCTCGTGGTAGATCCACTCTTGTACTACCCATATCATCAATATTAATCTAGCAGGAGTAGGGTTTTACCTCCACCGAGAGGGCCCGAACCTGGGTAAAATAAAGTGTCCCTTGTCTCCTGTTACCATCCGACCTTGACGCACAGTCCAGGACCCCCTACCCGAGATCCGCCGGTTTTGACACCGACACCGGCCGAGCCACGACGCGCAGATGTTTGAATTTCATTCCCATTTCTTGTGTGGGACCTATAAATTCACCCAAGGACACACATGTGATTTTTCAACCAACTTTGGTGCACTGGAGCATGTGCTTGTAGTTCAAATTTGAATTATGCACATTAAATGCCCCAAAACTCAATTAATGTATGAAAAAGGCCAAACGAACCCAGAATAATTCCAAATTTTAGCACGATACGTCTATTTGGCCTAATCTGGCAGTGTACAAAAATTAAGGTGGGAGAAGGCAGTGTACGTCTGTCGTTTCGCACACGGAGGTGACACGTTCCCTCTCGGAACCACGAGCCTTCTTGAGGGAAGCTCCGGTTTGCAAGAAGCTTACACCAAAGCTTGTCCCAATTCGGCCAAAAAAATTACCGCAGCATGTTGGTGCCATGTCATGACACCATGCCAAGTTTCATGATTTTCAACCATGTTTTGGATTTCAGGAATTGAAAAACCAAGTTTCTCAATCATTCTGGCCGAGCCACGACGCCCAGCTGTTCGAATTTCATTCCCTTTTCTTGCATGGGACCTATAAATTCACCCAAAGAAACACATGTGATTTCTCAACCAACTTTGGTGCATTGGAGCATGTGCTTGCAGTTAAAATTTGAATTATGCACATTAAATGCCCAAAAACTCAATTAATGTATAAAAAAGGCCAAACAAACCCGGAATAATTCCAAAATTTAGCACGATACGTCTATTTGGTCTAATCTGCTAGTGTACAAAAATTAAGGAGGGATAAGGCAGTGTACGTATGTTGTTTCACACACAGAGGTGACACGTTCCCTCTCGGAACCACGAGCCTTCTTGAGGGAAGCTCCGGTTTGCAAGTAGCTTACACCAAAGCTTGTCCCAATTCGTCTAAAAAAATTTACCGCAGCATGTTGGTGCCATGTCATGACACCATACCAAGTTTCATGATTTTCGGGCGTGTTTTGGATTTAAAGGAATTAAAAACCAAGTTTCTCAGTCTTTTCGGCCGAGCCACGACGCCCAGATGTTTGAATTTCATTCCCATTTCTTGCATGGGACCTATAAATTCACCCAAGGACACACATGTGATTTTTCAACCAACTTTAGTGCACTCGAGCATGTGCTTGTATTTCAAATTTGAATTATGCACATTAAATGCATAGAAATTCAATTAATGTATAAAAAAGGCCAAACGAACCCAGAATAATTCCAAAATTTCGCCCGATACGTCTATTTGGTCTAATCTGCCAATGTACAAAAATTAAGGCGGGAGAAGGCAGTGTACGTATGTCGTTTCGCATACGGAGGTGACACTTTCCCTCTCAGAACCACGAGCCTTCTTGAGGGAAGCTCCGGTTTGCAAGAAGCTTACACCAAAGCTTGTCCCAATTCGAACAAAAAATACCGCATCCTATAGGTGCCATGTCATGACACCATGCCAAGTTTCGTGATTTTCAGCCGTGTTTTGGATTTCAGGAATTGAAAAACCAAGTTTCTCAATCATTTCGGCCGAGCGACGACACCCAGATGTTTGAATTTCATTCCCATTTCTTGCATGGGACCTATAAATTCACCCAAAGACACACATGTGATTTTTCAACGAACTTTAGTGCACTGGAGCATGTGCTTGTAGTTCAAATTTGAGTTATGCACATTAAATGCCCAGAAACTCAATTAATGTATAAAAAAGGCCAAATGAACCCGGAATAATTCCAAATTTAGCACGATACATCTATTTGGTCTAATTTTCTTGTGTAAAAAAATTAAGGTGGGAGAAGGCAGTGTACGTATGTCGATTCGCACACGGAGGTGACATGTTCCCTCTCGGATCCATGAGCCTTCTTGAAGGAAACTCCATTTAGCAACAAGCTTACACCAAAGCTTGTCCCAATTCGGCCAACAATATTACCGCAACATGTTGGTGCCATGTCATGACACCATACCAAGTTTCATGATTTTCAGGCATGTTGGATTTACATGAATTAAAAAACCAAGTTGCTCAATCTTTCCGGCCGAGCCACGACGCCCAGATGTTTGAATTTCATTATTTCTTGCATGGGACCTATAAATTCACCCAAGGACACACGTGTGATTTTTCAACCAACTTTGGTGCACTCGAGCATGTGCTTGTAGTCTAAATTTGAATTATGCACAATAAATGCCCAGAAACCAACTTTGTGCTTTTCTATCAATTGCTCGACATTAATTTTTTTACCCACCTTTTTATTTGCCTTCATGAGAGAAGCCTCTAGTGAAACATATGGCCCCCGGGCCTATTTTCCATCATATGAGTTTCTGACTACTATTTTGCAATCTTTTATTTTCAGATCAATAAACCAAAAAAACCAAAAATATTTTTTGTTTTGTTTAGTTCTATCTATCTCTATCAGAACTCACCTTTGCAAGTGATCATGAAGGGATTGACAACCCCTTTATCGCATTGGGTGCAAGTGTTTGATTGTTTGTGGAGGTGCATCTATTGGGGACTTGCACGTTTCTCCTACTGGATTGGTACCTTTTTTCTTAACTGAGAAAAATACTTATCTCTACTGTGCTGCGTCACCCTTTCCTCTTCAAGGGAAAAACCAACGCAAGCTCAAGAAGTAGCAATTAGGGGCGCCACAAGGAGGGGAGTCATGGGCTCCTCTGGTAGTGGAGCCGGGCATTGCACCCCTTGTACCCAGGCCAGCCACTTCTGTAAAGTGTCAAGCATAGTGATTCGTTAAAATCTACTCGTCGTTACAAGGATGGAAATATTGACTAGTGAGTAAGGTCACTTATTGGGGTGTGCTTCATAGCCGTCCTTGAGGCTGCGGTCCTCCCCTTCCTTGGGGATCTTGTCCTTGGCCAACTTCATGAGCTTTGTCCACATGGCGGCCAAGGTGGAGCGGAAGAAGGCGGTAAGGGGACCCATGTCCTCGGGCTTTTCTGCCCACATAAGGGTAGCCCGAAGTTGGAGCGGGAGCATGCGGCGTTTGAGCATGACATTGATGACGTCGGCAAGCTCAATCTTCCCCGTGGTGGACCACCATTTGTCCCTTTTGACTAGGGCCTCCACCTCCTTCGGGTTACCCCAGGTGACGCCTTTCTCCTTCCAGGACTTGAGCTTTTTTGGAGGCCCAACCGAGAAGGCTAGGACCTCGGGCTGGCTGGGGGCGAGCGGGTCGGTGATGTAGAATCACTCCCGCTGCCACTCCTTCACCATTTCAATGAAGGTGCCCTTGAACCACTCGCCCCCTGGTTTTTGCTGATCATGGCCCCTCCGCACTCCGCGAGGTTAGAGCCACTAGACTTCGTCTTGATCCTGAGGATCTTCAGCCACAGGCCCAAGTGTGGTTTGCAGTGGAGGAAGTCCTCGCAGGCCGTGATGAAGGAGGCCATATGGAGGATGGAGTTCCGGGCGAGATGATGAAAATAAAGCCAGTAGTAGTACATCACCCCACGCACAAAGGGGTGCAACAGGAACCCCATCCCTTGGACGAGGTGGGGGACAAAAACTAGCCGCTCCCTGGCATTGGGAGCAGGCACTTCCTGGCCAGCGGCAGGAGCGCAGGCAGTGACGTCGGTGGTCAGATATCCCGCGTTGCGCAGCTCCTGGATGGTGCCATCTGTTACGATGGAACCACCCCATTGCCCTTGGATGGTCTCGGCCATGGCTGGCGAAGGAGGATGGACTCGCTGAAAGAAAAGGATGCAGGATCACATTGGTGTGCTGGAGCTAGCGAAGAAGTGGATGGGGAGAATGGGAGTGTCGTCAGTTGCGATGTCCTCCATTTTTCTCTTATAGACCTGCAGAAGGCCAAGAATCCCCCTTTCCGTGTTCATAAACTCACGAGTCCCATCAAAGATGTCGTTGAGCATATGGGGGGAAACAAAATCTTGATGATATCCCTGAGAAAACGGGCACGATCTCTGCCTCGAAGGGACGTGCTAGTGAAAAGTTTGCCTCAGCCCTCGATTTCAGGGGAGCAGTAACTACTCGACCTGTCGTGCGGTGAGTCATTTTGATAAAGTTTATGTGGAATGATGACCTAGAAGTACAGGGGATCAATCATTGTCCTTTCGATAAGTAAAAGTGTTGAACCCAACGAGGAGCAGAAGGAAATGACAAGTGGTTTTCAGATAGGTAATTTTCTGCAAGCACTGAAATTGTTGGTAACAAGTAGTTTGATAGGAAGATAATTTGTAACAAGTAGGTAACAGTAATTGTAAATAAAGTGCAGCAAGGTACCCCAATCCTTTTGTGGCAAAGGACAGGCCAAAACGGTCTCTTATGATAAGCAAAGCGTTCTTGAGGGTACACGGGAATTTCCTCTAGTCACTTTCATCATGTTGGTTCGATTTGTGTTCACTACTTTGATAATTTGATACGTGGGTGAACTAGTGCTTAGGTGTTTATCTTATTTGAACAAGCCTCCTACTTATGATAAACCCCCTCACAAGCATCCGCAACTACGAGAAAAGTATTAAGATAAAATCCAACCATAGCATTAAACTTTTGGATCCAAATCGGTCCCTTAAGGAATAGCGCATCAACTAGGGTTTAAGCTTCTGTCATTCTAGAAACCCATCATCCAATATCTACTCCACAATGCATTCCCTTAGGCCCAAATATGGTGAAGTGTCATGTATTCGACGTTCACATGACACCACTAAGGGAATCACAACATACATACCATCAAAATATCGAAAACATATCAAGTTTACATGATTACTTGCAACAAGATCTCTCCCGTGACCTCAAGAACAAAAGTAACTACTCAAAAATGATAATCATGCTCAAGATCAGAGGGTATCAAATAGAATAATGGATCTATACGTATAATCTACCACCAATTAAACCATATAATATTCAACTACAATATGTAATCAACACTAGTAGTCACCCACAAGCACTAATCTAAGGTTCCGGTGCAAAGATTGAACACGAGAGATGAACTAGGGTTTGAGAGGAGATGGTGCTATTGAAGATGTTGATGGAGATTTCCCTCCCCAAGATGGGAGAGTTTTTGGTGGTGATGATGACGATGATTTCCCCCTCTAGGAAGGATGTTCCCCCAGCAGAATCGCTCCGTTGGAGGGCAAAAGTGCTCCTGCCCAAGTCCCTCCTCGAGACGGTGACGCTTCGTCCCGAAAGTCCTCCCCCTTATTTTTTGTCTAGGTCAAAATGACTTATACACCAGAAGAGGGGCACCGGAGGTGGGCTGAGGAGGGCACAACCCACCAGGGCACGCCTAGGCTCCCTGGCGCGCCCAGGTGGGTTGTGCGCACCTGGTGCGCCCCCTCTGGTGGTTATTTGATCCAATATTCCTCATATATTCCAAAACAATTCTCCGTAAATTTCAGCTCACTTGGAGATGTGCAGAATAGGTAACTCTGATGTAGCTTTTCCAGGTCCACAATTACAGCTGCCGGTATTCTCCGTCTTTGCATAAACCTTGCATATTATGAGAGAAAAGGCATTAGAATTACTCCAAAAATCATTATTATGCATAAAAACATAGTAAATAACAGTAGCTAAACATGATGCAAAATGGACGTATCAACTCCCTCAAGCTTAGACCTCGCTTGTCCTCAAGCGAAAACCGATATCAAAAAACATGTCCACATGCTTAGAGGGAGAGGTGTTGATAAAAAAAATATGGTCATAGAAGCATCATGTATATTATTATAATAGCAACAAACTTTATTATAGAACTCTTATCACATAAATTTTATCATAAACTTCTCATGAACAGGTAACAATTCATCACAACATCGAAGTATAAAGCATAAACTCTATTGAAAACCAACAAACTATGTTGTCAGTCAACTTTGCAATTACAATTCACCATGTTTTCAGGAAGGGTCTCATATCAGAGCCTTTTGGCAAGTCCACATACTCAACCATCATGTAGTCTTCTATGATTGCTAACACTCACCACATACCCATGAGCAAAAAGTTTCAACCAGACACATAGGAAGATAGGGGCTTTTAGTTTTGCCTCCCAACGCATTCACGTCAAGGGTGATGTCAACAATAATAACTCATGCCCACACATATTGAACTAGATATATGTGCCTAGATCTTTCCTCACCAAATTATGCTTGCAAAAGAGAAAATAAAAAGAAATAGGGAAGAATACTTTGACTCTTGCATAAAAGTAAACACATAAAAGTAAAAGATAGGTCCTTCGCAGAGGGAAGTAGAGGTTGCCATGTGCTTTTTGGTTGTATGCTCAATATCTTAGTGCAAAAGAACGTCATGTTATATTGCCCCTTGTGATAGCAACCTTTATTATGCAGTCTGTCGCCTTTATTATTTTGCCATCACAAGTTCATACAACGCTCAATTTTCTCTTACACTAAATGATCTAACACATTTAGAAGCAATTTGTATTGCCTTATTGCACCGATGACAACTTACTTGAAAAATCTTACTCAATCCATAGGTAGGTATGGTGGACTCTCAAAGCAAGATTTGGGTTTAAGGGTTTTGGATGCACAAGTAGTATCTCTACTTAGTGCGGAATTTTTGGCTAGCAAAGATAGGGGCAAGCACCACATGTTAAAGGATCTATGACAATATAACTTCTATATGAATATGAACAAACTTAAATCATTACATTGTCGTCCTTGTCCAACGTCAACAATTTTGGCATATAATATTTTGATGGGGGCTCACAATCATAAAAGATGTCCAAGATAGTATATTTGCATGTGAATCTTCTCATCCCTTATTAATTCTTTCATGAATTGCATCATTGACCAATGCTATGTTTGTCAATCTCCAATAAATTTTACTACATATACTCTTCCTTATGTGATGTCATTACTTACCATAAGATTAGCATATGATCTTTGTCATTTATTTTCCATTCTTTTTATTGGAACATGAAAGTAAAGAAAGAAAAAATCAAACTAAACTTCATTATATATCTCGCACACGATTACAAGGATAGATAGATTACTAAGCAAACACTCGAAGAAAGATCGAACTAAATTTGTATTCAACTAAATCCAAAGATAACTAAGGATCGAACTAAGGTAAGTGAAGGCAAAAGATAGTGATGGTGATACGATACATGGGCACGTCCCCCAAGCTGCACAAGCCAAGGAGAGTGCCCATACCCGATACTCAAGTCCTCGCCAGATCCACACCATAGCTTCGCAACGCCCTGCCCACGCCAAGTCCCGTGCCTCCGCTTCCCCTGCATAGCTCCTACTGCCCTGCATCGAGCAGAGGTGCTGCTCGCTCGAGCCGTTGGCCTGCCTCGCCTCCTCTCGCATGCCCCAAGCCCAGCATCGGCTGGCCTAAGAGGCCTAGTGGTGAGCTCCACCTACTATGCCCCACCCTGGGCGCCAAACTCTTTTGGGCGCCCAGTGGACTGCTCCAGATTCGGCCAAGTGTAGTTTTTTTCGGTCTGCGAATTTGCCTAATTATCCAGAGAAAACTTGTTTTACTGAAAAACCATCATTGTTCATGAATTTAATATCTCACCAACCATGCATTGGATTAAATTGTTTTATATATGTAAAATGCTTAGAATTTCATATGGTTTCAGAATATCCCACTTTCATCCTTGTTAAAAATGTTTAAAAAATTTGTTTGCGTTTAATTTGCATAAATGACATGTTAAAATGGTTTGTTTCCTAACTAAATAACCGTAGCTGTGAGTTAAACAAACTTTATATGTAAATGGGGTAGAAATGCATAGATTAACATGGTGCACTTATTGTGTATGTTTAACAACTCTAAAATATGATTTATGACAGAAAAGTACCGAATTCAAAATATGCATATGAGGATTTTCCGAAATTGTTGTTTGTTGTTCCCGGACTCATTTGAACTTGACTAGCTAGGTAGTTCCATTATGCTTCACCTCTTGCCATGTTAACCAACATTTAATATTGTCTTGTACATAAACGTGAGTGAACTAAATTATTGGATGTGGTGTTTTTTCAATCTGCAACTTGTTACATATTGAGCTCCACTTAACTTGTAGTATTGTTTATTGTACTTTGCCATGCCATGCCTATTTAAACCGGACATGCATCACACATATTGTGAATCATGCCAAGGTTATGATGTGTGTGTTTACCATGTTGTTTGGTTCTTTCTGGCTATGCTTCTTCTCGATAGTTCCCGGTTTCGTTGCGTTTGTGAGGATTTGTTCGAGTATGCCCATTCGTCTTCTTCATGGATTTGATCTTCTTCCTAGCGGGATTTCAGGCAAGATGATCATTACCCCGGATACCACTACTATCTTTGCTTTGCTAGTTGTCTCGATGCTATCGCTATGTCGCTCTACCTACCAGTTGTTTATCAAGCCTCCCAATATGCCATGATAAGCAACAAACCTTTTCCACCTTCCCACCAAACCATTGTTTGGCTATGTTACTGATACCTCTCCATCGTATCTACTTTTCCAAACACTTTTGCCCTTTTTTTGGACTCTAACTTGCATGATTTGAATGGAACCAACCCGGACTGACGTTGTTTTCAGCAGAATTGCCATGGTGTTATTTTTGTGCAGAAATAAAAGTTCTCGGAATGACCTGAAACTTCACGGAGAATATTTTTGGAATTAATAAAAAATACTGGCAAAAGAATCAAGGCCAGGGGGCCCACACCCTGTCCTCGAGGGCGGGGGCGCGCCTACCCCCCTGGGCGCGCGCCCAGCCTCGTGGGCCCCCTGGTGCTCCACCAACCTCAACTCCAACTCTTATATTCACGTTCGGGAGAGAAAAATCAGGGAGAAGAATTCATCGCGTTTTACGATACGGAGCCGCCGCCAAGCCCTAATCTCTCTCAGGAGGGCTGATCTAGAGTCCGTTAGGGGCTCCCGAGAGGGGAATCTGTCAATGTCAGCATCATCAACCTTCCTCCATCACCAATTTCATGATGCTCACCGCCGTGCGTGAGTAATTCCATCGTAGGCTTGCTGGACGGTGATGGGTTGGATGAGATTTACCATGTAATCGAGTTAGTTTTGTTAGGGTTTGATCCCTAGTATCCACTATGTCCTGAGATTGATATTGCTATGACTTTGCTATGCTTAATGCTTGTCACTAGGGCCCGAGTGCCATGATTTCAGATCTGAACCTATTATGTTTTTTATGAATATATGTGAGTTCTAGATCCTATCTTGCAAGTTAATAGTCACCTACTATGTGGTATGATCCGGCAACCCCGAAGTGACAATAATCGGGACAACTCCCGGTGATGACCGTAGTTTGAGGAGTTCATGTATTCACTAAGTGTTAATGCTTTGGTCCGGTACTCTATTAAAAGGAGGCCTTAATATCCCTTAGTTTCCAATAGGTCCTTGCTGCCACAGGGAGGGTAGGACAAAAGATGTCATGCAAGTTCTTTTCCATAAGCACGTATGACTATATTCGGAATACATGCCTACGTTACATTGATGAACTAGAGCTAGTTCTGTGTCACCCTATGTTATAACTATTGCATGAGGAATCACATCCGACATAATTCTCCATCACCGATCCAATGCCTATGAGCTTTTCACATATTGTTCTTTGCTTAGTTACTTTACCGTTGACACTGTTACAATTACTACAAAAGTGCAACTGTTACTTTTGCCATTTTTACCGTTACTTCCATACTACTTTGCTACTAAATACTTTGCTGCAGATATTAAGTTATCCAGGTGTGGTTGAATTGACAACTCAACTGCTAATACTTGAGAATATTCTTTGGCTCCCTTTGTGTCGAATCAATAAATTTGGGTTGAATACTCTACCCTCGAAAATTGTTGCGATCCCCTATACTTGTCGGTTATCAAGACTATTTTCTGGCGCCGTTGCCGGGGAGCATAGCTCTATTCTTTGAGTCACTTGGGATTTATATGTGCTGGTCACTATGAGGAACTTGAAAGACGAAAAAAACAAAATTTATCCCTCATCTACAAGGGGAGGTAAGGAACTGCCATCTAGCTCTGCACTTGATTCACCTTCTGTTTTGAGTAAGCTTGCGACACCTAAACCCGCTTCTGCTATTAATTCTGATATGTCGCATGTTATTGATTATGCCACTTCTGCTATGCATGATGCTTATGATGAAACTGCTTCTATGTTTGATACTACTGTGCCATTGGGTGAATTTCTTGATGAACAACTTGCTAGGGATATTGAAACTAATAATATTGACGAAAGTGATGATGAAGATTCTCCCCCTAGATATGAATTGCCTGTTGTGCCCGAGGGTTATGTTATGGATGAAGAAACTGCTAGAGACTTTCTTGCTAGCAATGATAGACATGATCTTAAGAAATTATTAGCTAAGCTGAAAGAAAAATCTTTGAATGCTAGAATGAAATATGACCCTGGTTTTGCTAGTTCACCTATGTCGGGGGGAATCGGCTTCCTCGAACACCTATGGGGACCGAGCCCCTTTCTTGGTTCGGCGGGGGGCGGAGGTCGCACGAAGAGCAGATCGAGGCGAGGCACACGAGGGATTTTACCCAGCTTCGGGCCGCAAGGATGCGTAAAACCCTACTGCTGCTTTGTGGATTGTATTGTGTTCTTGCTCGGGAGCGTGTGGTGCTACAGTACACACGAGCCGCTGGCGAGACCGAGCGTGGCGATGGGGTCTCCTCCTCTCCTATGTGCGCATGGGGCCTCCTTTTATATGCTCAAGGGGTTACCCACAGGTGGCAGCGCAGGTGGGGGCAAAAATGGGAGAATGCTGTAGTGGGTACAGCTGCCTGCATAGTGGCGGTACAGTGCTATCATACCTAACTCTGTCGGCGGGGAACAAGGGCATTAAATGCCCGTCCGCGTCGCCCAGACGGTGCAGGGAAGTGGACCGTCAGGAGCGCCACTGTTTGCCACGATGGCTACTCTGTCAGCTTCGCTTCGCCACCTAATGCCCCTGGCTGCACAACCTCCCGCCACGTGCGCCTGGAATGCCCCTAGAGCGACACATTGGTGGGTGAGCTGGAGCACAGGCACGGGGTGGTAACCTCCCGCCACGTGCGCCTGGAATGCCCCCAGAGCGACACATTGGTGGGTGAGCTGGAGCGTAGGCACGGGGTGGTAACTTGCCGCGGCAAACGCCTTGCCGCGGTGGATGTCATGTCGCGCCCGGGAGCTTGTCGCTCACCGGGCCTTGCCGGAGCGCGGGACGCGCCGTGGCAAGGTCCTTGTCGTGTCGTGGTTGGCCTTCCCGGCAAGCTCCTCCTGCCGGTGTCTTGTGCTTCGAGAGGTCGTCCCGGCAAGCTCCTCTTGCCGGGGCCTGGCTCTCTTCGGGTGGCCTTCCCGGCAGGCTCCTCCTGCCGGGGCCTTGGCTCAAATACTGTGTTCTTGGATGGCCCAAAAAGGGACCACGGAGAGTCTTGGCGATCGCCTGGCAAGCCTTGCCGCGGGGTGCTACGACTGCCCGTGCACAAGTTCGGGATACTAAGGTACCCCTACTTTAGTACACCGACAACCTATCTGTGTTACTAATAAGGATTATGATTTCTCTATTGATCCTGTTGAATCTGATCCTTTTTATGGCTATGAATCTAAAACTGTTGTGGCACATCTTACTAAATTAAATGATATAGCCACCCTATTCACTAATGATGATAAAACTCGCTACTACTATATCCTTAAGTTATTTCCATTCTCATTAAAGGGTGATGCTAAAACATGGTTTAATATTCTTGATCCTGGTTGTGTGCGTAGTCCCCATGATATGATTTATTACTTCTCAGCTAAATATTTCCCCGCTCATAGGAAACAAGCTGATTTAAGGGAATGTCGGTGTACTAGAGTAGGGGTACCCTAGTATCCCGAACTTGTGCACGGGCAGTCGCAGCACCCCGCGGCAAGGCTTGCCGGGTGACCGCCAAGGTCCTCCATGGTTCCTTTGGAGCCATTCAAGAACAAAGTATTCAAGCCAAGGAGACAAGGCCCCGGCAAGAGGAGCTTGCCGGGAAGGCCACTCAAGGCACAAGACCCCGGCAAGAGGAGCTTGCCGAGAAGGACAACCAAGGCATCTCAAGGAACTTGCCGCGACGCGCCACGCGTCCCGGCAAGGCCCGGTGAGCGGCAAGCTCCCGGACGCGACAAGACAACGACCGCGGCAAGGCGTTTGCCGTGGCAAGCTACCACTCCGTACCCACGCTCCAGCACATCCACCAACGTGTCACTCTGGGACCCTTCCAGGCATACGTGGCGGGAGGCTGTGCAGCCAGCAGTATGCGGTGGCAAGCGGCGCTGACAAGATTGCCATCATGGCGAACGGTAGCGTCCCTGACGGTCCCTTTTTGCACTGTTTGGGTGACGCGGATGGGCATTTAATGCCCTTGTCCCCTGCCGTCAGGGTTAGGTATGATACACAGTACAGGTAGCTGTACCAACCGCAACACCTTTCCATTTTACCCCTGTCTACGTTGCCACCTGTCGGTGACCCCTTGAGCATATAAAAGGAGGCCCATGCGCAACGTAGGGGGGGGACAGAAGAACACTCACGCTCGGTCTCATTAGCTGTGGGTGTGTACTTTACCACTCAGCGCTCCCGAGCAAGAACTCAATACAAACCACAAAGCAGGAGTAGGGTTTTACGCATCCGTGCGGCCCGAACCTGGGTAAACTGCTCGTGTGCTTCGCCTCGATTTGCTCTTTGTGCGATCTCCGCCCCCGCCGAACCGAAAGGGGCTCGGTCCGCCGGTCCCCATAGGTGCTCGTGGATCAGTTTCCCCGACATCTTTGGCGCGCCAGGTAGGGGACGTCGAGGTTGTGTGAACCTGATCCGGCGTTCACACGAGCTAGATCTTCATCATCTCCATCGACATGCCGCCGAAGAAGAAGGCTTCAGAGGCGGCTGCTCCGTCCGCGACAAACCCATCACCGCCGGAGCAAACGGCTGGTGGGGTAGACGCCGGCGGAAGAACGAGCGTCGACGAGGGAGTCCACGGTTCTGCCAGGTCCAAGGACAAGGCTGCGCTGCCCATCGGCGGCGTAGCCGGCTCCCAAAACGACCGGGCGCACTCCAAGACCTCGGCGTCCGTACATGCACCGCGCTCATCTCAGGAGGCGCGGGACCGGCAGCGTCATGGTACTCACGGTATCATACGCTTGCTGGACCTAGATCGAGCTGGTGGATCTCGGAATGCTCAAGACCAGCATGCGCGCCAACATGCTGGCGCGAGCGAGGCACGGTCGCCTGGACGGGATACTGCTCCTTCTAACATAGTTAGAAGTACGAGCATATCCCGCTCCTCACACCGTTCGCCACCGCTACCCGCCACCCCAGCGGAAGCTTTGGCGCGAGCTCAACTGCTCCTAGACTACCCTCCAACGGCAGACAAGATCGATGGCTGGAGGGCCACCATTCAGAGTCTCATCGGCTTTGCCAACGGCGACACTCCACGGCAGCCGAGTACATCGCAGCCGCGGCGAGTCAGCCAGGCACGAGCCGGTGGCGACACGACCGGTGGGGGTGCAACCACCGTGCACTCCCCGCTGCGAAGGCCAAGATCGCCGCCTCGCCGGATCCACCTCGACAGCGACTCCACCGCGTCATCGGATCCACGAGCTCGTCGCGATCAACGCCAAGTTCTTCATGAACGACAGCAAGAAGACGCTCGAACTCGCATTGAGCGCCGAAGAGAAGCGCGGCGTCAATCGGACCAGCGCGCTGGGCCCTCTGTCGACATGCATGCGCCAGGGGAACCAGGCGACTTGCCGTACGCGGTAGGTTGCCCTGCGTTTACCCGTGAGCTGCGGCAACTCCAGTGGCCCAGCACAAAGAATTTCAAGCCAGACGTACCAGGGAAGTACGATGGCAAGTCGCATCCGTCGGAGTTCCTCAGCATCTACACCATCGCGGTGCAAGCTGCTCAGGGGCGGAACGACAAGATTCTTGCCAACTACTTCCCGCTGGTGCTCAAACCCAACGTCAGGTCCTGGCTCATGCACTTGCCGGACAACTCCATATCCTCCTGGGCAGACCTATGCCATCAGTTTGTCTGCGCCTTTATAGGCGGCCACAAACCTCATGCCAAGAGAGTGACCTTCATCTGCTCGCCCAGAAGGAAGGAGAGCCCCTGCGCAAGTACATTCAGAGATTCAGCCGTGTACAGCACAACATCCCAAATGTCCACCGTGCCGCGGTTATCAGCGTGTTCCATCAGAACGTGCGTAACCGCAGGATGCGGGAGGAGATGGCGATGTGCAAGATCAGAGACGTCAGTGAGCTGTATGCCCTGGCCGACAAGTGTGCACGTGCTGAGGAAGGGAGGAAACTCCTCGGAGAGAATACAAGAGCAGGAGGATCTGACAGCGAGGATGCTGCCCCAGCAAAGAAAAACCGGCGGCGGAACAACAGGAAGAAGAAAGGCAAAGATGTGCTAGTTGTTGAGCAGTCCGGCAACGAAGGTGGCGCCAAGAAAGCCAAAGCTGGTAGCTCCGGCAAGGAGGTTGCCGCTTGCACCAACTGCCAGGCTGTGGCGGTCGCCGACAAGCAGGACGACACCAACAAACAGTACTGCAAGATCCACCGCACCAAGGGCCATGACCTCCAGAGCTGCAAGAAGGTCGAGCAGCTTGTCGAGCTGCAAAAGGCTGAATACGAGCGACGCGACAAGGAGAAAGCCCAAGGAGGTGCTGGAGGATCCGGCATGAAGCGCCCTGGCCGGGGAGGACGCCGCGGCAAGGCCAAGCAGCGGCAAGGAGACAGACCTCTCCGCGGCCGCGACAAGGATGAAGATGACGACGACGACGAAGACATGGATGATGTCGAGACCAGTGAGCAAGAGTTCCAGAAAGCCACAGAGGTCTTGTGCGTTGACGGTGGTGCTTCTCTGCATACTTCACACCGCCAACTCAAGCAGTGGGTGCGGGAAGTCAATGCGGCAGAACCACCCGTTGAGTCACGCAAGCTTCTAAAATGGTCCAGCACGCCTATCATCTTTGATATTGAGGACCACCCTGATCGCACAACTATGGTCGGGTGCTTGCCGATGTTGGTTTCACCAACTATCCGCAACCTCAAGGTCACTAAGATGCTAGTTGATGGCAGGGCCGGCTTGAACCTGATCTCCTCCGCTGTGCTCCAGAAACTCCAGGTCCCTGACAGCGAGCTCGAAGAGACCGGCACATTCCAAGGAATCAACCCGGGAAGGAGCAAGCCGAAGGGGAAGATCACGTTGCCGGTGACATTTGGCAGCGAGTTGAACTTCAGAACTGAGAGTGTCACTTTTGACGTTGCCGATTTTCCATTGCCTTACAATGGGATTCTCGGCCGTCCAGCGCTCGCCAAGTTCATGGCGGCCTCTCACTATGCGTATAACATGCTGAAGATGCCAGGCCCGATAAGTGTCATTTCTGTCCCTGGCGACAAGAAGGATGCTCTTATCTGTGCCGACAAGATTTACCGGGAAGCGGCAGCTGCAACGGATCGCAAGTCACTTGCCGCTGAAGCTCCCGGGGGGAAGAAGAAGACCAAGTCCGGCAAGAGTCCTGATGCCCACTCCGGCAAGCGCACCGCTTCGGAGTGCTGCGCTACCGTCGAGGACGCACCATCGAGCTCCACCGGCAAGTGTAAGAAGACAATGGCAGCTCCGCCAGAGACCAAGAAGGTGTCCGCCAAGGAGGACGGCACTGGTGGTACCTTCACCATCAGTGCCACGCTCGACCCTAAATAGGAAAGCGTGCTCATTGCTTTCCTGCGGGCGAACGTCGATGTGTTTGCGTGGCAACCGTCTGACATCCCCGGTGTTCCCAGGAAAGTAATTGAGCACCACCTTGCCGTCTGTCCTCATGCGCGGCCCGTCAAGCAGAAAGTCAGGAAGCAAGCAGTGGAGCACCAAGAATTCATCGCAGAAGAGATCAAGAAGTTGGAAGCGGCAGGCCTTGTCAGAGGAGTGCTCCATCGTACGTGGTTGGCCAATCCTGTAGTCGTGCGCAAGGCAAACGGGAAATGGAGGCTTTGTATCGACTTTACCGATGTTAACAAAGCTTGTCCCAAAGACCCATTTCCCTTGCCGCGCATTGACCAGATTGTTGACTCCACGGCCGGATGTGACTTGCTTTCATTTCTTGACGCATACTCAGGATACCATTAGATCTTCATGGCAGAAGAGGATGAGGAAAAGACCGCATTCATCACTCCATGTGGCACGTACTGTTTCATACGGATGCCTTTCAGTTTAAAGAATGCTGGTTCAACATTCGCAAGGGTAGTCCATGCCGCTTTTGAGCCACAAATACACAGAAATGTGGAAGCCTACATGGATGACATAGTGGTCAAGAGCAAGAACAAGGCAACTCTGATTCAAGATTTAGACGAGACTTTTGCAAATCTGTGCAAGATCAGCCTCAAGCTCAACCCCGAGAAGTGTGTGTTTGGAGTCCCTTCCGGCAAGCTTCTCGGGTTCTTCGTGTCTCAGCGGGGAATTGAAGCCAATCCCGACAAGATCAAGGCCATTGAGCAGATTGAAGCACCAAAGCGCGTCAAGGATGTACGAAGACTTGCCGGTTGCGTGGCAGCCCTCAGCAGGTTTATCTCTAAGTCTGCTGAGCGCGCCGTGCCATTTTTCAAAATATTGAAAAAGGCAGGTCCAATGAAATGGACTCCGGAAGCGGAGGCTGCGCTGCAAGATTTGAAGAGATACTTGTCCTCCACTCCAATACTTGTCGCACCTAATCCACAAGAGAAGTTGCTGCTGTATCTGGCGGCAACCAATCAAGTGGTTAGTGCTGCGTTAGTAGCGGAGAGGGAGGCAGATGATGAGCCAGCAACCACGGCAGGCGCATCCAGCGACAAGCAGGGGGCTTCCCCGACAAGCTCTGGTCCTGACAAAGATGGATCTGCGCAGGCGCGTGAGGAGATACAGAAGAGAATGGTGCACCGCCTAGTTTACTTTGTCAGTTCCCTTCAGCAGGGGGCTAGGTCAAGGTACTCTGGTGTGCAGAAATTGCTTTTCGGCCTTCTCATGGCCTCGAGAAAGCTGCGCCATTACTTCCAAGCACATGAGATCACAGTTGTCACTCGTTTTCCGCTGAAGAGGATACTGCAGAATCCAGAAGTAATAGGAAGGATTGTTGAGTGGGCACTGGAACTGTCAAGCTTTGGCCTCAAGTTTGAGAGCACTTCAACTATCCAAAGCAGAGCATTGGCAGAATTCATAGCAGAGTGGACGCCAACACCAGATGAAGAAATTCCAGAAACGAGCATCCCCGTCAAGGAAGCAAGCAAAGAGTGGCTGATGTACTTTGATGGTGCCTTCTCGCTGCAAGGCGCCGGTGCTGGCGTGCTGCTTGTCGCACCCACCGGACGGCACCTCAAGTACATAGTCCAGATGCACTTTCCCAAGGAGCAAGCAACAAACAATACTGCAGAGTATGAAGGATTGCTTGCCGGTCTCAGGATCGCGGTAGACCTTGGGATCAAGAAGCTCATTGTCAGGGGTGACTTGCAGCTTGTCGTCCGCCAAGTGAATAAGAGTTATCAGAGTCCGTTGATGGAAGCCTACGTTGATGAAGTGAGAAAGCTAGATGAGCACTTTGACGGCCTACAGATGGAACATGTTCCAAGAGCTCAGAACAACATTGCCGATGGCCTGTCAAAGTGCGCAACACTTAAGTTACCTGTGGAACCAGGGATCTTTGTGCTCAAGCTGACTCAACCGTCTGTAACGCCATCACTTGGATAGAGCAAGAAGAGGAAGTTGATTTCTGGTGACTATTTTCTGGCAGAGCTTCCCGAAGCCGCCGCCAAGAAGGTCCCCAAGATCAACACCAAGAGTGCTGGGGAGCAGTCTACTCCGGCAAGCCCCAGGGTTTGTTCCGTTGAAGCAGACGCTCCCGACAAGTTTTGCTCCGGCAAGCTTGCCGGGGAACGTCAAGCTCCGGCTGAGCCGCAGGTTCTCGCCGTAGAAGCGGATGTTCCCGCTGCAGCAGATGTGCCTTTAGTCCTTGTTGTCGAGCCACAAGCTCCAGCATGGGCACAGCAGATTGTCCGTTTCCTTCAGACAGGAGAACGTCCCGAAGAGCAAGAAGAAGCGGAAAGAGTAGCCCGGCAGTCAAGTATATACCAGTTTGTCGACAACACACTGTACAGAAGAAGACTCAACGGTGTGAAATTGAAGTGTATTCACCGAGAAGACGGACAAAAGCTGTTGGCAGAGATACATGGAGGCATATGTGGTCACCACATTGGTGCAAGAGCACTTGCCGGCAAAGCATTCCGGCAAGGTTTCTTTTGGCCGACAGCCCTCCAGGATGCAACTGCACAAGTAACCAAGTGTGAAGCGTGCCAGTTCCATTCCAAGCGGATACACTAGCCAGCTCAAGCTCTCCAGACGATCCCTTTATCCTGGCCATTTTCGGTCTGGGGGATCGACATCCTCGGCCCCTTCCCCTGAGCAGTCGGGGGCTTTGAGTACTTGTACGTTGCAATCGACAAGTTCACAAAGTGGCCGGAAGTGGAAGCAGCGAGGAAGGTGACAGCACAGTCAGCAGTCAAGTTCTTCAGGTCGATTGTTTGCCGCTTCGGGATCCCTAACAGGATCATCACCGACAACGGTACGCAATTCACGAGCCGCACCTTCATGCAGTACGTCCAAGATCTTGGCGCCAAGGTCTGCTTCGCTTCTGTTGCTCACCCCAGAAGCAACGGTCAAGCGGAGAGGGCAAATGCTGAAGTGCTGCGTGGGCTCAAGATCAGGACTTTTGACAGGCTACACAAGTGCGGAAGAAACTGGATTGTGGAGCTGCCGGTGATTCTTTGGTTGATCAGGACGACGCCAAATCGAGCCACTGGCCAGACACCTTTCGCTCTAGTCTGTGGAGCAGAGGCAGTTCTCCCCACGAAACTCGTATACGGGTCACCTCGAGTGCTCGCTTATGATGAGCTTGAGCAAGAACAGCTGCGACAAGATGACGCGTTGCTCCTTGAGGAAGACCGTCTTCAGGCTGCTGTACGAGCTGCTCGCTACCAGCAAGCTTTGCGCCGCTACCATAGCTGCAAAGTTAACTCCAGAAGTCTCGAGGAAGGCGACCTTGTTCTTCGGCGCGTTCAGTCCGCCAAGAATTCCAACAAGTTGACGCCGAAGTGGGAAGGCCCTTACCGGGTGAAACGAGTCACTAGGCCTGGCGTTGTCCGCCTTGAGACCGAAGATGGCATTCCGGTGAGCAACTCCTGGAACATTGAGCATCTTCGTAAGTTTTACCCGTAAGGCGCGGTTGCCGGACCCTGTTCCGGCAACCACCTTTTGTACAAGTCTTGCCGCTGTTGCATGTAATCCTTTGTACAAAGCCAGGCGCAGACCCTGTGCACAAATAAAGCTCATGTGCTCCGCACATCTTGTCAATTTCATGCTTTTTATTTTTTGCATGAGTTGTCTGACACTTTGTGCAGCGCCAACCCCCGGTAAGCAATAACGAGCCATAAGGCTCCATATCTTTATTTTCTCTTCTTTCTTTTTTCTCAAGGAAAGGAAGGTTCCCTCGCCCACAAGTTTGCCGGGGGGAAGGAGAAGATAATGGTATGGACCAGGCGTCGTTCAAGAAAGTTTCGCCTTGCCGGAAAGCAAACAACAGAAAAGCTAAGTTGCCAAAGTTTGAGCAATCAGATTTTTAAAAATTTTAAGTTATCTTCCTTGAACGACCATGCTTTGTATGGAAAACCTGTGCACGGAGGAACCAGCTCGTGGCTAGTTGCGCCCTTACTTTGTTTCGAGTCCGCTCAACAACTTAAGTGTGCTGCGACTAGAGTTGCGCCCTTACTTTGTTTCGATTCCGCTCAACAACTTAAGTGAGCTGCGACTAGTTGCGACAAGGTTTGTTGTCGGTAACGGCACTGCCAGCAGGCTGCTGACGTCCCGCACTCAGCGCTCGCGGCTATGGTGCCTGCGCCGGCAAGTTCCCTAAAAGCGTAGGGCAAAAACATACAAAGGAAGGAATCAAGTAAAGGAAATAACATTGCAATCACTACCCAAAATAGAGTTATATTACAAGATAGCTTGTCGCGGCGTTAATAGATCATTTTCATAACATGACCAGCAGCGACAAGAAAAGAAGAAAACGGGCGGCCTAGTCTACACGATCGCCCTCAACCCTCTTGATCCCGCTCACCTTGTCCACAATGGGTGCGACAAGGGCCTTGAGCGCCTCCAGATCAGCATCCGGCTGCAGGGTGTTGAGGACGTTGGTGAGGTTGAGGCCCGGGTTGCGGAAGGCCACCTTCACCAACACCTTTTGAAGAGCTCCCGCACAGATCTTGCGCGACTCGTCGGCCATATGCTTTGGGATCCTCTCCCGGAGTCGCTGGAGGGCCGTCGCCACGCCTTTGAAGAACAAGGTGAGCTTGACGCTGGATTGGAGGTTCTCATCGGAGGGATACCCGAGATCCTCCATCCCCAGCTACGCCAGCTCCCTGTCAATGTCTACGGCAGCATTCACAAGACCCTCCATCCAGTGCTCCACAGTCTCCCTAAAAGTGTTCTGGGCGGCAACAGCACTCTCCAGCAACGCCTTGTCGGCCTTGATCTCCTCCTTCAAGGCCACCTCCTGCTCCCTGGCGTCGTCCAGCGTCTTGGTCAAAGTGGTCAGCTTCAACTCAAGATCTGCGTTGGAGTCCTTGGCGGCGCTGAGCTCCATGCCCTTCTCGGCGAGACGGGCCTGCAGCACTGAGTGGCTGTAGGCATCCTTCTCCCGCTCACGCTTGAGCGCGGCAAGCTCCTCGCCGCTCACCTTGAGATCGGCCTCCAGTTGTGCCACCTTCGTCTCCAGCTCCTTCTTGGCGGCCTCGGCAGCTGCGACAGCGTCCTCTGCTTGCTTGAGAGGTCCGCCGAATGTTCGCTCGCGCGCGGCAAGCTCCTCCTCGTGGCTATCGAGGTTGATCTTCCGCTGCGCCAGCTCGCCATCCTGCACAGACAGCTTCTCAGCGGCAAGCCACTACTGCTCTTCGACGTCAGCCTTCTCGAGGAGGAAGGCCTTCTGGTCTTCAGCGAGCTACTCCCGCTCCTCCGCCAGGGACCGGAGAGCTGCCTGGTTGAGACCTCGGAGCTCCTCCGCGCGCTTCTCAGTGTCTGCTCCCGCCTTCGCGACAAGCGCCTCGCGGGATTCCAGCTTGGCTTGCCGAGCGTGGTAGAGCGACAACAGCTTCCGCAGCAGCCGCTCCTCCTTGGGCTCGCCGCTGCTACTGCTTGGCGCATCAACCAGCGTCAGCCCAGCGGAGGCGAGCACCTCTCCATCAAAGCTTTCTCCTTCGACCGGCGCCCTGGACATTGACGCCCAGGGGAGGTTGATGAAGACGTCATCGCCGGCCTTCAAGTAGACGCCTGGCTGGGGCTCTTCCGAGCCTAACGCTACGGCAGCGGCGGAAGGGTCGGCGGTCGGCGTAGCGCCTGGCGCTCCTGCGGCCTCAGGGCCGTCAGTGCGATCGGCAGACCCCTCGCCAGCTACTGCGGCGGCAGCCTTGGCGGCCTCTTCGCTGGCGGGATCATCAGCGCCGGCCGCTTCTTCGGTGGCAGCGGCGTCGTCGACAGCAACCTCGGTCTCCATCGGCTCTACAGCAGATGGGTCTGACGGCCGAAAAAGGAAGAAAAGTCAAGCAAATATCCAAAAAGAAGATCAAACGAAGAAGAACCCAAGGGAAGTTTCGAAGCAAGAGGTTTACCTGTACCGGGTTCTGCAGTTGTGGTCTCCGCCGCCGGGGGGCCGCTGATGTTGTCCCTTGCCGTAGACTTCTCCCTTACCGGAGAACTCCCCCTTGCCGGAGAGCTCTCCCTTGTCGGAGGATTCTCCCCTGCCGGAGAACTCTCCCTTGGCGGTGTAGTCGAAGCAGATGGCATGTCAGGGGCGGTCTCCGGACGCTCCTGGTGGGGCTGCTCTGCTCCTACACAAACCAGCAGTCAGATATCAGCAAACAAAGAGTATCCATGCGCGCCTAACAGCGGGAAGCAAACCATATACTTACGCTGGGGGCTTGTTGAGGATATCACTACTGGGCGTAAACCGGCCTGCTTGGGCCGGGTTAACTTCAACAGTAATTCAAGGATGTTAAAGCCCGATAAACTTGTAAAGGCCCAAGGCCGTAGTCGGTTTAGTATCTGTAGCCATAAACCGGCTTGTATAAACTTGTACTATAAGATAGGGAAAGAAAGAGACCAACCCGGGTACGAGTATAAACCGGAGATTGGGACTCTGTGAACCGACGGGCGTCACCCGTGTATATAAGGGGACGACCCGACAGCGGTTCAGGACAGACAACCACAACTCGAGGCCTAGGCGAAGCTTGTTTGCTCCCTAGTCATCGAAACCCCATCAATTCCGCCACAAACTAGACGTAGGCTTTTACCTTCATCGAAGGGGCCGAACCAGTATAAACTCTCTGCATCCCTGTGTCCGCTTTAACCCCTTCGAGTTAACCCGTTGTGATGGATCCACGACCAAGTCCTGTGGCTATGACATCTGCCGTGACAAACCCACGACAGTTGGCGCCCACCGTGGGGCTATCGCACGATTGTTTCAAGTTCCTGGAGGGCCGCTTTGAAGGACTCGAGGGATACGCCGTGGGTCGGATGACCAAGAGTCGTCGCGGCAAGATCTACATCGACGACGCAGGCTGGGGCCCCGAGGCCGGCTCAATTGAGTATGGGTACCGGGTCCCCTTTGGCGGTATACACGTCTTCATCGGCAAAATCGGTGAACCGGGCCCTGAGCTGGACACCTGCACCGACCTCATCGAAACAGCTCAGCGTGCGCGACCTGCCCGGGTTAAGCCAGCCGTGAAGCGTGCCTTTGTGGGAGTCATCCATGGAGGGAACTATGAGGACGGATCAGGATCTGGTGGCGAAACCGTCGTTTATTCCGGCGACGAGTCGTCAACCGGGGAAACTGAGTCCTTGTATCAAGTACAAGATGGTCGGATTGGGGGCTGTTCCGATGGCGACAGTATTCCGGACCCCTCTGATCTGCCTAGCCGGGTCGGTATATTCATGGCCGGTACCCAGGCAACACCTCACTCATCAACAGCCGCAGCAATAGTTTCCGGTTCAGCGGCGGCAACGGCTGCCGGAGCAGGAGGCTCTATGCGCCCACCAGCTCAAGTGTTATCCGATCTGTTCGACGCGTTGGCTGCGCTCATGGCAGAGGCTAATCCGACAGATCAGGATGCTCATAATGCAGAGATTGCAAAGGTGAGAGAACAGATTAACTAGGCCAAGGCGGATCTGGCAGCTGAGGAGGTCAGGATGACCGCGGAGCGGGCCGCTTTGGATGCGCAAGCCAATAAACTTATGCTGGATCAGAACGCTTCGCAGGAAGTCATGAGGAGGAAGTTCCGATCTCGCTTGCTCTCGGTCTTTGAAGGAAGGGATCTTTTCAATACCCCTGGGGCAGGGACCAGTAACCAACCGGTGGTAAACCGGGCGGAGGCGCCCGGGACGGGCGCGCCGGTTCAGCCCCGTGTAATAGATCTGCCCCGTCATAACCCGGGAGAGCCACGGGTTGTGCATACCCCTCCGGATCACTATTCTAATCCGCTGGACAACCTTGTTGCAGCAGCGGCACGGTTGGAAGCTATTCCGGTCGAGGGAGATTCACTGCAAGCGATAGAGACACGCCGGGTTAAGGAGCTCCTCAGAACAGCATTGGTTCAGCAGGAAGCGTATTCATATAGCCGTGAACGGATTCACTCCACCCCGCGTCCAGGCCGGAGTTACAGTAGAGATATGGAAGAACCAGCCGAGTCAAGTAATGCACGGCGTAGGGCTCCCCACGGCAACAATCCGGCCCCCGACGCCCAGGAGGTGGTAGACCGGGCCCGGGCGCGTAGGGAAGCTGAGTTAGCAGTACCGCATCAGGCTCATCAGATTACACCGGTTCGTCCCACCACTTCAGTTGAACCGGGACTCACTTCTAGCGCTTTGGGAGTGCCTTGCCTCGTCCCAGCCCTCCGCAATGTGCGCCTGCCCAAGGATTTCAAAGGCCCGCGCAAGGTGCTGAACTATACGGCGGATCAACCCCCAAAGTCGTGGGGGGAGAGTTATGAGATGGCCATGGAGATGCTGGACGTGGATGATGCGGCGTGCACAAAATATTTCACCATGATGCTTGAAGGGACAGCCCGTACTTGGTTAAAAAGCCTGCCGCCCAATTCTATCGGTTCATGGGCACAGTTGCGAGCCCGGTTCATAAGCAATTTTAAAGACACGTGCAAGCATCCCATGTCGGTGGTGGATTTAGCGGCTTGTGTCCAGGAGGAAGGAGAGTCAACAACTCATTGGGTGCGCCGGGTTTCAAAGATCCTGCATTCATCAGACCGTATCAATGCAGACATCGCGGTTGTAACCCTGGAAGGCAATTGCCGATTTGGGCCTTTAAAGTTAAAGTTAGGACGGATGAAGCGCCATTGTACTGACATGGGAACGCTCATGACTGCTCTGGTGAAGTATGCTGATTCTGATAGTACCAAGGATCCCGAGTCTGATGATGAAAAGACAGGGAAGGGAAGGAAGAACGGCAACCCCAGAGGTCAGCAGCATAACTCGGCAGGAAACGTAGGTGGTGGCAAGCGTAAAGCAGATGGCAACACGGATTATGTGGCTAGCACTAATGTGCAGGACAGGGGCCGACGACGTAGGGGCAAAAACCGCAGTGGCGGACCTGGACCCAATCCGGAGCACTTAAATTATCTGTTGAATCAGCCTTGTCCAAAGCATGGGACCAGAGAGGAGCCAGCAAACCACCTTTGGAAGGATTGTTATATCGTGCAAGAGTTTAAGAGCTCCAATGCTTTTCGGTATGACCCCGGCTCCAGTGGCGGTTCAAGATCCGGGCCGAGTCATGGTGGAGGAAATCCTGGTTCAGGGTTTAACGGTAATCCGAGCGGACATGGCAATCAGCATAATCAAAACAGTCAGCAACAGCAGCAGTCGGGTTACCAGAGTAAACCAAAGCAGTTAAACAGTGGACAATATCATGTGTTTACCACCAGCTTGGACAAGCGGGACCGAAAGGTCCAGAAGCGGGCGGTTAACTCTGTTGAACCGGCTGTGCCACGGTATCTGCGCTGGTCAGAGCAGCCAATTGTATGGAGTAGAGAGGATCACCCTCCCCGGGTTGACAATCCGGGTCAGCTGGCTTTGGTGGTGGCGCCTCAGGTGGGAGGCTATAAGTTCACCAAGGTACTCATGGACGGGGGTAGCAGTATTAATATCCTATACTATGAAACCTTTCGACGCATGGGGCTAAAGGATAAAGAACTCCGTCCTTCAAACATGGTTTTCCATGGTGTGGTGCCTGGCAAGTCAGCATACCCCATGGGCAAGATAGCCTTGGAGGTAGCTGTCACGACCGGTTTTCTAATAAAAATATTTATTGAGAAACCAATCTTTAGAATCCAGTTTGAGATAAAACCTCCTCACTGGCAGACAAACTTTTGATACAATAAGCCAGTAGCATAAATATATTACAGGGTTGAGCTGACGATGCTCAACAATTTATTACAAGCGTGCCAATAATTATACATAAAGGCAATTTATGACACAAGGGAGTGGTGGCATACTACTGACTCGCAAATATGGTAGAGGTGGAGTAACACAGTGGGGAGTGGATATGGGATTCTCAAACTAACGTCCCACCGAGCGTCGAGGTGAAGCTCGATGAATTTATTAGGGTAGCGGAAGCGGATATGAAACAGTGACCAACTCCAGGGTTGCACGAGACTGACTGGGACTCCTCTAGGCGTCGGATTCGCTATCGAACTCTTCATCCATGAGATCACCTTCGTCAGCATCTGGCCAAATCAACAAGCCAGTGAGTACTTTGAAAGTACTCGCAAGACAGTTCGGACGTAAGATATAACAAATGCCAACACGAAATACATGGATAAGTTAACCAGTATGATCAGACATAGAGGTGATAATGCTGGGTGCCAAACGAGTGTCTGAAAGACTCCTCGAGCGGAAAATGCAGAATAATAATACTGGTGCCAAACAAGTGTCCGAAAGACTCCTCGAGCGGAAAATGCAGAATAATAATACTGGTGCCAAACGAGTGTCTGAAAGACTCCTCGAGCGGAAAATGCGTAATAATAATACTGGTGCCAAACGAGTGTCTGAAAGACTCCTCAAGCGGAAAATGCGGAATAATCACGCTGGTGCCAAACGAGTGTCTGAAAGACTCCTCGAGCGGAAAATGCGGAATAATAATGCCACAATCGGGCGTCTGAGCGACAGCACATAAAGGGCTTTAAAAGAAATGCCACAGTAGGGCGTCTGAGCGACACCACATAAAGGGCTTTAAAAGAAATGCCATAGTCGGGCGTCTGAGCGACACCACATAAAGGGCTTTAAAAGAAATGCCACAGTCGGGCGTCTGAGCGACACCACATAAAGGGCTTTAAAAGAAATGCCACAGTCGGGCGTCTGAGCGACACCACATAAAGGGCTTTTGACTGATAAGGAAATAATATATTCATCATAAATATATTCAACTCATGGAAATAAATGGGTTAGTACATCCACAAGGATAAACATTTAACCGGTCTTAGTGCCCATGTGTCCCACCGGGTAATCTGTCACCAAACTGGCACATGACTGTTAGCAGGGAACTTGGAAATAGATAAGATGATTTAAGGATATAGAGCTCTGCAGAGTTTGTACAAAAATTTCCCACAGTCGACGGATTTCCGTAGTCACTAGGACTAGTTCCGTTACGGTATTTCAGAAGAAAACGCAGCAATCCAGTACACACCCATCCAACTCTTCGATGCCAGGAATCACCCTCAACATCGTCCAAGAAAAACTATTGAGACGGGGAGATCACAATCTCGAATAGCATGGGGTCAAATTTATATACGCGCGCTCTAAGGGGTGCCCCCCTCTCGGTCCCAACCGGAAACACCCATGCCCCCTGACCGGATGCCTGGCTTTAATCCAGGGCCATGGAACCAGCATCCCGGCCTCTCCTTTTTGGTGTGTACCCAGAAAGCAGTTTGCATCTTACTAAACCATATCCCTTTCGGGAAACATGTGGTAGTACAGGGAAAGGAAATGAATTTGAACCCAACCGATATGGGTTGGTACTGAAGATAACTTGCATGGCCTAAGACTAGTATGCTACAACACTGCCATCTTACCCATCTTCATGCCAACACATGGCCTTGCATACTCACGTCCAACGACGTGTGAAATCATCGGGTTTACTTGCTCCAACAATGCATAATGAACGGTTCATCGGTATGCTTCACACATGCCATGAAACTATCTATATGCAAACATGCCAAGACACTCATCATATCAAAAGTTCGAACATGCTTGCCTGGTTCAGAGTAGTCGGAGCCTACCTCGGTGAAGTTCGCGGCCCCGTCACCTCCGTCGGTATCTACGGTATAGAGAAAACATACGCGCTAACGTGAATACCGAGAGGTGCAGAAAAAGTATTGCAAATATTTTTCAAATAAATCTGATAAAAAACTAGAATTTTTTTTGAAGAGAACAGAAAAAGGATCAATCAAAAATATGCTTCTGATAAAAAGTTATGAAGGTTTTCATCTAGGGACTCATCTGTAATGAAACAGAAACTTCCCAGGGTTCTAAATGAGAAAACAGAAAACGGTTCGTTTGGAAATGCGCAAGGGCAAGAGAGAAAACGTATTTTGCCCGAAGGCGCCAACAGAAAACGGTTCGCGAATAAAAGAACAGAGGCTGACATGCGGGGTCCGCATGTCAGGTTTGAAAAGGCTCGCCGGCGCCCGAAGACGGCGGTGGACGCCGGCGTCGAACTACGGCGAATTAGGAGAAACGGAGGGTACCAAGAGCTTCAGTGTCTTCTTTCGCGTCGGTGGGTGGTGGACTCGTCCAACAGGGAGCACCACGTCGACGGCGACACTAACTCCGGCGGACGGCGGTTCGGGTGAGGATGGGGAACTCCGGTGGAGGGCTGCAAGCTTCAAATTGAAGTGCGGGTCAGAATGAGGGATGCATGGAGAAGCTACTAGCAGGAGAATGGAGGTGGAGGAGCACACACGGGGGCGAATCGGGCTGGATCCAGTGGCGGGTCGCGGCGGTCGGAGTCAAGGAAGGAGACCTCCTCGAGGCTCTTCCAGAGGCCTGGCGTGCTCTAGGGGGAGTGCAGGGCTAGCGGGTGCTCGAGTTGAAGCTCGGGGCCTCTATTTATAGGCAGATCGACGGGGTGGCCATAAACGAAGAATCTCCGGCGAGCGATTACGGCGTAGCAGTGGATTAGAGGGTGGTTTGAGCGGTCGGGCAGCATCAGTGGAGGTTACTGGACTCGTTCCGCTACTAAACGGAGCTGGCCCCGGCGTAATGGCGTCTGTCCACGGTGAGATGACCGCACGGGCTCAACAGCGGCAGAGAGCGCGCGCTGTGCGCGTCGCGCCACGGCGACGGTGCTGCATGCGTGCGCTGGCGTGGAGATGGCCACGCGGAGCCATCAGCGGGGTTGTGCGGCGCGGAACGGCGTTGAGCCACCGTTCTGCTTCCTGTTGGCTGCCACGGCGGTTCAGCCGCCACAAGACACGCCGGCGTGGTCGGGCCAGGGCGCCACCGACGCCAGGAAGAAGCCAAGCATGCGTGCGGGGCTCCGGACGAGCAAGCCAGGCGTCGAGCAACGTGCCAAAGGCACTGTGGGCGCGTGACTGAAGCTGATCAACGTGTTTGACACTGAAACTGAATGTTAACTGAACTTGGCTGAAATAGTGCATGCAAGGTGCTCGACGAAATGATTCAGGCATGTAGGCATTTTTCCTGGGGCTGATTTTTGGTGGAGTGACTTCTCATTGCTCTAGTAGGCTGCCTGATTTTTGGTGGAATTTTTGGGGAAGTGTACATATGAATTTCACCAAATTTGACAAATCTGGTCCAAACTTGCAACAGATGAAATTTGAAAAATTTGAACTAGAGACCAGTGGATCTTCATAGTTCTAGGTTGATGGTTCAAAGGACTAGGAGGGGAAAAAGGTTTGGTGGCAAAAATCAAAATAGAAAAAGGAGTTCTTTTGCAAAACTCCAAGTGCTATAAGAGAAGACAGAAAATTATTTGAATAGAATTTAAATGGAAATGATCACATGGGGAGGTTCAACTTGCTGGGTTTGATGCAAATCTTGATTCAAAGGTGGGAGAAAGGTTAGGAGAGAGTATTTGCACCAATGCCATGGCAAGAGGGATAGTTGCAAGTTGCAAAGGACTTTTCCAAAAGCCATAGTGCATTCTCAAAAAGATCTTCAAAAGCTACTTTCTCAAAAAAACATTTTTTTTCTTAAGACCAAATGAAGAGCAAGGACTCCCAAGACCAAAGGCTGACCTTGGGTGAATCCAAATAAAACTTTTGCCCTAAGGAATTTATATGAGAGGGAGAGTCCTCTTGAAAAAAAATAATTAAATCACTCCCCTCAAGTCAAATAAAATCTTTCGAAAAATCTAAATAAAACTTGGGTGCCACAACACCTACCCCCTTAGGAAAAATCTCGTCCCCGAGATTTCAGTTGATCCTTAAATAAGTGCGGATGCTCTGTTCGGAGAAAGTCCTCTCTTTCCCATGTTGCTTCACTTTCGGTGTGATTACTCCACTGAACTTTGAAAAATTTGACGGTTTTCTGCCGGGTCCTCCTTTCAGACTCCTCTAATATCTTTACTGGGTGTTCCCGATAAGTGAGGTCTGGCTGCACGTCTATGTTCTCATGGGATACTTGTTTCTCTGGGTTGCTCACGTATTTCCTTAATTGTGAAACGTGGAATACGTTGTGGATATCTGATAGTTCCTTAGGTAGGTCTAGCTGGTAGGCTACAGTGCCTCTCCGTGCCAATATACCGAATGGTCCGATGAACCTTGGCGCTAGCTTTCCCTTAATTTTGAATCGTTGCAAACCCCTCATAGGTGACACTCGTAGGTACACGAATTCACCGGGTTCGAAGTTGACCCCACGACGTTTCTGATCGTAATAACTCTTTTGTCGGCTTTGGGCGGTCTTGAGTTGATCTCTGATTAACTGGACCTTTTCCTCGGCTTCCTTGAGCATGTCTGGGCCGAAGATACGGCTGTCTCCGGTCTCTGACCAATTTAACGGGCTACGACATCTTCGTCCATACAAGGCTTCAAATGGTGCCATTTGCAGGCTGGCTTGATGACTGTTGTTGTACGCGAACTCGGCGTATGGCAGGTTGTCTTCCCAACTGGCTCCATAGGTGAGGACACATGCTCTCAGCATGTCCTCTAAAATCTGGTTTACCCATTCTGTTTGTCCATTTGTCTAGGGGTGGTATGCCGTACTGAAGGCTAGTTGAGTTCCTAGAGCCTGTTGTAACTGCTCCCAGAATCTCAAGACGAACTGTGTTCCTCTGTCAGATATTATAGTCTTCAGGACACCGTGCAGACAAACTATGCGAGAGAGATATATCTTGGCAAGCTTCTGAGTGGTGTGGGTCGTCTTTACTGGAATGAAATGTTCCACCTTAGTCAATCTGTCGGTGATAACCCATATGGCATCATTCCCGTGTCGTGATCGAGGTAGTCCGACAATGAAATCCATCCCTATTTCATCCCATTTCCACTCAGGTATTTTATTTGGTTGCAGTAGTCCGGCCGGTCTCTGATGTTCGGCCTTTATACGTTGACAAGAGTCGCAACATGCAATGAAGGTGGCTATGTCCCTTTTCATACCATGCCACCAAAATCCTTCTTGGATATCCTTATACATTTTGGTTCCTCCAGGGTGGACCGAATATGGAGCGGTGTGGGCTTCAGCTAGAATTTGTCGTTTGAGGTCTTCTATGTCTGGCACGCAGAGTCTGTTTCCGTACCATAGTGTCCCTTCTTTGTCTATGATGAATTCCGAGGCCTTGCCCATACTCACCTTTCTTTTGATGCCTTCAATGCTGGGGTGACCCGGCTGGGCTTCTTTGATTCTTTTCACAAGGTTGGGTTGTATCTCCAAGCTTGTTATGGTGCCTTCTGCTACCATCAACAAGTTGAGTCTGGCAAATTCCCGTTGGAATTCGGGTCTCAAGTTGGGCAGACTGTTGTTGTCGGCGCTGGGGTTCCGACTAAGAGCATCGGCTACTACATTTGCTTTTCCAGGATGATAGTGGATTCCGACATCATAATCCTTTACTAGCTCCAACCAGCGTCGTTGCCTTAAATTCAGCTCTGGCTGTGTGAAAATATATTTGAGACTTTTATGGTCCGTATATATTTCACATCGATTTCCAAGTAGGAAATGCCTCCATTCCTTGAGTGCATGAATAACTGCTGCCATTTCTAAGTCATGAGTGGGATAGTTTTCCTCATGCTTGCGAAGTTGCCTTGAAGCGTATGCGACAACCTTGCCTTCTTGCATTAATACGCATCCGAGTCCCTTCCTGGACGCGTCACAATATACTTCAAAATTCTTGCGTATGTCTGGCACAATCAATACTGGTGCTGTTGTTAATTTCCGTTTTAGCTCTTGGAAACTTTTCTCACAGGCTTCTGTCCATTCAAATTTCTTATCTTTCTTGAGCAACTGCGTCATTGGCTTGGCTATGGTGGAGAATCCTTCAATAAATCTGCGGTAATATCCTGCCATTCCCAAGAAACTCCGTATGTCCGTTACGCTGGCTGGTGACTTCCAGCCAAGTACGGCCTTGACTTTCTCTGGGTCCACGGCGATCCCGTCTTGGGTTAGCACGTGGCCTAGAAAGCCTACTTGCCTTAACCAAAATTCACACTTGCTGAACTTGGCGTACAATTGGTGTTTCCTGAGTTCTCCTAGTACAATTCTGAGATGTTCAGCGTGTTCTTCTGGTGTTTTGGAGTATACTAAAATATCGTCGATGAATACCACAACGAACTTGTCCATAAACTTCATAAATACTTTGTTCATGAGGTGAACAAAATATGCAGGGGCATTTGTTAATCCAAAAGGCATTACTGTGAACTCATACAGTCCATATCTGGAGGTGAAGGCTGTCTTGGGGATATCTTCTGTTCGTACCTTTAATTGATGGTATCCTGACCTTAGGTCGATTTTTGAGAATACCTTGGCCTTAGCGAGTTGATCGAATAAATCATTTATTCTTGGCATCGGGTATTTGTTCTTGATCGTGACCATGTTGAGTGCTCGGTAGTCAATACACAATCGCAGTGTTCCATCTTTCTTTTTGGCAAACAAAATTGGTGATCCCCATGGTGAGGAACTGGCTCGAATGTATCCCTTGTCAAGCAATTCCTTTATTTGTTTCTTCAGTTCAACTAACTCGGATGGTGCCATTCTGTATGGTTTCTTGTATATGGGGGTGGTCCCTGGTGCTAGCTCAATGCTGAATTCTATCTCTCGATCGGGTGGCATGCCTGGTAGCTCTTCGGGAAATACGTCTGGAAATTCACGTACTACTGGAACCTTGTTTAATTCAGAAATGTCCACCTTGTTCAGTCTTGGTTGTCTGGGCATTTCTCTTTCTTTGGCGGATACTCTTATTGTCTTACCATGGTGGTGTGTGAGAATCACGGTCCGATTGAAACAATCAATGAAACCTTTGTTGGTGGTTAACCAGTCCATCCCTAGGATGACATCTAGTCCTTTATTTTCCAACACAATGAGATTGGCGTGAAACTTCAATCCTTTGAACTCAATAATCACATCCTGACAGTAATTCTGAGTAACTTGCTGAATTCCAGGGGAGTTGATGATCATGGATTTCTCCAAAGGAAGCATCGAAAAATTATTTTGCGAAGCAAAACTTTTCGAAATAAAAGAGTGAGAAGCTCCAGAATCAAACAAAACCATTGCAAGTATTGTGTTGATAGGGAACGTACCGAGTACGATATCCGGAGCGTTTTGTGCCTCCTCTTTGGTCACGTGGTTCAGATGACCTTTCCTGTGGTTATTGTTGGGATTGAAGTTGTTTTGCTTGGGCGCTGAATTATTGTTGCCGTTGTTCGGTTTTGGTGCCGAGATTCTTGGCTTGGGACACTGCTTGGCATAGTGTCCTTCTTCTCCACAGGCGTAACAAGTAACACCTGGGCGATATGTGAACTCCTTGTCCCTAGCATGAAAATTCTTTGTTGGGCGTGAGATGTTGGATGATGATTTGTGCGTCCCACCCTTCTGAAAATCGGTCTTACTTCGGTGATTGCGAGCATGGTTAGTCTGGTCCCTTTTTCGCTTGCGGATATCATCCAAACTGCGTCTTTCATTTTCCAGAGTAATAGCTTTATCCACCAGCGTCTTAAAATCTGGGAAAGTGTGTATGACCAGTTGGCATTTAAGCGCGGGCGCTAGGCCGTCAAGGAACTTCTCCATTTTCTTGCTTTCAGTCATACGCTCTTCGTTGGCGTAGCGGGATAACAGAGTAAATTGGCTGTTGTAATCTGACACTGTCATGTTCCTTTGCTTGAGGTCATCGAACTCTCTTTTGTTGATTTTTATAATACTCTTAGGAATATGCGCGCCACGGAAACCTTCTTTGAAATCATCCCAGGTTATATCATTTTCGTTGGGATGCATGTGCAGAAAATTTTCCCACCAGGATGCGGCTGCTCCCGTGAGATAATGCGGTGCGTACAGTACCTTTTCTGGGTCTGAGAATTTTGCAATAATTAACTTTCTCTCCATATCGCGAAGCCAGTCTTCGGCCTCAAGTGGCTTGTCAGTATGAGAAAATGTTGAGGGACGTGTCTTCTGTAGCTCAGATAACTTGGAATGCTGCGGATACTGCCCATGGTGATTTCCCATGTTAATGACTTGGTTCATCATTTCCCGATGTTGTTGCTGACTTTGTTCATAAAGGCGGCACATTTGGGAAAGTGTCGTTTCACTGTCCTGTTGACTTGTCTGACCTCGTGTAAAATTGTTGCCTGATTGAGTATTATAGTGTTGACTTGACTGCCCTTGTGCAAAATTGTTGCCCGGTTGATTGCCATAATTTTCCTCTGGTGCGGCTGGCATGGAGCGAGTCCAAGGAAGAGACGTTTTTCACTCTGTGGATGTATTTGCAAAACCCATAAGAAAAATGGAAGGGTTGCGAAGATAAAACCCAAAATGCACAAGGTTGACAAATAAATTTTTAAAGCCAAGATTACTCAAGGGAAAACAAATCGATTTGCGCATAGAGAAGGACTGCGTCATTACATATCTTACACGCGACGATAAACATACAATACATCACCCAGGATATGCGTACATAACCCTGACATGTTATTTAGGCTAGTGCACTACTCCAGATTTTACATGATGCGCAAACAAGCTGCTTCTCACAATATCTTACATGGCGATGCACCGCATGGCGGCTAAGCGTACTCAGTCGGAGATGTTGATGACGTCCTTGGCCCTGCCAAGGGTGAGGCGTAGCGAAGCCGGGGACTTGACTTCTTCCTCGCTAATAGGCTCCGTACGAGTAGTGCTGCGCCGAGTAGAAGGAGCGGGTGCCAGGGGCGGAATGACGCGGATTGGAGTCGGCGCGAGTGGCGGTGCAGTGCGCGCTGGAGTGGGCGCAATGACCTGGTTGAACTCCTCGGTGGTAGGCAGGCGACGAGCAGGAGCATGGGATGCAGAGGACGAGACAAAAGTTAGTGGCGGTGCGGTGGGTAGGAGCTCCCTCCTGTTGGCGGCACAACCGTGGACTGAGTCCATGCGGGCGGCCACAAAGTCATCCACCAAGTTGTCGAAGGCTGCCTCCAAGGCCCGGAGATACTCAATAAGCATCTCAAAAGCCTCGTCTCGTCTCCTCTGGGGCAGGAGAATGCGTAGTGACAGGTGTAGGGCACATGGCATGGAAGATATCGGTAGCGACGAGCCTTCATCGCGGGAAGGGCATCCCTGAGATGAGCTATCGCCTCACGGGCTGCCATCTGGATGGCATGCTTCTCCGAAGGCATGGCTCTCCCCAAGAACCGGAAGCGGCGTAGCTCACCACGCCCTCCCTTGAACTGCACCACGGCCTGGTGCATAGTCAGACTGTCGTTGACTCTGTGCTGACAGAGAGTGACGACTGGGCGCACAGATGGCCTCATCGTGACCTGAACGACGAAGGAGAGAAGCTTGACGAACCCATCGGGTACGTTGGCGAAGGTCTAAGACTCGCAGCTGCGGTCGGCCATCTACAAAAGTAGGCAAAAATCCTGAATGGTCAGATCATAAATATATGCTGACTGACAGAAAAATGACTACTATTGTAAAAACATGAATAAGCTCTATCATGCTCATAACCGATTAGCGATCGCACCTAGTGGCTTCCTACAGTCAGCCTGGCTCTGGTACCAAGCTTGTCACGACCGGTTTTCCAATAAAAATATTTATTGAGAAACCAATCTTTAGAATCCAGTTTGAGATAAAACCTCCTCACTGGCAGACAAACTTTTGATACAATAAGCCAGTAGAATAAATATATTACAGGGTTGAGCTGACGATGCTCAACAATTTATTACAAGCGTGCCAATAATTATACATAGAGGCAATTTATGACACAAGGGAGTGGTGGCATACTACTGACTCGCAAATATGGTAGAGGTGGAGTAACACAGTGGGGAGTGGATATGGGATTCTCAAACTAACGTCCCACCGAGCGTCGAGGTGAAGCTCGATGAATTTATTAGGGTAGCGGAAGCGGATATGAAACAGTGACCAACTCCAGGGTTGCACGAGACTGACTGGGACTCCTCTAGGCGTCGGATTCGCTATCGGACTCTTCATCCATGAGATCACCTTCGTCAGCATCTGGCCAAATCAACAAGCCAGTGAGTACTTTGAAAGTACTCGCAAGACAGTTCGGACGTAAGATATAACAAATGCCAACATGAAATACATGGATAAGTTAACCAGTACGATCAGACATAGAGGTGATAATGCTGGGTGCCAAACGAGTGTCTGAAAGACTCCTCAAGCGGAAAATACAGAATAATAATACTGGTGCCAAACGAGTGTCTGAAAGACTCCTCGAGCGGAAAATGCAGAATAATAATACTGGTGCCAAACGAGTGTCTGAAAGACTCCTCGAGCGGAAAATGTGGAATAATAATACTGGTGCCAAACGAGTGTCTGAAAGAATCCTCGAGCGGAAAATGCGGAATAATCATGCTGGTGCCAAACGAGTGTCTGAAAGACTCCTCGAGCGGAAAATGCGGAATAATAATGCCACAATCGGGCGTCTGAGCGACACCACATAAAGGGCTTTAAAAGAAATGCCATAGTCGGGCGTCTGAACGACACCACATAAAGGGCTTTAAAAGAAATGCCACAGTCGGGCGTCTGAGCGACACCACATAAAGGGCTTTAAAAGAAATGCCACAGTCGGGCGTCTGAGCGACACCACATAAAGGGCTTTAAAAGAAATGCCACAGTCGGGCGTCTGAGCGACACCACATAAAGGGCTTTTGACTGATAAGGAAATAATATATTCATCATAAATATATTCAACTCATGGAAATAAACGGGTTAGTACATCCACAAGGATAAAAATTTAACCGGTCTTAGTGCCCATGTGTCCCACCGGGTAATCTGTCACCAAACTGGCACATCACTTTTAGCAGGGAACTTGGAAATAGATAAGATGATTTAAGGATATAGAGCTCTGCAGAGTTTGTACAAAAATTTCCCACAGTCGACGGATTTCCGTAGTCACTAGGGCTAGTTCCGTTACGGTATTTCAGAAGAAAACACAGCAATCCAGTACACACCCATCCAACTCTTCGATGCCAGGAATCACCCTCAACATCGTCCAAGAAAAACTATTGAGACGGGGAGATCACAATCTCGAATAGCATGGGATCAAATTTATATACGCGCGCTCTAAGGGGTGCCCCCCTCTCGGTCCCAACCGGAAACACCCATGCCCCCTGACCGGATGCCTGGCTTTAATCCAGGGCCATGGAACCAGCATCCCAGCCTCTCCTTTTTGGTGTGTACCCAGAAAGCGGTTTGCATCTTACTAAACCATATCCCTTTCGGGAAACATGTGGTAGTACAGGGAAAGGAAATGGATTTGAACCCAACCGATATGGGTTGGTACTGAAGATAACTTGCATGGCCTAAGACTAGGATGCTACAACACTGCCATCTTACCCATCTTCATGCCAACACATGGCCTTGCATACTCATGTCCAACGACGTGTGAAATCATCGGGTTTACTTGCTCCAACAATGCATAATGAACGGTTCATCGGTATGCTTCACACATGCCATGAAACTATCTATATGCAAACATGCCAAGACACTCATCATATCAAAAGTTCGAACATGCTTTCCTGGTTCAGAGTAGTCGGAGCCTAGCTCGGTGAAGTTCGCGGCCCCGTCACCTCCGTCGGTATCTACGGTACAGAGAAAACATACGCGCTAACGTGAATACCGAGAGGTGCAGAAAAAGTATTGCAAATATTTTTCAAATAAGTCTGATAAAAAACTAGACAAAATTTTGAAGAGAACAGAAAAAGGATCAATCAAAAATATGCTTCTGATAAAAAGTTATGAAGGTTTTCATCCAGGGACTCATCTGTAATGAAACAGAAATTTCCCAGGGTTCTAACTGAGAAAACAGAAAACGGTTCGTTTGGAAATGCGCAAGCGCAAGAGAGAAAACGTATTTTGCCCGAAGGCGCCAACAGAAAACGGTTCGCGAATAAAAGAACAGAGGCTGACATGCGGGGTCCGCATGTCAGGTTTGAAAAGGCTCGCCGGTGCCCGAAGACGGCGGTGGACGCCGGCGTCGAACTACGGCGAATTAGGAGAAACGGAGGGTACCAAGAGCTTCAGTGTCTTCTTCCGCGCCGGTGGGTGGTGGACTCGTCCAACAGGGAGCACCACGTCGACGGCGACACTAACTCCGGCGGACGGCGGTTCGGGTGAGGATGGGGAACTCCAGTGGAGGGCTGCAAGCTTCAAATTGAAGTGCGGGTCAGAATGAGGGATGCATGGAGAAGCTACTGGCAGGAGGATGGAGGTGGAGGAGCACACACGGGGGCGAATCGGGCTGGATCCAGTGGCGGGTCGCGACGGTCGGAGTCGAGGAAGGAGACCTCCTCGGGGCTCTTCCAGAGGCCTGGCGTGCTCTAGGGGGAGTGCAGGGCTAGCAGGTGCTCGAGTTGAAGCTCGGGGCCTCTATTTATAGGCAGATCGACGGGGTGGCCGTAAACGGAGAATCTCCGGCGAGCGATTATGGCGGAGCAGTGGATTAGAGGGTGGTTTGAGTGGTCGGGCAGCATCAGTGGAGGTTACTGGACTCGTTCCGCTACTAAACGGAGCTGGCCCCGGCGTAATGGCGTCTGTCCACGGTGAGGTGACCGCACGGGCTCAACGGCGGCAGAGAGCGCGCGCTATGCGCGTCGCGCCATGGCGATGGTGCTGCATGCGTGCGCTGGCGTGGAGATGGCCACGCGGAGCCATCAGCGGGGTTGTGCGGCGCGGAACGGCGTTGAGCCGCCGTTCTGCTTCCTGTTGGCTGCCACGGCGGTTCAGCCGCCGTGAGACACGCCGGCGTGGTCGGGCCAGGGCGCCACCGACGCCAGGAAGAAGCCAAGCGTGCGTGCGGGGCTCCGGACAAGCGAGCCAGGCGTCAAGCAACGTGCCAAAGGCACTGTGGGCACGTGACTGAAGCTGATCAACGTGTTTGACACTGAAACTGAATGTTAACTGAACTTGGCTGAAATAGTGCATGCAAGGTGCTCGACGAAATGATTCAGGCATGTAGGCATTTTTCCTGGGGCTGATTTTTGGTGGAGTGACTTCTCATTGCTCTAGTAGGCTGCCTGATTTTTGGTGGAATTTTTGGGGAAGTGTACATATGAATTTCACCAAATTTGACAAATCTGGTCCAAACTTGCAACAGATGAAATTTGAAAAATTTGAACTAGAGACCAGTGGATCTTCATAGTTCTAGGTTGATGGTTCAAAGGACTAGGAGGGGAAAAAGGTTTGGTGGCAAAAATCAAAATAGAAAAAGGAGTTCTTTTGCAAAACTCCAAGTGCTATAAGAGAAGACAGAAAATTATTTGAATAGAATTTAAATGGAAATGATCACATGGGGAGGTTCAACTTGCTGGGTTTGATGCAAATCTTGATTCAAAGGTGGGAGAAAGGTTAGGAGAGAGTATTTGCACCAATGCCATGGCAAGAGGGATAGTTGCAAGTTGCAAAGGACTTTTCCAAAAGCCATAGTGCATTCTCAAAAAGATCTTCAAAAGCTACTTTCTAAAAAAAACATTTTTTTTCTTAAGACCAAATGAAGAGCAAGGACTCCCAAGACCAAAGGCTGACCTTGGGTGAATCCAAATAAAACTTTTGCCCTAAGGAATTTATATGAGAGGGAGAGTCCTCTTGAAAAAAAATATTAAATCACTCCCCTCAAGTGAAATAAAACCTTTCAAAAAATCTAAATAAAACTTGGGTGTCACAGTAGCCTTCGGAGATGATCACGATTCCCGATCAGAGACACTGACGTTTGAGGTGGTGAAAATCCAAAGCCCGTACCATGCCCTGTTTGGCTGGCCAGCCTATGCCAAGTTCTTGGCACGGCCCTGCTATGTGTATCTACAGCTCAAGATGCCGGGTCATAAGGGGACCATCACGGTTCACGGAAGCCGTAAGATCGCTTTGGAGTGCGAGGAAGGAGACGCCGCGTATGCAGAGACGGTTTGTGCTACCGAGGAGCTCAAGTACTATAAAGACAACGTTGATCCGACAGATATGACTCCTTTAAAGAAGCCTACTACAGAGCATGATCCGACCCTGAAATTCACATCGGCGGCTGAGACCAAGCTTGTTGACTTCGTACCTGGCGATTCGTCCAAGCAGTTCAGCATCAGTGCCAATCTGGATCCGAAATAGGAAGACGCGCTCATCGAGTTCATCCGTGAGAATCGGGACATCTTTGCATGGAAGCCTTCGGACATGCCAGGTATACCGAGGCAACTCGCTGAGCACACCCTTAATGTGGATCCTAAATACAGACCGGTGAAACAGTTCCTCCGCCGGTTCAATGAGGAGAGGAGAAAAGCTATTGGAGAAGAGGTGGCCAGGCTATTGGCAGCTGGCTTCATCATTGAAGTTTTTCACCCTGAGTGGCTTGCTAATCCGGTGCTGGTCCTTAAGAAAAACGGCACCTGGCGCATGTGTGTGGATTATACGGATCTTAATAAGGCCTGCCCTGCGGATCCTTTTGCCCTCCCCCGTATTGATGAAATCATTGATGCTACGGCGGGTTGCGAGCGCTTATGTTTCTTGGATGCGTACTCTGGCTATCATCAGATTAAAATAGCAGTTAAGGACCAGGAGAAGACGGCGTTCATAACTCCATTTGGAGCCTTCTGCTATGTGTCTATGCCTTTTGGTCTCAAAAGTGCCCAGGCAACTTATCAACGGTGTGTGCAAAATTGTCTCCACAAACAGATTGGCCGTAATGTGCATGATTATGTGGATGATATTGTGGTTAAGTCAAGGAAGAAGGAGACTTTGGTCGATGATTTGAAGCAGACCTTTGATAACCTCAGGACGTACAAGATGATGCTCAATCCGGCCAAATGTGTCTTTGGTGTACCAGCTGGCAAGTTATTGGGTTTTCTGGTGTCCCATAGGGGAATTGAGGCTAATCTGGAGAAGATCACGGCTATCACCTCTCTGGCTAAACCGAAGTGTATTAACGATGTTCAACGCCTGGCGGGTCAGATCGCTGCACTAAGTCGGTTTATCAGCCGCCTCGGGGAAAAAGTGATTCCTTTGTATCAAATGTTGAAGAAGACGGATCGGTTTGTCTGGAATTCTGCTGCTGATCAAGCATTGGAGGACTTAAAGCGGCAGTTGGCCAATCCACCCGTGCTCGCTGCTCCCATTGATAGGGAACCATTGCTGCTATATGTAGCTGCTAATGCTCGTGCACTTAGTGTGGCTATTTTGGTGGAGCGGGAGGAGGCGGGCAAAGAGTACCCGGTTCAGCGTCCGGTTTACTATATCAGCGAGGTGCTTATTGAATCCAAACAGAGATATCCGCATTGGCAGAAGCTGGTATACGGAGTTTTTATGGCGAGACGGAAGTTGAAGCAATATTTCCAAGGGCATCCCATCACAGTGGTCAGCTCTGCTCCTTTGGGTGATATCATCCAAAACCGAGAAGCAACTGGTCGGATTGCCAAATGGGCTATCGAGCTTGGACCGCACGGTTTAAAATACGTGCCTCGCACTGCGATAAAGTCTCAGGCACTTGTTGACTTCATCAATGATTGGACGGAGTTGCAAGTCCCTGAAGAGAAGCTGGATCACACATATTGGACCATTCATTTTGATGGATCACGTCAATTGGAGGGCTCGGGGGCTGGAGTCATATTAACTTCCCCACGAGGTGACAAGTTTTGTTATGTTCTCCGTTTAATGTTCCCTTGTACTAACAATGCAGCAGAGTACGAAGCCTTGCTCCACGGTCTCCGGATGGCCAAGGAGATGAATTTAAGCCGAGTTAAGTGCTTCGGAGACTCGGATCTGGTGGCCCAACAGGTGTCTGGTACATGGGATTCTAAAGATCCACTCATGGCTGCATATCGTCGTGAGGTTGATGTGGTCGCAGGTCACTTCAAGGGGTATTAGGTGGACCACGTGGACCGACGAAAGAACGAGGCGGCAGACACTTTAAGCCGGCTGGGTTCACAGCGTAAACCGGTACCACCTAATGTGTTCCTTGATGTGCTTTACAACCCATCGGTTCAACTACCTAGGGAGGCGGATTTGGCGGTTCCTGACCCGGAGGCTCAGTTGGTGGAGGCGCTACACGTCATCCCGGATTGGACGCTGCCTTACCTGGCGTACATGAACCGAGGCGAGTTGCCATAGGACGAGACTATGGCCAGACAAATAGTACGGCGGTCCAAATCCATGGTAATTGAAAACGGCGAGCTGCATCATCGCAGTGTAACAGGACCGTTTCAATGGTGTGTATCTCCTGAGGAGGTCTGTGAAATTTTACGTGAGATCCACGAAGGAGATTGTGGTCACCACGCCGGTGCAAAGTCTTTAGTGGCGAAAGCATTACGTCACGGTTTCTATTGGTTGACTGCCCATGCTGATGCGGAAGATCTGGTCAGACGATGTGATGGTTGCCAAAAATTCTCAAGACGCGCTCATGCTCCGGCTCAAGAATTGAGGATGATTCCAATTACTTGGCCGTTTGCAACCTGGGGGCTGGATATGGTCGGGCCTTTCAAAAGGTCCAAGGACAAGAAGACCCACCTTCTGGTGGCGGTTGACAAATTTACAAAGTGGATAGAGGCAGAGCCCGTTAGCAAGTGTGATGCGGCCACCGCGGTTTAGTTCATCAAAAGGGTGATTCTCCGGTTTGGTTTTCCACACAGTATCATCACAGATAATGGTACCAATTTATCTAAAGGTGCCATGAAGGAGTTCTGTGAACAAGAGCACATCCGCCTTGATGTTTCATCGGTGGCACACCCACAGTCCAATGGTCAAGCAGAAAGAGCTAATCAGGAGATCTTGAGAGGCATCAAACCCCGGCTTATGGTTCCTTTGCAGAGGACACCGGGTTGTTGGGTCGAAGTACTGCCCTCTGTGTTATGGAGCATCAACACCACGCCTAACAGGTCCACTGGGTACACGCCGTTCTTCATGGTTTATGGGGCGGAGGCAGTTCTCCCTAGTGACATCCGTCACGATTCACCTCGCGTTGCGGCTTACGTTGAAGCGGATAACGAGATGGCTCGACAGGACGCTTTGGACCGGCTGGATGAAGAGCGAGACATAGCAGCTGCCCGCTCGGCGATCTACCAACAGGATCTTCGTCGCTATCACAGTCGTCGGGTCAGGACCAGAACCTTTCAAGAAGGAGATTTGGTGCTTCGACTTATTCAAGATCAAACTGAGATGCATAAGTTGTCTCCGCCTTGGGAAGGGCCTTTCGTGGTCAGCAAGAATCTGCACAACGGGTCATACTACCTGATCGATGTTCGAGAGCACAAAGACTCACGTAAATCAGAGCAGGAGACCAACAGGCCGTGGAATATAGCTCATCTTCGGCCTTACTATACTTGAGCCATGGGCTCTGCTTATGTACATATCATGACAATGTATATATTATAATAAACCGGATCCTCAGCTAAAGCGGGGTATCTGTTCTTTTATATCATGTGTGGTTACATGGAGTTGTTTGTTGTAAAACGACCTCCGGTTTACCCCTTGCAAAGTTTATCAATATCACTTGGGGGCTCGGTCATATTTGAACCGATGCAATGCCTTTTGATAGGCGAAAGCCACCAGATCATTTGGGGGCTCGGTCGTGTCCGAACCGATGCAATGCCTCTTGATCGGCGAAAGCCACCAGATCACTTGGGGACATGGTTAAGTCTGAACCGGTCACGCCTCTTGGTCGGCCTACAGGCCTTAGAGTCACTTGGGGGCTTGGTCGAACCCGAACCAATGTCATGCCACTTGGCCGGCGTAATGCCACGAGTCTTTTGGGGACCTGGCTGACTGGCACCATTGCTACGCCTTCGGGGAGCCTGGTTGCGTCTGACCATGGTAATACCATCTGACCAGCTCATTAGAGCATTTCTTTTATAAAGAATTGTCGCCATTGCTTTTGCTTTAATAGCCTTTCTTAAGGAATTGCTATTTTATCTTTGTTGCGTTTTTCTTAAACCGACGGTATTTTGTGCCGGTTCATACATCCAATTTGGCAGAACACGATCTCTTTTTTAAGCCGGAGTTTGTTTGCTCGGTTTGATTTTTCTTATGAAACATCCTTTTTCGAGCGACATGGATATCATGATCAAAAAGGAGCTGTTTTCTCCTCCAACGGTTTAGGGCTATCAAACCCCCGTCTCAAGATTGGCTAAAAACACCTACTTCATGCCCATTACATGGCAGGTATTTCGTATCACAAAATTTGATCGTACTGGCAAGTCTCCCTGCATATCTATATAAAGGTTCACAAACCGGATGGCGGTACAACCGCCCTGGCAGTTAAAATTTTGTGATTGCAGGAGATATAAGTTGGCAAGGAAGATTTTCCAAATGAAGGTTTCAGTACTGATGCACGAAGGCATCTCACAAAGCACAAGTACGGTCTATCCTATTACAATGCAACATGGTGCCTCAATAAGACAATTGTTTTTCCTGACAAGATATAGCACGAAAGCTAATTCAGGCTGCCCTCGGTTCACGCCTGCGTGCCATCCCGGTTTGATGGTTCTGGATCATCCCGCGCCGCGTCAGCTTCCTCCTCCCTACCCAGCGGCTGGAAGTCAACAGTGGTCCAGTCGATCCCCATTAATGCTTGAAAGACAGCCTCTTCATGTATCAGTGAAGACGGTTCAAGATCAGGGGCGTAAGTGTGCTTACGGATTGGAGGAATTAAGTTTTCCGCTTCAGGGATGGGTGCAGCCACTCGTTTGTTCTGGTCATCATACTGGGCTTGATAATGTGACAAGTTTGCTTCTTCTATCAATTGGCAGGCCAGCGGGCGCACTACCCGGTTTATCTTTCTTAACTCTTCTTCGTCGAATTCGGAGCCATCCTCCTTCAAGCTAGGATAGCTTTGAGCCGCTTCAACGGGATCAAAATCAGGCACCCATGCTTTGGCCCGGATTAAGGCATTAAGGGCTCCGGTTCGAGCAGCAGACTTTTTTAACTCCTCAATCCGAGCAGGGAGCATGGACAATCTCCTCAGTGTATCCTGGATCAACGTGGGTGCTGGATTGTTATGGGACGCAATGGTGATAATCCGCTGCGCACCAGTATACAGCTGCTCGACTAAAGTATAGACGGCTTTCAGTTTCATCCGTACATCCGGCCCCAAGTGATTAATGCGGGTGCCTATAACACAATCAGCAGTTTACAAACCGAGCTGTTTATAGGAGAATCAAGATTATTACAAAAGTCACAGGAAGCTTACCAAAGATGGCGGCAGTCATTGCGTGCACTTGTCGTTTCACGCTGGTTAATTCATCAGTTACCGGTTTGAGGGCAGCTTCTGCATCTTCAATCTTTTTGGTTAAAGCGGCCTTTTCTGTGGCCCAGTCAGCCCGTTCCTTCTTATAACCTTCCTTCAGTTGCTCCATACTGCCTAAAGCGCTGGTTAATTCCTCCTTGGCCTTGGAAGTTTCTGCTTGTTGGGATTTTAAATTCTCTTGAAGGTCAGTGACTTAGTTCTCTTTAACTTTCAGTTCAGCCTGCAAACCGACATTTATACAGTTTAACAAAGGAAGTACCAACCACATAACAAGTTAAGCGCTTTGTACTTGGGGGCTAATGCATAATTGATCTACAGCTACCAGTTAGTTATCAAATTCCCAAGCTGAATACAAGTATTTCAACTTGGCACTTGGGGGCTAATGGCCATTTGATCTGGTAGTATTTTCGGATGTTATTAAAAGTCTCGATTCAATTATACTAAAAGTTGAACCGACCCTTGGGGGCTACAGCGGCAAGAAGCGGGAACAAATGCATGGAAATTACCTCAAGTTTTTCCTTCATCATCTTTACCAGATTGGCTTCATAATCATGGCTAGTATATAGCCGGTTTAAGTAACCAGAGTGAATGTCTTGAGCACTGAGAGCAGAGTATGTTGCCAGATCAACATCCCATTTTCCTTTGCTCAGGGCGGACAATTCTTCTTTAGCAGTATGCTTGGCTAAAGCGATGGGATTTCCCGGTTCAGTACGACCTATGCCAGTAATTACGACTTCGTCATCCTTAAGCTCGCCGGTCTGAACTGGCATAGTCGGTTTATCAGCAGGTTTGGAGGGACTGATAGTTTTCTCAATCCGGATTGGACTGGCTGGTTGGTCAGCAGGACCGGAGGGGTTCACAGAACTTTCTTCAGGAAGAACAACTTCATCCCTTACTGGTGGGTCATCAACTACATCTTCATGGATGATCGCTTCAACATTTGGGGTAGCATCCGGTTCAGGAGCAGCATCTTCTTCAGCTGCCTTATCCTGGCGAGCTTTCTTACTTGGCCTTGGTTTGGCCCTAAAAGAAGCAGCAAAATTAAAGACAGTATATATTGAAGGCTACAAAAATCAACAACTTGATGATAAAAGCAAAAGCTTATCCAAGCACGGTTTTGAGTGGAGGCAGCTGAGTACCAGTTGACTCACCGGAAGATGAGTGCGAGGTGACCTGATAATCAGAGTCAGACGGATTAAGCGGTTGACGAAAGCAGCCCGCTTTAGGACAAATATTGACAAGCAAATTAGAGACCTCTGAACGACGTCTCCGAACCGGACTGTTCGGTAAACCGGCGGAGGTGACTACCTGGCCGCTGTGTCGAGTTGTACGACGCACCTCATGCTGACGGGTCTTCATAAGAAAGTTCGGATCCAAGTAAGCAAGAGGATGGGAAAATTTAACTTTGCGGTTTGCCTGACGGATTTTGTGCGAAGGCGGAAGGCTTGAATCAGAAGAAAGAGTAATTACCTCAACATCATCAGCGTGGCTAGCTTCAGCATCATCCTGACAAATTGTATCATCAATAAATTGCATAAACAGTAAACCGAGAGAATCAAGTTCAGCTTCAAAATCCGGATTACCCACATCATCATCAGCAGGTGGATCAGAGGAGGCTGTAGTTTTCCTCTTATAAGCAGACTTTTTGACGACCCTTGTCTTAGGCCGGATTGGTTTCTCCGGTTTATCCGCCTTTTCTTGCGGGATCTTTTTGCTCCAAAACGGATCATCACCCTGCACCAACAGATATCGATATCAGTCATAAGCACGTACAATAGTATCAGACTCGGTGAGAAGGAAGTTCAGTTTACCGCTGGCGGTTTGTTGGTGGCACAGAAGGGAAGAAGGCCGGTTCAGGCACAGACGTGTTCTGGTTCATTCAGAATTTTCTTTATAGCTTCGGTGAACTCTTCATCAGTAAGCTGGATGTTTACGTGACGCAACGGATCATCAACGCTGCCTGTATACTCGCACACTAAACTGGAGCGTTGACTGAGCGGCAGTATACTCCAGGATATCCAGCAACGAGCAAGATCAACTCCGGTTAAACCGTTAGCCATAAAAGCTCGGAGTTTGGACAGTTGAGGAGCGTATTTCATCCTCTCTTTACCAGTCAGCCGCTGAGGAAAAGGATGTGCATTGCTGAGCCGTTCTGGGCGAAAACCGGGCAAGATATTCTCATTATCCGGGGAGGTGTCTTTACAATAAAACCAGGAGTTATTCCACTCTTGGGGATGACTATGCAGTTTCGCATGAGGGTAAGTGACCTCTTTTCTCTTTTGGATTGCCACGCCACCCAGCTCCATGTTGGAACCGTGAGGGAATTCTGTGCGGCGGTTTAAGTGAAAGCAGTCTCGGAACAGCTCCACTGTGGGTTCCTCTTGGAAGAATACCTCGCAGAGCACTTTGAAGTGGCATATGTTGGTGACAGAATTAGGGCCGATATCTTGCGGATGGAGTTGGAAGTTGGCCAAAACATCACGGTAAAATTTTGAACCGGGCAGGTTAAAACCGCGGGCTAAGTGATCTGCAAAGACTACAACTTCTCCGTCTCGAGGTGTAGGGGGACACTCTTTGCCTGGGACCCTCCAGTGAATGGTTTTTCTGCTGCTTAAAGCACCGGTCAGGACCAGATTGTTTAGTTGCGTTTCCGTGACCCGAGAAGGAGCCCAGTTGCACTCGTACACTTGTTTAGCCATGAGGAAGTCTACAAAAGGAAAATGATTCCGGTTCAAGATTGTGTTGTGCACAGGTTACATGTTGATATTATCAATGTTAAACCGGAGGAAGTCAATCATAAACCAACATTGGTAAAGCAGTGCGGTTCATCAAGGGATTACTGGCGGTTTAACAAGGGGACTAATGGTATGTACTAATTTGGTAAATCCTCTTCTTCAAGGTTAAACCGCTAGATCTAAAACCGTGAAACATGGGGAATTACAAATAAACAAGTGTGCAGAAACAGGTTTCACACAATCTCATTATAGCATTGGATCTGGGGTGATTTCATAAAAAGGATAAATATTCATGATTTAAAATAAGTTATGCAAGAGCAGCAAGGGAAAGTTATGGATCAGAACTACGGTCCAGGTATACTGCAGTAAAAAACAGATGCGGGAAACTACCACTGTACGGAGCAAAGGATATGGGATCATCCGAAGAGGCATCTCAGCCGAAGTTTGAGGCGGACGAAGAACACGAAGAACACGAGGAACACAGTGAACCCTAAAAGCAGATCTAGATTGAGAGGACGGAGATCTTACCGGAGCTCGGAGAGATGCGGAAGGATGCCGCAGTTCTCTGGTACAGTCAGGTTGATGCAGCGGCCCAAGATGATGCGGAGGTCAGCGACGGCGTTGGAGCTCCGGAGTTGGCGACGCAGAGAAGACGAAGAGGAAAGGGGTGAAGGGGAAAAAAGGAAATGACCCTTCGGCCCTATTTATGAGGTAAAAAACATGTGTCAGGCGCGCGAATCCAGGAGCCACAGATTTCGGAAGTGGAGCTGTCGCCTCGATTATTGCGGATCTGTTAAACAAAGAAAGCATCATAAAAGCCAGTTTCATGATGACGTCATGCCGCTTTACAGCAACCAAAGAAGATGACGACATGGCGGTTTAGCGATTAAGAGAAGATATTGAATCTGAAGATTTCTGCTAAGGATTGACATGAACTCATTCAAATCAATCTAGGGCCTAATGTTGAGGATATCACTACTGGGCGTAAACCGGCCTGCTTGGGCCGGGTTAACTTCAACAGTAATTCAAGGATGTTAAAGCCCGATAAACTTGTAAAGGCCCAAGGCCGTAGTCGGTTTAGTATCTGTAGCCATAAACCGGCTTGTATAAACTTGTACTATAAGATAGAGAAAGAAAGAGACCAATCCGGGTACGAGTATAAACCGGAGATTGGGACTCTGTGAACTGACGGGCGTCACCCGTGTATATAAGGGGACGACCCGACAGCGGTTCAGGACAGACAACCACAACTCGAGGCCTAGGCGAAGCTTGTTTGCTCCCTAGTCATCGAAACCCCATCAATTCCACCACAAACTAGATGTAGGCTTTTACCTTCATCGAAGGGGCCGAACTAGTATAAGCTTTCTGCGTCCCTGTGTCCGCTTTAAACCCTTCGAGTTAACCCGTTGCGATGGCTCCACGACTAAGTTCTTTGGCTAGGACATCTGCCGTGACAAACCCACGACAGGGCTGATCTGAAGAACAGTTGCCGGGTCCGGCAAGGTTGTCTCGGACGCACCCCCTGCTGTCGCGGTGGGTTCGTCCTCGATGATAATCAATGGGACCTTGGCTCTCTTTGCCGCTCTCTGGGCTAGAGTCCTAAAAAGGAATAAGTTCAGAGTAAAGCAAATGAGATACAAGACAAAACAGCAAGATTTGAAGAAATACAAGTACAACAAGAATCTTACTCTTCTTCTTCCTCATCGGAGCTGAGCGCGGAGAAGTCAAAGCCTGGCTCACCTCCGGCGCGAGGAGGCGGAGGACTAGGTTCCTTGGCCGCTTGGCGGGAGCAGTGACGGTGGTCTGAGAAGACCCCGCTCCAGTTGCCGTAGCAGCGTGAGGTGCTTCCGCGGCAACAGAACTTGCCGCGGTGGAGTGTGTCGCCCGGCGCGGCGGCTATCGACTCGTCTGCCGCTCCGCTACATCCCCGGCCTTGCGGAGACGCCTTCTTGGTGGAGCCGGGGGCTCTGTTTGCGGCAAGCTGCCCAAAGATTAGGAGGAAGAGGAGTCGATCTCCAACGAGCCGCTCGTATCCTCGGCGGGCTCGCCCGACTCGACGTCATGCCCGGCAGGCTCTTCCTCGCCGACAAGCCCCTCTCGCTCGGCAAGGCTTGCCGCCTCCGCTGCCTCTGCCTCCTCCACGGTGAATCCAAACTCGCCGGCGGCTGCGGCTGCCGCCACCTCTTCCAGCCTAGTGGCGATGCGCTTCACCTCCTCATCGATGGTGGCGCGAGTGAGGCCCTTCTGCTCGTTGGAGCGGTTCGGCATTTCTACCAAGCCATCGAAGAACGCCTGCACGACGTCGTCTGCAGGCTCTTGCCAAGCTGGGTCAATTCCATGCGAGTCGCACAGCGGCATCATTGCAGCGATGCGGCTGAGCAAGGAATTGTTGCACAGTGGAACGACACCCTTCGGCAACCTAAACACTTTGGGATGTTGAGGGTCGTATTTGAACAGCTCCTGGAGCATCGCGTTAAGCTCCAGAACAGTGAAGTTGAAGTTGAGGCCCAGATGCAGCCTCATGATATCCGCCGCATTCCTGAACTCCCAGGAGGGTCTCCTCCTCTCCTGCAGGGGGGCGATGCGGCGGCGAAGGAAATCTGCGCCAACGGCGCCTACAGTGAGCCCGGCAAGCCTGAGGCGTTGGATCCGGGCGACGGCAATCTTCAGCCTGTCGTCTTCCGGGGCCACGTTGCTCCAATCGCTGCCGCACACTACTGGAGTTTGGCGCCGGGCGGTAAACAGCTGCGGGTCCTCCTCGACAATCCAGCACCAGTCCGCTCTCCATTCCTCCCACTTGCTTTGGAGCTCTCCCTCCAGATAAGCTTCCTTCTTGCCGGCTTTTGAGATCCAGGCGATTCCGCCGGATAAAGGATCTCCTCTCTCAACTCGGGGCATAAAGAAGTGGCGAAAAAGGGCTACATTTGGATGGACTCCGACAAAGTTTTCGCAGAGATGTGCGAAAACTGCCATGGTCAGGACAGCATTGGGGGTGAAGTCAAGGAGGCGGAACCCGTAGGTGTTCATAATATCACAGAAGAACTCAGAGAAAGGCGGGCAGAGCCCGCAGTAGAAGAACAAGGCGAAAAAGGGGTATCCAGTTGGAGCCATTTTCCAAGCGACGGCTGGAAGTACCTTCGTGCGCGGGTGCGCCCGCGTCTCCGTCGACCAGAAGAGGTAGTAGTACTCCCTCAGATCCCTCGCGGCAAGCTTGGGGGGGGGGAGATTGCCCGCTCCTTTCGCAGCGCCGCGAGCCGCTGCGCCTCGGCCGACTTCACGACCTTCCCCTTCTCGGCTTTCGGAGCCATGGCGGAAGTGGTGAGGGAGGTCGACGGCGTTGGTGGTGCTGGTGGCAATGGGGGGCGGAGCGCTGCTCTCTTTCGACTTTGGGAAGAAGGGGAGTGGCGGAGATTTTCGAGGTTGGTGTAGCAACTGGCGGATGGACGAACTTCCCCTGTTTCCCCTGCTTATAAGGAGGGAGGGACGGACGTTCCACCTTTCCGAATAAAGAAACCACCCACGATCTCTCCCACGACGCCGCAATCAACGCGTGCCGCTCGGGGAGGGCGCGGTGGATACGGAGAAAGATACGGCGTAACCCAAGTCGCGCGTGCCCGTGCCCTGTTTTGGGCCTGGTCCAACAGCACTCGGCACCGTGTATGGCCCAGGCCCAGGGGCTCCTGTCGGTGTACTAGAGTAGGGGTATCCCAGTATCCCTAACTTGTGCACGGGCAGTCGCAGCACCCCGCGGCAAGGCTTGTCGGGTGACCGCCAAGGTCCTCCGTGGTTCCTTTGGAGCCATTCAAGAACAAAGTATTCAAGCCAAGGAGACAAGGCCCCGGCAAGAGGAGCTTGCCGGGAAGGCCACTCAAGGCACAAGACCCCGGCAAGAGGAGCTTGCCGCGAAGGCCAACCGAGACATCTCAAGGAACTTGCCGCGACGCGCCACGCATCCCTGCAAGGCCCGGTGAGCGGCATGCTCCCGGACGCGACAAGACAACGACCGCCGCAAGGCGTTTGCCGCGGAAAGCTACCACTCCGTACCCACGCTCCAGCACATCCACCAACGTGTCGCTCTGGGACCCTTCCAGGCGTACGTGGCGGGAGGCTGTGCAGCCAGCGGTACGCGGTGGCAAGCGGCACTGACAAGATTGCCATCGTGGCGAACGGTGGCGTCCCTGACGGTCCCTTTTTGCACTGTTTGGGCGACGCAGATGGGCATTTAATGCCCTTGTCCCCTGCCGTCAGGGTTAGGTATGATACACTGTACAGGTAGCTGTACCAACCGCAACACCTTTCCATTTTTACCCCTGTCTACGTTGCCACCTGTCGGTGACCCCTTGAGCATATAAAAGGAGGCCCATGCGCAACGTAGGGGGGGGGACAGAAGAACACTCACGCTCGGTCTCGTTAGCTGCTGGTGTGTACTGTACCACTCAGCGCTCCCGAGCAAGAACTCAATACAAACCACAAAGCAGGAGTAGGGTTTTACGCATCCGTGCGGCCCGAACCTGGGTAAACTGCTCGTGTGCTTCGCCTCGATCTGCTCTTCGTGCGATCTCCACCCCCACCGAACCGAAAGGGGCTCGGTCCGCCGGTCCCCATAGGTGCTCGTGGATCAGTTTCCCCGACAGGGAAATATATAATTTTGTGCAAATTGAAGAAGAGAGTCTCCAACAAGCTTGGGGGAGGCTTCTCCAATTACGTAATGCTTTGCCTGATCATCCTCTCAAGAAAAATGAAATACTTGATATCTTTTATAATGGACTAACCGATGCTTCCAGAGACCGCCTGGATAGTTGTGTTGATTGTGTTTTCAGGGAAAGAACAGTTGATCTAGCTGAATTGCTATTGAATAATATGTTGACTAATGAAAATAATTGGACACTTCCTGAACCAACACCTAAGCCAACTCCGAAGAAAAAGGGTATTCTATTTCCCAGTCCTGAAGATATGCAAGAGGCAAAGAAATCTATGAAAGAAAAGGGTATTAAAGCTTATGATGTTAAGAATTTACCTCCTATTGAAGAAATACATGGTCTTAATTTGCCGTCTATTGAAGAAATACATGGTCTTGATAACCCGACACAGGTACTAAAGGTAAATTCTCTCTATAGATTTGATGAAGGTGATATTCCTCGTTATAAGTCTGCTAGCCAATGCTTAGATGAGTTTGATACAAGAAAACTTCAATGCTTATGTTGGTAGACAATTGAAACGAAATGCTTATATGATTGAACACTTGAGTGATTATATGTCTAGAGTTAAAGGCGAACTTAAACTCATTAGTAAACATGCTTCTACGGTTACCACTCAAGTAGAACAAGTGCTTAAGGCCCAAAATGATCTGCTCAATGAATTAAATAATAATAAGAATGATAATGATGTTAGAGTTATGACTAGAGGGGGTAAAATGACTAAGAAATCTTTGTATCCTGAGGGCCACCCTAAGAGAATTGAGCAAGATTATCAGAGAACTAATGTTGATGCACCTAGTCCTCCTAAGAGGAAGAAAAAGAAAAACGATAGGACTCTGCATGCTTCTAGTGAACCTGTTGTTGACACACCTGAGAATCCCAAAGATATTTCTATTTCTAATGCTGAAACACAATCTAGTAATGAACATGAACCTAGTGATAATGTTAATGATGATGTTCATGTTGATGCTCAACCTAGCAATAACAATGTTGTAGAGATTGAACTTGTTGTTGATCTTGATAACCCATAATCAAAGAATCAACATTATGATAAGAGAGACTTTGTTGCTAGGAAGCACGGTAAAGAAAGAGAACCATGGGTTCAGAAAACCATGCCTTTTCCTCCTAAACCATCCAAGAAAAAGGATGATGAGGATTTTGAGCGCTTTGCTGAAATGATTCGACCTATGTTTTTGCGTATGCGTTTGACTGATATGCTTAAAATGAATCCTTATGCTAAGTATATGAAAGATATATTCACAAATAAAAGAAAGACACCGGAAGCTGAAATTTCCACCATGCTTGCTAATTATACTTTTAAGGGTGGAATACCTAAGAAACTTGGAGATCCAAGAATACCAACTATACCATGCTCCATTAAAAGAAACTATGTTAGAACTGCTTTATGTGATCTTGGAGCCGGTGTTAGTGTTATGAATCTCTCTTTATATCATAGACTTGATTTCAATAAGCACCTACTGAAATATCTTTGCAAATGGCTGATAAATCAACTGCTATACATGTCGGTATTTGTGAGGATGTGCCTGTTGTGGTTGCAAACGTTACTATTTTAACAGACTTTGTTATTCTTGATATTCCCGAGAACGATAGTATGTCGATTATCCTTGGTAGACCCTTTTTGAATACCGCAAGGGCTGTTATTGATTGCAATAAAGGCAATGTCACTTTTCATGTTAATGGTAATGAGCATACGGTACACTTTCCGAGGAAACAACCTCAAGTCCACATTATCAATTCTATTAGAAAAATTCCATCGATTATTACTGGAGGTTTTGAATTTCCTCTTCCTACTGTCAAGAAGAAATAGGATATTCTTATTGTTGGGGATGTGCATATCCCCGTTGAGGTAACCTAGTGCTATTCGAAAATTCTCCGGTTTCATGCGATTCGGGATGAGTTTGTTAACAAGACTTGATCAACCTTGTTAGTGGATTCCTTTTGATGAGCATGAGATGGATGAATCTAGAAAGCACAACCTTCTCTACCCTCCTTTTACCTTCTGTTATTTAGATTAAATAAAGCAAAAATAGTAATTTTTTTGTCAGTTTTCTGAATTATCCGTGCAATAAAAAATACCCCGAAAATAAAAGTTCTCCAAATGCCCTGAAAATGAAATATGATTTTTTCTAGAATATTTGAGAATATTTGGCACTGAGAACACATCAGGGGGAGCAAGCACCTGGCCACAAGGGTCCAGGGTGCGCCCCCTGCCTCGTGGGCCCATGGTGGGCCCCTCCACTTATTCCAGCAACCACACACTCCTTCTTCCTCCCAACAAAAATCACCAACCAGCTCAAGCACGAGTTCTAGCTCATCTTGCTGCCATTTTCGATCTCCTTGCTCAAAGCTCCACTCACAAAATTGCTTTGGGGGATTGTTCTTTGGTATGTGACTCCTCCAATTGTCCAATTAGTTTTTGTTCTAGTGCTTTATTCAATGCAAATTTTTGCTGCCTAGGTGACCCTGTTCTTGAGCTTGCATGTCAAATTTATATGGTCCCAAGTAGTTTTAATGCATGATATAGTCTCTAGGCACTTGTGGGAGTAGTTGCTATCAATTTTGTTGAGTTTGGTTCACTTTTATTTTGAGTTACTAAATTTTCAAAAAAAAATCAGAGGAAGAAATATGTTTAGGAAAATGTACCAAGGTGGTTCTTCAAGGAAGGAAGGACCCAGGCCCGCAATACGTGAGCCGGACCATGAACTACCAAGAGAAGCTCAAGTGCGGCCTTGTGAATGGCCGTCAGAAGATTTCATGGTCCAAGCAGGAATTAAGGAGGAATTTGATGCATATGTGCGTAATGCTGAACTCGAGGGCTTCATGCTAGATAAGTGCCCTCATTATTATCACCTAACTGATTCCTTTGTGAGAAGGTTCAAATTTTCATCCTCACGCAATTCTCACACTGTCCTATTTGATCTCTATGGTAAATCTTATACTATGGACTTAGAAGATTTTAATACCGCTTGTAAACTTCCGCAATGGGGTAGTGCTAGTGAACCTCGCAATTCTGAGTTTAAAGATTTTCTTGCTAGTATAACCGTGGGGGAATCTAGGGAAATAACACAAGATACCATAGGAAGCATTCATTTTCCTGTTGTACATTATTTTGCTCTCGTTATAGGTAGATGCATAAACGGTAAGGATGAGGCATGTCACATGTGTGTTCCAGATCTTAGTGTTCTCAAGAGTGTTGTTTTAGGAGATAAAACAATATAACTTGGGGCCATTGTTGCACGAAGGTTGCATAATAATGGTTTAAGTGGAGACTTGTCTGGTGGGATTTATGCGACCCGTGTGGCTAATTTTCTTGAGATACCCATACATGAAAAATGATATGGAATTGCCTCCCGCTTATCTAGATTATGATGCTATGATTCGCCATTAGTTTATTAAGAGGAATGAACAGCCTCTCCAGTACCGACTAATGTTTGACAGGCGCCGCACTTTCCATGTTGCTCTCCCTCCTCCTACTTTCTTTGACTTCCAGGAAAAGGGAGATATACTATAAGAGAAGGACGGAGGCAGCTCGCCTCCAAGCGGCAGCTCATGAGGCAATAGCTGCTGCATCTCAGTACGACCCCAACTACAACTTTGATCCATGGGCATAAACCAACTTAGGCCAAAATCCTAAGCTTGGGGGAGTACGTACCTCTCACCGACATTACATTCATGTTCACACACTCATGCTAGTTGTCGGTGCTCATACTTTTTCATTGTAATATCCATGCTAGTTTATTTCCTTTCCTAGTCTTCTTCTTGTGTGTTTGAAAAACCTTAAGAAAACCCAAAAAATTAGTTGTAGCTTCTAGCTAGTTTACTTTCCATGCATGTAGTAGTAATAATTAAAAGAAAACCCAAAAATATTTCGCGTTCTTCTTTTGCTTGTTGGGAGCTTTCCCGTGTAAATAGTTTTATTTCTTTTCTTTTCTTTGGGGGTCGAGAGGAGAAGACCATAATGAAAACGTTGAAGTGGCTCTTATATGCATTATTGTTGATTTAACAAAGAGCCCATGTTACCTTGTCTTCTCCTTTGTATTGAATGCTCGCAGATTCCATCTTAGTCCAATGCACGTGCACTATTATTATTATCCACATCGTTCGGTTGTGCAAGTGAAAGGCAATAATGACGATATATGATGGACTGGTTGAGATGAGAGAAGTTGGTATGAACTCGACCTCTCTTGTTTTTGTAAATATGATTAGTTCATCGTTCCTGATTCAGCCTATTATGAATGAAACATGTTTGCAATGAAAATTAGAGATTATAGTTGCTTATGCCATGCTTAATTAGCTAGGAGTTTATAATGGTTTACCTTGTGTGCCAGCATGCTATTAAAATGGTTGTGATGTGGTATGATAGGGTGGTATCCTCCTCTGAATGATTCGAGTGACTTGACTTGGCACATGTTCACACATGTAGTTGAAACAAATCAACATAGCCTCCACGATATTTATGTTCATGGTGGATTATATCATACTCATGCTTGCACTCAATGTTTATTTATTTTAATGCATGTTCATGACTGTTGTCGCTCTCTAGTTGGTCGCTTCCCAGTCTTTTTCTAGCCTTCACTTGTACTAAGCGGGAATACTGCTTGTGCATCCACTTCCATAAACCCCAAACTTATTCCATATGAGTCCACTATACCTTCCTATATGCGGTACCTACCTGCCATTCCAAGTAAATTTGTATATGCCAAACTCTAAACCTTCAAATGAAATTCTGTTTTGCATGCTCGAATTGTTGGGGAACGTAGTAATTTCAAAATTTTCCTACGCACACGCAAGATCATGGTGATGCATAGCAACGAGAGGGGAGAGTGTTGTCTACGTACCCTCGTAGACCGAAGCGGAAGCGTTGACACAACATAGAGGAAGTAGTCGTACGTTCTCCTCGCGATCCAACCGATCACAGCACCGTTACTCCGGCACCTCCGAGTTCTTGGCACACGTTCAGCTCGATGACGATCCCCGGGCTCCGATCCAGCAAAGCGTCGGGGAAGAGTTCCGTCAGCACGACGGCGTGGTGACGATCTTGATGTGTTACCGGCGCAGGGCTTCGCCTAAGCACTGCAACGATATGACCGAGGTGGAATTTGGTGGAAGGGGGCACCGCACACGGCTAAGGAAAGATCTCAATGATCAATTGTGTGTCTATGGGGTGCCCCCTGCCCCCGTATATAAAGGATCCAAGGGGGAGTGGCTGGCCGGCCAAGCCTGGCGCGCCAGGAGAGTCCTACTCCCTCTGGGAGTAGGATTCCCCCCCCCCCCCCCAATCCTAGTTGGACTAGGATTCTCCAAGGGGGAGAGAGAGAGGGGAGGCCAGCCACCTCTCCTAGTCCAAATAGGACTAGGGGAAGGGGGGAGGCGCGCAGCCCATGAGGGCAGCCCTCTCACCTCTCCACCAAGGCCCATGTTGGCCCATTATGCTCCCGGGGGGTTCCGGTAACCCTCCCGGTATTCCGGTAAAATCCTGATTTCACCTGGAACACATCCGATGTCCAAACATAGGCTTCCAATATATCATTCTTTACGTCTCGACCATTTCGAGACTCCTCGTCATGTCCGTGATCACATCCGGGACTCCGAACTCCTTCGGTACTTCAAAATGCATAAACTCATAATAACTGTCATCGTAACGTTAAGCGTGCGGACCCTACGGTTCGAGAACAATGTAGACATGACCGAGACACGTATCCGGTCAATAACCAATAGCGGGACCTGGATGCCCATATTGGCTCCTACATATTCTACGAAGATCTTTATCGGTCAGACCGCATAACAACATACGTTGTTCCCTTTGTCATTGGTATGTTACTTGCCCGAGATTCGATCGTCGGTATCCAATACCTAGTTCAATCTCGTTACCGGCAAGTCTCTTTACTTGTTTCGTAATACATCATCTCGCAACTAACTCATTGGTTGCAATGCTTGCAAGGCTTATGTGATGTGCATTACCGAGAAGGCCCTGAGATACCTCTCCGACATTCGGAGTGACAAATCCTAATCTCGAAATACGCCAACCCAACAAATACTTTTGGAGACACCTGTAGAGCACCTTTATAATCACTCAGTTACGTTGTGACGTTTGGTAGCACACAAAGTGTTCCTACGGTAAACAGGAGTTGCATAATCTCATAGTTAAAGGAACATGTATAAGTCATGGATAAAAGCAATAGCAACATACTAAACGATCGGGTGCTATGCTAATGGAATGGGTCATGTCAATCAGATCATTCAACTAATGATGTGATCTCGTTAATCAAATAACAACTCTTTGTTCATGGTTAGGAAACATAACCATCTTTGATTAATGAGCTAGTCTAGTAGAGGCATACTAGTGACACTCTGTTTGCCTATGTATTCACACATGTATTATGTTTCCAGTTAATACAATTCTAGCATGAATAATAAACATTTATCATGATATGTAAGGAAATAAATAATAACTTTATTATTGCCTCTAGGGCATATTTCCTTCATGAATAGCTCATGTATCAACTAGGGTTGTCTGTATCTTCCATGCTAGGCGGGTTATTCTTAAGAGGAGTGGACTCCGCTCCTCATTCACGAGAAAATGGTTGGTCACTGGGATGCCCAGTCCCATGCTCTAAGCAAATCAAATCGAAATAATTACAAACAAAACTCCCCCAGGGCTATTGCTAGTTGGAGGCACTCGTTGTTTCGAGCAAGCCATGGATTGATGCCTGTTGGTGGTGGGGGAGTATAAACTTTACCATTCTGCTTGGGAACCGCCTATAATGTGTGTAGCATGGAAGATATCGAGATCTCTCGGTTGTTATGTTGACAATGAAAGTATGTCGCTCAAAATATTATTTATCTCTATTTCAAAATCGAGCTCTGGCACCTCTACAAATCCCTGCTTCCCTCTGAGAAGGGCCTATATATTTACTTTTATGTTGAGTCATCATCCTCTTATTAAAAAGCACCAGCTGGAGAGCACCGCTGTCATTTGCATCCATTGCTATTAGTTTATATTGGGTACGACTATGACTGGATCTCTTTTACCATGAATTACAATGTTTAGTCAGTCCTTGATCTTTAGAGGTGCTCTGCATTTATGTTTTGCGGTCTCGGAAAGGGCTAGCGAGATACCATCTTGTTATATCATATTATGATTGTCTTGAGAAAGTGTTGTCATCCGAGATATATTATTATTGCTCGCTAGTTGATTATGCCATTGATATGAGTAAACATAAGACCTAAATGTTATTTTGAATATGGTTAATTCATAATCTTTGCTGAAAACTTGAATGCTGGCTTTACATATTTGCAACAACAAGAGCAAACCGAGTTTGTAAAAGTTTTTCTTTATCACTTTCAGTTTGTCAACTAAATTGCTTGAGGACAAGCAAAGGTTTAAGCTTGGGGGAGTTGATACGTCTCCATCGTTTCTACTTTTCCAAACACTTTTGCCCTTGTTTTGGACTCTAACTTGCATGATTTGAATGGAACTAACTCGGACTGACGATGTTTTCAGCAGAATTGCCATGGTGTTATTTTTGTGCAGAAATAAAAGTTCTCGGAATGACCTGAAACTTCATGGAGAATATTTTTGGAACTAATAAAAAATATTGGCGAAAGAATCAAGGCCAGGGGCCCACACCCTGTCCACGAGGGTGGGGGCGCGCCTACCCCCTGGGCGCGCCCCCTGCCTCATGGGCCCCCTAGTGCTCCACCGACCTCAACTCCAACTCTATATATTCACGTTCGGGGAGAAAAAAATCAGGGAGAAGGATTCATCGCGTTTTATGATACGTAGCCGCCGCCAAGCCCTATTCTCTCGGGAGGGCTGATCTGGAGTCCGTTCGGGGCTCCGGAGAGGGGAATCCGTCGCTGTCGTCATCATCAACCTTCCTCCATCACCAATTTCATGATGCTCACCGTCGTGCGTGAGTAATTCCATCGTAGGCTTGCTGGACGGTGATGGGTTGGATGAGATTTACCATGTAATCGAGTTAGTTTTGTTAAGGTTTGATCCCTAGTATCCACTATGTTCTGAGATTGATGTTGCTATGACTTTCCTATGCTTAATGCTTGTCACTAGGGCCCGAGTGCCATGATTTCAGATCTGAACCTATTATGCTTTCATGAATATATGTGAGTTCTTGATCCTATCTTGCAGGCAATAGTCACCTACTATGTGTTATGATCCGGCAACCCCGAAGTGACAATAATCGGGACCACTCCCGGTGATGATCGTAGTTTGAGGAGTTCATGTATTCACTAAGTGTCAATGCTTTGGTCTGGTACTCTATTAAAAGGAGGCCTTAATATCCCTTAGTTTCCAATAGGACCCCGCTGCCATGGGAGGGCAGGCCAAAAGATGTCATGCAAGTTCTTTTCCATAAGCACGTATGACTATATTCGGAATACATGCCTACGTTACATTGATGAACTGGAGCTAGTTCTATGTCACCCTATGTTATAACTATTGCATGAGGAATCGCATCCGACATAATTCTCCATCACCGATCCAATGCCTACGAGATTTTTACATATTGTTCTTTGCTTAGTTACTTTATCGTTGCCACTGTTACAATTACTACAAAACTGCTAATGTTACTTTTGCCACTGTTACTGTTACTTCCATACTACTTTGCTACTAAATACTTTGCTGCAGATATTAAGTTATCCAGGTGTGGTTGAATTGACAACTCAACTGCTAATACTTGAGAATATTCTTTGGCTCCCCTTTTGTCAAATCAATAAATTTGGGCTGAATACTCTACCCTCGAAAACTGTTGCGATCCCCTATACTTGTGGGTTATCAGTTACCGCTTTGTTTAGCCCCTGTTATAGCGTTGCTAGTTGCAGGTGCAATTGCAGGTTGTTCCATGTTGGGACATGGATATCATGGGATATCACAATATCTCTTATTTAATTAATGCATATATATACTTGGTAAAGGGTGGAAGGCTTAGCCTTTTACCAGGTGTTTTGTTCCACTATTGCCGCCCTAGTTTCTGTCATACTGGTGTCATGTTCCTTGATTTTGCGTTCCTAACACGGTCAGGGTTTATGGGCCCCCTCGACGGTTCACTTTGAATAAAACTCTTCCAGCAAGGCCCAACATTGGTTTTAGCATTTGCCTAATAACAACTAAAACTTGCATAGGGACTTGCTGGTACCCAAGGATAATTAATCAACAAACTGGGCCAGTGCTCCTCATCAGTGTTGATCCACCTACCTAGTAGTTGGCGGTGCCGCCTCGGGGCAACTCGATGGTATTTTGGCTATCGTCCACTTTGCATCGACGATGTTGTCCTGAGAACGAGATACGCGCGGCTCTTATCGGGATGACGACACACCGAGTGGTCTTGCTGGTTTTGTTTTACCATTGTCGAAATATCTAGTGAACCGGGATTTCGAGCTTGATGGGGTGATTTCGGAATGGAGGATTTTCCTCCGCGTATCGTGAGAGTTTGTGATGGACTAAGTTGGGACACCCCTGCAGGGTTAAATCTTTCGGAAGTCGTGCCCACGGTTATGTGGAAGATTGCATTTTATAATATCCGGTTGTAGAGAACTTGACACCAGATCCAAAATAAAATACACCAACCGTGTGTGTAACCATGACCATCTCTTTTTGAATGAGTTCGAGAGGAGAATCCGGTGGGTTATGCTTGACTCGTAAGTAGTTCAGGATCGCTTCTTGATCATTACTAGTTTGCGACTATTGTGCGTAGCTTCTCTTCTTATTCTTGTACTCATAAGTTAGCCAGCATACAAATGCTTAGTGCATGTTGCAACCTCACCACTTATCCACTCCATACCCATTAAGCTTTGCTACTCTTGATACCCATGGTAATGGGATTGCTGAGTCCTCGTGACTCACATATTACTACAATAGTATATGCAGGTGCAGGTAATGCGATGATCTAACGGGAGAGTGATGCTTGCTTGTTTTGGAGTTCTTCTGCTTCTTCTTCTTTGATCAAGGGATAGGTTACGGGTCGGGAGCCTGGGATTAGCAGGGTGGATGTTCTTCTTATTTTTTGTTTGGTTTCATTTGTAGTCGGATCCTGCTCTTCTGTATGATGATTTCTATGTATTGATGTATTAATGTATTCATGTTGTAGTTTGTGGCTAGTGTAAGCCTTTATCTTGTATTCTCGTCTATTCAGTACATGGTATGTTGTAATGATATCCACCTTGCTATGCGCTCGAAATGCGGTTGTGCCCCAATCATGAATTCATAACGTGATTGGGATAGAATCGCATCTTGGGCGCAACATGAAGAATCAACAATATAAGATCTAAATTTATCACAAGCAAATACAACTGCTAAAAATTCCTTTTCAGTAGTAGCATAGTTTTGTTGAGAATTGTCTAGAGTTTTACTCGCACAATGGATAACATTTAATTTCTTATCAACTCTTTGTCCTAGAACAACACCAACAACATAATCACTAGCATCACACAGAATTTCAAAAGGCAAGTTCCAATCAGGTGGTTGAATAATATGTGTGGTAGTTAAGGCTTTCTTAAGTGCTTCAAATTCTTCTACACAATCATCATCAAAAACAAATGGAACATCCTTTTGTAAAAGATTTGTAAGAGGCCTAGAAATATTAGAGAAGTCTTTAATAAACCTCCTATAGAAACCAGCATGACCAAGGAAACTACAAATACCTTTAATATCTTTAGGACATGGCATTTTCTCAATTGCATCGACTTTAGCTTTATCCACCTCAATACCTCATTCAGAAATTTTATGTCCCAAGACAATACCTTCATTAACCATAAAGTGGCACTTCTCCCAATTCAAGACAAGATTAGTTTGCTCGCATCTTTGCAAAACTCGATCAAGCTTACTTAAGCAATCATCAGAAGAAGTTCTGTAAACAGAAAAGTCATCCATAAAAACCTCAACAATCTTTTCAAACAAATCAGAGAATATAGCACTCATACATCTTTGAAAGGTAGCATTTGCATTGCATAAACCAAAAGGCATACGTCAACGTATCTATAATTTTTTTTATTGTTCCATGCTATTATATTATCCATCTAGGATGTTTTATATGCATTTATATGCTATTTTATATGATTTTTGGGACTAACCTATTAACCTACAACCCAGTGCTAGTTTCTGTTTTTTCCTTGCTTTTGAGTCTTGCGGAAAAGGAAAACCAAACGGAGTCCAATTGAGCTGAAATTTGACGGAGATCTTTTTTGGACCAGAAGAAGCCCACGGAGTACCGGAGGTGGGCTAGAAGAGTCCCGAGGCCACCACGAGGGTGGGGGAGCACCCTACCCCCTGGGCGCGCCCCCTACCTCGTGGCCGCCTCGGCGACCCCCCCTGACTTGTTCCCGACTCCAACACCTCTTATATAACCCCAAACTTCCAGAAAGAAACCTAGATCGGGAGTTCTACCGCCGCAAGCCTCTGTAGCCACCGAAAACCAATCTAGACCCGTTCCGGCACCCTTTCGGAGAGGGGAATCCCTCACCGATGGCCATCTTCATCATCCTGGCGCTCTCCATGACGAGGAGGGAGTAGTTCATCCTCGGGGCTGAGGGTATGTACCAGTAGCTATGTGTTTGATCTCTCTCTCTCTCTCGTGTTCTTGAGGTGGTACGATCTTGATGTATCGCGAGCTTTGCTATTATAGTTGGATCTTATGATATTTCTCCCCCTCTACTCTCTTGTAATGGATTGAGTTTTCCCTTTGAAGTTATCTTATCGGATTGAGTCTTTAAGGATTTGAGAACACTTGATGTATGTCTTGCATGTGCTTATCTGTGGTGACAATGGGATATTCACGTGATCTACTTCATGTATGTTTTGGTGATCAACTTGCAAGTTCCATGACCTTGTGAACTTATGCATAGGGGTTGGCACATGTTTTCGTCTTGACTCTCTGGTAGAAGCTTTGGGGCACTCTTTGAAGTTCTTTCTGTTGGTTGAGTAGATGAATCTGAGATTGTGTGATGCATATCGTATAATCATACCCCACGGATACTTGTGGTGACATTGGAGTATCTAGGTGACATTAGGGTTTTGGTTGATTTGTGTCTTAAGGTGTTATTCTAGTACGAACTCTATAATAGATCGAACTGAAAGAATAGCTTCGTGTTATTTTACTACGGACTCTTGAATAGATCGATCAGAAAGGATACCTTTGAGGTGGTTTCGTATCCTAAAATAATCTCTTCATTTGTTGTCCTCTATTAGTCACTTTGGAGTGACTCTTTGTTGCATGTTGAGGGATAGTTATATGATCCGGTTATGTTATTATTGTTGAGAGAACTTGCACTAGTGAAAGTATGAACCCTAGGCCTTGTTTCAATGCATTGCAATACCGTTTGTGCTCACTTTTATCATTAGTTACCTTGCTGTTTTTTTTATTTTCTGATTACAAATACTCATACTATCATCCATATTGCACTTGTATCACCATCTCTTCACTGAACTAGTGGACCTATACAATTTACCATTGTATTGGGTGTGTTGGGGACACAAGAGACTCTTTGTTATTTGGTTGCAGGGTTGTTTGAGAGAGACCATCTTCATCCTACGCCTCCCATGGATTGATAAACATTAGGTCATCCACTCGAGGGAAATTTGCTACTGTTCTACAAACCTCTGCACTTGGAGGCCCAACAACGTCTACAAGAAGAAGGTTGTGTAGTAGACATCAATCAGTTTCTGGTGCCGTTGCCGAGGAGGTGATTGCTTGAAGGTATATCTTTAGATCTTGCAATCGAATCTTTTTGTTTCTTGTTTTATCACTAGTTTAGTCTATAAAAGAAACCTACAAAAAAAGGAATTGAGGGTGCCTGTCGGTGTACTAAAGTAGGGGTACCTTAGTACCCCGAACTTGTGCACGGGCAGTAGTAGCTTCCCGCGGCAAGGCTTGCCAGGGAAGCGACAAGAGTCTCCATGGCCCTTTCTGGGCCGGACGAAGGCCAAGTGATCGAGCCTAGAAGACCAGGCCCCGGCAAGAGGAGCTTGCCGGGGCGAGAAGGCGAGGTCCGGCAAGAGGAGCTTGCCGGGCCAAAGCGACAAGGCCCCGGCAAGAGGAGCTTGCTGGGACGACTAAGCCAAAGCACCAAGGCCCCGGCGGGAGGAGCTCGCCGGGACGGCCAAGCCAAGGCACCCCAAGAGAAGCCCGCCGCGGTGCTCCGCGCGCCCCGGCAAGGCCTGATGAGCGGCAAGCTCTCAGGTGCGGCAAGACAACCACCGCGGCAAGCCACTTGCCGCGGCGAACCACCACCTCAGGCGTGCGCTCCAGCTCACCTGCCCACGCGTCACTCTGGAGCTTCCCCAGAGACACACGGCGGGGCGCCGCGCAACCTGGGGCGCGCGCGTGGCATGCGACGTTGGCAGAGTCGCCCCCGTGGCAAGCGGAGGCGCCCCTAACGGTCCGCCTCGGCACTGTTCAGGCGATCCAGACGGGCATTTAATGCCTTTGTCCCCCGCCGTCAGAGTTAGGTGCGATAGCACTGTGCGACCTCTGTTCGCACAGCTCCTTGCCATTTTTGCCCTCACCTGTGTCGCTACCTGTGGGAAACCCCTTAGCATATAAAAGGAGGCCCATGCGCACGTAGGAGGGGGGATGGAACCATAGAGGGGATCGAACCCTAGAGGGGGGAACCCTAGAGAGATCGAACCCTAGAGGAGGAGAGGGATCCAGACCCGAAGAAGGACACCCAGTAGACCCTCGTCTACGTCCAGCTCCAACTTACTGTAGCTTCTTGCGCTCCAGAGCAAGAACTCTAATCAACCAGACAAGCAGCAGTAGGGTTTTACGCATCCATGCGGACCGAAGCTGGGTAAAATCGTTGTGTGTGTGTGTCGCCTCGATCTGCTCTTTGTGCAACCTCCGCCCCCCGCCGAACCGACAAGGGGCTCCGTCCCCATAGGTGCTCGTGGAGGCCGATATCCCCCGACAGTGCCTCATATGCTTCATCTTTTTAATATCTTCCATGAAAATAAGGATTTCTATAATTGTGCCAAAGTGTTAGAAGAAGAATGTATTAGAATGTTTGGCACTAAATCTTTGAATGATGAGCATGATTTCAATGTTATTAGTATGAACTCATTGAATATCCATAGTACTAATGATGATTGCACTAGTCATGATGAAAATGTCTCTTATAAGCACGTCAATTTTTGTGGAGTGCATAGAGTTTGCAAGTACACACCAAAAAGGGAAGATAGATTTTGCAACAGGCATAAGTATTTAGAAACTAAATGGTTGCAAGAGAGGCTACATGCTTGTGCTGAAAATTTAAAATTTCTTTGCCATCCTTGTGAACTTTGCAATGAACGTGATCATTTAAATCCCCAATGAAAATTGTTTCATGATCGTATCGTGTCCAAACTTTTTGATGACTTGATTTCCCTTGCACATCATAATGAACTTAGTTTGCTTTTGGGTTATGAAGAAATGAAACGTATAACTAAGGATATGCCAGAATTTGTCCTTGATAAAGTTCTTGATTTTGATCTAGAAGAAATTTTTATGTATTGTGCGGTGAATTGCATTGAAAATCCTTATTTTGCCAATTACATAAAGACAAGAAAACAAATAGAAGATGAAGAGAATAATGAAAGGGAAGAGATTTCCCAATATCCTCCTATTCTTTCTTATGATGAATCGGGTAACGAGGAAGAGCTTTCTATTCAACCAATCTCATTAATAAGGAGCTCCAAAAAGAGGATTAAACCCACACATGATGCCAAGAAGGAAAAGAAAAGACGGAGAAGCAAAGGTAAAAAGGTATCCCTCCCAAATGATGTTGCTTCTATTACTCATTGTGATGATGATAATTACTATAGTATCAATGGTTCTATCCATACTGTTAATGATGAGAGTGATTATGCTTATGATATGAAAATACCCAAGCTTGGGGATTCTATGATTGATGAGAATGACATGTTTGAGAATTTATTTGCTACAATTGATGTTTGTCCCAAGCTTGGGGAGCTATGCTTTATGAAGATGATATGTTTAACCTCCCATATTTTGATATGCAAATTTATTATGATGATAACATGTCTCCTATGTATGATGATTATATTGATGAAAGTGGATTTGGAGAGGTCATGACTTTGTTTAGTAATGATTCCACTATCTTGGAAGAGGTTTCAATTGATTATGATGAGAACAAAGTTGCTACTTATAATGATTATTTTGATGACACTTATGCTATAAAAAGTAGTGATGGTTATATTTATAAAACTTGTCATGATTATGATTACCCTTTTTCTGAACATTACTCTTTTAATGTGGAAACAATTTATAGTATTCGAGTTTCTTATGATACTCCCACTATTCCGAATGAGAAGAATTTTGCTTATGTGGAGAGTAATAAAATTTCTATGCTTGTAGATCATGAAAAGAATGCTTTATGTGATGGTTATATTGTTGAATTCATTCATGATGCTACTGAAAATTATTATGAGGGAGGAACATATGCTTGTAGGAATTGCAATAATATCAAGTTCCCTCTCTATGTGTTGAAAATCTTGAAGCTATGCTTGTTTTGCCTTCCTATGCAAGTTGATTATTGTTCCCATAAGTTGTTTGCTCACAAAATCCCTATGCATAGTAAGTGGGTTAGACTTAAATGTGCTAGTCATATTCTTCATGAGTCTCTCTTTAAGTTTCAATTCTTATCTTTTATGTGAGCATCATTGAAATCATCATGCCTAGCTAGGGGCATTAAACGATAGCGCTTGTTGGGAGGAAACCCAATTTTATTTTTGTTCTTCGCCTTTTGCTCCTGATTAGTCATAAATAATTAATCTAGCCTCTGGTTAGATGTGGTTTTATGTTTGTAACATCCCAAAATTCTAAATTTTGGAATGTTATAATAAATAGATAGATTTGATTGATTGTTTGATTGATTGAAAGTGAGTGAATTTGAAATCTTTTGAAAGTTAAATGAGAGGGAATAAAAGGACTTTCCCAAACATTCATATTGCTTTTATGATCTCCGTGAATTCAAATACTTTTCATCACAAAACCCTGGAGAGAAGATGACATGACTTCTTCCATTTATTTAAATGACAAGGGGTGTTAAAAATATTTGAATATCAGTTGAAAATATTTCAAATTCAGAAACTTCAAGCAACTCAATGATTTTCATGAGAGAAGATAAAATGACTTCTTCAAATTATGAAATATGAGTTGGGAGTTTCAAGGATCAAATTCAAAGTCCTTTTGAAATTATTTTCAATTTGGAATTATTTGAGTTTTATTCAAATTATTTTTCTCCAAAAAATAAAATATATGGAAATTAGGGTAACATGATTCCCTACAAACAGAAAATTGGAGATAAATAAATTTGAAGTCATTTCGGTATTTCTAAAATGATTCTTATTGGATGTTATTAGACCAGTAGCACTTTTTGAATTATCTGGATTTGTGTGGATTTTATTTGGCATTATAAAAATGTTTCACGTCATAGAAAATCTTTTTCCGAAAATTTTGATATATTATATGCCTATGTAAATTTTTATTTTGCTTTTATTTTATTTTATTTTGTTTTTTTTTCTGGAAAATGTTAAAAAAAACATTCCTCCTTCGCAGCCGAAGTGGACCGGCCCAACAGGCCACGACCCGGCCCAGCCAGTGCCCCGACCACCTCGTCCCCGACGCGGGACGACTCCCGCCGCCGCACGCCGGCGAGTCTGCCTTGGCTACGCTACCGCCGCCGGCTTACCCCGCCCCCTCCTCCACGTCTCGTATGCCCCTTAAATACCGGAGCACCAGGCCCCGTTTCCCTTCTCCTCCCCGTCCCGCAGCTCCGCAGCGCCGCCGCCGCCAGATCTCGCCACCGCCGCCGCAGCTCCACTGCTCCTCGCTTCGCCTCGCCGCCGCTGCATCGCGCCGCTGCCCGCGCCGCCCTCTGCCGCATCCGCCGCTCGCCGCCTCCCCTTGCCGCTCGCCCGCGTCTCGCCCCATCGCCGGAACCGCCGCCGACATCGCCGGATCTTGCCGCCGCCGTGGTAACCACCCCGGTTTATTCTCGGTTTAGTTTGGTTCTTAAAAAAACCCTAGATTGTTTTTTTATATAAAACCGGTTTTGATTAGGTTTATTTATTTAGAGAACGTTTGCTGGATAGGTTTAGGAAACGAACGTTTGCTTTTTAGTCTTTTTCTTTTTCTGTTTTAATTTCGTCAGGGACCCATCCGTGAATAATTTCTTTGCGGACCAGCCCCTGGTTTTCAAACGACCACATCTTTTTACTCGTTAGTCCAAATTCAACGAAACCAACGCTCATGTCTTCGTTATGATCTCCTCTATCCAGTAAAACAACTTAAACATGTTTTTGAAATTTTAAAAATTTGAATTAGATTAGATTTGTATTCAAACTTCGTTTGATCATAATTTGAGTTTCGTAGCTCCGTTTGAGTTGATTCTTTTTGCAAATTAAAGCTCTTGACCTAAACTTTCTGATAAGGCCAAATTCACATAATTTTGGTACTGTTATAAATTGTTTTATGTTACAAGAGTTATTTGTTTGGTTTTGATGTTTTCCGAATCGTTCTTTGTTCTTCCTGATCTTTTGAGTGATTGCTTATGTGTGGTTACTATTGCTTGCTTACGATAGATTGACCGAAGTGTGACGAGTAGATCTATCAAGAGTTTTGAGTGCGAATCATCTTCATCAACATTGCATGCAAGTTCACACTTTGATCATATCCCTTTCATACCTAGTTTATATTGCATTAGATCAATCCTCAAACATTGCATGATTAGGATCCAATTAAATTGTGGGATGGGAAGTAGATGAGGTAGTACCTATTACCTGTTTATTATTGAACCCTTGGGAGTTACTATTACGTTATGCTTATATTGCCATGCTATGCTCGTAGACGTGGATTGGGTTTTGAGAGTATTTCATGACAGATGTGATATTGTTAATTAATGGTTTACTTAAGGTCGCAACTTAAACACACATCTGGGTGGATTGAGGCACCTGGGTATTTCAGGACTTGCCTGTCTAGGCACCTGGGTATTCCAGGACTTGCCTGTTTTTCTTTTGGACCGCCACCCAGGCTCAAAGGGATCATGAGATTATTCATACTAGAAACTTCCGTGTGCAGCCACAAGCCATTATGGGCTCTGGCATAGTTGACTAAGTCATGCGAACTCTTACAGTGGTAGACTAGCAGATGTAGGGGATGTAGGTTGGTACGGTCTATCACAACGTAAGGTGCTAGCGCTTTCTGAAAGAGTATGTCTCGGTCATCCGTTTCTCAAACATCATGTATTGCGAGAAATCCAACGGAGGCGATCGAGTCTTGTGGGGAAAAGTGCGCAAACCTCTGCAGAGTGTACAAACTAATCATGATTAGCCGTGTCCCCGGTTATGGACATTTTGAGTATCTAGTTCTTGGATTATCCTGTTGATCTCATCATGTTACTTAAATAATTTTTTGGGTTTAATGATGATGCTTAATTGGGATTGAGAATGCTGTCAACCATTATCAATGTTTAACAACCACCATGATAGTTAAATAAAATATATTTCTTTGCAGTAGGGAAAAATTGGCTTTTCGCAAAAACATTATAACCATAGAGCTTTTCCACCAGCCATATATGCATGTAGTGATAGCCATTGTTCATCATTTTCTCTATGGTGTGAATTTGCCAGTACATTCAATGTACTGACCCGTTTCGGGATGCAACGTCTCATGTTGCAGGTTTCTTACGACGAGTAAGTGATACATTAGGGTTACGATTTCTAAACTCAACTTTGCCGTTGGTGTTGATGGGAATCCACAACCTTGTTGCTTCCGCTATTTGGATTGAGGTAATAGTATTTACGTTACTTTATACATGTGATTTACCTCTGTTATAAATCCTTCGAGTACTGTGTGTGTCAGCATACCGATCCAGGGATGACACTTAAGCATAGAGACTTGATCCATTCGGGTCGGGTCACTACAATGTTTTAGTTAGTGTTTGTGCCAAGTGGAACCTTTGGGAAGACTTGGGGAAGTCTTTATGATCTTGCTGTAAAAAATAGAAACTTTTGTGCTCACGAGATTAGCTGCCATTTTTTAGTGGAGAGTGCTTTTAGGTTGATTATTTTTGCAAATGATTAATAGACAAATTACTCAGGTCCACCAAGTTATTTCAGAATTTTTGGAGTTACAGAAGTATTCGAATGATACATATTACTACAGACTGTTCTGTTTTTGACAGATTCTGTTTTCTATGTGTTGTTTGCTTATTTTGATGAATCTATGAGTAGTATCGGAGGGTATGAACCATAGAGAAGTTGTAATACAGTATATATTACACCAATATGAATTTAGAATGAGTTCACAACAGTACTTAAGTGGTGGTTTTATTTTCTTATACTAACAGAGCTTACGAGTTTTATGTTGAGTTTTGTGTTGTGAAGTTTTCAAGTTTTGGGTAAAGATTCGATGGACTTTGGAATAAGGAGTGGCAAGAGCCCAAGCTTGGGGATGCCTCGGAAGGCATCCACTCACTCGTCTTCATTCATCGGTAACTTTACTTGGAGCTATATTTTTATTCACCACATGATATGTGTTTTGCTTGGAGCGTCATTTTATTTTATTTTGTTTTGCTTGCTGTTTGAATAAAATACCAAGATATGAAGTTCTTAAATGTTAGAGAGTCTTCACATCATTACATAATTATTCAACTACTCATTGATCTTCACTTATATCTTTTGGAGTAGTTTCTCATTTGCTCTAGTGCTTCACTTATATCCTTTTAGAGCACGGCGGTGATTTTATTTTGAAGAAATAGACGAACTCTCATGCTTCACTTGTATTGTTTTGAGAGTCTTAAACAGCATGGTAATTTGCTTTGGTTATGAATTTAGTCCTAATATGATGGGCATCCAAGATGGGTATAATAAAAACTTTCATATAAGTGCATTGAATACTATGAGAAGTTTGATACTTGATGATTGTTTTGAGATATGAAGATGGTGATATTAGAGTTGTGCTAGTTGAGTAATTGTGAATTTGAGAAATACTTGTGTTGAAGTTTGCAAGTCCCATAGCATGCACGTATGGTAACCGTTGTGTGGCAAATTTGTAACATGACGTGTTCTTTGATTGTCATGCTTATGAGTGGCGGTCCGGGACAAGCGATGGTATTTTCCTACCAATCTATACCCCTAGGAGCATGCACGTAATGCTTGGTTTTTGATGACTTGTAGATTTTTGCAATAAGTATGTGAGTTCTTTATGACTAATGTTGAGTCCATGGATTATACGCACTCTCACCTTCCATCATTGCTAGCCTCTTCGGTATCGTGCATTGCCCTTTCTCACCTCGAGAGTTGGTGCAAACTTCCTCGATGCATCCAAACCCCGTGATATGATATGCTCTATCACACATAAACCTCCTTATATCTTCCACAAAACATCCACCATACCTACCTATTATGGCATTTCCATAGCCATTCCGAGATATATTGCCATGCAACTTTCCACCGTTTCATCTATTATGACACACTTCATCATTGTCATATTGCCTTGCATGATCATGTAGTCGACATCGTATTTGTGGCAAAGCCACCATGCATAATTTCATACATGTCACTCTTGATTCATTGCCCATCCCGGTACACCGCCGGAGGCACTCATATAAAGTCATACTTTGTTTTAGTATCGAGTTGTAATCTTTGAGTTGTAAATAAATAGAAGTGTGATGATCATCATTAATAGAGCATTGTCACCAAAAAAGGAAAGGCCAAAAAAAGGGAGTTCAAATAAAAAATAAAAAAGGGGAGGCCAATTTAAAAAAGGCCAAATAAAAAAAAAGAAAAAAGCGACAATTCTACTATCCTTTTTCCACACCTGTGCTCCAAAGTAGCACCATGATCTTCATGATAGAGAGTCTCCTATGTTGTCACTTTCATATACTAGTGGGAATTCTTTCATTATAGAACTTGGCTTGTATATTCCAACAATGGGCTTCCTCAAATGCCCTAGGTCTTCGTGAGCAAGCAAGTTGGATGCACACCCACTTAGTTTCTTTTGTTGAGCTTTCATACATTTATAGCTCTAGTGCATCCGTTGCATGGCAATCCCTACTCCTTGCATTGACATCAATTGATGGGCATCTCCGTAGCCCATTGATTAGCCATGTCAATGTGAGACTTTCTCCTTTTTTGTCTTCTCCACACAACCCCCATCATTATATTCTATTCCACCCATAGTGCTATGTCCATGGCTCACGCTCATGTATTGCGTGAAATTTGAAAAGGTTTGAGAATACTAAAGTATGAAACAAGTGCTTGGCTTGTCATCGGGGTTGTGCATGATGGGAGCATTTTGTGTCACGATAATGAAGCATGGCCAAACTATATGATTTTGTAGGGATGAGCTTTCTTTGGCTATGTTATTTTGAGAAGACATAATTGCTTGGTTAGTATACTTGAAGTATTATTATTATGTCAATATTAAACTTTTGTCTTGAATCTTTCAGATCTGAACATTCATGCCACAATAAAGAAAATTACATTAATAAATATGTTAGGTAGCATTCCACATCAAAAATTCTGTTTTTATCATTTACCTACTCGAGGACGAGTAGGAATTAAGCTTGGGGATGCTTGATACATCTCCAACGTATCTATAATTTTTTATTGTGCCATGCTATTATATTATCCATCTAGGATGTTTTATATGCACTTATATGATATTTTATATGATTTCTGGGACTAACCTATTAACCTAGAGCCCAGTGCCAGTTTTTATTTTTTTGCTTGTTTTTGAGTCTTGCAGAAAAGGAAAACCAAACAGAGTCCAATTGAGATGAAATTTGACGAAGATCATTTTTTGACCAGAAGAAGCCCATGGAGTACGAGGGTGGGGGCGCGCCCTACCCCCCTGGGCGCGCCCCCTATCTCGTGGCCGCCTTGGGGACCCCCTGACTTGTTTCTGACTCCAACGCCACTTATATAACCCCAAACTTCCAGAAAGAAACCTAGATCGGGAGTTCCGCCGCCGCAAGCCTCTGTAGCCACCGAAAACCAATCTAGACCCGTTTCGGCACCCTGCCGGAGAGGGGGAATCCCTCTCCGGTGGCCATCTTCATCATCCTGGCGCTCTCCATGACAAGGAGGGAGTAGTTCACCCTCGGGGCTGACGGTATGTACCAGTAGCTATGTGTTTGATCTCTCTCTCTCTCTCTCTCTCGTGTTCTCGAGGTAGTACGATCTTGATGTATCGCGAGCTTTGCTATTATAGTTGGATATTATGATGTTTCTCCCCCTCTAGTCTCTTGTAATGGATTGAGTTTTCCCTTTGAAGTTATCTTATCGGATTGAGTCTTTAAGTATTTGAGAACACTTGATGTATGTCTTGCATGTGCTTATCTGTGGTGACGATGGGATATTCACGTGATTTACTTGATGTATGTTTTGGTGATCAACTTGCGAGTTCCATGACCTTGTGAACTTATGCATAGGGGTTGGCACACGTTTTTGTCTTGACTCTCCGGTAGAAGCTTTGGGGCACTCATTGAAGTTCTTTGTGTTGGTTGAATAGATGAATCTAAGATTGTTTGATGCATATCGTATAATCATACCCGCAGATACTTGTGGTGACATTGGAGTATCTAGGTGACATTAGGGTTTTGGTTGATTTGTGTCTTAAGGTGTTATTCTAGTACGAACTCTATGATAGATCAAACAGAAAGAATAGCTTCGTGTTATTTTACTACGGACTCTTGAATAGATCGATCAGAAAGGATAACTTTGAGGTGGTTTTGTACCCTACAATAATCTCTTCGTTTGTTCTCCTCTATTAGTGACTTTGGAGTGACTCTTTGTTGCATGTTGAGGGATAGTTATATGATCTAGTTATGTTATTATTGTTGAGAGAACTTGCACTAGTGAAAGTATGAACCCTAGGCCTTGTTTCAACGCATTGCAATACCGTTTGTGCTCACTTTTATCATTAGTTACCTTGCTGTTTTTCTATTTTCCGATTACAAATACTCATATCTATGATCCATATTGCACTTGTATCACCATCTCTTCGCCGAACTAGTGCACCTATACAACTACCATTGTATTGGGTGTGTTGGGGACACAAGAGACTCTTTGTTATTTGGTGGCAGGGTTGTTTGAGAGAGACAATCTTAATCCTACGCCTCCCACGGATTGATAAACCTTAGGTCGTCCACTTGAGGGAAATTTGCTACTGTCCTACAAACCTCTGCACTTGGAGGCCCAACAACGTCTACAAGAAGAAGGTTGTGTAGTAGACATGAACGTCTATAAGCATAAGTTCTAAAAGGACAAGTAAAGGTGGTTTTCTCTTGATCAGGTTGTGGAACAGGTATTTGAGAAAAAAGAGAATATCCATCAAGAAAGCAAAAGTGTGTGTGCCTAGATAATCTTTCTAGCATTTGACCATTAAAAGGCAAAGGTTAATGATCTTTTCTAGTTGCTTTATTTAATTTTCTAAAATCAATTACCATTCTATAGCCAGTGATAATTATTTGTGGAATGAGTTCATTTTTATCATTAGGAACAACAGTAATACCTCCCTTCTTATAGACACAATGAACGGGACTTACCCATCTAGTATCAGCTATGGGATAGATTATACCTGCTTCCAGAAGCTTTAATATTTTTAGTTCTTACCACTTCTTTCATTTTATGATTCAAACATCGTTGCTGATCAACAACGTGTTTAGCATCAGGTTCCATATTAATCTTATCCTGACATAGAGTGGGACTAATGCCCTTATGATCATTAAGAGTATATCCAATAGCAGCTCGGTGCTTTTTTAGAATTTTCATTAATCTTTCTTCTTCATGTTCTGAAAGGTTAGCACTAATAATAACAGGATAAATCCTTTTCTCATCAAGATAAGCATATTTGAAAGTTTTTGGCAATTGTTTTAATTCAACCACAGGATCACCCTTAGGTGGAGGAGGACCTCCTAGAGTTTCAATAGGCAAATTGTGTTTAAGCAGAGCTCGTAGTTCAAAGAATATTTTATCTATTTCATTTCTTTCATGCATATGCATATCATTTTCGTGGTCTAGCAAATATTGTTCTAATGGATCAGTAGGAGGAATGACAATAGAAGCAAGACCAATTGTTTCATCTTTACTAGGTAAATATCTCTTATGATGTTTTCTACTAAACTTAGAAAAATTAAACTCATGAGACTCATCACCAAAACTAACACCGACGGCTTGTTTCCAACAATCTATTTTAGCATTAACGGTGTTCGAGAAAGGTCTCCCAAAGATAATGGGACAAAAGTCATCTTGTGGGGAACCAAGAACTAGAAAATCAGTAGGATATTTTATTTTCCCACACAAGACTTCAACATCTCTAACAATCCCAAGTGGTGTGATGGTGCCTCTATTAGCAAGTTTAATAGTAACATTTATGTCTTCTATTTCAGTGGGTTATCTTCATAATTTCTTGGTATAAGGTAAAAGGAATAGCACTCATGCTAGAACCTAAATCACATAAACCATGATAACAGTGATCTCCTATTTTGACTGAGACAATAGGCATGCCAACCACATGTCTATGTTTATCTTTTTCATCGGGTTTAGCAATTCTAGCAGCTTCATCACATAAGTAAATAACATGCCCATCTATATTTTCTACCAAGAGATCTTTAACCATAGAAACTCTAGGTTCTTCTTTGATTTGTTCAACGAGTTTAGGTGCTCTAATATTACTTTTATTGACCACGGCTGAAACCTTAGCATGTTCCTTTATCCTAATAGGGAAAGGTGGTTTTTCAATACAAGCAGTAGGAACAACTGGGTCAACATTGTAAACGATAGTTTCATCTTTAACCACAATCGGTTCTTCAATTTCTTATTTAATAGGTGGATGATATTTAAACCACTTCCCCTTTGGGATATCAACATGAGTAGCAAATGATTCACAGAAAGAAGCTACTATCTCAGAGTCAAGTTCATATTTAGTGCTAAACTTGTGAAAAGCATCAGTATTCATAAAATTGTTAACACAATCAAACTTAAGCTTAATACATGACTCTTTACCTTCGTCGACTTCCCAATCTTTAGAGTTGTGTTTAATTATTTCTAAAAGATCCCACCTGAATTCAATAGTCTTCTTCATAAAAGAACTAGTACAAGAAGTATCGAGCATGGATTGATCATCACGAGAAAGCCGAGCATAAAAATTCTGAATGATAATTTCTTTTGAGAGCTCATGATTGGGGAATGAATATAACATTGAATTTACCTTATCCCAAGCCATAGTGATACTTTCTCCTTCACGAGGCCAAAAATTATATATATAATTCCGATCATGATGAACTAGATGCATAGGATAATTTTTTTGGGTGAAATTCCAACTTCAGTCGATTCCAGTTCCAAGATCCAATATCATCGCATAACATGTACCATGCCAATGATTTTCCCCTCAAATATAAAGGGAAAACCTTCTTCTTAGCTTCGTCTGTGGGTAAACCCGCAAGCTTAAATAATCCACAAATTCCATCTACATATATCAAGTGCAAATCAGGATGTTCGGTTCCATCTCCTGCATAAAGATTAGCTAGCAGTTGTTCTATAATACCCGAAGGAATTTCTTAACCAATATTTTCAGTAGGTGCAGTAGGTTGAGGGGCAACTAATTGTGGTTCTGTTCGAGGTGAAGATACCCCAAACAAACCCCTCAAAAGATTGTTCTCCATAGTAACACGTGGCAATAAATTTTAGCACGTACTAATAATTTTTCCTCCCCAATTTCCACTTACCAAGAGGGCTTCACTCCCCGGCAACGGCGCCAGAAAAGAGCCCTGATGACCCACAAGTATAGGGGATCAACCGTAGTCCTTTCGATAAGTAAGAGTGTCGAACCCAACGAGGAGCAGAAGGAAATGACAAGTTGTTTTCAGCAATGTAATTTTCTGCAAGCACTGAAATTGTCGGTAAAAGGTAGTTTGTAACCAGTAAGTAACGGTAACGGTAAATAAAATGCAGCAAGTTAGCCCAATCCTTTTGTGGCAAAGTACAAGCCAAAATGGTCTCTTATGATAAGCAAAGCGTTCTTGAGGGTACACGAAAATTTCATCTAGTCAGTTTCATCATGTTTGTCCGATTTGTTCGCTACTTTGATAATTTGATATGTGGGTGGACCAGTGCTGAGGTGTTGTTCTTACATGAACAAGCCTCCTACTTATGATTAACCCCCTCGCAAGCATCCGCAACTATGAGAAAAGTATTAAGATAAAATATAACCATAGCATTAAACTTTTGGATCCAAATCGATCCCTTACAGAATAGCGCATAAACTAGGGTTTAAGCTTCTGTCACTCTAGCACCCCATCATCTAATAACTACTCCACAATGCATTCCCTTAGGCCCAAATATGGTTCAGTTTCATGTATTTGACGTTCACATGACACTACTAAGGGAATCACAACATACATACCATCAAAATATCAAACACATATCAAGTTCACATGATTACTTGCAACAAGATTTCTCCCGTGACCTCAAGAACAAAATTACATACTCACAAATGATAATCATGCTCAAGATTAGAGGGGTATTAAATAGAATAATGGATCTGAACATATAATCTTCCGCCAAATAAACCATATAATAATCAACTACAAGATGTAATCAACACTACTAGTCACTCACAAGCACCAATCTAAGGTTCTGACGCAAAGATTGAACGCAAGAGATGAACTAGGGTTTGGGAGGAGATGGTGTTGTTGAAGATGTTGATGGAGACTGCCCTCCCCAAGATGGGAGAGTTGTTGGTGATGATGATGATTTCCCCCTTCAGGAAGGAAGTTGCCCCAGAGGAATCGCTCCGCCGGAGGGCAAAAGTGCTCCTGCCCAAGTTCCACCCCGAGACGGTGTCGCGTCGTCCCAAAAATGCTCCCCTTTTTTTTGAAGTCAAAATGACTTATATACCATAAGAGGGGCACCGGAGGTGGTCGAGGAGGGCACAACCCACCAGGGCGCGCCTGGGCTCCTTAGCACGCTCAAGTGGGTTGTGCCCACCTGGCGGGCCCCCTCTGGTGGTTATTTGCTCCAATATTCCTCATATATTCCTAAACAATTCTCCGTAAATTTTTAGCTCATTTGGAGATGTGCAGAATAGGTAACTCTGGCGTAGCTTTTCCAGGTCCAGAATTCCAGTTGCCGGTATTCTCCCTATTTACATAAACCCTTGCATATTATGAGAGAAAATGCATTAGAATTACTCCAAAAAGCATTCTTATGCATAAAAAACGTAGTAAATAACAGTAGGTAAACATGATGCAAATTGGACGTATCATGGAACCTTTCACACGGACACTACAAAAAAAGACACATCCGTGACATTTTGGCCAAACAAATTTTTTCTGTCAAGCTTATGTCACTTCTATGATGATAATTGTTACAAAAACCGTATCATCCTAGATGTGGTGGGCTCCTACTTCTACGACAAAAAATCATGACAGAAAATGAGCTTTTCATCCTGGGCAAGCCGGAGACGCAGCTGCATGACATTCTTTGGGCCGTCCATGACGAAAAAACCGTGGTAGAAGCGAGGGTGAGGAAAATATTGGGGAGTTACCGGTTACGGTGGGTGGTCGGGGTCGAGCGGTGCACGGAGGGATTGCGCGTTTCCCTCGTACACGTACGCGCGTGGGTGCGAGGCGTTGTGCTCTAAATGAACCCGAGCGAGGCGCTCGCCTACTAAAACCGAGCGATTGCACTGCAGGCTACGCGTTACTAAACCCAAGCGATCGATCGATCTGGATATTAACTGAACCCGATCGAGCGATTTCTTCCCTACTGCTGCTAACTGAAGCCGATCGAACCTGCTGCCTCTTGATGAACAGTTAGCGTTGTTGGGGTTGGATGAATAGAACTCCGTGGTAGTAGCTAGAGGTCGTTGCCGCTGGATGAACAGGACCCCGATCGAGCCGGTTGGGGTGGATGAACAGGACCCCATGGAGGGCTGGTTGAACAGTAACCAGTGGAGGGCTGGATGAATAGTAGCCCGTGGAGGGGTGGTTGAACAGTAGCCAGTGGAGGCTGGATGAACAGGAGCCCGTGGATGAACAGTAGCTGGTGGAGGCAGGAGGGAGGCGCCGTGGATGATCAGTCGCAGGTGGAGGCTCAAGGAGGTCGACGGTGGATGAGCAGTAGCCCGTGATGGCTGGAGCGAGTCAGTAGATGGTGGATGAACAGTAGCCCGTGGAGTCCCGTTTTGTGTACGCCACACCCCTCCTGATGAATAGGACCCCATTTCGACAGTAGGAGGTCGAAGAGAAGTCTGTTTCCTCTGTTTTGCGTTACGCCACACCCTTCCCGATCAACAGGACCCCGTTTCGACCATAGGAGGTCGAAGAGAAGTCTGTTTCCTCCATTTTGCAGTACGCCAGACCCCTCGCAGTGAACAGCATCCCATTTTGACCGTAGGCGGTCGAACATAAGGCCGTTTCCTCCGTTCTGTGGTACGCCAGGCCTCATTTCAGCTGTTTCGTCCAAGCCAGTAGGCTCCCGATGAACAGGACGCATTTTGTTGCCTCCTGATGAACAAGACGACGCAGTTTCTCCGTTCTGACCCAGCCGGTTGGCTGCCGATGAACAGGACACCATCGCTGCTCTCCGCTGCCTCTCCATGTACACAAGCCCTGGCTGTACATATGCACGAGTAGCGTTCGAGACCCCGCCTGTATGTACGTATGTGGTCGTATTTACTTTCTTGCACCCTGGTTGTACGTACGTGTACACGATATTGATAGGACTGCGTGACACGCTACGTCTGCGCCTCTACTACGACATGTGCCCTTCCTTTCGTGGCCACGGTTCATCGCTGCAGCCTGTAGACAGACCGATTGACCAGTATGTACGTACATGCTCGCGACCAGACAGACAACCCTACGTACAGTTCGACCGGGTGGGTCCCAGCTGTCAGCGAACATATAGCTGGTGGGTCCCAGCTGTCAGGGGGAGTATCATATTTTTTACCCGTAATATGGACACACTTCCTTGCATGCGAAGATGTAGAAGGTGGGTCCCATCAGTTAGGGGGGGAAATTGTTTTTTCGCGAAATATGGTGGCCTGTCCGGTAGGTGCCTGCTGTCAGGTGGAGGAATCATTATTTTGCGTGTAATAAGGAGGCACTTACTTGCTGCGGCCGTGGACCCAGTTGCCAGCCTCTCCACGTACAGTACTCTTCCGATGGAAGTCTATTCCTTGACCACATTGACCACGCCATGCCTAGGAAGGGGACGACGCGGAGCCGGAGAGGATGCGGCAGCGGATGCCCACTCGGAGAGGAGTACGAGGGTTGACTGGTTTGGCTACGGTGTGAGGCTGTCGTCGCCGCATACTAACAGGGGTTGTGGGTGAGTAGAGGGATGGCCTGGCCAAAGGTTGGAGTAGGGTGGGGTGATTAGGCCTGCGCGGCAGCAGAGCCGACCATGGGAGGCAGGAGCAAGCGGCACGACCGACGCTGATTTGGGCGGCTGGAGTAAGAAGACCAAAGGTTGAAGAAGCACTACGGCCGTTGGATGGACATCATACGGTCACTGCAGCTAGAATTGTTCATATTGACTAAGTTGACAAAGCCCTCCGTCTGCGTCAGTAGGCCCACAAGTCAGCCTCCCACTATGGTGGGTCCTAGCTAGCAGGGGTTGTATTCATTTTTTGTGTGTGTAGTAAGGAGGCACTTCCTTGCATGCGAAGATATAACTGGTGGGTCCGAGCTATCAGCGGGGAACATTTTTTTCGCGAAATACAAAGGCCCTTCCGATGGGTCCCAGCTGTCAGGTGGCGGAATCATTATTTTGCATGTAATAAGGAGGAATTTCCTTGCGTGCGGCCATGGACCCAGCTGTCAGCCTCTGCACGTACAGTCCACTTCCGATGGATGTCGTTCGTTGACCACATTGACCATGCTGCGCCGAGAGCACCAGGACGGTGGACGACGGCGAGGCCTAGGAAGGGAACGACATGGAGCCAGGGAAGACTCGGCAGTTGTTTCCCAAGCGAAGGGGGAGTACATGAATGGCTAGGCCAGCGATGGGAGTACGGTGGGGCAGTGAGGCCTGTGCGGCAGCATAGCCGGGCGCGAGAGGAGGGAGCAGGCAGTCCCACCGGCGCTTGTTTGAGTGGTTGGAGCTGGAAGAGCGGAGATTGAAGAAGCGCGACGGCCGTTGGATGGACATCCCACAATCATTGCTCTCGTGTGTTGACTAAGTTACACGGCGTTGCGTGTGCGTCAACCTTTTTTTTAGGAAAGAGTATGCGTCAACCTATAGTAGGCGCACAAGTCAGCCTCAAATGTGTGGAAAACAGCATACAGCCCATCTGCCATTATTTCTAATAAATTACAGACCATTTTCTAATTCTTAAAGATTTTTTGGAGCACGTCTTCTTTTTGTTAGCATTACAGCCCATGTTGTGGCCATGGTTAAAAATAATACGAATTTTTGCATATTTTGGTGCGGTCAACCGTTTTTAATACTGTAATTCTGAGTCACATTCAAACTAATTTGAAAATAAGTTTATATAAATGTAAAATCCAAATAATTGTCCATAAAAATCAATGGAATTTAAAGTTTTGAAATGAAAAAAATGAAACTAATTCCCGGTTTGATGTGTTTTAAAAATGTATAGCCCATTTCTCATAACTGATAGCCCATTTTCGGGGCAAGCCGAATGGAACTCTCCTCGTCCTGAAAGATTTGCAGCCTAGCAGGGCTGACAAAGCAAGTAGGCCTCGTTTGGGTATTTCTTTAAAAAAAAGTAGAACTGGGCTAGCCATTTTCAGCAAGAAAAAAACACAACTGGGCTCAGATGTGGTAAACATAAATAAACCCTGGCTAGACGGGCCACAGCCCCCGCATAGCCCCGTTGTTACTCTAATCCGTCTCTAAAACTAGTATAAATAACAACTGCTTGTTCCTCGAAAAAAGTAAATAACAACTGCGCGACCTGCTAGGTCCCTGGTGTCAGCCATTCGTTGTGTAATTCTCTCGTTTATTGACTACATTGACAATGGCGTGAGCCCCAGATGTCCAACCATTAGGAGGAACCATTTTTTGGGGGTTGTAATAATGAGGCACTTTCTTGCATACTGCCATGACCCTGGTGGGTCCCTACCGTCATCCTCTCCACATATAGTCATCTCCTTGTTCCTCTCGGTTGTTTATGGTGTTGACAACGCAAGAGGGCAGCGCACCGCACACGGCGAGCGAACCAAGGCGGAGGACGACGACGAGGCCTCAGACGGAACGAACAGGAGCCGCGGAAGATGCGCCGGTCCGGCCGTAGGCGGAGGGGAGTACGAGGGTTGACTGGTTCGGGTGCGGGTGCATGTTGGGGCTGACGTCGCCGGAGAATAACAGGTTGTGTGTGGGAATAGAGGGAGGGACTGGCCAATGTTGGAGGGTACATGAAAGTGCAACTAATTCCCAGGTGGTTTTGGTAATTCATAACAACATATAGCTCATTAAACTAATATCCATTCAAGATTAATGTTTCAGAAAGTTCAATGATTGGTGTGGCATGGACTAGAGATGTGGACCCCTCAAAATGCTAAGGACACATATTGGCAAAAGCTCAAGACTCTACATTTTTTGATTTTAGTGATCCAAGATCACATTGAGTCCATAGGAAAAGCCAATACTATTAAAAGGGAATGAGGTGTTGCTTAATGGCTTGATTGCTCAAAATGCTTAGTGATATGCTCCAAAAGCCCTCAACCACTTACTCATTTCCACATATGTCCTAAACCTAAATTCAAACTCGGCCCCACCGGTTTGATCTATCCGGCGCCACCGAGTTCACTTGACATAGCCATAGCCAGAAACCATAATCAGTTCAGTCTCACCGATAGGGATCTCGGTCTCACCGATATGGGATTGCAAACTCTCTATTTCCCTTCATAACGTTTCGGTCTAACCGAGATGAGCGATCGGTCCCACCGAGTTGGCAATGCAAACTCTCTATTTCCTTTTCGTAACATTTCGCTCTCACCGAAATGAGCGGCCGGTACCACTGAGTTTGCCTGACTAAGTCTATGTTTGCTTATTACTAAAATCGGTCTCACCGAGTTCATGTGATCGGTCTCACCGAGATGAGGTTTTGCCCTAACCCTAGCGCATCAGTGTAGGTGGAAACGACACCTATGGGATCACAAGAATCCCTACTACAGTTAGCGGGGTGCGGGGTTGAGAGAAGAGCGGATCAAACAGATAGCACACGGTTCGTTTATCCAGGTTCGGGCCGCGAGGATGCGTAAAACCCTACTCCTGCTTTGGTGGATGTATATTTGTGTTCTTGAACTAGCTATGGGGCATGAGGAGCTCCAAAAGGCCGAATCCCTCTCCTAGTCGCCTCGGGTCTCCTTTTATAGGGAAAAAAGGGTTGCCACAGTGGCACACAGGAGGTGGAAAGGGCACAGTGTTGTGAGGTTAGCGCTCGCATTACATGACAAGGCACATTTAATGCGTCTGCTTAGGTGTCCTCTTGCTTTATCGGGGACGAGGGAGAAGCCCGTCCCGTCCGTTCCGCTCCTCCTCATGTTGACACGTGCCCTGGTCAGCGGTGCGTGCGATGCCATGTAGGCAGGCAGGCAGCTGAGGTGGCGTGGTGGTGGAGTCTTTACGAAGGTCTGCATGCCGCCACGCAGGTGCCTGCCCAGTTGGTTGGCTCGGTAGCTGCATGTGAACGGCGGTGGAGGCTTGGTCGGCGTGGTCCTGGCGGTGGCCCTATAGATGTCCTCGGCAAGGGCCTTGCCGGGGCCCCGGCATGGGTCTTGCCGTGGTGCCCGCTGTCGTCCCCGGCAAGGCGCTTGCCGGGGGTCTCGTGGTTTCCCTTGGCTGGGATCTCGCCAAGGGTCGTCGTCTTCTAGTGCTCATCTGATCTTGAATGTTTCTTCACAAAGATCTGCATGCCACCACAGAGGTGTCTCCCGAGCCCTTTCCCCAACATAGTGGACCATGGTGGGGGCCGTGGACTCAAGGGTGACTCGCTCCGTAGGCGTGGGGCGAGCTGCCGCGGAAAGGGTCTTGCTGGGGCTGCTAGGGCTGATCCTAGCAAGGATCTTGCCGGGGGAGCCCACTTCGTCCCTTTGCTCTTCGTGGTCTTGTCCTTGGCATTGTTCCAGCTTCCTTGGACTTCGGTCTTACCATGGCTCACCTCCCTTGCCCTGCTTGGTGTGGTCGCGGGTGTGGCTCTGACTGCCCGTGCACAGTTATAGGGGTACAAAAAGTGTACCCCTCTTTTTGTACACCGACAGTAGCCCCCGGGCCTGGGCCACACATAAGGGCAACACGTTGTTGGGCTGGGCTCAGAACGGTGCGCGGGCAGGCGGGGCCGTTTTCACCGTGGTAAGATTGTTCGCGTGCTGTGCTTCCTACGACCCGTGCGCGGCGCGGCGTGGAGGGGTGTGCGTGACGTGCGCGGCATGCGTGAGGTTGGTTTCCGCACGCATGCGTCATGTCGTACTAAAGCGGCGGCTCGCGCCTCCCCTGTAAACAGAGGGAGGCGTGGAGGCGCGACCCAATTTCTGAATGGGCCTGAGGCGCGGTCTTCAAGGCGTCCACTCCCCACGATCACGGGGTGGGGAGAGGTCGCCTCGCCTGTCCCCTCAGTTCCTCACGTCTTCCACGCGTCTCCCATGCGCTTGGGGTGGCAAACGGTGGAGGCGGGAAACCGGGCCGTCGCTGGTTGGGGCAGCGGGTCGGTCCTGGTTCCCTGCGCCTCCCGTGTCTTGATTTGCCAAGCGGGGCGGCCGTGCCCCAACCCCGTTCCTTTATAAACAGCGGGAAGGGGGGATGGAATCCCGCATTCTTCCATCTTCTTCTTCATTCTGCTTCTGCTCCTTTCTTCCATTCATCATGGAGAAAGGAAATCCCGGTCCTTCGACGGTGGCGGCGAGGGTCGCCGCTCGACAACGCATCCCTCCTCCTCCTGCGCCTGCGGTGGCAGAGCCGGCCGCAAGGGGAAGGGGGAGGGGGCGAGGCCGTGGGCGAGGCCGCAGCGCTCGGGGAAGATGAGAACGGGGTGGCGCGCCGGCCTCGCCCCCACCTGCAGCTCTTCATCCGATGGAGGGCCACGTTGGGGACGACCCATGCGAGTTCTTCGTCAGCCTGCGCCGGCGCCGCGCCGTCGCCTTCGCCTCCCGACTCCATTTGCGCGGGAGATGGAGCTGGATCCGCCACAGATGTTGCAGCTACAAATGAGGGGTTGTGGGATTAGTGGCACGCGGGTCCGTGTCGACTTCCCTGCTCCTCACGTGATGTATCTCCGTCGGGGATGGAAGACGTTAGCTCGTATCCATAGCTTGACGGATGGGCTCACTCTCCACTTTAAGAGGAGGGAGGGTGGCCTCCTTTCCGTCAAGGTCTTCGGGCACTTCGGGACTCGTGCAAGGTGCTGCGTGGAGAGCTCTTCTGATGACGAAGATTCCTCCTCGAGCGAGAGTGACGAGGAGGACAGCGACGACGACGACGAGGGTGGTAGGCGGCAGGATGACGGGTCCGACTTGGCGTTGGGCGCCGCTCCGAGCGGAACCGATGACCCCATCATCCGTGTTGCCGGCTCCTTGAACTTCTCGGGGTCGTCTCCTTGGGCGGCTGCCGTTGGGAGGCTGCGGAAGAGGAAGAGGGCGGGCGGCAAGGCCGTCAAGTCGGAGTACGCGGGCACCGAGGCCTTCGACGCGTACTGACGTCATGCCGCCTCGTCTTCGAGCTCTGCCTCCGGCGCCGCCATCACCATCCAGCCCTTGGATGGCCACAAAGATGTTCTCTTGGTAGCTCGCCTAGGCGCCCCTTTTGCCCTCCTCGCCTCCTTTACCTGCCTCCTAAGGAGAGGGACAAGAAAGGGATTATGTGCACCTTATGTATTTTTAGTTTGTAAGCCTTCGGGCCACTGTTGAATTTAAAACTTGTAATCCCCTTGTTCATGTTTTTCATTCCCTACGGACTGTACCTAAGCGGGATGTTTTTTAATGAAAAAGGGATGTTTGCCGGGTTTATTTGTTTGCGGGTGGAACCCACAACAAGGAATAAATCCTTGATATCTCTAAGATAAACATTTTCTCGCCCGGCAACAGGCCTTGCCGTCTTCCCCACTTTGCTCGACCTTTCTCACGCCTTTGGCGGAGGCAGGGATGAAGTGGGTTTAGGCTCCTTGTTTCACCCCTTCGCCGCCGCGACTATGACCAAACTCGGTCCCAGGAACGAGCCCTAGGGCCTAGAGTTAGGGGAGCACGGTAGCCTAAGGATAAAATGAGGTTTCACATACCTCAGTCTATAAGGGAATGCATGATAAGGGATAGAAAACTTATGTGAATCTGAAACCCCCGACAACCTCGGTTTGCCGTGGGTGAATCTTTGCTCCTGCAGCCCCCGGTAATACTGGCTTGTCGGGGACCGGATGCTGGTCTGCCCCTTTTTCTTCCCAAGCGGCTCGACAAGGATATTCGTGTGTCCTGCGAACCAAAGAAGACAAAGAGGGACAAAGAGACGCACACTCGACCTCTAAGCTAGGGGTTAGCCGCTGCTAAGCACTATCAACCCTAACCAAGGACGAGACTCGACCTAGCATGCATGTTATAACTTAGGGCGCCAGCGCTTCGTTTATTTATGCTCAGGGTCTGCGCCTGGCTTTGTACAAAGGGTTACATGCCTTACCGGCAAGGCTTGTACAAAAGGTGGCTTGCCGAGGGGCCCCGACAAACCGCGCCTTATGGGTAAAACTTGCGAAGATGCTCAATGTTCCAGGAATTGCTCACTGGAATGGCATCTTCGGTCTCCAGGCGGACTGCGCCGGGCCTGGTGACTTGTATTACCCGATAAGGGCCTTCCCACTTTGGCGTCAACTTGTTGGTATTCTTGGACGATTGAACGCGCCGAAGAACAAGGTCGCCTTCCTCAAAGCTTCGGGCATGGACCTTGCGGCTAGGGTAGCGGCGCAAGGCTTGCTGGTAGCGTGCTGCTCTCACAGCCGCCCGAAGACGATCTTCCTCAAGGAGCGTTGCGTCATCTTGCTGCAGTCGCTCTTGCTTAAGCTCATCATAAGCGAGAACTCGAGGTGACCCGTATATGAGTTCTGTGGGGAGAACTGCTTCTGCCCCGTATAACAGGGCAAAGGGTGTCTGGCCGGTGGCTCGATTTGGTGTCGTTCTGATTGACCAAAGAATCGTCGGTAACTCGTCAATCCAGCGCATTCCACTCTTGTGCAGCTTGTCAAAGGTCTTTGCCCTCAGGCCTCGCAGCACTTCAGCGTTTGCCCTCACAGCTTGGCCATTGCTTCGTGGGTGAGCAACGGAAGCGAAACAGACCTTGCTGCCGAGGTCTTGGATGTATTGCATGAAGGTGCGGCTTGTGAACTGCGTGCCATTGTCAGTGATGACCCTGTTGGGTACACCAAAACGGCATACTATCCCCTTGAGGAACTTGATGACTGATTGGGCTATAACTTTCCTCACTGCTTCCACCTCAGCCACTTCGTGAACTTGTCGATTGCGACGTACCAGTACTCAAAGCCCCCGACAGCGCGGGGGAAGGGGCCCAGTATGTCGAGCCCCCAAACCGAGAAGGGCCAGGAGAGAGGAATGGTTTGAAGGGCTTGAGCTGGTTAATGAAGCTTCTTTGAATGGAACTGACATGCTTCACACTTGGTGACTAGCGTCGTTGCATCCTGGAGTGCAGTGGGCCAGAAGAAGCCCTGCCAAAATGCCTTGCCGGCAAGGGCTCTCGACCCTATGTGGGATCCACACATGCGTCCATGTATCTTCGCCAACAGCCCCAGTCCTTCTTCTCGAGGGATACACCTCAATTTCACACTGTTCGGCATTTTCCTGTACATGATGTCATCGACCAACTGATACATAGCAGACCGGCGGGCTACTTTTTCCGCTTCTTCCTGCTCCTCAGGAAGTTCCCCTGTTTGGAGGAATCGGACGGTAGGATGCACCCATGCCGGAGCCTGAGGCTTGATGGTAAGGACCAAAGGCATTTCTTCCATCATAAGGGCGGCCGTCTCTACGGCAAGAGCTTGACGCACTGCTGGAGCTAATCGCCCTACGACGGGCTCAGCGTCTCCGGTAACATCTTCGCCGGCGGCTCCGGGGAGCTCGGCACGAAAGTACTTGCCGGGCCCTGATTTCCTTCTCTTGCTCTGCTCTGCTGATGGATCAATGGATGGCTGAGTTAGCTGAAGCACAAAGGTACCTGGTTCCACAGGCAGCTTGAGGGCAGCGTGCTTTGACAGGTAATCGGCGATGTCGTTCTCCACTCGGGGAACGTGCTCTGCCTGTATACCGTCAAAGCGCTCTTCCAGCCTTCTCACTTCATCTACGTAGGCCTTCCTCAACGGGCTCTGGTAGTATTTGTTGACTTGCTTGACGACAAGTTGCGAGTCGCCCCTAACGATGAGTTTCTTGATTCCGAGGTTTGCCGCGATCCTGAGATCGGCAAGCAGCCCTTCGTACTCGGCAGTATTGTTTGTCGACGCCTCCCTGGGGAAGTGCATTTGGACCACGTACTTGAGGTGCTCTCCAGTGGGCGCGACAAGCAGTACGCCAGCCCCGGTGCCCTGTAAGGACAAAGCTCCATCAAAGTACATGACCCAGTTGCAACTTGCCTCCTTGCCAGGGAGGACAGTCTCCTAAGCTTCTTCATCAGGCGTCGCGGTCCATTCTGCAACAAAGTCTGCCAGGACTAGACTTTGGATCATCGAGGTACTCTCAAATTTGAGGCCAAAGCTGGACAGCTCTAGTGCCCACTCTACAATCCTTCCAGACGCGTCTGGATTGTGCAATATCCGTTGTAGAGGGAGGCGAGTGACGACAGTGATATCGTGCGCCTGGAAGTAGTGACGCAGCTTCCTCGAGGCCATAAGAAGGCCGAAGAGCAGTTTCTGCACACCGGAGTACCTTGATCTAGCCCCCTGCAGGAGGGAGCTAACAAAGTAGACCAGGTGCTGCATCATTTTCCTCCTCGGCAGCACTCCAACTGGCTGCGTCGTCTCTACGCCAATGGCATCAGGCTATATTGCTGTTCCACCTCATCGTCGACTTCTCTCTGCGCCACTAGTGTGGCGCTGACCACCTAGTTTGTTGCCGCCAAGTACAGCAGCAACGGTTCCCATGGTTTAGGCGCAACTAATACTGGCGTAGAGGAGAGATACCTATTCAAATCTTGTAATGCCGCTTCGGCTTCTGGTGTCCACTCCATCGGGCCCGCCTTTTTCAAAATCTTGAAAAAGGGGAGGGCGCGCTCGGCGGACTTGGAGATGAACCTGCTCATGGTGGCAATGCAACCAGCAAGCCGACGCACATCCTTGACCCGCTTGGGCGCCTCAATCTGCTCTATAGCCTTGATCTTGTCCGGATTGGCCTCTATCCCATGCTGCGACACAAAGAACCCGAGAAGCTTGCCAGACGGGACGCCAAAGACGCACTTCTCAGGGTTCAACTTGAGGTTGATCTTGCGTAGGTTTGCAAATGTCTCTTGTAAATCCGGTATGAGGTTCGCCCTATTCTTGGTTTTGACCACTATATCATCCATATAAGCTTCCATATTTCTATGGAGTTGGGGTTCAAAACCAATATGGACCGCCCTTGCAAATGTTGAGCCAACACTCTTCAACCCGTAAGGCATCCGTATGAAACAATACGTACCACATGGGGTGATGAACGTTGTCTTCTCTTCGTCTTCTCTCATCATGAAGATCTGGTGGTAGCCGGAGTAGGTGTCAAGGAATGACAACAAGTCACACCCAGCCGTGGAGTCAACAATCTGGTCGACGCGCGGCAATGGGAAAGTGTCCTTGGGACAAGCCTTATTAATATCTGTGTAATCAATACACAGCCTCCACTTCCCATTTGCCTTGTGCACTACCACTGGATTGGCCAACCACGTTGGATGGAGCACTCCTCTTACCAAATCCGTTGCTTCTAGTTTTCGGATCTCCTCTGTAATGAACTCTTGCTGTTCCAAAGCTTGCTTTCTGACCTTCTGCTTGACGGGCCGCTCATGAGGACAAACAGCAAGGTGGTGCTCAATCACCTCCCTGGGAACGTCAGGGATGTCGGATGCTTGCCATGCAAATACATCGACATTCGCCCACAGGAAGGTGACGAGCGCGTCTTCCTATTTGTCGTCAAGGGCGGAGCTTATGGTGAAAGCTCCTCCCGTTCCGTCCTCCTTGACGGATACCTTCTTGGTCTCTGGCGGTGTGGCCCTGGATTTCTTGTTCCTGCCGGTGGAGCTCTCTGGCACGTTCTCGACGGGAGCACTACACTCCGAAGAGGTGCGCCTGATGGAGTGGGTGCCCGAGGTCTCACCGGTCTTCTTCTTCTTCCCTCCCGGGGCTCCAGTGGCAGGAGCAACTGCCTTAGCGGCGGCGGCTCCTGCAACTGCTTCTTGGTAGAGTTGATCAGCGCAAATCAGCACATCTTTTTTGTCGGAGGGGACGGTGATGATCGTTACAGGCCCTGGCATCTTCAGGGTGTTGTAGGCGTAGTGTGACGCTGCCATGAACTTGGCCAGCGCTGGGCGGCCAAGGATCCCGTTGTAGGGCAAGGGGATCTTGGCAACATCGAACACGATCCTATCCGTCCTGTAGTTCAGATCACTCCCGAAGGTCATAGGCGCGTGACCTTCCCCTTTGGTTGACTCCTTCCCGGGTTGATCCCCTGGAACGTGCCCGTTTCATCGAGGTCTCCGTCGGGAATCTGCAGCTTCTTGATCACGACGGGCGAGATTAAGTTTAGACCGGCCCCGCCATCGACTAGCATTTTCGTCACCTTGAGGTTGCGTATTGTCGGCGAAACCAACAACAGCAAGCACCCGACCGCAGCGGTGCGATCAGGGTGATCCTCAGTGTAAAAAATGATAGGTGTGCTGGACCACTTCAGCGGCTTTCGGGCATCAAACGACGGCTCTGCTGCTGAAATCTCACGTGCCCACTGTTTAAGCTGGCGGTGAGAGGTATGTAGTGAGGCGCCACCATCGACGCACATGGCATCTGTAGCTTACTGAAACTCTTGGTCACTGGACTCGTCGTCCTCTTCGTGATCATCATCTTCTGGCTTCTTGTCGCGGCCCCGGGCGGGCCTCTCTTGTTGTTTATCCTTACCGCGACGGCCTGCCTGGCCGTCATGCTTCTTGCCGGACCCCTCAGCACCGTCCTGGCCCTTCTCCTTGTCCCGCCTCTCATATTCAACTTTTTGCTTCTCAGCAAGCAGCTCAACTTGTCGGCAGTTCTGGAGGTCATGGCCTTTGGTGTGATGGATCTTGCAGTATTGCTTGTCGGAGTTCCCTGGCTTCTCGGTAGCCGCCAAGGCCCGGCAGGCGACACATCCGGCAATTTCCATGCCGGGGTCATCTGCCTTGGTTTTCTTGGCGGAGCCAGCGTCATTAGATCCCTCGACGGCAAGCACAGCTTTACCCTTGCGCTTCCTATTGCGACGTCGGCCTTTCTTCGCCGGGGCGGCAATATCCTCGTCCGAAGAGTCGGTTTCCACGACAGCGTCTTTGCCGGGGTACTTCCTTCCCTCTTCAGCCCGGGCACATCTGTCGGCAAGAACGTAGAGTTCCGCCACATCCTTCACCTTGTTCATTGCCAGCTCTCCGCGCATCTTGCGGTTACGCACGTTCTGATGGAACGCGCTGATGATTGCGGCAGGATGAACATCAGCGGTATTGTACTGTACCCGGCTGAATCTCTGTATGTACTTGCGCAGACTCTCGCCTCCCTTCTGGGGGATGACGTGTAGGTCGCTCGCTTGGCCATGGGCTTGGTGGCCTCCAGTGAAGGCGCCAACAAACTCATGGCACAAATCCGACCAAGAGGAAATAGAGTCTACTGGCAAGTGCATCAACCATGACATGGCGTTAGGTTTAAGAGCCAACGGAAAGTAATTCGCAAGCACCTTATCGTCGCGGGCTCCGGCAGCTTGCATCGCGATGGTGTAGATGATGAGGAACTCCGACGGGTGGGTCTTGCCGTTGTACTTATCACCAACGTCAGGTTTGAAAGTGCGGTGAGTGGGCCACTGGAACTACCGCAGCTCACGGGTAAAAGCCGGACAGCCTACCTCATAAGGTAGACCTCTGGTGTTGGGTGGTTCACAGCAGGGTCTGCTCGCCTGTCTGACTGGTGGCGCGCTCCGTGCCGGCGCTCGATGGTGGTTCGAGCGTCTTCATGGGCTCGCTCCCGAAGAACTTGACGCTGGTCACAGTGGGTCCGTAGGTCGGACGATGCTATGGAGATGTCATCGCCCGTAACGTCGCGATGAGTCGACATCCGCGGTATCGGGAGAGCAGGGGGTGAATGTACCGTGGCCGCGGTGCTGCCGGTCCTCCCGCCGCTAGTGCGTGGGACTCCATCGGAGCGTCGACCCAGGGGCCCCGCTGGACTTAGTTCGTCCTTGTTGGCGACGGCAACAAGGCTTCGGATGGTAGCTCTCCATTCGTCGAGTTTCCCCGTAGCGGGAGGAAAGTCGAGGAGCAATTGCGCGCGTGACATGGTCTCTGATGGCGTCGGCGGCAGTGAAACCTGCACGGACCGCGACGCGCTTCGACTTCTAACTATATCCGAAGGAGCTCTATCACGGCCCCGCGGTCGCACGCCGTTTTCGCCAGTGCTTCGGCGAGCGGGCAGGTCTTCTGCGTCCCGGGAGTGGTGCTCGGGGCTCTTCCCGCGGTGGCGTCCGGGATCTTCGGCGTGATGACGCCGTTCGTCGCGCGCAGCTTGAGAGGAGTGCGCCATGGGTGCCGGCGTGGGAGTCTTCGAGTCCACCGCACCGCCTCTGGAGGGCCCCGCGCCGCCTGCGGAGGGCCTGGCTCCATTTTTAGATTTGGCGACGTGTGGCTCATCGTCAAGCACACGAACACCGCCGTCTCCCAAGCCCCGGCTGCCGGGGTGGTGTTGGTGCTCGCGAACTGTGCCCCGGGTCCTCTCCGCGACCGGTCCGCTGCTCGTCCGCGTCGGGACGGGCCGTCCGGCTCCCGACGGGCCGACCGTCACCGTCGCCTTCTTCTTGGGCGCCATGGCGATGAAGAAGCGCTGAGCTAACTGCTAAAGCCGATTCTCACAACTGCAACCCCCTACCTGGCGCGCCAAAGATGTCGGTGCAAACGACACCTATGGGATCACAATAATCCCTACTACAGTTAGCGGGGTGCGGGGTTGAGAGAAGAGCAGATCGAGCAGATAGCACACAGTTCGTTCATCCAGGTTCGGGCCGCGAGGATGCGCAAAACCCTACTCCTGCTTTGGTGGATGTATATTTGTGTTCTTGAACTAGCTATGGGGCGTGAGGAGCTCCAAAAGGCCGAATCCTTCTCCTGGTCGCCTCGGGCCTCCTTTTATAGGGAAAAAGGGGTTGCCACAGTGGCACACAGGAGGTGGAAAGGGCACAGTGTTGCTAGGTTATCCCTCGCATTACATGACAAGGCGCATTTAATGCGTCTGCTTAGGTGTCCTCTTGCTTTATCGGGGACGGGGGTGAAGCCCGTCCCGTCCGTTGCCGCTCCTCCTCGCGTTGACACGCTGAAAGGATCGAGAAGAGGTGTCTAGAGGGGGGGTGATTAGACACTAAGTGCCAAAAGTTGCAGTTTTTAATATTCTTAAGTTTAAGTGGAGTTTAGGCACAAGTTTAACAAATACAATACATATCAAGCAAGCATGCAATGAGTATATGAGCAGCGGAAAATAAAGCATGCAACTTGCAAGAATGTAAAGGGAAGGGTTTGGAGTATTGAAACGCAATTGGAGACACAGATGTTTTTGTCGTGGTTCCGATAGGTGGTGCTATCGTACATCAATGTTGATGGAGACTTCAACCCATGGAGGGTAACGGTCGCCCACGAAGGACTTGCCTCAATAGCGGTAGATCTTCACGAAGTAGGCGATCTCCTTGCCCTTACAAACTCCTTTGTTCAACTCCACAATCTTGTCGGAGGCTCCCAAGTGACACCTTGCCAATCTAGGAGACACCACTCTCCAAGAAGTAACAAATGGTGTGTTGATAATGAACTCCTTGCTCCTGTGCTTCAAATGATAGTCTCCCCAACACTCAACTCTCTCTCACAGGATTTAGATTTGGTGGAAAGAAGATTTGAGTTGAAAGCAACTTGGGAAAGGCTAGAGATCAAGATTCATATGGTAGGAATGGAATATCTTGACCTCAACACAAGTGTAGGTGGTTCTCTCTCAGAACATGTGTATTGGAAGTGTAGATGTGTTCTGATGGCTTTCTCCACGAATGAAGAGTGGGTGGAGGGGTATATATAGCCTTCACACAAAATCTAACCGTTACACACAATTTGCCAAACTCTGTTGGACCGAATGGTTAAACTTGGTCGGACCGATTCAGCAAACCTAGTGACCGTTAGGATTTTCGGTGAGACTCAGATGCAACTCAGTAGGACCGATATGGTTAGGGTTAGGGCATAACGTAATCTCGGTGTGACCGATTACACAAACTCGGTGGGACCGATTTTGGTAATAAGCTAACCAGAGAGTTTGCATTGTAATCTCGGTAGTACCGATTGCTCAAACTCGGTGAGACCGATTTTGGTAATGGACATACACAGAGAGATTACAATACCATCTCGGTGAGACCGAGATCCCTATCGGTGAAACCGATTTGCTAGGGTTTGTGGCAGTGGCTATGACATCTGTAACTCGGTGGCTCCGGATAGAAAGAATCGGTGGGGCCGAGTTTAACTTTTGGTTTAGGTCATATGTGGATGTGGAAAGGTAGTTGAGGGTTTTGGAGCATATCACTAAGCACATGAAGCAAAAGGCTCATTAAGAAACACCTCATCCCTCCTTGATAGTATTGGCTTTTCCTTTAGACTCAATGTGATCTTGGATCACTAAAATAGAAAATGAAGAGTCTTGATCTTGAAGCTTGAGCCAATCCTTTATCCTTAGCATATTGAAGGGGTTCCACATCCTCTAGTCCATGCCACTCCATTGTTGAACTTATCTGAAACATATTAGGTACAAGTGTTAGTCCAACAAGAGATATGTTGACATTAATTACCAAAACCACCCAGGGAGCACTTGTGCTTTCAATCTCCCCCTTTTTGGTAACTGATGACAACATACATCAAAGCTTTAGATAAGGATATAGAGAATAGCAAGTAAAGATTTGGAAAGACATGTAACCTGCATAGGATCCCCCTACATGTATGCAATCATGTGAATATTGAATATAGGAGCATGTGAATGCGTAAACATGACAGAGTAAGCAATGTGTTACATGTATCTTGGCTATATGCATCAGAGCAAATGATGTGAATGTGAGAAAAGTACCTTCATGCTCATGAGTCCTTCTTGCAAACAGTATGTACATCAGCAAGAACATCTCATTCACATGACTGAGATGCATATACTTACCTTGTGTTCTTGAGTTCGCTTAGGATGAGATGAACCTGCACAAACAAGGTTAGATAACACAGATACACCTACTGACCAGAGCAAACAAGAGAAACCACAAGAGAACAAAGACTGGGATGACATGTAGTGTGAGTACTAAGTACCACATTGGATATAGAAATGTCCCCAAGGGTAAAGATATGCAATAAAATCAGTGAATTCCTTCCCTTAGATGTCTTGCTCCCCCTGAATCTGCATGGGAAATTGGGAGAAGATAGGGAACAGAAAATCAGAGCAACAGAAAAGAAACAACAGAGCTTGAGCTAAAGCAAGCAAACAAACATGTCTTTCCCCTCTTAAAGACATGTGACATCTCTCCTCTTGAACACCAAGCATCTGGGGTCTTTGATGATATTACTTTCTCCTTGTTGAGAAACTCTCTCCCCCTGAGTATTCTCTCTTTCTCCCCCTATAGGAAAGATTAAGCTTTGATGTGATCTCTCTCTCCACCTTTGACATCAATTTCCAAGAAGGGCTCTTCAGGACATGTGATACAAATGGGCTGGTCCTTGAGTCACAGAGCAAAGCAGCATATCTAATATGATGCTGGTAGAGGACAAGAATCCTTGAGTGAAGCTGGAGCAAACAGAAATCAGGAATAAGTGGCAAGTTGGTTTTCCTGTGGTGAAATCGGTGACTCCGAGTTGTGTGCTTCGGTTGCACCGAAAGATTTCGGTTGGGACGAAGAGAACAAACCGGTGTGACCGAGTTCATCAGAGTGAAACCACTTGTCACCTCAGCTCACTAGACAATTAGAATCTCACAAGGATATGCAAGGAATTTACTGAAAGATTTGCAATGAATTGGATGCAGCAAATGCAGAATAAAAAGCAAAGAAACTAAAAGATCTAGATGAAGTTTTTTTAAGAAAACAAATATGCAAGAGACAAATGCAATAACATAGAAAAGAACACAAGAGAACTTCATCTAGAGATGGTTGGCGACAAATTCATCTATGTTAGAGTATATTGACTTAGGAGTCAAGTGAGAGCACTTGATCATAGGTCATACTCATCGTTTAAGCTCAAAATGGGGTTACCATTTTTTGTTTAAGCATTTTGATGTATTCACATCTTGTCGAGTTGCTTTTGCTCATGACTTGGAGTAAAGCTACTCTAAGATGGAATAACATACCTTGGTTGGTGGTGTTGATGTTTCTCATGTAGTTGAACTTGTGTGGGTTGCTCAAGGTTGATGTAGTTCATCAAGAGTTGGGAGCACCACTTGGAGTTTGAGTTCATCTACCTACAAGGTTAGTCTTGCAAGGAAGAGCACTTGTGTATCCAAAATGACAATCATGAGACTCAACATAGAATTTGTCAAAGGATATGCTTGAATGGTTTCGTGCTTCCTTGTCTTCAATCACCATTGTGTAGAGACTTGGTGATGTAGAGATTGCTCAAGATGTGAGTGAGTCGCAATCTCATAGATTTAGATTCAACCAAGTACCTACACGGGTTAGATAACATGCAAGGTGCAAAAATATCCAAGACATATGAATAGCATCATAAGAGAAATATCGAGGATTAGTCATAGGCTCAAGCCCCGCATGTATCAAATGGAGTTCCTACTCCAAGTTTGAAGCATAAATGATGTTCAATTCACCTCTCAACCTGCAAAACACTTTCTCATCAAGTGGTTTAGTGAATATATCCGCTAATTGCTTATCAGTGCGAACATGCTTAATGTTAATGTCCCCTTTTGCAACATGATCTCGAATGAAATGATGACGAACTTCAATATGCTTAGTTCAAGAATGTTGCACGGGATTGTGAGCAATCTTAATAGAACTTTCATTGTCACATAGCAATGGAACATGTTTCACATATATTCCATAATCTTTAAGAGTTTGGGTCATCCAAAGTAATTGAGCACAACATAAACCAGCGGCAATGTATTCCGCTTCGGCGGTGGATAAGGATACCGAGTTTTGTTTCTTGGAAGACCAAGACACAAGAGATCTACCAAGGAATTGACAAGTACCCGAAGTGGACTTTCTATCAACCTTGTATCCGGCATAGTCCGAATCGGAGTAGCCGACAAGATCAAAAGAGGACCTCTTAGGATACCAAATGCCAAAATTTGGTGTATGGATCAGGTATCTCACTATCCTTTTCACAGCCTTAAGATGACATTCTTTAGGAGCAGCTTGATATCGTGCACACATGCACACACTTAGCATAATATCGGGATGTGAGGCACATAGATATAACAATGAACCAATCATAGAGCGATAAACCTTTTCATCAACCGGTTCACCATCTTTGGTCAAATCAAGATGTCCACTAGTAGGCATGGGTGTAGTCATACCTTTGCATTCTTGCATATTGAACTTCTTGAATAAGTCCTTGGTGTACTTTGTTTGAGAAACAAAGGTACCTTCCTTAGTTTGCTTGATTTGCAAACCGAGAAAGAATTTGAGTTCACTCATCATAGACATCTCAAACTTCTCCGACATTAGCTTTCCAAACTTCTCACTAAAATGAGGGTTAGTTGAACCAAATATGATATCATCAACATAAATTTGGCACACAAATAGTTCTCCATTAAACCTTTTAATGAAAAGAGTAGAATCAATTTTACCAATTTCAAAGCCTTTTTTAATAAGGAACTTGGTCAATCATTTATACCATGCTCTAGGAGCTTGTTTAAGACCATAAAGGGCTTTGTGAAGTTTGTAAACATGATTAGGTTTCTTAGGATTGACGAAGCTGGGAGGTTTCTTAACATAAACTTCCTCCTCAATTTTGCCATTTAGAAAAGCACTTTTAATGTCCATTTGGTACAAGGTGATATCATGGTGATTAGCATAAGCAGGTAAGATGCGAATGGACACAAGTCTAGCAACGGGAGCATATGTCTCACCATAGTCCATACCTTCAACTTGTGTGTAGCCTTGGGCGACAAGATGTGCTTTGTTGCGAACCACTTGTCCATCTTCATCTTGCTTGTTGCGAAACACCCATTTGGTACCAATGATGTTGTGGTTGTTGTCGGGCTTCTCGACCAATGTCCACACTTGATTTCTTTCAAAGTTGTGTAGCTCTTCATGCACAGCATTTATCCAATCCGGATCCTTCAATGCTTCTTCAACCTTCATAGGTTCAATGCTAGAGATGAATGAGTAATGTTCACACAAGTTAGCTAAACGAGTTTTAGAGCGAGTGATTCTCCCGGTTTGGATATCTTTGTAGATTTGCTCGACGAGATGATCTTTGGCAATTCTTGCTCGAACTCGTGAAAGCTTTTGCTTGGGTTGAGGTGGAACATCCTCTTCATCTTGTTCTTCTTCTTGGCCTTCTTCATCGTTGACGTTGTCGTTCTCTTGTCGTGGTGGAGAAGGAGGTTGTTCATGTTCATCCTGGTGTACTTCCTCGTTTTCTTCATCTTGGCGTGTCCCACTTGTGGATGCTTCCGTATCAACTCTTGGTTCACCTTGTCGTGAGGTAGAAGCTTCCACTTGGACGGACGAGGTACTCTCCTTCACTTCCCTTGGACGAATCTTGCCAATGGACAAGTCTTGAATTGCTTCCGAAGGGTCTTTATCTCCTACATCAATTGGCAATTGCTCTACTTGCGAGCCGTTATATTCATCAAACTTCACATCTACCGTATCTTCAACCTTTCGGCTGAAATTGTTGTAGACACAGTAAGTGTGAGAGTTTGAGCCATAACCAAGTAGGAAACCTTCATGAGATTTAGGAGCAAATTTAGAATGAGGATGCTTATCAAGAATGTAGCACTTTGAGCCGAATACTTGAAAGTATCCAACTTGGGGTTTGTTACCGGTGAGGAGCTCGTATGCCGTCTTGCCGAGTAGCTTGTGAAGATACAAGCGATTTGTTGCATGACAAGCTGTCTCAACCGCTTCCGCCCAAAAGTGCTTTGGTGTTTTGTACTCATCAAGCATCGTTCTTGCCATCTCGATAAGAGTCCGGTTCTTCCTTTCAACAACTCCATTTTGTTGAGGTGTGTACGTAGCGGAGAACTCGTGTGAAATCCCTTCTTCGTCAAGAAAGGTGACCACATTTGCGTTCTTGAACTCCGTTCCGTTGTCGCTCCGAACCTTCTTGATCTTCACGTCAAACTGATTTTGGGCCTTCCTAGCGAAGTTTTTGAAGATCTTTTGGACCTGCGATTTGTCATCAAGAAAGAACACCCACGTAAATCTTGAAAAATCATGAACTATGACTAGACCAAATGAGTTACCACCGAGACTCTTGTAGGCATTTGGAACAAAGAGATCCATGTGAAGTAGCTCGAGTGGTCTTCTTGTGGTCATGATGTTCTTCGCGCGGTGACTTCCTCCAACTTGTTTTCCTGCTTGACAAGCACTACAAAGTCTATCCTTGTCAAATATGACATCTTTTATTCCAAGGATATGATCACCTAAGCTTATCAAGATTTTGCATTCCACCATGACCTAGTCTTCTATGCCACAACCAGCCTTTAGAAGAATTAGCAATTAAGCAAGTTTTAGGTTGAGACTTTTTAGTGAAATCAACAATGTAAAGATCTCCTCTACGTATACCAGCAAAGACCATTTTATGATTGTCTCTACGAAACACTTGGCAATCTACTTCAGTGAATAAGACATTGAAACCGAAATCCGCAAGTCTAGAAACTGAAAGTAAATTGTATCCAAGGGATTCAGTGAGCGTGACATTTTGTATGGAGCTATCGTGTCAGATGGCCACCTTACCAAGGCCAACCACCTTACCCTTTGAATTATCACTAGAAGTGACATATTTTCGAGGGTCGTCGTTTTCAGCAAGCTCAAGGAACATCTCTTCATCTCCGGTCATATGATCAGTACATCCACTATCAAGGACCCATTCCTTTCCTCTAGCCATGTAGCCGCGAAGATTTTCCATAAGACCAAAAGGCCTCATTTCATCATCAAGATCATAGTCACTATCATCATCTTCATCATAGTATCCATGTTCAACACCATCTTGTGATTGATTAATTCCTAGAGAGGGTAATTCATTAGATAAATGATCATCACAATGGTTACCTTTATGAATTCTAATAGCTTCGGATATGAATCCCTAATGATTCCAACATTTCCTTTAGCACGCATGAGATTGGTAAGCTCAAATAGACAATCACCAAAACTAGGATCACTAGAGTTCATCTTACTCAAAGCAATACACTTATGGAGAATATCGTCTAATTTTTTTAAGGAATAATCAGGAAATCGTTCCTCAAGAAATTTCCATATAATATAGGCACAATCAAGAGTAGGCAAACTAGCAATCAATTTTTTGGGAAATCCTCTTATGATAAGATTGATTGTTCTAAGATTGCCAATCATGTCAAGATCTTGTTCGGGTGTTGGATGCAAAGGATCAATATGAGGTGCACAAGGACTAGCAATGTACTTGTTCAAATGATATTCATTGAAAATCTCAAGCATTTCATTTTTCCACTCATGAAAATACTCTCCATCAAGAATAGGCACTCTATGTCTAAGACTTCCCAAAGTAGACACATCCATCTTCCTCCAATGGTGTTTAAACCAAGGCAATGGAGACCAAAGCTCTGATACCAATTGAAAGGATCGAGAAGAGCTGTCTAGAGGGGGGGTGATTAGACACTAAGTGCCAAAAGTTGCAGTTTTTAATATTCTTAAGTTTAAGTGGAGTTTAGGCACAAGTTTAACAAATACAATACATATCAAGCAAGCATGCAATGAGTATATGAGCAGCGGAAAATAAAGCATGCAACTTGCAAGAATGTAAAGGGAAGGGTTTGGAGTATTCAAACACAATTGGAGACATGGATGTTTTTGTCGTGGTTCCGATAGGTGGTGCTATTGTACATCCACGTTGATGGAGATTTCAAACCACAGAGGGTAACGGTTGCGCGAGTCCATGGAGGGCTCCACCCACGAAGGGTCCACGAAGAAGCAACCTTGTCTATTCCATCATGGCCGTCGCCCACGAAGGACTTGCCTCACTAGCGGTAGATCTTCACGAAGTAGGCGATCTCCTTGCCCTTACAAACTCCTTGGTTCAACTCCACAATCTTGTCGGAGGCTCCCAAGTGACACCTAGCCAATCTAGGAGACACCACTCTCCAAGAAGTAACAAATGGTGTGTTGATGATGAACTCCTTGCTCTTGTGCTTCAAATGATAGTCCCCCCAACACTCAACTCTCTCTCACAGGATTTGGATTTGGTGGAAAGAAGATTTGAGTGGAAAGCAACTTGGGAAAGGCTAGAGATCAAGATTCATATGGTAGGAATGGAATATCTTGACCTCAACACAAGTGTAGGTGGTTCTCTCTCAGAACATGTGTATTGGAAGTGTAGATGTGTTCTGATGGCTTTCTCCATGAATGAAGAGTGGGTGGAGGGGTATATATAGCCTTCACACAAAATCTAACCGTTACACACAATTTGCCAAACTCTGTTGGACCGAATGGTTAAACTTGGTCGGACCGATTCAGCAAACCTAGTGACCGTTAGGATTTTCGGTGAGACTCAGCTGCAACTCGGTAGGACCGATATGGTTAGGGTTAGGGCATAACGTAATCTCGGTGTGACCGATTACACAAACTCGGTGGGACCGATTTTGGTAATGGACATACACAGAGAGATTACAATACCATCTCGGTGAGACCGAGATCCCTACCGGTGAAACCGATTTGCTAGGGTTTGTGGCAGTGGCTATGACATCTGTAACTCGGTGGCTCCGGATAGAAAGAATCGGTGGGGTCGAGTTTGACTTTTGGTTTAGGTCATATGTGGATGTGGAAAGGTAGTTGAGGGTTTTGGAGCATATCACTAAGCACATGAAGCAAAAGGCTCATTAAGAAACACCTCATCCCTCCTTGATAGTATTGGCTTTTCCTTTAGACTCAATGTGATCTTGGATCACTAAAATAGAAAATGAAGAGTCTTGATCTTGAAGCTTGAGCCAATCCTTTATCCTTAGCATATTGAAGGGGTTCCACATCCTCTAGTCCATGCCACTCCATTGTTGAACTTATCTGAAACATACTACGTAAAAGTGTTAGTCCAACAAGAGATATGTTGACATTAATTACCAAAACAACCCAGGGAGCACTTGTGCTTTCACACGCGCCCTGGCCAGCGGTGCGTGCGATGCCATGTAGGCAGGAAGGCAGCGGAGGTGGCGCGGTGGTGGAGTCTTTACGAAGATATGCATGCCGCCACGCAGGTGCCTGCCCAGTTGGTTGGGTCGGCAGCTGCATGTGAACGGCGGTGGAGGCTTTGTCGGCGCGGGCCTGGCGGTGGCCCTGTAGATGTCCTCGGCAAGGGCCTTGCCGGGGCCCCGGCAAGGCTCTTGCCCTGGTGCCCGCTGTCGTCCCCGGCAAGGCGCTTGTCGGGGGTCTCATGGTTTCCCTTGGCTGGGATCTCGCCAAGGGTCGTCGTCTTCTAGTGCTCATCTGATCTTGAATGTTTCTTCACAAAGATCTGCATGTCACCACAGAGGTGTCTCCCGAGCCCTTGCCCCAACACAGTGGACCATGGTGGGGGCCGTGGACTCAAGGGTGACTCGCTCCGTAGGCGTGGGGCGAGCTACCGCGGCAAGGGTCTTGCCAGGGCTGCTAGGGATGATCCCGGCAAGGATCTTGCCGGGGGGAGCCTGCTTCGTCCCTTTGCTCTTCGTGGTCTTGTCCTTGGCGTTGTTCCAGCTACCTTTGACTTCGGTCTTACCCTGGCTCACCTCCCTTGCCCTGCTTGTTGTGGTCGCGGGTGTGGCTCTGACTACCCGTGCACAGTTATAGGGTTACAAAGAGTGTACCCCTCTTTTTGTACACCGACAATCAGTCTCACCGAGTTAGTCTTGTCAGTCCCACCGAAAAGCCTAACGTTCAAATTTTGAACAAGGTCGGTCTCAACGAGTTTCAGTATTCGGTCCCACCGAGTTTGGTAAATTGTGTGTAATGTTTTGATTTTGTGTGGAGGCTATATATACCCCTCCACCCTCCTCTCCATTTCTGAGAGAGAGCCATCAGAAAGTTCCTACACTTCCACTACTCATTTTCTGAGAGAGAACCACCTACTCATGTGTTGAGACCAAGACATTCCAATCCAACCACAAGAATCTTGATCTCTAGCCTTCCCGAAGTTGCTTTCCACTCAAATCATCTTACCACCATATCCAAATCTATGAGAGAGAGTTCAATGTTGGGGAGACTATCATTCGAAGCACAAGAGTAAGGAGTTAATCATCAACACACCATCTATTACCTTTTGGATAGTGGTGTCTCCTAGATTGGTTAGGTGTCACTTGGGAGCCTCCGTCAAGATTGTGGAGTTGAACCAAGGAGTTTGTAAGGGTAGGGAGATCGCCTACTTCATGAAGATCTACCCAAGTGAGGCAAGTCCTTCATGTGCAATGGCCATGGTGGGATAGACAATGTTGCTTTTACGTGGACCCTTCATGGGTGGCACCCTCCATGGACTCGCGCAACCTTTGCCCTTCGTGGGTTGAAGTCTCCATCAATGTGGATATGCGATAGCACCACCTATCGGAACCACGCCAAAAATCTCCTTGTCTACATTCATTTGCTCCCTCCAAACTCCTCCCCTTTACCTTCATATGTAATTATTTACATTCTGCTGCTATACTCTTAGAATTGCATGTGTAGGTTGATTGCTTGACTTGTGTTATGTTGCTAAAATCTGCCAAGACATAAAATTGGGAAAAGGCTAGATTTTTATTTGGTCAAGTAGTCTAATCACCCCCCCCTATAGACATACTTTCGATCCTACAATACGATAGGGCGGCGGAGGCGCAGCCAGCCATGGGAGGCGGGAGCAGGCGGAACCGATGGGTTGGTTTGGTTTGGGCGGCTAGAGGAAAAAGACAAGAGATAGAAGATACACGACAGATGTTGGATGTCAATCCAACGACTGGTAGGCAGAATCATTTGTTGACTAGCTAGTAAGTCGACACCAGCTTGGACAGGCTTTTACCTCGTGGGTCCCAAATGTCAGAATCCAAATCTGTCACGGTCATGCATCCTTTCTTATGAAAATTTACAGCCCATTTGGTGTGCTAGTTCAAAATAAGTTTGTGGGTGCTGGTGGGGGCTAATCACTTGGGTTCTGTAATGCACAGTGAGCTCAAGCAACCGGCGAGAGTGATGCTATTTCCCTTGGTTGGGATTTGTTACAATATTTCACTCTTAATTAAACGAATGGCAAGCCATTTGCCTTGTTTCAAAGAAAACATGACAGTCACAGCCGGGTTGAAAAGGGCAATAACATCTAACTCCAGCTTACAAACTATACAAAAGCACGGGGGTTAATTGTTCATCAGGTTTAGTCAAAAACAAGATTGAAAAGGGCAACAACATCTAAATCCAGCACTGTTTTCGGCAGTAACAGTCAAATGGATCAGTTAGGTCCATAGAATGAACATCCTGGGTCGTAAACTTGACTCGATTATGACCACAAGATGTTGTAAATAGAAGCCCGACATGTCCAGAAGCTCTTTTGTCCACCTGAAACTCCTTTTTTTGCTCTTGTACATACCCATCCGTCAAAACTATGCTGCTGATAAACTTAAGCCTGATGGACAATAGTAAGTTTGCATTCAGCAGGAAGAATGTGACAAATCTAGTGTTTGCATGGTCGCCTACATATCGTTCTAGCGTTATTGTCTTTAATCGAATGTCATGAGAAGCGAGATAATCCCTGTAACATCCCAAATTTTCAACTTGGAATACTATACATAGGTCATTCATGCATATCATATTTTATTGCATTTTCATTTCGCGATCCTCGAAATTCTAAGCAACTCAAGGACCCACGGAGAGAGTGGGGGATTTCACGTTTTTCAGATTTGAATTTTATCAAATATTGAAATAAGGATCACTTTGGTTTTAATTAATTTTCTCTCCGAAAATATTTCATATTAAAATATATGAGAGGAGATAATATGACTTCTCCAAAATAAATGAAATATTGGAGGAAAAAATATTAAAATCAAATAAATAAATTTTATTTAGATTTTATTGCAATTTTATTCGAATTAGGAAAAATATGCGTTTTTCAAAATTGCATTAGAGGCCCAAATGAATTTTCACTTTGTCCGGATTATTATTAGAGGACCGTGAAAATTTATTTCAGGATTTTTGGAGTCCGTTTAGTATTTATTTTATTTGTTTTTCCGCGTCAGGTTTTTTTTTAAAAGAGCACCGACCTAATGGGCGGTGTTAGACCTAGACACCTCGCCCCGCCGGCCTTATAAGCCTGCGCCTGACCCCGCCAGCCCAGCCACCCCTGCCCCGCAAACCCTAGCCCACCGCTGCCTCGGTTAGCGCGCGCCGCCGACAGCCAGCGACGCCGCCCCGCGCCTCGCGCCGACACCGCCACCCCGCGCCGCCGTCCCGCCGGAGCCGCGCCGCCCCCGCCCCGCGACCCCACCGCCGCTACCGACCTTGCAAGAGGTAGCCGACGTCGCCGCCGTCGTTCGTCGTTTTTTCTCAGAAAAAACTTTCGGTTTTTTTAAACCCTAGACCTAGTTTTTTTAAAGATCGGTTCGTTCGGTTTTCCGTCGGTTTGTTTATTTTGCGGACGTTAGTCCATACGTTCATTTTAGCGGACGTTGTTCATCGGTTAGTCGCGACAGCGAACGTTCGTTAATTAGCCTGTTCGTCAGTTTTTCTTTTTCCACGAGTTTTCCGCGATTATTTTCGATCGCGATTCCTGCCCTAATCTTGGAACTAGTATATCTTTTCGCTCGTTTATCCAAATCAGGTGAGACAAGCGCCTAGATCTTCGTCTCGAAACCCTCTTTCTGTTTAACCAACTTGAACAAGATTTTGGTTCTTTAAAATTTGACTTTAGTCCAGATTAGTAATCGGATCTTGTTTCTTTCGTAGTTTGAGTTTTGTTGCTCCGCTTGATATGATTCTTTTTGCAAACGGGAGTTCTTTCAGTTGAACTTTCTATTTAGATATTCTTATTTACGTTTTACCTGTGCATCTTTGCTTGATTGCTTATGTATTCTATCTGTTGTTTGCGATAGAATTCCCGGAGTGCGAAGCGTGCTACTACGAGTCTCTAGGATTTCCAGATCGTCAGCAAGGGAAGTAACACATTGATCATACTCTTTCATACATAGTTTTTATGCATTAGTTCCAATCCTCAAACACTGCATGATTAGGATGTGATTAACTTGTGGGTTTGGGAGGTAGAACCTATTACCTGTTTTATTATCAAACCTTGGATGTTACTTCTACGTTATGCTTATATTGCTTTGCTATGCTCGTAGACGTGGACTGGGTTTGAGTGTATCCATGACTAATGTGAGTGTTAATTAATGGTTCAATTTAAGTTGGAAACTTTAATACACATATGGGTGGATTGTTGGTTTTGGGCACCTGGGGTTATACTAGTATTGTCCTAGGAGATCCCGGGGTTATACCGTGTGATCCTCCTATGGTCCGCCACCCAGGCTCAAAGGGATCATAAGATTATTCATGCTAGAAACTTCCGTGTGCAGCCACAAGCTATTATGGGCTCTAGCATAGTTGAGTATGTTGCATGATCTCTTCCAGTGGTAGGCTAGCAGATGTAGGGGATGTAGGTTGGTACTATCTACCCGGGGTTAGAGTTAATGCTTGTGAAAGGCTGTGTCTCGGTCATCCGTTTCTCAAACACCATGGAGTGCGAGAAATCCAACGGAGGAGATCGAGTCTTGTGGGGAAAAGTGTGCAAACCTCTACAGAGTGTACAAACTAATCATGGTTAGTCGTGTCCCCGGTTATGGACATCTTGAGTATCTGGTTCTTGGATTATCATATGGATATCATCACTCTAAATTAGTTTGTTGGGTTGTTAATGATTACTTTTAATTGGGATTGAGATGGGGGTACCATTCTCAATGTTTCAACTACCATGATAGTTCAATAAAATATATTCCTTTGTTGTAGGGAAAAATTGGCATTTCGCAAAACATTATAACCATAGAGCCTCCACCAGCCATATATGCATGTAGTGATAGCATTTATCTGTTCATTTCTCTACTGTGTTATATTGCTAGCATATTCCATGTGCTGACCCGTTTTCGGGCTGCAACGTATCATGTTGCAGACTTTTCAGACGAGGAGTAAGGTGCGCTAGGTCGTTTGTCATGCACTCAGCTATGTTGTTGGAGTTGATGGACCCACTTTATCTTCCAAGCCTTCCGCTGTTATCTTATTTAGATTGCCTTAAGCCATATTTATTGTAATAAGTTCTCTTTTGAGACATTCAATGTAATAATGTGTGATTGCTACTCTGTTATAAATCCTTCGAGTACTGTGTGTGTCAGCATTACCGATCCAGGATGACACTGAACACAGAGACTTGACCGTCTGAGTTCGTGTCGCTACAAGATAGTATCAGAGCACACGCTGAATGTAGGACACGACCACTAAGATGAGCCATAGGTCACTCTTCTCTACTAATTTCTAACTCCTCTCCATTTTCTACTCTTTAGGATGATGGACTCAAGGAACAAGTTTGCACAACCGGATGAAGACACACCCTTTGGTCGACACTTGAAGGAAGTCACTAGATACCTGAACATCGGAATACCAAGCTTCACCGGGACCTACATCGCTACTTTACCTAAAGAAGAGCGCTGGATGATTCGAGTTCAAGTTCCAGGAAGGACATTCATGCCAGTCACTGAGCCCACAGAGTTTTCCTTTGATGCCCCAACCTGGAGTCTAGAAAAGAGCAAGGCAGCCCACATCGCCATGGGACGCATTGGGGAAGTTTACCACAAGGATATCAAGGATACTATCTACCAGATATGTGGGCGCCGAGATGAGCAATGGGAGATAGTCAGCACCAGGAGGGACAGGTCCATTGCAACATTCATCCTGGAGCTGAACCAGCACATTCGACGCTAGGAGAACCAGACGTGCGCAAGCACGATAGATTTGAAGAAGGCGATGACTAGGATTACAGAGCTAGAAGAGGAACTCAAGTCTACACGCGATGGATATGAGGAGGAAATGACGATACTCATGGAGAAGAAAGATGACCTAACAAGGCAGCTAGGAGTTTTCATGGGAGACCCCGCGCTAGGAGGAGAAGACGACGAACCCAAGGAAGTTCGTTCTGAAGACTACATCATTATTGACGACACCGACTCCGACCCTGATGGTAGTGATGATGATTATGAAGACGAAGCTGGAGCAGATATCATGGAGTCTTCCACCGATCAATATTTCTAGAATGACCACCATATGAGTAGCAGTATTCCCCCATGTATATAGTAGTAGTCCGAGCACTTCTGTAACGATAGTTCTAGACCGATTGTATGCCCTTGCTTGAATTGATTTGGTGTGATATGATTGTGTTTGTCTCATGAGCATATGGGTAGTGCTTTCTCACTAGACCTCATTTATATTCTAATCTCTCCCCTCTAAACTCATTAGATGCCTCCGAGACGTGATACCGGATTTGTCTTCCCACCGGAGATCACACAAGTGATCCAGCAACAGAATGCCTTGATGCAGATATTAGTCCAGAACCAAGGCAACAACAACAACAACCCGCCACCACCACCACCACCTCTAGTTGATAACTTAGCCCATTTTCTGAGGTTGCTGCCGCCTGTCGGATTTCGGGTTCCGGCAGATCCTTGAGGTTCAAACTCTGGGCTGCGCGCGGAGACTTCGCCCTCTACCTCTCCGTCTCGCAAAGATCTGAACTACAGAAAGAACAGCACAAGAGACACAAGGTTTATACTAGTTCGGGCCACCATTGTGGTGTAATACCCTACTCTAGTTTGTGGTGGTTGGATTGCCTCTTGGGCTGATGATGATAAACAATACAAGGAAGAACAGCCTCGCGAGGGTCTGCTCTTAGCAAGGACGATGAACTGCTAGGACGAGTTCAGCCGCCCTTCTCTCTCTCTCTTTGTTGCCTGATGATCCGATCATCCCGTCCCCTTACCCTGGGGGTGGCTAGTCCTATTTATAGGCAAAGGCCCTGGGCCTCTTCCCGAATATTGAGCGGGAAGGGTGCCAACAATTGGCTATTTTGAAGGGGAACATCTGGTACACTTATCCTGACTAAAGTTGGTCCTCGCCTGCCAAAGGCTCTGTGGTGACGCCATTCTGGGCTCCACGATGACCTCCTTCCCACCGTTGGACTGGTCTTCGTCTCGTTGCACCGAAATGGATGCCTTTGCTTGATCCTCTCGCCTGCGCTTGCCCCCTTTGCACCAAAGAGGAAAGGGAGACACTGCGCGGGCTGGCGCCCGCCTGGCGCCCTTGGTCGTCATGGCTTGCGTCATGGGCACCTCGTGAGGTACCCTGCCTTGATCTCTCCACCTCCTCGTGAGCCAGCCTGACGAGGCCACGCCTGAGGAATCTCCGTGTCGTCCGCCCCGCGAGGCTTGGCCCCTCGCGAGGGTCTTGAGTCTCGTGTTGATGAAGATGGGCCGTGCTGGGGCCCCCTTTAAGCCACATTGCAGGCCGCAGGCAGGCAAGTCTGGGGACCCCCGTTCCTAGAACGCCGACAGTAGCCCCCGGGCCCAAGGCACGCCCGGACTTGGCCGTGCTGAGAGGCGAAAGGGCAAGGGCGAAGTGCCGCGGGCCCTAAAAGCCTGCGGTCTCGGGCGCCGCGTGGCGGTTGATTGGACGTGGGCAGCACTGTTCCCCCACGCCCCCTTATTCTGCGCCTTGCTAGGCGGATTTGCAGTTGTACACAGCCGCTCCCCTTCCTGTCGCTCGAGCGTCTTCTGCTCTTTCTCCCTTCGAACGCCAGCTTCCGCTCCCAATCCAATCTCGAATCTATCCTCTCCTCCCCATCGCCATGGCTCCGACGAAGAAGGAGAGAGGGAAGAAGCACATGCCTCCATCTTGCTCGCCGCCATCGGTGGCCCCCGCCGTCGGCCGGTCGATCATACTCAATCGAAAGTGCCTGGGCAAGCTCAGCTCCGCTCTGGCCACCATCTTCAACGAGTGTGGGAGGACGACGGCCTGGCCTACGTCTCACTTCCCCACTGACAAGATAATCACTGAGGTCCATTATTTTGCCGACGCCTTGTGGGCGGGTCTGGTTCCCCCTTTTCTGATTTCTTCAAGGCCGTCCTCTCCCATTACCAGATTCATATGATGCATCTGGGTCCTGAATCCATCACCCTTCTTTCGGTCTTCGCCTTTGTTTGCGAGGCAATGATGGGTCTCTCTCCTTCCGTCGCCTTGCTGCGCCACTTCTTCTCTCTGCGCCTCGCCGACCCTACCCAATGCTCGGCGTGTGTGAACTTCGTCGCCGCGCCTGAGACTGCGGCCTCGGGGATCGACTTCATGCTTCCTTTGCCTTCGGCTGGGTTCCGCGAGGGGTGGCTATATGTTGATGTCGGGGTGCCCAGCCCCCTGCTGTCGAAGCCAACCTCGCCTGCTGTCCCTAATTCGAGTTGGGGCCAGGAGATGCTCGAGAGCCCCCGGCTTGCTTTTGTCTGGCACCGCTTCGCGTTCTTGAAGTCGATCGGTGTGACAGCGCCCAAGGTGTTGAAGGAGTTCCTGTCGTGCCGCATTGCCCCTCTCCAGTGCCACTCCCGCCGAATGTGGGCCTTCAGTGGGCATGGTGATCGCATGAGGCTCCAGGAAGAAGACCTGATGCCTGAGGCGCTGAGGACTGTGCTCTTGATCCTGACTGGTGACCCCAACCCGGGCAGCATCCAGCGGGGAGGGGCCCTACTGTACCTCTGCCAGAACAGGGATGACTTTGTGAAGTAGATGCCTATCTTTGATGAGTGGGGACTGCGCCCTGCTGGCCTCCAGGGACCTCGCGAGAACCCAGTGGCGGTGACTGCTCTCCTAGTCGGCCAAGGCGACTCTTCCTCAAGTGGCGGAGCAGGGAGGCATGAGGCGCCAGAGGCCGAGGGGGCTCCTGATGAGGCGACAACGCCGGGTGATGCTCTCGAGGGAGCAGCTCCCGGGACCCGTGCCGCTGAGGCTGAGGGTGGCGAGCAGCCGCTCCCGGCACCTGGGACTGAGGCCCCTGAGGCCCCGGCCGCGTCTTCTGGCAAGGTGATTGGCATCACGCGTCAGGCAGGCGCCCCTGACGCGAACCGCTTCGATGCCCCGTCTTCGTCGCGGGCTGATCCTTGTGCTCTTCTCTTGGTCCGCTTCCGCGTGGACTTTAAGGCCCTCCGGAGGAAAAGGGAGGCCTTGGGCGATGACTTCACTTGTCGCTTGCTGAAGCGCATGAAGTACTTCGCCACTGACGACTAAGTCTTCTCCTTTCCTAGCTTCTGATTCTCTTGTTGCTGTTACTGACCCTTGCTCCGCAGGCCTCTTCTGGCCGGGCTTGCGGAAGTAGCTGAGGTGCCGCCTCCTTTGGCTTCGCCTCCTCCACCGTCCCCAAGTGCTCCGAGCAGCACTGATCTTGTGGTAAGGGCGATTGACGAGGCGAACCGTCCCGAGGTGCACCGCGGCCCTTTACTCCCCGTGATTTTCCTTCGCGGGCCTTCTCAGGGTATAGCCAGCCTGCCATGGGGTCCTCGTCTGGTCATGGACTGCGACTGGTTGAGGCGCCCCCTGCGCCCCTAATCTGGAGACGGGCTGGCTCCAGGCCGGGCTTCTGGCACGGCGCGCCCGGCCGTCGCGCGGGCGCCAGCCCCCAGCCCCCTGCCCGAAGGGGGAGAGATGATTCGTGGCCCCCGACGCTTGCTTGGGGCAGATGATGGTGTCGAAGACTGGCGCGGTGGACCTGCTTGGGGAGGAACTTGCTGATGAAGACGCGCGCCTGGAGGCCGAGGGCCTGCGCCTGGCCACAGGGAGGCGCGAGCTGGAGGCCGCCATCGCCCTCGCGCGCCAGCAGCGTGATCTCGATGATGCAGAGGCGAAGGCGTTGCTAGAGGCCTCTCGGGTGGCCCGATCCCAAGCTGTCGAGGAGGCCCGAGGGTCTGACCGACGGCGAGAGGCTGCGGAGGAGCGGGCTCGTGAGCTCCTGGCCTGGTGCCACTCACTGGAAGAGCAAATGGAGCTGCGCGAGGCGGCCCTCACGTCGATGAAGGTGGCTTCTGGCGACCCAACCGAGCTCCAGAAGCGCGAAGAGGTGTTGACGTTGGAAGCCGCCGAACGCACCCGCGAGTACGAGCGGCTGGAGACGAGGGAGCGCTTGGTGACGTAGGCGGAAGACGATGTCGCTGCACGGGAAGCCCGTGTCCTGGAGGAGGTTGGTCGTCGGGTGGCGATGGCGTGCCAAGACCTTGAGCGCGAGTTCGAGGGGAAGCTGGAGTTGATCTGGGTCGAGGCTGAGGGGAGGACCGCAGCCTTGAGGGCCAAGCGAGAGGAGGCGACGCGGCGGGCCGACGCTTCCCGGGCCGCCCTTGGGGCAGCGCAAGGGGAGTTAGCTGCCTCCCAGGCCGAGCTGCTCCGTCTCCGCCAATGGGTGGAGGGTGCTGAGGCCATTATGCGCCAGAATGCTGATGAGATACGCCAGCGGCAGGTCTTGGAGAATGTGCATGGCCCCATGCTCGCCACGCTCTGGGAGAGGGCTAACACAGCCTTGGGCAACATCTGCGAGGCGGCTGTTGGAGAGCCGCAGACAATCAACTTTCCGGCAACCTTCAGTTCTTCACCGCCGTGGTGACGCAGCTGGAGGCGCGGTCCGTCAGGGCCGATAGGTTGGTGGAGGAGAGGAGTCACGCCCTTCTCCCGTGTCTTCAGCCATCTCCGGAACATGGATCCCCACTTCGACTTTGATGCCGCTATCGCCCCAGTCCCCCAGGCTGTCCGAGACGACCTGGCGCACTGGGTGGAAGACAACGTCGACGCTCTTGTCAGGGCCTTCGCTTCGGACGACGACGACGTGATCGTGGCGGCCGACGAGGGCGGCGTGGTGAATGGCCCTGGCGCCGCTGGTGGCGACGCAGACAGCGACGGCGAGTTCAGCGACGCCAGCGACGGCTTGGGAGGTGCTCCTGAGGACGCATTGGGGGATTTGTCTGACTGAGTATGCATCGCTCATGTCTTTTTTACCCTGCATGAATAGAACTCAGGTTTTTGACCTGATGGCTGTGAGAGCATTTTGGAAGGGGGAGCCCCCTTATGTAAAACCTTGGTTCATCGTAGTAGTAATTGTTACGTAGCGCGAGCACCCGCACCCGATGGTGGGCTGGTTTACCTTTGTTTTGCGCAGGCCCTGAGGCAGCCTGTGGGAGGACGCGATGTCTTGGGTGCCTTCTAGTTGAATCCGTAGGGTGTGAGAGTGTCGCTGGCGGGGAGCTTCACAGGCGTTGGCCTTCTTCACACGCTCAGGGCCTTTTTATGAGCGCGACAGCTTCACAGGCAGTCGCCTTCTTCTCAGGCTCTGGGCCTTTTCCTAAACGCGATAGCTTCACAGACAGTCGCCTTCCTCACAGGCTCCGGACCTTTTCCTAAACGCGGTAGCTTCACAGGCAGTCGCCTTCTTCACAGGCTCCGGGACTTTTCCTAAACGCGATAGCTTCACAGGCAGTCGCCTTCCTCACAGGCTTCGGGCCTTTTCCTAAACGTGGTAGCTTCACAGGTAGTCGCCTTGTTCACAGGCTCCGGGCCTTTTCCTAAACGCGATAGCTTCACAGGCAGTTGCCTTCTTCACAGGCTCCGGGCCTTTTCCTTAAAAGGACAACCTCCACAGGCACCGAAAAAATCCTCCCGAGGGGGGGGGCGACAGCGGCAGTTTGGGTTGCGCACGAGCTAGGCCCGGCCCGACTAACGAGGGGCTCGCGAGGGGAGGCAGCTGTGGTGAAGCGGTAACCAGAACGCGAGAAATGGCTCGAATGAGACTAAGCACCCCTTCCCCGAACACACGCAAATCTCAAATTCGAATCCAACTTAAATCCAACGGGGAAAAGTTACAATCAAGGGAAAAGGCAATGAAAGCAAACAAAAGGCCGCGTCCGGCACCTAATCTAGTCTTGGACGTCTTCTCACCAACGCGGAGCTAAGTGTTGTCCACTGGGCGTGGGAGGGAGCCCCAGGGCCTGAGGCCGGCACCCCTGAGACTCCGGGGCGTGTACAGCCCCACTCATTATTACGTGAGAGTGTCATGGGGCGGCGAGCTTCACAGGCACTCGGCCTTCTTCACAGGTACCAGCCTTGCTTCATATCGCCAGACGAGGGCCCCGCCTTGCGCCACACTCTAGTGCCACCAACGACGACCGGAAACTAGGACGCCGCCGGTGGGGTAGAGCGGTCGCCAGCGATTCCCCCGACGACCACAGGTCCTCCGCCAGGGGAAGGCCCTTAGGCTCCTCCCTAGCGGAGGGCCTACCTCCTGAGAACGCCTTGCTCCGAACGCCGCGGTGGTGACATCGGATCTCTGCCCCTCTCCTGCAGCCCCCTGCGCCCTCCTCCCGAGGGGTAGGAGACTGCGGGAGCGGGGCAGCTTCTTGCCCTGGCGACCTGCACCTCCTGTGATCCATGATTAACGTACGCCTGCTCCTGAGGAATTAGTGGTACCCGATAATCGTTGCCTCCAGTGTGGCCGGTGGAACCATCACGGGGCTCCTGGAAGGGCTCAGCTTCTGGTGTCTCGTCCCCCCAGCTCGGGCTGAGGAGCGAGCCTTGTTCGCCCTCGTGAGCGTGCCCTTGGTCCATCATGTGGGGCACGTATTCTTCTGGCGCCGCCATTCCGAAGGCTACGCCGTAGTGCTCCGTGTGCCATGCAGCTCTGGTTGACGTGCTCACCGTGGGGTGGTAGCGCGGCTGCCCCCTTGCGCCGTGGGCTGCGCCGAGTCCCTCTCCTTCACGCGCCGGGGGTGCGGGTAGCGCCACCGTCAGTCCGGTGCCGACGGCTTCACTGGTGTTGGAGTAGCCTTGGGGCCAGTGGGCGCGCGCGGGGCCCCCGCGCGTGCCGCCCTGGGCTTGAGACGGGAGCCAGATGCAAAAGGGGTGAGCCCCCGAAGCGGCAAAGCCCAGGAGCTCGGCAACCCGCTCTAGCAGCACGTCGCGGCCGCCTTCCAGCAGCCAACACTTAGCAGCTCTCGGGCCACCATGAGCGCGGCCCTCGAGTTCGCCTGCTCTCGGCGGGTGTACGGTGTCGTGGTTGCGGCGTGATTGGAGGCCCTTGCTGCCGACCACGCTTGCCGTGGTGTCAGAGTTGTTGAACCCTGTCCGCGCCGCCCGCGGCCCGCAGCGCCCTGCGGACCACGAGCAGCCTGGGACGCGGGGTCGCCCGAGGCGAGCGGCTCTGCGCGGGCGGGCCACGCTGCCCATGGATCTTGATCGCCCGCCTGGTCGCCGGACATGGTGATGACGATGCGACGAGACGTGAAGTGGTAGAAGGGTGGATTCCAGCGCACCCCTACCTGGTGCGCCAAATGTCGGATTTCGGGTTCCGGCGAACCCTTGAGGTTCGAACTCTGGGGTGCATGCGGAGACTTCGCCCTCTACCTCTCCGTCTCGCAAAGATCTGAACTACAGAAAGAACAACACAAGAGACACAAGGTTTATACTAGTTCGGGCCACCATTGTGGTGTAATACCCTACTCTAGTTTGTGGTGGGTGGATTGCCTCTTGGGCTGATGATGATGAACAATGCAAAGAAGAACAGCCTTGCGAGGGTCCTCTCTTAGCAAGGACGATGAACTTCTAGGAGGAGTTCAGCCGCCCTTCTCTCTCTCTCTCTCTCTCTCTCTCTCTCTCTCTCTTTGTTGCTTGATGATCCGATCATCCCGTCCCCTTACCCTGGGGGTGGCTAGTCCTATTTATAGGCAAAGGCCCTGGGCCTCTTCCCGAAGGGGAACATCTGGTACACTTATCCTGACTAAAGTTGGTCCTCGCCTGCCAAAGGCTCTGTGGTGACGCCGTTCTGGGCTCCACGATGACCTCCTTCCCACCGTTGGACTGGTCTTGGTCTCATTGCACCGAAATGGATGCCTTTGCTTGATCCTCTCGCCTGCGCTTGCCCCCTTTGCACCAAAGAGGAAAGGGAGACACTGCGCGGGCTGGCGCCCACCAGGCACCCTTGGTCGTCATGGCTTGCGTCATGGGCACCTCGTGAGGTACCCTGCCTTGATCTCTCCGCCTCCTCGTGAGCCAGCCTGACGAGGCCGCGCCTGAGGAAGCTCCGTGTCGTCCGCCCCGCGAGGCTTGGCCCCTTGCGAGGGTCTTGAGTCTCGTGTTGATGAAGATGGGCCGTGCTGGGCTCCCCTTTAAGCCACGCCGCAGGCCGCAGGCAGGCAAGTCTGGGGACCCCTGTTCCCAGAACGCCGACACCGCCAGTGTTTTCTAGTAGCACCAAGCTACTAGTTGCTGATGACTGGCTACGCAAGATTGGAAGGGAGTTGACCACCGCAGGTTGCACAGATGCTGAGAAGGTGCGTTTTGCCGCACACCAATTGGATGGGCCAACAGCTTCATGGTGGGAGACTTACACAGCCACTTTCCCTATAGCGAATATCACTTGGGATCAGTTTCAGCAAGCCTTTTGCACAACCCATGTCTCAACTGGAGCTATGAGCATGAAGAAGCGTGAGTTTAGTAACTTGCACCAGGGAAATTATACTGTGGCTCGGTACGTAGATGAGTTTAGTAAGGTATCTCATTATGCCCCTGATGATGTGGCCACAGATGCCGCAAAGCAGGAGAAGTTTATGGAATGGCTGAATGATGAGATGAGCATGCAGTTGATGGTGGCAACATTTAACAACTACCAGGAGCTGGTAGACAAGGCTCTTATGATGGAAGGGAAGCAACAATAGATTGAGAGCCGCAAGAGGAAGTATGGACAAGGAAAGTACAATTCTGGAGCTCAGCAGAAGCCTCGTTTCACCCCGAACTCGGGAGGATTTTCCCATAACCATGGAGGCCACACTCACAATGGAGGGAGTTCGCATAACCATAGTGGCCCCAAGAATGGAAACGGGAATGGAGCAGGCAGCAATCAGAACCGCTCTAACCCAGCCAGACCCGCCAAGAAGGATCAAAGTCACATTACCTGTTTCAAGTGTGGGAAGACTGGGCACTATGCCAATGATTGTCCGGAACTGAAGAACGGAAATGGCAATGGAGGCGCTAGGAAGAAGCCCAACCCTTTCAACAGGGGACAAGTGAACCACGTGAACGTGGAGGAGGTTGAAGAGCAGCCTGATGCAGTTATCGGTAAGTTTTTGGTTAAGTAATTTACCGCCCTTGTTTTATTTGATACTGGTGCATCGCATTCATACGTTTCAAGGGGGTTTGTGGACAAGTTTAAGTTACCCACCTTAGCCCTTAGGACACCCTTGCTAGTGAGCTCACGCGGTGCAGAGTATATGGCCAGCCGATTGTTCGATCGGAAACCCTTAACCATTGGTAGCCATGTTTTCCCCTCAGACCTAATAATTTTGTAATCACAAGGATTGGATGTGATACTGGGAATGGATTGGTTATCAAAGTATGGAGGAAACATTGACTATGCTAGCAGATCAATTCTAGTCACCACCCCGGAGGGAAAAAGGATCAAGTATGTATCTAGGCATGCGCCTAGGAGGACTCATGTAAATTCTCTCATGAGAGTTGTTCAGGAGGAAGTGCCGATAGTGAAGGATTACCCCGATGTATTTCCAGAGGAGTTACTAGGCATGCCGCCAGATCGAGACATCGAGTTTTTGATAGAGCTGTTGTCAGGCACCAGAGCGATATAAAAGAGACCGTACCGGATGCCCGTGAATGATCTAGAAGAGATCAAGAAGCAAATTAAGGAGTTGTTGGAGAAAGGTTACATCCGATGAAGTTCATCACCATGGGGAGCCCCAGTGCTCTTGGTTGAGAAGAAGGATGGATCATTGAGGATGGTTGTTGATTATCGTGCGTTGAATGAAGTAACGATCAAGAACAAGTACCCACTACCAATGATCAATGATTTGTTTGACCAGCTGCAAGGAGATAAAGTGTTTTCGAAGATCGGGTTGTGATCAGGATATCACCAGCTGAAGATTCGAGAAAATGATATACCAAAAACAGCTTTCACCACAAGGTACGGGTTATATGAGTATACGATTATGTAATTTGGACTGACTAACGCCACTGCCTATTTCATGAGTATGATGAACAAGATGTTAATAGAGTTCTTGGATAAGTTTGTCATGGTGTTCATTGATGATATCTTGGTATACTCGAAGAACGAAGAGGAACACAAGAAATATTTGCGTTTAGTTCTCGAGAAGGTCAGAGAATATCAGTTATATGCCAAGTTCAGCAAATGTGAGTTTTGGTTGAAGGAAGTTGGATTTCTTGGACATGTTATATCAGGAGAAGGTATAGCAGTGGATCGTACCAAGGTTCAGTCAGTCACCGAGTGGTTGGTACCCACCTCAGTTCGAGACATCCGCAGTTTCCTTGGACTCGCGGGATACTATCGGAGATTTATTGAGAATTTCTCCAAGATTGCAAGCCTATGACGGCATTGTTGAAGAAGGATACCAAGTTCCATTGGTCTGAAGAATGTGAAGCAAGTTTCCAGGAGTTTAAGAAACATTTGCTATAGCCCCAGTGTTGATTCTGCTGGATATACGCAAGGATTTCCAAGTGTATTGCAACGCCTCTCGCTTAGGACTTGGAGGAGTACTTATGCAGGACGGAAGAGTTGTTTCATATGCCTCACGACAAGTTCGAACGCATGAGTTGAATTATGCCACGCATGATTTGGAGTTAGCAGCCGTAGTGCATGCGCTCAAGACATGGAGACATTTTCTTATTGGAAACCTTTGTGATGTGTACACGGATCATAAGAGTTTGAAGTACATTTTCACACAGAAGGAGCTGAACCTCAGGCAAAGGAGATGGTTGGAACTCATAAAGGATTATGATATGAAGTTGCACTATCATCCAGGAAAGGCCAATGTCGTAGCAGACACTTTGAGCCCGAAGAGTTATGTCAATACCCTTGTAAGCGGAGGATTGCCAAAGGAGTTAGCAGAAGATCTCAGGGAGCTTCATTTGGAGATAGTTCCTAGAGGCTTTGTTGCAGCATTAGAGGTTCATTCAACATTATTGGTAAAGATCCGAGAAGCTTAGAAGGAAGACAAAGAAATTGCTGAAATAAAGGAGAAGATGAATGAAGGAAAAGCCAAGGGTTTTCGTGAGGATGAGCACGATACCTTGTGGTTTGAGGACCGTGTATATGTGCCCAATAATGCGGAGATCAGGAAGTTAGTACTTCAGGAGGCTCATGACTCACCATACTCGATACACCCCGGAAACACCAAGATGTATTTGGTTTTGAAGGAGCGTTTCTGGTGGACTGGTATGAAGAAAATATTGCCGAGTATGTAGCCATATGTGATGTATGTCAGAGAGTGAAGGCAGAACATCAAAAACCAGCAGGATTACTGCAGCCTATGTCGATACCCGAATGGAAGTGGGACAAGATTGGCATGGATTTTATCACCGGATTACCCAGGACCCGATCGGGATATGATTCTATCTAGGTAGTAGTGGATCGTTTGACCAAAGTAGCCCACTTTATCCAAGTGAAAACCACATATACCAGTGCAAAGTTGGCCAAGATATATATGACCAGGATCGTATGTCTGCATGGAGTTCCAAGAACCATCGTATCAGGTAGAGGAACACAATTTACTTCAAAGTTTTGGCACCAATTGCCCCAGACTTTGGGTACTAGGCTGGAGTTCAGCACCGCCTTTCACCCGCAGACAGATGGACAGACTGAGAGAGTCAATCAGATTCTGGAGGACATGTTGAGAGCTTGTGCATTAGATTATGGATCTAGTTGGGATGACAACTTGCCCTACGCGGAGTTATCATACAACAACAACTACCAGGCCAGTTTGAAGATGGCACCGTTCGAAGCCCTGTACGGAAGAAGATGTTGAACACCACTGATGTGGGATGAAGTTGGCGACCGCCAGTTGTTTGGACCGGACTTGATCAAGGAGTCCGAAGAGAAAGTTAAGCTAATTTGAGATAGACTGAAGGTAGCTAAGTCCCGACAGAAGAGTTATGCAGATTCAAAATGCAAGGAGGTAGTCTATAAAATCGGAGACAGAGCATATCTGCGAGTGTCACCTCTGCGAGGAGTTAAACGTTTTGGAGTTAAGGGAAAGCTAGCCCCAAGATTTGTAGGACCGTACCGAGTTTCTGAATGCATGGGAGAGGTTGCCTACAAGTTGGAGTTACCCGAAGGGTTGTCAGGACTTCATGATGTGTTTCATGTTTCCCAGTTAAAGAAGTGCCAAGTAGAGATGGCCAATATTCCTCTGAAAGATACAATGCCCCCGGAAGCAATTTAGTTGGATAGTATTTCGACATATGAGGAGAAACATGTCAAAATTCTCGAGTTTGCAAGCCGAGTTACCCGCAGCAAGGTTATCAAGTTTTGCAAAGTTCATTGGAGCCAACATACCGAGGATGAAGCCACCTAGGAATGAGAGGATGATCAACGCAAGGACCACCCACACCTATTTTCTAGCCAACCCGAATCTCGAGGGCGAGATTCATCTTAAGTGGGGTAGGTTTGTAACATCCCAAATTTTCAATTTGGAATGTTATACATAGGTCATTCATGCATATAATATTTTACTGCATTTTTGTTTCGCGATCCTCGAAATTCTAAGCAACTCAAGGACCCACGGAGAGTGTTGGGGTTTTCACATTTTTCATATTTGAATTTTATCAAATATTGAAATAAGGATCACTTTGGTTTTAATTATTTTTCTCTTCGGAAATATTTCATATTAAAATATATGAGAGGAGATAATATGACTTCTCCAAAATAAATGAAATATTGGAGTAAAAATATTAAAATCAAATAAATAAATTTTATTTGGATTTTATTGCAATTTTATTCGAATTAGGAAAAATATGCGTTTTCCAAAATTGCACTAGAGGCCCAAATAAATGTTCACTTTGTCCGAAATATTATTAGAGGACCGTGTAAATTTATTTCAGGATTTATGGAGTCCGTTTAGTATTTCTTTTATTTGTTTTTTCAGGTCAGGTTTTTAAAGAAAAAAAAGGAAAAAACGCACCGACCTAACGGGCGGTGTTCGACCCGGACAACTCGCCCGGCTGGCCTTATAAGCCCACGCCCGACCCCGCCAGCCTAGCCACCCCTGCCCTGCAAACCCTAGCCCGCCGCCGCCTCGGTTCGCGCGTGCCGTCGCCGCCAGCCCGCGACGCCACCGCCGCCGCGCTGCCGCCCCGCGCCTCGCGCCAACGCCGTCGCCCCTCGCCGCCGTTCCGCACCGCCGCCGTCCCACTGGAGCCGCGCCGCCGCTGCCCCGCGACCCCGTCGCCGCTGCCTACCTCGCGGGAGGTAGCCGACGCCGCCACCGCCGCTCGTCGGTTTTTCTCAGAAAAACAATTCGGTTTTTTTAACCCTAGATCTAGTTTTTTATATAGATCGGTTCGTTCGGTTTTCCGTCGGTTTATTTATTTTGCGGATATTCGTCCGTACATTTGTATTAACGGACGTTGTTCGTATAGTCGCAGACAGCGAGCGTTCGTTCGTTAGCCTGTTCGTCAGTTTTTCTTCGATCTAGTATATCTTTTCGCTCGTTTATCCAAATAGGTGAAAGAAGCGCCTAGATCTTCGTCTCGAAACTCTCTTTCTGTTTAACCAACTTGAACAAGATTTTGGTACTGTAAAATTTGAATTTAGTCCAGATTAGTAATCGAATCTTGTTTCTTTCGTAGTTTGAGTTGTTGCTCCATTTGATTAGATTCTTTTTGCAAACCAGAGCTGTTCAGTTGAACTTTCTGGTTAGATCTTCTTATTTGAGTTTTACCCGTGAATCTTTGCTTTATTGCTTATGTATGCTATTGTTTGTTTGCATAGAATTCCCGGAGTGCGAAGGGTGCTACTACGAGTCTCTAGGATTTGCAGATCGTCGGCAAGGGAAGTAACACATTGATCATACTCTTTCATACCCAGTTTTTATGCATTAGTTCCAATCCTCAAACACTGCATGATTAGGATGTGATTAACTTGTGGGTTTGGGAAGTAGTTTATGAGGTAGAACCTATTACCTATTTTATTATCAAACCTTGGGAGTTACTTCTATGTTATGCTTATATTGATATGCTATGCTCGTAGACGTGGACTGGGTTTGAGTGTATCCATGACATATGTGAGTTTGATAATTAATGGTTCAATTTAAGGTGGCAACTTTAATACACATCTGGGTGGATTGTTGGTTTTGGGCACCTGGGATTATACCAGTCCTTGGAGATCCCGGGGTTATACCGTGTGATCCTCGTATGGTCCGCCACCCAGGCTCAAAGGGATCATAAGATTATTCATGTTAGAAAATTCCATGTGCAGCCATAAGCAATTATGGGCTCTAGCATAGTTGAGTATGTTGCATGACCTCTTCCAGTGGTAGGCTAGCAGATGCAGGGGATGTAGGTTGGTACTGTCTACCCAGGGTTAGAGTTAATGCTTCTGAAAGACTGTGTCTCGGTCATCCGTTTCTCAAACACCATGTAGTGTGAGAAATTCAACGGAGGAGATCGAGTTTTGTGGGGAAAAGTGCGCAAACCTCTGCAGAGTGTACAAACTAATCATGGTTAGCCGTGTCCCTGGTTATGGACATCTTGAGTATCTGGTTCTTGGATTATCGTGTGGATGTCATCACTCTAAATTAATTTGTTGGGTTGTTAATGATTACTTTTATTTGGGAGTGAGATGGGGGTACCATTCTCAATGTTTCAACTACCATGATAGTTAAATAAAATATATTCCTTTGTTGTAGGGAAAAATTGGCTTTTCGCAGAACATTATAACCATAGAGCCTCCACCAGCCATATATGCATGTAGTGATAGCATTTATCTGTTCATTGCTCTACTATGTTATATTGCCAACATATTCCATGTGATGTCCCGTTTTTGGGCTGCAACGTATCATGTTGCAGACTTCTCAGACGAGGAGTAAGGTGCACTAGGTCGTTTGTCACGCACTCAGCTACGCCGTTGGAGTTGATGGACTCACTTTATCTTCCAAGCCTTCCGATGTTATCTTATGTAGATGGCCTTCAGCCATATTTATTGTAATAAGTTCTCTTTTGAGACATTCGATGTAATAAGTGTGTGATTGTTACTCTGTTATAAATCCTTCGAGTATTGTGCGTGTCAGCATTACCGATCCAGGGATGACACTGAACACATAGACTTGAGCGTCTGAGGTCGGGTCGCTACAATCCCGGTGCTTACAAATCAAACAATTGGTTATAACTTTCTTACCCCGTCATGTTGCCTAAATAGACATGAAGATTTTAAAAAGTTAAGGTCTAAAAAAGAGTGTCGAAAGAGCAACAGTCGAATGGTTAATTCTAGTACACTATATGCGGGCTTGCAATGTGTGTGAATTATCACCTTTATATACAACTTCTCCAGACATGGAAAGCATTGCAGCAATCCAATAATCTTGTTCAGATCAAAACTATTCATTTTGATATATAAGATCTTGACAGAATCCAGCACCATTGATAGGCTATCCATGGAGAAACTCTTCATTGAGCATAGAACATAATATTAGTACAAAATGTGTACTCCAAGATGATATATATCTTATGTACAGAAATTTAAAATGCAACTTATGGTTACAAGTGTAGATGATAATATACAACACCTGGAGAACTATGGAGCCAAACACCATCTTGAAATGAGCACAGAGATCATGTATTACATCAAAGGTCTCCAGTTTAGGCATAGAGAGGACAGTTATTTGCCATGGTGAATAACTAGAATCAAGGATCAACCTTTTAAGTGAAGGGGCATCTTGGATGATGAGCTGCCTTCTGTCAGAAGAACTTCCAATTCTTACAAGGTTAGGCGACTTTATATGGAGACAACCGATTCTAACTGTGAAAACGAGCACCATGCACTCCAGGGCAGGATAACTGGAGTGGATGATGCTATGCAATGAGGCCTTCGATATACAAACCCGCACAAGTGAAAGTTTTTTGAGAAATGGGAGTCGAAGGTTTAGTACCAGATTGTTCCGGTAGGTAGCACAACGCAAATGTGGCGGTGTGGAGAGAGGAGGAAAACCGCAATATGGACATCGGTGCTGAGGGCACAAGTACATGGAATTCGGTATCTGGTAGGTGATTTCCTGGGAAATAGTAGAACTCAAGCAGTTGTAGTTCTATGAGTTCAGGGGATTTCAGCTAGGCGTCCACCGTGTAGGGCATGGTATGCTTTCTCATGTAGCATGACGAGATCCAGAGGCATTCAATGGAGCCCTAGTGGGAGGAGATGATGGCTCTAGGGAGTTCAAAATCATTAAAGAGAGATAGCTGAGGACAGTCGAGATTATGGGGCACGGCGCGCCATAGAGTGCGCCAGTGAATTGAGAGGACTTGGGTGCGGCAGCAATCCTTGGTGGGGAGAAGCAACATGATCTCCCCAAGGATGGCGTCTGGGAGATCGCTGATGCGGTCCTCCCAAGATTCTACGGGTTCCTGGGATCCGGTGGGGGCGGGCTCGCCGCTTCTCCCCGCGCTACCGGGTGCGGGATCTACAATAGGCATAACCGCTGGCGGGAGCCTCATCTTCTTGGCGCTGGGGTCAGCCGACTCCATTTTCCTCGAGGGCGTCGCGTCGAGCTCACGGATTTGAGCAGAGTAACGAACGACGAGCCTAGTTGTAGTGCGAGTGAAGAAGAAGGGGAGATGGGGTTTTTCTGTAGTAGTGAGGAAGAAGGGGAGCTGGGTTTTTCTGTAGGAGTGAGGTGAGGAACTTGAGGGTACGAGTGGAGCGAGCTGATGTGAGGTGGGTGGGAGTGAGGAGGAAGAAGACACATAGGTTTTTTGGGGGGCGGTGTGCTGGATGTGGGTAGCGCCTCTCATTAAATAAATATATGGGCTTTTGAATTGATTTTATTATTTACTAGGGTGGATGGGCTTTTTCATCTTGGTCCCAGAGAAACAATTACTACTAGTAGAGTGGAGACACTCTACAGCTACCCAGAAAAACAATTACTACTAGTACAGTGGATACACTACCGCTTCTAGCTCCTCCGAGGTCATCGAAACGTCTCCCTCTAATAAATGGCGTTTTAATTTTGTTCACTGACATGCGGGCCATGCAGCGTGCGGGCCCAAATGCCATCCATCAAATTAGAAGGCAGTATGCAGGTGGAGAGTCACCCCGGTCGTAGCGCGGCACTAGCGAGCCTTCGTACCACAAAACCCCACCTCCCCATAGTCTAAGTTTGACGGTCGAAGCAACCATCATTTCACTCTTCGTTGGATCCCCTTCTCCCTCACCGTCTTCAAGAAAGCCAACACTCGCATCTACCACTGTTCTTCTCTCCCAACGAAGGGAAGGTAAGCAGATCCGTGATGTTGGTATATTTTTGTTCAGAAAAAAACTTTTGCAAAGCAGTAACCGATCCTCAGTCTCTTTTTTGTTTCATTGTCATTGCGATAGTGTTTTCCTTCCAGTGGTCTCCTAGTATTCGTCAGTTTCATGATGGACCAAGGAGAACCAGGCAAAGATCTGCCGATGTTGGAGCAGATGCGGGAGGCTGATCCCGAGGAGACAAAGAGCTCCAAGAAGATGGAGGCAGCCACCGAGCCGACCCCAGATACGCTCACGGCCACTACTGAGATGGTTAATGCCGCGTTTGAGGTTACAGCCCCCGTGGCCCTGGAGGAGCAGTTTTCCACCTTCGAGGATGTGTCCCCCCCCCCCCCCCGCTGAGAGGCCCAAGGTGATTTTCTTCTTTGCCGATCTCGATTGTGGTTTTTCATCTAGGTATGCGGTGATAAATAATGCAAAATTTTATTAGCTTCGATGCCATGCTACCTTCCCTGTCATGCATACTTTTGACTCTACATAGTTGTTTAAATAACTTGTGTTTCTTATATTGGAAAGTAATTCAAAATTTGTTTCTATTTCAATTAGAGCCCTGATGCAGACAGGGATTGTGTGGTTGTACATGTCACTCGCTATGAGGCGGATGACCTAAATATATTGTCGGGGAAAGTCCGACTCCGCGAGCACCTATGGGGACGGAGCCCCTTCTCGATTCGGCGGGGGGCGGAGGTCGCACGAAGAGAGGATCGAGGCGAGGCACACGAGCGGTTTTTACCCAGCTTCGGAGCTCTCCGGAGAGATAATACTCCTACTGCAGATTTGTGGATTGTATTGAGTTCTTGCTCGGGAGCGCTAAGTGCTACAGTACACACCAGCAGCTAACGAGACCGAGCGTGAGTGTTCTACTGTTTGTCCCCCTCCTCTAGGTTGTGCATGGGCCTCCTTTTATATGCTCAAGGGGTCTCCAATAGGTGGCAACGTAGGCAAGGGCAAAAATGGAAAGGTGCTGCGGTAGGTACAGCTACCTACACAGTGTATCATACCTAACTCTGACGGCAGGGGACAAGGGCATTAAATGCCCGTCTGTGTCGCCCAAACAGTGCAGAAAAGGGACCGTTAGGGACGCCACCACTTGCCACGATGGCGATTTTGTCAGCGCCTGCTTGCCACGGTGCACCCCTGGCTGCACAGCCTCCCGCCACGTGCGCCTGGAAGGGCCTCAGAGCGACACATTGGTGGGTGAGCTGGAGCACAGGTACAGAGTGGTTGCTTGCCGCGGCAAACGCCTTGCCGCGGTCGTTGTCTTGTCGCGTCCGGGAGCTTGTCGCTCGCCGGGCCCTACCGGGACGCGTGGCGCGTTGCGGTAAGTATCTTGGGATGCCTTGGTTGGCCTTCCCGGCAAGCTCCTCTTGCCGGGGTCTTGTGCCTTGAGTGGCCTTCTCGGCAAGCTCCTCTTGCTGGGGACTTGTCTCCTTGGCTTAAATACTTTGTTCTTGAATGGTTCCAAAGGAACCACAGAGGTCCTAGGCGGTCACCCGGCAAGCCTTGCCGCAGGGCGCTGCGACTGCCCGTGCACAAGTTCGGGATACTAGGGTACCCCTACTCTAGTACATCGATAGGAGCCCCCGGGCCTGGGCCATACACGGTGCCGAGCGCTGTTGGGCCAGGCCCAAAACAGGGCACGGGCACGCGCGGCCTGGGTCACGTCGCATCTTGCTCCGTATCCACCGCGCCCCCTGAACGGCACGCGTCGATTGCGGCGTCGTGGGAGAGGTCGTGGGTGGTTTCTTTATTCGGAAAGGCGAAGCGTTCGCCCTCTCCCTCCTTATAAGCAGGGGAAACAGGGGGCAGTTCGCCCACCTGCCTATTGCTATTCCTGCCTCGAAAATCTCCGCCGCTCCCCTTCTTCTCAAAGTCGAAAGAGAGCAGCGCTCCGCCACCATCGCCACCAGCACCGCCAACGCCGTCGTCCTCCCTCACCATTCCCGCTATGGCTCCGAAAGCCGAGAAGGCGAAGTTGGCCGAGGCGCAGCGGCTCGCGGTGCTGCGAAAGGAGCGGGCAATCTTCCCTTCGAGGCTTGAGGCGGAAGAGCTGAAGGAGTTCTACTACCTCTTCTGGTCGACGGGGACGCGAGCGCATCCGCGCACGAAGGTACTCCCAGCCGCTGCTTGGGATAAGACTCCCACTGGGTACCCTTTCTTCGTCTTGTTCTTCTACTCCGGGCTCTGCCCGCCCTTTTCTGAATTCTTCTGTGACATCATGAACACCTACGGGCTCCACCTCCTTGACTTCACCCCCAATGTTGTCCTGACCATGGCAGTTTTCGCACATCTCTGCGAAAACTTTGTTGGAATCCATCCAAACGTTGCCCTTTTTCGCCACTTCTTTTCGCCTCGAGTTGAGAAAGGAGAGCCTTTATCCGGCGGAATCGCCTGGATCTCAAAAGCCGGCAAGAAGGAGGCTTATCTGGATGGAGAGTTCCGCAGCAAGTGGGAGGAGTGGAGGGCGGACTGGTGCCTGATTGTCGAGGAGAACCCGCAGCCGTTTACTGCTCTGCGCGAAACTCCAGTAGTGTGCGGCAGTGATTGGAGTAGCCTGGCCCCAGAAGACGATAGACTGAAGATTGCCGTCGCCCGGATCCTACGCCTTAGGCTTGCCGGGCTTACTGTAGGAGCAGTTGGCGCAGATTTCCTCCGCCACCGCATCGCCCCCCTGCAGGAGAGGAGGAGACCCGCCTGGGAGTTTCAGAACGCGGCGGATATCATGAGGCTGCGGCCGGGCCTCAACTTCAAATTCACTGTCATGGAGCTCAACTCGATGCTCCAGGAGCTGTTCAAGTACGACCCACAGCATCCCGAAGTGTTCAGGTTGCCGATGGGGCCTCGTTCCGCTGTGCAACAACTCCTCGCTCGACCGCATCCGTGCAATGATGCCGCTGTGCGACTCGCATGGAATTGATCCAGACTGGATAGAGCCTGCAGATGATGTCGTGCGGGCGTTCTTCGATAACTTGGTAGAAGTGTCGGTCGACGCCGATAAGAAGAGGGGCCTCACCCGGGACACCACCGACGATGAGCTCAAGCGCATCGCCATTAGGCTGGAAGAGGCAGCGGCAGCTGCAGCTGCAGGTGAGTTTGGGTTCACCGTGGAGGAGGTAGAGGCAGCTGAGGCGGCAAGCCTTGCCGACCGAGAGGATCTTGCTGGTGAGGAAGAGCCTGCCGGGCATGACGCCAGGCCGAGCGGGCCCGCCGAGGATACGAGCGGCTCGTTGGAGATTGGCTCCTCTTCCTCTTCGTCTTCGGGCAGCTCGCCGCAAGCAGAGCCCCCGTCTCCTCAAGCAGAGCCCCCGGCCCCACAAGCAGAGCCCCCGGCCCCAAAAGCGGAGCCCCCGGCTCCACCAAGAAGGCGTCTTCGCAAGGTCGGGGACGTAGCGGAGCAGCAGACGAGTCAACCCCCGCCGCGCCGTACGACGTGCTCCACCGCGGCAAGTTCCGTTGCCACGGAAGCACCTCACGCTGCAGCGGCAACCGGAGCGGGGTCCTCTCGGTCCGCCGCTCCAGCTCTCGCCAAGCGGCTGAGGGATCCTACTCCTCCACCTCCTCGCGCCGGAGGAGGGCCAGGCTTTGACTTCTCCGCGCTCAGCTCCGACGAGGAAGAAGAAGAGTAAGATTCTCGTGGTACTTGTATGTCTTGTCTTGGATCTCATTTGCTTTACTCTGAACTTATTCCTTTTTAGGACTCTGGCCCAGAGAATGGCAAAGAGAGCCAAGGTCCCGGTGATTGTCATCGAGGATGATCCCACCGTGTCAGCAGGGGGTGCGCCTGAGATAAGTTTGCCGGACCCGGCAGTTGTTCTTCAGCGCAGCCCCCAGCGTAAGTATATGGTTTGCTTCCCGCTGTTGAGCGCGCATGGATACTCTTTTTTTGCTGATATCTGACTGTTGGCTTGTGTAGGAGCAGAGCAGCCTCGCCAGGAGCTCCCGGAGGCCGCCCTGATACGACATCTGCTTCGACTACGCCGCCAAGGGAGAGTTCTCCGGCAAGGGCGAATCCTCCGAAGGGAGAGCTCTCCGGTAAGGGGGAGCTCTCCGGCAAGGGAGGAGTCTCCGGCAAGGGACAGCACCAGCGGTCCTCCGGTGGTGGAGACCACAACTGTCGAGCCTAATGCAGGTGGACCTCTTGCTTCGAAACTTCCCTTTGGGTTCTTCTTCTTTTGATCTTATTTTTGGATATTTGCTTGACTTCTCTCCCTTTTTCGGCTATCAGATCCACCCACTGCGGAGCCGATGGAGATCGAGGTTGTTGTTGATGATGCCGCCGCCACCGAAGAAGCGGCCGACGCTGATGATCCCGCTGGCGAAGAGGCCGCCAAGGTTGCCGCCGCAGCAGCTGACGAGGGGTCTGGCGATCGTACTGACGACCCTGAGGCCGCAGGAGCGACAAGCGCCACACCGACCGCCGATCCCCCCGCCGCTGTCGCAGCGTCAGGCTCCGAAGAGCCCCAGCCAGGCGTCTACTTGAAGGCCGGCGATGGCATCTTCATCAACCTCCCCTGGGCGTCAACGTCCAGGGCGCCAGTCGAAGGAGAAAGCTTCGACGTGGAGGTGCTCGCCTTCGCTGGGCTGACGCTGGTCGACGCGCCAAGCAGCAGCAGTGACGAGCCTGAAGAGGAGCGACTGCTACAGAAGCTGGTGTCGCTCTACCGTGCCCGCCAGGCCAAACTGGGGTCCCGCGAAGCGCTTGTCGCGAAGGCGGGGGTGGACGTGGAGAAGCGCGCGGAGGAGCTCCGAGGTCTCAACCAGGCAGCTCTCCGGTCGCTGGCGGAGGAGCGTGTGCAGCTCGATGAGGCGCAGAAGGCCTTCATCCTCGAGAAGGCAGAAGTTGCAGAGCAACAGCGGCTTGCCGCCGAGGAGTTATCTGTGCGGGAGGGCGAGTTGGTGCAGCTGAAGGCCAGCCTGGACAGCCACGAAGAGGAACTCGCTGCGCGCGAGCAAACACTCAGCGGAGCTCTCAAAGAAGCAAAGGATGCTGCCGCAGCTGCCGAGGCCGCCAAGAAGGATCTGGAGGCGTAGGTGGCGCAGCTGGAGACTGATCTCAAGGCGAGCGGTGAAGAGCTCGCCGTGCTTAAGCATGAGCGCGAGAAGGACGCTTACACCTTTGGCGAGCTGTAGGGTCGTCTCGCCGTGAAGATCAAGGAGCTTGCCGCCGCCAAGGACTCCAACGCCGATCTTGAGTTGAAGCTGGACGCTTTGACCAAGACGCTGGAAGGTGCCAGGGAGCAGGAGGCGGCCCGGAGGAAGGAGATCAAGGCCGACAAGGCGCTGCTGGAGAGCATTGCCGCCACCGAGAACGATTTCAGAGAAACTGTGGAGCAGTGGACGGAGGGTCTTGTGAATGCTGCCGCAGACATCGACAAGGAGCTGGTGCAGCTGGGGATGGAGGATCTCGGGTATCCCTCCGATCAGACCCTCCCATCCAGCGCCAAGCTCACCCTGTTCTTCAAGGGCGTGGCGACGGCCCTCCAGCGACTCAGGGAGAGGATCCCAAAGCAGCTGGCCGACGAGTCGCGCAAGATCTGCGCAGGAGCTCTTCAGAAGGTGTTGGTGAAGGTAGCCTTCCGCAACCCGGGCCTCAACCTCACCAACGTCCTCAGATCCCTGCGGGCGGACGCTGAGCTGGAGGCGCTCAAGGACCTTGTCGCACCCATTGTGGACAAGGTGAGCGGGATCAAGAGGGTTGAGGGTGACCGCGTGGACTAGGCCGCCTGTTTCCTTCTTTTCTTGTCGCTGCTGATCGTGTTATGAAAACAGTCTATTAGAGCCGCGACAAGCTATCTTGTAATATATAACTTTATTTTGGGTAGCGATTGCAATGTTATTTCCTTTACTCAACTCCTTCCTTTGTATGTTTTTGCCCTACGCTTTTAGGGAACTTGCCGGCGCAGGCACTCTTGCCGCGAGCGCTGAGTGCAGGACGTCAGCAGCCTGCTGGCAGTGCCGTTGCCGACAAGAAACCTTGCCGTAACTAGTCGCAGCTCGCTTAAGTTGTTGAGCAAACTCGAAACAAAGTAAGGGCGCGACTCTAGTCGCAGCACACTTAAACTGTTGAGCGAACTCGAAACAAAGTAAGGGCGCAACTTAGCCACGAGCCGGTTCCTTCGCGCACAGGTTTTCCATACAAAGCATGGTCGTTCAAGCAAGATAACTTAAAAAAAATTAAAAGCATCTGATTGCTCAAACTTTGGCAACTTAGCTTTTCGGTCGTTTGCTTCCCAGCAAGGCGAAACCTTCTTGAACGACACCTGGTCCATGCCATTATCTTCCCCTTTCCCCCCGGCAAATTTGTGGGCGAAGGAACCTTCATTTCCTTGAGAAAAAAGGAAGTAGAGAAAATAATAATATGGAGCCTTATGGCTCGTTATTGCTTACCGGGGGTGTTCGCTGCACAAAGTGTCAGATAACTTATGCAAAAAAAAGCATGAAACCGACAAGATGTGCGGAGCACATGAGCTTTATTTATGCACAGGGTCTGCGCCTGGCTTTGTACGAAGGATTACATGCAACAGCGGCAAGACTTGTACAAAAGGTGGTTGCCGGAGAAGGGTCCGGCAACCGCGCCTTACGGGTAAAACTTACGAAGGTGCTCAATGTTCCAGGAGTTGCTCACCGGAATGCCATCTTCGGTCTCAAGGCGGACAGCGCCAGGCCTAGTGACTCGTTTCACCCGATAAGGGCCTTCCCACTTCGGCGTCAACTTGTTGGAATTCTTGGCGGAATGAACGCGCCGAAGAACAAGGTCGCCTTCCTCGAGACTCCTGGCGTTAACTTTGCGGCTATGGTAGCGGCGCAAAGCTTGCTGGTAACGAGCAGCTCGTACCGCAGCCTGAAGACGGTCCTCCTCAAGGAGCAGCGCGTCATCTTGTCGCAGCTGCTCTTGCTCAAGCTCATCATAAGCGAGCACTTGAGGTGACCCGTATACGAGTCCCGTGGGGATAACTGCCTCTGCTCCATAGACTAGAGCGAAAGGTGTCTGGCCAGTGGCTCGATTTGGCGTCGTCCTGATCGACCAAAGAACCACCGGCAGCTCCTCGATCCAGTTCCTTCCGCACCCGTGCAGCCTGTCAAAAGTCCTGGTCTTGAGCCCACACAGCACTTCAGCATTTGCCCTCTCCGCTTGACCGTTGCTCCTGGGGTGAGCAACAGAAGCGAAGCAGACCTTGGCGCCAAGATCTTGGACGTACTGCATGAAGGTGCGGCTCGTGAATTGTGTACCGTTGTCGGTGATGATCCTGTTAGGGATCCCGAAGCGGCAAACAATCGACCTGAAGAACTTGACTGCTGACTGTGTTGTCACCTTCCTCACTGGTTCCACTTCCGGCCACTTTGTGAACTTGTCGATCGCGACGTACAAGTACTCAAAGCCCCCGACTGCTCGGGCTAAGGGGCCGAGGATGTCGAGCCCCCAGACCGAAAATGGCCAGGATAAAGGGATCGTCTGGAGAGCTTGAGCTGGCTGGTGTATCTGCTTGGAATGGAACTGGCACGCTTCACACTTGGTTACTTGTGCAGTTGCATCCTGGAGGGCTGTCGGCCAAAAGAAACCTTGCCGGAAAGCTTTGCCGGCAAGCGCTCTTGCGCCAATGTGGTGACCACATATGCCTCCATGTATCTCTGTCAACAGCTTCTGTCCATCTTCCGGGTGAATACACTTCAATTTCACATTGTTGAGTCTTCTTCTGTACAGTGTGTCGTCGACAAACTGGTACATACTTGACTGCCGGGCTACTCTTTCCGCTTCTTCTTGCTCTTCGGGTAGTTCTCCTGTCTGGAGGAAACGGATGATCTGCTGTGCCCATGCTGGAGCTTGTGGCTCGACAACAAGGACTAAAGGCATATCTGCTGCTGCGGGAACATCCGCTTCTACGGCGAGAACCTGCGGCTCAGCCGGAGCTTGACGTTCACCGGCAAGCTTGCCGGAGCAAAACTTGTCGGGAGCGTCTGCTTCAACGAAACAAACCCTGGGGCTTGTCGGAGCAGACTGCTCCTCAGCACTCTTGGCGTTGATCTTGGGGACCTTCTTGGCAGCGGCTTCGGGAAGCTCTGCCAGAAAATAGTCACCAGAAATCAACTTCCTCTTCTTGCTCTGTCCAGTTGATGGTGTCACAGACGGTTGAGTCAGCTTGAGCACAAAGATCCCTGGTTCCACAGGTAACTTAAGTGCTGCGCACTTTGACAGGCCGTCACCAATGTCGTTCTGAGCTCTTGGAACATGTTCCATCTGTTGGCCGACAAAGTGCTCTTCTACCTTTCTCACTTCATCAACATAAGGTTCCATCAACAAACTCTGATAATTCTTGTTCACTTGGCAGACGACAAGCTGTGAGTCACCCCTGACAATGAGCTGCTTGATCCCAAGGTCTGCCGCGATCCTGAGACCGGCAAGCAATCCTTCATACTCTGCAGTATTGTTTGTTGCTTGCTCCTTGGGAAAGTGCATCTGGACTACGTACTTGAGGTGCTCTCCGGTGGGTGCGACAAGCAGCACGCCAGCACCGGTGCCTTGCAGCGAGAAAGCACCATCAAAGTACATCAGCCACTCTTTGCTTGCCTCCTTGACGGGGATGCTCGTCTCTGGAATTTCTTCATCTGGTGTTGGCGTCCACTCTGCTATGAATTCTGCCAATGCTCTGCTTTGGATAGTTGAAGTGCTCTCAAACTTGAGGCCAAAGCTTGAAAGTTCCAGTGCCCACTCAACAATCATGCCTGTCGCTTCTGGATTCTGCAGTATCCTCTTCAGCGGAAAGCGAGTGACAACTGTGATCTCATGTGCTTGGAAGTAGTGGCGTAGCTTCCTCGAGGCCATGACAAGGCCGAAAAGCAATTTCTGCACACCAGAGTACCTTGACCTAGCCCCCTGCAGAAGGGAGCTGACAAACTAGACTGGGCGCTACACCATTTTCTTCTGTATCTCCTCGGGCATCTGCGCAGATCCATCTTTGCCGGGACCAGAGCTTGTCGGGGAAGCCCCCTGTTTGTCGCTGGATGTGCTTGCCGCGGTCGCTGGCTCATCATCAGCCTCCCTCTCTGCTACTAACGCAGCACTAACCACTTGATTGGTTGCCGCCAGATACAATAGCAACTTCTCTTGTGGTTTAGGTGCGACAAGTATTGGAGTGGAGGACAGGTATCTCTTCAAGTCCTGCAGCGCAGCCTCCGCTTCTGGAGTCCATTTTATTGGACCTGCCTTTTTCAAAATTTTGAAAAACGGCAGGGCGCGCTCAGCAGACTTAGAGATAATCCTGCTGAGAGCCGCCACGCAGCCGGCAAGTTTCTGTACATCCTTGACGCGCTTCGGTGCTTCAATCTGCTCAATGGCCTTGATCTTGTCGGGATTGGCTTCAATTCCTCGCTGAGACACGAAGAACCCGAGAAGCTTGCCGGAAGGGATTCCAAACACGCACTTCTCGGGGTTGAGCTTGAGGCTGATCTTGCGCAGATTTGCAAAAGTCTCTTCTAGATCTTGAATCAGAGTTGCTTTGTCCCTGTTCTTGACCACTATGTCATACATGTAGGCTTCCACATTTCTGTGTATTTGCGGTTCAAAAGCAGAATGGACTACCCTTGCAAATGTTGAACCAGCATTTTTCAAACCGAAAGGCATCCGTATGAAACAGTATGTGCCACATGGAGTGATGAATGCGGTTTTCTCCTCATCCTCTTCTGCCATGAAGATCTGATGATATCCTGAGTATGCATCAAGAAATGAAAGCAAATCACATTCGGCCGTGGAGTCAACAATCTGGTCAATGCGCGGCAAGGGAAATGGATCTTTGGGACAAGCTTTATTGACATCGGTGAAGTCAATACAAAGCCTCCATTTCCCGTTTGCCTTGCGCACGACTACAAGATTGGCCAACCAAGTAGGATGGAGCACTCCTCTGACAAGGCCTGCTGCTTCCAACTTCTTGATCTCTTCTGCGATGAATTCTTGGCGCTGCACTGCTTGCTTCCTGACTTTCTGCTTGACGGGCCGCGCATGATGACAGACGGCGAGGTGGTGCTCAATTACTTTCCTGGGAACACCGGGGATGCCGGACGGTTGCCTTGCAAACACATCGACGTTTGCCCGCAGGAAAGCAACGAGCGCGCTTTCCTATTTAGGGTCGAGAGTGGCACTGATGGTGAAAGTACCACCAGTGCCGTCCTCCTTGGCGGACACCTTCTTGGTCGCCGGCGGAGCCGCCATCGTCTTCTTACACTTGCCGGTGGAGCTCGATGGTGCGTCCTCGACGGTAGCGCAGCACTCCGAAGAGGTGCGCTTGCCGGAGTGGGCATCAGAACTCTTGCAGGACTTGGTCTTCTTCTTCCCCCCGGGAGCTTCAGCGGCAAGTGTCTCGCGATCCGTTGCGGCTGCTGCTTCCCGGTAGATCTTGTCGGCACAGATAAGAGCATCTTTCTTGTCGCCAGGGACAAAGATGACACTTATCGGGTCTGGCATCTTCAGCCTGTTGTACGCGTAGTGAGAGGCCGCCATGAACTTGGCGAGCGCTGGACGGCCAAGAATTCCATTGTAAGGTAATGGAAAATCGGCAACGTCAAAAGTGATCCTCTCAGTCCTGAAGTTCAACTCGCCGCCAAATGTCACCGGCAGCGTGATCTTCCCCTTCGGCTTGCTCCTTCCCGGGTTGATTCCTTGGAACGTGCCGGTCTCTTCGAGCTCGCTGTCGGGGACCTGGAGTTTTCGGAGCACAGCGGAGGAGATCAGATTCAAGCCGGCCCCGCCGTCAACTAGCATCTTAGTGACCTTGAGGTTGCGGATAGTTGGTGAGACCAACAACGGCAAACACCCGACCGCAATTGTGCGATCAAGGTGGTCCTCAATATCAAAGATGATAGGCGTGCTGGACCATTTCAGAAGCTTGTGTGATTCGACGGGTGGTTCTGCCGCATTGACTTCCCGCACCCACTGCTTGAGTTGGCGGTGTGAAGTATGCAGAGAAGCACCGCCGTCAACGCACAAGACCTCTATGGCTTTCTGAAACTCCTGCTCACTAGTCTCGTCATCATCCATGTCTTCATTGTCGTCGTCTTCATCTTTGTCGCGGCCGCGGGGAGGTTTGTCTCCTTGCCGCTGATTGGCCTTGCCGCGGCGTCCTCCCCGGCTGATGCGCTTCGTACCGGATCCTCCAGCACCTCCTTGGGCCTTCTCCTTGTCGCGTCACTCGTACTCGGCCTTTTGCAGCTCGACGAGCTGCTCGACCTTCTTGCAGCTCTGGAGGTCATGGCCCTTGGTGGGGTGGATCTTGCAGTACTGTTTGTTGGTGCCGTCCTGCTTGTTGGCGGCCGCCACAGCCTGGCAGTTGGCGCATGCGGCAACCTCCTTGCTAGAGCTACCATCTTTGGGTTTCTTGGTGCCACCGTCGTTGCCGGACTGCTCAACAACTAGCACATCTTTGCCTTTCCTTTTCCTGTTGTTCCGCCGCCGGTTTTTATTTGCCGGGGCAGCATCCTCGCTATCAGATCCTCCTACTCCTGCATCCTCTCCGGGGAGTTTCTCCCTTCCTCAGCGCGTGCACACCTGTCAGCCAGGGCATACAGCTCACTGACGTCTCTGATCTTGCACATCGCCATCACCTCCCGCATCCTGCGGTTACGCATGTTCTAATGGAACGCGCTGATGACCGCGGCAGGGTGGACATCTGGGATGTTGCGTCGCACTTGGTTGAATCTCTGGATGTACTTGCGCAGGGGCTCTCCTTCTTTCTCTGCAAGCAGATGAAGATCACTCTCCTGGCCATGAGGTTTGTGGCCGCCTGTAAAGGCGCCGACAAACTGATGGCACAGGTCTGCCCAGGAAGATATGGAGTTGTCCGGCAAGTGCATGAGCCAGGACCTGACGTTGGGCTTGAGCACCAGCGAGAAGTAGTTGGCAAGGATCTTGTCGTCACGCCCCCCAGCAGCTTGCACCGCCATGGTGTAGATGTTGAGGAACTCCGACGGATGCAACTTGTCGTCGTACTTCTCGGGTACGTCTGGCTTGAAATTCTTCGTGCTGGGCCACTGGACTTGCCGCAGCTCACGAGTAAACGCAGGGCAACCTACCGCGTACGGCAGGTCGCGTGGTTCCCCTGGCGCATGCATGTCGACAGTGGGTCCAACGCGCCGGTCTGACTGACGTCGCGCTTCTCTGCGGCGCTCGATGCGAGTACGAGCGTCTTCTTGCTATCGTTCGTGAAGAACGTGGCGCTAATCGCGACGAGCTCGTGGATCTGATGAAGCGGTGGAGTCGCTGTCGTGGTGGACCCGGCGAGTCGGCGATCTTGTCCTTCGAGGCGGAGAGTGCATGGTGGTTGCACCCCCGCCGGTTTTGTCGCCATCGGCTCGCACCTGGTTGGCTTGCCGCAGCTGCGATGTGGCCGGCTGCCGTGGAGTGTCACCGTTGGAGAAGCCGATGAGACTCTGAATGGTGGCCCTCAAGTCGTCGATCTTGTCTGGCGTTGGAGGGAAGTCTAGGAGCAGTTGAGCTCGCGCCAAAGCTTCTGCTGGAGTGGCGGGTAACGGTGGCGAACGGTGCGAGGAGCGGGATATGCTCGGACTTCCAACGATGTTAGAAGGAGCAATATTCCGTCCAGGCGACCACGCCTCGCTCGCGCCAGCACGCTGGCGCGCATGCTGGCCTGGAGCATCCCGAGATCCGCCAGCTCGATTTGGGTCCAGCGAGCGTATGGTACCGTGGGTACCACGTCGCTGCCGGTCCTGCGCCTCCTGAGATGGGCGCGGAGCATCCATGGACGCCCGGTCGTCGTGTGAGCCTGCTATGCCGCCGACGGGCAGCGGAGCCTTGTCCTTGGACCTGGCGGCACCGTGGGCTCCCTCGTCGGCGCCCGTTCTTCCGCCGGCGTCTTCCCCACCAGCCGTTTGCTTCGGTGGCGGTGGGTTCGACGCGGACGGAGCAGCCGCCTCCGAAGCCTTCTTCTTCGGCGGCATGTCGATGAAGTCGATGAAGATCTAGCTCGTGTGAACGCCGGATTAGGTTCACACAACCTCGACGCCCCCTACCTGGCGCGCCAAAGATGTCGGGGAAAGTCTGACTCCGCGAGCACCTATGGGGACGGAGCTCCGTCTCGGTTCGGCGGGGGGCAGAGGTCGCACGAAGAGCGGATCGAGGCGAGGCACACGAGCGGTTTTTACCCAGCTTCGGAGCTCTCCGGAGAGATAATACTCCTATTGCAGCTTTGTGGATTGTATTGAGTTCTTGCTCGGGAGCGCTGAGTGCTACAGTACACACCAGCAGCTAACGAGACCGAGCGTGAGTGTTCTACTGTTCGTCCCCCTCCTCTACGTTGTGCATGGGCCTCCTTTTATATGCTCAAGGGGTCTCCAACAGGTGGCAACGTAGGCAAGGGCAAAAATGGAAAGGTGCTGCGGTAGGTACAGCTACCTACACAGTGTATCATACCTAACTCTGACGGCAGGGGACAAGGGCATTAAATGCCCGTTTGTGTCGCCCAAACAGTGCAGAAAAGGGACCATTAGGGACGCCACCGCTTGCCACGATGGCGATTTTGTCAGCGCCTGCTTGCCACAGTGCACCCCTGGCTGCACAGCCTCCCGCCACGTACACCTGGAAGGGCCTCAGAGCGACACGTTGGTGGGTGAGCTGGAGCGCAGGTACAGAGTGGTTGTTTGCCGCGGCAAACGCCTTGCCACGGCCGTTGTCTTGTCGCGTCCGGGAGCTTGTCGCTCACCGGGCCCTGCCGGGACGCGTGGCGCGTCGCGGTAAGTATCTTGGGATGCCTTGGTGGGCCTTCCCGGCATGCTCCTCTTGCCGGGGTCTTGTGCCTTGAGTGGCCTTCCCGGCAAGCTCCTCTTGCCGGGGACTTGTCTCCTTGGCTTAAATACTTTGTTCTTCAATGGTTCCAAAGGAACCACGGAGGTCCTAGGCGGTCACCGGGCAAGCCTTGCCGCGGGGCGCTGCGACTGCCCGTGCACAAGTTCGGGATACAGGGTACCCCTACTCTAGTACACCGACATATATGCACTGGGAAAATAGATTTCTTAGGTTGTTGGATCGTGGAGGCCATTTGCACTTATGCCAATGTCGAGATGTATTTCTGCCTCACTGTTGTCAGGCGTGTTGTCTAGGGTGTACTGAAGTACAAGAAGTTCAAAGCTACTCCTTCGTTTATGAGGCATACTGTTCTTGTCAAGCTTACACTGGAAGATGATGTGGCATGCCTCCACAAACAAGGTTATCTTCAGGAAGGTTCAAAGGATTGAGCTGCTGCCGGACGTCCTCGATGATGTTCATGGCAAGGTTCGTCTTGTGTCCATCCCAAATTAGATCAAGGCATGAAATAGTTGCCCCAGCTAGTGTTTAATCGTACTTTGGATTGTATCTAATTATCCGAACCTTGCCTATTATCGAGCCCTCCCGAGCTAGTACTCTGTTTGAATCCGTCTATGGGAACTGCTGCTACTTTTGTGTGCCCGTGAATCATGTCATAACCATCCTAATTGTTGCCAAAACAGATGCGTCCTCACTAGTTTTTTCATGAATATGGCATGGTAAGACATAAGTTATCACGGTTTATCATACGAGTAGTGTGTGTTTGATGAAATAGAGTACTGGTTCAAGAACTGTGCACCGACGTATACATAGGGTCCGTAAGGCTGGTTAAGTACTTGTAAACACTCTTGGTGTTACCCCACTTGTAAGTAGTTGTGCAAAACATGGCCCATTGGCTTAGCTCGCTTCAACACTAGAAAGGTCGGCTATCAACTAGCTAACAATAAATAATATGTTGTCTGACATATGAGCAACTATGTATCTTGTTACAGTGGTTCATGCAATTAACTGAGGCCACAATGTAAATTCCAAACGTTCACACGCTAGTCCAGCGTTCATGTGGAACATTCACATTAAACTCGGCTTCACAAAATACTTGAAAATCATAAGTTAAGCAATTTTATACATCACAATGATTCATAGAACATAACAAACATATACTAGTTCACAGCAAAAGACAAAGTTGTGAGAAGGTTTACAAATCAGGATAAATCAAGCAAGGCTTCTCTGAGCAAAGGGCCTCCCTAGGCAGGCTTTAGTTTCCTAGAGTTCACTCTGGTTTTTCTTGCGGCCACCATCCAGGGTTAGGTTCTCTCATTCCAGAATAACCAATTATAATTGTGTTCTCAGTTGGAATGCTGAACTGAACCATGTAGTGTACTGACCATCGGAACTTCTTGTGCAGTTCCACTAAATTTAAGCACCGCTATTTTCAGAAATAAGTTGACCACAATGCCTCTTGTCTGCACACCTGTCCCAAAAACCTCCATGCAGCTGTGTGAGCTAGTCCTCGGTCCATGGATGAACAGGGAGAAAGTGCATTCCCTACTAGGATACGGTTGTTTTTGCTCGTCCCTGCATCGCAATCAGGAAGTAAAACATACGAATCAGCTTCTTTTAGATTGCGTTGGTCATTTTACCTAGTTACTACCAATGTAGGAATACCTGGAAGATGGGTTGTTAGACGACGACAGCTAGGAATAGCCATCTCATTTTGTGCAGTTATACTAAAACCGAGGTGTGTACTTTTGATTGTGCAGATAGAAATGATATGGAGACAGACATCCTTGTTGTGCAAATACGAGATACAGTTATTTAAGTAGTGACAGCTATTTGAAGTGGCATATGATTAACAGCAACATCTATTGTGTTATAATTGGCACTACATTGATAGTCTGAAAGTGCCCTTAAGTAAGTAGCATCACATCACATCAACACTGCCACTAGATTAACATGCAGAACAATAGCATTAGTATTACTATCATGACAGTAGCACATGGTCAGTAAATGTGCAATCAAATTTGTAAGTGGGAAACGACACCTATGGGATCACAAGAATCCCTACTACGGTTGCGGGGCGCGGGGTCGTGAGAAGAGCGGATCAAACAGATGGCACACGGTTCCTTTATCCAGGTTCAGGCCGTGAGGATGCGTAAAACCCTACTCCTACTTTGGTGGATTGTTTATCTGTGTTCTTGAGCTAGCAATGGGCGTCAAGAGCTCCAAAAAGCCGAATCCTCCTCCTGGTCGCCTCGGGCCTCCTTTTATAGGAAAGGGGTCGCCACAGTGGCACACAGGAGGTGGAAAGGGTACACTAATGCGAGGCTATCCCTCGCATTACATGACAAGGCGCATTTAATGTGCCTTGCTTAGGTGTCCTTGCTTTATCGGGGACGGGGCAGAGCCTTGTCCCGTCTGTCGCCGCTCCCTCTTGCGTCGACACGCGCCCTGGCCAGCGGTGCCCGCGGTGCCATGTAGGCAGGCAGGCAGCTGAGGTGGCGCAGTGATGGGTCTCCACGAAGATCTGCTTGCCGCCACGCAGGTGCCTGCCCGGCTGGTTGGGTCGGCAGCTGCATGCTGTCGGCGTTCTGGGAACGGGGGTCCCCAGACTTGCCTGCCTGTGGCCTGCGGCGTGGCACAAAAGGGGGCCCAGGACGACCCATCTTCATCAACATAAGACGTAAGACCCTCGCGAGGGGCCAAGCCTTGCGGGGCAGGCGACACGGCGCTTCCTCAGGCGCGACCTCGTCAGGCTGGCTCACGAGGAGGCGGAGAGATCAAGACGGGGTACCTCGCGAGGTGTCCATGACGCAAGCCATGACGACCAAGGGTGCCAGGCGGGCGCCAGTCCGTGCAGTGTCTCCCTTTCCTCTTTGGTGCAAAGGGGGCAAGCGCAGGCGAGAGGATCAAGCAAAGGCACCCATTTCGGTGCAACGAGACCAAGACCAGTCCAACGGTGGGAAGGAGGTCATCGTGGAGCCCAGAACGGCGTCACCACAGGGCCTTTGGCAGGCGAGGACCAACTTTAGTCAGGATAAGTGTACCAGATGTTCCCCTTCGAATTGGCCAATTGTTAGCGCCCTTCCCACTCAATATTTGGGAACAGGCCCAGGGCCTTTGCCTATAAATAGGACTAGTCACCCCCAGGGTAAGGGGATCGGGCCATCTAGCAATCGATCATTGGGGAAGCCAGCTAGAAAGACTCAGGCAGCGGAGAGAGAGAGAGGAGGGCGACTGAACTCCCCTAACAGTTCATCCCCCTAGCCAAGAACAGACCCTCGCGAGGCTGTTCTTCCCTGTATTGTTCATCATCATCAGCCCAAGAGGCAATCCACCCACCACAAACTAGAGTAGGGTATTACACCACAACGGTGGCCCGAACTAGTATAAACTCTCTGTCTCTTGTGTTGTTCTTTCTGTAGTTCGATCTTTGCGAGACGGAGAGGTAGAGGGCATAATCTCCGCGCGCACCCCAGAGTTCGAACCTTAAGGGTCTGCCGGAATCCCAAATCCGACATATGCGAACGGCGGTGGAGGCTTGATTGGCGTGGGCCTGATGGTGGCCCCACGGGGGTCCATGGCAAGGGCCTTGCTGCGGCCCCGGCAAGGGTTTTGCCGCGGCCCTGGCCAGGGTCTTGCTATGGCGCCTGCTGTCATCCCCGGCAAGGCTCTTGCCGGGAGCCTTGTGGTCCTCCTTGGCTGGGATCCCGCCAAGGATCATCATCTTCTAAAGTGTGTATCTGATCTTGAATGTCTTCACAAAGATCTACAAGCCACCGCGGTGATGTCTCCCGAATCCTTGCCCCATGGGGGTAGTGGACTCGAGGGTGACCTCGCTCCGTAGGTGTGGGGCGAGCTGCCACGGCAAGGATCTTGCCGGGTTAGCTAAAGCTGCCCCCGGCAAGGATCTTGCCGGGGGGGGTCTGCTCTATCCCCTTTGCTCTTTGTGGTCTTGGTCTTGGCGTCGTTCTGCTTCTCTTGAGCTCCGGCCTTACCTTGGCTTACCTCCCTTGTCGTGCTTGGTGCGGCGGTGCCCGTGGCTCGGACTGCTCATGCACAGTTATAGGGGTACAAAAAGTGTACCCCCTTTTTGTACACCGAGAAGAGCCCCCGGGCCTAGGCCACACATAAGCGCAACGCGTTGTTGGGCTAGGCCCAAAAACGGTGCGTGGGCAGGCGGGGTGGTTTTCACCGCGGTAAGTTTCTTCGCGCGCTGCGCTTCCCACACGTCCCGCGCGTGGCGCGGCATGAGGAGGCGTGCGTGACGTGGGCGGCATGCGTGGGGCTAAGCTCTGCACGCATGCGTCACGTCGTAGTAAAGGGGGCGGTTGGCGCCTTCCCCATAAACGGAGGGAGGCGTGGAGGCGCGGCCCATTCACTGAACGGGGCCGAGGAGTGGTCTTCAAGGCGTCCACTCCCTGCGATCACGGGGTGGGGAGAGGTCACCTCACCCGTCGCCTCGGTCCTGCACGCCTGCCACGTGGCTCCCATGCGCTTGGGGTGGCGATCGGTGGAGGCGGGAAACCGGGCCGTCGCGGGCTAGGGCAGCGGGTCGATCCCAGTTCCCTACGCCTTCCGTGTCTTGATTGGCGGAGCGGGGTGGCCGAGCCCCCACCCCGTGCCTTTATAAACAGCGGGAGGGTGGGATGGCGTCCCGCATTCCTTCATCTCCTTCTTCCTTCATCTTCTGCTCCCCTCCCTTCCATTCGCCATGGAGAGAGGGAACCCTGGTCCTTCAACGGTGGCGGAGCGGGTCCTGCTCGACAACGCGTCCCTCCTTCTCCTGCACCCGCGGTGGCAAAGCCAGCCGCAAGGGGATGGGGGAGGGGGCGAGGCCGTGGGCGAGGCCGAGGCGCTCGGGGAAGAGGAGGACGGGGCGGCGCGCCGGCCTCGCCTCCGCCAGCAGTCCCCCCCCCATGGAGGGCCACGTTGGGGATGACCCTTGCGAGTTCTTCGTCAGGCTGCACCGGCGGCCTCGCCGTCGCCTTCGTATCCCGACCCCATTCGCGCGGGAGATGGAGTTGGATCCGCCGGAATCATTGCGGCTGCACATGAGGGGTTGTGCGATCAGCGGTACGCGGGTTCATGTCGACTTCCCAGTCCCTCACGTGATGTATCTTCGTCGGGGATGGAAGACGTTCGCTCATATCCACCGCTTGACAGAGGGGCTCACTCTCCATTTCAAGCTGATGGAGGGCGGCCTCCTCTCCGTCAAGGTCTTCGGGAGCTTCGGGACCCAGCCAAGGTGCTGCGTGGAGAGCTCTTCTGATAGCGAAGACTCCTCCTCGGGCGGGAGTGACATGGAGGACAGCGGTAGCGACGAGGAGGGTAGCAGGCGGCAGGATGACGGGTCCGACTAGGTGTCGGGCGCTGCCCCATGCGGCACCGGCGACCCCATCATCCATGTCACTGGCTCCCTGAACTTCTCGGGGTCGTCTCCTTGGGCGGCTGGCGTTGGGAGGCTGCGGAAGAGGAAGAGGGCGGGTGGGAAGGTCGTCAACTCGGAGTACGCGGGCACCAACGCCTTCGACGCGTGCTGACGTCCTGCCGCCTTGTGTTCGAGCTCTGCTTCCAGCGCCGCCATCACCATCCAGCCTCCGGACGGCCACCGAGATGTTCTCTTGGTGTCTTCTGCCACCCTTTCTCGCCTAGGCGACCCTTTTGCCCTTTTCGCAACCTTGACCTGCCTCCTGAGGAGAGAGACAAGAAAGGGATTACGGGCACCTTATCTCTTTTTAGTTTGTAAGCCTTCGGGCCTTAGCTGAATTTAAAACTTGTAATCCCATCATTCATGTTTTTCATTCGCTATGGACTGTACCTGAGTGGAATGTTTTTAATGAAAAAGGGATGCTTGTCGGGTCATTTGTTTGCGGGTAGAACCCACGACAAGGAGTAAATCCTTGATATCTTTAAGATAAACATTTCCTTGCCCGGTAACATGCCTTGCCGTCTCCCCACTTCACTCGACCTTTCTCACGCCTTTGGCGGAGGCAGGGATGAGGCGGGTTCAGGCTCCTCGTTTCATCCTTTCGCTGCCGTGACTACGACAAAACCTGGCCCCAGGAACGAGTCCTAGGGCCTAGAGTTAGGGGAGCACGGTAGCTTTTAGGAAAAACGAGGTTTCACATACCTGAGTCCAAGAGGGAATGCATGATAAGGGATAGATAACTTATCTGAGGCTGTAGCCCCCGGCAACTCTGGTTTGCCGTGGGTGAATCCTTGCGCTTGCAGCCCCCCGCAGTACTGGCTTGCCGGGGTTTAGATGTTGGCTCGTCCCTCTTCTCTTCTTCGTCCTCAAGTGACCCGACAAGGATATCAGTGAGTCCTGCGAACCAAAGAAGACAAAAGGACGACAAAGGGACGCACACTTGACCTATAAGCTAGGGGTTAGTCGCCGCTAAGCACTATCAACCCTAACCAACGACGAGACTCGACCTAGCATGCATGCTATAACTTAGGGCGCCAGCAATGCTTGTACAAAGGGTTACATGCATCATCGGCAATGCTTGTACAAAAGGTGGCTTGTCGGGGGGCCCGACAAGCCGCGCCTCACGGGTAAAACTTGCGAAGATGCTCAATGTTCTAGGAATTACTCATGGTAACGGCATCTTCGGTCTCCAGGCGGACTGTGCCGGGCCTGGTGACTCGTATTACCCGATAAGGGCCTTCCCACTTTGGCGTCAACTTGTTGGAATTCTTGGCCGATTGAACGCGCCGAAGGACAAGGTCGCCTTCCTCAAGGCTTCGGGCATGAACCTTGCGACTATGGTAGCAGTGCAAGGCTTGCTGGTCGCGTGCTGCTCTCACAGCCGCCCGAAGACGATCTTCCTCAAGGAGCAATGCGTCATCTTGCCGCAGTTGCTCTTGCTCAAGCTCATCATAAGCGAGCACTCGAGGTGAACCGTATATGAGTTCAGTGAGGATAACTGCTTCTGCCCCGTATACCAGGGCAAAGGGTGTCTGGCCGGTGGCTCGATTTGGCGTCGTCGTGATCGACCAAAGAACCGTCGGCAACTCATCAATCCAGCGCCTTCCACTCTTGTGCAGCCTGTCAAAGGTCTTGGTCCTTAAGCCTCGCAGCACTTCAGCAGTTGCCCTCTCAGCTTGACCATTGCTTCGCGGGTGAGCAACGGAAGCGAAACAGACTTTGCTGCCGAGGACTTGGGTATATTGCATGAAGGTGCGGCTTGTAAACTGTGTGCCGTTGTCGGTGATGACCCTGTTGGGTACACCGAAACGGCACACTAGCCCCTTTAAGAACTTGACGGCTGACTAAGCTGTGACCTTCCTCCCTGCTTCCACCTCCGGCCACTTTGTGAACTTGTCGATTGCAACGTACAAGTACTCAAAGCCCCCGACAGCGCGGGGGAAAGGGCCCAGTATGTCGAGCCCCCAGACCGAGAAGGGCCAGGAGAGAGGAATGGTTTGAAGGGCTTGAGATGGCTGATGAAGCTTCTTTGAATGGAACTGACACGCTTCACACCTAGTGACTAGTGTCACCGCATCCTGGAGGGCGGTGGGCCAGAAGAAACCTTGCTGGAATGCCTTGCCGGCAAGGGCCCTTGACCCGATGTGGGATCCACATATGCCTCTATGTATCTCCGCCAACAGCTTGAGTCCTACCTCTCGAGGGATACACTTCAATTTCACACCGTTCGGCCTCTTCCTACACAGGACGTCATCGACGAACTGGTACATGGTAGAGCGACGGGCTACTTTTTCCGCTTGTTCCTGCTCCTCAGGAAGTCCCCCTGTTTCGAGGAATCAGACGGTATGATGTGCCCACGCCGGAGCCTGGGGCTCGACGGCGAGGACTAAAGGCATTTCCTCTGCTATAGGGGCGGCTGTCTCGACGGCAAGAGCTTGACGCTTCGCTGGAGCTAGCCATCCCGTGGCGGGCTCAGCGTCCCCGGCAACATCCTTGCCGGCAGCTCCAGGGAGCTCGGCGGGAAAGTACTTGCCGGGCCCTGACTTCCTCCTCTTGTTCTGCTCTGTTTATGGATCAACGGATGGCTGAGTTAGCTGAAGCACAAAGGTACCTGGTACCACAGGTAGCTTGAGGGCAGCGCGTTTGGACAGGTAATCGGCGATATCGTTCTCCGCTCGGGGAATGTATTCAGCCTGTATACCGTCGAAACGCTCTTCCAGCTTTCTCACTTCATCAACGTAGGCCTTCATCAACGGGCTCTGGTAATCCTTGTTGACTTGCTTGACGACAAGCTGCGAGTCTCCCTTGACGATGAGCTTCTTGATTCCGAGGTCCGCCACGATCCTAAGACCGGCAAGCAGCCCTTCGTACTCTGCCATATTGTTTGTTGACACCTCCCTGGGGAAGTGCATCTGGATCACGTACTTGAGGTGCTCTCCGGTGGGGGCGACAAGCAGTACGCCAGCCCCGACACCTTGTAGGGAGAAAGCTCCATCAAAGTACATGATCCAATTGCAACTTGCCTCCTTGACGGAGAGAGCAGTCCCTTGGGCTTGTTTGTTAGGTGTTGCAGTCCACTCTGCAATGAACTCCGCCAGGACTCGGCTCTGGATCGTCGAAGTACTTTCAAACTTGAGGCCAAAGCTGGACAGCTCCAGGGCCCATTCCACAATCCTCCCCGTCGCATCTGGATTGTGCAATATCCGTTGCAGAGGGAGGCGAGTGACAACAATGATCTCGTGTGCCTGGAAGTAGTGACGCAACTTCCTCGAGGCCATAAGAAGGCCGAAGAGCAGTTTCTGCACGCCGGAGTACCTTGATATAGCCCCCTGCAGGAGGGAGCTAACGTAGACCGGGTGCTGCATCATTTTCTTTTTCGGTGGCACTTCGACTGGCTGTGTCGTCACTGCATTGGTGGTGTCGGGCTCTGTTGCTGCCATCACCTCGTCGTCAACCTCTCTCTGCGCTACTAGTGCGACGCTAACCACCTGGTTTGTTGCTGCTAGGTATAGTAGCAACGGCTCCTGCGGCCTGGGCGCAACTAGTATCGGCGCGGAGGAGAGGTACTTATTCAAATCTTCCAAAGCTGCCTCGGCTTCTGGCGTCCACTTCATCGGGCCTGCCTTTATCAGGATCTTGAAAAAGGGAAGGGCGCGCTCGGCAGACTTGGAAATGAACCTGCCCATGGCGGCAACGCAACCAGCAAGCCAACACACATCCTTGATTCGCGTGGGTGCCTCAATCTGCTCTATAGCTTTGATCTTGTCCGGATTGGCCTCTATCCCACGCTGTGACACAAAGAACCTGAGAAGCTTGCCGGACGGGACGCCAAAGACGCACTTCTCAGGGTTCAGCTTGAGATTGATCTTGCGCAGGTTTGCAAATGTCTCTTGCAAATCTGGTATGAGGGTTACCCTGTCCTTGGTTTTGACCACTATGTCATCCATATAAGCTTCCATATTTCTATGGAGCTGGGGTTCAAAACCAATCTGGACCGCCCTTGCAAACATCGAACCAGCACTCTTCAACCCGAAAGGCATCCGCATGAAGCAATACGTACCACATGGGGTGATGAATGCTATTTTCTCTTCGTCTTCTCTTGTCATGAAGATCTGGTGGTAGCCAGAGTAGGCGTCAAGGAATGACAACAGATCACACCCAGCCGTGGAGTCAACAATCTGGTCGATGTGCGGCAACGGGAAGGGTTCTTTAGGACAAGCCTTGTTGATATCTGTGTAATCAATACACAGCCTCCACTTCCCATTTGCCTTGCGCACTACGACCGGATTGGCCAACCATGTTGGATGGAGCACTCCTCTTACCAAACCCGCTGCTTCCAGTTTCCGGATCTCTTCTGTGATGAACTCTTGTCGTTCCAAAGCTTGCTTTCTGACCTTCTGCTTGACGGGCCGTGCATGAGGACAGACAGCAAGGAGGTGCTCAATCACCTCCCTGGGAACGCCGGGGATGTCGGAAGCTTGCCATGCAAACACATCGGCATTCGCCCGCAGGAAGGTGATGAGCGCGTCTTCCTATTTGTCGTCAAGGGTGGAGCTTATGGTGAAAGCTCCTCCCGCACCGTCCTCATTGACGGGAACCTTCTTGGTTCCCGGCGGTATGGCCCTGGACTTCTTGTTCCCGCCGGTGGAGCTCTCTGGCACGTCCTCGACGGCAGCGCTACACTCCGAAGAGGTGCGCTTGCCTGAGTGGGTGTCCGAGGTCTCACCGGTCTTCTTATTCTTCTTCCCTCCCAGGGTCCCAGCGGCAGGAGCAAGTGCCTTAGTGGTGGCAGCTGCTGCAACTGTGAAGGAAATATGCCCTAGAGGCAATAATAAAGTTATTATTTATTTCCTTATATCATGATAAATGTTTATTATTCATGCTAGAATTGTATTAACTGGAAACATAATACATGTGTGAATACATAGACAAACAGAGTGTCACTAGTATGCCTCTACTTGACTAGCTCATTAATCAAAGATGGTTATGTTTCCTAGCCATGAACAAAGAGTTGTTATTTGATTAACGAGATCACATCATTAGTTGAATGATCTGATTGACATGAACCATTCCATTAGCATAGCACCCGATCATTTAGTATGTTGCTATTGCTTTTATCCATGACTTATACATGTTCCTTTAACTATGAGATTATGCAAACCCCATTTACCGTAGGAACACTTTGTGTGCTACCAAACGTCACAACGTAACTGGGTGATTATAAAGGTGCTCTACAGGTGTCTCCGAAGGTACATATTGGGTTGGCGTATTTCGAGATTAGGATTTGTCACTCCGATTGTCGGAGAGGTATCTCAGGGCCTTCTCGGTAATGCACATCACATAAAGCCTTGCAAGCATTGCAACCAATGAGTTAGTTGCGAGATGATGTATTACAGAACGAGTAAAGAGACTTGCCGGTAACGAGATTGAACTAGGTATTGGATACCGACGATCGAATCTCGGGCAAGTAACATACCGATGACAAAGGGAACAACGTATGTTGTTATGCGGTCTGACCGATAAAGATCTTCGTAGAATATGTAGGAGCCAATATGGGCATCCAGGTCCCGCTATTGGTTATTGACCGGAGACGTGTCTCGGTCATGTCTACATTGTTCTCGAACCGTAGGGTCCGCACGCTTAACGTTACGATGACAGTTATTATGAGTTTATGCATTTTGATGTACCGAAGGAGTTCGGAGTCCCGGATGTGATCACGGACGTGACGAGGAGTCTCGAAATGGTCGAGACATAAAGAATTATATATTGTAAGCCTATGTTTGGACATCGGATGCATTCCAGGTGAAATCAGGATTTTACCGGAATACCGGGAGGGTTACCGAAACCCCCCGGGGGCATAATGGGCCAACATGGGCCTTGGAGGAGAGGTGAGAGGGCTGCCCTCATGGGCTGCGCGCCTCCCCCCTTCCCCTAGTCCTATTAGGACTAGGAGAGGTGGGCGCCCCCTCTCTCTCTCTCTCCCCCTTGGAGAATCCTAGTCCAACTAGGATTGGGGGGGGGGGGGGAATCCTACTCCCAGAGGGAGTAGGACTCTCTGGCGCGCCAGGCTTGGCCGTCCAGCCCCTCCCCCTTGGCTCCTTTATATACGGGGGCAGGGGGCACCCCAGAAACACACAATTGATCATTGAGATCTTTCCTTAGCCGTGTGCGGTGCCCCCTTCCACCAAATTCCACCTCGATCATATCGTTGCAGTGCTTAGGCGAAGCCCTGCGCCGGTAACACATCAAGATCGTCACCACGCCGTCGTGCTGACGGAACTCTTCCTCAACGCTTTGCTGGATCGGAGCCCGGGGATCGTCATCGAGCTGAACGTGTGCCAAGAACTCGGAGGTGCCGGAGTAACGGTGCTGTGATCGGTTGGATCGCGAGGAGAACGTACGACTACTTCCTCTACGTTGTGTCTACGCTTCCGCTTCGGTCTACGAGGGTACGTAGACAACACTCTCCCCTCTCGTTGCTATGCATCACCATGATCTTGCATGTGCGTAGGAATTTTTTTGAAATTACTACGTTCCCCAACAGTGGCATCCGAGCCTAGGTTTTTATGGTTTGATGTTATTTGCACGAGTAGAACACAAGTGAGTTGTGGACGATACAAGTCATACTGCCTACCAGCATGTCATACTTTGGTTCAGCGGTATTGTTGGACGAGACGATCCGGACCAACCTTACGCGTACGCTTACGCGAGACCGGTTCCCTCGACGTGCTTTGCACATAGATGGCTTGCGGAAGACTGTCTCTCCAACTTTAGTTGAACCGAGTGTGGCTACGCCCGGTCCTTGAGAAGGTTAAAACGGAGTCTATTTGACAAACTATCGTTGTGGTTTTGATGCGTAGGTAAGATGAGTTCTTGCTTAAGCCCGTAGCAGCCACGTAAAACTTGCAACAACAAAGTAGAGGACGTCTAACTTGTTTTTGCAGGGCATGTTGTGATGTGATATGGTCAAGACATGATGCTAAAATTTTATTGTATGAGATGATCATGTTTTGTAACCGAGTTATCGGCAACTGGCAGGAGCCATATGGTTGTCGCTTTATTGTATGCAATGCAATCGCGATGTAATGCTTTACTTTATTACTAAGCGGTAGTGATATTCGTGGAAGCATAAGATTGGCGAGACAACCACGATGCTGCGATGAAGATCAAGGTGTCGCGCCGATGACGATGGTGATCATGACGGTGCTTTGAAGATGGAGATCACAAGCACAAGATGATGATGGCCATATCATATCACTTATATTGATTGCATGTGATGTTTATCCTTTTATGCATCTTATCTTGCTTTGATTGACGGTAGCATTATAAGATGATCTCTCACTAAATTATCAAGAAGTGTTCTCCCTGAGTATGCACCGTTGCGAAAGTTCTTCGTGCTGAGACACCACGTGATGATCGGGTGTGATAGGATCTACGTTCAAATACAACGGGTGCAAAACAGTTGCACACGCGGAATACTCAGGTTTAACTTGACGAGCCTAGCATATAACAGATATGGCCTCGGAACACGGAGACCGAAAGGTCGAGCGTGAATCATATAGTAGATATGATCAACATAGTGATGTTCACCATTGAAACTACTCCATCTCACGTGATGATCGGACATGGTTTAGTTGATTTGGATCACGTGATCACTTAGAGGATTAGAGGGATGTCTATCTAAGTGGGAGTTCTTAAGTAATATGATTAATTGAACTTAAATTTATCATGAACTTAGTACCTGATAGTATCTTGCTTGTCTATGTTGTGTAGATAGATGGCTCGTGCTGTTGTTCCGTTGAATTTTAATGCGTTCCTTGAGAAAGCAAAGTTGAAAGATGATGGTAGCAATTACACGGACTGGGTCCGTAACTTGAGGATTATCCTCATTGCTGCACAGAAGAATTACGTCCTGGACGCACCGCTGGGTGCCAGGCCTGGTGCAAGAGCTACGCCAGATGTTGTGAACGTCTGGCAAAGCAAAGCTGATGACTACTCTATAGTTCAGTGTGCCATGCTTTACGGCTTAGAACCGGGACTTCAACGACGTTTTGAACACCATGGAGCATATGAGATGTTCCAGGAGTTGAAGTTAATATTTCAAGCAAATGCCCGGATTGAGAGATATGAAGTCTCCAATAAGTTCTATAGCTGTAAAATGGAGGAGAACGGTTCTGTCAATGAGCATATACTCAGAATGTCTGGGTATAACAATCACTTGATTCAACTGGGAGTTAATCTTCCGGATGATTGCGTCATTGACAGAATTCTCCAATCACTACCACCAAGCTATAAGAGCTTCGTGATGAACTATAATATGCCAGGGATGACCAAAACTATGCCCGAGCTCTTCGCAACGCTAAAAGCCGCGGAGGTAGAAATCAAAAATGAGCATCAAGTGTTGATGGTTAACAAAACCACTAGTTTCAAGAAAAAGGGCAAAGGGAAGAAAAAGGGGAACTTCAAAAAGAACAGCAAGCAAGTTGCTACTCAAGAGAAGAAACCCAAGTCTGGACCTAAGCCTGAAACTGAGTGCTTCTATTTGCAAGCAGACTGGTCACTGGAAGCGGAACTGCCCCAAGTATTTGGCGGATAAGAAGGATGGCAAGGTTAACAAAGGTATATATGATATACATGTTATTGATGTGTACCTTACTAATTCTCGCAGTAGCACCTGGGTATTTGATACTCGTTCTGTTGCTAATATTTGCAACTCAAAACAGGGGCTACGGATTAAGCGAAGATTGGCTAAGGACGAGGTGACGATGCGCGTGGGAAATGGTTCCAAAGTCGATGTGATCGCGGTCGGCACGCTACCTCTACATCTACCTTCGGGATTAATATTAGATCTAAATAATTGTTATTTAGTACCAGCGTTGAGCATGAACATTATATCTGGATCTTGTTTGATGCGAGACGGTTATTCATTTAAATCAGAGAATAATGGTTGTTCTATTTATATGAGTAATATCTTTTATGGTCATGCGCCATTAAAGAATGGTTTGTTCTTACTTAATCTCGATAGTAGTAATACACATATTCATAATGTTGAAGCCAAAAGATGCAGAGTTGATAATGATAGTGCAACTTATTTGTGGCACTGCCGTTTAGGTCATATCGGTGTAAAACGCATGAAGAAACTCCATACTGATGGACTTTTGGAGTCACTTGATTATGAATCACTTGGCACTTGCGAACCGTGCCTTATGGGCAAGATGACTAAAACACCGTTCTCCGGTACTGTGGAGAGAGCAACAGATTTATTGGAAATCATACATACTGATGTATGTGGTCCAATGAATGTTGAGGCTCGTGGCGGATATCGTTATTTTCTCACCTTCACTGATGATTTAAGCAGATATGGGTATATCTACTTAATGAAACACAAGTCTGAAACATTTGAAAAGTTTAAAGAATTTCAGAGTGAAGTGGAAAATCATCGTAACAAGAAAATAAAGTTTCTACGATCTGATCGTGGAGGAGAATATTTGAGTTACGAGTTTGGTCTACATTTGAAACAATGCGGAATAGTTTCGCAACTCACGCCACCCGGAACACCACAACGTAATGGTGTGTCCGAACGTCGTAATCATACTTTACTGGATATGGTGCAATCTATGATGTCTCTTACCGATTTACCGCTATCTTTTTGGGGTTATGCTCTAGAGACGGCCGCATTCACGTTAAATAGGGCACCATCAAAATCCGTTGAGACGACGCCTTATGAACTGTGGTTTGGCAAGAAACCAAAGTTGTCGTTTCTTAAAGTTTGGGGCTGCGATGCTTATGTGAAAAAGCTTCAACCTGATAAGCTCGAACCCAAATCGGAAAAATGTGTCTTCATAGGATACCCAAAGGAGACTATTGGGTATACCTTCTATCACAGATCCGAAGGCAAAAATTTTGTTGCTAAAGTCGGAAACTTTCTAGAGAAGGAGTTTCTCTCGAAAGAAGTGAGTGGGAGGAAAGTAGAACTTGATGAGATAACAGTATCTACTCCCTTAATGAGAAGTAGTACATCATAGAAATCTGTTTCTGTGACACCTACATCAAATAGGGAAGAAGCTAATGATAATGATCATGAAACTTCAGATCAAGTTTCTACTGAACTTCGTAGATCAACCAGAGTAAGATCCGCACCAGAGTGGTACGGTAATCCTATTTTGGAAGTCATGTTACTAGACCATGATGAACCTACGAACTATGAAGAAGCGATGGTGAGCCCAGATTCCGCAAAGTGGCTTGAGGCCATGAAATCTGAGATGGGATCCATGTATGAGAACAAAGTGTGGACTTTGGTTGACTTGCCCGATGATCGGCAAGCAATTGAGAATAAATGGATTTTTAAGAAGAAGACTGATGCTGATGGTAATGTTACTGTCTATAAAGCTCGACTTGTTGCAAAAGGTTTTCGACAAGTTCAAGGGATTGACTACGATGAGACTTTCTCACCCGTAGCGATGCTTAAGTCTGTCTGAATCATGTTAGCAGTTGCCGCATTTTATGATTATGAAATTTGGCAAATGGATGTCAAAACTGCATTCCTGAATGGATTTCTGGAAGAAGAGTTGTATATGATGCAACCAGAAGGTTTTGTCGATCCAAAGGGAGCTAACAAAGTGTGCAAGCTCCAGCGATCCATTTATGGACTGGTGCAAGCCTCTCGGAGTTGGAATAAACGCTTTGATAGTGTGATCAAAGCATTTGGTTTTATACAGACTTTCGGAGAAGCCTGTATTTACAAAAAGGTGAGTGGGAGCTCTGTAGCATTTCTGATATTATATGTGGATGACATATTGCTGATCGGAAATGATATAGAATTTCTGGATAGCATAAAGGGATACTTGAATAAGAGTTTTTCAATGAAAGACCTCGGTGAAGCTGCTTACATATTGGGCATTAAGATCTATAGAGATAGATCAAGACGCTTAATAGGACTTTCACAAAGCACATACCTTGACAAAGTTTTGAAAAAGTTCAAAATGGATCAGGCAAAGAAAGGGTTCTTGCCTGTGGCACAAGGTGTGAAGTTGAGTAAGACTCAATGCCCGACCACCGCAGAAGATAGAGAGAAAATGAAAAATGTTCCCTATGCTTCAGCCATAGGCTCTATCATGTATGCAATGCTGTGTACCAGACCTGATGTGTGCCTTGCTGTAAGTTTAGCAGGCAGGTACCAAAGTAATCCAGGAGTGGATCACTGGACAGCGGTCAAGAACATCCTTAAGTACTTGAGAAGGACTAAGGATATGTTTCTCATTTATGGAGGTGACAAAGAGCTCGTCATAAACGGTTACGTCGATGCAAGCTTTGACACTGATCCAGACGATTCCAAATCGCAAACCGGATACGTATTTACATTAAACGGTGGAGCTGTCAGTTGGTGCAGTTCTAAACAAAGCGTCGTGGCGGGATCTACATGTGAAGCTGAGTACATAGCCACTTCGGAAGCAGCTAATGAAGGAGTCTGGATGAAGGAGTTCATATCCGATCTAGGTGTTGTACCTAGCGTATCGGGTCCAATGAAAATCTTTTGTGACAATACGGGTGCAATTGCCTTGGCAAAGGAATCCAGATTTCACAAAAGAACCAAACACATCAAAAGACGCTTCAACTCCATCCGGGATTTGGTCCAGGTGGGAGACATAGAGATATGCAAGATACATACGGATCTGAATGTTGCAGACCCGTTGACTAAGCCTCTTCCACGAGCAAAACATGATCAGCACCAAAACTCCATGGGTGTTAGAATCATTACTTTGTAATCTAGATTATTAACTCTAGTGCAAGTGGGAGACTGAAGGAAATATGCCCTAGAGGCAATAATAAAGTTATTATTTTTTTCCTTATATCATGATAAATGTTTATTATTCATGCTAGAATTGTATTAACTGGAAACATAATACATGTGTGAATACATAGACAAACAGAGTGTCACTAGTATGCCTCTACTTGACTAGCTCATTAATCAAAGATGGTTATGTTTCCTAGCCATGAACAAAGAGTTGTTATTTGATTAACGAGATCACATCATTAGTTGAATGATCTGATTGACATGACCCATTCCATTAGCATAGCACCCGATCGTTTAGTATGTTGCTATTGCTTTTATCCATGACTTATACATGTTCCTTTAACTATGAGATTATGCAAACCCCATTTACCGTAGGAACACTTTGTGTGCTACCAAACGTCACAACGTAACTAGGTAATTATAAAGGTGCTCTACAGGTGTCTCCGAAGGTACATATTGGGTTGGCGTATTTCGAGATTAGGATTTGTCACTCCGATTGTCGGAGAGGTATCTCAGGGCCTTCTCGGTAATGCACATCACATAAAGCCTTGCAAGAATTGCAACCAATGAGTTAGTTGCGAGATGATGTATTACAGAACGAGTAAAGAGACTTGCCGGTAACGAGATTGAACTAGGTATTGGATACCGACGATCAAATCTCGGGCAAGTAACATACCGATGACAAAGGGAACAACGTATGTTGTTATGCGGTCTGACCGATAAAGATCTTCGTAGAATATGTAGGAGCCAATATGGGCATCCAGGTCCCGCTATTGGTTATTGACCGGAGACGTGTCTCGGTCATGTCTACATTGTTCTCGAACCGTAGGGTCCGCACGCTTAACGTTACGATGACAGTTATTATGAGTTTATGCATTTTGATGTACCGAAGGAGTTCGGAGTCCCGGATGTGATCACGGACGTGACGAGGAGTCTCGAAATGGTCGAGACATAAAGAATTATATATTGGAAGCCTATGTTTGGACATCGGATGCATTCCAGGTGAAATCAGGATTTTACCGGAATACCGGGAGGGTTACCGGAACCCCCCGGGGGCATAATGGGCCAACATGGGCCTTGGAGGAGAGGTGAGAGGGCTGCCCTCATGGGCTGCGCGCCTCCCCCCTTCCCCTAGTCCTATTAGGACTAGGAGAGGTGGGCGCCCCCTCTCTCTCTCTCTCCCCCTTGGAGAATCCTAGTCCAACTAGGATTGGGGGGGGGGGAATCCTACTCCCAGAGGGAGTAGGACTCTCTGGCGCGCCAGGCTTGGCCGGCCAGCCCCTCCCCCTTGGCTCCTTTATATACGGGGGCAGGGGGCACCCCAGAAACACACAATTGATCATTGAGATCTTTCCTTAGCCGTGTGCGGTGCCCCCTTCCACCAAATTCCACCTCGATCATATTGTTGCAGTGCTTAGGCGAAGCCCTGCACCGGTAACACATCAAGATCGTCACCACGCCGTTGTGCTGACGGAACTCTTCCTCGACGCTTTGCTGGATTGGAGCCCGGGGATCGTCATCGAGCTGAACGTGTGCCAAGAACTCGGAGGTGCCGGAGTAACGGTGCTGTGATCGGTTGGATCGCAAGGAGAACGTACGACTACTTCCTCTATGTTGTGGCAACGCTTCCGCTTCGGTCTACGAGGGTACGTAGACAACACTCTACCCTCTCGTTGCTACGCATCACCATGATCTTGCGTGTGCGTAGGAATTTTTTTGAAATTACTACGTTCCCCAACAAACTGCTTGCTGGTATAGTTGGTCAGCGCAAATCAGTGCATCTTTCTTGTCGGAGGGGATGGTGATGATCGTCACGGGCCCTGGCATCTTCAGGGTGTTGTATGCATTGTGTGACGCCGCCATGAACTTGGTCAGCGCTGGGCGGCCAAGGATCCCGTTGTAGGGCAAGGGGATCTTGGCAACATCAAACACGATCCTCTCCGTCCTGAAGTTCAGGTCGCTTCCAAAAGTCATAGGCAGCGTGACCTTTCCCTTGGGTTGGCTTCTTCCCGGGTTGACCCTTTGAAACGTGCCCGTCTCTTCGAGGTCTCCGTCAGGAATCTGCAGTTTCTCGATCACGGCAGGCGAGATTAAGTTCAGACCGGCCCCGCCATCGACTAGCATCTTTGTCACCTTGAGGTTGCGTATCGTTGGTGAAACCAACAATGGCAAGCACCCGACCGCAATAGTGCGATCAGGGTGATCCTCAGTGTCAAAGATTATAGGTGTGCTGGACCACTTCAGCGGCCTTCGGGCATCAAACGACGGCTCTGCCGCTGTAATCTCTCGCGCCCACTGTTTAATCCGGCGGTGAGGGCGCCAACACTAGTTGTGCCTAGACCCCAGGGGCCGTTGCTGCTATACCTAGCGGCAACGAACCAGGTGGTCAGCGCCGCACTAGTAGCGCAGAGAGAGGTTGACGACGAAGTGATGGCAGCGACCGAGCCCGACACCACCAATACGGAGACGACACAGCCAGTCGAAGTGCCGCCGAAGAAGAAAATGATGCAACACCCGGTCTACTTTGTTAGCTCCCTCCTGCAGGGGCTAGATCAAGGTACTCCGGCGTGCAGAAACTGCTCTTCGGCCTCCTCATGGCCTCGAGGAAGCTGCGTCACTACTTCCAGGCAGACGAGATCACTGTCGTCACTCGCCTCCCTCTGCAACGGATATTGCACAATCCAGATGCAACGGGGAGGATTGTGGAATGGGCACTGGAGCTGTCCAGCTTTGGCCTCAAGTTTGAAAGTACTTCGACGATCCAGAGCCGAGTCCTGGCGGAGTTCATTGCAGAGTAGACCGCAACACCTGACGAAGAAGCCCAAGAGACTGCTCTCCCCGGCAAGGAGGCAAGTTGCAATTGGATCATGTACTTTGATGGAGCTTTCTCCCTACAAGGTGCCGGGGCTGGCGTACTGCTCGTCGCCCCCACCGGAGAGCACCTCAAGTACGTGATCCAGATGCACTTCCCCAGGGAGGTGTCAACAAACAATATGGCAGAGTACGAAGGGCTGCTTGCCGGTCTTAGGATCGTGGCGGACCTCGGAATCAAGAAGCTCATCGTCAAGGGAGACTCGCAGCTTGTCGTCAAGCAAGTCAACAAGGATTACCAGAGCCCGTTGATGAAGGCCTACGTTGATGAAGTGAGAAAGCTGGAACAGCGTTTCGACGGTATACAGGCTGAACACGTTCCCCGAGCGGAGAACGATATCGCTGATTACCTGTCGAAGCGCGCTGCCCTCAAGCTACCTGTGGAACCAGGTACCTTTGTGCTTCAGCTAACTCAGCCATCCGTTGATCCATCAATAGAGCAGAACAAGAGGAGGAAGTCAGGGCCCGGCAAGTACTTTCCCGCCGAGCTCCCCGGAGCCGCCGGCAAGGATGTTGTCGGGGACACTAAGCCCGCCACGGGACGGCTAGCTCCGGCGGAGCGTCAAGCTCTTGCTGTCAAGACAGCCGCTCCTATAGCAAAGGAGATGCCTTTAGTCCTCGCCGTCGAGCCCCAGGCTCCAGCGTGGGCACAGCATACCGTCCGATTCCTCCAAACAGGGGAACTTCCTGGGGAGCAGGAAGAAGCGGAAAAAGTAGCCCGTCGCTCTACCATGTACCAGTTCGTCGATGACGTCCTGTACAGGAAGAGGCCGAACGGTATGAAATTGAAGTGTATCCCTCGAGAGGAAGGACTGGAGCTGTTGGCGGAGATACACGGAGGTATATGTGGATCCCACATCGGGTCAAGGTCCCTTGCCGGCAAGGCATTACGGCAAGGTTTCTTCTTGCCCACCACCCTCCAGGATGCGACAACACTCGTCACCAGGTGTGAAGCGTGTCAGTTCCATTCAAAGAAGATTCATCAGCCAGCTCAAGCCCTTCAAACCATTGCTCTCTCCTGGCCCTTCTCGGTCTGGGGGCTCGACATACTGGGCCCTTTCCCCCGCGCTGTCGGGGGCTTTGAGTACTTGTACATTGCAATCGACAAGTTCACAACATGGCAAGAGGTGGAAGCAATGAGAAAGGTCACAGCTCAGTCAGCCGTCAAGTTCTTCAAGGGACTAGTGTGCCATTGTGGTGTACCCAAAAGGGTCATCACCGACAACGGCACACAGTTCACAAGCCGCACCTTCATGCAATATACTCAAGACCTCAGCTGCAAAGTCTGTTTCGCTTCCGTTGCTCACCCGCGAAGCGATTGTCAAGCTAAGAGGGCAAATGCTGAAGTGCTACGAGGCTTAAGGACCAAGACCTTTGACAGGCTGCACAAGAGCAGAAGGCGCTGGATCGTTGAGTTGCCGGTGGTTCTTTGGTCGATCAGGACGACACCAAATCGATCCACCGGCCAGACACCCTTTGCCCTGGTATACGGGGCAGAAGCAGTTATCCCCACTGAACTCATATACGGGTCACCTAGAGTGCTCGCTTATGATGAGCTTGAGCAAGAGCAACTGCAGCAAGATGACGCACTGCTCCTTGAGGAAGATCGTCTTCGGGCGGCTGTGAGAGCAGCACGCTACCAGCAATCCTTGCGCCGCTACCATAGCCGCAAGGTTCATGCCCGAAGCCTTGAGGAAGGCGACCTCGTCCTTCGGCGTGTTCAATCGGCCAAGAATTCCAACAAGTTGACGCCAAAGTGGGAAGGCCCTTACCGTGTAATACGAGTCACCAGGCCCGGCGCAGTCTGCCTGGAGACCGAAGATGTCGTTCCAGTGAGTAACTCCTGGAACATTGAGCATCTTCGCAAGTTTTACCCATGAGACGCGGCTTGTCGGGCCTCTCGGCAAGCCACCTTTTGTACAAGCATTGCCGATGATGCGTGTAACCCTTTGTACAAAGCCAGGCGCAGACCCAGAGCATAAACAAATGAAGCGCTGGCGCCCTAAGTTATAGCATGCATGCTAGGTCGAGTCTCGTCCTTGGTTAGGGTTGATAGTGCTTGGCGGCAGCTAACCCCTAGCTTAGAGGTCAAGTGTGCATCCCCTTGCCGTTCTCTTGTCTCTTTTGGTTCGTGGGACTCACTGATATCCTTGCCGGATCACTTGAGGACGAAGAAGAGAAGAAGGACAGACCAGCATCTAGACCCCGGCAAGCCAGTATTACTGGGGGCTGCAAGAGCAAAGATTCACCCACGGCAAACCAAAGTTGCCGGGGGCTACAGCCTCAGATAAGTCCTTCATCCCTTATCATGCATTCCCTTATGGACTGAGGTATGTGAAACCTTTTTTTTTTCCTAAAAACTAACGTGCTCCCCTAACCCTAGGCCCTAGGGCTCGTTCCTGGGGCCGGGTTTGGTCGTAGTCGCGGCAGCAAAAGGATGAAACGAGGATCCTGAACCCGCCTCATCCCTGCCTCCGCCAAGGGCGTGAGAAAGGTCGAGTGAAGTGGGGAGACAGCAAGGCCTGTTGCCGGGCGAGGAAATGTTTATCTTAAAGATGTCAAGGATTTGCTCCTTGCCATGGGTTCTAACCGCAAACAAATGACCCGGCAAGCATTCATTTTTCATTAAAAACATTCCACTCAGGTACAATCCATAGGGGATGAAAAACATGAATGATGGGATTACAAGTTCTAAATTCAGCTAAGGCCCGAAGGCTTACAAACTAAAAAGAGATAAGGTGCCCGTAATCCCTTTCTTGTCTCTCTCCTCAGGAGGCAGGTCAAGGAGGCGAAAAGCGCAAAAGGGGCGCCTAGGAGAGCTACGGGTGGCAGAAGACACCAAGAGAACATCTCGGTGGCCGTCCGGAGGCTGGATAGTGATGGCGGCGCCGGAAGCAGGGCTCGAAGACGAGGTGGCAGGATGTCAGCACGCGTCGAAGGCGTCGGTGCCCGCGTACTCCGAGTTGACGGCCTTGCCGCCCGCCCTCTTCCTCTTCCATAGCCTCCCAACGCCAGCCGCCCAAGGAGACGACCCCGAGAAGTTCAGGGAGCCGGCGACACGGATGATGGGGTCACCGGTGCCGAGAGGCGGCGCCTGACACCTAGTCGGACCCGTCATCCTGCCGCCTGCTACCCTCGTCGTTGCTACCATTGTCCTCCTCGTCACTCCCGCCCGAGGAGGAGTCTTCGCTATCAGAAGAGCTCTCCACGCAGCACCTCGCCCGGGTCCCGAAGCACCCGAAGACCTTGACGGAGAGGAGGCCGCCCTCCATCAGCTTGAAATGGAGAGTGAGCCCCTCCGTCAAGCGGTGGATATGAGCGAACGTCTTCCATCGCCGACAAAGATACATCACGTGAGGGGCTGGGAAGTCAACGCGAACCCACGTACCGCTGATCCCACAGCCCCTCATGTGCAGCCGCAGTGATTCCGGCGGATCCAACTCCATCTCCCGCGCGAATGGGATCGGGAGATGAAGGCGACGGCGAGGCGGCCGGCGCAGCCTGACGAAGAACTCACAAGGGTCATCCCCAACGTGTCCCTCCATGGGGGGGGGGAGCTGCTAGCGGAGGCGAGGCCGGCACGCCGCCCCGTCCTCCTATTCCCCGAGCGCCTCGACCTCGCCCACGGCCTCGCCCCCTCCCTCTTCCCCTTGCGACTGGCTCTGCCACCACGGGTGCAGGAGAAGGAGGGACGCGTTGTCAAGCGGCGACCCGCGTCGCCACCGTTGAAGGACCAAGGTTCCCTCTCTCCATGGCGAATGGAAGGGAGGGGAGCAGAAGCTGACGAAGGAAGGAGATGAAGGAATGCAGGATGCCATCCCCCCTCCCGCTCTTTATAAAGGGACGGGGTGGGGGCTCGGCCACCCCGCTACGCCAATCAAGACGCGGAAGGCGCAGGGAACCAGGACCGACCCGCTGCCCCAGCCCGCGACGGCCCGGTTTCCCACCTCCACCGATTGCCACCCCAAGCGCATGGGAGCCATGTGGCAAGCGTGCAGAACCGAGGCGACGGGTGAGGTGACCCCTCCCCAGCCCATGATCATAGGGAGTGGACGCCTTGAAGACCATGCCTCGGCCCCGTTCAGTAAATGGTTCGCGCCTCCACGCCTCCCTCCGTTTTTGGGGAAGGCGCGAACCGCCCCCTTTACTACGACGTGACACATGCGTGCAGAGCTCAATCCCACGCATGCCGCCCACGTCACGCACTCCTCCCCACGCCGTGCCACGCGCGGGACGCGTGGGAAGCGCAACACGCGAAGAAACTTACCGCGGTAAAAACCGTCCCGCCTGCCCGCGCACCGTTCTTGGGCCTAGCCCAAAAACGCGTTGCGCTTATGTGTGGCCCAGGCCCGGGGGCTCCTGTCGGTGTACAAAAAGGGGGGTACACTTTTTGTACCCCTATAACTGTGCACGGGCAGTCTGAGCCACGGGCGCCGCCACACCAAGCACGGCAAGGGAGGTAAGCCAAGGTAAGGCCAAAGCTGAAGGTAAGCAGAACGACGCCAAGATTACAAAGAGCAAAGGGGATAGAGCAGACCGCCCCATGGCAAGATCCTTATCAGGGGTCAGCTTTAGCTAACCCGACAAGACCCTTGCCGTGGCAGCTCGCCCCACACCTACGGAGCGAAGTCACCCTCGAGTCCACTGCCCCCATGGGGCAAGGAGTCGGGAGACATCCCCGTGGTGGCATGCAAATCTTTGTGAAGACATTCAAGATCAGATACCCACTTCAGAAGATGATGATCCTTGGCGGGATCCCAGCCAAGGAGGACCACAAGGCCCCCGGCAAGAGCCTTGCCGGGGATGACAGCAGGCGCCGCGGCAAGACCCTTGCCGGGGCCACGGCAAGACCCTTGCCGGGGCCACGACAAGACCCTTGCCGGGGCCATGGCAAGACCCTTGCCGGGACCGCGGCAAGACCCTTGTCGGGGCCGCGGCAAGGCCCTTGCCAAGGACGCCCGTGGGGCCACCGTCAGGCCCGCGCCAGTCGCACCCCCACCGTCGTTCGCATGCAGCTACCGACCCAACCATTTGGGCAGACACCTGCGTGGCGGCGTGCAGATCTTTGTGGAGACCCACCACTGCGCCACCTCAGTTGCTTGCCTGCCTACATGGCACCACAAGCACCGCTGGCCAGGGCGCGTGTCAACGCGAGAGGGAGCGGCGATGGACGAGACAAGGTTCTCCCCCGGTCCTGATAAAGCAAGGACACCTAGGCAAGGCACATTAAAGGCGCCTTGTCATGTAATGCGAGGGATAACCTCGCACTACTGTACCCTTTCCACCTCATGTGTGCCACTGTGGCAACCCCTTTCCTATAAAAGGAGGCCCAAGGCGACCAGGAGGAGGATTCGGCTTTTTGGAGCTCTCGACGCCCCATAGCTAGCTCAGGAACTCAGATATACATTCCACCAAAGCAGGAGTAGGGTTTTACGCATCCTTGCGGCCCGAACCAGGGTAAAGGAACCGTGTGCTATCTGTTCGATCCGCTCTTTTCACAACCCCGCGCCCCGCAACCGTAGTAGGGATTCTTGTGATCCCATAGGTGTCGTTTCTCACCGACACCGGAGTATGCATCGAGGAAACACAATGAGTCGTGTCCTGCGGTAGCATCGATAATTTGGTCGATGCGGGGGAGGGGGAAGGGATCCTTTGGGCAAGCCTTGTTGAGGTCCTTGAAATCGACGCACAGGCGCCAGGATTTGTCCTTCTTTGGTACCATCACCAGGTTTGCTAGCCAGTCTGGGTGTTTTATTTCTCTAATGAATCCGGCCTCCAATAACTTGGCTAGTTCCTCTCCCATAGCTTGTCTCTTAGGTTCATAGAAATGCCGAAGAGTCTGCTTGACAGGCTTGAATCCCTTTAGAATATTGAGGCTATGCTCGGCCAGCCTGCGTGGGATTCCTGGCATATCTGAAGGATGCCAGGCAAAAATGTACCAGTTTTCACGCAGGAACTCTCATAGTGCGGCGCCTACAGCGGGGTTTAACTGTGCCCCGATGGAGGCTGTTTTTGTAGGGTCCGTTGGATGGACTTGGAATTTGACTATTTCATCTGTTGGTTTAAAGGAGGTGGACTTGGATCTCTTATCAAGTATCACATCATCCATGTCCACAGTGGAGCGCAGCGCACCACAGTTAGTTCCTCGGTCGCAAGGGCTTCAGATAATGCCTCGAGGGCCAGTGCGGCTGTCTTGTTTTCGGTGCGGAGTGTTGTGTCCGGATCACTAGCAAGAGTGATGATTCCGTTGGGCCCGGGCATTTTGAGCTTCATGTACCCGTAATGGGGTATGGCTTGGAAGATCGTAAATGCCTCCCGCCCTAAAAGGGCGTGGTATCCGCTACTGAACGGAGCCACTTGGAACGTAATTTCTTCGGACCTATAGTTCTCCGGCGTGCCGAACACCACATCTAGTGTGATTTTGCCTGTACAGCGCGCTTCCCGGCTGGGGATTATTCCTCTAAAGGTTGTGCTGCTTCGCTCGATGCGGTTCCAGTCTATTTCCATTTTTTGAAGGGTTTCCTCATAGATGAGGTTTAATCCATTGCCGCCGTCCATGAGCACCTTGGTGAGTCGAAAGCTGTCCACAATTTGACTGAGGGCCAATGCGGCTGGTGCTCGGGCTGTTCGAAATTTAGGTTCGTCATTGGCATTGAAAGTAATAGTTGTGTCACTCCATGGATTTATTGTTGCCACGTGGTGGATTTCGGCAAGGCTGCGGAGTGTTCGCTTTCGCCTATTATTTGATGCAAAGGTCTCAAAGACTGTTAATACCATATTGTTATCCCTGGGATGGTTCTCTGTGGCTTCTGGGATGAGAAGATCCTCGCCACTTTTGGCTACCTGTCGGATCATCCAACATGCTCTAAGGCTATGTGTTGGTATGCCGCCCTCTGTACTATGAATTTTGCAGGGTCCATTGAGCCACCCCTCTAGTATGATTCCGTGCCCTGTAGAGGGTTTTTGCTTTTTGGTAGTTAACCCAGGTGTCTTGCGATAATGCACCCTTTTATTTCGGACTGGGTTCGTATTTATGGACGGATTGTCCCAAATTTTTTTTTTGGTTTTCCAGGCACTTTCCATCGCACAGTACTTTCGTACTAGGGACGCCAAGTCGGCAAAGCGTGTAATTTTACGGCGAATTATGGCGTTAAGGATTTCCTTGTCCGTGCAATTATTGCAGAAGAATGAAATTGCATCTTCCTCGCGACAGTCCTTAACCTTGTTCATTACAAGGAGGAATCTGGCCCAATAATGATGTACTGTTTCGTGGGGCTCTTGCCTGATGTGGGAAAGATCGCTTATGTTTGGGTGGGTGGGTGGAATTGAATCCGAAACCTCACCCGATCTGAGACCCAGGGGCCAAGGAGTTTCCAATCTTGGAAGTTTGAGTTATGGGATGTTGCCTGATAAGTCTTGCTCGCTGCGTGACTCTAGGTTCAGGCTTGGGTGGTGTCCTCCCATAAACAGGTATACGGCTCGGAGGGCTCAGGAATTCGGACGTAGTTAGTCCTCAAGATAGATGAAAGGTCGCCGCATTGTTCCTCCACCACCGCAATGTGATGGGTGACTGGTGGAAAGTTAATCTCCCTTTGATCGGGTTTAAGCCCAATCCGATCATAGTCCATAGCGACTCCCAAGGCGGCGATGCGATCCAAGAGCTCATTTAGGGAAGAGAGCTGCATTGGATCCATCTGCTCGGCAAGTTCCGAGTTAACATGGAGGCTGTTTTCGATGACCCGAGAAGTCATTGTTGGCGCAGCAGCCGAACAGGCGGTCATGATGAATCCACCTAGCCGGAGAGTTTAGCCGACAACCAAAGCTCCCCCAGCGGTAGTGTCGTCTTTAAAGACGAGACGAGACATCCTCCCTTATGGCGACGGCATAGTGGAACTCTCAATGAAAGCACCAATGTCAGTGCCAAAACTGGCGGATCTCGGGTAGGGGGTCCCGAACTATGCGTCTAGGCGGATGGTAACACGAGACAAGGGACACGATGTTTTTACCCAGGTTTGGGCCCTCTCGATGGAGGTAAAACCCTACTCTTGCTTGATTAATATTGATGATATGGGTAGTACAAGAGTTGATCTACCACGAGATCAGAGAGGCTAAACCCTAGAAGCTAGCCTATGGTATGATTGTTGTTGTCCTACGGACTAAACCCTCCGGTTTATATAGACACCGAAGGGGGCTAGGGTTACCCAGAGTCGGTTACAAGGAAGGAGATCTACATATCCGTATTGCCAAACTTGCCTTCCACGCCAAGGAGGGTCCCATCCGGACACGGGGCGAAGTCTTTAATCTTGTATCTTCATAGTCCAACAGTCCGGCCAAAGGTTATAGTCCGGCTGTCCGGATACCCCCTAATCCAGTACTTCCTCACGGGGGCTTAGCTGCAGTCCAGTACTCGCCTAAGTTCAAAAAATCCTACCGAGTGGTGAGCAAGGCTCTCACTCGGGGGCTTAGCTGCAGTCCAGTACTCGCCTAAGTTTGAAAAATCCTACCGAGTGGTGAGCAAGCCTCTCACTCGGGGGCTTAGCTGCAGTCCAGTACTCGCCTAAGTTTGAAAAATCATGCCGAGTGATGAGCAGCCCTCTCACTCGGGGGCTTAGCTGCAGTCAGTACTCGCGTAAGTTTAAAAATCCTACCGAGTGGAGAGCAACCCTCCCACTCGGGGGCTTAGCTGCAGTCCAGTACTCGCCTAAGTTTAAAAAAATCCTACTGAGTGGTGAGTAGCCCTCCCACTCGTGGGATTAGCTGCAGTCCAGTACTCGCCTAAGTTTAAACAATCCTACCAAGTGGTGAGCAACCCTCCCACTCGGGGGCTTAGCTGCAGTCTAGTACTCGCCTAAGTTTAAAAATCCTACCGAGTGGTGAGCAACCCTCCCACTCGGGGGCTTAGCTGCAGTCCATTACTCGCCTAAGTTTGAAACATGCCCATATCCACAAGGACGACAAGGTGCAGGTCGACTGCAACCTTCTCCTTTGGAGCTGTGCCACAAGTACAGCGTGTTCTCCATCCCTATCCGCAAGGACGACGAGGTGCAGGTCGACTGCAACCTTCTCCTTCGGAGCTGCGCCACAAGTACAACATGCGCTCTATCCGTATCCGCAAGGACGACAAGGTTTAGGTCGACTACAACCTTCTCCTTCGGATCTGCGCCACAAGTATAACATGCGCTCCATCCCAATCTGCAAGGACAACGAGGTCCAGGTCGACTGTAACCTTCTCCTTCGGAGCCGCGACATGAGTACAACGTGCGCTCCATCTTTATCCGCAAGGACGACGAGGTGCAGGTCGACTGGAGTCTCCACTTCAGAGCTGCATCTCAAACACAAAGGTCATTCCGAGTGAAGAACAAATTAAACTCAAAGGCAAACGCAAGCATATCCAGAGATAAATAAAGTTCAGAGAAATCCTAAAGTTCAAGACCACGGATCAAAGTACTCGGGCATTCAGCCCGAAGGAGTTTAACGATTACAAAATCACTCGACATTCTGAGGAAAATTCAAGGCAGGGCATAAAAGTTTGTTCACTCTGCAGGAGGAGGGCTGGCAAGCTCGACGAATTCGTCCAGGTTGATTCCGTCAGCAATCCGAGTGGCGGCAGCAATGAAGGTCTCCATGAAGGACTGGAAGTCATGCCTCTTGGTGTTAGCAACTTTGATCCCTGCCAGCTTCTCTTCCCGCGCTTCCGACAGTGGACGCGAACCAAGATAGAGCCACATCAGCGCCGCACCGGGCAGAAGACTTCTTCCATTCTTGAATTTGACCGGGAACTTCATTGAGCCGAGCCATTATAGACTCGAGGTCATTCTGAAGCGTTGCCATGGGCCAGAGAGCTGTGTCAATCCGCGACATCGTGACTTTCAGTCACACGAGATAATCGAGAACACCAGCGATGCGAGATTCTAGTCGGAGCACGTTCATGGCAGCTTCATCCTTCACTAGAGAGTTGATGGAGTCCAAGCTTGGTTCAATTCGCCCGGTCTCTTCCTCGAAGTTCCGGCAAAATTCTGCATGCATAGTTCAATGATGAGTCAATGGTTATATGTCGAGTAGACATGAACAAATCAGTTGGGCCAAAGAAAATACCTTCAAGCATGACGAACAACTTCTTAGCAAGGCTTCCCAGATAACTCTCCGGATCGTTCCTCCTGCGAGCAATGCCTTCCATCTTCTAGTTCAGATTATCCTCGTCCTTCTTCAGGCGAGTTGCTTCCTTATTTGCTTCGTCCAGGGCAGCTTTTAGCTTGGCGTTTCCTTCCTCCAGTTTGCCGACTGAAGCCAAATTCTGTTCAGCGAGTGAGGTTTTCTCATCAGCTTTTTTTCCGCGCAGCTGCCAGATCTTGATCCTTTTTCACCAAAGCTTGGTTCAGTTTCTCTAGAAGAAGTAATGCTTGATTCAGAAAAAGCAGAATGAAATCCGGTTCAGGGATAAATTAGTCGACAAGTCTTTCTTACAAGCGGCGTCATCCTTGGCTTTCTGCAGATCTGTCTTGGCCAGCTCTAGATCAATGTTGAGTTGACAGGTGAAAAGATTGGTTATTTTGGAGAGATAAAGGGTTAAAGTCAATAAATTTTAAGACTACTGCCGAATCAAACATCCAACAGTAGTCTCGGGGACTACACCCAGTGGGTGCACTTGGCGTGCCCCCACTGGTCCAGTTTCCACTCGACACGGTCTGACCAAGTTGAGTGTAAAAAAAAGGTCGCTCTCATACCATAGTCGACTGCCCGCAGTCGACCACCGTCTCGGGGACTACACCTAGTGGGTGCACTCAGCGTGCCCCCACTGGTTCAGGTTCCACTCGTCATGGTCCGTCCAGGCCGAGTGAAGAAATTCCGATGCTCAGACCACAGTCGACTGCCCGCAGTCAATTATGGTCTCGGGGACTACACCCAGTGGGGGCACTCAGTGTGCCCCCACTGGTCAAAAGATTCAATCGACAACAACGCAATCAGTTCAAAGTACAAGTTTACTTAGTGATAAGTCAAAACACCCAGTGGGTGTACAAATGCAAGACGCGGATTGATGGAAGGGTTCCTCTAAGAAAGTTTTCAGATACCATATCCTAACAGAACAAGCGACAAACTGAAGGATCAGTCGGCGATCGACTAACCTGGACGTTACTATGAAGTGCTGAACTAGCATCGTAAGCAACTTGGCTAGCCTCTCGGATCACCTTCATCCGCTCCATCATGATGCTCGCTCGGCGTATAGCCTCCCTGGCAGCACCTGCTTGGTCCTCCGGGACATGATGTGCAGCAAAGAGTGAAGATGGATTGTCTGGAGTCTGAGCAGTCGACGTTGAAGGCCGAGCAATCGTCAACGGTATGGCAAAAGTTACAGTAGTCTGATTGGTGTCGCCGGCTTCCTGGATCACCGGCTCTGTCACCAGCGTCGACAGAGGCGCCTTGTCGGCTGATGTCTTCCTACTTCCTCTTTTCCTGGGCCTCAGCAGCACGTCTTCATCATCCGGAAGATCAATGACATTGGGAAGAGCTGCAGAAAAAGGATCGACCACCAGAACTCAGTCGACCCACGAAACAGTCGAGAAAATAAAGACAAAATTATGAGAGTGGTACTTGGATTAGAGGTGACTGCATCCTCCATCTCCTCATCCTCATTCTTGTAAGAAGAAGTCCCAGAGGTAGCAGCCCTACAAAGTTCAGAATTCAGTCGGTCATGTCTGGCGAAATGAATCGACTCAAATCCAAGTTCATACTAAAACAAGAAATCAAATCCAACTAGTACCCGGATGCAATGGGGATGACCACTTTGATCTTGGGCAAGGCTTTTGGCGGTTTGGACGGTGTGGCTCTCGGTTGCTTCGGTGCCTTTTCAGCCAGCGCTGGAGAAGACGTCCGAGGGCGCTTCGATGACTGCCCAGTTTGCACGGTCGCTTTGCTGCGGGCGCTCACCGGATCATGAGAAAGCTTGGATCGTCTTTCCCTACGGGGAGGAGAGTCGACTTCTTCTTCATCACTCGGATCGTCGCTATCCTCGTCCTCTTCACCATCGGAATGCCACTCGCCACTTTTGCCTCCACTTGCCTCTCCCTCTGGGTCCTGCTCCTGCTCCCCGTTGGGCATCAAGTACATCTCAGTCATGGCCTGGAAGACAACAATCAAGACAGGAGTCAGTCGGATGACAGCAAACAGTTACTTGATAAATCTAGAAGACACTCGACCATTTGGAGTCACAGCTTGTCTGTTTCGTATGAGTTGTTGATTGGGGGAATCCTTAGGGATCCCCTGGGGCTGTCTTTGTTGCCAGTGATACTCCTCAGCCACCCTTCCAACATGGCTTCGTCGACTTCTTCTGGATGGATCCGAGTGGTGTCATCAGTGCCCGAATATATCCACATCGGATGGTGACGAGCCTGAAGTGGTTGAATGTGTCTCCTAAGGAAGACCTCCAACAGATCCATCTCGGTTACCCCGTCACGACAAGCTGAACTACTCGCTCAACCAGCACTTTCACTTGCGCCTTCTCCTCTGGGGTCACTTTCAAAGCAGAGGGCTTCTCCACTCGGTCCATGGAAAAAGGGGGAAGTCCAGTCGACTAACCTTGAGTCGGCTGCTCCTTGAAGTAAAACCACGCCGACTGCCACCCTCGGACCGACTCAGGAAGGATCATGGCTGGGAAAGGGCTTTTACCCCTCATGTGAATTCCAAGACCCCCGCACATCTAGATCACATGCGTTCTCTCATCCTCAGGTTGGCCTTCTTGACTGACTGAGAACGACACGTGAATATGTGTTTGAAAAGGTCGAGTGCGGCCGACAGCCCAGGAAGTTCTCGCACATGGACACGAAAGCGGCAAGATACACGATGGTGTTTGGAGTAAAGTGGTGGAGTTGCGCCCCAAAGAAGTTCAAGAAACCTCGAAAGAAAGGGTGGGAAGGCAAGGAAAACCCGCGGTCGATGTGAGTAGCGAGGAGAACACACTCACCCTCTTGTGGCTGCAGCTCGGTCTCGTTCCCCGGGAGTCGCGCCGATTCGTGGGGGATCATTCCCCCCTCGACCAAGTCGTCTATGTCGTCCTGACGGATCACCGAGCGAATCCAGTCGCCCTGGATCCAGCCCGGCGGCAGGCCGGACCTCGAGGAAGATCTGCCCCGGCTGGACTTCTTCCCCTTCGCCTTCGCCGTCGCCTTCTTCGCGCGCTCCAGTGCCACCGTCTTCTCTTTCCCCATCGTGGCGAACAGAGCTCGAACGGGGCGGCGGTGTTGGGGCAGGAGTGGATGCAACGGAGAAAACTGAGAGGAAAAGAGGAGAATGAGGGCGCACTGTTCAAAAACCCCGGTCGGGCGCCTTATATGGGGTTGCTTTCGAGTGACTGACCTGTAAGCCCGGTCGATCTTATCAAATCCCGCAATAGTCGCGCGCACGATACGTGGCAAAAAAGGCAGCGCGGAAATTGAGGCGACCTTGCCTTATCCAGCCCGATTACTGCTGCCTCCTCCGCCCCGCGCGCTTCCCGAAATTTGAATCCCACGAGATCCGCAGACAGCAGAACAACTTGTCAGACGGAAGATCTCCTCCATATTAGCACTCGAAGCTCTTCCAGCAAAAGTTCACTCGATCAAACCAGGAATGGACCAAGGCGACTGAAAAAGAAGTTGGTGTCATCACCCCGGTTCGTTGATCCAAAACAAGACACGCCCGAAGCGTGAATAATGAGTCGGAAGTATTTTCAACTCCTTCTCCACTCAAACCCTGATCCATTCGGGGGCTAATGATGAGGATATGTACCTAGGGTAGGGTCACAGGCCTGACCTAGATACCCTCCCCCAAAGACATCACCCCAAAGTCAGAAGCGTTTAAAGGATACCATCATCCACTCTACCAGAAACTTCTCCACTCGGAAGGATCAAGGTCACTCGACCGTAACAGAAACCACTCGACGGGCAGAAGACCTAAAGTCACTCTACACAGCAACGGTCAGGCATTAACTCCTAGACTTAATAGCCATTTATAACACTTTATTACAGACGTTACCTGTAACGCTTCTTCTTGATGAACATTGAACCCCTTGTAATGTTGGATGGCTGGGGTCCTGGCGCACTCTATATAAGCTACCCCCTCCACTGGCACAAGGGTTCGCACCCCTGTAAACGCACACATACATAATCCAGTCGACCGCCTCCGGGCTCCAAGACGTAGGGCTATTACTTCTTTTGAGAAGGGCCTGAACTCATAAAACTCATGTGTACATCTTCGCCATAGCTAGGATCTTGCCTTTCCATACCCCTATTCTACTGACAGTCTTAGTACCACGACACTAGTTGTCTCCCTTCGAATTTGGCCACTGTGGGATCCCTTCCCGCCTTCAATTGGAAAGAGGACCAAGGCCACTATAATTAGAGCCTAGCCACCACCGTAGAGAGTGATCCGGATCCATTCCATCCTCACCCTCACCAGCTCCTGTAACCCTCCTTCTTGATGAACATTGAACCCCTTGTAACGTGGGCTGGCTGGGGTCCTGGCGCACTCTATATAAGCCACCCACTCCACTGGCACAAGGGTTCGCACCCCTGTAAGTGCACACATACATAATCCATTCGACCGCCTCCGGGCTCCGAGACGTAGGGCTATTACTTCTTCTGAGAAGGGCCTGAACTCATAAAACTCGTGTGTACATCTTCGCCATAGCTAGGATCTTGCCTTTCCATACTTACCCCCGTATTCTACTGCCAGTCTTAGTACCACGACACTAGTTGTCTCCCTTCGAATTTGGCCACTGTGGGATCCCTTCCCGCCTTCAATTGGAAAGAGGACCAAGGCCACTATAAGTAGAGCCTAGCCACCACCGTAGAGAGGGATCCGGAACCATTCCATCCTCACCCTCACCAGCTCAGCCGAGCATAAGAACACGCCCCTGAGGTTGTTCCCCCACTGCACTAGTTCATCCTCAGCCCACCTCGAGGCAAATCCACCACAAAGCAGGAGTAGGATTTTACACCGCAAGGTGGCCCGAACCTGGGTAAACTGTTGTGTCTCATTTCCTTCTAGTTCATCGAGCTAGGCCGTGGGATCGACGAGTTGGCAGACTGGGGAGGTTGAGTTCTTTGCACGCACCCCAGAGTTCGAATCTATCTAGGGTTTGCGGAGCCCGGAATCTGACATTTGGCGCGCCAGGTAGGGGTGTGTCGAAGATTCGCCTCTTGGCATGCTATACACCGCCCGTGCCTTTCACCCTCATGGCGGGCGCCGCTCCACCGATCAGACCGACGAATGCGTTCGGAGGCACCATGGGTCTCCAGGTTTTCGCCCCCGCCTTGCGGCGAGTGCAGTGGCCGCCCATGTTTAGGCCAGCCACCTCGATACGATGGTGTGGCAGACCCGACAGGGTTCCTCTGGGCGTACGAGGAGGCGGTATGGCCGGCCGGCGGCAACGACAAGGTCGCGGCAAAATGGATACCCACGGCCCTTATGGGCGTGCCGTGCGCCTGGTTCTTAGGCTTGTCGGAGTCTTCAGTGGCCTCCTGGGAGGAGCTACATGACCTCTTCATCGCACCCTTCACGGTGCCGGCGCCCCACGCCGTCGCGGTGCTCCTCGGCAGCTCGCAAGCGCCAACCTCGGACCGCCACGTCAAGAAGTTCTTCCGCCTGATGGGAGCCACCCATGCGCAATGGGGATCTCCTCCGGGCTGGGCGGCGCCCCAGGCTAACCTCACCTTCGACTCAAGGGATCACCCAATGAATTCGGCCGGCGTCGGCACGCTCCCGATGCCCACCACCCCCACCATCTGCAATGTGGCGGTCACCAGGACCCTCGTCAACGACGGCGCTGGCCTCAACGTCCTCTCCGTGAAGGCATTCGGCCTGCTTTACGTTCCCCACGGCCGGCTCCGCCCCACCAAGCCTTTCACTGGAGTTGTCGGTGGCTCTACCTGCCCCTTGGGGCAGATCCACCTCCCCGTCACCTTCGGCACAAGCGACAACTACCGCACTAAGCCTATCGACTTCGACATTGCCCGCATCGGCCTCCCGTACAACGCCATCCTCGGGTACCCGACCTTGGCCAAGTTCATGGCGGCAACCCACCCCGGTTACAACCTCATGAAGATGCCAGGAAGCAGCGGCGTCCTCACCGTGGTAGGGGATACCAAGGACACGCTGTTGGCCCTCAAGATCGCCTTCAGAGCCGCGGCGGCCGCGCGGCTGAGCGAGGAAAGAGACCCAGAAGCTCTGGGGGCTGCACCAGCGAAGAAGAAGCAATTATTCTCTATTGGGCCGAGACGAAGCAGGTGCCGGTCGATGAAGATGAGGCGTCGGGCTCCACCTTCACCATTGGCGTCGGCCTCCCTCCGGACCAAGAAGAGGCGTTGGTCAGCTTCCTACGCACCAACAAGGATGTGTTCACGTGGGAGCCCAAGGATCTGGTCGGGATCCCAAGGGGGATAATCGAGCATCACTTGAGGGTGTGTCCTAGCGCACCCGGTGAAACAGAAGGCACGGCGGCAGTCCATGGAGAAGAAGTCGTTCATCGTCCAAGAGAACCGCAAGCTACAAGAGGTTGGCGTCATTCGGGAGGTGCGGTATCTAGAATGGCTGGCAAACCCGATTATCGTCCCAAAGAAAGGCGGGAAGGAGCGCATGTGCGTCTATTACACCAACCTCAACAAGGCTTGTCCTCATGACCCCTTTTCGCTTCCACGCATCGATCAGATCATCAAATCCACCGCCGAGAGCAACTTGTTGTGCTTCCTGGACGCCTTCTCGGGCAATCACAAAATCAAGATGGTGGTGCAAGATGTTGAGAAGGCAGCTTTCTTGACCCCATACGGGGTGTACTGTTACACTTGTGTCGGATGTGGGGTTCCGGAAAAACCCTTAAGGTTTGAACTCTGGGGTGCGCGCCCTAGCTCGCTAAGATCTCACGGACGAACTCAGCGAACTCGCAACACAGAAAGACACGAGATTTATACTGGTTCGGGACACCGTTGTGGTGTAATACCCTACTCCAGTCTGTGGTGGTGGATTGCCTCATGGGCTGATGATGAATAGTACAAAGGGAAGAACAGCCTCCTGAGGTTGAGGTGTTCTTGTGCTTTGTGGACTTGTGGATGAGAACTCGATCGGTTCGCCCCCCCCCCTTCTACTGTGGTGGCTAGTTCTACTTATATAGGCCCTGGTCCTCTTCCCAAGTAATGAGCGGGAAGGGAGCCAACAACAGCGGGCAAATTTGAAAGGGGACAGCTAGTACAAGCTATCCTGACAAAAGCGGTCTTCGCCTGCTAAAGGCTCTAGTGGTGACACCGTCTTGGGCTCCATGGTGACCTCCGCCTTGCCGTCCTGGTGGTCTTGGTCTCGTTGCACTTATATGGAAACCTTTGCCTGATGCCTCGGTACTCCGCGCCTGTGCCTGCCTCCTTAGCACCGAAGAGGAAATATGGACGCTGCGCGCGCTGACGCCTGCCTGGTGCCGAGTGTCATGGCTCACGTCACGAGATCCTCGTGAAGTTTGCCCTGCCTTGATATCTCCACTCCTCGTGAACCTGCCTGGCTAGGCCGCTCCTGAGGAGGTCTTGCGTCATCCGCCCCACGAGGCTTGGCCCCTCGCGAGGGTCTTGATTGCCTTGTTGATGAAGATGGGACGTACAGCCTGCTAGCTCGGCCGTGCCGTGGGCCGCAGGCAGGCAAGTCTGGGGACCCCCGTTCCCAAAACGCCGACAGTAGCCCCGGGCCCAAGGCGCGCTCGGGCTTGGCTTCGAGGCGAAACCAAGGGTCAAGTACGGAGCGCCGCGGGCCCCCAAAGCCTGCGGCCTCGGTTGACGCGTGGCAGTTGATTGGACGTGGGCGTCTCCGCTGCCCCATGCTGCCTTCGATTCCGCCTGGCTATACGGCCCCCGCATCTTACACAGTTACTCTTCCTTCACCCACGCCTGGCTCCCCCAATCTCCCTGCTTCCTCGAGACTCTGCTTCGCCCTTCCAATCTGACTTGCACTCCGCCTGCTTCATCGCCATGGCGCCGAAACAAACCGACACGGGGAAGAAACCTCTGTCTTCGCCAAGTGCGCCTCCGCCCTTTGAGCCTGCGCTCGGCCGATCTCGGGTGCTCAACGACGAGGCCATGGACAAGATGCGTCCCGTGCTTGCCTCCAGTTTCAACGAGTGGGGAGAGACGGTGGCTTGGCCCGCGTCTCGCACTCGCATGGCACGGGCAGCCACTGAGGTCCCTATCTTCATAGATGCCCTCTAGGCTGGCCTGATTCCTCCCTTCTCCACCTTCTTCAACGCGGTGCTTGAGCATTATCAGATCCACATGCTTCATCTCGACCCTCAATCCGTGACCCTTCTCGTCGTCTTCGCCTTCTTGGGCGAAGCCATGGTCGGCGTCGCTCCTTCTGTGGCCCTCCTCCTCCATTTCTTCTCATTGCATCTGACCGGCCCCCAGCAGAGCTCGGGGTGCGTGAGCTTCCGGGCCGTGGCTGCAACAGCAGGCGCAGGGATTGACTTCGAGCTTCCTTCATCCACGAGTGAGTTCCGTACATGATGGGTGTTTGTTGACGCTGGCGTGCTCAGCCCTCTGCTTCATGTTCCAGCGGGGCCTGCTGTTCCCAACACCGGCTGGGGCCATCAGAAGCTCACGAGCCCCCGCCTCGCCCCCGTCTGGCGCAGGCTGAGGAGGCTGAAGGACCGCAGCATGACGGCGCCTATGGTGGTGAAGGAGTTCGTCAAGCGCCGAGTCGCACCACTTCAGCGCCATTCCCGCCCAATGTGGGACTTGCTCAGTAGTCAGGATCATATGAGGTTTCAAGAGAAGGGGCTTCCTCTTACGACGCGGCAAACGGTGCTTACGGTACTATCGGGTGTCCCTTTGCCAGACGACATACCCAGGAATAGCTGTCTGCTGTACCGCTGCGAGAACAAAGCCGCGTTCGCCGCGAGCATGCCCTCCTTTGATGAGTGGGGCTACGCCCAATCGCTGCCGGTGCCGAGCTCGCCACTAGTGAGGGTGCAGGAGGGCGAGCTCCGATGGAGACCAGTGGCCCAATCGCTGAGAAGCACATGTCGCGTGGTGATCCTGGGGCGTCATCCTTGGGATGCCGTGATCCCTCCCCAGGGGCATCGGTTGCTGAGGCGACGCAGCATGCGGCTCCCAAGGTCAAAGCCCCCGAAGCCTCCGGAGGTCGTAGCTAGATGGCGCCCGACTGTTCGCCACAGCCAAGCGCTCCTGAAGTTGGCTCTCCAAGCTCCTCCTCGGCCTCGCCCCGCGCTGGCCGCCATGTCCAGCGCTTCGGTCGGCTTCGCATCGACTTCGAGGAGCTCCGCAAGAGGAAAGGATCCCCTGGCGGCAGCAACATCTTTGGGTTGTTGAAGCGACGAAAGTACATCGCCATCGATGCGTAAGTACCTTACTGCTATGGCGTCTTGCATGTTGTTTTCTTTTCCGGACGTCAATCCTCCAGTACTCCTTCCGTCGAGGCTGCTGCGTCTTCAGAGAAACGGCCTCCTCCTTCCTCGACTCCCCCACCGGCCTTGAGTGTCCCGAATCCTCTTGCTGCCCCTGGACCGGGGTTGGTTGAAGGAGTGCTCCTGCCTTCGTGGCGCTCTGAGCATGCGGCCTCATCGCCCCTCCCCCACGGTCTGGCGTGGAGCCTGGTGGGCGTGCCCAGGACCCCTCCTCTGGTCATGGGCAGTAGCTGGTTGGCCTCGATCCTCGGCTCCTCTTCAAGCAGCGAGCCCCAATTGGTTTGGACTCCTCGTGAGGGCCGGTTGACGCCTGGTCCAGCACCAGCCCCCAGCCCCTGCCGAGAGGTGGTGTGCTGCCTGATGCCCTGCCCGCAGCCCCTGAGGTGGAGGATGAGGCGGGTCGTGCACTCGAGCTTGAGTGCGGGCGGAGCGTAGTCCGTCATGAGCTCTTCCAAGAGGCAATGGGCGCAATGAGCCAACTTGGTGAAGAGCTCGCGGGTGTTGACTGGCGCCTTGAGGCGAAGGGTGTTCAGCTGGTGGAGGAACGACGCAAGCTGAGGGTAGCTATTAACCTTGGTCGTTACCAGCGTGATCTTGAGAACACAAAGGCCGAGGCTTCCCTCAAGGTTTCCCGTGAAGCTTGCTCATGAGCCTTGGAGGAGGCTCGCGAGGCTAACCACCGCCGTGAGGCTGCGGAGAAGCGCGCGTGGGAGCTCCAGGCCTGGAGTGCGTCCCTCGAGCAGCAGGTGGAGGCGCACAGAACCGCTCTTGCGTCGCTGCGGGGGACGCCCGCTGAGGAGGAGGACGTCCGGAAGTGCGAGGAGGCGCTAGCCCTAGAAGCCGTGGAACGTACCTTGAGCTTGAGCGACTGGAGATGAGGGAGCGTCAGGTTGCTCAAGCAGAGGATGCCGTTGGGGCTCGCGAGGCCAAGGTACAGGAAGAAGTCGACCGCCAGGTGGGCGAGGTCCGCGCTGATCTGGAAGGCGGGTATGAATTGAAGTTGAAGCTGGTAGGGACGGAGGATGCGGGCAGGGCCGCTGCCCTTAGGCCCAGGTTGGACGAGGCGGAGAGGCGTGGGGAGGCCACGACCGCCGCCCTGGTCGCGGCGCAGGCGGACTTGGCCTCCGCCCGCGCCGGGCTACTTTCTCTTCAGAGGCGGGTTGATGACACCGAGGCCGTCGCGCGGCGAAACAGGGAGGAAGTGCTGCAATGGCGGACGCTGGAGCGCGAGCATGCCCCCATGGTTCAGGATCTCCGGAACAGGGCTAATACCGCCCTAGGCTACATCCGCGATGAGAATGCTCCGCACCCCCGCTCGAGTGACTACGCCAGCCACCTGACCTTCTTCACCGACGTGGTGACGCGCCTAGAAGGCCAGTCTGACAGGGCTCGTCAGCTCATGGAAGAGAGAAGCCGGGGCCTACTCGGGCGCGCATTCTCTCGTGTCTTTAGCCACCTCAGGAACACCTTTCCTGACTTTGACTTTCATGCCACCATTGCCCCCGTGCTGCAGGCCGTCCGGGCTGACCTGGCGCGGTGGGTGGAGGACAACGTGGATGCGCTGGTAAGAGCCTTCGCTTCTGACAATGACGCGGTGGTGGTCGTCGCAGACGAAGGCGACGTGATTGATAACTGCGATGAAGGCATCGCCGAGGACGGCGACAGCGCCGGCGAAGACGAAGACGACGCGAGTGACGCGTCCGAGGGCGATGCAGCAGGCGACAAATCTGCCTGATCCCACGTTCTCCTGTCGTTGTATCATGTACGCAAAAACTCGGGCGCGTCCCTTGGAAAACTTGTAAGAGCATTTTGAGAGGGGGAGCCCCTCATGTAAGCAAGTTGCATCCTTTACTTTCCTACACGGTATTGAGTATGTGCCCTCGCGAACTCGTAAGTCAAGGGGTGAGTTTCCCGTCATGGGTTACCTTAGTCAGCGCCAGCCTCGAGCTGGGTCATGAGGCGACGAGTTCCTGAGAGTCCTGCGGAGCTTGTTGACCCGTTAGGAGAGGCCCTGTAAGAGGCAATTACCAATTGTAGCGTTAACGCATGCTCGGCACGCGTGTGCTTCGCGCAGTCCCGCTCGCGAGGGGCTCGTGAGGGGAAGTGTAACACCCCTAGTGTCATGCTACAGTAATCCCGTGATAATGGCGCCATGTCATCATGTTACTGTTGCTAATCTTCACTTGATCCAAATCACAATTCAAATTCAAATTCAAATCATCTAAAGTCAAAAATTCATATTTGCCAAACCTGAAAACTAAAATGTTCAAAGTGTGGCAAATAGTTCCTATGTATTTGTCATGTTGGGACCAACCTCATTTGGTTTCCCAAATTGCCCCTGGAATTAATTTAGTGGAACAACATTTTCAGATAAACACATTTTTAATTCAACTATAAATTTGAACGGTTCCTTTTGGCCTCAAACTTTTTGTGCAACCTTATACTGTTGACTAGGTTTTATGTGCAAAGTTTCATAGTTAACAAAATCATTTTGTAACTAAAATAAATAGAAAACAGTAGCTGAAAATAGGCAGTAAAAGGAAAATGCCTAATTGCTACTTTGTTAGTGGACTCTAGTGGCACCGTACATTTTGGCCCATCTAGCAACAATAGCCAGCCGAGCCCACCTCCATCTCCCTCCACCTCCAGCTACAGGAGGCAGAGGGGAGCGTGACGGCCATCCGGGCCTCCCTGGCCGGCGATGCCGCCGTGGCACCCATCCCACGCCCCCCCTGAGGTTAAGAGCAACGCCGCGACCCCTCTCGCGAACCGTAACCCTCACTTTCCCCTCCCTCGCTTGCTCTCGTCCAAATGGTCGCCCCCGTCCGCTGCTCGTCACGGTTGTCGTCGTCACCACGGCCACCGTACTCCCCGGCGCATGAGAACACGTCCAGGAGGACCGTCACCATCGACTCCATCCACGCCGAGCACCAAATCGAGCGGAGCTGCCCCGCACATTCGCTATCGAGCTCATCTTCACCGTGTACATCGTCCGCCTCCGTTGTTGATTGCCTTGTCTCCGGTTCGTCCGCAACCACCTCGAGCTCACCTCCGACACCGCGGTGAGCCCCTCCTCCTTTTGCCCCTTTTCTCCGGCTCGATCCGTGCCCGTAGTGGCCGCCCGTGAGCTCCGTCCTCCATGACCGCGTTCGAGCCTCAATGTACGCGCACGTACCTGTGCCTGCTTTTTCCCGTGGCCGCGCTCTGGATGTGACCCGCGTGCACCCGCGCCGCTGCTCCCCCCCCGGCGCCGACCTGCGCTCGTCGCCGCGCCCCCTGATACGTCTCCAACGTATCTATAATTTTTGATTGCTCCATGCTATATTATCTACTGTTTTAGACAATATTGGGCTTTATTATCAACTTTTATATTATTTTTGGGACTAACCTATTAACCGGAGGCCCAACCCAGATTTGCTGTTTTATGCCTATTTCAGTGTTTCGAAGAAAAGGAATATCAAACGGAGTCGAAACGGAACGAAATCAACTAGACAAGTTATTTTTGGAAGGAAAGCTACAAGATAGACTTGGACTCTACGTCAGGAGATACGGGAGGTGCTCACAAGGGTGGGGGCGCGCCCCCTGCCTCGTGGGGCCCCCGTAGCACCACCGATGTACCCCTTGCACCCATATATACCTACGTACCCTAAAACTTCCAGAACAGAGATTAGATCGGGAGTTCCGCCGCCGCAACCCTCTGTAGCCACCAAAAACCTCTCGGGACCCTGTTCCGACACCCTGCCGGAGGGGGGACCCTCACCGGCCATCTTCATCATCCCGGCGCTCTCCATGATGAGGAGGGAGTAGTTCACCCTCGGGGCTGAGGGTATGTACCAGTAGCTATGTGTTTGATGTCTCTCTCTCTCTCGTGTTCTTGATTTGGCACGATCTTGATGTATCGTGAGCTTTGCTATTATAGTTGGATCTTATGTTTCTCCTCCCCCTCTTCTCTCTTGTAATGGATTGAGTTTCCCCTTTGAAGTTATGTTATCGGATTGAGTCTTTAAAGATTTGAGAACACTTGATGTATGTCTTGCCGTGCATACCTGTGGTGACAATGGGATATCACGTGCCACTTGATGTATGTTTTGGTGATCAACTTGCGGGTTCCGCCCATGAACCTATGCATAGGGGTTGGCACACGTTTTCGTCGTGATTCTCCGGTAGAAACTTTGGGCACTCTTTGAAGTTCTTTGTGTTGGATTGAATAGATGAATCTGAGATTGTGTGATGCATATCGTATAATCATACCCATGGATACTTGAGGTGACATTGGAGTATCTAGGTGACATTAGGGTTTTGGTTGATGTGTGTCTTAAGGTGTTATTCTAGTACGAACTCTAGGGCTATTTGTGACACTTATAGGAATAGCCCAACGGATTGATTGGAAAGAATAACTTTGAGGTGGTTCCGTACCCTACCATAATCTGTTCGTTTGTTCTCCGCTATTAGTGGCTTTGGAGTGACTCTTTGTTGCATGTTGAGGTATAGTTATATGATCCAACTATGTTATTATTGTTGAGAGGATTTGCACTAGTGAAAGTATGAACCCTAGGCCTTGTTTCCTATCATTGCAATACCATTTACGCTCACTTTTACCACTCGCTACCTTGCTGTTTTTATATTTTCAGTTTACAAAAACCTATATCTACCATCCATATTGCACTTGTATCACCATCTCTTCGCCGAACTAGTGCACCTATACAATTTACCATTGTATTCGGTGTGTTGGGGACACAAGAGACTCTTTGTTATTTGGTTGCAAGGTTGTTTGAGAGAGACCATCTTCATTCTACGCCTCCCATGGATTGATAAACCTTAGGTCATCCACTTGAGGGAAATTTGCTACTGTCCTACAAACCACTGCACTTGGAGGCCCAACAACGTATACAATAAGAAGGTTGCGTAGTAGACATCAAGCTATTTTCTGGCGCTGTTGCCGGGGAGGTTAGTGCTTGAAGGTATATCTTTAGATCTTGCAATCGAATCTTTTTGTTTCTTGTTTTAGCACTAGTTTAGTTTATAAAAGAAAACTACAAAAAATGGAATTGACTTTACCACGTACGCTTCATCTTTTTAATATCTTTCATGAGTATGATGGAAAGGAAAATTGTGCCAAAGTGTTAGAAGAAGAATGCATTAAATTGCTTGGCACTAAATCTTTGAATGATGAGCATGATTGCAATGTTGTTAGTATGAACTCCTTGAATATCCATAGTACAAATGATGATTGCACTAGTTATGATGAAAATGCCTCCTATAAACATGTCAATTTTTGTGGAGTGCATTGGGTTTGTAAGTACACACCAAATAGGGAAGATCGATATTGCAAGAGGCATAAGTACTTAGAAACCAAATTCTTGCAAGAAAGTCTAGAAGTTAGTGCTGAAAATTTAAAATATATTAGCCGTACTTGTGAACTTTGCAATGAACACGGTCATTTAAATATCAATTGCAAATTGTTTCATGATCGAATCGTGTCCAAAAATTGTGATGACTTGATTTCCCTTGCTCATTATAATGAACTAAGTTTGCTTTTGGGTTATGAAGAATTGAAACGTCAAACTAAGCATATTCCAGAATATAACCATAAGAAATTCCTCGATATCAATCTAGAAGAAATTTATATGTATTGTGCGGTGAATTGTATTGAAAATCCTTATATTGCCAATTACATAAAGAATAGAAAACAAATAGAGGATGAAGAGAATAGTAACGAAAGGGAAGAGACTTCCCAATATCCTCCTATTATTTCTTATGATGAATCAGGTAACGAGGAGGAGATTTCCATTCAACCAATCTCATTAATAAGGAGCTCCAAAAAAGAGGATTGAACCCACACATGATGTGGTGAAGAAGAATAAAAGAAAAAGGAAGAGAGGTAAAAAGGTATCTCTCCCAAATAAAGTTGCTCCTATTATTGCTGTGCCTCATGAAAATGAAGATGATACACTTGATGATGATCTCGTTATGCCTATTGCTTGTTATTATGATTATGATTGGGAAGATAATGATACTCCTTATGATCTTGAAAATCTTTTTGGCACTTGCTTGGAAGAATATGATAATAATGTTTGCTATACTATTGATGCTATCAATACTATTAGTGATGAGAGTGATTATGATTATGATATGAAAAGGCCCAAGCTTGGGGAAGCTATGTTTGATGAGAATGACATATTTGAGAATATATTTGCTGCAATTAATGTTTGTCCCAAGCTTGGGGATGCTATGTTTAATAATGATGATATTTTTAGCCTCTCAAGTTTTGATATGCAAAGTTGTTATGATGATAGCATGCCTTCTACCTATGATGAATATATTGATGAAAGTGAGTTTGGAGAGGTCATGACTTTATTTAGTAATGATTCCACTATTTCGGAAGAGGTTTAAGTCGATTATGATGAGAACAAAGTTGCTACTTATGATGATTATTGTGATAAAACTTATGCTATAAAGAGTAGCGATGATTATATTTATGAAACTTGTCATGATTATGAGTACCCTTTATCTGAACATTACTCTTTTAATGTGGAAACAATTTATTGTATTCAAGTCTCTTATGATACTCCCACTATTCCGAATGAGAAGAATTTTGCTTATGTGGAGAGTAATAAAATTTCTATGCTTGTAGATCATGAAAAGAATGATTTAGGTGCTGGTTATATTGTTGAATTCATTCATGATGCTACTGAAAATTATTATGAGGGAGGAATATATGCTTGTAGGAATTGCAATAATATCAAGTTTCCTCTCTATGTGCTTAAAGTTTTGAAGTTATGCTTGTTTTGCCTTCCTATGCAAGTTGATTATTCTTCCAATAAGTTGTTTGTTCAGAAAATCCATATGCATATGAAGTGGGTTAGACTTAAATGTGCTAGTCATATTCTTCATGATGCTCTCTTTATGTTTCAATTCTTATCTTTTTTGTGAGCATCGTTGAAATCATCATGCCTAGCTAGGGGCGTTAAACGATAGCGCTTGTTGGGAGGCAACCAAATTTTATTTTAGTTTCCTGATTTTTGGTTCTGTTTAGTAATAAATAATCCATCTAGCTTATGTTTAGATGTGGTTTTGTGTTTTAATTAGTGTTTGTGCCAAGTAGAACCTTTGGGAAGACTTGGGTGAAGTCTTTATGATCATGCTGTAAAAACAGAAACTTTAGCGCTCACGAGATTAGCTTCAAATTTTTACTGGAGAGTGATATTTAGTTTATTCTTTTTGCAGATGATTACTAGACAAATTCCCCAGGTCCACGAATTTATTTTAGAATTTTTGGAGTTCCAGAAGTTTGCGTTAGTTACAGATTACTACAGACTGTTCTGTTTTTGACAGATTCTGTTTTCATTGTGTTGCTTGCTTATTTTGATGAATCTATGCCTAGTAAAATAGTTTATAAACCATAGAGAAGTTGGAATACAGTAGGTTTAACACCAATATAAATAAATAATGAGTTCATTACAGTACCTTTAAGTGGTGTTTTGTTTTCTTTCACTAACGGAGCTTACGAGTTTTCTGTTAAGTTTTGTGTTGTGAAGTTTTCAAGTTTTGGGTAACGATTCGATGGACTATGGAATAAGGAGTGGCAAGAGCCTAAGCTTGGGGATGCCCAAGGCACCCCAAGGTAATATTAAAGGATAACCAAGCGTCTAAGCTTGGGGATGCCCCGGAAGGCATCCCCTCTTCCGTCTTCGTTCATCGGTAACTTTACTTGCAGCTATATTTTTATTCGCCACATGATATGTGTTTTTCTTGGAGCGTCATTTTATTTTATTTAGCTTTGCTTGCTGTTTGAATGAAGTATAAAGATCTAAAATTCTTAAATGTGGGAGAGTCTTCACGTAGTTGCATAATTACTCGACTACTCATTGATCTTCACTTATATCTTTCGGAGTAGTCTGTTGTTTGCTCTAGTGCTTCACTTATATCTTTCAGAGCATGGTGGTAGTTTTATTTTGAAGAAATAGATGAACTCTCATGCTTAACTTTTATTATTTTGAGAGTATTAAATAGCATGGTAATGTGCTTAATCCTAATATGCTAGGTATTCAAGACTAGTAAAAACTTTCTTATGAGTGTGTTGAATACTAAGAGAAGTTTGATGCTTGATGATTGTTTTGAGATATGAAGATGGTGATATTAGAGTCATGCTAGTTGAGTAGTTGTGAATTTTAGAAATACTTGTGTTAAAGTTTGTGATTCCCGTAGCATGCACGTATGGTGAACCGTTATGTGATGAAGTCGGAGCATGATTTATTTATTGATTGTCTTCCTTATGAGTGGCGGTCGGGGACGAGCGATGGTCTTTTCCTACCAATCTATCCCCCTAGGAGCATGCGCGTAATACTTTGCTTTGGTAACTTCTAGATTTTTGCAATAAGTATATGAGTTCTTTATGACTAATGTTGAGTCCATGGATTATACACACTTTTCTTCCTTCCACCATTGCTAGCCTCTCTAATACCGCGCACCTTTCGCCAGTATCATACACCCACCATAAACCTTCCTCAAAACAGCCACCATACCTACCTATCATGACATTTCCATAGCCATTCCGAGATATATTGCCATGGAACTTACCACCGTCCCGTTTATTATGACACGCTCCATCATTGTCATACTGCTTTGCATGATCATGTAGTTGACATCGTATTTGTGGCAAAGCCACCGTTCATATAGAGTCATATTTTGTTCTAAGTATCGAGTTGTAATTCTTGAGTTGTAAGGAAAATAAAAGTGTGATGATCATCATTTTTAGAGCATTGTCCCAAGTGAGGAAAGGATGATGGAGATTATGTTTCCCCCACAAGTCGGGATGAGACTCCGGACGAAAAAAAAAAAGAGGCCATAAAAAAAGAGAAAAGGCCCAAACAAAATAAAACAAAATAAAACAAAATAAAAATAAAAAAATGAGAGAAAAAAGAGAGAAGGGGCAATGCTACTATCCTTTTACCACACTTGTGCTTCAAAGTAGCACCATGATCTTCATGATAGAGAATCTCCTATGTTGTCACTTTCATATACTAGTGGGAATTTTACATTATAGAACTTGGCTTGTACATTCCAATGATGGGCTTCCTCAAAATGCCCTAGGTCTTTGTGAGCAAGCGAGTTGGATGTACACCCACTTAGTTTCTTTTGTTGAGCTTTCATATACTTATAGCTCTAGTGCATCCGTTGCATGGCAATTCCTACTCACTCACATTGATATCTATTGATGGGCATCTCCATAGCCCGTTGATACGCCTAGTTGATGTGAGACTATCTTCTCCTTTTTGTCTTCTCCACAACCACCATTCTATTCCACATATAGTGCTATATCCATGGCTCACGCTCATATATTGCGTGAAGATTGAAAAAGATTTGAAAATGTTAAAGTATGAAAAAATTGCTTGGCTTGTCATCGGGGTTGTGCATGATTTAAATAATTTGTGTGGTGAAGATAGAGCATAGCCAGACTATATGGTTTTGTAGGGATAACTTTCTTTGGCCATGTTATTTTGAGAAGACATAATTGCTTTGTTAGTATGCTTGAAGTATTATTATTTTTATATCAATATGAACTTTTGTCTTGAATCTTTCGGATGAATATTCATGCCACAATTAAGAAGAATTACAATGAAATTATGCCAAGTAGCACTCCGCATCAAAAATTCTTTTTTATCATTTACCTACTCGAGGATGAGCAGGAATTAAGCTTGGGGATGCTTGATACGTCTCCAACATATCTATAATTTTTGATTGCTCCAGGCTATATTATCTACTGTTTTAGACAATATTGGGCTTTATTATCCACTTTTATATTATTTTTGGGACTAACCTGTTAACCGGAGGCCCAGCCTAGATTTGCTGTTTTATGCTTATTTTAGTGTTTCGAAGAAAAGGAATATCAAACGGAGTCGAAACGGAACGAAATCAACTGGAGAACTTATTTTTGGAAGGAAAGCTACAGGATAGACTTGGACTCTACGTCAGGAGATACAGGAGGTGCTCACGAGGGTGGGGGTGTGCCCCCCTCCTTAGGGCGCGCCCCCTACCTCGTGGGGCCCCCGTAGCTCGTTCGACGTACCCCTTGCACCCATATATACCTACGTACCCTAAAACTTCCAGAACGGAGATTAGATCGGGTGTTCCGCCGCCGCAAGCCTCTGTAGCCACCAAAAACCTCTCGGAACCCTGTTCCGGCACCCTGCCGAAGGGGGGAACCCTCACTGGTGGCCATCTTCACCCTCGGGCTGAGGGTATGTACCAGTAGCTATGTGTTTGATCTCTCTCTCTCGTGTTCTTGATTTGGCACGATCTTGATGTATCGCATGCTTGGCTATTATAGTTGGATCTTATGTTTCTTCTCCCCCTCTTCTCTCTTGTAATGGATTGAGTTTCCCCTTTGAAGTTATGTTATCGGATTGAGTCTTTAAAGATTTGAGAACACATGATGTATGTCTTGTCGTGCGTATCTGTGGTGACAATGGGTTATCACGTGCCACTTGATGTATGTTTTGGTGATCAACTTGCGGGTTCCATCCATGAACCTATCCATAGGGGTTGGCACACGTTTTCGTCGTGATTCTCCGGTAGAAACTTTGGGCACTCTTTGAAGTACTTTGTGTTGGATTGAATAGATGAATCTGAGATTGTGTGATGCATATCGTATAATCATACCCACGGATACTTGAGGTGACATTGGAGTATCTAGGTGACATTAGGGTTTTGGTTGATGTGTGTCTGATGAGGACATCAATACCATTGTTACACCCACAGCCCCTACTGTTACATATGATGGACCAATTATTAGAGCTCGCGCACGCCAATTAAATTACCAGGTACTTTCCTTTCTTGGTAATGATTCTAATGTTCATGAAAATATGATGCTGCCTAAATTGGATACATTTGTTTTGCTTACAAATGAAGGGCCTCACTTGGAGAAGGATGAACATTGGAGCAAGAACAAGCATGGAGTTGATGGCATGTGCAAGGGGAACAAGAACGGAGTTACAAGTGATGATTTCAGGACTCTGAAGCCACCATAAGGAGTGAATGAAGCCTTGGACGAAATATACAAGATGCCACTTCATAAATTTTGTCCAGAGGCTATTCTAGGTGCTGCGTCACCTTATTATTGGGCCAGGCCCATGTAATTTCGAAATACTTAAGTATAGGCTGTTTTTAGAGTCCGTATGTGTGGGGAAACAAGAGTTAGGGTTGGTTTCGGACCCCTTCCTGAAGGGCCATGAAATTCCCCCCCTCTTCCTCCATATATACAGCCCTTAGGGCGTCGTTTAGACTTTGGGTTTTGTTTAGATCAAAAGTTCGCCATAGCAGCAACTTCGCGTACTTCGTTTGTGTTCAACGACCAGACCAAGGCGTCACAGAACCCCACCTTCATTAATAAAGCTTTCCTCTTTTATTCGCAATATCCAGATTGCAATCTTAGTTTCTTGCTTGTTCTTCGTTTGCCTGCAGGAAACAGACCCTCGTGGTCAGGTTGATCGTGCTCCGGCGTGGTCAATAACCTCTCGGAGTTGGTTTAGCGATTGCTAAGGCGCGACGTCATCGCACGTTCGTAGTCGGATCGTCAAAGTCGACTTCATCCTAAACGATAGCCACCATCTCATCGAAAGACGGGACACCTTTGCCCCTATCAGTGTCTTAAGGTGTTATTCTAGTACGAACTCTAGGGCTATTTGTGACACTTATAGGAATAGCCCAATGTATTGATTGGAAAGAATAACTTTGAGGTGGTTTCGTACCCTACCATAATCTGTTCGTTTGTTCTCCGCTATTAGTGGCTTTGGAGTGACGCTTTGTTGCATGTTGAGGGATAGTTATATGATCCAACTATGCTATTATTGTTGAGAGGACTTGCACTAGTGAAAGTATGAACCCTAGGCCTTGTTTCCTATCATTGCAATACCATTTACGCTCACTTTTACCGCTCGCTACCTTGCTGTTTTTATATTTTCAGTTTACAAAACCTATATCTACCATCCATATTGCACTTGTATCACCATCTCTTCGCCGAACCAGTGCACCTATACAATTTACCATTGTATTGGGTGTGTTGGGGACACAAGAGACTCTTTGTTACTTGGTTGTAGGGTTGTTTGAGAGAGACCATCTTCATTCTACGCCTCCCACGGGTTGATAAACCTTAGGTCATCCACTTGAGGGAAATTTGCTACTGTCCTACAAACCTCTGCACTTGGAGGCCCAACAACGTCTACAAGAAGAAGGTTGTGTAGTAGACATCACCCCCCCCCCCCCGCTCTCGTGTTGTTGCTTGCCGATGGGCGGCCGCCGCTGCCGCAAGTGCTGCTGCCGCTCGCGCGCGTCCGGCCGCAGCGGTTCCACCTGGCCGCGCCCTTGCCTGCCGCCGCTCCCGACTTCTCGCGCCATATTCCCCGCTCGCCCCTACTCGCCGTGCTATGCTGCCGGCGCCGCTCGTTGCCCCTCGTCGAGGCCCCTCCGGCGCGGGCGTCCCAGCGAGGCTGCCGCAGGCATGGCCTCTGTCCACGGGGGCCGACCCAGTTTAACTACGGGGCTGAATCCCCCCTAAACTACCCCCCCACTACTACTGACCCGTGGGCCCATGGCCATTAACTTAGATTAGATTTTAAACTAATTTAAGTACCCCCCTGTCAATGACAGGTAGACTCCACCTCTAGTTATCTCTTTAAAGGGAAAATACTAAATCTATGAGTATGACACCTGGGCCCCACTACCCAGGTTTGACCAGTCAACAGTTGACTAGTCAACTGTGACTGGACTAATTGACTGGGTCAACCAAGCCCCTGGCCCCACATGTCATTGGCTGTGGCTAGCCCGTGCTGAGTATATAGAATGTAGATTCTGTTTTTATTTCTATTTAATTATAAATCTAGGAACTTCAGAAAAATGCTAAAATCTTTAAAAATTCGTAGTAAATAAACCGTAACTCGGATGAAAATGCCTTCTACATGAAAGTTGCTCAGAACGACGAGACGAATCCGAATATGTTATCCATTCATCTGTCACATGCCCCTAGCATGATGAACATCGAACCTTTCCCCTCCGGTTCATCTGTCTGACAGACGTCCAGAACCGGGAAAACATTCCCGGATGTTTTCCCTCTTCGTGTGTATCACCTAGCCCCGTGTTAGATCGCTCCTAGCACAGCGTTTTACCATGTTATGCGTTATGATGCTTTGATTGCTCTATTATTTATTGTGTTCCCTCTCCGTTACTTCTTTCCAGTAGACCCCGAGACGGCTGCCGATGCCACTATGTTCGACTACGTCACCGACGACCCTCCTTGTCTGAGCAACCAGGCAAGCCCCCCTTCTGATCATCCGATATCGCCCATTCCATTCTATCATGCTTGCATTAGATTTTGCTACTGTTATTGTTTGCTCCTATTCTGATGCATAGCCTACTTTTGTAACCTGCTTATTGTTACCTACCTGCTTATCCTAAACTGCTTAGTATAGGTTGGTTAGTGGTCCATCAGTGACCCCCACCTTGTCCTTGTTGCCCCTGCTTCATCATTGAAGACCCGATCAACGAGATCGAAGACCAGGCCCCGGCACCGCACATCACTTTCCCCTTAGTTGCTCGACACTACTGGGTTACTATCGAGTGCCAAGGGTGAGACCTATACAACACTTATGATGTTAACCCTGTAGTGTAGCTATTCGGTCCTGGTCATCGGGGGTGATTCCGCCTTAACCACTTCCGATACGACTCTGTCGTGCAACCCCTCAAGTGTGAACTTCGAGGGTGGTTCCTCTTACGTTCACCTTGATGATTACATCGAGTGGAATCTGTTGAGGATATCACTACTGGGCGTAAACCGGCCTGCTTGGGCCGGGTTAACTTCAACAGTAATTCAAGGATGTTAAAGCCCGATAAACTTGTAAAGGCCCAAGGCCGTAGTCGGTTTAGTATCTGTAGTCATAAACCGGCTTGTATAAACTTGTACTATAATAGGGAAAGAAAGAGACCAACCTGGGTACGAGTATAAACCGGAGATTGGGACTCTATGAACCGACGGGCGTCACCCGTGTATATAAGGGGACGACCCGACAGCGGTTCAAGACAGACAACCACAACTCGAGGCCTAGGCGAAGCTTGTTTGCTCCCTAGAGGCAATAATAAAGTTATTATTTATTTCCTTATATATCATGATAAATGTTTATTATTCATGCTAGAATTGTATTATCTGGAAACATAATACATGTGTGAATACATAAACAAACAGAGTGTCACTAGTATGCCTCTACTTGACTAGCTCGTTAATCAAAGATGGTTATGTTTCCTAACCATGGACAAAGAGTTGTTATTTGATTAATGGGGTCACATCATTAGTTGAATGATCTGATTGACATGATCCATTTCATTAGCTTAGCACCCGATCTTTTAGTATGTTGCTATTGCTTTCTTCATGACTTATACATGTTCCTTTGACTATGAGATTATGCAACTCCCGTTTATCGGAGGAACACTTTGGGTGCTACCAAACGTCACAACGTAACTGGGTGATTATAAAGGAGTACTACAGGTGTCTCCAAAGGTAGATGTTGGGTTGGCGTATTTCAAGATTAGGATTTGTCACTCCGATCGTCGGAGAGGTATCTCTGGGCCCTCTCGGTAATGCACATCACTCAAGCCTTGCAAGCATTGCAACTAATGAGTTAGTTGCGAGATGATGTATTACGAAACGAGTAAAGAGACTTGCCGGCAACAAGATTGAACTAGGTATTGGATACCGACGATCGAATCTCAGGCAAGTAACATACCGATGACAAAGGGAACAACGTATGTTGTTATGCGGTCTGACCGATAAAGATCTTCGTAGAATATGTAGGAGCCAATATGGGCATCCAGGTCCCGCTATTGGTTATTGACCGGAGACGTGTCTCGGTCATGTCTACATTGTTCTCGAACCGTAGGGTCCGCACGCTTAAGGTTTCGATGACAGTTATATTATGAGTTTATGAGTTTTGATGTACCGAAGGAGTTCGGAGTCCCGGATGAGATCGGGGACATGACGAGGAGTCTCGAAATGGTCGAGACGTAAAGATCGATATATTGGACGACTATATTCGGACATCGGAAGGGTTCTGAGTGGTTCGGGTATTTTCGGAGGTACCGGGGAGTTACGGGAATACGAGGAAGAAGCAATGGGCCTTGATGGGCCTTAGTGGGAAGGACCAGGAGGTGGCGCGCGCCCCTCCCAAGCCCAGTCCGAATTGGACAAGGGGTTTGGGGCACGGCCCCTCTCTCCCTTCCTTCCCCTCTTCCCCTCTTTCCCCCCTTGACCTAGTTGGACTAGGAAAGGTGGAATCCTACTCCCGGTGGGAGTAGGACTCCCCTGGCGCGCCCAAACCTAGGGCCGGCCTCCTCCCTCCCTTGCTCCTTTATATACGGGGGCAGGGGGCACCCCATGGACACACAAGTTGATCTTCGTGATCGTTCCTTAGCCGTGTGCGGTGCCCCCCTCCACCATATTCCACCTCGAATATATCGTTGCAGTGCTTAGGCGAAGTCCTGCGCCGGTAACACATCAAGATCGTCACCACGCCGTTGTGCTGATGGAACTCTTCCCCGACGCTTTACTGGATCGGAGCCCGGAGATCGTCATCGAGCTGAACGTGTGCCAAGAACTCGGAGGTGCCGGAGTAACGGTGTTGTGATCGGTCGGATCGCGAGGAGAACGTACGACTACTTCCTCTACGTTGAGTCAACGCTTCCGCTTCGGTCTACGAGGGTACGTAGACAACACTCTCCCCTCTCGTTGCTATGCATCACCATGATCTTGCGTGTGCGTAGGAACTTTTTTGAAATTACTACGTTCCCCAACAGTGGCATCCGAGCCTAGGTTTTTATGGTTTGATGTTATATGCACGAGTAGAACACAAGTGAGTTGTGGGCGATATAAGTCATACTGCCTACCAGCATGTCATACTTTGGTTCGGCGGTATTGTTGGACGAGACGATCCGGACCAACCTTACGCGTACTCTTACGCGAGACCGGTTCCCTCGACGTGCTTTGCACATAGATGGCTTGCGGAAGACTGTCTCTCCAACTTTAGTTGAACCGAGTGTGGCTACGCCCGGTCCTTGAGAAGGTTAAAACAGAGTCTATTTGACAAACTATCGTTGTGGTTTTGATGCGTAGGTAAGATGAGTTCTTGGTTAAGCCCGTAGCAGCCACGTAAAACATGCAACAACAAAGTAGAGGACGTCTAACTTGTTTTTGCAGGGCATGTTGTGATGTGATATGGTCAAGACATGATGCTAAATTTTATTGTATGAGATGATCATGTTTTGTAACCGAGTTATCGGCAACTGGCAGGAGCCATATGGTTGACGCTTTATTGTATGCAATGCAATCACGATGTAATGCTTTACTTTATTACTAAGCGGTAGTGATAGTCGTAGAAGCATAAGATTGGCGAGACGACAGCGATGCTACGATGGAGATCAAGGTGTCGCGCCGGTGACAATGGTGATCATGACGGTGCTGCGGAGATGGAGATCACAAGCACAAGATGATGATGGCCATATCATATCACTTATATTGATTGCATGTGATGTTTATCTTTTTATGCATCTTATCTTGCTTTGATTGATGGTAGCATTATAAGATGATCTCTCACTAATTATCAAGAAGTGTTCTCCCTGAGTATGCACCGTTGCGAAAGTTCTTCGTGCTGAGACACCACGTGATGATCGGGTGTGATAGGCTCTACGTTCAAATACAACGGGTGCAAAACAGTTGCATACGCGGAATACTCAGGTCATACTTGACGAGCTATGCATATAAGATATGACCTCGGAACACGGAGACCGAAAGGTCGAGCGTGAATCATATAGTAGATATGATCAACATAATGATGTTCACCATTGAAACTACTCCATCTCACGTGATGATCGGACATGGTTTAGTTGATTTGGATCACGTGATCACTTAGAGGATTAGAGAGATGTCTATCTAAGTGGGAGTTCTTAAGTAATATGATTAATTGAACTTTAATTTATCATGAACTTAGTCCTGGTAGTATTTCGCGAATTATGTTGTAGATCAATAGCTCGCGTTGTTGCTTCCCTGTGTTTTGATATGTTCCTAGAGAAAATTGTGTTGAAAAATGTTAGGAGCAATGATGCGGATTGGATCCGTGATCTAACGTTTATCCTCATTGTTGCACAGAAGAATTATGTCCTTGATGCACCGCTAGGTGACGGACCTATTGCAGGAGCACATGCAGATGTTATGAACGTTTTGCTAGCTCAATATGATGACTACTTAATAGTTTAGTGCACCATGCTTAACGGCTTAGAATCAGGACTTCAAAGACGTTTTGAACGTCATGGAGCATATGAGATGTTCCAGGAGTTGAAGTTAATATTTCAAGCAAATACCCGAGTTGAGAGATATAAAGTCTCCAACAAGTTCTATAGCTAAAAGATGGAGGAGAATCGCTCAACAAGTGAGCATGTGCTCAGATTGTCTGGGTACTACAATCGCTTGAATCAAGTGGGAGTTAATCTTCCAGATAAGATAGTGATTGACAGAATTCTCTAGTCACCATCACCAAGTTAGTAGAACTTTGTGATGAACTATAATATGCAAGGGATAACGGAAAATATTCCCAAGCTCTTCGCGATGCTAAAATCGGCGAAGGTAGAAATCAAAGAAAAACATCAAGTGTTGATGGTTGACAAGATCACTAGTTTCAAGAAAAAGGCAAAAGGAAAGAAGGGGAACTTCAAGAAGAACGGCAAGCAAGTTGCTGCTCAAGTGGAAAAGCCCAAGTCTGGTCCTAAGCCTGAGACTAAGTGCTTCTACTGCAAAGGGACTGGTCACTGGAAGCGGAACTACCCCAAGTGATTGGCGGATAAGAAGGATGGCAAAGTGAACATAAGTATATTTGATATACATGTTATTGATGTGTACTTTACTAGTGTTCATAGCAACCCCTCAGTATTTGGTACTAGTTCAGTTGCTAAGATTAGTAACTCGAAACGGGAGTTGCAGAATGAACAAAGACTAGTTAAAGGGCAAGGTGACGATGTGTGTTGGAAGTGGTTCCAAGATTGATATGATCATCATCACACACTCCCTATACTTTCGGGATTAGTGTTGGAACTAAATAAGTGTTATTTGGTGTTTGCGTTGAGCATAAATATGATTTGATCATGTCTATTGCAATACGGTTATTCATTTAAGTTAGAGAACAATTGTTGTTCTACTTGCATGAATAGAACCTTCAATGGTCATACACCCAATGAAAATAGTTCGTTGGATCTCGATAGTAGTGATACACATATTCATAATGTTGAAGCCAAAAGATGCAGAGTTGATAATGAAAGTGCAACTTATTTGTGGCACTGTCGTTTAGGTCATATCGGTGTAAAGCGCATGAAGAAACTCCATACTGATGGACTTTTGGAACCACTTGATTATGAATCACTTGGTACTTGCGAACCGTGCCTCATGGGCAAGATGACTAAAACACCGTTCTCCGGTACTATGGAGAGAGCAACAGATTTGTTGAAAATCATACATACCGATGTATGTGGACCGATGAATATTGAGGCTCGTGGCGGATATCGTTATTTTCTCACCTTCACAGATGACTTAAGCAGATATGGGTATATCTACTTAATGAAACACAAGTCTGAAACATTTGAAAAGTTCAAAGAATTTCAGAGTGAAGTTGAAAATCATCGTAACAAGAAAATAAAGTTTCTACGATCTGATCGTGGAGGAGAATATTTGAGTTACGAGTTTGGTGTACATTTGAAAATTGTGGAATAGTTTCGCAACTCACGCCACCTGGAACACCACAGCATAATGGTGTGTCCGAACGTCATAACCGTACTTTATTAGGATATAGTACAATCTATGATGTTTCTTACCGATTTACCAATATCGTTTTGGGATCATGCATTAGAGACAGCTGCATTCACGTTTAAAAGGGCACCATCTAAAATCCGTTGAGACGACACAATCTGAACTGTGGTTTGGCAAGAAACCAAAGTTGCCGTGTCTTAAAGTTTGGGGTTGTGATGCTTACATGAAAAAGTTTCATCCTGATAAGCTCAAACCCAAATCAGAAAAATATGTCTTCATAGGATACCCAAAGAAGACAGTTGGGTACACCTTCTATCACAGATCCGAAGGCAAGATATTCGTTGCTGAGAATGGATCCTTTCCAGAGAAGGAGTTTCTCTCGAAAGAAGTGAGTGGGAGGAAAGTAGAAAACTTGATGAGGTAATTGTACCTTCTCCCTTATTGGAAAGTAGTTCATCACAGAAATCTGTTCCTGTGACTACTACACCAATTAGTGAGGAAGCTAATGATGATGATCATGTAACTTCAGATCAAGTTACTACCGAATCTCGTAGGTAAATCAGAGTGAGATCCGCACCAGAGTGGTACGGTAATCCTGTTCTGGAAGTCATGTTACTAGACCATGATGAACTTGCGAACTATGAAGAAGCGATGGTGAGCCCAGATTCCGCGAAATGGTTTGAGGCCATAAAATCTGAGATGGGATCCATGTATGAGAACAAAGTGTAGACTTTGGTTGATTTGCCCGATGACCGGCAAGACATAGAAAATAAATGGATCTTCAAGAGGAAGACGGACGCAGATAGTAGTGTTACTATCTACAAAACTAGAATTGTCGCAAAAGGTTTTCGACAAATTCAAGGTGTTGACTATAATGAGAGTTTCTCACTCGTATCTATGCTTAAGTCTGTCCGAATCATGTTAGAAATTGCCGCATTTTCTGAAATCTGGCAAATGGATAACAAAACTGCAATCCTTAATGGATTTCTTAAAGAAGAGTTGTATATGATGCAACCAGAAGGTTTTGTCAATCCTAAAGGTGTTAACAAAATATGCAAGCTCCAGCGATCCATCTATGGACTGGTGCAAGCATCTCGGAGTTGGAATATACGCTTTGATAAGTTGATCAAAGCATATGGTTTTATACAGACTTGCGGTGAAGCCTGTATTTACAAGAAAGTGAGTGGGAGCACTACAACATTTCTGATAAGTATATGTAAATGACATATTGTTGATCGGAAATAATGTAGAATTATTCTGCAAAGCATAAACGAGTATTTGAAAGGAGTTTTTCGAAGAAAGACCTCAGTGAAGCTGCTTACATATTGAGCATCAAGATCTATAGAGATAGATCAAATCGCTTGATGAGTTCTCAATAAGTACATACCTTGACAAGATTTTGAAGTAGTTCAAAATGGAACAGTCAAAGAAAGAGTTCTTGCCTGTGTTACAAGGTGTGAAATTGAGTAAGACTCAAAACTCGACCACGGCAGAAGATAGAAAGAGAATGAAAGACATTCCCTATGCCTTGGCCATAGGTTCTATAAAGTATGCCATGCTATGTACCAGATCTATTGTATACCCTACACTAATTTTGGCAAGGGAGTACAATAATGATCTAGGAGTAGATCACTGGACAGCGGTCAAAATTATCCTTAGTGGAATAAGGATAAGTTTCTCGATTATGGACGTGACAAAAAGGTTCGTCGTAAAAGGTTACGTCGATGCAAGTTTTGACACTAATCTGGATGACTCTAAGTCTCAATCTAGATACATATTGAAAGTGGGAGCAATTAACTAAAGTAGCTCCGTGCAGAGCATTGTAGACATAGAAAGTTGCAAAATACATACGGATCTGAATTTTGGCAGACCCGTTGACTAAACTTCTCTCACAAGCAAAACATAATCACACCTTAGTACTCTTTGGGTGTTAATCACATAGCGATGTGAACTAGATTACTGACTCTAGTAAACCCTTTGGGTGTTGACTACATATCGATGTGAACTATGGGTGTTAATCACATGGTGATGTGAAGTATTGCTGGTAAATCACATGGCGATGTGAACTAGATTATTGACTCTAGTGCAAGTGGGAGACTGAAGGAAATATGCCCTAGAGGCAATAATAAAGTTATTATTTATTTCCTTATATATCATGATAAATGTTTATTATTCATGCTAGAATTGTATTATCTGGAAACATAATACATGTGTGAATACATAAACAAACAGAGTGTCACTAGTATGCCTCTACTTGACTAGCTCGTTAATCAAAGATGGTTATGTTTCCTAACCATGGACAAAGAGTTGTTATTTGATTAACGGGGTCACATCATTAGTTGAATGATCTGATTGACATGACCCATTTCATTAGCTTAGCACCCGATCTTTTAGTATGTTGCTATTGCTTTCTTCATGACTTATACATGTTCCTTTGACTATGAGATTATGCAACTCCCGTTTGCCGGAGGAACACTTTGGGTGCTACCAAACGTCACAACGTAACTGGGTGATTATAAAGGAGTACTACAGGTGTCTCCAAAGGTAGATGTTGGGTTGGCGTATTTCGAGATTAGGATTTGTCACTCCGATCGTCGGAGAGGTATCTCTGGGCCCTCTTGATAATGCACATCACTCAAGCCTTGCAAGCATTGCAACTAATGAGTTAGTTGCGGGATGATGTATTACGAAACGAGTAAAGAGACTTGCCGGCAACAAGATTGAACTAGGTATTGGATACCGACGATCGAATCTCAGGCAAGTAACATACCGATGACAAAGGGAACAACGTATGTTGTTATGCGGTCTGACCGATAAAGATCTTCGTAGAATATGTAGGAGCCAATATGGGCATCCAGGTCCCGCTATTGGTTATTGACCGGAGACGTGTCTCGGTCATGTCTACATTGTTCTCGAACCGTAGGGTCCGCACGCTTAAGGTTTCGATGACAGTTATATTATGAGTTTATGAGTTTTGATGTACCAAAGGAGTTCGGAGTCCCGGATGAGATCGGGGACATGACGAGGAGTCTCGAAATGGTCAAGACGTAAAGATCGATATATTGGACGACTATATTCGGACATCGGAAGGGTTCTGAGTGGTTCGGGTATTTTCGGAGGTACCGGGGAGTTACGGGAATACGAGGAAGAAGCAATGGGCCTTGATGGGCCTTAGTGGGAAGGACCAGGAGGTGGCGCGCGCCCCTCCCAAGCCCAGTCCGAATTGGACAAGGGGTTTGGGGCGCGGCCCCTCTCTCCCTTCCTTCCCCTCTTCCCCTCTTTCCCCCCTTGACCTAGTTGGACTAGGAAAGGTGGAATCCTACTCCCGGTGGGAGTAGGACTCCCCTGGCGCGCCCAAACCTAGGGCCGGCCTCCTCCCTCCCTTGCTCCTTTATATACGGGGGCAGGGGCACCCCATGGACATACAAGTTGATCTTCGTGATCGTTCCTTAGCCGTGTGCGGTGCCCCCCTCCACCATATTCCACCTCGAATATATCGTTGCAGTGCTTAGGCGAAGTCCTGCGCCGGTAACACATCAAGATCGTCACCATGCCGTTGTGCTGACAGAACTCTTCCCCGACGCTTTACTGGATCGGAGCCCGGGGATCGTCATCGAGATGAACGTGTGCCAAGAACTCGGAGGTGCCGGAGTAACGGTGCTGTGATCGGTCGGATCGCGAGGAGAACGTACGACTACTTCCTCTACGTTGAGTCAACGCTTCTGCTTCGGTCTACGAGGGTACGTAGACAACACTCTCCCCTCTCGTTGCTATGCATCACCATGACCTTGCGTGTGCGTAGGAAATTTTTTGAAATTACTACGTTCCCCAACACCCTAGTCATCGAAACCCCATCAATTCCACCACAAACTAGACGTAGGCTTTTACCTTCATCGAAGGGGCCGAACTAGTATAAACTCTCTGCATCCCTGTGTCCTCTTTAACCCCTTCGAGTTAACCCGTTGCGATGGCTCCACGACTAAGTCCTTTGGCTAGGACATCTGCCGTGACAAACCCACGACAGAATCTGTCAAGGGTGATTCCTCAGGTTTTCCCCTTGGTGTTATACACACAGTTACTATGGTTACTATGGCTTTACCCTGAGGGGTACCCGCACGAGCATAATTACGAGTGATGTGGAGTCGGGTTGACCTGGAAGGTGCCCGCGAGATAATTACAAGGTGTGGCCGGGCATTCCTAGCCCTTGCCGCAAGTCCTCGAGACGGGGCAACGGGGTCACATCTTTCGTGAGTCTCTGTTTGTTACCGCGCGTTCCTGATCCACTACGATTTGGATATTTGATCCGAGGGGCCTCTGGCTTGATAGCACTAACCATCACGTGGGCATAGTATGGGCGTTCTGTGTCGTATACATCAGTCGAAGCTTAATAGACGTCAACGACTGAGCAGCGTGCCGAGTTGGACTGGTAAGCTCCTGCCTTTTTAGGGAGGTAGCTAGGTCTGCTCACCGGCTGCGGACGCAACGTGCAGGAGTTCCCGGGGAGATTGCCCATGACCCCTGGGGGCATAGGTTTAGTCCGGCGTGCTGACCTCTCTATTAAGCCTAGGTCGGGTTGCGGCGTATTGTTTGGCCGAGGCCGGGCATGATCCCGGAAAGTGTGTCGGGCCGAAGTTAATCGAGCGTGGTGGGTAAGTTGGTGCACCCCTGCAGGGAAGAAAACATCTATCGATAGCCTATCCTACGGTAACGGACACTTGGAGTTGTATACCGATCGATACAACTATAACTGGATACTTGTGAAGAGAACTGGATGGTGATGAGAAATGGATTGTGATGATAACTGGATAGTATGGCTCTGGGATTGCTTTCTCGCAGGGAGTCGAGAAAGGATCTCTGGCCGAGGTTGACAACACTACTACTACTTTACTTTATGCTACTCTACTCCCTCCTGTTTGCTGCAAGATGGTGGTTTCCAGAAGATACTAGTCTTCGATAGGACTAGGCCTTCTCTCTATTCTGGTATTTCTGCAGCCCAGTCCACATATATAGCCTTCCTTTGATAATGTTGCATATGTAGTGTAGATCCTTGCTTGCGAGTACTTTGGATGATTACTCACGGTTGCTTTGCTCCCCCTTTTCCCCCTTTCTTCTTCTTTCCGGTTGATGCAACCAGATGTCAGAACCCAGGAGCCAGATGCCACCGCCGATGCCTACTACTACATCGGAGGCCGCCGACGACCAGGAGTAGTTAGGAGGATCCCAGGCAGGAGGCCTTGCCTTTTCGATCGTTGTTGCTTTTGTGCTAGCCTTCTTAAGGCAAACTTGTCTAACTCATGTCTGTACTCAGATATTCTTGCTTCCGCTGACTCTTGTGTATTCGAGCTTATGTATTCGAGCCCTCGAGGCCCCTGGCTTGTAATATAAAGCTTTTCTTTTATTTGTGTCTAGAGTTGTGTTGTGATATCTTCCCGTGAGTCCTTGATCTTGATCGTACACATTTGCGTGTATGATAAGTGTACGATTGAATCGAGGGCGTCACAGGATGGCGATGGACATGAGTCCCAGTCAAAACGAAACTCAGAAAGCAAGAAATTGCTCGAACGAGAAAAAGGCACCCCCGCGCGCATCGATAAAAACTCGACTTCAACTCAAATCCAGATACAGAAAGCAAGGCTACAGAAGAAGAGATACAAAATGAAAGGCCGCGTCCGGCGCCTATTCTAGTCTTCTGGTCTTCAAGTATTCTCACCAGCGCGGAGCTAAGTGCTGCCACTAGGCGTGGGAGGGAGCCCCAGGGCCTGAGGTCGGCACCCCTGAGACTCCGGGGCGTGTACATCCCCAACTCATTATTACGTGAGAGTGTCACGGGCGGCGAGCTTCACAGGCACTCGGCCTTCTTCACAGGTACCGACCTTGCTTCATATCGCCAGACGAGGGCCCCGCCTTGTGCCACCCTCGACCACCTTTGAGCCGACCGGCAACCTGGACGACACAAAGGGGGGAAAGGGGACGCCAGCGGTGCCCTCGTCGACCACAGGTCCTATGCTAGGTGAAGGGTCGTCGAAGCCTCTCCGGCAGAGGGCCTACCTCCGAGTGTCGCCCGGCTTCGCGTGACGCAGGGAGGGGCCCTGCTCCTGGCTCCCTCTGCGCAACCCCCAATGAGTTTCCCCTGGCGGGAGAGGCGTCACTGCGCCAGGGTGGTCTACCGAGGCTGTAACCTGGTTCACTGGAAGCCCATGGTTCGCGTAAGCTTGCTCCTAAGAGATTAGCGGTACCCTGTAGTCGTTGTTGTTGGCGCGGTCGTTGTGGTCCTCCGTCGGTTCCTGGAAGGCTTCCACTCCTAGCGCCTCTTCTTCCCAATCCTCTCCGAGGAGCGTGCCGGGGTCGTCCTCCGGCGTGTACTCCTGGTCCATCATGCAGGGCGTGTAGGCTTCCGGGGCTGTTACCCCGAACACCTCGCCGTAGTGCCCCACACTCCATGTTGGCCGGCCCAGTGCGGCGTCCTGAGGATAGTAGCGCGGCATCTCACTAGGCCCTTGGGGGCGACACTTGTGCTCGTGCTTGTTGCGGGCGGTATGGGGGCGGCGGAGCCGCCGGCCGCGCTGGTGTTGACGAAGCCCCAATGCGCGCCCGACGGCGCGTGGTTGCGGCAAGGCCCGCCATGAGACCCCGCAACAGCCTGAGAAGGGAGCCGATAGCAGAAGGGTGACGCTCCCGAGGCCGCGTCCAGCAGCTTAGCAACACGTTCCAGCAGCGCGTCCCGGTCGCTCTCCATCAGCCGGCAGCGCAGCAGCTCTCTCGCCACTGTGAGTGATGCCCGCATGTTTGCCTGCTCCAGCCATGAGTGCGGCGCCGTCGCCGCGGCATGGCTTGCTGCCCTTGCAGCGGCTCGCACTTGTCATGGAGTGAGGGTGGACAATGCTTAGGCGCACCGCCCACGCCCGACAGTGTTGGGCGGCGCCTGCGCCGCCCGGAGCGCGGGGTCGAGGTCTTCATGGGCAGGTTTACCGCCCGGGCTGGCCAGGCTGCCCAGAGGTCGGAGTTAGCCCTTAGGTCACCGGACATCATGGCTACGGAGCATCGGCAAGATTATTGGCAGAGAGGAAGCTCCGGTGCACCCCTACCTGGCGCGCCAAATGTCGGATGTGGGGTTCCGGCAAAACCCTTAAGGTTTGAACTCTGGGGTGTGCGCGAAGTTCTTTCCCTCCTACCGATCCGCGCCCTAGCTCGCTAAGATCTCACAGACGAACTCGACGAACTCGCAACACAGAAAGACACGATATTTATACTTGTTCGGGCCACCGTTGTGGTGTAATACCCTACTCCAGTCTGTGGTGCCGGATTGCCTCTTGGGCTGATGTTGAATAGTACAAAGGGAAGAACAGCCTCGTGAGGTTGAGGTGTTCGTGTGCTCTGTGGACTTGTGGATGAGAACTCGAACGGTTCGCCCCCCCCCTTCTACTGTGGTGGCTAGTTCTACTTATATAGGCCCTGGACCTCTTCCCAAATAATGAGCGGGAAGGGAGCAAACAACGGCAGGCAAATTTGAAAGGGGACAGCTAGTAAAAGCTATCGTGACAAAAGTGGTCTTCGCCTGCTAAAGGCTCTGGTGATGACGCCGTCTTGGGCTCCACGGTGACCTCCGCCTTGTCGTCCTGCTGGTCTTGGTCTCGTTGCACTGATATGGAAACCTTTGCCTGATGCCTCGGTACTCCGCGCCTGCGCCTGCCTCCTTAGCACCGAAGAGAAAACAAGGACGATGTGCGCACTGGCGCCCGCCTGGTGCCAAGCATCATGGGCCGCAGGTTTGCCCTGCCTAGATATCTCCGCTCCCCGTGAGCCTTCCTGGCTAGGCCGCTCCTGAGGAGGTCTTGCGTCGTCCGCCCCGCGAGGCTTGGCCCCTCGTGAGGGTCTTGATTGCCTTGTCGATGAAGATGGGTCGTACGGCCCGCTAGCTTGGCCATGTCGTGGGCCGCAGGCAGGCAAGTCTGGGGACCCCCGTTCCCAGAACACCGACAAGTTGCATGATGTTCGGGCTGCGTAATGCCAGAGCAACCTTCCAGTGGCTGATGCACATCGCTTTGGGCCTGCAGGTCGGGAGGAACGTTGAGGCATACGTCGATGACATAGTGGTGAAATCGCAGGAGGCAAGGACCCTTAATGAAGACCTGGAGGAGACATTTGCCAACCTGCGCAAGGTGGACCCGCGACTCAACCCGGAGAAATGTGTGTTTGGCGTCCCGTCCGGCAAGCTGCTGGGTTTCCTGGTGTCGCATAGGGGGGTCGAGGCCAACCCAGAGAAGGTCAAGGCCATAGAAAGGATGAGTCCGTCGCAAACCCTCAAGGGGATGCAGAAGATGGCACGCTGCGTAACCTCGCTCGGACGTTTCATGTCCAAGCTGGGGGAGTGCGCCCTCCCCTTCTTTAAGCTGATGAAGAAGAAAGACCTGTTTGAGTTGACTCCGGAGGCTGACGCAGCCTTCCAAGACCTCAAGAAGTACCTCACCAGCCCGCCGGTGATGGTAGCACCGCGCCCTCTTGAGCCTCTGGTGCTCTACCTAGCCGCCACGCCTCACTCCGCCAGCGTAGCGCGGGTGGCGGTGCGGGAAGAGCGCCCATCCAAGGGCGCACGCCGAAGCGCCCCGCACCCGGTTGAGGCGCTGCAGCCTCAGGACAGCGCTCCTGAGGTCCCGGCCGCCCCATAAGTCAACAGCGCTCCTGAGACCTCGGGCAACCCTCCGGACCGCGAGACTCCTGAGGAGGGTGTCCCTGAGGCCGCGGCTGCACTGACGAATGACAAGGCTCTCGAGGACCCTCTGCCCTAGGAGGAGCAAACCCAACCTATGCCTCCTCCCCTATCAAGCACCCGGTGTACTTCGTCAGCATGGTGCTATGTGATGCACGGGCGCGCTACCCCATGCCGCAAAAGCTCTTGCTCACAGCTCCTCGTCAACTTCTCCAACAAGAAGTACAAGGCGAAGGACGAGCACATGGAGGCATACCTTGAGGAGGTACGCAAAATTGAGAAATGGTTCTTGGGCCTAGAATTGCAGCACGTGCAATGCGGCACGAACAAGGAGACGGACAACATCACCAAGAGGGCATCTCGGTGTCTGCCTCAGGAGCCTGGCATCTTTGAGGAGCGGTGTCGGTGTCAAAACTGGCGGATCTCGGGTAGGGGGTCCCGAACTATGCGTCTAGGCGGATGGTAACAGGAGACAAGGGACACGAAGTTTTACCCAGGTTCGGGCCCTCTTGATGGAGGTAAAACCCTACGTCCTGCTTGATTAATATTGATGATATAGGTAGTACAAGAGTAGATCTACCGCGAGATCAAGGAGGCTAAAACCCTAGAAGCTAGCCTATGGTATGATTGTTATGTGTTGTCCTACGGACTAAAACCCTCCGGTTTATATAGACACCGGAGAGGGTTAGGATTACACAGAGTCGGTTACAATGGTAGGAGATCTACATATCCGTATCGCCAAGCTTGCCTTCCACGCCAAGGAAAGTCCCTTCTGGACACGGGACGAAGTCTTCAATCTTGTATCTTCATAGTCCAGGAGTCTGGCTGAAGGTATAGTCCGGCCATCCGGACACCCCCTAATCTAGGACTCCCTCAGTAGCCCCTGAACCAGGCTTCAATGACGACGAGTCCGGCGCGCAGATTGTCTTCGGCATTGCAAGGCGGGTTCCTCCTCCAAATACTTCATAGAAGATTTTGAACACTAAGGATAGTGTTCGGCTCTGCAAAATAAGTTTCCACATATTGCCATAGGGAGAATAATATTTACACAAATCTAATCTGCTGACGTATTCCGTAGCGTGACACCACACCACGGCCAAGTCTTTATTCGAATCGTTTTTACTCCCCCACCTCAGCGCATTTTGCGAGGCGGTTTCCTGGGCACGTCTTGTCAAAGCAGAGATCGTGTCCCCTTATGTACAGGATTCTCATCAATACGGACGTGGGTTACCCAACTGCGCCATTTATCGTGGCGCTTGGGAGATAAGCGAGTTTTATCAGGCTGGTGGGGACGCTTGGCCGCATCCGCCCATATAAGGGGATAAGAATCCACCTTTTTACCTATGCCTTCTTCCTCCTTTGCCTATCCATCTTCTGTACACTCGAGCTCCAGCGCCCAAGCCCGCACTTCCCACCTCGACCTTCTCCAGCCATGTCCGGAGCGGGAGGCAAGTGGATGGCCTCCTCCGTCACGGAGGGACACATCAAAAAACTGAGGAAGGCCGGATACTTGTCTAACGACATCGCGCACCGGCTTCCCGAAGAGGGGAAGCTCCTCCCCACCCCAAGGCCCCATGAGAGGGTTGTATTCCTTCCCCATTTCCTCCGCGGACTGGGCTTTCCTCTCCACCCGTTCGTCCGGGGGATCATGTTCTACTATGACCTAGATTTCCACAATCTGGCCCCGAACTTCGTCCTCAACATCTCGGTGTTTATCGTCGTGTGTGAGGCTTTCCTCTGCATCCGCCCCCATTTCGGCCTATGGCTCAAGACTTTCAACGTCAAGCCTAAGGTGGTGCGCGGCAACCAGGCGGAGTGCAGAGGTGCCATGGCGGGCAAGATAGCCAACGTCCTATGGCTCGAGGGCTCCTTTGTGAAGACCCTGAAGGGGTGGCAATCGGGGTGATTTTACATCACCGAGCTGCGCGACCCCGAATGGGTCGCAGCCCCCGAGTTCCGGTCCGGACCCCCTACGCGGCTCACGTCTTGGAAAGATACGGGCCTGTCATGGGGCAATAAAGGAGAGGTAACCGGACTACAAAAATGCATCCAAACCCTGGTGAACAAGCAGCTCAAGCCTGTCAACGTAGTCCAGGTTATGCTCATCCGCCGGATCCTCCCGTGTCAACAACGGGCTTTCAATCTGTGGGAGTTCGACCCGGCGCAGCACCAAACCCTGAACTGGCTCTTCGACACGACATACGAAGACGCCTGGAAGGTGCTATTCAAAGGCGCCGAGGCTCCCGCATCCCCTTCCGAGGACCGCGGATTCAGCACGGAGCGTCACGCTAGTGCGGTAAGCTATTTTTACCTTTTACAGGATGTTAGTTTTCCATAGTTTGACTCTATGCGGGATCTAATCTCCCTTTCCTTTGACAGGATTGGCAGGCGAAGTCCGGACAGATCGACTGTCCGGCCCCTTTGCCCGAAGACCCAGCCGATGCTCACTTAGCGAAGCTGCTGGCTCCGGCACCTTATGTGGTGCCGGAGAAGAAGGCCAAGAAGAAGGCCACAGGGACTCGAAAGAGTGCCTGGCGCCTGGAGGTGTCGGATTCATCATCCGACGAATCCGAGATGCGCTCCTCCCATGAAAACGAGGAGGAGGGAGAAGAAAACGCTCCCCCTCCAGCGGGGGGAGGAAAGAAAAGGAAGGCCTCCCCAACCGAGGAGGCCGAAGGGTCCAAGAAGGGGAAGACTCTTCCTCCGGACTACCCCACCGACGCCGATGACGACGAAGAGGAGTGGCCGCACAGGGCCAAGTGTCCGGCGGAATCGTAAGCATCCGGACACCCGAGTAATTCATAGCATTCCTTTATTGCACAACCTTTCCTTGTGTCGAATATGATTATGTAGTCCGCCCAAGGCCAGGCTCGACGAGTCGTCGAGCGGCTCCCTGGATTCATCGGACATGAATTCACTTCCGCCCGCTACCTCCCCCCGCCCTACGGGCGATGCCGAGGTGGCGTCCCGACAGGTTCCGGGCCAGGAGAGGATGGTCCTGGAGGAGCCGCAAGGCGACCTCCCGGACTCCAGGAGTAAAGGGGAAAAACCCCCTAGGGGTCCAAGTCCGGCTTGAGCCGGACACCGCACCAGAATCGTCAATGGTTCCGGACCGTGGTAGGCGAACTGCTTCCAAGAGGAGCAAGCCTACTGAGCCGGCGGCCCCCATCCAACCGGAGGCGCCGGACAATCTGCTGGAGGTGCTTAACGGCGCCTCCATCAACGAGGAGCACCGCACTATTATGAGTGCAGTGATCCAGAAGGTTCAGTCCACCAAGAGCGGACTGACTGTAGCTTGTGCCAGCCTTCTAACAGGCTTTGAGGTAAGTACAGAATATGTAAAAATATTAACGCATAGACAGTAGCCCCTGATGCTCTGTTTGGCGTTCGGAAAGAAAAGCCGAATAGAGGATCTAATAAAATTCGCAGGAGTCTAATAGAAAAAGAGTCAATATGCGTATGCAGGCTTCGCTGCTCGCGACCGCCGCACTGACTGCGGAGGTGGGCACACTGAAGCAGGGCCTCGAGCGGTCCGAGCAAGAGCTCGGCCTTGCCGAGCGGAAGCTCGAGGAGAAAGAAGGTAAGAGATACCCTATAGAAAAAACAAAAATATAAAAGCGTAATTGCAAAAAATATGAACGAATTAACATGGCTATTGTAGGTGCCACCACTCAGGTGGCGACCCTCAAGCAAGCGTTAGCCGAGGCCGAGAAGAGAGCGGCCACAGAGCGCTCCGAGTGGGAGAAGTATGAAGCCTAGGTTGGCGAGGTGCGGCAAGAGCTCCAGGCTCTCATGAAAAAACATGAGAGTTTGGAGCTTGACTCAAAGACGTGAGCGTCCGAGCTCGCGGCAGCTATTGAAAATGCCAAGTCTGCCAAGGCTGAATCCTAGAAGGCCCTCCAGGAGTTGGATGCGGTGAAAAAGATAGCGGCGGGTAAGGCATTCTTTATGCAAAGCAAACATGTAAAAGTGAGCTTCTTGTTACTTACCTGAATCCGGAGCTCTCCTGGAGCATTCGCAGATCTTCCCCGTAGCGTGTCCGATGCCGCTGCATTCTACCGAGCCGAAGAGGGCATCTCGACGGAGAAGATGTTCTGGTCTCAGTATGCTGAGGCCGGACACCCTATGCCCCTGAGCGACCGGCTGAAGCAGCTGGTCGAGCTCCACAAGGTAGCCGGACAGGCCATGAAGGGCCTCATAGTTCGGCTGTGGCTTAGAGAGGCTCTGCCTGGGAGCTACTTCGGGCTAGTGCGGCGGCTGGTGGAGGCCTATCCAAGGCTCGAGGTCATCAAGCGCTCCGTCTGCATCGAAGGTGCCCGTAGGGCCCTTGCCCGCGCTACGGTGCACTAGGGCAAGCTGGATGGTGAGAAGATTGTGAAGGACGGGCCACCGCCGGGGAAAGAGCATCGCAAGCCCGAAAACTATTATAAGGACGTTCTGAAGGGTGCCCGCCTTATGGCGTATGAATGTTCCAAGGATGTAATTTTTGAGTAAACTTGCTCATATTGTCCTGTGCGCTGAAAACTTGTTCATATGCGCTAAGCAATGCTTTTTGAATTTAAAATATTACTTTCTGTGCGGCTGTTTATCAAAATTGAGAGATGGCCAGTCGTCGGCTTATTCCCCCGTGCCACTAGTGCTAGGGTGTTCGGGATAAACCTGAGCGCTCTTTTTTCCATGTTTGGGTCCTTCGAGGGAGGCGCTCAGCACAACGAACAAGGCAATCGGACTATAATGCTTGAACACTCTCACTTAGCCATATTATTCTATAATTTTAAATTTTGGCGAAGCCCCTAGTATTCGGAAGACCAAGTTCGGGGCGCTATCCACGCCTTTGGCCGGACAAAGCCAACTCCTCGCTCTAAGCGGCATAAGTCTTTAGGGACTCGAAAAACCTCTCGAACAGCGAACAGTCTCTTGCTTCATCATGACAGTCAGTTTTAGCTTTCTCTACTGAGGTGCTCTGCCCAGCTCAACTGGGGCACAATCGCAGTAGTTCTCCTAGTGCTACCTTAGCCGAAACAACGGAATGTAAGGCACCAAAACATAGGAGCCGGGCAAACCCAACTATTGACCCAACACATGATTCGGAGCCGATGCATATAATGCTATAAGCTCAGGGTGTCGTACTTGTTAAAGTGTTCGGACTTCTCACACCATATTAGAGGGGTACTGAAGCCCCTGGCATATTCACCGTACCAAAGTGTACGGGTGCAACATGTCGTTAATGAACATATATTTGTGAAAAAAAACAGTAATGCAAAAGTAGACAAAAGATATGCATTGTTTATAGAAAGGCTGCGATCGAAGCAGAACGATACAAATAGTGCGATAAGCAAAAGCGGGACTATTTAACATGTCCTTTCTAGGGGCAGGCTGCGGAATAGTATGCAAAACAGGTATACTGCTCATGATAGAGACCACCTGGGAGTTCTATAATGCAGCATAGCTTTTCTGCTTCCCTGGTTCTTGCATCGTTTGTGCGGCAGTTGGATTGCCGAACAGGTCTTCCGAAGTATGGAGTCCTGAAAGTAAGAGAAAATAAAGAAATCGGCAGCCCCTAGTGCGGTTTAAGCCGTGTTTCGGGCGTGCCGTGATGGTGCCCCTCCCCCTGTGCCCATGGTATTTCGAGAGCGTAGTTATATACGCGAAGCACTAGTTTCGCTATTTCGCGAGGGCTGGGGTTGGGGCCGCGTTGCTACGCCTGCTCGAAACGTGCCAGGCGGCCTTGTTGTAGGTTACTCCGGGCGTGCTTGACAGTGTCTGGACGTTTAACGGCCGGACTGGAGAGCTGCCTTGAGAGGCTGCTTGTACTTCCGCTGCGAGGGCCGCCGTGTGCTCCTCTGTTCGGAGGGAGCGTTCGGTGTTTCCATTGACTGTGATTACTCCTCGAGGGCCTGGCATCTTGAGCTTAAGGTATGCGTAGTGTGGCACCGCATTGAACTTTGCAAATGCGGTTCGCCCGAGCAGTGCGTGATAGCCACTGCGGAATGGGACTATGTCAAGGATTAACTCCTTGCTTCGGAAATTATCCGGAGATCCGAAGACCACTTCAAGTGTGACTGAGCCCGTATAGTTGGCATCTACACCTGGTATGACGCCTTTAAAGGTCGTTTTGGTGGGCTTAATCCTCGAGGGATCTATGCCCATTTTCTGCACTGTATCCTGGTAAAGCAGGTTCAGGCTGCTGCCGCCGTCCATAAGGACTCTTGTGAGATGAAATCCGTCAATAATTGGGTCTAGAACCAATGCGGCGAATCCTCCATGACGGATGCTAGTGGGGTGGTCCCTTTGATCGAAGGTGATCGGGCAGGAGGACCATGGGTTGAACTTTGGGGCGACTGGCTCCATCGCATATACGTCCCTTAACGCACGCTTTCGCTCCCTCTTGGGGATGTGGGTTGCGTATATCATGTTCACCATCCGCACTTGTGAGGGAAAACCCTTCTGTCCACTGTTGTTCGGCGGCCGGGGCTCCTCCTCGTCATCGCTACGCAGCCCCTTGTCTCTATTTTTGGCATTGAACTTGCCTGCCTGCTTGAACACCCAACAATCCCTGTTGGTTTGATTGGCTGGCTTTTCGGGGGTGCCATGTATCTGGCACAAGTGGTCGAGTATTCGGTCCAAACTGGACGGGCCCTGAGTATTTCTTTTGAATCGTTTTTTCCGCTGACCGGATTTATAGCCTCTGAATCCGGCATTGACTACCGTATCCTCATTGCTGTCGCTGTTAACGCGACGCTTTTTCTTGTTCCGACGTGACCTGCCACTGTTGTCCTTGGTGTCCGAATTACCAAGGTTCTTGGTCAAGTTATTGCTACGAGCTAGCCAGCTGTCTTCTCCCGCGCAAAAGCGGGTCATGAGCGTCGTGAGTGCTGCCATGGATTTCGGCTTTTCCTGTCGAAGGTGCCGGGCAAGCCACTCGTCGCGGATATTATGCTTGAAGGCTGCTAGGGCCTCAGCGTTCGGACAGTCGACTATTTGGTTTTTCTTTGTTAGGAACCGTGTCCAGAATTGCCTGGCCGATTCCTGTGGCTGCTGAATTATGTGGCTTAGGTCATCGGCATCTGGTGGTCGCACATAGGTGCCCTGGAAATTGTCGAGGAATGCGGCTTCCAGGTCCTCCAACAACTGATTGATTCTGCTGGCAAGCTGTTAAGCCAATGCCGAGTTGGTCCCTTAAGTTTGAGTGGGAGGTATTTGATGGCGTGTAGATCGTCGCCACGGGCCATGTGGATATGAAGGAGATAATCCTCGATCCATACTGCTGGATCTGTTGTGCCATCGTATGATTCGATGTTCACGGGTTTGAAACCCTCAGGGATTTGATGATCCATTACCTGTGAAGCATAGGGGATGTGCGGCGCCTCTGTATTGGGCTATATCACGACGCAGCTCAAACGAGCTATGTCTATTGTGTTCGGCCCGGCCGGATTTATTATATCCGGAGTGACGATCACCGTCACGTGCCGTGGGGTGCCCGCGTGATCCATAGATCGATCTTGTTTGCTTTGCCTTGTCCTCCAATATGTCTTGCAGGTCTGGCGCATTTTCCCGTGCCTTAGAATGTTTTGAGCGGCGCCGGGGTGCGGCTTGAGCGGAGGGCCGAGAGGCCTCTCTGTCGTGGCCGCGAGGCGGCCGATCGGCCATATCATGCGTTTGTGATGTAGGTTTAGGTGCTTCCTCGTCTAATCGGGGTAGCAGCCTGCGCTTTGGGTAGCTCTTGGAGGGGCGTTCGAGTTCATACTCTTCGGCCGCAAGGACTTCAGTCCATCTGTCGGCTAGCAAATCTTGATCAGCTCTAAGCTGTTGCTGTTTTTTCTTGAGGCTGCTTGCCGTGGTCATAAGCCTGCGTTTGAAACGCTCTTGCTCGACGGGATCCTCTGGTACGACGAATTCATCGTCGTCGAGGCTTGCCTCGTCTTCGGAGGAGGCATATAATTATCATCCTCGACCTCTCCGTCTACCGCTCTCTCGTGAGTGCTGGCTTCTCCATCCTCCTGCGCTGAATCTTGCTGGAGGGGGTGTTCTTCGGTGCTATCCGGAGTATTATTATCTCCTGTGCCGGAATCACCGTTTTTTCTTTGGCGGGATTTAGAGCGGCTCCGCTGACGCCGGCGCTTAGGCTGTTTCTTGGAGGGGTCATGCCCCGCTGTTCCATCACCATCTCCTTCTTTTGGGGTATCCACCATGTATATGTCATACGACGAGGTGGCTTTCCAGTGCCCTATAGGTACTGGTTCTTGATCGTCTCCTACATCGGCTTCCATACCGTCGATGTCTTCGGAGTCGAAACCGAGCATGTCGGTCAAATCATCGACAGTGGCTACAAAGTGGGTGGTGGGTGGGCTTTGAATTTCTTTGTCGTTCGTATCCCAACCTTGCTGACCGCAGTTCGCCAGGGCTCTCCTGATAAACAGAGAGACTCTCATGAGTTCAGAATATCGCCAAAGGGCGAGTGCTAAAAGATGTCCGCGGAGGTAAACTCCATGATCGGCGCCCAATCGGATTCGATCGGCAGGGGCGCGGAGGGCTTGGAGTCCGGAGAGGAGTCCAGCCCCATGGAGTCACGGGCCTTGCGGAGTGCGGGGCTGATGTTCGGCTCGATTGCCGTTGGGATCGCAGCCCCCGAGGCGGCGTCCAACCACTCGTCCTCGATCGGCGCAGTTGGTTCTGAATCGAGGGTCGGAACCAATGCGTGTGCGGCCTCCAGGGCACTGTTCGGCGGCAGAGCTAGATCATGCCCATCGTGACAGTGCGGCGCGCTCGGCCGTGGCTCGAATCCGTCAAAGATCAAGTCCCCGCGGACGTCAGCCGTGTAGTTTAAACTTCCAAATCTGACCTGATGGCCAGGGGCATAGCTTTCGATCTGCTCTAGATGGCCAAGAGAATTGGCTCGCAGTGCGAAGCCGCCAAAGATGAAGATCTGTCCGGGGAGAAAAGTCTCACCCTGTACTGCATCGCTATTGATGACCGAAGGAGCCATCGGGCCTAAAAGCGACGACACAGAGGAACTCTCAATGAAAGCACCAATGTCGATGTCAAAACCGGCGGATCTCGGGTAGGGGGTCCCAAACGGTGCGTCTAGGTGGATGGTAACAGGAGACAAGGGACACGAAGTTTTACCCAGGTTTGGGCCCTCTTGATGGAGGTAAAACCCTACGTCCTGCTTGATTAATATTGATGATATGGGTAGTACAAGAGTAGATCTACCACGAGATCAAGGAGGCTAAAACCCTCCGGTTTATATAGACACCGGAGAGGGTTAGGGTTACACAGAGTCGGTTACAATGGTAGGACATCTACATATCCGTATCGCCAAGCTTGCCTTCCACGCCAAGGAAAGTCCCTTCCAGACACGGGACGAAGTCTTCAATCTTGTATCTCCATAGTCCAGGAGTCCGGCTGAAGGTATAGTCCGGCCATCCGGACACCCCCTAATCCAGGACTCCCTCAAGCGGCTCTTTAGGCCATCGGCAGCTCCCCCCCCCCCCGCAGGACCAGCAATGCCTCAGGAGGAGCTTCCCCAACACCCCTCTCAAGCGCCTTAGCTTGCGGTCCAACCTCGGGAGCCCGCCTCGTCCTCGCGCTCGAGCCTCTGGAGGGGTGCTGGACCGAGGAGTTCAAGCCGTAACTGCTTCGGGGCACCCTGCCGGACAAGGAGGAAGATGCAGAGTGTGTGGCCCGCCAGGCCACTTCATACTGCATCCAGGACGGTGAGATCTCTCGAAGGTTTCCGAACGATGTTTCTTTATGATGCATCTCCAGGGAGCAGGGATGCGAGCTGCTGGCCGACATTCATGGCGGGGACTGTGGGCATCACTCCTCATCGCGCACCCTCATGGGCAAAGCGTTTCATAGTGGATCCTACTGGCCCACGGCGCTCAACGATGCCGCGGAATTGGTAAGATCCTGTGAAGCCTGTCAATTCCGCGCTAAGCAGATCCACCAGCCCGCTCAGGACCCCCAGACCATCCCGCTCTCATGGACATTCGCGGTCTGGGGACTAGACATCCTGGGCCCATTCCCTCGAGCGCCCGAGGGCTACCGCTACCTCTACGTCGCCATCGACAGCTATCCGCACCATCCCAGCTGGCTCGGCAATTAATTTCAAGGGCCTCGTGAGCTGGTTCGGGGTACCTAATCACATCATCACCGACCATGGCTCATAGTCCACCAGCAACCTTTTCAAAACATATTGTGCTAACCTTGGAACGCAGATATGCTACGCCTCAGTGGCATACCCCAGGAGCAATGGCCAGGCCGAGCGTGCTAATTCAGAGGTCCTGAGAGGCCCCAAGGCAAGAACCTTCAAGAAGAAGCTCGAGGCTTGCAGCAGGGGCTGGCTCAACGAGCTCTAGTCCGTCTATGGTCCATCCACACCATAACGACCAAGCCGATGAGACTCCATTCTTCCTCGTCTTCCGAGCTGAAGCGGTTCTCCCTCACGAGGTCAGGCACCGCTCCGTGCGGGTCTTGGCATTCGACGAGGCACGCCAGGATGCCTCGCGGGGGATGCACCTCGTGCTGGGGGAGGAACGCCGCCGCCAAGCCTCGCTCCGAGCAGTGAGGTACCAGCAGGCGCTGCGGCGGTACCACTGCCGCTGCGTCCGCTCCAGGACGCTCGAGGTGGGTGATCTTGTCCTGAGGCGGGTGCTCTCCGGGGAGGGGCTGCACAAGCTATTGCCCGTGTGGGAGGGCCCATTCAAGATCGCTCGTGTCTCCAGGCCTGGCTCCACACGCCTGGAGACGTAGGACGGGATCCCCATCCAGAACGCCTGGAACATCCAGCACCTCCGGAAGTTCTACCCATGGAGCAAGGCCCCATGCATGTGAAGGTCTCCGCTCATGACACTCTCACGTAATAATGTGTTGGGGTTGTACACGCCCCAGAGTCTCTTGATGTCGCCCTTGGGCCTCACGGGGGCTCCCACCCACGTCCTAATGGAGGCCCCATGCTCCACGCTGGTGGGAAGACAAGAAGACTAGTTTAGGTTCCGGATGCGGCTGTTCTTTTGCTTGCTTTCTGTAGCTTTCTTTCGACTTCTCGAATGAAATTTGGAGCTTTCATGTCTTTCGTTCGCCAGGGTTGGAATCTTCTCTCTTCCTGTTTTTGTTCGCCTTTCCAGCTTGCCTCAGGAAGAGCGGCAGTTGCCCGTCGCTCCTCCTCACGTGTCCCGCGCGCCGGGGCTAGGTAGGTGTGTACGCTTGGGCTCACCTGCGACCACACCTCGCCGAAGCCTTGTTGCCCCAGAGCTTCGGTATCCTTAATCCTCGCGAAATGCCCTCGAACAAGCTCATGGGCATGCGCACCCCTCCTAAGTCCGTGTCTCCGGGTGTCGTGACGCGGTGTACCAGCCTTAACCAACCCACGGTTGGGGGCTTGCGCAAGATAGGACGAGACGCCGCATGCACTACAGGAATCAGGAACTTTGCCGTCTGCAATGGCTGACGGCAAAGGCATGCCTGGCGGACGGCAAAGGCCTTTGCCGTCAGCCAGCAGACGGCAACACATCCAGCTGAACAAACTACGGCAAATTGCACTTTGTCGTCTGCTGGCAGACGGCAAAGGGCCTGGACGGCACACGTGGCAACTTAGGTCCGTTAAGGGGTTAACGGCGTGCTTTGCTGTCTGCTGGCAGAGGGCAAAGTTGCAAAGGTATTTGCCGTCCGCCAGCAGACGGCAAATCAACCATATAGGCCAGCCCGGTGCCCCCCAGGTTGCACAGGTAGATGCCACATGGCAGCTTTGCCGTCTGCTGGTTGATGGCAAATCTCTTTGTCGTCTGCCAGCAGCGGCAAAGAGCCTGTATAGCCCCTGTTTTTTCTGTTTTTTTCTTAAATTCATTCAATTTCACAGAATTTCATATATATGTATATATACACACATTTGAAAATACTTTCAACAAGCATACCAACACATGAATCATGAAGAGAGGAACGTACGCAACATATCCAACAACAAGCATACAATGGTTTCATCCATACATACATATTAGGTTGCAAGTTTCATTGTTCATCGTGCAAAATCAAAACAAAAAGGAAGCATAAGGAGAAGAGTAGACTCCATCAATGCAAGCTTCCTCACCTAAAGCAAATTTGCAAACTGGGAAAGAAGAAAGTTAGAAGAAGAAGAAGAATAGCTAGAAGAAGAAGAAGAAGAAGAAGAAGAAGAATTTTTCTTCTCTTTCTTTTTCTCCTCTCCTCTTCTTTATCTTATTCTTCTTCTAACTAAGGTAGGTAAAAATGCCCTTTTTTAGCTAAGCTAGGTAAAAATGCTAAGTGTAGGTCATTTTAGAGCTAAGCTAGGTAAATAGGTCATTTTAGAGCTTAGTAAGGTTATTATGTCATTTTCTATGAAAATAAGCTAAGTCTATGTCATTTTGGAGGTAACCAAGATTATCATGCCATTTTTTACCTAAGTATGCTAAGGATGTCATAAATGAACCGAAGAAGCTAAGTGTAGGTCATTTTTCAGCTAACCTAGGTAGTATGCCATTTTTGAGCTAACTAAGCATATTTATTCATTTTGGAGGACAAAATGGCAAGTGTATGTCATTTTAGAGCTATCCTAGTTAAAATCAGTCAGTTTGGGGGTAGGTAAGGTTATTTTGCCATTCTGGAGGAAAATAAACTAATTATATGACAGTTTGGAGCTAACCCAAGGTTATTATGCCATTTTTACCTAAGTAAGGTAATTATGTCATAAATGAACTAGGTAAGCTAAGTATAGATCATTATTGAGCTATCCTAGGTAGTTATGCCATTTTTTAGCTAACTAAGCATATTAAGTCATTTAGGAGGAAAAAATGCTAAGTATAGGTTGTTTTATAGCTATCCTAGGTAAAGTATGTCAGTTTGGAGCTAAGTAAGGTTATTATGTCATTTTCGAGGAAAATAAGCTAAGTATAGGTCATTTTGGAGCTAAACCAAGGTTATTATGCCATTTTTTACCTAAGTGAGCTAATTATGTCGTAAATAAACTAGCTAAGCTAAGTATAGATCATTATTGAGCTATCCTAGGTAAATATGCCATTTTTTAGCTAACTAAGCATATCAAGTCATTTTGGAGGAAAAATGCTAAGTATAGGTCATTTTATAGCTATCCTAGGTAAAATATGTCATTTTGGAGCTAAGTAAGGTTATTATGTCATTTTCGAGGAAAATAAGCTAAATATAGGTCATTTTGGAGCTAAGTAGGTCATTTCTTAAGCTAAGTATGCATTCGTTAAGCAAAACACTTGGGAAAACTTACAATCATCACGGAGGTGAAGGACCGGTCGGGTTTGCGCCAGTGCCACACGGAGAAGGACCGGTCGGGCTTGCGCCAGTGCTAGACGGAGAAGGATCGGTCGATGCTTGTCTGGAGGCATGCTACACCAAAGATCATTTGCAATGTCTCATTAGCATGATGCAACTGAAATGTGAATACTAGTAACTAATGACCATTCAAATGAAACTCAACGTGGGTGCTATAGTAATCTGGGGCATCGGTGGAGGGGTCTGACCGTTGTTCTGGCACATGGTCTGCACATTTTGTTTTCACGTGTCAGTCATATTAGTTAGTAATGAAACAAACATTACATGCATGATTTGGCAATTATGCAAGAGAAACTTACCATGAGGAGCTCGTATAGGGCCCGGTGAGACGCGTCGTTCCGGTTCCTCTCCACCTCCAACAGACTAGCCGTCCTCTCCTCCAAGTCCCTCTCCCTCTCCACCGTCTGCCTGTTTGCCTCCGCCAGAAGCTCCTGGGCCCTAGCCTCGATGGTGAGCTCCATTGGCCGTGGACGAGGCCTTATCTCAGTATCGGAGCTCTTTTGGTGCTTCTTGATCTCCGGGAGAGTTCTAGGACAAAGTACGAGTCCATCCCCAATGGATACCGAGCCATGTTACCTCCCGCCACCAGATAGCATCACGACCTCTGGATCAAAAGGACTCTGGCTCGGGTTGAAGTCCTCCCCTTTCCTCGTCTTCCCAACATCTCTGTACCTCACGAGCTTGTTGTGGGAGGAGATGTTGGTGAAGCTCTCTGGATGATCGAGGTCATCCTGAGAGAATGCCTTGGCCTTCTTGTACGGGGCAGTATGGGCCATGGCAAAGAGGTCGAACAGCGGTGGCATGTCCTTCTTGTTGTGTCGCGCCTAAAAGAGAGGAATAAAATATTAGTTAAGGGCTCAAGCTAGCATGACGAATGAAAATGCATGAATCGTGAAGCAAACCACATACCCAGTGATCCCGGTACTCAAACAGGTTGGAGCTCCCTTGATGGTGTGGCACACCTTGCATTTGGGCACGCTTATACCTGGCCTTGTTGTGGATGGCTAGCCACTGGGGAGAGCACCACTCATCCACCAATGCCTCCCAATTGTCCATCATGTCCGCACACCATCTTGGGGGCACCTAAGTTAGACAAAGAGAAATTTCAGCACTACGCCTATGAATCAAATCAAGGAAACTAAGTACAAGGCCCTAAGAATAGGTAATTACCTTCATGTACTTCTCCTTACTCATATACTTGGCTCGGCACTTCGTCTTGGACCTCTTAATGTTAGTCAAGGCGTAGTAGTCTCGAACAACCTGCACCCAAGCCTCGTGTCGTAAGTTCTGAAGTAGGTGCTTGCACTCGGCTTCGAGAACCATAGCCGCGTCCACGTCATGTTCCTCAAGACACCTATAGAAGGTCTGCAATCAAACAAGACAACACTGATTAGTGTTGATTTTTAATTCTATAAAGGAGAAATTACCCAAAACCGCCGGATCACAATGTCGGCCACAGTCTCGCACAAGACATCGTCGACCCTCTCCTCCAGCGGGGCCGGGGCAGCAACGTATAGCTCCCAGCTCAGTGCTAGCTGTGGAACCTCACCCTCACGAGGCAACGTGACCCACCCTGGGAAGTGGTGCCGTCAAAGCACAGCAAGGACCTGGTTGGTCCTGCGGACACGAGGGGTGTGTTTCCAACCCCTGCAGTATGACAAGACCAACACATTAGATATTAATTTGAAGAAACATGAAGGCAAAAGGTTAAAAAAAGAGTAAATGCACTTACTTCTCCACGTTAGGCTCAATCAACCACATCTGATCGCGGGTCAGCAGGACGGGTGGGAGCTTTGTACCACCATGCTGGTAGACCTTCTTGACCCCCTCAACCAGCTCGCACTCGCTATAGCTATCCTCAGAAAAGTTGTCCTCGCCACCATCAGCATGGCCTCTAGCCTCTGGAGTCACGTGGGATGAAGACTCTGGGACCGGAGTCTCCTGCGACGAAGACTTTGGGACCCGAGCCTCATCGGACAAAGGCTCGGCGACCCGAGGCTCGTCGGACCGAGGCTCGTGGACCGGAGTCCGAGACGGGTGCAAGTCAGATGGGTCCACCTGAGATGGAGCACACCTATGGTCGAGAGAATCAGCTGGGGGTGGTAGCGAGGAAGGCGCGGCAGCCTTCCTACCTCTCCCGCCGCCACGTCCACCTCTAGGACCCCTCTTCGTCTTCCCCCGACCTCTCCTGGCCGAAGAAGAAGCGCCCGCCGATGTCTTCATACTATCTACTAGCGCTCTCCGAAGGTGTTGGGGTGGAATAATAGCACCCCTCCCAGCACGCGCCAAGGAAGGAGGCTCGGAGCGCTCTCGACTCGCGCCCACCATCTGTCAACACCTGCAATGACAAAGAGTAAATGAAATTAGTACACCACAAACATAATAAAAAATTTAAGTGTGTATCATCATCATGAACATAATAAAAATTGAATACCTAATAACATGAGCTAATTAATAATATATATATATATATAGATATGTACATAATAATAATTGAATACCTGAGAATACCAATATTACTCTTCATCGTCTATATATGCTCCAGGATCCATAAATTGAAAAATATATGACGAAACTCATAATTCATAAATATATGACCCCGTCGACCTCTGGAAGGCCGAACAACACCTTTTTCGGGAGGTGTCTGGGGTCGTGGTGTCGGGGTGTCGTGTCGGGGTCGGGGTGCTGTGTAGGTATCAGGGGTGTCGTGTTGGGGTGTCGTGTCGGGAGTCGGGGTGTCGGTGATGTTGTGTCAGGGTCGGCGTGCTGTGTCGGGGTCGGGGTGTTGTGTCGGGGTCGGGGTGTCATGTCGGGGTCGGCATGTTGTGTCGGGGTCGCGGTGTCGAGGTGTCGGGTCGGAGTGACGGGATGTTGTGTCGGGGTCGGGGTGTCGGGGTCAGGGGGTCGGGGTCGAGATGGAAAATCCTCGACCCCTCAGCGACCCTCGACCCCTTGACCCCTTTTCCCCTCGACACTCGACCCCTCAACACATCGATCCTTGACCCCTATGTCGGATTTCGGGTTCCGGCGAACCCTTGAGGTTCGAACACTGGGGTGCGCACGAAGATCTTTCTCTCCCTAGATCACTCTCGCAACGATCGCAAGGCCTAGCTCGACGAACCCGAAGAACGAGAGACACAAGAGTTTATACTAGTTCGGGCCACCGATGTGATGTAATACCCTACTCTAGTGTGGTGTGGTGGATTGCCTCTTGGGCTGAGGATGAACAGTTACAAGGGAAGAACAGCCTCCTAAGGAGAGGTGCTCTTGTGCTTGGCAAACTTGTGTGTGGCTATGGATGGAAAGGCTCTGATCCAAGATGAGATGCCTCCTATGGTGGTGGCTAGTCCTATTTGTAGAGGCCCTGGTCCTCTCCCCAAATATTGAGCGGGAAGGGATCCAACAACGGCCATACTCGAAGGGAGACAACTAGTACAAGTTATCCTGACTAAAGGTGGTCTTCGCCTGCCAAAGGCTCTGGTGGTGACACCGTCTTGGGCTCCACGGTGACCTCTGTCCTGTCGTCCTGCTGGTCTTGGTCTCGTTGCGTCGATATGGAAACATTTGCCTGGTGCCTTGGGACTCCTCGCCCACGCTTTCCTCATTAGCACCAAAGAGGAAACGAGGACACTGCCTGCTGGCGCCTGCCTGGCCACGATAGTCATGGCTTGCGTCACAGGAACCTCGCGAGGTGTCCCTTGCCTTGATCTCTCCACCCCTTGCGAGCCAGCCTGGTGAGGCCGCCCCCGAGGAGGTCTTGCGTCATCCTCCTCGCGAGGCTTGGCCCCTCGCGAGGGTCTTGAGTGTTTGCTGGTGAAGATGGGCCGTACAGGGCCGCTGGTGGAGCCACGCCGTGGGCCGCAGGCAGGAAAGTTTGGGAACCCCCATTCCCAGGACACCGACAGTAGCCCCGAGGCCCAAGGCGCGCTCGGACTTGGCTTCGAGGCGAAGCCAAAGGGCAAGTGCGGAGCACCGCGGGCCCCAACAGCCTGCGATCTCGCTTGACGCGTTGCGATTGATTGGACGTGGGTGTGTCCGCTTCCCCACGCTGCCTTAGCAACTGCCCGTGTGACAAAAGGCTGGCGCAGGCAACGCTTGTCTTCATTGCTTTCCTTCATCTTGCTCCAGATCCCCTTTCTCGCCCCTTTCCTCCAAAATCTCTAGAACTACTCCAATTCCCTTTCAAGCCAGCGACCAATGGCGCCCCGAAAGGCCAAGGCCGCTTTGCCGCCCGCCTGGTGCGAGCTGGCTCTGGATGCGCCCAAAGTCTCAGAGAAGAACCTCACCGCCACGCGTCTGCTGACGGCGGGGGAGGATAACGAGAAGGGGAAGACCGAGCTCCGGGCTGGCTCCACCGAGCCAGAGGCTTCGAGGAGCACCTTCTACCCCTTCTTCATGAGCAGCGTCGTTGCGGGGCTGGTCCCCCCTTTCTCCGACTTCTTCTACGCCATCCTCGGCCATTACAAGCTTCAGGCCCTTCATCTTCATCCCAACTCTGTTCTTATCCTGTCAATCTTTGCCTTCTACTGCGAGGCGTACGTCGAGGTGATGCCGTCCGTGGCTTTGCTGCGCCACTTCTTCTTCCTCCGGGTTAATGATGGCCACACCTCTGGGTGCGCCAACTTCGTCGCGGCCAGGAAGGCCAACGCGATCTCGAAGGCTGGAAAGAAGGCCGAGGGCTTCAGGAGCAAGTGGGTCATGATGGATGCCAAGTGCGTCCACCCACGGCTGATGCTGCCGACGGAGATGCCCCAGTCCGACGAAGGGTGGCTCTGCGTGAAGCTTAGTGACGACCGGGCGAAACCAGTGCTGGAGAAGATGACCGCCGACCTGAAGCCGGGCAATGCGAAGGCGGCGAAGTTGACGGGGGCCATGCTCTTGAGGGAATTCCTGGTGATGTGTGTGGCTCCGCTCCAGGCGCGCTCACGCCCCTTGTGGATGCTCGGGGGCGAGGACGATAAGCTTCGCTTGAGTCCGGAGGCCTTGTCTGGAGAAGAGCTGGTTGTGGCCCTCCGCCTCCTGGTCGGGGACGACCAGGAATATCTGCCGAGTGCCTTCGTTCCCTTGTTCCTTCGCAAGGATGGGGCGCAGGTCGCGGCCTCCATGCACACCTTCGGCGAGTGTGGGCTAGTGCAGCCGGCGCCCCCGGGGTCCCGCCAGCGACGGCGTCGGTGGTCGTGTCTTCTGGCAATTCCCGCAGGGAGGGGGAAGAGGAAGAGGACAAGGAGCGCGACATGGAGGCGACCCCCGAAGGGATGGGGGAGACCTCTCCCTTGCGCAAGGACGACATCCTCCGCACCTTACCTAATGATGATGACGAGGCTGATGCCCCCCGGGACAAAGGGGAGCCACCCGTGGCTGGGGGCTCTTCGATGTCCAAGGCCAGCCCCCAGAGGAAGCCACCGTCCGAGGTTCCGACGGGGGGCAGGTCAGCGCTGATCTCCCGAGACGACGCTTCTGCTTCGACACCGCCCGGAGTTGCTTCCGGCCCATCTGCTGCCCCCTCTTCCGCTCCTGGAGCTCGCGCGCCTACGCCTTAGGCTGCGAGGCTCTCAGGCTTCAAGCTTAAGAAGCGGAGGGACTATGCTGTGGTGGACCAGTAAGTGTTCTCCTCCTGCCTTGTTCTTGCTTCTGCTGCTCATCCTTAACGCTTCTCCGTTGTGCAATTAGGCTGATGCCCGCGGTGAAGAAGAGGAAGGAGGACCAGGTGGTACTGCTCGAGACCAGATCGCCTCCTGCGGCCACGCCCCTCTCCATGGGTAAGGGCAGCGACAGTGCTTGTGTTTCTCCAACCCGATCATCCTCGCGATGCTTGGGGGAGCATACCCATGAGGAGTCAGCCCCAGTGGCCCTGATGGCTCCAGAGGTGTAAACGCCCGGCTTGGTCGCTGAGGTCCCTAGAGCTCAGGAGCTTCCGGCCTCCCAGGCCATGGTGACGACGTCGCCTCCTCCCACTTCTGCCGCACTGCTATCTCCAGGTCCTTCCGCCTCCCCTGACGTCCTGGCGCGCGCTCTTTCCGCGATGACCCTGCTGCGAGAAGATCTTCAGGGTGCCAACCCCCACCTGGTAGTCGGGCGCTTGGAGCTGGTCTTTGGCTGGCTTCAGTCAGACGTGTCCGTTCGGGCGGCGCTGAGCCAGGCGCCAGCGACCTCCGAGAAGGACAAGCAGGTCATTGCTCAGGCTTCGGCCGCTCACGAGGTGGTGCTGAAAGATGTCGAGGCCGCCCAGGATCGCTGCCGAGTGCTGGAGGACGAACTGAAGACTTTGCGCAGCGAGCGTGCGGAAGAAGCTCGAGGCCGCAAGGCGGAGGGGGAGAGGATGAAGGCCCAGGAAGATGCCATCAAGGGTCTCGACGCCGAGCTGGAGCAGTTGGTGAAGGCGCGGGCCGCGGAGTGCAGCCGGATGGAGAAGCTGGAGCAGAATGTGGAAGCGGAGAAGGCCGAACTTGACGCCAAGGCGAAGATCCTAGCCGAGGAACGCGCGGCCTTCGAGCTCCTCGAGGAGAGGTCTTGCAAGGCGCTGTGGTCGCTCTATGAGAAGGGCTTGGAGGAGCCGCTGGCTACCGCCAACGAGGGCCCCATCCAGCTTCTTCCTTATATAGTCGAGGCGCTTCAGGAAGTCGTGAGCGGTATCAGCCCCTTGGCAGAGGCGGAAGCCCGAGTTATTTCCTCAGCCGCGCTGACGCGCGTCTTCAGCCACCTTCATCTTTGCGATCCTGCCGCCCACCTTGACGAGCTGCTAGAGCCCGTGGACGCCGAGTGCTGGGCAGCTGCTGCTGAAGCCGTGAAGGGTCAGGTGGAAGCCTTGCTGAAGAAGTTCCGCGCCTTCGACCCCGCGCCCTCGACTGGTGGTGTTGCTGACCCTGCAACTCCGGCGGGTGGTGCAGGTGAGGGCAAGGAGGAACAGCACAGTCGTTGTAGTTGAACGCAAGGAGGAAGGCAAAGCACTACCTGTCCAGAGACCAGTATATTACCTGAGCGAAGTGCTGTCGACCTCCAAGCAGAACTACCCCCACTACCAGAAGATGTGCTATGGCGTGCACTTTACCACCAAGAAGTTGAAGCCTTACTTTCAAGAGCATCCGATCACTATGGTCTGCACGGCCCCACTAGCCGAGATCATCGGAAGCCGAGATGCCTCTGGCCGAGTGGCCAAATGGGCCATAGAGCTAACCCCCTACACCATCTACTATCAGCCCCGCACCGCCATCAAGTCGCAAGAATTGGCTAACTTCCTCGTCGACTGGGCCGAGACCCAGTACCTGCCGCCAGCGCCCGACTCCACCCATTTGTGGATGCATTTTGATGGCTCCAAGTTGCGCACCGGCTTGGGACCCGGCGTCGTCCTCACTTCTCCCAAGGGCGACCAGCTCAAATATGCGTTGCAAATCCATTTCGCCGCCTCCAACAACGTCGCCGAATATGATGCACTTATTCACGGGCTCCGGCTTGCCAAAGAACTTGGCATTCACCGGATCCTGTGTTATGGCGACTCTGACTTGGTGGTCCAGCAGTCATCTGGCGACTGGGACGCCAAGGATGCAAACATGGCAAGCTACCGCTTCCTCGCGGAGCAACTCAGCGGATATTTCGAGGGGTGCGAGTTCTTTCACATACCAAGAAATGACAACAACCAAGCAGACACCCTGGCACGAATCGGCTCAACCCGCCAAGCAATACCATCCGGCGTCGCCCTTCAGCGCCTCCTCAAGCCGTCTGTCAAGCCTTCACCAGAATTAGACTCCATCTTCATGCCGGCTCCCCCCGAAGAAGTCGGATCCGACTCAAGAGCCCCAGCAGGCGGCACGAGAATTCTTACAGGTGGCTCCAAGAACGCCGCAGTCGAAGCCGGCCCGGGGACTTTAGAACCCGGCCCGGACACTGCGGCGACCAGCCCGAAGACTCCAGAACTTGGCTCGGGGACTGCACAAGTCGGCTCTGGGACTGCACAAGTCGGCCTGGGGACTTCATCAATCCAGCAAGCAGCCGCGGACTCCAGCCCGCCGCCTCCCAGCCCCGCCCTCGTCCAAGTCGCAGTTCTGGCAGTTGAAGAAATAGCAGCACCCTCATGGGCCCAGCCCATCCTCAAATTCTTGGTGAGCAAAGAGTTGCCAACCGATGAGATCCTAGCCCGACAAGTACAACGCCGAGCAGCAGCCTACACCATAGTCAACTGAGAGCTGGTCAGACGCAGCGTCACGGCCGTCTACCAGCGCTGCGTCGAGCCAGAGCAAGGCCAGGCAATTCTCAAAGATATCCATCAAGGCGAGTGCGGCCACCATGCGGCTTCAAGAGCACTCGTCGCCAAAGCCTTTCGACATGGTTTTTTATGGCCGACTGCCCTAGAAGAAGCCAAGGAATTGGTCCAGAAATGCAAGGGGTGCCAGAAGTTTCGTTCGAAGCCGCATCAGCCGGCTTCTGCACTCAAGACCATTCCCATCGCCTGGCCCTTTGCAGTTTGGGGCCTGGATATGGTGGGACCATTCAAGACAGTGCGAGGAGGCCTAACTCACCTACTTGTCGCAGTGGACAAGTTCAACAAGTGGATAGAAGCAAAGCCCATCAAGAAGTTGAATGGTCCGACTGCCGTGAACTTCATCTCCGACATCACAATTCGGTACGGCATACCACACAGCATCGTCACCGACAATGGCACAAACTTTGCCAAAGGTGCCTTGGCCCGTTTCTGCGCGACACAGGGCATCCGACTAGACTTAGCGTCCGTTGCCCATCCACAGTCAAACGGCCAAGTGGAGCGAGCAAACGGCCTCATCCTGTCTGGCATCAAGCCTCGACTGTTCGAACCACTGGAGCGTTCGGCCGGCTGCTGGCTTGACGAGTTGCCAGCCGTCCTCTGGAGTCTGCGCACGACTCCAAACAAGTCACGTCAAGACGGCGTCGATCTGTTGGAAGAGGGCCGGCTGTTGGCACTCAGCCGGTCCAGCATCTACCAGCAGAGCCTGCGCCGATACTACAACAGGAAGGTCAGGCCGAGATCTTTCCAAGAGGGTGACCTTGTGCTCCGACTGATCCAGCGAACAGTCGGCCAGCACAAGTTGTCGGTGCCTTGGGAAGGCCCTTTCATCATTAGCAAAGTACTGGGCAACGACTCCTACTACCTAATCGACGCTCAGAAGCCCCGAGAACGCAAGAGGGACGACTCTGGCAAAGAGACGGAGCGGCCTTGGAATGCAAACCTCCTCCGAAGATTTTACAGTCAATGCAGTATGTACCATGCTACCTTTTGTATTTAAGTACCAAGACTCCGGGCCCCCTGAGACGAGCTCGGGGACCACCCTTTTTGTTATCTATATGATAAGAATTATGCCTTCGAGTATGATACCCTTTGTCTGCCACTTGGCACCGGGCTCGACTAGTCGGCCCGGGGACTCACCGTCTTGCGCTACGAAATGCTTCCTGCAGTTGGACAAGTAGTGTGTGGCGCCCAAGCCATCTCCTGTCAGAAGCCGCAGCTCGCAGAGCGATTGTCTGGCAGGCAGGAGTAAGGAAGAATGGACGCCCACATGAAAAATGGCCAAGGACTCAAAGCATAAACATAGCTTAAGCCGGCTTCCAGCCTCTCTTCACAAGCCGACTTTTGAGCAGTCGGCTCGCCGCCTTCTATTCAACTTGCTAAGAATCTATAAAACGGCTAAGTACTTGCCTTCCCAAAAGTAGCCAAACATTTGATCCAGCAGCAGTCCGCAGAGAGGCTGTCCGTCTGGCAAGACGCCAACTAAGGGAAGGTGGCAAAGGAAAAAGCCAAAAGAGCAATGAGCAAGAAAAGATAGAACTCGGACGAATATTTACATAACATAGGCCTTTGGCCAAATCTTCGAGCAGAAGTTCAAAATACACCCCGCGGGTGGAGTTGTGCGAATTAACAAGTTCTTCAAAGACTACTAAAACAGATAAAATAAAGACAAGGCAGAAGCCTAGGAAGCACCAGACGGGTTCGGAGGCTCGGAGGAGATGGCGGTGTCAGGGGTTGGGGCGGCCGGCTGGGCAGTCTCGGCTTGATCACCTCCGACGGCAGCCGGCTCGGTTGGGCGCGGCTCGTTGCTGGAGGCGCGATCGAGCTGAGGCTGGCCGTCCGCTCCGCCTCCTGGCGCCTCCGTCTCGCCTCCGTCCTCCGCCTCACCTTCCTCCTCGACGCTGGAGCCGATCACCTCCGCCGAGTCCTGGTCGTAGTATGGGTTCATCCCAAACCACTCCGGCGGTGCCTCCTCGCCGCCTTCAGCCCGCTCAAGAATGAAGACGCTGGTATCGGCGTACTCGGCGATCGCCGCGGCGCGCTTGACGAGGGCGTCTTCCGCGGCTGCCAGCTCCGGCTGGGCCTCTGCCCGGAGCATGGCCAGCTGGTCCAGGTAGCCCCGGATACCACGCCATGACAAATTCCAAGGCCTGGCGCGCTCCATCCCAGGCCGAGGAACCCTTCCAAGGTTCAAGACGGCCAGCTGCGACCTCCAGCCAATGGGCAGTCCGACTAGGAGTGCGTAGAGCCGGCATGTCTGGCCACAAGGCAGCAATCGCCTGGGCGCCGACACGTTGAAGACGGCGCAGCATCTGATGGGCCGGCCGCAAACGAGCCTCGATGCTCAGAAGCTGCTCATCAAGGGTCCGGGGGGCGTTGGTGGCAATCTTCGCACCATTTGCCCTTCGCGCCTCGCGATCAGCCTCGATGGCCTGAGTGGCAGCCTGTGTGTGTCCAGGGAAGAAGTCTACCAAGATGAAAAAGAAACAAGTCAAAAATCAGGAGTCAGCCCGACCCATAGTCGGCGGCCTAAAGAAAGAAAGCAAAGAAACTCACCATCAACGATGTCCTCAGTCTCATGGAAGCCGGAGGTCAGAATTGCCTCTTTGTCGGTCCAGGAGGAGCGCTCGCTTGCGAACTCGACCAGGAGGGCAGTCTCCTTCTCTTCCGCCTCCTTCTGCGTCTTCTTCAGCAGCTCCTTCTGCTCTGCCAACTGTGCGGCTAGCAGGTCGCGCTCTGCGACGAGCTTGCCGCACTCCTCCCCCTTGGCACGCAAGGCGGTGTTGGCTTCGCCCAGCTGTTGCTGAAGAACGGCGTTGGCCTCTGAAGAAAAAGAAGAAAGAGGACGTTAAGTCATTAAGAAAGAAGGTCGCCAGGAAGATCCGGCCCGACTGCTCAGCAGTCGGCCCGAATCTCGGGGACTACAGCCCGCGGGCGCGCCAGCGCGCCCCCACGAAGAAGAAAGGGAACTCACTCCGGCTCCCGACAAGTCGGCAGTCCGCTTGCCCAGCTCCTCAACATTGCGGTTGAAGGCGGTGGCCCGGAGGTTGTGATAATCCTATAATTTCAGACAAAGTAAATTCTTAGAACCCGCCAAATGGAGTTCCGAGCCACCTGCTCAGCAGCCGGCCCGGAACTCGGGGACTACACCCAGTGGGTGCGCTGGCGCGCCCCCACAGAGAAGAACAAAAAGACGGAAACAAAGAAAAACACTTACCCGGATGGCAGTCCACGACGCCAGGTGCGCCTTGGTGCAGCTCTGGATGGTGTCGCCCTCAGCTCGCAGCTTCGCCTGGACGTCCAGAAGCGCCTAGTTCAGGGGGGCCGTGCCGCCTCCTCGCACCCACCCAACGGGCGCGACGCTCATCGCCTCGGCGTCTGGAATTGCAGAGCTGGCGGCGCCAGTCTCCAAAGGGCGTGGCGCCGAAATCGCCTTCTCAAGACGGCGGCGCGCTGGCGAGCTGACTTGAAGGAGTAGCTTCACCACAGCCTCATCCTTAGTCGGCGGCACCGGCGGGTCCGCCGGCTGTTTATCACGTGCGCCCCCAGACAGCGGCGGGGGTGGCGGCAGCGCTACTGTGCCCGACATGGAGGCATCGCCGCCTCCCCTCTCGATGATCGGGAACTCGCCGCCGGCTCCCTCCGGCTGCGCCGTGAACTCCGGAGGCGGCCGCGCTAAATTTAGCGGAATGACAAACACCGCCGACTGGCGGTGCGCAGCTTCCTCAGCCTGCCGCCTTGCTGCGATGGCGGTCTCGGCCTCATCCAGTTTCTTCTGGGCGGAGGCGGCCGCCTTCTCGGCCTCCGCCTTCTCCAGGCGGGCGGCTTCTTCCTCGACGCGCTTCTCCTGCGCGTTCTGCTCCGTCGCCTCCTGGAGGTCGGCGGCGGGGTCAATCCGCCGAGTAGTGGTGGACGTCTCTGCCGACCCCATGGTGGAGGCGGCGGCGACCATCTCAAGGGTGAGGGGAGCCCTGGAATAGGGGAAGCATGAAAAAGACTTAGACAAAATCAACAAACAGAAAACAAGACAAAGGGCGGCGGCACTTACGCGGAGACCAGCAGCGGCTTCTTCACTTCCCTACGGAAGAGGTGGGCTTTTGCAGCCGCCTCACCACGCTTGGTCGCGGCGGCTGCCCCCTTTAACTTGTTCGGCCGGCCGCCAAGCGTACTCGGCACGGCGCGGTGCTTCCTCACACCGCTCTGACCATCCAGGACGGCGGAGGAACTCGCGCTGGGATGGCCGGCCTTCGGCTGGTGGCGTGGGGCGACTTCCCCCTGGGCATCGTCATCAGGCCAGTCAGCAAAGGTGGCCGAGGGCCTGAAGCCGCCTCCTCCTCCTCCTCCGCCTCCTCCTCCTTTGGCGTCGGCCTCCATCGCCGCCGCCCCCAAGTCGGGGTCGTCGACGTCGCTCTCCGCTCGGTCGGGGACAAACTGGTGGGCCGGCCCCGTGGTGCCGACTGAGGGCTGGATGAGAGGGTTCTGTTTCAAAGACTAAAGAAGATTAGAAGTCGGAGTCGGCTGCAAAAGAAAGTAAAAGAAGAAGAGAACGACTTACAACAGGCGGGGGGTTGGCGCGTGAGTACGGCTCCATGCCGAACTGTCAGTCCCCTGAGAGGCCGCAGTTCGCGATATAGTTCATTGTGTCCGCCACCTCCACGTGGGGCATGTCCTTGGAACACATCCCACTCGGATCCCGGTGGCCGCTCATCTGGCAGATTAGATGAGGTCGGCCCTGGAGAGGGAGAACTCGGCGCGCCACGAAGGCGGCCAGTAGGTCGGCCCTGGTCAGACCCTCCGACTGCGTCAGCACTCGGAGTCATGCGACGGTGGTGGCGCCAGCGGGAGTCAGCGTCTTGGCCCGGTGGGACCAGCTGGGGAGCCTTCCAGCCGGCGCGCCGGCTTCGTAAGCCGGCAGGTTGACCCAGTCGCCTTCTGGGGCGATGTTCTTCACATAAAAATAAGATCGCTGCCACATCTTCACAGATTTGATCAGCGTAATGGTGGGGAACGGGTTGTCGGCCCCCGTTCTCCGCATTGCGATGAATGCGCCGCACTGGGCTAGCATGTCGGCGACGTGCGTGCCGAGCTTGGACTGGAAGAATTCCCCCCACAGCTCTATGGTGAGGAGAACGCCGAGGTAGCCTTTGCACAGGGTGGCGAAGGCCGCCAGCTGCACCACCGTGTTCGGTGTGACGTGGTGCGGCTGGAGCCCGTGGAACCCCAAGAAGGAGCGGAAGAAACTGCTCGCTGGCAGCCCTAGGCCGGGCATGAGGTGCGAGCGGAATACGACCCGCTCTCCTTCCTCCGGCGCCGGCGATACCTCCCCTGTCGGCGCGGCGCGGGCCCGCACTAGGTCCTGGCCAGGGAGGCGACGCGTCTTGCGAAGGAGCTCGATATGGTCGTCGTCGACCTCGGAGCCGTCCCACACGCCGGAGCGCACGGCGGGAGGCGCGGCGGCGGAAGAAGAGCTCATTGTTGCGGGCGCGGCGTGGTCCGGCGCGGCAATGGCGAGAGGAAGAAGAAGCAAGAGGGAGCGGAAGGGAGTAGGGAAGATGGGCGCGCATGCCCTGCCACCCCCTCCACCCGCCTACTTATAGCCCCATGGGCTGAGAAGACGAGGGGGTGGTCGTGGGATTAACTGCGATCGGAGCACCACGCCCCCCACGATTTACCACACGAAGTTACTGCTGCACTTACTGCGCGGGGAGCCCAATCTCCCGCGCGGCCACAACGGATCCATTCGCATGCCAAGGCGCGGTAGTGGCTGGCCCGGCCTTAGGGCATGTCCCGTCGCGCGCGTGGGTGGTCAGACTGGCCCGGCCACGTGGCTCCGCGCGACGGATCCGCAACGAGCGGCAACCCGGAAGCTTGTCGGGCACGCCGCCTGGCCCCTGCTACGACTTTCAAACTCTTCGAAGGCAAGACGGCCTTCTGCGAGTCCGGCTCCAGATTGTCGGCCGAAAGGAAGACGGCGAGCTAGGCCCAAATTCAACCACCGGAGGGAAGAAAACTGATGACGCTCCTCGACATGTCTCCCTTGGCACCTCACCAGCTTCGGGGACTAATGTCGGAGTAATGAGTCACGGGTAGGCTAACCCGAGGCCCAGAACCTTTCAAGACTTCGGTGCAGGCTGCGCCCCTCAAGACCCTAGGACAGAAAGCCGTCTTTGGGAGTCGGCAGCAGCGCAGCCGACTACCTACTCTTGGCCGAGTCCCAGGGGTGACTTCGAAGTAAGCCGACTCCTAGCTGGCGGCTTCCAGAGAAGCCGGCTATGGGGAGTCGGCCTGCGACTCCAACCACCTCATGCCCTCGGCAGGAGGGACGGGATGCGGCGTGGCCTCGGCAAGGTCCACGCCCGTCCCTTACCGAAGGTAGGCATGACCACAGTGCGCCGTACCATCGGAGATCTCCGTCCGGCGCGGCATTGTTGCCATGCCAGCCTTGACATCAGCCCTAGCGGGCGGAACCTTGTGCCCACGATGGCCTGTCTGTACGACCCAGAGACGGCAGGACCCACGGGTCAGCGGGCGTCCCAAAGACGGCTAGAGTGCCACCAGTCGGACCCGCTGGGAGTCGGCCTCCAAGAGTCGGCTGGCCCCTCCCACGGGCCCCACACGCCATCAACCAGACAAGACGGGGAATGGCAACAGTGATCGCCCTTCAGGCGGTGGCACTGTTTCCACGACCCCACGACCAAGCCAACGTCATTAGAAGCACGACTACAGTAATCCGCAGCCTGCAAGACCCACCCGCGACGGACACGGCCTGACGGCCCCGTACCTGACAAGTCGGCGGGGCCCACCAGACGGCGGGGGCCCGGCAGTTAGCGGAGAAGACGGCGGCCTGAGAGACAGACGGCTGGGACCCGCGCCCAGCCGGATTACCATTGTACCCCTAGGGGTAGGCCTATATAAACCCCCCAGGGCACCCATGCAAAGGGTTCGAATCCATTAGCACTAGACCAGATCATATAGGAAGGAGAGAGCTGGCCTTGCCTTCTCCTACCTCCAGGAAACAGCTCAAGGAGTAACCGTGTACACACTTTGCCATAGTGATCATGCGGAGACCCCGTAGAGCAGCTGTAGGGGTGTTATCTCCTCGGAGAGCCCTGAAGCTGGGTAAGATTCGCCGGCGTGCATCTCTTCGCCTCATCCCGTTTCCAGGCACCGGCGACGTTCTACTCGCTTCCACCATGATAAGCCATCCCTTGGCATATGTCGCACCCAACCCCCGACATCCATTGTGGAGGAACATCGTATCCTGATGGGTACGGTGATTGAGAGGGTTTAGTCAGGCAAGAGCGGAATGACCAAAGCCTGCGGTAGCCTGCTGACAGGCTTTGAGGTAAGCGACGAAAATAAAAAGTCCTAGTATAGACAGTAGCCCCTAAGACACTGTCCGGTGTTCAGAAAGAAAAGTCGGACAGAGGATCAATTTATTTTCGCAGGAAACTAACTAAAGATGTCTTATATGAATAAGCAGGCATCGTTGCTGGCCGCAACCTCTCAGGCTGCAGAGGTCTCCGGACTAAAGCAGAGTCTGGAGCGGGCTGAAGAAGAGCTCGGCCTTGTAAAAAGGTAGCTGGAGAAAAAGCAAGGTATGTTGTGACTTGTTGTATATTCAGCAAGAATGAATTATGTGTACTGACTGTAGTGCCATAATATTTGTAGGAGCGACAACCAAGGTCGAGGTCCTTAAAAAGGCCCTGGCCGAGGACAAGGAGGGAGCTACCAAGGCACAAGCCGCTCGTAAGAAGCACGAGGCCAGGCTTGATGAGGTCCAGCAAGAGCTCCAGGATGCCGTGAAGAAATGTGAGACCTTGGAGCGCGATGTTTCGGCTCAAGAGACTGAACTCACCAAGGCTCTCCAAAGCGCAGAAGCAGCCCGGGTTGAAGCCCAGGGCGCCCTCCAGGAGATCCAGGAGGCCAAGAAGATCGTTGTGGGTAAGGCGTTTAGTATGCAAAGCAAGTATGTGAAGAAGAAGTATCTCTTACTAACCTGGATTTGGAGTTCTCCAGGGGCGTTTGCGGATCTGCCGTGGAGTGTTTTTGACGATGCGGAATTCTTCCGAGACGAAGAATGGAGCTCAACGGAGAAGCTGTTCTAGTCGCAATACCTAGCGCCAGAACATCCGGTGCCCTTTAGCGATCAGCTAAAATAGCTGGTCGAGAGGCATAGGGTGGCCGAACTGGCCATGAAGGATTTAATAATCCGGTTGTGGCCTGCCGAAGCTATACCCAGCAGCTACTTCGGGCTCGTGAAGCGGCTGGTGAATGTCTGCCCTCGGCTGGACGTCGTCAAGCGGTCAGTCTGCATCAAGGGCGCGCGCATGGCCTTCGCCCGCGTCAAGGTGTGGTGGGCGAAGATGGACGCCGTCAAGCTTGTGACCGAGGGACCGCCTGAGGGCAAGGAGCACCGCACGCCCGAGCAGTATTTTGAAGACGTCATGGAGGGCTCTCGTATTGTGGCGATGCAATGAGCGCAAGACATTATTTTTGAATGAATACATTCATGTTGTCTCTGCCTTGTATGATGAAACAAAGTCGTTATGTAATATAATGTTTGTTTATAAAAGTTCACCTCCTGTGTGTCCATGTTGTGTGAAATCTGAGAGTTGGCCAGTCATTGGATTTTGCCCCCACGTAGGTAGTACGGGGGTGTTCAGGATGTAATCTAAACACTCTTGATCCAATTGTTTGGTCCTTGAAGGAGGTGTTTAGCGCAACGAACCAGGCAATCGGACTATGCGGCTTTAGCACCCTCACTTAGCCATAGGAGTTTGACAATAAAAATATAGGCGCAACCCCTAGTGTCCGAAGTAGGATGCTGTAAACACCTGATCGGGTAAGTACCGATCCCTCGCGTAATGCGGAAAAAATCTCTAAAGATTTGAGACCTCCGAAGAGTTGACCGGCTCTCGCCGCATCATGATGGTCAGTTTTCCGCTTTCTCTACTGAGGTGCTCATCCGGGTAAACCAGGGCACAATCGCAGTAGTTCTCCCTTTACTACCCTAGCCGACATAACGGAATGTAAGGTAGCAAGCACAGGAGCCGGGCAACCCAACTATTGACCAAAGACATGATTCGGAGCCAATGCATGTAGTGCTAAATTTGGGGTGCCGAACTATACTGTAAAAGTGTTCGGACTTTGTTGTCGTATTGCGGGGCGCTATGAAGCCCCTGGAAAATTGAAACGTACCAAAGTGTACGGGTGCTATTTTATAAAGTTATCAAAGAAGAAAAGAAGAAAGGGTAGTAAGCTAGAGCCGTAGAATTTGGGCCGCAAACTTTTTCCATTATAATTTGGTTAATACATCAAAGCGCATTCGTACAAGTAGTGCAATAAGCAACATGCTATTTAATATGCCGCAACCAAGGGAGAGCTGCGTGTGGGTCCTAAAAATAGGTAGAGTAGTCATTTAAAGAGACCACCTGGAAATTCCCCTATACGTCCATGCTTACTGTCGTCTTGGTGTATTTATCCTTCGAAAGGACCTGTGGTTAGGCCATCAAGGAAGGCCTGTGGAAAAGAAACCTGAAAATCAGAAAAAGGAAACAGCGAAAGTATGTGTGTCTGGGGGCGGTCGAGCTGTATTTTGGATGACAAGCTAGTTATGCCTCCGTCTATGCCCATGGTATTTTGAGTGCGTAGTTATGTACGCGTGGTACGAATGCCGCCACTTGATCGGGACTGGGACGGAGGCCGAATTGCTAGTCAAGCTCTTGATGAGTCGAGCTGTCCTGCTGCAGAATAGTCCGGACTCTCTTGACAGTGTCCGGGAGCTCGGCCACCGAATTAAGGTTCTGCTTGAAAAGGCCGCTATGTACTTCTGCTGCTAAGGCAGCGGTGTGCTCCTCGGTGCGGAGGGAGCGTTCCATGTTTCCATTAACTGTTATGACGCTGCGTGGTCTGGGCATCTTGAGATTGAGATAAGCATAGTGTGGCACCACGTTGAATCGAGAAAATGCGGTTCGTCCAAGCAGTGCGTGATAGCCGCTACGAAAGGGGACGATATCAAAGATTAACTCTTCACTTCGGAAGTTGTCCGGAGATCCGAAGACAACCTCTAGTGTGATTGAGCCCGTACATCGGGCCTCTACACCTGGTATGACTCCTTTAAAGGTAGTCTTTGTGGGCTTGATCTGTGATGGATTAATGCCCATTTTGCGCACTGTATCCTGATAGAGCAGGTTGAGGCTGCTGCCACCGTCCATGAGGACTCGCGTCAGGTGGAATCCATCAATTATTGGGTCAAGGACTAGTGCGGCCGAACTATCGTGATGGATGCTGGTCGGATGATCCCAATGATCGAAGGTGATCAGGCATGACGACCATGGATTAAATTTTGGGGCGACTGGCTCCACCTCATAGACGTCCCTGAGCGCGCGTTTGTGCTCCCTCTTGGGGACGTGGGTAGCGCATATCATGTTCACTGTTTTGACCTGAGGGGGAAACTTCTTCTGTCCCCCCGTATTTGGTGGCCGGGGCTCCTCGTCATCGTCCTCGCTTTGCGATCCCTTCTCCTTGTTCTCGGCATTTAACTTGCCGACCTGTTTAAAAACCCAACAATCTCTATTGGTATGATTGGCTGGTTTGTCTCGGGTGCCATGGATCTGGCACGGACGGTTGAGTATGCGGTCCAAGCTGGATGGTCCCAGGTTGTTTCTTTTATATGGCTTCTTCCGCTGACCGGACTTGGAGCCATTGAATCCAGCATTGACTGTAGTGTCATCAGTTTTATCACCATTGCTTCGACATTTATGCGTGTTGCGTCGGAGCTTGTCGTTGTTGTTTTTACCTCGGAGGTGCCCGCTTCGCTTGCCGTGTTTTTGCTATGGGTCGGCCAACTATCCTCACCCGCACAAAGCGGGTCATGAGTGCCAGAGGGATGCCATGGACTTCGGCTTTTCTTGGCCGAGGTTGCGGGCGAGCTATTCGTCGCAGATGTTATGTTTAAAGGTCGCTAGGGATTCGGCATCCGGACAGTCAATGATCTGGTTCTTTTTAGTTAGGAACCTAGTCCAAAATTTCCTGGCTGACTCTCCGGACTGTTGAACTATGTGGCTTAAGACATCGGCATCTGGTGGCCGGACATATGTACCTTGGAAGTTGTCGTGGAAGGCGTCTTCCAAATCCTCCCAGCTGCCAATAGAGTTTTCAGGCAGACTATTTAACCAGTGCCGAGCTGGCCCTTTGAGCTTTAATGGGAGGTATTTGATGGCGTGGAGGTCATCTCCACAGGCCATATGGATATGGAGAAGAAAATCCTCGAACCACACAGCGGGATCAGTTGTTCCATCGTCTGATTCAATATTCACGGGTTTAAACCCTTCTGGGAATTCATGCTCCGTTACTTCGTCAGTGAAGCGAAGAGGGTGTGCGGCTCCTATATATCGGGCCACATCGCGACGTAGCTCCGATGGAGTCCGTCTACGATTTTTGGCCCAGGCGTGACTAGGCTTGTCACGTCCGAATAGATAGCCGTCATTGCGTGTCGGGGCACGTCCTCGCAATCCGTAGATCGATCTGGTATGTCCTGCTCTACTGTCCAGGTCCTGCCAAAGGTCATATGTATAACCCCGAGCTGTTTTATCTCTGCTTTTACGGTGAGGTGGGGCGGGCTGGTGTTCGTCTTGAGTTGCCGCTTTGTCCCGACCACATGGTGGTCGGTCAGCCGCATTGCTCGATGATGGTACGAGCTCCGGCGCCTCATCATCGAACTGAGGTAGCAATTTGCACTTCGGGTAACTTTTGGCTGGGCGCTTGAGGCCGTATTCTTCGCATGCTAGGACATTAGTCCGTCTATCGTTGAGAAGATCTTGGTCAGCTTGAAGCTGTTGCTGCTTCTTTTTCAGGCTCCTTGCAGTGGCCATTAGCCGGCACTTAAAGCGCTCCTGCTCGAGAGGTTCCTCAGGCAGGATAAAATCTTCGTTGTCGAGGCTCACCTCATCCTCGGAGAGAGGAAGATAATTACTGTCCTCTGAGTCATCATGTATGGCCTGCTCATTAGGGCTAACTTGCCTGTTTTGCCGTTCCTCCTGTTCGTAAGTTATCTCAACAGGGTCTTCATTATCTTCGGCATCGTCCGGAGTATTGTTTTCTCCCGTGCAAGTATTGTTGTCTTTTCCACGACGTGACTTAGAGCGGCGCTGCTGACGCCGGTGTTTTGGTTGTATCACAGGAGGTTCATCCTCAATTGGATCTTCTTTGTCATCGTCGTTAGTTCTTTTAGGTGTATCCACCATGTACACGTCGTAAGAAGAGGTGGTCGTCCAGCGTCCAGTAAACGGCAGGTTTTAGCCCTGCTCCTCATCGGGATCGTCGTCCATACCGTCGATGTCTTCGGAGCCGTAATCGAGCATGTCGGTTAAATCTTCGACAGTGGCTATGAAGTGGGTGGTGGGTGGGAAGCGAAGTTCTCCGTCATCAGCCTCCAGTTTGAACCGGATATAATTCGGCTGCGAGCCCCCCCTCCCCCCGCTAAGGATAGTGCTTTCAACGAGTTTAACACGTCGCCCAAAGGCGAGTGCCGAAAAATGTCCGCGGAGCTGAATTCGACGATCGAAGACTGATCGAGCTCGACGCACATGGATGCACATGGTTCGGAACCTGTAGCCAGGAACGAGTCCGAGGCTCCGGTGACACAGATTCCACTCGAGGTTGGGTCTGTGTGCGGCTCTGACGCCACTGGGACTGCGGCATCTATGGCGGGGTTGAGCTTCCCGTCTTCGGATGGCGCGATCTGCTCCAGATCTAAGGCCAGAGCAGTTACAGGTGGTCTTTAATCCATCAAAGATCAAGTCTCTGTGGATATCTGCGACGTAGTTCAAGCTTCCGAATCTGACTTGGCGGCCAGGTGAGGGAGTCCTGGATTAGGGGTCCTCGGACAGCCGGACTATATATTTTGGCCGGACTGTTGGACTATGAAGATACAAGATTGAAGACTTCGTCCTGTGTTCGGGTGGGACTCTCCTTGGCGTGGAAGGCAAGCTTGGCAATTCGGATATGTAGATCTCCTCCCTTGTAACCGACTCTGTGTAACCCTAGCCCCCTCCGTGTCTATATAAACCGAAGGGTTTAGTCCGTAGGACAACGAAAATCATAATCATAGGCTAGCTTCTAGGGTTTAGCCTCTACGATCTCGTGGTAGATCAACTCTTGTAATACTCATATCATCAAGATCAATCAAGCAGGAAGTAGGGTATTACCTCCAACGAGAGGGCCCGAACCTGGGTAAACATTGTGTCCCCCGCCTCCTGTTACCATCCACCTTAGATGCACAGTTCAGGACCCCCTACCTGAGATCCGCCGGTTTTGACACCGACATTGGTGCTTTCATTGAGAGTTTCACTGTGCCGTCACCATAAGGCTTGATGGATCCTTCGATCATCGGCAACGATGCGATCCAGGGTGAGGTTTTTCTCCCCGGACAGATCTTCGTATTCGGCGGCTTCGCACTGCGGGCCAACTCGCTTGGCCATCTGGAGCACATAGAAAGCTACGCCCCTGGACGTCAGGTCAGGTTTGGAAGCTTAAACTATACTGCCGACATCCGCGGAGACTTGATCTTTGACGGATTCGAGCCCATGTCAGGTGCGCTGCACAGTCACGGCGAGCATGACTTAGCTCTGCCGTCGAACGGTGTTCGGGAGATCACACATGTGGCTACTCCGGCTGTCAATCCGGAGCAGATTGCGCCGTCTGAGGGCGGGTGGATGGACCCCGCCATGGAGGCCGCGCACTCAGCGGCGATAGAGCCGGATACTGACTTTACCTCCTACGAGACCCGTGTTGCCGGACCCTTGGATTCGTCCCCGGCCATGTGGGTCCAAACCGCCTGCATCCGTGCCTACCGAATCTTATTGGGCGCCGATCATGGAGTTTTCCTCAGCGGTTATCTTTCAGCACTCGCCCCTGGGCGACGTGCTGAATTCATTAAGGTCTCTCTCCTTGTCGGAAGGCCCTTGGTTGAACTATGCCTGGCTTAAGTGGGAAGCGGACGACGAAGAAATTCGTTCCCCACCGACCACCCACTTAATAGCCACTGTCGATGACTTAACTGACATGCTTGATTTCGGCTCCGAAGACATTGACGGTATGGAAGACGATGTAGGAGAAGAACAGGAACCACCGCCCACAGGGCGCTGGACTGCCACCTCAACATATGATATATACATGGTGGACACCCCCAAGGAGGGCGATGGCGATAAGGCAACAGAGGATAATCCCCTCGAGAAGCAATCTAAGCACCGGTGTCAACGACGCCACTCTAAGCCCCGCCACAGCAAAAGCGGCGATACCGGCACAAGAAACAATAATGCTACGGATAGTGCCGAAGATGAAGACAATCCCCTCCAGCAAGGCCTCGAGCAGGAGGATGGGCAAGCTAGCCCTAAGGAACAAGCAGCAGACGGAGAATCAGAGGATGACAATTATATGCCTCTCTCCGAAGACGAGGTGAGCCTCGGCGACGAAGAATTTATCGTGCCTGAGGATCCCGCCGAACAGGAGCGCTTCAAGCGCCGACTTATAGCCACGGCAAAAAGCCTGAAGAAAAAGCAACAGCAGCTTGACCAAGATCTGCTAGCAGATAGATGGACTGAGGTCATGGCGGTCGAGGAATACAAACTCGGGCGCCCAACCAAATGTTACCCAAAGCGCAGGTTGCTACCCCAACTCGAGGAGGAAGCATTAAAGCCCACGCTTCCAGCGTATGATGCGGCTGACCGGCCACCTCATGGCCGAGACAAAGCGGCATATCAGGCTGAAGTCCAGCCGCACTCCGCCGCCAGTCAAACAACAATACCAAGGCCCGGGGTAACACGCAGGACCTGCAAGACGTATTGGAAAACAAAGCAGGACAGGCAAGATTGATCTACGGATCACGCGAACGCGCCCCAACGCGTGACGAGGACCGTCACTCTGGATATACAAAAAGCAAATCCGGCCGGGCTGAATACAGCAGACAAGACTCGTACGAACTGCGCCGTGATATAGCCCGGCACAGAGGCGCCGCACACCCCCTATGCTTCACTGATGAAGTAATGGATCACGAATTACCAGAAGGATTTAAACCCGTGAACATTGAATCATAAGATGGTACAACAGACTCCGCGGTATGGATTGAAGATTTCCTCCTCCACATCCACATGGCCCGCGGTGACGATCTACATGCCATCAAGTACCTCCCATTAAAACTCAAAGGACCTGCTCGGCATTGGCACAATAGCCTGCCGGCAAACTCCATTGCCAGTTGGGAGAATTTGGAGGACGCATTCCATGACAACTTTCAGGGCAGTTATGTGTGACCACCGGATGCCGATGACTTGAGCCACATAACCCAACAGCCAGGGGAATCAGCCAGGAAATTCTGGACTCGGTTCCTAACTAAAAAGAACCAAATTGTCGATTGTCCGGACACCGAGGCCTTAGCGGCATTTAAGCATAACATCCGCGACGAGTGGCTTGCCCGACACCTCAGCCAAGAAAAGCCGAAGTCCATGGCAGCCCTCACGACACTCATGACCCGCTTCTGTGCGGGCGAGGATAGCTGGCTGGCTCGCAGCAACAACACATCAAGAAACCCTGGCAATTCAGATGCCAAAGATAGCAACGGCAGGCAACGTCGCAATAGACACAAGCGCCGCAATAACGACGACAACTCTGAAGACACGGCAGTTAATGCCAGATTCAGTGGCTCTAAATCCGTTCAGCGGAAAAAGCCATTCAAAAGAAGCAATCTGGGCCCGTCCAGCTTGGACCGCATACTTGATTGTTCGTGTCAAATTCACGGCACCCCCGATAAACCAGCCAACCACACCAACAGAGAATGTTGGGTGTTCAAACAGGCCGGCAAGTTGAATACCGAAAACAAGGAAAAGGGGTTGCATAGCAACGACGAGGATGAGCCCCAGCCGCCGAACACGGGAGGACAGAAGAAGTTTCCTCCCCAAGTGAAAACGGTAAACATGATATACGCAACCCATATTCCCAAGGGGGGAACGGAAGCGTGCACTAAGGGACGTCTATGCGATGGAGCCAGTCGCCCCAAAGTTCAACCCATGGTCTTCTTGTCCGATCACCTTCAATCGCAGGGACCATCCCACCAATATGCGTCATGGCGGTTCTGCCGCTTTGGTCCTTGACCCCATCATTGACGGATTTCACCTCACCCGAGTCCTTATGGATCGTGGCAGCAGCCTGAACCTGCTCTATCAGGACACAGTGCGCAAAATGGGTATAGATCCCTCGAGGATCAAACCCACCAAAATCACCTTTAAAGGTGTCATCCCAGGTGTAGAGGCCTGTTGCACGGGCTCAATCACACTGGGACAACTTCTGAAGCGAGGAGTTAATATTCGATATCGTCCCCTTCTGCAATGGCTACCACGCACTGCTCGGATGAACCGCATTTGCCAGATTCAATGCGGTACCGCATTATGCATACCTCAAGCTCAAAATGCTAGGACCTCGCGGGGTCATAACAGTCAATGGAAACACAGAATGCTCGCTCCGCACAGAGGAGCACACTGCGGCTCTCGCAGCAGAAGCGGAAAGCAGCCTTATGAGGCAAACCGCCAATTCGGCAAAAAAGATCCCGGACACCTTCAAGCGAGTCCGGAGTACCCTGCAAGAGGATTGCCAGGCACCTTTAGAGCTCGCCTAGCAATTCGGCCTCCATCCTAGTCCCAATCAAGCGGCGAAATTTGCGTCGCGTGCACATAATTACGCACTCAAGATACCATGGGCATAGGCGGAGGCACGGCCATGGCACGGCCCACAATGCGGCTCAACCACTTCAGGACCCATATACCTTTAACATTTTCTCTCTTCCAGGCCCCTATTCTTTGAAGGCCTCCCTGATCGTCTGATTATCGGACCCGTCACGAGAAGGAAACACCAAGGAAGCAAGAAGCTTTGACGTACACGGGAATCCTCAGGTGGTCTCTGATAACAATCGATATACCTATTTTGCATACCCACACGCAGCTTGACCTTGGGTAGGACATGTCAAATAGTCCTATTTTTTACTTATTGCACTACATGTATGCATACGCTTTGACATATCATTTAAATAACAATGTAGAGCGTTAGCTCATTATTGCATTATCTTTTTTTCCTGTCTACTTATTTACGACAAATCGCACCCGTACATTCTGATACCTCCAGTGCGCCAGGGGCTTCAGTGTACCCCATAAAAAGGCATGAAAAGTCCGAACACTTTCGACAGTGCGGCACCCCGAACTTATAGCGTTATATGCATCAGCTTCGAATCATGTCTTGGGTCCATAGTTGGGTTTGCCCGACTCCCATGTTTTGGTACCTTATGTTCCGCTATATTGGCTAAGGTAGCACTGGGAGAACTACTATGATTGTGTCCCGGTTCTTCCGGACGAGCACCTTAGTAGAGAAAGCCGAAAACTGACTGGCATGATGCGGCGAGAGCTGGTCGCTGTTCGAGAGGTCTCAAATCCTTAAAGATTTTTTCCGCTTCGGGCGAGGAATCGGCCTTGTCCGATTTAGACGTACATAGCGCCCCAAGTTCGGCCTTCCGAATACTAGGGGCTTCGCCAAAATTTAAAATTGTAGACTTTTATGGCTAAGTGAGAGTGATAAAGCTTTATAGTCCGATTGCCTAGCTCGTTATGCTGAACACCTCCTTCGAAGGACCCAAAACTGGGATAAAGAGTGATCAGTTTATCCCGAATACCCCAGTACTAGTTACGTGGGGGCAGAAGCCGACGACTGGCCAACTCTCAAATTTTATAAACGCCCGCACAGAAGGTAATATCTTAAATAAACAAGCGTACATAACGCACATGAACTCGTTTCATTCAAATATTACATCCTTAGAACATTCCTCTGCCATAAGACGAGCACCCTTCAGGACACTGTCATAATACTTTTTGGGGTGGCGATACTCCTTGCCCTCCGGCGGACCCTCCTTCACCAGCTTTTCGGCGTCCATCTTCGCCCAATGCACTTTCGCCTAGGCAAAAGCCCCGCGCGCACCCTCAATGCAGACGGACCACTTTATGACTTCAAACCAAGTGCAGGCGTTCACAAGCCGCCTTACCAGGCCGAAATAGCTGCCAGGCAGGGGCTCGCCAGGCAAATCCGGACTACGAGGCCCTTCATGGCCAGTTTGGCCGCCTTGTGAAGCTCGGCCAGTTGCTTCAACTGGTCGCTCAAGGGCATCGGATGTTCGGTCCCAGTATACTGAGACCAGAACAACTTCTCCGTTGAGCTCTCTTCCTCGACCCGGTAGAACTCCACGGCATCCGACACACTGCTGGGTAGATCTGCGAACACTCTCGGAGAGCTCCGAATTCGGGTAAGTAAAAGGAAAGTTTCTTTCACATACTTGCTTTGCAAAATGAATGCCTTACCCGCCACTATGTTCTTGACTGCCTCAATTTCATGGAGGGCCTTTTGGGCTTCGGCCTTGGCACTTTGTGCATTCTGGAGGGCCTTCGCAAGCTCGTACCCTTGTGTCTTAGAGTCATGCTCCAAGGACTCGTACTTCTTGATGAACTCCTGGAGCTCTTGCTGAACCTCGCCTATTCGGGCCTCTTGCTTCTCGCGTTTGGCTCGCTCTTGGGCCACTTTGCCTTCAGCCTCGGACAGCGCCTTCTTCAAGGCCGCCACTTCGGTCATGGCCCCTAGCAAAATTCATGACGATCCTGCGATCTAACAATCACTTTCCTATTTCTTTATCAACAAACAGACGAGGTATTATTTACCTTTGTTCTCTACGAGCTGCCTCTTGGTAAGGCCGAGCACTTCCTCAAACCGCTCAAGGTCCCGCTTTAGTGGGGAGACCTCCGCCGTGCGAGCGGTGGCGGCCAGCAGCGAAGCCTGATTATTCACATAGACATATTTTGATTGGACTCCTGTGATTACTATTTGATCCTCTGTTCGGCCTTTCTTCACGAACACCAAACAGAGCATCAGGGGCTACTGTCTATGTTGTAACGTTTTCTCATAACTTGATTACTTACCTCAAAGCCTGTTAGGAGGCTGGTTTAGGCTTCAGTCAGTCTGCTTTTGGCGGACCGAACCTTCTTGACCACCGCACTCATGATAGTGCGGTGCTCTTCGTCACTGGAAGCGCCACGAAGCGCTTCCAGCAAATTGTCCGATGCCTCTAGATGGACAGAGGCCATCGGCATAGACGGCTTGCCCCCCTTGGCAAGGGGTCACCTGACAGAATCCGGAACCATTGGAGGTTCAAGCGTAGAATTCGACTGGGGGTTAGACTTGCTGCCCCCGGCATTAGGACACATGGGAGTCTTGCCCCTCGTGCGCCCAGCGCCTGGAATGTCGCCTTGGGGCGCCTCCGGAGCTGTCTCCCCTTGGTTCAGTGCCCTTTGAGACAACACCTCGGCATCGTCCGTAGGGCGGGGAGAGGAGGCGGTCGGGAGTGAATCGATGTTCATCTCCGACGATCCCAAAGACTCGTCTGAAGAGGATACGTTGATATGGGCTTTGGATGGACTGCATGATTATGTTCGGCATGATAAGAAGCAATAAAATAAAACATACCAAGAATTATTATGGTATCCGGATACTTACGACTTCGCCAGGGGCTTGACCCTGGGTAACCACTCCTCGTCACTAAAAGCGGCCGCCGTAGAAGAGTTCGGAAGGAGAGTCCTTCCCTTCTTGGACCCTTTGGCCTCCCTTGACGGGGCGGCCTTCCTTTTCTTGTCTCCCCCGGCTGGGGGGAGAACTTTCCTCTTCCTCCTTCTCGTTTTCGTGGGAGGAGGGCACCTCGGTGTTATCGGACGATGTGTCCGATATGACCTTGCGCCGGAGACCTTTCCTGGTCCCCGTGGCCTTCTTCTTGGCCTTCTTCTCCGGCGCCTCATAGGGCGCCGGAACCAGCATCTCCGTTAGGAGAGCCCTTGCTAGATCTTCGGGCAGTGGGGCCGGACAATCAAACTGCTCCGTTGTCGCGACCCAATCATGTTAAATGGCATGGAGGCTTAGATCACTCGTATGATTATACTGGGAAAGGGAACATCTCATGAGATACAAGGAGTTTACCAGATTAGCATGGTGCTTCGCGCTAAGCCCGCGATCCTCGGTAAGGGGAGGAGGTACCTTGGTGGACTTGAACAGCACCTTCCAAATATCTTGGTTTGTCGTGTCGAAGAGCTCTCGCAGCGTCTGGTGCTTAGCCAAGTCGAACTCCCATAAATTGAATGACCGTCTTTGACACACGAGGATCCGGCGGAAGAGCATGACTTGGACCACGTTGACAAGCTTGATTTTCTTGCTTATCATGTTTCTAACACATTTCTGGAGTCCGGTCAGCTGCACCGATGAACCCTAGGATAGGCCCTTCTCTTTCCAGGAGGTGAGCCGCATGGGGATGCCGGATTGAAATTCGGGGGCCGCCACCCAGTTGGTGTCGTGCGGCTCGGTGATGTAGAACCACCCCGATTTCCACCCCTTTACAGTCTCCACATAGGAGCCTTCGAGCCAGGTGACGTTGGGCATCTTGCCCACCATGGCGCCTCCGCACTCCGCTTGCTGGCCGACCACCACCTTCGGTTTAACATTGAAGGTCTTCAGCCACAGGCCAAAGTGGGGCTTGATGCAGAGGAAGGCCTCGCACACGATGATAAACGCCAAGATGTTGAGGATGAAATTGGGGGCCAGATCATGGAAGTCCAGCCCGTAGTAGAACATGAGCCCGCGGACAAATGGGTGGAGGGGAAATCCCAGCCCACGGATGAAATGGGTAAGGAATACAACCCTTTCGTGAGGTTTGGGGGTAGGGACGATCTGCCCCGCGTCTGGGAGCCGGTGCGCGATATCTGCGGCCAGGTATCCGGCTTCCCGAAGCTTCGTAATGTTCTCCTCTGTAACGGAGGAGACCATCCACTTGCCTCCCCCTCCGGACATGTTTGGAGTGGTTTTGTGGAGAAAATGCAAACTTGGGCGCTGGAGCTCAAGTGCGCGAAAGGGATGGGCAGGGAAGAAGAAGGCGTGGATGAAAAGCAGGAGTCCTTGTCCCTTTATAAGGGCGGAAGGAATTGTGTACCTCCCCAGCTGTCTGGTGAACTCGCTTATTCCCCAAGCACCATGATTGATGGCACGGTTGGGTTACCCACACCCGTATTGATGAGGATCCCGTGATAAGGGGACATGATCTCTGCTTCGACAAGACGTGCCAAGAAAACCGCCTCGCAATATGTGCAGTAGCTGGTTGAGAAAAACGGTTTGAATAATGACCGAGCCATGGCGTGATGGTTGTCAGCAGATTTGATTTGTGGAAATATTGTACTCTCTACAGTGGTGTGTGGAATAATGACCGAGCCATGAGCCGGACAATATCCTTGTGTTCAAAATCATCTATGGAGTATTCGGAGGAAGAACCCGCCTTGCAATGCCGAAGACAATCTGCGCGCCGGACTCATCGTCATTGAAGCCCGGTTCAGGGGCTACTGAGGGAGTCCTAGATTAGGGGGTCCTCGGACAGCCGGACTATATACTTTGGCCGGACTGTTGGACTATGAAGATACAAGATTGAAGACTTCGTCCCGTGTCCGAGTGAGACACTCCTTGGCATGGAAGGCAAGCTTGGCAATTCGGATATGTAGATCTCCTCCCTTGTAACCGACTCTGTGTAACCCTAGCCCCCTCTGGTGTCTATATAAACCAGAGGGTTTAGTCCGTAGGACAACGACAATCATAATCATAGGCTAGCTTCTAGGGTTTAGCCTCTATGATCTCGTGGTAGATCAACTCTTGTAATACTCATATCATCAAGATCAATCAAGCAAGAAGTAGGGTATTACCTCCATCGAGAGGGCCCCAACCTGGGTAAACATTGTGTCCCCCGCCTCCTGTTACCATCCGTCGTAGACGCACAGTTCGGGACCCCCTACCCGAGATCCACCGGTTTTTACACTGACACCAGGGCATAGCTATTGATCTGCTACAGATGGCCAAGCGAGTTGGCCCGCAGTGCGAAGCCGTCAAACACAAAGATCTATCCGGGGAGGAATACTTCTCCTTGGACAGCATTGTTGTAGATGACTGAAGGGGCCATCAGACCTTTTGAGGACGGCACAGTGGAACTCTCAATGAAAGCACCAATGTTGATGTCAAAACCGGCGGATCTCGGGTAGGGGGTCCCGAAATGTGCGTCTAAGGTCGAAGGTAACAGGAGACAGGGGACACAATGTTTACCCAAGTTCGGTCCCTCTCTATGGAGGTAATACCCTACTTCCTGCTTGATTGATCTTGATGAATATGAGTATTACAAGAGTTGATCTACCACGAGACCATAGTGGCTAAAACCTTAGAAGTCTAGCATGTATGATTATAATTATTGGCCTCTACGGACCTAGCCCTTCGGTTTATATAGACACCGGAGGGATCTAGGGTTACGTAAGATCAATTACAGTGAAAGGAATCTTCATATTTAGACGCCAAGCTTGCCTTCCATGCCAAGGAGAGTCCCATCTGGACACGGGAGAGAGTCTTCGGTCTTGTATCTTCACTGCCCGTTAGTCCGGCCCATGTCCAACAGGCCGGACGCCCGAGGACCCCTTAGTCCAGGACTCCCTCAGGGGGCGGGAAAAGAGGGGGGCCGTTAGGGTTTAACAGCCAGTGGGCCAAACCCCCTCTTTGCCGTCTGCTAGCGGACGGCAAAGAGTTGGCTAATGGCAAAGCCACCCTGCCGTCTGTTTTCTGCTAGCTGATGGCAAAGCTACTCTTTGTCGTCTGCTAGCAGACGACAAAGATGTGGCAGAAAGAAAATCTTCTTATTCCAGTAGTGATGAGGCTTTGATTTCCAAAAACTCTGCAGATATACAACGTCTCCTGAGGCTCGATAGCTCCTGAATCGTCAGGAAGGAAGCCCTGGAAGGTACCTCTAGAAACGTGCGCCCTTGCGACATTGGAGACTACCACAAGCACGTCAAGCTAAGTTACCATAACCACACCTAGTAGAAACACGGGAATCACGGCACAATATCAAAATAGCAAGCATAGCATAGTGGCGCAAGTGCCATGGTTCATTACACGCCCCAGCGGGGCCCTCTACTTTTTTCAAATGCAGGAGAAAGGAAAGGTTAAACAAAAGCGGGTCTCACGGCTACAGAAGCTCCTGAGGCCAGGCTCCAGCGGCGCCCGAGCTCAGTCCGAGTCTTACTCCCGCTTCACCGGAGCACGGAGACGAGACGACTCGCCGCCACTGTTGGTGCTGTCACCGAAGGAGGAGCCGCCATTGCTGCAGGTATCACAGCCGTCGCCAAGGGCAAGCCCACCCTCGTCGTCGTCACGGCTGTCGCCAAGGGCAAGCTCATTGTCGCCGCTGCCATCCTCCGGGCTGCACCCCGCATGATGGTCGTCTTCCCCGAACACCCTCACATAGAGGGTTGCAAGGCCATCGCACCTGAAGTGGAGGGTGCACCTCCCGCTCAGGCCCCGCGCACGGGCAAACGGCTGCCAACCGTGGGCCAAGGAAATGTTGCCCGCGACGGTGACTTCGACCTCCACCCATGAGGCCCTACTGCAGCAGTCGTCGGCTTGCAGCCAGAGGCCATCAAGCCTCGTGGTCGGCAGCGCGCCCGCGAAGAAACGCGGGAGCGGGAGCCAAGTGTCGGCGGGCCTCTCCAACCACACCACAAACTCCGGGAACGTGTCCGCCAAGTGAGAGCATGGTCGAGGAGGCCAGGCGACCACATCACTCCTCCCCCCATCACAGGGGCTGCCTCGCCCTTGGCGGCTCCCACCGCGAGAAGAAGCACCGCCGCGGCTACCTAAGGCGATGCTCGCCCTCGGGGAAGTGCGCCCGCGCCCCCGAGGAGCCACCGCCGGGGTCGCGGCATACATGCGGGGGCGTGCGCGGCCTCTCTTGCGCGGCGGTGAACTCGGCCGCTCCTTGGGGGCCTTCCCCTTTTCCGTGGCAGAGAACCTCCTCGTCGGTGCCATGGATGCTATGACAAGACGGTCGGACAAAGAAGAAGAAGGAAGAGCAGGCAGCGAGAAGAGATGGAGATGAGCAGGGGGCTCTGCCCCTCCCCTCATTTATAGCTAGAGGGAGGCCAACCGCCGACCTCCACGATCCCTAGTAACAATGGTTTTTCTGCATGCAGCAGGCTCTTGTCAAGTAGAACGGTTGCCGAGGCTGCGTGTGGAAGTGGAGATGCCCATGTCCCATCAAGTGTCACACGTCGACCGAGGCCGCAGGTGGTTGGGGCCCACGTCGCTTTGCCCTTGCCCTTTGGCTTTGCCTTGAAGCCAAGCCCGAGTGCGCCTTGGGCCCGGGGGCTACTGTCGGCGTTCTGGGAACCGGGGTACCCACACATGCCTGCCTGCGACCCGTGGCGTGGCTCCATTAGCGGCCTGGTACGACCCACCATCAGCACCAACAAGGCAAGACCCTCGCGAGGGGCCAAGCCTCGCGAGACGGACAACGTCAAGACCTCCAGAAGGAGCGGCCTCCTCGGGCTGGCTCCCGAGGAGCGGAGATTTCTATGCAAGCCCTCACCTCGTGAGGTTCGGATGACGCAAGCCACGACGACCAAGGCCAGGCGTGCGCAGGACAGCAGGTTTCCTCTTTGGTGCTAGGGAGGCAAGCGCAGGCGCGGAGTCCCGAGGATTCAACCAAAGGTTTCTATTTCCAAGCTACAAGACCAAGACCGCCAGGACGGCAGGACAGAGGTCATCGCCGAGCCCACCATGGTGTCACGACCTGAAGCTTTGCAGACGAAGTCCACCTTTTGTCAAGATAAGATGTAATAGTTGTCTCCCTTCGAATTTGGCCGCTGTGGGATCCCTTCCCGCCTTCATTTGGGAAGAGGACCAAGGCCACTATAAGTAGAGCCTAGCCACCACCGTAGAGAGGGATCAGAATCCATTCCATCCTCACCCTCACCAGCTCACCCGAGCACAAGAACACGCCTCCTGAGGTTGTTCTCCCACTGTACTAGTTCATCCTCAGCCCACCTCAAGGCAAATCCACCACAAAGCAGGAGTAGGGTTTTACACCACAAGGTGGCCCGAACCTGGGTAAACTGTTGTGTCTCGTTTCCTTCCAGTTCATTGAGCTTGGCTGTGGGATCGATGAGTTGGCAGACTGGGGAGGTTGAGTTCTTCGCACGCACCCCAGAGTTCGAATCCATCCAGGGTATTCGGAGCCAAGATTGCGACGACGTCGCCTCCGCGGTGGCGTTCATGGGATCCAAGCGGCGGCGGCCTCCCGTGTTCTACTTCTCCTCGATGATGGCGGCGGACGTGGAGGCGCTGGCCATCGATGTCGGTGTCAAAACCGGTAGATCTCGGGCAGGGGGTCCCAAGCTGTGTGTCATGGATCGATGGGTAACAGGAGACAGGGGACACAATGTTTACCCAGGTTTGAGCCCTCTCTATCGAGGTAATACCCTACTTCCTGCTTGATTGATCTTGATGAATATAGGGTTACAAGAGTTGATCTACCTCGAGATCATATGTTGTGGTCTAAGACCTAAGGGTATGATGAGTAATGCCATAATCCGCTATCGACTAGCCCGGCCTCGGCTTATATAATGTACCAGAGGCCTAGGATAACAAGAGTCCTAGTCGAATACGCCGATGGAGAGGAGTCCTCGTCTTGATCACCAAGTCTTGTGGAATCTTCCTCGTGTATACATCGGCTGTCCGAACTGGCCCATGAGTAAACGGCCATGGGGGTCCTCGGCCCAATCCAACTGAATGAGAGACGACGTGATGAGTACCCCCTAGTCCAGGACACCGTCAGTAGCCCCCTGAACCAGTCTTCAAGTTGGGGACGCTCCTTGATTCTTCTGGACTGTTCTTCATCTTCGGTCGTCGGTCTTGAAAACTGGTTCAACAAACCATCTCATCTTCGATCTTGAGGGTCGCCGAAGTGAATACGGAGAGTTTACACATCGGGTATCCGAGGAGCCCCTTTAAGTTTTCGGCCTTTATCAATTCCTTGTTACTTTTATGCCACACCTCGGGTTTGAAGTTGTTTCCGGGCGGCAGTGTTCTCTTGCGTCAGAGCTCCAATGCCGGACTGTATCCGAGCTCCGATGTCGGACTATATCCGAGGTGTCATAGATCACCTTTGTTCGAAAAGTTTTAGCTGAGCTTAATGCCGAAAATGCCCTCTAAGGAGCCAGCCACTCACATCCGAGCTATATGCCGAACTGCTTCCGAGGTGGCTCAGCACCTTGGTCATGGGCTGTGATTTTTTGCGGATTTTATTTCTGATGCGTATAAATTTATTTGTGGACAAGATATATTGCCAGTAGCCCTCAAGGTGTCTGTCGGCCTAAAATCCGAGATGCACCTAAAGGAAAATATGAAACCGTTGACCCTAGTAGCTTCTGAGACTCAGGTCGTGAAATCGTCCTGAGGATCAACTCCTAGCTCGGCAGCATACATAGTAATAGAAATGCAGTGTAATATATTAGAGGTAATAGTGATCGGCGGACAGGCCCCTAAGAGAGGGTCATGAGAAGTCACCGTGATATATCAGCTTGATGCCGGATAAGTACCATATGGTATTTATTGTCGTCCGAAGACGCGCTTGTCCATAGTTCGGTTATGCCGAACACTGAGCACTTTGAATTTTCTGCATTGAATAGGCAATGCAGTAGCCCCCGAGCCACTGGTCGGGTGGCAACACCAGATCAGGGGATCGATGTGCCCCTTTAATATTTATGAATAATGAGCGCAAAATCCAGTAGCCCCCGAGCCTTAATGTGGGCACGGGTGGCCGAATTAAGGATCGATATCCGTTTGACAGAAAAAATTTGTTGTGTTTAACACAAACTTCTCGAAAAGAGAATAAAGATCTCTTAAAGGAGCTAGAGCCAGCGAAAACTGGGCTCGCCAAGGTTGGCCCCAAGGGGCTTAATAGATAGGAAATCGATGCCACTTGGGATTTAGGAGAGCCTTATGTAAGTTGCTCGGTTGTCTCAGCGAGATTGTGCCCCTTGGATTTTTTTAAAGCTGGGCTGCAATAAATCGACTTTACTCGCAATTTATGATCCTATGTATCCAAGTATTTTATATCATTAATGTTCGGATCCGCATTGTACAAAACTTTGTTGACCGACCATCGGCTTCAACCTCCTCAGCCAGCAGCCAGGGAGTGTTTGTCCTTCTTTATAAAGCCTTTATAAGAGAAAAGATTTATGACAAACAAGGCAATCCGGTCATATGGTTTTATAAACAAAGGTACGTGGAGAGATATGTTATATTACTATTTAATGTAAGAAACATCTTCCAAGGAAATAGTCCCGCTATCGGTTCCTTTCTTTGGGTTGTCATGCTGATCATGATCATGAAACCTCACCTCCGATCAATGTGGGTGGAAAATATTGAGGATTTAGTTTGGGGAAAGTTCCTGAACTATGTGGTATCTAGCGAACCTAAATATTCACTTCCGTCGCTGTCGACAAATTATATCCTTTAAGATCGCTAGCTTTCGGCTTCACCCAGTTTGAGGTACTAACTCGGATGACCCGGTAGTAACAATCACATAGGTGCTCCCTTTACCGCCTAGCCGAACAATTGGGAACGTAGAGGTAAGCACAGGAGCCAGGCAACCCAGCTTGGCCAAAATCTTAAGTCAAATTGAAGCATATTTATGGCTTTATATAACGATAATTACGGAAGGCAACGCTTGTATAATGAATACAAACGCTGATGATATATATTTATTTTGACTGCATTGTGACTGTTTATCAGTTGAAAGTGGCCCATCGTCGGCTTCCACCCCCTTGTAGATGCTATGCAGGGTGTTTTTGCAATAACAAAACAACCCTTAGCTGACGTCTCTGTGCCCGAAGGCGGTTGTGTTAGCGGAAACAAGGCAATCAGATATGCAGGCTTTATAACTTTCACTTAGTCATAGGAGCTTAAAGTTGGGAGGCCAATTACTAGCCCTGGGTTAGTGTTTGGTGACAGTCGAGGTCAAGCCGTAAACACTTCGTCTAATGTTATGAATGGCCCGTCATCTAACACAGTCATCAGATCGCTGACCAATTTATGCTTATTGTGACAGTCAGTTTTCGGCTTTCTCCACTAAGGTGCTTAACCATGCGAGTTGGACGCACAATCGCAGTGGTTCTCCCTTTGGACGCCTAGCCGAACAAAGCGTAACGTAAGAGGAAAGCACAGGAGCCGGGCAACCCAACTATTGACCAAAGACACAATTCGAAACCGATGCATATATAGCAATATTCGAGAATGTTTTTGCCGAATCTCTAAAGGTGTCCGGCGTTGCACTGCGAGACTTATGCTGGAAACACACAGATAGTTTAAAAGTGCCATAGGCTTGGAAAGCCATAAACTTATGTAAAATCTTGATGTCCGGACTAAACCTAGATTTTGGTGCCAATCCATAAACTGGTCCTTTTTAAAAAATGTGCTTATGTCGTGCTTTAACATGACACATCCGATCTCAAGACTTCAAGCGGGGCAGCCTACGGCTTCAAGCTCCTTATCCCAAAGGCAGAGTGCTTCTCCGAGGCCAGTTTAGCAAACTAAACTCGAGCGGCTTTAGAGAGAAGCTAGGCTATCCGGCTATTGACCATACACTCGAGTCGAAAAAGGAGTGGTAGAAAAAGACTTTGTAATGACCAAGAAGAAAACACATTATTGTAGAAGGGCTCATACTAATTTAAGAGCCCCCAAGTGACTTGGGTAAAAGAATTTTATGTATATTATTGTATGTACCGAAGTACTTATATCATATCTGTGTTCACCCGAACTTTAAACGCGTCTTAACCGACCGTCGGCTTATCCCTTTCGGTCAAGGGCCAAAAAGTTTTATGTACTCCACCTGTCGAGAATATCGACGGTGTTTCCGATAACCAGGCAATCAGGCCATAAGGCTGTAACAGACAAAGCGCACTCAGGGAACTTATGCTATATTACTAACGCAGTGTAAGAAGCATCTTCGAAGAAAATAGTACCCCCACCGATACCTTTCTTCGGTTGCTCATTGTTACTTTGAGACTTGTGCAATAGATTTTTTGTACTCATGAGTTCCGTTGTGTGCCTACCATGATTGAAAATAATAAGAGCTCTAGCTTTCGGCTTCACCCAGTCTGAGGTCTGAGCTTGGATGACCCGATCGTGACAATCGCAGAGGTGCTCCCTTTACTCCCTAGCTGAACAATCGGAACGTAGGGGTAAACACAGGAGCAAGGCAACCCAGCATGCGGAACACTTAAGTCAACATGGTGAATATTGTGGCGTAATACACGAACAAGGAACGAAGCCATACAAGTATAATCATACGCAAGAAGAAAGGCTTCATAAAGGAAGCCCCCAAGTAAATGGGGTATTTGAATTTGTGTGTCACAAACGGAGTTTTGACGAGGAAGTTTTTTCACAAACAACTTTTTGCCAAAAAAGTATAATGCTTGATCGAACCGAACAAAATTTAAAACTGAAAGTCTTTGAGCATGAAAGCGACTTAGCTGGTTAATGTGCTCGGTGTTTATGACGCGATTCGGGCTTGTGGCGGGACGAAGACGCCCATTGATCTATGACAAATCCGACAAGGTTCGCAATCCTCGGCATGGCCGAGGTCCCAGCCCCTAAGCTCCAGGTGTCCGAGCAAGGAGTTCGGCATTCCGGAGTAGTGACACGGCTCGGACGATTTGGTAAGGCGAAGCCCCCAGTCTAGTCGAGCTGGCGGAGCTGGTCGGCAAGGTGACAATGAAGCCCCCATGCCAGTCGACCTGTTCGGCATGGTGGACGTCAGTTCGACGAAGCGATGACGTTGCGCGGCCGATGTGGCGAGATGAAGTTCTCGGTCCAGTTAACATGGCGAAGCTGTGATCGGCGGATGCCGAAGTCTGATGCAGGTCGGCTGGTGATGCCGAAGTGACCGCGTAACATAGTCAAAATCGATTACCTGCACACATAAAATAGTGCGGTCCAAATATATATATATATATATATATATATATATATATATATATAATCCTTGCATAATTTCTTTATGCAAAAATAATTTATTTAAATAGATATGGCCTGGCGCCGAAGCCAATGTCGATGCAGGGTGTTGGCGTGACGCATTAAAGGCGTGACAAAGCCTGAATTTGCAAGGCGGTCCGGGCTCTAAATGCGGCATTCGCTGAACAGCGAACGGGAAACGGCCCGAACAATCGACCATCATTAATGCAGTCATCATTTGACAGACCTGTGTACAGATGATGGAACAAACCAGAGTAATAATTTTTCGGAAAAATAAACCCAAGCAAGAAAAAATTGCTAGGATTGATAGCAACTGGTTTACCTGTTGTAGCAATCTGAAAGAAGGTTGCTCCCAAAATTGGGACTTGATCCGCACACCCATTGCCTGATAAGCAATGGAGTAGTGGCATGGCGATGCTGGTAAAGGTTGGCTTGCCGAGTGTCGGTGTACTAAAGTAGGGGTACCTTAGTACCCCAGACTTGTGCACGGACAGTTGTAGCACCCTGCGGCAAGGCCCGCCCCGGAAGCGCCAAGAGAAGACCAAGCATTCAAGACAAGGCCCCCGGCAAGAGGAGCTTGCCGGGTCAAGAAGACAGGGCCCCCGGCAAGAGGAGCTTGCCGGGCCGAGAAGACAAGACCCCGGCAAGAGGAGCTTGCCGGGACGACTGCGCCCATGAAAGGCCATCCAAGAACAAAGTATAAAGAGACAGAAGATCGAGCCCCCGACAAGAGGAGCTTGTCGGGAAGGCCGAACCCAGGCATCACAAGAGAAGCCCGCCGTGGCGCGCCGAGCGCCCCGGCAAGGCCTGATAGCTGGCACGCTATCAGGCACAGGAAGACGACCCCCGCGGCAAGCCACTTGCCGCGGCAAGATCGCCACCTCAAGGCTGCGCTCCAGCTCGCCCGCCACGCGTCGCTCCGGGGCTTCCCCCGAGGGCACGTGGCGAGGCACCGCGCAGCCTGGGGCATGCGGTGGCATGCAGACCGCCATCGTGGCGAACGGTGGCGCACCTAACGGTCCGCCTCGGTGCTGTCCGAGCGACCGTGACGGGCATTTAATGCCCTTGTCCCCTACCGTCAGAAGTAGGTATGATAACACTGTGCCGCACTGTAGCGCCACCGTTCCCGCACTATTACAGCTACCACCCCTTTTACACTTTTACCCCTTTCTCCTACGTTGACACCTGTCGGTGACCCCTTTGCGCTATAAAAGGAGGCCCGTGTGCGACGTAGAAGGGGTTCGGTTCCAGAGAGGTTCCGGGGTTCGGTTCCAGAGAGGTTCCGGGTTCCGGGGTTCGGAGAATCGGCACGCAGACAGCCATACGCTCGGTGCAGCTAGCTCCCCAAGCTCCCGAGCTCCCCAGTTCAATACAACTAAGCAGGAGTAGGGTTTTACGCGTCCGTCGCGGCCCGAACCTGGGTAAACCGCCCGTGTGCTCGCTTCGATCTGCTCTCCGCGCTCCCTCCGCCCCCCTCCGGACAACGAAAGGGGCTCCGGCCCCATAGGTGCCCGCGGGGGACAGCCCGTCCGCCCCGACATCTTTGGCGCGCCAGGTAGGGGGCTGCGTCGAGGTTGTGCGGATCTGATCCAAGCGAACACTGGTAAGCTCAGGTATGAACAGGTACCTATCCGCCCCGCTCCGCGGGGCGGAGGCATTCCTCCCTACGGAATCGTGCACGGCCCTCCTCGAGTACCCACTCACGCAGAGTTCGGGCAAGAAGCAGCTGCTCCTTGAGGAGGACCGCCTTCCGGCCGCTGGGCGAACCGCTCGCCTCCAGTGAACCCTGCGCCGCTCCCGTAGCCGCAGCGGTTAGCGCCGGAAGCCGCGAAGAAAGGCGACCTCGTTCTTCGGCGCGCTTCGTCCGCCAAGATCCAAACGAGTCGACGCCAACCATGGGAGGAGTTTCGCCAGCGCGGTTGCCGGAACCCGTTCCGTCAACCAACCTCTCTGCCCAAGTCTTGCCGAAGTTGCATGTAATCCTTGGCGCAGGGGCGGGCGCAGACCCCGCGCGTCAGTAAAAGCTTCTATGCTTTGCGCCGTTTTGCCTCTTACATGCTCCTCTCGGTATTTGCATGTGTTATTTGGCATCCTGCGTGACATGCATGGCTGATGAGCACCAGCACGCCGAAAGGCCGTGTGCTTGTTTCCCTCTTTATTTTCCTTGCCTCTTAAGCAGAGGGAGCGTTCCTCGCGCACGAAGTTCGCCGGGGGAAGGAGATGGGAGAGGAACCAGGTGCTGGAACCAAATGCTGTTCAAGAAAGAGAAGCCTTGCCAAGAAGCAAGCACTATGCATAAGATAAGTTATTAGAATTTGAGCAGTTCAGATTCTTAACTTTCGGTTGTCTTCCTTGGACGGTCACACTTTGTACGGAAAACCTGTGCGCGGAGGAACCTACCCGCGGCTAGCCGCACCCTCACCTTGTTTCGAGTACGCTCAACGGTTCAAGCGAGCTGCGATGAGCGTCGCGCCCTTGTCTCGTTTCCGAGCTCACTCAACAAGCGGAGCGCGATTGCGACTGGCTACGGCGAGGTTGCTTCCCGGTGAGGCCTTGGCCAGCAGGCAGCTATAAGCCCAAGGGCTCCTTGCCGGGGAGTTCCCCGGGAGCGTAGGGCAAAAAGCGTGCAAAGTAAAGGGCCAGGACAAGGGAGATAACGATGCACCGTTTTGCTCAGCTAAGGTAGAAACCTTGCGTAACTTGTCACTGTGACTAATGAGCTCATAACGCCGTGTGCAGCGACAAAGAAAAAGGAGGGATAAGATAAAGGGGGCCTAGTCTACACGGTCGCCCCCGATCCGGGAAATCTTGCCCACTCTGGCGATGATGTCGGCGACCTGCTCCTTCAGCGCCTCCATGTCAGCGTCGGCCGGCAGGCTGCGAAGGACGTTGATAAGATTTATACCGGGGTTGCGGTATACAATCTTCGTCAGCACACGCTCCAAGGTTCCCGCGCAGGCCCGGCGCGTCTCCTCGGCCAGTTGCGCGGGGATCTTCTTCCGGAGATCCGCAAGAGCCGGTGCGACCCCTCTGAAGAAGAGGCTGAGCTTGGTGCTGTGAGGGAGGTCCGGGTCCGGAGAGTAGATGAGGTGTTCCAACTTCAACGCCAGCAACTCCTGGTCGATGTTGGATGCGGAAGACACCAGGTCCTCGGTCCACACCGCGACGGTCCGACGGAAGTCCTCGGCCGCGGTGTTGGCGCTCTCCGCCAAGCTTCGCTCCTTGCGGAGCTCCTCCTCCAGCGCGGAGACTTTCAGCTCCAGGGCCTCGATAGAGTCCTTGGCGGCCCTCAGCTCGTCGCCCTGCTTGGAGAGACGCGCCTGGAGTTCGGAGTTGGCGTGGGCGTCCTTCTCCCGCTCCGCATTGAGCGCGCCAGCCCTCTCCGCGCTCGCCTTCAACAACTCCTCCAGCTGCGCGACCCTGACGACGAGTTCCTCCCTGGCGGTCTCCGCGGCAGCCGCGGCGGCTTTCGCTCCTTCCAGCTCCCCGCCAAGGGCCCGTTCCCGAGCGGCAAGCTCCTCCTCGTGGGAGTTGAGATTGGCCTGCAGCTGGGCAAGCTCTCCCTCTCGCCGGGACAGCTCCTCCCCGGCGAGCCGCTGCTGCTCTTCGGCGTCGGCCTTCTGCAGCACCCACTCCTGGTACTCCCCGGCGAGCCTCTCGCGCTCCTCTGCCACGCCGCGGAGGGCAGCTTGGTTGGCGGCGCGGAGCTCCGCCGCACGCTTCTCCATCTCGACGGCCGCCTCCGCAGCAAGGGCCTCCCGGGAAGCGAGCTTCGCCTGCCTGGCCCGATAAAGGGCCAGGAGCCGGCGAAGCAGCTTCTCCTCCTCGGGCTCTTCGGCCCCGCCGGGCGCCTCGACGATCTTCAGGCCCGCGGAGGCAAGGACCTCCCCGTCGAGGGCCTCGCCCTCCCCGGGGGCCCGCGCAGAAGAGCCCCATGGCACCTGGATGAAGATGCCGTTGGGGGCTTCAAGGTAATGCCCCGGCCGCTCCTTTTCGGCGGAGGGGTCGGCGGCCGGCGCAGCGCCCGACGCTCCTGCTGCCTCCGGGTCGGCAGTGCGGCCGCCATCCCCCTCCCCGGCCGTTGCGTCCGCCGCGGGGGCAGTCTCCTGCGCGGATGACTCGGCAGCTTCCGCCGCGTCCTCGGCGACAGGGGCGTCGCCGCTGCCGCCGCGCGCGTCCTCCTCCTCCTCGACGATGATGACCTCCGTCTCCATCTGCCCGGAGGGAGGGGAATCTAGAAGAAGGAGAACAGGGAGCAAAAGAAATTCAAGCGAACATCCAAAAGGAAAAGACGAGCCCAAGATGACTAAGTCACAGAGCTTACCTTGGCAGACGTCATCAGCGGCGGCTTCCCTCGCCGGGGAGCTCTGCCTTGGCGGGGTCACCGCCCTCGCCGGACTACCCGCCCCTGGCGGGGTACTCGCCCTCGGCGGGGTGCTCACCCTTGGCGGGACGCTCTCCTTTATCGAAGAGCTCGGCCTTGGCGGGGACGACGGGGCCCGCGGCTCCTCGGGGGCGGCTTCTGAACGCTCCTGCGGCTGCGGCCCCACCTCTGCACGACACAGTATTATCAAGATACCAGCGCAGGGACGATCCCTCAAGCACGCCCGACGAGCGAAAGTACGGAACCCAGACTTACGCTGGGGTCTGCGCTGAGGGCTACGCTGGGGGCTGCCCCTCGGGGCAGCGCTCGGATCCGGCAGACTGGGCTCCGGCACGCCCCCAGTTGCCGCGGTGGGCGAGTCGTCCACAACCTCAACCACGGGCGCCTTGGCTTTCTTCGCCGCTCGCTCCGCCAAGGTCCTGAAGTTAAGACGAGGAACAGGATCAGAGCCTGCGACAATCAAAGCCAGGTCCATGAAGATGCGAAACCTCAAAAGCTCTTACTCCCGTTCGTCCTCGTCGTCGTCGTCGCTCAGGGCGGAGAAATCAAACTCCACCTGACGCGCGGCCACGCGGGGAGCGGGCAGTGGGGTCTCCCTCGGGCGCTTGGCGGTCCCGACAGTTGCCGGGGCCCGGGGAGCGGGCGGAGTCGCCGCCCCACCCTCCAAGGGCTCCTTTCCGTGCGGCGCCGCCTCACGGGGCGCCCCTGACGTAGTTGACGCGCCAGGCGCCCCCGCCGCAACCTGGCTCCCCCGGGAGACTCGTGCCGCTTGGCGGGGTGGTTGCTGCCGGGAGGCCGGCGCCTTTGCCCCCATCGCCGCCCGGCGGGGACGCTTCGCTGGAGGGCGCCGGGGGCTAACACGGGACGAGGAGGTTTCCGACGCTGAGGGAAGGTCATCGGCGTAGAGCTCCAAGGATCCGTCGGAGTCGTCGTCACCACCGTCCTCCTCCTCCTCCCCGGCGAGCCCGCTGGACCCAGCATCCTGCGCTGAGGCTCCTTGTCCTCCGGCGGTGGTGCCCCTCGCCGCGGCCTCGATCAAGATCCCCTGGATCCCGGAGTGCCTCAGAGAGGGAACCCCGGCGAGCTCGTCGGGGGGCAGCTTCAGCAGTTCGCAGATCTCCGCCACCTCCGCTTGGCGGGACGCCTCCGCGGCCTCCGCCTCTTCGGGCGAGAAGCCGAACTCCCCGGCCGCTGCGGCTGCGGCGGCCTCTTCAGCCCAAGAAGCCATGCAGGCTGCCTCTTGCGCGGTGGTGTCCCACGTCAGCCCCCGGGCCTCGTCCCTCTTCTTCGCCACCTCCGCCAGGTTGTCGAAGAAGTTCAAGATGACGTCTGGCCTGGGCGGAATCCACGTGCGGTCGACGCCGTGCGAGTCACACGCGGGCATCATGGCGCGAAGGGAATCCCGGGCCGAGCTGTTGCAAAGAGGCACAACTCCCCGGGGCTCCCTGAACCACTCTGGGTGGGCCGGGTCATGCTTGAATAGCTCCCGGACCATCCCCTTCAGCTCCACCGACGTGAAGTTGAAGTTGAGCCCGGGGCGCAGCCTCATTATGTCCGCCGCGTTGCTATACTCCCAGGCTGGCCTCTTCCTATCTTGAAGAGGGGCGATGCGGCGGCGGAGAAAGTCTGCGCCCACCTCTCCGACGGACAGCCTTGCTGCCCGAAGACGGAGAATCCTGATGATGGCGGCGTTGAGCTTGCCGTCGTCTGAATCCAGCTCGCTCCAATCCTTGCCGCGCATAATAGGTGTTGTGCGCGGTGCGGTGAAAGGTTGCGGCTGGTCCTCGACGACCCAGCACCAGTCGGCGCGCCACTCCTCCCACTTGCCACGGAGCTCCCCCGGCAAGTAGGAATCCTTCTTGTTCAGGCGGAAGACCCAAGATATCCCCCCGGCGAGGGGGGCGCCGGCCTCCACTCTGGGGATAAAAAAGTGCCTGAACAGCGCGACGTTTGGGTATACCCCAACGTAGTTCTCGCACATATGCGCGAAAACCGCCATCGTGAGGACGGCGTTGGGAGTGAAGTCAAGAAGGTGGAGGCCGAAGGTGTTCATTATGTCGCAGAAGAAATCAGAAAAAGGAGGGCAAAGACCGCAGTGGAAGAAGGCTGCGAAGAAATAATACCCACCGGGGCAGTTGCCCTTGGCGGCGGCCGGATAGACCCGGGTGCGGGGATGCGCCTTGGTCTCCTCCGCCCAGAACAAGTAGTATTTGTTCCAGAGCTCCCGCGCGCCAAGCTTCGGCGCGAAGACGAGGTTCTGCTTCCGCAGCAAGGTGAGCATCGCCGCGTGCTCCGATTTCTCCTTCTTGGTCTTCTCCGCCCTCGCCTTCTCAGTCTTCGGGGCCATGGCGGAGGCGGCGAGAGGAGGGAGACGAAGAATCCGGTAGCTCCGCAAGTGCGCGCGAGCGGCGGAGGAAAAATGGACGCGGGGCGCAGATGGGATCTCTGGAGAAGGGAGAGGACGCAGTAAGGGCGAAGGAGGGGAGCCGCTCCCGTTTCCTCTGCCTTATATGGGGGAAGGGGCGGACGCTCCATTCTTGCCATCGAGAGATCGTGCGCGACGTGACGCGCGCCTGCGCGGTTCAGCCCCGCGCACGCCACCCACGTCACGCTCACCTCGCACGCCCCGCCCCCACGACGCCGCGGTAAGCGCGCGCCGCCTGGGGAAGGCGCGGCGGATGCGGAGTTAAGGAGCAGCGCGACCAAGGCCACGCGTGCCCGTGCACTGTTAGGGCCTGGCCCAACGACGCTCGGCACCGTGTGTGGCCCAGGCCCGGGGGCTCCTGTCGGTGTACTAAAGTAGGGGTACCTTAGTACCCCAGACTTGTGCACGGACAGTTGTAGCACCCTGCGGCAAGGCCCGCCCCGGAAGCGCCAAGAGAAGACCAAGCATTCAAGACAAGGCCCCCGGCAAGAGGAGCTTGCCGGGTCAAGAAGACAGGGCCCCCGGCAAGAGGAGCTTGCCGGGCCGAGAAGACAAGACCCCGGCAAGAGGAGCTTGCCGGGACGACTGCGCCCATGAAAGGCCATCCAAGAACAAAGTATAAAGAGACAGAAGATCGAGCCCCCGACAAGAGGAGCTTGTCGGGAAGGCCGAACCCAGGCATCACAAGAGAAGCCCGCCGTGGCGCGCCGAGCGCCCCGGCAAGGCCTGATAGCTGGCACGCTATCAGGCACAGGAAGACGACCCCCGCGGCAAGCCACTTGCCGCGGCAAGATCGCCACCTCAAGGCTGCGCTCCAGCTCGCCCGCCACGCGTCGCTCCGGGGCTTCCCCCGAGGGCACGTGGCGAGGCACCGCGCAGCCTGGGGCATGCGGTGGCATGCAGACCGCCATCGTGGCGAACGGTGGCGCACCTAATGGTCCGCCTCGGTGCTGTCCGAGCGACCGTGACGGGCATTTAATGCCCTTGTCCCCTACCGTCAGAAGTAGGTATGATAACACTGTGCCGCACTGTAGCGCCACCGTTCCCGCACTATTACAGCTACCACCCCTTTTACACTTTTACCCCTTTCTCCTACGTTGACACCTGTCGGTGACCCCTTTGCGCTATAAAAGGAGGCCCGTGTGCGACGTAGAAGGGGTTCGGTTCCAGAGAGGTTCCGGGGTTCGGTTCCAGAGAGGTTCCGGGTTCCGGGGTTCGGAGAATCGGCACGCAGACAGCCATACGCTCGGTGCAGCTAGCTCCCCAAGCTCCCGAGCTCCCCAGTTCAATACAACTAAGCAGGAGTAGGGTTTTACGCGTCCGTCGCGGCCCGAACCTGGGTAAACCGCCCGTGTGCTCGCTTCGATCTGCTCTCCGCGCTCCCTCCGCCCCCCTCCGGACAACGAAAGGGGCTCCGGCCCCATAGGTGCCCGCGGGGGACAGCCCGTCCGCCCCGACACCGAGGCAAAGCCCCGGTCCAACTAATGTGACGAAGCTCGTCGGCGGGTGACGTCGAAGTCTCCGGAGTAGGTTGATGAAGAGATGGTGAAGCCCCCCGTCTAGCCGAGGTAACGGAGCAGGTAGGTAAGGAGACGTTGCAGCTGCCATGTCAGCCGAGGTGTTGAAGCAGTTCGGCATGATGGACATTGGCTTGAAGAAGCAACAGTGTAGTCATGCAGATGCTGGTCATCACTTGTGACACGGTTAAAGCCGGATTGATGAAGTGACCGAACGGCGATGCCGGTGTGCCTGTTCCGTGTAATCCGTGGGGCGGCGTTGTTGGTGCTGATTTATCCTTCGCGATGCCAAACTCTTTTTCGGCTCGCCGAGATGATGATCCGAAGAAGATGAGCTCGGCTCAACAAAGCGACGACGTGTCTAGCGCAGGTCGACAGCCGTGGAGCAATGTTACCAGACTGATTTGACACCATCGTGATGTTGAAGAGTAACTCAGAGAAGGCTTGAAATTTTATGGTCACATGTTAAGAACAACGCACAATACCCTAGAAGAAAATTCCTTTAAAAAGGTCGTCCAATATCACATTCATAAAGAAACATGAATTCGATTCGGATCCATATTCGCGCAGAAAATTCGTCCACTCATCGGAAGGTTCCCGGAGTTTGAACAATCGGATCGAGCTAAAATTTTGAGGGGTGGTAGATATGGGAATTCCTCAGATGATGAACGGTGGGATCTTACAAAGGACATATGAGCTTCGATCTGGAGACCATGCCCTAAACTCGTCCAGATTCCCGTCCAGATTTGACAGGGCTCCGGTATATCATAGATTACCGGAGATTCCTCCATCGGAACTCGAGGAAATTTTGTATTTCTGTTGTAGACTTAATTCCGCACAATTCCACTGAAGCAATCGTCAAAACAACACTCGAGGAGGCGGTGGCGGCGGATACAAGTTCACTGTCCAGAAAAACAGCACGGTCGCCCAAGGGCAGTGTTGACGTTGAGCCCCCGAGCTCCATGGATGATTCTTTCATGATCTTGATAGAGATCAGAGTTGATGTTGATGAACGCCCTCGTCCGAAAATGATGATTGGTGGTAGGGCACAGTCCTCGGTCAAGCCAAGGTGACCAGTCGAGGCGGCGATGAAGACGCCAACGTCGCAGTTGATCTGTAGGCGAGCCATTGATCCTTTTGCTGACCACACAGTGGAACTCTCAATGAAAGCACCAATGTCGGTGTCAAAACTGGCAGATCTCGGGCAAGGGGTCCCAAGCTGTGTGTCATGGATCGATGGGTAACATGAGACATGGGACACGATGTTTACCCAGATTCGGGCCCTCTCTATCGAGGTAATACCCTACTTCCTGCTTGATTGATCTTGATGAATATAGGGTTACAAGAGTTGATCTACCTTGAGATCATATGTTGTGGTCTAAGACCTAAGGGTATGATGAGTAATTCCATAATCCGCTATCGACTAGCCCGGCCTCGGCTAATATAATGTACCAGAGGCCTAGGATAACAATAGTCCTAGTCGAATACGCCGGTGGAGAGGAGTCCTGGTCTTGATCACCAAGTCTTGTGGAATCTTCCTCGTGTATACATTGGTTGTCCGAACTGGCCCATGAGTAAACGGCCATGGGGGTCCTCGGCCTAGTCCAACTGATCGGGAGACGACGTGATGAGTACCCCCTAGTCCAGGACACCGTCAACTGACTCGTCGCTCTCCGCGCACCCGGCTTCTGTCTCAACCTGCATGGCGTGGGCGCAAGCATGGGAGTCTCGGCCACAGAAACGGGAGATGCAGTCGCAGACACGAGAGGCGCGGTACGAGGCAGCGGCGTGGACGATAGTGATGACGCCCGTGCTCCCCGCTGTGCCAGCATGGAGCAGCTCGGCGCTCCTTGTCGAGCTGGCCTGGAACGGCGAGTTGCTGAACCGCGCGCCGGCTTGGGACGTCAACTGGCTCCGTTGGGTGAGGGGAGGGAGGTGGATCCGCGAGCTGCATAGCTCGTATAAGGCGGGCTCTGTGGGCCACCCGGCCGGCTTGGATGCTGGATAACTACTCTTTGCAAGCCATTGTACAAAATGGTGAAGGAGGAGATAGGGGAGCGGCAGAGGTGTGCAATTCTTGGTTGGCGCCCTGCCGCATTTAAATAGGAGATTAAATAAATGGCGGACAGGAGGAGCTCGGCCGACGTTGCGTTTAATGTCGGCCCGGTCATGAACGGACGTGTGTCCATAGTGGGTTTCTCGGCTTCCACACGGGTTTCATGGAGGTGTTTGAATGCGGCAAGGAGGCATGTTTAGCCAGGCGTGCAGCGAGCGGCACCCTCGACTCTGACGTACGACACCGCGCCATTCTTCCACTAACGTGTGGGCTCGTTGGGTACCTGGCCTGCATGTCAGTGACCCAACGCAGGCAGCGCACGGCAGAGGAGCTTTTGGTGGGCCAGGGTGGTCAGAAGCGGGCATTTCATAAATCGATGATTGTTCATTGAGTGTGACGTCATGTATTTCATGAAGATAAGCCTGCTATATAATGTAAGAGAATTTTGAAATTCTCATATATACGGTGATAGCCCATTCGATACATTGTGACTCATAGAGACCGCTACAAACATCAATGTTCTGCTTATCACAGATAAGATTGAATAATACCCGTAACAATCCATGTCCTTAACAAAGGGTGCACGCACGTATAGGTTGAACGTGTGTCTTGCATCGTGTGCTATGTGCATGCAGGCATGCGAGTGTTGCGTGCGTGCATGTGTACGTTTTAATGTTGCATGCATGTGTGCGTGCATGCGTGTGTTCGTGAGTGCATGTGTGCGTGTCAGTGTTGCACGCCTGCATGTGTGCGTATGTTCGTGCGAGTGTTGCGTGCGTGCATGTGTACATGCGGGGTGAGGCTACACGTCAGTCGACTGACTTTTTCATCTCTGGTCAGTCGAGTTTCCAGCCGTTGGATACGAAATCAAGGGCCTGTAGTTCATCATCACCCTCCACCCCCCTGAGCCGCCAGCCACCACCGGTCGAACCGCCAGACCCCGGCGCGCGTGACCGGCGGCGCTCCCGCGCTGCCTCGGCCGCCCCACCCGCCCCGAAACCACTCCCCACCGTCAATCCGCCGCCGTCCCATCCATCCCTCTAGCCCCCCCCCCCCGCGCGCCAAGCTTTTTCTCTGGCGATCCCCACGCCACCGCCCCACCACCGCGCCCCCGTGATAACCCACAAGTATAGGGGATCGTTTGTAGCCTTCCTCGATAGGCAAGAGTGTCGAACCCAACGAGGATCTAAAGGAAGAACAAATATTCCCTCAAGTTCTATCAACCACCGATACAACTCTACGCATACGTGACATTTACTGTACCTAGAACAAGTATGAAACTATTTTGCAAGAATAAAACTGCGAGTACTTTGCGAGAATAAAACTATGAATAAATTGTGAGGTAATAAAAGTGGATAGCTTTTGTCAACAAGAAAGTCATTTGTCCCTAAGCAATCGATAACAAGTACCGGTGATCATTCTTGCAATTTTATATGAGGGAGAAGCATGAGCTAACATACTTTCTCTACTTGGATCATACGCACTTATGATTGGAACTCTAGCAAGCATCCGCAACTACTAAAGATCATTAAGGTCGTGAACCCAACCATAGCACTAAGTATCAAGTCCTCTTTACTCCCATACGCCATAACTACTTATCCGTGTTTGGTTTGCTGTCATCCCCCACAACACTGACAATAAGCAAACCATGAACATATTGCAACACCCTACAGTGGGGCCCCTCATGTTTGCGCGATATGGATGGCACCGTAGGACAGCACCATAAATAAAATACACAATCATACCAACCAAGATCATGATTAACCCATAGGGCAAAACGGATCTACTCAAACATCATAAGATAACCATAGATCATTGGGAAATAATATATGGAGTTGAGCAACATGTTTAAGTAGAGATTACAGCGGAGAGAAGAGGTGTTACACCACTGCATAGAGGGGGAGAAAGTTGGTGTTGATGGTAGCAAGATTGTTGATGTAGATTGTGGTCACGATCCTAGCCCCGGCGGCACTCCGACGCCACCAGGAGAGAGGGGGAGAGACCACCCCTCCTTATTCTTCTTCCTTGGCCTCCCCCCTAGATGGTAGGAGAGTTCCCTCTCTGGTCCATGCTCTCCATGGCGGCAGAGGGGAGGGAGACCCTCCGAGATTGGATCTCCCTCTCTGTTCTCTTCTGTTTCACGCTCCCCTGATCTGGCCGAAAACCATTTCTTATATTACGGGAGATACATAACTCCGATTGCGCTGAGATTTTAACACATTTTTTCCTGATATAAGCTTCCTTGCGCCCTAAGTAGAGCTCCAACCGACGTACGAGGTGAGCACAACCCACCACCACGCGCCTGGCTCCGGGGTCGCGCCCTGGTGTCTTGTGGGCTGTATGGGCCTCCGTTTGCGGTGATTCCAACTCCCAAAAATCACATATATTCCAAAATAATTCTTCGTAAAATTTTATTGCATTTGGAATTTGTTTGATATGGATTTTTTGCGATGCGAAAAACAGGAACTGGCACTGGGCACTGGATCAATAGGTTAGTCCAATAAATCATATAAAAAGGTGCAAAAATATGTGAAAGTTGTATAATATTGGCATAAAACAATCAAAAATTATAGATACACGGAGACGTATCAGCATCCGCAAGCTTATTTCCTGCTCGTCCTCGAGTACGTAAATGATAAAAAAATGTGGAATGCTACCTAACATAAACTTGATTATATGTCAAATCATGGCATGAATGTTAAGACATAAGTGATTCAAAGCAATAGTCTATAATCATGTCTTTCAAAATATCAACGCTAAAGAAAGCTATCCCTACAAAATCATATAGTCTTGTCATGCTCTGTCTTCTTAACACAAAGTATTTATCATGCACAACCCCGATGACAAGCCGAGCAATTGGTTCATACTTTTTAATGAGCTCCAGTTTTTTCAACCCTCACGCAATACATGAGCGCGAGCCATGGATATAGCACTACGGGTGGTAAACATAGAGAAGACAAAAAAGTAAGAAAGTCTCACATCAACGCGGCTAACCAACGGGCTACGGAGATGCCCATCAATCGATATCAATGCAAGGAGTAGGAATTGCCATGCAACGAATGCACTAAGAGCTATCAGTGTACAAAAGCTCAATATGAAACTAAGTGGCTGTGCATCTAATCCTATAATGAAAATTTCCACTAGTATATGGAAGTGACAACATAGGAGACTCTCCATATGAAAAACATGGTGCTACTTTGAAGCACAAGTGTGGTAAAGGATGCTAACAATGCCTCTTCTCTCTTTGTTTATTTTTCTTATTTTTTTTTCTTATTTTTTTTTATTTTCTTTTTTTTTATTTTTTCTTTTCCCTTCTTTTCGCTCATTGTCCGGAGTCTCATCCTGACTTGAGGTGGAATCATAGTCTCCATCATCCTTTCCTCACTGGGCACTACTCTAAAAATGAATAATGATGATCATCACACTTCTATTTACTTATACTCAAAAGAAACAAAAAATTATAACTCGATACCTATGACAAAGTATGAATCTATATGAATGCGTCTGGCAATGTACCAGGATGCGCAATGTTCTAGCGTAACATGTATGAAAAATGATGAACGGTGGCTGAGCCATAACTACTATGTCAGCTATATGATCATGCAAAGCAATATGACAATGAATGCTCAAATCATCAAACGGAAGCGGTGGAAGTTGCATGGCAATATATCTTCGAATGGCCATGGAAAAGCCATAATAGGTAGGTATGGTGGCTGTTTTGAGGAAGATATAATAAGTCTTATGTGCGATAGAGTGTATCATATCACGGGGTTTGGATGCACCAGCGAAGTTTGCACTGACTCTCGAGGTGAGAAAGGGCAATGCACGGTACCGTAGAGGCTAACAAATTGAGGAAAGGTAAGAGTGTGTATATTCCATGGACTCACATTAGTCATAAAGAACTCATATACTTATGCAAAAGTTTATTAGCCCTCAAATCAAAGTACTACTACGCATGCCACTAGGGGGATAGATTGGTAGGAAAAGACCATCGCTCGTCCCCAACCGCTACTCATAAGGAAGACAATCAATAATAAATCATGCTCCAACTTCATAGCATAACGAGATACTATATGTGCATGCTTCGACAATCACAAACCTTAACACCAATATTCTTACTAAACACAACCGTTTACTAGTACCTCCCACATATTCCATCTCTATATCGCAAAACTATTGCAAGGAATCAAACATATCATATTCAGTGATCCATAAGTTTTATGTAGGATTTTATGACTAACCACGCAAGTGACCAATTCATGTTGACTCTCTAAATAGATATAAGTGAAGCAAGAGAGTTTAATTATTTCTACAAAAGACCATGATCTAATAAATATAAGTGAAGCAAAATAGCATTCTACAAACAATGGTTTTCTATGTGAAGAGAAACACGCAATCCAAACTTCAAATGATATAAGTGAAGCACATGAAGCATTCTATGAAGCCATACTCAAAAGATATAAGTGAAGTGCAATGAGCATTCTATAAATCAACCATGGACTATCTCATACCAGCATGGTGCATAAAATAAAAGGGAAAAACTAAATGCAAAAGACGCACCAAGATTTGCACATATCACATGAACAAAACGAAACCGAAAACATACTGATACTTGTTGAAGAAAGATGGGATGCCTTCCGAGGCATACCCAAGCTTAAATGCTTGAGTCTCCTTGAATATATACTTGGGATGCCTTGGGCATCCCCAAGCTTGAGCTCTTCCCTCTCCTCCTTCTTCTCATATTGAGACCTCCTCGATCTTTGATCACTTCATCCACACAAAACTCAACAGAAAGCTCAGTAAGATCCGTTAGTATAATAAAGCAAATCACAACTCTAAGTATTGTTGCAAACCAATTCATATTTTTTTTGCATTCTAGCTACTATAATACAACTTTTCCATGGCTTATACCACTGATAGAATCGATAGTTTCATCAAACAAGCAAAACAATGCATCAAAAACAGAATCTATCTTAAACAGGACAGTCTGTAGTAATCTGAACATTCACCATAATTCTTATACTCCAAAAATTCTGAAACAAATATGAAAAATAAACAATTTGTATAGAAAGACTGTGCAGAAAGTTTCAGAACCTTTCGACATTCCAGTAAAAAATGTAAAATCGCGCTCTACAGCCAAAGTTTCTGTTTTTGCACCGCACATACTAACAAGCAATCTAATCATCCTAACGGCAAATCTTGGCACATTATTTTTATAATACAATGGATTTGTACAAGGGGATAATTATTTTTGTTGAAAAGTTTCTGCAATTCAAGATTCACAAAGTTTCCATGGGCATGAACAAAGTTCAAGGCATGCTCCCGCTTCCATGGTGCTCGTCTATCTCCCTTTCACTTTTCTTTTTTCGAAGTTTTAAGTTCCCCTCTATATTTTTTTGTTTTTAAACTTTATAAAAGCACTCAACAGAGATAAATGACTCTCTAAAACTTTCGAGTATCTGCTTGGCAGCGCTTTCTTTAAAGCCATTACGCTAGGCATAAAGTAATCAAGTGATGGATCCACCCGGATCCCAAGGTATATCAAAGCCAATTTTAATTAACAATGAGTTGGAATTTAGTAATGAGCACAATGCAACATATATCATGCAATGACGAAGTATAACACTCTTTCTATGCATCGGCATGTCATACAAGAACGATTCATGCACATCAAGTAAAGGCCAATACATAGCACAAGAAGTTTCTTGCAATTTTTTTGTGTTGGAAACATAGAGAGGTGGAGATATAGTTCATCTCTCATAATAATTGCAAGTAGGCAGCAAGCACATGCATATTATATTCATCAAAATTATCATGTGTAGTGCTAAAAGGCAACCCATCAATATAATCCTTAATAAGTGCAAACTTCTATGATATAGTGTAGTTTGGAGAATTCAAAAAGATAATAGGACTATCACATGTGGGTGCAATAGCAACAATTTCATTCTTAACATAAGGAACTATAGCAAGTTCATCTCCATAAGCATAATTTAAATTGGCATCATGGCCACAAGCATAGCAAGCATCATCAAAAAGGGATATTTCAAACGAATCAACAGGATCATAGCAATTATCATGGCATTCATCCTTCGGTAAGAACGAAGGTACACCAAACAATGTTTGAGATAAAGAGTTAATCTCATTAGAAGGTGGGCATGGGTGATCAATCCGCTCTTCCTCCTTTTGTTCTTCACTCTCCTCCTCATCTTTTTCATCCAATGGGCTCACAATATCATCAATTTATTCTTCCATAGACTCCTGCAAAATATTAGTCTTTTCTTCCACAGCGGAGACTCTCTCAATAAATACATCAATATCGTAATTGCATTTATAATTATCATAGAAATATTGAAGGATAGAAAAATTTTCAGGTCTCTAAACTGAATCATCAAAATCTTCAAACTTTTCAAACAAAGATTCAATTTCATAAGCACCCTTAAAAGCAACAAATTCTTCTATTCGTTCCACATCGTAGTAATCATATATACCATTAGCATAAGAAGCCAAGGTTTCATTATCATTAAATTCACATGAAAAGGGATGATGTGGAGCGTTCATCCTAGAGCAACAAGTATAATCATATCTCAAGCATAGCTCCCGAGCATACTGATGCAACATATAAATTTGATCCCATAAAAATTTTCCTTTTTGAGTCAAGCGATAATCTCAGAATTATCAAAGTAGTGCATAATGTTTTTCACATAACAAGCATCGAGGGTTTCATAGGAGGTTCCCCATCTCCATGAGTAGCAAGTACAACTATTTTTTTGGTATTTCATGTTTCATATCCATAACTAAAGATAGAGAACAACTTAGAATAGGAAATAAAAACTACTTAGTGATAAAGCAAAGAAGGACACACGAGAATATTCACCCCACACTATTGCTCCCCGGAAACGGCGCCAGAAAATGGTCTTGATAACCCACAAGTATAGGGGGTAGTTTGTAGACTTCTTAGATAAATAAGAGTGTCGAACCCAGCGAGGAGCTAAAGGCAGAACAAATATTCCCTGAAGTTCTATCGACCACCGATACAACTCTACGCACACTTGACGTTTACTTTACCTAGAACAAGTATGAAAATATTTTGCAAGAATAAAACTACGAGTACTTTGCGAGAATAAAACTATGAATAAATTGCAAGGTAATAAAAGTGGACAGCTTTTGTCAACAAGAAAGTCATTTGTCCCTAGGCAATCGATAACAAGTACCGATAATCATTCTTGCAATTTTATATGAGGGAAAGGCATGAGCTAACATACTTTCCCTACTTGGATCATATGCACTTATGATTAGAACTCTAGCAAGCATCCGCAACTACTAAAGATCATTAAGGTCGTGAAACCCAACCATCGCATTAAGTATCAAGTCCTCTTTACTCCCATACACCATAACCCACTTATCCGTGTTTGGGTTGTTGTCATCCCCCACAACACTGAAAATAAGCAAACCATGAACATATTGCAACACCCTACAGTGGGGGCCCCTCACGTTTGCGCGAGACGGAGGGCACCATAGGACAGCACCATAAATAAAATATACAATCATACCAACCAAGATCACGATTAACCCATAGGACAAAACGGATCTACTCAAACATCATAAGATAACCATAGATCATTGGGGAATAATATATGGAGTTGAGCACCATTTTTAAGTAGAGATTACAGCAGAGAGAAGAGGTGTTACACCACTGCATAGAGGGGGAGAAAGTTGGTGTTGATGGTAGCAAGATTGTTGATGTAGATCACTGTCATGATCCTAACACCGGCGGCACTCCGGCGCCACCGGGAGAGAGCCCCCCTCCTTTTCTTCTTCCTTGGCATCCCCCCTAGATGGGAGGAGAGTTTCCCCTCTGTTCCATGGTCTCCATGGCGGTGGAGGGGCGGGAGCCCCTCCGAGGTTGGATCTCCCTCTCGGTTCTCTTATGTTCGCGCTCCCGTGATCTGGCCGAAAACCTTTTCTTATATTTCGGGAGATCCGTAACTCCGATTGCGCTGAGATCTTAACATGATTTTTTTTCGGATATAAGCTTCCTTGCGCCTGAAGCAGAGCTCCAACCGAGACACGAGGTGAGCACAACCCACCACCACGCGCCTGGCTCCAGGGTCGCGCCCTGGTGTCATCACATATATTCCAAAATAATTCTCCGCAAAATTTTATTGCATTTGGACTACGTTTGATATGGATTTTCTACGATACAAAAAACATGCAAAAAAGAGGAACTGGCACTGGGCACTGGATCAATAGGTTAGTCCAATAAATCAAAAAAAAAGGTGCCAAAAATATGTGAAAGTTGTATAATATTGGCATGAAACAATCAAAAATTATAGATATGACGGAGACGTATCACCCCCCCCCCCACCGCCGGCGACCACCGCCCCCACCCTGAACCCTAAGATAGATGGTGGAGTACCTCTACGGTGAGTCCCCCTCCTCGTTGTGGCTTGTTCTTCCTTTAACTCCGGCGAGAGCCCCCCCCCCTGAAAATTGACTGACCCAGAAGCCGATTTAGTCGACTGAAGTGTAGCTAAGTCAATACGTGTGAGTACTGCATGCATGCATGTGGTCGTTCTGGGCGTGTTTGTGTGCATGTGTGATGAGTTTGTATTCACCACAGTGGCTCGTGTATGCGTGCAATTAAAACGGCTGGCTCACATATCATCACAAGGTGATCATTGTCCGCTGTGGTTAGGGGGGCGCGGGCTGCCAACCAGAGTTCTCACGCTTCGAATCCCCACCGACCACTAATTTATTACCATTTCTGTCTTTCATAAACGCGTTGATGGGTGGGCCCCATGGTAATGTGCACTGCTGAATGTGGACCGTTTGACTAGGCAATTGATCGTGTCATCAACAAATTACGGAGCTATATGGTGAGCCAGTGACCGTATGATCACCATAAAATGTATTTTATTAACACAGTATAGACTCAAACTACCATTTCTTTCTTTCATATACGCACTGACAGGTGGGCCCCAAGGTTACGCGCACTGATGGTGCAACACTAGTTGCGCCACATGGACCGTTTGACTGGTTAATTGATCATGTCATCAACAAAATACGGAGTTGTATGGGTGAGCCAGTGACCGTATAATCACGACATGTATTTTTTTATCACGGTACAGACGCAAGCGCTCATATATACACGCAAACACTCACTGTTATAAGCGACACAGACCCTACTCCTATGAGCACCTTCGAGAGAGTGAGCCAGCATATGATCTTGAGATTTTATGAAGTCACCATAGGTGCCTCATAGTCGAGAGGAACGTCTCCTCCCACTGAACGCGCATCGCCGAAAAAAACTGAAGTTAATCCAGGATAAATGCGAGCACCAGGACTTTAAGCCTGGTGGGCTGGGGAAACCACTGTCCTCCTAACCATCCAACCACAGGTTGGTTAGCACCACAAAATGTATATGGTGATTGTGATGAACTTATTCTGAAGTCCAGTGACCATATCATGCTTTCGCTTCAAATATGATGACTTTAAGTGTCGTCAACAAAATACAGAGCACGCATCAAATACAATGTCTGGCAGTGTCATCAATAAAATATGGAGACGTATCGTGAGCTAGATACCATATGATCACCATGAGAATGTATACGGTGACCATAATGAGCATATTCTGAAGTCCAGTGACCGTATAGTGCTTTCGCTTGAAATACAGTGACCGTCACGCGTGAATGTGTCACGGGCATGCATACTTTTAGAGGGCCGAGAGATAGTTTGTGTGCGTACAGGAAAGTGGGTTTAGAAAGAGGGGTGTCCGGTGGAGACAAGGAGAGATATGCCCTTAGTTTCTCTTTCCCGTGAATAATATTTTAGGAGAAAATATAAACATTCACAATGCAGAATATATATTACTGGATGCACCATGCAATTAACTTTCATCTATAGCATTGTACTATTGTATATGATTATTTTCTTAGTGGCCGATTGCGTGTGGGGTGTGGTGGGCACATCATTTCTAGTTGTGGTGGGTCAACGTGAGGACTCATGGGTCGGTTCCATCCTGCGCCACATAGGTTGGACCGAGATGCATTATACAAAGACCCATGTGGAGGACTCGGCGTACAAGACGAAGCTACCAGAGTCGTGGAGGACTCTATCCCCACTGATGATAAGCCGACTATATATAATTTGTAACCCTAGGCCCCGAGTATGTTATAGAAGTCCGGGGGCTAGTTCGTCGATAGTATACACACGCACACAATGCCTGGTATTCACGTGTACTTTGTACACACCCCTATGACAAATATACAGTACCAGGAGTAGGCTTTTTCCTCAACTGCAAGGGCCAGGACTTGGGTAAAACATTGCCTCGTATTACCATCCAGCCTAATAGTCGGGGATATCCTACTGAATGGTCTGATGGAATCATATCTGCCAACTACTAAGAGAGAGGTGTGGGGGGGGCAATGTGTGCGAGAGAGTCCTAAAGATAATGTGTGTGTGGGAGACACGTAGGCACATATATGTGCCTATAGAGGGCTAGTAGAGGCCGTGCGTGTGTATATATGCATGTGAGAGAAATAGTGTTTTCCAACTGAGATTAGTGAAAAGAGTGGTACATAGTAGTTAGAAAGAGAGAGGAAGATATATAGAGAGTGTCTGCGTGAGACACCCCGACACCTCAGGAGAGATTGTGAGCATGTGTGAGAGAGAAAATGCCAATGTATATAAAGTCTGTGCACTTATGCGTTAGATAGAGAGAGAGTGCCGGGGTTTTCCTGGGCTCCCCAAGCACCTATGGGGACGGAGCCCCTTCTCGGTTCGGCGGGGGGTGGAGGTCGCGCGAAGAGCGGATCGAGGCGAGGCACACGGGGGGAGGTTCTTTACCCAGCTTCGGAGCTCTCCGGAGAGATAACACTCCTACTGCTGCTTTGTGGATTGTATTGAGTTCTCGCTCGGGAGCGCCGAGTGCTACAGTAGCAGCTAACGAGACCGAGCGCTTCTCTGAGGATCGATCCCCCCTACGTTCTGCATGGGCCTCCTTTTATATGTCCAAGGGGTCTCCAACAGGTGGCAACGTAGGTAAGGGTAAAAGTGTAAATATGCTGCGGTAGGTACAGCTACCTACACAGTGTATCATACCTAACCCTGACGGCAGGGGACAAAGGCATTAAATGCCCGTCTACGTCGCCCAGACGGTGCAGAAAAGGGACCGTCAGGGGCGCTATCGCTCGCCACGTTGGCGATCCTGTCAGTGCTGCATGCCATAGTGTACCCCTGGCTGCACAGCCTCCCGCCACATACGCTGGGAAGGGTCCCGGAGCGACACGTAGGTGGGTGAGCTGGAGCGCGGGTACAGAGTGGTTGCCTGCCCGGCAAGTGCCTTGCCGCGGCCGTTGCCTTGTCGCGCCCGGGAACTTCTCTCTCGCCGGGTCCTGCCGGGACGCGTGGCGTGCCGCGGCAGGTCCTTTGAGATGCTCTTGTTGGGCTTCCCGGCAAGCTCCTCTTGCCGGGGTATTGTACCTTGAATGGCCTTCCCGGCAAGCTCCTCTTGCCGGGGACTTGTCTTCTTGACTTAAATATTTTGTTCTCGAATGGCTCCAAAGGAACCATAGAGAGCCTTGGTGATCACCTGGCGGGCCCTGCCGCGGGGTGCTGCGACTGCCCATGCACATGTTCGGGATACTAGAGTACCCCTACATTAGTACACCGACAGGAGCCCCCGGGCCTGGGCCACACATGGTGCCGAGTGCTGTTGGGCCAGGCCCAAAACAGGGCACGGGCACGCATGGCCTGGGTCGCGTTGTACCTTGCTCCGCCTCCACCACGCCCTCCCAAACGGCACGCGTCAATTGCGGCGTCGTGGGGGAGGTCGTGGGTGGTTCCTTTACTTGGAAAGGCGAAACGTCCGCCCCCATTCCTCCTTATAAGCAGGGGAAACAGGGGCAGTTCGCCCATCTGCCCGTTGCTGTTCCTTCCTCGAGAATCTCCGCCACTCCCCTTCTTCCCAAAGCCGAAGGAGAGCAAAGCCCCGTCCCCATCGCCACCAGCACCACCAACGCCGTCGTCCTCCTTCTCCGTTCCCGCCATGGCCCCGAAGGCCGAGAAGGCGAAGTCGGCTGAGGCACAGCGGCTCGCGGCGCTGTGAAAGGAGCGGGCAATCTTCCCTCCGAGGCTCGAGGCAGTAGAGTTGAAGGAAGATTTCTATCTCTTCTGGTCGACGGGGACGTGAGCGCATCCGCGCACGAAGGTACTCCCAGCCATTGCTTGGGATAAGTATCCCACTGGGTATCCCTTCTTTGCCTTGTTCTTCTACTGTGGGCTCTGCCCGCCCTTTTCTGAATTCTTTTGCGATGTCATGAACACCTACGGGCTCCACCTTCTTGATTTCACTCCCAATGTTGTCCTGACCATGGCAGTTTTCGCACATCTCTGCGAAAACTTTGTCGGGATCCATCCAAACGTAGCTCTTTTCCGCCATTTGTTTTCGCCTCAGGTTGAGAAAGGAGAGCCTTTATCCGGCGGAATCGCCTGGATCTCGAAAGCTGGCAAGAAAGATGCTTATCTGGAGGGAGAGCTCCGCAGCAAGTGGGAGGAGTGGAGGGCTGACTGGTGTTTGATTGTCGAGGAGAACCCCCAGCCGTTTACTCCTCTGCGCGAAACCCCAGTAGTGCGCGGCGGTGATTGGAGTAGCCTGGCCCCGGAGGACGACAGACTAAGGATTGCCGTCACCCGGATCCTGTGCCTCAGGCTTGCCGGGCTTACTGTAGGAGCGGTTGGCGTAGATTTCCTCTGCCGCCGCATTGCCCCCCTGCAGGAGAGGAGGAGACCCGTGATAGAGGCAAAGGTGTCCCGATCTTTCGACGAGATGATAACTATCGATTTGGTGGAGACGACTTTGACGATCCGACTACAAACATGCACGACGTCGCGCCTTAGCAATCGCTAAACCAACTCCGAGAGGTTATTGACCACGCCGGAGCACAATCAACCTGACCACGAAGGTCTATTCCTGCAAGCAATCGAAGAACAAGCAAGAATATGATAAAGCAATCTGAATATTGCGAATATAGATGAAGTATTGATAAAGGTGGGGATCCAGAAGCGGTCTTAGTCTGGTCGTTGGACACAAACGAAGTACACGAAGTTGCAATGGCTAACTTTTAACTAAACAAATCCCAAGGAAAAAGCTACTAGGTGGATCTACTTATATAGGAGCAAGGGGTGGCGGCCAAGGAGGTGGGAGGACGACCCAAGGCAGCCTAAAACCAACCCTAGGTCGTACAAGGCTCATGGGCCCAAGTGGAGGTGATGCAACACCTTTGGACTTGTTGTTTGACTCGGATTCTGCTGCAGCGTCAGATTGTTTCGTCCATATCTCAACGCTCCGGATGAATTTAAAGGTGATTACAATTGTTTTGGAAAGAGGATGAAATCTACTTTCCAACAAAAAAAGAATAACCCAATTCGGAGCCCGTATGAAAAAGTTGTTGGCGTTTTGAATCAGGTATGTCTGTGCAGTCCGAATCTGAATCCAGAACGTGAGAGACTTGGACTCTATCTTCTCTTGGTCCAAAAGTGACGTGAGAGGACTTTTTGAACAACACCTAAACTTCTCTTTTTCCCTTATCTTCATATATGGATTGCACAAATGTCCCATACACCTGCAATTAGACAAAACACAAAAATGTGTGAAGTATTTTTTGTTCTGGATAACATAAATAGATTATTGAATAGTTTGCACTAGAAATCACCTGACAAATATGCATGTATGCAATATTTTTGGTCGTATCCAAGGTAGTCATGTCCTCATCATCCTCTCCTTTTTGAAAACAAAGCCGTCCTCGGCGTTGCTTAATCTGAAATGTGGCTAACAAAAGAGACAAGGTGTACATGTTGTATATGTATATGTCATCCATTTTTACTTCCCTTGGTTTTTGCACATATGACACATGTATAGATGAGTAACTTGCATAGTTCATAAAATCTGAAGCCAAAATATTATCACTAGAAGTAGAAGACATGAAAATATTGCAACTCAATTTGCACATATAAGTGATGCTCTTATTCATATCAAAAGATTGACAATGTTCATCATTAAACCATCCCAACATTGGTGAATAAACCTTACTTGCATCTAATTTACATGCTACAACATGCTTAAATAGGCAAACATGCAATAAGTCTTTGGTCACGGAATCATCACCAAGATTAGAGGTCATATCAAAATGATTAAACATTGATTCTTTTGCATCAACAGTTAACTCAATGGGTGCACTCAAAATTGTTGGTATTTCAGTTGTTTGATCACATGACGCATTCATGACAGTATCAAGATTCTCTAAAATAGGTGTTGTGCTCAAATCACCAGGTAACTGAACACATGATGCATTTAAGTTAACTAGGGATGCATCATTCTCATGTGAAGTTATATCATCAATACCTTTACTGTTACCTTGTCACAAAGACGTAGCTGATGTAGGTTCGGACGTTGACAATGCACCATACTCTTGAGATGATGTCGCGCTCACAATCCGAGGTGGGGCTGTGTCGGGGATATACCCCGCGGCGTAAACCGGCCGGAAGTTAACCCGGCCGGACTTGGCGGTTTATCTGAAGACCCGCCCTGACCTTGGCGGTTTACAAGCAACCAGCTTGGTAGTTATGACTCACTGGTAACCCGACGGGCGGATCAGACGGATGACAAGGCCCAAGGCCCAGAAGGCCGGTTCAACTATTATGGGCCGGTTTGAAAGGAAAGGAATATTTGCCTTACAAGGAGTTAAGGCCAGGACTTGTATCCGGTTTGTATTAGAGATAAACTAGTCCTAATCCCAATAGGACTCCACATGTAAACCGTCCCTTCAACATATATAAGGAGGGGCAGGGCTCCCCAAAGAGGGACGGGTTAGAAGTTAGAAGCGACAAGCACCTAATAGTCTCTAGGGCTAGACACAAAGAGCCGGTTTACGGCGTCTCCCTCGGGATGATAATGAGACCTAGCCTCAAACAGCATGTAGGGTTATTATCGGATGATGTTTCCCGGGGCCCGGAGCTGTCTAAATCCTTGTCTTGCGTGTTGATCCGCCCTGCGTCTCTCGTCCCACTCAACCCCTCTCAAGTTACCACATAGATGCGTTGGCCTCGCGACTAAGTCCTGACACTAAGGACATCTGCCGTGACAAATCCACGACAGTTGGCGCCCACCGTGGGGCTGGCGCATGGTGGTGTTGAGTTCTTGGAGGGATCTCTCCCAGGGATCGAGAAATTCATGATTTTTCGGATGAAGATGTCAACGAGCAGTTGGAACCACGCGAACAAGGTTGAGACAGCGTGTTGGATTGCGAGTTGGATTGAATTGCTCGAAGCATCAAATCAAAGATGGCCAATTGCTAGTGCTTATAGTCAAACAATGCAAGGAGCTGCTGTTAGATGACCAAGAATCAGCCTGCAGGCCAACAAATCACACGTCACGTGAAATCAGAAACAGGGAATAGGCAAGAAAAAGAAGAGAACGGCGTTTTCTCGGAAGGATTTTATGCGCCGTCGGAAGCAAATGATCTGATCCGATCTAGCCTACCGAGCTCTTGCAAGATTGATATGAAAAAAAAACAGAGGGGAGAAGGACTTGGATGTTGACCCGGATTTCTCCTCTACCGAGGTGGTCCACACCTCGCCTGGCCAGTCCGCCTTTGGCTCGCGCGGCCTCCAGCCATGGCATCACACAACAGCTTTTACCGCCGGGGGGTCTCCAATCCACCCCGCGTCCAGGACGACTGTGCCGGCCTTCCAAAGCCTCCCGTGTCGCTGCACGCGCGCCATCTTCATCCCTGCACATGCCTCCTCGATCTCCACTACGAGCGAGTCGCCTCGGCCTCGCTCTGAATTGTCAAGTCGCCGGAGTCCTTCGCCGGCCTGGTCTTCATTTTGGAGCCGCCAAGAGGGCCTCCGTCTCGCTCCTGCACCTTCAAACTTTTCCACGGCCCTGCCGATGCGGATGTGCGTTGGGCGGCCATTACCTTGCTCATCATCGAGCCGCCATCGCGTGGACATCTCGCCGCCGCAGCCGGACGTGGCCGTCCTCCAGCGCCAGCTTCGTCTCCTTCGGTTGTGCCATCGCTGAGCCGCCATGGCCTCGCTTCACCTCTGCCAGCTTCACCGCCGTGCGGCCGAGCTGCCGCACTAGTTTGCCTCCCTTGCTGCAGCCCTCGCCTCCATGGTCGCTGCACCGCCGACTTGCTGGGCGGCTTTTACCCCCGCGGCTGCTGCGCTGCCCTGCCGGGTTGCCACCACTGTGCCTGCAAGCCGGCTCTGAACCACTGCCGGGATGCCACTATCCTCGCCTGGCCACCGAGTTTTCCAAGCCACCGGCCTCCGACCTGCCTCTGAATCGCCTCTGAGCCACCGATGCTGCTCATCGCCACACATCAAAGTCCACGTGCAGGCGAGAGTACCTTTTCCCATCACGTCAAAAAAAAATCTCATGATGAAGCAGATGCTGAATCGGCTTTTGTAAATTGCTGCGCCTGGACGAGTGACTCCGGTTACCAGTCTGCTACGCTAATCGTCCGAGAAAAACATTATTATTCAGTGTGAGTAGCAGCAATGCAGGCTGCATGCATAAGGTAGTACTGATGTGCATCAAGCCCATCAAAACGAAACCCAAGACATTCAAAGGCAATCATTACTTTGGAAAGGGGAAAAGACAAAGGAGAACCACGTGGGTGCTAGTGATATATTAAGATTTTGATTCAAGCACGCCCAGCATTATCCACACCAGTATCCGTGATCATCCGACCAAAAATCCAGGTGATACCCATCTCAATCTGTTTTATTAGTACATATTGTTTTTTGTCAAAGAACAATTACTCTGTCCTGTAATATTTTTGCACAGGACAATTTTTATGCCATTCACGGACACGAGTATCGCGGTCCGGTTTACGTCGACACGCCGGTTGACTCGCCCGTCCGCCCCGGCCACCGGTTCCGGCGTCGGCACCGGTTTACGACACGGAGGGCAACTTGCTCGTCTGCACCGGTTTACAACGCCGTGGCCGATTCCTCCGTTTGCTCGCATGGACGACTCGTCCGTGATTGATTTCAGTTTCACTGTGGTGATCATCAACTCCGCGGTGGATATTTTCTGGCTAAACATATCAGGTGAAATCCATCTATTATATTTTCATAATATGTATTGCTTTCTTTAAAAATAGCAAATACTCTGGCTTGCAAGTTTTCCAATGCAGGACAAATTGTCTATTGCAAAAAGGGGATTATTATATCGCTGAGCTATTGGATAACCCGTGCCGGTTTATATCGCGATCCAGTCCGCGTCAACTCGTCAGGACCATGCGAATTACCCAATAGCGCGTGCACAGGCTACCATCCCCCGCAGTCCGGTCTACATCAGCATACAGCTGATTTCCCCCGTCTGCACCAGCTTACAACGCCGCGGCCGATTCTCCCGCCCGCACCGGTTTACAACGCTGCAGCCGACTCATCTGTCTGAGCCGCCTCGGAAGCCGCGGTCGTCTTTGCTATCCGTTTGTCGCGGCCTGGTCTACATCAACATACCGGGCCGCACCTGACTGCATGAGCTCCTTATTGGATATGGGTGAGTCACAGCTTGGGTAGCCCGGTTTTCTTTCAAATTGGAGATAAATTATCATCAACCACCGTTTTGCACTGGATGGCTCAATGGGTAGGCGCGCAAGTCACCGCCACTACAGTTTTGGTTAAAACTTCAAAATCGCCAGTTGGAAGGAACCATTGGCCGAGTTGCTGACACGGCTCATATGGGATCATTTATAACCCGCCGTACTCACCTCAACCTTCTGTGGATTCATATCGTGCTATCAACAACAATGCTATACAACTTATGCCGGGTTATATCACAGTCAAATTTGGAGAATCTCAAGCCAACTCCTCGAGTCACCTTGAGAATCGAGGGCTACGATGACATGACTCAGCAAATCTTGCCAGTTTCAGCCGGTTTAAAAAACCCAGGACGATGGAGGGAAAGATAACCCGGTCCCGGATGCTACTGTTATATTGATGAAAGTTTAAAGGCCGTCAGAAAAATTCCGTCTTAGAAAGTATATGACGGTTATAAAATCCCGGCTCAATGAGGAAAATCCGGGTCATCAGAAAGGATTCCGGTTTAAAATCCGGCTCAAGGGAAGTCAGTCTCACTGAAGCTCTCAAATCTCCGGTTTATAATCTGGCTCAAGGGAAATCTGTTCTCCCACAAAGCTCTGAAGCGCCCAAATCCGGTTTAACAATGTCCGGTTCAAAAAGGAATTAACTTCTCGCAAGTTCGAGTCTAAAGGCCGTCAGAAAATTTCCGGCTGAAAATGAAGATTCCGGTTTAAGATCCGGTTCAAGGGAAGGATGTCTCCCACAAAGCTTTGAAGCTCTCTATATCCGGTTTAAAATCCCGGTTCAAGAAGAATTTATCTCTTGCAAAAAGTTAAAAATTACCGAAGAAGACCTGCTGCTATGATGCACGGTTCAAACATGGGTATCCTGCCTTATTGGCCTGACATATTATTGATCACATGGGGGCTCCCGCTTTATAAAGCGGGGTATCTATTCTTTATATCATGTGTGGTTACACGGGGTTGTTTTCAAGCAACATCCGGTTTACCCCTTGCAAGTCTTAACAAGATCACTTGAGGCTTCCTGTTCAAACATAGGTCGTATTCGAACCAAAGAGAACATAGCTATCCTTATGAGGTCATTTGGGGGCTCGGTCATGTTTGAACCGATGCAATACCTCTTGGCCGGCGAAAGCCACCAGAGTCATTTGGGGGCTCGGTCGTGTCCGAACCGATGCAATACCTCTTGGCCGGCGAAAGCCACCAGAATCATTTGGGGACACGGTCACGTCTGAACCGGTCACGCCTCTTGGTCGGCCTACGGGCCTTAGAGTCATTTGGGGGCTTGGTCGAACCCGAACCATAGCAATGCCACTTGGCCGGCGTAACGCCACGCGTCATTTTGGGGTCCTGGCTGACTGGCACCATCGCTACGCCTTCGGGGGGCTTGGTTGCGTCTGACCATGGTAATTCCATCTGACCAAGCTCAGTAGAGCTCTTCTTTTGCAAAAAGTTGTTGTCATTGCTTTTGCTTTAATAGCCTTTCTTGAGAAGTTGCTATTTTATTTGCGTTTTTTAAACCGACAGTATTTTGTACCGGTTCAAACAGCTAAATTGGCGGAACACGGTCCATTTTTAGACCGGAGATTATCTGCCCGGTTTGATTTTCTGTTACCATCCTATTATGGAGTAAACCGATGTTTATCAACCCGGCTCGGCTTTCAACTACAAGTTGTGAGTACATGATCAAGTTATAATCCGGAGATTATCAGCCCGGTCTGGTTTGACTACAAGTCACCAGTATTATATATGGTTAATCCGGTGTTTATCACAACCCGGTACGGTTTTATCATAAACCGGCACAATATGGAAGGAGTTATCATTACTCAAGATTGGGGTTATCACTCTTACTACAAAAAGTTGGTAAACCAACAATGTGATTCAATGTCACAGGTATGATATATTTCATATTTTTAAGTGCAGCCTTGGTTATAAACCCAGGTTATATGTTGGGCATTATGACACGTCCGGCGGTAAACCGCCAGGACACTTTAAACTGGTTGTATGCAGAAACAGGTTGAATAACGCATGGTTATAAATTATCCGGTGTTTATTAAACCGGCCTGGCTTTAAGACGATAAGTCGCCAGTATGATGATAACTTATCCGGTGTTTGTTAAACCGGCGTGGCTTTAAGACGATAAAGTTGCCAGTATATGATGAGAAATTATCCAGTGTTTATTAAACCGGTCTGGCTTTGGACTATGAGTCGCCAGTATATATTTGGATTGCGCCATTGGAATCATGCGCTTATAAGTTATTGGAATATATTATTCAAATAGCCAAACTTGGCTAAATTTTCATTATGATATTGGATGAATAAGGTTTTCATACCAGATTATATTATCTTGAATAGCCATCATGGCTGGATTTTTATTATGGTTATCAATAACCAGTATTATAATTAAGATTTTCAAAGTCGCTTTAGCGCAATGGCTATCATATTATCAATGGATATGATTTATTCTACAATTGAAGGAATAGTCCCGAGTCGCTGCAGGCTTACTACCCGGCACTTGGGGGCTACATTGTTCAAAGTTGAGATTCAAATATGCAAGTCTCATGTCGCTGCAAGCATGCACCATGACACTTGGGGGCTAATGCAAAGTCATTTTTGCTCATCTTATTAAAGACCCAACTCATCACATCATAATGAGCTGGCCCTTGGGGGCTACCAATTGCTCCTGTCAACTATTCAAGGTACAAAGCTTTTTATCCATTATATTGAAGGGTTCACTGCTCAGTTGGTAAAGCACAAGGCTCTTAACCTGGTGGACGTGAATTCAAGCCTCATGATGGGGGTTACATCATATGATGTTATTTTCATTGAAGTATATATATCAAAAGTCCCAGCTCAATATTATCTTACTGAGCCGGCCCTTGGGGGCTACACATTGCTGTTCAAAGTTTACAAGATTATATTTACAAAGTCCCTGCTGATTATTACATAATGACCCGGCCCTTGGGGGCTACATTGGTTGAAGTTTTATGGGCATCAGTCAATTACAAGTCCCAGGTTGCTGCAAGCATGACAACCCGGTACTTGGGGGCTACATATGTGGAATATTCAATTCTGACTAATGATTGAGATGAACAACTTGGATTTCTTCAAGATGGTGATATTTATTGAAACAAGTCTTAAAGTTGTTGCTATGCTACCTTCTTAAGACTTGGGGGCTACAAGTGATAGGCATATAAGAGGTATATTTTCAAGCTGGATGTTAATTACAAGTAGGGCCCGGTGCTATCAATATTTATAAACCGGTGATCTTGGCAATGATAAACCGGCAAGTTCTGCGTCCTTAAACCGGCTGAATATCAGATGAATATTTCAAGGACAAATATTGTTTTTAAGCATTGGGAGCTGAATCAAAGGAGTTATTCTTCACAATATTTCTCTATGAAAAACCAATGTCAGCAAGGTGATTATGAAGCTGGCCTGTTAAACCGGATTTTCTAGAAGAAGGAAATGACAAGGACTTAAGGATGTTCAGGTGCCGGTTTACAAAAATTCTTAACCCGGAGCACAACCTGTCAAAATTTGTTCTGGTGTTTATTTGCAGCATAAGTTTACCATGGATAAATCCAAGCTAAACTTGGGGGCTAATGTCGGGGATATACCCCGCGGCGTAAACCGGCCGGAAGTTAACCCGGCCGGACTTGGCGGTTTATCTGAAGACCCGCCCTGACCTTGGCGGTTTACAAGCAACCCGCTTGGTAGTTATGACTCACTGGTAACCCGACGGACGGATCAGACGGATGACAAGGCCCAAGGCCCAGAAGGCCGGTTCAACTATTATGGGCCGGTTTGAAAGGAAAGGAATATTTGCCTTACAAGGAGTTAAGGCCAGGACTTGTATCCGGTTTGTATTAGAGATAGACTAGTCCTAATCCCAATAGGACTCCACATGTAAACCGTCCCTTCAACATATATAAGGAGGGCAGGGCTCCCCAAAGAGGGACGGGTTAGAAGTTAGAAGCGACAAGCACCTAATAGTCTCTAGGGCTAGACACAAAGAGCCGGTTTACGACGTCTCCCTCGGGATGATAATGAGACCTAGCCTCAAACAGCATGTAGGGTTATTACCGGATGATGTTTCCCGGGGCCCGAAGCTGTCTAAATCCTTGTCTTGCGTGTTGATCCGCCCTGCGTCTCTCGTCCCACTCAACCCCTCTCAAGCTACCACATAGATGCGTTGGCCTCGCGACTAAGTCCTGACACTAAGGACATCTGCCGTGACAAATCCACGACAGGCTGCTCTAGTAGGTGCAACGGTGGAGGAACCAACCGGCGGTGGTGAGCATGAACTGGAATAGTAGTTGTTGTAGTCACCCAATGCATCCTCCTGCATTTGTCTCTCAAAGGTACAAGCACGAACATACATACCAGTAATGCAACGGGGAATATACTGAAATCTTGCCTGAATATCATGGTTCAAACCACCAAAAAATCTATTCATTGTATCATCCTTAGATTCTTCTATGTCACAATGATGCATATAAGATTTGAACTCTTGGTAGTAAGCATGAACAGTGTTGTTGCCTTGTTTAAATTGTTCAAATTTGTGAAGCAATTCACGACGATAGTAAGGAGGGAAAAAATGTTGTCTCATTACATCTTTCAAATCTTTCCAAGTTGTGGGTTGGTTATCAATGTTTTTCTTACAATGCACATTCCACCAAACAGAAGCAAAACCAGTAAATGCTCTAGTGGCAGCTCGTACTCGCTCAAGTTCAGAAAAGTCATGGTGACTAAAAACTTGTTCAACTTCAAGCTCCCAAGCTAGATAAATAGCAGGATTAAATCTACCCTCAAATGAAGGTAAAGAGATAACCTGACCATGCGCTTCTATGTGTTGTCCCAACTCTCGTGATGGTGAAGATGTGTCCGTCGTCCAAGAACTTCTATCTCTGGAACCTGTCATGATTAGTATAAACAAGAAACAAAATTCGAGAATAATGTTCCTATGAACTGCTGGATGTGGTTGTAAAGCGCTCACAGTAAAGCAAATATCAATATCTTACAAGTTCTTACCATGCGGCAAGTGGTCACAAGCAACCAGCAATGTCAAATAACTCTGAAGATTGTGTAAAGCGATTGCCAGGGGAACGTACGTATACACGGTGTAGAAATATGTGGAGCTGGGTTGGCTATATATAGTAGCAAAATATTAGCAATAATCAATTCAGAGATGCAATGTTGAATAAACGCTCAACGACGGTACTATGCTGGTCCTAGGCTAGACCGGACTAGAGACGCGAGCCTAGAACACTAATGATGTCATGGCGTAGCACAACTAGCATCAATGAAGGATACTAAGTAGCTCTGGACAGCAAGATATAAGTGAAGATCACAACGGTAGTAAAGATAATGATGAAAAACAACTGCCAAGCAGGATATACAACAACTCTCTCTCGAACTTTCCTCTTGAAAAGTTTGAGCCAATTTTCTGATAATTTTTTTTCAAAGAATGCTAATAACTCAAGCTTTCCAATGCAAAAAGAATCACTCAATTCCGAGTTGATATGAGGAGTCAAAGAATTCTGAAATTGGCTTGAAAAACTGGAATAAGCTGTGTCTGTGAGCTTCGGAGGGCAAAAAGACCTATTTATAAGCCGATTTTGAGGTGCCTAATATTGAACTAGCTTCTGCAACTATTTAGATGCGGCTCGTCGCTAGCTTTAATTTGAGTACTCGTGGAGCCAAAACGGACTTCGTATAAGGAAGTTATGCCTGTTTGATTGAATAGTGTACAAAACAGAATCCAATTCGAATTCAACTACGAGATTGAGCCTAGATAGATCCGAATTTTGTTTTTTTTTTCTCTTTTTTTTCCTCACACTTTTTTTCTTTTTCTTTCTCTTTTTTTTTCTCTGACCTTTTTTCTTCTTTTCTCTCTCTCTCTCTCTCTCTCTCTCTCTCTCTCTCTCTCTCTCTCTCTCTCTTTTCTCTTTTTTTTCTCACTCGCTATTTCCAAACAAACTAGATAAGATGCAGATTGGATCAGGCGAAGATGTGAATGATCTCAACTATGATTAGACAATGAAAGGTGGGTAGCACGTGGTGGAAATTGATGGATGGGTGGTGGACAACGGAAGGGATAATGATGCAGCGGCGGCGTGACTAATGTGAACAGAACTCGAAACTCCAAGAACTTCTATCTCCGGAACCTGTCATGATTAGTAGAAACAAGAAACAAAATTCGAGAATAATATTCCTATGAACTACTAGGATGTGGTTGTAAAGTGTTCATAGTAAAGCAAATATCAATATCTTACAAGTTCTTACCATGCGGCAGGTGGTGACAGGCAACCAGCGGTGTCAAATAACTCCGAAGATTGTGTAAAGCGATTGCCAGGGAAACGTACGTATACACGGTGTAGAAATATGTGGAGCTGGGTTGGCTATATATGGTAGCAAAAGATTAGCAATAATCAAATCAAAGATGCAATGTTGAATAAACGCTCAACGGCGGTACTGTGCTGATCCTAGGCTAGACCGGACTAGAGACGCGAGCCTAGAACACCAATAAGGTCACGGCGTAGCACAACTAGCATCAATAAAGGATATGAAGTAGCTCTGGACAGCAATATATAAGTGAAGATCACAATAGCAGTAAAGATAATGATGTGAAACAACTGCCAAGCAGGATAAACAACAACTCTCTCTCCAACTTTCCTCTTGAAAAGTTTGAGAAAATTTTCTGATAACTTTTTTCAAAGAATGCTACTAGCTCAAGCTTTCCAATGCAAAAAGAATCACTCAATTCCGAATTGATATGAGGAATCAAAGAATTCGAAAACTGGCCTGACAACTGGAATAAGTTGTGTCCGCGAACTTCAGAGGGCAAAAAGACCTATTTCGAAGACGATTTCGAGGTGTCAAATATTGAACTAGCTTCTGCAACTATTTAGATGCGGCTCGTTGCTAGCTTTAATTTGAGTACTCGTGGAGCCAAAACAGACTTCGTATGAGAAAGTTATGCCTGTTTGACTGAACAATGCACAAAACAGAATCCAATCCGAATTCAACTACGAGATTGAGTCTAGATAGATCCGTTTTTTTTCTTCTCTCTTTTTTTTTCTCACACTTTTTTTTTCTTTTTCGTTTTTTTTCTCTGACTTTTTTCTTTTTTTTCACTCTTTTTTTCTCTGTCTTTTTTTTCTCCCTCTTTCCAAGACAAACAAGATAAGATGCAGATTGGATCAAGCGAAGATGTGAATGACCTCAACTATGATTGTGACAATGAACTATGGGTAGCACGTGGTGGAAAGTGATGGATGGTGTGGTGGACAGCGGAAGGGATAACGATGCAGCGGCGACGAGACTAATGTGAACAGAACTCGAAACTCTAAACGAACTAGACACTAAGACCAGCAACTCGACACGACGATGCAACCGATAATTCAATAATGCAAACAATGAAAAGAAAATTGCAAAGACTCAGACTGGCTTGGACAAAGGATGAATAGATCTAACTTTTTTTTGTGTGTGGCTTTTTTTTGGACAATAGGTAAGAAAATAGATCTAATCTAGTAAAAACTAGAAATTCTCACCAAGCAACCTGAAAACTCATACCACTTGATAGAGGCAAAGGTGTCCCGATCTTTCGATGAGATGATAACTATCGATTTGGTGGAGACGACTTTGACGATCCGACTAAAAACGTGCACGACGTCGCGCCTTAGCAATCGCTAAACCAACTCCGGGAGGTTATTGACCACGCCGGAGCACAATCAACCTGACCACGAAGGTCTATTCCTGCAAGCAATCGAAGAACAAGCAAGAATATGATAAAGCAATCTGAATATTGCGAATATAGATGAAGTATTGATAAAGGTGGGGATCCAAAAGCGGTCTTAGTCTGGTCGTTGGACACAAACGAAGTACACGAAGTTGCAATGGCTAACTTTTAACTAAACAAATCCCAAGGAAAAAGCTACTAGGTGGATCTACTTATATAGGAGCAAGGGGTGGCGGCCAAGGAGGTGGGAGGACGACCCAAGGCAGCCTAAAACCAACCCTAGGTCGTACAAGGCTCATGGGCCCAAGTGGAGGTGATGCAACACCTTTGGACTTGTTGTTTGACTCGGATTCTGCTGCAGCGTCAGATTGTTTCGTCCATATCTCAACGCTCCGGATGAATTTAAAGGTGATTCCAATTGTTTTGGAAAGAGGATGAAATCTACTTTCCAACAAAAAAAGAATCACCCAATTCGGAGTCCGTATGAAAAAGTTGTTGGCGTTTTGAATCAGGTATGTCTGTGCAGTCCGAATATGAATCCAGAACGTGAGAGACTTGGACTCTATCTTCTCTTGGTCCAAAAGTGACGTGAGAGGACTTTTTGAACAACACCTAAACTTCTCTTTTTCCCTTATCTTCATATGTGGATTGCACAAATGTCCCATACACCTGCAATTAGACAAAACACAAAAATGTGTGAAGTATTTTTTGTTCTGGATAACATAAATAGATTATTGAATAGTTTGCACTAGAAATCACCTGACAAATATGCATGTATGCAATATTTTTGGTCGTATCCAAGGTAGTCATGTCCTCATCAACCCGCCTGGGAGTTCCAGAATGCAGCGGATATCATGAGGTTGCGGCCGGGCCTCATTTTCAATTTCACTGTCCTGGAGCTCAACGCGATGCTCCAGGAGCTGTTCAAGCACGACCCACAGCATCCCGAAGTGTTCTGGTTGCCGAGGGGCATCGTTCCGCTGTGCAACAACTCCGCGCTCGATCGCATCCGTGCAATAATGCCGCTGTGCGACTCGCATGGAATTGATCCAGCCTGGATAGAGCCTGCGGATGATGTCGTGCGGGCGTTCTTCGACAACTTGATAGAAGTGCCGGTAGACGCCGACGAGAAAAAGGGGCTCACCCGGGACACCACTGACAATGAGCTCAAGCGAATCGCCACCAGGATGGAAGAGGCGGCGGCAGCCGCCGCTGCGGGCGAGTTTGGGTTCACCGTGGAGGAAGCAGAGGCAGCCGAGGCGGCAAGCCTTGCCGACCGAGAGGAGCTTACCGGCGAGAGGAGGTCTGCCGAGCATGACGTCGGGCCGAGCGGGCCCGCCGAGGACACGAGCGGCTCGCTGGAGATCGGCTCCTCTTCCTCTTCGTCTTCGGACAGCCTGCCGCAAGTAGAGCCTCTGGCTCCGCAAGCAGAGCCCCCGGCTCCACAAGCAGAGCCCCCGGCTCCACCAAGGAAGCGTCTTCGCAAGGCTGGGGACGTAGCAGAGCGGCGGGCGAGTCAACCCCCGCCGCGCCGCACGACACGCTCCACCGCGGCAAGTTTTGTTGCCGCGGGAACACCTCGCGCTACAGCGGCAACTGGGGCGGGGTCCTCTCGGCCTGCCGCCCCAGCGCCCGCCAAGCGGCCAAGAGATCCCACTCCCCCGCCCCCTCGCGCCGGAGGTGGGCCAGGCTTTGACTTCTCCGCGCTCAGCTCCGACGAGGAAGAAGGAGAGTAAGATCCTTGATGTATTTGCACGTCTCCAATACTTGTTGTCTTGTATTGTATCTCATTTGCCTTACTCTGAACTCATCCCTTTTTAGGACGCTGGCCGAGAGAATGGCAAAGAGGGCCAAGGTCCCGGTGATCGTTATCGAAGATGACCCCTCCGTGGGAGCAGGGGGTGCGCCCGAGATAAACTCGCCGGACCCGACGGCTGTTCTTCAGAGCAGCCCCCAGCGCAGCCCCCAGCGTAAGTATATGGTTTACTTCCAGCTGTTAGGCGCGCACGGATACTCTTTGCTTGCTGATATCTGACTGTTGGCTTATGTAGAAGCAGAGCAGCTCCACCAGGAGCGCCCGGAGGCCACCCCCGACGTGCCACCTGCTTCGACCACGCCGCCAAGGGAGAACTCTCCGGCAAGGGAGAGCTCCCCGGCAAGGGAGAAGTCCCCGACGAGGGAGAGTTCCCTGGCGAGGGAGAAATCTCCGGCAAGGGACGGTACCAGCGAACCCCCGGCAGCGGAGATCCCCACTACCGAGCCTGGTACAGGTACTCCTTGCTTCTAAGCCCCCCTTGGGTTCTTCTTTTTGGATATTTGCTTGACTTTTCTTCTTTTTCCGGCCGTCAGATCCATCCACTGTGGAGCCGATGGAGATCGAAGTCGTTATTGACGACGCCACTGCCACTGAGGAAACGGCTGGCGCTGATGATCCCGCCGGCGAAGAGGCCGCCAAGGCTGCCGCCGCAGCAGCTGACGAGGGGTCTGGCGATCGTACTGACGACCCTGGGGCTGCAGCAGCGACAGGCGCTACACCGACCGCTGATCCTCCCGCCGCTGCCGCAGCGTCAGGCTCCGAGGAACCCCAGCCAGGCGTCTACTTGAAGGTTGGCGCTGGCATCTTCATCAACCTACCCTGGGCGTCAACATCCAGGGCGCCAGTCGAAGGAGAAAGCTTCGACATGGAGGTGCTCGCCTCCGCTGGGCTGACGTTGGTCGACACACCAAGCAGCAGCAGCGACGAGCCCGAGGAGGAGCGACTGCTGCGGAAGCTGGTGTCGCTCTACCGCGCCCGCCAGGCCAAACTGGAGTCCCACGAAGCGCTTGTCGCGAAGGCGGGGGTGGACGTGGAGAAGCGCGCGGAAGAGCTCCGAGGCCTCAACCAGGCAGCTCACCAGTCGCTGGCGGCGGAGCGGGTGCAACTCGATGAGGCGCAGCAGGCTTTCATCCTTGAGAAGGCAGAGGTTGCAGAGCAACAGCGGCTTGCCGCCGAGGAGTTATCTGCGCGGGACGGCGAGTTGGTGCAGCTGAAGGCCAGCCTGGACAGCCACGAAGAGGAGCTAGCTGCGCGCGAGAAAGCACTCAGTGGAGCCCTCAAGGAAGCAAAGGACGCTGCCGCAGCTGCCGAGGCTGCCAAGAACAAGCTGGAGGCGAAAGTGGCGCAGCTGGAGACTGATCTCAAGGCGAGCGGTGAAGCGCTTGCCGCGCTCAAGCATGAGCGCGAGAAGGACGCCTACACCTTTGGCGAACTGCAGGGTCGTCTCGCCAAGAAGGTCAAGGAGCTTGACGCCGCCAAGGACTCCAACGTTAACCTTGAGCTGAAGCTGGCGACTTTGACCAAGACGTTGGACGGTGCCAAGGAGCAGGAGGCGGCCTTGAAGAAGGAGATCGAGGCCGACCAGGCGCTGCTGGAGAACATCGTTGCCACCCAGAATGAGTTCAGGGGAACTATGGAGCGGTGGACGGAGGGCCTTGTGAGCGCTGCCGCAGGCATCGACAAGGAGTTGGCGTTCCTGGGGGTGGAGGATCTCGGGTATTCCTCCGACGAGAGCCTCCCGTCTAGAGCCAAGCTCACCTTGTTCTTCAAAGGCGTGGCGATGGCCCTCCAGCAACTCCGGGAGAGGATCCCAAAGCAGCTGGCCGACGAGTCGCGAGAGATCTGCGCGGGAGCTCTCACAAAGGTGCTGATGAAGGTGGCCTTCCGCAACCCGGGCCTCCGCCTCACTAATATCCTCAGGTCCCTGCCGCCGGAAGCTGATCTGGATGAGCTCGAGGCCCTCGTCGCACCCATTGTGGACAAGGTGAGCGGGATCAAGAGGGTTGAGGGCGACCGCGCAGACTAGGCCGCCTATTTTCTTCTTTTCTTGTCGTCGCTGGTCATGTTATGAAAACAGTCTATTAGAGCCGCGACAAACTATCTTGTAATATAACTCTGTTTCATGTCACGGTTGCAATGCTATTCCCTTTACTCGACTCCCTCCTTTGTATGTTTTTGCCCTACGCTTTTAGGGAACTTGCCGGCGTAGGCACCTTTGCCACGAGGGCTGAGTGCGGGACGTCAGCAGCCTGCTGGCGGTGCCATTACCGACAAGAAACCTTGTCGCAACTAGTCACAGCTCGCTTAAGTTGCTGAGTGAACTCGAAACAAAGTAAGGGCGTGACTCTAGTCGCGGCACACTTAAGCTGTTGAGCGAACTCGAAGCAAAGTAAGGGCGCAACTAGCCACGAGCTGGTTCCTTCGCGCACGGGTTTCCCATACAAAGCATGATCGTTCAAGGAAAATACCTTAAAATCAAAAAATCTGATTGCTCAAACTTTGGCACTTAGCTTTTTTGTCGTTTGCTCCCCGGCAAGGCGAAATTTTTCCTGAACGACGCCGGGTCCATACCATTATCTTCCCATCCCCCCCCCCCCGGCTAACTTGTGGGCGAAGGATCCTTCCTCTCCTTGAGAAAAACAAAAGAGAAAACAATAGTATGGAGCCTTATGGCTCGTTATTGCTTACCGAGGGTGCTTGCTGCACAAAGTGTCAGATAATTCATGCAGAAAGGCATGAAATTGACAAGGTGTGCGGAGCACGTGAGTTTTATTTATGCACAGGGTCTGCGCCTAGCTTTGTACAAAGGATTACATGCAACAGCGGCAAGACTTGTACAAAATGGTGGTTGCCGAACAGGGTCCGACAACCGCGCCTTACGGGTAAAACTTACGAAGATGCTCGATGTTCCAGGAGTTGCTCACCGAAAAGCCATCCTCGGTCTCAAGGCGGACAGCGCCAGGCCTAGTGACTCGTTTTACCCGGTAAGGGCCTTCCCACTTCGGCGTCAACTTGTTGGAATTCTTGGCGGAATGAACGCGCCGAAGATAAAGGTCGCCTTCCTCGAGACTTCTGGCTTTAACTTTGCAGCTATGGTGGCGGCGCAAAGCTTGCTAGTATCTAACAGCTCGTACAGCAGCCTGAAGACGGTCCTCCTCAAGGAGCAGCGCGTCATCTTTCCACAGCTGCTCTTGCTCAAGCTCATCATAAGTGAGCACTCGAGGTGACCCGTATACGAGTTCCGTGGGGATAACAGCCTCTGCTCCATAGAATAGAGCGAAAGGTGTCCGGCCAGTGGCTCGATTTGGCATCGTCCTGATCGACCAAAGAACCACCGGCAGCTCCTCGATCCAGTTTCTTCCGCACTTGTGCAGCCTGTCGAAAGTTCGGGTCTTGAGTCCACGCAGCACTTCAGCATTTGCCCTCTCTGCTTGACCGTTGCTCCTGGGGTGAGCAACAGAAGCGAATCAGACCTTGGAGCCAAGGTCGTGGACGTACTGCATGAAGTTGTGACTCGTGAATTGCGTACCATTGTCGGTAATGATCCTGTTAGGGATTCCGAAGCGGCAAACAATCGACCTGAAGAACTTGACTGCTGACTGTGCTGTCACCTTCCTCACTGGTTCCACTTCTGGCCACTTTGTGAACTTGTCGATTGCGATGTACAAGTACTCAAAGCCCCCGACTGCTCGGGGGAAAGGGCCGAGGATGTCGAGCCCCCAGACCGAAAATGGCCAGGATAAAGGGATTGTCTGGAGAGCTTGAGCTGGTTGGTGTATCTGCTTGGAATGGAACTGGCACGCTTCACACTTGGTTACTTGTGCAGTTGCATCCTGGAGGGCTGTCGGCCAAAAGAAACCTTGCCGGAACGCTTTGCCGGCAAGTGCTCTGGCGCCAATGTGATGACCACATATGCCTCCATGCACCTCTGCCAACAGCTTCTGTCCATCTTCCCGGGGAATACACTTCAATTTCACTCCATTGAGCCTTCTTCTGTATAGTGCGTTGTCAATGAACTGGTACATACTAGACTGTCGGGCTACTCTTTCCGCTTCTTCTGGCTCTTCGGGAAGTTCTCCTGACTGGAGGAAACGGACGATCTGCTGTGCCCATGCTGGAGCCTGCGGCTCGACAACAAGGACTAAAGGCATATCTGCCGCTGCGGGAACATCCGCTTCTACGGCGAGAACCCGCGGTTCAGCCGGAGCTTGATGATCCCCGGCAAGTTTGCCGGAGCGAAACTTGTCGGGAGCGTATGCTTCAACGAAACAAACCTTGGGGCTTGTCGGAGCAGACTGCTCCTCAGCACTCTTGGTGTTGATCTTGGGGACCCTCTTAGCGGCGGCTTTGGGAAGCTCAACCGGAAGATAGTCACCAGAAATCAACTTTCTCTTCCTGCTCTGTCCAGTTGGTGGCGTCACGGATGGCTGAGTCAGCTTGAGCACAAAGATCCCTGGTTCCACAGGTAACTTAAATGCCGCGCACTTTGACAGGCCATCAGCGATGTCGTTCTGAGCTCTAGGAACATGTTCCATCTGTAGGCCGACAAAGCGCTCTTCCAGCTTCCTCACTTCATCAACGTAAGCTTCCATCAACAGAGACTGATAATCCTTGTTTACTTGGCGGACGACAAGCTGCGAGTCACCCCTGACAATTAGCTGCTTGATCCCAAGGTCTGCCGCGATCCTGAGACCGGCGAGCAATCCTTCATACTCTGCAGTATTGTTTGTTGCTTGCTCCTTGGGAAAGTGCATCTGGACGACGTACTTGAGGTGCTCTCCGGTGGGTGCGACAAGCAGCACGCCAGCACCGGCGCCTTGTAGCGAGAACGCACCATCAAAGTACATCAGCCACTCTTTGTTTGCTTCCTTGACGGGGATGCTCATCTCTGGGGTTTCTTCGTCAGGTGTTGGCGTCCATTCTGCTATGAATTCCGCCAATGCTTTGCTTTGAATAGTTGAAGTGCTCTCAAACTTGAGGCCAAAGCTCGACAGTTCCAATGCCCACTCAACAATCCTGCCTGTTGCTTCTGGATTCTACAGTATCCTCTTCAGCGGAAAGCGAGTGGCAACTGTGATCTCATGTGCTTGGAAGTAATGGCGCAGTTTTCTCGAGGCCATAAGAAGGCCGAAAAGCAACTTCTGCACACCAGAGTACCTCGACCTAGCCCCCTGCAGAAGGGAACTTACAAAGTAGACTGGGCGCTGCACCATTTTCTTCTGTATCCCTTCGCACATCTGCGCAGATCTATCTTCGTCGGGACCAGAGCTCGTCGGGGAAGCCCCTTGCTTGTCGCTGGATGCGCTTGCCGCGGTTGCTGGCTCATCATCTACCTCTCTCTCTACTACTAACGCAGCACTAACCACTTGATTGGTTGCCGCCAGATATAGCAGCAACTTCTCTTGTGGTTTAGGTGCGACAAGTATTGGAGTGGAGGACAGGTATCTCTTCAAGTCCTACAGCGCAGCCTCCGCTTCCGGAGTCCATTTAATTGGACCTGCCTTTTTCAAGATTTTGAAAAACGGCAGGGCGCGCTTAGCAGACTTAGAGATAAACCTGCTGAGAGCCGCCACGCAGCCGGCAAGTTTTCGTACATCCTTGACGCGCTTCGGTGCTTCGATCTGCTCAATGGCCTTGATCTTGTCGGGATTGGCTTCAATCCCCCGCTGGGACACAAAGAACCAGAGAAGCTTGCCGGAAGGGACTCCAAACACGCACTTCTCGGGGTTGAGCTTGAGGCTGATCTAACGCAGATTTGCAAAAGTTTCTTCTAGATCTTGAATCAGAGTTGACTTGTCCCTGCTTTTGACCACTATATCATCCATGTAGGCTTCCACATTTCTGTGTATTTGCGGCTCAAAAGCAGTATGGACGGCCCTTGCAAATGTTGAACCAGCATTCTTCAAACCGAAAGGCATCCGTACAAAATAGTACGTGCCACATGGAGTGATGAACGCGGTTTTCTCCTCATCCTCTTCTGCCATGAAGATCTGATGGTATCCTGAGTATGCGTCAAGAAACGAAAGCAAGTCGCATCCGGCTGTGGAGTCGACAATCTAGTCAATGCGCGGCAAGGGAAATGGGTCTTTGGGACAAGCTTTGTTGACATCGGTGAAGTCGATGCAAAGTCTCCATTTCCCGTTCGCCTTGCGCACGACTATAGGATTAGCCAACCACGTAGGATGGAGCACTCCTCTGACGAGGCCTCCTGCTTCCAACTTCTTGATCTCTTCAGCGATGAACTCTTGGCGCTCCACCGCTTGTTTCCTGACTCTCTGCTTGACGGGTCGCGCGTGAGGACAGACGACGAGGTGGTGCTCGATTACTTTCCTGGGAACGCCGGGGATGTCAGACGGTTGCCACGCAAACACGTCGACATTCGCCCGCAGGAAAGCAACTAGCGCGCTTTCCTATTTAGGGTCAAGAGTGGCACTGATGGTGAAGGTACCACCAGTGCCGTCCTCCTTGGCGGACACCTTCTTGGTTGCTGGCGGAGCTGCCATTGTCTTCTTACACTTGCCGGTGGAGCTCGATGGTGCGTCCTCGACGGTAGCGCAGCACTCCAAAGAGGTGCGCTTGCCGGAGTGGGCATCAGAGCTCTTGCCGGACTTGGTCTTCTTCTTCCCCCTGGGAGCTTCAGCGGCAAGTGTCTCGCGATCCGTGGCGGCTGCTGCTTCCCGGTAGATCTTGTCGGCGCAGATGAGAGCGTCTTTCTTGTCGCCATGTACAGAGATGACACTTATCGGGCCTGGCATCTTCAGCATGTTGTACGCGTAGTGAGAGGCCGCCATGAACTTGGCGAATGCTGGACGACCGAGAATTCCATTGTAAGGCAATGGAAAATCGGCAACGTCGAAAGTGATCCTCTCCGTCCTGAAGTTCAACTCACTGCCAAATGTCACCGGTAGCGTGATCTTCCCCTTCGGCTTGCTCCTTCCCGGGTTGATTCCTTGAAACGTGCCGGTCTCTTCGAGCTCGCTGTCAGGGACTTGGAGTCTCCGAAGTACAGCGGAGGAGATCAGGTTCAAGCTGGCCCCGCCGTCAACTAGCATCTTAGTGACCTTGAGGTTGCGGATAGTTGGTGAGACCAACATCGGCAAACACCCGACAGCAGTTGTGCGATCGGGGTGGTCCTCAATATCAAAGATGATAGGCGTCCTGGACCATTTCAGAAGCTTGCGTGATTCGACGGGTGGTTCCGCTGCATTAACTTCCCGTACCCACTGCTTGAGTTGGCGGTGTGAAGTATGCAGAGAAGCACTGCCGTCAACGCACAAAACTTCTGTGGCTTTCTGGAACTCCTGCTCGCTGGTCTCGGCGTCATCCATGTCTTCGTCGTCGTCGTCATCTTCATCCTTGTCGTGGCCGCGGGGAGGTCTGTCGCCTTCCCGGTGCTTGGTGTTGCCGCGGCGTCCCCCCCGGCCAGTGCGCTTCGAACCAGATCCTCCAGCACCTCCTTGGGCCTTCTTCTTGTCGCGTCGCTCGTACTCGGCCTTTTGCAGCTCATCGAGCTGTTCGACTTTCTTGCAGCTCTGGAGGTCATGGCCTTTGGTGCGGTGAATCTTGCAGTACTGCTTGTTGGTGCCATCCTGCTTGTCGGCGGCCGCCACAGCCTGGCAGTTGGCGCATGCGGCAACCTCCTTGCCGGAGCCATCAGTCTTGGCTGTCTTGGCGCCACCTTCGTTGCCGGATTGCTCGACAACTAGCACGTCCTTGCCTTTCCTCTTCCTGTTGTTCCGCCGCCTGTTTTTGCTTGCTGGGGCGGCATCGTCGCTGTCAGATCCTGCGGTTCCTACGTTCTCTCCGGGGAGTTTCCATCCTTCCTCAGCACGTGCACATCTGTCGGCCAGGGCATACAGCTCGCTGACGTCTCTGATCTTGCACATCGCCATCTCCTCCCGCATCCTGCGGTTGCGCACGTTCTTATGGAACGCACTGATGACCGTGGCAGGGTGGACGTCTGGGATGTTGCGTTGTACTTGGCTGAATCTCTGGATGTACTTACGTAGAGGCTCCCCTTCCTTCTGGGCAAGCAGGTGAAGATCACTCTCCTGGCCATGGGGTTTGTGGCCGCCTGTAAAGGCGCTGACAAACTGATGGCATAGGTCCGCCCAGGAAGATATGGAGTTTTCCGGCAAGTGCATGAGCCAGGACCTGACGTTGGGCTTGAGCACCAGAGGGAAGTAATTGGCGAGGATCTTGTCGTCCTGCCCCCCGGCAGCCTGCACCGCAATGGTGTAGATGCTAAGGAACTCCGACGGATGCAGCCTGCCGTCTTACTTCTCTGGTACGTCTGGCTTGAAATTCTTCATGCTGGGCCACTGGACTTGCCGCAGCTCACGGGTAAACGCAGGGCAACCCACCGCGTACGGCAGGTCGCCTGGTTCCCCTGGCGCTTGCATGTCAACAGTGGGGCCAGCGCGTCGGTCAGATTGACGCCGCGTTTCTCTCCGACGCTCGATGCGGGTGCGGGCGTCTTCTTGCTGCCGTTCGTGAAGAACGTGGCACTGATCGCGACGAGTTCGCGGATCTGAGGAAGCAGTGGAGTCGCTGTCGTGGCGGACCCGGCGAGTCGGCGATCTTGGCCTTCGGGGCGGAGTGTGCACGGTGGTTGCACCCCCACCGGTTTTGTCGCCATCGGCTCGCACTTGGCTGGCCTGCCGCGGCTGCGATGTGGTCGCCGGCCGCGGAGTGTCGCCGTTGGCGAAGCCGATGAGACTCTGAATGGTGGCCCTCCAGTCGTCGATCTTGTATGGCGCTGGAGGGAAGTCTAGGAGCAGTTGAGCTCGCGCTAGAGCTTCTGCTGGGGTGGCGGGCAGCGGTGGCGAACGGTGCGAGGAGCGGGATATGCTCGGGCTCCCAACGATGTTGGAAGGAGCAGTATTCCGTCCAAGTGACCGTGCCTCGCTCGCGCCAGCACGTCGGCGTGCATGTTGGCCTTGAGCGTCCCGGGATCCGCAAGCTCGATTTGGGTCCAGCGAGCGTATGGTACCATGAGTACCACGACGCTGTCAGTCCTGCGCCTCTTGGGATGGGCGCGGTGCGTCTATGGACGCTCGGTCATCGGGGGAGCCGACTACGCTGCCAGCGGGCAGCGCGGTCTTGTCCTTGGACTTGTTGGCACCATGGGCTCCCTCGTTGGCGCCCGTTCCACCGCCGGCGTTCTCCCCGCCGGCCGTTTGCTGCGGCGGCGGTGGATTCTATGCGGACGGCGCAGCCGCCTCCGAAGCCTTCTTCTTTGGGGGCATGTCGATGAAGTCGATGAAGATTCAGCTCTAGTGAACGCCGGATCAGGTTCACACAACCTCGACGCCCCCTACCTGGCGCGCCAGAGATGCCGGGGTTTTCTTGGGATCCCCGAGCACCTATGGGGACGGAGCCCCTTCTCGGTTCGGCGGGGGGCGGAGGTCGCGCGAAGAGCGGATCGAGGCGAGGCACACGGGGGGAGGTTTTTTACCCAGCTTCGGAGCTCTCCGGAGAGATAACACTCCTACTGCTGCTTTGTGGATTGTATTGAGTTCTCGCTCGGGAGCGCCGAGTGCTACAGTACACTCGAGCAGCTAACGAGACTGAGCGCTTCTCTGAGGATCGATCCCCCCCTACGTTCTGCATGGGCCTCCTTTTATATGTCCAAGGGGTCTCCAACAGGTGGCAACGTAGGTAAGGGTAAAAGTGTAAATATGCTGCCGTAGGTACAGCTACCTACACAGTGTATCATACCTAACCCTCACGGCAGGGGACAAAGGCATTAAATGCCCGTCTACGTCGCCCAGACGGTGCAGAAAAGGGACCATCAGGGGCGCTATCGCTCGCCACGATGGCGATCCTATCAGTGCTGCATGCCATAGTGTACCCCTGGCTGCACAGCCTCCCGCCACGTATGCTGGGAAGGGTCCCGGAGCGACACGTAGGTGGGTGAGCTGGAGCGCGGGTACAGAGTGGTTGCCTGCCGCGGCAAGTGCCTTGCCGCGGCCGACGCCTTGTCGCGCCCGGGAACTTGTCGCTCGCCGGGTCCTGCCGGGACGCGTGGCGTGCCGCGGCAGGTCCTTTGAGATGCTCTTGTTGGGCTTCCCGGCAAGCTCCTCTTGCCGGGGTCTTGTACCTTGAATGGCCTTCCCGGCAAGCTCCTCTTGCCGGGGACTTGTCTTCTTGACTTAAATATTTTGTTCTCGAATGGCTCCAAAGGAACCATAGAGAGCCTTGGTGATCACCTGGCGGGCCCTGCCGCGGGGTGCTGCGACTGCCCGTGCACAAGTTCGGGATACTAGAGTACCCCTACTTTAGTACACCGACAGAGAGAGATATAGCGCGTGTGTGAGAATGGGCCGAGGCATAGTGCATCTACGTGTAAAAGGCGGTTCTACGCATTAAATTAAAATATAAATGGCATTATTATTTTTGGATGAGATCATGAATTTTGCAATTTGCGTATGAACGAACATTGGTCGATTAGACAACCATACTCTATTGAATTCTAGCATGTGCATGTGTTTATTTCATATTATCGATCAGTGGTTTGATATCCAGACAATGCATTGCTTTTGCAATTCATATATAAACATTAATTAGTGCACTCCATGTTGTTAGCGTGAAGCACTTTATACATTTGTCACTTACATGGATACATTCCAAATTGCTAGCTACGAAATAGAATACATGTTGAATTCAACATAAAGGGGGTTTCGAATATTCAAATTTATAAGAAGTGCATCCATCCATTTGAATTCGAGATAATGGCATTTGTAAATCAGATCTAAAGGGGGCATCAATCTTTGTTGTGCGTTTGAACATGCTATATATTCATACGCATGTCTAACTATTTTTTTTTGCAACCAAGGAGATTATGTGGAACCATGCATGAACTGAGGTAAGTTGCATATTTTTTAATATATACTCGCGTACAATGTATAATCAAATTTACCCCCTCCATTCCAAAATAATCGTAGTTTTAGGATTTTCAAGAGTCAAGATTTGTGAAGTTTGACAAATCCTAAAAGTTCAATTCAAGAGAACCGAAAATGTTAATGCTTCTACTCCCAAATATTGAACGAAGTGCCAAATAAGCCTCTGGTCACCCGAAACCACCCGAGACTAATGTTTGGTAGTAGGAAATTACTTTCCTAACTCTGGCCCGTGTAGCCTACCTGCCCGATGTCCAAAGGTCTAAACCGGGGTAGGTTTGTAACTTCACCAATACGCCAGTCTCAACCGCCTCCGAGAAGCATTCATACGCCGTGGGCACCTAAACACCCATGCGCTCGGCTGAAATCTATCTCGTCGACAATATGGGACACCTAAGATTACTGTCCTACCCCCAACCCGCAATATGTCTGAAATTTCAGATGGGGGCAAAGTTTGTAACTTTCTCCAATTTTCAAACAAGCGCGTCCCAAACCGAAACATTGTTCCCACTTGGTTCCCCCTCCCTCTGTTTCCCCATTCATACTCCGTGGGAGCCAAAACGCCCTCTCCACCAGCCGTGAAACCCCAGCCTCCTCCGTCCTCCACCCCATCGCGCCCAATCCGCCGCCGCCCTCCTCCATCACGCCGGAGCCGGTACCCCGACATCATCGTCCAACGCAACCGCAATCGCGACACCCTCAAGGACTTAGCAGCTGAAGCCAAGGCAGATCTGCCTCCACGACGCCGACGCCGATGTGCACCGTACCAGAACCACTTCGACCACGCAGTCCTGCTCCTCACAGCTGCTGCTCCACTGTCGCAACCGTCCACCACACCGGTGTTGCTCCCTCTACGTCGTCGTTCGCCGCCTCGGATCTGGTTCCCTGCCGCCGACAGACGGCCACCGCACTACGATCAACAACTTGGTCATGGGTTCGTCCAAGGCTCCACCATCCTCCATAACTTCTCGTTTCCAGCAAACCACAAGAAGATCGTTGGAAAAACAGAAGGAGGACACAGCATTGCCAGCAGAAAGAGGTACTCCTCTTCCCTTATTCGTGCAAATCTTACGTCTCTGCTCACACCGTATTCATCCCACAAAAGAAACTAGTTGAACGCTTCTTACTGCATCTTCTTCATGATATTAAATGCATAAGGTTTCCTCCCATTTACTATTTCACCTTGGCTAGAGGTCAGTAGCCCGCTTGGATTTCAATTCAGGGTTAGTTGCTTCGCAATTAAAAGAAGCAACACCCTCTTAGGCGCGCGGAGCACCTAGTCTGCCCATTCACCGGGGAAGCGGCGCATCGGTGTCTATCATAGGGGTGTGGGTGTAGGAGCTGCTTGCGCCAGATCTGGAGGTCGGTGGGGCTTGAAGGGATGGTCGGGGCGGTGCCAAGCACGGCGGTGTGGTGAGGTCGAGGGGAGGGCGGAGGCAGGGGACTGGGTCGGTGTTCGCTGGCATTTCAAGGAAGATCGTCAATACTGACTGGCTGGAGGTACATGAAGACGATCTGCCCGTATATCGGATGGTGCAGAAAAAATGGACTGACCTATTTGTTTTCAGTCGACTATTATTTTCATAGGAACACACCTTGTGGTGTGCTGGAGGAGCATCTGCATTTCCCAACCATCCCTGTGCTCATATTTCAAAATCCTAGAATCTAGTAATTTCGTGTGCCATGCATGTTGTAGAGCTATCATATGTCTCCCGTCATTTATTTCTCACCGACCTGCTATCTGCTACTTTTACACTATACTACTTGTGCACACACTTCACCCAAACTCACACTGTTGTTTTTTTATGCATAGGTATTTCAGAATCTGATGCAGTGTTGATGAATACACAAAAGAAAAGACGGAAGTCACTCCGGTGTAATTTGAAGATAAGCACTAAGTGTTTCAGCGCTCTAAAGGGTGTAGTGTCAGCAGATGGATATAGTAAACATAGCCCTGCAGTTGATGATCTCAACTGCCACACACACAACCATCCCAGGTGCTTGCTTTAACTTCGCGCTATCAAATGTGGTTGCATGTTGCATATGGTGTCTAGCTTGTATTGCTTCCAATTTGGTTAAATTGCATCTGCTTACTTTACACATTATACCTTTGATAATGACATGCCTTCTATTTTTTATACATACTACATAAGTCTATTAACCATGTCCGTACATCAAAATAATGCTATTTTGCATCCCTCGTCAATCACTTATGATGCGACAGACACCCAGTGGGTTATCGTGAGACGCGCTACTCGTTTAAAGAGTGCAGTGTCATCCTCCCCACATGATTCTCAAGAAATAGCAAGGCTAAATGAAGATAGTCAACGTAGCTCTCTAGTTGATGACCGCAATTCCCCTACACCACCATCGCAGGTGCTTGCTCTTACTTGCCAATGTGATATGTGGTTGCATGTTGCATATGGTGTCTACCTTGTAATGCCTCTAATTAGGGCAAATTGCATCTGCTTAGTTAACACATTATACCTGTGAATATGACATGCCTTCCTATTTTTGGTACATACTACGTCTTTCTATTAACATGTTCTTACATCAAACTACTTTTCTTGTGTATCCCTCATTAATCACTTCTGATGAGACACCTTTAAGTTGACAGTGTAATATTGGTTGCATCTTGCATATCATTTCAAACATGTATTGCCTCTAACTTGTTGAAGTGCCACTTATAATGAGACACATCTAACTTGCTAGAGTGATTTTGGTTGGATCTTTCATATGGTGTCTAGATTGCATTGCTTCCAATTTGTTGAAATGCCTTCTGCTTAGCGTTTTTCTTACATATTCCATCCTCCTACAATGTGGTTGCCATACATAAAAGTTGTGTTCATTAGTATCATGCATCAATGAATTGGAAGTGCTAATTTCATTCCTTTTTCTTGTGTGTTTACTTGACAAGGCAAAATCTAAAAGGACGAAGGCACGGAATGATGGTGGTCCTTTGGAGCAACCAAAACAGATGATCTCTGCAGATTCTCCTGCTACTCCTACTACAGTGCAAGTTCCAAATCTCATATCCCCTACTCCACAACCCCATGTGCTTGCTCTAACATGGTAGTGTGATATCTGGTTGCATGTTGCATATGGTGCCTAGCTTGTATTGCTCCTAATTTGTTAAATTGCATCTCCTTAGCTTACACATTATACATGTGAATATGACACACCTTCCTGTTTTTGGTACATACTACATCTGCCTATCACACCATGTTCTTACATCAAACTACTGTTCATGTGCATCCTGCATCTATCGCTTATGATGAGACAGTCATGCCCGTGGGTTAGTATGAGATGTGCTACTCTTATAAAGAGTGCGATTTCATCCTCCCCACATGATTCTCAAGAAACATCAGGCCTAAATAAAGATACTGAACGTAGATCTGTACTTGAAGACCGCATTTCCCCTACACCACCATCGTGGGTGCTTGCTCTAACTTCGCAGTGTGATATGTGGTTGCATGTTGCATACGGTGTCTAGCTTGTAATGCTTCTAATTAGGGTAAATTGCATCTGCTTAGTTTGCACATTATACCTGTGAATATGACATGCCTTCCTATTTTTGGTACATACTACATCTATCGGTTAACCGTGTTCTTACATGAAACTACCTCTCTTCTATATCCTGCATCAATCACTTACGATGAGACACCTTTATTCGTTGCATATTGCATATTATTTCTAGCCTGTTGCCATGTATTTCTTCTAATTTGGTCAAATACATTTATGAGGCAACCCTTTTAATTTGGTAGAGTGATATTTTTTTCATCTTTCATATGGTTTCTAGCTTGCATTGCTTCTAACTAGTTCAAACACCTTGTGCTTAGTTTAGACTTTGTACATCATACATGTCAATATGTCATGCCATCCTGTTTTTCATACATATTCCATCCTCCTATCATGCAGCCGCCTTACATGAAAGTAGTGTTCGTCAGTATCATGCATCAATGAGTCCTGAAGAGCAAATTTTATTCATTTTTCTTGTGGGTTTGACTTGACAAGGCAAAATAAAAAAAAGAGGAAGGAAAAGAGTAAGGAAGGCGATGATGGTGGTCCTCTGCAGCAACATAAATGGAGCATGTGTACGGATTCTCCTCATACTGCTAGCGCATTACAAGTTCCAAGTCTCCTCTCCCCTACTCCACCATCCAATGTGCTTGCTTTAACTTGGCAGTGTGATATCTGATTGCATGTTGCATATGGTGTCTAGATTGTATTGCTTCTAATTAGTGTAAACTGCATATGCTTAGCTTACACATGATACGTGTGAATATGACACGCCTTCCTGTTTTTGGTACAAACTATATCTGTCTATCACACCATGTTCTTACATGAAACTACTCTTCTTGTGTATCTTGCATCAGTCACTTATGATGGGACACCTTTAAGTTGGCAGTGTGATATTGGTTTGCATCTTGAATATGATTTCTAGCATGTAGTGCTTCTAGTTTGATGAACGCTACCTATGACGAGACAGTTTTAACTTGGCAGAGTGATATTGATTGCACCTTCCATATGGTGTCTAGCTTTGAGTGCTTCTAATTTGTTGAAGTGCCTTCTGCTTAGTTACCACATAATATGTGTGAATATGTCAAACCGTCTAGTTTTTCGTACATATTCCATCCTCGTATCATGATTTTGCCTTTCATCAGAGTAGTGTTCGTCAGTATCATGCATGAATGAGTTCTAAAGAGCGAATTTTATTCCTTTTTCTTGTCGGTTTGACCTCACAATGCAAAATCAGTAAAGCGGAAGGAAATTGGTACGGCATGGACGATGGTGGTCCTTCCGACCAACTGAAATGGAGGGTCTCTATAGATTCTACTCCGCCATTCTCCCAACACGATTTGCAAGACAACGCAAGGCTAGACAGTCAACGTAGCTGTGTAGATGATGAGCACATCTCCCCAACTCCACCATCACAGGTGTTTGCTCTAACTTGGCACTATTATATGTGGTTGCATGTTGCGTATGATGTCTAGCATGTATTGCTTCTAAGTTTGTTGAATTGCATCTGCTTACTTTACACATAATGCATGTGAATATGACATGTGTTCCTGCTTTTAGAACATACTATATCTGATCGCACCATGTTCTTACATCAGGCTACTGTTCTTGCATATCCCGCATCAGTCACTTATGATAAGGCACCTTTAAGGCGCCACTGTGATATTGGTTGCATCTTGCATATTATTTTTAGCATGTACTGCTTCTAATTTGTTGAAGCGCAAACGGTTTGAACTTGGCATAGTGATATTGGTTGCATCTTTCATATGGTGTCTAGCTTGCAGTGCTTCTAATTTGTTGCAATTCCTTCTGCTTAGTTACCACATCATAGGTGTGAATATGTCACGTCGTCCTATTTTTCATACATATTCCATCCTTGTATCATGTGTTTGCCTTTCATCCGAGTAGTGTTCGTCAGTATCATGCATGAATGAGTTCTGAAGAGCGAATTGTATTCCTTTTTCTTCTCGGTTTGACTTCATAATGCAAAATCAATATAGCTGAAGGAAATTAGTACGGTAGTGGATGATGGTGTTCCTTCGAAGCAACTCAAATAGAGGGTCTCTACAGATTCTACTCCGGCATCCTCCCAACAAGATTCACAAGACAACACAAGGCTGGATAGTCAACGTAGCTATGTAGATGATGAGCACATCTCCCCTACTCCACCATCACAGGTGCTTGCTCTAACTTGGAACTGTTATATGTGGTTGCATGTTTCGTATGATGTCTAGTTTGTATTGCTTCTAATTTTGTTGAATTGCATCTGCGTAGCTTACAACTTATACCTACAACACTCACATACCCATAAGACACATTTAACTTGGGAGTGTGATATAGGTTGCATCTTGCATTGTCTTCTAGCTTGTACTGCTTCTAATTTCTTGAAATGGCACTTACGACGAGACAAGTTTACCTGATAGAGTGATATTGGTTGCATGTTCATATGGTGCCTAGCTTTCATTTCTTCTAATTTTGTTGAAAGGCCTTCTGCTTACTGTTTTTCATACATATTCCATCCTTCTATCGTACGTGTGAATATGCAATGCTGTCTTTTTTGTATATATTCCATCCTCCTATCTTGCGCTTGCCTTACATCAAAGTAGTGTTCGTCTGTATCATGCATCAAACAGTTATGCAGAGCTAATTTTATTCATCTTCTTGTGGCTTTGACTTCATAAGGCAATATCAGAAAAGAGGAAGGAAAAGAGTAAGTTAGGGGATGTTGGTGGTTCTCCGAACCGACGCAAACAGAGACTCTCTAGATTTTCCACTGCTACTGCTAATGTAGTTAAAGTCCCAAGTCTACATGATGAGTTCATCTCCCGTACTCCACCATAGCAGGTGCTTGCTCTAAGTTGACAATGTGATAATTGGTTTCATGTTCCATGTGTTGTCTATCTTGTATTTCTTCTATTTTGATTAAATTGCACCTGCTGAGTATATACATTATACATGTGCATATGACATGCCTTTCTGTGTCTAGAATACACTGCATCTATCTATCATAACATGTTCTTACATCAAAGTATTGCTGTTGTGTATCCTGCATCAGTCACTCATGATTGGACGCTTATAACATGGCAGTTTGATAGTGGTTGCATCTTGCATTGATTTCTAGGTTGTACTGCTTCTAATTTTTCGAAATGCCACTTATGACAAGACACTTTTAACTTGGCAGAGTGATATTGGTTGCATCTTTCATATGGTGTCTAGCTTGCATTACTTCTATTTTCTTGAAAATCCTTCTACTTAGTTTACACATCATAGCTGTGAATATGTCACGCCGTCCTGTTTTTCTTACATATTCCATCCTCATACAGTTGTCTTACATCAATGTGTTGCTTGTCTATATCATGTATCAATGAGTTCTGAAGAGCGATTTTATTCCTTTGGGTTGTGGGTACGGCTTGACATGGCAAAGTCAAAAAAGAGCAAGGAAAATAATATAGTAGGGAATGGTGTTACTCATTGGGTGCAATGGAAAAGGATCTACCCTCGAGATTATGCCGGTACTTATAGTGCAGTACAAGGTCCAAGTCCACTGGCTAAATCTACAAACACAGTATCACCTGCTCCACCAGCTGCAGCATCCGCTTTAACTGTATCGGCATCTCAATGGGTTACTCATTCATTTGCTCCGCAACTGGCCAGTTCCCAAGCTGCCTTCACACCTAACACTACTTCCAAAGCACCGTTGACACAACAGGACTTGGCAAGAGCAGATGAACCTCATGAGCATCAACACCAAGACGGTACCTGACCAAGTCAAGTTGCAGTTGCATGCTCCTTTATATGACTCTCACAGTTTGATGTGCACTAACACTTTCCATATTTGTTGTTGAACTAGCACCACGGCACAAGCGGAAACAGACATCAGGAATAATGCTTGACAGATTAACTAAATCTAAAGGAGGAAGAATGGAGATCCATTTTGAGGCAGGTTTAAAAAGTCCACGTGATGCTACAGAGTCAGCCAAGTTAGTATCAGAGGCAGCCACTGCCGTTAGGTGTCATGCACGTATCCTCCCAACGTGGATCCAGTACAGGAATGAGAAAGATGATACCGAGTTTAACACCTTCCTTGACCATTTATCCGTAAGTAATGTTATTCATCGCAATTTGTAATATTGTCTTTCTCTGTCCCGTACTTTCTAGATTCCTCCTAATAAGACTCACATTCTTTTTTCAATGGATGAGGTTCAAGTTGGATCCAAAAGATGATGCAACTAAACAAGCATGTACTCATGCTTTTCAGTCTGCTCTGTGAAAGTATCGGTATCACCTTAAAAAAACTCACTTTGAAGGCAAGGCTAACAATGAAATCGCCCAAACATCTCCAGTGGAATATATTACAGATGAAGACTGGAAAACCCTTGTTAAACACTAGTCTGATCCAAAGTATCAGGTAGGGTATATGTATTTGATCAGATCACATGTTGAACTTGTATTTACGTATGTGCCTTACAAGTGTATCTTCTTCTAGGCTAACTGTTTGAAGAACAAGACCAACCGTTCTAAAGTGAAATTCCAATAGACAATAGGACCTCGTAGCTATATTGCACACTGCAAGGCTCTTGTAAATAGCTGCTACTTCCTTCTTTTTTGTGTGCCATATTATCGTATCTATATTGACTTGTTCCAAATACAGAGGAAAGCCCGTGCAGATCAAAAAGAACCTGAACTGAATGCAGTGCAAATCTTCAAGGATTGCCACACCAGCAAGATGAAGGGCATGAGCACACCAGTTCAAGCCGTTGTTGTAAGTCCTTACTCCTCCTGCCTTTGAACTGCTTGTTACTTTGACGTGTTCATTTAACTGCTTGGTTTGCAGCCAATGTCAGTTACTCTGTTCACTTTTATATACAGTTGTCTTAACGTATCATTTCACCTTACACGGTTTAAAAGAGATGAAGGATATTCTTTTGGTCTTGATCTGTAATATACGTGTGATGTTCACGTGCCCACACAATGATACAATAGCCTATTTGTTTTATATATGTTTTCCCATGATATGAATGATGGCATACTATGTTCATCCTACTTTAAATCATGTCTCTTTATCCTTACATGTCAACGAATGTGAGGAAATGGACAATACAGTAGGCATGCTACATGGACATATGTTCCGAAAGTGATTTTATTATGTAGTTGGCACTACAATACATGCTAATGTATTACAGTAGTTCACCAAAATAAGTTATGTATAAACGTGAAACCTACTTTGTTTGTTTTTATCTCATTAGTAACTAATCTGGTACACTAATCTACAAGTTCAAACTTTCAGCAAGCTATGGAACAAATGATTGAACAGCCACAACCACCTGAAGGTGATGAGGCTGCCACAGGCACAATGTCACCTCTTGCTGCAGTGCGCCAGTATCTCTCCACTATCAGTGCGCCAGTATCTGTCCACTATCAGTGCAAAAAGCACCTTCCTGCGTAATTCTAGGTTGGTTGTCAAGGTAACCTCAACCAAATCGCCTACTGAACAAAATCTTATGGCTAGACAGAGTGATATTTGTGCTCCAGACACAAGTCCAATCCCTAATGGATGTCGTTTCAGAAACAAGAGTAGTGGTTGACAAATGTCATCAAGATATGAATGGTTTTGAAACCAGACTATCAGACATTTCCTTCGTTGTTCAAGAGCAATGGCGGAAAAAGGGGGATGATCATGATGCTCCATCAGATTCTACAGCCTAAAACATTAGCACTCAGGTCAAATGATCTGTGCTTCTGTACATCTGATGGTGCTTTTATCTGCAAGGACTGTAAACTTTATGCCAACAGGCCTTTTGTTGTATGGCTGGAATTTATTTTGTTGTGATACAACATTTATCATGCTGCCAAAGGCTGTAGAAATTACGACGCTATTTTTGTATAGTGTAGGTTTATCTTAGTAATGTATTCGGCCGAAAGCTTCGTAGGAGCCTATCGGTGTACTAGAGTAGGGGTACCCTAGTATCCCGAACTTGTGCACGGGCAGTCACAGCACCCCGCGGCAAGGATTGCCGGGTGACCGCCAAGGTCCTCCGTGGTTCCTTTGGAGCCATTCAAGAACAAAGTATTCAAGCCAAGGAGACAAGGCCCCGGCAAGAGGAGCTTGCCGGGAAGGCCACTCAAGGCACAAGACCCCGGCAAGAGGAGCTTGCCGGGAAGGCCAACCAAGGCATCTCAAGGAACTTGCCGCGACGCGCCACGCGTCCCGGCAAGGCCCGGTGAGCGGCAAGCTCCCGGACATGACAAGACAACGACCGCGGCAAACAAGCTACCACTCCGTACCCACGCTCCAGCACATCCACCAACGTGTCGCTCTGGGACCCTTCCAGGCGTACGTGGCGGGAGGCTGTGCAGCCAGCGGTACGCGGTGGCAAGCGGCGCTAACAAGATTGCCATCGTGGCGAATGGTGGCGTCCCTGATGGTCCCTTTTTGCACTGTTTGGGCGACGCAGATGGGCATTTAATGCCCTTGTCCCCTGCCGTCAGGGTTAGGTTTGATACACTGTACATGTAGTTGTACCAACCGCAACACCTTTCCATTTTTACCCCTGTCTACGTTGCCACCTGTCGGTGACCCCTTGAGCATATAAAAGGAGGCCCATGCGCAACGTAGAGGGGGGGACGGACGGAAGAACACTCACGCTCGGTCTCGTTAGCTGTTGGTGTGTACTGTAGCACTCAGCGCTCCCGAGCAAGAACTCAATACAAACCACAAAGCAGGAGTAGGGTTTTACGCATCCGTGCGGCCCGAACCTGGGTAAACTGCTCGTGTGCTTCGCCTCGATCTGCTCTCCGTGCGATCTCTGCCCTCGCCGAACCGAAAGGGGCTCGGTCCGCCGGTCCCCATAGGTGCTCATGGATCAGTTTCCCCGACATCTTTGGCGCGCCAAGTAGGGGGCGTCGAGGTTGTGTGAACCTGATCCGGCGTTCACACGAGCTAGATCTTCATCATCTTCATCGACATGCCGCCGAAGAAGAAGGCTTCGGAGGCGGCTGCTCCGTCCGCGACAAACCCACCACCGCCTGAGCAAACGGCTGGTGGGGTAGACGCCGGCGGAAGAACGGGCGTCGATGAGGGAGCTCATGGTGCCGCCAGGTCCAAGGACAAGGCTGCGCTGCCCATCGGCGGCGTAGCCGGCTCCCACAACAACCGGGCGCACTCCAAGACCTCGGCATCCGTACATGCACCGCGCTCATCTCAGGAGGCGCGGGACCGGCAGCGTCATGGTACTCACGGTACCATACGCTTGCTGGACCCAGATCGAGCTGGTGGATCTCGGAATGCTCAAGACCAGCATGCACGCCAACATGCTGGCACAAGCGAGGCACGATCGCCTGGACGGGATACTGCTCCTTCTAACATAGTTAGAAGTCCGAGCATATCCCGCTCTTCACACCGTTTGCCACCGCTACCCGCCACTCCAGCAGAAGCTTTGGCGCGAGCTCAACTGCTCCTAGATTACCCTCCAACGGCGGACAAGATCGATGACTGGAGGGCCACCATTCAGAGTCTCATCGGCTTTGCCAACGGCGACGCTCCACGGCAGCCGAGTACATCGCAGCCGCGGCAAGTCAGCCAGGCACGAGCCGGTGGCGACATGACCGGTGGGGGTGCAACCACCGTGCACTCCCCGCCACGAAGGCCAAGATCGCCGCCTCGCCGGATCAACCTCGACAGCGACTCCACCGCGTCATCGGATCCACGAGCTCGTCGCGATCAACGCCAAGTTCTTCACGAACGACAGCAAGAAGACGCTCGAACTCGCATCGAGCACCGAAGAGAAGCGCGGCGTCAACCGGACCAGCGCGCTGGGCCCTCTGTCGACATGCATGCGCCAGGGGAACCAGGCGACTTGCCGTACGCGGTAGGTTGCCCTGCGTTTACCCATGAGCTGCGGCAAGTCGAGTGGCCCAGCACAAAGAATTTCAAGCCAGACGTACCAAAGAAGTACGACGGCAAGTCGCATCCGTCGGAGTTCCTCAGCATCTACACCATCGCGGTGCAAGCTGCTGGGGGGCGGTACGACAAGATCCTTGCCAACTACTTCCCATTGGTGCTCAAGCCCAACGTCAGGTCCTGGCTCATGCACTTGCCGGACAACTCCATATCCTCCTGGGCAGACCTATGCCATCAGTTTGTCGGCGCCTTTACAGGCGGCCACAAACCTCATGGCCAAGAGAGTGACCTTCATCTGATCGCCCAGAAGGAAGGAGAGCCCCTGCGCAAGTACATTCAGAGATTCAGCCGTGTACAGCACAACATCCCAGATGTCCACCCTGCCGCGGTTATCAGCGCGTTCCATCAGAACGTGCGTAACCGCAGGATGCGGGAGGAGATGGCGATGTGCAAGATCAGAGACGTCAGTGAGCTGTATGCCCTGGCCGACAAGTGTGCACGTGCTGAGGAAGGGAGGAAACTCCCCAGAGAGAATATAGGAGCAGGAGGATCTGACAGCGAGGATGCTACCCCGGCAAAGAAAAACCGGCGGCGGAACAACAGGAAGAAGAAAGGCAAAGATGTGCTAGTTGTTGAGCAGTCCGGCGACGAAGGTGGCACCAAGAAGCCAAAGCTGGTAGCTCCGGCAAGGAGGTTGCCGCATGCGCCAACTGCCAGGCTGTGGCGGTCGCCGACAAGCAGGACGACACCAACAAACAGTACTGCAAGATCCACCGCACCAAGGGCCATGACCTCCAGAGCTGCAAGAAGGTCGAGCAGCTTGTCGAGCTGCAAAAGGCCGAATACGAGCGACGCGATAGGGAGAAAGCCCAAGGAGGTGCTGGAGGATCCGGCATGAAGCGCCCCGGCCGGGGAGGACACCGCGGCAAGGCCAAGCAGCGGCAAGGAGACAGACTTCCCCGCAGTCACGACAAGGATGAAGATGACGACGACGACGAAGACATGGATGATGTCGAGACCAGTGAGCAGGAGTTCCAGAAAGCCACAGAGGTCTTGTGCGTTGACGGCGGTGCTTCTCTGCATACTTCACACCGCCAACTCAAGCAGTGGGTGCGGGAAGTCAATGCGGCAGAACCACCCGTCGAGTCACACAAGCTTCTGAAATGGTCCGGCACGCCTATCATCTTTGATATTGATGACCACCCTGATCGCACAACTACGGTCGGGTGCTTGCCGATGTTGGTTTCACCAACTATCCGCAACCTCAAGGTCACTAAGATGCTAGTTGACGGCGGGGCCGGCTTGAACCTGATCTCCTCCGCTGTGCTCCAGAAACTCCAGGTCCCTGACAGCGAGCTCGAAGAGACCGGCACATTCCAAGGAATCAACCCGGGAAGGAGCAAGCCGAAGGGGAAGATCACGTTGCCGGTGACATTAGGCAGCGAGTTGAACCTCAGAACTGAGAGGGTCACTTTTGACGTTGCCGATTTTCCATTGCCTTACAATGGGATTCTCGGTCGTCCAGCGCTCGCCAAGTTCATGGCGGCCTCTCACTATGCGTATAACATGCTGAAGATGCCAGGCCCGATAAGTGTCATCTCCGTCCCTGGCGACAAGAAGGATGCTCTTATCTGTGCCGACAAGATTTACCGGGAAGCGGCAGCCGCAATGGATCGCAAGTCACTTGCCGCTGAAGCTCCCGGGGGGAAGAAGAAGACCAAGTCCGGCAAGAGTTCTGATGCCCACTCCGGCAAGCGCACCTCTTCGGAGTGCTGCGCTACCGTCGAGGACGCACCATCGAGCTCCACCGGCAAGTGTAAGAAGACAATGGCAGCTCCGCCAGAGACCAAGAAGGTGTCCGCCAAGGAGGACGGCACTGGTGGTACCTTCACCATCAGTGCCACTCTCGACCCTAAATAGGAAAGCGCGCTCATTGCTTTCCTGCGGGCGAACGTCGATATGTTTGCGTGGCAACCGTCTGATATCCCCGGTGTTCCCAGGAAAGTAATTGAGCACCACCTTGTCGTTTGTCCTCATGCGCGGCCCGTCAAGCAGAAAGTCAGGAAGCAAGCAGTGGAACGCCAAGAATTCATCGCGGAAGAGATCAAGATGTTGGAAGCGGCAGGCCTTGTCAGGGGAGTGCTCCATCCTACGTGGTTGGCCAATCCTGTAGTCGTGCGCAAGGCAAACGGGAAATGGAGGCTTTATATCGACTTTACCGATGTTAACAAAGCTTGTCCCAAAGACCCATTTCCCTTGCCGCGCATTAACCAGATTGTTGACTCCACGGCCGGATGTGACTTGCTTTCATTTCTTGAGGCATACTCAGGATACCATCAGATCTTCATGGCAGAAGAGGATGAGGAGAAGACCGCATTCATCACTCCATGTGGCATGTACTGTTTCATACGGATGCCTTTCGGTTTAAAGAATGCTGGTTCAACATTCGCAAGGGTAGTCCATGCCGCTTTTGAGCCACAAATACACAGAAATGTGGAAGCCTACATGGATGACATAGTGGTCAAGAGCAAGGACAAGGCAACTCTGATTCAAGATTTAGACGAGACTTTTGCAAATCTGCGCAAGATCAGCCTCAAACTCAACCCCGAGAAGTGTGTGTTTGGAGTCCCTTCTGGCAAGCTTCTCGGGTTCTTCGTGTCTCAGCGGGGAATTGAAGCCAATCCCGACAAGATCAAGGCCATTGAGCAGATTGAAGCACCAAAGCGCGTCAAGGATGTACGAAGACTTGCCGGTTGCGTGGCAGCTCTCAGCAGGTTTATCTCTAAGTCTGTTGAGTGCGCCCTGCCGTTTTTCAAAATATTGAAAAAGGCAGGTCCAATGAAATGGACTCTGGAAGCGGACGCTGCGCTGCAAGACTTGAAGAGATACCTGTCCTCCACTCCAATACTTGTCGCACCTAAGCCACAAGAGAAGTTGCTGCTGTATCTGGCGGCAACCAATCAAGTGGTTAGTGCTGCGTTAGTAGCGGAGAGGGAGGCAGATGATGAGCCAGCAACCACGGCAGGCGCATCCAGCGACAACCAGGGGGCTTCCCCGGCAAGCTCTGGTCCCGACAAAGATGGATCCGTGCAGGCACGTGAGGAGATACAGAAGAGAATGGTGCAGCGCCCAGTTTACTTTGTCAGTTCCCTTCTGCAGGGGGCTAGGTCAAGGTACTCTGGTGTGCAGAAATTGCTTTCGGCCTTCTTATGGCCTCGAGAAAGATGCGCCATTACTTCCGAGCACATGAGATCACAATTGTCACTCGTTTTCCGCTGAAGAGGATACTGCAGAATCCAGAAGCAACAGGCAGGATTGTTGAGTGGGCACTGGAACTGTCAAGCTTTGGCCTCAAGTTTGAGAGCACTTCAACTATCCAAAGAAGAGCATTGGCAGAATTCATAGCAGAGTGGACGCCAACACTAGATGAAGAAATTCCAGAAACGAGCATCCCCGTCAAGGAAGCAAGCAAAGAGTGGTTGATGTACTTTGATGGTGCCTTCTCGCTGCAAGGCACCGGTGTTGGCGTGCTGCTTGTCGCACCCACCGGAGAGCACCTCAAGTACATAGTCCAGATGCACTTTCCCAAGGAGCAAGCAACAAACAATACTGCAGAGTATGAAGGTTTGCTTGCCGGTCTCAGGATCGCGGCAGACCTTGGGATCAAGAAGCTCATTGTCAGGGGTGACTCGCAGCTTGTCGTCCGCCAAGTGAATAAGAGTTATCAGAGTCCGTTGATGGAAGCCTACGTTGATGAAGTGAGAAAGCTAGAAGAGAACTTTGACGGCCTACAGATGGAACATGTTCCAAGAGCTCAGAACGACATTGCCGATGGCCTGTCAAAGTGCGCAGCACTTAAGTTACCTGTGGAACCAAGGATCTTTGTGCTCAAGCTGACTCAACCGTCTGTAACGCCATCAACTGGACAGAGCAAGAAGAGGAAGTTGATTTCTGGTGACTATTTTCCGGCAGAGCTTCCCGAAGCCGCTGCCAAGAAGGTCCCCAAGATCAACACCAAGAGTGCTGGGGAGCAGTCTGCTCCGGCAAGCCCCAGGGTTTGTTCCGTTAAAGCCGACGCTCCCGACAAGTTTTGCTCCGGCAAGCTTGCCGGGGAACGTCAAGCTCCAGCTGAGCCGCAGGTTCTCGCCGTAGAAGCGGATGTTCCCGCAGCAGCAGATGTGCCTTTAGTCCTTGTTGTCGAGCCGCAAGCTCCAGCATGGGCACAGCAGGTTGTCCGTTTCCTTCAGACAGGAGAACTTCCCGAAGAGCAAGAAGAATTGGAAAGAGTAGCCCGGCAGTCAAGTATGTACCAGTTTGTCGACAACACACTGTGCAGAAGAAGACTCAACGGTGTGAAATTGAAGTGTATTCACCGGGAAGACGGACAAAAGCTGTTGGAAGAGATACATGGAGGCATATGTGGTCACCACATTGGCGCAAGAGCACTTGCCGGCAAAGCATTCCGGCAAGGTTTCTTTTGGCTGACAGCCCTCCAGGATGCAACTGCACAAGTAACCAAGTGTGAAGTGTGCCAGTTCCATTCCAAGCAGATACACTAGCCAGCTCAAGCTCTCCAGACGATCCCTTTATCCTGGCCATTTTTGGTCTGGGGCTCGACATCCTCGGCCCCTTCCCCCGAGCAGTCGGGGGCTTTGAGTACTTGTACGTTGAAATCGACAAGTTCACAAAGTGGCCGGAAGTGGAAGCAGTAAGGAAGGTGACAGCATAGTCAGCAGTCAAGTTCTTCAGGTCGATTGTTTGCCGCTTAGGGATCCCTAACAGGATCATCACCGACAACGCTAGGCAATTCACGAGCCACACCTTCATGCAGTACGTCCAAGATCTTGGCGCCAAGGTCTGCTTCGCTTCTGTTGCTCACCCCAGAAGCAATGGTCAAGCGGAGAGGGCAAATGCTGAAGTGCTGCGTGGGCTCAAGACCAGGACTTTCGACAGGCTGCACGAGTGCGGAAGAAACTGGATTGAGGAGCTGCCGGTGGTTCTTTGGTCGATCAGGACAACGCCAAATCGAGCCACTGGCCAGACACCTTTCGCTCTAGTCTATGGAGCAGAGGCAGTTCTCCCCACGGAACTCGTATACGGGTCACCTCGAGTGCTCGCTTATGATGAGCTTGAGCAAGAACAGCTGCGACAAGATGACGCGCTGCTCCTTGAGGAAGACCGTCTTCAGGCTGCTGTACGAGCTGCTCGCTACCAGCAAGCTTTGGCCGCAACCATAGCCGCAAAGTTAACGCCAGAAGTCTCGAGGAAGGCGACCTTGTTCTTCGGTGTGTTCAGTCCGCCAAGAATTCCAACAAGTTGACGCCGAAGTGGGAAGGCCCTTACCGGGTGAAACGAGTCACTAGGCCTGGCGCTGTCCGCCTTGAGACCGAAGATGGCATTCCGAAAAGGAAGGTTCCCTCGCCCACAAGTTTGCCGGGGGGAAGGAGAAGATAATGGTATGGACCAGGCGTCGTTCAAGAAAGTTTCGCCTTGCCGGAAAGCAGGCGTCGTTCAAGAAAGTTTTGCCTTGCCGGAAAGCAAACAACAGAAAAGCTAAGTTGCCAAAGTTTGAGCAATCAGATTTTTTAAATTTTTAAGTTATCTTCCTTGAACGACCATGCTTTGTATGGAAAACCTGTGCGCGGAGGAACCAGCTCGTGGCTAGTTGCGCCCTTACTTTGTTTCGAGTCCCTCAACAACTTAAGTGTGCTGCGACTAAAGTTGCGCCCTTACTTTGTTTCGAGTCCGCTCAACAACATAAGTGAGCTGCGACTAGTTGCGACAAGGTTTCTTGTCGGTAACGGCACTGCCAGCAGGCTGGTGACGTCCCGCACTCAGCGCTCGCGGCTAAGGTGCCTGCCCCGGCAAGTTCCCTAAAAGCATAGGGCAAAAACATACAAAGGAAGGAATCAAGTAAAGGAAATAACATTGCAATCACTACCCAAAATAGAGTTATATTGCAAGATAGCTTGTCGCGTCTCTAATAGATTGTTTTCATAACATGACCAGCAGCGACAAGAAAAGAAGAAAACGGGCGGCCTAGTCTACACGATCGCCCTCAACCCTCTTGATCCCGCTCACCTTGTCCACAATGGGTGCGACAAGGGCCTTGAGCGCCTCCAGATCAGCATCCGGCGGCAGGGTCTTGAGGACGTTGGTGAGGTTGAGGCCCGGGTTGCGGAAGGCCACCTTCACCAACACCTTTTGAAGAGCTCCGGCGCAGATCTTGCGCGACTCGTCGGCCAGCTGCTTTGGGATCCTCTCCCGGAGTCACTGGAGGGCCATCGCCAGGCCTTTGAAGAACAAGGTGAGCTTGGCGCTGGATTGGTGGTTCTCATCGGAGGGATACCCTAGATCCTCCATCCCCAGCTGCGCCAGCTCCCTGTCAATGTCTGCGGCAGCATTCACAAGACCCTCCGTCCAGTGCTCCACAGTCTCCCTAAAAGTGTTCTGGGTGGCAGCAGCACTCTCCAGCAGCGCCTTGTCGCCCTTGATCTCCTCCTTCAAGGCCACCTCCTGCTCCCTGGCGCCGTCCAGCGTCTTGGTCAAAGTGGTCAGCTTCAACTCAAGATCTGCGTTGGAGTCCTTGGCGGCGCTGAGCTCCTTTCCCTTCTCGGCGAGACGGGCCTGCAGCTCTGAGTGGCTGTAGGTGTCCTTCTCCAGCTCACGCTTGAGCACGGCAAGCTCCTCGCCGCTCGCCTTGAGATCGGCCTCCAGCTACGCTACCTTCGTCTCCAGCTCCTTCTTGGCGGCCTCGGCAGCTGCGGCAGCGTCCTCTGCTTGCTTGAGAGCTCCGCCGAATGTTCGCTCACGCGCGGCAAGCTCCTCCTCGTGGCTATCGAGGTTGATCTTCCGCTGCGCCAGCTCGCCCTCTTGCGCAGACAGCTTCTCAGCGGCAAGCCGCTGCTGCTCTTCGACGTCAGCCTTCTCGAGGAGGAAGGCCTTCTGCTCCTCAGCGAGCTGCTCCCGCTCCTCCGCTAGGGACCGGAGAGCTGCCTGGTTGAGACCTCGGAGCTCCTCCGCGCGCTTCTCAATGTCTGCTCCCGCCTTCACGACAAGCGCCTCGCGGGATTCCAGCTTGGCTTGCCGAGCGCGGTAGAGCGACAACAGCTTCCGCAGCAGCCGCTCCTCCTCGGGCTTGCCGCTGCTGCTGCTTGGCGCGTCAACCAGCGTCAGCCCAGCAGAGGCGAGCACCTCTCCGTCGAAGCTTTCTCCTTCGACTGGCGCCCTGGACATTGACGCCCAGGGGAGGTTGATGAAGACGCCATCGCCGGCCTTCAAGTAGACGCCTGGCTGGGGCTCTTTGGAGCCTGACGCTGCGGCAGCGGCGGAAGGGTCGGCGTAGCGCCTGGCGCTCCTGCGGCCTCAGGGCCGTCAGTGCGATCGCCAGACCCCTCGCCAGCTGCTGCGGCGGCAGCCTTGGCGGCCTCTTCGCCGGCGGGATCATCAGCGCCGGTCGCTTCTTCGGTGGCAGCGGCGTCGTCGACAGCAACCTCGGTCTCCATCGGCTCCGCAGCAGATGGGTCTGATGGCCGGAAAAGAAAGAAAAGTCAAGCGAATATCCAAAAAGAAGATCAAACGAAGAAGAACCCAAGCGAAGTTTCGAAGCAAGAGGTTTATCTGTACCGGGCTCTGCAGTTGTGGTCTCCGCCGCCGGGGGGGCCGCTGGTGCTGTCCCTTGCCGGAGACTTCTCCCTTGCCGGAGAACTCCCCCTTGCCGGAGAGCTCTCCCTTGCCGGAGGATTCTCCCTTGCCGGAGAACTCTCCCTTGGCGGTGTAGTCGAAGCAGATGGCATGTCAGGGGCGGTCTCAGGACGCTCCTGGTGGGGCTGCTCTGCTCCTAGACAAACCAACATTCAGATATCAGCAAACAAAGAGTATCCATGTGCGCCCAACAGCAGGAAGCAAACCATATACTTACGCTGGGGGCTGCGCTGGGGGTTGCTCTGAAGAACAGTTGTCGGGTCCGGCAAGGTTGTCTCGGACGCACCCCCTGCTGTCGCGGTGGGTTCGTCCTCGATGATAATCACCGAGACCTTGGCTCTCTTTGCCGCTCTCTGGGCCAGAGTCCTAAAAAGGAATAAGTTCAGAGTAAAGCAAATGAGATACAAGACAAAACAACAAGAATTGAAGAAATACAAGTACAACAAGAATCTTACTCTTCTTCTTCCTCGTCGGAGCTGAGCGCGGAGAAGTCAAAGCCTGGCTCACCTCCGGCGCGAGGAGGCGGAGGAGTAGGTTCCCTTGGCCGCTTGGTGGGAGCAGTGACGGTGGTCTGAGACGACCCCGCTCCAGCTGCCGCCGCGGCATCGGAAGCGGCAAGAGCAGAAGCGGCGGTCCGGGAAGACCCCGTTCCAGCTGCCGCAGCAGCGTGAGGTGCTCCCGCGGCAACAGAACTTGCTGCGGTGGAGCGTGTCGCGCGGCACGGCGGCTGTCGACTCGTCTGCCGCTCCGCTACGTCCCCGGCCTTGCGGAGATGCCTTCTTGGTGGAGCCGGGGGCTTTGCTTGCGGCAAGCTGCCCGAAGATGAGGAGGAAGAGGAGTCGATCTCCAACAAGCCACTCGTATCCTCAGCGGGCTTGCTCGACTCGATGTCATGCCCGGCAGGCTCTTCCTCGCCGGCAATCCCCTCTCGCTCGGCAAGGCTTGCCGCCTCCGCTGCCTCTGCCTCCTCCACGGTGAACCCAAACTCGCCCGCGGCTGCGGCTGCCGCCGCCTCTTCCAGCCTAGTGGCGATGCGCTTCACCTCCTCATCGGTGGTGGCGCGAGTGAGGCCCTTCTGCTCGTCGGAGCGGATCGAGATTTCTACCAAGCCATCAAAGAACGCCTGCACGACGTCGTCTGCAGGCTCTTGCCAAGCTGGGTCAATTCCATGCGAGTCGCACAGCGGCATCATTGCACGGATGCGGCTGAGCGAGGAATTGTTGCACAGTGGAACGACACCCTTCGGCAACCTGAACACTTCGGGATGTTGAGGGTCGTATTTGAACAGCTCCTGGAGCATCGCGTTAAGCTCCAGAACAGTGAAGTTGAAGTTGAGGCCCGGACGCAGCCTCATGATATCCGCCGCATTCTTGAACTCCCAGGCGGGTCTCCTCCTCTCCTGCAGGGGGGCGACGCGGTGGCGAAGCAAATCTGCGCCAACGGCGCCTACAGTTAGCCCGGCAAGCCTGAGGCGTTGGATCCGGGCGACGGCAATCTTCAGCCTGTCGTCTTCCGGGGCCACGTTGCTCCAATCGCTGTCGCGCACTACTGGAGTTAGGCGCCGGGCGGTAAACGGCTGCGGGTCCTCCTCGACAATCCAGCACCAGTCTGCTCTCCATTCCTCCCACTTGCTGCGGAGCTCTCCCTCCAGATAAGCTTCCTTCTTGCCGGCTTTTGAGATCCAGGCGATTCCGCCGGATAAAGGCTCTGCTCTCTCAACTCGGGGCATAAAGAAGTGGCGAAAAAGGGCTACATTTGGATGGACTCCGACAAAGTTTTCGCAGAGATGTGCGAAAACTGCCATGGTCAGGACAGCATTGGGGGTGAAGTCAAGGAGGCGGAACCCGTAGGTGTTCATAATATCACAGAAGAACTCGGAGAAAGGCGGGCAGAGCCCGCAGTAGAAGAACAAGGCGAAAAAGGGTTATCCAGTTGGAGCCATTTTCCAAGCGATGGCTGGAAGTACCTTCGTGCGCGGGTGCGCCCGCGTCTCCGTCGACCAGAAGAGGTAGTAGTACTCCCTCAGATCCCTCGTGGCAAGCTTGGGGGGAAGATTGCCCGCTCCTTTCGTAGCGCCGCGAGCCGCTGCGCCTCGGCCGACTTCACGACCTTCCCCTTCTCGGCTTTCGGAGCCATGGCGTAAGTGGTAAGGGAGGTCAACGGCGTTGGTGGTGCTGGTGGCGATGGGGGGCGGAGCGCTGCTCTCTTTCGGCTTTGGGAAGAAGGGGAGTGGCGGAGATTTTCGAGGTTGGAGTAGCAACTGGCGGATGGGCGAACTGCCCCTGTTTCCCCTGCTTATAAGGAGGGAGGGGGCGGACGTTCAGCCTTTCCGAATAAAGAAACCACCCACGATCTCTCCCACGACGCCGCAATCAACGCGTGCCGTTCGGGGAGGGCGCGGTGGATACGGAGAAAGATACGGCGTAACCCAGGCCGCGCGTGCCCGTGCCCTGTTTTGGGCCTGGCCCAACAGCACTCGGCACCGTGTATGGCCCAGGCCCGGGGGCTCCTGTCGGTGTACTAGAGTAGGGGTACCCTAGTATCCCGAACTTGTGCACGGGCAGTCGCAGCACCCCGCGGCAAGGCTTGCCGGGTGACTGCCAAGGTCCTCCGTGGTTCCTTTGGAGCCATTCAAGAACAAAGTATTCAAGCCAAGGAGACAAGGCCCCGGCAAGAGGAGCTTGCCAGGAAGGCCACTCAAGGCACAAGACCCCGGCAAGAGGAGCTTGCCGGGAAGGCCAACCAAGGCATCTCAAGGAACTTGCCGCGACGCGCCGCGCGTCCCGGCAAGGCCCGGTGAGCGGCAAGCTCCCGGACACGACAAGACAACGACTGCGGCAAGGCGTTTGCCGCGGCAAGCTACCACTCCGTACCCACGCTCCAGCACATCCACCAACGTGTCGCTCTGGGACCCTTCCAGGCGTATGTGGCGGGAGGCTGTGCAGCCAGCGGTACGCGGTGGTAAGCGGCGCTGACAAGATTGCCATCATGGCGAACGGTGGCGTCCCTGACGGTCCCTTTTTGCACTGTTTGGGTGATGCAGATGGGCATTTAATGCCCTTGTCCCCTGCCGTCAGGGTTAGGTATGATACACTGTACAGATAGTTGTACCAACCGCAACACCTTTCCATTTTTACCCCTGTCTATGTTGCCACCTGTCGGTGACCCCTTGAGCATATAAAAGGAGGCCCATGCGCAACGTAGAGGGGGGGACGGACGGAAGAACACTCACGCTCGGTCTCGTTAGCTACTGGTGTGTACTGTAGCACTCAGCGCTCCCGAGCAAGAACTCGATACAAACCACAAAGCAGGAGTAGGGTTTTACGCATCCGTGCGGCCCGAACCTGGGTAAACTGCTCATGTGCTTCGCCTCGATCTGCTCTCCGTGCGATCTCCGCCCCCGCCGAACCGGAACGGGCTCGGTCCGCCAGTCCCCATAGGTGCTCGTGGGTCAGTTTCCCCGACAGAGCCCAATGTGCCAACATTCGTTAGGCCCATTCCAATTGGGCTAAATACGATTATGGGTCGTAATTTGCATGTAACCCACTAAAAATATCTAGGCCTAAATCAGCATAAGCTTTCATATTTTTGGTAGCCCTGTGCCCCTAGTGGGCCTTTAACAGGCCTAAACATAATTTGGGCCCTTAGTAACAATAGGCCATTAACATGTGTGAATGCCTCGAGCCCATAAATAACATGGGCCTTTAATAGGGCAAAAGTGAGATTGGGCCATGAATATGCCAAATAACCCACTAGTCATTAGCAGGCCAAAATGTATCTCAGCTCATGGTGGCCCATTTACAATGCGGATCGTTCACAGGCCGAAATTCAGATGGGTCATAAATGCACCGACCTACTATATGGGCCTTTAACAAGCCGGAAGTTCGGTCGGGCTTGATTAGTATCAGTTTTATATGGGCCGTTAATAAGCCTGATGTGACGTTGGGCCACATATGGCCCATGGATTTTGTCCGATGTTAACAGGCCGAAAATCACAATAGGCTGGAAGTGGCCCAAATCTACAGTGGGCCTCTAACAGGCTGAATGTCAAACATGGCCGAATATGACCCAAATCCTTCACGGTCGTTTATGGGCCGAAAGGTTCAATGGCCAATAAATGCGCCCAAATTAAGTAGGGCCTTTAACAGGTCGAAAACGCACCAGGCTGTAATCCGGCCCAAATACTTAGCGGACTGTTAACGGGCCAGAAGTGACCATGGGCCGCGATGATAACAAGTTTAGAACGGGCCATTGACGGGCCAATTAGATAATAGTCGTACGGGCCTTAACTGCGAATGGGCCGTCTGCAAGCAGGTTGTTAATGGGCCAGCCCGCTAATTTTGACTGGGCCAGCTTTTTTAACCTAAATGGGCAGCTGTTGGGCCTTTCCACGTGTTAACGTATCATAGGGTCCTCCTGACCATTGGGCGGTTGACATCTGTCCTTTTCGGGTGCTGACACGTGGTTGCTATAGCCAATAATAATTTTACATGTGGAAAATCCTCATTGGTCACAGCTGTTAACGGGTTCTCAGATCCAAACCGAAACCCGATAGCTTAACGGCGACCCGTTATGGTGGATGCCACGTGTCGGTCACCCTTGATGAAAGCACTTCTATGACGCGCGATTTATTGTCATGGAAGTGGACACTTCCATGATGATAATTTTGGTAATATCATGGAACACTTCTACAACAGCACAGGTATGACTATCTTGATTCTATCGTAAAATCGTCATGGATGTACATGCATGACAGAAAATGTGACCGGTTGTGACAAACATGTATCATCACGGAAGTGTATTTTTTTGTAGTGCGAGGTGCTTGGCCTTCAAGGCTAAGCTACCCAATCTCTTTGGGTAGAGGGGACAGGTCTGGCCGGGCTCTAGTTGGAATTTCTCCCTTGAAGGGGTGGTTCGAAAATTACAAGGAGGAACTTGCTTGTCAAGCTAGGGACTCCAGATCCGAGGTTCTCATCAGATCATCCTCAACATAGAAGACCAGTTCGAGGGCTATTGACAGTATCTTGGATAAGGGGGTACTAACCCAGTCGGCCCATTCTCCTTGTGTTGGACCGATGAGCCTTCATTCATGATCAAGATGGACTCCAGAGGCCGTACGCAGGAGGCGTGATCAAGACTGCCTCTCCCAGAGACTTGATGTATACTCCAAGATCTCTGTCGCCGCCTAGCTCATAGCTACTGACCTTGTAACCCTAGATACCTTCCCTGGCATGTATATAAGCCATAGGGTTTAGCCCGTAGAGGGGACATCAACGCAAAACCGTTCACCTAGCCTTAGAGTTAGACCACACATTACAATCTCGAGGTAGATCAACTCTGTACTCACTACATCTTGATGAATATAAACAAGACCAGGACGTAGGGTTTTACCTTCATCAAGAGGGACCGAACCTGGGTAAACATCATCTCCTTCGCTCCTGTTACCCTTGATCTGAGAACCACAGCTCGGGACCACCTACCCTGAGGTCTGCCGGTTTTGACACCGACACTGTCGTTTCCAGGTAAATTTGCATGTGCCACCTCTAAACATTCAAATAATCATTTGTTTTGTGTGCCAGTACCGCTCATGAAGCGACATGGGGTGGTCGGTATCTTCCATGCTAAGTGGGTTATTCTCATGATGAGTGTTTAACCACTTGTCCTTACACAAGAGGGGCTGGTAATCGGGATGCCCAGTCCCATGATCAAATCACAAAGTAATGAAAACAAACTCCCTCGGAAAGTTGTTGGTATGGAGGGCACCCATGGATTTGGCTAGCCATGGCTTGTTTTTGTTGGTGAAGTGGAAGTAAACTTTAATTTTTCCGCTTGGGAACCACAGCTAATTTGTTTAGCATGGAAGATATTGAAAACTCTCGGTCGTGACGTTGACAAGAAAGGCATACCTCCCGAAATTATATTCATCTTGGTTTTAAGCTTCAAGCTCTGGCACCTCCGCAAATCCCTGCTTCCCTCTACGAAGGGCTTCCATTTACTTTTATGTTACTTAACTTTTATTGTTGAGTCATCACCCTCTCATTTAAGCACCAGTTGCGGAGCACTATTGTCATTCTTATGCATTGAGTGTAGTTAATGTTGAGTGTGACATGACTGGATCTTTTGTACCATGAATTACAATGTTTAGTCGTTGCTTCAACCTCAAAGGTGCTCCACATTTATGTTTTGCGGTCTCATAAAGGGTTAGCGAGATACCATGTTATCATATTATATCATGATTGTTTTGACAAATTGTTGGCATCCAAGATATCTTATTATTCCTCGCTAGTTGGTTATGTCATTGGTATGAGTAAATGTGCAACCTAAATGTTCTCATGAGTATGGTTAGTTCATAATCCTAGCTGAAAACTTGAACATTAATTAGGTAAGTATATTTACAATAACAAGAACAAAAAGGGTTTGTAAAAGTTTTTCTTTATCACTTTCAGTTGGTCAACTGAATTGCTTGAGGACAAGCAATGAGTTAAGCTTGGGGGAGTTGATACGTCCCAAACGTATCTACTTTTCCAAACACGTTTGCTCTTGTTTTGGACTCTAACTTGCATGATTTGAATGGAGCTAACCCGGACTGACGTTGTTTTCAGCAAAATTGCCATGGTGTTGTTTTTGTGTAGAAATAGAAGTTCTCGGATTGAGCTAAAAATTCACGAAGAATTATTTCAGAATATATAAAAAATATTGGCAAAGAAAATTACCATAGGGGGGCCACCCCCTGGGCGTGCCTCGCAGAAAGTGCAACTAATCCCTGGGTGGTTTTGGTAATTCTTAACAACATATAGCTCATTGAACTAATACTCTTTCAAGATGACCATTTCAAAAAGTTCAATGATTGGCATGGCATGGACTAGAGATGTGGACCCCTCAAAATGCTAAGGACATATATTGGCAAAAGCTCAATACTCTACATTTTCTTTTTACCGATCCAAGATCACATTGAGTCCATAGGAAAAGTCAATACTATTAAAAGGGGATGAGATGTTGCTTAATGGCTTGCTTGCTCAAAATGCTTAGTGATATGCTCCAAAAGCCCTCAACCACTTTCTCAATTCCACATATGTCCTAAACCTAAAGTCAAACTCGGCCCCACCGATCTGATCTATCCGGCGCCATCAAGTTCATTTGACATAGCCATAGCCAAAAACCCTAATCAGTACGGTCTCACCGATAGGGATCTCAGTCTCAATGAGATGGGATTGCAAACTCTCTGTTTCCCTTTGTAATGTTTCGGTCTAACCAAAATGAGCAATCGGTCCCACCGATTTCGCAATGCAAACTCTCTGTTTCCTTTTCGTAACATTTTGATCTCACTGAAATGAGCGGTCGGTCCCACCGAGTTTGCCTGACTAACTCTCTATTTGCCTATTACTAAAATCGGTCTCACCGAGTTCATGTGATCGGTCTCACCGAGATCAAGTTATGCCCTAATCCTAGCACATCGGTCCCACCAAGTTGATCATGTTGGTCGCACCGAAAATCCTAACGTTCACATTTTCAACTGAATCGGTCCGACCGAGTTTCACTATTCAGTCCCATCGAGTTTGGTAAATTGTGTGTAACGGTTAGATTTTAGGTGGAGGCTATATATACCCCTCCACCCATCATCCATTCGTGGAGAGAGCCATCAAAACGTACCTACACTTCCAACATTCATTTCCTGAGAGAGAACCACCTACTCATGTGTTGAGACCAAGACATTCCAATCCAACCACAAGAATCTTGATCTCTAGCCTTCCCCAAGTTGTTTTCCACTCAAATCATCTTTCCACCATATCCAAATCTGTGAGAGAAAGTTGAGTGTTGGGGAGACTATCATTTGAAGCACAAGAGCAAGGAGTTCATCATCAATGCACCAGCTATTACCTTTTGGAGAGTGATGCCTCCTAGATTGGTTAGGTGTCACTTGGGAGCCTCCGTCAAGATTGTGGAGTTGAACCAAGGAGTTCGTAAGGGCAAGGAGATCACCTACTTCGTGAAGATCTACCCAAGTGAGGCAAGTCCTTCGTGGGCCATGGCCATGGTGGGATAGACAAGGTTGCCTCTTCATGGACCCTTCGTGGGTGGAGCCCTCCATGGACTCGCGTAACCGTTACCCTTCGTGGGTTGAAGTCTCCATCAACGTGGATGTATGATAGCACCACCTATCGGAACCACGCCAAAAATCTCCGTGTCTAGATTGTGTTTGCTCCCTCCAAACTCCTCCCCTTTACCTTCATATGCAATGATTTACATTCCGCTGCTATACTGTTAGAATTGCATGTGTAGGTTGATTGCTTGACTTGCGCTAAGTTGCTAAAATCTTCCAACACTTAAGAAGGAGATTGAGCGTCTAACTAAAGAACTAAACACCCTTAAGTTAGCTCATGAAACTACCTTAGAAGGTCATCGAGAGCTTTTAAAGACTCGTGAGAAGCTATGCTTTGAAAAGCTCAACCTAGAACAAGAGCATGGGTTCTTAAAAGCAATCAATAATGATCTTTGTAAGAAAAGTTCTTCTTACATTGCCAAGCATTTACTCTTGTCTACTTACATGCCACAAGTAAAATCTAGCAACAAGAGTAAGAAAGATTCTTCATCTAGTAGTAACAATAATCATGCTAAATCCAATATTGTTGCTTCTAGTAGTTCTCTTGATTCCACTAATAATTCTCTTAGCCAAGTTACACTTGATCAAGAAAATAGCTTATTGAAGGGAATTATAGAGAAAGGTGTTTACAATAGCCTTGCCGGAAGTAAGCAATTTGAGGAAATTGTACGCAAGCAAGGAAGGAAACGGAGGAATCAAGGTGTTGGTTTTGAACTAAAGTTCAATGCCAATGGAGTTGAGTGGGAAGAAGATCAATACCCTAAGACGAAGTTTGTTACTCAACAAGAGAAGTATGATCCTACTTCCTTCAAGGGGACACAAGCTCAAGATGATCTTCCACCACAAGACCACAAGCAAAAAGGCAAGGACAAGCTTCAAGAGGAGGTTGATGCATTTGAAGAAGCTCCTATGGCCTTGGTCAAGTGGGTTCCCAAGACTACATCAAGTTCTACTTCATCAAGTACGACAACAACTCCAAGGATTCCCATCTAGTTGATGTGGATCCCGAAGAAGAAGAACTAGAGAGTTCTTGAGGGTGACTCCGCCAACATACTTCACTCATATCATTTTGGCAAGAACAAGTGCAAACAACTTCCACATCTTGCACTAGTTCAAGGAGTCACAAACCTTCTTGTTGGTAAGTCAAGGGACAAGGTAACCCAATGCTTTCATGGACATCATCTTGTGTGTACTTCACTCTATGTCTATGGATATCCTTGTTTGTTCCTTGTGGGACTAACCCATGTAGGTATTGAAAGTGCAACTCACTCCAATGGATTGCTCCAAATGATCTACATCAACATTGAGCATCCACATCTACAACATCTACATGAAGTCATCATCGACAAAACCCAAGGTTATTTCATCCCTCTTAGGGGGGATATCACATCTAGGGGGAACTTTACTCTAAGAATTGAGCTAAAGCAACTATAATGGTGTGAACACAACAATGCTTTATGTAAAAGTGGTAACCCCACTTGTGCTTAAACGATGAGTATGACCTATAATCAAATGTTCTCATTTTACTCCTTAGTCAATATACTCATATATAGATGACCTAGTCATCGCCAATTGCTAGAGTGTTTGTGTAACATCCCAAATTTTCAATTTGGAATTTTATACATTAGATCATCATGCATATCATATTTTATTTGCTTTTGGTTTCGATCCTAGAAAATCCTAAGCAACTCAAGGACCCACGGAGAGAGTTGGGGGTTTCATTATTTTCATATTTGAGTTTTTCTCAAAATTTGAAAATAGGATCATTTGGTTTTATCTATTTTATCATCAATTATTTCTATTACAAAAATATGAGAGAGGGAATAAATGACTTTCCCAAAAGATAGAAATATTGAGGATTTAATAATAAAATCAAATAAGATTTTTTGGAGTTTTTTGATATTTTTTATTTGAATTTAGGAAAAATATGCGTTTTTCACAATTGCATTTATCGTCCAAATAAATGTTCACCTTGTCGGGCTTGATTTTAGAAGCCCGGGAAAATTTATTTCGGGATTTTTGGAGTCCGTTTAGTATTTCTTTTTATTTTTTTGAGCGTAATTATTAAAAAAAACCGACTTCGGGCCGTACCCGAGCGGGACACCGCCCGGGGGCAGCCTTTAAATAGCGCCGCCCCGAGCCGCCCCAGCCCATCAGCCCCGCCTCGATCCGCGTGCGCCACCGGAGCCGCCCCCGCCGCCGCCGACGATTCCGCCGCCCGAGGTTCGCCGTCGCCTCGATTTCCGTGCCCGTTTAAAAAACCGATTGGTTTTCGTCGGGTTTTTTTCGGTTTTTTTTATTTTATTTATTTTCGATTTAGGTTTAATTAGCGAACGTTCGTTCGTTAATCCATTCGTCGTTTTTCTTTTTCTTGGATTTTCTGTGGTTATTTTCTGATCACGATTTCTGATCCGATTTTCGTTTTAGTATAATTTTTCGCTCGTTTATCGGAACCAGGCGATTCAAGCGCCTGGAGTTTCGTCTCGAAACCCTCTGTCCGTTTAACCAACTTAAACAAGTTTTTGCTTCTGTAAAATTTGACTTAGATCCATATTAGTAGAACGAAGTTGTTTTCTTTCGCCGTTTGATTTTCGTTGCCTCGTTCGATTTGATTCTTTTTGCAAACCGGAGTTCTTAAGTTGAACTTTCTGGTTAGATCTCTTATTTGAGTAGTAGTGTTCCACCATGTACATAGTATAGTCCACGCACTTTTGCGTTAGTTCTAGACCGGTTGTATGCCTTTCTTTGATTGAATGAAGTGATTTTGTGTGCATTTGTCTCATGTGCATTTGGGTAGTGTTTTCTCTTTAGACCTCATTCTATTCTTAATTCTCATCTTTTCTAAACCCTCAGATGCCTCCGAGATGTGACAATGGATTTGCTTTCCCACCGGAGCTCACTCAGTTGATCCAGCAGCAGAATGATTTGATGCAGTTGTTAGTCCAGAACCAGAACAACAACAACAACAACAACAACAACAACAACAACAACAACAACACACCGCCGCCACCACCTGTTGATCACTTGACCCGTTTTCCTAGGCTGAATCCGCCGGTGTTTTCCAGTAGCACCGAGCCGATAGTAGCAGATGATTGGCTCCGCAAGACAGGGTGGGAGTTGACCACTGCATGATGTACAGATGGGGAAAAGGTAAAATTTGCCACACATCAGCTTGAAGGACCCGCAGCAGCATGGTGGGAGAATTTTGCCGCCACTTACCCTATAGACACTGTCACATGGGATCAGTTTCAGCAAGCTTTCCGTACTGCCCATGTTTCAGCAGGAGCTATGGCCATGAAGAAGCGTGAGTTCCGCAACTTACGCCAAGGAGGACGGACAGTTGGCCAGTATGTGGATGACTTTAGTAAGCTAGCACGTTATGCCCCACATGACGTTGCTACGGATGCAGCTAAGCTGGAGAAGTTTCTGGAAGGACTGAATGACGAGCTGAGTATGCAATTGATGGTAGCAAGTTTCAACAACTACTAGGAGTTGGTAGATCATGCTCTTATGATTGAGGGGAAGCAGCAGCAGATTGAAAACCACAAGAGGAAGTATGGACAGGGGAAGTATAATTCAGGAGCTCAGCAGAAGCCCCGTCTTACCCCTAAACCGGGAGTTCATTTTCAGCATACCCATGGAGGAGGTAGCTCGCACAACCATAATGGCCCCAAAAATGGTAATGGGAATGGAGGAAGCAACGGCCAGAACCGTACCACCCCATCAACCCCAGCCAAGAGAGATCTGAGCCAAGTCACTTGTTTTAAGTGCTCAAAGACCAGACATTATGCCAATGAATGTCCTGAAGGCCAGAATGGCAATGGAAGCTCTGGAAAGAAGCCGAACCCTTTCAACAGGGGACAGGTGAACCACGTTAATGTGGAGGAGGTTGAAGCTCAGCCTGATGCAGTAATCGGTAAGTTTTTGGTTAAGTCATTTACTGCACTCGTTCTTTTCGATACTGGTGCATCGCATTCATATATATCAAGGGGATTTGTGGATAAGTATAACCTGCCAACCCAAGCCCTTAGGTCACCCATGTTAGTAACCTCGCCTGGAGCTGAGTATATGGCTAGTCGATGGTGTGATCGGTTACCATTAAGGATTGGTAAATATGTGTTTCCCTCGGACCTAATAGTATTGGAATCTCAAGGATTGGATGTGATATTAGGCATGGATTGGTTATCAAAGTATGAAGGGAACATTGAATGCGCTAGTAAGACAATCTTGCTTAAAACGCCAGAAGGAAGAAGGATCAAGTATGTATCACGGCATGTGCCAAAAAGGATTCAAGCAAATTCCTTGACAGGAGTTGTGCAGGAGGAAGTACCAGTGGTAAAGGATTTCCCTGACGTATTTCCAGAAGAGTTGCCAGGCATGCTACCGGATAGAGATATTGAGTTTTTGATTGAGCTTTTGCCAGGCACCGGGCCAATATCGAAGAGACCATACAGGATGCCCGCAAAGGATTTGGTGGAAATTAAGAAGCAAATTAAGGAGTTACTGGATAAAGGTTACATTCGCCCAAGTTCTTCGCCTTGGGGATCACCAGTACTTCTAGTGGAGAAAAAGCATGGATCATTAAGGATGGTTGTTGATTACCGTGGATTGAATGAGCTAACGATCAAGAACAAGTACCCACTACCAATGATAAATGATCTGTTTGATCGTTTGCAAGGAGCTAAAGTGTTTTTCAAGATTGATTTGCGATCAGGGTACCATCAATTGAAGATTCGAGAGCAGGACATACCTAAGACAGCGTTCACCGCAAGATATGGACTGTATGAGTATACCATTATGTCATTTGGTCTGACTAACGCACCTGCCTATTTTATGAACCTGATGAACAAGGTGTTTATGGATTTTTTGGATAAGTTCGTCGTGGTGTTCATTGATGATATTCTGGTTTACTCGAAGAATGAAGAAGAGCATAAGGAACATTTGTGATTGGTACTTGAGAAGCTCAGAGAACATCAGTTATATGCCAAGTTCAGCAAATGTGAGTTTTGGTTGAAGGAAGTAGGATTCCTCGGACACGTTATATCTGGAGAAGGAATAGCGGTTGATCCCACAAAGGTTATCACTGTGACCAATTGGGAAGCACCAACAACAGTTGGAGAGATCCGGAGTTTTCTTGGACTCGCAGGATACTACCGGAGATTTATTGAGAACTTCTCAAAGATTGCAAAGCCTATGACGGAGTTGCTGAAGAAGGATACCAAATTCATATGGACTGAGGAGTGTGAGGCTAGTTTCCAGGAATTGAAGAAACGTTTGGTTACCTCACCAGTGTTGATTTTGCCAGATCAGACCAAGGATTATGAGGTATATTGCGATGCTTCACGTCGAGGACTTGGAGCAGTACTTATGCAGGAGGGAAGAGTTGTTTCGTATGCTTCACGACAACTGAAGCCTCACGAATTGAATTATGCCATGCATGATTTGGAGTTAGCAGCCGTAGTGCATGCATTGAAGACTTGGAGACATTTCCTCATTGGAAATCATTGTGAGGTGTACACGGATCACAAGAGTTTGAAGTACATTTTCACGCAGAAGGAGTTAAACCTCAGACAAAGGAGATGGTTGGAGCTCATCAAAGATTATGATATGATATTGCATTACCATCCCGGAAAGGCCAACATAGTAGCTGACGCATTGAGCCGTAAGAGCCATGTCAATACACTAATGATGGGAGGAATACCAAAGGAGTTAGCCAAGGATCTTCGTGAGCTATGTTTGGAAATAGTTCCGAGAGGCTATGTAGTAGCATTGGAGATTCAATCAACGTTAATGGATAGAATCAGAGAAGCTCAGAAGAATGACAAGGAGATTGCCTCTATAAAGGAGAAAATGAGTGAAGGAAAAGCTAAAGGTTTTCGTGAGGATGAGCACGATACCCTGTGGTTTGAAGACCGTGTTTTTGTGCCCAATGACCCGGAGATCAGGAAGTTGATTCTGCAAGAGGCGCATGATTCACCGTATTCGATTCACCCAGGAAATACCAAGATGTATTTGGATTTGAAGGATACATTCTGGTGGACCGGAATGAAGAAAGATATTGAGGAGTATGTAGCAGTTTGTGATATATGCCAGAGAGTAAAGGCAGAGCATCAGAAGCCAGCAGGATTGTTACAGCCATTGCCGATACCCGAATGGAAGTGGGCTAAGCTAGGCATGGATTTTATCACGGGATTACCAAGGACTTGTTCCGGCTATGACTCGATTTGGGTTGTAGTTGATCGATTGACGAAGGTAGCTCATTTCATCCCAGTAAAGACCACCTACACCAGTGCTAAGTTGGCAAAGATATACATGACCAGGATCGTATGTCTGCATGGAGTTTGTCGGGGGAAATCTGCCTCCACGAACACCTATGGGGACCGAGCCCCTTTCTGGTTCGGCGGGGGGCGGAGGTCGCGCGAAGAGCGGATCGAGGCGATGCACACAAGGGGTTTACCCAGCTTCGGGACGCACGGATGCGTAAAACCCTACTGCTGCTTTGTGGTTTGTATTGTGTTCTTGTTCGGGAGCGCTGAGTGCTACAGTACACTCAGGCAACTAGTCAGACCGAGCGTGAGTGGCCTCCTCCTTCCTCCTCTTTCCCCCCTTTCTTTCTACAGTGCGCATGGGGCCTCCTTTTATATGCGCAAGGGGTTACCCACAGGTGGCAACATAGGCGGGGGTAAAACTGGAAAACGCTGTGTTGGGTACAGCTGTTTGCACAGTGCTATCATACCTAACTCTGACGGCAGGGGACAAGGGCATTATATGCCCGTCTAGGTCGCCCAAACAGTGCAGAAAAGGGACCGTCAGGGGCGCCACCATTTGCCACGACGGCTATCATGTCAGCGTTGCTTCGCCACCGCATGCCCCTGGCTGCGCAGCCTCTCGCCACGTACGCCTGGAATAGCCCCAGAGCGACACGTGGGTGGATGAGCTGGAACGCAGGCGCGGGGTGGTGACTTGCCGCGGCAAGCGCCTTGCCGTGGTTGATCCCTTGTCGCGCCCGGGAGCTTGTCGCTCACCGGTCCTTGCCAGGACGCGTGGCGCGTCGCAGCAAGTCTCTTGTCGTGCCCTGGTCGGCCTTCCCGGCAAGCTCCTCTTGCCGGGGCCTTGTGCTTTGAGCGGCCGTCCCGGCAAGCTCCTCTTGCCGGGGCCTTGCTCTCTTCGGGTGGCTTTCCCGGCAAGCTCCTCCTGCCGGGGCCTTGGCTCAAATACTTTGTTCTTGGATGACCCAAAAAGGGACCATGGAGAGTTTTGGCGATCACCTGGCAAGCCTTGCCGCGGGGTGCTACGACTGCCCATGCACAAGTTCGGGGTACTAAGGTACCCCTACTTTAGTACACCGACAGGAGCCCCCGGGCCTGGGCCATACACGGTGCCGAGCGCTGTTGGGCCAGGCCCAAAACAGTGCACGGGCACGCGCGGCCTGGGTCACGCTGCATCTTCTTCTGCATCCACCACGTCCTCCCCGAACGGCACGCGTCGAACGCGGCATCGTGGGGAGAGGCGTGCGTGACGTGGGCGGCGTGCGCGAGGCTGAGCCCCGCAGGCATGCATCACGTCGCAATAAAGGGGGGGGTTCGCGCCATCTCCATAAGTGGAGGGAGGCGTGGAGGCGTGGCTCATTTGCTGGACGGGGCCGAGGCACGGTTTCCGAGGCGTCCGCTCCCCACGATCACGGGGTGGGGGGAGGTCGTCTCAGCCGTCGCCTCAGTCCTGCATGCCAGCCACGCGGCTTCCATGCACCTGGAGTTGCGGACGGTGGAGGCAGGAAACCGGGCCGTCGCGGGTCGAGGCAGCAGGCCGGTCCCAGTCGCCTGCTCTTCCTGCGTCTTGATTGGCTGAGCGGGGCGGCCAAGCCCCCACCCTGCTCCTTTATAAAGAGCAAGAGGGGGCGACGGAAATCCACACTCCTTCATCTTTTCTTCCCTTCAGCTTCTGATCCCCTCTCTCCATTCGCCATGGAGAAAGGGAACCCTGGTCCTTCATCGGTGGCGGCGAGGATCGCCGCTAGGCAACGCGCCCCTCCTCCCCTTGTACCCGCGGTGGCAGAGCCAACCGTAAGGGGAAGTGGGAGGGGGCGAGGTCATGGACGAGGCCGAGGCGCTCGGGGACGAGGCGGATGGGGCAACGCACCGGCCTCGCCTCCTCCAGCGGCTCCTCCTCTCACAGCGGTCCACATCGGGGACGACCCTTCTGAGTTCTTCGTCGGGCTGCGCCGGGCGCCTCGTCGTCGCCTCCGTCTCCCGGCTCCCTTCTCAAACGTGATGGAGATGGAACAATCCGAGACGCTAAGACTGCGCATGAGGGGCGGCGGGATCAGTGGCACGCGGGTCCACGTTGAGTCCCCAGCCCCCGGTGTGATGTATCTTGGTCAAGGGTGGAAGACGTTCGCCCGTATCCACAGCTTGATGGAGGGGTTCACCCTCCATTTTAAGTTGATGGAGGGCGATCTCCTCTCCGTCAAGGTCTTCGGGTGCTACGGGACCCGGGCCCGGTGCTGCATGGATAGCTCCTCCGACAGCGAAGGCTCCTCCTCGAGCGAGAGCGACGAGGAGGGGAGCGACAGCGACGACGAGGGTAGCGGTCGTCGGGATGACGGGTCTGACTAGGCACCGGTCGCGGCTCCGCGTGGCTCCGGCGACCCCATCATCCGTGTCGCCGGCTCATTGAGCTTCTCGGGGTCGTCTCCTTGGCGGCTGGCGTAGGGAGGCTGCGGAAGAGGAAGAGGGCGGGCGGCAAGGCCGTCAACTCGGAGTACGGGGGCATGGCGCCCTCGACAGCGTGCTGACGTCCTGCCGCCTCGTCGAGCCCTGCTTCCGGCGCCGCCGTCACCGTCCAGCTTTCAGACGGCCCCCGGGGTGTTCTCTTGGTGTCTTCTGCCACCCGTAGCTCGCCTAGGCGCCCCTTTTGCCCTTCTCGCCTCCATGTCCTACCTCCTGAGGAGAGAGACAAGAAAGGGATTACGGGCACCTTATCTCTTTTTAACTCGTAAGCCCTCGGGCTTTAGTTGCATTTAAAGCTTGTAATCCCATCTCTCATGTTTTTCATTCTCTCTGAACTGTACCTGAGCGAATGTTTTTTTAATGAAAAGGGGATGTTTGCCGGGCCATTTGTCCCGCGGGTAAAACCCACGCCAAGGAGCGAATCCTTTATATCGTTAAATAGACACTTCTTTGCCCGGCAACAGGCCCTGCCGTCTTCCCGCTCCACTCAACCTTTCTCACGCCTTTGGCAGAGGTAGGGATGAGGCGGGTTCGGGCTCCTCATTCCGTCCCTTTGCCGCCGCGGCTACTACCAAAACTGGCCCCAGGAACGCGCTCTGGGGCCCAGAGTTAAGGGAGCACGGTAGCTTTTTAGGAAGAAACAAGGTTTTCGCATTCCTCAGTCCATAAGAGAATGCATGACAAGGGATGAAAAACTTATCTGGGATTGCAGCCCCCGGCAACTTTGGCTTGCCGCGGGCGAATCTTTGTACTTGCAGCCCCCGGCAACACTGGTTTGCCGAGGACCAGATGCTGGCCCGCCCTTCTTCTCTTCTTCGTCCTTAAGCGGTCTGGCCAGGATATGCAAAACCCTGCGAACCAAGGGAAATGAAAGAACAGGAAAAAAGGACGCAGACCCGACCTCTAAGCTAGGGGTTAGCAGCTGTTAGGCACTATCAACCCTAACCAAGGATGAGACTCGACTCAGCATGCATGCTAAAACTTAGGGCACCAGTGCTTCATTTACTGCTTCTCAGGGTCTGCGCCTGGCTTTGTACAAAGGATTACATGCAACAGAGGCAAGACTTGTACAAAAGGGTGGTTGCCGGACGGGGTCCGACAACCGCGCCTTACGGGTAAAACTTACGAAGATGCTCAATATTCCAGGAGTTGCTCACCGGAGTGCCATCTTCGGTCTCAAGGTGGACAGCGCCGGGCCTCGTGACTCGTCTCACCCGGTAAGGGCCTTCCCACTTCGGCGTCAACTAGTTGTGATTCTTGGCGGACGGAGCGCGCCGAAGAACAAGGTCGCCTTCCTCGAAGCTTCTGGCTTTAACTTTGCGGCTATGGTAGCGATGCAAAGCTTGCTGGTAGCGAGCGGCTCGCACAGCAGCCTGAAGACGATCTTCCTCAAGGAGCAGCGCGTCATCTTCACGTAGCCGCTCTTGCTCAAGCTCATCATAAGCGAGCACTCGAGGTGACCCGTATACGAGTTCCGTGGGGGTAACTGCTTCTGCACCATAGACTAGAGCAAATGGTGTCTGGCCAGTGGCTTGATTTGGCGTCGTTCTGATCGACCAAAGAGCCACCGGCAGCTCCTCGATCCAGTTTCTTCCGCACTTGTGCAGCCTGTCGAAAGTTCTGGTCTTGAGCCCGCGCAGCACTTCGGCATTGGCCCTCTCCGCTTGACCGTTGCTTCTGGGATGAGAAACAGAAGCGAAGCAGACCTTGGCGCCAAGATCTTGGACGTATTGCATGAAGGCGCGGCTCGTGAATTGCGTACCGTTGTCGGTGATGATCCTGTTGGGGATCCCGAAGCGGCAAACAATCGACCTGAAGAACTTGACTGCTGACTATGTTGTCACCTTCCTTACTGCTTCCACTTCCGGCCACTTTGTGAACTTGTCGATTTCAACGTACAAGTACTCAAAGCCCCCGACTGCTCGGGGGAAGGGGCCGAGGATGTCGAGCCCCCAGACCGAAAATGGCCAGGATAAAGGGAACGTCTGGAGAGCTTGAGCTGGCTGGTGTATCTGCTTGGAATGGAACTGGCACGCTTCACACTTGGTTACTTGTGCAGTTGCATCCTGGAGGGCTGTCGGCCAAAAGAAACCTTGCAGGAATGCTTTGCCGGCAAGTGCTCTTGCGCCAATGTGGTGACCACATATGCCTCCATGTATCTCTGCCAACAGCTTTTGTCCGTCTTCCCGGTGAATACACTTCAATTTCACACCGTTGAGTCTTCTTCTGTACAGTGTGTTGTCGACAAACTGGTACATACTTGACTGTTGGGCTACTCTTTCCGCTTCTTCTTGCTCTTCGGGAAGTTCTCCTGTCTGAAGGAAACGGACAACCTGCTGTGCCCATGCTGGAGCTTGCGGCTCGACAACAAGGACTAAAGGCACATCTACTGCTGCGGGAACATCCGCTTCTACGGCGAGAACCTGCGGCTCAGCCGGAGCTTGACGTTCCTCGGCAAGCTTGCCGGAGCAAAACTTGTCGGGAGCGTCTGCTTCAACGGAACAAACCCTGGGGCTTGCCGGAGCAGACTGCTCCCCAGCACTCTTGGTGTTGATCTTGGGGACCTTCTTGGCGGCGGCTTTGGGAAGCTCTGCCGGAAAATAGTCACCAGAAATCAACTTCCTCTTCTTGCTCTGTCCAGTTGATGGCGTTACAGACGGTTGAGTCAGCTTGAGCACAAAGATCCTTGGTTCCACAGGTAACTTAAGTGTTGCGCACTTTGACAGGCCATCGGCAATGTCGTTCTGAGCTCTTGGAACATGTTCCATCTGTAGGCCGTCAAAGTTCTCTTCTAGCTTTCTCACTTCATCAACGTAGGCTTCCATCAACGGACTCTGATAACTCTTATTCACTTCGCGGACGACAAGCTGCGAGTCACCCCTGACAATGAGCTTCTTGATCCCAAGGTCTACCGCGATCCTAAGACCGGCAAGCAAACCTTCATACTCTGCAGTATTGTTTGTTGCTTGCTCCTTGGGAAAGTGCATCTGGACTATGTACTTGAGGCGCTCTCCGGTGGGTGCGACAAGCAGCACACCAGCACCGGCGCCTTGCAGCGAGAAGGCACCATCAAAGTACATCAACCACTCTTTGCTTGCTTCCTTGACGGGGATGCTCGTTTCTGGAATTTCTTCATCTAGTGTTGGCGTCCACTCTGCTATGAATTCTGCCAATCCTCTGCTTTGGATAGTTGAAGTGCTCTCAAACTTGAGGCCAAAGCTTGACAGTTCCAGTGCCCACTCAACAATCCTGCCTGTTGCTTCTGGATTCTGCAGTATCCTCTTCAGCGGAAAGCGGGTGACAACTGTAATCTCATGTGCTTGGAAGTAATGGCGCAGCTTTCTCGAGGCCATGAGAAGGCCGAAAAGCACATTCTGCACACCAGAGTACCTTGACCTAGCCCCCTGCAGAAGGGAGCTGACAAAGTAAACTGGGCGCTGCACCATTCTCTTCTTCTGCACCTCCACTCGCTCCTGCGCAGATTCATCCTTGTCGGGGGCAGAGCTTGTCGGGGAAGCCTCCTGCTTGTCACTGGACGCGCTTGTCGCGGTTGCTAGCTCATCATCTGCCTCCCTCTCCGCTACTAACGCAGCACTAACCACTTGATTGGTTGCCGCCAGGTATAGCAGCAACTTCTCTTGTGGTTTAGGCGCAACAAGTATTGGAGCGGAGGACAGGATTCCTTCAAGTCCTGCAGCGCAGCCTCCGCTTCCGGAGTCCATTTCACCGGACCCGCCTTTTTCAAAACTTTGAAAAATGGCAGGGCGCGTTCTGCAGACTTGGAAATAAACCTGCTGAGAGCCGCGGCGCAGCCGGCAAGCCTTCGTACATCCTTGACGCGTGTTGGTGCTTCAATCTGCTCGATGGCCTTGATTTTGTCTGGATTGGCTTCGATTCCTCGCTGAGACACGAAGAACCCGAGAAGCTTGCCGGAAGGGACTCCAAACACGCACTTCTCGGGGTTGAGCTTGAGGCTAATCTTGCGCAGGTTCGTAAAGGTCTCTTCTAAATCTTGAATCAGGGTTGCCCTGTTCCTGCTCTTGACCACTATGTCATCCATGTAGGCTTCCACATTTCTGTGGATTTGCGGCTCAAAAGCGGTATGGACAACCCTCGCAAACGTCGAACCAGCATTCTTCAAACCGAAAGGCATCCGTACGAAACAGTACGTGCCACATGGAGTGATGAATGCGGTCTTTTCCTCATCTTCTTCAGCCATGAAGATCTGATGGTATCCTGAGTATGCGTCAAGAAATGAAAGCAGGTCACATCTGGCCGTGGAGTCAACAATCTGGTCAATGCGCGGCAAGGGAAAGGGATCTTTGGGACAAGCTTTGTTAACATCAGTAAAGTCGATGCAAAGCCTCCATTTCCCATTTGCTTTGCGCACGACAACAGGATTGGCCAACCACGTCGGATGGAGCACACCTCTGACAAGGCCTGCCGCTTCCAACTTCTTGATCTCTTCTGCGATGAACTCTTGGCGCTCCACTGCTTGCTTCCTGACTTTCTGCTTGACGGGCCGCGCATGAGGACAGACGGCAAGGTGGTGCTCAATCACTTCCCTGTGAACGCTGGGGATGTCAGATGGTTGCCACGCAAACACATCGGCATTCGCCCGCAGGAAAGCAACGAGCGCGCTTTCCTATTTGGGGTCGAGAGTGGCACTGATGGTGAAGGTACCACCAGTGCCGTCCTCCTTGGCGAACACCTTCTTGGTCGTTGGCGGGGCTGCCATTGACTTCTTACTCTTGCCGGTGGAGCTCGATGGTGCGTCCTCGACGGTAGCACAGCACTCCGAAGAGGTGCGCTTGCCGGAGTGGGCACCAGAGCACTTGCCGGGCTTGGTCTTCTTCTTCCCTCCGGGAGCTTCAGCGGCAAGTGGCTTGTGATCCGTTGCGGCTGCTGCTTCCCGGTAGATCTTGTCGGCACAGATAAGGGCATCCTTCTTGTCGCCGGGGACAGAGATGACGCTTATCGGGCCTGGCATCTTGAGCATGTTGTATGCGTAGTGAGAGGCCGCCATGAACTTGGCGAGCGCTGGACGGCCGAGAATTCCATTGTAGAGCAATGGAAAATCGGCAACGTCAAAAGTGATCCTCTCTGTCCTGAAGTTCGGCTCGCTGCCAAATGTCACTGGCAACGTTATCTTCCCCTTCGGCTTGCTCCTTCCCGGGTTGATTCCTTGGAACGTGCCGGTCTCTTCGAGCTCGCTGTCGGGGACTTGGAGTTTCCGGAGCATAGCGGAGGAGATCAGGTTCAAGCCGGCCCCACCGTCGACTAGCATCTTAGTGACCTTGAGGTTGCGGACTGTTGGTGAGACCAACATCGGCAAGCACCCGATCGCAGTTGTGCGGTCAGGGTGGTCCTCAATATCGAAGATGATAGGCGTGCCGGACCATTTCAGAGGCTTGCGTGACTCGACGGGTGGTTCCGCTGCATTGACTTCCCACGCCCACTTTGAGCTGGCGGTGAGAAGTATGCAGAGAAGCACTGCCGTCTACGCACAAGACCTCCATGGCTTTCTGAAACTCCTGCTCACTGGTCTCGACATCATCCATGTCTTCGTCTTCGTCCTTGTCGCGGCCGCGGGGAGGTCTGTCTGCTTGCCGCTGCTTGTCCTTGTCACGGCGTCCTCCCTGGTCGGGGCGCTTCATGCCAGATCCTCCGCCACCTCCCCGGGCTTTCTCCTTGTCGCGTCGCTCGTACTCGGCCTTTTGCAGCTCGACGAGCCGCTCGACCTGCTTGCAGCTCTGGAGGTCATGGCCCTTGGTGCGGTGGATCTTGCAGTACTGTTTGTTGGTGCCGTCCCACTTGTCGGCGACCGCCACAGCCTGGCAGTTGGTGCATCCGGCAACCTCCTTGCCGGAGCTACCAGCCTGGGCCTTCTTGGCGGCGCCTTCATCGCCGGACTGCTCAACAACCAGTACTTCTTGGCTCTTCTTCTTCCTGTTGCTCCGCCGCCGGTTCTTCCTTGCCGGGGCGGTATCCTCACTGTCAGATTCTCCTGCTCCAGTGTTCTCTCCGGGGAGTTTCCTTCCTTCCTCAGCACGTGCACACTTGTCGGCCAGGGCATATAGCTCGCTGACGTCTTTGATCTTGCACATCGCCATCTCCTCCCGCATCCTGCGGTTACGCACGTTGTGATGGAACGCGTTGATGACCGCGGCAGGGTGGACGTCTGGGATGTTGTAGTGTACGCGGCTGAATCTCTGGATGAACTTGCGCAAGGGTTCCCCTTCTTTCTGGACGAGCAGATGAAGGTCGCTCGCTTGGCCATGGGGTTTGTGGCCGCCTGTAAAGGTGCCAACAAACTGATGGCACAAGTCTGTCCAGGAGGTTATGGAGTTGTCCGGCAAGTGCATGAGCCAGGATCTAACGTTGGATTTGAGTACTAGCGGGAAGTAGTTGGCAAGGATCTTGTCGTCTCGCCCTCCAGCAGCCTGCACCGCAATGGTGTAGATGCTGAGGAACTCTGACGGATGCGACTTGCCATCGTACTTCTCTGGTACGTCTGGCTTGAAATTCTTTGTGCTGGGCCACTGGACTTGCCGCAGCTCACGGGTGAACGCAGGGCAGCCTACCACGTACGGCAGGTCGCCTGGTTCCCCCGGCGCATGCATGTCGACAGAGGGCTCAGCGCGCTGGTCTGATTGACGCCGCGCTTCTCTTCGACGCTCGATGCGAGTACGAGCGTCCTCTTGCTTTCGTTCGTGAAGAACTTGGCGTTGATCGCGACGAGTTCGCGGATTTGACGATGCGGTGGAGTCGTTGTCGTGATGGTTCTGGCGAGTCGGCGATCTTGGCCTTTGGGGCGGGGAATGCACGGTGGTTGCACCCCCACCGGTCTTGGCGCCATCGGTTCTCGCCTGGCCGACCTGCCGCGGCTGCGACGCACTGTGCTGCCGCGGGGTGTCGCCGTTAGCGAAGCCGATGAGACTCTGTATCGTGGCCCTCCAGTCGTCGAGCTTGTCCGCCATTGGAGGGTAGTCTAGGAGCAGTTGAGCTCGTGCTAGAGCTTCTGCTGGAGTGGCGGGCAGCGGTGGCGAACGGCGCGTGGAGCGAGATGTGCTCGAACTTCTAACTATGTTAGAAGGAGCAGCACCCGGTCCAGGCAGTCGCGCCACGCTCGCGCCAGCACGTTGGTGTGTATGCTGGCCTTGAGCACCCTAGGATCCGCCAGCTCGATCTGGGTCCAGCGAGCGTATGGTACCGTGAGTGCCAAGACGCTGCTGGTCCCGTGCCTCCTGAGAGGGGCGCGGTGCATGTTCGGACGCCGTGGCACCATGAGCTGGCTCGGCGACGCCCGTTCCGCCGCCGGTGCCGTCCCCACCACCCGTTTGCTCCAGGGGCGGTGGGTTCGACGCGGACAGACCAGCCACCTCCGAAGCCTTCTTCTTCGGTGGCATGTCGATGAAGACGATGGAGATCTAGCCTGTGCAGACGCCGGATCAGGTTCACACAACCTCGACGCCCCCTACCTGGCGCGCCAAAGATATCGGGGGAAATCTGCCTCCACGAACACCTATGGGGACCGAGCCCCTTTCTGGTTCGGCGGGGGGCGGAGGTCGCACGAAGAGCGGATCGACGCGATGCACACAAGGGGTTTACCCAGCTTCGGGCCGCACGGATGCGTAAAACCCTACTGCTGCTTTGTGCTTTGTATTGTGTTCTTGTTCGGGAGCGCTGAGTGCTATAGTACACTCAGGCAACTAGTCAGACCGAGCATGAGTGGCCTCCTCCTTCCTCCTCTTTCCCCCCTTTCTTTCTACGTTGCGCATGGGGCCTCCTTTTATATGCGCAAGGGGTTACCCACAGGTGGCAACGTAGGCGGGGGTAAAACTGGAAAACACTGTGTTGGGTACAGCTGTTTGCACAGTGCTATCATACCTAACTCTGACGGCAGGGGACAAGGGCATTAAATGCCCGTCTAGGTCGCCCAAACAGTGCAGAAAAGGGACCGTCAGGGGCGCCACCGTTTGCCACGACGGCTATCCTGTCAGCGTTGCTTCGCCACCGCATGCCCCTGGCTGCGCAGCCTCTCGCCACGTACGCCTGGAATGGCCCCATAGCGACACGTGGGTGGATGAGCTGGAACGCAGGCGCGGGGTGGTGACTTGCCGCGGCAAGCGCCTTGCCGCGGTTGATGCCTTGTCGCGCCCGGGAACTTGTCGCTCACCGGTCCTTGCCGGGACGCGTGGCGCGTCGCAGCAAGTCTCTTGTCGTGCCCTGGTCGGCCTTCCCGGCAAGCTCCTCTTGCCGGGGCCTTGTGCTTCGAGCGGCCGTCCCGGCAAGCTCCTCTTTCCGGGGCCTTGCTCTCTTCGGGTGGCTTTCCCGGCAAGCTCCTCCTGCCGGGGCCTTGGCTCAAATACTTTGTTCTTGGATGACCCAAAAAGGGACCATGGAGAGTTTTGGCGATCACCTAGCAAGCCTTGCCGCGGGGTGCTACGACTGCCCGTGCACAAGTTCGGGGTACTAAGGTACCCCTACTTTAGTACACCGACAGAGTTCCAAGGAGTATCGTATCAGATAGAGGAACCTAGTTTACCGCAAAGTTCTGGAAGCAGTTGCATGAGAATTTGGGTACCAGGCTAGAATTCAGTACAACTTTTCATCCGTAGACAGATGGACAGACCGAGAGAGTCAATCAGATTTTGGAGGATATGCTGAGAGCTTGTGCACTAGATTATGGATCTAGTTGGGACGACAATTTTCCATATGCAGAGTTCTCTTACAACAACAGTTACCGAACCAGTTTGAAGATGGCCCCTTTCGAAGCCTTGTACGGAAGGAGGTGCAGGACACCGTTGTCATGGGACGAAGTTGGAGACCGCCAGTTGTTTGGACCTGAATTGATTAAGGAGTCTGAACAGAAGGTGAAGTTGATTCGCGATAGGCTCAAGGTAGCCCAGTCCAGGCAGAAGAGCTACGCAGATTCTAAACACAGAGACAGTTTACGAAGTCGGAGACAGAGTTTATCTTCGAGTATCACCACTTCGGGGAATTAAGCGCTTTGGAGTTAAGGGAAAGTTAGCGCCACGATTTGTAGGACCATATCGAGTTTTTGGAGCGTATGGGAGAAGTGGCCTACAAGTTGGAATTGCCCGAAGGATTGTCAGGAGTTCATGATGTGTTCCACGTTTCTCAGCTGAAGAAATGCCACGCAGAGATGGCCGACATACCTTTGAGAGACACAGTGCCATTGGAAGCAATTCAGTTGAATAACAATTTGACCTATGAGGAGAAACCAATTAAGATTCTCGAGTTTGCCAGCCGAGTCACTCGCAGCAAGGTTATCAAGTTCTGTAAAGTTCAGTGGAGCCACCACACGGAGGATGAAGCCACCTGGGAGCGAGAGGAAGATTTGCTCAAGGACCACCCTCACCTATTTTCTAGCCAACCCGAATCTCGAGGGCGAGATTCATCTTAAGGGGGGTAGGTTTGTAACATCCCAAATTTTCAATTTGGAATGTTATACATTAGATCATCATGCATATCATATTTTATTTGCTTTTGGTTTGATCCTAGAAAAGCCTAAGCAACTCAAGGACCCACGGAGAGAGTTGGGGGTTTCGTTATTTTCATATTTGAGGTTTTCTCAAATTTTGAAAATAGGATCATTTGGTTTTATTTATTTTATCATCAATTATTTCTATTACAAAAATATGAGAGAGGGAATAAAATGACTTTCCCAAAATATAGAAATATTGTGGATTTAATAATAAAATCAAATAAGATTTTTTTGGAGTTTTTCGATATTTTTTTATTTCAATTTAGGAAAAATATGCGTTTTTCAAAATTGCATTTAGGGCCCAAATAAATGTTCACTTTGTCGTGCTTGATTTTAGAAGCTCGGGAAAATTTATTTCTGGATTTTTGGAGTCCGTTTAGTATTTCTTTTTATTTTTTTTCTGAGCGTAATTATTTAAAAAAACGAACCAACTTCGGGTCGTACCCGAGCGGGACACCGCCCGGGGGCAGCCTTTAAATAGCGCCACCCCGAGCCGCCCCAGCCCATCAGCACTGCCTCGATCCGCGCGTGCCGCTGGAGCCACCGCCGCCATCGCCGATGATCCCGCCGCCCGAGGTTCGCCGCCGCCTCGATTTCCGTGCCCGTTTTAAAAAAAACGATTGGTTTTTGTCGGGTTTTTTTTCGTTTTTTTATATTTTTTTATTTTTATTAGATCGGTTTTATTACTTTCGGTTTAGGTTAATTAGCGAACGTTCGTTCGTTAATCCGTTCGTCGTTTTTCTTTTTCTCGGATTTTCCGCGGTTATTTTCTGATCGCGATTTCTGATCCGATTTTCGTTTTAGTATAATTTTTCGCTCATTTATCGAAATCAGGCGATTCAAGCGCCTGGAGTTTCGTCTCGAAACCCTCTATCCGTTTAACCAACTAAAACAAGTTTTTTCTTCTATAAAATTTGACTTAGATCCAGATTAGTAGAATGAAGTTGTTTTCTTTCGCCGTTTGATTTTCGTTGCTTAGTTCGATTTGATTCTTTTTGCAAACCGGAGTTCTTAAGTTGAACTTTCTCGTTAGATCTCTTATTTGAGTTTTACATGTGCATTAGATGAGTACTTATCGTATGCTTGTTTGTTTGTCTGTGATAGAATACCCGGAGTGCGCCGCCTGTTACTTCGAATCTCTAGGTTTCGCGGATCATCAGCAAGGCAAGTAACACTTTGATCATACCTCTTTTACTACCCAGTTTTATTGCATTAGATCAATCCTCAAACATTGCATGAATAGGATCTAATTAAATTGTGGGATGGGAAGTAGTTGAGGTAGTACCTATTACCTGTTTATTTATCAAACCTTTGGGAGTTACTTCTACGTTTGCTTATTGTGACGCCCGGATTATTAAGCTACAGTAATTCCCTGCTATGATGACACGTCACCGTGATTACTGTTGTTGGACTCACGATGATTCAATCCCGTTCGAAATCAAAATTCAAAATCAAGTCAAACGGTAAATTTTTCAAACGTTAAAACTGAAATGTTCAGAATGGGACAAATAAATCCTAAGTCATAATGGTGGAGGAACCACACTTTAGTAAAAAGATTAAAAGCACTAAAGTGATTTAAAAAGTAGCAAAACAACTATTTGAACGACTTTGGTATTTTATAAAATCCTAAACTATTTTATATCAGGGTAAAACTTTTTATAGCAGTGGATTGTTCTGCAACGTTATTTTAGGGGCTATGGATATATTTTACTAAGTTAAAATTAATGTGTAACTAAAATAAAACAGAAAAGAAAAATTAAGAAAACAAAATACAAAGAAAAGAGAACATCCCCCCCCCTTGCTGGGCCATGGCCCAGATGGACTCGGAGCCAATCGGGCCAGCCCAGCCGCACCTCTCCTGGCCTATATGGCCCCTCCCTCATGACCTAATCCCCGAACGACCACTCCCCTCACGATCCCCACCTCCCCCTCGTCTCCCACCCCGCCGCCACCACACACCAACACACGCACGCACACATACACGCACACCTCGTGCCTAGGGGAGGGGCACCCCTGCTCGATCCCCTCCTCCCGCACGGCCGCTCCCGACGCAAGTCGCCGTGCCGCATAGGCCACCGCCAGCCGGGCTCGACGCCGCCCCGCAAGGACTCCCCTACGCCCCCTCCTCTCCCTCGCGCGGCGCACGCCTGACGCCGCGGCCTCGCCTCATCACCGACTCCGACGCCGCGCCGCTGCGCCCCGAGGTCGTCGCCGTCACGTCCTCGCCGGAACGTCGTCCCGCCTCACCATCGCCGGGACCTCCCCGACCTCCTCCTCACGGGTCGCCGCCACGCCTCGCCGCCCCGCTCCCCGCCAATGGCTGTGAGAAGTTCCCGCTCCTCTCTCTCCCGCGTCCTCGCGCTCACCACGGCCGCCCCGATGCCCACGCATGGCTGTCCCTGCCCGACCGCGCTTCGCGTCGCACCGGCCGCGTCCTGCGCTCCCCTGCCTGCGACCGTTCGCACCTCGCCGTGTCGAACCCCCTCCCACCCCCACGGTGGCCTAGCCGCACCCGCGCCATGGCGCTGCTTGGCCGCTGCTGCCTGCTGCGGTGCTGCTGCCCCCATCGTGCGCGTGCGCCCGACGCCGCCCGCGCCCAGTACGCGCCCGCGTCGTCCGTCGTCTCACTCGAACCCATTGCCTTGTTGCAGCCTCGCTCCACCATGGCTGCTCCACCATGGCTGCAGCCACCTCCGGCGATGCGTCGTCGCCCGCTCGGCCCTCATATGGGTCGGGCACCCGCAGCGACCCAGCGCCCGAACCCGCTAAGGCCCCTGGCCAATAACATGCGGGGTCCACCCGAAAACAAAAAAATAAATAAAAGAAAGATATAATGATTAAAATAGTTAGTTAATTAATTAATCAAATGAATTAATTAACCTAATTAATCCTGTTAATTACCCTGTCAACTGCTTAATTAGTCTAGATAGAATTGTTAGTTTACTAGTTAGTCAATGACACGGGGCCCCACCCCTCCTGTTGACCAGTCAAACCTTGACTGGTCAACGGGGTCCCCCTTGGCCCACTTGTCATGCCCTGGGTACACTTCTGTGTACCCTGTGCTGGGTGCACGTAGCATTTATTCAATTAATTTCGAATTAATAATAATCTCAGAATATCATTAAAACTTTGAAAATTAATATAAAAAATCCGTAACTCGGATGAAAAAACTTTGTACATGAAAGTTGCTCAGAACGACGAGACGAACCAGGATACGCAGCCCGTTCGTCCTCCACACATTCCTAACATATCAAACTCGCAACTTTTCCCCCTCCGGCTCCTCTGCTCGAAAACACGAAACCCCGGGAAAACTTTCCCGGATGTTTCCCCCCTTCACCGGTATCATACCATACCGCGTTAGGGCACCTCTAACGCCGTTACTTGTCATGTCATGCATCACCATGCATCTGCTTGCTTAAATATTTATTGTTACTCCCCCCTCTTCTCTCGATAGACACCGAGACCGACGCTGCTGCTGCCCCGTTCGACTACGGAGTTGACGATCCCTCTCTCTTGCCAGAGCAACCAGGCAAGCCCCCCCCCCCCCCCTTGATCACCAGATATCGCCTACTCTCCTCTATACTGCTTGCATTAGAGTAGTGTAGCATGTTACTGCTTTCGTTATTCCTATGCTGATGCATAGCCTGTCCTTGTTACTACTGTTGATACCTGTACCTGCAATCCTACCTGCTTAGTTTAGGATGCTAGTTTTCCATCAGTGGCCCTACATTCTTGTCCGTCTGCTGTGCTATATTATCAGGCCGTGATCACTCGGGAGTTGATCACCGGTATATACTATACATTATATATGATACATGTGGTGACCAAAGTTGGGTTGGCTCGAGGAGTACCCGCGAGTGATTCACGGATTGGGGGCTGAAAGGACCTTTGTCCCGACGGCCCTTTGTGTGGATCTTTGTGGCGGAGCAGCAGGGCAGTTCGGGGCTACCTGGGGGAGAGGTGAGCCTGGCCCTGTTGGCGTTCGCGGATACTTAACACGCTTAACGAGATCTGGGTATTTGATCTGAGTCTGGCCATTTGGTCTATACGCACTAACCAACTACGCGGGAAAGATATGTGCACTCGGCGTCGTGGTACCAGCCGAAGCACTACTTGACGTCAGCGACGGAGCGGCGCGCGCTGGATTGGACTGGAACGCCACTAGGCTAGGTCTGCTTCCGGCCGCCCTCACAACGTGCAGGTGTGCTCAGGGCGATGGGCCCAGACCCCTGCGCGCTTAGGTTTAGACCGGCGTGTTGACCTCTCTGTTGTGCCTAGGTGCGGCTGCGACGTGTTGATCTTCCGAGGCCGGGCATGACCCAGGAAAGTGTGTCCGGCCAAATGGGATCAAGCGTGTTGGGTTATGTGGTGCACCCCTACAGGGAAGTTAATCTATTCGAATAGCCGTGTCCCTCGGTAAAAGGACAACCCGGAGTTGTACCTTGACCTTATGACAACTAGAACCGGATACTTAATAAAACACACCCTTCCAAGTGCCAGATACAATCCGGTGATCGCTCTCTAACAGGGCAACGAGGAGGGGATCGCCGGGTAGGATTATGCTATGCGATGCTACTTGGAGGACTTCATTCTACTCTCTTCTATATGCTGCAAGACGGAGGCGACCAGAAGCGTAGTCTTCGATAAGACTAGCTATCCCCCTCTTATTCTGGCATTCTGCAGCTCGGTCCACTGATATGGCCCTTTACACATATATCCATGCATATGTAGTGTAGCTCCTTGCTTGCGAGTACTTTGGATGAGTACTCACGGTTGCTTTTCTCCCCCTTTTCCCCCTTTCCCTTCTACCCGGTTGCCGCAACCAGATGCTGGAGCCCAGGATCCAGACACCACCGTCGACGACGACTCCTACTACTCTGGAGGTGCCTACTACTACGTGCTGCCCGCTGACGACGGCCATGAGTAGTTAGGAGGATCCCAGGCAGGAGGCCTGCGCCTCGTTCGATATGTATCCCTGTTTGTGCTAGCCATCTTATGGCAACCTTGTTTAACTTATGTCTGTGCTCAGATATTGTTGCTTCCGCTAACTCGTCTATGATCGAGCACTTGTATTCGAGCCCTCGAGGCCCCTGACTTGTATTATGATGCTTGTATGACCTATTTTATTTGTAGAGTTGTGTTGTGATATCTTCCTGTCAGTCCCTGATCTAGATCGTACACATTTGCGTGCATGATTAGTGTACGATTGAATCGGGGGCGTCACAAGTTGGTATCAGAGCCGACTGCCTGTAGGAATCCCCCTTCCACACTCTTGGCCGAAGTTGAGTCTAGGCATTGCAAAACTTTTACTAACTTGGCTGTGTGTCTTACGGGCACACGTCGCCATCGGGTGGTAGTAGGATCTTTTACTCCTCAACCTTACTCTGGGACTCTGAACTCTCTTCTCTTCGGGTTAAATGAATTTGCTAAAACTCTAACATTAGGTTCTCGTAACAAATTTCTCCCGGAGGGCCACTTATTATAGATGATCGCCTGCTGCACCAGAAGGTTTCGAAGTTACTCACCGATGTTCTCTCGAGACCTTGTGCCCGTCGCTTTTGCAATGCCCTATCATCGATATATCCCTATGGATAAATACATACACTTGTCGTTCTTACCTTTATTCCCGGTTGCTCTTGTTATTACAAGATACACCGAAAATTCTCTCTATTGTTTCGAGAATACTTTGTGGCTACTGCCTTGCAGTTCTTTGCCATCTAAATACCTCTACGGATAATTTCTCGCACTCATCGAGTATTCGCTCATCCCCAGTTGATTCTGGTATTTCACAAAAGCTTTTGAAATACCATTTGATGTTCCGAAGATCCTCAACAACCTATTGCTCTTGAAATTCTTGGTTGCTTGCATTGGGATTAAATCCTATAAGTCTGGCAATATTCGTTAGTATCCTTAGGCGCCGTCATTCTGATCCTATTGATTCAACATGAGTGTGAATGCACGCAATCATCAGTTGAACCTTTTGAATTACCTTTCCGGCTCAGACGTCATTTTAAGCATGAGCTGGATCTCGACCAATCAATTTTTTTTGTCGATTTTACCCCTAAGCTTACTCAACTTATCCATCCTTAATCAAAGTGTTTGCTTCTGATCCTTTGATTTGGAGATCTTAATTCCTTTGCCTTGAGCGTTGGATTATTCAGATGTTCTATAAATCGATGCATTTGCATTCTTTCTTCCTCTGATTGGGTATCGATACTCACATCAGCTCCATTGTGGATCGCCATATCCACTGTTGGATTATTATCCAACAGTGTCCTTCATAATTAATCACCTTCTAAGTCTTTCCTAGGATACATAATGCCTTTGCAAAATTGTATCCTCTACTTTCTCAACCATGCTCTGCTTTCGAGCTAGTGATAATTACTCCCGAAGCTTGAGGTATATGTTTCTAAGATGCCCCGGTGAGTTGAACCTATGCCTTTTCTAAACCGTGTGAATCCGAAAGTTTTCACGAGTCATACTCTTCTGGTGCTTCGCCAGATAAAATTTCAACATTGCAACTTCTTCGAAGACGAGAAGTGAATGAAAGGTTATGCATTAAAGAAGTGGGAGTTGACCTTGAACTTTGTGTTCATGCCCATGGACCCGATGTGCGATCTATCATGAAAGCTTCTTGTATTAATAATGGTCCCCTTGTTATAAGTTCATCTCGTATCTATGTTGGTCCTTTGCGACCGTGGTTCCGACCATGATTGCTCATCTCTGATCCTTTTCTCGGACAAGTTGAACCACTTGTCCTATGCAGATCAATGCACCCGTCCAACCTCTATTATAATCTACCTTCGAGTATTATCCCGTGGTATCTTGATAATAGCACAGAACCATATTACTTCTTATGGGTTCTTCAAGTATTATTTCTCACCGATTCCAATTTTCCCTGGGTTCTAAGTTGTTAGACACTCAAGGACAGTGTCGTACCATTGGTTCCAATAACCTTTTACTTCATCATTCCTTTGACTTGGTGTCGTCGCTGATTGATTACGTCTTCATGAAATCTCTCGACAAATGTGTCGTGGTCATCATCAACCTTATGAGCTCTTCTAGGATATCAATCGAATTCATGATGAGAAATACCATCATTGCTCACGATGATTCGTCTTATCATCGGCCACTTTTTTCCCTACCTCCAACACAAACACGATCGTGTTTTGTGTCATACCTTGAGTTCCTTGCTATCCAGCATTTGACCTTCTTTGCCTTCGAATATTACCACCTTTTATGTCAAGAATGTCATGGTAATTTTACCACCTCTTGAGAATTCTTGATATAGTAATATCTCTCGCCATTTGCGTTCATTTCTTGGTCTCCGTGTTGTTTCTAACCGGAATACCGACAAATGGTCTGTGATGTGTAAATTCTAAACTTCTAGCAACCCTATTGCTTTGAAGTTATTGGTCTACAGTTTCATTATAAGTCTATTGCTTATTGAATCATCATTCGAACATTGATCGTGCTACCTAGTCCAGATTCCTGGGTGCACCCTTCTATCATTGTTCAGTTGAGTATGTTTCCCTCGAGCATACATCATTATATCATTGATCCAACAAATGTTATTTCCTTGTTCACATCATTGTGGAAATCCATCTTTTGGAAATCTCGATGAATTGTCGCTGAGTTCATCAGCCACCTCCTCATTCTATCCTTGATTTAATAATGAACTCATGATTCGGAACTTGCTTCCACAGTTCATTTCCCGAGAATCTTACAATGTCATCTTGACAACTTGTGTTGCACCTTTTCTTCTCAGGCATCCTGAGTCTAAGGTATCCCAACACCGATCAGATCTGAATCTCGGTCAGATATGATGGTTGGAACATTTTTCCAAGAGTTATAACACTGGTCTTTTATGACCCGGTAAGGTGATGGCATGCCCAACACACCTGGCCGGATGACCTATTGTTATAGACTCCCTTTCAGCAAGGTTATCCATTCTTTCATGAGGAAATTGTAAGACTTATCCTATAAGTTGTTTCCGATGAATCCTTTGTGTTTCCAAAGTCTGACCTTTGCTTAAAGACCATGTCAACGCTATCTCGAAGCTTGTATGTGGTACTCCGATTTTCAATAAGAACATTTGAAGCACAAGGCTAAAATTTCTTTATTAATTACCCTAAACACCGTTGATTGGGTAATGTCATGAACTTCCTCTCCCGTTACCTAAATGGATTTCTATGTTATATCCTGTCATGGATATCATGCTCTGCTTGTCCTTGGGAAGGGTATACCCCTGGTATATGTGTCAAACACATTTTCCTTTTCATTGTCCTTTTTGATCTGATGATCACATTTTCCTTCCATTGATTTGTTTAACCTTCCCTATTATCCATATGATCTAAGCAGTAATATTCTTCTGCTTATGTAAACACCTTGGTGTACAACCGTGTCAGTAAGACCCTGTTTCTTTTGTTGATGGCATTCCGGTAACCACCGATGGACGAGAACTTTGCCTATTGGTCCGCCTCGTTTCAACGAGCAGGAGAATGGTTCTCTTCGTTCCTCGCCCTTGGTACCAACGTTGTTGCCAACATAACTGACAGGCTACCCTCTGACATGTCTTGCTATCATGACCGTGAAAGATGTCAACAACCTTCCTACTTTTAACCACATGGTGGGCCCATAACCCACAGTTCCACAGAATCGAAACCTGACTCTCTTGTACACCCATGTTGCCAAAGTTATTCCTAGAGCTTGACTCGTATGTAATTCATGAGTCACCTTCCTAGTGATCTATTCTGGAATCAGACGCAATACTTATTCCCATTGCTTTGAGCCCCTTTCGAGCCCTGTTTCAGGCATCGAACGGTTGCCTGCTCGCTCGAAACATCCCATGAAACCTCAATTGCTTTACTCTCGATATTTTCTTAAGTTTCAATTCGGGAGTTACTATCTGCCACCTTCCCCCGATGTTATCGACCAGATAGTCAACCTTGTACATGTTCATTCTCCCGGAATACCCCCCTTATTCTTTCATAAGTACGATGAACCCCCGAAGAAAGGTTGCCGACGTCATCTTGATGACTTGAAGCAGAAAAAGGAAGACATCAATATAATGGATCGACCACTTCGAGAAGAGGAACCAAGACCGAGAAGATCCGTTAGCATTCCGTAACTGGACCTTTCCCCCTTCGCTACCTCTTAAATCTCGGGACGAGATTTCTTGTAGTGGAGGAGAATTATGACGCCCGCATTATTAAGCTATAGTAATTCCCTGTAATGATGACACGTCACCGTGATTACTGTTGTTGGACTCACGATGATTCAATCCCGTTCGAAATCAAAATTCAAAATCAAGTCAAACGGTAAATTTTTCAAACGTTAAAACTGAAATGTTCAGAATGGGACAAATAAATCCTAAGTCATAATGGTGGAGGAACCACACTTTAGTAAAAAGATTAAAAGCACTAAAGTGATTTAAAAAGTAGCAAAACAACTATTTGAACGACTTTGGTATTTTATAAAATCCTAAACTATTTTATATCAGGGTAAAACTTTTTATAGTAGTGGATTGTTCTGCAACGTTATTTTAGGGGCTATGGATATATTTTACTAAGTTAAAATTAATGTGTAACTAAAATAAAACAAAAAAGAAAAATTAAGAAAAGAAAATCCAAAGAAAAGAGAACATCCCCCCTTGCTGGGCCACGGCCCAGATGGCCTCAGGGCCAATTGGGCCGGCCCAGCCGCACCTCTCCTGGCCTATATGGCCCCTCCCTCATGACCTAATCCCCGAACGACCACTCCCCTCACGATCCCCACCTCCCCCTCGTCTCCCACCCCGCCGCCACCACACACCAACACACGCGCACACACACACGCACACCTCGTGCCTGGGGGAGGGGCGCCCCTGCTCGATCCCCTCCTCCCGCACGGCCGCGCCCGACGCAAGTCGCCGCGCCGCATAGGCCACCGCCAACCGGGCTCGACGCCGCCCCTCAAGGACTCCCCTATGCCCCCTCCTCTCCCTAGCGCGGCGCACGCCTGACGTCGCGGCCTCGCCTCATCACCGACTCCGATGCCATGCCGCTGCGCCCCGAGGTCGTCGCCGTCACGTCCTCGCCGGAACGCCGTCCCGCCTCACCATCGCCGGGACCTCCCCGGCCTCCTCCTCACGGGTCGCCGCCACACCTCGCCGCCCCGCTCCCCGCCAACGGCTGTGAGCAGTTCCCGCTCCTCTCTCTCCCGCGTCCTCGCGCTCACCACGGCCGCCCCGATGCCCGCGCATGGCTGTCCCTGCCCGACCGCGCTTCGCGTCGCACCGGCCGCGTCCTGCGCTTCCCTGCCTGCGGCCGTTCGCACCTCGCCGTGTCGAACCCCCTCCCACCCCCACGGTGGCCTAGCCGCACCCGCGCCATGGTGCTACTTGGCCGCCGCTGCCTGCTGCGGTGCTGCTGCCCCCATCGTGTGCGTGCGCCCGACGCCGCCCGCGCCCAGTACGCGCCCGCGTCGTCCGTCGTCTCACTCGAACCCATTGCCTTGTTGCAGCCTCGCTCCACCATGGCTGCAGCCACCTCCGGCGACGGGCGACGGGTCGGGCACCCACAGCGACCCAGCGCCCGAACCCGCTAAGGCCCCTGGCCAATGACATGCGGGGTCCACCCGAAAACAAAAAAATAAATAAATGAAAGATATAATAATTAAAATAGTTAGTTAATTAATTAATCAAATGAATTAATTAACCTAATTAATCCTGTTAATTAACCTGTTAACTGCTTAATTAGTCTAAATAAAATTGTTAGTTTACTAGTCAGTCAATGACACGGGGCCCCACCCCCCTGTTGACCAGTCAAACCTTGACTGGTCAACGGGGTCCCCCTTGGCCCACTTGTCATGCCCTGGGTACACTTCTGTGTACCCTGTGCTGGGTGCACATAGCATTTATTCAATCAATTTCGAATTAATAATAATCTCAGAATATCATTAAAACTTTGAAAATTAATATTAAAAAATCTGTAACTCGGATGAAAAAACTTTGTACATGAAAGTTGCTCAGAACGACGAGACGAACCAGGATACGCAGCCCGTTCATCCGCCACACATTCCTAACATATCAAACTCGCAACTTTTCCCCCTCCGGCTCCTTTGCTCGAAAACACGAAACCCCGGGAAAACTTTCTCGGATGTTTCCCCCCTTCACCGGTATCATCCCATACCGCGTTAGGGCACCTCTAACGCCGTTACTTGTCATGTCATGCATCACCATGCATATACTTGCTTAAATATTTATTGTTTCTCCCCCCTCTTCTCTCGATAGACACCGAGACCGACGCTGCTGCTGCCCCGTTCGACTACGGAGTTGACGATCCCTCTCTCTTGCCAGAGCAACCAGGCAAGCCCCCCCCCCCCTTGATCACCAGATATCGCCTACTCTCCTCTATACTGCTTGCATTAGAGTAGTGTAGCATGTTACTGCTTTCGTTATTCCTATCCTGATGCATAGCCTGTCCTTGTTACTACTGTTGATACCTGTACCTGCAATCCTACCTGCTTAGTTTAGGATGCTAGTTTTCCATCAGTGGCCCTACATTCTTGTCCGTGTGCTGTGCTATATTATCGGGCCGTGATCACTCGGGAGTTGATCACGGGTATATACTATACATTATATATGATACATGTGGTGACCAAAGTCGGGTTGGCTCAAGGAGTACCCGCGAGTGATTCACGGATTGGGGGCTGAAAGGACCTTTGTCCCGACGGCCCTCTATGTGGATCTTTGTGGCGGAGCAGCAGGGCAGTTCGGGGCTACCTGGGTGAGAGGTGAGCCTGGCCCTGTTGGCGTTCGCGGATACTTAACACGCTTAACGAGATCTGGGTATTTGATCTGAGTCTGGCCATTTGGTCTATATGCACTAACCAACTACGCGGGAAAGATATGGGCACTCGGCGTCGTGGTATCAGCCGAAGCACTTCTTGACGTCAGCGACGGAGCGGCGCGCGCCGGATTGGACTGGAACGCCACTAGGCTAGGTCTGCTTCCGGCCGCCTTCGCAACGTGCAGGTGTGCTCAGGGCGATGGGCCTAGACCCCTGCGCGCTTAGGTTTAGACCGGCGTGTTGACCTCTCTGTTGTGCCTAGGTGGGGTTGCGACGTGTTGATCTTCCGAGGCCGGGCATGACCCAGGAAAGTGTGTCCGGCCAAATGGGATCAAGCGTGTTGGGTTATGTGGTGCACCCCAGCAGGGAAGTTAATCTATTTGAATAGCCGTGTCCCTCGGTAAAAGGACGACCCGGAGTTGTACCTTGACCTTATGACAACTAGAACCGGATACTTAATAAAACACACCCTTCCAAGTGCCAGATACAACCCGGTGATCGCTCTCTAACAGGGCATCGAGGAGGGGATCGCCGGGTAGGATTATGCTATGCGATGCTACTTGGAGGACTTCATTCTACTCTCTTCTATATGCTGCAAGACGGAGGCGACCAGAAGCGTAGTCTTCGATAAGACTAGCTATCCCCCTCTTATTCTGGCATTCTGCAGCTCGGTCCACTGATATGGCCCTTTACACATATATCCATGCATATGTAGTGTAGCTCCTTGCTTGCGAGTACTTTGGATGAGTACTCACGGTTGCTTTTCTCCCCCTTTTCCCCCTTTCCCTTCTACCCAGTTGCCGCAACCAGATGCTGGAGCCCAGGATCCAGACGCCACCATCGACGACGACTCCTACTACTCTGGAGGTGCCTACTACTACGTGTTGCCCGTTGACGACGACCAGGAGTAGTTAGGAGGATCCCAGGCAGGAGGCCTGCGCCTCGTTCGATCTGTATCCCTGTTTGTGCTAGCCATCTTATGGCAACCTTGTTTAACTTATGTCTGTGCTCAGATATTGTTGCTTCCGCTGACTCGTCTATGATCGAGCACTTGTATTCGAGCCCTCGAGGCCCCTGGCTTGTATTATGATGCTTGTATGACTTATTTTATTTGTAGAGTTGTGTTGTGATATCTTCCCGTAAGTCCCTGATCTTGATCGTACACACTTGCGTGCATGATTAGTGTACGATTGAATCGGGGGCGTCACACTTATTATGCCATGCTATGCTAGTAGACGTGGATTGGGTGAGTGATATCTATGACAGATGTGAGTTTGTTAATTTAATGGTTTATCTAAGGTGGCAACTTAAACACACATCTGGGTGGATTGAGGTACCTGGGTATTCCAGGATTGCCTGTTGTTTTCTTTATGGACCGCCACCCAGGCTCAAAGGGATCATGAGATTATTCAAACTAGAAACTTCCGTGTGCAGCCACAAGCCATTATGAGCTCTGGCATAGTTGACTAAGTCGTGCGAACTCTTATAGAGGTAGACTAGCAGATGCAGGGGATGTAGGTTGATACGGTCTATCACATCGTAAGGTGCTAGCGCTTCTGAAAGACTGTGTCTCGGTCATCCGTTTCTCAAACACCATGTAGTGCGAGAAATCAACAGAGGCGATCGAGTCTTATGGGGAAAAGTGCGCAAACCTCTGCAGAGTGTACAAACTAATCATGGTTAGCCGTGTCCCCGGTTATGGACGTTTTGAGTATCTAGTACTTGGATATCATGTGAATCTCATCATGTTACTCTAAATTAATATTGTTGGGTTCTTAATGATGATTACTTTAATTGGGATTGAGGATGCTGTCAACCATTCTCAATGTTTAACAACCACCATGATAGTTAAATAAAAATTTATTCCTTTGCAGTAGGGAAAAATTGGCTTTACGCAAAACTATAACCATAGAGCTTTCCACCAGCCATATATGCATGTAGTATAGGCTTAATCTTTCATTACTCTCTATGTGTTACATTACCAACATATTCCATGTGCTGACCCGTTTTCGGGCTGCAACGCTTCATGTTGCAGACTCTTCAGACGACGAGTAAGGTGCCTTTTAGGTCGTGGTTCTATACTCAGTGATGCCGTTGGAGTTGATGGACTCACTTATCTTCCAAGCCTTCCGTTGTTATCATTATTAGATGGCCTTAAGCCATATTTATTGTAATAAGTTATCTTTGAGACATTCGATGTAATAAGTGTGTGATTGCTACTCTGTTATAAATCCTTCAAAGTATTGTGTGGTGTCAGCATTACTGATCCAGGGATGACACCTGAGCACAGAGGTCAGACTGTTTGAGGTCTGGTCGCTACAGTTTGTGCATGCTTTGCCACATATTTCATTTGTCATCTTATTGTGTGAGCATGTTGATTGCATATTTTTCCCTTCGAGGACATCCATTTGTTGCTTTGATTGTTTGGCTTTTTTTTTGCCAAATGGATGGACAAGAATGCCTAAGAACTTCCTCTAGCTATCTATGATTTTCTCGTCTCAAACTCTATTCATGCTACATCACAAAGTTTGATCAAGTCAGATTCGAACTCTGGGTGAGGAGCACTCGGAGCCACCTATTCGTCATAGACTTAAACTTCCAAAACCTCTATGTGTATTTCGGTCTGATCGATTAATTACTTTCGGTCATACCGAGTTCATTGAGTTGATCTAGGTTTTCAATCTCGGTGCAACCGATTTGAACAATTCGGTCACACCAAGTTGCAGAACTGCTTGCGATTCTGCATCTCGGTGCCACCGAGTCGTTCTACTCGGTCACACCGACAGGGTCAGGATATATATACTCACGGGTCGGATTTTGGAAATTCCTCCAAAACCCTTCGCCCGCGCGTATCCTGCTCTGCTGACTCGAGCCTCCGGATCGCCTCCTCATCGCCAGCGACCTCCTGCCGCTGGTCTCCGCCGCCGTCAACGGGAATCTTAGTCGCCGTTGTCGCCGTAGCGAGTTCACCGTCAAGTTAGGGTATGAACTCGACCCCTATGTGCAATCTTTACCTCGGATTCCTACACTTAGGTCAATGCCATGAGTCTTACCACGCATGAGATTACTCTATCCAGCAAAACCTTCCTTTAGATTAGTTTTGATTCGAAAATTTAGGGTAAGGTTTCCGCCGAACTCATCTCGGACCGACCAGTTGTAGAAATCGGTCTCACCGATTTGTCCTAGGCCATTGCACTTGTAATTTTTGGTCTCACCGAAACTTACGAATCGGTGTGACCGAGTTCAACTCTCAGTGAAACCCTAGCAATCTTGGAGTCACCAAACTGTGTCTCGGTCTGACCGATTCCACTAGTTTAGACTCTAATGTTGCTTCGGTGTCACCGAGTTTGACAAATCGGTAGATTTGAAATGCTTTCTGTAGAAAACTAAAACTAAGTTTTTGACTCAATTGTTTTGCAAAATCTCTGCACTTTATGATACTCATCCACTCTACCTTAGCTACATCTATTCACAGAGTCAGCTTTCAGTTTGCAGTGTCAGCTGTGTCAGATCAAAGTGACAGCCAGAACAAGTCTGAGGAGCAAGTTAACATGAGTGAGGGCACTAATCCCTCTGGCAGCTATGATGAGGGTAGCAGAAGCACCCCAAGCAACTTGCCCAAAGCAATTACCAGGACAAGGAGAAAGAGAAACTTGGATTCTGAGGATGAATATTATGTTGCTGTTGAGGAGGAGGTCAGCTCAAAGAAGAAAGTTGTCAAGAAAGAATTTGGCACTGTAGCTTCAACCAAGCCTGGTTTACACAAGAAAGCTCCTACCAAGAGAGTGCCCATGTCTAAAGCCAGAGCCTCAACACAGGGAACCATTGAGTTCACTCTTGAACCAAAGGAGGCTGGTGAGGGCAAGAAGAGAAAGGAAAGGGTCAAGAAGACCATGGCCAGAGTAATTGGTAGATCCTCTATGATGAGAGATCCAGCTGAGGATGAGGAGGAAGATGAAGAAGAGGATGTTGCACCAGCACCCAAAGCTCAGAAGCTGATGGGGGATGCCATCAAGTCTGGGGTTGCTCCATTAAATCCCAAAATTGCCCCCAAAGCAACTCCTCAAGCCCCTCAGACTGCACCGAAGAGAAGCACTAGAAACATACCTGTTGCAGAAAAGAACAAGGCCCCAGTGCCTGAAATGGGAGAAGATGATGAAGCCCAAGTGCTTAGAAAGTTGAAGTCAAAGATCCCTTATCATGATGATAATATTCCAGTGGCTGAAAACATGAAAGAGAGAAAGGATGCAGGTCTCAGATTGTGGAGACAATCAAACCCCTGTGCTGCAAGGAGAAGAACTGTTGTGGACTACAGATTTCACACTAAGGAACAGCAGGCTTCTATGAGACAATTCTTTCGGATAAGAAGCCTATTGTGTGTGACATGAAGTGGATAGACTGGGAATACATTGATGAAAATGAAGATCACTTCCCTGGAGTGCACGAGAGCTTCAGACTCAATGGAGTTGACACCTTTGTGGGTCAAAAATTGACCAAGTGGAATGATGAGCTTATCATGCAGTTCTATTCAACAGCTCACTTCTACCTAGATGGAAGAATTGTTTGGATGTCTGAAGGAACAAGGTACTAGTCAACTATTGCTGAGTGGGACAAGCTTATCAATGCCCCTAAAGAGCATGAGGATGACACTGACGTCTATGCAAAGCGCAGGAAAAATCACAACTCCATGGCCAACATGTACAAGGAGATACCTGACAAGGCCTTGGAAACACACAATCTAGGCTCAATGTACTATCTGTTGTTTGGACTGGCCACCATAAACACCATTTTGAGGCACACCTTGTTGCCCAAATTAGGATATCACAGGATGATCAGAGTCCACTCCATTAAATTGCTTCAATTGTTTGATGTGCCACAAAAATTTAAGGTGATGAGCTTGATAGTTGAAACCATCAAGAGAACTGCAGCAGACCAAAAGAGATCATGTGGGTATACTCCACACATTCAGATGCTCATCAACTCCAATAAGGGCAAAGACATATAACTGTTGGACAAAGAGCACCTTCCCTTGAGGCTTTATTTTGAGGACAACACAGTTGTCATGGATGCTACTGATCCTACTTCAGTAGAGGCTCAGGAGAAGAGAGCAAAAGCAAAACCAGAGAAGGCAGCCAAGATGCCAATTGTTGAAGAGGCATCCCAAGTTTTTCTCAAGTCTAAACAAGACCAACTTGGCTATCTTATTCAAGCTACTTGGAGGATTGAGAAAGGATTGGCCACCCTGACTCAGAATCAAGAGAGTCTTGAGAAAAATTTTGAGACAAAACTTCATGACTTGGATGTCAAGGTGACAGAGATTCAGACTTCTGTGGAGAAGATTCAAGAAGAGCTTGAGGATAGGAGTGACAAGACCACCACTGATGCTTATCAAAGGGTGCCCAGAAGGCAGAGGTCTGCAACAGTGCCAGTGACAGACACTAGAGCTACAACTTCAGCTCCTGCAGCCACAGCTTTAGTTGCCCCTCCAGTTGCAACTCCACTAGATCCTTAGTATTCCTCAGATGCATTTGTTGCAGGACTCCTCTCCATGCCACCTTCACACTCCGACACTCCCGAAGATCAAGCTCAGAGAGCCACATAGCACTGTGCATTTTCAAGCTTTTTGGTAACTTGTTGCCAAAGGGGGAGAAAGTGTATAGATCATAGGCTTCGAGAGAGAGAGAGCTTTGCTTCTTTTTGCCTCTCTTGCTACTTATTTGTTTGCTTGCTTGGATGATACTCTATGGTTGTGTGTGTGAGATACTTGTATGGTCATGTGCTTGATCATATCATACTTTAATGTTTGTGCTTGGATGATGATATTCTCTATCTCTCATGTACGATCATTCACTTTCTCTTTGTGATGAGTGTATATATATTTCATATTCTATCATTTTGAGCGCTCCACCAAGATGTATGTGACATGGAAGAGTAACCCATGATCCTAATCGATTGTGCATTTGCATTCACAAGCAAATTTTAAATAATCCACAAATTTAGGGGGAGCTCTTGCTTATGACATACTTCTCAAAGCTATGCTGTATCGCATTACTATTATCATTTGTCGAAGCTTTGATCTATATGCTGTCATCAATTACCAAAAAGGGGGAGATTGAAAGTGAAACTAATCCCTGGGTGGTTTTGGTAACTCTTAACAACATATAGCTCATTGAACTAATATTCTTTCAAGATGATCATTTCAGAAAGTTCAATGATTGGCATGGCATGGACTAGAGATGTGGACCCCTCAAAATGCTAAGGACATATACTGGCAAAAGCTCAAGACTCTACATTTTCTTTTTAGTGATCCAAGATCACATTTAGTCCATAGGAAAGCCAATACTATTAAAAGAGGATGAGGTGTTGCTTAATGGCTTGCTTGCTCAAAATGCTTAGTTATATGCTCCAAAATCCCACAACCACTTTCTCAATTCCACATATGTCCTAAACCTAAAGTCAAACTCGGCCCCACTGATTTGATCTATCTGGCGCCACCGAGTTCATTTGACATAGCCATAGCCAGAAACCCTAATCAGTTCGGTCTCACCGATAGGGATCTCGGTCTCACCGAGATGGGATTGCAAACTCTCTGTTTCCCTTTGTAATGTTTCGGTCTAACCAAAATGAGCGATCGGTCCCACCGAGTTTGCAATGCAAACTCTCTATTTCCTTTTCATAACGTTTCGGTCTCACCGAAATGAGTGATCGGTCCCACCGAGTTTGCCTGACCAACTCTCTGTTTGCCTATTACTGAAACCGGTCTCACCGAGTTCATGTGATCGGTCTCACCGAGATCAAGTTATGCCCTAACCCTAGCACATCGATCCCACCGAGTTGATCATGCCGGTCCCACCGAAAATCCTAACGTTCACATTTTGAACTGAATCGGTCTGACCGAGTTTCACTATTCGGTCCCACCGAGTTTGGTAAATTGTGTGTAACGGTTAGATTTTGTGTGGAGGCTATATATACCCCTCCACCCATCCTCCATTCGTGGAAACAGCCATCAGAACGTGCCTACACTTCCAGCATTCATTTTCTGAGAGAGAACCACCTACCCATGTGTTGAGACCAAGACATTCCAAACCAACCATAAGAATCTTGATCTCTAGCCTTCCCCAAGTTGCTTTACACTCAAATCATCTTTCCACCACATCCAAATCTATGAGAGAGAGTTGTGTGTTGGGGAGACTATCATTTGAAGCACAAGAGCAAGGAGTTCATCATCAACACACCATCTATTACCTTTTGGAGAGTGGTGTCTCCTAGATTGGTTAGGTGTCACTTGGGAGCCTCCATCAAGATTGTGGAGTTCAACCAAGGAGTTTGTAAGGGCAAGGAGATCGCCTACTTCGTGAAGATTGAGGGAGCCCTGGACTAAGGGGTCCTCGGCGTCCGGCTTGATTGACATGGGCCGGACTGATGGGTTGTGAAGATACAAGACCAAAGACTCTCACCCGTGTCCGGATGGGACTCTCCTTGGCGTGGAAGGCAAGTTTGGCGTCCGGATATGAAGATTCCTTTCTCTGTAACTGTCGTGGATTTGTCACGGCAGATGTCCTTAGTGTCAGGACTTAGTCGCGAGGCCAACGCATCTATGTGGTAGCTTGAGAGGGGTTGAGTGGGACGAGAGACGCAGGGCGGATCAACACGCAAGACAAGGATTTAGACAGCTTCGGGCCCCGGGAAACATCATCCGGTAATAACCCTACATGCTGTTTGAGGCTAGGTCTCATTATCATCCCGAGGGAGACGCCGTAAACCGGCTCTTTGTGTCTAGCCCTAGAGATTATTGATTGTTCTCTCCTAACTTTGGGGAACCCTGCCCCTCCTTATATATGTTGAAGGGGCGGTTTACATGTGGAGTCCTATTAGGATTAGGACTAGTCTATCTCTAATACAAACCGGATACAAGTCCTGGCCTTAACTCCTTGTAAGGCAAATATTCCTTTCCTCTTAAACCGGCCCACAGTAGTTGAACCGACCTTCTGGGCCTTAGGCCTCTTCATCCGTCTGATCCGCCCGCCGGGTTACCAGTGAGTCATAACGACCAAGCGGGTTGCTTGTAAACCGCCAAGGTCAGGGCGGGTCTTCAGATGAACTGCCAAGTCCGGCCGGGTTAACTTCCGGCCGGTTTACACCGCGGGGTATATCCCCGACATTAGCCCCCAAGTTTAGCTTGGATTTATCCATGGTAAACTTATGCTGCAAATAAACACCAGAACAATTTTGACAGGTTGTGCTCCGGGTTAAGAATTTTCGTAAAACGGCACCTGATCGTCCTTAAGTCCTTGTCCTTTCCTCCTTCTAGAAAATCCGGGTTAATAACCAGCTTCATACTCAATTTGCTGACATTGGTTTCTCACAGAAAAATGTTATGAAGAATAATCCACTTGAGTCGGCTTCCAAAGCGTCGGCTTAAGAAATTTTGGTCTTGAAATACTCATCCGATATCCGGCCGGTTTGAAGATGTAAAACTTGCCGGTTCAATATTACCAAAATTACCGGGTTATGATAATTCCGGGTCATGGTTGTTGCTAATGTCGGTTCATGATTATTGCCAACGCCGGTTCAATCTGGTTTGCTCAAACAGAGAATTTGAAAAATATTTCTTCGATAATAATTGATACCTGTAGTCCCCAAGTCTTCGATCAGAACAAAGTGATGGCTTAAGACTTGCTTCAATATAAATACTGCCAATTTTGAAGAAATCCATGTTGTTCATCCCGGTTACTAGTAAAAACTGAATACTCCATATTATGTAGCCCCCAAGTGCCGGGTTGTCATGCTTGCAGCAACCTGGGACTTGTAATTGACTGATGCCCATAAAATTTCAACCAATGTAGCCCCCAAGGGTCGGGTCATTATGTAATAATCAGCAGGGACTTTGTAAATATAATCTTGTGAACTTTGAACAGCAATGTGTAGCCCCCAAGGGCCGGCTCAGTAAGATAATATTGAGCTGGGACTTGAATAGTTGACAGGAGCAATTGGTAGCCCCCAAGTGTCATGGTCCATGCTTGCAGCGACATGAGACTTGCATATTTGATGTAATCTCAATTTTGAATAATGTAGCCCCCAAGTGCCGGGTTGTAAGCCTGCAGCGACTCGGGACTATTCCTTCAATTGTAGAAAATGATAACCATTGCGATAAAGAGACTTTGAAAACCTTAATCATAATATTAATAACCATAATAAAAATCTAGCCATGTTGGCTATTCAAGATAATATAATCTGGTATGAAAACTTTATTCATCCAATATCATAATAAAAACTCAGCCAAGTTTGGCTATTTGAATATAATCCAATAATTTATAAGCGCATGATTCCAATAGAGCAATCCAAATATATATACTGGCGACTTATAGTCCAAAGCCAGACTAGTTTAATAAACACCGGATAATTTCTTATCATATACTGGCAACTTATCGCCTTAAAGCCAGGCCGGTTTAACAAACACCGGACAATTTATCATCATACTGGCGACTTATCGTCTTAAAGCCAGGCCGGTTCAATAAATACCGGATAATTTATAATCATGCTTTATTCAACCTGTTTCTACATACAACAAGTTTAAAGTGTCCTGGCGGTTTACCGCCGGACGGGTCATAATGCCCAACATATAACCTGGGTTTATAACCAAGGCTGCACTTAAAAATATGAAATATATCATACCTGTGACATTGAATCACATCGTTGGTTTACCAACTTTTTGTAGTAAGAGTGATAACCCCAATCTTGAGTAATGATAACTCCTTCCATATTGCGCCGGTTTATGATAAAACCGTACCGGGTTGTGATAAACACCGGATTAACCATATATGTACTGGTGACTTGTAGTCAAACCAGACCGGGCTGATAATCTCCGGATTATGACTTGATCATGTACTCACAACTTGTAGTTGAAAGCCGAGCCGGGTTGATAAACACCGGTTTACTCCATAATAGGATGGTAACAAAAAATCAAACCGGGCAGATAATCTCCGGTCTAAAAATGGACCGTGTCCCGCCAATTTAGCTGTTTGAACCGGTACAAAATACTGTCGGTTTAAAAAACGCAAATAAAATAGCAACTTCTCAAGAAAGGCTATTAAAGCAAAAGCAATGGCAACAACTTTTTGCAAAAGAAGAGCTCTACTGAGCTTGGTCAGATGGAATTACCATGGTCAGACGCAACCAAGCCCCCCGAAGGCGTAGCGATGGTGCCAGTCAGCCAGGACCCCAAAATGACGCGTGGCATTACGCCGGCCAAGTGGCATTGCTATGGTTTGGGTTCGACCAAGCCCCCAAATGACTCTAAGGCCCGTAGGCCGACCAAGAGGCGTGACCGGTTCAGACGTGACCGTGTCCCCCAATGATCTAGTGGCTTTCGCCGGCCAAGAGGTATTGCATCAGTTCGGACACGACCGAGCCCCCAAGTGACCTGGTGGCTTTCGCCGGCCAAGAGGCATTGCATCGGTTCAAAACATGACCGAGCCCCCAAATGACCTTATAAGGACGGCTATGTTCTCTTTGGTTCGAATACGACCTATGTTTGAACAGGAAGCCCCAAGTGATCTTGATAAGACTTGCAAGGGGTAAACCGGATGTTGTTTTAAAACAACTCCATGTAACCACACATGATATAAAAGAATAGATACCCCGCTTTATAAAGCGGGAGCCCCCATGTGATCAATAATATGTCAGGACAATAAGGCAGGATACCCATGTTTGAACCGTGCATCATGGCAGCAGGTCCTCTTCGGTAATTTTTAAGTTTTTTGCAAGAGATAAATTCTTCTTGAACCGGGATCTTGAACCGGATATTGAGAGCTTCAAAGCTTTGTGGGAGACATCCTTCCCTTGAACCGGATCTTAAACCGGAATCTCCATTTTCAACCGGAAATTCTCTGACGGCCTTTAAACTCGAATTTGCGAGAAGTTAATTGCTTTTTGAACCGGACATTGTTAAACCGGATCTGAGCATTTCAGCGCTTTGTGGGGGATTGTAAACCGGATATTGGAGAGCTTCAGTGAGACTGACTTCCCTTGAGCCGGATTTTAAACTTGAATCCTTTCTGATGACCCAAATCTTCTTCATTGAACCGGGATTTTGTAACTATCATATACTTTCTAAACCGGAAATTTTCTGACGGCCTTTAAATTTTCATCAATATAACAGTAGCCTCCGGGACCGGGTTATCTTTCCCTCCATCGTCCTGGGTTTCTTAAACCGGCTGAAACTGGCAAGAATTGCTAAGTCATGTCATCATAGCCCCCGAGTCTTAAAGGTGACTCAAGGAGTTGGCTTGAGACTCTCCATATTTGACCGTGATATAAACCGGCATAACTTGTATATCATTGATGTTGATAGCATGATGTGGATCCACAGAAGGTTGATGTGTCTGCGGCGGGTTATAAATGTCCCCGTATGAGCCGTGTCAGCAACTCGGCCAATGGTTCCTTCCAACTGGTGATTTGAAGTTAACCAGACTGTAGTGGCGGCGACTTGTGCACATGTCCATTGAGCCATCCAGAGCAGACGACGGTTGATGATAATTTGCCTCCAATTTGTTGGAAGAAAAAACCGGGCTACCCAAGCAGTGACTTGCTCATACTCAAGAAACAGCTCATGCAGACAGGTGCGGCCCGGTGTGTTGATGTAGACCAGACTGCCAGGGCGGTAGCGTAAGCACTTCCGTTGAGCACGGCAGCACGGATAAATGTTAGTGCAAAATGACGATGCTACGCACTCCATATCCGTGATATAATTCCACCTCGGCAACGAATAATTGTCCTCATGTATTTGGATGACAGATGATCTTGTCGTCTCTGCCATGATCATGGAACAAAAAATATTAAAGGGAGGACAATTGTTCCCGGAGGAACTTAAAGTATATTGAAAAAAATAAGGTGGATAGCACCTGATCTTGTTTTTGTCGGATGAACGCAGATGCTGGTGCTATATAATATGCACTTTGAGCTCCTGCTGATGTGGTGTAGCATAATATCCACGTGACCCTCTGTCGTAACCCCCTTTTTGTATGATCGTGGGTGCTCGTGTCAAGATAATGCTGGATGCTGTTGTTGGATAACACTTTTCAATAGTACTACTCCCGTTGCTATCTCCTTGGGTATTGAGCGCTGATGAAGTATTATCTATTATGCGCGACGTCTGTGTTTCTGCCCTTTCCAACTGACGCTTGATGGACTGTTACTGATGATTGATTTTTTGAAGTGCCATAGGCGTCCACGTGACTCTTTCTCCTTTGCCTTTCTTTTCTCCAACAAGCAGTGGAACGCCCGGATGGCAACCGGCGTGAGCACGGCGGGAGGTGGAGCAGCCGGCTCGGGGCGGCGACTTGGCAGGTGGCCCGGGGGAGCCTACGGCTGTAGAGGCGGCGCAGATGCCGGCGAGACAGGTGACCGGCGCGACCGAGCCAGCGGGCGGAGGCGGCCCGCGACAATAGAGGAACGCGCGGCAGTAGGTCATGGCTGCAGAAGTCGCAGCGGCTGTTTATAGCGACAGGGCGGTTTGCGGTTGAGGAGGCCCTGGAGGCGGCTCAAGGCTGCGCCAGCGGGGGTAGCTCGGTCCAGGACGACGGGTTGATGCAGCACCATGGAGACGATAGGTCATGCGCGGTGCAGCTGAGGCAAAACCGGAGTTTGATAGACGCAGTACAACCGGCCGTAGTACGTAGAAGCAGCGACTCAAGGCGGCACTTGAGGCGGAGGTGGCTTGAGGAGACGATCCGGGCGTGAAGGATGGGGGCCTGCTGGTGGCCGGAGTGGTGGCTTAACACAGCCACAGGCGGTGACTCGGAGGCCGAAGCGAGACAGAGGTAAACCGGCGGAGTCGAGTCACGGCCGTAGGCAGCACAGGGCCGACCGGGCGGCGACGGTGACTCGGGGTTAGCCTGAACGAAGCGACTCAACCGAGATGATTATGAAGCAGTGACTCGTAGTCATTGTAATCCGGCGGGCTTAACCCGGCGCGGCGAATTAGCAGTAGCACACATCGGCTCAAGAACTCCGGATCATGACAGAGGCAGAGTATCGTCGACTCGGCAGGGGTTACTGCGGCAGGACGAGTCAAACCGGGTCATCGCATCAGCAGCGTCTTGGGCAGTTTGTGTCTTGCGACAGATGCCGGGTTGGCCCGGCATATCGACGGTGGCGATTTGAGGCATGCGGGGGTCACGGTCGAAGCTTTGACGGAGCTGAGCAGCTGTGGCCGTCCTGGTGATGGAAGATTTGGATGTGAAGGCAAACCACTGCATGGCCGGCGACTCGAGGGCGGAGACGAGGCTACAGTAGCCTAGAACACGGCCACGACAGAGGCGGCTTTATGATGGTGACTCGACACAGAACGGCGGAGGCGATAAGGATGGCGACTGAGGCCCCAGCGAGGCGGGTTACGATGACTTGATCCGATTCGTGGTACGAGAAGAACGACAGAGGAGGTGCCTAAGGCCGGGGCGGTTCACCAACGGAGGCGACTCAGAGTCGTAGCTACTTGAATCTCTGGCGGAGGTGAAACCGGCCAGTGGCGGAGGCGGCTCAGCGGCGCTGCCGGATGACAGCGGAGGCGGCAGGCGCTCGAGATAAGGTCCGGCGACCCTCAGCTGCAAATGAGGTGGCGAAGGATCGCAGCGGGTCGAGGAGACGCTCGGAAGTGGAGACCAGGCGGCTCGGGGCGGCACAGGGCGCAGCGGGCACAAGACGGTCCCCAGCAAGTCGAGGCGGAGCCGGTTTGAGGCGCGGCTGCGGCTACGTAGCGGCGGTTCGAAGGTGACGCCGGCGGAGGCGACAGCGTTTGAGGCCGCGGCCCGGGCGAGACGAAAATAACGAGGCCCCTAAGGGCGACTCGGAGTCGAATGTACTTGGAGTAGAGGTTGGATCGAAATTGTCGTGGCTCGGCGAAGTTGTGCAGAGTCCGGGTCGTGGCTGAGTTGACTCGCCTCCTTTTTTTTCCTTTTGTTGCTCACGTGAAGCCCCTGGAGTTGATTCCGTTGGGATTTGTATCTTGGGATTTTTCTTCGTGGAACGGTAATAGCTTGGCCGACTGGATCACTGCTTGTGGATGTAGTAACCATCGGATTAGGTCACCAAACCTACAAAGGAAATTTGCTGACCGCTCTGGTTTCGATCTCAGCGAGTTGTACTGGTAACCCGTGGCTATGAACAGATCATAACCCTAATTTTCTTCTTGGACGGGCCTCCAATCTGACTACTCATCTTTGGGATACTGTAACGACAATTCTTCTTCATCTGATCAATAACGAGCTTCTCGATCCCTGAAAGAAATCCCTCCAAGAACTCAACACCACCGTGCGCAGGCCCCACGGTGGGCGCCAACTGTCGTGGATTTGTCACGGCAGATGTCCTTAGTGTCAGGACTTAGTCGCGAGGCCAACGCATCTATGTGGTAGCTTGTGAGGGGTTGAGTGGGACGAGAGACGCAGGGCGGATCAACATGCAAGACAAGGATTTAGACAGCTTCGGGCCCCGGGAAACATCATCCGGTAATAACCCTACATGCTGTTTGAGGCTAGGTCTCATTATCATCCCGAGGGAGACGCCGTAAACCGGCTCTTTGTGTCTAGCCCTAGAGATTATTGATTGTTCTCTCCTAACTTTGGGGAACCCTGCCCCTCCTTATATATGTTGAAGGGGTGATTTACATGTGGAGTCCTATTAGGATTAGGACTAGTCTATCTCTAATACAAACCGGATACAAGTCCTGGCCTTAACTCCTTGTAAGGCAAATATTCCTTTCCTCTTAAACGGGCCCACAGTAGTTGAACCGACCTTCTGGGCCTTAGGCCTCTTCATCCGTCTGATCCGCCCGCCGGGTTACCAGTGAGTCATAACGACCAAGCGGGTTGCTTGTAAACCGCCAAGGTCAGGGCGGGTCTTCAGATGAACCGCCAAGTCCGGCCGGTTTACACCGCGGGGTATATCCCCGACAGTAACCGACTTTGTACAACCCTGGTCCCCTCTAGCGTCTATATAAACTGGAGGGTTTAGTCCATAGGGAGAATCATAATCATACAGGCTAGACTTCAAGGGCTTTAGCCATTACGATCTCGTGGTAGATCAACTCTTGTAATACTCATATTCATCAAGATCAATCAACCAGGAAGTAGGGTATTACCTCCATAGAGAGGGCCCGAACCTGGGTAAACATCGTGTCCCCTGTCTCCTGTTACCATCAACCTTAGACGCACAGCTCGGGACCCCCTACCCGAGATCCGCCAGTTTTGACACCGACATTGGTGCTTTCATTGAGAGTTCCGCTGTGACGTCGAAGACAGGATTAATTGCTCGCCTTGTTATCAAGGACGGTATCACCTCTGGAGGAGCCCTGGCCTCAGGCCAAACCCTCTGGCTGGGTAGTTTTACCATGATTGCCCGTACGACCGTCAAGCCGACGATGACTTCTCGGGTCATCGAAAATCACCTCTGTGTTGACTCCGAATACTCCAAACGGATGGATCCGACGGAGTTGTCATCTTTAAACAAACTCCTAGATCGTATCGCCGCCTTGGGGGTCGCTACAGACTATGATCGGATTGGGCTTAAACCCGATCAGAGAGAAATCAAATCTCCGCCGATCACCCATCAGATAGCGGTAGTAGAGGAGCAAAACAACAACTCTTCCTCCATACTAAGGACGAACTATGTTCGGATTTCCGAGCTCGAAGAGACGAATACCTGTTCGTAGAACGACGCACCCTGTCCTCCGAACCTAGAATCGGATGATAGGCCTGAAAAATCAGTTGATATCCCGGAGCCCGAACCATTAAGCTCGGAGATTTCTCAAACTCTGGATCCTAAATTGGGTCAGGGTTCGGATTTAAAGCCACCCACCCACCCAGATATACGTGATCTCATGTACATACGGCAGCAGTCTCAGGAAACAGTCCATCAGTTCTGGGCCAGATTCCTCCTTGTCAAAGACAAGATTCAAGATTGCCGCGCTGAAGACGCGCTCAGCATTTAGCAATAATTGCACGGACGTAGGAATCCTCACCGCCATCAACCGCCGTCGTTTATTACACTTCGCTGACTTGGCGACCATCGTACAGAAGTACTGTGCAATGGAAAGCGCCTGGAAAACACAGGCAGCTGATACGTCTCCAACGTATTTATAATTTTTTATTGCTCCATGCTATATTATCCACTGTTTTGGACAAAATTGGGCTTCATTATCAACTTTTATATTATTTTTGGGACTAACCTATTAACCGGAGGCCCAGCCCAGAATTGCTGTTTTTTGCCTATTTCAGAGTTTTGCAGAAAAGGAATATCAAACGGAGTCCAAACGGAATGAAACCTTCGGGAACGTGATTTTTTCACCGAACGTGATCCGGGAGACTTGGAACCTAAGTCAAGGAAGCTTCAAGGAGGGCACGAGGTAGGGGGCGTGCCCACCCCCCCAAGGCGCGCCCTCCACCCTCGTGGGCCCCATGTTGCTCCACCGACGTACTTCTTCCTCCTATATATACCTACGTACCCCCAAACGATCAGATACGGAGCCAAAAACCTAATTCCACTGTTGCAACCTTCTGTACCCACAAGATCCCATCTTGGGGCTTGTTCCGGAGCTCCGCCGGGGGGGCATCCACCACGGAGGGCTTCTATATCATCACCATAGCCCCTCCGATGAAGTGTGAGTAGTTTGCCTCAGACCTTCGGGTCCATAGTTAGTAGCTAGATGACTTCTTCTCTCTTTTTGGATCTCAATACAATGTTCTCCCCCTCTCTTGTGGAGATCTATTTGATGTAATCTTCTTTTTGCGGTGTGTTTGTTGAGACAGATGAATTGTGGGTTTATGATCAAGATTATCTATGAACAATATTTGAATCTTCTCTGAATTCTTTTATGTATGATTGGTTATCTTTGCAAGTCTCCTCGAATTATCAGTTTGGTTTGGCCTACTGATTGGTTATTCTTGCAATAGGAGAAGTGCTTAGCTTTGGGTTCAATCTTGCGCTGTCCTTTCCAAGTGACAGTAGGGGCAGCAAGGCACGTATTGTATTGTTGCCATCTAGGATAACAAGATGGGGTTTTTATCATATTGCATGAATTTATCCCTCTACATCATGTCATCTTGCTTAAGGCGCTACTCTGTTTTCTTGAACTTAATACTCTAGATGCATGCTGGATAGCGGTTGATGAGTGGAGTAATAGTAGTAGATGCAGGCAGGAGTCGGTCTACTTGTCTCGGACGTGATGCCTATATACATGATCATACCTAGATATTCTCATAACTATGCTCAATTCTGTCAATTGCTCAACAGTAATTCGTTCACCCACCGTAAAATATTTATGCTCTTGAGAGAACCACTAGTGAAATATATGGCCCCCGGGTCTATCTTCATCATATCAATCTTCCTACACTTCATTATTTCCTTTGCTTTTTTACTTTGCTTTTATTTTACTTTGCATCTTTATCACAAAAATACCAAAAATACTATCCTATCATATCTATCAGATCTCACTCTCGTAAGTGACCGTGAAGGGATTGACAACCCCTCATCGCGTTGGTTGTGAGGAGTTGTTTGTTTTGTGTAGGTACGAGGGACTCGCGCGTAGCCTCCTACTGGATTGATACCTTGGTTCTCAAAAACTGAGGGAAATACTTATGGTACTTTGTTGCATCATACTTTCCTCTTCAAGGAAATCCAACGCAGTGCTCAAGAGGTAGCAAGAAGAATTTCTGGCGCCGTTGCCGGGGAGTCTACACAAAAGTCAACATACCAAGTACCCATCACAATCCCTTATCTCCCGCACTACATTATTTGCCATTTGCCTCTCGTTTTCCTCTCCCCCACTTCACCCTTGTCGTTTTATTCGCCCTCTCTTTTTGCCTTTTTCTCGCTTGCTTTTTGTTTGCTCGTTGTTGGATTGCTTGTTTGTCACGATGGCTCAAGATAATACCAAATTGTTGACTTTACCAATACCAACAATAATGATTTTCTTAGCACTCTGATTGCTCCTCTTGCCAATACTGAATCTTGTGAAATCAATACTGCTTTGTTGAATCTTGTCATGCAAGATCAATTCGCCGACCTTCCTAGTGAAGATGCCGCTACTCATCTAAATAGCTTCGTTGATTTGTGTGATATGCAAAAGAAAAAGGATGTTGATAATGATATTGTTAAATTGAAGCTATTTCCTTTTTTGCTTAGAGATCGTGCTAAAGCTTGGTTTTCGTCTTTGCCTAAAAATTGTATTGATTCTTGGAACAAGTGCAAAGATGCTTTTATCTCTAAGTATTTTCCTCCCGCTAAGATCATCTCTCTTAGAAACGATATTATGAATTTTAAGCAACTTGATCATGAACATGTTGCACAAGCTTGGGAGAGAATGAAATTAATGACATGTAATTGCCCTACTCATGGGTTAAACTTGTGGATGATTATACAAAAATTTTATGCCAGATTGAATTTTGCTTCTAGAAATCTTTTGGATTCGGCCGCGGGAGGCACTTTTATGGAAATCACTTTAGGAGAAGCTACTAAACTCCTAGATAATATTATGGTTAATTATTCTCAATGGCACACCAAAAGATCTACTAATAAAAAAGTGCATGCGATAGAAGAAATTAATGTTTTGAGTGGAAAGATGGATGAACTTATGAAATTATTTGCTACTAAGAGTGTTTCTTCTGATCCTAATGATATGCCTTTGTCTACTTTGATTGAGAATAATAATGAATCTATGGATGTGAATTTTGTTGGTAGGAATAATTTTGGTAACAACGCTTATAGAGGAAACTTTAATCCTAGGCCTTATCCTACTAATTCCTCTAATAATTATGGAAATTCCTACAACAACTCTTATGGAAACTTTAATAAGATGTCCTCTGAATTTGAGACTAGTGTTAGAGAGTTTATGAATTCGCAAAAGAATTTTAATGCTTTGCTTGAAGAGAACTTGCTTAAAGTTGATGAATTGGCTAGGAACATTGATAAAATTTCTCTTAATGTTGATTCTTTAAAGCTTAGATCTATTCCTCCTAAGCATGATATCAATGAGTCTCTCAAAGCCATGAGAATTTCCATTGATGAGTGCAGAGAAAGAACCGCTAGGATGCATGCTACGAAAGATGCCTTTATTAAAGCGTGTTCTTCTACTTCCTATGAAAATAAAGATGAAGATATAAAAGTTATTGATGTGTCCCCTATTAAATCTTTGTTTTGCAATATGAATCTTTATAATGATGGGACTGAATATGATCCACCTTTACCTAGAAGGCGTTCCAAGAATTCGGAGTTTTTAGATCTTGATGCTAAAATTGATAAAAGTGGGATTGAAGAAAGTAAAACCCTAGATGTTGCTAAACCCATTATTTTGGATTTCAAGGAATTTAATTATGAAATTTGCTCTTTAATTGATTGTATTTCCGTGTTGCAATCTATGCTAAATTCTCCTCACGCTTATAGTCAAAATAAAGCGTTTGCTAAACATATCGTTGATGCCTTGATGCAATCTTATGAAGAAAAGCTTGAGTTGGAAGTTTCTATCCCTAGAAAACTTTATGATGAGTGGGAACCAACTATTAAAATTAAGATTAAGGATCATGAATTCTATGCTTTATGTGATTTGGGTGCTAGTGTTTCCACTATTCCCAAAACTTTGTGCGATTTGCTAGATTTCCGTGATTTTGACGATTGCTCTCTAAACTTGCACCTTGCGGATTCCACTATTAAGAAACATATGGGAAGAATTAATGATGTTCTTATTGTTGCAAATAGGAACTATGTGCCCTTAGATTTTATCGTTCTTGATATAGATTGCAATCCTTCATATCCTATTATTCTTGGTAGACCTTTACTTAGAACGGTTGGTGCAATTATTGATATGAAGGAAGGGAATATTAGATTCTAATTTCCATTAAAGAAAGGCATGGAACACTTACCTAGGAAGAAAATAAAATTACCATATGAATCTATCATGAGAGCCACTTATGGATTGCCTACCAAAGATGGCAATACCTAGATCTATCCTTGCTTTTATGCCTAGTTGGGGCATTAAATGATAGCGCTTGTTGGGAGGCAACCCAATTTTATTTTTCGCTTTTGCTTATGTTTAGGAATAGATCTTTGATCTAGCCTCTGGTTAGATGTGTTTTTATGTTTTAATTAGTGTTTGTGCCAAGTTAAACCTATAGGATCTTCTCTGATGATAGTTATTTGATCTTGCTGTAATTTCCAGAAACTTTCTGTTCACGAAAACAATTGTTAAAAATCACCAGAACGTGATAAAATAGTGATTCCAATTTCTTCTGATCAATAAACAAATTTCATAGGTCGTCCTATTTTGGTAGAGTTTTTGGAGTTCCAGAAGTTTGCGTTATTTGCAGATTACTACAGACTGTTCTGTTTTTGACAGATTCTGTTTTTCGTGTGTTGTTTGCTTATTTTGATGAATCTATGGCTAGTAAAATAGTTTATAAACCATAGAGAAGTTTTAATACAGTAGGTTTAACACCAAAATAAATAAAGAATGAGTTCATTACAGTACCTTGAAGTGGTCTTTTGTTTTCTTTCGCTAACGGAGCTCATGAGATTTCTGTTGAGTTTTGTGTTGTGAAGTTTTCAAGTTTTGGGTGAAATCTTTTGATGGATTATGGAACAAGGAGTGGAAAGAGTGTAAGCTTGGGGATGCCCATGGCACCCCCAAGATAATATAAGGACACAAAAAAGCCAAAGCTTGGGGATGCCCCGGAAGGCATCCCCTCTTTCGTCTACTTCCATTGGTAACTTTACTTGGAGCTTTTTTTTTATTCACCACATGATATGTGCTTTGCTTGGAGCGTCTTGTATGATTTGAGTCTTTGCTTTTTAGTTTACCACAATCATCCTTGCTGTACACACCTTTTGAGAGAGTCATACATGATTTGGAATTTGATAGAATACTCTATGTGCTTCGCTTATACCTTTTGAGTTATATAGTTTTGCTCTAGTGCTTCACTTATATCTTTGAGAGCACGGTGGTGGATTTGTTTTATAGAAAGTTTTGATCTCTCATGCTTCACTTAGATTATTTTGAGATTCTTAAATAGCATGGTAATTTGGTTAAATAATCTTAATATGCTAGGTATACAAAAATAGTAAAAGCTTTCTTATGAGTGTGTTGGATACTAAGAAAAGTTTGATGCTTGATGATTGTTTTGAAATATGGAGGTGATAATATCAAAGTCGTGCTAGTTGAGTAGTTGTGAATTTGAGAAATACTTGTGTTGAAGTTTGCAAGTCCCGTAGCATGCACGTATGGTAAATGTTATGTAACAAATTTGAAACGTGAGGTGTTCTTTGATTGTCCTCCTTATGAGTGGCGGTCGGGGACGAGCGATGGTCTTTTCCTACCAATCTATCCCCCTAGGAGCATGCGCGTAGTGCTTTGGTTTTTGATGGCTTGTAGATTTTTTGCAATAAGTATGTGCGTTCTTTATGACTAATGTTGAGTCCATGGATTATACGCACTCTCACCCGTCCATCATTGCTAGCATCTTCGGTACCGTGCATTGCCCTTTCTCACATTGAGAGTTGGTGCAAACTTCGCTGGTGCATCCAAACCCCATGATATGATACGCTCTTTCACACATAAACCTCCTTATATCTTCCTCAAAACAGCCACCATACCTACCTATTATAGCATTTCCATAGCCATTCCGAGATATATTGCCATGCAACTTTCCACAGTTCCGTTTATCATGACACATTCATCATTGTCATATTGCTTAGCATGATCATGTAGTTGACATAGTATTTATGGAAAAGCCACCGTTCATAATTCTTTCTTACATGTCACTCTTGATTCATTGCATATCCCGGTACACCGCCGGAGGCATTCATATAGAGTCATACTTTGTTCTAGTATCGAGTTATAATCATTGAGTTGTAAATAAATAGAAGTGTGATGATCATCATCTAATAGAGCATTGTCCCAAAAAAATAGAAAGGCCAAAAAAAGGCCCCAAAAAAGAGAGAAATAAAAAAGGGCAATGCTATTATCCTTTTTTCCACACTTGTGCTTCAAAGTAGCACCATAATCTTTATGATAGAGAGTCTCTTGTTTTGTCACTTTCATATACTAGTGGGAATTTTTCATTATAGAACTTGGCTTGTATATTCCAACGATGGGCCTCCTCAAGTGCCCTAGGTCTTCGTGAGCAAGCAAGTTGGATGCACACCCACTAGTTTCTTTTGTTGAGCTTTCATACATTTATAGCTCTAGTGCATCTGTTGCATGGCAATCCCTACTCCTTGCATTAACATCAATCGATGGGCATCTCCATAGCTCATTTATTAGCCTCATTGATGTGAGACTTTCTCCTTTTTGTCTTCTCCACATAACCCCCGTCATCATATTCTATTCCACCCATAGTGCTATATCCATGGCTCACGCTCATGTATTGCGTGAAGGTTTATAAAGTTTGAGATTACTAAAGTATGAAACCATTGCTTGGCTTGTCATCGGGGTTGTGCATGATGAGAGCATTCTTGTGTGACGAAAATGGAGCATGACTAAACTATATGATTTTGTAGGGATGAACTTTCTTTGGCCATGTTATTTTAAGAAGACATAATTGCTTAGTTAGTATGCTTGAAGTATTATTATTTTTATGTCAATATGAACTTTTATCTTAAATCTTTCGGATCTGAATATTCATACCACAATTAAGAAGAATTACATTGAACTTATGCCAAGTAGCACTCCACATCAAAAAATTCGTTTTTTATCATTTACCTACTCGAGGACGAGCAGGAATTAAGCTTGGGGATGCCTGATACGTCTCCAACGTATTTATAATTTTTGATTGCTCCATGCTATATTATCTACTGTTTTGGACAATATTGGGCTTTATTATCCACTTTTATATTATTTCTGGGACTAACCTATTAACCGGAGGCCCAGCCCAGAATTGCTGTTTTTTGCCTATTTCAGAGTTTTGCAGAAAAGGAATATCAAACGGAGTCCAAATAGAATGAAACCTTCAGGAACGTGATCCAGGAGACTTGGACCCTAAGTCAAGGAAGCTTCGAGGAGGGCACGAGGTAGCCCCACGTTGCTCCACCGACGTACTTCTTCCTCCTATATATACCTACGTACCCCCAAACGATCAGGTTCGGAGCCAAAAACCTAATTCCACCGCCGCAACCTTCTGTACCCACGAGATCCCATCTTGGGGCCTGTTCCGGAGCTCCACCGGAGGGGGCATCCACCATGGAGGGCTTCTACATCATCACCATATCCCCTCCGATGAAGTGTGAGTAGTTTACCTCAGACCTTCGAGTCCATAGTTAGTAGCTAGATGGCTGTTTGTCTCTTTTTGGATCTCAATACAATGTTCTCCCCCTCTCTTGTGGAGATCTATTCGATGTAATCTTCTTTTTGCGGTGTGTTTGTTGAGACCGATGAATTGTGGGTTTATGATCAAGATTATCTATGAACAATATTTGAATCTTCTCTGAATTCTTTTATGTGTGATTGGTTATCTTTGCAAGTCTCTTCGAATTATTAGTTTGGTTTGGCCTACTAGATTGGTTATTCTTGCAATAGGAGAAGTGCTTAGCTTTGGGTTCAATCTTGTGGTGTCCTTTCCCAGTGATTGTAGGGGTAGCAAGGCACATATTGTATTGTTGGCATCGAGGACAACAAAATGGGGTTTTTATCATATTGCATTAATTTATCCCTCTACATCATGTCATCTTGCTTAAGGCGTTACTCTGTTTTCTTGAACTTAATACTCTAGATGCATGCTGGATAGCGGTTGATGAGTGGAGTAATAGTAGTAGATGCAGGCAGGAGTCGGTCTACTTGTCTCGGACGTGATGCCTATATACATGATCATACCTAGATATTCTCATAACTATGCTCAATTCTATCAATTGCTCAACAGTAATTCGTTCACCCACCGTAAAATATTTATGCTCTTGAGAGAAGCCACTAGTGAAATCCATGGCCCCCGGGTCTATCTTCATCATATCAATCTTCCTACACTTTATTATTGCCTTTGCTTTTTTTCTTTGCTTTTATTTTACTTTGCATCTTTATCAGAAAAATACCAAAAATACTATCCTATCATATCTATCAGATCTCACTCTCGTAAGTGACCGTGAAGGGATTGACAACCCCTTATCGCGTTGGTTGCGAGGAGTTATCTGTTTTGTGTAGGTACGAGGGAATCGCGCGTAGCCTCCTACTGGATTGATACCTTGGTTCTCAAAAATTGAGGGAAATACTTACGCTACTTTGTTGCATCATCCTTTCCTCTTCAAGGAAATCCAACGCAATGCTCAAGAGGTAGCAGCAGCCCTCTGGGAACCACCGATTTTCGCTCAACCCTTTATCTGGGCAAAAAGGATGCACCCTCGCGGGGCACCGGAACCAATAGTAAAGAAATTTAAGCACATTACGGGGCGCGGAACCGTTCTAGAGGGATGGCTCGATAGGCCATGCAAAATACACACAACACCGAATACCATACCAACCCACAACCTTAGAGCATGTTGGATACTCAGGCAAGTGGCCAAGAGCGGTGAGGATATCCTCACCAAAAATACCCCAGAGCAACACCCCTCGGAAGACGACAACCTCAGCGTATTGACGGTCATCGAGACTTTTGCTTCAAACAATCGGCACAAAAGGGCTCTCTGCGACCTCGCCGAAGTCTGCCAAGTCACGGCAACAAACCCTTGGAACGACACAACCATAACTTTCAATGGCAATGACGAACCAAAATTTCGGACAGTCCGGGCACCGGCCGCCTTGGTCCTCAACCCAATTGTGGACGGTTTTCGGCTCACCAAAGTGCTCATGGATGGCGGCAGCGGACTAAACCTCATCTAGAGGACACACTCAATAAAGTGGAAATAGACAGGAGACACATCGAGCAAAGCAGCACGACCTTCCGAGGAATCATTCCCAGTCAGGAGGCGCGATGTGCGGGAAAAATCACACTTGACGTGGTATCCGGCACGCCGAAGAATTATCGATCTGAAGAGATAACCTTCCAAGTGGCCCCTTTTAAAAACGGATATCACGCCCTATTGGGGCGAGATGCATTCACACGCTTCCAAGCTATACCTCATTATGGGTACATGAAGCTCAAGATGCCCGGGCCCAACGGTGTCATCACTCTTGCCAGCGATCCGGACATAGCACTCCGCGCCGAAAACAAAACCGCATCCCTGGCCCTCAAGGCATTGTCTGAAGCCCTCGCGGCCGAAGAGCTAACCGCGTTGTGCTCCACTGTGGATAGGGATGACGTAATCCTGGACAAGCGACCCAAATCCACCTCCTTTAAACCATCAGATGAAATAGTCAAATTTCAAGTCCACCCGACGGACCCCAAGAAAACAGCATCCATCCGGGCACAACTCGACCCAACGGTTGACGCCGCGCTATGAGAGTTCCTGCTCGAACGGGGACTAGATCCATGGGGGGAAGAAATCCCTGTGTTTGCAGTTTCACTAGCTGACCGTGGGATACAACACATCTCTCCCAATCTCCTTTTCCGGAGCCATGGGGAAGGGAGGAAGAACTGGGAGCGCTAGTCGTGTTGGAATGGTTCCTCCTAGCAAGGTCTAAGGATTTTCCGTGTGGCGTGGAATGGATCTGAGATCTAATCTCTTTAAATAGACGCTTTTCTTACATGGTCGGGGTGTTATGTGCAAAAAATACCCTGACATCTCGTATTCGCTCGACATGTGGAAGCTGAAGCCATGGATGCACAGAAGCTAATGGGTACGACATTAAGTGGAAGGCCGAATACAGCCTTTTGAAGTCATCGGAGGAGGAACCTGCCTTGCAATGACGAAGACAATCTGCGCGCCGGACACATCGTCATTGAAAGCTTGGTTCGGGGGCTACTAAGGGAGTCCTGGACTAAGTGGTCCTCGGGCGTCCGGCCTGATTGACATGGGCCGTACTGATGGGTCATGAAGATACAAGACCGAAAACTCTCACCCGTGTCCGGATGGACTCTCCTTGGCGTGGAAGGCAAGCTTGGCGTCCGAATATGAAGATTCCTTTCTCTGTAACCGACTTTGTACAACCCTGGTCCCCTCCGGTGTCTATATAAACCGAAGGGTTTAGTCCATAGGTAGAATCATAATCATACAGGCTAGACTTCTAGGGCTTTAGCCATTACGATCTCGTGGTAGATTAACTCTTGTAATACTCATATTCATCAAGATCAATCAACCAGGAAGTAGGGTATCACCTCCATAGAGTGGGCCCGAACCTGGGTAAACATCATGTCCGCTGTCTCCTGTTACCATCGACCTTAGACACACAGTTCGGGACCCCCTACCCGAGATCCGTCGGTTTTGACACCGACAAAGATCTACCCAAGTGAAGCAAGTCCTTAGTGGGCGATGGCCATGGTGGGATAAACAAGGTTGCTTCTTCGCGGACCCTTCATGGGTGGAGCCCTCCGTGGACTCGCGCAATCGTTACCCTTCATGGGTTGAAGTCTCCATCAACGTGGATGTACGATAGCACCACCTATCGGAACCACGCCAAAAATCTACGTGTCTACATTGCGTTTGCTCCCTCCAAGCTCCTCCCTTTAACTTCATATGCAATGATTTACATTCCGCTGCTATACTCTTAGAATTGCTTGTGTAGGTTGATTGCTTCACTTGTGCTAAGTTGCTAAAATCTGCCAAGACTTAAAATTGGGAAAAGGCTAGATTTTTATTTGGTCAAGTAGTCTAATCACCCCCCCTCTAGACATACTTTCAATCCTACACTCGTGGGCTTGTGGGCCCCTGGCAGCTCTCACAACCCTAACTCACACTCCATAAGTACCTATTTGCCAAGAAAAAAATCAGAGAGAAGGAATCAACACGTTTTACGATACAGAGCCACCGCCACCTCCGGTTCTTCATCGGGAGGGCTGATCTGGAGTCCGTTCTGGGCTCCGGAGTGGGGGATTCGACACCATCGTCATCATCAACCTTCTCCATCACCAATTTCATGATTCTCACCGTCGGGAGTGAGTAATTCCTTCGTAGGCTTCCTGGATGGTGGTAGGGTGGATGGGATTTATCATGTAATCAAGTTAGTTTTGTTAGGGCTTGATCCCTAGTATCCACTGTGTTATGAGATTGATGTTACTATGACTTTCCTATGCTTAATGCTTGTCATTAGGGCCCGAGTGCCATGATTTCAGATCTGAACCCTTTATGTTTTCATGAATATATTTGTGTTCTTGATCATATCTTGCAAGTTATGGGCACCTATTACGTGTTATGATCCGCATACCCCAGGTGACAATAGTTGGGATTCTTTCCGGTGATTACCGTAGTTTGAGGAGTTCATGTATTCACTATGTGTTAATGCTTTGTTCTAATTATCTATTAAAGGTAGCCCTTAATATCCCTTGGTTTCCTTATGGACCCCGCTGCCACGGGAGGGTAGGACAAAAGATGCCATGCAAGTTCTTATCGCAAGAACGTATGACTATATACGAAATACAAGTCTACATTACATTGATGAATTGGAGCTAGTTCTGTGTCGCCCTAGGTTATAACTATTACATGATGAATGTTATCCAACATAATTATCGATCACCGATCCAATGCCTATGAGATTTTCACATATTGATCTTTGCTAAGTTGCTATTGTTGCTGCTACTGTCACAATTGCTACAAAACTACTATTGCTGCTGTTACCGTTACTGTTGCTACTATTACCACTGCTATCGAAATACCATATTATTAGGCTACTGATCTCTCTACTGCAGATAGTCTTCAGGTGTGGTTGGATTGACAACTCAACTGATAATACTTGCAAATATTATTTGGCTCCCCTTGTGTCGAATCGATAAATTTGGGTTGAATACTCTACCCTCGAAAATTGTTCCGATCTTGTATACTTGTAGGTTATCAAACTTCTCTTCTCAAGATCTAATAGCATGTGGAAGAGAATCCCTTATAAGGAGGTACAACTCCTTATCCACTAGCGGGATGAGACTAAATTTCCCACCACCCCTTGTCATGACACATACATGGGCCCTTAAAGATTTTCCCTGAAATTGTTAAATGGGCCTAAAGCCTGCTACCTCTTGAGCTTGCGTTGGTTTTTCCCTTGAAGAAGAAAGGGTGATGCAGAAAAGTAGCGTAAGTATTTCCCTCAGTTTTTTAGAACCAAGGTATCAATCCAGTAAGAGACTACACACAAGTCGCCTCGTACCTAGACAAACAAATAAGAACCTTGCAACCAACGCGATAAAGGGGTTGTCAATCCCTTCACGGCCACTTGCAAAAGTGAGATCTGATAGAGATAATAAGATAAATATTTTTGTTATTTTTATGATATAGATAGGAAAGTAAAGATTGCGAAAATAAACGGCGACAGAAATAGCACGTTGCGGGAGATTAATATGATGGAAAATAGACCCGGGGGCCATAGGTTTCACTAATGGCTTCTCTCAAGATAGCATAAGTATTACGGTTGGTGAACAAATTACTGTTGAGCAATTGATAGAAAAGTGCATAATTATGAGAATATCTAAGCATGATCATGCATATAGGCATCACGTCCGCGACAAGTAGACCGAAACGATTCTGCATCTACTACTATTACTCCACACATCGACCGCTATCCAGCATGCATCTAGAGTTTTAAGTTCATAAGAACAGAGTAACGCATTAGGCAAGATGACATGATGTAGAGGGATAAACTCAACCAATATGATATAAACCCCATCTTTTTATCCTCGATGGCAACAATACAATACGTGCCTTTTTGTCCCTGCTATCACCGGGAAAGGACACCGCAAGATTGAACCCAAATCTAAGCACTTCTCCCATTGCAAGAAAGATCAATCTAGTAGGCCAAACCAAACTGATAATTCGAAGAGTCTTGCAAAGATAACCAATCATACATAAAAGAATTCAGAGGAGATTCAAATATTGTTCATAGATAATCTTGATCATAAACCCACAATTCATCAGATCTCGACAAACACACCACAAAAAGAATTACATCGAATAGATCTCTAAGAAAATCGAGGAGAACTTTGTATTGAGATCCAAAGAGAGAGAAGAAGCCATCTAGCTAATAACTATGGACCCAAAGGTCTGTGGTAAACTACTCACACATCATCAGAGAGGCTATGGTGTTGATGTAGAAGCCCTCCTTGATCGATTCCCCCTTCGGCGGAGCGCCGGAAAGGCCCCAAGATGGGATCTCATGGGTATAGAAGGTTGCGGCGGTGGAAATAGGGTTTCATGGTGCTCCTGGATGTTTTCAGGGTATATGGGTATATATAGGAGGAAGAAGTAGGTCGGTGGAGCTACGAGGGGCCCACGAGGGTGGGGGCGCGCCCAGAGGCACAGGCGTGCCTCCCTGCCTCGTGGCCTCCTCGCTTCTTTCTTGACGCCCACTCCAAGTACTCTGGATCACGTTTGTTCCAAAAATAACTCTCCCACAGGTTTCATTCCGTTTGGACTCCGTTTGATATTCCTTTTCTGCGAAACACTGAAATAGGCAAAAAAACAGCAATTTGCACTGGGCCTTCAGTTAATAGGTTAGTCCCAAAAATAATATAAAAGTTCTTAGTAAAGCCCATTAAACACCCAAAACTGATAATATAATAGGATGGAACAAACAAAAATTATAGATACGTTGGAGACGTATCAAGCATCCCCAAGCTTAATTCCTGCTCGTCCTCGAGTAGGTAAACGATAAAAACAGAATTTTTGATGTGGAATGCTACCTACATATTTCTCTAAGTAATTCACTTTTATTGTGGCATGAATGTTCAGATCTGAAAGATTCAAGACAAAAGTTTAATATTGACATAAAAATAATAATACCTCAAGCATACTAACAAAGCAATCATGTCTTCTTAAAATAACATGGCCAAAGAAAGTTATCCCTACAAAATCATATCATCTGGCTATGCTCTATCTTCATCACACAAAGTATTTAATCATGCACAACCCCGATGACAAGCCAAGCAATTGTTTCATACTTTTGATGTTCTCAAACTTTTTCAATCTTCACGCAATACATGAGCGTGAGCCATGGAGTGGAATAGAATGGTGGTTGTGGAGAAGACAAAAAGGAGAATATATTCTCACATCAACTAGGCGTAACAACGGGCTATGGAGATGCCCATCAATAGATATCAATGTGAGTGAGTAGGGATTGTCATGCAACGGATGCACTAGAGCTATAAGTGTATGAAAGCTCAAAAAAGGAACTAAGTGGGTGTGCATACAACTTGCTTGCTCATGAAGACCTAGGGCATTTTGAGGAAGCCCATCATTGGAATATACAAGCCAAGTGAAAGTGCAACTATCCCTGGGTGGTTTTGGTAATTCCTAACAACATATAGCTCATTAAGCTAACATTATTCCAAGATTAATATTTCAGGAAAAGCTCAATGAATGGCATGGCATGGATGAGGAAAGTGGATCCCTCAAAATTCTAAGGACAAAAAGTTTGGCTCAAGCTTGAATCTCAAGACTCTACATTTTATATTTTAGTGATCCAAGATCACATTGAGTCTATAGGAAAAGCCAATACTATCAAGGAGGGGTGAGGTGTTGCTTAATGGCTTGCTTGATCAAATGCTTAGTGATATGCTCCAAAATCCTCAACTACCTTCCCACATCCACATATGACCTAAACCAAAAGTCAAACTCGGCCCCACAGATTCTTTCTATCCGGCGCCACCGAGTTTCAAATGTCATAGCCACTACCACAAACCCTAGGCAAATCGGTCTCACCGATAGGGATCTCGGTCTCACCGAGATGGGATTGTAATCTCTCTGTTTCCCTTCGTAATGTTTCGGTCTTACCGAGATGAGCGATCGGTCCCACCGAGATTGCAATGTAAACTCTATGTTTCCCTTTTGTAACATTTCGGTCTCACCGAGATGAGCGAATTGGTCCCACCTAGTTTACCTGACCAACTCTCTGGTTAGCTTATTACCAAAATCGGTCCCACCGAGTTTGTGTAATCGGTCACACCGAGATTACGTTATGCCCTAACCCTAACCATATCGGTCCTACCAAGTTGCATCTCAGTCCCACCGAAAATCCTAACGGTCACTAGGTTTGCTGAATCGATCCGACCGAGTTTAACCATTCGGTCCCACCAAGTTTGGCTAATCGTGTGTAACGGTTAGATTTTGTGTGGAGGCTATATATACCCCTCCACCCACTCTTCATTCATGGAGAAAGCCATCAGAACATACCTACACTTCCAATACATATTTTCTGAGAGAGAACCAACTACACTTGTGTTGAGGTCAAGATATTCGATTCCTACCATATGAATCTTGATCTCTAGCCTTCCCCAAGTTGCTTTCCACTCAAATCTTCTTTCCACCAAATCCAAATCCTGTGAGAGAGAGTTGAGTGTTGGGGAGACTATCATTTGAAGCACAAGAGCAAGGAGTTCATCATCAACACACCATTTGTTACTTCTTGGAGAGTGGTGTCTCCTAGATTGGCTAGGTGTCACTTGGGAGCCTCCGACAAGATTGTGGAGTTGAACCAAGGAGTTTGTAAGGGCAAGGAGATCACCTACTTCGTGAAGATCTACCGCTAGTGAGGCAAGTCCTTCGTGGGCGACGGCCTTGATGGAATAGACAAGGTTGCTTATTCGTGGACCCTTTGTGGGTGGAGCCCTCCGTGGACTCGCGCAACCGTTAACCACCGTGGGTTGAAGTCTCCATCAACGTGGATGTACGATAGCACCACCTATCGGAACCACGACAAAAACATCCGTGTCTCCAATTGCGTTTGAATCCTCCAAACCCTTCACTTTACATTCTTGCAAGTTGCATGCTTTACTTTCCACTGCTCATATACTCTTTTGCATGCTTGCTTGAATTGTGTGGAGATTGCTTGACTTGTGCTAAGATAGCTAAAATTTGCCAAGAACTAAAATTGGGAAAAGGCTAGATTTTTATTTGGTCAAGTAGTCTAATCACCCCCCCTCTAGACATACTTTCGATCCTACAAGTGGTATCAGAGCTTTGGTCTCCATTTGCTTTGATTTCCATAGCTTTTGGTGGTCATAGCCTTGGTTTCACAACCTAGGAGAGTATGGCATCTAGCGAGGGAAATTATCACCGTAGAGGTCCTTACATTGATGGTACTAATTTTGCTAGTTGGAAGCATAAGATGAAAATGCATATTCTTGAAAATAACCCCGCCGTTTGGGCTATTGTGTGTATTGGCTTGCAAGGTGAATTCTTTGATGGGAAAGAACCAAACAATGAAGCTACCGCGGAAGAGTTGAAGATGCTGCATACAACACTCAAGCTTGCGATATCCTCTTCAACGGATTGTGCCCCGAAGAATTCAACAAAATCAGTCGTCTTGAAAATGCAAAGGAAATTTGGGATACTTTGATTGATATGCACGAAGGTACCGACTCCGTCAAGGAATCCAAATTGGATGTGCTTTAAAGTCAACTTGACAAGTTCAAAATGAAGGATGGTGAAGGTGTCGCTGAAATGTACTCTAGGCTTGCTCTTATCACAAATGAGATTGCCGGCTTAGGGAGTGAAGAGATGACCGATAGATTCATCATCAAGAAGATCCTAAGAGCCTTGGATGGAAAATATGATACCGTGTGCACATTGATCCAAATGATGCCCAATTACAAAGATCTCAAGCCAACGGAAGTCATTGGAAGAATTGTTGCTCATGAGATGTCACTCAAGGATAAAGAGGAACTTCACAACAAATCAAGTGGTGCTTACAAAGCCTCATGTGAAGCCCCCACATCATCGAGTGAGAAACAAACCTTGAATGAAGAATTGAGCTTAATGGTGAAGAACTTCAACAAGTTCTACAAGAGTAGAAGAAAAGAGAGAAGCTCCAAGTCAAGGTCCTACAATGACAAAAGATCTTCTAGTCGAGAGCGAAACTGCTACAATTGTGGAAGGCCCGGACACCATTCCAATGAGTGTACGGCCCCCTACAAGAAAAGAGAAGATTCTCCCAAGAGAAGAAGTAGAAGAGAAGAATCACTATCTAGAGAAAGAAGGAGTAGAGATGATCGTTATGAACGAAGACCCTCACGGAGAAGCAAGGATTCGGAAAGAAAGGACAAGTCATCAAGGAGCTACACAAAACGAAGACATCAAGCTCATGTTGGTGAATGGGTATCCGGCTCCGACTCCGACAACCACTCCGAGAGAAGCTATCACTCCGACTCCGAATATACTCAAGATGAAGGTGTTGCCGGTCTAGCACTTGTGACAACCAAATCCTACAACATATTTGACTCACCAAATGAAGGAGTTGGAACATGCTTCATGGCTAAAGGCCCAAAGATATCACACCCCGAGTATGTTGATTTCAATAGTGATGAAGATGACTTGTTAGGTGATGATGATTTACTTGTTGACAACTCTAGTGATTAATACTATGATGAAACGTCAATTAATCATGCTAATCAAGATAAAACGAATGACAATGATAAGGAGAAGATTGAGTCTCTAACTAAAGAACTAAACACTCTTAAGTTAGCTCATGAAACTATCTTAGGAGATCATCAAGAACTTTTAAGGACTCATGAGAAATTACGCTTTAAAAATCTCAACCTTGAGCAAGAGCATGAGTTCTTAAAAGCAATCAATGATGATCTTCGTAAGAAAAGTTCTTCTTACATTGCCAAGCGTTTACTCTTATCCACTTACATGCCTCAAGTCAAGTCTAGTAACAAGAACAAGAAAGATTCTTCCTCTAGTAGTAACAATAATCATGCTAAATCCAATATTGTTTATTCTAGTAGTTCTCTTGATTCCACTAATGATTCTCTTAGCCAAGTTACACTTGAGCAAGAAAATAGCTTATTGAAGGGAATTATAGAGAAAGGTGTTTACAAGAGCCTTGTCGGAAGTAAGCAATTCGAGGAAATTGTACGCAAGCAAGGAAGGCACTGGAAGAATCAAGGTGTTGGTTTTGAATGAAAGTTCAATGCCAATGGAGTTGAGTGGGAAGAAGATCAATACCCCAAGACGAAGTTTGTTCCTCAACAAGAGAAGTATGATCCTACTTTTTTCAAAGGGACACAAGCTCAAGATGATCTTCCACCACAAGACCACAAGCAAAAAGGCAAGGACAAGCTTCAAGAGGAAATTGATGCATTTGAAGAAGCTCCTAAGGCCTTGGTCAAGTGGGTTCCCAAGACTACTTCAAGTTCCACTTCATCAACTACAACTACAACTTCGAGGATTCCCATCAAGATGGTGTGGATCCCGAAGAAGAAGAACTAGAGAGTTCGTGAGGGTGACTCCGCCAACATACTTCACTCTTATCATCTTGGCAAGAACAAGTGCACTAAACTTCCACATCTTGCACTAGTTCAAGTAGTCACAAACCCTCTTGTTGGTAAGACAAGGGACAAGTTAACCTAAAAGCTTTCATCGACATCATCTTGTGTGTGCATCACTCTATGTCTATGGATATTCTTGTTTGTTCCTTGTGGGACTAACCCGTGTAGGTATTGAAAGTGCAACTCACTCCAATGGATAGCTCCAAATGATCTACATCAACATTGAGCATCCACATCTTCAACATCTACATGAAGTCATCATCGACAAAACCCAAGGTTAGTTCATCCCTCTTAAGGGGGAATCTCACATCTAGGGGGAGCTTTACTCTAAGAATTGAGCTAAAGCAACTCTAATGGTGTGAGCACAACAATGCTTTATGTAAAAGTGGTAACCCCACTTGTGCTTAAACGATGAGTATGACCTATGATCAAATGTTCTCATTTGACTCCTAAGTCAATATACTCATATATAGATGACCTAGTCATCGCAAATTGTTTGATAGATGCTAGAATTGGTTGTGCATGCTTTGCCACATATTTCATATGTCATTTTATTGTGTAAGCATGTTGGTTGCATATTTCACTCATTCGAGGACGTCCACTTGTTGTTTTGATTGATTGGTTTCTTTTTCTTTGGCCAAGTGGATGGACAAGAATGCCTAAGAACCTTCTCTAGCTATCTATGATTTTCTCGTCTCAAACTCTATTCATGCTACATCACAAAATTTGATCAAGTCAGATTCGAACCACTCTGTGTGAGGAGCACTCGGAGTCCCCGATTCGTCATAGACTTAAACTTCCAAAAGTTCTTTGTGTGTTTTGGTCTGACCGATTCCTCCATTTCGGTCATACCGAGATCACTAAGTCGATCTAGGTTTTCAATCTCGGTGCAACCGATTTGAACTTTTCGGTGTCACCGAGTTGTTGTAACTGTCAACAGTTATGCATCTCGGTGCCACCGAGTTGTTCCACTCGGTCACACCGACAGGGTCGGGCTATATATACTCACGGGCAAAATTTTGGAAATTTCTCCGAAACCCCTTCGCCCGCGCATAGCTCGCTCTGCCTCCTGGGTCTCCGGATCATCCTCCTCGTCGCCAGCCGCCTCCTGTCGCTGGTCTCCACCGCCGTCAACGGAATTCTTCCCTGCCGTTGCCGTTGTAGCGAGTTCATTGCCGAACTAGGGTATGAACTCGATCACAGTGCTATCCCCGTCCGATTCCTAGCACATTGTGTTCATCATGAATCTTCCCACGATTGAAACGATCTTATCCAGTCAAAACACTCCGTAGATTAGAGTTGAATTGAAAATTTAGGTTTAGGTTTCCGCCGAAACCATCTCGGACCATCGGAGTTGTGGAACTCGGTACCACCGATTCGGCTCAGGCCATTGCACATTAGATTCTCGGTCTGACCGAGAATTGAAAATCGGTGTGACCGAGTTCAGGACTTTGTGAAACCCTAGCAGTCTTGGTGCCACCGAACTGTGACTCGGTCTGACCGAGTTCACTAGTTTTGGGTCCAACAACTGCTTTGGTATCACCGAGTTTGCAAATCGGTTGATCCGAAATGCTTTCTGTGGAAAACTAAAACTAAGTTTTTGACTCATTCTTTTGCAAAAAAAATCTCTGTATTTTGTGATGCTCATCCACTCTATCTCATCTACAATCTATTCACAGGGTCTGCAGTTAGTGTTTTCAACATGTCTGACCAGAGTGATGGTCAAAACAAGTCAGAGGAGCAGGTGCACATGAGTGAGGGCACTAGTCCCTCTAGCAGCTCAGATGAGGGTAGCAGAAGCACCCCAAGCAATTTGCCAAAGGCTTCCACTAGAGCAAGCAAGAAGAAAACTTTAGAGTTTGAGGATGAAGACTATGTGGCAGAGGAAGATGATGCCACATCAAATAAGAAAGTGCTGAAAAAGGAATATGGCTCAGCTGCAGCCACAAAGCCAGGTATGCAGAAGAAGGCACCTGCAAGGAGAGTTCCCACTTCCAAACCTAGGAAGGTTGCCACTGGAGAAACCATAAAGTTTACCATTGAGTCAGAAGAGGAAGCTGTTGGCCTAGATAAAAAGAAAAAGAGAGTCAGAACCACTACTGCCAGAGTTCTTGGCAAACCCTCTATGAGGTGAGATTCAGAAGAGGAAGAAGAAGAAGAAGAAGAAGAGGTTGCTGCACCAGCACCTAAGGCCTAGAAACTCATGGGTGATGCTATCAGGACAGGGGCTGCATCATCTAAGCCCAAAGCTGCTGCTAAGTCTTCTGCTCCAGCTCCAAAGACGAAACCCAAGAGGAGCACTAGAAACATCCCTGCAGAGGAGAAGAACAAGGCCCCAGTGCCTGAGATAGCTGTTGTTGAAGAAGAAGAAGATGAAGAGCATGTTCTGAGAAAATTGAAGCCAAAGATTCCAGACCACAATGATGCTCATCCTGTGGCTGAGAACATGAAGCTCAGAAGAGACTCGGGTTGAGGCTATGGAGAGTGTCAGATCCATATGCCAGCCGGAGTGATTAATACTATGATGAAACGTCAATTAATCATGCTAATCAAGATAAAACGAATGACAATGATAAGGAGAAGATTGAGTCTCTAACTAAAGAACTAAACACTCTTAAGTTAGCTCATGAAACTATCTTAGGAGATCATCAAGAACTTTTAAGGACTCATGAGAAATTACGCTTTAAAAATCTCAACCTTGAGCAAGAGCATGAGTTCTTAAAAGCAATCAATGATGATCTTCGTAAGAAAAGTTCTTCTTACATTGCCAAGCGTTTACTCTTATCCACTTACATGCCTCAAGTCAAGTCTAGTAACAAGAACAAGAAAGATTCTTCCTCTAGTAGTAACAATAATCATGCTAAATCCAATATTGTTTATTCTAGTAGTTCTCTTGATTCCACTAATGATTCTCTTAGCCAAGTTACACTTGAGCAAGAAAATAGCTTATTGAAGGGAATTATAGAGAAAGGTGTTTACAAGAGCCTTGCCGGAAGTAAGCAATTCGAGGAAATTGTACGCAAGCAAGGAAGGCACTGGAAGAATCAAGGTGTTGGTTTTGAATGAAAGTTCAATGCCAATGGAGTTGAGTGGGAAGAAGATCAATACCCCAAGACGAAGTTTGTTCCTCAACAAGAGAAGTATGATCCTACTTTTTTCAAAGGGACACAAGCTCAAGATGATCTTCCACCACAAGACCACAAGCAAAAAGGCAAGGACAAGCTTCAAGAGGAAATTGATGCATTTGAAGAAGCTCCTAAGGCCTTGGTCAAGTGGGTTCCCAAGAATACTTCAAGTTCCACTTCATCAACTACAACTACAACTTCGAGGATTCCCATCAAGATGGTGTGGATCCCGAAGAAGAAGAACTAGAGAGTTCGTGAGGGTGACTCCGCCAACATACTTCACTCTTATCATCTTGGCAAGAACAAGTGCACTAAACTTCCACATCTTGCACTAGTTCAAGTAGTCACAAACCCTCTTGTTGGTAAGACAAGGGACAAGTTAACCTAAAAGCTTTCATAGACATCATCTTGTGTGTGCATCACTCTATGTCTATGGATATTCTTGTTTGTTCCTTGTGGGACTAACCCGTGTAGGTATTGAAAGTGCAACTCACTCCAATGGATAGCTCCAAATGATCTACATCAACATTGAGCATCCACATCTTCAACATCTACATGAAGTCATCATCGACAAAACCCAAGGTTAGTTCATCCCTCTTAAGGGGGGATCTCACATCTAGGGGGAGCTTTACTCTAAGAACTGAGCTAAAGCAACTCTAATGGTGTGAGCACAACAATGCTTTATGTAAAAGTGGTAACCCCACTTGTGCTTAAACGATGAGTATGACCTATGATCAAATGTTCTCATTTGACTCCTAAGTCAATATACTCATATATAGATGACCTAGTCATCGCAAATTGTTTGATAGATGCTAGAATTGGTTGTGCATGCTTTGCCACATATTTCATATGTCATTTTATTGTGTAAGCATGTTGGTTGCATATTTCACTCATTCGAGGACGTCCACTTGTTGTTTTGTTTGATTGGTTTCTTTTTCTTTGGCCAAGTGGATGGACAAGAATGCCTAAGAACCTTCTCTAGCTATCTATGATTTTCTCGTCTCAAACTCTATTCATGCTACATCACAAAATTTGATCAAGTCAGATTCGAACCACTCTGTGTGAGGAGCACTCGGAGTCCCCGATTCGTCATAGACTTAAACTTCCAAAAGTTCTTTGTGTGTTTTGGTCTGACCGATTCCTCCATTTCGGTCATACCGAGACACTAAGTCGATCTAGGTTTTCAATCTCGGTGCAACCGATTTGAACTTTTCGGTGTCACCGAGTTGTTGTAACTGTCAACAGTTATGCATCTCAGTGCCACCGAGTTGTTCCACTCGGTCACACCGACAGGGTCGGGCTATATATACTCACGGGCAAAATTTTGGAAATTTCTCCGAAACCCCTTCGCCCGCGCATAGCTCGCTCTGCCTCCTGGGTCTCCGGATCATCCTCCTCGTCGCCAGCCGCCTCCTGTCGCTGGTCTCCACCGCCGTCAACGGAATTCTTCCCTGCCGTTGCCGTTGTAGCGAGTTCATTGCCGAACTAGGGTATGAACTCGATCACAGTGCTATCCCCGTCCGATTCCTAGCACATTGTGTTCATCATGAATCTTGCCACGATTGAAACGATCTTATCCAGTCAAAACACTCCGTAGATTAGAGTTGAATTGAAAATTTAGGTTTAGGTTTCCGCCGAAACCATCTCGGACCATCGGAGTTGTGGAACTCGGTACCACCGATTCGGCTCAGGCCATTGCACATTAGATTCTCGGTCTGACCGAGAATTGAAAATCGGTGTGACCGAGTTCAGGACTTTGTGAAACCCTAGCAGTCTTGGTGCCACCAAACTGTGACTCGGTCTGACCGAGTTCACTAGTTTTGGGTCCAACAACTGCTTTGGTATCACCGAGTTTGCAAATCGGTTGATCCGAAATGCTTTCTGTGGAAAACTAAAACTAAGTTTTTGACTCATTCTTTTGCAAAAAAAATCTCTGTATTTTGTGATGCTCATCCACTCTATCTCATCTACAATCTATTCACAGGGTCTGCAGTTAGTGTTTGCAACATGTCTGACCAGAGTGATGGTCAAAACAAGTCAGAGGAGCAGGTGCACATGAGTGAGGGCACTAGTCCCTCTAGCAGCTCAGATGAGGGTAGCAGAAGCACCCCAAGCAATTTGCCAAAGGCTTCCACTAGAGCAAGCAAGAAGAAAACTTCAGAGTTTGAGGATGAAGACTATGTGGCAGAGGAAGATGATGCCACATCAAATAAGAAAGTGCTGAAAAAGGAATATGGCTCAGCTGCAGCCACAAAGCCAGGTATGCAGAAGAAGGCACCTGCAAGGAGAGTTCCCACTTCCAAACCTAGGAAGGTTGCCACTGGAGAAACCATAAAGTTTACCATTGAGTCAGAAGAGGAAGCTGTTGGCCTAGATAAAAAGAAAAAGAGAGTCAGAACCACTACTGCCAGAGTTCTTGGCAAACCCTCTATGAGGTGAGATTCAGAAGAGGAAGAAGAAGAAGAAGAAGAAGAGGTTGCTGCACCAGCACCTAAGGCCTAGAAACTCATGGGTGATGCTATCAGGACAGGGGCTGCATCATCTAAGCCCAAAGCTGCTGCTAAGTCTTCTGCTCCAGCTCCAAAGACGAAACCCAAGAGGAGCACTAGAAACATCCCTGCAGAGGAGAAGAACAAGGCCCCAGTGCCTGAGACAGCTGTTGTTGAAGAAGAAGAAGATGAAGAGCATGTTCTGAGAAAATTGAAGCCAAAGATTCCAGACCACAATGATGCTCATCCTGTGGCTGAGAACATGAAGCTCAGAAGAGACTCGGGTTGAGGCTATGGAGAGTGTCAGATCCATATGCCAGCCGGAGAAGAACTCATGTTGATTACAGGTTCCACACAAAGGAACAGCAGGACTTCTATGAGACAGTGTTGTTGGACAAGAAGCCTATAGTGTGTGAAATGAGGTGGGTCGACTGGAAGTATATCAAGGAAAATGAGGAACACTATCCTGGTGTGTTTGACAGCTTCAGTGCTTGTGGAGTTGCAGACTTTGTTGGGCAGAAGCTCACAAAGTGGAATGAGGAGCTCATAATGCAATTCTACTCCACAACACACTTCTATCCAGATGGCAGGATAGTATGGATGTCTGAAGGTACAAGGTACCACTCAACTATTGAGGAATGGGCAAATCTGATCAATGCTCCTAAGGAAGAAGAAGATGACTTGGATGTCTATGCCAAGAAGAAGATGTATCACAACTCTATGGCAAACATGTACAAGGAGATTCCTGAAGATGATCTTGAGATTCACCAGTTTGGGTCAGTAAAACACTTGCTGTCAGGGCTTCCTACAATCAATTGGATCCTTAGGCACACTCTCTTGCCCAAGTCTGGTGATCACATAATGATCAGAGGCCATGCAATTAACTTGCTACATATATTTGATGTGCAACAGAAGTTCAAGGTCATGAGCCTTATAGTTGAGACTATCAAGAGGACTGCAGCTGACCAGAAAAGAAGTTACGAATATGCCCCACAGATCCAGGAGTTGATAAACTCAAAGATGGGCACAGGCACATACTTTTTGGATAAGGAACACTTGCCTATCTACCCAGACTTCGAGGACAACCAAGTGGTTATGGATGAAGATGAACCATCCGCAGTACAAGCACAAGCCAAGAGGGAGAAGGCAAAGGCAGAGAAAGCTGCAAAGATGCCAACCCAAGAGGAGGCATCTCAGTATCTTCTAAAGAGCAAACAAGATCAGCTTGGCTACTTGATTACATCCACTCTAAGGATAGAGAAAGGACTGGCCACCCTGACTCAAAACCAGGAGAGCTTGGAAAGAATCATGGAGCAGAAGTTCTATGACACGGATGTGAAGGTAACTGAGATCCAGTCTGTTGTGGAGCAAATTCAGGATGACATGCAGGAGAGGAAGGGCAAGACAAACAACTGAGGCATTTGTCAGAGTGACTAGAGCTCAGAGGTCAATTGCAGTACCAATACCAGACACTAGAGCCACTTCATCTGCACCAGCTACAGCTTTAGTGCCACCAGCTCCAGCACCTACCCCAGCAGCTCCATCTACTTCGACTGAAGCCTTCGTTCTTGGAGTTATCCGGACACCACCACCTGAAGACCAAGCTTGAGAGACGTTTTAGTGCTATGCATTTTCTATGAACTTTTTGGTAACTTGTTGTCAAAGGGGGAGAAAAATGTATAGATCATAGGCTTCGAGAGAGAGCGTTGCTTTTTATTCTCTTGCTTTGGTGGTTGAACTTTATTTTCTTGTTTGTGATACTTGGATGATCATGTGTGTTTGATCATATGCTACATTAATGCTTGTTGGATTATACTATCATTTTATCCCTATTTGATCATTCACTTTGCTTGGTGATGAGTGCATGTATTTAATTCTTATCATTTTGAGCGTTCCACCAAGATGTATGTGACATGGAAGAGTAACCCATGATCCTAACTCATTGTGCATTTGCAGTCCAAAGCAAATCTTAAGATATGCACAAATTTAGGGGGAGCTCTAGCTTTTCACATACTTCTCAAAGCGACAATATCTTTCACTCTTATTATCATTTGTTGAAGCTTTGATCTATATGTAGTCACCAATTACCAAAAAGGGGGAGATTGAAAGTGTAACTATCCCTGGGTGGTTTTGGTAATTCCTAACAACATATAGCTCATTGAGCTAACATTATTCCAAGATTAATATTTCAGGAAAAGCTCAATGAATGGCATGACATGGATGAGGAAAGTGGATCCCTCAAAATTCTAAGGACAAAAAGTTTGGCTCAAGCTTGAAGCTCAAGACTCTACATTTTATATTTTAGTGATCCAAGATCACATTGAGTCTATAGGAAAAGCCAATACTATCAAGGAGGGGTGAGGTGTTGCTTAATGGCTTGCTTGCTCACAATGCTTAGTGATATGCTCCAAAATCCTCAACTACCTTCCCACATCCACATATGACCTAAACCAAAAGTCAAACTCGGCCCCACCGATTCTTTCTATCCGGCGCCACCGAGTTTCAAATGTCATAGCCACTACCACAAACCCTAGGCAAATCGGTCTCACCGATAGGGATCTCGGTCTCACCGAGATGGGATTGTAATCTCTCTGTTTCCCTTCGTAACGTTTCGGTCTTACCGAGATGAGCGATCGGTCCCACCGAGATTGCAATGTAAACTCTATGTTTCCCTTTTGTAACATTTTGGTCTCACCGAGATGAGCGAATCGGTCCCACCGAGTTTACCTGACCAACTCTCTGGTTAGCTTATTACCAAAATCGGTCCCACCGAGTTTGTGTAATCGGTCACACCGAGATTACGTTATGCCCTAACCCTAACCATATCGGTCCTACCGAGTTGCATCTCAGTCCCACCGAAAATCCTAACGGTCACTAGGTTTGCTGAATCGATCCGACCGAGTTTGACCATTCGGTCCCACCGAGTTTGGCTAATCGTGTGTAACGGTTAGATTTTGTGTGGAGGCTATATATACCCCTCCACCCACTCTTCATTCGTGGAGAAAGCCATCAGAACATACCTACACTTCCAATACACATTTTCTGAGAGAGAACCACCTACACTTGTGTTGAGGTCAAGATATTCCATTCCTACCATATGAATCTTGATCTCTAGCCTTCCCCAAGTTGCTTTCCACTCAAATCTTCTTTCCACCAAATCCAAATCCTGTGAGAGAGAGTTTAGTGTTGGGGAGACTATCATTTGAAGCACAAGAGCAAGGAGTTCATCATCAACACACCATTTGTTACTTCTTGGAGAGTGGTGTTTCCTAGATTGGCTAGGTGTCACTTGGGAGCCTCCGACAAGATTGTGGAGTTGAACCAAGGAGTTTGTAAGGGCAAGGAGATCACCTACTTCGTGAAGATCTACCGCTAGTGAGGCAAGTCCTTCGTGGGCGACGGCCGTGATGGAATAGACAAGGTTGCTTCTTCGTGGACCCTTCGTGGGTGGAGCCCTCCGTGGACTCGTGCAACCGTTACCCTCCATGGGTTGAAGTCTCCATCAACGTGGATGTACGATAGCACCACCTATCGGAACCACGACAAAAACATCCGTGTCTCCAATTGCGTTTGAATCCTCTAAACCCTTCCCTTTACATTCTTGCAAGTTGCATGCTTTACTTTCCGCTGCTCATATACTCTTTTGCATGCTTGCTTGAATTGTGTGGAGATTGCTTGACTCGTGCTAAGATAGCTAAAATCTGCCAAGGACTAAAATTGGGAAAAGGCTAGATTTTTATTTGGTCAAGTAGTCTAATCACCCCCCCCCCTCTAGACATACTTTCGATCCTGTACCAAGTTCTATAATGTAAAATTTCCACTAGTATATGAAAGTGACAACATAGGAGACTCTCTATCATGAAGATCATGGTGGTACTTTGAAGCACGAGTGTGGCAAAAGGATAGTAACATTGTGCCTTCTCTCTTTTTCTCTCATTTTTTATTTGGGCCTTTTTCTCTCTTTTTATGGCCTTTTTTTCCTTTTTTTGTCTTTTTTTTTCCGGAGTCTCATCCCGGCTTGTGGGGGAATCATAGTCTCCATCATCCTTTCCTCACTTGGGACAATGCTCTAATAATTATGATCATCACACTTTTATTTACATACAACTCAAAAATTACAACTCAATACTTGGAACAAAATATGACTCTATGTGAATGCCTCCGGTGGTGTACCGGGATATGCAATGAATCAAGAGTGACATGTATGAAAGAATTATGAACGGTGGCTTTCCCACAAATACGATGTCCACTACATGAGCAAAGCAATATGACAATGATGAAGAGTGTCATAATAAACGGAACGGTGGTAAGTTGCATGGCAATGTATCTCGGAATGGCTATGGAAATGCCATAATAGGTAGGTATGGTGGCTGTTTTGAGGAAGGTATATGGTGGGTGTATGATACCGGTGAAAGGTGCACGGTATTAGAGAGGCTAGCAATGGTGGAAGGGTGAGTGTGCGTATAATCCATGGACTCAACATTAGTCATAAAGAACTCACATACTTATTGTGAAAATCTATTAGTTATCGAAACGAACTACTACGCGCATGCTCCTAGGGGGGTAGATTGGTAGGAAAATACCATCGCTCGTCCCTGACCGCCACTGATAAGGAAGACAATCAATAAATAAATCATGCTCCGACTTCATCACATAACGGTTCACCATACGTGCATGCTACGAGAATCACAAACTTTAGAACAAGTATTTCTCAAATTCACAACTACTCAACTAGCATGACTCTAATATCACCATCTTCATATCTCAAAACAATTATCAAGTATTAAACTTCTCATAATATTCAATGCACTTTATATGATAGTTTTTATTATACCCATCTTGGATGTTCATCATATTAGGACTAATTTTATAGCCAAAGCAAACTACCATGCTGTTCTAAAAGACTCTCAAAATAATATAAGTGAAGCATGAGAGATCAATAATTTCTATAAAATAAAATCACCACCGTGCTCTAAAAAGATATAAGTGAAGCACTAGAGCAAAATTATCTAGCTCAAAAGATATAAGTGAAGCACATAGAGTATTCTAATAAATTCCAATTCATGTGTGTCTCTCCTAAAAGGTGTGTACAGCAAGTATGATTGTGGTAAACTAAAAAGCAAAGACTCAAATCATACAAGACACTCCAAGCAAAACACATATCATGTGATGAATAAAATATAGCTTCAAGGAAAGTTACCGATGGACGAAGACGAAAGAGGGGATGCCTTTCGGGGCATCCCCAACCTTAGGCTTTTGGTTGTCCTTGAATTTTACCTTAGGGTGCCTTGGGCATCCCCAAGCTTAGGCTCTTGCCACTTCTTATTCCATTTAGAAACATTATAACCGCACATCTTTCCAACCATTCCAGACCACTTGCATTTCTGGCCATTAGATCTTGGGATTTATGTGTTCCTGTCCGTCTAATTGCCGTTTCCGGTTGCTTTGGTTCGTCGTTTAGTAACCACGGAGCGGTACGTAGTGGTGGGCCACTGCTCCAGTAACATTTTCGGTCGTTTCCTGTTAAATGGGCCTGGTGGGTTTTCTCTTCGATGGGGGACTGGTGGGCTTAATCGTGTTGTGTGTGCGTGTATGAGGTCGGTCTCCCTTGGATGGTGGAGTTCTACGGCAGCTGTGGAGTTGTCCCGGGGCAGCATGGGCGGTCTATTGAAGTGCGCCGTTAATTGACGAGTTAAGGTGCCGTTCCTACTAGCCATTAATGGTTAAGAACTCCGAATCTTTGGGACGCCTTTTAACTAAAGTTGACTCATCTCCAGTCCCATCATTATCAAGATTCATATTGCAAAATAAAGATTTAATAGGAGACACGTCAATTACTTTTAGATCTTCATCCCTATTATCATGAAAACTAGAAGAACACGCTTTTACAAAGCAATCTTTCTTAGCACGCATCTAGCGGTTCTTTCTTTGCACTCATCAATGGAAATCCTCATAGCTTTGAGAGACTCATTGATATCATGCTTAGGTGGAATAGATCTAAGTTTCAAAGAATCAACATCAAGAGAAATTCTATCCACATTCCTAGCCAACTCATCAATCTTAGGCAATTTTTCCTCAAGCAAAGCATTGAAATTCTTTTGGGAAATCATAAATTCTTTAACACTAGTCTAAAATTCAGAGGGCATCTTATTAAAATTCACATAAGAGTTGTTGTAGGAATCACCATAATTATTAGATGAATTACTAGGAAACGGCCTAGGATTAAAGTTTCCTCTGTAAGCGTTGTTACCAAAATTGTTCCTACCAACAAAATTCACATCCATAGATTCATTATTATTCTCCATCAAAGTAGACAAAGGCATATAATTAGGATCAGAAGAAACACTCTTATTAGCAAACAATTTCATGAGTTCATCCATCTTTCCACTCAAAACATTAATCTCTTCTATCGCATGAACCTTTTTACTAGTAGATCTTTCGATGTGCCATTGAGAATAATTAACCATAATACTATCTAGGAGTTTAGTAGCTTCTCCTAAGGTGATTTCCATAAAAGTGCCTCCTGCGGCCGAATCTAAAAGATTTCTAGAAGCAAAATTCAATCCGGCATAAACTTTTTATATAATCATCCATAAATTCAAACCACGTGTAGGGCAATTATGTATCATTAATTTCATCCTCTCCCAAGCTTGTGCAACATGCTCATGATCAAGTTGCTTAAAATTGATAATACCGTTTCTAAGAGAGATGATCTTAACGGGAGGAAAATACTTAGAGATAAAAGCATCTTTGCACTTATTCCATGAATCAATACTATTTTTAGGCAAAGAAGAAAACCAAGTTTTAGCACGATCTCTAAGAGATAACGGAAATAGCTTCATTTTAACAATATCATTATCCACATCTTTCTTCTTTTGCATATCACACAAATCAACAAAGTTGTTTAGATGGGTAGCGGCATCTTCACTAGGAAGGCCAGAGAATTGATTTTTCATGACAAGATTCAGCAAAGCAGCTTTAATTTCACAAGATTCAGCATCGGTAATAGGAGCAATCGGAGTGCTAAGAAAATCATTATTTTTTGTATTGGAAAAGTCACACAATTTAGTATTGCCTTGAGCCATCGTGACAAACGATCCAACACACAAGCACACAAGAAGCAAGCAAAAAGAGACAAACGGAAAAGAGGGCGAATAACAACGGCAAGGGTGAAGTGGGGGAGTGGAAAACGAGAGGCAAATGGCAAATAATGTAATGCGAGGGATACGAGTTGTGATGGGTACTTGGTATGTCTGACTTGACTTGACTTGGCGTAGATCTCCCCGGCAACGGCGCCAGAAATTCTTCTTGCCATCTCTTGAGCTTGCGTTGGTTTTTCCCTTGAAGAGGAAAGGGTGATGCAGCAAAGTAGCGTAAGTATTTCCCTCAGTTTTTGAGAACCAAGGTATCAATCCAGTAGGAGACTACACACAAGTCGCCTCGTGCCTACACAAACAAATAAGAACCTTGCAACCAACGCGATAAAGGGGTTGTCAATCCCTTCACGGCCACTTGCAAAAGTGAGATCTGATAGAGATAATAAGATAAATATTTTTGGTATTTTTATGATATAGACTGGAAAGTAAAGATTGCGAAAATAAACGACGACAGAAATAGCACATTGGCGGGAGATTAATATGATAGAAAATAGACCCGGGGGCCATAGGTTTCACTAGTGGCTTCTCTCAAGATAGCATAATTATTACAGTAGGTGAACAAATTACTGTCGAGCAATTGTAGAAAAGTGAATAATTATGAGAATATCTAGGAATGATCATGTATATAGGCATCACGTCCGCGACAAGTAGACCAAAACGATTCTACATCTACTACTATTACTCCACACATCGACCGCTATCCAGCATGCAACTAGAGTATTAAGTTCATAAGAACAGAGTAATGCATTAGGCAAGATGACATGATGTAGAGGGATAAACTCAACCAATATGATATAAACCCCATCTTTTTATCCTCGATGGCAACAATACAATACGTGCCTTGCTGCCCCTGCTGTCACTTGAAAATGACATCGCAAGATTGAACCTAAAGCTAAGCACTTCTCCCATCGCAAGAAAGATCAATCTAGTAGGCCAAACCAAACTGATAATTCGAAGAGACTTGCAAAGATAACCAACCATACATAAAATAATTCAGAGGAGATTCAAATATTGTTCATAGATAATCTTGATCATAAACCCACAATTCATTGGATCTCGACAAACACACCGCAAAAATAATTACATGGAATAGATCTCCAAGAGAATCGAGGAGAACTTTGTATTGAGATCCAAAGAGAGAGAACAAGCCATCTAGCTAATAACTATGGACGCGAAGGTCTGTGGTAAACTACTCACACATCATCGGAGAGGCTATGGTGCTGATGTAGAAACCCTCCGTGATCGATTCCCCCTCCGGCAGAGCACCAGAAAAGGCCCCAAGATGGGATCTCACGGGTACAGAAGGTTGCGGCAGTGGAAATAGGGTTTCGTGGTGCTCCTGGATGTTTTCGAGGTATATGACTATATATAGGAGGAAGAAGTAAGTCGGTGGAGCTGCGAGAGGCCCACGAGGGTGGGGGCGCACCCAGGGGGCAGGCGCGCCTCCCTGCCTTGTGGCCTCCTCGATTCTTTCTTGACGTCCACCCCAAGTCCTCTGGATCACGTTTGTTCCAAAAATAACTCTCCCGAAGGTTTCATTCCGTTTGGACTCCGTTTGATATTTCTTTTCTGCAAAACACCGAAATAGGCAAAAAAAATAGCAATTTGCATTGGGCCTTCAGTTAATAGGTTAGTCCCAAAAATAATATAAAAATGCTTAGTAAAGCCCATTAAACATCCAAACAGATAATATAATAGCATGGACCAATAAAAAATCATAGATACGTTGGAGAGTATCAAAGCCCACCCCATATTTCAACAATCCCCAACTAGAGCTCGAGGGCCCATTGTGTCCTTTGTTCCAATCGTCGTTTCGATATACCAGCGTTTCAGTGAAGACCTGTTAAGGTTGAACTTCACCTAGAGAATGTAGCTACACTCCTTCACGACTAAACAATGGACTATGCCTTGAATTGCCAATTTGGCATAAAGTTTTACCACATGTCTTACTAGTACTAGACTGCCAAAGGCTGACCCCTCGGGTGGAGCATATTAGTCACACTCCTGGCCTATTCATGAGCTTGCTAGAGATCACCCCAATCTCATAGACTGTGACCAGCAGTCGGGCTCGTATAGCTATGTTACTCAAAAAATTGCTTTGTAGGATAGCATCTTGCTTGTATAAGCTTTGGAACACATTAAGACAGTGTCAACCTACCATACCATTTTTTCAGAGTATCGCATCTCCAACGGAGTGGGTTAGTAAAGTTACTCTCCTCAATTCACTACTGGCTTGTTTTCCTTCGTCCTACCTCACAGGATCTCCGATCACATAGGTTTTGGGTTACCACCATGGCAACTCATGTGGATCTCATATCCATCTCCCTCGATGCATCGTCTATCACAACATGCGACAGCCCTTTAGTAAAGGGATCTACTAGATTCTTAGCCATTTGGTGATAATCTAACGCTATCACTCAGGAGTTTATTAATTTTCTGACAACTTTTAATCTTCATTCTTATGTGATTGTTGGACTTCATGTTGCCCTTTGAACTCTTCACCTTGACAATAACATTCTGATTGTCACGGTTCGTAAGGATAGCCAGAACTGGCTTCTCAACCAATGCCAAGTCCATCCAAAGATCTCGAAGACATTCTGCTTCGACACCAGATGTGTCTAATGTTGTTAATTCTGCTTCCATTATTGATCTCGTTAAGATTGTTTGATTGCAAGACTTCCAGGAAATAGCACCACCTCCAAGAGTAAACATATACCCAATTGTCGCCTTAATCTCATCAGTATTAGAGATCCAATTTGCATCACTATACTCTTCAAGTACCGACATGTATCCGGTGTAGTGAAGTTCATAGTACCTTTCAGATAATGCATAACTCTTTCAATAGCATGCCAATGTACGCCACCCAGTTTGGAAACAAACGGGCTCAGTTTGCTCACAGCAAACATGATGTCAGGCCTCGTTGCGCTCACTAGATACATGAGGGAACCAATGATTTGAGAGTATCTCAATTGATCCTTAGCCGTGCCTTAGAACTTTCAAATCAACACACTAGGATCATATGGTGTTTGAGATGGTTTGCAGTACGAATATCCAAAATGACTCAACACCTTCTCAACATAATGGGATTGCATAAGTGTGATCCCACCCTCATCATCTCTCAATAGCTTGATGTTCAAGATAACATCAGCCACCACAAGGTCCTTCATCTCAAAGTTCTGAGATAAAAATGACTTACCTCCTCAATCACTTTGAGGTTGGTTCCAAATATCAGTATGTCATCAACATACAAGCACGGTATAACTCCTTCGCCCCCACCATGGCGATAGTATACACATTTGTCAGATTCATTAACAATAAAGCCAACAGATTCCAGAGTAGTATTAAACTTCTCATGCCATTGCTTAGGTGCTTGTCTTAAGCCATATAAAGATTTCAGCAACCTGCACATCTTTCCTTCCTGACCATCTGTCATAAAGCTATCTGGCTGTTGCATGTAGATTTCCTCATCTAACTCTTTGTTCAGGAAAGTCGTCTTAACATCCTTCTGGTGGACGAGAAGACCATGTGAGGCCGCCAATGAGAGGAACACTCGAATGGTGGTCAGTCTGGCCACAGGTGAACAAGTATCGAAGAAATCTTCCTCTTCTTTCTAGGCATGACACTTGGCCACAAGCCCAACCTTGTACTTTTCAATCGTACCATTGGGCCTAAGCTTCTTTTTGAACACCCACTTACATCCCAATGGTTTGCAGCCATAGGGACGTTCAGTTATTTCCCATGTCCCGTTAGCCATGATAGAATCCATCTCGCTACAGACCGCATCCTTCCAGTAATCAGCTTCTGGAGAGGCACACACTTCTGAAATAGAAGTGGGAGTATCATCCACAAGGTACATGAGGAAATCATCACCAAAGGTCTTAGCAGTCCTTTGTCTCTTGCCCCTACAAAGGGTTTACTCGTCATCCTCCTTAGGATTTTCATATGTGTTTGTTCATAATATTCCATAGGAATGGCAGGCTCAGGAGTCTTCTCAGATTCCTATCTAGAAGTGATTTGCATATCTCTCATAGGAAAAATATCCTCGAAGAATGTAGCATCCTTAGACCCCATAATTGTACTGACCTTCTGGTCAGGTACATCAGATTTCACTACTACAAGTCTATAACAAACGCTATTCTTAGAATAGCCCAAATTAACGCAGTCCACAATCTTTGGTCCAAGCTTACGCTTTTTGGGGATTGGCACATTGACTTTCGCCAAACAGCTCCAAGTACGCAAGTATGAGAGTGCTGTCCTTCTCTTCGCTCATTTCTCATAGAGAGTGATCTCATTGTCCTTTGTCGAAACTTTATTCAGGACATGACATGATGTCAATATAGCCTCCCCCACCATGCCTTGGATAAACCTGATGTATCTAACATGGCATTAACCAAATCAGTTAGAGTATGGTTTTCCGCTCGGCAACCCTGTTTGACTGGGGTGAATAGGGAGGCGTCCTCTCATGAATAATGTCATGTTCCACACAAAAGGAATTAAACTCAATCGAGAAGTACTCTCCACCAATTCTTGAACATTTTGTAATCGTGGAACTGCTCTATAATATACATCTCGCTCCCAACATCGGTGGCGTCGAACTTAGATTCGAGCGTCTCCCACAAGTCCTTGGCAACCCGCACATGTAAATATGCGTCAACTAACTTATCTCCGGTCACGCTCAGAACTGTTTCGAGAAATACGACAATGGCTTCCTTGAACGCCTTTTCCTGTTCAGGAGCAATTGTTCCCATGGAAGTGACACCGGCTACCCAAAACACGTTCATAGTCGTGAGTCATAAGGTGGTTTTGGTCTGCCAACGTTTAAAGTATGTACCTGTAAACTTATCGGGTTTCAGTGGAGCAACAAAGGCACTAGCCAAAATTGCCTACACAAATTAGGTTTTTTTATTGCTAAGTAAATAGGTAATTTTTCGATTAATTTAATCCAAGAAATACGCATTGACAGAGTTAACGACATATTGATTGCGATCTAAATAAGCATGTACTACACATATAGTAGAAACATCTATGCACATAGCTAGAATGGCTAAGACAGAAAAAACAGGAGTGGGATAAACATGTTATACCCTCCGATTGGCCATTTGGCTGTAGCAGCAGCAGGGCGGCGGCCTCCTCGACCGCCTTTTGGTCAGCGACATCCTTCTCAGTAGTGGCTCTCTTGGCGTTGATAGATATGGTGATGATGCAACAGACATGGACGAAGAGGAAGTAGTCGACCGAAGGCGAGCAGTCAACGTATTCGCTCCCTAAAAACCTATTCGCCCTCTCCCGTAAAGGATGCAGAGGACCCCACCCCATATTTCAACCACCTTATATTGAGGGAGTATCATTTAATATGCTAGAATATCATGTCATAATACCCAATAATCTTTTTTCAAGTTTAATTATGTGTCATCTGAGAACAATGTCTAATTGCCACACTTTCTGAGGTACTCCCATTTTTACCAGCCTCAGATCATTGTTAATAGTATAGCCAGTTGCTAGCTATATGATTTTGCTACATCATCTATAGCCAGTCTTATAGCCGACAAGTACAATAGATACATATAAATTTGTACTACTTTATTGATAGAGGCAAAGGTGTCCCGTCTTTCGATGAGATGGTGGCTATCGTTTTGGAGGAAGTCGACTTTGACGATCCGACTACGAACGTGCGAGGACGTCGCGCCTTAGCAATCGCTAAACCAACTCCGAGAGGTTATTGACCACGCCGGAGCACGATCAACCTGACCACGAAGGTCTGTTTCCTGCAGGCAAACGAAGAACAAGCAAGAAACTAAGATTGCAATCTGGATATTGCGAATATAAGAGGAAAGCTTTATTGATCAAGGTGGGGTTCTGTGACGCCTTGGTCTGGTCGTTGAACACAAACGAAGTACGGAAGTTGCAGCTATGGCGAACTTTTAATCTAAACAAAACCCAAAGTCTGAACGATGCCCTAAGGGCTATATATATGGAGGAAGAGGGGGGGATTTCGTGGCCCTTGGAGGAGGGGTCCGAAACCCACCCTAACTCTTGTTTCCCCACACATACGGACTCTAAAAACAGCCTATATTGAAGTATTTCGAAATTACATGGGCCTGGCCCAAAAAGAAGGTGACGCAGCACCTAGAATAGCCTCTGGACGAAAATTATGAAGTGGCATCTTGTATATTTCGTCCAAGGCTTAATGCACTCATTATGGTGGCTTCAAAGTCCTGAAATCATCACTTGAAACTCTGTTCTTGTCTCCCTTGCGCATGCCATCAACTCCATGCTTGTTCTTGCTCCAATGATCATCCTTCACCAAGCTAGGCCCTTCATTTGTAAGCAAAACAAATGTATCCAATTTAGGCAGCATCATATTCTCATGAACATTATAATCACTACCAAGAAACGAAAGTACCTGATAATTCAATTGGCGTGCGTGAGCTCTAGTAATTGGTCCAATATGTATAGCAGCAGGGGCTGTGGGTGTAACAATGGTATTGATGTCCTCATCATCCTCCCCTTCTTGAAATGAAGTAGTCCTCGACGGAAGCTCATCTTCCTCACCCAAATAAGGCTTCAAATCTGCAATGTTAAAAGTGGGACTAACCCCAAAATCTGCAGGCAACTCAAGTTTATATGCATTATCATTTATTTTCTCTAACACCTTAAAAGGACCATCAGCACGTGGCATTAGCTTTGATTTGCGCAATTAGGAAATCTATCCTTACGCAAATGTAACCAAACAAGATCTCCAGGTGCAAACACAACATGTTTTCTACCCTTATCTCCAGCAAGTTTATATTTAGCATTCATACGCTCAATGTTTTCCTTAGTTAACTCATGCATTTTTAAAATCAATTCAGCATGTTCTTTAGCATCAAAATTAACCTTCTCCGAAGATGGAAGAGGCAACAAATCAATAGGTGCACGAGGTAGGAAACCATACACAATTTCAAAAGGGCACATCTTAGTAGTAGAATGCAATGAACGATTATAAGCAAATCCAATATGAGGCAAGCATTCTTCCCACATTTTCTTATTATTCTTCAAAACAGCCCTAAGCATAGTAGACAATGTTCTATTGACTACTTCAGTTTGTCCATCAGTTTGGGGGTGACAAGTAGTACTAAAAAGCAGTTTAGTCCCCAACTTAGCCCATAAACATCTCCAAAAGTGGCTAAGAAATTTAGTATCACGATCTAAAACAACAGTATTTGGCACACCATGCAAGCGAATAATTTCATGAAAGAACAAATCAGCAACATTAACAGCATCATCGCTTTTATGACATGGTATAAAGTGTGCCATTTTCGAGAATCTATCCACGACAACAAATATACTATCCCTCCCCTTCTTTGTTCGAGGTAAACCTAAAACAAAGTCCATAGACATATCCTCCCAAGGAACACTAGGTACAGGCAAAGGCATATATGAACCATGAGGATTGAGTCGTGACTTAGCTTTTTGACATGTAGTGCAGCGAGCAACAAAACGCTCAACATCCCGTCTCATCTTTGGCCAAAAGAAATGTGTAGCAAGTATATCCTCCGTCTTCTTCACGCTAAAGTGTCCCATTAGTCCTCCTCCATGCGCCTCCTGCAACAACAAAAGACGAACGGAGCTAGCTGGAATGCATAGCTTGTTAGCACGAAACACAAATCCATCGTTAACGACGAACTTGTTCCATGTTCTTCCTTCTTTACAATTCTGCAATACATCTTTAAATTCAGCATCATGCACATATTGATCTTTGATGGTCTCCAAACCAAATATTTTAAAGTCAAGTTGTGAAAGCATAGTATAACGATGAGACAATGCATCAGCAATAACATTTTCTTTACCCTTCTTGTGTTTAATGACATAAGGGAAAGTCTCAATGAATTCAACCCATTTAGCATGTCTACGGTTCAGTTTAGCTTGACTTTTAATGTGTTTCAAAGATTCATGATCAGAATGTATAACAAATTCTTTGGGCCATAAATAATGTTGCCATGTTTCTAAGGTCCGAACAAGAGCATATAATTCTTTATCATAAGTAGAATAGTTCAGACTAGGCCCACTCAATTTTTCAGAAAAGTATGCAACAGGTTTGCCATCTTGTAATAACACACCTCCTAATCCAATTCCACTAGCATCACATTCAAGCTCAAAAGTCTTATTAAAATCAGGAAGTTGGAGTAAAGGAGCATGTGTCAACTTATCTTTCAATACCGTGAAGGCTTCTTCCTGTGCGGTACTCCAAACAAAAGGCACATCCTTCTTTGTAAGCTCGTTGAGAGGTGCAGCAATGGTGCTGAAATCTCTCACAAAACGCCTATAGAAACCAGTGAGGCCAAGGAAACTCCTCACTTGTGTGACCGTTTTGGGCTGCGGCCAACTCTCAATAGCTTCAATCTTGGCCTTATCAACTTCAATTCCATGTGGAGTAACAACATAGCCAAGAAAAGATACTTGGTCGGTGCAAAAGGTGCACTTCCCAAGGTTACCAAACAAACGTGCATCACGTAGAGCATTAAAAACATCACGTAAATGTTCCAAATGTTCTTCCAAAGATTTGCTATAAATCAGTATATCATCAAAATAGACCACCACAAATCGTCCAATGAAAGCACGTAAAACTTCGTTCATTAGTCTCATGAAAGTACTAGGTGCATTAGTTAACCCAAAAGGCATGACTAACCACTCATATAAACCAAACTTAGTTTTAAATGATGTTTTCCATTTATCTCCCAATTTCATACGAATTTGATGGTATCCACTACGCAAATCAACTTTGGAGAATATTGTAGAGCCACTCAATTCATCAAGCATATCATCTAGCCTAGGAATAGGATGACGATAACGAATAGTAATATTATTAATGCCTCTACAATCAACACACATACGCGATGTACCATCCTTTTTAGGCACTAGTATAATAGGAACAGCACAAGGACTAAGAGATTCACGTATATAACCTTTGTCGAGCAGCTCCTGTACTTGACGCATAATCTCCTTCGTCTCCTCTGGATTGGTACGGTATGGTGCACGGCTGGGTAGCGATGCACCGGGAATTAAGTCAATTTTATGCTCAATCCCTCGAATAGGTGGTAATCCCGGTGGCACGTCTTGTGGGAAGACGTCAGCGAACTCCTGCAAAATGTTAGTGACAGCAGGGGGCAAAGAGGAAGGCACGTCCTCGAATGAAAATAATACCTCTTTGCACACAAAAGCATAGCAAGTAGATTTGCTAGAATCTAGCTCATCAATATCAGATTTGGTGGCAAGTAAACATGCACTTTTCAATTTAATTTCAGAAGCAACACTAGATGGTTTATTATTAGGCTTCATTTGTTGCTCAAATTCTTTTGCCACAATCTGATTTGCACTCTTATTTTTCTCCTGTTTTGCTTTATTAGCTCTATTAATATCATCTTTCAAAATGGAATCAGGAGTCATAGGAAGCAAAGTAATATTTTTATCCTTATGAACAAGAGTATACTGATTGTTTCTACCATGGTGTACAGAATTTTTATCAAATTGCCATGGTCTACCAAGTAATAAGGAACATGCTTGCATAGGTACCACATCACAATCAACATAATCAACATATGTAGAGATACTAAAATGCACACGAACAGTACGTGTTACCTTAACCTTGCCGCTGTTGTTGAACCATTGGATGTAGTAAGGATGTGGATGTGGTCTTGTGGTGAGAGATAGCTTCTCCACCATCTCCATGCTAGCCAAGTTGTTGCAGCTCCCTCCATCTATGATGACGCGAATAGAACGTTCCTTCACAACTCCCTTTGTATGGAACAAATTATGCCTCTGATTTTTCTCAGCTTGTGTAACCTGCACACTCAAAACACGTTGAGCAACTAAACATTCATACCTGTCAGCATCTTCAGCAGCCATGTATTGTGTCTCATGATCAGAATCATCTCCACCGTGTTCTTCATGTGTAATAAGAGCCAAAGTCTCCTCATCATAGTCACTAGCGGACTCATACCCACCATCCTCAGTAACAATCATCACACGCTTAGATGGGCATTCTCTCGCATAATGACCTCCACCCTTGCAACGTCGACAAATAATATCATGTGTTTGCCCTGTTGATGCCATGGATGAAGAAGAGCTCTTTGCAGGCCCAGAAGGTGTGCTCTTGGCAGATAGTGGTGATTGTGCCTGCTTTATTGTATCATGGTTGGAGGTGGCAGCCGACGGAGGTGCCGGTCTAGCAGAACGTGTGGAAGTAGATGATGCACGTGGTGTCCATGATGAAGGTCGACCTGCAGAAAAGTTAGTTCGCGCCAATGCCTATCGATCCTGCACTTCACGTTCAACTTTACAAGCAAGATGGAATAAACAAGTGATATTATTATAATCCTTATAGTCTAGAATGGTCTGAATCTCTCTATTTAATCCACCCAGAAAACGTGCAAGCATAGCTTCATTCTCCTCAACAATACCACATCTAATCAAGCCAGTTTGTAATTCCTGATAATATTCTTCTACCGAATTTTTTCCTCGTCTTAAGCGCTGCAATTTTTGAAGTAATTCACGTTGATAATATGGTGGAACCCAACGAGTACGCATAGCAGTTTTCAAAGCAGCCCAAGTAGCTGGAACAGGATATAATCTACAATGTTCAGACCACCAAACACATGCAAAGCTAGTGAAAGCACAAACAGCAGCAGGAACACGTCTCTTCTCAGGATATTGTAAACATGTAAATCGTTGTTCAGTTTCTAACTCCCAAGTAAGATATATATCAGGAACATATCTACCCTCAAGTGGTGGAATATTCAATTTCAGTTTAGGGAGATGGTCATGATCTCGTACCTGAGGGGGAGCCCTAACATTGCCATTATTTGCATGTGGACGACCTGGTGGTTGTGGTGCTGGTGGTTGCACGTAGTTTTGATGTTGATCAACCTCATCCTCGTAATCTCCCACATAATCATCCTCCCCCACATCAGCAGCAGGAGCCATAGAAGTATCAACAGCAGCACCAGCAGCTTGGCCAGGCTGAAGAGGGACACGGGTCGCTCGGCGGAGGGCTGTTTCGCGATGTGGAGGTAGTCGTTGTTGCTGTTGTAGAGGTGCGTTAGGTGCAGCCGGTGGTGGTGGTGGTAGACGAGCGAGCAATTCATTAAACTTGTTATCGAGCTTTGTTTCCAACGCCTTCTCAATGCCATCTATCTTCTCCATGGCCTCTTCAAATCTATTTAGCACATCTTCCACCTATCCACTCATCATTTGTTGAAACTTATCATGTAACGCTTTGTTTGTCATGTTCTCCCAGTCAGTCTCGTCGGCTTGTGATCCTGCCATGGTTAGCAGCAATAGAAACACACAATAATATGATTCGACAAACTACTAGGAAGTGGTGGTGGTGGTGTGGTGGACAGTCACAAATCCGTCAAGCAACTCTCAAATTCTTACCAGTTCTTACCCAGCAGCAGGCGGTGATCGGCAACCGATGTAGTCAAAACTCTCAAAAGCTTGGATAGAGCGATTGCCAGGGAGAGTCAAACGCACGACGTAGATGTATGTGGAGCTAGGAAGGCTTATAGTATGGTAGCAAAAAGGGTTAGCAATAATCAATTCAGAGATGCAAAGTTGAATAAACGCTCAACAACGGTACTGTGCTGGTCCTAGGCTAGACCGTACTAGAGACGCGAGCCTAGAACACTAAAAAATCACGGCGCTGCACGTAAACAAGGGAGGAGCACACTCTGGATTTTTTTTATTTTTTTTCACTTTCTTTCCTCTTTTTTTTGCTCCGCAACAATTTTTTTTCGAAAAAGTCTACAAATGTCCTAAAAACTGCCTAGCCAGAATTTTCCAGACTTAGTTTTTTTTGAAACTGGAACTATTTTTCTTCTGCGGGTAGCACGAAAGTTGGGGAGTCCTTCTCCGTCACGACTCGGAGTATGGCGTGATCTGGAAATCTAAAACAGAGTAACAAAATACTGGACTCGGAATAGGACTGGTGGCGGAGAGGAATCTGGTGGAACTCGGACTGGGGGCGGTGATGAATCTGGTGGAACTCGGACTGGTGGCGGATATATGTTGTAGGTGGAATCGGATTGGCGTAATGGCGGCGGATATGTGGTGGCGTATATGGACTCGGATTGGCGATGAATATGTGGTTGTGGTATATGGCAGCGGTGATGAAGTTGGTGCGGTGGTGGTATATGGCAGCAGCGATGATGATGATGCGGTGGTGATATATGGCAGCGGCGACGTGACAACCTGTGAACAGAACTTGAAACTCTAAAGGACTAGACGCTAAGACCAGCAACTTGACACGATGATGCAACCGCAAATTCAACAAAGCAAATATAGAAAAGATTATGAAAAGGCTCAGATTGGTTCGGATGGGATGAACTAACCCTAATTTTTTTTGGCTTTTTCATGGACTATAGGTATGAAGACAGACTCGATCTAAACTACGAAAAACTGTAAAATCTCACCGAGCAACCTGGAAATCTGATACCACTTGATAGAGGCAAAGGTGTCCCGTCTTTCGATGAGATGGTGGCTATCGTTTTGGAGGAAGTCGACTTTGACGATCCGACTACGAACGTGCGAGGACGTCGCGCCTTAGCAATCGCTAAACCAACTCCGAGAGGTTATTGACCACGTCGGAGCACGATCAACCTGACCACGAAGGTCTGTTTCCTGCAGGCAAACGAAGAACAAGCAAGAAACTAAGATTGCAATCTGGATATTGCGAATATAAGAGGAAAGCTTTATTGATCAAGGTGGGGTTCTGTGACGCCTTGGTCTGGTCGTTGAACACAAACGAAGTACGCGAAGTTGCAGCTATGGCGAACTTTTAATCTAAACAAAACCCAAAGTCTAAACGATGCCCTAAGGGTTGTATATATGGAGGAAGAGGGGGGCAATTTCGTGTCCCTTGGAGGAGGGGTCCGAAACCCACCCTAACTCTTGTTTCCTCACACATACGGACTCTAAAAACAGCCTATATTGAAGTATTCGAAATTACATGGGCCTGGCCCAAAAAGAAGGTGACGCAGCACCTAGAATAGCCTCTGGACGAAAATTATGAAGTGACATCTTGTATATTTCGTCCAAGGCTTCATGCACTCATTATGGTGGCTTCAAAGTCCTGAAATCATCACTTGAAACTCTGTTCTTGTCTCCCTTGCGCATGCCATCAACTCCATGCTTGTTCTTGCTCCAATGATCATCCTTCACCAAGCTAGGCCCTTCATTTATAAGCAAAACAAATGTATCCAATTTAGGCAGCATCATATTCTAATGAACATTAGAATCACTACCAAGAAACGAAAGTACTTGATAATTCAATTGGCGTGCGCGAGCTCTAGTAATTGGTCCAGTATGTATAGCAGCAGGGGCTGTGAGTGTAACAATGATATTGATGTCCTCATCATTTATTAATACATGATCCACCTCCCACTCTCACATAGTATCTAGGAGCGTATATTGCAGCTGGATCTTATTCTATAGCCGGCTCCTCTTCTCCCTCCATGTCAGTAAAAAATAATATTTTAATCTTTATAGCCTGCTAAGCTTATTGTACTTGCTCTCAGCGTGGCTGTTCGTAGCCAAAGCTAAGTGACCAATACCTACCTGACACATCACCTGAGGCGATAGTGGCGGCCACGCCGAGGCCGAGACACGTCGTCCTCCGCGCACCCACCGAACCGATCAACGAACATTCTTTCCTTCCCACTGACACCGCATCGCTCCCTGCAAACACTCACTGACATGTTGCCGTACCACGATCGGCCCTACCGCGCAGGCGCAGCGAGGCTTCACGACATTCTATTCTCTCTCTCTCTTCCCCTTCCTTGCTTTCCTCTGCTTCCTGTCGGTTCGTGTTCTTCCGTATCCCTTTTGCGTGCGTACAAATATATACTCGCCAAATTTTCTCGGAAAGGAGCCCCTTCCCATCCCCGCTTCAATTCCCACCTCCGACCAACCGATTTTTATCCAGTTTCTGCTTCTGCCGATTCGATTCAATTCAATTCGGCCCTTCCTTGCCCGATTGGATTTGGATTCGATCCGCTGTTGCTGGTTCGAGCTTCCAGCGGGGGACCTGGAATCTGGTGGATCTGTTTTGGTTTCTCCGCTCCGCTTCACTGGCCCGCAGCAAATCGGTCGCTACTCCGCGGATTAGCCTCTCTTAGTTTTCCTTCTGGCTTCCTACCATTTCGATACGCTCGTCCGGATCTTTGGATGATTCCGATCGATTTCGCACAAAAACCGCCGATTTTTCACCCCAGGGACAGCGATTCTTCGTAGCTGTGGCGGTGGATCCATGGCTGGGGAGAAGTTGCCTCGCGCTTTCTCCATGGAAGAGTTACCGGGCCACCTCATCGGGGAGGTACTGAGCTCCGGCAGGCTCGCCGCTGGTGACCTCGCCAGGCTTGAGGGTACCTGCCGCGCCCTCCGTCCTCTCGCTGAGCAAGCCGCCTCGCGGTTATGCGCAGCGCGCATGGCCTGCTCCGTCATTGGGCCTGCGGCTCGTGGGGAGCTCCTCGCAAGATGTGGCGGTAGCTGGAAGAAGGTGCTGAGGTTCCTACAGTCAGTGGAGCAATCCTTCGACACCGTACATACCTCGTCCGGCAACGTGAGGACCCTTGCTTTCTCATTTACTACTGATATAACATAGGGAAAATGCAACCTTTTTGGTGGGTAGAGATGTTGGTCGTAATGATTGGGTTCACTGGGTTTACATTTGCACATATGGGAATTGGGATAAATTAGAGATACATTCGGTCATGCATGGCTCAAGGTATTCTGAGTAACCAAAGTAGGAAAAGAACACACACCCACATTTGGCTTAAAGTGGGACGCATCATATTCATCTTAAGACAAAGTGAACAGTAAAAACTAATTCATGATGAGCAACTTAGTAACCTTTCTGTCGTATGCACTCCTATGGCATATAATGCTACCATGGACATGACATGAAATCAGATACATTCATTTCGAAATGATTTATTATGATGGCCTCTTGGTAAATTCTGTTGCCAATTGGTTCTATGTTTTAAGGTTTCTTACATTTTAAGCATGCATGTGCAACAAACGTATAACTCTAGGAAAAAATTGAGCCATCCATCTTGCATCAATAGAACCCTTGTACTTTGGAGAACACGCATCTAATAGTTTACTCGTGCCATTCTGCACCCCGTCCCGCTCTATTTCCAAGCACATTTTCTTCCATTTCATATCAAACAAACATTTTGAGAAACATTGTGATATGGTTGTTCACTCCAGCCAGTGACATGACATGGGCCGACTTTGCTCTTCCCTAGCATATCATTTATAGGGTTTTCCCATGTATGAACTCACAAATAATCAGCCAGAGCCCATGTCCACTTGAAAGCTAACTGCAACCCTCCTGTGGGCACTTGAAAGGTGTATCCACGTTTGGAATGCTCTGGTGGCAAACATCTCAAGATACTCATGGAAAGAAGTTTGGCTTTTTCCTTGACCTGACCATATCCCACAAGTATCCAGAATGTTTGCCACATGACTGACCGTGCACATGTTCCTGTGGACAAGACTGTTCGGGCATTTTGCTGAATTTCATGCGTATTAGGTTGTTTTGGAGGGGGGTGCCAGTAAGTAAATGAATTAGCTAGGAAGTTATTTCTTTTTTGTCTACAACTTGTTTTGTTATTTTTTATTGGCAATGGCTTCTTTAGTATGGCACTGAAATGGTTGTAATTTTCTGATATTAGAAAATCATGTCCAAATTGGCTTCTTATCTATGTGAACATGTTGTATTGTTTCCAGATGCAAGTAGCGACTGGGAGATATCACACGCTCTTAGTCCATGACTCTTCGGTCTATTCTTGTGGGTCCAGTTTGTGTGGTGTGCTAGGACATGGTCCTGATACTACACAGTGTGTGGCATTCAGTCGGGTTTCCTTCCCGTCGCTTGTCCGTGTTGTTAATATATCCGCCTTTCACAACCATGCTGCTTTCGTTACAGAGTCTGGGGAGGTAACTGAGTTCTCCTTCATGGACGCTACATATTTCTTAACGATATAATTTTGTTACTTTTGACTTACTGTTTAAAGTTAATTCTCTAAGCAGGTGTTCACCTGTGGAGATAATTCATCAGCTTGCTGCGGTCATGGGGATGTGGGGCGAACTATATTTCGGCCAACCCAAATACTAGCCCTTAAAGGAATTTCCTGCAAGCAGGTAAATCTTGTTATGTTGGTCAGCCCGTCAAATGTGGAGTCTTATCACTTAATTAGAGTCCTAGTTGATTAAGCAAATTTGTTAGGAAAGAGTCCATGTAAAGATCATATTAGAGTTTGAATAGATTTACCAGCTTATTGGTCAAGTATCATCTACCATATAAAGGGGCGACTCAGTGAAGGAGAGAAGAATATTGTCGTTTACTTTTATTTACTTTTCAGTAATTAGGGTTATGCCTAGTAGGTCCTTTCAATTTGGTATCAGATCTATCTGCAATGGCAGGCAAAGAAATCAAGATCGAGGTTGTGGAGCAGATGAAGATCATCAGGAAGCAATTGGAGACCCTCACACGGCAATGAGTGAGGACCAGGCGCCCCTCGCCGCGCTGGTGCAGCATGTGATGACGCTCGAGCAACGGTCGCCGGCCCTGCCCCCGCTACCAGATTCCGCGGCTGCAGCAGCTGACCGCGCCGCCGCCTCCGTGTCCTTGGTTCTCCTTCCCAGCGACGTCGCGCTCCTGGTGCTTCCCCTCACCAACAGCACCTCTGCCCCCCCCCCCCTTCCAGCTGGGCAGATTGCGCACCCCCCATCCGCTACCTGCTACCTGTTGTTGCAACACAACCATGTGGCGACTCCTGCCAACCACCACCAGCCGCCATTCCCCTTTTACCACCTCCAGCCATCTTGTTACTCGTCGCAGCTGCCCCCTAATATCAATCTGGGCCACTTTGCACCCCCACCTTACAGCTCAAATCCCATCCTATTTTCCTCCCAATTTTACCGCCCACCTACCAGTAGCAGCCCTACCATGAACAGCTTTATAGCAGCAGCTGCCGCAGAGCGCCGCTGCCTTCCCGTCTCCACCTGCCAACCAATTTCATACACTGTTATGGCCACGCCCCCCTCCACAATCCATCCATGGGTCCCGCCCACCACCTCCCGTCCGCTCCTGCCTAACCATCACGTAGGCTCAGGTTCTGGTTCCAGCGTGCCTGCCTTCCACAAGCTTGACATCCCAGCATATGATGGCTCAGTTGATCCTCCTGGTTGGCTCAATAGGTGCGAGCAGTTTTTTCATGGACAGCGCTAGGACGATGACGACAAGGTCTGGACTGCAGCCTACCACCTCAGCAGTGACGGTCAATTCGGGTACTTGCAGCTCGAGCGTGATTTTGGCATGCCAACATGCCATGTTCAGTTAGGGCCGTCACTTCATGCAAATTCCCTTGGGCAAGTTAGCGCGTCTGCCATTCACTTCCTTGTTCGTAGACTACTCCAGCAGATTTCTTTTTTCATGGACAGCGCTAGGACGATGACGACAAGGTCTGGACTGCAGCCTACCACCTCAGCAGTGACGGTCAATTCGGGTACTTGCAGCTCGAGCGTGATTTCGGCATGCCAACATGCCATGTTCAGTTAGGGCCGTCACTTCATGCAAATTCCCTTGGGCAAGTTAGCGCGTCTGCCATTCACTTCCTTGTTCGTAGACTACTCCAGCAGATTTCTAGTGCTCATGTGTCACAACAATGAGCCATTGACAACCTACGGATTGCAGACAAGGTGTTTTTTGAGGGAGAGATGTTACGTGGACCAGCCCAGCAAACGTGGGATTCTTTAACTGCCGCGAAGATGCAAATATAACGTTTTAAAACTTGAATGGCAACTGAATGGTTATACGAATAAATGGCCCAGCAGACCAGCTTCGATGCCGCAGAAGATTGATGTTCCTCTTCTAGTTCTTACTTCTTAGTCATGCGCCATCAACATGTCTGCAGGATCTTGAAAATCAGCTTCACATGTATATATCCCTTTTGGTTTGCTAAACCACCTGATCCCTGTCTTTCACCCTTGGTACTAACTCTGGTTTCAGTTACATGTTAAATCAACATGTTGGTTGTCATATGTGGGATTTGTGTAATTTTTGTTACTAATTATTATTTCCATGTGCATGTGCTATTTTCATTGATTTATCAAATTGCTTAGCTCTTGTTCCAAGTGCTCAATTTCAGTTCCCCTTTTCTTTGTGATGCACAGCCCTAGTTTCATGTTATCTTGTTGTTTTCACAGGTTGCTACTGGTCTAAGTTTCACTGTGATACTTACAAGGAAGGGGCTAGTGTATACATGTGGAAGTAACACACATGGCCAGCTTGGTCATGGTGACACTACAGACAGGGCTGCTCCAAAGATTGTTGAATTATTCAAAGGTCCCAGTCCAGTGGTGCAGGTTGCAGCTGGTGCAAGCTATACATTTGCTGTGACTGATGATGGGACAGTTTATTCTTTTGGGTCTTGTACTAACTTCTGTCTTGGACATGGGGATCAGCACAATGAACTTCTTCCACGTGCAATCCAATCATTTAAGAGGAGGAACATTCTTGTTGTCCGTGTATCCGCTGGAGATGAGCATGCTGTAGCTCTTGATGCGCTGGGATATGTGAGTATATTGTTCAATGTACTTTCAACTATCTTTTTTGACTTCTATACACTCCAGACAGAAGTAAAAGTCGGATTTTTCTCTCCAGGTCTATACATGGGGTAGAGGCTACTGTGGAGCATTAGGTCATGGTGATGAAAATGATAAAACTAGCCCAGAATTGATTGTCGGCCTGAAGGGTCAAGTTGCTGTACAGGTCCGTTGAATTTGTTTACACAACACTTCCCTCCTGACTTCACTAAAGCATAGAGGAATATATTTTTTATACTTGATTTGATCAAATTATCTAGCTGTGAAAAAGTAGTGTTATGCATTTTTCTGGAAGAAGCTCCAAAGCGATATGGGACTGAGGTTGCCTGTTGCAACTACTTAACTCATCGCACGTGTTAAAAAAAGGAAGAGCTATGCGGGAAATACCTGCTAGCTCTTGGTTCCACCCCCCCCCCCCTGTTGTCTGACCATTCAATGGTCTGGAGATATGTGCAACATATTTTTCGAGGGTATATGTGCAACATTTAGTATACCAAGTTGTATTCCTCACATATCCCCCTTTTTTGATATTGAATATTCATTTTTAATTGCGCCTTGGGCCCTTGCTCATAATGTATTTGTTGACGTATGATCGTCGAAACCAGGGTTCAGTGGAGACCCCCTTTTAGTTGTTCGACCAGGGGCTAAAAACAATCCCAAAGTGCTAGGCTCCACGCATCAGTGTCTGGTACTTGACGGAGGCAGCAGCCCTAGTCAGGGTACTAGAACCATAGCCACAAAGTAGTTCATGGAAGCAGTAGCCCTGGTCAGGGTGTCAGAGCCATAGTCAAAAAGTGGCACTGTATTGTCGTGCCAGTCTGATCAGCTGCCCCTCTTATCGCGCGCGGTATCGTGATACCGCCTTGCGACAACATCATCATTCCCCTAGAATACGTAGCGTGCAGCGGGATACGGTCGATAGCCTGCTTGGCATTTAATGCCCGGTCGGCCATGCCCCTGCTTCACATTAAATGTGCTGCGGGCAAATTCACTTTTACCCAACCCAACCGCTTGAGCCCAGGGTAGCCACACTCGAGGCTTTGGCCGTGCTCGGTAGCCTGGTGGTGCTCAAATACATCGAGGTGCCACCGCTCATTTAGCTGTGCGAGGTGTTATGCTGTTATGCTCGGAGCATTTCTTCAACTCTTGTGAATGATTTATGATTTGCTTGATTGGCTCATAGCATAACTCGGAGCATTTCTTCAACTCTTATAAATGATTAATGATTTGCTTGATTGGCTCGTAGCATAACTGGACAAGGCCAAGCTTCAACATATTTTTGGGAGGCCCATTTTGGTGTGCTCAGGAGGGGGGGGGGGGCTGTTTTTGGGTACACTGACCATATTTACCACCGTGCATGGCAATATACACCAACCTCCATCTACTTTTTAGACTACTCATAGTGGGAGTAATAACATAGTAACATGCATGCCACACAGGCAAAAAAGATGACGTGGCAAGTAATTAAAGAGGAGAGACAAATGGATTAACATAAGAGCATGGTTAATAGTATAGCCAACAACCGACTATATAAAGTTGCCATGTCACATATAGTCAACCTAATTGCCAACATGTATAGTAGCTAGTTGCTAAGTAGTAGTCCCTCCGTCCCAAAATAAGTGTCTCAACTTTGTACTACTAAGGTTGAGACACTTATTTTGGGACGGCGGAAGTACTAGTTTTGAATGCATGGCCCACTTCACACTCTCACATTGTTTCTTGGAGTCTGTGTTGCAGCCGGCTGTTAATCTACAGCCCGCTTCACTTCTCTCTCTTCTCTCTCATCCAACTCAGCAGAAATATAATAATTTAATCCTTGCAGCCTGCTGATTGTACTTGCTCTAAGAGCATGGTTAATAGTATAGCCAGCTGATGGCTATATGACTTCGCCATGTCATCTATAGCCAACCTTATAGCCGGCAAGTACAATAGTTACACATAAAGTTCTGCTACTTATTAATACATGTCCCACTTCCCACTCTCACATAGTGCCTAGGAGCACGTGCTGCAGCTGGCTCTTATTTTGTAGACAGCTCATCTTCTCTCTCCTCTTCTCTTCCCTCCATGTCATCAGGAAAATAATATTTTAATTCTTATAGCCTGCTTACATAAGCTTATTGTACTTGCTCTAATGTGTTACCATCACATAGCGCTTCCCAATGAAAAATGATTACAAAGTAATAAATGAAGGTCTCTATGTTATCACACATATGATACTACCCACTATGGAAGTACTCCCTATGTTCACAAATATAAGATGTTTTGGATATTTCAATATGGACTACATACAGATAGAAATGAATGAACAAACACGGTAAAACGTATCTATATACATTCGATTCAGAAAGAAGTTAGAGCACCTTATTTTTGTGAACAGAGGCAGTACTAACATATAGACTAGTAACATATGCATATTACTAGTCTAAGTTATTCACCACTATGACCAGCCTTAGGGTATTTGCAAAGTGGACCCTTGAATCGCCTGTATACATCCGGAACTCGCTGTCCAGATGCAGTTTGCCTTCCAACGCCGCCCTGCATCGGTCCGCGGATCAGTCCGCTTGTCAAACCGCTGCCATGTAGGACTACGAGTCTCCGACACCCCCGGCCCACCCAACCCCGCGTCTCCATCTCTTGTGGCGCTTTGCGGGAGTCCGGACCGCTGCCATGTAGGACTCCGAGTCTTCGACAGCCCCGGGCCACCCAACCCCGCGTCTCCATCCCTTCCCTCTTTCTCTACATCCGCTTCCTCCCTCGCCGCAGCCGCTGCTCTACACCCCTGTCGGCGGCCAAGCCCTCTCTGGACCTCCGCGACCTCCTCCGTTCCCGCCGCTTTGCCTATGGCGTTGGTCCACAACTCTCGTCCGTTTGCCGCACAGGTACCATCTGCCCCTACGGGGGTCACCACACCCGGCAAGTGTTTGGTGAAATACCCATGCTAAAGTTTTTGCCTGTTTGAGGATTCAGGAGTACTTATGCGAGCACTCCTTGAGTTGTCTGATGAGAAGGATTATGCGGATGAAACGGCGATGATGCAAGCGGTCCTTGTAGACGCGGAGCATGCGGAAGAGCATGTTCTCAATTTCAAGGGATCGATCAAGGAGACAAGGATCATCAAGCATGGAACCGGAATAGGGCACGGGGCCATTTGATGCCGATGGACGACTACTTTGCCCCTGATGCCTTATTCGCGGACAATTTTCGCCGGCGCTTTCAGGATGCGAAAAAATGTCTTTGATCCCCTCTACAATGGTGTCTGGTCCTACAATGATTACTTCATCTCGAAGAAGGATCCTGTAGGAAGAATTGGATTCTCTGGTTACCAGAAGTGCATGGGTGTAATGCAGATGCTTGCATATGGCACGGCCGTAGATTCATGGGACGAGTACCTCCGGATGTCTGAGAGCACATGTGGAGATGCCATGGTCAGATTTGTTGCGGCGGTCGAGGTGTTTGGACCTTAGTACTTGAGAGAACCAACTGTCGCCGACACGGAAAGGATCTTGGCAATGTTGGAAGCAAGAGGGTGGCCAGGTTTGCTCTGATCTCTTGATTGCATGCATTGGAGGTGGAAGAATTGCTCAAAAGCTCTACAAATGGAAGAATTGCCCAAAGCCCTACAAGGGCAATTTCAAAGCCATGTTAAGAAGCCCACCATCATTCTTGAAGCAGTTGCATCACATGACCTCTGGATTTGGCACACTTTCTTTGGCATGTCCGGGTCTCACAATGACATCAATGTGCTGTAGCGGTCTCCATTGTTTGCTAGTTTGACTGATGGGCAAGCTCCTCCTTGCAACTATACAGTCAATGGGCATCAGTACAATGACCATGGGTTACTATTTGATCGACGGTATCAATCCTCCGTGGACTACGTTAGTCAAGACCATCTATGATGCAGTTGGTTAGAAAAGAGCTCACTTTGCCCAAAGACAAGGAGTTAGAAAGGATGCGGGGAGGGCATCTGGAGCGCTCCAAGCCGGTTCTGCAGTTGCTCGTGGACCTGCTAAACAATGGGATCATGAGACCTTGTGAGAGGTGATGACATGTTGCGTGATCATGCACAAAGATGATTGCGGAGGATGAGGGTGAAGATGTTGCCGGAGGTCTGGAATTTGAGAACATGGGTGATCCTATACCTGGCCATACCTCGGGCCGGGCCGGGCCTCGGGCCGGGCCCGATGCAAAAAACCTAGGCCCGAGCCTGGCCCGAACACATAAAAGCCCGTCGGGCTTCGGGCCGGCCCGGCCCGTCCTTCAGGAAAACACGAAAATGATGGGCCCGGGCCTGGCCCGGCCCGGCCTTCGGGCTCAAAATCTAAGCCCGAGCCTGGCCCGGGAGTGGCGTCGGGCCGGGCCGGGTCGGGCTTTTTCGGGCCGGGTTGGGCCGGGCCGTTCGGGCCGGGCTGCCCATGGCCAGGACTAGGTGATCCTATCCAACTTTCAGATCAGAATCCGGCCATGTTTGATGAGTTCATTCAAATGCATCAACAAATTCGGCATCGAGCAACTCATGAGCAGCTCAAGGAAGATTTGATTGAGCATCTGTGAGTGGTTAAATGGACAACTCGAGCATCTGATCGAGTTGAATTCAAGTTTTAACTATTTTATTTGAGGAACTTAGTTGGATTGTACTCCCTCTGTAAACTAATATAAGATCAGTCTGATCTTATATTAGTTTACAGAGGGGGTGATATTTAAATTAAAAGTACTGTTGCATTTGAATATTTTCATTCATCGAAGATTTGATATGCTTTTATTTTGAGCTTGCGGATGTACCGGCCCATTTTCGGGGGCGGCGTTGGAGATGCCCTTTGCTTCTTTCGCAGAAGAATCACAATACTGCATTTAATGAGAGAAGGTCGAACATTGTACTTAAAAGTAGCAGGAACCAAAGCAACAACTACTAGTAGCAGACCTCAATTAGTGTTCATATTTTGTATTTAACACTAATTTAGACTACAGAACAATCACAAATAAAGTTGAGTCTATTTGAATTTCTTTCTAGTCATATTACTACTAATAAATTTAATAGTGTACCATTCATAAGTCTATGTTGAAAGTAGAAAATGGTTCCAAAAATTTACATTTCTGGAACCAACAAATTTTCTGAGTTTTGAATCTCGCAATATAGGTCTTTTCCAATTCGTCTTCTAGTCAGGAGAGTGATGTTTGAAATTTGCTACATAATCCATATTTAGTTAATCATTGAGGAAACCATTTAGTGAAACATCTAGTCAGGAGAGTGATGTTTGAAATTTGCTACATAATCCATATTTAGTTAATCATTGTGGAAACCATTTAGTGAAACATCAAAACTATTGGAGCATCTGCACCAATTCATTTAATGGATGTTTGACTGTATGGACAAGTTTCAGCATCTTCTCCTTATCCTATCTGTCGGGAATCCATTAGTTGCAACAAGAGCCCTGCCGGGGAGTAATTGTTTGTCAGATGTATTCCCTTTCGTATTTGTATATAACTGTCCAGGTATTGAATTATGTCTTTATGCACGAACAAGAAAGTATCTCAGTGCTGTCCAGATTTCACGGGCGGCATTTACCAGCCGGTTCTGAACGTGCCCGTCCAGTGCTATGCTCGGCTTAAAGTTCATGCAAAGCATGAGACTGAAGTTGCATGTTCTAATGAAAATGTCGTTATCTTCCCATACTTTTACCAGCATAATTACACAAGTTTCATATGTAAAAGCTTTTGTGTTCGTGAATTTGGACAGGTATGCGCAAGAAAGAGAAAGACCTTTGTTCTCACTGATGAAGGCTCAGTTTTTGCGTTTGGATGGATGGGCTTTGGGAGTTTAGGGTTTCCTGACCGCGGATCATCTGACAAAGTGATGCAGCCTAGCGTTCTCGACAGCCTGTCTGGTCATTATGTCTCTCAGATAAGCACTGGACTATACCATACTGTTGCAGTGACAAATAAAGGTATCGTGTTTGGTTTTGGAGACAATGAGCGGGCGCAACTTGGGCAGGAATTCATTCGTGGGTGTTTGAAACCTACAGAGATAATGTTCGACAAAAGTAGTATTGAGGATATAGCCATTGCAACGCCTAGCGGGTAAGTTCAATGCCAAGATTGCCATTATACAAAAGTGGCGATTGCAGCCCCTGTCGGGTATATTCAAGGCTGAGATTACCATCTTATAGTCAATAATGATGAGCATATGTTTTCATCTCCGTAACTGCATTTTGTACTTAGATTTTTCAGTTCTGGGAGAATTTGAGTAAACAAGAGATGTGCAGAAATGGAAGTGTTGTAGTTAAAAGAGCATATAGTAAAGTAATTTGGCAAATGTATTAAATACTTGAACACGGAATGATTTTGTATATGAAATTGTTGGTGTGATTAATGTTTCCCATTTTATTTCTTTCCTTTTGTTTGGCTCTATCTACTGTTTGAAGCCTTTCTCTTTTTTTTTTCAAACATTGCTTGATAGCTTGATTCTCTTGCCTGTACTGCTTACAATGATTTGTTGTCTTCTGTTTACTATTTACCGATTGATGTGTACGTTGGTGTGTGGTAACGAAAGAAGTGCGTGATATTATACGCGTACACTACAAGGGAAGATATGACACGAAATTGCCATGTTTTCGTTGCTTGAAGGAGTTTGTGCTACTAGTTGCTGGAGCAACCCATATTATCTCTCCTCAATTTTTTTTGGTGATCTCTAAAAAATATAGAATAATTCATGCATGTGAAAAGTTCCATCCAATAACATCATTTGTGGCCTAGATAAAAAGTAGACGAATTTTCATCGTGTGCAGGTGTATGTCAGCAAACACAAAGCAGTAACGCCCAAAAAGTAAGAAGGTTGTGGATGATGAGTCTATATCTATATCTAATATTAAAAAAAAAGGCTTTCATAGTTTTTCCTACGCCACGCTTTTTTATCCGTTGATTTTGTGTTAATTATAAAGATTGACGGTTAAGATTTAAAAGATTTTTTCCAGAAAAAAAATTGTGCTTAGATGGATTGAAACCGTGGTGACCTCACATCACCTACGAGTCTATCCGTGTCTGTTCAATCGAAGTTCAGTTCCATATCCTATACAACTAGGAAACCATAAGGAGTTTGTTCAAAAAAAGGAAACCACAAGGAGCACCAAAACACTATAAAACTAAACAAATCCCCGCCTTCAGTCACCTCTTTCAGGGGGTCCTTCGCCCAGCCGGCGGCTCCTGGTTACATCGTCAAGCGCGGCGGCTCCCGGCACGACATGTCAGTGCAGTTGCTAACTTGGTCCTGGCAAGCCATTACGGTGGCGCACCCCCGGAGCGCATCGCGGGCGTAGTCGAGTGGCTCGAGAACCAGGCCCTTGTCGCCTTGGTCCGTCAAGAGGCGGTCATTGAGGGAGAGGAGGCGCGCTGTAAGATTCGCAAGCAGGGCGACGACGCATCCGCGCTACTGGTGTTTCTTTGAGGCGGGGGCGAGGTGCCTGGTGGTGGCGAATCCGGCAGCGGAGGCGGTCCTGAGGAGCGTATAATTAAGAGGGAGGTAAGAGACGGACGGAGAGCCACACGGTGGGGAGATGGAGGATGGGGAGGACATAGAGTAGGAGGAAGAAGGGAGAGGACCGGTGGAGTAGGAGCAAGGCACTGAACGGACGTTGAGGTTGAGGAGGAAGAAGTCACATGAGGAGGAAGACGGGATAAGCTACAACTGCAACTGCCTTTATTGCCTCCTTCTGCTCGTTTGTATGTCAACTTCTCTCAATGACACAAAGAGGTGACTCAGGTGAGTCGGGTTGGATTCTAGGGATGGGTTATGGTGTGGATGGGTGCACTCCATTATGATCTAACATCTGTAATTAGCTTAGAATAAATGTCATAACTGATACTAAATCTGCTTCTAATGTTAATGTTAATTACGGAGTATATGGAAGACCACCACCACAGATTGGCCGCTTAAGCAGCTGCCTCTGGCCTACCTAGGTCAACACTTAGTGCAAATTAGCAGCCTTGGTCTGCCCGTGATTTTTTATTTTTTTTGCTCATCGTTGTTTTTGTGTTTTAGTTGGAGAAAATATGATGTATAGCCTCTTCATGGGTGTAGTCCATACAACAATTTGCGATGTGGGAGTCTTCGTTTTAGAGTCTGTTTCAACATCTTCCTTCTTTACTTAATTTATAACTGTTTTTAGTCCTACAGTGATAATTAATAGTGCAGACTGCAGATATGTCAGTGCGATGTCAACTACACAGAAAACTTTTTGGCCTTCAATATCAATATAGAGCTTTTTGCTTATTCATACCTCAACATTAATAGTGCTTATTAATTTCTCAAATATCGGGTGCATATATATCTTCAGATGAAAGCTATAAATTACTTTGTTTAGGAAATACTCTAATTGCAAAGATTTTTTTCAAACTAGAAAAAAACAGTGGTCGTGATCACGAAGCCGAGGCTGTGTCGCGTCAAAGGACTTTTACATGCCGTAGGGATACAATGATGTTGATGGTGGGCAGAAGATGTTTTCACGCAAATGACAGTGACGCTTTAAGGTGGTGGATTTACCTGATTCCTTCCTTTCAGGGAAGACCCTCACCTTAAGTAATGCTATGCTAGAACGTTCATGTCGTCTGGTATTTCTCCATAGCAAATCATGTTTCTTGTTCATCGTAACTATTTTTCAGTTTGATATTTATAGTTCTGACATGCTGCATTATTTTATGAGAATACTAGCATATTTTTTCCTTCCAATGCAAAGCCCATCATATTTGTCAGCGGAAGTTCAGAAGTGGTGGTGGCCGTGCTATGGGATGCTAGGTGTTATGTATATGCTATCGTTGAGTAATAAAATGGACTTTGCTGTTTTCAAGCTAATGCAATATTTGTTAGGCATCACTCAGGAACGTTAGCAAGGCTATGAAGAAATACTCATAGCCAGGTACATACTTATGGAATCATCCCACATTTATGTTTTGCCCAACACAATATATCATGTTGTACAATTAAGGAGTTTGTTGATGTCGTCGAATGTGTGCGGGAGGTTTTGAGCTATTGGGTCTAGCAGAGTGTAGTTTTTCTCCTCACATTGCAATGCACAGGCAGATTTGCTAGTAGATTCTAAGATATGGATGTATGGGTGGATCCCTATTCTTTATTATTATTATTACTTTCAGGGAGAAAAACAGTTTATAGATCAAGCACCAAATATATATGCATTACATAATTCAGTTACCTCACAAGGCCTTGATCCAAGCCACACAACAATGCACTTCCTCTTTCTATAAAGATTAGGGTTGTGGGAAACTGCTCGACGGGTGTGGCTCTCTTATATATATAGGGGTACATCGTGTGTACAAATACAATACACAGTTACATACAAAAGCTATGTATACATACAGTCTAACACCCTTCCTCAATCTTAACTGTGACCTGAAGTACATAGCAAATTAAGATTACGTCTACAATCTCCGAACTGAGGCTGTGGAAGTGGCTTCGTGAAGATGTCAGCAAGTTGGTCTTTGGAAGAGATAAACTTGATATGAAGAAGTTTCTGCGCAACACGTTCCGTCACAAAATGATAGTCAACTTTGATGTGCTTGGTTCGAGCATGAAAGACCGGATTGGATGAAAGACAGGTTGCACCAATATTGTCATATGAAAGGACCGGTGGCTGATCTTGAGATACTCCCAACTCTTTCAGTAGAGTCTGTACCCAGATAAGCTTAGTTGTGGCATTGACAACTGCCTTATACTTTGCTTCAGTGCTACTGCGAGAAACTATGGCTTGCTTGCGAGCTATCAGAATAAATCCGAGGCCACCGTTGATCTACCGAGGATCAAGAAATCACACGAGGTACGGCACCGAGATTTGTTAATGAGGTTCACCATCATGACTACATCCCTGGGGCCTGACTACGGGCGCTCCTCCCCACACTACAAAAAAATACACTTCCGTGATGATACGTGTTTGTCACAGTAGGTCACGTTTTCTGTCATGCATGTACATCCATGACGATTTTATGACATAATCAAGATAGTCATACTTGTGTTGTCGTAGAAGTGTTCCATGACATTATAAAAGTTATCATCACAGAAGTGTCCACTTCCATGACGATAAATCGCGCGTCATAGAAGTGCTTTTGTCAAGGGTGACCGACACGTGGCATCCACCGTAACGGGTCACCGTTAAGCTATCGGGTTCCGGTTTGGATCCGATAACCCGTTAACAGCCCAGATCAATGGAGATTTTTCACGTGTAAAATTCTCACTCGTCGACGATCCACGTGTCGGCTCAACGTTGGGACATATGTCAACCGTCCATTTGACAAGAACCGGCTGTCGGCATACAAAAATAGGGGCAGGCTTTTGTACCCCTTTACCTGTGCACGGGCAGTCGAAGCCGTGCCCACAGCCACACCAAGCAGAACAGGGGAGGTGAGCCAAGGTAAGACCGAAGCCCAAGACAATCAAAGCAACGCCAAGGCCAAGACCACAAAGAGTAGAGGGACGAAGCAGGTTCCCCCGGCAAGACCCTTGCCGGGCGGCCTCAGCGGCCCCGACAAGACCCTTGCCGGGACAACTCGCCCCACACCAATAGAGCGAGCCACCCTTGAGCCCACGGCCCCCAGCGCCATCATCAACGTGGGGCCAGGGCTCGGGAAGGCACCTTTGTGGTGGCATGCAGATCTTTGTGAAGACATATTCAAGACCAGATGAGGATTAAAAGGCGATGATTCCCGGCAAGATCCCTGCCGAGGAAGGCCACCAGACCCCCGGCAAGGTCCTTGCCGGGGACGACAGCACGCCACGGCAAGACCCTTGCCGGGCCACCCGGCAAGGCCCTCGCCAAGGACGCCAGCGGGGCCACCGCCAAACCCGCGCCGGACAAGCTTCCACCACCGTTCACATGCAGCTGCCGGCCCAACCAGCTGGGCGGGCACCTGCGTGGCAACATGCAGCTCCCAGGCCAACTCATCGAGCGCCTGCATGGCGGCATGCAGATCTTCGTGAAGGCTCCGCCACCGCGCCACCTCAGCTGCCTGGCTGCCTACATGGCACCACGCACCTCACTGGCCAGGGCGCGTGTCAAGGCGAGGAGGAGCGGCAACGGACGGGACTGGCCTCGCCCCCATCCGCAATAAAGCAAGGGGACACTTAAGCTACGCATTAAATGCGTCTTGTCCTGTAATACGAGCGATAAGCTCAGGGCACCGTACGCCTTTCCACCTCCTGTGTGTCACTATGGCAGCCCCTTTCAACTATAAAATGAGGCCCATGGCATACTGGAGAGGGATTCGGCTCTTTCGAACCAGGCACTGACCACAGCTAGTTCGAGAGCTCAAGAACTCTCAGAAATACACCCATCAAAGCAGGACTAGGGTTTTACGCATCCTCGCGGCCCGAACCTGGGTAAACAATCCTTGTGCTGTCTACTAGCCCTGCTCTCCTCGCAACCCTACGCCCCGGCAACCGTAGTAGGGATTCTTGTGATCCCATAGGTTTCGTTCCACACCGAGATCTTTGGCGCGCCAGGTAGGGGACGCAATTGTGAGAATCTGGTCTGGTAGTTAGCCTAGCAGTTCTTCATCGATGGCCCCTAAGAAGAAGACGGCCACGGCGATCGGCTCGTTGGGAGCCGAACGGCCCGTGCCGGTGCGGACGAGCAGTGGACCGGTCGCAGACAGGACCCGAGCCGCGGCCCGCGAGCACCAGCATCGCCCAGGCAGTCGGAGCCTAGCGAGCGACGTCGTTCGCGCGCCAGACGACCGGCTACAAGTCGCCGGATCCAAAGACGGAGCTGGGCCCCCCGCAGGCGGCGTGGGGCCCTCCAGGGGTGTTCTTCTGCCGACTTCGAGCGGCGTGGTGACCTCCAGGACGCCTACACCAGCGACCACCGCGCGTTCTTCCCATGGTGTGCGTGCCGAGCAGCGTCACCATGTTGGTGACCCTGGGCACCGCCGCGGGAAGAGCCCTGTGCGTCATCGGCAAGATGAAGGGGTTCAGCACGCTCGTCGAAGCGCTGGCGAAAATGGCACGCAGCCGGTGGGTCGTGATGGAGCTCCTTCTAACGTAGTTAGAAGTCGAAGCGCGCCGCGATCCACGCAGCTGTCACCGCCGCCCACACCAGCGGAAGCTTTGGCGCGCGCGCAGCTGCTCCTCGATTTCCCTCCCGTTGCGGAGAAGCTCAACGAGTGGAGGGCCACCATCTGGAGCCTCGTCGCCGTTGCCAACAAAGACGACCCACGATCGGCGAGGCCCTCGGGTCGGCGCCCCACTGAGCCACCACATGCTGGCGCTAGGAGGACCGAGGAAGCTGCGGCCACGGTGCACTCTCCTCCTCCTTGCCAACCGCCGCGGGCGTCGGCCCGTCGTGACGACGCTTGTGATAACATCTCCATAGCGTCGTCTGACCCGCAGACCCTCCGCGACCAGCGCCAGGTCCTTCGGGAACGAGCTCACGAAGACGCTCGAACCACCGTCGAGCGTCAGCGCGAAACGCGTCGCCAGTCGGACAAGCGGGCAGGACCCGTGTAACGCCCCGGATTCGATGCGCCAGGTGTCCGCCAGTTATTCGTCGTCTTTGCCATGTCATGTGCTTGCGTGTCGCACTTTGCCATGTCATCATCTGCATTTCATATCATGCATCATGTGCATCGCATTTGCATACGTGTTCGTTTCATGCATCCGAGCGTTTTCCCCATTGACCGTTTTGCAATCCGGCACTCCTATGTCCCCCCGGCGCCCCCTTTTACCTCTTTTCATGTGCAGATGTTAAATGTTCTCGAAATGGACCGAGGTTTGTCAAGCGGCCTTGGTATAGCACCGGTAGACCGCCTGTCAAGTTTCGGGTCATTTGGAGGTCGTTTGATACTCCAACGGTTAACCGGGTAACCGTAAAGGCCTCTTTTGTGTGCAGCCCAACACCCCTGTAAAGTGGCCCAAAACCCATCTAAGTCATCTCCATCCTCTCGGTCGTCGGATCACGATCGTGTGGGCGAAAACCGCACCTCATTTGAACACTCCTACCTCCTCCTACCTATAAATATGCCCTCTTCCCCGAAATTTTCGCAGTCCAAATCCACCCCAAACCCTAGATCCCTTCCCTCGCGCCGCCGGACGATTCTTCCTCTCGCACCGGACATGTCCGGCCACCGCGCGCTGCCGCTGCCAGCCAATCCCGCAGCGCCACCTGGCCTTCCGCTCCTCTCCGCCGCCGCGGCCCGCGAGCCCGCGGCCGGCCTGCCCCGGGCCCGAGCGCCCCGCGCCCCGCGCGCCAGCTCCCGCCGCCTGTGCTCCCGCGCCGCCGCCGCTGCCCGGTGCGCTGCAAGCCGCCCCGCCGCCACCGGTGCGCTCCGGCGCCGGCCGCCTCAGCCCTCGCCGTCCCGCCGCCCCGCCTCGCCACAGTCGCCGCCCGGCGACGCTCCGCGGGGTCCGCGCCCGGATCCGGCGAGATCCGGCCGGACCCGCCTCGGATCTCCCCCGCCGGCCTCCTCCCCGGCCATCTCCGGCGTCCCCCACGCCCAACTCCGCGAGCTCGCGCCGCCGCCTCGTTTTCCGCGCCAGGTCAACCCTAGATCCGGAGGTAGAATTCCACTAAGTCTTTTTCCCGCAGTAATTTTTGTTGCCGAATTCATCGCATCATATCTCTTAGCATAATGCTCCATTTTGCGTCAATGATATAAAGAAATGTTCATCTGGTTATGCTCTACATTTTGTTCCATTGTGCCATGTCCATTTGAGTTCATCTTGGTGCCCTAATCTTTGTTGCAAGACTGCTATATGATGTTAACTGCTGTCTGTTATCAGAATATGCTCATTTGTTATTTTTGCATCTTTTCGTGTGATTTTCTTTTGAGCATGAAGTCTACATGTGTTTTGTAATATGCCATGCCATCTTTGCTGTGGTGCAACCCATTTGTCATGATATTCCATGTATTATTTGTTTCAAGCTTGCAAAGTACCTTCCTCAATGTTGCTGATTTCACAGACTTAGAATTTCACCAAGTCTTTGTCTGCTGTTATTTTGATGCCATGTATTCATGTTACTACAGTGTGATCCATGCCTCTTTTGAGGATGCTCAGTAAGGGTGTTTTGTTCATATGGTTATGCTCTATCCATTCATGCTCCTGGTTGTATTTATAGGGTGCTCTAGCATGTCCTAATCGAGCTCTACTTTTGCTATAAAATGTTCCTGGCAGATTGTTTACGTGTTATTCAATTTTGCCAAGGTTGTTGTAGTTGATCTGTGCATGCTATGTTGTTGTTCTTGCCATGTATAGCTTCTATGCCATGTATAGTTGCTGGGTGTATGTGATAGAGGCGGGGGTGTCCCGATCTTTCGATGAGATGATAACTATCGATTTGGTGGAGACGACTTTGACGATCCGACTACAAACGTGCACGACGTTGCGCCTTAGCAATCGCTAAACCAACTTCGAGAGGTTATTGACCACGCCGGAGCATGATCAACCTGACCACGAATGTCTATTCCTGCAAGCAATCGAAGAACAAGCAAGAATATGATAAAGCAATCTGAATATTGCGAATATAGATGAAGTATTGATAAAGGTGGGGATCCAAAAGCGGTCTTAGTCTGGTCGTTGGACACAAACGAAGTACACGAAGTTGCAATGGCTAACTTTTAACTAAACAAATCCCAAGCAAAAAGCTACTAGATGGATCTACTTATATAGGAGCAAGGGGTGGCGGCCAAGGAGGTGGGAGGACGTCCCAAGGCAGCCTAAAACCAACCCTAGGTCGTACAAGGCTCATGGGCCCAAGTGGACTTGTTGTTTGACTCGGATTCTGCTGCAGCGTCAGATTGTTTCGTCCATATCTCAACGCTCCAGATGAATTTAAAGGTGATTCCAATTGGTTTAGAAAGAGGATGAAATCTAATTTCCAACAAAAAAAGAATCACCCAATTCGGAGTCCGTATGAAAAAGTTCTTGGCGTTTTGAGTCAGGTATGTCTGTGCAGTCCGAATCTGAATCCAGAACGTGAGAGACTTGGACTCTATCTTCTCTTGGCCCAAAAGTGACGTGAGAGGACTTTTTGAACAGAACTTAAACTTCTCCTTTCCCCTATCTTCATATGTGGATTGTACAAATGTCCCATACACCTACAATTAGACAAAACACAAAAGTGTGTGAAGTATTTTTGTTCTGAATAATATAAATAGATTATTGAATAGTTGACACTAGAAATCACCTGACAAATATGCATGTATGCAATATTTTTGGTCGTATCCAAAGTAGTCATGTCCTCATCATCCTCCCCTTCTTGAAAATAAAGCCGTCCTCGGCGTTGCTTAATCTGAAATGTGGCTAACAAAACAAACAAGGTGTACATGTTGTATATGTATATGTCATCCATTTTTATTTCCCATAGTTTTTGCACATATGACACATGTATACATGAGTAACTTTCAAAGTTCATAAAATACAAAGCCAAAATATTATCACAAGAAGTAGAAGGCATGAAAGTATTGCAACTCAGTTTGCACATATAAGTGAAGCTCTTATTCATATGAAAAGATTGACAATATTCATCATTAAACCATCCCAATATTAGTGAATAAACCTTACTTGCATAAAATTTACATGCTACAATATGCTTAAATAAGCCAACATGCAATAAGTCATTTGACACAGAATCATCACCAAGATTAGAGGTCATATCAAAATGATTAAACACTGGCACAATTATTTTCAAACGTAGTTGATCCAAATTTGTTTTAGTGCCTGATTCACATGGTTCTTTCACATCAACGGTTAATTCAATGGGTGCACTCAAAATTCTTGATATTGCAGTTGTTTGATCACATGGCAAAGTTAATTCATCAGCATAATCATCTAAAATAGGTGGTGTGATCAATGTAGTGGCTAGAGCATCACATGGTGTATTTAAATCGACAAGGCATTCATCATTCACATGCGAAGTTAGAAGATCAGTACCTTTGTCATTACCTCGTGTTATCAACTCAGACGATGTTGGAACTCTCGGCAGTGACGGGTCATAATATGGAGCTGATGCAGTGCTCACAACAACGGATGTTGTTGTCATAGTAGGCGCAGTGGTAGAAGGAAGGACCGTCTCAAATCCTTGGATGTGCACCTTATGCTTGTTTGTCTTGTGGGCATCACGCCTCTTTATTTCCTGTTCAGCTTTGCAAGCAAGATGAAACAAATGGTCCATAGGATAACATTCTTCATGAATTAGTATCTCCTGAATATCACGGTTTAATCCTCCCCAAAATCTATCCATAAAATCTTCTTCACTTTCCTCTAAAAAGGAATGCAACAAGGTAGTTTGTAAATCATCATAATATTTTCTTACAGTGTCACTACCTTGTTTTAAATGCTGTAGTTTTTTAATCATGCCACGAGTATAATAAATATCGACGAATCTATCTCTCATGACAAGTTTTAAATCATCCCAAGTAGTAGGTACATAATCAGGGTATAACCGACAATGTTCACTCCACCAAACAGTAGCAAAACTAGTGAAAGAACCAACCGCAAGCTTAACTTTTTTACGTTCCGAAAAATCATGGGAAGCAAATATAAAATTTATTTCGAACTCCCATTTAATATATAAATCAGGCTTAAAACGACCATTAAAAGGTGGCATGGAAACAAAAACCTGATTGTGCGTATTCTTATGTCTTTGCACCTCTTGTGACGGTGGTTGTGTTTTCGGAGCTGGTGGCACGTCTCCCACAATTGATGAAGCCCAACTGACTCTGGAACCTGCCATATTAGTAGAAAAACAAGAAACAAAATCCGAGAATAATGTTCCTATGAACTACTAGGATGTGGTGGTAAAACGCTCACAGTATAGCAAATATCAAAGTCTTACAAGTTCTTACCATGCAGCAGGTGGTGACCGGCAACCAGCGGTGTCAAATAACTCCGAAGATTGAGTAAAGTGATTGCCAGGTGAGCGTATGTATACACGGTGTAGAAATATGTGGAGCTTGGAAGGCCAAATATATGGTAGCAAAAGATCAGCAATAATCAATTCAGAGATGCAATGTTGAATAAACGCTCAACGACGGTACTGTGCTGGTCCTAGGCTAGACCGTGCTAGAGACGCGAGCCTAGAACACTAAAACAATCACGGCGTTGCACGTAAGCAAGGGGGGAGCACACTCTGAATTTTTTTCTCTCTTTTTTTTTTCTTTTTTTGCACTTTTCTTTCCTCTTTTTTTCTCCTTTTTCACGAATTTTTTTTCACTTTTTTTTCCTCTTTTTTTCTTTTTTTTCTCTCACTTTTTTTTTCTTTTTTTTCTCTTTTTTTTTCCAGAAACAAGCTAGAGAAGATGTAGATTGGATCTAGTGATGACGCGAACGACCTCAAGTATGATTATGACAATGATTGATGGGGAATACGTGGTGGCAATTGATGGATGATGGTGGTGGACAGCGGATGCAATAATGACGCGGTGGTGGTATATAGCAACGACAATGAAGATGGTGCGGCGGTGGCGTGACGAACTGTGAATAGAACTCGAAACTCTAAAGGACTAGACACTAAGATCAACAACTTGACACGACGATGTAACCGCAAATTTAACAAAGCAAAACACTAAAAATATTATGCAAAGGCTCGGACTGGCTTGGACAAAGGATGAACAGATCTAACTTTTTTGTGTGGCTTTTGCTTGGACAATAGGTAAGAAAATAAATCTAATTTAGGGATAACTAGAAATTCTCACCGAGCAACCTGAAAACTGATACCACTTGATAGAGGCGGGGTGTCTCGATCTTTCGATGAGATGATAACTATCGATTTGGTGGAGATGACTTTGACGATCCGACTACAAACGTGCACGACGTCGCGCCTTAGCAATCGCTAAACCAACTTCGAGAGGTTATTGACCACGCCGGAGCACAATCAACCTGACCACGAAGGTCTATTCCTGCAAGCAATCGAAGAACGAGCAAGAATATGATAAAGCAATCTGAATATTGCGAATATAGATGAAGTATTGATAAAGGTGGGGATCCAAAAGCGGTCTTAGTCTGGTCGTTGGACACAAACGAAGTACACGAAGTTGCAATGGCTAACTTTTAACTAAACAAATCCCAAGCAAAAAGCTACTAGATGGATCTACTTATATAGGAGCAAGGGGTGGCGGCCAAGGAGGTGGGAGGACGTCCCAAGGCAGCCTAAAACCAACCCTAGGTCATACAAGGCTCATGGGCCCAAGTGGACTTGTTGTTTTACTCGGATTCTGCTGCAGCGTCAGATTGTTTCGTCCATATCTCAACGCTCCGGATGAATTTAAAGGTGATTCCAATTGGTTTAGAAAGAGGATGAAATCTACTTTCCAACAAAAAAAGAATCACCCAATTCGGAGTCCGTATGAAATAGTTCTCGGCGTTTTGAGTCAGGTATGTCTGTGCAGTCCGAATCTGAATCCAGAACGTGAGAGACTTGGACTCTATCTTCTCTTGGCCCAAAAGTGACGTGAGAGGACTTTTTGAACAGAACTTAAACTTCTCCTTTTCCCCTATCTTCATATGTGGATTGTACAAATGTCCCATACACCTACAATTAGACAAAACACAAAAGTGTGTGAAGTATTTTTGTTCTGAATAATATAAATAAATTATTGAATAGTTGACACTAGAAATCACCTGACAAATATGCATGTATGCAATATTTTTGGTCGTATCCAAGGTAGTCATGTCCTCATCATTATGCTTAGTTTGTCATGCAATGCCTCGTAGTGAGTGCATTGAGCTCACCAACATGTCTACTTGTTATCTGTTTTGCCATGCTCCAGTTTTTCACTGTCTGAATCTGTTTATGTTTTTCCTATGTTCACATGCTTGCAATTGTATTCTGTGATCCCTTTTGGCTTATGGTCAGTAAGGGACTTTTGTTTTATGCTTTGAGTAGATTCATGCCATGCTCTAGTTTGACATGATAGCTTGTTGTAACATGTTGTTTGATATCTCTAAACATTGCAACCTGATGTTATTTCTGCCATGCCCTGTGAATTCTGCCAAGTCTGTGAACCTGTTATTATTTGCAATCTTGCCATGTCCTTTAGAGCATGTTCTAGTAGTTTCTGGAGTTAGCTCAGTGTTCATGTTTTGTCATGCTTTACCTGTACTTCATGTCCATTACTTTTGTTATCATGTTATCATGCTGTAGCTTGTTGTTTTGGTGCTTGTTATATGCCTAGTTGCTGTTATGGACAGATTGTTGTCACATCTTGTATAGAGTGTATGTGTTGAACCGTTGCTCCGTTTTGAGCATGCTCTACATGAAACTTGCTTAGTTTTGCATGTAGTCTCATATTATCATGTTGCATCCTTGTTTTGAGGTGTTTGCTTGATGTTTGTATGCATTTTGCATCAATGCCATGCTTAACTTGTTTTGCTCATATCTTCTAGGCCGTAGCTCCGAATCTGATGAACTTTATATGTAACTTGACTAGAATTTTGTGTAGATCATCTTGGTGCATCTTAACTTGCTGTTTAACAACTTGAACTTAAGGTTATTCAGATCTGGACCAATTTCAAAATTTGCATATGAGGACTTACCGGAATTGTTCTATGTTGTTTCCGGCCTCATTTAAACTTGCCTTGTTGTGTTGCTCTTGTATGCATCATCCCTGGCCATGAGTAGCTTCATGTAGCCTTGTCATGCATCATACTTGGTTGAGCATCATGCCTTATTCATGTGTGGTGTGTTTACCGTGTTGTGTGCTTCTTCTCGCTAGTTCTCGTTTCGTTGCGATCGTGAGGATTCGTTCGTCTACGCTTTGTTCGTCTTCGTGGCTTCATCTTCTTCATGGACTCGTTCTTCTTCCTAGCGGGATTTCAGGCAAGATGACCGTCACCTTGGATCTCATCACTATCGTTGCTATGCTAGTTGCTTCGTTCTATCGCTATGCTGCGTTACCTACCACTTGCTGCTCAAGCCTCCCAAATTGCCATGAACCTCTGACTTTTGTTACCCTTCCTAGCAAACCATTGTTTGGCTATGTTACCGCTTTGCTCAGCCTCTCTTATAGCGTTGCTAGTTGCAGGTGAAGATGAAGATTGCTCCATGTTGGCTTATGTTTATTGTTGGGATATCACAATATCTCTTATATTATTAATGCATCTATATACTTGGTAAAGGGTGGAAGGCTCGGCCTTATGCCTGGTGTTTTGTTCCACTCTTGCCGCCCTAGTTTCCGTCATATCGATATTATATTCCCGGATTTTGCGTCCCTAACACGGTTGGGTGATTTATGGGACCCCCTTGACAGTTCGCTTTGAATAAGACTCCTCCTGCAAGGCCCAACATTGGTTTTACCGTTTGCCTACCACATATACCTTTTCCCTTGGGAGTAATTAACCCAAGGGTCATCTTTATTTAGCCCCCCAGGCCAATGCTTGTCTAAGTGTTGGTCCAAACTAGAGCCCCTTGCAGCGCCACCTCGGGGAAACTTGTGGTCTGGTTTTAGTTGTACGGACTGCTCATCCGGTCGTGGCCTGAGACGAGATACGCGCGGCTACTATCAGGGTGTCGACACGCCGGGAGGTCTTGCTGGTCTTGTTTTATTACTGTTGAAATGTCTTGTAGCCGGGATTCCGAGACTGATCGGGTCTTCCCGGGGAGAAGGAATATCCTTCGTTGATCGCGAGAGCTTATCATGGGCTAAGTTGGGACACCCCTGCAGGGTTTGAACTTTCGAAATCCGTGCCCGCGGTTATGGGCAGATGGGAATTTGGTAATGTCCGGTTGTAGTAAACTTGAAGTAAACTCTTCTAAAATACACCAATCGTGTGTGTAACCGTGAGTGTCTCTTTTCGGGGTTGATCGAGAGGAGAACACGGTTTCTGGGTTATGTCTGACGTAAGTAGGAGTTTAGGATCACTTCTTGATCATTACTAGTTGACGACCGCTTGCGTTGCTTCTTTTCTCGCTCCTACTTGCGTAAGTTAGCCACCATACATGCTTAGTCGCTGCTGCAACCTCACCACTTTACCCCCTTCCTTACCCATTAAGCTTTGCTAGTCTTGATAACCATGGTAATGGGATTGCTGAGTCCTCGTGGCTCACAGATTACTACACCACCAGTTGCAGGTACAGGTTATGCGATGATCATGACGCGAGAGCGATGTTTATTTGTGTTAGAGTTCTTCTTCTGCTTCTTCTTCGATTGAGGGATAGGTTCCTGGTCGGCAGCCTGGGCTAGCAGGGTGGATATTGTTTGAGTTTCTGTTTATGTTACATCCGTAGTCGGATGTTGATCTTGTATATGATGTGTTGTTGTATTCATGTGACATTGTATGTCTTGGTTGTATACCCACTATTATGTAATGTTGATGTAATGATATCCATCTTGCAAAAGCGTCTTCAAGATGCGCTTCTATCCTTGGTGGGACCTTTGAGTTCCTTTAGGATAGGGTCGCATCTTGGGCGTGACAACCCGCTATGGACCACCCGGCACCGGGGGGCTCCGGCGGCCTACCTTACGAGGTGGGCTGCCCGGCCTTTACCCGTGAGCTGCGACAGTTCCAGTGGCCGTCCCACCGCACGTTCAAGCCCGACGTTGGCGATAAGTACACTGGCAAAACCCATCCGTTCGAGTTCCTCAGCATCTACACCATCGTGATGCAGGTTGCTGGGGCTCGCGACGACAAGGTGCTTGCCGACTATTTCCCGCTGGCGCTCAAGACCAATGTGATGTCTTGGTTGATGCACTTGCCGGTGGATTCCATTTCTTCTTGGTTGGATCTATGCCATGAGTTCGTTGGCGCCTTCACAGGAGGCCACCAAGCTCATGGCCAGGCCAGTGATCTGCACATCATTCCCCAGAAGGAAGGGGAGACCCTGCGCAAGTACATCCAGAGATTCAGCCGGGTGCAGTACAACATCCCCGACGTTCATCCCGCCACTGTGATTAGCACGGTCCACCAGAATGTGCGCAATCGCAAGATGCGCGAAGAGGTGGCGATGACCAAAGTTAAGGACGTGGCCGAGTTCTACGTTCTGGCCGATAGGTGCGCCCGGGCTGAAGAGGGAAGGAAGTACCCCGACGAAGATGCCGGCGCGGAAATCGACTCTACCGATGAAGACGCCGCTACCTCGATGAGGAAGGGCCGGCGTCGCAACAGGAAACGCAAAGGCAAGACTGTGCTTGCCGTTGAGGGATCTGACGACACCGGTGCCGGCAAAAAGGTCAAAGCAGATGCCCCCGGCAAGGAGATTGCCGAGTGCGCCACCTACCGAGCCTTGGCGGCTACCGACAAGCCAGGAAGCTCCGGCAAGCAATACTGCAAGATCCACCGCACCAAGGGCCACGACCTCCAAAACTGCCGGCAAGTCGAGTTGCTTGCTGAGAAGCAAAAGGCTGAGTACGAGAGGCAGGACAAGGAGAAGGACCAGGATGGTGTGAAGGGGTTCGGCAAGAAGCGTGGCGGCCAAGGAGGCCGCCCCAGCAAGGAAAACTAGCAAGAGAGGCCCGCCCGAGGCCGCGACAAGAAACAAGAAGACGATGATCATGACGAGGACGACGAGTCTGGCGAGCAGGGGTTCCAGAAGGCTACGGAGGCCATGTGCGCCGATGGCGGCGCCTCGCTGCATACCTCTCATCGCCAGCTCAAGCAGTGGGCGCGTGAGATTACAGCAGTAGAGCCGTTGTTCGACGCTCAGAAGCCGCTGAAGTGGTCCAGCACACCCCTCATCTTTGACGCCGAGGACCACCCTGACCACACTACCGCGGTCGGGTGTTTGCCATTGTTGGTCTCACCAACGATACACAACCTCAGAGTGAACAAGATGTTGGTTGACGGCGGGGCCGGCCTGAACCTGATCTCGCCTGTCGTGATCAAAAAGTTGCAAATCCCTGATGTAGACCTCGAGGAAACGGGCACGTTTCAAGGTGTCAATCCGGGGAGGGGCCAGCCGAAGGGAAAGGTCACACTACCCGTGACGTTTGGAGGAGAGTTGAACTACAGGATGGAGAGGATCGTCTTCGACGTAGCCGAGATCCCCTTACCCTACAATGGGATCCTCGGCCGCCCGGCACTAGCCAAGTTCATGGCGGCGTCACACTACGCCTACAACATGCTAAAGATGCCCGGGACGTTGACCATCATCTCCGTCCCCTCCAACAAGAAGGACACGCTGATCTGCGCCGACTAGCTCTACCGGGAAGCAGTTGCAGCGGCTGCCGCCAAGCCACCTGCTCCTGCCGCTGAAGCCCCGGGAGGGAAGAAGAAGCCCGAAAAGACCTCTCGCACCCACTCCGGTAAGCACACCTCCTCGGAGTGTTGTGCTACCGTCGAGGACGTGCCAGAGAGCTCTACCGACATGAGCAAGAGACCCAGGGTCGAGCCGCCGCAGACCAAGAAGGTGCCCGTCAGGGAGGATGGCACGGGAGGGGCCTTCACCATAGGCTCCACCCACGACAGCAAATAGGAAGGTGTGCTCATCACCTTCTTGCGGGCGAATGTCGACGTGTTTGCATGGCAAGCATCCGACATCCCCGGTGTTCCCAGGGAGGTGATTGAGCACCACCTAGCTGTCTGCCCCCACGCGCGGCCTGTCAAGCAGAAGGTCAGAAAGCAGGCTCTAGAGAGGCAGGAGTTCATCACAGAGGAGATCAGGAAGTTGGAAGCAGCAGTTTGGTGAGAGGAGTGCTCCACCCGACGTGGTTGGCCAATCCGGTAGTGGTGCGCAAGGCGAATGGGAAGTCGAGACTGTGTATTGATTACACATATATCAACAAGGCTTACCCTAAGGACCCCTTCCCGTTGCCATGCATCGACCAGATTGTTGACTCCACGGCTGGGTGCGATCTTTTATCATTCCTCGATGCCTACTCAGGCTACCACCAGATCTTCATGATGAAAGAGGATGAAGAGAAGACAACATTCATCACCCCATGTGGTATGCATTGCTTTTTACGGATGCCTTTCGGGTTGAAGAGTGCTGGCTCAATGTTCGCAAGAGCAGTCCAAATTGGTTTTGAACCTCAGCTCCATAGAAATATGGAGGCCTACATGGATGACATAGTGGTCAAAACCAAGGACAGGCCAACTCTTGTGCAAGATCTGGAAGAGACATTTGCTAACCTGCGCAAGATCAACCTCAAGCTGAACCCTGAGAAGTGTGTCTTCGGCGTTCCGTCCGACAAGCTTCTCGGGTTCTTTGTGTCACAACGCAGGATCGAGGCAAACCCAGACAAGATCAAGGCTATTGAGCAAATCGAGGCCTATTCATCTCCAAGTCCGCCGAGCGCGCCCTTCTTTTCTTCAAAATCTTGAGGAAGGCAGGCCCAATAGAGTGGACCCCAGAAGCCGAGGCAGCACTGCAGGATCCGAAAAAATACCTTTCCTCCATGCCAATACTGGTTGCGCCTAAACCACAAGAGCCGTTGCTGCTGTATCTGGCGGCGACGAATCAAGTGGTCAGCGCCGCACTGGTGGCACAGAGGGAGGTCGACGAGGAGGCAGCAATGGCGGCAGAACCAGCGGATGGCAAGCCAGAGATTCCCCCAGCAGGGCCTGGTGCCGACAAGGTGCGGTCCCCGGCAGAGTCTGGTGCCACCAAGGCAGTGCCCGTGCAGTCGAGTGAGGTGGTGCCGAAGAAGAAGATGATGCAGCACCCAATTTACTTTGTCAGCTCCCTCTTGCAGGGGGCTAGGTCGAGGTATTCCGGCGTGCAAAAATTGCTCTTCGGCCTCCTTATGGCCTCGAGGAAGCTGCGTCACTACTTCCAAGCCCACGAGATCACTGTCGTTACCCGCCTCCCATTGCAACGGATACTGCATAACCCAGACACAACCGGAAGGATTGTGGAATGGGCCTTGGAGCTATCCAATTTTCAGTTTAAAGTTTGAAAGTACCTCGACAATTCAGAGCAGAGTCTTGGCGGAGTTCATCGCAGAATGGACCTCGACGCCTGATGAAGAAATCCAGGAGACCACTCTCCCCGGCAAGGAAGCAGACCGCGATTGGATCATGTACTTTGATGGGGCTTTCTCGCTGCAAGGCGCCGGTGCCGGTGTGCTGCTCGTCGCACCCACCGGAGAACACCTCAAGTACGTGATCCAGATGCACTTCCCAAGGAGATGTCCACCAACAACACTGCTGAGTACGAGGGATTGCTTGCCGGTCTCAGGATCGCTGCATACCTCGGGGTTAAGAAGCTCATCGTCAGGGGTGACTCGCAGCTCGTTGTCAGGCAGGTCAACAAGGATTATCAGAGCCCATTGATGGAAGCTTACGTAGATGAGGTGAGGAAGCTGGAGGAACGCTTTGACATTATCCAGGCGGAGCACGTCCCCCGAGCGGAGAACAACATCACCGATTACCTGTCAAAGCGTGCCGCATTCAAGCTACCTGTGGAACCAGGTACCTCTTTGCTTCGGTTAACTCAACCATCCGTCGAACCATCAGCGGGGCAGAACAAGCAGAGGAAATCAGGACCCGGCAAGTACTTTCCTACCGAGCCCCCTGTGGCTACCGGCAAGGGTGCTGCCGCTGACGCGAGCCTGACCAAGAGCAACTGGCTCCGGCAGGGCGTCAAGCCCTGGCCATAGAGACATCCGCTCCCATGGCGGAAGAGATGCCTTTGGTCCTTACCGTCGAGCCCCAGGCTCCGGCATGGGCGCAACATACCGTCCAATTCCTCCAAACAGGGGAGCTTCCTGAGGAGCAGGAAGAAGCAGAGAAAGTAGCCCGTCGGTCTGCCCTGTACCATTTCGTCGATGACGTCCTGTACCGGAGAAGGCCGAACAGTGTGAAACTCAAGTGCATCCCCCAGGAGGAAGGACTGGAGCTGTTGGCGGAGATACATGGAGGCATATGTGGCTCCCACACAGGGTCGAGGGCCCTTGCCGGGAAGGCGATCTAGCAAGGTTTCTTCTGGCCCACCGCCCTCCAGGATGCGACAGCACTAGTAACCAAGTGTGAAGCATGCCAGTTCCATTCAAAGAAGCTTCACCAACCAGCTCAAGCCCTTCAAACAATTCCTCTCTCCTGGCCATTCTCGGTCTAGGGGCTCGATATACTGGGCCCTTTCCCCCGCGCTGTCGGGGGCTTTGAGTACTTGTACGTTGCAATCGACGAGTTCATAAAGTGGCCGGAGGTGGAAGCAGTGAGGAAGGTGACTGCTCAGTCAGCCGTCAAGTTCTTCAAAGGACTGGTCTGCCGTTTTGGTGTGCCAAGCAGAGTCATCACCGACAACGGCACACAGTTCACAAGCCACACCTTCATGTAGTACATCCAAGACCTCGGCAGCAAGGTCTGTTTTGCTTCCGTGGCACACCCACGGAGCAATGGCCAAGCGGAGAGGGCAAATGCTGAAGTGTTGTGAGGCCTGAGAACGAAGACCTTTGACAAGCTGCATAAGAGTGGAAGTCATTGGATTGATGACTTGCCGGCGGTTCTTTGGTCGATCAGGACGATGCCAGCCACCGACCAGACACCTTTTGCCCTGATATACGGGGCAGAAGCAGTTCTCCCCATGGGACTCATATACGGGTCACCTCGAGTGCTCGCTTATGATGAGCTTGAGCAAGAGCCGTTGCGCCAAGATGATGCGACGCTCCTTGAGGAAGATCGTCTTCGGGCGGCTATGAGAGCAGCACACTACTAGCAAGCCTTGCACCGCTACCATAGCCGCAAGGTTCATGCCCGAAGCTTTGAGGAAGGCGACCTTGTTCTTTGGCGCATTCAGTCGGCCAAGAATTCCAACAAGTTGACGCCGAAGTGGGAAGGCCCTTATCGGGTAATGCGAGTCACCAGGCCTGGCGCAGTCCGCCTGTAGACCGAGGATGCCGTCCTAGTGAGCAACTCCTGGATCATCGAGCATCTTTGCAAGTTTTACCCATAAGGCGCGGCTTGCCGGGCCTCCTGGCAAGCCACCTTTTGTACAAGCTTTGCCTGCAAGGCATGTGACCCTTTGTACAAAGCCAGGCGCAGACCCTGAGCATAAATAAATGAAGCGTTGGTGCCCTAAGTCATAGCATGCATGCTAGGTCGAGTCTCTTCCTTGGTTAGGGTTGATAGTGCTCAGCAGCGACTAACCCCTAGCTTAGAGGTCGAGTACGCGTCTATCTGTTCCTCTTATGTCCTTTTTTGGTTCGCAGGGCACATGAGCACTTTTGCTGAGCTACTTGGAAGAAAGGAAACGGACCGGTGTCCCGACCCCGGCAGACCAGAGTTGCCGGGGCTACAAACTCGAGGATCCAACCGCGGCAAGATAAGACTGCCGGGGGCTGCAGATCCAGATAAGTATTTTTATCCCCTGTCATGCATTTCGAAACAGGACTGGGGCATGTGAAGCCTCGTTTTTGTCTCTAGGCTGCCGTGCTCCCTTTTTTTCCCTATACCTAAGGATTATTTCCTGGGTCCGGATTTGGTTGTCGCCGCGGTGGCAAGGAGGTAGAACGAGGAGCCTGAAGCCCACTTCATCCCTGCCTCCGCCGAGAGCGCGAGAACGGTTGAATGGAGTGGGGGGAACGACAAGGCCTGTTGCCGGGCAAAAAACGTTTATCCTAAACAATAACGAGGATTCGCTCCTTGTCGCGGGATTTACCCACGAACGAAAAGCCCGGCAAGCATCCCTTTTTCATTAAGAAAAAACATCCCATACAGGTACAGTTCGTACGAAATGAAAAACATGGACAAGGGGGATTACAAGCTTTAAATTTAACAAGGCCCACAGGCTTGCAGATTAAAAAAAGATATAAGGTGCCCGTGATCCCTTTCTTGTCCCTCTCCTGAGGAGGCAGGTCAAGGAGGCGAGAGGGCAAAAGGGGCGCCTAGGCGAGCTACGAGCAGCAGAAAGCACCAAGAGAACACCTCGGTGGCCGCCCACGGGCGGGCCGGTGATGACGGTGCCGGGAAGGAGCTGGAAGACGAGGCGGCAGGACCGGCAATACGCGATGAAGGCGTCGGTGCCCGCGTACTCCGAGTTGATGGCCTTGCCGCCCACCCTTTTCCTCTTCCACAACCTCCCGACGCCAGCCGCCCAAGGAGACGGCCCCGAGAAGTTCAAGGAGCTGGCCCCGCCCCCGGCAAAACCCTGCCGGAGGAGCAGCCAGGTGCAGATGCTGCTGCTGCCACACCCGCCCAGGCGCGGGGCGCCCGACGCCTAGTCGGACTCATCCCCGCTGTCCTCCTCGTCACTTTCGCTCGAGGAAGAGCTTCCATCGTTGGAATCTCCATCAGAGGAGCTCTCCACGCAGCATTTCAGGTGAGTTCCAAACTCTCCGAAGACCTTGTTGGAGAGCAGGCCGTCCTCCATTAAATTGAAGTAGAGGACGAGCCCCGCCATCAGGCTGTGGATGCGGGCAAACGTCTTCCATCCACGGCGGAGGTACATAACCCGAGGAGCAGGGAAGTCGACGTCAACCCGCGTGCCCCCGTTCCACAGCCCCTCAGGTGCAACCTGAGGCTCTGGGGCGGGTCACGCTCCATCGCCCGAGAAAACGGGGTAGGGAGACGAAGACGATGACGCGGAGGCCGGTGCAGTCTGATGAAGAACTTGCAAGGCTGGTCTTCAACGTGGCCCTCCATCGGGATGGGCATCGTTGGCAGGGGCAAGGACGGCGTACCACCCTGTCCTCCTCTTCCCCGAGCGCTACGGCCTCGCCCCCTCCCCCTTCCCCTCGCGGCCGGTTCCACCACCGCGGGCTCAAGAGGAGGAGGGACGCGTTGTCGAGCGACGACCCTCGCCGCCACCGTCGAGGAACCAGGATTCCCCTTCTCCATGGCGGGTGAGAGGAAGAAGCAGAAGCAGGAGGAGATAGAAGATGGAAGAATGCGGGATGCCATCCCCCCTTCCCCCTCTTTATAAAGGAACGGGGTTGGGGCTCGGCCGCCCCGCTCGGCCAATCCAGACACCGGAGGCGCAGGGAATCAGGACCGACCCGCTGCCCCAACCAGTGACGGCCCGGTTTCCCGCCTCCACCGTTTGCCACCCCGAGCGCATGAAAAACGCGTGGTATACGTGCAAAACCAAGGGGACGGGTGAGGCGACCTCTCCCCACCCCATGATCGTGGGGAGTGGACGCCTTCAAGACCGCCCCTCGGCCCCGCTCAGTAAATGAGCCACGCCTCCACGCCTCCCTCTTTTTACGAGGAGGGCGCGAGCCGCCTCTTTACTGTGATATGACGCATGCGTGTGGAAACCACCCCACGCATGCCGCCCAGGTCACGCACGCCCCTCCATGCCGCGCCGCGCGCGCGGGTCGTGGGTAGCGAAGCGCGCGAAGAGTCTTACCACGGTAAAAACCGCCCCACCTGCCCGCGCACCGTTTTGGGCCTGGCCCAACAACATGTCGCGCTTATGTGTGGCCCAGGCCTGGGGGCTCCTGTCAGTGTACAAAAATAGGGGCACGCTTTTGTACCCCTTTACCTGTGCACGGGCAGTCGAAGCCCCGCCCACGGCCGCACCAAGCAGAACAGGGGAGGTGAGCCAAGGTAAGACCAAAGCCCAAGACAATCAGAGCAACGCCAAGGCCAAGACCACAAAGACCACAGGGACGAAGCAGGTTCCCCCGGCAAGACCCTTGCCGCACGGCCTCAGCGGCCCCGGCAAGACACTTGCCGGGACAGCTCGCCCCACACCAACAGAGCGAGCCACCCTTGAGCCCACGGCCCCCAGCGCCATCATCAACGTGGGGCCAGGGCTCGGGAAGGCACCTCTGTGGTGGCATGCAGATCTTTGTGAAGACATATTCAAGATCAGATGAGGATTAGAAGACGACGATTCCCGGCAAGATCCCTGCCGAGGAAGGCCACCAGACCCCCGGCAAGGTCCTTGCCGGGGACGACAACACGCCACGTGTCACATCCCTAGTTCTGGTATGCTCAAGGCTAGCTAGTCATGTGTGCATCATGTTTAAATTCTATTTAAATTTGAAATGGGGAATTATGAAATCCTCAGAAATCATTTCTGGAAATGACCCAAATAAAAATTGCTCCAAAAAGGTCCAAGAAAATGTTCATGTTGCTCTTTGGAAATGTTGGACAGAGATGAAAATCAAACCAATATTTCCAGGACTTCATAAGTATTTATTTTTGGCCATTTGGAATTAATGCAATAATTATTTGCATTGGATATATATCTGTTATATATATAATATATGTCCAAAAATTGTGCCATTTGTTGAGGAGCTCTGGAATAATACCACTAGTTCCTACAAAAATTGGCATAAGAAAATAAAATGATTTAGTATTATTACTAAATCAAAACAAATGTCAGAAAATAGAAAAGAGAAGAAAAAAAGGGAAAAGCTTACCTGCACTTACCTCCCTGAGGCCTTGCCTGGCCCAATGGCCAACAGGCCGGCCCAGCCACCAACCGTCGTCCTCCTGGCGACGACAGAAGGCAGGGGCACGCGCCGGCGCGCGCGGCCACGCGTCTGGCCGGGGCCACGTCCCCGCCACCTCCTGCTTCTCCCCCTCGTCACCCTGGACGCCCCGGACGTCGTCACGACGCCCCACGCCGCTTTCGCTCTCGCTCCTGACCTCTCTCCCTCTCCCTCGCTCTCTCCCGCGAACCCCGAGCGTTGCCGTCGCCGCCGTTCGCCAACACCGCGGCCACCGGCCACCCCTCGCCCTGCCGCTGCGCCCAGGATCTCCGCCTCGTCGCTAGCTACCTCCTCACCGAGCCACGCAAGCCGGAGCGCCCCATGGAGCCGCCATCGCCATCGTCTTCCTCCTCAGACGCCGCCGACCGCCGACTCCGATTCGCCATCTTCAGCGCCTCCCCCGAGCCACTGAGCACGCCCGCCGAACCCCCGTGAGCTCTCCTCCATTTCCCCCTCCTCCCCGTGCTAGTTTGCCCCGCCTAGCTAGCTCAGCTGCCGCGCCCGAGACCTCATCGCCGCCGGCCATGGCGCCACCGTAGCCAGAGTCCAAGCCAGCCGCTCCCGCGCGCGTCACCGTGCTCCTGGTGACGCCAGGAGGCCGTAGATGCCCTCCGCAGCCCCAGCCATGCCCCGTATCCTGCTCCCGCTCGGAGCCAAGCTCCGGCCGCCGCCGCGAGCTGCGCTCCGGCGAGCCCCGGCCACCCTTTCTCCTCCTACCCGCTCCGCTGGATGCGGGAGAGCACGGGCTTCGTCCCGGTGCCCTTAGCTGCCGCCCCCGTGGCCTGAAACGCGGACGCCGCCGCGTCCTGTGGTCGCCGCCGACGACCTCGCCGGCCTGACGGGTGGGCCCCGTCGCCCAGGTGATTAGCTTAGTGCTAATCACCGCCTAATTAACCACTGACACTGACCAGTGGGCCCCGTGCCCCCTAATCCTTTTAATTAAGCAAATAACCCCCTGTTTAACCCCGTGTCACTGACGCGTGGACCCCACACGTCAGGTTTGACCTGGTCAGCGCCGTTGACCGCTGACGCAGTGCTGACGTCATGCTGACGCAATTATTTATTTTCTGGAATTATTTTAAAACAGGAAATTCCAGAAAATATTCAAAACTTCAAAATTTCATATCAATTCAACCGTAGCTCAGATTGAAATGATTTATATATGAAAAATTATCAGAAAAATGCAATCTATCCATCTGTACCAGTTTCATGCATGACAAACCAAGTTATACCTGCTGTATAAGTGAAACACTAAAATGGCTTATATAAAGAGCTTAACTTGAAGATGCATGGTTCAAATGGACTTCACTCAATTTGAAATGCTAGTTGCATTAGCTCGAACAGCATCACATATTCATGCCATGATCATGCATCATATTGTTGCATATGCTTGTATTCTGATTGCCGACACCGTTCCTTCTCGATAGGTCCTGCTCCGGAGACCGTTCCAGAGTACCTGTCTGAGGAGCAGTGCCTTCCTTGTTGATCTACCAGGCAAGCAAACCCCCTTGTTCATTCCGATATGATCCCACTCTCGCTCCTGCTCTCTTTTATTGCATTAGGACAACAACGAAACAATTGCTACTTTATGCTGCGGTAGTTGAACCCATTCCCCTGCATGACCTGTCATTGCCACAGTAAATAGTTGAAACCCACTAGCATGTGTAGGAGTTGGTTGAGCCATGTTGTGTTCCTACCATGCCATGCCTGCTATTGCTTAGAGTTGTGTCAGGTCTGATTCATTGGGAATGGATTGGAGTGATATGTTATGTTCTGATGCTGGGGGTTAAGCGTGTGAACACGATTTGGTAAAGGTAGCGGTGAGAGGCCATGTAGGAGTACATGGTGGGTTGTCTCACTGGAACCGTCCTTAAGCACTGAGTTCTGTGTATGTTGTCCAATGCTTCCGCTTCCGCTTGTTGCTTGTATGCTCTGAATGATGGGTCATGTGACCCTTGCTTGTATTTAACGCTATGTGGCTCTTTTGGGCCTTTGTCTATATAAGTTTGCGTTATGTTGTGATGCCATGTTGTACAGCACATACTTGCATGTTATGCGTACGTGTGACGTGTATTGCTATGTGTGGGATCCGACAATCTAGTTGTTTATCCTTGGCAGCCTATCATATGGGGAAATGTAGTCTAGTGCCTTCTGAGCGATAGTAGTCCGCTACAGCCCGGTTCACCGGAGTCCTGCTAGCCCAGCACTACTGCTCGGAACACTTGACTGGCCGGCATGTGTTTCACTTCGTTCCTATGTCCGTCCCTTCGGGGAAATGTCACGCGGTGTTATCCGGAGTCCTGCCTAGCCTGCTACAGCCCGGGTTACCGGAGTCCTGTTAGCCCAGTGCTACAGCCCGGATTTATACGTTGTTGACTGACATGCTCGATGTGATTCATGTATGCCTGTCCTCATGAGTTAGTGCCGCCTGGGGTTCACGACTAGCCATGTCGGCTCGGGTTCTTTGTCATATGGATGCTAGCGACACTATCATATACGTGAGCCAAAAGGCGCAAATGGTCCCGGGCCAGGTAAGGTGGCACCCGTGGGAATACCGTGCGTGAGGCCGCAAAGTGATATGATGTGTTACATGCTAGATCGGTGTGACTTAGGATCGGGGTCCCGACAGCTTTGGTATCAGAGCCTGACTGCCTGTAGGATTTCCAAGCCAACCTGGTCGAAGTTGAGTCTAGAAATTCTTTAGTTATGTAAGGGAATTGATTGTGGAAGGGAACGTAAGGCTTTTTTTACTCCTTATATCTCATGCCCTTCTGATCTGAGTCATCCTATCTTTCCTACGGGGTTAAGGAACTAGGCTATCTCTTCTGTCTATCAGGATCACGTGTTACTAATCCGTAGTCTCTTAGGATTGGTTGATCAGAGTCATATCCAGTTTTCTAGTACTTCCGGTGTAGCCTGTTTAGTAATATCTCAGAACCTTGAGTGATGATGTTGAGTATGGTGCTACCCCGTCTTTTGCAGAATGTCTCATTTTGAGCATTTTACTGCCGTTATGCTACCGGAATTGTCCTAGGAGTTTGAGAGATACTAAATTTCTTTGTGCTACCTGTTGCATCCTATAGTTGTTGTTGACCTCGTCCTTGGTTCCGCTTCTCAGGATGTCGTCAGTTAACCGAAGTTTTGTTGCTCATAGCCGGAACTACGGAGATGGTAGGGATGAGGAGGATCCTCCCGACCAGTCTTCGTTGACAGAGTTCATGTTAGAGATGGAGAGGAACAAGCGTGAGTCTAACCGCTTCTTGGCACGTATCGAGGAGAACACCGCACATCAATGCAAAGAGTCAGCGACCATCTATGATTTCATTCGTCTAAAACCACCCACCTTCCATCATTCCATTGAGCCACTCGATGCAGATGACTGGCTCCGTAGTATTACTCACAAGCTCCGTTCTGCGAACGTAGCTGAAGGTGACAAGGTCATCTATGCTGCATATCACCTGGAAGGTCCTGCTAGTCTTTGGTGGCAGAACCATGAGGTTATGCTTCCAGCTGGCCAGATACCTACCTGGAAGGATTTCACTGAGGCTTTTCGCGAGCATCACATTCCTGAAGCCCTCATCGATCGCAAGAGAGAAGAGTTCTGTAGTTTCACCCAGGGTAAGATGGCTGTTGATGCTTACAGTAGAGAGTTTGAGAACCTCGCCCGCTATGCTACAGAAGAAGTGTCCACGGATGCAAAGAAGCAGGCTAGGTTCCGGAAGGGTCTGAACCCCAAGTTGCGTCGTGATCTTCACTTGCACCATTGCAATACATTCCAGGCTCTTGTGAACAAGGCCATTAACGCAGAGACAGCTCAACTCACCTACAAGGAGTCTCGCAAGCACACCCGTGATTTGGTTTCTTCCTCCGGTTCTAGTTCTCAGAAGCGCCAGATTTGGATTCCGAACTCCGCTCTTCCACCCGGTTATTCACCGAGGCCATCTTGTGTGGCGCCTCACCCAGTTCAGCCATTTGCACCACCCAAGCCTATTGGCAGACCGCTTGTCAATGCGGGTCCACGTCCATCTTCAGGGACCTGCTTCACATGCGGAGAGCCAGGACACTATGCACGTGACTGCTCTCAAGCCAGCTATGCTCCACCCCCGCCCGAGAAGTCTGTTGGCCGCGGTAAGCCATCATGCAAGACGATCAGTGTCAAGACAGCTCCCACTGAACATGGACGTGTGCATCACGTCTCAACCAAAGACGCTCATGATGATCCAGATGTCGTTCTTGGTACACTCCTTGTCAACTGTCATCCAGCTTCGGTTCTTTTCGATACCGGAGCATCTCATTCCTTCATCTCTGAGGGCTATGCTCGTTTGCACGACATGTCATTTTGTGATATGCCAACTCCACTTGAAATCCAAACTCCAGGGTCTAGATGGCAAACAACCAGAATAAGCCATGGTAATGAAATCCTTGTCGATAGACTTGTATTCCTTGCATCACTTATAGCCCTCGAGTCTACAGATATTAACATCATCTTGGGTATGGACTGGATGAAAGCTCATTATGCCAAGATTGATTGTTATACCAGGTCTGTTCAACTTACACACCCATCTGGAAAGATAGTCACTGTCTCTACTAGAGTTGCAAAGCATCAACTCTATTCTCTTAATGCCATCCCCCTCCCAGACCTTGAAGATATCCCGGTAGTCCGTGACTTTCCGGATGTCTTTCCAGAAGAACTGCCAGGTGTTCCACCTGACAGAGATGTAGAGTTCGTCATAGACCTTATCCCAGGAACTGCTCCAATTTCTAGGAGACCTTACAAGATGGCACCCTTAGAACTAGCCGAGCTTAAGAAACAACTCGATGAGTCCTTGCAAAAGGGTTTCATTCGTCCTAGTTCTTCTCCCTGGGCTTGCCCCATTCTCTTCGTCAAGAAGAAGGATGGTACGGACCGGATGGTTGTAGATTATCGTCCCATTAATTTGGTCACGATAAAGAACAAGTATCCGCTCCCCAGGATCAACGACCTGTATGATCAACTCGCTGGATCCTCAGTCTTTTCTAAGATGGATTTGAGGTTAGGTTACCACCAAATCAAGATTAGAAACGGGTACATACCTAAGACGGCTTTTGTCACTCGTTATGGCCAGTACGAGTACACCGTCATGTCCTTTGGTCTAACCAATGCTCCAGCTACTTTCTCCCGCTTGATGAACTCGATCTTCATGGAGTACTTAGATAAGTTCGTCATGGTTTACCTCGATTATATTCTTATTTACTCGAAGAACGAGGAAGAGCATGCCGAACATCTTAGACTTGTGTTAGAAAAACTCAGAGAGCACCGCCTTTATGCCAAGTTCTCCAAGTGTGAATTTTGGTTGCCAGAAGTGACCTACCTAGGCCACGTGATCTCTGGTAAGGGCATTGCTGTCAATCCCAAGAAAGTTCAAGCCGTTCTTGATTGGACTCCACCCGAAACAGTTAAACAAGTTAGGAGTTTCCTTGGACTAGCCAGTTATTGTCGCCGCTTCGTTGAAAACTTCTCCAAAGTGGCCAAACCCCTCACGGAACTTCTCAAGAAAGATAAAAAGTTTGAGTGGTCCCCACAGTGTGAGTACAATTTTCAGGAACTGAAAAGACGCCTGACTTCTGCTCCCATACTTGTGCCACCGGATTTCACTAAAGACTTTGTTATCTACTGCGATGCCTCACGACAGGGACTAGGTTGCATTCTTATGCAGGATCGTCATGTGATTGCCTATGCATCTCGACAGTTGCATCCACATGAGGAGAATTATCCTACACATGATCTAGAGCTTGCAGCCGTAGTCTATGCACTTAAGACCTGGCGACATTACCTTCTTGGTAAACGTTGCGAGATTTACACCGATCACCAGAGTCTCAAGTATATCTTCACCCAACCAGATTTGAACCTTAGGCAAAGACGTTGGTTGGAGTTGATCTCAGATTACGACTTAGGGATTACCTACACCCCAGGCAAGGGCAATGTCATGGCTGATGCGCTAAGTCGTAAGTCCTATTGCAACAATCTTATGTTGCAGCAGGGCCAACCACTTCTCCATGAGGAATTTTGTAAGCTTAACCTTCACATTGCTCCCCATGGATTCCTTTCTACCTTGGTGGCGAAGCCTACTCTTGTGGATCATATCATAGAAGTCCAGAAGCATGATACGGGAATCTCCCGAATCAAGAGAAATATCTCCAAGAGAGTAGCTGGTTGTTTCTCGATGGATGAACGAGGTGTTGTTTACTTTGGGAACCGCTTGGTGGTTCCCAAGAGTCAGCAGATGCAGCAATTGGTCCTTAAGGAGGCGCATGAATCTCCTCTCACGATTCATCCCGGTAGTACTAAGATGTATCAGGACCTACGCCAGAGGTTCTGGTGGACTAGGATGAAGAGAGGAATCGCCGACTTCGTTGCTAACTGTGATGTTTGTCGTCGCGTTAAGGCGGAACATCAGAGGCCTGCTGGCACCCTTCAGCCTTTAGCTATTCCTGTGTGGAAATGGGATAAAGTTGGTATGGACTTCATCACCAGCTTTCCCAGGACCAAGAAAGGGAATAATGCTATCTTCGTAGTCATTGATCGTCTTTCCAAAGTGGCTCACTTCCTACCTGTTCGAGAGAGTATCACTGCTAGTCAGCTCGCTGACTTATATATTTCTCGAATAGTGTCACTTCATGGTGTTCCACTAGAGATCAATTCAGACCGTGGTAGTCTTTTCACTTCTCATTTCTGGGAGAGTTTCCAAACTGCCATGGGCACCCATCTTTCCTTCAGTACCGCTTTCCACCCTCAATCAAGTGGTCAGGTGGAAAGGGTCAACCAAATCCTCAAAGACATGCTTAGAGCTTGCGTTATCTCATTCGGTATGGATTGGGAGAAGTGCCTTCCTTTCGCCGAGTTTGCTTATAACAATAGCTACCAATCCAGTCTCAAGAAAGCTCCTTTTGAGATTCTCTATGGACGAAGATGTCGAACACCTTTGAACTGGTCAGAAACCGGTGAAAGGCAATTCTTTGGACCGGACATGATCCAGGAGGTAGAAGAGCAAGTTTGCATCATTCGTGAGAATTTGAAAACAGCCCAATCTCGTCAAAAGAGCCAGTATGACCGTCATCATAAGGAAGTGGCTTATGAAGTTGGCGACAAGGCTTACCTTCGGGTTACTCGCTTGAAGGGTACCCATCGTTTCGGTAAGGGCAAGTTGGCTCCTCGTTATATTGGTCCCTTTCTCATTCTCGCTAAACGAGGAGAGGTTGCCTACCAGTTGGAACTACCGCCACACCTTTCTCGAGTTCATGATGTCTTCCACGTCTCTCAACTCAGGCGTTGCTTCTCGGATCCCATCCGCGGAGTGGACCACGAAACGCTTGATCTCCAAGATAACCTCACATACCGAGAGTACCCGGTTCGCATTCTTGATCAAGCAGAGCGTGTCACTCGACGTCAGAACATCAAGTTTCTCAAAGTTCAGTGGTCTCATCATTCCGAGAGAGAAGCTACCTGGGAGCGTGAAGATCGTCTTCGACTGGAGTACCCCACCTTTTTTCATCGACCCCTGAATCTCGGGACGAGATTCTCTCAAGTGGGGGCGAGTTGTCACATCCCTAGTTCTGGTATGCTCAAGGCTAGCTAGTCATGTGTGCATCATGTTTAAATTCTATTTAAATTTGAAATGGGGAATTATGAAATCCTTAGAAATCATTTCTGGAAATGACCCAAATAAAAATTGCTCCAAAAAGGTCCAAGAAAATGTTCATGTTGCTCTTTGGAAATGTTGGACAGAGATGAAAATCAAACCAATATTTCCAGGACTTCATAAGTATTTATTTTTGGCCATTTGGAATTAATGCAATAATTATTTGCACTGGATATATATCTGTTATATATATAATATATGTCCAAAAATTGTGCCATTTGTTGAGGAGCTCTGGAATAATACCACTAGTTCCTACAAAAATTGGCATAAGAAAATAAAATGATTTAGTATTATTAATAAATTAAAACAAATGTCAGAAAATAGAAAAGAGAAGAAAAAAAGGGGAAAAGCTTACCTGCACTTACCTCCCTGAGGCCTGGCCTGGCCCAGTGGCCAACAGGCCGGCCCAGCCGCCAACCGTCGTCCTCCTGGCGACGACAGAAGGCAGGGGCACGCACCGGCGCGCGCGGCCACGCGTCCGGCCGGGGCCACGTCCCCGCCACCTCCTGCTTCTCCCCCTCGTTGCCCTGGACGCCCCGGACGTCGCCACGACGCCCCGCGCAGCTTTCGCTCTCGCCCCTGACCTCTCTCCCTCTCCCTCGCTCTCTCCCGCGAACCCCGAGCGTTGCCGTCGTCGCCGTTCGCCAACACCGCGGCCACCGGCCACCCCTCGCCCTGCCGCTGCGCCCAGGAGCTCCGCCTCGTCGCTAGCTACCTCCTCGCCGAGCCACGCAAGACGGAGCGCCCCGTGGAGCCGCCATCGCCATCGTCTTCCTCCTCGGACGCCGCCGACCGCCGACTCCGATTCGCCGTCTTCAGCGCCTCCCCCGAGCCACTGAGCACGCCCGCCGAACCCCCGTGAGCTCTCCTCCATTTCCCCCTCCTCCCCGTGCTAGTTTTCCCCGCCTAGCTAGCTCAGCTGCCGCGCCCAAGACCTCATCGCCGCCGGCCATGGCGCCACCGTAGCCAGAGTCCAAGCCAGCCGCTCCCGCGCGCGTCACCGTGCTCCTGGTGACGCCAGGAGGCCGTAGATGCCCTCCGTAGCCCCAGCCATGCCCCGTAGCCCGCTCCCGCTCGGAGCTGAGCTCCGGCCGCCGCCGCAAGCTGCGCTCCGGCGAGCTCCGGCCACCCTTTCTCCTCCTACCCGCTCTGCTGGATGCGGGAGAGCACGGGCTTCGTCCCGGTGCCCTTAGCTGCCGCCCCCGTGGCCTGAAACGCGGACGCCGCCGCGTCCTGTGGTCGCCGCCGACGACCTCGCCGGCCTGACGGGTGGGCCCCGTCGCCCAGGTGATTAGCTTAGTGCTAATCACCGCCTAATTAACCACTGACACTGACCAGTGGGCCCTGTGCCCCCTAATCCTTTTAATTAAGCAAATAACCCCCTGTTTAACCCCGTGTCACTGACGTGTGGACCCCACACGTCAGGTTTGACCTGGTCAGAGCCGTTGACCGCTGACGCAGTGCTGACGTCATGCTGACGCAATTATTTATTTTCTGGAATTATTTTAAAACAGGAAATTCCAGAAAATATTCAAAACTTCAAAATTTCATATCAATTCAACCGTAGCTCAGATTGAAATGATTTATATATGAAAAATTATCAGAAAAATGCAATCTATCCATCTGTACCAGTTTCATGCATGACAAACCAAGTTATACCTGCTGTATAAGTGAAACACTAAAATGGCTTATATAAAGAGCTTAACTTGAAGATGCATGGTTCAAATGGACTTCACTCAATTTGAAATGCTAGTTGCATTAGCTCGAACAGCATCACATATTCATGCCATGACCATGCATCATATTGTTGCATATATGCTTGTATTCTGATTGCCGACACCGTTCCTTCTCGATAGGTCCTGCTCCGGAGACCGTTCCAGAGTACCTGTCTGAGGAGCAGTGCCTTCCTTGTTGATCTACCAGGCAAGCAAACCCCCTTGTTCATTCCGATATGATCCCACTCTCGCTCCTGCTCTCTTTTATTGAATTAGGACAACAATGAAACAACTGCTACTTTATGCTGCGGTAGTTGAACCCATTCCTCTGCATGACCTGTCGTTGCCACAGTAAATAGTTGAAACCCACTAGCATGTGTAGGAGTTGGTTGAGCCATGTTGTGTTCCTACCATGCCATGCCTGCTATTGCTTAGAGTTGTGTCAGGTCTGATTCATTGGGAATGGATTGGAGTGATATGTTATGTTCTGATGCTGGGGGTTAAGCGTGTGAACATGATTTGGTAAAGGTAGCGGTGAGAGGCCATGTAGGAGTACATGGTGGGTTGTCTCACTGGAACCGTCCTTAAGCACTGAGTTCTGTGTATGTTGTCCAATGATTAGCTACTACCACACATTGGGTTCCGGTAACTCGGCCCCTCTCGACTTATTAACCAACTTGATCTCTGTCCAGGAGTTGCAAATAGTTTCTGGTGTTTGTAGGTAGTGTTAGTAGTCTACCAAGTGGCACCCGGCCAGGTGGGCTTGGGACAGACTAGGCACACGTGGCCGGTGTACCGAGTGGCACCCGGATGGTGGGCTCGGGAACCCTGTGCACATCGTTTGGGGCCGTGAGCGACACCCCGGCCGGATCTCCTTGCGGATGGAACCCGAATAGGCGATAAACCTGGACTAGAGTCTTGTGTGGTTAGTCAGGTCGTGGCCGACACCCTCGCCAGGCTTCCGCTTGAAGGTTGCCGAGATACATGACATGTACATGGTGATAAGTGGTGAGAGCGTGTGTGAAGAAGTACACCCCTGCAGGGTTATCATGATTTATTCGAATAGCCGTGTCCTCGGTTATGGACTTCTTGGATGCTTACGTGGTACATAGACAACTTGAAGTGGATACTCTAAAATGCTCAAGATAAGTGTGAGTGCTATGGATGGCCTTCTCGTAGTGAGACGGGGATGAATCCATAGTGGTGTATTGATGTGGTGATTAGTGGACTCGTGTGCGCCATTTCAAAAGAGTTACCAGCAGTCGTAGAACAGGATAGCCACAGAGTCAAAGCTGGCTTGCTGCAACTAAACCCCACATCACCTCTTTGATACTAATGCATGTATGATAGGATCTGATGTAAGTCTTGCTGAGTACCTCTGTACTCACGTTTGCTTTATTTATGTTTTGCAGCGGAGACTTCGGTCTTTCTAGTAATTCCGCTTGGACTTCGACGAGTAGCTTGCTACCTCAGCTACGATCTTGTACCCTTGGGAGGGTCTTGTAGATAGTCAGGCTTCTCAGCCTTTTATTTTGTAGTTGTCTGTACTCAGACATGTAATGCTTCCGCTTGTTGCTTGTATGCTCTGAATGATGGGTCATGTGACCCTTGCTTGTATTTAACGCTATGTGGCTCTTTTGGGCCTTTGTCTATATAAGTTTGCGTTATGTTGTGATGCCATGTTGTACAGCACATACTTGCATGTTATGCGTACGTGTGACGTGTATTGCTATGTGTGGGATCCGACAATCTAGTTGTTTATCCTTGGCAGCCTATCATATGGGGAAATGTAGTCTAGTGCCTTCTGAGCGATAGTAGTCCGCTATAGCCCGGTGCACCGGAGTCCTGCTAGCCCAGCACTACTGCTCGGAACACTTGACTGGCCAGCATGTGTTTCACTTCGTTCCTATGTCTGTCCCTTCGGGGAAATGTCACGCGGTGTTATCCGGAGTCCTGCCTAGCCTGCTACAGCCCGGGTTACCGGAGTCCTGTTAGCCCAGTGCTACAGCCCGGATTTATACGTTGTTGACCGACATGCTCGATGTGATTCATGTATGCCTGTCCTCATGAGTTAGTGCCGCCTGGGGTTCACGAGTAGCCATGTCGGCCCGGGTTCTTTGTCATATGGATGCTAGCGACACTATCATATACGTGAGCCAAAAGGCGCAAACGGTCCCGGGCCAGGTAAGGTGGCACCCGTGGGAATACCGTGCGTGAGGCCACAAAGTGATATGATGTGTTACATGCTAGATCGGTGTGACTTAGGATCGGGGTCCTTGGCGTCGAAGTCACCATTTATTTGGGATATCGCGAGGTTTGAGTCCCTGCGTACTTCCAGGCGTTGAATGCCCATGGATACTGCCATCCGGAGACCATGTAGAAGGGCCTCGTATTCGGCTGCATTGTTGGAGTCCGTGTATATAATTTGGAGTACATATTGGACTGTGTCTCCTGTAGGGGACGTCAAAATGACGCGAGCCCCCAGTCCGGCCAACATTTTGGAGCCGTCGAAATGCATGATCCAGTTTGAATATGTGCCGTACTCTTTAGGTAGTTCGGCCTCTGTCCATTCGGCGACGAAGTCGGCTAGGACTTGCGATTTAATGGCTCGCCGTGGTTTGTAGGTTATGTCGAACGGGAGGAGCTCTATGGCCCATTTTGCTATTCGGCCCGTTGCATCGCGGTTGTTGATAATATCATTGAGTGGTACTTCCGAGGCCACTGTTATAGAACACTCTTGAAAGTAGTGTCGTAGCTTCCGGGATGCCATAAACACCGCGTATGCAATATTTTGGTAATGCGGGTACCGTGATTTGCATGGTGTGAGGACAGTGGACACGTAGTAAACCGGCCTTTGAAGGGGGAGTTTGTGTCCGTCCGTTGCCCGCTCGACGACAAGTACTGCGATAACAACTTGATGAGTTGCGGCAATGTACAATAGCATGGGTTTGCCAGTGTTCGGCGTGGCCAGGACTGGGTTTGTTGCCAAGATGGCCTTTATTTCCTCGAGTCCGGCCGTGGCAGCGTCTGTCCACTTGAAGTGTTCAGTGCGCCTGAGGAGGCGGTAAAGGGGCAATGCCTTTTCTCCCAGGCGGGAGATAAAGCGGCTTAAAGCCGCCACACATCCGGTGAGTTTCAGTATTTGTTTGAGGTCTTTTTGGACATCCAATTGTGACAAAGCTCGGATTTTAGCTGGATTTGCCTCAATTCCTCTACCGGATACAATGAAGCCCAGGAGCTTTCCGGCTGGAACGCCGAAAACGCATTTTTCCGGATTGAGCTTAATGTCGTATTTTCGGAGGTTGTCGAATGTAAGCCTCAAGTCGTCTACTAGAGATTCGACATGTCTTGATTTAACGACCACATCATCTACATAGGCCTCCACTGTTTTGCCGATCTAGTTTGCCAGGCATGTTTGAATCATGCGCTGATATGTTGCGCCGGCGTTTTTTAGCCCAAAGGGCGTTGTGTTGAAGCAGAATGGGCCGTATGGTGTGATGAATGCTGTTGCGGCTTGGTCTGATTCTGCCATCTTGATTTGATGGTAACCGGAGTATGTGTCGAGGAAGCATAGCGAATCGTGTCCTGCATTGGCATCGATGATTTGATCTATTCGAGGGAGGGGGAAAGGATCCTTTGGGAAAGCCTTATTAAGGTCTTTGAAATCGACACACAGGCGCCAGGATTTATCCTTCTTTGGTACCATCACCAGGTTTGCTAGCCAGTCCGGGTGTTTTATGTCTCTAATGAATCCGGCCTCCAATAACTTGGCTAGCTCCTCTCCCATAGCCTGTCTCTTTGGTTCGGAGAAACGCCGAAGGGCTTGTTTGACAGGTTTGAATCCTTTCTGGATATTTAGGCTGTGTTCGGCCAACCTGCGTGGGATTCCTGGCATGTCTGAAGGGTGCCAAGCGAAAATGTCCCAGTTCTCTCGTAGGAACTCTCGCAGTGCGGCGCCTACATCAGGGTTCAGTCTTGCCCCGATGGAGGCTGTTTTATTGGGGTCCGTTGGGTGGACCTGGAATTTGACTATTTCGTCCGCTGGTTTGAAGGATGTGGATTTGGATCTCTTATCGAGTATCACATCATCCCTATTGACCGTGGATCGCAGCGCAGTCAGTTCTTCGGCCGCTAAGGTTTCGGATAGTGCCTCGAGGGCCAATGCGGCTGTCTTGTTCTCGGCGCGGAGTGCTATGTCCGGATCACTAGCGAGAGTGATAATTCCGTTTGGTCCAGGCATCTTAAGCTTCATGTACCCGTAATGGGGTATAGCTTGGAAAACTGTGAAAGCCTCCCGTCCTAGTATAGCGTGATATCCGCTTTTGAACGGGGCCACCTGGAACGTGATCTGTTCGGACCTGTAATTATCCAGCGTGCCGAATACCACATCTAGTTTGATCTTTCCGGTGCAGCGCGCTTCCTGACTGGGGATTATTCCTCTAAAGGTTGTGCTGCTTCGCTCAATGCGGTTCCAGTCTATTTCCATCTTTTCGAGGGTTTCCTCGTAAATGAGGTTCAACCCGCTGCCTCCGTCCATGAGTACCTTTGCGAGGCGACAGCTGTCCACTATGGGACTGAGGACCAATGCGGCTGGTGCTCTGGCTGTTCGAAATTTAGGTTCGTCACTCGCGTTGAAGGTGATAGCAGTATTACTCCATGGGTTTATTGTCGCTACTTGATAGACTTCAGTGAGGCTGCGGAGTGTTCTTTTTCGCATGTTATTTGATGCGAAAGTCTCAAAGACTGTGAGAACGGAACTGAAATTCTCGGGCTGGTTTCCTTCGACCTCTGAAATTAGGAGGTCCTCGCCAATTTTGGCCACCTGCCGGAGTATCCAACATGCCTTGAGGCTGTGAGTTGGGGTGGCGTCCTCTGCACTATGAATCTTGCAGGGTCCATCTAGCCACTTTTCCAGTACGGTTCCATGCCCTCTAAAGGGTTTTGATTTTTTGGTATTTAGTCCGGGCGCCTTACTGTGGTGCGCCCTCTTAATTCGGACGGGATTGCTATTCAAGGCCGGATTATCCCAAAATTTTATTTCGGTTTTCCAAGCACTTTCCATCGCACAGAATTTTTGTACTATGGACGCCAAGTCAGCAAATCGTGTAATATTACGACGACTTACGGCGTTGAGTATTCCCTTGTCTGTGCAGTTACTGCAAAAGATTGAAATTGCGTCTCCCTCGCGGCAGTCCTTTATCCTGTTCATAACCAGGAGGAATCTAGCCCAGTAATGATGTACTGTTTCTTCGGGCATTTGCCTGATTTGGGAAAGATCGCTTAAGATCGGGCGGGCGGGATTCGTTGAATCTGAGACTTCGCCCAGTTTGCTGTTCGGAGGCCGAAGAACTTCCGGATTCTGAGATTCGGAGTCTTGGATGTTATCCGATTTGCCTGATTTTAAGCTCAGGTCTTGGATTGTATCCTCCCCTCCGCAGATATCCGGCATGGAGGGTTCAGGAATTCGGACGTAGCTAGTCCTTAAGATAGATGAAGGGTCGCCGTATTGTGCCTCCACCACAGCAACGTGGTGGGTGACTTGGGGAGAGTTAATTTCTCTTAGATCGGGTTTAAGCCCAACCTGGTCGTAATTTGTAGCGACACCTAGTGCGGCGATGCAATCCAGGAGCTCGTTTAAAGAAGAGAGCTCCATCGGATCCAATTGCTCGGCGAGTTCTGAGCCGACGTGGAGGTTGCTTTCGATGACCCGGGAGGTCACCGTCGGCACAACAGCCGAACAGGAGGTTGCGAGAAAACCACCTAGCCAGAGAGTTTGGTCGACAGCCAAGGCTCCTTTTGTAATGGCGCCGTCTTTAAAGACGGGAAGAGGCATCCTTCCTGATCGCGACGGCACAGAGGAACTCTCAATGAAAGCACCAATGTCGGTGTCAAAACCGGCGGATCTCGGGTAGGGGGTCCCGAACTGTGCGTCAAGATCGGATGGTAACAGGAGACAAGGGACACTTTATTTTACCCAGGTTCGGGCCCTCTCGATGGAGGTAAAACCCTACTCCTGCTAGATTAATATTGATGATATGGGTAGTACAAGAGTAGATCTACCACGAGATCAAGGAGGCTAAACCCTAGAAGCTAGCCTATGGTATGATTGTGTATGATGATGGTTGTCCTACGGACTACAACCCTCCGGTTTATATAGACACCGGATAGGGTTAGGGTTACACAGAGTCGGTTACAATGGTAGGAGATCTTGAATATCCGCACGCCTAGCTTGCCTTCCACGCCAAGAAAAGATCCTTCCGGACACGGGACGGAGTCTTCAATCTTGTATCTTCATAGTCCTGGAGTCCGGCTGAAGGTATAGTCCGACTATCCGAACACCCCCTAATCCAGGACTCCCTCAAAGACCCTTGCCGGGCCACCCGGCAAGGCCCTCGCCAAGGACGCCAGCGGGGCCACCGCCAAACCCGCGCCAAACAAGCTTCCACCACCGTTCACACGCAGCTGCCAGCCCAACCAGCTGGGCGGGCACCTGCGTGGCAACATGCAGCTCCTAGGCCAACTCATCGAGCGCGTGCGTGGCTGTATGCAGGTCTTCATGAAGGCTCCGCCACCGCGCCACCTCAGCTGCCTGGCTGCCTACATGGCACCACGCACCTCACTGGCCAGGGCGCGTGTCAAGGCGAGGAGGAGCGGCGATGGACGGGACGGGCCTCGCCCCCGTCCCCAATAAAACAAGTGGACACCTAAGCTACGCATTAAATGCATCTTGTCCTGTAATACGAGTGATAAGCTCAGGGCACTATACGCCTTTCCACCTCCTGTGTGTCACTGTGGCAGCCCCTTTCAACTATAAAAGGAGGCCCATGGCATACTTGAGAGGGATTCGGCTCTTTCGAACCAGGCACTGACCACAGCTTGTTCGAGAGCTCAAGAACTCTCAGAAATACACCCACCAAAGCAGGTCTAGGTTTTTACGCATCCTCGCAGCCCGAACCTGGGTAAACGATCCTTGTCCTGTCTACTAGCCCTGCTGTCCTCGCAACCCTGTGCCCCGGCAACCGTAGCAGGGATTCTTGTGATCCCATAGGTGTCGTTCCACACCGACACCGACAATGAAATGTTGACATGTCGGATGGCCCAATATAGTCCCATATAGGTTTAAAAGCCGGCCCAGGAATAGGCCCACAAGATTTTGTCAGATCTAATGGGCCAACCCATTAATAGCCTAACATTTTCTGGACCAAATTATAGCCCACATCAGATATGGGCCGTTAAATAACTGCAATATTGTGGGCCAGTTTGCGGCCCATATCAGATCCGGCTCGTTAACAGTCTGCAATAGTCTGGGACAAATTACGGTCCATACCTGATCTGGCCCATTAACTGACTTTCATTTCTTGGTCCAAATTACGGGCCATAACAGATACGACCTTTTTAACAGCTACTGCGCCATTGGGCCCATTGGTGGCCTGATTTGCTCTTCGGCCTCTTAATGGCCCGTTTAACAGTTTGGTTCGATATTAGTTTCGGCCTGTCAGCGACCCTGTCTACATATGGGCCTCTTTCGGCCTGGTTTCACTTTCGGCCGTTTAAAGGCCCGAGCTGCACCTAGGCCTAATTATTGTCCGTAGTTACTTTCGGCCTCTTAACGACCCGTAGTCTTCGTGGATACATTCTAGCCCAAACTGCCTATCGGCCCATTAAAGGCCCTTGAGAGTGTTGGGCCTAATTTAGGCCCGTTATATATCCGACCTGCTTCCCGCCTGTCATGTAATTGGGTCAGGCAAGGCCCAAAAACATTTCACCCTGTTAATGCCCCCTCACCCGAATGGGCCAATAATGGGCCGATTTATATTACAACGCGTTGTCGGCCCGTGATTTGTTCGCCACAATTAAGGCTGAATCTAGTTTTCAATCTGTTAAAAGCCTATTTAATTTTCTGGCCCAATTAAGGCAAGCGGTTTACTCGGCCTTTTAAAGGCCCGAAACTAATAGTGGGCCAGATTAAAACTAGACCTAACTAATGGCCTAAGATGATTGTAGGCCCACTGTTTGGCCCGTACTAGCGATTGGCGATCGACCAGTTTTAGTACAGAAATTATTATTTTATAAACCTAACCTATTGGCTCATTGCGCACTGATCGAAGATTATGGCCTTTTCTCAGTGCAACGACAGCAGAAACATCAAATAAATTACAGCATCATGGCGAAGAATAAACCTAGACTATACAATAAAGAAATTACAACATATTACATCCCCTGGGCATCAAAGTTCGCCGCCAGTGATAATAATAAAGGGCAACCACACAGTAGATTCCATAAACTAGGCATGTTGCCACCAGTGGAAGTTAACAGGTCGCCACCAGTGGAAGTTAATAGGCCCACAAAATAATAGATAGAACCGACATCACTTCAACACAGTTCAAGAAAGGTTAGCCCGGCCCAGGAGCTGCAGCGCTAGTAGCTTAGCAACCGGATGTGGCTGCGCTTCTTTGACACTTATATCCACCAACTTAAGCTGCATAGCATCAATAGACGTCCTGCACTAACGGTTAATCTTGCATAAAGATTGGAGTTCCAGTCGGATTTGAGCGGAAGCATGTCTTTCTGCTTGAATTTCAGACTAAAGAAGTCGAACAGATTCAGGCGGCGACTTCATCGAGCTTGTGTCACTGAGTAAGTTTGACACTACATCAAGATATGACTTTGTGGTTGTATCCCTACCCTCAAGATGTGTTCCCTTCTTCTCTGGAATATATGTTAGAGGGACAACTAATGGGTTCGTCTCACTATCATTGTGGCAGTTCTTCCTAGCAGCAGTGCTGTCACCCTGAAAGAGAAACAAGTAGGTAGATAACATGTTTTGCATGTATAAGCATCAGCACTGTTAATTCATCTCATTTCTTTGTCAGAAATAAAGAGACACGGTTTAAAATAGCATTAACACAATAGGCATTGTTCATAGTTAAGACGACAGGAAATGACATTGTGCAGGAGCGGCCAGCTTCACCAGACCATTGTTCATACTTTGAAGGCTCGAGGAGGACAAACTTACATTAGTAGTGAAGACAAGCTCTATAAAGCCCTTGTCCATATTGATGGGGGAGGGGGGCAATTCAAGAAGTTTACCGCACACTCTTCTTCAAGAGCATTGCCTTTATTCTATACTTTGTTAAGGGTAAATATATATGTGAAAATATGTGAACAAATGGCGATTATTTAACTTAAGATGTAGAGTACAAATGTAAATACAACATATATGCAGAAGGCACTGACAAGAGCAATGCGGAGCTAAACTTCTTCAGTAACATTGGTTTTATTCAATATTTTGTCAAGAGTAAATGTAGATCTGATGTGTAGAAAAATGGAGGACAAGGGAAAATAAGCTGCAAAGCGTACATGAAGAACTAGCTGACAAATATAAGTACAGTGATGAAGGACAACAAATAATTACAAGAACAATGCAGAACTAAATTTCTTCATAAGAATTGGGTTTATTCTACGTTAATTTAAGCATTAATATAGATCTGATAATTTGGAGCGAACAATGGATAAGCAAGCTATAATGGACAATGATGTCACATAATCCACCAGGTATGAATGTAAGCACAACGATATGACAATAGGTACTCACAAGAGCAAAGAAGCGACCAGCACAGTCGCGATATCCTAGGTTTTGCGGCGCTGGTTCTGTCGCCAATATACGTCGGGTGCTATGTGATTTCTCCGGTAGCACCACCTTTTTAAAGGACTTTGCTTTTACTCCTTCAGGTTCTGCAATCACCCTCTTCCTTTTGGATGTCCGAAACACAAGAACAACATTTGAATGAAAAAACATGGTATGACAACAAATGGAATAAGTGTTCATAATGGATGGGCATGGCATCTTCACATATATCATGAGTAAACTAAGCAGATGGCAGTGCAACAAGCAAAAGAAATGCAAGACACCTTATGCAAGATATGTGCAACCAATAAAACCTTGCCAAATTAGAACAGGCACCTTATTGGGTGAACAGGATAGGCCATCTGCCTTTGACTCCTTGAGCTCAGAATAGTCATTAGGATCATATTCTGAATACTGATCTATAGGTCGGGAGCATGTGGGTTTCATTGCATCCACAATGGACCTCAATCCCTTGATGCCAAGTTTGTTACCCATTGAACCGCTCCACAATATTCTTCTGATGTGCGCATTCTTATATTCATTGTGATTACGTACAATATCTGTAAAGCATGAAAACATAAATAGTAGTGAGATTATCTTTGTATGCAGAGGACATTGGAATATAATAGAGGCTCCCTTTAAACCCTTGTGTGCTATCACTGGATTCTGATGAGAGAGCCCATGTGTGCTGTAATATTGTGAGTAGATTAATATAATCTGGCACAATTACACAAAAAATAGGCTCCCTGTTGGGAGCCCCAGATGTAAGGATAGTTGGCAGATGATAGGTTCATAATATGTCGTATAGAAAGTTTATTGCCAAACCATCATAACGAGAGTGCAGAGCCAGTAGGCACATCGTAGTGTAGATAACAGGGGTACACCGTAACCACCATAAATAAATCGGGAAAGCGGAACTGGCTGGAAAACAGAGGGTTTTGCCGCTACTAATATGCAGCCCATCGATCACCTACATGCCAGCTCTATTCATCTGAAGGCACACAACTATTACTATCAGTTTAGTCTATCAAAGACCGCATGACTCCCACCATTTCTGGGGTATTATGGCAGACCAACTCGAAGTGCGAAATCATTTAGTAGAACCGGCCCAATAGAGTTGTCGACTGTAGATGTCCCTGCTCCCCTTCCTGACAATGAATATACTGTGCTTACTAAAGAAGAACAGAAGAGGAACATGTTAAAGAACAGAAGGGGAAGCATATTATTGAGATTCCCCTTCTTTCTATACAATGTTGGTTGCCCATCCATGATGAATCAGAGCGCCCAAAGAAATGCAATTCAATGGATGTCTCTCAATATGTGGCCACATGCATTTGGAAACTCAATTGGGAGCATTAGCTAACCAATTAAATGTGTGTCTGTTAGCTAATGTCAGTATCATATCACATTCGTATTTGAAGAACCTTAGGACGTATGATTGGTGTGTTATTTAGCTTTAAAGGTTGGACAACTGCTAGTAGGACACAAAGCATCTACGCAGATCGTAGTGTAGATATAATGGGAAAACCCTATGCATCAGGAGTAAAATCAGGAAAGTGGAACTTGTTGGAATATATGTGCTAGTATTGCCGGTACGGCTAGAAAGGCTTCACATACCAGCTCCCTACAACTGAAGGCGCAGTACTGTTACTATCAATCTAACTCTCAAAGGCGACACATACGATCAAATATGAAGAGTTGAAAGCTTCCATGACAATCGATATGAAGACCAACACGAAGAGTTGAAAGCGTCCATGACAAGCGACCGAATAGACCTGTACACTGCAAATGTCCTTGCTCCTCTTCACTAGAAAGAACATACTGTACAACTATTATACTCCCTCTATTCCAAAATACAAATCTTTGTAGAGTTTCCACTATGGATCACATACAAATGTATATAGATACATTTTAGAGTGTAGATTCACTCATTTTGCTCCATATGTAGTTCATGGAGGAATCTCTACAAAGACATATATTTAGGTATGGAGAGAGTACTTACAAAGGAAGAACAGAAGAGGAGCATGCTAAAGAATAGCAAGCAGATTTTGGATAATAAAATGTTGGTTGGCCACACATGATGAACTAGAGCACATAAATAATGCAACTCCTTGCTGTCCCTCGATATGTGGCGCATGTGCTTTTCGAAAGTAAAGTAGAACACTAACTGACCAATTAGATATTCTCAGTTTTAGTACATGTCAGCATCAAGATTCATATTTGAGCAACTAAGTTTGGAATTATGAGTGGCATGTTGTTTAGCTTGATGGGTTGAGGAGCACTACTTGCACGTACGTCTCGAAGCACCTACGATAATAGTGCTGAATATATGCGAATGTCTACATGCAAGTAGCCCGACTTTCGTCATTTGGGTCAATCGACCATTTCAGGCGGTTGGATGAAGATCCTACGTCTCCTAACCCTTCTTCTTCCTCGCCTCTTATTCTTCCCCTAAAGACCACCGCACGGGTCGCCGATCGAACCACCGGCCCCCACCCTCCCCTGAACCGCCCACCACCTCTGATCTTCCATCGCCCCTGCCATCCCTGTAGCTAACCCCACCCCCACCCGCGTCGAGTTTTGCCTCTGGTGAGGCCACCATAGCCCGACGACAACCCCCACAACCACTGTCCCCACCCGAAACCATAAGATAGATAACGGGGCAGCCCTCCAGCGAGCCCCTTCCTTCCCACCGACGAACTCCGACGAGCTCCCAAAAATTGACTGACCCAATTTTGAAATTTAGTCTACTATCATTTAGCTAGTGTGGAATATAAAAGGGGAAAACCATAAGCATTGCGAGTATAGTGTTGAGCGTGCCGTGGCGGATCTGAAGGTGCAAACCGGACAAAGGCAACTTCGCAACCAACGTTTGCTTTCAACTAACTAGTAAGTGATGACAAGAAATCAGAGTAAAGCAGTGTCGATCTATTTTCTTGCCGCGATAAATAAGTTGAGCAGATACGAAAGAGTACCGCCTCTGGTGCGGTGCAGTGTATCCATCTGCTGAGAATTTGACGGTGCTGTGGTAGTGATGGCTGTCGACGGCGTGGAAGCAGATCTAGGAGGGCAGACGGTGGCGGCAGGGGAAATATCCTGGCATGGTGGACGAGACGGTCGTAGGAGAGGCGCCGACAAGGTGGACAACGACGGGGATGAAGCGAGAGGACAGGATGCAAGGATCCTGGTCCGAAGCCGTTGGTGAGAGAGGTCAATCTCGTGTAATGGACGATGGCGATGGTGTATCAGCTCCGGCATGGTGGAGGAGGACAGTGGTGGATGGGGTGGCGGACGAAGGAGGCTGGCGTGGAGAGGGTGTTTTGGCGCCCACGAAGTACCAATGGGGAAATTGAGAGAGAGAGAGAGAGAGAGGAAGGGGGGAACCATGTCTTCACGGCGCGCTTGTCTCAAATGCGAGGAAATTTACAAACTTAGCCCCTGTTTAAAATTTCCTACATTATAGCAATATTAGTCGGTTGGGGGTAGGACAGTAATCTTGCATACACCGAATATTTGCCGATGGAGATTTCGGCCGACGAGAGTTTGTTTTGGCGCCCACCATGTATGAATCGGGGAGGGAGTCGATTTTGGCCAAGGTGACACTGTGTTTTGGCGCCCACCGTGTATGAATCTGGGTGAGAGGCGGCTATGTCACGTTTGAGTGAAATTACAAACCTACCCCTATCAAAACCTATAGAAATCGAGCTGATAGGCTTCACATGTCAGGGATAGGCAATAATTTCCATCTCGCAGATTTTGGTTTCGGGCAGTTACTGCGACTTTCCCCGCTTTGTTCAAATTTTTGCAGAGCAAGAGTGCACGTTTACCATGCCAACTCAATTTGAATCCAGTTTGTATTCTATTTTTGTTCGGACAGGATCCATTTTCGATTGAATAAAATTCTATATACATCATTTTTTATATATACTTTCAAAAGCACAACACCCTTTATACACAAATATGGTTTACAAATGGCATGATCTCAGATTCATAAGGCTGGATCCATCTTAATTTGGATTTTCAAATATTTGAAACCACTTTATGTTGAAATCCATTGTATGCATTCCTCGCTAACTGTCTCCAATTAATGTGTGTTTCATGCGATTTTTTTACTTCTCAAACATGTATAATGTGTTTCACACACGCAATAGTGTAATCCCGTTTAAACATTAATTGCATATAAACCATGCATTGTCTCTAATTAAAGAATCTATGGATCATTAATATTGATAAACTATATAACATTACACATGTCCCCAAATTCAAATGAATATGCATGTTTGATACACCAATTTTCGTTATGATATTATCGATGTTGTGATCTCTAGTTTAAATATTTGAATCCCCTTTAATCCGGATATTCGTCTCATATAGCTATCACTCATGCTTATATAGGAGTATCTCTCTAGATCTATACGCGTTCATCGTCTCTCGGGTATCTCCCGTGCTACTTGTATGTCGACAATGATCTTTTATCTTCGTAACACACTGACGGTACTCTCTCCCTCGACCTTCAACACTCTATATCTATCTAAGTATATCTCGCTCCGTGCTATGTGTCTCTAACTATGATTCTCCATGTGAAATCTCTTTCTCTCACACGGACACAAACTTCGTCTCCCAGGGTCTCATTTCTCTCTACTATTCCCCTGTGTGCCACTCGAACACCCCCTCTCACACAGAGATGTCTTGCGCTCCTTAGGTATGAGAAGCTATGACTCTTCCTCTTAAATATCTCTTTCTCACACACAAAACAAACTCTGTCTCCCAGGGTCTCATATCTCTCCACCATTCTCTTGTATGTCGCTCACACACACTCTCTCTCCCTAGAGATATCTCGCGTTCCCTAATGTATCTCTCTATCTATCACTCTCGTTGTGAAATATCTTTCTCTCTCGCAGACACAAAACTCCGTCTCTCGGGATCTCATTTCTCTCTGATATTTATTTGTATGTGACTCACATGCACCCTCTCTCTATCTCTCTCACACCCACACACATAACTCGGCCTTCGGATCCACTCGACTCTTATCTCTAAAACACACACTAGCTAGAATCTTTATCTTTCTATTTATCTGTTTCTCCATTAACCTTCTTTCTCGCCCTCACTCTTGCTTCCTATCACGCACACTATATATGTTTCTCTCTACATGCAGTCATGTGCCCTCTTTTTATCTTTCTCACACACACATAACTTCACCCTCTGAACCACTCAACGGTCATCTCCAACACTCAAACTAGCCGATGTCCCTCTAGCTAGCATCTCTATCTCTCTATCTATCTGTAGTTTCTCCGCCAACATTTCTTTCTCGCACGCACTCTTGCTTCCTATCACACACACTATATCTGTCTCTCCATACATGCATCTATAGGTTGATCTCTTTTGCACAATCGTTGTGTCTCGCTCCCTTTTCTCACCATAGATGCATGCTGCAACCCACGCCACTATCTCTTAAAGACAAAAACACATGCTCAATTATCGGGCCTTCTTCCCTGCACTCTCACATGCATGCATATTGTCATACCGATCCGTCTCTCCCATGTCATTGATCTTATGACTTATGTCTTCTTTCTTTTATCTCGATCATGCGCGCGCGCGCGCACACACACACATCCCACGTATACACATATACCTCTCGCACATGCACGTTCAAGGTCTCCTATGTCTCCACACGTAGTTAATTACCCTCAACCCTAACCCCACATCGAATCATTCTCTTCTTGTGTGCACATAACTTCCGCCTGGATGGGTAAAACGCACACTCACACTTAACAATCTCCTTCTAGCTACGCCCCTCTCTCACTCTTCCCCTATATCCCCGAAACCAATAAGACCATCCCTTCATTTAATTCCCGCCTACATGCACCATCGATATATAGTAGTCTTCCTCAGTGTCTCTCGAACAAACACATTCTCTCGATGTCGACTCCTCTCACGCACACACGCCTTCTCTTCCCTCTCCACGGGCCTTTTCTCTCTCACGCCCCTCATTGGTAGCCTCTGCCATACACATCACCTCTCTAAGATGAAGCTACACACACTTAAATTACTTTTGCCACCAGAGGCTCCACTTCACACACACACACACACACACACACACACACACACGCACCCACCCCCACCCACCCTCTCACACACAGTAATACTCCATCTCACACACACATGCTCTAGGTGGAGCATTTGTTCCTACCACCCTTCGTCCAACCTTACCCGGATGATAAACATTCACCTTAATTTACTTGTATAACATGGAAAAATTCCACTTTACTTTAGTAGTTAGCAAACTTCTCATAATTATATAACGCAATTCACGAGCAAGAAGTGACATTTTTTTACACAACCACGTTAATATGGCCACGTAAATCACTAGCTAAAGTGTAATACCATTATACTTATATCCCGATGCAAAAGGTTGAGTACATGTCCGAAGAGTAGAGTCGCACACACGCACTCTGTCTCTCAGAATCTCTCTCACACACCAGTTACATGACGCCGCCTTAAGCAGACCCATATGTTACAATTTGTGCACCCGCGGGTACACGTAATGGTGCGCATTTATTTAAGCCGGATGGTGAACCCAAACAGTAGCTGCATTCATTCCCCTCCCGCCGCCTCTTCTTTGGTCGCCGTCGCCTGATAGCCATGGCCCGGCTGAAGGTAACGACATACGCCATACTCCCGCAGGAGTAGCGTTTTAACCTGAACCGACGTGAAGCCCGGATCGCAGCCGCCCTGCCTCCGAAGTCCGGACTAGCTGGAGCCGGACGAGGAGGCGTTGGAGGCGGAGCAGCACGCGGAGCCGGAGGAGAATAACGACGACGCAGAGACGAAACAGGAGGACGAGACGCGGGCGAAGTGGAGCCGGAGGAGGACGATGATTTCCATTATACTCAGATTTAAAGGGCTTTGAGTTTCACGGCACATTTATTTCATAGAGATAAGAGAAAGGAAATTTTAGTGGTCATGCATGCATCTTTTTGTTCTAGCACTCCTATATAAGGGTTGACCGGTCGCTTCCCGTGGACGTGCGCGGGCAGTGGAAGAGGAAGCAAAGGGGAAGTGGGTTGTGGAGTATGCCAGTTGCAGCATGAGCTCCAAGGAACATTCGTGCCAAAGAATGCATAGTTGTACAGCATAGTCTAGCGGAGTATGAATTGGCCTTTAGGTTGCGTGTGGATGACATGGCTGCAACATGCAGGCTGCAGTTCGACAGCCTACCACTCTGCTCGCACGGTTTGGTCATGCAAGATTTGCATGCACGCATGTCACACACGTACTTGTCGAAGGTGTGCTCGAAAAAGGGCGACCGGGTCCGCCAGTCCGCGTTGGTCCATGCGCCCGTAAAACAACTAACCGCAGTCGCTGTAAATGTCATGCGTGCTTTAATTTCGGGCTAGTGGATGGACGCGAATGTGCCGTACAACGAACCACCCGCCAACTCCCTAATCTCCATCTCTACTCTTATACTAATAATAATCTATCTATCTATCACTATCTTTCTTCTACTACTCTACTACTCTTATAAAAAACAGAGTTGGTGATGATGGTGTGCCTGCCATCCTGCAATATAGGCCGTCCGATTTATATCTGACGAATATAAAGAAAACTATAGCAATTTTGCAAAAAGATACCCACACCCCTCTCCACATTTGGAAATAAGGCCTTCCCTCGTTCATCCTTTTCTCTCACAGGATAAACTACTCATAAAATGCATCTTGATGTTACGTGCAACACACGAGTATGTTTCTTTGGACCTTGGGGGTCTCTCGAGCGTGGCGTGGCCGGAGTTGCAAGTTGACGCCCCTTGAGATGCCGACGTTGAGGGCACTCGGATTTTGGCCGATGAGCAGGTAAGTGATGAGTTTGATCACATAGTAAATGCATTCTAAAGAGTACTTATGTGTCCATTTCCTAATTCCCCGGTTGCCCACTATTTTATAGGTTACGCTTCATGCCAGTGGAGATTGGCTTGCATATGTACGGGAGGGTACCAACATCAATTTGCACAACATTTACAACGGTGACACCTTTCCCATAGAACCTTTGTCCAACATTGGGATCAGCCATGCAACGGGCCACCGCCTGAATTGGTATGATGGAACCACAGTGAGATTGAAGAAGATAGCAATCCCTGAAGCCCCGATAAGGTCGTCCACCAACCAAAATTACACTCTCATCGCGGTGTTCGACACCGCGATTGCTTTCACGAACCCCGCACATGGCGGTCAAAGGTGGGCCATGTTGTCTGCGGCCGATTGGTTGCCGTAAGAGTACGAAGACGCTGTGCTCCTTTCTAACCGCATCTTCATGGTGACAAACCAGGGGACTTGTTTTGTATTATAAGTTTTCAATTGTTTCGTTTTATAAGTTTCAAATTCAAATTTAGAGCTCCCCATCACATGTTGAGATTACAATGCCCACTAAATCGTTGCGTGCATTTACATTGGTTAATTATATTGGTCAAGCATGCATACAATGGCCATTAAATCGTTCAGTAACATTTTTGACCACAATTTCTTAGGAAGCTGAGTGCAATAATTGAGTAGTTTCCCAAACTACCAGTACTACACCTGAAATGGTTCAAAACCAATACCACCACCACGCCCGCGTCTGACCGCCCTGGCTGACCCAACCCCCTCCCTTGCCGGCGCGCGCTCCCCGCGTGAAACGGTGAGCGTCGCCCCGGAGCGTCAGTGCTGCATTAATGCCCGACCAGAGCGGAGGCGACCTCTCACTGGCGCCGGCTTTGAAGCAGCGTGACGGCCGAGAGAGCGCCGCTTCCCGGTGCACGCGACTGCTCCACGTCGAGGCTGGCCATAGTTTGGTTGAGTCTCCATCGTGGGGAGCCACACTAGCTGCAATGATATGGACTCCCATTGCCCACAATTATGTATCGTTCCATCTATGAAGAACACATGGTAGTGGAACTCTGAGACGAACATGTACCCAGGAGTGGACGTACGAACCTGAGTAATGTAGCGCATTAAGTGAAGTAGAAAGGCACAAATAGTATGAACATGCGTGGTATATAGACATTTGTCTCTTACTACCATGAAATGTTGTACGTGCAATGCACGGTGATGTTATGATGTACGTACCTAAGTACTCTACTACTACTATATTAATTGGATGCACATATTAAGTTTTATATTTGTTTACGTGTATGCCCCGAGACCTTCCGACTAGACGTGTCTTTCTATCCGGGTCGTACTTTGTACCGTTCATACCACTAGTACTACTACGTGTGGTCTCCGACCTAGAAGTGGAAGAAGTGGTGACGCTGTACCACTCTGTTCATGTCCTACTCCTTATGCTGACGTGTGGGACATCTAGCACATGCCGTGTTTGGCACTCCTTCGTTGTAAGAGTTGAAACGCTAGCATTCATCAAAAATAAAAAATAAATATAAATCAGCAGTGATACTATACCACGCGGTTTCCTTGCTCCTCGATATCGGAAAGAATACTTCCGTTCGCCGACATGTGGGACGTCGACCACCCTGGTCCACTTGCCATGCACGCAGAACTCCAAGGGAGAGTCACCCCGGTCGTCGCGCCGCAGTAATAATGACTAATGAGCCGTCAAATCACACGCCCAACCTTTCCCACTGTGAAGTTGCTCAGACGAAGGAACCATCATGACTTCGTTGAATCCGCTTCTTGAAGAAAACTAATGTACCAGCAGTACTGCTAGCTACAGTAGTACTGTACTGCAGCAGATGCCTCCTTTAGTTCATAGGATAGGAATTTCATAGGAATATGAAAATTACAGGAAGTGAGATGACATGCATCTCAATTCCTATAGAGAAAGAGATGCCATTTGATGCATAGGATAGAAATTTTTCCATTGAGTCTAGGCTAATGTACTGGTAATTTGCTCTAAAAACTACAGTAGTAACTAGTACTGGTACATGCTCGTAATTAAATAAACAAACATACGGGCAACACGGACACACACACACACACACACACACACACACTAACTACTAGTACTACTACTTCTCACATGCTGGCCAGAGGCCGTCATTCTCCTTCCCGGCTTTGTCAGCGACACCCCATCGTGCTTGGATCTCCTCCGACCTCTCCACAGCAGCGCGTGCGTCCTCTTCTTTCTTGCGGCGGCGGGCCTCTCTCTTTCTTGAGTGCTTTCTGCTTTTCCGCTCCCTTTGTGCGGCTTTGGCCTCCTCTTGCTCTACCGCCCATTCGGCCTTGGCAGCTTCAAATTCCGTCCACGTATGTATGAGGTCGTGAGCGGCGATGAACTCGACACGACGGGATGCCATTGCTTCCCGACCATTTTGTGTGTGGTCATGGGCGGCGAGGAACTCAGCATGACGGGATGCCATCGCTTCCTTATCGGTTAGTGTGAAGCGTGGTGGCATGAGCGACGCTTGGTGAGAGCTCTAGGGTGGAGTGGCCGGACAATGGTATAGTGCATTGGTTTGTCAAGAGCTCAAGGACAGAAGACGAAGGAAATTTGGATTCCCCTTCAATCCTGGTCATTTATTACCGAGTAAAATGCATTGGCGGTCACCGAAATTGTCTTGATAGCTCACTTTGATCATTGTATACGAGATATGGTGATTATACGGTCACTGGCTCAGCGTATAGCTCCGTATTTGTATGGTTGACCAGTCAAACAGTCTGCATGCGCCTCATCAGCTCATGTTCTATATCTATCTATCTATGCGAGCCTACCTGTTAGTGGAGAGAGAAATAAAAACCAAAATTATGTGTATGTGAGGAATCAAACCACGGGCTCGTCGCTGCAGTGCACACTCGTCATCCAAATGAAAATGAAATATGCACAAACCTATTTTTTTAATATTATACGTGATGCACACATTAGCGCACACCATACATAGAGGCAAGTAGCATGTACGCATGCAGACACTCACGCTCACGCTGTCAAACCATGCTAGTGCATGCACGTCGCCCTCTCAATCAAATTCCTGCTCATGGCGCAACGCAAATGGCGAGCCCGCCACCTGCGGGCCCCGGTGGTGCTTGACATTACTGTTTAGGCGTTTGTTGGCGGCCTCCACGAACACCGAGCATGTATTCACCTGGCTCAACACCAACGGTCATACTCATGCTTGGGTGCCGAGCTGCTTGACATTAGCCATGGCTCTGCACACGACGTGACGACGTGACTCGGCGCCTTGCTCATGTATATCATCCATCACAACGACAATCTATAAAACATCCTAGCTAGAGAGGGTACTATGGTACCTATATATGTATCGTGAGCGACCGATCATAGTGCCACTGCACACGAGTGTGTGTTTGATCGATTCGTCCATTATTCGTAAGTTATGCATGGTTGTGTGGTGTCTAATGGTAGTCATCCAAGGCTAGCTGGCGACAAGAGCGGTTGCACGGATGCCTGATTGTCAATACGTGCCGCATACGCTTCAAAGGCTCGTCATTCATGAGTTCACATTTTACCACCACGCCAGCGTCTGACCGCCCTAGCCTACCAAAACCCCTTCCATCGCTAGTGCGCGCTTCCCTCCTGAAACGTTCACCGTCTCTCCAGAATGTCAATGCCGCATTCACAGGACTTAACTGCAGGTGCAGTTGGTGTGTCACTGACATGCGGGCCAGATGCCTGTTGGGCCCACATGTCAGTGACCCAAAAATGTTACGCTTTGCAAGTTTAAAAGGAAAAGGCGGCACACTTACGACTCGTACGCGTCGCACCCCCGATAGTCCAGCTCGCACGCTGCTCACCAAAGGGGACATGCGTTGTCTTGCATTTTCACTGACATGTGGGACTGCAATTGAATAAACCGTCGATAGCCGATATCTACTCGCTCGGCAGGCATCGGCTAAGAAGAGAGAGACGCGGGAGGGAGAAGAGATCGCCCGCCTGCCGTGCACGGACTCCTAGAAAGCTATGGTGATAATGTGAGGTGGGCCATGTGGGAGTCCGGACCACTTCCAAGCCTGCTTCTGATTGCCTGGCCCACCAGAAAACCCCTCCCCCTCCCATGCTCTCCCCCCTCAGATGCCAACTTCCCACATTGATAGCAAGTACTACTAGTAAAATACTGGGCTATAAGCCCTGTTATGTGGAGGAGAGAGAGAGGCATTGACAAAGTCAAGGAGTGGGCTCTGCAAGAGCGAGCCCGTCTCTAAACGTGCTCCTAGGTATAAAAAAACTAATTCTAAAAAAATAGGTATAAAAAACAATTGTGTCTAAAAAAAGAAAGGTAAAAAACATTTGAGATGATATAGATAGAGATTAAGTGAGAAAAGGTTGTAACCTTATAGCCAACCTTATAGTCAACACTATGGTAGTACATGAGGAAGGAGGGAGTTGTGCACATGCCAAGTTCACTGGGTTGCCGTGTTTCACAGTGGAGACAATAGCTTTCATCAAAATAAACAATGAATACTCGTTACTCGTCCTCTATATCAGAAAGAATACTTTCATTCGTCGACATGTGGGACATCGACCACCCTGGTCCACCTGCCATGCACAAAATTATCTTGGTCCACCCCGGTCGTAGCGCAGGCCCAACCTTTCCCACTGTAAGTTGGTCGGACGAAGGAACCATCATGAATTCGTTGAATTCCGCTTCTTCAAGAAAACTTACTATACCCGCAATACTGCTACCACACACGAAGACTGGACGACACTGTAGCACGTCATATCACTGAAACCCACTAGGCCAAACTATCCTGCCTAGGATTTGTACTCTCTCCGTTTCAAAGTTAGTACAAAGTTGAGTCATCTATTTTGGAACGGAGGGAGTACGTCTCTGTACTGCTATGATTTTGTGTTCACAAAAAACATCTTTTGTCAATCTAACGATTAGGAGTAGAAAGAGGGTCTTTCTCTCTCTCTAGATCTCTCTACATCCCACAACCCCTCTTGCACTTGCCTTTGGCTGTATGACAGGTGGGACAACCACCTGTTGGGCCCACCTGTCATACACCCAAAGGCAGGTGCAGTAAGTCAACGAAGCTGCATCCCTAGGACACGTACACACTCTCTGTAGCCACTCCGAAAGTACGACATCACTACACATTCACACTTCCAACAAAAAAAATTACACATTCACGCATGTTACAAGTACGTGCCAATTCTGCTGGCTATTAATGTGAGGCCTCCTTTGGTTTAGAGGAATCTTGTAGGAATTTCATAGGATAGGATTTCTATAGGAAAAATTTCTGTAGAGCCCTTTGGTTTATAGGAATGGAATCATATTCCTATGGAGGAATTCTTCCTATACTCAACATTTCATAGAAAAATAAACATTAGCCTAGGCTCAATGGAAAAAAAATCCTATGATGTGAATCAAAGTACACTTCCTTTCCTATTCCGACTCATAGGATTTAAGATACATGTCATCTCATTTCCTATGACTTTCCTATTGCTAAGATTTTCCTACCCTATAAACCAAATGAGGCCTGAATGTATCTGTGTCGACTATTGTCTGATCGATCGCTAAGCCTACAATTTTAGGATCTTGGGCTATTGGCCATCGACGACGGATAAGACCTATAAGCGTACCATGAACTCATCAGCCCCAACGTTTCTCTTCGGTGATTGTTTTGCAAGTACTATAGCTCGCAGAGTAGCTTGCCTACTAACACCAAGAATCATCAAACAAGCCCTGCTGACATGATAAACAATTCAAACTTACATCTAAGCATGCCATATATTACATCAAAAGCAGGTGAGGATACATCTGTTTCCATAACTCGGAGAGGGTTGGCATGATTCACTATCAAACAAAAGTAGCAAGTACCGCCCACACAAGATAGTGTACTAGCCCTAAGATGGTTTGATAACACGCATTGTTCTGGTAATTAAACACAATGCAAACTACCCCTGAAGGATTAGTGCAACCAACTATTTCTTGTCACCAATATCTCGGGCAATGACCATAGCATGGATAACAACATGGGAATCGATCTCTAGGGCGATGTCCACAGGACGGACAGCGATATAAAAATTGATCTCTGGGGCTATGTCCATAGGATGGACAACGACATCAGAATCGATCTTCGGGGCGATGTCCACAGGAAGGACCGCGACATCAAAAACGATCTCTGGGGCGTTGTCCACAGGATGGACCGCGACATCGGAATCATCAAGGATGTCCACCGGCACCTGTACAACCCTAACATATTAGCAAGCACATTGCAAATAATCAAAAACCACAACTATGGTAAGCCATTACTTTTTACCTTGTGCAGCTCACCGGGGGATCCCATCCCTCCGGGGGCCATCTCCTCGTCCTCGATGGGGGCCATCGCCTTGCCAGGGAACTAGTGCTTCTCAACAACGACTATCTCCTCAAACTCGGCCTTGAGCCTCTCATAGGTGTTCATTAGAGTTTCTGGGGTAGGCACGGTGGGGCCCTTGCTGTTCTTCCAGCTTTCTTTGAGGAGTTCGTCCGCCAACGTCGTCAACTCTTTGGCCAGTGCTTGTTTCTTGGAGTTCTTCGTCTCCATGGGTTGGCCCGCCAACATGGTCACCTCGTTGGTCGGTGCTTGCTTCCTGGAGATCTCTGTCTGGAGTGGGTTGTCCGCCGGCAACTCTTTGCCTAGTGCTCCAGGATCCATCAATGAACCGACAAACAAAAAGCAATCGAAAGGAAACCACAATAGCAATGAAAATGGGAAAAGAATAGGCTGTGAGAATCGGTCGGTGCTTCGCAAAAAGAAGATTCTTGGAATTAAAATATAGTAGCATCACTGATTCACCCACCTTTCCTTCGTCAGTACAGAAGAAAAATGGCAGAAGTGAGTAGCCTGGAGTGAGGTTTTCTTCAAGAAAGGGGAGAAAGGGCTTGAACAAGCATTCCAGTGAAATGATGGTTGCTTTGTCCAGTCCAACTTCGAGGCCACTTTGAGGCCACATTACCACTGCTGGTAAAGGTGTGTGTTTTGTGATATGACGGGTCATGATGGCCACACCGGGGTGACCGGCGAGTCTCGACTGTAGCACCTCGCTGTGATTTGGTGGATGGCACGCGGGCCCGGATGCTTTGATGTCCCGCATGTAGATAGAGCGGCTAGTCATATACTGTACAGTAGTAGTTTGGACGACAGACGAGGAGCTCCGTCCTGGTTTATTGGTCCCTATGATAATCTGTGCCAAATTTTGACTATAAATTTAACTAACCAAATGTTCATGCATGTCACAAAAAATTACATAATTGAAAACTATGTTCAAACACGAATCAAAGGATATAATTTTTGTTAACATGCACTAACATTTTGTCAGTTAAATCTTTGGTCAAAATTTAGCACAAATTACAAAGGGGCCCAATAAATATTGTACTCTCACATGTTGGGGAAGCCCACGTTTCTGATAATTTTAGCCATGGGCTTGTTCACAAATTTTACGAGGCGGTGGTTGTTCATTTAATGGAGGGTCTAGTACTAGACTTGAACGATACAAATTGCAACCTAGCACACCGTAACGCCACTTGGAATAAGCGGGTAGCTATCTAGAAAAATAATCAAGAACTAAAAAAAAGGCGACCTGGCACGTACACAATTTTAAACGATTGTTTTGATGGAGTGAAAAAGAAAACTTCCCACTATACGCATATATGTATATAGGCCGGAGCCTCCGCGCTTGCTTGCTAGGGTTGCTCTATTAACACACTCTCATCCTCTCCAGATCTAAACAAGATAGCAGTGGTAACACTGTCTTTTCTATCCTCACCGCTGGTTACAGATCCGGACGTATCCCCCTCCGCCGGTGAAGGGGAGGAGGGGCAGCGTTTAGGCCATTGTCGACAATGAGGGAGGAGACTCACTGCCGGCCGCACCATTATCTCTGGCCGAGCGCCGGCGCGGGAGGTCCTCCGATCCCTTCGTCGTTGCCCTAGTGTGGGCGGATCCAACCTCCCACCGCCCACCTATCCACATCCCAATGGCCTTCAGGTATATCTTCCTTCGAAACCGGCCTAGCTCTATTTCCCCAGCTCGCTACGTTGCTGCATGTGCATCATTTTCTACCTCTCAGCCCCTCTTGATCGGATGGTCCAACGTCACCTATTTTTTTCTATTGTTAGACGTAAAGCTACTTCATGGAGTCGAATCTTGTACTTGGTTCAAACAAGAAATAAAGGGGGGGGGGGATTTAGTATGTACATCAGACTTGGTACAAATAGGAAGGAAAGGGGGTGAAAGTAGTACAGACTGGTCATCCAACCGGTCTCTTGATCGAAAACGGAAATATAGGGGAAACGCTGTACACAGTGGTATGACCAGGACTAGATTTGCTATCCACACGTAGGATTAGGTGGCTAGAGTGAAAAAAATGGGACCAACCCAGATATGTTTCATGGATGTTTGTTTCTCGGGGCAACAAACTCTGAATCAACACTTTATGCCCCGGATTAGGTACATGGTGCTGGACTGCTGGTGCACCCACTGCCCCATGACTTTATACCAAATATTTAGTTGTTCTTAATCTAATGCCCCTGGTAAAATGAAGCCATGCCACTGTTGTAAGCCATGACAATTTTAGCCAATTGTTTTTGCCAGTAATGGTTTGAGACTCTGACTGTTTCCTCGGTAGATTTTTGTGCAAACAGGGATATCCATTTCACCTCGTTGCTATTGTGAACTTTTGGTGCACTGCACAAAACACTTCTTAAAAGAAGTGAATTTTGTGCTATTTAACTGGAATGTCATAATGGAACCGTTGGTCCATTTCGGTTGAACTGCACAAAGGGAGATCTGTGTTCCAATCCTCATCATCCATATTGGCACCATAACCTTCCTTTAGGTAAGAATGACATTTAATGCATGTGTTCATCTCTATTTTGCGTCTGCCATGAGAAAATAATGCTATTGTTTACTAGTACACTTGTACTCCCTCACTGACAAAACCAATTCTGAAATAGAAGGCCAATCATGTACTTGGTTTCACCAACTGGTGAGGACAAAGAGAAATATAGCATGAATAGGAGGACAAAGAAGATTAAAGAGGAAATGGAGATCACACGATGGTACCGTCCTATGTTATCCTGACATCTTGCTAGTGGTATTGTATTGTTGTGTTGCTACTAGTCTTAATTTACATGGAAGATTTGCAAGATGCCCGTGCGTTGCACGTAACATCAAGATGCATTTGTATGAGTAGTTTATCTTGTGAGAGAAAAGGATGAACGAGGGAAGGCCTTATTTGCAAATGTGGAGAGGGGTGTGGGTACCTTTTTGCAAAATTGCCATAGTTTCCTTCCTATCTGTCAGATATAAATCAGACGACCCATATTGCAGGATGACAGGCACACCATCATGACCAACTCTGTTTTTTTATAAGAGTAGAGTATAGATAGATAGAGAATTGCAGCAGAGTAGTAGTTGGGTTGACAACACATCATACTAATTAACTGGATTCTGGATGCATCTGTGACCTAGCTCTACACGATCAACAGTGCCAAGGTGATCTTGCTGAAGCCGAGGCCTCAGTCGAGGCCATTCAAGGGCTCCGACAACATCTACCTTACATGTGAGACGATCCTCCAGGGAGCCCTTCCACTTTTGCTGTCTCTCCTGCAAGGTCACTTAATTAATTAGGAGTACTTAAGTAGCACTAATTTATTGCTGCCTAATTTTCCGGTTGGAGTTAAACAAATATTTAGTAGCACCCTATGCTGAATCATGTACATGTGTATGTGTGTCTGTGGAGGTGAATCATGTGGTGGAGTGTTAGATTAATATGCTAATGTCTTTATATCCTTTCTCACTAAGCTAATGAAGGTTTCACCTTGTTCCTACTTGTGCAAACAGGGATCATGTTGTGCCAATCATACATTTTAGTGGAACTACACAAGACAATACAATGAACTGTATCCCAGCCAGTGCTTTAACTCTGCTGGAAGTTCTTGATAATATTTCGATATATTCTCACCACTGGTAAACAAGAGTTATTTCAACTATACATTTGAAGTGCACAAAAATATATACTATTGAGTGATTCCAGTGAGTGCTTTATCATCTCTTCTGGGACTACATGAATAAGCTTTTTTGCTCAGGTTGGTACCGGCCAAAGGCCTTCATCCATATTAGTTTGCTGTCATCTCTATTTGTATCGTGCTACTGTCATGAGAAAATCCTTTATCTTTGCACGTTAAAGTTTTGCAACCTATGATACATGGCAATACTTTGAGTGTTGAGCTAATTGGCACTGATTAAATAAACTAATACCTCTCTTTAAGCAAGACTACTATGTTGCTAACTTTACCCATTAAGATAATGAGGGTGCTTCTGTTTGTTAGTGTATGTTTCATCAACTAGTCCCACTATTATAGTAATCTCACACTCTCAATATATGTGCCAACAGGGATGCTCGGTTTTGGTGGAACTGCACAAAAACTTTGGGTGCTTCATTGCCTCGACTACTTCGTTGCTTTCCTGTTAGTCGCTTATCTCGGCTTGCTTCCTTCCTTTCCTGCAAGTCGCTTTGCTTATCTCGGCTTCCAATCAAAGGAAATAGTAATTGATATGCTACCTCACACAGGTTGGTACCGGTCTTTATCCTGATTATTGTGCTTGTCATATGTATTGGTAATTTGGTATTGTGCTACTATTTGCTGATTTCATAAAGGAGTAACTTGGAGCCTAAACTCGCAGGCAAATCATTACATTGGGCGATTTCAGTAGAACTGCACAAAAAGATCAGATGGACAGATACTTATGGTGCTGCTATGTACTCCAAAGTCCACTTAGACAAGCATCAATGTTGACAAGAAGAAGTGCCTATATTCATTCGAGTATCAACCAGCGTCAACCAGTTGTCAAATTCCAAGTATTAGGAGAGTGAACGCCAGAAATATTGCTTGGCGCATAGCCCAGAAAAACGCAGTCCAGTCTTTGGTCCCAACTTGTGACTTTTGGTTATCGGCACATATGGTAGCGAACTATAGTCTAAAGGTTCAAAACAAGTTGGTTGACGCGTATATTCATCTAGCACTTAATTAGTGTGCACGCCAGGGATGCTCCATTTCAGTTGAACTGCAAAAAAAGTTTTGCGTGGTTCATTTTGTCAACCGCCTCCTTTCTTGTCTGTAACGTAGAATTTTAGCGAGCTACAGGACCAAGATGAGCTAGTAAACTAGTTGGATGAAAGTAGTGGCCAAGTTGCTCAAACCTCCCTCGGCACAAGGTCACTATTTCGAGGATAAACCTACAAGCAAAGTTCAGATTGTCTGTGCTACCTCTTTTGTACTCGAAAGTTTACTCGTACAAGCATTAATTTTAGCAAGTACCTCCAACTGAACACCATTTACCAGTCTATACCCTAGGTAATTAAAGTTTGTCCATGGATGACATTGGCTATGATCTCAATCATTTGGATGCATAAACATACTGAACATGTGTATATCTGAATCTCTTTGTGAATTATCTATGAATATTGTCTTGTGATCTATCAATCGTTTGGATGCATAGACATGCTGAACTTGTGTATATATAAATGAATCTTTGTTGATTGTGAATGTTGGCTATGAATATGAACGTGTCCTGTGAACCTGAGTTTGATACGAATGTTTACCTTTTCTATTGTACTTGTGTGTGAACTTGTTAGTATGTCAACTGTGGGATTTGTGACGTGTGGGTGTCAACGGCACACCTTCTTCCCGAGAAGAATTGCACCTACCTGTTAGGGTAGCAATGGTGCATCAGCTCTTTTTAACCTTTTTGCTCCGTCCTCCCCCTCCCCCGCTCAACACTTGTCGTAATGTTTTCGGCCTCAAAACAAACATAGTATTGCAATGTTTTGGGGGCTTGATGAAAAATTGAGTGCTGCTTTCTGTAGGTTGGCCTGCCTAGCAAATGGACTTGGAGGCTAAAAATACAAGTTGTATGGTGCAGAGGCAAGTAAAAAAAACGCCATCGAGAGCCATCCACTAAAAAAATCGCGTCTGATGTGCTTCTTCAGTTGCGCCGCCGGCCACCTCTTTAATCCAGTTCACTCCATTCCCCAACCGGCTGCAAAAGATGGAAGTTTATTTCCCCCTCGCGCCTCCCGGGGGATTGAAGAACCGCAACATCAAATCCAACACCGATGATAGCTGCTTGTCCAAGTGATTTTCAGATAAGAAACTGCATGTTTCAGAGGCAGAGCATTTAAATCAACATGCACATTTCAAACATGGATAATAGAATGTTGAAAATTTTATTCATGGTAAAAAATGGAACTAACAGCAAGTTAACATCATGCTAATCAACATTCATGTATAGCACATCTTCATATGATGCAAAGTCAAAAAGATATGCTATTTTCAAAATGGCAAGACAATGTTGAGTGTGCGAAAAACTGGGTAAACTAGGGACGAAATTTTGGCAAGTGTTAGATATTTTTCAACTGCGCCAGTTGGATCGAACCTGGGCAGTACAACTTTTGGGTGAGAGGGATGCAACCATCAGGCGGTGCGGTATGTTCGAAAGAATGAAGGCGTCTTTCCTGACTCCGGTTCTTTCCCGTCCGTGTGCGCTCGCCGTGGCGCCACCGTATGCTGTTGTCAACATGCTCCACAAACAAGAATCCGTAGAGGACTATACACCGAGAGACTGACAGTGGGGACCCACCAGGTCCAAGCCGTACGCAAGCAAGTGCCCCATTGAAAAAAAAGCTTCCTCCTAATTGTATACTGACGTTGGGGCCCACAGGTTTGTCAACCTTAGTCAATAAACGAAATAATTTCCAACGATGACTGTCATCGGGGAGCTTTTTTTTCCGAGGGGTATCAGGGATCTTTTTTTGTTGTTGTTGCGGGAAAGGTGTTTCGGGGATCTAGCTGGTATCATTTTTTCCAGAGGGCAAACAAGTATCAGCTAGGCCTAGGTTTTGTTTTTTAACATGCGTAGCCCACGACATACGGAGATAGTGGTTTCAACTTATTTTTTGAGGTCCATCATGTACGTACCGGCCTATGGGCCTTCCAGCGTAGGTTTTACTTTTTCTTAAAGATTGGCAGCCCAATGTATTTTGTTAATAAAACGCAGATCTATGTTCTATTTTTCTATATATAAGAATAATAATGTTGTGTCCAATTTATGTTTCCCCTTCTAACCGCAGTATATATATATTTATATTATTACTATTATAGTTTATTTAATAGAGACTTATATATACATTATAAAAACATCACACATGTTATTAACTTATAAAAGTAAATATTTAACATAAGTTTGCAAGGAAAATCCTGGTTGTTTTTGTCTCACAGGCAAGGAAAATCCTGGTGATTGCGTACAAAAGCTTGCGAAGATTTTAAGGACCAATGTAATAATAAGGCCCCCATTTTTGTTTTGAGCAATAACTCGCTAATTTGTTAATTTTATATATATAAATGTGTCGCTCCGGTTTTTTTGATATTAATTGCTCCTTCTAACCTAACATTATATATAGAACGAGCCCAGCTAATTCATGTATTTCAAGAAAGTGCAAATGGGCTGGGATTTCTTAGAAAATATTAAATGGGCCGCATTGATGCGAAATTATTTGTTCACCCAGCCCAGCAAATGACTGTAAATTCTAGAAAACAAGGGTTAAATATATGCCACATTTTGGCAGGCTGACATGTGGGCCAATAGGTCGAAGCCTACACAAGGCGTTGTCAACTTGGTCAACAAATGATTATGACATCCACAACCATTGGATTTATATCCAACGGCCGACATGCACATTCAATCTCTCGTCTTCTTCCTCCAGCGTCGCTGGGACTGCCTGCTCCGGCCTCCGGCGGCTAGCGGCTCTGCTTAGCACGCATCGCTGCGAAGCGCTACCCCACCGCCGACCAGGCTATCCCTCCACCCCTCCACACCTCCTGTTATTCTCCACCGACTACAACCCCACGCTGCACCAGAACCAGTTATAACCCTTGCACTCCTCTCAATCTACGACTCCACTACCCCGTCTTCCCATCTCCGGGTCGTTCCCGTCCAGGGCCTCGTCGTCGTCCACCGACTCGCTGCGCTCGGCGCGGCGTGGTCAACAAATGAGAGTCATCGGAAGAGGACTGCACGTGGAGAGCCTAACGGCTGGGACCCACGGGGTCCATGGTCACATGCAAGGAAAGTTCCTCCTTATTAAGCTGAAAAAAAATGTTTCCTCCCCCTGACAGCTGGGACCCACCGACTGTATCTTCGCACGGAAGGAAGTGCCTCCTTGTTATGCGAAAAACTATTCCTCCCGATGACAGCTGGGACCCGGCGGATTTGGTGGCTGACTTCTAGGCCTACTAAGGTGACGTGTACGCAGGGCTTTGTCAACTTAATCAACAAATGATTCTAGCAGCTGGACCGTTGGATTATCCAACGGTCGTGCTCCTTCTTCAACCTCTGTTCTTGCTGCTGTCTCCCACGGGCGGCAGTGCTGCTGTGCACCCGAACCAGTCAAGTTTCCCACTCCTCTCCATCTGCGACTCCACTATCACGTCTTCCCCATCTCCGGGTCGTTCCAGTCTGGGGCCTCGCCGTCGTCCACCTGCCTTGGTGCGCTCGACATGGTGTGGTCAACATGGTCAACAAACAAGAGTCATCGGAAGATGACTGTACGTGAGAGGCTGACAGTGGGGGCGCACCACGCCCATGGAAGCATGCATGCAACTGCGTCCTTTTTACCCTGAAAAATAATGTTTTCTCCCCCTGACAGCTGGGATACACCAGCTACATCTTCGCACGCAAGGAAGTGCGTCCTTATTACGGGCAAAAAAATGACCCCCCCGACAGTTGGGACCCAGCAGCTATATCTTCGCATGCAAGGAAGTGCGTCCTTATCCTCCCTGATAGCTAGGACCCACCCGGTCGAAGCGTACATATCGTTGTATGTCTTGTCACGAACGTGTATGTACATACTGGTCGATCGGTTTGTCTGTAGGCTGCAGCGATGAACCGTGGCCGAGTAAGGAAGGGCACGTGTCATAGTAGAGGCGCACACGTAGCATGTCCACATACGTACAACCAGGGTCCAAGAAAGCAAATACGGCCACGTACGTACATACAGGCAGGGTCTCGAATGCCTACTTGCGCATATGTACGGCTAGGGCTCGTGTACATGGCTGGGTCGGAACAGAGAAACTGCATCGTCATGTTCATCGGGTGGCAACGAAATGCGTCGTGTTCATAGGGCGGCAACGAAATGCGTCGTGTTCATCGGGAGCCAACATGCTTGGACGGAGTAGCCGAAACGAGGCTTGCCATAATGCAGAATGGAGGAAATGGCCTTGTGTTCGACCGCCTACGGTCGAAAAGTGATCCTGTTCATCGGGAGGGGTGTGGCGTACCGCAAAACAGAGGAAACAGACTTCTCTTCGACCTCCTATGGTCGAAACGGGTTCCTGTTGATTGGGAGGGGTGTGGCATACCACAAAATGGGACTCCACAACCTACTGTTCATCTCCACCGTTGACCTCCTCTAGCCTCCACGGGCTATTGTTTATCCACCGTCGACCTCCTCCAGCCTCCACCTACAACTGTTCATCCACGGGCTCTTGTTCATCCAGCCCTCCACCGGCTACTGTTCAACCAGCCCTCCACGGGGTCCTGTTCATCCAGCCCTCCACGGGGTCCTATTCATTCACCCCCAACTGGCTCGATCGATCGGGGTCCTGTTCATCCAGCTGCAACGGCCTCTACTACCATGGGGTCCTGTTCATCGAACCCCCACCGGGAACTGTTCATCCAACCCCTCCAACAACGCTCACTGTTCATCAAGAGGCAACAAGTTTGGCCGGCTTCAGTTAGCAGCAGTAGTGAAGGAATCGCTCGATCCGGTTCAGTTAACAGCCATGGATCGATCGATAGCTCGGGTTCAGTAATGCGTACCCTGCAGTGCACACTTAGAGCTCAACGCCTCATACCCACGCACGTACGTGTATGAGAGAAACACGCATCGCTCGGCCCCCGACCACCCACCGTAGCCGGGAACTCCCCAATATTTTCCTCGCCCTCGCTTCTACCACAATTGTTTTCATCATGGGCGGCCCAAAGAATGTCATGCAGCTGCCTCTCCGACCCGCCCAGGACGAAAATCCCATTTTCTGTCAGGATTTTTCTTCATAGAAGTTGGAGCCCAGCACATCTATGACGATTCCGGGTTTTGTCACAATTATCGTCATAGAAGTGTCATAAGCATGACAAATTTTTTTCGTTCGGCCCAAAATGTCACGGATGTGTCTTTTTTTAGTGCCATGACACCACTACAATACCGCACCCCGACCACCGAGGCACCGGCACACGCCGTCGGCTCCCCCACGTGCCTGTGCTATTATGCTGGCATAGGTTACATCACGTGTCTACCCCCGATATATATGAGAGGCCTAGGATACAAGTGTCCTACTAGGACACAACTCCTACCTTGTCAACACACAGTACAAAACTATGTCCAACTGTAACCTACCTTGTACAATAATATTGGACACAACTCTTACAAACTCCACCTTGGCAAATATTCTTCACCACATTGAATTCATCCATGCGTCGAACCTCCATGTACATTGGACTTGAGATACGCCATGAGCACCATTGCTACTCCCAGACTCGATGTGACTCCACCTACAACTGTAGTCCCTTCTCATCTTCTTCACAGTCAACACTCGAGCAAAATTAAGTTCCCAATTACTCTACTTTGTGCTCCCAAATTTCAGAGAATCCGTTCTACGCCATCACACACCGACCATTGTCTGCGTGAAAGTGAACAACTCACATATGGGATGCCACATATAAGAGTTATCTGAACTCAACGTCACCGCTCTTTCTTGAATTCTTGTTTGAAACTTGGAGGAATTTCACCATCGTCCTGTGTCACCCCAAGTCAAATTCACAATTGTCTCATCCTTTTCTCCCGGATAGTCTCTGACATGTCCCACAACTATAATACTCCGCCTTCTTCTATACTTGTCATCCGCACTTTGCCATGTGCACTGAACACCAGAGAATATACGACCATGTACTCTCTAAGCTTTTAACAATTTCAGACTTTCCGCCACTTTCTTAGATTCTCCACGGTCAACTGCTGTCCATCAACTAGCACTGGATAGACCCAGTCACCAACTTGAATCTGGTACTCGTCAACACTGCTTCAGCACCCTTGCACACTTTGTCTGACCACATGTCTCACCATTAGTGCCTTGGTCTGTCGCTGCATCCCATGCTTACCGCACGCCTCGCCGCTGTCACCGCGTCAAGCCTCTGCTGTCCTGGTCGAGTCTCCCGGGTAGCTAGCCCACATGGCCTCAACCCCCACTCTAGAGGACCACCGATCATCACCAACCGATGCTGAGTATCACGTCTCCATCAGACCACTGGTACCCAATCAGATCCACGTGTCTCTTGGTATCCTGCTGAAATAGGCCTCGACTCTCTGTTAACTTACACCGTAGCCCCTCCACTAGCTAAGAGTGAAGTCGCCCATTAGACTCCAACTCCACCTTCAACCTGACTCCATGGTGGTTGTATGTGCCACCCTGCGCCCCGTCAACTTTAAGCTCTCTCATGTGCACCGTCTTGAATCAACCTTGCGCCATAGTCTTGTCGAAGCCGCACAAGCCCTCAGGCCCGCACCACGTGCTTCCACGCCCTAGAAACCGACCACCATCAGCATCACACTCCTACATCGTCGTCGCTGAAATCACCACCGTCTTATGCTTTGACTGACATTCTCACCGATCCATCAGACACTCCAGTCGGACCTAGCCGAAACTATCTGACTGTAGACATACTCCACCCTGCGCCGTGTCCGCCTGCACATCTCCATGCATTGGTTGACGCCCCGTGTATGTATGATCCTGCCATGACATGCTCCAGACTCCTCCGGATCTTATAGGCATGTCGCCAGCCTCGGTTTCCATTTGACTGCCCGCTAAACAACATTGATGCCATGCCACTAAGTCTTTGACCAGTTTACCAAGCAAAGAACCCAAAAGTCCCTGGTAGTCTTGTCAAAGTGTAGATGTAGCAAAGTATATTCCAATTAACTCAACTCTACGACCTAACACCCGTGACTCACCTGACTATTTTCTTGTTCTTTCTTTAAGATGAACCTAGTAGTATAGCCTGCAATTTCCATGTCCAATACGTTGTACAATTCCTCGAAACCGACCCCCTTTTTCTCCAAACAAATCTCAGGTGCATCACCTTTTGCACTTCCGGCATCAGCCACGCATGCACGCACAAGCATCCCATGAGGCCCTCGCTTGCATCGCTTGCACTTCACGGGCCAGCAGCAGGCTCTCCGTAAGGCCACATAGTCTGTCCACCAGCATACAAGGGCCCTAACCCATCAGTTGAGCCACACACCCTAGCTGCTCGCGTGGCCGCTCCTGCATTGCTCCTGCCTAGGGTTGCCACTGCTCGCGTGTGCTGCACCGCTTGACTTGCTAGTGACTCTGCACCGCCGCTGCTTTCGATCTTGCAAGACTCCCGAGTCCCGATGCTACAGTTTTGCTGCTGCATGCGTACGATGTGCTGAATCAACCTGCTATAGCAGCCTGGTCCGATCTGACCAGCTGCCTCGACCTGCGCTGCTTGCAGGCGTTCCGATCGGACCGAACCATTCTCGCCGAAAGCCCGCACAGAATACGCGCGCCGGCTGCAAAATGCATCTTGCCAAGACTCCGCCTGCTTCCAATTGCTTCTAATCTAGTGTATAATTTTCTCGCCAAGCATCCACCAACGACGATCCATCTCGACGTATTCTGCATCGCCTCTAGATCAACAACCACAACCTCAAATCAAACCTTGCTCATGATACCACTTGTTAGAATAAATCCGAGGCCACCGTTGATCTACCGAGGATCAAGCAATCACACGAGGCATGACACCGTGATTTGTTAACGAGGTTCACCATCATGGCTACATCTCCGAGGCCTGACTACGGGCGCTCCTCCCCATGACCCCACTACAATACCACACCACGGCCGCCCGGGCGCCATCACACGCCGTCGGCTCCCCCGCGTGCCTGGGCTATTATGTTGGCATAGGTTCCATCGTGTGCCTACCCCCGATATATATGAGAGGCCTAGGATACAAGTGTCCTATTAGGACACTCCTACCTTGTCAACACATAGTCCAAAACCAAGTCCAACTGTAACCTACCTTGTACAATAATATTCGACACAACTCTAACACGAGCACTTCAGGCGATCAAGTTGGGACCAAAGAAGACCGCATAGCCCCTCGTTGGTCGCCTGTCATCCAGGCTCACACGACGAAGCAGACTGGAGATGCATGCCATATGATGCAGTATGAGAGAGGTAACATAGTATACACTTCACAGCCATCCAATGGGGTCCGGGGAGCATGAAGATACTGACACACATGATTAACCACATAGGAGATGTCCGACCATGTGATAGCCGAGTTCTGCAAGTCACCTACTATGTCGTAGTACTCAGTAGCATCATCAGAAGGAAGCAACGCACCATCCAGAGCCGAGAACTGATCAGTTGCACACATAGGAGTGGTAGCATGCTTGCATTGTAACATACCAACACGTCGTAGCAGGTCCAAGGAATACTTATGTTGAGTGAGAGTCAGTCCAGCAGATGACCGTGAGACCTCTTGGCCAAGGAAGTAATCTAGAGCACAGATCCTTGACAGAAAAATGACTAGTCAGAGCTGACATTAAACGATCAGCAGAAGTCAGCGAGGAGATGATAAGAATAATGTTATCAACACAGACCAATAGATACATAGCGACCTCATGGCGATGTAACAGGAACAAAGACGTATCAGCAGTGGATGGAACAAATCCATAATGTCGAAGAACTGAGCCAAGCTGTGCATGGTATGCACGAGGAGCTTGCTTAAGTCCATAGAGCACCTTAACAAGACGACACAAATGACATGGAGGAGCATGATCAACACACCCTGGAGGTTGCCGCATGTAAACCTCTTCCTCCAAGACCCCATGAAGAAAAGCATTCTGAACATCAATCTGATGCAGAGACCACCCTTTGGCAACAACCATGGACAGAAGTAGACGAATAGTGGTAGGTTGGACAACTGGGCTGAAGGTATCCTTGTAATCAAGGCCATACCTCTATTTGAAACCTTTAGCCACAAGCCGTGCTTTATATCGCTCGATAGAACCATCATCATGCTTCTTGAGCTTGAACACCCACTTGGAGTCAATAATGTTGACACCAGAGATAGGAGGAACCAGGCCCTAAGTATCGTTCCTCTGTAGTGCCTGAAAATCCTGTTCCATGGCACTACGCGAGTGAGGAATCTGAAGAGCCGCCTGAAAATGCCGAGGCTGAGCAGTGGGGTCAGCATCCGCCTGCGCCACACACGTTGCGATCCAGGAAACCGTGTCGTGAGTGCGTTCACGCGGTCAAAAATACCGTTCTGATTGTGTGTACGAGCATGTAGAACAACGATAGGTGGCAAAGGCGGTGTTGGAGACGAAGTCGAGGAAGATGGTGACGACGACGTGGACCGCTTACCAGGCTCAAAGGCCGCATGCACCGGTGACAACGACGCATCCTGCAGTGCAGGAGACTACACATGCGTTGAGGGAGAGGTGGCCGATGCGGGCGAAGCAGGCGAGCGGGACGACCCAGCCGGGCCAGGCGTTCGGCATGCACTACAAAAAAAGACACATCCGTGACATTTTGGGCCGCATAATTTTTTGTCTGTCATACTTATGACACTTCTATGACGATAATTGTGACGAAACCCGGTATCATCATAGATGTGGTGGAGTCCTACTTCTATGACAAAAAATCATGATAGAAAATGAGCTTTTCGTCCTGGGCCGGCCGGAGACATAGCCGCATGACATTCTTTGGGCTGTCCATGACGGAAAAAACCATGGTAGAATCAAGGGCGAGGAAAATATCGAGGAGTTCCCAGTTACGGTGGCTGGTTGGGGCCCGAGCGATGCATGTTTCTCTCGTACGTACGCGCGTGTGTGCGAGGTGTTGGGCTCTAACTGAACCCGAGCGAGGCATTGGGCTCTAACTGAACCCGAGCGAGTGCACTGCAGGCTACGCGTTACTGAACCCGAACGATTGATCGATCCCTTGCTGTTAACTGAACCCGATCGAGCGATTCCTTTGCTACTGCTGCTAACTGAATCTGATCGATGCTACCTCTGGATGAACAGTGAGCCTTGTTGGGGGGGGGGTTGGATGAATAGTTCCCGGTGGGGGTTGGATGAACAGGAACCCGTGGTAGTAGAGGCCATTGCCGCTGGATGAACAGTACCCCGATTGATCGAGCCGGTGGATGAACAGGACCCTGTGGAGGGTTGGATGAATAGGACCCCGTGGAGGGCTAGTTGAACAGCAGCCGGTGGAGGGCTGGTCGAACAACAGCTGGTGGAGGGCTGGATGAACAGTAGCCCGTGGAGGGGTGGTTGAAGAAGACCCCGTGGAGAGGGCTGGTTGAACAGTAGCCGGTGGAGGCTCAATGAACAGAAGCCCGTGGATGAACAGTCGCAGGTGGAGGCTAGAGGAGGTCGAGGTGGATGAACAGTAGGCCGTGGAGGCTGGAGGAGGTCGACAATGGAGATGAACAATATTCCGTGGAGTCCCGTTTTGCGGTATGCCACACCCCTCCCGATGAACAGGACCCCCGTTTTGACCGTAGCGCTCCAACACAAGACCGTTTCCTCCATTTTGCGGTACGCCACACCCCTCCCGATCAAGAGGACCCTGTTTCGACCGTAGGAGGTCCATTTCCTCCATTTTGCAGTAAGGCAGATCCCTCCTGATGAACAGGATCCTGTTTCCACCGTGGACGGTCGAACACAAGGCCGTTTCCTCCATTCTGCGGTACGCCAGGCCTCGTTTCCATCGGCTGTTCCGTCCAAGCCAGTTGGCTCCCGATGAACATCACGCGTTCCTTTGCCTCCCTATGAACAAGAGGCATTCTGTTGCCTCCCCATGAACACGACGACGACGTAGTTTCTCCGTTCCGACCCAGCCACAGCCATGTACACGAGCCCTGGCCGTACGTATGCGCGAGTAGGCATTCGAGACCCCGCCTATATGTACGTACATGGCCGTATTTACTTTCTTGCACCCTCGCCGCTGTACGTACGTGTACATGCTACGTGTGCACCTCTACTACCACACATGCGCGCCTCTACTACCACACGTGCCCTTCTTTACACGCCACGGTTCATCGCTGCAGCCTGCAGCAGACCGATCGACCAGTATGTACGTACACGTTCGCGACCAGAAAGACAATGCTACATACGCTTCGACCGGGTGGGTCCCGACTGTCAGGCACTTCCTTGCATGCGAAGATGTAGCTGGTGGGTCCCAACAGTCAGGGGGCGAATCGTTTTTTTGCCCGTAATATGGACATACTTCCTTGTGTGCAAATATGTAGCTGGTGGGTCCCAGCAGTCAGGGGGCGAACCATTTTTTTTGCCCGTAATATGGACGCACTTCCTTGCGTGCGAAGATGTAGCTGGTGGGTGCCAGCAGTAAGGGGGGAAACATTTTTTTCGCGAAATATGGTGGCCCGTCCGGTGGGTCCCTGCTGTCAGGTGGAGGAATAATTATTTTCCGCATAATAAGGAGGCACTTCCTTGCTACGGCTGTGGACCCAGCTGTCAGCCTCTCCACGTACAGTACTCTTCCGATGGAAGTCGGTCGTTGACCACATTGACCACGCCGCGCCGAGAGAACCAAGGCGGTGGACGACAGCGAGGCCTAGGAAGGGGACGACGCGGAGCTGGGGAAGACGCGGCAGTGGATGCCCACACGGAGAGGAGTATGAGGGTTCACTGGTTCGGCTGCAGTGTGAGGATGCCGTCGCCGCAGGGCCTGGCAAGCGGTGGGAGTGGTAGGGGGAGGTGAGGCCTCCGCGGCAGCACAACCGGCCATAGAAGGCAGGAGCAGGCGACACGACCGGCGTTGCTTTGGGCGGCTAGAGCAAGAAGACCAGAGGTTGAAGAATCACAACGACCGTTGGATGGACATCGTACGATCACTGCAACTAGAATCATTTATATTGATTAAGTTGACAAAGCCCTTGGTACGCGTCAACTTAGTAGGCCCACAGGTCAGCATCCAAAACAGTGCGCCCTAGATGTCAGGGGGAGGAATCATTTTTTGGGTGGCTGAAGCTAGAATATCCGAGATTGTAGAAGAAGCACGACATCCGTTGGATGGACATCCAACGACACTGCTGCTAGAACCGTGTGTTGACTATAAGTTGACAAAGCCTTGCATACACGTCAACTTAGTAAGCCCACAAGTGTGTGCCAGCGAACTTATATCCCATTTGCGATTTGTAAGAATGTACAACCCATTTTTTAATTCTAATGGAATTTACTACAACCCATTTAGAGTTTGTTAAAAGTACAACCCATTTTCTAGCTAGGACAACGATTAATAATTTCAACCAACCGTTCAAAACAGAATTCAATAAAATTTCCCACATTTTGATGGGATCCAAAATATTTTTATCCCAAAATTTTAGTCAGATTAAATACAATTTCAATATAAATTTGTATTACGTAAAAATCCAACGAAACATTGCGCGCGCAACAATTAATGAAATAATTTTTTCAAAATTCACAAATATTATTTTATAAAGTAATTACGTGCTGGTGCATTTTTTATAGTTACTGCCCAGTTTTTACAATTACATTCCATTTATTATTTCTTAAAGCCCATTTTCTTGTTAAGCCTAATGCATCCCTCCTAGGAAAGATTTGCAGCCCAGTAGGGCGGAGAATAATAAGTTCACCTTGCCTGGGTATTCCTCAAAAAAAGTATAGCTGGGCTAGCCATTTTCAGCTTGAAAAAATTAATATCTGGGCTGGATATCTAGCCTGGGCTAGACGGGCCACAACCTGCCCAGTTAATACCCTTCTCTCCTCTGAACAACGACGAAAACATCGCTCAAGAATAACTCTGCAGTGCTCATACCTCAAAAAGACAAATACTGCTCGAGCTGCTTGGTCCCAGCTGTCGGCCACTCCTTGTGCAGTTCTCTCATTTATTGACTACATAGGTTGACAATGGTGTGGGACCGTGATGTCAGGAAACCAGGAGGAAGCAAAAAATATTACAGTTGTATATAATAAGGAGGCACTTGCGTACGTGCGGCTATGGCCCTGGTGGGTCCCCACTATCATCCTCTCCAAGTAAAGTCATCTCCTCATTCCTCATGCCCGTTGACCATGTTGACAACACGAGACGACGGCGCCATGGCGAGCGCAACAACTCGAAGGACGATGGAGAGGGCCTCGCGGGCCCTACGAATGGTTTGATACAGCGCCTGCTGCTCATTCGGGAAGCCAGGATCATAGGGCCACATGTCCGCGATGACACTGTCGTTCGCTTATTCACCGGTGCTCGTTGAGGAGACGGAGGTTGCAGCACAGGTCCTCCTGGGCTGGTAGCTCTTCCACCATTAGGGCGTCGAAGTGGGCCGCACCTGCTCTATGGTGAACACGGCATGAACCAGCTTGGACAGTGGCGCCGACTCATGGTCGGAAGCTACGTCCATCGTCTGATTGTCGTCGCTCAGCTCGGCGAGCTCGCTGGCGAGCCAGCATGTCCTGGCTGCTGGACCGACCCGCTGCCAAGCACGAGTCTGACTGCCCTAGCCCACCCAAACCGCCTTCCCCGCCCGCGCACGCTTTCCACCCGAAACGGTCAGCGCCGCCCGCCCCGCTTCCCGGTGTAGGCAATTGCTCCGTCTTCAAACGACACAAGTGTCGTCCGTCCGTCTGTCTGCCGCCCACATTAATGATATGCGGTTGCCGAGGCGGCTACTCCGGCGCCACACGTCCGTCCCTCCGCCGCCCACCATTGCTATATAAACTGCTGCACCGGCCATAGCCGCAGTCATCCGCCTCCATTCCCTTTATCCTATCCACACCACTACTCCCACAATGGTTTCCTCGCGCTCCAGCGCTCTTCGGGACAGGCGGATGATGGACCACAAGGAGATGCCAGCCATTGCTGCCGACTGGCTGGCCGTCAGGCAGCCGGAGGACGACGACGATGTCCCAATGGAGAACATGGTAGTCCATGATCCGGCGCCAACCCCCTCCTGCGTGCCATCCTCGCCGGTGCATTGCACCATGACCATTGGCGAGGCCCGTGCGCAATACATGGACACGGTGAGGCAGAAGCGTCAGGAGCAGTTTTGGGAGGCGCAGGCCGACGCCGCCTACAACCACCATCTCCTCCAGGAGCACCTGCAGGCGGAGGAGCATATTGCCATGGAGCGGGTGGAGTAGGAGGCGCTTCTCAACTTGTACCGCTCCGCTCGCGAGGGCCGCCTCGAGCGCTGGCGGTACCGCATGAGGGTGGCGGAGGCTGCGACCGCCTACAAAGGATGGGTGAGGCGCTATTTGGCGAGACCGAGGATGAGGCAGAGGACAATGCCGGCTCCGACGAGTCTCCGCTCCGCTGGCGTCGACGAGGCCCTGCTCCACCGAGGCCTCATGGCACCAACAACGAGGCAGAGGACACCGCCAGCTCCGCCGAGGCCCCGTGGCGCCAACAACAAGGCAGAGGACACCGCCGGCTCAGCCGAGGCCCCACCCTGCCGGCAACGAGGGGAAGGATTTCCCCCTCTCCGTCGAGGCGCCGCCCCGCGACAACGAGATAGAGGACATCGCCGGCTCCATCAAGGCCCTGCCCCGCTGCCAACGAGGCCGCACCACATAGAAAACGAGGAAGAGTAGAACACGGTAGGTCACCGCCGCTCGGGTCCAAGTAAGGCCACCGCTGCTACCCTCCGGTTGAAGCCAAGCTAGGCGGGTTGACCATTGACGGCCGATTAGCTTCTTAGCGACGACATGGAGTCGGAGAGCTATGTTGGGGAAGGACGCTGCTTCAGTTACTTAACTGCAGGTGCAGTTGGGTCACTAGCATGTGGGCCCAAGAGGCATCTGGCCCACATGTAAGTGATGCAACTGCGCCTGCTGTTATGTCACTGAAGCTCAGTCCGCTGGAGAAGAAGAACCTCCAACGCACACCTTTTTAGTTGAAGAATGTATGAAATGTAATGAAATCCGGCAGTGTATGAACGAATTTAGTTCGATTTGTTTGAATTCTTGTATCACTGGCATTGGATGAACCTGCAAAACAATACGTACTAGCATTATTCCCAGGGTGATCACCTCGTTTGCAGCAGTTTCACATGTACTCCCTCCGGTCCTTTTTAGTCTGCATATAAGTTTTGTCTAAAGTCAAGTATATCTACTTTAACCAATCTTATAGAAAAAAGTATCAACATTCACAATGTAAAATCAACTGACTTGAAAGAAATCTAATATGCAAAGTAAAAAGGAACAGAGGGAGTACAAAATTTAGCGTTCCTGTACATTGCAATCGACACACATGCAAGGAAATTCATAGAGAACATTCAAAACAATCGATGATTATGCATCTCAGCGATTTCACATGTCAGAGCCAATATTTACTTTACAACTAAAGAATAAAGAAAAATCGATAGATGCTGCTAACAGCAAAGGGCGTCCCGTTTGAAAATATCAAACACATGTCTTCTTGCTAACATCAATGAGAAACATTTGACAAGGTTGTCCCATTCCAAAATGTCAAATGTGTGTTGTTTTGCATACATTAATGAGCAAACTTTGACAAGGTTTTGCCATTCCAAAATATCAAATGCGTACGATTGTGGAATGGGCAGGGTTTGCCATCAGTTCGGACATTGACATGGCACCTCGTGCTAAATAAACCAGCTGTTCTTTTTGTGCAGTTCCACCAAAATCAACCAAATTCGTGCGTAGCTTGTATGATTTCGCCTTTATATGTTGCAATTCCTTGAACATATTGGCACCTCCTTTATTGTGGTGGAAATGAATGATTCGAGAATATTTGATGTATTCGTGAACATTTTGTGTAGTTCCCATTGATAGTTTAAATACAAAAAAGTGATTAGTATAAAGCAAACTGTACTATGAATTGATAGTTTAAATAGTCAACCTACATGATCCATGCAGAGCACACATTTAAAAAAATGGAACTCAGCGGAAGGAATCGTAAAACAACATTGTACTGGCCATCACTACAACAAAGATGGAGATCCGTGAGTCCTTTTGAGCCGAAGGTAGTTTGTTCTTGTGGGCAATAACGTAACCATCCTTCAACTGCTCCCTTCTTAAGAAGAGAGGCTTGTCTTCTTTATCCTGGCATAATCGGAACTAGGCACTTCACGTACTCCATATTCTTCTTCAGAGGAGGATGATCCTGTTGTGCAAAGACAAGAGGACAACTAAATGCTAGCATCCCTGTTTGCTCGAAAAAAAAGGAAAGGAAATATTTAAAACAACACAGATGAAGCACTTCTCAAGGACAATACCACTTTCTCATGACAGTATTTAAACAGTAGCACAACACCAATAGAGATGAGAAAGCTAAATCATATGGATGAAATCCGTGGGCGAGTACCAACCTTTGTCAGGAGGCCTATTGTGTAGAGAATACAGATCAAGCACTTCTCCGGAACCATCTGTTGTTATCTACTGTGGTTGCCATGCTTACTATATACTCCTCGATTAGTTTAATGTTTCCAACACCTTCTTATGCAGTTCCACCAAAATATATGGTATCTTCGAAGAAGATCCCTGTCTGCACAAGTAGAGATAATTACATATTACATTAAGAGTGGCATCAAATCAGTGGCAAAACAATTGCTCGTTCCAGCCATAGCAATAAATTAAGATGCAAAACTATATCATTACTTGTGTCATCACAGTTCCAGTGCTTCATTATAGCACCGGGAGTTGATTTTTGTTTTTCTTCCTCTTGTTCTTCCCCTTCATCACTTGGTTCAATAACAGACAAGTTTCACCTTCAATGTAAGATTTGGCATGTCAATTAGGGAGCACAAGTATAGCACTAAACAACGACGTTAATTTTCAGATGAAAGTGGCAAAATACAGGCCAACAGTTGTGAAATATCCTTATCTTACCTCAATGGAATATTATAGTGCACATACAGATTGGAAGTCTTCTCTCCATTTGTGTAGTTCCCTAGAATCAAGCAACATTAGCGTACAAGTAGCACAACATATGAAAGCACACTGGACAGTCATGTGAAGGAAGGCTAGTACTGACCTCTCATGACACGGAATTCAAACAACTCACAAGAAGAAGACCTGAACCAAATTTGCCAACATGGATAGGAAGTAAGATCTCCTCTTGTGCAGTTCCACTAAGATCAAGCAATCAAGCAACGTTGTCGGTGTGACATTTTGGTTGAACTGCACAAAACACTCATAGAACAAAAGTGTTTTGTGCAATGCAACAAAAGGTCACAATAGCAACAAGGTGAAGTAGACAACCCTGTTTACACAGAGGTGCAAAGGAAACAACTAGTGGTCAATAACGGTGGATGACACAGAAGCCAACAAAAAGAAGCATCTAACTTATCTAAATGGGAAAGAAAGCAAGACACTAGCATTTCTCAAACGGTGGCATTGATTAATATTAACAGAGAGATTATATTAACAATAAAATTCGTTAAACATGTAATTTGCTTTTAACTATGGCATTGCATCAATTTTCCAGCGGCATTATTAGAGGGTGTTTGTTTACAGGGACATTTTGGTGTAGGGACTAAAAAAAGTCCATGTCAGTCCCATCTAAACCAAACAGGAGGGAATTTTAGGGACTAAAGAAAGAAGACCCCGAGGGAGAGTCTTTTTGGGACTTTTTCCAACAGTTGCCCCTGCCCCGCATTGCAACTTGTCTCTATTAGTTCATTACTAGGGGTAACATGGTATTTTATCATGTCATTTAATAACCTCTAGTCCATGTTTAGTCCCTGGAACCAAGCATGTAGGGACTAGGGAGTTTTTAACCAAACAGGGCCTTAGATTAACAACAACTAAAGAGTTGCACGGGACAGTGGACGCACCAGCACCATGTGCATCTACCGATGTATGAAGGGGTGATGCACAGTCTGTTGCAACAAAGAACAAAAACAACCGAGGAGCATATTTGTGTTGGTCCCAGTTTTGTTATCTTTAGAAACCTTTCCCTATGTGAGCGTAGCAATCTAGTCCCTCTCAAACTCTACAGCCTTGTCCCCCAAAACAAAAGATCAGTTTGTTACAGATGTGCGTACTGCGTTTGCCATTGTTTCCCCTTTTCGACCAACGTAGGTGCTAGATAGCCAGTCTGTACTAGTACTTTCCCCCTTCCTTTCCTCTTTGAACCACATCCTAGATTCATGCTATACAACTGTCCCCACTACTTCCCTGTTTGATCCAACACCTAGATTCGAGTGCAGAAGCGGAAAAATCCCACATGCAGCTAGAGCAATGCATGTGGAATAAGTAAATTATACCTTAAGGTTCTTGGGGTGGGGTTCGGTGGGCGACCAGAGGCCTTTCTGCCCACACTATGTACAGCGGCGAGGAAGAAGGGGTCGGAGGCCCTCCCGCGCCGCCGCTGGGTGAAAGAGAACAGCTGCGCCGGTAGTGGATTCCCTTCTCGCCGACGGCGACATCATTAAGCCTTCTTCCCTTCCCGGCGGACGGATCTTGCCGGCTCTTTGACCAGAAGTGAGGGAAGAGAGAGAGAGGCCAATGAAGTCTTGTTTAGATCTGGAGAGGGTGAGAGAGTGTGAAGAGAGGAATTACAAGCGCTGAGGCTCCAGCGTGTATATATATACTGGAGGGAGAGTGTGAAGAGTGCAAACCCTAGAAAACAAGCGCCGAGGCTGCAACGTATACGTGATGAGGTGATTATACGGTCACTACGAGATCGTATAGCTCTGCATCCATCCATTTTGACCAGTTAAAGAATCCTCCTGGCACCACCCAGATCACTTTCTCTCTCTGTCATGCGGGGCCTACCTGTCATTGGGTGGAAGAAAGAAGTCGAACAAAAACAAAATTATGCTCAAGTGTAGTTATCGAACCCGAGACCTCAAGTTTGATGAGCGAACAGGCTAACCAGCTACACAACCCCCACGTTATGTTTAACAAGAGGAAAATAACCTTTAATACATTCCTGCATTCGTGTGACAAGCATGCCGGTTTTTTTGCGTGTGAGTCATTGGGATTTAAATCATAATCGTGTCATGTGGCCTTGGTGGTAAGGTCTTTCGGGATTTAAAGCAGTGTTGGTAGTATAGAAATAATGCAGCCTTAGTGATTACTTTCTCCACATAGTACGTTGGGTCCCACCAGCCAGAGGGTGAAACAAACAAATTAATAAGAAAACTTAAAAGCGCCAGCAGTGTATCTTACCTCACACATCTCGCTACTGCTCGTGAGCACTGTCCAATTGATCCCTCTGTTCGCTCACGTACTATTTTAAGTGAATCTGTATTATAACATGCACACAATTTTGGGCACTTGTATTCGACCTAAGTCAGTGTGCCACCGTATCTCGTACTACTCCCTCTGTCTAGTTGTAATAAGTCACGTTAGAAGGTACAGCGGGACCAAGGTGCAAGCTGATTTTTTTCGAAACGAGGTGCAAGAAGATTGGAGGAGAAGGAGAAAGTTGACCGGTCCTTCCTCCAATCAAAGCCCTGATTTCTGTCTCTAAACGCAAAAATTAATCACAACAACTAAGAGATGCCGTTTTAGCTACCATGCAGGGCCACGTATTAACTCGCATGCATCAACGCGTAGTGGCGCTCCATGCATTGGGTTTCCGAGGGAGATAACAAGGCAGAGTAAGGAGCGTTTGGTTACATTGCTCGGCTGGTCATAGTGGTGAGTAACTTGGACTAGTAACATGCATATGTTACTAGTCTATGTTAGTACTTCCATAGTAGGTAGTAACATATGGATGGTAACATGCAAGTCTTCATTAATTGAGATATAGACTCATTTTACCTCGGCGTGTGTGTCTCTGTGTGTGTGTGTGTTTAACATCATGTGTGTGTTAGAGAGAGCGACACATCGACCTACTCCTACGGAGAGATGGTGTGTAGTGTATGATTTAGCCGTGAGAGTTGGTACATCCTCTCGTTTCCGGGCGTCCGGTCGGGACAGGCGGGACAGCTGCCACGCCCGCTCCTGACCATCCTGGCCCACCCAAAGGCCCTCCATCGCCCGCGCGCGCTTCCTGCCCGAAATGTTCAGCGTTGCTCCAAAGAATCGGTGCCGCATTCATGCCCGGGCAGAGCGGACGTGACCTCTCACTGGTGACTGCGTTCAATGGAGAAGCGAATTCAAGAGTGATGGTTGCTTTGTTCGTCCAACTTACTGCTGGGTCTATGTGATTTGACCGCCCATTGGTCATTATTACTAAGGTGGTAGGATTGTTGGATGTCCCACGCTTTCGGCGAAAGGAGGTACTCATAGATTACAATTTTCTCCATTCTCAGTGGAGGAGTGCGAGAGCAGTGAAAACATGCAGGCTCAGTGATTACATGGCCCACCTCACACTATCACCATATTTTCTGGACACCGTGCGATACCTAACTCTTTACATAGTACTAGTATAGTATGTACTGTAATTTATCAGCGAGATAAACTTGTACAATGCTATGAAGCTTCCATCTTCTGTTTCATGTATCTTACGTCCAAGGTTTCCCGTTGCAACATTTCATCAAATACGAAGGAAACTAACATGCATGCTATTGCATCTCAATGATTGACGGACCATAGCCAATATGTACTCCCTCCATTCCAAAATAAGTGTCTCAACTTTATGCAAACTTTAGTACAAAGTTGTACTACTACTAAAGTTGACACTTATTTTGGAACAGAGACAGCTAAAGAAAAAAATGATCCATGCAGTCCCTAGCCCTTGAACCGTAAACCCTGACCGGGCTTTAATTTGCTGGCAACATTGGAGCTTCCGAAGAAATGAAGTTTGCAACCCGTTGACCATCGGATCATTTTGTGCAGTTTCACCCAAATCGAGATGAGCATCCCTGTGGCAAAGAAATTGAAGAAGCGTGATTAGAATAAGATTACCGGGACTAGTTGATGAGACATAAACTCATCACAAATGTAGTACGTAGAAGCCAGTAGAGGTATGTGCGGGGCAAATAAGTAGAGAAATATCCACATGGAGTGATGTGGGCAGCTGGAGCAGTGGTGCAAGCCGGCTATAAAGGGAGTTCTATCTGAGGGATGTCGGGACGTAGCTCAACCTAGAGGAGGGCGGCGGGATGAGGCAACTGCCCATGTTGCGGTAGTGAGCAATGGACGAAGGCAACCTCACCGGCTTTGTGAGAGAGAACGGTGGGGACCCCTGACCGGGATGTGCCGACAGTGGGTTTTCGCAGTCGGCGACGGCGACCGCATCTACGCTAAGCATCCACCCTTCCCCCGGCGGACGTGATCCGCCGAGATGTTAGAGATGTGGCCACAACCGTATTGTGCGAGAGAGTGTGAAGACTGAAGAGAGCAACCCCAGCAAGCAACCGTGTAGGGTCGTCCTGCCTATGTATATAGTGGAGCGGTTTCCTTTTCTCTCCATATGAACCTATTTATATTGCGTACGTGTCACTGAAGAAAAAACATTTATTTATAAATGATGCGGCACCTACTACTCGTTCTCCTATAAACCTTGCGCTTGGCATCTCCAAAATATTAACCTTGTGATTGGCTCTTTGCCTCTTCGTGAAGTCGAGCAATAATGGTACTGCAATATATATATCGTTCTGGCTATATGGGACCGAATGAATTGCTGCACGTCCACCACGTGGGCGAGGGTTGAGGGGCGAGGGAGAGTGCGTACTATTACATCCATTTCAATATGGACTACATACAGAGCAAAATGAGTGAATCTACACTCTAAAATACGTCTATATACATCAGTGTTTGGAGTATGTACTAGTAGTTCATATTGAAATCTACTAAAGGACATATATTCCAAACAATATGATAATCTCTCTAACCAAGGTAGGGACGAGGAGTAAACAGAGGGAGTAGTAAAATTTTCCCCTTGTCCTGCGAGCCACCGCGCGCGTGGGCGAGGGAGCGGGTGTAAGGCATATTAGTAAGCAAGCTTCACCTCATTCTGCGAGCCATCGCGCTCGTGGGACGGGGAGACGGCGTGCTAAGCAAGCTTCTCCTCGTTCTGCGAGTTGACGGGACACATCAAAAGTACTCCAGGTACAGAGCCTTGCCTCTAAGGTAGGCCCCACATGGTTTGCCTCTTTTTAACATAACGCATCAAGTCGCAATTTGTTTGTTCACCCATGGTAGACGATCCTCCTTCAAGTGGACAACCAGTACACGTGTCAAATTACCACGTGGGCTGCCTTTTCGTACAGAAATGAGCTCCACCGTGTACCCGCGTGGGTGTGGTTGGGAAAGAGACGGGAGTGCGTGCGCCGTGCGTGCACCTCTTCTGTTCATGCAAGTCCCCCACCTACGTGGGTGTGTGTAAGAGAGATACAAACCTAGATAGATGGCGTGTGCATTCGTGAGTGTTTTTTGTTTGGGGGGGGGGGGGTGGTGATTTCGTGAATATATTTGTGGGAATATGTGTCGATGACATCTCAAACAAAATTTTGCATGCAATGTGTGTGAAATAGAGGCATATCCATATCATATAGAGAGGGCCAGAGGGGGCGATCCATGAGAAGAGAGGGAGGGGTCATAGATATCGATAGAGTCGAAGAGAGGATCAAGTGAGTGGGTGCGATATGGATGAAGAGAGCCATCGAAATTGTGTGTGCAAGTCGAAGATATAGGGCGACTGACCTACCAGAACATTAGAGGGCACATGGCAAGTTTTGTGTGGCAGGGAGACATGACTAGAGCGCTCGATGTATCGGTGTGTGTGTGGGGGGGGGGGGGGAGGGGGGAGGCAGAGGCCTAACTAAAGAGGTAGAACGACTCGTATATGTGTTGAGAAGGAGAGACCCAACTATGTCTTGAGGGAGATGGGTCGACATCCATACATAACTGAAGGACGGGAAATAGGTTGGGACAGAGAGAGAGGAGAGAGAGGGAGGGAGAGGGGTAGAGTGCTGGATGGGTGATGGAGTTGCTTCTCGAAGATGGTGGGAGAGGCCTACTAGACAAACTGAGGGTAGAACTGCAATATTATCAATAAGAGTGGGGATGTGTTTATGTGTGTGCCTGTGCGTGATAGATCTACCAGGAGGCATGCATGGATGATGAAGGGGAACGATGTGTTTGCTAAGCAAACCTAACTAGATCGGTAGATCAATTGTTGTTTGTCCGAGGAAGGGAGAGACATAACTAATGAGGTAGATCGATCGAAGCGTGGGAAAAACGAGTTATAAGGACCTAGATAGCTATATGTATAGAGGGAGATCGATCGGTGTACATACATTTGTTAGAGGCAAATAAGGCCCAGCGAGACGGATAGACAGAGAGAATGGAGCTAGGAGGTGGTGCGAGAGGCCGAGCTACTAGCTAGATAGGGGGAGGACTGTGCGGTTGTGAGATCGATGAAAAGAGGGGCGAGAGTTTACACGTGTGTGGGACCGTATGAGAGACACGAGGCATGGACACAGAAAGGAGGAGATGGAAGATGCGTGTGTACGTATGTTGTAGGCAGACACTGGAGAGGTTTATCAATCGGCGTGTGTCGGAAAAGAGTTGTGGAGACTGTGGGAGAACGACCTAAAGAAAAATAAATGAATGTGCGCGATGGATAGAATGCTGAGGGAGGGGGAGGGTGAGGAGGGCGTGTGCATGCACGAGAGAAAGTTAGTGCTAGCTACAAAGGTTAGAGGATTGTGTGGGTGTAAGAGACTAACAAAGATCATAATTTGATATGAAAGTGGATTCATATATTTGAATAGGAGATCATAGTGTTATAAACATATGCATGCATGAATATAGCGGTGATACGCGTGCTGTGGTTTTGCACATGTTATACCATAATGTGACAATGCATGGCGTTTGCAACTCACAGCTAAATGCCGAACAATCTAAACCATACTATATATCCAACAATCTCACATTTTATTTAAATTCGTGATAATGTGTTGCGTTTGCAGCTTACAACTAAATATCGAACAATCTAAACAATACTATATATCGAACAATCTCACATTTTATTTAAATTTGTGGTAATGTGTGGTGTTTGCAACTCACATCTAAATACTTGTAGGCGTAGGGGGCGGGGCACCATACATTATGTGATAAACACATATACATATGAGACATGGTTTAGATTATGAAGATCTAGCTAGAGCTTGAAATGTACTGTGATTTGAAATCAAAATAAAGTGGATTCAAAAAACCAAGTTCGAGTTCATATAGTACACATAGTTCATATCTAACTCGAGAGTAATCATGTGGTGTGCTGTGAAGATAACACACAAACGATGGTTTAACTTGACAATAATGATGATAGTAGATCTTATTAAAATAGAGAAATGAATTCAAATGGTTTGACTTCACAAAAATCAATAATGTAGATCTTATTCAAATCGAGAAATGAATTCAAATTTAGTTCATATTGAAGCGGTAGTATATACGTTTGGAATGCACTAAAACATTAATTTGAGTAGCAGGTTGCATGCATTATACACGTAGCGAAATATCTTAATTGAACATAACATGAATTCAAAGTTTTGAATGACATTTGTAGTGCGAATTGATTTGGTACAGTACACGACACTAGTCTCTCTTGTTGCTATGAATTGATTTCTTCGTCGACGGAAGTGCGAATTGATTTGGTATAGTACATGTTGGGCTTGTCTAGAAATTTCACCCCGCGCCTTGTAACCCCGAAATATTTAAGATATATCTTTGTCTCGTTGTGCTCCGACAACTCCCTCCATCTCAACCCGCGCCTTGCTATTCCAAAATTACAACGCACGCGAAAACTCCCACCTCTTGGAAATCCCCGCACGCGAAATGCCCGTGATACCCCTGAAGCGAAAGAACCGCCTAGGTCAAATTGGTGGGGCTAATTTCGTAACTTACCCCACACTTCGGACAAGCACGTCCCTAAGCCATGGTTCCCCACTCCCATCCCATCCGCCCACCCATTCGTACACCAAGGCCGTGAAAACCCGCGAAGCCCCACACCCTCCTCCGTCCGCCACCCAACCGGAGCCTCTTCCCCGACGACGTCGTCCACAGCAACACCTCGACGTTCCTCATCCACCATACCGGATGAGGATCCGTCGTCGATCTCGTCGCCCCGCCAGTTCAGCCACCCCGTCCTCCACCTCCAAGGAGCTGCCCCGATGTTCCCCTCGTCTTTCGCGCCACCTCCATTCCCACACCGCCGTCTTCACCTGCACCACCGGAAGAGCATCATCATCACCATTTCCTCGGATGAAGCTGAGGCCTAATCGGCGCCACCAAATAGGTTGTACACTAATCGCCACATTTTCATCTTGATTTGATCTCACGGTGCTTCCGGCGCTCGGTCCCGAGCCTCCACGGCGCGACTCCATCCACGGCGGCATCGCCAGCCACTTCCTCCACGGCGCCGCTCCCTCGGTGGCGATGTCCACATCAGTAGGAGCTGCTGCTGCTTTAGCTCTCGCTCGCACTGTTGCTCTACTCTTGCTCTCGGTCCCCTGCTTGGTCTGCTCTTGCTATTTCTCTTGCTCTTGCTCGCACTGCTGCTCTAGATCTTGCTCTTGCTTGTGATGCTTCTCCGATTTAGCTACACTTCAGTCGACCGAATTGACTTTTGGGTCAGTCAATTTTCAGGGGGTGGGGGGGGGGGCTCGCTGGAGTTAAGGAATAACTAGCCGCAGCGGGGAGGGGGGCTCGCCGGAGAGGTACCCCACTATCTTCAGGGGGGGGGGGTGGTGGTCGCCGGCGGTGGTGGGGCGGTGGCGTGGGGATCGCCGGAGAAAAAGCTCGGCATGAGGGGGCCTAGAGGGATGGCCGGGGCGGCGGTAGACCAGCGGCAGGGAGTGGTTTCGGGGCAGGCGGGGTGGCGGAGGGTGGTGATTTGGTCGGTGGTGCCTGGCGGCTCAGGGGGGTGGAGGTTGAAGTTGAACTATAGGCCCTTGATTTCGTATCCAACGGCTGGAAAATCGATTGACCAGAGATGAAAAATTCAGTCGACCGGCTCTCGCACGCGCTGCTGCTGCTGCTACTGCTTTTCTGCTACTAGCTAGTGCGTTCAGTTTCGACAGTAAAATTCAGTTTCGACAACAAAATTTAGTTTCGATAGTTAAGTTCAGTTTCGACAGTTAAGTTCAGAGATGAGCGGCTGATGTATTTTACATCTAGCACTTTTTGGTTATGTATTTTACGTCATCTATTGGAGATGCTATTAGGATTCCACTCAGGTTAACGTTGTCTCTCCTGTCCTGCTTCAGCCTCGGCGTCGTACAACTCACCGGAGCTGCTCCAACGACAAAACTCTCCATCACAGCGGAGCAGTACCCCAGGCTCCATCTTAAGATGCCTAAGATGTTCTTCCCCTCCTCCGACAGCCAAGTCAGCCGGATCATCCTCACCGACCAACCCAATCACGCTGAGATCGACATGGCTTCGCCAAAGAGGTTGTACACTTGTTGCATCTCTTTTTTACTCTACATGTTATATATATTGTCCACTGAGCACACGCAGTAACGTGAAATACGATTAGTTTGTCCTACTATATGACAAGCAGTGAGGTACCAGGCAACTTAGCTATCTGTGATGGACTCTCTTAAACGCCATCATTATTTATCTCTGCGTGTTTGAGCTGTGCATTTGTCGATGGGCCTGGGAGTTGAGCTAGTAGGGCAGTGGCCTGGGTCCAAAGTAGTAGAAGTAGGCAAGTAGCACAAAAACATTTTTGAGTGTAGCTTTTCCTTGCTCAAGCATGCCTACTAGAATCGCCAGTGCTTCAAAGGAAAAGTGAAGGAAAAACATAGGAATTGGAAAGTTTCTTATGGTACTACTATTCATGCATTTGGTTCAAAGGAATGGAGCAAAGGAAAACTGTAGGATTTGTTCCTTTAGTGTCTTCTTGAAATAAAAATCGTTCGTATTTTAATTTCCACTTGTCCTCCTTTTCAAATTCCTAGTCATGAAGCACAAGACTAAGAGATAGTATCATAATAGCATTATGACCGTACATTTTCTTGTGGTTTTCTTAGTCTCACCATGCTTCTTTGCATCCTGTGATCTTCCAATTCTTGTGAACCAAACACCCAGATTGGCAGAAATCCTGTGTTTTTAAATTCTCTGTTTTGCACGTGCATTCCTATCCTATTACTGTGTATTTCCTATCCCTGCATTGTTAGAATCCTCCAATTCAAACGAGCCCTTACAAAATTACTTCTCTTACAGATAGTTGTCAAAGAAAGCTGTGTGTGGTTTGTCCCGCTCTTGTTGCGCTATCGTCTACCCAAGCTCAGCTGCTCCAACGATAGAAGGGTCCAGCACAGCAGGGATCCGGCCTCCAGACTGTCTTTCACCACCCCAGATCTTCTTGCCTGCCGCCGGTATCCATGACAACTGCATTACCATCATCAACCGAGCAGATGACCTCGAGGACTACACGGGTCCGCAAGAGAGGTTGCACTCTTTCGTTTCTACTTACGTTATGCATCGCTTAATATTACATGCTACTTTATCGTCCTGTTCACCGATTAGACTCTGAATCAGCTCCAAACTAATGATCAAACTTGAGTTTTTAAATGGTTGTGGGGTACATATCGGGGCCGCAATCAATAGTATCTATCTACTATCTGGTTAATCTCTGGTGTCTACTATGAGTTTCATGTTGGGTGGGAAACAAACAGTAAAGAAGCCATTATCTGTATTTTTTAACGGAAGCCACTATCTACCTGCTATCATTGGTTTTGGGTCTATCCACAGGTTGCTACCATCACTCTGGATTTCTGCATGCACTCCTTACATAATCTCACTATGTTTTATTCCTATGCATGTCAGTTATTGTACACAATGGAACTGAACATGTAGAGCAAAAGAGACGAGCCTTGCGTGGCAATAAAATTTCATGCAGACGTCGCTCCATGGTAGGTGCAAAGGCAGGCCCCCTCCACCCATTTGGGATTGTAATCGAGAGGAAGATATCTGTTCTGAGGGGGATTCAGAAGGAGAAGACCACTCCTATTTACCCCCTGAGGTTTTCGCTCTAACTTGGCATGCTGATGTTGGTTATATCATGCATATGGTGCCTTGCATTTTTACTTTATACATCAAATATGTCAACTTCTTAGTTTCGACATGCTTTGTGTGAATGCCATCTGTTTAGTTTATTCATCGTTTGTGTGGATTATGCAACGCCATCTTGTTTAGCCAGGCATCATATATGTGAATTTTGCAATGCCATCCTGCTTAGCCAGTCATCTTATATGTGAATTATATCAGGCCATCCTTTTTTCAGTTACGTATTACATTTGTCAACAATGTTAGTACATTCAACTACTCTTCGTGTGCATCAGCCATTTGACACGGCGATCGAAAATTCTAGAGTGAAAACAAGGTCTTTAGAGCAGACTATACTATCTGACAAATCGCATATCTTGCTGGTTACAGACAGCTCCTCAGAGGAGGATTCAGAGACAGATAACCAGTCCTATTTCCCCCCCGAGGTGTATGCTCTAACTTGGCAGGGTTGTGTGCGTATGGTGTCTTGCATTGCTATGTCATTTGATTAGTTTAGACATGCTTTGTGTGAATGCCACCTGTTTAGTGTCTAATTACCATATATGTGAATTATGCAAGACATTATATATGTGAATTATGCATTGTCATCTTGTTGCAAGACATTATATATGTGAATTATGCAATGCTATCTTGTTGCAAAGGCATTATATATGTGAATTATGCAATGCCATGCTGTTGAGCCAATCATCATGTATGTGAATTATATCATGCTATCATTTTTTTATGACGTGTTCCATTTATCGACAACGTTTGTATATTCAACTACTCTTCCTGTGCATCAGCCATTTGAAGCGGTGATGGAAGTATCTGGAGTGAAAACAAGGTATTCAGAGCAGACAATGCTACCTGCTGAAGCAGGCATCTTGTTGGATACAGAGAGCTCCTTAGAGGAGGATTCAGAGACTCATGACAAGTCCTATTTCCCCCTGAGGTCTATGCTCAAATTTGGCAGGGTTATATTACCCATGTCATGCATGTTGTCTTTCATTGCTTAGTTTTTACATCATATATGGATTGCCATCTGCTTACTTGCTTACTATATAAATCATATATTTGAATTATATCATGCCATCATGTTTACATACACAACATCTATCTGAATTATGGCATGGCAACCCATTTAATAAAGACATCATATAGTTATATCATCTCATCCTGTTTAGTGTTTACAGTCATCATATTCTGAATTATGTCATTCTATCCGGGAATTATATCATGCTATCATGTTTCCATAGGCGGCATGTATGTGAATTATGGCATGCCAACCTATTTAATAAACACATTATATAGTTATATCATGTTATCCTGTTTACATAGTCATCATATTTTGAACTATGTCTTTCCATCTTTTTTTGTTAGCCATCATAATGTGAAATTGTGTCATGCTATCCTGTTTAGTTAGCCATCATATATGTGAAATTGTGTCATGCTATCCTGTTTGGTTAGACAACATAAATGTGAATTATTTCATGCCCTCTTTTATTCCCCACTATCCATTGCACCTGTCTATCATACAATGTCTGTACATTCAATTACTTTTCTTGTTTATCAGCCATTTGAATTGGAGAGGGTGATGGCAGTATATAAGGGAGTAACAACATGGTCTTCAGAAAAGATAGTGCTACCAGTTGATGCAGATAGAACCACGGTTGTACTTGCCCAAGAACCAGCCCCACCACACATAACCCAGACTCTCACAGACTGTACCCCTACCCAGTTGGACACAGAACCAGCTACACCCCTTCTAACCCCAACCCCAGCAGATAGTAACCCAGTTCTAGTTGACACATCATCATCTCCACCACAGAGCACCCAAACATGAGCAGTTAGTAAGGGAACTGCAGTGCCCAAAGCACGAGGACCACCACTTCGAATCCCAACTCAACGCTCAAAGGAGAAGAAGAATTGTTCTCAGGTCAGGTTCTGTAGCTATGGTTCATACTCCTTTGCTCTTGCATCACTGTATTTACTCATACCAACTATTTTCAAATTTGAAGGATGGAATTGAAACTCCAATGGCGCAACAGGTATGTTTTAAACCTGTTTCTTTAACTGGTTTGCGGTTGTAACTTGCTCTATGTTGATTTTAGTTTCAATTGAATAAACAGTTATGTTCTCATGTCATGCACATTACGAGTGTTGTTATTGCTCTATAGTTTCCCACACTTATATTCTGTCTATTCTGCTTTGTCTTGAACAAATATTATTTGAACTGTGTCTCTATCTTGATTTGGCAACAAAAACTAGAATGATATAGACCATAAAGTGACCATGGTACACAGATACATATTCGTTTCATGCTGTTATCCTGTGCACTTTACTACTGAACTGATTTACCAAAATGAGTTTCATATACAACATAGTAAACCTGTGATGTGTCTGCTTGTTTCTCTTTTAGAATGCGGACAAAATATTGGAGAACAGTACCCTGCTATGAAATGGTAAAGGAAGTAATGTAGATAAGGTTCAAGATAGTGAGACATCCCTGTTGGTCTCCAAGAAAGCTGATAAAAACTACCTTGACGACAGTGAGAGAACCCAAAAGTCTTGTCTTGATGTAGTGTTCGAGTTACTGGCCACTACTGCTGGCACAAGCTCTTCGAACTCGCTGCCTGAATCAGTTCGTCTTCTTGAGTCTCAACTTCAAGTTGAAAGACATCGATTAGATGTGCTACGACAGGAAGCTGAAGGACTGAGGAAGTCCCTGCAAACAGATGCATACTTTCTGGTGCAACAGCAAGCGCTAGAGGAACAAGAGAAAGTTAATAAGCTTGCTAAGCATCTTGCCAGCATTATGGGCACCCAGGATATTGATTCTTGAGATCTTCTGAAGTGGTTTCAGTTCTGGACTTGTTTTGCTATGGCGTTTATTTGCACTGGTCGCCAACTTTGACAACCAGTGTATATGATATGCTGCTTTGTTCCCTATATTTGCACTGGTGGCGAACTTTGATGCCCAGTGGATGTAATATGTGTAATAGCCGTGATAGCCTAGCGTAAGTTGCTTGCTTATTTAATTCCTTGTTGTCTTGTTTATTTGTTTGCTTGTAGTCAGTGTTGTTCTTTTTCCGCGGTTTGCTAGTGGCTGCAATAACCTATTTTTATAAAACTAGTCCACAATAACCATGGGCTACATATTTACTGTAGTTACCATGGGCCTCCTACGGGTCGTAGAAAGAATGGGCCTTCTTAGGGCCGTAGAAAGAATGGGCCTTCTACGGGCCGTAGCATCAATGGGCCTTCTATGGGCCGTAGCATCAATGGGCCTTCTACGTGCCGTATGATCGATAGGCCAAACATGGGCCAATAACAGACCACATTATGGGCAGTAAACGGGCTAGATTTGGAATCGTCCGTTCATGGGCCGACAATAACAGGCGGTCGTTAATTGGCCGTATTTGATGACGTTATGAAAACGGCCCAACGGAGTAACGGGCCGCAAACGGGCCGATTGTAACCGCGGGCTGAATTTGGCCCAGCAGAAAAGGCCAATGACGGGGCGTAAGTAACCGAATGTTGGAAATGAGCCCAAGAATAAATGGGCCCTGAGAAAGCCGAAAGATAACACGGGTTGGAAACGGCCCAATGGAATAATGGGCCGTTAATGGGTATAAAGGGGTACGCTGTTTGTTGCGGGCTAGATCCACCACGGGCCGTTAATGGGCCAAGAGTTACAAATGGTCTCGTATGGGCTGAAAGACATCATGGGCCATACATGGGCCGGAAGTTACAACGGGCTGAAATCATATTGGAAGGCCTAGATGAAGCTACTGGGCTTAATTCGGATAGGCCGTAACGGGCCGTGAGTTAGCGGGTCGTAAATGGCTATATACGAACAGGCCATTAACAGGCTTTCCGTGGGCCAGCCCGTTACCTTTTGACCAAGTCAAACGAGCCGGCCCTTTCACCGAAATGGGCCTCTGTTGGGTTGCTACCTCTTCACCTTGCATTGGTTTTTCCCTTGAAGAGGAAAGGGTGATGCAGCAAAGTAGCGCAAGTATTTCCCTCAGTTTTTGAGAACCAAGGTATCAATCCAGTAGGAGACTACACACAAGTCGCCTCGTACCTACACAAACAAATAAGAACCTTGCAACCAACGCGATAAAGGGGTTGCCAATCCCTTCACGACCACTTGCAAAAGTGAGATCTGATAGAGATAATAAGATAAATATTTTTGGTATTTTTATGATATACATTGAAAGTATAGATTGCAAAGTAAAAATAGATTGGAAACTTATATCATGGAAAATAGACCCCGGGGCCATAGGTTTCACTAGTGGCTTCTCTCAAGATAGCATAAGTATTATGATGGGTGAACAAATTACTGTCGAGCAATTCATAGAAAAGTGCATAATTATGAAAATATCTAGGCATGATCATGTATATAGGCATCGCGCCCGCGACAAGTAGACCGAAACGATTCTGCTTCTACTACTATTACTCCACACATCGACCGCTATCCAACATGCGTCTAGAGTATTAAGTTCATAAGAACGGAGTAACACATTAAGCAAGATGACATGATGTAGAGGGATAAACTCAAGCAATATGATATAAACCCCATCTTTTTATCCTCGACGGCAACAATACAATGCGTGCCTTGCTGCCCCTGCTTTCACTGGGAAAGGACACCGCAAGATTGAACCCAAAGCTAAGCACTTCTCCCACTGGAAGAAAGATCAATCTAGTAGGCCAAACCAAACTGATAATTCGAAGAGACTTGCATAGATAACCAATCATACATAAAAGAATTCAGAGGAGATTCAAATATTGTTCATAGATAATCTTGATCATAAACCCACAATTTATCGGATCTCGACAAACACAGCGCAAAAAGAATTACATCGAATAGATCTCCAAGAAGATCGAGGAGAACTTTGTATTGAGATCCAAAGAGAGAGAATAAGTCATCTAGCTAATAAATATGGACCCGAAGGTCTGTGGTAAACTACTCACACATCATCGGAGAGGCTATGGTGTTGATGTAGAAGCCCTCCGTGATCGATTCCCCCTCCGGCGGAGCGCCGAAAAAGGCCCCAAGATGGGATCTCATAGGTACAGAAGGTTGCGGCGGTGGAAATAGGGTTTTGTGGTGCTCCTGGATGTTTTCGTGGTATATGGGTATATATAGGAGGAAGAAGTAGGTCGGTGGAGCTGCGAGGGGCCCACGAGGTTGGGGGTGCGCCCCGGGGGGGTGGGGGGCAGGCACGCCTTCCTGCCTCATGGCCTCCTCGCTTCTTTCTTGACGTCCACTCCAAGTCCTCTGGATCACGTTTGTTCCAAAAATAACTCCCCAGAAGGTTTCATTCCGTTTGGACTCTGTTTGATATTCCTTTTCTGCGAAACACTGAAATAGGCAAAAAAATAGCAATTTGCACAGGGCCTTCGGTTAGTAGGTTAGTCCCAAAAATAATATAAAAGTGCTTAGTAAAGCCCATTAAATATCCAAAACAGATAATATAATAGCATGGAACAATAAAAAATTATAGATACTTTGGAGACGTATCAAGCATCCCGAAGCTTAATTCCTGCTCGTCCTCGAGTAGGTAAATGATAAAAACAGAATTTTTGATGTGGAATGCTACCTAGCATATTTCTCAATGTAATTTCTTTATTGTGGCATGAATGTTCAGATCCGAAAGATTCAAGACAAAATTTTAATATTGACATGAAAATAATAATACTTCAAGCATACTAACAAAGCAATCATGTCTTCTCAAAATAACATGGCCAAAGAAAGTTATCCCTACAAAATCATATAGTCTGGCTATGCTCTATCTTCATCACACAAAGTATTTAATCAAGCACAACCCCGATGACAAGCCAAGCAATTGTTTCATACTTTTGATGTTCTCAAACTTTTTCAATCTTCACGCAATACATGAGCGTGAGCGATGGACATAGCACTATATGTGGAATAGAATGGTGGTTGTGAAGAAGACAAAAAGGAGAAGATAGTCTCACATCAACTAGGCGTATCAACGGGCTATGGAGATGCCCATCAATAGATATCAATGTGAGTGAGTAGGGATTGCCATGCAATGGATGCAGTAGAGCTATAAGTGTATGAAAGCTCAACAAAAGAAACTAAGTGGGTGTGCATCCTACTCACTTGCTCACAAAGACCTAGGGCATTTTGAGGAAGCCCATCGTTGGAATATACAAGACAAGTTTTATAATGTAAAATTCCCACTAGTATATGAAACTGACAACATAGGAGACTCTCTATCATGAAGATCATGGTGCTACTTTGAAGCACAAGTGTGGTAAAAGGATAGTAACATTGTCCCTTCTCTCTTTTTCTCTCAATTTTTTTGTTTGGGCATTTTTCTCTTTTTTTCATGGCCACTTTTTTTCTTTTTTTTCTTTTCGTCCGGAGTCTCATCCCGACTTGTGGGGGAATCATAGTCTCCATCATCCTTTCTTCACTTGGGACAATGCTCTAATAATGATGGTCATCACACTTTTATTTACTTACAACTCAAAGATTACAACTCAATACTTAGAACAAAATATGACTATGTGAATGCCTCCGGCGGTGTACCGGGATATGCAATGAATCAAGAGTGACATGTATGAAAGAATTATAAAGGTGGCTTTGCCACAAATACGATGTCAACTACATGATCATGCAAAGCAATATGACAATGATGAAGCGTGTCATAATAAATGGAAAGGTGGTAAGTTGTATGGCAATATATCTCGGAATGGCTATGAAAATGCCATAATAGGTAGGTAGGGTGGCTGTTTTGAGGAAGGTGTGGTAGGTATATGATACCGGCGAAGGTGCGCAGTATTAGAGAGGGCAACAATGGTGGAAGGGTGAGAGTGCGTATAATCCATGGAATCAACATTAGTCATAAAGAACTCACATACTTACTGCAAAAATCTATTAGTTATTTCAAAACAAAGTACTACGCGCATGCTCCTAGGGGGATATATTGGTAGGAAAAGACCATCGCTCGTCCCCGACCACCACTCATAAGGAAGACAATCAATAAATAAATCATGCTCCGACTTCATCACATAACAGTTCACCATACGTGCATGCTACGGGAATCACAAACTTAAGAACAAGTATTTATCAAATTCACAACTACTCAACTATCATGACTCTAATATCACCATCTTCATATCTCAAAACAACTATCAAGTATCAAACTTTTCACAGTATTCGATGCACTCTATATGAATTTTTTTATTATATCCCTCTTGGATGCCTATCATATTAGGACTAATTTTATAGCCAAAGAAAACTACCATGCTGTTATAAAAGACTCTCAAAATAATATAAGTGAAGCATGAGAGATCAATATTTTCTATAAAATAAAACCACCACCGTGCTCTAAAAGATATAAGTGAAGCACTAGAGCAAAATTATCTAGCTCAAAAGATATAAGTGAAGCACATAGAGTATTCTAATAAATGCCGATTCATGTGTGTCTCTCCCAAAAGGTGTGTACACCAAGGATGATTGTGGTAAACTAAAATCAAAAAGACTCAAATCATACAAGACGCTCCAAGAAAAACACATATCATGTGGTGAATAAAAATATAGCCTCAAGTAAAGTTACCGATAGACGATGACGAAAGAGGGGATGCCTTCCGGGGCATCCCCAAGCTTAGGCTTTTGGTTGTCCTTGAATTTTACCTTGGGGTGCCTTGGGAATCCCCAAGCTTAGGCTCTTGCCACTTCTTATTCCATAATCCATCAAATCTTTACCCAAAACTTGAAACTTCACAACACAAAACTCAACAGAAAAATCTCATGAGCTCCGTTAGCGAAAGAAAACAAACCACCACTTCAATGTACTATAATGAACTCATTATTTATTTATATTGGTGTTAAACCTACTTTTTTCCAACTTCTCTATGGTTCATACCCTCCAATACTAGTCATAGATTCATCAAAATAAGCGAACAACACACGAAAAACAGAATCTGCCAAAAACAGAACAGTTTGTAGTAATCTGTATCAAACGTATACTTATGGAACTCCAAAAATTCTTATATAAATTGCTGGACATGAGTAAGTTATCTATTAATCATCGGCAAAAATAATCAACTAAATAGCACTCTGTAGTAAAAAATGGCAGCTAATCTCGTGAGCGCTAAAGTTTCTGTTTTTTACAGCAAGATCAAAAAGACTTCACCCAAGTCTTCCCAAAGGTTCTACTTGCCACAAACATTAATTAAAACATGAAAATACATCTAAACAAAGGCTAGATGAATTATTTATTACTAAACTGAACCAAAAAGCAAGGAACAAAAATAAAATTGGGTTGCCTCCTAACAAGCACTATCGTTTAACGCCCCTATCTAGGCATAAAGGCAAGAATAGATCTAGGTATTGTCATCTTTGGTATGCAATCCATAAGTGGCTCTCATAATAGATTCATAAGGTAATTTTATTTTCTTTCTAGGAAATTGTTCCATGTCTTTCCTTAACAGAATTTGGAATCTAATATTTCCTTCTTTCATATCAATAATTGCACCGATCGTTCTAAGGAAAGGTCTACCAAGAATAATTGGACATGTAGGATTGCAATCTATATCAAGAAAAATGAAATCTATGGGCACATAATTCCTATTTGCAACAATAATAACATCATTAATTCTTCCCATAGGTTTCTTAATGGTGGAATCCGCAAGGTGCAAGTTTAAAGAAAAATCATCAAATTCACGGAAACCTAACACATTACACAAAGTTTTTGGAATCGTGGAAACACTAGCACCCAAATCACATAAAGCATAACATTCATGATCTTTAACCTTAATTTTAATGGTGGGTTCCCACTCATCATAAAGTTTTCTAGGGATAGAAACTTCCAATTCAAGCTTTTCTTCATAATATTGCATTAGAGCATCAACGATACGTTTGGTAAAAGCTTTATTTTGACTATAAGCATGAGGAGAAATTAACACGGATTGCAACAAGGAAATAAAATTTATTAAAGAACAATTATCATAATTAAATTTCTTGAAATCCAAAATAGTTGGTTCATTGCTATGTAAAGTTTTGACCTCTTCAATCCCACTTTTACCAATTTTTGCATCAAGATCTAAAAACTCTGAATCATTGGGATGCCTTTTAACTAAAGTTATCTCATCTCCAGTCCCATCATTATCAAGATTCATATTGCAAAACAAAGATTTAATAGGGGACGCATCAATCACTTTTAGATCTTCATCCCTATTATCATGAAAACTAGAAGAACACACTTTTACAAAGCAATCTTTCTTAGTACGCATCCTAGCGGTTCTTTCTTTGCACTCATCAATGGAAATTCTCATGGCTTTGAGAGACTCATTGATATCATGCTTGGAAGGAATAGATCTAAGTTTTAAAGAATCAACATCAAGATAAATTCTATCCACGTTCCTAGCCAATTCATCAATCTTTGGAAATTTTTCTTCAAGCAAAGCATTGAAATTCTTTTGAGAAACCATAAATTCTTTAACACTAGTCTCAAAATCAGAGGGCATATTATTAAAATTTCTATAAGAGTTGTTGTAGGAATTACCATAATTATTAGAGCAATTACTAGGAAAGGCCTAGGATTAAAGTTTCCTCTATACGCATTGTTACCAAAATTATTCCTACCAACAAAATTCACATCCATAGATTCATTATTATTCTCAATCAAAGTAGACAAAGGCATATCATTGGGATCAATAGGAGCACTCTTATTAGCAAACAGCTTCATAAGTTCATCCATCTTTCCACTCAAAACATTAATCTCTTCTATCGCATGAACCTTTTTACTAGTGGATCTTTTGGTGTGCCATTGAGAATGATTAACCATAATATTATCTAGGAGTTTAGTAGCTTCTCCTAAAGTGATTTCCATAAAAGTGCCTCCCGCGGCTGAATCTAAAAGATTTCTAGAAGAAAAATTCAATCCGGCATAATTTTTTTGTATAATCATCCATAAATTCAATCCATGTGCAGGGCAATTACATATCATTAATTTCATCCACTCCCCAGCTTGTGCAACATGTTCATGATCAAGTTGCTTAAAATTCATAATATCGTTTCTAAGAGAGATGATCTTAGCGGGAGGAAAATACTTAGAGATAAATGTTGGCATTCTGGGAACGGGGGTCCCCAGACTTGCCTGCCTGCGACCCACCGCGTGACTAAGCCAGCAGGCCGTACGGCCCATCTTCACCAACAAGGCATCGAAGACCCTCGCGAGGGTCCAAGCCTCGCGAGGCGGAAGACGCAAGACCTCCTCTGGAGTGGCTTAGCTAGGCAGGCTCACGAGGAGCGGAGGTATCAAGGCGGGGCAAACCTCATGAGGCTCTCGTGACGTGAGCCATCACGAACGGCACCAGGCGGGCGCTAGTACGCGCAACGTCTCTATTTCCTCTTTGGTGCTAAGGAGGCCAGCGCAGGGGAAGAGTGCCGAGGCAGCAGGCAAAGGTTGGCATATTGGTGCAATGAGACTAAGACCGAAGGGCGGCAAGGCGGAGGTCATTGTGGAGCCCAAGACGGCGTCACCCTAGAGCTTTTCGCAGGTGAAGACCGCTTTTGTCAGGATAGCTTGTACTAGCTGCCCCCTTCAAATTTGCCCGCCGTTGTTGGCTCCCTTCCCGCTCAACATTTGGGAAGAGGACCAGGGCCTCTATAAATAGGACTAGCCACCACAGTAGGAGGGGACGGATCCGGAACGGGTTCAGAGCATCCTCAACCACTTAGCTCAAGAACACCTCAACCTCAGGAGGCAGTTCTTCTCTTGTACTGTTCATCATCAGCCCAAGAGGCAATCCACCACCACCACACTGGAGTAGGGTATTACACCACAACTGTGGCCTGAACCAGTATAAACCTCGTGTCTTTCTATGTTGTGAGTTCGTCGAGTTCGTCCGCGAGATCTTAGTGAGCCAGAGCGTGGATCGGTAGGAGGGAGAGACTCCGCGCGCACCCCAGTGTTCGAACCATAAGGGTTTGCCGGAACCCCACATCCGACATTTGGCGCGCCAGGTAGGGGTGTGCCGGAGCTTCTTCCCCGCCCGTTAGCCCTCCGACGCTCACCGACCACGATGTCTGGCAACCCGAGGGCTGGTTCCGACCACTGGGCAGCCTGGCCGGCCCGGGCGGCGCCGCCTGCCCACGAAGGTCTCGACACTGCCCTCCTAGTGGCGCGGGCGCCACCAAGCTCCGCCGGGCGCGGACAGCGCGGCCATGCGTCATCCACCCTCACCCCACGGCAGGTACGAGCTGCGGCGAGAGCAGCGAGTCACGCCGCGGCAACGGCGCCGCACTCACGGCGGGAGCAAGCGAACATGCAGGCGGCACTCATGGTGGCAAGGGAGCTGCTGTGATGCAGGCTGATGGAGAGCGGCCGGGACACGCTACTTGAGCGTGTTGCTGAGCTGCTGGACGCGGCACCGTCGGGAGCACCACCCTTCTCCTATCGACTCCCCCCTAGGCCGCTGCAGGGTCGCGCGGCGAGCCTTACCACATCTGCGCGCCATCAACTACGCCCGGGGTTTCGTCAACATTAGCACGGCCGGCGGCGTGGGGGGCTCCAACCCCCCCATGCCGCCCTCGGCAAGCGCGAGTGCAAGCGTCACCCCCGATGGTCCTGGCCGGATGCCATATTATCATCCCCAGGACGTCATCATGGGCGGAGCAACATGGAGCGTGGGGCACCACGGCGAGGTGTTCGGGGTGACGGCACCGGAAGCCTACGTGCCCCGCATGATGGACCAAGGGTACGCAACAGAGGACGACGCCGACTCATTCATTGGAGAAGATTGGGGAGAAGGGGCGCTAGGAGCTGAAGCCTTCCAAGAGCCAATAGAGAACCACAACGAATCGCGCCAGCAGCGGCAACTACAGGGTACCTCTAGTCTCTCAAGAACAGGCTTATGCTAACCATGGACTACAGATGAACCAGGTTGCCGCGTCGATCGACGACCCAGGCACGGCAGCACCCACTCCAACAAGGGAGACACGCTGGGGGCCACTTAGAGGGAGCCAGGAGCAAGGCCCCTCTCCGCGGCGCGCGACGCCTGACTACACCCGGAGGTAGGCCCTCTACCAGGGAGGCCTCGCCAACCCTTCCCCCAGCAGAGGACCTGTGGTCACTGAGGGAACCGCTGGCGTCCTCTTTCCCTCCTCTGTTTCGTCCTGGTGACCGGTCGGCTTAGAGGAGGTCGAGAGTGGCGCAAGGCGGGGCCCTCGTCTGGCGATATGAAGCAAGGCCGACACCTTTGAAGAAGGCCCGGTGCCTGTGAAGCTCGCCGCCCGTGACACTCTCACATAATAATGAGTTGGGGCTGTACACGCCCCGGAGTCTCAGGGGTGCCGGCCTCAGGCCCTAGGGCTCCCTCCCACGCCTAGTGGTAGCACTTAGCTTCGCGCTGGTGAGAAGACTTGAAGTCCAGAAGACTAGACTAGGTGCCGGACACGGCCTTTTGCTTTGGATCTCTCTCTTTCTGTAGCCTTGCCTTCTGGATTTGGATTTGAGTTGAAGCTGAGTTTTATTGATGCGCGCAGGGGGAGCCTTTTCTCGTTTGAGCAATTCCTTGCCTTCTGGATCTTTTTTTTCTGGGACTCATGTCCGTCGCCTTTCCCTCACGAGCTCCTCGTGAGCGGGACTGCGCGAAGCATGCGCGCGCCTGGCGCGCGCTAGCACTGCACCTGGTGCTCACCTCTCGTGGGGCCACTTTCGATGGGGCGACGAGTTCCACAAGGTTCTCGAGAACTCGACATGTCGCAGCCCAGCGCAAGGCTGGCGCTGGTAAACCAAGACAGAAAACTCGCATCAGGATTCACAAGTTGAAGAGGACACAAACTCACATCGCATGGAAAAGTAAAAACAACAATTTTCTTACATGAGGGGCTCCCCCTCTCAAAATGCTCTTACAAGTTTCCAAGGGCCACGCCCGAGTTGTGCGCAGGAAGAAATGATAGGAGAACAAGGGATCAGCCGGAAATGTCGCTCGCTGCGTTGCCCACAGACGCGTCACTTGCGTCGTAGTCGTCTTCATCGGCCTCGTCGCCGCTATCGGCGACGCCCCCGTCGCTGTCGTCGACCACGTCGCCTTCATCCGCGACAACCACCACCGCGTCATCCTCCGAAGCAAAGGCCCTGACCAACGCGTCCACGTTGTCCTCAACCCAGCGCGCTAGGTCGCCCCGGACAACCATGGGTACAGGGGCAATGGCGGCGTCAAAGTCAAAGTTGGGATCAGCATTCAGAAGGTGGCTAAAGACATGCGAGAAAGCGCGCTCAAGCAAGCCACGACCGCTCTCCTCCACAAGCCGGCGAGCTCTGGCAGATCGAGCCTCCAGGCGCGTCACCACCTCGGTGAAGAAGGTCAGGTGGCTGGCATAGTCATTTGAGTGAGGGGTCGGCGCCTCCACATCGCAGATATGGCCTAGTGCGATATTGGCCCTGTTTCGGTGATCCTGAAGCATAGGGGCATGCTCGCGCTCCAGCGTCCGACGTTGAAGCACCTCCTCCGTGTTCTGCCTCGCGACGGCTTCTGCGTCGTCAACCCGCCTCAAGAGGGAGCGCAGCTCGGGGCGGGCGGAGGCCAGGTCCGACTGCGCCGTGACCAGGGCGGCGGTCGTAACTTCTGCGCGCCTCTCAGCCTCGTCTAACCTGGGCCTGAGGGTAGCGGCCCTACCCTCACCTTCCACACCCGCGAGCTTTAGGTTCAGATCATACCGGCCCTCCAGATCCGCGCGAGCCTTGTCCACCCGGCGGCTCACCTCCCCCTTGACTCCACCCTCGCGAGCCCTGACGGCATCTTCAGCTCGGGCAACTTGGCGCTCCCTCGCCTCCAGTTGTTCGAGCTCGCCGCTACGTTCCATGGCCTCCAGGGCTAGCGCCTCCTCATGCTTCCGGACCTCCTCTTCCTCCGCGGGCGTCCCCCTCAGCGACATAAGAGCGGCCCTGCGCGCCTCCACCTGCTACTCAAGAGACGCGCTCCAGGCCTGGTGCTCCCACGCACGTTTCTCCGCAGCCTCGCGGCGGCGATCAGCCTCGCAAGCCTCCTTCAAGGCTCGTGAGCGGGCTTCATAGGAAACCTTGAGAGACGCCTCGGCCTTTGCGTTCTCAAGGTCACGCTGATAGCGGCCGAGGTTGATGGCCACCTTCAGCTTGCGCCGCTCCTCTGCCAGCCGGAGACCTTCAGCCTCCAGACGCAAATCGACACTCGCGAGCTCTTCACCAAGCCAGCTCATCGCATTCATCGCCTCCTGGAAGAGCTCATGGCGAACCACGCTCCGCCCGCGTTCAAGCTCGAATGCCCAACCTTCTTCGTCCTCCACCTTGGAGGCTGCGGGCGGGGCGCCACGCGGCGCGTCACCGCTCGGCAGGGGGCTGGGGGCTGGCGCCGCACCCGACACCAGCCCGTCTGCGCGAGAAGCCCAAGCCTGCTGGGGCATGCTGCTCGAGGAGGAACCGAGGATCGAAGCCAACAAGCCGCAATAAAAGAACAGCGGAGGAGTCTTGGGCACGCCTACCAAGCTCCATGCCAGGCCAAGGGGGAGGAGTGACGAGGCTGCATGATCAGCGCGCTAGGAAGGCAAGAGTGCCCCACCAACCAACTCGACCCCAGGGGCAATCAGCGGACTCGGTGCGCTCGAGGATGGCGGGAGAGTTAAGGAAGAAGGAAGCTGTTTCTCAGGAGGCTCAGCAGCCTCAATGGAAGGGGCCCTGAAAAAACTAGCGTCAGAAGAAGAAGGCAGCACACGGAAAGCCACAACGGTACGATACTTACACGTCAACGGCGATGTACTTCCTCCGCTTCAGCGGTCCGAAGATGTTGCTGCCGCTGGGAGATCCTTTCATCTTGTGGAGCTCCTCGAAGTCCACACAAAGACGACCAAAACGCTGGACGTGACGACCGGTGCGCAACGGGGCCGTAGAAGAGCTCGGAAGAATATCTTCAGGGGTGCCCGGTTGCAGCGAACAGCCGGGCACCGTTTCACCACGAGCTCCCGAGGCTCCTGAAGCCTTGACCTCGGGAGCCGCATGCAACGTCTCCCCATCAACCGACGCCCCAGGAGGGGGGTGGCAGGCCCCTGAGGATGATGCCCCAGGATCACCACTTGGCGCGTGCTCCTCAGCACTCGAGCCGCCAGTCTCCGCCTGAGCTCGCCCACCTGCACCGTCACTTGGGGCGAGCTCAGCTTCAGGAGCAAGGAAAGGAACCACGACGACAGGGTTCTCGCGAGGCCCCTCCAGGCCGATCGGCCGTGGCCCCCATTCATCAAAGAGAGGCATGTCCTTTACAAATTCATCCTTATTCTTGCAGCGGTACAACAAGCAACTATTCCCGGGCAGCTCGGCCGGCAGAGAGACACCAGTTAGGACCTTGAGCACTGTCCCCCGCGTCCCGAGGAGGAGCCCGGACTCCTGAAACCTCATGTGGTCCTGGCTGCTGAGTAAGGTCCACATTGGGCGAGAATGGCGCTGAAGCGGAGTGACCCGGCGTCGGACGAATTCCTTCACCACCATCGGTGCAGTCATGCCGTGACCCTTCAGCAACTTCAACCTGAGCTAGACGCGAGCGAGGCCGAGGCTCGCGAGCCGCTGATGGCCCCAGCCGGGGTTGGGGACAGCGGGCTCCGACGGAGCCTGAAGCAGAGGACTGAGCACACCGGCATCGACAAACACTCATCGTATCCGGAAGTCGCTCGTGGATGGAGGAAGCTCGAAATCGATCCCCTCGCCTGCCGTCGCAGCCACAGCCTGGAAGCTCACGCACCCCGAGCACTGCTGAGGGTAGGCCATATACAACGAGAAGAAGTGGCGGAGGAGAACCACCGAAGGAGCGATGCCCACCATGGCTTCACACACGAAGGCAGAGACGGCAAGGAGAGTCATAGACTGAGGGTCGAGATGCAGCATGTGGATCTGATAATGCTCAAGCACAACATTGAAGAAGGCGGAGAAGGGAGGAGTCAGACCAGCCAAGAGGGCATCTATGAAGATTGGAATCTCGGTGGCCGTCTGGGCTATGCGAGTGCGAGACGCGGGCCAAGCCACCGTCTCCCCCCACTCATTGAAGCTGGAGGCAAGCATCAGGCGAACCTTGTCCATGGCTTCGTCGTTAAGCACCCGAGACTGGCCGAGCACCGACGCAAAGGACGGAGGCGCAGCTGAAAGAGGCAGAGGACTCTTCCCCTTCTCAGCTTGCTTAGGCGCCATGGATGTGGAGCAGGCGGAGCGCGAGTCAGATTGGGGAAGAGAAGCAGAGCCGCAAGGAAGCAGGGGAAGTGGGGGAGCAAGGCGCAGGAGGCGAAGGAGTAACTGTGTAGGCTGCAGGGGCCGCATAGCTAGGCGGATTCAAAGGCAGCATGGGGAAGCGGAGACGCCCATGTCCAATCAACCGCCACGCGTCGACCGAGGCCGCTGGCTTTTGGGGCCCGCGGTGCTCCAAACTTGACCCTTGGCTTCGCCGTGAAGCCAAGCCCGAGCGTACCTTGGGCCCGGGGGCTACTGTCGGCGTTCTAGGAACGGGGGTCCCCAGACTTGCCTGCCTGCGGCCCACCGCGTGACTAAGCCAGTAGGCCGCACGGCCCATCTTCACCAACAAGGCATCCAAGACCCTCGCAAGGCGGACGATGCAAGACATCCTCTGGAGTGGCCTATCTAGGCAGGCTCACGAGGAGCAGAGATATCAAGGCGGGGCAGACCACGAGGCTCTCGTGTCGAGAGCCATGCCGAACGGCACCAGGCGGGTGCCAGGCAGGCGCCAGTATGCGCAGCGTCTCTATTTCCTCTTTGGTGCTAAGGAGGCCAGCGCAGGCGAAGAGTACCGAGGCAGCAGGCAAAGGTTGCCATATTGGTGCAACGAGACTAAGACCGGAGGATGGCAAGGCGGAGGTCATCGTGGAGCCCAAGACGGCGTCACCCCAGATCTTTTCGCAGGCGAAGACCGCTTTTGTCAGGATAGCTTGTATAAGCTGTCCCCCTTCAAATTTGCCCGCTGTTGTTGGCTCCCTCCCAGCTCAACATTTGGGAAGAGGACCAGGGCCTCTATAAATAGGACTAGCCACCACAATAGGAGGGGACGGATCCGGAACGGGTTCAGAGCATCCTCAACCACTTAGCTCAAGAACACCTCAACCTCAGGAGGCAGTTCTTCTCTTGTATTGTTCATCATCAGCCCAAGAGGCAATCCACCACCACCACACTAGAGTAGGGTATTATAGCACAGCGGTGGCCCGAACCAGTATAAACCTTGTGTCTTTCTGTGTTGTGAGTTCATCGAGTTGGTCCGCGAGATCTTAGCGAGCCAGAGCGTGGATCGGTAGGAGGGAGAGACTCCGCGCGCACCCCAGTGTTTGAACCTTAAGGGTTTGCCGGAACCCCACATCCGACAATAAAAGCTTCTTTGCACTTATTCCATGAGTCAATACTATTTTTAGGCAAATACGGGAACCAAGTTTTAGCACGATCTCTAAGCGAAAACGGAAATAGCTTCAGTTTAACAATATCATTATCCACATCTTTCTTCTTTTGCATGTCACACAAATCAACAAAGTTGTTTAGATGTGTAACGACAGCTTCACTAGGAAGGCCAAAGAATTGATCTTTCATGACAAGATTCAACAAAGCAGCATTAATTTCACAAGATTCAGCATCAGTAAGAGGAGCAATCAGAGTGCTAAGAAAATCATTGTTGTTGGTATTGGAAAAGTCACACAATCTAGTATTGTCTTGAGCGAGCCATCGTGACAAACGATCCAACACACAAGCACACAAGAAGCAAGCGAAAAAGAGGGCGAACGTAAAAAGAGGGCAAATAAAACGGCAAGGGTGAAGTGGGGGAGAGGAAAACGTGAGGCAAATGGCAAATAATGTAATGCGAGGGATAAGAGTTGTGATGGGTACTTGGTATATCTTGACTTGGCGTAGATATCCCCGGCAACAACGCCAGATATCCTTCTTGCTACCTCTTGAGATTGCGTTGGTTTTTCCCTTGACGAGGAAAGGGTGATGCAGGAAAGTAGCGTAAGTATTTCCCTCAGTTTTTGAGAACCAAGGTAACAATCCAGTAAGAGACTACACACAAGTCGCCTCGTACCTACACAAACAAATAAGAACCTTGCAACCAACACGATAAAGGGGTTGTCAATCCCTTCATGGCCACTTGCAAAAGTGAGATCTGATAGAGATAATAAGATAAATATTTTTGGTATTTTTATGATATAGATTGAAAGTAAATATTGCAAAGTGAAAATAGATTGGAAATTTATATCATGGAAAATAGACCCGGGGGCCATAGGTTTCACTAGTGGCTTCTCTCAAGATAGCATAAGTATTACAGTGGGTGAACAAATTACTGTCGAGCAATTGATAGAAAAGTGCATAATTATGAGAATATCTAGGCATGATCATGTATATAGGCATCACGTCCGTGACAAGTAGACCGAAACGATTCTGCATCTACTACTATTACTCCACACATCGAACGCTATCCAACATGCATCTAGAGTATTAAGTTCATAAGAACGGAGTAACACATTAAGCAAGATGACGTGATGTAGAGAGATAAACTCAAGCAATATGATATAAACCCCATCTTTTTATCCTCGATGGCAACAATACAATGTGTGCCTTGCTGCCCCTGCTATCTCTGGGAAAGGACACCGCAAGATTGAACCCAAAGCTAAGCATTTCTCCCATTGCAAGAAATATCAATATAGTAGGCCAAACCAAACTTATAATTCGAAGAGACTTGCAAAGATAACCAATCATACATAAAAGAATTCAGAGGAGATTCAAATATTGTTCATAGATAATCTTGATCATAAACCTACAATTCATCGGATCTCAACAAACACACCGCAAAAAGAATTACATCGAATAGATCTCCAAGAAGATCGAGTAGAACTTTGTATTGAGATCCAAATAGATATAAGAAGCCATCTAGCTAATAACTATGGACCCGAAGGTCTGTGGTAAACTACTCACACATCATCGGAGAGGCTATGGTGTTGATGTAGAAGCCCTCCGTGATCGATTCCCCCTCTGGTGGAGCGCCGGAAAAGGCCCCAAGATGGGATCTCACGGGTACAGAAGGTTGCGGCGGTGGAAATAGGGTTTCGTGGTGCTCTTGGATGTTTTTGGTGTATATGGGTATATATAGGAGAAAGAAGTAGGTCGGTGGAGCTGTGAGGGTCCCATGAGGGTGGGGGCGCACCTCCCTGCCTCGTGGCCTCCTCGCTTCTTTTTTGACGTCCACTCCAAGTCCTCTGGATCATTTTTGTTCCAAAAATAATTCTCCCGAAGGTTTCATTCCATTTGGACTCTATTTGATATTCCTTTTCTGCGAAACACTGAAATAGGCAAAAAAACAGCAATTTGCACTGGGCCTTCGGTTAGTAGGTTAGTCCCAAAAATAATATAAAAGTGCAAGTAATGCCCATTAAATATCCAAAACAGATAATATAATAGCATGGAACAATACAAAATTATAGATACGTTGGAGACGTATCATGGGCCGTGCCACGTGTTGACGTATCATAGGCGCCTCATGTCCAATGTATGGATGACATCTGTCCCAACGGTGAGCCAACACGTGTTTCCTCCGGCCAATGAGAATTTTACACATGGAAAATCCTCATTGCTCCGGGGTGTTGGGTTATCGGATCCAAAACTGGACCCGATAGCTTAACGACGTCCCATTACGGTAGATGCCACGTGTCGGTCACCCTTGACGAAAGCACTTCCATGACTCATGATTTATCGTCATGGAAGTGGACACTTCCGTGATGATAATTTTGGTAATGTCATGGAACACTTCTACGACAGCACATGTATGACTATCTTGATTCTGTCATAAATTTGTCATGGATGTACATGCATGACAGAAAACGTGACCTACTGTGACAAACACGTACCATCACGGAAGTGTCTTTTTTTTTGAGTGATGGTGAGGACGGCCCCTGCAGGACCTAAGGGGCGGAGGCCGGCTTGGCCGATGCTTGTGTCGGGCAAGGTGTCACGCCCAATATGCGACTCCATCCTAAATGAACTCGAAGGTCCCACCAAGGATAGAACTGCATATTGACACACTTCTGCAAGGTGGATATCATTACATCATACCACTACATAATAGTTGGGATACATACAAAAGGCATTCAATGCTACATGAATACAGCGACATCATACATGAGACCAACATCCGACTACGGATGAAACACAAACAGAAACTCAAACGACATCCACCCTGCTAGCCCAGGCTGCCGACCAGGAACATATCCCAAGATCGACGAAGAAGAAGAACTCCAAGACAAGCAAACATCGCTCTCACATCATGATCATCGCATTACCTGAACCTGCATCTGTTGGTGTAGTAAGCTGTGAGCCACTAGGACTCAGCAATCCCATTACCATGGGTATCAAGACTAGCAAAGCTTAATGGGTAAGGAATGGATAAGTGGTGAGGTTGCAGCAAGCGACTAAGCATTGTATGGTGGCTAACTTATGAGTATAGGAATAAGATGAGAAACTACGCAACGGTCGCAAACTAGTAATGATCAAGAAGTGATCCTGAACTACTTACGTACAAACATAACCCAACCGTGTTCTCCTCTCAATCTTCCCCGAAAAGAGACAGTCACAGTTACGCACGCCATTTGTGTATTCTAATTGGGTTTACTTCAATTCCTCTACAACCGGATATTAACAAGTTCCCATCTACCACATAACCGTGGGCACAGCTTTCGAAAGTTTAAACCCTGCAGGGGTGTCCCAACTTAGCCCATGACAAGCTCACTGTCGTGGTTTTGTCACGGCAGATGTCCTAGTGTCAGGACTTAGTCGCGAGGCCAACGCATCTATGTGGTAGCTTGAGAGGGGTTGAGTGGGACGAGAGACGCAGGGCGGATCAACACGCAAGACAAGGGTTTAGACAGCTTCGGGCCCCGGGAAACATTATCCGGTAAAAACCCTACATGCTGTTTGAGGCTAGGTCTCATTATCATCCCGAGGGAGACGCCGTAAACCGGCTCTTGTGTCTAGCCTTAGAGATTATTGATTGCTTGTAGCTTGTAGCTTCTAACTTGTCCCCTCTTTGGGGAGCCCTGCCCCTCCTTATATATGCTGAAGGGGTGGTTTACATGTGGAGTCCTATTGGGATTAGGACTAGTCTATCTCTAATACAAACCGGATACAAGTCCTGGCTTTAACTCCTTGTAAGGCAAATATCCCTTTCCTCTTAAACCGGCCCACAATAGTTGAACCGGCCTTCATGAACCGCCAGACGGGCCACCGGGTCTTGTCGCTCCTCTGACCCGTCCGTCGGGTTACCAGTGAGTTACAACATCCCGACGGGTTGCTGGTAAACCGCCAGGTCTGGGCGGGTCACCAGACGAATATCGCCAAGTCCGGCCGGGTTAACTTCCGGCCGGTTTACACCGCGGGGTATATCCCCGACATTAGCCCCCAAGTTTAGCTTGGATTTATCCATGGTAAACTTATGCTGCAAATAAACATAAGAACAAATTTGACAGGTTGTACTCCGGGTTAAGAATTCTTGTAAACCGGCACCTGATCATCCTTAAGTCCTTGTCATTTCCTCCTAAAAAATCCAGGTCAATAAGCGAGCGTCATACTCAATTTGCTGACATTGGTTCCTCCCAGAAAAATATTGTGAAGAAATAATCCACTTGAGTCGGCTTCCAAAACGCCGGTTTAAGAAATATTGGTCTTGAAATATTCATCTGATATTCAGCCGGTTTGAAGATGACCCCGGTCTTGAAAACTTGTCGGTTTAACATTACCAAATGGCCGGGTTATAAAAACTGATGACCCCGGATTATGATTGTTGCAGACACCGGTTCATGATTGTTGCCAACATCGGTTTATGATTATTGATGACCCCGGGTTGCAGTCACAGGGCCATAATGATTGGTGACGCCGGGTCAATCTAACTTGCTCAACAGAGAATTTGAAAATCTTTCTTCGATAATAATATAATACCTGTAGCCCCCAAGTGCCGGGTTGTCATGCTTGCAGCAACCTGGGACTTGTAATTGATTGATGCCCATAAAATTTCAACCAATGTAGCCCCCAAGGGCCGAGTCATTATGTAATAATCAGCAGGGACTTTGTAAATATAATCTTGTAAACTTGGAACAACAATGTGTAGCCCCCAAGGGCCGGCTCAGTAAGATAATATTGAGCTGGGATTTTGATATATACTTCAATGAAAATAACATCATATGATGTAACCCCTCATCATGAGGCTTGAATCCACGTCCACAAGGTTAAGAGCATTGTGCTTTACCAACTGAGCAGTAGACCCTTCAATATAATAGATAAAAAGCTTTGTACCTTGAATAGTTGACAGGAGCAATTGGTAGCCCCCAAGGGCCAGCTCATTACGATGTGATGAGTTGGGTCTTCAATAAGATGAGCAAAAATGACCTTGCATGCTTGCAGCAACATGAGACTTGCATATTTGATGTAATCTCAATTTTGAATAATGTAGCCCCCAAGTGCCGGGTTGTAAGCCTGCAGCAACTCGGGACTATTCCCTCAATCGTAGAAAATGATAACCATTGCGCTAAAGCGACTTTGAAAAAACCTTAATCATAACATTAATAATAAAAATCCAGCCATGTTGGCTATTCAAGATAATATAATCTGGTATGAAAACCTTATTCATCCAATATCATAATGAAAATTCAGCCAAGTTTGGCTATTTGAATAATATAATTCAATAATTTATAAGCGCAAGATTCCAATGGCGCAATCCAAATATATACTGGCGACTTATAGTCCAGAGCCAGACCGGTTTAATAAACACCGGATAATTTCTCATCATATATTGGCAACTTATCGTCTTAAAGCCAGGCTGGTTTAATAAACACCGGTGGTTTATAATCATGCTTTATTCAACCTGTTTCTGCATACAACAAGTTTAAAGTGTCCTGGCGGTTTACCGCTGGACGGGTCATAATGCCCAACATATAACCCAGGTTTATAACCAAGGCTGCGCTTAAGAATAATCAAATATGAAATATATCATACCTGTGATATAGTCGGTTTACCAACTTTTTGTAGTAAGAGTGATAACCCCAATCTTGAGTAATGATAACTCCTTCCATATTGTGCCGGTTTATGATAAAACCGTACCGGACTGTGATAAACAACGGTTTAACAATATATGATACTGGTGACTTGTAGTCAAACCAGACCGGGCTGATAATCTCCGGATTATAACTTGATCATGTACTCACAACTTGTAGCCGAAAGCCGAGCCGGGTTGATAAACACCGGTTTACTCCATAATAGGATGGTAACAGAAAATCAAACCGGGCAGATAATCTCCGGTCTAAAAATGGACCGTGTTCCACCAATTTAGCTGTTTGAACCGGTACAAAATACTGTCGGTTTAAAAAACGCAAATAAAATAACAACTTCTCAAGAAAGGCTATTAAAGCAAAAGCAATGGCAACAACTTTTTGCAAAAGAAGAGCTCTACTGAGCTTGGTCAGATGGAATTACCATGGTCAGACGCAACCAAGCCCCCCGAAGGCGTAGCAATGGTGCCAGTCAGCCAGGACCCCAAAATGACGCGTGGCGTTACGCCGACCAAGTGGCATTGCATTGGTTCGGATTCGACCAAGCCCCCAAGTGACTCAGTGGCCTAGGGCCGATCAAGTGGCATTGCATTGGTTCGGACACGACCAAGCCCCCAAATGACTTATTGGCTGTTTAAAAGCCGATCAGAAGGCATTACCATCATCAAGACATGACCGAGCTCCCATAAGGTGTAACTACGGTTCAAGTCGATTAGGTCCCCAACTGACTTAGTGGCAAATGTGCCAGCCAGAAGGCATTACCGTCGTCAAGACATGACCAAGCTCCCAGGAGGTGTAGCTACGGCTCAAGTCGACTAGGTCCCCAACTGACTTTGTTGCTCTTCTGTGAAGCGGCCTCAAGGGGTAAACCGGAGGTTGCCCTAAAGCGAATCCACTCCGTGTAACCACGCATGATATAAGGAATAGATACCCCGCTTTACAAAGCGGGAGCCCCCATGTGATAAATAATATGTCAAGCCAATAAGGCCGGATACCCATGTTTGAACCGCGCATCATGGCAGCAGGTCCTCTTCGGTAATTTTTAACTTTTTTGCAAGAGGTAAATTCTTCTTGAACCGGGATCTTGAACCGGATATTGAAAGCTTTAAAGCTGTGGGAGACATCTTCCCCTTGAACCGGATTTTAAACCGGAATCTTCATTTTCAGCCGGAAATTTTCTGACGGCCTTTAAACTCGAACTTGCGAGAAATTAATTCCTTTTTGAACCGGACATTGTTAAACCGGATCTGAGCGCTTCAGAACTTTGTGGGAGAATAGATTTCTCTTGAACCGGATTGTAAACCGGATATTCGAGAGCTTCAGTGATACTGACTTCCCTTCAGCCAGGTTTCAAACCGGAATCCTTTCTGATGATCCGAAACTTCTTCATTGAGTCGGGATTTTGTAACTGTCATATACTTTCTAAGCCGGAAATTTTCTGACGGCCTTTAAATTTTCATCAACATAACAGTAGCCTCCGGGATCGGGTTATCTTTCCCTCCATCGTCCTCGGGTTCTTAAACCGGCTGAAACTGGCAAGACTTGCTGCGTCATATCATCGTAGCCCCCAAGTCTCAAGGTGACTCGAGGAGTTGGCTTGAGATTCTCCATATTTGACCGTGATATAAACCGGTATAACTTGTATATCATTGGTGTTGATAACACGATGTGAATACACAGAAGGTTGAGGTGACTGCGGCGGGTTGTAAATGATCCCGTATGAACCGTGTCAGCAACTCGGCCAATGGTTCCTTCCAACTGGTGATTTGAAGTTAACCAAACTGTAGCGGCGGTGATTTGTGCGCCTGCCCATTGATCCATCCAGTGCAGACGGCGGTTGATGATAATTTGCCTCCAATTTGAAAGAAAACCGGGCTACCCAAGCTGTGACTTGTTCATACTCAATAAATGGCTCGCGCAGACAGGTGCGGCCCGGTATGTTGATCTAGACCGGACTGCGGGGGATGGCAGCCTGTGCATGCGCTATTGGGTAATTCACATGGTCCTGACGAGTTAACGCGATTTGGGTCGCGATATAAACCGGCACGGGTTATCCAATAGCTCAGTGATATAATAATCCCCCTTTTTTGCAACAGACAATTTGTCCTGATATGTTAGCCGGAAAATATCCACCGCGGAGTTGACGATCACCACAGCGAAATTGAAATCAATCATGGCAAGTCAGCCATGCGAACATTGTAAACCGGTGCGGAGCAAGTAGTCCTCCGCGCCGCAAACCAGCGCGGTCGCGGGAGACGGCCACGGTGTTGTAAACCGGTGCGATCGCGAGAGTTGGTTACGACGCTGTAAGCCGGCACAGACGGGCGAGTCAATCGCAAGTGCGGTAAACCACACGGACGGGCTAATTGCGGGCGCGGTCCTGGTAAGCTGATGTAAACCGGACCACAGGGACGGCGACTTGCGCATGCTCATTCATCGGGTGGTATGACACGGACGAAACGCCGATGCAGAATATTGCTAGCACGTGCTCCGTGCCCGTAACATAGCGCCTCATTTGTAATGAACAATTGTCCTGCATAAACAGTATTGCAGGCAAAAGATAAACTGCTCTTTGATATGTGCTAATAAAATATATTTTGAATGGATATCACCTGATGTGTTTAAGCCGGAAATAATAGTAATTTTTCTTTGATGGCCGGAGTACTGGAACTTGCATCTCGCATGATAGAATCCATTATCCACGTGAGGGAGGTACTTCCCAGGCTTGAGAAAAGTAGTAGTAGCCTTGTCTTTTTCTAGTAGCACTTTTGACTTACTTTAATACCATGATGTGGACATCGAAACTGCAGATCGCATCATGGGATTTTCCTTTAATATCATGATGTTGACATCGATACCATGATGTGTACTTCCCAGGTTTGTTTTCCTTTTTTTAAACCGGATCCGTATCCTTTCCAGCATCGGGGCCGGCCGTGGAACAACTAGTACTCTGGGACACTAGCCCTCACGTAGGTGGCAATGCTTAGAACCGGTCAAACCAGAGGAACTCCTTTTTCTTCTCTTTCTCAATCTGAATCGGATCCAAACCGATCTGACTTCTGTTCTCCATTGTCGCTTGTACCGGCCACGCGTGATTCTTTTTTAGACGATCCCGTTGGCCGTTGCAGAGGAGAAAATCGAACCGACAGGAGTTGTCGTGTGCGCTGTTTGCAGACTTTTCTTCTGTCTTTGATTTTGAGATGAGGATTGATTTGATCTCTGATGATTGAACACAGAGTCGATGTAGATTCTTCTGACCGGCTTTTCTTCATCTGGCCGATCGTGAGCCTCTCGATCCTTAGTAAAAGATCCCTTCAAGAACTCATCACCACCGTGCGCCAGCCCCACGGTGGGCGCCAACTGTCGTGGTTTTGTCACGGCAGATGTCCTAGTGTCAGGACTTAGTCGCGAGGCCAACGCATCTATGTGGTAGCTTGAGAGGGGTTGAGTGGGACGAGAGACGCAGGGCGGATCAACACGCAAGACAAGGGTTTAGACAGCTTCGGGCCCCGGGAAACATCATCCGGTAAAAACCCTACATGCTGTTTGAGGCTAGGTCTCATTATCATCCCGAGGGAGACGCCGTAAACCGGCTCTTGTGTCTAGCCTTAGAGATTATTGATTGCTTGTAGCTTGTAGCTTCTAACTTGTCCCCTCTTTGGGGAGCCCTGCCCCTCCTTATATATGCTGAAGGGGCGGTTTACATGTGGAGTCCTATTGGGACTAGGACTAGTCTATCTCTAATACAAACCGGATACAAGTCCTAGCTTTAACTCCTTGTAAGGCAAATATCCCTTTCCTCTTAAACCGGCCCACAATAGTTGAACCGGCCTTCATGAACCGCCAGACGGGCCACCGGGTCTTGTCGCTCCTCTGACCCGTCCGTCGGGTTACCAGTGAGTTACAACATCCCGACGGGTTGCTGGTAAACCGCCAGGTCTGGGCGGGTCACCAGACGAATATCGCCAAGTCTGGCCGGGTTAACTTCCGGCCGGTTTACAAGGCGGGGTATATCCCCGACATCACGATCCGCAGAGACAATCCTCCATCGTGGGACCATCCGATCAGACTCGAAATCCCAGTGCACAAGACATTTCGATAATGGTAAAACAAAACCATCAAGACCTCCCGATGTGCTGACAAATCCCGATAGGAGCCGCCCATATCTCGTTCTTAGGTCACACCGGATGGGCCAGACGTCAAGTTGGCTGAGACCTTAGTGGCCCAGGGGGCGCCGGACATCGCCCGGTTTGGACCAACACTCGGAGGAGCACTGGCCCGGGGGGTTGATTAAAAATCCTCGGGGTCTGAAAAGTCCCTATGCAAATTTTAGTTGTCATTAGGCAGATGGTAAAACCAATGTTGGGCCTTGCTGGAAGAGTTTTATTCAAAGCGAACTGTCAAGAGGGCCCCATACCCCTCACCGTGTTAGGGACACAAAATCAAGGAACATAACACCGGTATGACGGAAACTAGGGCGGCAAGAGTGGAACAAATCACCAGGCATAAGGCCGAGCCTTCCACCCTTTACCAAATATATAGATGCATTAATTAAATAAGAGATATTGTGATATCCCATTATATCCATGATATCCATGTCCCAACATGGAACAACCTACAACTGCACCCGCAACTAGCAATGCTATAAGAGGGGCTGAGCAAAGCGATAACATAGCCAAACAACGGTTTGCTAGGAAGGGTAAAAAGGTTAGAGTCTATCATGGCAATTTGGGAGGCTTGATAAACAAGGGGTAGGTAGCGCGACATAGCGATAGCATCGAGACAACTAGCATAGCAAAGATAGTAGTGAGATCCAAGGTGACAGTCAACTTGCCTGAAATCCTGCTAGGAAGAAGACCGAATCCATGAAGTAGACGAAGCAACGTAGTCGAACGAATCCTCACAATCGCAACATTACCGGAACTATCGAGAAGAAGCACACCGGAAAGAAGCAAACAACATGGTAAACAACCAAGCATAAGCATGGCATGATGCACAATCAAGTATGATGCATATCCGATTTAATATGGTATGACATGGCAAAGTGCAACAAACAATGCTAAAAATTAAGTGGAGCTCAATAAGCAATGAGTTGCATATGGACGAAACACCACATGCAAGTATTATTTAGTTCACCCTCGTTTATGTACCCAACAATACTAAATGTTGTTAAACATGGCTAGAGGTGAAACATAAGTAAACTAACTATTTAGGCAAGTTTAAATGAGGCCGGGAACAACAAACAACAATTCCAGAAAATTCTCATGCGCATATTTTGAATTTGGTACTGTTCTTCCATAGATCATATTCTAATGTTGTTAAACAGGTAAATAAAGTGCACCAAGTTAATCTATGAATTTTTCTAGACAAGTTGCATATAAAGTTTATCAAACTCCGAGTTACGGTTAATTAGTTATGAAATAAACCATTTTAACATGTCAATTAAGCAAATTAAATGCAAACATCATTTTAAACATTTTGAACATGGATGAAAGTGGCATATTGTGAAACTAGATGAAATTCTAAGCATTTTACATACATAAATTATTTACATATGATGCATGGTTTGCGATTGTTAATGCATGAACATAGAGGGGTTTTGTGCAAAAGTGTAAAAGGCTGGATAATTAGCAAATTCGTCCTGGCAGGAAAAAAACATCACGTGCCGAAACTGAATCAGGGCAGCGGCTGGGCGGTTTCTCACCATGTACCAAGCCCAGGTCGGTGGAGAGGCCAAGGCAAGCCTGGGGCGGCGTTGGGCATGATCTGGAGGCAACGATGCGGTCAACGCGAGCGCTCTCGTCGCTAGCTCGATTTGGGCAGGGGCGCGAGAAGAGGCTTGCGCAGGCGAGCTCCTGTTGAAGAAAGCAAGAGTGGGTACAGAGAGAGAGAGAGAGAGAGAGAGAGAGAGAGAGAGAGAGAGAGAGAGAAGAGACAAAACAGAGGGAGGAGGAAGAGCGGGGGAACACGGCGACCTGCGGGACTTCGGCCGACGGTGGAGCTGCTCCCGTGAGGCACGAGGAGGGGAAGCAGAGGAGGCCACGGGCTCCTGGAGGTCTTGGGCATGCTTGGGGACTCCTTCCTCGAGCCGCTGCCTTGGCACGGGCGGCTACAGACTCGAGCACGAGGAAGCTGGGTGGCGGTGGCGATTGGCTTGGGCGTGTACGACACCGGGGATGAAGACGACGCGGAGATGGCGGCAGACGGCCGGATCCGGCGAGGAGGCGTTGGAGAGGTCCGGATTTGGGGACGCGCTTGCTCGGGCGAGGGTGATGCTCCTCCTATGGACGTATCAGAGAGAGAGGGAGACGGGTGAGACAGAGAGAGCTTCAGCGAAGAGAACGGGGAGGGGAGCAGGGGATGGCCTGGTGGTCGAGGTCGCTAGCAGCGGCGTGCGCCGGCGAGGTGAGGAGAAGCTCGGGAAGGCTCTTCTCCTCCAAGAACGAGAGGAGCAGGGGCTCCAGTAACGCGAGGCCCTCGGTCGAGAAGAGCTGCAGGCGCGGTGCGTGAGCAGCAAGCTGCTGGCGAGGTGGATCGAGAGGGATGTTGGTTGATCCGGTGAAGAAAATGAGGGAGGAGGTGGGTGGATCGGGATGGATCTCGATGGATATAGCGGTGGCTCAGGACAAAGTGGATGCGGGATGGATCCCAAGGAAGGAGAGGGGTGGATGCCTGGTGGCGGCGCAATGGGACAAGGGGGCTAGATTTTAGGGTTGCTGTCTAGGAGGTTGGTCTATATATAGTAGAAGGTGCAAAAGAGGGCTAGATCAAACTCTCCGATTTAAATCGGGCGGTCGAGAAAAATAGGTTAGATAGACCAATCAAATAACCGAAGATAATTTAGAGATGTTTGTGGATGATCCGGACCCATCGGTCATGACTACTCGGGTCGGTTTTGGGACAACTTTAGGACATGCGTGGGGTTTCACAAAAGGCCATGGAGACAAGGGGGGTTTGATGGGCTCAGAGAAGAGAGGGAAGAGGGCGGTCCGGTTGACCTGAGAGGGGGTCAACATAGACAAGGAAGAAGAAGCAACTATGAGCGGATGCAAGTTTTGAAAAAAATGATGATGCAATGCAAATGATGACATGATGAATGCAACAAACAAATAAATCACACGGAGACAACGAAAAGCATGGAAGCTGTCTGGAGCGTCGGTCTTGGGGCGTCACAACACTCCTCCACTTACAGGATATCTCGTCCCAAGATCTAAGGATGGCACAGGAGAGAAGTGGAAGAGGAAGAAGTAAAACAAAGTAGCTTCTTTGACAAATGAGTGAAACCAAAGAACCTTGAGTGGTTGAATAACTTGAAAGAAAGAATACAACGAAGATGAACAAAGTTGAAAATACTACGTTTGAAAAGAGGAACAAGGAACATTACGAGAACCTTGTAGGTAGAAAGACATAATAAAATGGTTACAATGGACAAGAAGACATGCAAGCACTCTGGTTGAAACGAGATGTACAAGGACCGATAAAGATCAATTACGAGAACACTCCGGTTGGAAATGGAAAGAATAGAATATGAACTTGGCAAAATGAAAGCACTTTGATGAGACTCCGGTTAAAAGAGGAATGATAGATACAACACTCCAGTTAAATGGATAAGCAATAAAAGAACATGATCTTGACAAAACAAGATGATAGGTTGAAGAGAGCAATATCACAATGCCTCCGGAAGAAATGAAAGAATGGAATGGAATGAACGGAGGAAAAGAAGATCTTGAAAGAGCACGCTTACATGAAATGCTAGAACATAGTTGTTGGATTATCGACAACGGAAGGATAAGCTTGTTGTGGGCTTATGGAAAACATCTCAAAGTTATGAGGTGACAACATGCCACTCACGGGAAAAACAATTTGATTGCAACCAACAAAGGGATTAAAACTTCTTTCGTCAAGAGGATAAAGAGAAAGCTCGGATCATAGATACGCACCACAAATAGCAGCATTCCCAATGGAAGGCTTTAGGTGAAATATAACCCAAGATAACTCCAACAAAAAAATTGTTGGGTTGAAAAGATCTCATGAACGAAGAAAAAATGATGGGTTTAAATATCTCATTCTTGATAACCTGTGAATCCTGAAACACGAAAGGAAATTATCAAGAATGACATATCACCATTTCCAAAGATATGGTAGAAAGAATTGCACATCGAAATGCAAGAAGAAGAATACTTGAACTCCTCAAAACAAAACGTGTGTTGAGCACCATGTTTAATTTTGAGTATAGCTTGGCGGATCATAACTTCAAGAGAAGTCTTGAAGAACAATTGAAGAATGAGAGGACACTTCACAAACCACCATGTAGAGCCTCCATGAAGAACTTCGGTAATAAAAGGATGATAGAAAGAAAGAGAAGTTGAAAACACTAGGTGAAGCCTTGCACTGATTTAGATGGAGCTTCGTGACGAGATAACCGAGAGAGCTTGGAACTCCGGAAAGTAAAGAATGAAACACTTGATCCGGGAATTTTGGCGAGCCTCCGGGATAAGGAATTAAATCACCTCGATGATATGAATTATGTCATGCTTACCATTCATCAACTTTAATTGATAACAAGTAACGGAATTGGCATGCCACTTATTCTTCTTGAAGGATTAAGGATAGATATAGTGCAAACTTGAGAAAGTCTTCAAGGAATCACCGATAGAATTGGAAACAACGAATAAGTTGATATGATAACAAGGAAGAGAAAACTTGAACCAACCACTGTAAGAATCTGAAACAAATGAAGAAAGGAGAATGAATCACCGGTAAGAAATAGAAAATGAATGAAAATACTTGAGGGAATTTAGATACAAGAGAACGAAGAGATCATGAGCTGACTAAAGAAACTTGCACGAAGCACCGGAAGAATTGGATAATGAATGACGAGACATCAATTTATAATAATTGGAGAATGAAGCTGGAAACTTAAAACGAAGAAATATTCTGAAATGATGGCCTTTGGATGATCAAGAAATGAAAACAACTCTTGAAATGCTCCGGATGGGTAAGAAAAGAATTTTTGACAACCGGAAAAATTTGAGAGGATAACATAGAGTAGAACCTCGATTCTTTGAGAGAACGGACAAGATTTAGAGGAAAACTCATCTCCATTCTCCAAAAGCTGAGAATGACGATGAGAAACACCACCATGAATTGTTTGGACACTCGAGAAGAATGAAAAGAGAAAAGGTTGAGACAATGATGAAAATAATTTGACACAATCTTGGCGAGGGCATCTTATTGATGAAATTCATTCTTACGTCAAACTTTGAAAGAATTTGAGAATCGCTCCGGATAAATTAGAAGAGTCAGGTAAGATCCTGGGAAAAGACCTGTGGGTTAGGGCCCACTCAAAAGAAAACACCGTTGAACGATTTTAAAAGAGAGATTGCACCGGTTGAATTAAATAGCTTGAATGAGGTAACAACCTCGAAATAGCCTTGAACGGAATAAGAATGGGAACACGAATCTTCTGAGATATCTTCAGCACTTCGAAACAAATGAATAGCAAGAGGTGAATGGTTTGGGGGTGCACCGGCATGGAAAGGCATTTGAAACAAGGAAAGGGACATGATCAACACCGAAATATTGCATTGAATCCACCTGGGAGAGAAATGAGAACGACGAATGTTGAACTTAAAGCTCATGAGCATCTCCATGAGAAAACACCAGTTAAGAACATTGAAGGAAAAGAATGAAGAAACTTCACATGCATAAGATGGATACTTGATTAAGAAATATGAGTCCTTGAAGAAAAAGGGTGGGAGGGTGGGAAAACAAAGGAACTTGGGACGAATGAAACAAACACCGTGTTAGGGAAGGTATGGGATCAACACTTGACATTGAAGCAACTTGACTACCACAAACCAAAACAAAACAAAGGATTTGGCTTGGAAAATTAGCCGGAAACAAACATATGATAGAGATTTACCCAATCCCATATCATGCATCTGTCAGAAAGATATTCTAGTAGCTACTTGAATTCCCACCTATTAACTCCCGGAACTTCCTGGTTATGCAATCTGGTGTTGGGGATACAGTGAGGCACAATATATATCACACAACTAACAAGCCCTACGCTCCAACTGTATCCATCCGTCAACACATAACCAAGAAAACTCCCGAAATCATGTACCTCGACCTTCGAAAAGCATCCTATATACGAGCTGTGGCAATACTCCCGAACTCCCTCCCTAGTTCTGGGCGGTGCCGAGGTTATCTCACCACTAACTGCATATAAGAGATTTTCGATGTCGGCAAGCTCATGTATACCGGAACTTCAACGATAAAATTGTGATGACAACACCTCGGAGCTCAATTCCCCGGGACAATGCCACAACCCCTAAATGTCAGGAGGCACCAAGAACAATGTTCTCGTCACAACAATATCGGAACAATCCCAAGATACCTGCGTGATCCTTAAAAAAATTGAGTGGGGAAGGATAGAAGAGTGGAAAAACACCTATGTCAGGAGTCCTCACCAGAGCGACGAAGGTGATAAGGAGTAAAAAGAATTCCTACTCTCCGATATAACTAGACACAAAATAGTTTTCTTCTAGACTCAACATCGGCAGCGGACAATCAAGGGGGCTCCTATGGTCGGTCGAGGCTCTGATACCAACTTGTCACGCCCAATATGTGACTCTATCCTAAAGTAACTCGAAGGTCCCACCAAGGATATAACCGCATATTGACACACTTTTGCAAGGTGGATATCATTACATCATACCATTACATAATAGTTGGGATACATACAAAAGGCATTCAATGCTACATGAATACGACGACATCATACATGAGGCCAACATCCGACTACGGATGAAACACAAACAGAAACTCAAACGACATCCACCCTGCTAGCCCAGGCTGCCGACGAGGAACCTATCCCAAGATTGACAAAGAAGAAGAAGTACTCCAAGACAAGCAAACATCGCTCTCACATCATGACCATCGCATTACCTGAACCTGCAACTGTTGTTGTAGTAAGCTGTGAGCCACTAGGACTCAGCAATCCCATTACCATGGGTATCAAGACTAGCAAAGCTTAATGGGTAAGGAATGGATAAGTGGTGAGGTTGTAGCAAGCGACTAAGCATTTTATGGTGGCTAACTTACGAGTACATGAATAAGATGAGAAACTATGCAACGGTCGCAAACTAGTAATGATCAAGAAGTGATCCTGAACTACTTACGTACAAACACAACCCAACCGTGTTCTCCTCTCAATCTTCCCCAAAAAGAGACAGTCAAGGTTACGCACGCCATTGGTATATTTTAATTGGGTTTACTTGAATTCCTCTACAACCGGATATTAACAAATTCCCATATGCCACATAACCATGGGCACGGCTTTCGAAAGTTCAAATCCTGCAGGGGTGTCCCAACTTAGCCCATGACAAGCTCACGATCTGCAGAGACAATCCTCCATCACGGGACCCTCCGTTCAGACTCGAAATCCCAGTGCACAAGACATTTCGATAATGGTAACACAAAACTAGCAAGACCACCCGATGTGCCGACAAATCTCGATACCAGCCGCACACATCTCGTTCTCAGGGCACACCGGATGGGCCAGACGTCGAGTTGGCTGAGACCCTGGTGGCCCAGGGGGCGCTGGACATTGCTCGGTTTGGACCAACACTCCGAGGAGAATTGGCCCGGGGGGTTGATTAAAAATCCTCAGGATCCGGAAAGTCCCTATGGAAGTTTTAGTTGTCATTAGGCAAATGGCAAAACCAATGATGGGCCTCGCTGGAAGAGTTTTATTCAAAGCGAACTGTCAAGAGGGCCCCATACCCCTCACCATGTTAGGGATGCAAAATCAAGTAACATAACACCGGTATGACGGAAACTAGGGCGGCAAGAGTGGAACAAAACACCAGGCATAAGGCCGAGCCTTCCACCCTTTACCAAGTATATAGATGCATTAATTAAATAAGAGATATTGTGGTATCCCATTATATCCATGATATCCATGTCCCAACATGGAACAACCTGCAACTACACCCGCAACTAGCAATGCTATAAGAGGGGTTGAGCAAAGCGGTAACATAGCCAAACAACGGTTTGCTAGGAAGGGTAAAAAGGTTAGAGTCTATCATGGCAATTTAGGAGGCTTGATAAACAAGGGGTAGGTAGCGCAACATAGCGATAGCATCAAGACAACTAGCATAGCAAAGATAGTAGTGAGATCCAAGGTGACAGTCATTTTGCTTGAAATCCTGCTGGGAAGAAGACCGAATCCATGAAGTAGACGAAGCAACATAGTCGAACGAATCCTCACAATCGTAACGTAACCGGAACTATCGAGAAGAAGCACACCGGAAAGAAGCAAACAACATGGTAAACAACCAAGCATATGCATGGCATGATGCACAATCAAGTATGATGGATGTCCGGTTTAATAAGGCATGACATGGCAAAGTGCAACAAACAATGCTACAAATTAAGTGGAGCTCAATTTGCAACAAGTTGCATATGGACAAAACACCACATGCAAGTATTATTTAGTTCACTCTCGTTTATGTACCCAACAATACTAAATGTTGTTAAACATGGCAAGAGGTGAAACATAAGTAAACTAACTATTTAGGCAAGTTTAAATGAGACCGGGAACAACAAACAACAATTCCGGAAAATTCTCATGCACATATTTTGAATTTGGTACTGTTCTTCCATAGATCATATTTTAATGTTGTTAAACAGGAAAACAAAGTGCACCAAGTTAATCTATGCATTTTTCTAGACAAGTTGCATATAAAGTTTATGAAATTCTGAGTTAAGGTTAATTAGTTATGAAATAAATCATTTTAACATGTAAATTAAGCAAATTAAATGCAAACATCATTTTAAACATTTTAAACATGGATGAAAGTGGCATATTGTGAAACTAGATGAAATTCTAAGCATTTTACATATACAAATTATTTACATATGACGCACGGTTTGTGAATTGTTAATGCATGAACATAGAGGGTTTTTGTGCAAAACTGTAAAACACTGGGTAATAAGCAAATTCGTCCTGGCAGGATAAATAACATCACGGGCCGAAACTGAATCAGGGCAGCGGCTGGGGGGTTTCTCACCATGGGCCAAGCCTAGGTCGGTGGAGAGGCCAAGGCAGGCGGGGGGCGGCGTTGGGCCTGATCTGGAGGCAACGACGCGGTCAACGCGAGCGCTCTCCTCGCTAGATCGATCTGGGCAGGGGCGCGAGCAGAGGCTTGCAAAGGAGAGCTCCTGTTGATGAAAACAAGAGTGTGTTCAGAGACACAGAGAGAGAGGGGGGAGACAAAACAGAGGGAGGAGCACGAGCGGGGGAACACGGCGACCTGTGGGACTTCAGCCGACGGTGGAGCTGCTCCGATGAGGCACGAGGAGGGGAAGCAGAGGAGGCCGCGGGCTCCTGGAGGTCTTGGGGATGCTTGGGGACTCCTTCCTCGAGCCGCTACCTGGGCACGGGTGGCTACAGACTCGAGCACGAGCAAGCTGGGAGGCGGTGGCGATTGGCTTGGGCGTGTACGATGCCGGGGATGGGGACGACGCAGAGATGGCGGCAGGCGTTCGGATCCGGCGACGAGGCGTCAGAGAGGTCTGGATTTGCGGACGCGCTTGCTCCGGCGAGGGTGATGCTCCTCCTATGGGCATATCAGAGAGAGAGGGAGACGGGTGAGATAGAGAGAGCTTCAGCGAAGAGAACGGGGAAGGGAGCAGGGGATGGCCTGGCGGTCGAGGTCGCTAGGAGCGTTGTGCGCCGGGGAGGTGAGGAGAAGCTCGGGAAGGCTCTTTTCGTCCAAGAACGAGAGGACCAGGGGCTCCAGTAATGCGAGGCCATCTTTCGAGAAGAGCTGTGGGCGCGGCGTGCGAGCAGCAGGCTGCTGGTGAGGTGGATCGAGAGGGGTGCTGGTTGGTCCGGTGAAGAAAATGAGGGAGGAGGTGGGTGGATCGGGATGGATCTCGATGGAGATAGTGGTGGCTGAGGACGAAGTGGATGCGGGATGGATCCCAAGGAAGGAGAGGGGTGGATGCCTGGTGGCAGTGCGATGGGACAAGGGGGCTAGATTTTAGGGTTGCTGTCTAGGAGGTTGGTCTATATATAGTAGAATGTGCAAAAGAGGGCTAGATCAGACTCTCCGATTTAAATCGGGCGGCCGAGAAAAATAGGTTAGATAGACCAAACAAATGACCGAAGATATTTTAGAGATGTTTGTGGATGATCCGGACCCATCGGTCACGACTACTTGGGTCGGTTTCGTGACAACTTTAGGACGCGCGCGGGGTTTCACAAAAGGCCATGGAGACAAGGGGGGTTTGATGGGCTCAGAGAAGAAAGGGAAGAGGGCGGTCCGGTTGACCTGAGAGGGGGTCCACATAGACAAGGAAGAAGCGACAACTATGAGCGGATGCAAGTTTTGAAAAAAAATGATGGCAATGGAGTGCCGATGCAATGCAAATGATGACATTATGAATGCAACAAACAAATAAATCACACGGAGACAATGAAAAACATGGAAGGCGTCTGGAGCGCCGGTCTTGGGGCGTCACAACACTCCTCCACTTACAAGAGATCTAGTCCCGAGATCTAAGGATGGCACTGGAGAGAAGTGGAAGAGGAAGAAGTAAAACAAAGTTGCTTCTTTGACAAACGAGTGAAACCAAAGAACCTTGAGTGGTTGAACAACTTGAAAGAAGGAATACAATGAAGATGAACAAAGTTGAAAACAGTCCATTTGAAAAGAGGAACAAGGAAAATTACGAGAACCTTGTAGGTGGAAAGACATAATAAAATGGTTACAATGGACAAGAAGACATGCAAGCACTCTGGTTGAAACGAGATGTACAAGGAACGATAAAGATCAATTACGACAACACTCCGGTTGGAAATGGAAAGAATATAATATGGACATGGCAGAATAAAAGCACTTTGATGAGACTCCGGTTAAAAGAGGAATGATAGACACAACACTCTAGTTAAATGGATAAGCAATAAAAGAACATGATCTTGACAAAACAAGACGATGGGTCGAAGAGAGCAATATCACAATGCCTCCGGAAGAAATGAAAGAATGGAATGGAATGAACGGAGGAAAACAAGATCTTGAAAGAGCACGCTTACATGAAATGCTAGAACATAGTTGTTGGATTATCGACAACGAAAGGATAAGCTTGTTGTGGGCTTATGGAAACATCTCAAAATTATGAGGTGACAACCTGCCAATCATGGGAAAAAAGATTTGATTGCGACCAACAAAGGGATTAAAACTTCTTTCGGCAAGAGGATAAAGAGAAAACTCGGATCATAGATACGCACCACAAATAGCAGCATTCCCAATGGAAGGCATTAGGTGAAACATAACCCAAGATAACTCCAACAAAAAAATTGTTGGGTTGAAAAGATCTCATGAACGAAGAAAAAATGATGGGTTTAAATATCTCATTCTTGATAACTTGTGAATCCTGAAACGCGAAAGGAAATTTTTTCAGAATGACATATCACCATCTCAAAAGATAAGGTTGAAAGAATTGCACATCGAAATGCGAGAGGAAGAATACTTGAACTCCTCAAAATAAAACATGTGTTGAGCACCATGTTTAATTTTCAGTATAGCTTGGCGGATCATAACTTCAAAAGAAGTCTTGAAGAACAATTGAAGAATGAGAGGAATCCTTGACGAACCACCATGTAGAGCCTCCATGAAGAACTTTGGTAATAAAAGTATGATAGAAAGAAAGAGAAGTTGAAAACACTAGGTGAAGCCTTGCACTGATTTAGATGGAGGTTCGTGACGAGATAACCGAGAGAGCTTGGAACTCCGGAAAGAAAAGAATGAAACACTTGATCCGGGAATTTTGGCGAGCCTTCGGGATAAGGAATTAAATAACCTCGATGATACGAATTATGTCATGCTTACCGTTCATCAACTTTAATTGATAACAAGTAACAAAATTGGCATGCCACTTATTCTTCTTGAAGGATTAAGGATAGATATAGCGCAAACTTGAGAAAGTCTTCAAGGAATCACCAGTAGAATTGGAAACAACGAATAAGTTGATATGATAACAAGGAAGAGAAAACTTGAACCAACCACTGTAAGAATTTGAAACAAATGAAGAAAGGAGAACGAATCACCAGTAAGAATTAGAAAATGAATGAAAATACTTGAGGGAATTTAGAGACAAGAGAACGAAGAGATCATGAGCTGACTAAAGAAACTTGCACGAAGCACCGGAAGAATTGGAGAATGAATGACGAGACATCAATTTAGAATAATTGGAGAACGAAGCTGGAAACTTAAAACGAAGAAATCTTCTAAAATGATGGCCTTTGGATGATCAAGAAATGAAACCGACTCCTGAAATGCTCCGGATGGGTATGAAAATAATTTCTGACAACCGAAAAAATTTGAGAGGATAACATAAAGTAGAACCTCGAATGTTTCAGAGAACAAACAAGATTTAGAGGAAAACTCTTCTCCAATCTCCAAAAGCTGAGAATGAGCATGAGAAACACCACCATGAATTGTTTAGACACTCGAGAAGAATGAAAAGACAAAAGGTTGAGATAATGATAAAAATAATTTGACACAATCTTGGCGAGGGCATCTGACTGATGAAATTCATTCTTACGTCAAACTTTGAAAGTCTAAGTGCATCTAGTGCCACCCGTAGTTGGTTTTGGAGTATTGACGACAAACCTGGTTGAGGGACTAATGTGTTTGTGAGAATTGCAGGATAACACAGGTAGTAGTCCCTCATTGATTCGGTTTACCTACCGGAGATGACCCCTAAAAATGTATGAAGACATTGACGACAAAGGTGGTATATGAAGATATTCAGATTGAAGACTATGACATGAGAAGACATTGAGTGAAGAATATGGGGAGCGAAGACTGAGTCGTTTCGTTGTTTCCTTTTCTTATTTGTTGAGTCATAGGAACCACCGTACTATTAAGTGGGGTCCAAGTGAACAAAGTCAGAGTGACTGAAGTGATGCTCAACCCAGATCCTATGTCTTCGAGCGAAGACAATGAGAGCAAATCTTATCCAGAGTTGGATGAGTCAGCTTTGCTTGTAGCCCAAGTAAAGTTGCTGTTTGTGTTTGAAATCTGACCGTTGGAACACGTGCCAGTTCCTTAGTGACCCAGGGTCATTTCGGACATATCAGGTCGGGTTGCCTAGTGGCTATAATTGGTGGCTGCTCAGAGTTAGTGCACGACTTTTGTCGTATTGAGAGCAACCCACCTCAAAGCCTTTGAGAGAGAGAAATCCTTGCGAGGACAAAGCCCAAACACCCAGAGCCAAAGAGTGTTAGGCATCACTGAAGTCTTTCTGTCTGCGTGACCTCAAGACTTATTACACTTGAGGACTGTGAATCCTCCAGCTGGTTAGGCATCACGTTCTGAGCATCCAAGAGCCATTGTGGATCGCCGGTGAACGAAGTCTGTGAAGGTTTGGAAGTCTACCTTGAAGACTTACTAGAGTAATTGGGCGAGGACTGGGTGTCATTAGCTCAAGGGGAATAAGGTGAAGACGCGGTCTTCTGAGTTGAATCTTAGCCTCCCTAACCAGACGTACAGTTGTCACAGCAACTGGAACTGGTCCAACAAATCCTGTGTCCTCAGCAAGTGACTGGTTCTATCCTCTCCCTCTCTTTACTTAGAGTTTGTCTTCGTGAAGTTATTGCTTGTTTGCTTTACCTATTTGTCTTCACTGTTTGACTATTATCGTAGTTTCGTTTCATACCATCTTCCATCCTGATCCTTACTACCTAGCTGCTATTAGTCTTCGTACTCTCACTTAATTGTATCTTGACTATGGCTTGCTTAGTGTAGTTTATCTTCCGCTGCATACTAATAGGGTCATTTCTATTGTTTGTCTTTGAAACTTCCATGTTTTGAAGACTTTCATAAAAATCGCCTATTCACCCCCCTCTAGTCGATAACTAGCACTTTCAATTGGTATCAGAGCAAGGTACTCCCTTTTTCTGTGTGATTCGGTTTAACCACCTGGAGTTTTAGCTATGTCGACTGCAGGGATAATCAAAGTCTCCGCTGCTTGCCCCATCTTCGATGGAACTGAATATCCCTACTGGAAGAATAGATTTGCATGCATCTTGAAGCCATTGATGTCGACCTCTGGTATGTCGTCAAGAATGGCGTTCCCAAGACTGGTGAAGGTGTCACTCCTACTGATGTCAAGAAGTTCATTCAACTGGACTCTACTTCCAAGAACATCATCTGTGGTCATCTGACCAAAGGACAGTATAGCCGCGTGAGTGCTCTGGAAATGTCGAAGCTAGTCTTGGACTGGCTGTCCAAGGTCAACGAAGGCGTCTCCACCCAGAGAGATCAAAGGATCAGTGTTATTCGCAACCTATTCAACCGCTTCAAGAGAAACGACAATGAGAATGTCCAGCTTACGTTTGATCGCCTCACCAACATCACAAATGAGCTTCGTGCTCTCGGCGCCACTGAGATTACCAAGCATGAAATCGTCAAGACACTACTGAGATCACTTGACAGCTCCGTTGACACCCTTGCTCTCATGATACAAGAACGCCCTGACTTCAAGACACTTGATCCGTCTGATATACTTGAGAGGCTCAACACACATGAGTTCCAGCTATCTGAGAAAAAAGATATCTATGGACCCAACTATGGCCGAACTCACGCTTTGAAGTCAAGAGCTGTTTCCTCATCTGAAGAAGAATCTGACTGCAGTTCTGATGATCCTGAAGACATTGGAAAGGAACTTGATATGCTTGTGAAGAAGTTATAGAAGTTCACTAAGAAGAAGGGATTCAGAAAGTCTTCATGATCCAGCTCAAGAAATGATGAAGCTTCCACTCATGACTACAAGAAGAGAACATGTCACAAGTGCAACAAACCTGGACACTATATCTCTGAGTGTCCACAGTGGGACAATGAGAAGAATAAGAAGAAGAGCAAGGAATATGATTCTGATGACAAGAAGAAGAAGAAATCTTCGAAGTCTTCTTCCAAGTCCTCATCCAAGTCTTCATCTCATAAGAAGAGTTCATCTGGCAAGGCTCGTGCTTTTGTTGGCAAGGAGATGGATTCAGAGGAGGAGTCTGTTTCTGAGGAGGCGGAGGTGGAGTCTGAGGAGGAGTCCGACCCTGGCGTTGCAAGTCTGGCTCTAGCCACAGCCTATGTTGCCAAGTCCATCTTCAACACTGAAGACAATGACTTCCACACCAACGCTGAAGCTAATGACAATGACGATTCTGCTCCCACCTACTGCTTCATGGCACGTGGTGCCAAGGTAAAATCACGTGATGCTTACTTTCAAACATCAAGTGAAGATGACTCTGATTGTGAATCCAAACCCAGCTACAAAACACTTGCTAAAATTGCAACTGAACAACAAAAAGCTATGGAACATACTCAAAAACTGTTAGACAAAAGCGATGACCTGTTGGACGCGGAAATGACCCATTCACAGTCCTTAGTTGAAGACATAAAAAATCTTCATGCTAAGTACCAAGAACTTGAAAGTCGTCATGAAACGCTCTCAACCACTCATGAAAAGCTCTCCTATGATTATCTTCAAAGGAAGCAAGAGCTTGAGAAATTGAGAGCGGCTCATGAAGATCTTCAAAAAGAGAATGAGTCACTTCGCGCTCAACAGATCAGTCCCGCTCAGGATGGATTTGAACCACCATGTCTAAAATGCCTTGAGCGTGACAACGCTACCTCTGTTGCTGAATGATCTATTGCTGCTGCTGTTGCATTATCTTCAACTACTGATGTGGTAACTAACACCTTTGCTGATGATACCACTACTATTGCTGATGAAAATGCTAGGTTGAAGACATTGCTTGAAACAGGGATGTACAAAAGTCTGAAAGGGCAGCAGACATCGTGCAATGTCCTCAAAAAGCAGATTCTGAACTAAAACCCTAGGAAAGAGGGTGCTGGGTTCGAGAGGAAAATGAATGTTGATGGTTCCTACTGGAAGCCTGAGCAGTACCCCAAAACCACATGGGTTGCTACAAAGGGACCTTCAGTGGAACCATCCACCTTATCTAGATTTACCTGTGCTAACCCTATTATCATTGACAAATCCTTTGATGCAAACTATAAACTGTTCAAGAATCAGAATGGTGAAGTGTTTGCCAGATATATTGGTACTAACTACAGGAATGGGCCACCTATGAAGAAGATCTGGGTTCCCAAAAGCTATCTTGAGAATCTTCCAGTGAATGTCATCATGACACCACTTGGGAAGAAGACAAACCCCAGGCCTAAGGCTTCATATGGTCCAAAGGCTTCATACAGACAGAGGACTCACCCGAGTCACCCTAACGCCAATGTTTTGCAGGGAAACCATACTCAGACTTATGAATATGAGCGTGTGTCTTCAAACCGCTATGTTCATAGAACTAAGAACTTTTCTGCTTATTCATATGAGTATCATTCATCTCCTACAAGGCTATTTGCTAGGGCTCCAAAGCCGAAGTTCTCAGATGCTGCACTAAGACTCATTGCTTCTAAGCCACCCCTGAAGATGTGGGTGGTTAAGAAGAATTAACTTTCTCTTGCAGGAAAAGGTCTCCAGCCGAAAATCAAAGGCGTCTGATGCTATTGCTGGGGACCTAAAACATCTTGTGGGGCGCAAGATAAAATTCCCAAATGGTCTTACTATGTATTTTGTTCCTGAATCGTTTGCCGTTTATCCTATCAGTCCTAATCTTGATCTGAGCTTCAATAATCCTCTTGCCCGTCAAATGTTTACGCTTCACAATGCTCTTGGTGAAGCCTATCCCCCTAACTGTACTGTAGGGTATGACACCTCATGCTTCAGAATGGATTATGGACAGCGGATGCACTAATCACATGACTGGTGATCGAAGTCTTCTTATGGACTCAACTTTACGTCCATCTGACAAGAGTCACATCACATTTGCTGACACTGGTAAAAGCAAGGTATTGGGTCTAGGTAGAGTTGCAGTCTCAAAGGATCAGCACATGGATAAAGTGATGCTTGTTGAATCCCTTGGTTTCAACTTAATGTCTGTCGCAATGCTTTGTGACTTGAACATGATTGTGATATTTGGAAAATATCATTGCCTTGTACTTATGGAATCTGACAAATCTCTAGTCTTTGAAAGGTACCGGAAAGATGATCTATACATGGTAGATTTCTCAGCAGGTCCACAGCTTGCCGTATGTCTTCTTGCAAAAGCTTCAGAGTGCTGGCTGTGGCATCGGAGGCTGGGGCATGCTGGCATGAGGAACTTACACACTCTCGCCAAGAAGAAGCATGTCATAGGCATCGAGGGCGTCAAGTTCAAGAAGGATCATTTGTGCGGTGCCTGCGAAGCTGGAAAGATGACAAGGGCCAAGCATCCCTCGAAGACAATTATGACGACATCACAACCCTTCGAGCTGCTACACATGGACTTATTTGGCCCTACTCACTACTCTACCCTCACAACAACTGCTTGTCTCTATGGCTTCATCATTGTTGATGATTACTCAAGATATACGTGGGTGCACATAATTCTCTACAAGACTGAAGTGCAAGATGTCTTCAGACGCTTCACCAACCGTGCAATGAACAATTATGGCGTCAAGATCAAGCATATCAGAAGTGACAACGGCACCGAGTTCAAGAACACTGGACTTGATCTTTATCTGGATACAATGGGAATCACTCATGAGTTCTCTGCTCCGTACACACCTCAGCAAAATGGCATCGTGGAGCGCAAGAACAGAACCCTCATTAAAATGGATCGTACAATGCTCGATGAGTACAAGACACCAAGAAAGTTCTGGCCTGAAGCTATTGATACAGCATTGTTGGGGAACGTAGTAATTTCAAAAAAATTCCTACACACACGCAAGATCATGGTGATGCATAGCAACGAGAGGGGAGAGTGTTGTCTACGTACCCTCGTAGACCGAAGCGGAAGCGTTGACGCAACGTAGAGGAAGTAGTCGTACGTCTTCCCGATCCGACCGATCCAAGTACCGTTACTCCGGCACCTCCGAGTTCTTGGCACACGTTCAGCTCGATGACGATCCCCGGGCTCCGATCCAGCAAACTTCGGGGAGGAGTTCCGTCAGCACGACGGCGTGGTGACGATCTTGATGTACTACCGGCGCAGGGCTTCGCCTAAGCACTGCAACGATATGACCGAGGTGGAATATGGTGGAGGGGGGCACCGCACACAGCTAAGGAACGATCACGAAGATCAACTTGTGTGTCTATGGGGTGCCCCCTGCCCCTGTATATAAATGATGGAGGAGGAGGAGGCCGGCCAAGGCAAAGGTGCGGCCAGGATATGGATTCCTACTAGGACTCCAAGTCGTAGTAGGAGTCCACCAAAAGGGGAGGAAGGGAGAAGGAATAGGAGGAGAAGTAGAGGTGGCCGGCCCCCTTTTCCCTAGTCCAATTCGGACTAGAGGGGAGGGGGGGCGCAGCAGCCTTTTTCCTCTTCCCACTAAAGCCCATCAAGGCCCATTACTTCTCCCGTAATCCCGTAACTCCCCGGTACCTCCGAAAATACCCGAACCACTCAGAACCCTTCCGATGTCCGAATATAGTCGTCCAATATATCGATCTTTACGTCTCGACCATTTCGAGACTCCTCGTCATGTCCCCGATCTCATCCGGGACTCCGAACTCCTTCGGTACATCAAAACTCATAAACTCATAATATAACTGTCATCGAAACCTTAAGCGTGCGGACCCTACGGTTCGAGAACAATGTAGACATGACCGAGACACGTCTCCGGTCAATAACCAATAGCGGGACCTGGATGCCCATATTGGCTCCTACATATTCTACGAAGATCTTTATCGGTCAGACCACATAACAACATACATTGTTCCCTTTGTCATCGGTATGTTACTTACCCGAGATTCGATCGTCGGTATCCAATACCTAGTTCAATCTCGTTACCGGCAAGTCTCTTTACTCGTTCCATAATACATCATCTCGCAACTAACTCATTAGTTGCAATGCTTGCAAGGCTTGAGTGATGTGCATTACCGAGAGGGCCCAGAGATACCTCTCCGACGATCGGAGTGACAAATCCTAATCTCGAAATACGCCAACCCAACATCTACCATTGGAGACACCTGTAGTACTCCTTTATAATCACCCAGTTACGTTGTGACGTTTGGTAGTACCCAAAGTGTTCCTCTGGCAAACGGGAGTTGCATAATCTCATAGTCATAGGAACATGTATAAGTCATGGATAAAAGCAATAGCAACATACTAAACAATCGGGTGCTAAGCTAATGGAATGGGTCATGTCAATCAGATCATTCAACTAATGATGTGACCTCGTTAGTCAAATAACAACTCTTTGTTCATGGTTAGGAAACATAACCATGTTTGATTAACGAGCTAGTCAGGTAGAGGCATACTAGTGACACTCTGTTTGTCTATGTATTCACACATGTATTATGTTTCCGATTAATACAATTCTAGCATGAATAATAAACATTTATCATGATATGTAAGGAAATAAATAATTACTTTATTATTGCCTCTAGGGCATATTTCCTTCAAGCATGTCATGTCATCAATCGTGTTTATCTTCATAAGCTTCTGAAGAAAACATCCTATGAACTCCTCACTGGCAAGAAGCCAAATGTCAGTTACTTTAGAGTATTTGGAGCTAGGTGCTGGATCAAGGATCCACATCACAAATCAAAATTTGCACCTAAAGCTCCCGAAGGTTTCATGCTCGGTTACGGAAAGGACTCGCACTCTTATAGAGTCTTCAACCTCTATCTCTACAAAGTCGTTGAAACTGTGGACGTACGGTTCGATGAAACCAATGGATCACAAAGAGAGCTCCTGGCAAATATGATAGAAGAAGCTCCACCCAGTGAATCTATCAAGCTAATGGGAACTGGTGAAATCGTGCCTTCTGAAGCACAGCCTGAAGAGGAACTTATCATTTTTGCTCCTAACCAACCTGAAGATAATGCTCAGCCTGAAGACAATCCTTCCAATGTTGATAATGATCAGCAAGAGCAAAATCTTCGTCCAGTTCATCCTCGTGATTGAGACTTAGAGTCATCTAGATTAGTGTCAAAACTTGCATCGACGTAATCTTTTACGACGAACCTTTTGTCACCTCCATAATCGAGAAACATATCCTTATTCCACTAAGGATAATTTTGACCGCTGTCCAGTGATCTACTCCTAGATCACTATTGGACTCCCTTGCCAAACTCAGTGGTAGGGTATGCAATAGATCTGGTACACAGCATGGCATACTTTATAGAACCTATGGCTGAGGCATAGGGAATGACTTTCATTCTCTTTCTATCTTCTGCCGTGGTCGGGCTTTGAGTCTTACTCAATTTCACACCTTATGACACAGGCAAGAACTCTTTCTTTGACTGTTCCATTTTGAACTACTTCAAAAACTTGTCAAGGTATGTACTCATTGAAAAAACTTATCAAGCGTCTTGATCTACCTCTATAGACCTTGATGCTCAATATGTAAGCAGCTTCACTGAAGTATTTCTTTGAAAAACTCCTTTCAAACATACCTTTATGCTTTACAGAATAATTCTACATTATTTCCGATCAACAATATGTCATTCACATATACTTATCAGAAATGTTGTAGTGCTCCCACTCACTTTCTTGTAAATACAGGCTTCACCGCAAGTCTGTAAAAACTATATGCTTTGATCAACTTATTAAAGCGTATATTCCAACTCTGAGATGCTTGCACCAGTCCATAGATGGATCGCTGGAGCTTGCATATTTTGTTAACACCTTTAGGATTGACAAAACCTTCTGGTTGCATCATATGCAACTCTTCTTTAATAAATCCATTAAGGAATGCAGTTTTGTTTTCCATTTGCCAGATTTCACAAAATGCGGCAATTGCTAACATGATTCGAACAGACTTAAGCATAGATACGAGTGAGAAACTCTCATCGTAGTCAACACCTTAAACTTGTCGAAAACCCTTTTGCGACAATTCTAGATTTGTAGATAGTAACACTACTATCAGCGTCCGTCTTCCTCTTGAAGATCCATTTATTTTCTATGGCTTTGCTGATCATCGGGCAAATCCATCAAAGTCCATACTTTGTTCTCATACATGGATCATATCTCAGATTTCATGGCCTCAAACCATTTCGCAGAATCTGGGCTCATCATCGCTTCCTCATAGTTCACAAGTTTGTCATGGTCTAGTAACATGACTTCCAGAACAAGATTACCGTACCACTCTGGTGCGGATCTCACTCTGGTTTACCTACGAGATTCGGTAGTTACTTGATCTGAAGTTACATGATCATCATCATTAGCTTCCTCACTAATTGGTGTAGTAGTCACAAGAACAGATTTCTGTGATGAACTACTTTCCAATAAGGGAGAAGGTACTATTACCTTATCAAGTTTTCTACTTTCCTCCCACTCACTTCTTTCGAGAGAAACTCCTTCTCTGGAAAGGATCCATTCTCAGCAACGAATATCTTGCCTTCGGATCTGTGATAGAAGGCGTACCCAACAGTCTCCTTTGGGTACCTATGAAGACACATTTCTCTGATTTGGGTTTGAGCTTATCAGGATGAAACTTTTTCACATAATCATCGTAACCCCAAACTTTAAGAAACGACAACTTTGGTTTCTTGCCAAACCACAGTTCATATTGTGTCGTCTCAACGGACTTTAGATGGTGCCCCTTTTAACGTGAATGCAGCTATCTCTAATGCATGATCCCAAAATGATATTGGTAAATTGGTAAGAAACATCATAGATTGTACTATATCCAATAAAGTACGGTTATGACGTTCGGACACACCATTATGCTGTGGTGTTCCAGGTGGCATGAATTTGTGAAACTACTCCACATTGTTTTAATTGAAGACCAAACTCATGACTCAAATATTTGTCTCCGCGATCAGATCGTAGAAACCTTATTTTCTTGTCACGATGATTTTCCACTTCACTCTAAAATTCCTTGAACTTTTCAAACGTTTCAGACTTATGTTTCATCAAGTAGATATACCCATATCTGCTCAAATCATCTGTGAAGGTTAGAAAATAATGATACTTGTCGCGAGCCTTAATATTCATCGGACCATATACATCAGTATGTATGATTTCCAACAAATCTGTTGCTTGCTTCATTGTTTCGGAGAACGGCGTTTTAGTCATCTTGCCCAAGAGGCATGGTTCGCAAGCATCAAGTGATTCATAATCAAGTGATTCCAAAAGTCCATCAGCATGGAGTTTCTTCATGCGCTTTACACCAATATGACCTAAACGGCAGTGCCACAAATAAGTTGCACTATCATTATTAACTTTGCATCTTTTTGGCTTCAATATTATGAATATGTGTATCACTACGATCGAGATCCAACAAACCAATTTTGTTGGTGTGTATGACCATAGAAGGTTTTATTCATGTAAACAGAACAACAATTGTTCTCTAACTTAAATGAATAACTGTACTGCAATTAACATGATCAAATCATATTCATGCTCAACGCAAACACCAAATAACACTTATTTAGTTTCAACACTAATCCCGAAAGTATAGGGAGTGTGTGATGATGATCATATCAATCTTGGAACCACTTCCAACACACATCGTCACCTTGCCCTTTAACTAGTCTTTGTTCATTCTGCAACTCCCGTTTCGAGTTACTAATTTTAGCAACTGAACTAGTACCAAATACTGAGGGGTTGCTATGAACACTAGTAAAGTACACATCAATAACATGTATATCAAATATACTTATGTTCACTTTGCCATCCTTCTTATCCGCCAATCACTTGGGGTAGTTCCGCTTCCAGTGACCAGTCCCTTTGCAGTAGAAGCACTTAGTCTCAGGCTTAGGACCAGACTTGGGCTTTTTCACTTGAGCAGCAACTTGCTTGCCGTTCTTCTTGAAGTTCCCCTTCTTTCCTTTTTGCCCTTTTCTTGAAACTAGTGATCTTGTCAACCATCAACACTTGATGTTTTTCTTTGATTTCTACCTTCGCCGATTTTAGCATCGCGAAGAGCTTGGGAATATTTTCCGTTATCCCTTGCATATTATAGTTCATCACGAAGTTCTACTAACTTGGTGATGGTGACTAGAGAATTCTGTCAATCACTATTTTATCTGGAAGATTAACTCCCACTTGATTCAAGCGATTGTAGTACTCAGACTATCTGAGCACATGCTCACTAGTTGAGCGATTCTCCTCCATCTTTTAGCTATAGAACTTGTTGGAGACTTCATATCTCTCAACTCGGGTATTTGCTTGAAATATTAACTTCAACTCCTGGAACATCTCGTATGGTCCATGACGTTCAAAACGTCTTTGAAGTCCCGATTCTTAAGCCGTTTAAGCATGGTGCACTAAACTATTAAGTAGTCATCATATTGAGCTAGCACAACGTTCATAACGTCTGCATCTGCTCCTGCAATAGGTCCGTCACCTAGCGGTGCATCAAGGACATAATTCTTCTATGCAGCAATGAGGATAAACCTTAAATCACGGATCCAATCCGCATCATTGCTACTAACATTTTTCAACACAATTTTCTCTAGGAACATATCAAAATTAACACAGGGATGCAACAATGCGAGCTATTGTTCTACAACATAGATATGCTAATACTACCAGGACTAAGTTCATGATAAATTAAAGTTCAATTAATCATATTACTTAAGAACTCCCACTTAGATAGACATCCCTCTAATCTTCTAAGTGATCACGTGATCCAAATCAACTAAACCATAACCGATCATCACGTGATATGGAGTAGTTTTCAATGGTGAACATCGTTATGTTGATCATATCTACTATATGATTCACGCTCGACCTTTCGGTCTCTGTGTTCCGAGGTCATATCTTATATGCATAGCTCGTCAAGTATAACCTGAGTATTCCGCGTGTGCAACTGTTTTGCACCCGTTGTATTTGAACGTAGAGCCTATCACACCCGATCATCACGTGGTGTCTCAGCACGAAGAACTTTTGCAACGGTGCATACTCAGGGAGAACACTTCTTGATAATTTAGTGAGAGATCATCTTATAATGCTACCGTCAATCAAAGCAAGATAAGATGCATAAAAAGATAAACATCACATGCAATCAATATAAGTGATATGATATGGTCATCATCATCTTGTGCTTGTGATCTCCATCTCCGAAGCACCGTCATGATCACCATCGTCACCGGCGCGACACCTTGATCTCCATCGTAGCATCGTTGTCGTCTCGCCAATCTTATGCTTCCACGACTATCACTACCGCTTAGTAATAAAGTAAAGCATTACATCGCGATTGCATTGCATACAATAAAGCGACAACCATATGGCTCCTGCCAGTTGCCGATAACTCGGTTACAAAACATGATCATCTCATACAATAAAATTTAGCATCATGTCTTGACCATATCACATCACAACATGCCCTGCAAAAACAAGTTACACGTCCTCTACTTTGTTGTTGCAAGTTTTACGTGGCCGCTACGGGCTTAAGCAAGAACTCATCTTACCTACGCATCAAAACCACAACGATAGTTTGTCAAATAGAATCCGTTTTAACCTTCTCAAGGACCGGGCGTAGCCACACTTGGTTCAACTAAAGTTGGAGAGACAGTCTTCCGCAAGCCATCTATGTGCAAGGCACGTCGAGGTAACCGGTCTCGCGTAAGCAAACGCGTAAGGTTGGTCCGAATCGTCTCGTCCAACAATACCGCCGAACCAAAGTATGACATGCTGGTAGGCAGTATGACTTGTATCGTCCACAACTTACTTGTGTTCTACTCGTGCAAATAACATCAAACCATAAAAACCTAGGCTCGGATGCCACTGTTGGGGAACGTAGTAATTTCAAAAAAATTCCTACGCACACGCAAGATCAGTGTTGTCTACGTACCCTCGTAGACCGAAGCGGAAGCGTTGACGCAACGTAGAGGAAGTAGTCGTACGTCTTCCCGATCCGACCGATCCAAGTACCGTTACTCCGGCACCTCCGAGTTCTTGGCACACGTTCAGCTCGATGACGATCCCCGGGCTCCGATCCAGCAAAGCTTCGGGGAGGAGTTCCGTCAGCACGACGGCGTGGTGACGATCTTGATGTACTACCGGCGCAGGGCTTCGCCTAAGCACTGCAACGATATGACCGAGGTGGAATATGGTGGAGGGGGGCACCGCACACGGCTAAGGAACGATCACGAAGATCAACTTGTGTGTCTATGGGGTGCCCCCTGCCCCTGTATATAAAGGATGGAGGAGGAGGAGGCCGGCCAAGGCAAAGGTGCGGCCAGGATATGGATTCCTACTAGGACTCCAAGTCCTAGTAGGAGTCCACCAAAAGGGGAGGAAGGGAGAAGGAATAGGAGGAGAAGGAGAGGTGGCCGGCCCCCTTTTCCCTAGTCCAATTCGGACTAGAGGGGAAGGGGGGCGCAGCAGGCTTTTTCCTTTTCCCACTAAAGCCCATCAAGGCCCATTACTTCTCCCGTAATCCCGTAACTCCCCGGTACCTCCGAAAATACCCGAACCACTCAGAACCCTTCCGATGTCCGAATATAGTCGTCCAATATATCGATCTTTACGTCTCGACCATTTCGAGACTCCTCGTCATGTCCCCGATCTCATCCGGGACTCCAAACTCCTTCGGTACATCAAAACTCATAAACTCATAATATAACTGTCATCAAAACCTTAAGCGTGCGGACCCTACGGTTCGAGAACAATGTAGACATGACCGAGACACGTCTCCGGTCAATAACCAATAGCTGGACCTGGATGCCCATATTGGCTCCTACATATTCTACGAAGATCTTTATCGGTCAGACCGCATAACAACATACGTTGTTCCCTTTGTCATCGGTATGTTACTTACCCGAGATTCGATCGTCGGTATCCAATACCTAGTTCAATCTCGTTACCGGCAAGTCTCTTTACTCGTTCCATAATACATCATCTCGCAACTAACTCATTAGTTGCAATGCTTGCAAGGCTTGAGTGATGTGCATTACCGAGAGGGCCCAGAGATACCTCTCCGACGATCGGAGTGACAAATCCTAATCTCGAAATACGCCAACCCAACATCTACCATTGGAGACACCTGTAGTACTCCTTTATAATCACCCAGTTACGTTGTGACGTTTGGTAGTACCCAAAGTGTTCCTCTGGCAAACGGGAGTTGCATAATCTCATAGTCATAGGAAGATGTATAAGTCATGGATAAAAGCAATAGCAACATACTAAACGATCGGGTGCTAAGCTAATGGAATGGGTCATGTCAATCAGATCATCCAACTAATGATGTGACCTCGTTAATCAAATAACAACTCTTTGTTCATGGTTAGGAAACATAACCATCTTTGATTAACGAGCTAGTCAGGTAGAGGCATACTAGTGACACTCTGTTTGTCTATGTATTCACACATGTATTATGTTTCCGATTAATACAATTCTAGCATGAATAATAAACATTTATCATGATATGTAAGGAAATAAATAATCACTTTATTATTGCCTCTAGGGCATATTTCCTTCAAGCATGTCATGTCATCAATCATGTTTATCTTCATAAGCTTCTGAAGAAAACATCCTATGAACTCCTCACTGGCAAGAAGCCAAATGTCAGTTACTTTAGAGTATTTGGAGCTAGGTGCTGGATCAAGGATCCACATCACAAATCAAAATTTGCACCTAAAGCTCCCGAAGGTTTCATGCTCGGTTACGGAAAGGACTCGCACTCTTATAGAGTCTTCAACCTCTATCTCTACAAAGTCGTTGAAACTGTGGACGTACGGTTCGATGAAACCAATGGCTCACAAAGAGAGCTCCTGGCAAATATGCTAAAAGAAGCTCCACCCAGTGAATCTATCAAGCTAATGGGAACTGGTGAAATCATGCCTTCTGAAGCACAGCCTGAAGAGGAACTTATCATTTCTGCTCCTAACCAACCTAAAGATAATGCTCAGCCTGAAGACAATCCTTCCAATGTTGATAATGATCAGCAAGAGCAAAATCTTCGTCCAGTTCATCCTCGTGTTGCAAACGAAGTACAAATTGAGAAGATAATTGATAGCATCAATGCACCTGGTCCACTTACTCGCTCAAGAGCAACATAGTTAGCAAATTTCTATGGGCACTTTGCCTTTGTGTCAATATCAGAACCCAAGAAAGTTGCTGAAGCCTTTATGGAACCCGAATGGATTCATGCTATGTAAGAAGAGCTTCAACAGTTCAAGCTGAACAATGTTTGGGAACTTGTCAAGCGTCCTGACCCTCGCAAGCATAACATAATAGGCACAAAATGGATATATCGAAACAAGCAAGATGAGCATGGTTAAGTCGTCAGAAACAAAGAACGTCTCGTCGCTCAAGGATATACTCAAGTTGAAGGGATTGACTTCGATGAAACATTTGCTCCTATGGCTAGGCTTGAAGCTATTCGGATACTGCTAGCCTATGCAAATCATCACAACATCTTGCTATATCGAATGGATGTGAAGAGTGCATTTCTCAACGGCAAGATTGAAGAATAAGTATACGTCGCACAACCTCCTGGCTTTGAAGATCCAAAACATCCTGATATGGTGTACAAGCTAAACAAAGCACTGTATGGCCTCAAACAAGCACCTCGCGCTTGGTATGATACGATCAAAGACTTCCTAAAGAGCAAAGGCTTCAAACCTGGATCCCTCGATCCCACACTCTTCACGAAGACATATGATGGTGAACTATTTGTGTGCCAAATCTATGTGGACGATATTATCTTCGGCTACACCAATCAGAAATATAGTGATGAGTTTGGACACATGATGCAAGAGCAATATCAGATGTCCATGATGGGTGACCTGAAGTTCTTCCTTGGTCTTCAAATTCTTCAGCAAAGGAATGGCATCTTCATATCTCAAGAAAAATACCTCAAAGATTGTCTGAAGAAGTTTGGGATGCAAGATTGCAAAGGTCACACGACGCCAATGCCAGCCAAACATCATCTGGGCCCCAACGACAATGGTAAAGAGTTCAATCAAAAGGTATACCGCTCCATGATTGGTTCCTTACTTTACCTATGTGCGTCTAGGCCAGATATTATGCTTAGTGTTTGCATGTGTGCTCGATTCCAAGCGGCACCAAAGGAATCGCATCACTTAGCTGTGAAGCGAATTCTTCGATATTTGGCTTACACCCCAACATTAGGATTATGGTATCCAAAGGGCTCAGAATTTGATCTGGTTGGATTCTCGGATGCTGATTATACTGGTGACAAGGTGGATTGCAAATCTACATCAGGCACATGTCACTTTCTGGGACGATCACTTGTCTGTTGGTCTTCAAAGAAGCAAAACTATGTATCACTCTCCACTCCTGAATCTGAATACATTGCTGCTGGATCTTGCTGCGCTCAGCGTCTATGGATGAAGCAAACTCTCAAGGACTATGGCATCCATCTGAAACAAGTACCTCTCTTCTGTGACAATGAAAGCGCCATCAAGATTGCCAACAACCCAGTTCAGCACTCGAAGACAAAGCACATTGAAATTCGTCATCACTTTCTCAGGGATCATGTCATGAAATTGATATCATTCACGTCAACACTGAAGAGCAACTGGCAGATATCTTCACAAAGCCCTTGTATGAGAAAAGGTTTTGCAAGTTACGGTGTGAGCTAAATATCTTGGAATCCTCAAATGTCCTGTGATCAGGCACACATCCTAACACTTATGCATGTTGATGACTTAGATGTGAAACACACGAAGTAAAGTATATCTTCAATCAATGAAGACTTACATTCTGAGTGTGAATACATTAACGTGGAATTTGACTTCGGAGCGCCGCGATAATTGTGCGTCGTGTCTTGGTCTAATACTTCCTATACAGTGGGTAACGCTACCACCAAATTCTTCTGTTTGAAGTGTTTTACTCATGGCGTTACATTTGCTATGTCTTCACATTTGGTTTGTCTTCAATTTCAACTTGTCTTCATGATTATCTTCACTATGTTGTTTTCTGATATATATACTAGTGTTCTGTCCTCTACAGCATTCACTTATAGCTATGTCTTCCTTGTTGAATCTTTTGAACTAAGTGAATGTGATCGGACCCTAATCTATCTATGCTTTCTATCTCAAACTCTATCTGTCCAAATCATATGCATTCTATTGAAACTGTCGAATGTCTCCTCTGCGTCCTTGTCAGCAGAAGATACAGAGACAAACATTAAGTTTGTTTTAAATGCTCTATCCTTATTGCCTGAAATCCGGAGTAGCCAGAACGACCATCCGACAGTTCAGGCGGGCGTGGGAACGTGGGACAACTCCAAGTATGTTGCATGCTTGCCATGTGTTCCTCAGATGTGAACCGCCAGGGGCACCTGCGTAATTGCGATGTGCCGCATACTTCCTTATAAATACATGTACCCTTGCGGTCAAGAAAACTTTCTTCCACCTATCCACCTCGTCAAAACCCTAGCGCCACCGCTAGCTCTCGACGACGCCGGCGACAAAGTGCTTAGCTGCCGCCACTTCACCGACGTCGTCCTCACGCCGGCCGCGGGCATCGTCCTCTCCGCCGCTGCCATAGGTGTCCTCCGTCGCCAAGTTAGGGCACGGTGGATTGAACTGCTCGGTCTCCTACTCTTCCCATCTTGCAGTTCATCGTGTGGTAAATAAAACTCTCTTTTTACCATCTTTTCGATCCTAAAGATTCATCCTGGTTACCGAAAGTGGTTTCTGCCTACACAATGTTAGATCTATCTTGTCTGCATCTCATATTATGCCTAGTATATTCACTTAAGCTTCATAATGAGTTAGATTCCTAACTTGTACCTATTCCTGGATTCATACAAATCTGGAACCAACTTCAAACACATAAGTGAATGTCTTCGCATCATGAGGTCAATGTCTTCAAACTGATTTATCTTCAAAATCTTCTGAGAATGCATATGACCTCTCCGCTTCCCTCGCATCTCTAATGCTGTCATAGGTACATGTCCGTGGGAGAATCCCTTGGTTCTCATAGTCTGCATTCGTTTGCAGAATTCTTACAGCATCACATTAACTCTCCCGAAGCCAGTTCCTGTTTAACCAGCAAGCGGAAGCCTCTGAAGCCTTTGAACGTGTTGAAGCCATTCAGTTTGAAATTCATGGCTACAGAGAAATCAGCAAGGAAGGGTGGCAGACAGCATCGTGGGGGAACATCAAGAGATTTTCCTGATGACCTCTCAGAGCTGTACAAGACAGATCCAGAAGAGGATTACAACCAGCGCAAGACAAGAATCCAATGGATTCAAAGATATTGGGCCGAACAATGGTTTAAATACAAGTTCGTGACCCAGGAGTATGCTGAGAAGAATGCCATCAAGAGTCCATGGGGTGACATTCTCTTTCGAAGCCTTCCACCCAAGACCAGAGCTAAAGCCATTGCACAGGGTTTCTATCCCTGTATGGTACGTGGACCACAGCCTGACAATGCCGACCCATCATCACTGCTCTGGTGTCGTGACGACAATCTCTTCAAGCGCAACTTCCAGCACGCAAAGGCATCGGCCAAGGAAAACAAGAAGTCATTGGGGCTAGACTTCAACCCTGGTCCTTTTGCTCCCTGGGCTGACGGCACACGCGATGCTGAACCCAATATCATCGGACCTTTCTCAACCTTGATGACCTCATCACCCACATTTCCGTTCAAGGTGCCAAAGTGGATCATTCTGATGATGATGCCGACACTGATGAAGCCCCTGCTCCTACTCCAAATCCGCAGAAGCAAAAGAAGGCTAAAGCTTCAAAGTCAGCTGCTCCTCCAAAAGCTTCACGTGCGAAGCCACTGGCTACTGCACCTCCTGAAGACAGTGTGCAGTCTGAAGATCTATCACGTATCTCCAAGAAGACGGAGATGAAAAGGAAAAACGTCAAGAATACTGATCAGGCATTGACCCCTGCTGCCATTCTGCGAGACGAACACATTGATCTGTCAAGTGATGAAGATCTTGCAGATGACGCTCTTGAGAAACTGATAAAGAGCAAGGAAGAAGCAGAAATCTTCAATGATTTGCCTCTCTTTGACGTGGCAATCATCCACAACTTCATTGATGAGTGGTTTGACACCCCCAATCTCAGTTTTGAAGATCTGCAACTTCCAATTGGCCTCACCGTCTCTTTCAATGGCATCATTGCTTCTGAGCTAGCTCTAGCTCAGTGCATAGTTGAACTGAAGCACAAAATTGACAATGAGAAAGCTCAGTGCAAGAAGCACATGGCAAAGCTCAGCGTGCAAGATGTCAAAAACTTCAAGGTTATGTTGCACGAGCTCAAGGAAGCTTTTCTCAAGAAACGAGAAGAAGCTAAAGGTTCTCGTGAGCGCATGAAGAGTCTGGCTGACAAGTGCGTGCAAGCGTACAATGAAGCTGAAAAGCGCAAGGCTCTTGGGCGTCCTGGCATCGACCCCAGAATGGCTGCAAAGAAGAAGAAGCCATCGACTGACCAATCTGCACCTTCAAGGCGGGAAGAACCTCACATTGTCTTCCCAATCAGCATGTCCGGCTCGAAGCCAAAGGTCAAGTCAACCGCTTCAGAACTGAAGAAGACAAGGGCTGCCGAGGCTGAAGCCAGAAAGAGGAAAAATCCTGAAGCTTCCGATGTCACTCCCTCCAAGAAGAAGCGCAAAACCAAGAAAGATCGGGCTGCTCCCACAGAGCCCCTTGTTGTCGAGCCCATCTTGGTTGCTCGTCCTAACTCTTCGCATCAACAACGACGGATGATAGTTCATGAGCCTGCTTCCACAGAGTGTCGGGGAAATCTGACTCCGCGATCACCTATGGGGACGGAGCCCCTTCTCGGTTCGGCGGGGGGCAGAGGTTGCGCGAAGAGCAGATCGAGGCGAGGCACACGAGCGGTTTTTACCCAGCTTCGGAGCTCTCCGGAGAGATAATACTCCTACTGCTGCTTTGTGGATTGTATTGAGTTCTTGCTCGGGAGCGCTGAGTGCTACAGTACACACCAGCAGCTAACGAGACCAAGCGTGGGTGTTCTACTGTTCGTCCTCCTCCCCTACGTTGTGCATGGGCCTCCTTTTATATGCTCAAGGGGTCTCCAACAGGTGGCAACATAGGCAAGGGCAAAGATGGGAAGGTGTTGCGGTAGGTACAGCTACCTACACAGTGTATCATACCTAACTCTGACGGCAGGGGACAAGGGCATTAAATGCCTATTTACGTCGCCTAGACGGTGCAGAAAAGGGACCGTCAGGGGCGCCACCACTCGCCACGATGGCGATCTTGTCAGCGCCGCATGCCATAGTCTACCCCTGGCTGCACAGCCGCCCGCCACGTACGCCTGGAAGGGTCCCAGAGCGACACATAGGTGGGTGCGCTGGAGCGCAGGTACAAAGTGGTGGCTTGCCGCGGCAAATGCCTTGCCGCGGCTGTTGTCTTGTTGCTTTCGGGAGCTTGTCGCTCGCCGGGTCTTGCCGGGACGCGTGGCGCGTCGCGGTAAGTACCTTGGGATGCCTTGGTTGGCTTTCCCGGCAAGCTCCTCTTGCCGGGGTCTTGTGCCTTGAGTGGCCTTCCCGGCAAGCTCCTCTTGCCGGGGACTTGTCTCCTTGGCTTAAATACTTTGTTCTTGAATGGCTCCAAAGGAACCACAGAGGACCTTGGCGGTCACCTAGCAAGCCTTGCCGCGGTACGCTGCGACTGCTCGTGCACAAGTTCGGGATACTAGGGTACCCCTACTCTAGTACACCGACAGGAGCCCCCGGGCCTGGGCCATACACGGTGCCGAGCGCTGATGGGCCAGGCCCAAAACAGGGCACGGGCACGCGCGGCCTGGGTCACGTCGCATCTTACTCCGTATCCACCGCGCCCTCCCCGAACGGCACACGTCGATTGCGGCGTCGTGGGAGAGGTCGTGGGTGGTTCTTTATTCGGAAAGGCGGACCGTCCGCCCCCTCCCTCCTTATAAGCAGGGGGAACAGGGGCAGTTCCTCCATCTGCCCGTTGCTATTCCCTCCTCGAGAATCTCTGCCACTCCCCTTCTTCCCAAAGCCGAAGGAGAGCAGCGCCCCGCCCCCATCGCCACCAGCACCACCAACGCCGTCGTCCTCCCTCACCATTCCCGCCATGGCTCCGAAAGCCGAGAAGGCGAAGTCGGCCGAGGCGCAGCGGCTCGCGGCGCTGCGAAAGGAGCGTGCAATCTTCCCTACGAGGCTTGAGGCGGCAGAGCTGAAGGAGGACTTCTACCTCTTCTGGTCGACGGGGACGCGAGCGCATCCGCGCACGAAGGTACTCCCAGCCGCTGCTTGGGACAAGGAGCCCACTGGGTACCCCTTCTTCGTCTTGTTCTTCTACTGCGGGCTCTGCCCGCCCTTTTCTGAATTCTTTTGTGATGTCATGAACACCTATGGGCTCCACCTCCTTAACTTCACCCCCAATGCTGTCATGACCATGGCAGTTTTCGCACATCTCTGCGAAAACTTTGTCGGGATCCATCCAAACGTAGCCCTTTTCCGCCATTTCTTTTCGCCTCGGGTTGAGAAAGGAGAGCCTTTATCCGGCGGAATCGCCTGGATCTCGAAAGCCGGCAAGAAGGATCCTTATCTGGATGGAGAGTTCCGCAGCAAGTGGGAGGAGTGGAGGGCGGACTGGTGCATGATTGTCAAGGAGAACCCACAGCCGTTTACCGCTCTGCGCGAAACCCCAGTAGTGCGCGGTAGTGATTGGAGTAGCCTGGCCCCGGAAGACGACAGACTGAAGATTGCCGTCGCCCGGATCCTACGCCTCAGGCTTGCCGGGCTTACTGTAGGAGCGGTTGGCGCAGATTTCCTCTGCCGCCGCATCGCCCCCCTGCAGGAGAGGAGGAGACCCGCCTGGGAGTTCCAGAATGCGGCGGATATCATGAGGTTGCGGCCGGTCCTCAACTTCAACTTCACTGTCCTGGAGCCCAACGCGATGCTCCAGGAGCTGTTCAAGCACGACCCACAGCATCCCAAAGTGTTCAGGTTTCCGAGGGGCGTCGTTCCGCTGTGCAACAACTCCGCGCTTGACCGCATCCGTGCAATGATGCCGCTGTGCGACTCGCATGGAATTGATCCAGCCTGGATAGAGCCTGCAGATGATGTCGTGCGGGCGTTCTTCGACAACTTGATAAAAGTGCCGATCGACGCCGATGAGAAGAGGGGCCTCACCCGGGACACCACCGATGATGAGCTCAAGCGCATCGCCACCAGGATGGAAGAGGCGGCGGTAGCCGCAGCTGCGGGTGAGTTTGGGTTCACCGTGGAGGAGGCAGAGGCAGCAGAAGCGGCAAGCCTCGCCGAGCAAGAGGATCTGGCCGGCGAGGGAGAGCCTGCAGGACATGACATCAGGCCGAGCGGGCCCGCTGAGGATACGAGCGACTCATTGGAGATCGGCTCCTCTTCCTCTTCGTCTTCGGACAGCTTGCCGCAAGCAGAGCCCCCGGCTCCACAAGCAGAGCCCCCGGCTCCACCAAGAAGGCGTCTTCGCAAGGCCGGGGATATAGCGGAGCGGCGGGCGAGTCAACCCCCGCCGCGCCGCACGACACGCTCCGTCGCGGCAAGTTCTGTTGCCACGGAAGCACCTCACGCTGCAACGGCAACTGGGGCGGGGTCCTCCCGGCCTGCCGCTCCAGCTCTCGCCAAGTGGCCAAGGGATCCTACTCCTCCGCCTCCTCGTGCCGGAGGTGGGCCAGGCTTTGACTTCTCCGCGCTCAGCTCCGACGAGGAAGAAGAAGAGTAAGATTCTTGTTGTACTTGTATGTCTTCAATACTTGTTGTCTTGTCTTGTATCACATTTGCTTCACTCTGAACTTATTCTTTTAGGACTCTGGCCCAGAGAATGGCAAAGAGAGCCAAGGTCCCGGTGATTGTCATCGAGGATGATCCCACCGTGCCAGCAGGGGGTGCGCCCGAGACAAACTTGCCGGACCCGACAGCTGTTCTTCAGAGCAGCCCCCAGCGCAGCCCCCAGCGTAAGTATATGGTTTAATTCCCGCTGTTAGGCGTGCATGGATACTCTTTGCTTGCTGATATCTGACTGTTGGCTTGTGTAGGAGCAGAGCAGCCCCACCAGGAGCGTCCGGACGCCGCGCCTGATATGCCATCTGCTTCGACTACGCCACAAAGGGAGAGTTCTCCGGCGAAGGAGAATCCTCCGACAAGGGAGAGTTCCCCGGCAAGGGAGAAGTCACCGACAAGGGAGAGCTCTCCGGCAAGGGAGAAGTCTCCGACGAGGGAGAGTTCCCCGGCAAGGGAGAAGTCTCCGACAAGGGAGAGCTCTCCGGCAAGGGAGAAGTCTCCGACGAGGGAGAGCTCCCCGGCAAGGGAGAAGTCTCCGGCAAGGGACAGTACCAGCGACCCCCCGGTAGCGGAAATCCCAACTACCGAGCCTGGTACAGGTACTCCTTGCTTCTAAACTTCCCTTGGGTTCTTCTTTTTGGATATTTGCTTGACTTTTCTTCCTTTTCCGGCTGTCAGATCCATCTACTGTGGAGCCGATGGAGACCGAGGTCACTGTTGACGATGCCGCCACCACCGAAGAAGAGGCCGGCGCTGGTGATCCCGCCGGCGAAGAGGCCGCCAGGGCTGCCGCCGCAGCGGCCGACGAGGGGTCCGGCGATCGCACTGACGACCCTGAGGCCGCAGGAGCGACATGCGCTACACCGATCGCCGATCCTCCCGCCGCTGCCGCAGCGCCAGGCTCCGAAGAGCCCCAGCCATGCGTCTACTTGAAGGCCGGCCATGGCGTCTTTATCAACCTCCCCTGGGCGTCAACGTCCAGGGCGCCGGTCGAAGGAGAAAGCTTTGACGTGGAGGTGCTCGCCTCCGCTGGGCTGACGCTGGTCGACGTGCCAGGCAGTAGCAGCGACGAGTCTGAGGAGGAGCGACTGCTGCGGAAGCTGGTGTCGCTCTACCGCGCTCGACAGGCCAAACTGGAATCCCGCGAAGCGCTCGTCGCGAAGGCGGGAGTGGACATGGAGAAGCGCGCGGAGGAGCTCCGAGGTCTCAACCAAGCAGCTCTCCGGTCACTGGCGGCGGAGCGTATGCAGCTTGATGAAACACAGAAGGCCTTCATCCTCGAGAAGGCAGAAGTTGCAGAGCAACAGCGGCTTGCCGCCGAGGAGCTATCTGCGCGGGAGGGCGAATTGGTGTAGCTGAAGGCCAGCCTGGACAGCCACGAAGAGGAGCTCGCCGCGCGTGAGCAAACACTCGGCGGAGCCCTCAAGGAAGCAAAGGACGCTGCCGCAGCTGCCGAGGCCGCCAAGAAGGAGCTGGAGACGAAGGTGGCGCAGCTGGAGGCTGATCTTAAGGCGAGCGGTGAAGCGCTTGCTGCGCTCAAGCATGAGCGCGAGAAGGACGCCTACACCTTTGGCGAGCTGCAGGGTCGTCTCGCCGAGAAGATCAAGGAGCTTAGCGCCGCCAAGGATTCCAACGCCGATCTTGAGCTGAAGCTGGCTACCTTGACCAAGACGCTGGACGGCGCCAGGGAGCAGGAGGCGTCCCTGAAGAAGGAGATCAAGGCCGACAAGGCGCTGCTGGAGAGCATTGCCGCCACCCAGAATGATTTTAGAGAGACTGTGGAGCAGTGGACGGAGGGTCTGGTGAATGCTGCCGCAGACATTGACAAAGAGCTGACGTAGCTGGGGATGGGGGATCTCGGGTATCCCTCCGATGAGACCCTCCCATCTAGTGCCAAGCTCACTCTGTTCTTCAAAGGCGTGGCGACGGCCCTCCAGCGACTCCGGGAAAGGATCCCAAAGCAGCTGGCCGACGAGTGGCGCAAGATCTGCGCGGGAGCTCTTTAGAAGGTGTTGGTGAAGGTAGCCTTCCGCAACCCGGGCCTCAACCTCACCAATATCCTCAGATCCCTGCCGGCGGAAGCTGATCTGGAGGCGCTCAAGGACCTTGTCGCACCCATTGTGGACAAGGTGAGCGGGATCAAGAGGGTTGAGGGCGATCGTGTGGACTAGGCCGCCCGTTTTCTTCTTTTCTTGTCGCTGCTAATCATGTTATGAAAGCAGTCTATTAGAGCCGCGACAAGCTATCTTGTAATATATGACTTTATTTTGGGTAGTGATCGCAATGTTATTTCCTTTACTTGACTCCTTCCTTTGTATGTTTTTGCCCTACGCTTTTAGGGAACTTGCCGGCGCAGGCACTCTTGCCGCGAGCACTGAGTGCGGGACGTCAGCAGCCTGCTGGCAGTGCCGTTGCCGACAAGAAACCTTGTCATAACTAGTCGCAGCTCGCTTAAGTTGTTGAGCGGACTCGAAACAAAGTAAGGGTGCGAATCTAGTCGCAGCACACTTAAATTGTTGAGCGAACTCGAAACAAAGTAAGGGCGCAACTAGCCACGAGCCGGTTCCTTCGCGCACAGGTTTTCCATACAAAGCATGGTCGTTCAAGGAAAATAACTTACAATTTAAAAAATCTGATTGCTCAAACTTTGGCACATAGCTTTTCCGTCGTTTGCTTCCCGGCAAGGCGAAACTTTCTTGAACGACGCCTGGTCCATACCATTATATTCCCCTTTCCCCCGGCAAACTTGTGGGCGAAGGATCCTTCATTTCCTTGAGAAAAAAGAAAGTAGAGGAAATAATGATATGGAGCCTTATGGCTTGTTATTGCTTACCGGGGGTGTTCGCTGCACAAAGTGTCAGATAATTCATGCAAAAAAGCATGAAATTGACAAGGTGTGCGGAGCACGTGAGCTTTATTTATACACTGGGTCTGCGCCTGGCTTTGTACAAAGGATTACATGCAACAACGGCAAGACTTGTACAAAAAGGTGGTTGCCGGACAGGGTCCGACAACCGCGCCTTACGGGTAAAACTTACGAAGATGCTCAATGTTCCAGGAGTTGCTCACCGGAAAGCCATCTTCGGTCTCAAGGTGGACAGCGCCAGGCCTAGTGACTCGTTTCACCCGGTAAGGGCCTTCCCACTTCGGCGTCAACTTGTTCGAATTCTTGGCGGAATGTACGCGCCGAAGAACAAGGTCGCCTTCCTCGAGACTTCTGGCGTTAACTTTGCGGCTATGGTAGCGGCGCAAAGCTTGCTGGTAGCGACCAGCTCGCACAGCAGCCTGAAGACGATCTTTCTCAAGGAGCAGCGCGTCATCTTGTCGCAGCTGCTCTTGCTCAAGCTCATCATAAGAGAGCACTCGAGGTGACCCGTATACGAGTTCCATGGGGATAACTGCCTCTGCTCCATAGACTAGAGCAAAAGGTTTCTGGCCAGTGGCTCGATTTGGCGTCGTCCTGATCGACCAAAGAACCACCGGCAGCTCCTCAATCCAGTTTCTTCCGCACTTGTGCAGCCTGTCGAAAGTCCTGGTCTTGAGTCCATGCAGCACTTCAGCATTTGCCCTCTCCGCTTGACCGTTGCTCCCGGGGTGAGCAATAGAAGCGAAGCAGACCTTGGCGCCAAGATCTTGGACGTACTTCATGAAGGTGCGACTCGTGAATTGCGTACCGTTGTCGGTGATGATCCTGTTAGGGATCCCGAAGCGGCAAACAATCGACCTGAAGAACTTGACTGCTGACTGTGCTGTCACCTTCCTCACTGGTTCCACTTCCGGCCACTTTGTGAACTTGTCGATCGCGACGTACAAGTACTCAAAGCCCCCGAGTGCTCGGGGGAAGGGGCCGAGGATGTCCAGCCCCCAGACCGAAAATGGCCAGGATAAAGGGATTGTCTGGAGAGCTTGAGCTGGCTGGTGTATCTGCTTGGAATGAAACTGGCACGCTTCACACTTGGTTACTTGTGCAGTTGCATCTTGGAGGGCTGTCGGCCAAAAGAAACCTTGCCGGAAAGCTTTGCCGGCAAGTGCTCTTGCGCCAATGTGGTGACCACATATGCCTCCATGTATCTCTGCCAACAGCTTCTGTCCATCTTCCCGGTAAATACACTTCAACTTCACTTCGTTGAGTCTTCTTCTGTACAGTGCGTTGTCGACGAACTGGTACATACTTGACTGCTGGGCTACTCTTTCCGCTTCTTCTGGCTCTTCGAGAAGTTCTCCTGTCTGGAGGAAACGGACGATCTGCTGTGCCCATGCTGGAGCTTGTGGCTCCACAACAAGGACTAAAGGCGTATCTGCTGCTGCGGGAACATCCGCTTCTACGGCGAGAACCTGCGGCTCAGCCGGAGCTTGACGTTCCCCGGCAAGCTTGCCGGAGCAAAACTTGTCGGGAGAGTCTGCTTCAACGAAACAAACCCTGGGGCTTGTCGGAGCAGACTGCTCCTCAGCACTCTTGGCGTTGACCTTGGGGACTTTCTTGGCGGCGGCTTCGGGAAGCTCTGCCAGAAAATAGTCACTAGAAATCAACTTCCTCTTCTTGCTTTGTCCAGTTGATGGTGTCACAGACGGTTCAGTCAGCTTGAGCACAAAGATCCCTGGTTCCACAGGTAACTTAAGTGCTGCGCACTTTGACAGGCCGTCAGCATTGTCATTCTGAGCTCTTGGAACATGTTCCATCTGTAGGCCGACAAAGCACTCCTCTAGCTTCCTCACTTCATCAACGTAAGCTTCCATCAACGGACTCTGATAGTTCTTGTTCACTTGGCGGACGACAAGCTGCGAGTCACCCCTGACAACGAGCTGCTTGATCCCAAGGTCAGCCGCGATCCTGAGACCGGCAAGCAATCCCTCATACTCTGCAGTATTGTTTGTTGCTTGCTCCTTGGGAAAGTGCAACTGGACCACGTACTTGAGGTGCTCTCCGGTGGGTGCGACAAGCAGCACGCCAGCACCGGCGCCTTGCAGCGAGAAAGCACCATCAAAGTACATCAGCCACTCTTTGCTTGCCTCCTTGACAGGGATGCTCGTCTCTGGAATTTCTTCATCTGGTGTTGGCGTCCACTCTGCTATGAATTCTGCCAATGCTCCGCTTTGGATAGTTGAAGTGCTCTCGAACTTGAGGCCAAAGCTTGAGGGTTCCAGTGCCCACTCAACAATCCTGCCTGTTGCTTCTGGATTCTGCAGTATCCTCTTCAGCGGAAAGCGAGTGACAACTGTGATCTCGTGTGCTTGGAAGTAATGGCGCAACTTTCTCGAGGCCATAAGAAGGCTGAAAAGCAATTTCTGCACACCAGAGTACCTTGACCTAGCCCCCTGCAGAAGGGAACTGACAAAATAGACTGGGCGCTGCACCATTTTGTTCTGTTGTATCTCTTCGCACATCTGCGCAGATCCATCTTTGCCGGGGCCAGAGATTGTCGGGGAAGCCCCCTGCTTGTCGCTGGATGTGCTTGCCACGGTCGCTGGCTCATCATCAGCCTCCCTCTCCGCTACTAACGCAGCACTAACCACTTGATTGGTTGCCGCCAGATATAGCAGCAACTTCTCTTGTGGCTTAGGTGCGACAAGTATTGGAGTGGAGGACAGGTATCTCTTCAAGTCCTGCAGCGCAGCGTCTGCTTCCGGAGTCCATTTCATTGGACCGGCCTTTTTCAAAATTTGGAAAAACGGCAGGGCGCGCTCAGCAGACTTAGAGATAAACCTGCTGAGAGCCGCCACGCAGCCGGCAAGCTTCCGCACATCCTTGACGCGCTTTGGTACTTCGATCTGCTCAATGGCCTTGATCTTGTCGGGATTGGCTTCAATTCCCCTCTGAGACACGAAGAACCCGAGAAGCTTGCCGGAAGGGACTCCAAACACGCACTTCTCGGGGTTGAGCTTGAGGCTGATCTTGCGCTGATTCGCAAAAGTCTCTTCTAGATCTTGAATCAGAGTTTCTTTGTCCCTGCTCTTGACCACTATGTCATCCATGTAGGCTTCCACATTTCTGTGTATTTGTGGCTCAAAAAAAGTATGGACGACCCTTGCAAATGTTGAACCAGCATTCTTCAATCCGAAAGGCATCCGTATGAAACAGTATGTGCCACATGGGGTGATGAATGCGGTTTTCTCCTCATCCTCTTCTGCCATGAAGATCTGATGATATCCTGAGTATGCGTCAAGAAATGAAAGCAAGTCACATCCGGCCGTGGAGTCGACAATCTGGTCAATGCGCGGCAAGGGAAATGGACCTTTGGGACAAGCTTTATTGACATCGGTAAAGTCGATACAAAGCCTCCATTTCCCTTTTGCCTTGCGCACGACTACAGGATTGGCCAACCACGTCGGATGGAGCACTCCTCTGACAAGGCCTGCTGCTTCCAACTTCTTGATCTCTTCAGCAATGAATTCTTGGCGCTCCACTGCTTGCTTCCTGACTTTCTGCTTGACGGGCCGCGCGTGAGGACATACGGCAAGGTGGTGCTCAATTACTTTCCTGGGGACACCGGGATGTCAGACGGTTGCCATGCAAACACATCGACGTTCGCCCGCAGGAAAGCAATGAGCGCGCTTTCCTATTTAGGGTCGAGAGTGGCACTGATGGTGAAAGTACCACCAGTGCCGTCCTCCATGGCGGACACCTTCTTGGTCGCTGGCGGAGCTGCCATTGCCTTCTTACACTTGTCGGTGGAGCTCGATGGTGCGTCCTCGATGGTAGCGCAGCACTCCGAAGAGGTGCGCTTGCCGGAGTGGGCATCCGAACTCTTGCCGGACTTAGTCTTCTTCTTCCCCCCCGGAGCTTCAGCGGCAAGTGTCTCGCGATCCGTTGCGGCTTCTGCTTCCCGGTAGATCTTGTCGGCACAGATAAGAGCATCTTTCTTGTCGCCAGGGACAGAGATGACACTTATCGGGCTTGGCATCTTCAGCATGTTGTACGCGTAGTGAGAGGCCGCCATGAACTTGGCGAGCGCTGGACGACCGAGAATTCCATTGTAAGGCAATGGAAAATCGGCAACGTCAAAAGTGATCCTCTCAGTCCTGAAATTCAGCTCGCGGCCAAATGTCACCGGTAGCGTGATCTTCCCCTTCGGCTTGCTCCTTCCCGGGTTGGTTCCTTGGAATGTGCCGGTCTCTTCGAGTTTGCTGTCAGGGACTTGGAGTTTCTGGAGCACAGCGGAGGAGATCAGGTTCAAGCCGGCCCCGCCGTCCACTAGCATCTTAGTGACCTTGAGGTTGCGGATACTTGGTGAGACCAACATCGGCAAACACCCGACCGCAGTTGTGCGATCAGGGTGGTCCTCAATATCGAAGATGATAGGCGTGCTGGACCATTTCAGAAGCTTGCGCGACTCAACGGGTGGTTCTGCCGCATTGACTTCCCGCACCCACTGCTTGAGTTGACGGTGCGAAGAATGCAGAGAAGTACCACCGTCAACGCACAAGACCTCTGTGGCTTTCTGGAACTCCTACTCACTGTTCTCGTCATCATCCATGTCTTCGTCGTCGTCATCTTCATCCTTGTCGCGGCCGCGGGGAGGTCTGTCACCTTGCCGCTGATTGGCCTTGCCGCGGCGTCCTCCCCGGCCGGTGCGCTTTGTACCGGATCCTCCAGCACCTCCTTGGGCTTTCTCCTTGTTGCGTCGCTCGTACTCGGCCTTTTGCAGCTCGACAAGCTGCTCGACCTTCTTGCAGCTCTGGAGGTCATGTCCCTTGGTGCGGTGGATCTTGCAGTACTGTTTGTTGGTGCCGTCCTGCTTGTCGGCGGCCGCCACAGCCTGGCAGTTGGCGCATGCGGCAACCTCCTTGCCGGGGATACCATCTTTGGCTTTCTTGGCGCCACCGTCGCTGCCGGACTGCTCAACAACTAGCACATCTTTGCCTTTCCTTTTCCTGTTGTTCCGCCGCCGGTTTTTATTTGCCGGGGCAGCATCGTCGCTGTCAGATCCTCCTGTTCCTGTATTCTCTCCGGGGAGTTTCCTCCCTTCCTCAGCACGTGCACACCTGTCGGCCAGGGCATACAGCTCACTGACGTCTCTGATCTTGCACATCGCCATCTCCTCCCGCATCCTGCGGTTACGCACGTTCTGATGGAACGCGCTAATGACCGCGACAGGGTGGACATCTGGGATGTTGCGTTGCACTTGGCTGAATCTCTAGATGTACTTGCACAGGGGCTCTCCTTCCTACTGGGGAAGCAGATGAAGATCACTCTCCTGGCCATGAGGTTTGTGGCCGCCTGTAAAGGCGCCGACAAACTGATGGCACATGTCTGCCCAGGAAGATATGGAGTTGTCCGGCAAGTGCATGAGCAGGACCCGACGTTGGGTTTGAGCACCAGCGGGAAGTAGTTGGCAAGGATCTTGTCGTCCCGCCCCCCAGCAGCTTGCACCGCGATGGTGTAGATGCTGAGGAACTCTGACAGATGCAACCTGCCGTCGTACTTCTCCGGTACGTCTGGCTTGAAATTTTTCGTGCTGGGCCACTGGACTTGCCGCAGGTCACGAGTAAACACAGGTCAACCTACCGCATACGGCAGGTCGCCTGGTTCCCCTAGCGCATGCATGTCGACAGTGGGCCCAGCACGCCGGTCTGACTGACGCCGCGTTTCTCTTCGTCGCTCGATGCGAGTACGAGCGTCTTCTTGCTGTCGTTCGTGCAGAACATGGCGTTGATCGCGACGAGCTCGCGGATCTGATGAAGCGGTGGAGTCACTGTCGCGGTGGACCCGGCGAGTCGGCGATCTTGGCCTCCGGGGCGGAGAGTGCACGGTGGTTGCACCCCCACCGGTTTTGTCGCCATCGGCTCGCACCTGGCTGGCTTGCCGCGGCTGCGATGTGGTCGGCTGCCGTGGAGTGTCGCCGTTGGCGAAGCCGATGAGGCTCTGAATGGTGGCCCTCCAGTCGTCGATCTTGTCTGGCGTTGGAGGGAAGTCTAGGAGCAGTTGAGCTCGCGCCAAAGCTTCTGCTAGAGTGGCGGGTAGCGGTGGCGAACGGTGCGAGGAGCGGGATATGCTCGGACTTCCAACGATGTTAGAAGGAGCAGTATTCCGTCCAGGCGACCGTGCCTCGCTCGCGCTAGCACGTTGGCGTGCATGCTGGCCTTGAGCATCCCGAGATCCGCCAGCTCGATTTGGGTGCAGCGAGCGTATGGTACCGTGAGTACCACGACGCTGCCGGTCCCGCGCTTCCTGAGATGGGCGCGGAGCATCCACAGACGCTCGGTCATCGTGGGAGCCTGCTACGCCGCCGACAGGAAGCGCAGCCTTGTCCTTGGACCTGGCGTCACCGTGGGCTCCCTCGTCGACGCCCGCTCTTCCTCCGGTGTCTTCCCCACCAGCCGTTTGCTCCGGCGGGGGTGGGTTCGACGCGGACAGAGCAGCCGCCTCCGAGGCCTTCTTCTTTAGTGGCATGTCGATGAAGTCGATGAGGATGTAGCTCGCGCGGACGTCGGATCAGGTTCACACAACCTCGACGCCCCCTACCTGGTGCGCCAAAGATGTCGGGGAAATCTGACTCCGCGATCACCTATGGGGACGGAGCCCCTTCTCGGTTCGGCGGGGGGCGGAGGTCGCGCGAAGAGCAGATCGAGGCGAGGCACACGAGCGGTTTTTACCCAGCTTCGGAGCTCTCCGGAGAGATAATACTCCTACTGCTACTTTGTGGATTGTATTGAGTTCTTGCTCGGGAGCGCTGAGTGCTACAGTACACTCCAGCAGCTAACGAGACCGAGCGTGGGTGTTCTACTGCTCGTCCTCCTCCCCTACGTTGTGCATGGGCCTCCTTTTATATGCTCAAGGGGTCTCCAACAGGTGGCAACATAGGCAAGGGCAAAGATGGGAAGGTGTTGCGGTAGGTACAACTACCTACACAGTGTATCATACCTAACTCTGACGGCAGGGGACAAGGGCATTAAATGCCTATCTACATCGCCTAGACGGTGCAGAAAAGGGACCGTCAGGGGCGCCACCGCTTGCCACGATGGCGATCTTGTCAGCGCCGCATGCCATAGTGTACCCCTGGCTGCACAGCCGCCCGCCACGTACGCCTGGAAGGGTCCCAGAGCGACACGTAGGTGGGTGCGCTGGAGCGCAGGTACAGAGTGGTGGCTTGCCACGGCAAATGCCTTGCCGCGGCTGTTGTCTTGTTGCTTCCGAGAGCTTGTCGCTCGCCGGGTCTTGCCGGGACACGTGGCGCGTCGCGGTAAGTACCTTGGGATGCCTTGGTTGGCTTTCCCGGCAAGCTCCTCTTGCCGGGTTCTTGTGCCTTGAGTGGCCTTCCCGGCAAGCTCCTCTTGCCGGGGACTTGTCTCCTTGGCTTAAATACTTTGTTCTTGAATGGCTCCAAAGGAACCACGGAGGACCTTGGCCGTCACCTGGCAAGCCTTGTCGCGGGACGCTGCGACTGCCCGTGCACAAGTTCGGGATACTAGGGTACCCCTACTCTAGTACACCGACACAGAGGCTCCTGAAGCTGAAGACATTCCAGCAGTTGACCCCACCGCTGCTGAAGACATTGGTCACCATGACAATGTTGAAGATGATGTAGTTCTTCCTCAGATCGAGCACAACTTGGTATCATCGCCTGTTCTCATGAACAGTGAACTCATCAGCATTGGTCATCCTCTAACGCCAATCGCTCAGGATGCATCATGGGCTGATCATCCCGAACAACAAGTCACCCCACCAGTGCAAGAAGAAGATGACTTTGAGGCCCAGCCAACTCCATCTCTACAGGCGTCGCCAGCGTTACGCAGGCTTCGCAAAGGACCAAGACCCCAAGTCCCTCTTTCGAGCGTTCCAGAAGGAGAAGTGCACCACCAATCTGTTGCATGTCAGGTATTCCCAGAAGCCACTCCTACTGTGAATGTCTCCGAGTCTGAAGCTAAAGTTGTTGAAGACAATCCGGCTGCATCAGCCGAAGAAAAACAAGCAGAAGAACATGTCCCTACTCCCCCCATCACTGAAGAAGTTGTTCCTGAAGTAAACATGTCTGAACCCATCCCTCCAACTCCTCAAGTGGAGGCTGAGAATCTTGAGGCTGCCAACACTAACACCAATGAAGCCAATGACGTGGTCATGGATGAAGCAATTTTGGAGCCTGCATTGAACACTGAGCCTGAAACCAATGGAGCCAATGAAGCACCTGCTACGGATGCACAACCTGACGCCTCTGCTAATGCCTCTGCTCCTATTCCGCCACCAAGGCCGCATACCATCAAGCAAGCATACAACTATGGGCAGCTTATCACTGTCAAGTGGCCTCTTCTGGTTCCTCCGCCTGCTGATGGTCCTCAATTTGACTACCACGTTGAGCACAAGCCTCAGGTTTAGAAGCCACTGCCAAGACTACCTAGGTTTCCAGGTACTACATCGGCACCAGGATCATTCAATGTCAATGGTTTCAAAGCACAAAACACCTTCTTTGATAGCGCCAAGAACCCCTACTCTAAGGCAAGAATATCATCTGATCGGTTGTGGAGCTATCAGCAACGCAGTTACTACTCATGCATTTTATACAATCAAGGTCGCATTTTCCCACATATGCGTCTTGACACTGAAGCCATAACTGGTCTGCCCTGTTTGGAAGAAGCGCTGGATTGCTTCAGAGAGTCTGGCTTATTGCAGTTCGTCACTGACAAGGAGCACTGGAATGAAGAATTGCTGCTCCAATTCTATGCCACTCTGCATATTCGTGGCTACAACAGGGATCCGAAGACTTGGGTCCTTGAGTGGATGACAGGCAATGTTCATCATGAAGCCAAAGCCTTTGATATCATTGAGCTCACTGGCCTGCCCACTCTATGTGATCTTTATGAACCTGGTTGTCAACTTCACAGCGCTGCTATGGAAAGTATTTTTCACAAGGCCGAACCCAACATGAGCCAGATGCTTAGCATGATGAAGCCTTTGTCTCCTGATGCGGAATATCCCAAGGAGTTCTTTGTTGAAGACCTTGAGTATCTGCCACGAACTATCTATCACATTATAAGGCGAACTCTCTGGCCCATCAAAGGACATTCTCCTCATGCAAAGCTTGAAGGTGCAATGAAGACTTTGGTCTTCCATATTCTTCACGGCAAAAGCTTCAATGCACAAGACTTCTTTATCCGCCAACTTGCTGCATCCAGATCTGATATTTTTGGTCTGAAGTTCTATGCTCCCTGGATCATGCGTCTGATCAAGCTCCACTCTGCCTTCAACTATCAGCCCTCTGCACGCAATCATATCATCTTTTTGCCAGAGGTTGATCTGTCTATTGAAGCCATATATCCAGAGCCTGACAAGGAGCCTCGCAGTCTTCAGAATGCTGACCACCAGAGCTTCTCGCAAAACATTGAAGGAGTTCAAGCAGTCGCTCGTGTCTATCCATTGGCTGGAAATACTCGCTTGCCTCATCGTGCACAGACTGAAGCTATTGAGAGCACCATTGCCCAAAGGCCTCGCAAGTGCTCTCGTGTTCTGAATGACCGAGAACTTCTTGTGGCACTGCATCAGAAAAAAAGATAAGCATCATGACTGGCTCAAGCGATAGATGCAAAGTCTATTGGTGGACGTCAATCGCATTCGCAATCTTGCCACCAAGAATGCTTTTGTCACTCATGAGACCTGTCGGCGATCATGGAATAGTTTGACACTGCTCAGTGCTGAAGCGAATCTTCAAGACGATGGCTTCACTGAAAGATTCAAGTTTGACTCCACTCCTCCACGGAATGTTGTCCTACGTCGAACTCCATCCCTTGAAGACTCTGACTATTCTTCCTCCGCGGCAACTGTGAATGCCAGAGTGATCGATGATGAAGATGATGTTACTTCACCGCCCCCTACTTCTGCGCGAATCGACACTACACCAAGTTCGTCTGCTCCGCCAAACAACACCGACGACCCTGCTGCTTCACCAACTCCTCATGGGAACGAGTAGATGCTCTATGTCTTCAAACCTTTTTGGTCCTTACTGACAAAAGGGGGAGAAGCATGTGAGTTTGATAGTCTTCAAGCGGGTCCATATGGGCGGTTGCTTTATATTTTGCCTAGTGTTTACAACTCTCACTTTTTGATACATTTGGTTCTTTGAGTTGTAACACTTAAACTCGATGGTCGTTTGCTACTTATTTGCTATTCTGCGATGCGCTGATAAATTCCGCATGTGCGATAATAACTCCCGCACTTAGGTCATTCTGCAGACGTCCATTTTTCATTATGCATGTCATTATCTTCGTTATATCAAATCATGCATGATGATTTGTCTTCATAAGTTGAAGAGGATCTCCACAAGTACAACCTGCCATGTGCATTTGCATTCCAAAAGCAAATTACTTATATGCCCATCTTTAGGGGGAGCCTTTGCCACTTATGAAGACAATACCTAAATCCTTTACATTTCACATACTTTTATCCCCGTTGAAAACTTGAACCAGTTTGTCATCAATCACCAAAAAGGGGGAGATTGTAAGTGCATCTAGTGCCACCCCTAGTTGGTTTTGGAGTATTGACGACAAACCTGGTTGAGGGACTAATGTGTTTGTGAGAATTGCAGGATAACACAGGTAGTAGTCCCTCATTGTTTCGGTTTACCTACCGGAGATGACCCCTAAAAATGTATGAAGACATTGACGACAATGGTGGTATATGAAGATATTCAGATTGAAGACTATGACATGAGAAGACATTGAGTGAAGACTATGGGGCGCGAAGACTGAGTCATTTTGTTGTTTCCTTTTACTTCTTTGTTGACTCATAGGAACCACCGTACTGTTAAGTGGGGTCCAAGTGAACAAAGTCAGAGTGACTGAAGTGATGCTCAACCCACATCCTATGTCTTCGAGCGAAGACAATGAGAGCAAATCTTATCCAGAGTTGGATGAGTCAGCTTTGCTTGTAGCCCAAGTAAAGTTGTCATTTGTGATTGAAATCTGACCATTGGAACACGTGTCAGTTCCTTAGTGACCCAGGGTCATTTCGGACATATCAGGTCGGGTTGCCTAGTGGCTATAAATAGCCCACCCCCTACACCATAAATTGGTGGTTGCTCAGAGTTAGTGCACGACTTTTGTCGTACTGAGAGCAACCGACCTCGAAGCCTTTGAGAGAGAGAAATCCTTGCGAGGACAAAGCCCAAACACCCAGAGCCAAAGAGTGTTAGGCATCACTGAAGTCTTTCTGTCTGCGTGACCTGAAGACTTATTACACTTGAGGACTGTGAATCCTCCAGCCGGTTAGGCGTCGTGTTCTGAGCATCGAAGAGTCATTGTGGATCACCGGTGAACGAAGTCTGTGAAGGTTTGGAAGTCTACCTTGAATACTTACCAGAGTAATTGGGCGAGGACTGGTGAGGGAGTCCTGGATTAGGGGGTGTTCGGATAGCCGGACTATACCTTCAGCCGGACTCCAGGACTATGAAGATACAAGATTGAAGACTTCGTCCCGTGTCCGGAAGGATCTTTTCTTGGCGTGGAAGGCAAGCTAGGCGTGCGGATATTCAAGATCTCCTACCATTGTAACCGACTTTGTGTAACCCTAACCCTATCCAGTGTCTATATAAACCGGAGGGTTGTAGTCCGTAGGACAACCATCATCATACACAATCATACCATAGGCTAGCTTCTAGGGTTTAGCCTCCTTGATCTCGTGGTAGATCTACTCTTGTACTACCCATATCATCAATATTAATCTAGCAGGAGTAGGGTTTTACCTCCATCGAGAGGGCCCGAACCTGGGTAAAATAAAGTGTACCTTGTCTCCTGTTACCATCCGACCTTGACGCACAGTTCGGGACCCCTACCCGAGATCCGCCGGTTTTGACACCGAGGTTGGTGCTTTCATTGAGAGTTCCTCTGTGTCGTCGCTTTTAGGCCCGATGGCTCCTTTGATCATCAACAACGATGACGTCCAGGGTGAGACTTTCCTCCCCGGAAACATCTTTGTCTTCGGCGGCTTCGCTCTGCGGGCCAATTCGCTTGGTCGTCTGGAGCAGATCGAAAGCTACGCCCCTTGCCATCAAGTCAGGTTTGGAAGCTTAAACTACACAGCAGATATCCGCGGAGACTTGATCTTTGACGGGTTCGAGCCACAACCAAGCGTGCCGCACTACCTCGAGGGGCATGATATAGCTCTGCCTCCGAATAGTGCCCTGGAAGCCGCACACGCACCGGCCCCGATCCTCGACTCGGAGACCGGTGCGTTCTTTGAGGATGAACGGTTGGACGTCACCTCGGGGGCTGCGATCTTGAAGGCGATCGAGCCGAACGCCAGCCCTGCACTCCGTACGGCCCATGACTCCAAGGAGTCGGATCCTTCTCCGAACTCCGGGCCTCCCGTGCCCCTGTCGATCGAATCCGATTGGGCGCCTATAATGGAGTTCACCGCCGCGGACATCTTTTAGTACTCACCTTTCGGAGATATCTTGAATTCTCTCAAGTCTCTCTCTCTATCAGGAGAGCCCAGGCCGGACTATGGTCAGCAAGGTTGGGATTCGGATGACGAAAAAATTCAAAGCCCACCCACCACCCACTTAATAGCCACTGTCGATGATTTAACCGACATACTTGACTTCGGATCCGAAGACTTCGACGGTATGGACGACGAAGATGGAGACGAACAGGAACCAGCACCTATAGGGCGCTGGACCGCCACCCCACCTAACGATGTATTCATGGTGGATACCCCTAAAGGAAACGACAACGAGGAAAAAGGGGACGAAAAAAGGGATAAACCCTCCGAAAAGCAATCAAAGCGGCGACGAAAATGCCAAGCCAAGCCCCGCCTCAATCAAGACCCAGCCATAGAGTAGGATGAGCCGGTAGACGACGAGCATGCCTCAGAGCAACCGTCCGAACAGGGCAACGCGGATAGAGAGGACAGAAAGCCCTCCCCCAGCCATAACAGAACTCCAGACGATCTCACGCCGGATAAAACCACGCAGCAGAAGAATCTCCACGAAAGGCTCGTTGACACAGGACACAGCCTGAAAAAGCAGAAGCGGAAGCTAAAGACGGCGGAAGATGCACACAGAATAAGATGCAGCAAGGTAATCAAGACCGCAGACAAATACGGCGGCAGCCGCCGCACTAAAAGCTATCCGAAGAGAAAACTACTGCCCGAATTCGACCAAGAGGCCCTAGAGCCCTCGCATTCCGGTCGGATAGACGACCCCACAGCCACCATAAAACGGCAAGCGGCGCCGCACTCAATGCGGCATGCGACCCAATTAAAGACTCGCATCATGGCCCAGCAGGTCCATTTACGGGCCAAGAAAGCAAGCTCTCACAAGCAATGCAAAAAAGCCATCATTAGAATCCGGCACACCCAAATACAGGGGCGCCGCACACCCCTTATGTTTCACCGATGAGGTCCTGGAATATGAATTTCCAGAGGGATTCAAACCATCAACATAGAAGCGTACGATGGAACAACAGACCCCGGAGTCTGGATCGAGGATTATATCCTCCACATACATATGGCTAGAGGAGATGATCTCCACGCCATCAAATATTTACCCCTTAAGCTTAAAGGGCCAGCACGGCACTGGCTTAAAAGCCTTCCCGAAAACACAATTGGAAGTTGGGAAGAGCTCGAGGACGCTTTCCGAGCAAATTTTCAAGGGACTTATGTCCGCCCCCCGGACGCAGACGATCTCAGTCACATAACTCAACAGCCCGGAGAATCAGCTCGACAGTTCTGGAACAGATTCCTTACTAAAAATAATCAGATAGTGGATTGTCCGGACGCCGAAGCCTTAGCAGCTTTCAGGCATAATGTCCGAGACGAATGGCTCGCCAGACACCTCGGCCAGGAAAAGCCAAGAAAAATGGCCGCACTCACAAACCTCATGACCCGCTTTTGCGCAGGAGAGGACAGCTGGTTGGCACGATGCAGCCCCAGCGACCCAAGTACATCCGAAATCAGGGATGGAAACGGAAAACTGCGATGAAATAAGGGCCGTCGCCGAACCAAAGGAAAAAGCCTGAAGAGCACGGTAGTCAATGCCCGATTCAAAAGCTCACGGCAAAATCAGACAAAACCACCCCTTCAGGATAATAGGGACGATCCGTCCAGCTTAAACAGAATCCTGGACAGAATATGTCAGATACACGATACTCCTGGGAAGCCTACCAATCACACCCACAGAGACTGTTGGGTTTTTAAACAATCCGGAAGGCTTAACGCCGAACACAAGGGGCTCGATACACCAAGCGAAGACGAGGACGAACCCCAGAAGCAGAACACCAGGAAACAAAAGAACTTCCCACAAGAAGTTAAAACAGTGAACTCACTTCACGTAACAAAACGTGTGGCACCCATAAAGGTACGCACAATAAAACCTATCCCTTAGGGGTCCCGCCACTGGTTATTAAAACCAATCGTTTTTTATCAGCTAGATTGTTCTAGAAATATAAAAAACGCAGGCCGGACTGCCCTGATACTCGATCCAATAATTGACGGATTCCAGTTTACCAATGTCCTTATGGACGGCGGCAGTGGACTAAACCTGATATATCAGGATACAATCCACCGCATGGGCATAAACCCAGCAAGAATCCGCCACAACAAAACCTCCTTTCAAGGGGTAGCACCGGGCCCGGACACCCATTGTATGGGTTTTCTCCGGCTCGCAGTCATATTTGGCTCTGCCAACAACTTCCGCCGCGAAAAGCTGACCTTCCATGTCGTCCCGTTTTCAAGTCGCTATCAAGCACTAATGGGACGTGGAGCTTTCGCTCGCTTTAATGCAATATCGCACTATGCATCTCTCACGCTTAAGATGCCCGGTCCACGAGGCATCATCTCTTTAAAGGGAGCACACTAAAATACGCCTCCTCCAAACGGAGGATTGAGCGGCCGCTTAAACAGTCACACAATAAAGTGGCCTCGCCAGCCAAAAGATTTTTTTTGATATAAGTCATTAAAGGCCACGGACCCGGACTAAATGAGTTCGGCACAAGTCCATCATCAACGCAGGCTTAAAACGCCATATACCCCCGTACCGGGGGCTATACGTAGAGACAATAAAGCTCAACTTCATATTTTTTTACTTTATATTTTGTTTATTATCTTTTTGTTCCGCACGACCCATTTTCAATTCAGTTCCTCTCTTTTACAGATGAACGTCGTGCGGCGCCCGTCTAGGACACGGCACAACGGAGACACAGGCGCAGACGTGCAGTAGGGACCCGTCCTAAGGATTCTTTTTAGATTAAGACCCTGCGTAAACCTTTTTTACTGTCTCTTGCTGCTATACATCCCCTGGTTTTTTCTACTATAACCAGGGAGGAGGCTGGCGTTTTGGCATGTGGCCACGCCAGAATTTTTGCTCATACCTGGACATTAGGGGCTCTTTTTTTAAAGGGTGTTGTTTCACCCGCACTCATAAAGACCGAATACCTTAGGGAGTGTTCGGCGTCGCGAGTTGGCGTTGGGCCTGATCTGGAGGCGACGACGCGGTCAAAGCGAGCGCTCTCCTCGCTAGCTCGATCAGGGCAGGGCCGCGAGCGGAGGCTTGCGCAGGCGAACTCCTATTGAAGAAAACAAGAGTGGGTTCAGGGAGAGAGAGAGAGAGAGAGAGAGAGAGGAGACAAAATAGAGGGAGGAGGAAGAGCGGGGGAACACGACGACCTGCGGGACTTCGACCCACGGTGGAGCTGCTCCCGTGAGGCACGAGGAGGGGAAGCAGAGGAGGCCGCGGGCTCCTGGAGGTCTTGGGCATGCTTGGGGACTCCTTCCTCTAGCCGCTGCCTGGGCACGGGCGGCTACAGGCTCGAGCACGAGGAAGGAGGGAGGCGGTGGCAATTGTCTTGGGCGTGAACGACGCTGGGGATGGGGACGGCGCGGAGATGGCGGCAGACGGCCGGATCCAGCGAGGAGGCGTCTAAGAGGTCCAGATTTGGGGACGCGCTTGCTTCAGCGAGGGTAATGCTCCTCCTGTGGATGCATCAGAGAGAGAGGGAGACCGGTGAGACAGAGAGAGCTTCAGCAAAGAGAACGGGGAAGGGAGCAGGGGATGGCCTGGTGGTCGAGGTCGCTAGCAGTGGTGTGCGACGGCGAGGTGAGGAGAAGCTCGGGAAGGCTCTTCTCCTCCTGGAACGACAGGAGGTGGGGGCTCCAGTAACGCGAGGCCCTCGGTCGAGAAGAGCTGCGGGCGCGGTGCCTGAGCAGTAGGGCTGGCGAGGTGGATCGAGAGGGGTGCTGGTTGGTCCGGTGAAGAAAACGAGGGAGGAGGTGCATGGATTGGGATGGATCCCGATGGAGATAGCGGTGGATGAGGACAAAGTGGATGTGGGATGGATCCCGAGGAAGGAGAGGGGTGGATGCTTGGCGGCGGTGCGATGGGACAAGGGGCCTAGATTTTAGGGTTGTTGTCTAGGAGGTTGGTCTATATATAGTAGAAGGTGCAAAAGAGGGCTAGATCAGACTCTTCGATTTAAATCGGGCGGTCGAGAAAAATAGGTTAGATAGACCAAACAAATAACCAAAGATATTTTAGAGATGTTTGTGGATGATCCGGACACATCGGTCGCGACTACTCGGGTCGGGTTCGGGACAACTTTCGGACACGCATGAGGGGTTTCACAAAAGGCCATGGAGACAAGGGGGGTTTGATGGGCTCAGAGAAGAGAGGGAAGAGGGCGGTCCGGTTGACCTGAGAGGGGGTCAACAGAGAGAAAGAAGAAGAGGCAACTACGAGTGGATGCAAGTTTTTAAAAAAATGACAACAACGGAGTGCCGATGCAATTCAAATGATGACATGATGAATGCAACAAACAAATAAATCACATGGAGACAACGAGAGACATGGAAGGCGTTTGGAGCGTCGGGCTTGTGGCGTCACACCAGGCCCACACGAGGCCGAAGAGGCGGAGGCCGGCTCGGTCGACGCTGGCGTCGGGCTAGATGGCGAGGAGCCAGGTAGAGGTGGGGAGGCGCCATGATTGAGGGTGCATGCCCCATGCACCCAATCGACGTGGCGTGGATACCTACCACCCAGTGCCGGAGTGACCACAGGCGACGGATCATCTAGGAGCTCAAGGCGCACTCCTCTCCCAGTACCAGCACCATGGTTAGGTAGAAACAAGGGAGTATATGCAACATCTACAAGTTGACCAGGCAAAGGTAAAACAAATTTCTCAGGTGCCATCAGGAGTGGCGGAAGTGACCGGAAGTGCAGAAAAAGGAAACACATTCTTATCAAATACCACATCACGAGAATGTAGACACTGTTATAGGGGAAGTGAAGATACTTGTACCCTTTGTGAAGAGAACTATAGCCAAGAAAAATGCACTGTTTAGACCGAAACTCCAACTTGTGTTTGTTATATGGACAAAGATGTGGCCAACATGCACATCCAAAGACCCTGAGAAACGTATAATCAGGAGTTTCATTCAGCAAGAGTTCAAGTGATGTTTTTATCTGACGAAGTCGTGTAGGAAGCCTATTAATGAGAAATAGGCAGTGGAAAAAGCATCACCCCAAAACCGAAAGGAACGGAGGCATGAGCAAGCAAGGTGAGACCAGTATCAAAGATATGACGATGCTTGTGTTCAGCTACACCGTTTTGCTGATGTGTATGAGGATAAGACACACGATGTGTAATTCCAAGCTTATTAAAATAAGTGTTGAGGTGGTGGTACTCACCCCCCAATCGGATTGGACATGAATAATCTTGTGATCGAGCAGATGTTCAACATGCGCTTGGAATTACCAGAAAACATCAAACACACCAGACTTGCGCTTGAGAAGATAAAGCCAAGTAAATCAACTGTAAGCATCAATAAAACTGACATAGTAATTATGACCACTAACAGAGGTTTGGGCATGGCACCATACAGCTGAAAACATAATCTCAAGCGGTTTATTGACTACACGACTCAACTCAAAAAAAGAAAGTTGATGACTCTTGCCTTTCTGACAGGCATCGCAAGCTGGAGTAGCAATTTTATTGGACACAACTAGAACCTCATGATGATTAAGGACATGGTGGACAATGGGAGTGGCAGGATGACCAAGGTGCACATGCCAATGCGACGAAGACACACGAACACCGGTGAAAGCACAAGGAGCTGGTGGCATATCAAGTGCATAAAGACCATTGCCTAGTCGACCTCTAAGGAGTACGTCCCTCGTGTCCTAGTCCTTACCAAAAAAATGGAAAGGATGAAATTCAGCAAAAACAACATTGTCATGAGTAAGTTTAGGAACTGACAACAAACTATGTGAAACAGAGGGAACTCGAAGGACATTGAGGAGACATAATTGTTCGGATTGATGAGTAAGAAGTGAAGTCTGACCAATATGTGAGATGTGCATAACTTGCCCACTAGCAGTGCGAACCTGATCATGGCCATTGTACGACTCCTGTGTAGAGATCTTGCCCATCTCACTCGTCAGGTGATTGGTAGCTCCCATATCCATGTACCATGATGCATCAACTGGATAGGAAGGAGTATGGCCCTGCTCATGACTTGCCAGGGCAGCCTACTTCTCATTGCCTTTGCCATTGTTCCCAATACCCAAAAAATCCTGCTTGAAGCGACAACGGCAATGGGAATCAAGGTGACCGTCGAGGCCACATAGCTGACAGGGAACCTGAGGACCACATGAAGGGCAACAAGCACGTACTCGGTCGCCCCGCGGAGGTAGTGGAGTTCCGCGGGTTTGGCTGAGACGGCGGCGGTTTGCCACCAGCCGGTGGCTTGTAGGGTTTGCCCTTGCCGCGTGTTGTAGCGTTGGCGAAAAGGAAACTAGGCGTAGAGCGGTGAGCCTTGATATGCTGTTCTGTGGCAAGAAGACACGCGTACAGATCACGCAGCTGAATGGGAGTGTCAGAACCATTGATATTCTCTACCAAATTATCATAGTCGTCATCCAGTCCATTGAGCACATAGGAGGTGAACTCCTCCGGACCAAGAGCCTTGCCAATGGAGGCAAGTGTGTCTGCCATGCCCATCACCTTGTTGAAGTAGTCAGTGACGGTGAGGTCATTAAGCTTCACCTCTCCAAGCGCAGTGGGAATAGCATGGGTATGCGCTTGGGACTGCGAAGCAAAACTGGTATGAAAGGCCATCCACACATCCCGAGACGGAGCGACAAAGATGACCAGTGACGAGACTCCCTCCGTGAGGGAGGACTGGAGAGCAAATAGGATGGCTTGATCCTGGGCCACCCAAGCATGATACGCCGGATGATATGGCGGAGGGAACGAGAGTGTGCCATCAACATAACCCTCCAAATAGAAACTGCGAAGAAGCGGCAGTACTTGAGCACGCCACGACAGGTAGTTTTCCGTCGTGAGCTTCATCGGGATAAGGTGCGCAAAGTAAAACGACAAAGTAGCCACGGCATGATCTCAAGGCGGCGGTGGCACATAGAAGCCCGAAGGCGAAGTAACCCTCGACAGTACTAAAGAAGCCACCAACTCCATCGAGGGACTGCCGTAGGGCACCCCATACGACGAAGACACACCATGAGTCGCCGAGGACGACGGGTAGGCACCATACACCGACAGTGCAGAGACGCCATAGGGCGCCGGTGGTGTAGCTAGGGCACCATGTGGTGGCGGGTAGGTCAACCATGGGTTGGCCACAGTGGCACCATGTGTCGGAGGCTATGAAGGAGTGCCATAGGGCGGAGGGTACCCTAGCCAAGGGTGTGCTACGACAGCCCCATTGGCCGGCGGCGGTGCAGGGGCCGCGCCATGGGGCGGTGACAAGGCGGCGGCATCATAGATGGGTGGTGGCGCGGGGGCGTCATAGGAGCCCGACGGTGACTATCCGTGCATGGGAGGTGCAAGATCACGCGACACCAGTACCATGGAGGCCAGCGGACGGGAGGACAAAAAATGGGACGGCGGCGGCGGATGGGACGACAACGGGGGCGATCGGGGCAGTAGCAATAGCGGAAGACATCGATCGATCTAGTCTGATACCATGTAAAGATTAGGGTTGTGGGAAACTTCTCGACACCCTAATACGAGTGTGGCTCTCTTATATATATAGGGGTATACCGTGTGTACAAATACAATGTACAACTACGTACAGAAGATATGTATAAATACAGTCTAACACTTTCTACTAAAATTTGCTAAATGATGACTCACATAGTTTTGCTCTCTCTAATGTGCTTGATTACAAACTCTCTTCCTGAAGATGTGTTTTGATTTCATGAACATGCAAAGATATATCATCATCGGCAGCTTGTATCATGTGTGCCAATTGAAGGCAAGTTGGACTGCACGACAAGGGGTTACGACATTCACTGGATAGCTGGAGGTAAGCCATACATGCATGCAGGGTGCTTAGATTCCAATGGCGAGGAACACTGCCGCAACTCTCTGTAAAATGAGAATATGGGCGCTCCAAAGCACACATCGGAGGCGAGGGACACCGCATTTTAGAGTTCAGCCAGGGGCTAAACACTCATGATCATTTCCGTATGCATGACGATGTAATGCAATGACGCGATGGTTTTTTACCCAGGTCCAGGCCACTGAGAGGTGTAACACCCTATGTCTTGCTGTCGATATTATCAAGTGTATTTTATTACAATGGATGAGCGAGGGTCCTTCGCTCCGAGGTGCTCGAGGAGGAAGAAAACGTGTTGCTCCTTGTTGGCATGAGTTGCTAAAGCCCTAGATCTATGGTGTGTGAGAGTGTGAAGAGTCTGAACCCTTTTCTATGTGGCTAGGTACCTTCTTTTATACATGCAAGGGGCTACCAGAGTGACTAGTACAATTGTATACCTACCGCATTATAAGCGGGTATATGTGTCTCCTGGAGACTTGTCTGGAGGGCGAGACGCATGTCTTGTCACACCGCATGCAGGTGCAATCACCTTTACCGTAACATGATGGAGGAGGGGTGTCACGTGCTTGGTGAAGAGTTGCGATGATTCACCAAAGCCTCCACCTAACTACCACATAGTGGTATTCTCCGCGCTACAACTCACCCAATCCGCCATAGGTTGCGGCAGGCCTGTGATCTAGCCTCGCCATCGTAGGTCGTGGCAGAGGCAGCTGTCACGCATGTTGGTCACATCGGGTGGCGTTGACAGGTTGTTGCCGGGGCAGGAGCTGTTAACGGGGCACTGATGCCGAATAAGCTATTGATGAGAGGAACCCACACATAAGTTGTCATGAAGGGGTCCCGACAACATGTCCTTGGTTACTCTCGTGAAATAATCTTGGCCTTGACGTTGTCAATGATGTCAGACAACTCCTCTTCTACGGTCTAGGGTGATGGTCTTGTCAGTGAGTGTCTTCACAATGACTACATCTTGAGGAGAAGTGATGCAGAGCATCCTATGGTCATTCCCATGGACCTACCTATGTCTCCTCAAGTGCCATGTGGACCGATGACACATGCACGTGCAAGAGTTCTCGAGACCGAGGTGACATCTCTCCTTAGTGATATCTTGTATGACCCACGTGAGACATGGCTACTACCTAAAGCCGAAATGATATGTGTGATTAGGTATGAAGAACACCCTCTCGGAGACATGGCTACTACCTAAAGCCAAAATGCTATGCGTGATTAGGTATGAAGAACACCCTCTCGGAGATGCTCGTGACGATGGACAAGTCCCCAAGTGCATAGAAGAAGAGGACCAACGAAAGGAACTGGAGAAGTCCCCAGGACCTGGACATCCGGCCCCTCAGTCGCAGCCGTGGCCAGCAGTGAGAGCTACATGGCCCGGACATCCGACCCAGCCCGGGACATCCGTCCGGACTACCCCGGACATCTGGCGCCAACCTAGAAATCCAACCTCCTTCATAGTATGCCACCGAAACCGGCCGAAACCAGCCTAGACATCCGGCCCCTTTGTCTGCGCATAGTAATGGGCCGAGGCCCATGTACCCCCTTCGTCCCTAGACTATATATACTCCTCCTCTACCTACATTTTAGGTTTAGCTTTGTGATAGCTCATTTTGGAGACAGAGCTTTTCTCATCCACTTGTACCCCTACTCCTTTGGAGATCAAGGCCTCCTAGGAGAAGATCCTCCAAGTGGATTCAGGACCATGTCTAGGGAAGATCCTCTGCAGATTCAAGACCCCATTTCCTCACAGATTGGGAAGAACTAGCTACCGTGTATCCTCCTTTCCTAGATTTGCACCTCTGTATCCTCTCTATGTATGTGTATCTAGCGTATCTGTGATTGGATCTAGTTGATTTGTGTGTTTATCTCTTGTGTGTTCTTTGTGTTCTTCGAGAATTCCCCTCCAAATCATGAAAGATCATCCCCTAGGGTTCCACCCTACATCATCTTGGTATCATGAGCCATTGTTGATCACGAATTTAGAGTCCCTACCACCACTTTCTAGCCTAAATTTGTTTTGTTTTGTCCAATTTCAAAAATTCCCACAAAAATAGCCATACCATTTTTTTGTGATTGTTAGTGAGATGATGTTTTGGTGCATTTGGTCCATGGATTTGATGTGTTACTAGTAAATCTAGCGTCCCCCATCTTTTTCCCCAATTCCATCCACGAAATTCCACAAATTTTGTCGTGAAATTGTTGTTTCTCCACTTGTTCTTCGAGTTCATCTAGGATTTGGCGTCCCGGACATTGGGCCCGTGGCCCCCCTAAATCCGTCCTGATGATCGGACATCCCGCGCCTGGCAGACAAAAACACCTCCATCACTTCTCATTTCACCCAATTTTGCCAATTTTGACTGGGTTTCCACCATTCCTTCCGCATACCACCACCTATTTCCGCAACCACCACAGTTTGTCCGCTACCACCTCTCATAATTTTGACACAAGTGGCTCTTCGAATGATGATGATCCTCCGCCCACACATTAAGAAGTTGGTGTTGCTTCCATCGAGCAAATGAGTATCACTACTTCAACGGTGTTTCCTGATTGTCGGGTCCGTATGGTTCCGATTGCACCATCGAAGAAGATCATGGCTAGGAAAACTCCACCTACCACTGTCACGATGAAAGAGCATGTAAATACAACTCCTCATCCAGATGCCATCAATTTGAAGGATTTGGTAGCTGATGCTGATGTGAGTACTACAAAGCCAGGTGAACGGATTCTCAAGCCCGACTTGAAGAAAATCAAGGCGCCTACTACCAAGTGTAATGCTTCTCAAGCAACTGCTCCGAAGGAGAAGGCTGCTAAGTTTGCTCAGACATTAATTCAGCCGTTGGCTTCTAAACCCCCTTCCGAGCAAGTTCCAGTGCAATCTACTCCAGTTGCCCCCTCTGATGCTCCTCTCTACTATAATCATGTGTTCATCATGGAACGGCTTGATAAGTTTGTGGAAATCCATTCGATGGTGAAGTGGCCTCTCTGCCTATCCCTCCCGAAGTTATAACACATGCCACTTCTGTCGTTCAAGAAATGAGAGAAGATGCATTTGAAATCAACACTCTCTCTGCGAAACTAAATGACCTTAATGGTCGAATGAAAACTGCTTCTTCAAAGTTTGTCATTAAAGCATTTGAAGACTCCTACAAGGACATCAACCATGCCATGACTCTCCTCTACGACAGAAGGCCACGTTTTCACACGGATCTGGATGAAATTGTTTGCAAGATCTGCGATGAACATCAAGCAAAGGTTACAGGCTATAATGATCTAGTCAAAGGCCACATTGATCAAATTGCTCAACAAAAGAAGAAGCAACAAAAGAAGATTGCGCAGAAAAATGTACCTCATGCTACGACAGAAAAGTCACTAGAACGCTCCGCAGCCCAGTCTCCGGAAGAAAAATCTCCCGAGCAAGTTATTCCTCCACAACCCCCAGTCAATGACTCGGATGCTCCTCCCTAGCCAAGGCAAATTGAATCAGTGCCTGTGGCCTCCCCTGTTCAAGCTGATATTCCATCCCAGCAAAATATTTCTGAGGAAAGTGAAATCCCTCGCTCCGAGCACCAAGCTTCTCTAGCTCATGAATCACCAAATGTCTCGGCCTCTCCAACTGTTCAGCAACAACAAATTCCAATGGAAGAACCTCAACCGCCTCCAGTGCTTGAGTCGACCTCAATGCCTACAGTAACGGAATCTGCTCTGCCGCCTACTGCCTCTGCAGCTCCCACTTTTGTGCCACCAGCTCCATCTCACATTAAGTTATCTGTCGACACATCGACAAGAATGCAAGTTGTTGGTCTCTCTGATAGAGGCGGGAGTGTCCCGATCTTTCGATGATATGATAACTATCGATTTGGTGGAGACAACTTTGACGATCCGACTACAAACGTTCACGACGTTGCGCCTTAGCAATCGCTAAACCAACTCTGAGAGGTTATTGACCACGCCGCAGCACAATCAACCTGACCACGAAGGTCTATTCCAGCAAGCAATCGAAGAACAAGCAAGAATATGATAATGCAATCTGAATATTGCGAATATAGATGAAGTATTGATAAAGGTGGGGATCCGTAAGCGGTCTTGGTCTGGTCGTTGGACACAAACGAAGTACACGAAGTTGCAATGGCTAACTTTTAACTAAACAAATCCCAAGCAAAAAGCTATTATATGGATCTACTTATATAGGAGCAAGGGGTGGCGGCCAAGGAGGTGCGAGGACGTCCCAAGGCAGCCTAAAACCAACCCTAGGTCATACAAGGCTCATGGGCCCAGGTGGAGGTGATGCAACACCTTTGGACTTGTTGTTTGACTCGGATTCTGCTGTAGCGTCAGATTGTTTCGTCCATATCTCAGTGCTCCGGATGAATTTAAAGGTGAATCCAAATGGATTGGAAAGAGGACGAAATCTACTTTCCAACAAAAAAAGAATCACCCAATTCGGAGTCCGTATGAAAAAGTTCTTGCCGTTTTGAGTCAGGTATGTCTGTGCAGTCCGAATCTGAATCCAGAACGTGAGAGACTTGGACTCTATCTTCTCTTGGCCCAAAAGTGACGTGAAAGGACTTTTTGAACAGCACCCAAACTTCTCCTTTTCCCTTATCTTCATATGTGGATTGTACAAATGTCCCATACACCTGCAATTAGACAAAACACAAAAGTGTGTGAAGTATTTTTGTTCTGGATAATATAAATAGATTATTGAATAGTTGACACTAGAAATCACCTGACAAATATGCATGTATGCAATATTTTTGGTCGTATCCAAGGTAGTCATGTCCTCATCATCCTCCCCTTCATGAAAATAAATCCGTCCTCGGCGTTGCTTTATCTGAAATGTGGCTAACAAAAGAGACAAGGTGTACATGTTGTATATGTATATGTCATCAATTTTTACTTCCCGTGGAATTTGCACATATGACACATGTATACATGAGTAACTTTCATAGTGAATAAAATATAAAGCCAAAATATTATCACAAGAAGTAGAAGGCATGAAAGTATTGCAACTCAGTTTGCACATATAAGTGAAGCTCTTATTCATATGACAAGATTGACAATATTCATCATTAAACCATCCCAATATTGGTGAATAAACCTTACTTGCATAAAATTTACATGCTACAACATGGTCAAATAAGCCAACATGCAATAAGTCATTTGACATAGAATCATCACCAAGATTAGAGGTCATATCAAAATGATTAAACATTGGTTCTTTTGCATCAACAGTTAATTCATTGGGTGCACTCAAAATTGTTGGTATTTCAGTTGTTTGATCACATGACGCATTCATGACAGTAACATGATTCTCTAAAATAGGTGATGCGCTCAAATCAACAGGTAACTCAACACATAATGTTTTCAAGTTAACTAGACATGCATCATTCTCATGTGAAGTTATATCATCAATACCTTTATAGTTACCTTGTCACAAAGATGTAACTAATGTAGATACAGATGATGGCAATGTACCATACTCTTGAGATGATGTCGCGCTCACAATCTGAGGTGTGGCTGCTCTAGTAGGTGCAACGGTGGAGGAACCAAGCGGTGGTGGTGAGCATGAACTAGAATAGTAGTTGTTGTAGTCACCCAATGCATCCTCCTGTAACTGTCTCTCAAAGGTACAAGCACGGACCTACATACCAGTAATGCAACGAGGAATATACTGAAATCGTGCCTGAATATCATGGTTCAAACCACCAAAAAATCTATACATTGTATCATCCTCAGATTCTTCTATGTCACAATGATGCATATAAGATTTGAACTCTTGGTAGTAAACATGAACAGTGTTACTGCCTTGTTTAAATTGTTCAAATTTGCGAAGCAATTCACGACAATAGTAAGGAGGGAAAAATTGTTGTCTCATTACATCTTTCAAATCTTTCCAAGTTGTGGGTTGGTTATCAATGTTTTTCTTACAATGCACACTCCACCAAACAGAAGCAAAACCAGTAAATGCTCTAGTAGCAGCTCGTACTCGCTCAAGTTCAGAAAAGTCATGGTGACTAAAAACTTGTTCTACTTCAAGCTCCCAAGCTAGATAAATAGTAGGATTAAATCTACCTTCAAATGACGGTAAAGAGATAACCTGACCATGTGCTTGTGTGTGTTGTCCCAACTCTCGTGATGGTAATGATGTGTCCGTCGTCCAAGAACTTCTGTCTCCGGAACCTGTCATGATTAGTAGAAACAAGAAACAAAATTCAAGAATAATGTTCCTATGAACTACTAGGATGTGGTTGTAAAGTGCTCACAGTAAAGCAAATATCAATATCTTACAAGTTCTTACCATGCGGCAGGTGGTGACAGGCAACCAGCGGTGTCAAATAACTCTGAAGATTGTGTAAAGCGATTGCCAGGGGAACGTACGTATACACGGTGTAGAAATATGTGGAGCTTGGAAGGCCAAATATATGGTAGCAAAAGATCAACAATAATCAATTCAGAGATGCAATGTTGAATAAACGCTCAACGACGGTACTGTGCTGGTCCTAGGCTAGACCGTGCTAGAGACGCGAGCCTAGAACACTAAAAAAATCATGGCGCAACGCGTAACAAAGGCGGAGCACACTCTGAATATCTTTTTTTCTCCTTTTTTCACGGAATTTTTTTTCACTTTTTTTCCTATTTTTTCTTTTTTTTCTTTTTTTCTTTGTTTTTTCACAAACAAGCTAGATAAGATGCAGATTGGATCTAGTGATGACGCGAACGACCTCAAGTATGATTATGACAATGAATGATGGGGAGTACGTGGTGGAAATTGATGGATGGCGGTGGTGGAGAGCGGATGCAATAATGACGCGGTGGTGGTATATGGCCACGACAATGAAGATGGTGCGGCGGTGGCGTGACAAACTGTGACCAGAACTCGAAACTCTAAAGGACTAGACACTAAGACCAGCAACTTGACACGACGATGTAACCGCAAATTCAACAAAGCAAAACACTAAAAAGATTATGCAAAGGCTCAGACTGGCTTGGAAAAAGGATGAACAGATCTAACTTTTTCGTGTGGCTTTTTCTTGGACAATAGGTAAGAAAATAAATATAATACTGAGCAACCTGAAAAACTGATACCACTTGATAAAGGCAGGAGTGTCCCGATCTTTCGATGAGATGATAACTATCGATTTGGTGGAGACGACTTTGACGATCCGACTACAAACGTGCACGACGTTGCGCCTTAGCAATCGCTAAACCAACTCCGAGAGGTTATTGACCACGCCGCAGCACAATCAACCTGACCACGAAGGTCTATTCCAGCAAGCAATCGAAGAACAAGCAAGAATATGATAATGCAATCTGAATATTGCGAATATAGATGAAGTATTGATAAAGGTGGGGATCCGTAAGCGGTCTTGGTCTGGTCGTTGGACACAAACGAAGTACACGAAGTTGCAATGGCTAACTTTTAACTAAACAAATCCCAAGCAAAAAGCTATTATATGGATCTACTTATATAGGAGCAAGGAGTGGCGGCCAAGGAGGTGGGAGGACGTCCCAAGGCAGCCGAAAACTAACCCTAGGTCGTACAAGGCTCACGGGCCCAAGTGGAGGTGATGCAACACCTTTGGACTTGTCATTTGACTCGGATTCTGCTGCAGCGTCAGATTGTTTCATCCATATCTCAACGCTCTGGACGAATTTAAAGGTGAATCCAAATGGAGTGGAAAGAGGACAAAATCTACTTTCCAACAAAAAAAGAATCACCCAATTCGGAGTCCGTATGAAAAAGTTCTTGCCCTTTTGAGTCAGGTATGTCTGTGCCATCCGAATCTGAATCCAGAACGTGAGAGACTTGGACTCTATCTTCTCTTGGCCCAAAAGTGACGTGAAAGGACTTTTTGAACAGCACCCAAACTTCTATTTTTCCCTTATCTTCATATGTGGATTGTACAAATGTCCCATACACCTGCAATTAGACAAAACACAAAAGTGTGTGAAGTATTTTTGTTCTGGATAATATAAATAGATTATTGAATAGTTGACACTAGAAATCACCTGACAAATATGCATGTATGCAATATTTTTGGTCGTATCCAAGGTATTCATGTACTCATCACTCTCCGAACAAAAATTAGTTTCTGCTCATCGTACTGACTCCCTTGTATATGGCGATGAATTTCTCTCACCAGAAGACGAATTCAATTACCCATTCTCTCGTGAAGAAGATATTTCCGCATCAATACCTGAACATCCCTGCTATGCGAAATATTGGCTCTTTCAATCAGCTGCTGCAAGATCTGGATGATTTCTGCCTCACCAAGATATTCGAATTCGAGCATCCTTGGAACAGAGAGATTATTCTTCAGTTCTATGCTACTATATATATCTCTGGTGATGAATCCTACAACACAAAACGGATTATGGAGTGGATGACTGAAGGTAAACACATGAAATGCACTTCAACAGATTTTGTCCCGCACTTCCATTTCCCTTGCTTTGAGCATGGTAACACTGAAATTCGGGTGCACAACATTGATGTTATATCAGATGAAACTTTTCGGTGCACTATGGATCCAGAAAAGATTCGTGACTACACCGGTTCTCCCCGTCTAGAGCACTTAAGATTCGATAACCAGACTGTCGGTGAGAATGACACCTATGGGATCACTGGGATCCCTTCTACGGTCGGCGGCGCGAGGTCGTGAGAAGAGTAGGTTTAGGAGCTAGCACACGGATCGTTTACCCAGGTTCGGGCCGCGAGGAAGCGTAAAACCCTAGTCCTGCTTTCATGGATGTATTTCAGAGTGTGCTTGAGCTCTTCAACTAGCTACGGTGGCTGCGTAGTTTCAAAGAGCCGAATCCCCCTCCTGGTCGCCTCGGGCCTCCTTTGATAGAAAAAAGGGGTTGCCACAGTGGCACACAGGAGGTGGAAAGGCCTATAGTGTGCGAGCTTATCGCATGGCATTACGGGACAAAGTGACTTCAATGCACTACTCAGGTGTCCATTAGCTTTATCGGGGACGGGTACGAGGCCCGTCCCGTCCGTCGCCGCTCCGCCTTGCTTCGACACGCGCCCGGCCAACAGCGCCATGTAGGCAGGCAGGCTGCTGAGGTGGCGCGGTGGCAGGACCTTCATGAAGATCTGCATGCCTTCACGCAGGCGCTTGCCGAGTTGGCCTGGAAGCCACATGTTGCCATGAAGGCGCCTGCCCAGCTAGTTGGGCTGGCAGCTGCATGCGAACGGCGGTGGAGTCTTGGCTAGCGCGGGCCTCGCAGTGGCCCTGCTGACGCCTTCAGCAAGGGTCTTGTAGAGGGCCCGGCAAGGGTCTTGTCGTGGCATTGTAGTCATCCCCGGTAAGACGCTTGACAGGGGTCTTGTGCATTCCTCGGCTAGGATCCCGCCGAGGGTCGTCGTCTTCTGATCCTCATCTGATCTTGTGTGTTCATGATCTTCACAAAGATCCGCATGCCGAGGGTCTTGCCGAGGGAGCCCACCTCGCCCCTTTGCTCTTTGTGTTTCTGGTCTTGGCGTTGCCTCTGGTCGCCTTGTGCCTTCGGCTTCTCTCCGGCTTCCCTCCTTTGCCCTGCTAAGCGTGGTCGTGGCGCGTGGCTCTGACAGCCCGTGCACAAGTAAAGGGGTCAAAAGGAGAGCCCCTACTTTTGTGCACTGACAGGAGCCCCCGGGTCTAGGCCTGTCGGCGTTCTGGGAACGGGGGTCCCCAGATTTGCCTGCCTGCGGCCTGTGGCGTAGCTCAAATGGGGGCCCAGCGCGGCCCATCTTCATCAACACAAGACTCAAGACCCTCGCGAGGGGCCAAGCCTCGTGGGGCGGACGACATGGTGCTTCCTCAGGTGCGGCCTCCTCAGGCTGGCTCACGAGGAGGCGGAGAGATCAAGGCAGGGTACCTCGCGAGGTGCCCATGACGCAAGCCATGACGACCAAGGGTGCCAGGCGGGCGCCAGACCGCGCAGTGTCCTCCCTTTTCTCTTTGGTGCAAAGGGGGCAAGCGCAGGCGAGAGGATCAAGCAAAGGCACCCATTTCGGTGCAACGAGACCAAGACCAGTCCAACGGTGGGAATGAGCTCATCGTGGAGCCCAGAACGGCGTCACCACAGGGCCTTTGGCAGGCGAGGACCAACTTTGGTCAGGATAAGTGTACCAGATGTTCCCCTTCAAATTGGCCAATTGTTGGCGCCCTTCCCGCTCAATATTTGGGAAGAGGCCCAAGGCCTTTGCCTATAAATAGGACTGGCCACCCCCAGGGTAGAGGCATCTAGAAATCGGGGAAGTATTCAGAGCAATCGTAGAGCAAGTAGAGAAAGAGGGAGAAGGGCGGCTGAACTCCCCTAGCAGTTCAGCGTCCCCGCAAGAACACGCCCTCGCGAGGCTGTTCTCCTTTGTATTTTTCATCATCATCAGCAGCCCAAGAGGCAATCCACCCACCACACTTGAGTAGGGTATTACACCACATCGGTGGCCCAAACCAGGATAAACCCTGTGTATTTTGTGTTGTTCTTTCTGTAGTTTAGATCCTTGCGAGACGGAGAGGTAGAGGGCATAATCTCCGCGCGCACCCCGGAGTTTGAACCTTAAGGGTCTGCCGGAACCCGAAATCCGACATTTGGCGCGCCAGGGGTGCGCCGGAATTTTTCTTCCACCGCTTCGTTCTCCTCCGACCATCGCGTCCATGTCTGACGCTCGTCGGGCCCGCGCCGAGCACCGGGCCGCCATCGCTTCCCGCGTCGCCCAGACGGCTCCCGTCGGTGGGCGTCCTCGTCGTTCCCCGTCGCCCGCCGTCAAAGCCGCCACCGGCCCGGCGGGGAACGAGCAGCAAGCATCATCTCAGCACCCGTCCATGCGGCGAGACGGCCGCACCGCTACTCCGTCGCTCACGCCAGCTGGTTCTTCGTCCAACGCGCTCCGCGCGCCCTTGGCGGCTCGAGCTGCACTCATCGCGGCAAACGAGCTCCTGCGCTACCGTCCCGTCGATGACGTCTATGAAGAGTGGCTCGACCACGTCGCCGAGGGTCGTCCGCGCCGCGGGGGGCTCTCCTGCTCCGTCCGCTCCGCTGCGCCGCACCCCGCCCCGCGCAGGCCATGAGGCTCCCGGGGCGTACCAGCCACCTCCACTCCAAGAAGACGCCATGGCTCCAAGGCGCATGTCCCCTGGGCGGAACCCGCTCTGTCAGGCGCCAGCTCAGCAAGAACGGAGCTGCCAAGAAGTCCCTCGACCGCAAGAGGCTGCCCGAGCGCTTCCTGCTCCGGCTCGCCGCAACCCTGCTCCAGCTCCGGCACGTCAAGACCCCACGCTGCTCCGAGCTGCAGCGCAAGGGGACCCGCAAGGCCAAGCTCTCCCTCAACCGAAGCCTCCCGTGGCCACTGCAGGCTGCCGCGCCAACACCACCGAGCCGCGTAGCGTCGCGTGGCCCGGCAAGTTCAAGCCAGACCTGCCTCCTCGCTATGACGGCACGACTAATCCCGCAGAGTTCCTCTAGCTCTACGAGCTGGGCATCGAAGCTGCCAGCGGGGATGAAAAGGTCATGGCGAACTGGTTCCCCATGGCGCTGAAGGAAGGAGCTCGCACCTGGCTCCTGAATCAGGCTCCAGGCACGATCTTCTCCTCGGACCAGATGCGCACCTGCTTCATCGCCAACTTCCAAGGTACTCGCGACCGGCCGCCCGCCGTGAGCGACATGCGCCGCATCAAGCAGCAACCTGGGGAAACCCTGCGAAAGTACATCCAGCGCTTCAACAGTGCGCGCCTCAAGATCCCCAAGGTGTCCGAGGAAGCCATCATCTCGGCCTTCTCCGATGGTGTGCGTGACATCAAGATGAAGGAGGAGCTGGCGATGCATCAAGACCTCTGCACCTCCCTGGAGTTGTTCAACTTGGCGACCAAGTGCGCCAGGGCTGAGGAGGGACGTCTCTCCCTCCTCGAGCTGCCCGCCGCAGACCCAGAAGAGAAGAAGCCCAAGGCCAAGGACGTGAAGCGCAAGGGGGCTGTCGTACTCGCAGTAGAACCGGACACCAAGCGGGGCAAGGATCTGCCCGTATCCTCCAGGGGCAGCCGGTACTATGTGTACCACGACCTCCACACCCACAACACCAACAAATGTCAATAACTCCGCGCCGTGCGAGAAGGAAGGATCAGCCGTCGCCCTGACCACGCTGACCGGGGCTACGGCCGAGGAGGAGGAAGATCGCGGCCCGCGCCAAGGGTGGCGCGACCAACCTCGCGAGGACCGCTGGCGGGACCTGCCTCGTGAGGGGGACTGGAGGGATCAGCATCGTGAGGATCGCCCTCATGGCAACGCAGGCCTCCCTCCGCTGCCGCCTCAGCCAAGGAGGAACGAAGACCGCCATCAAGACGACGGGGTTGGGGGCTTCCAAGAGCCGCGTGCAATCGCCTGCATCCTGGGCGGAGCTCAAGCCCCAGCCTCTCAACGCATCTTCAAGCAGTTTGCCCGTGAAGTGAATGCAGTCCTCCCCAAGCTCGAAGCAACGCGCCCCCTCAAGTGGTCGGCGTGCGCCATCACGTTCAGCTCAGCAGATCAGCTCAAGTGCGCGGCCACAGCCGGGGTCCTCCCAATGCTTTGCTCCCCAGTCATCAGCAACGTACTGGTCACCAGGACCCTCATCGATGGTGGAGCAGGGATCAACGTCCTATCCGTGGAAACATTCAACAACCTCCAAGTGCCATATGACCAGCTTCAGCCAACCAAGCCTTTCTCCGGAGTCACCGACGGTTCCACAATCCAGATCGGGCAGGTCTGCCTCCCTGTCACCTTCGGGGCCCGCAACAACTAGCGCACCAAGGTCATCGACTTTGACGTCGCCCACATCCACCTGCCGTACAACACCATCCTCGGATACCCAGCGCTGGCCAAGTTCATGGCCGTAACTCACCACGGCTACAATGTCCTCAAGATGCCAGGGAGTGGCGGCGTCATCACGGTGCCATGTGAAGAGAAGGATGCAGTGTGTTCCCTGGAGAGAGCCTTTCAAGCCGCGTCGCTAGAAGACCCAGATCGCGGAAGCAGGAGGCTTCCCGAGACCACATCCAAGAAGAAGAAGACGTCGTCAGGCTCGACCCCTCAGGAGGCAGGCCCTTCAGGGCCCGTGTCTGCCCAGGGGGACCCTCCTTCCATCGCATAGGAAAGCGCGCCCAGCGCCCTCCTCAGGCAGGGCTCGGGGGCTCTCACCTTGAGGACCACCGACCTAGCCAAGGTCACGAGGGAGGCGCTTGGGCACCATGTGGAGGCGAGTTTCGAAGCACGTTTCCCTCGAGAAGGAACCAGGCAAGGAAGGTCAGCCAACAGGAGTTTGTTAACAAGATCACTCAAGAGCTACAGAAGTCAAGGATCATGAGAGGTCGCCGTCACCCACCAGCTGTGGCTCCACATCCAGGCGAGGATGGTGGGCTGCGTGTCTGCATCGACGTACCAGGGCTCAATCAAGTCGCCACAACAGAGCGCCTCTGCCCCTCACAAGTGGGGCGTTGTGGAGGTCCACCACACAGCTATGTTCGCATGCCTCACGGCTTGCCGAGCGTGGCTGCTGTGTACCAGCGCCTCATGAGGGGCATCATGGAGACTCAGGAAGACAGGCGTCCCGCAGTCCTGGCGGAGATGGAGATGATTCGCGAGGAGCCACCAGCGCCTCCGGAGCCTCCTTAGACCCCTGGGCCTGGGGGCTCGTGAGGATCGGCTCCCGCAGCCCACCGAGTCTGCTGCACCAACACCACTTCGTCCGCAACAACTCCAGGTGACATCTTTCAAGCTTCGTTTCCGGAAGGGAACGCCCTCCCAGGGCTGCTTCATTCCCAGGCCGCGTGGGTCCGTCCCTGCGGCATGTATCACTTTTTAGTTTTCGATCATTAGCTTGCTTTGTTGGGGGCGCCCCTCGGGCTGCATCATCCCCAAGCCGCTCGGGCTAGGCCCAGCGGCGTGTATCTCCCTCGCGTTTATTTCAAACTATGCATTCGCCTATCACGCTTGATCACCTGATGTCTGTCCACTACACCACTTCTTCTCCATGTCGACCACTTGCACGTTAAAGGGGGGTGCCTGAGCATCGCGACTCAGGGCTCTTATCGGCTCTCCAGCCCTCACCCTCTGGCCTTGTCCACGGCATCGCGACCTGGCATACCAGCGACGGCTGAGACAAGCTCGAGGGCCGGGACCCGAGGACGTGGAGTGCCGACATCTAACCGAATTTTGCAGGAACACATTTCAAGATACGGCCCAGTGCCAGGCACAACCCGCCTAGAGGTAGGTCCTCGTGAGTCCCGCGCTGGCTCACGGGTGCCCAGATACACCTCACCTAGCCCTATCGTGCCGGCCACGTGTCAGGGCGGGGCTGTACACGCCCCGGGGGCTCCTCCCGGAGGGGAGCCCCCTCCCACGTACCAGTGGAAGCACCATGCTCCGCGCTGGCTGACGACACTGCCGAGGAGCAGCTATGCCCGTACACATACGGAAGCGCTATGCTCTACGCTGGTGATAAACAACTGAGGGTGGCCTCCGGGCCGCGTGAACCTCAGGGAGCCCAGAGCTCAGTGCCTGGCCTCATCGCAACGCCTCCCCTCGGGAGCGCCGCGCGAGGGGGCTAGGCACGGGGGCTATGACTGGGTCACGCCCATACGTACGCCGCCCAGCCAGGCCCCTCGGGCCTGGTTCGTCGCGCACCTCTCCCCGAGCGGAGCCAAGGTATGAAGGCCGTTTGAGCATCAAGGGGGGCCCCTGAGCATCGCGACTCAGGGGCCTAACTGGTCCCGTAGCCCCTCACTCCTTAGTTCCGAAAGGCTATGCTGGGTGAGGTACGCGCGAGGCCGGGCTCTGCAGACGTAGAACGGTAGCCTCGCTTACATCTCACCTTGTCACTCGCTGTTTGCGCGTCAAGGGGGACTCCTGAGCATCGCGACTCAGGAGCCTAACTGGCTCCGTAGCCCCTCACTCCTTAGTTCCGAAAGGCTACGCTGGGTGAGGTACGCGCGGAGTCGGGCTCTGCAGACGTAGAACGGAAGACACACCTACATCACGCTCCCCTACTTGTAGTTCGTGCGCCAAGGGGGACTCCTGAGCATCGCGACTCAGGAGCCTAACTTGTCACGTAGACCCTCACTCCTTTGGTCCTGTCCTGGTTTCCGGTCGGGGCTAATGCTGGGTGAGGCACGCGCGAGGCCGGGCCCTGCCGGCGTAGAACACAAGCAAGTAGGGAAGAAAAGCATAAAACTCAAGGAAATTTAAAAGCAAATATTACAATCCATACTGTCGTCTCAGTACCAAACGCAAGTTTAAATGCCTCCTCGAGGCGTGATGCATGTGCAGGAAGTAAAAGAAGAACATGAGCGACTGCGGAGTCACTTGTCGACGGTGGGGCAGCGTGGAGTGGCCTCGCTTCGTGCAGCAGTAGGGCCGGCGGCGCCTTGCTTTGGCCTGGTGCTGAAGGCCCGGAACTTCCCCAGCAGCGCCTCCGCGCGCCCCTTCACGGCTTCGACAGTGGCGGCAGCACCCTCGCCGCTCACCGGCTCCAGCAGGCTGTCGAGGTCAGCTCTGGGATCGCGAAGATAGATGTGGGCAAAGACCCGCGTCAGTGCAGCAGAAGACAGGACGCGCGCCTCGGCCTCAGCAGTGGGGCCGAGGCCAAGGGCAACATCTCCAAGGGCCTTAACCAGGAAGGGGAGCATCTTGGCGGGGCCATCCTCGTCACCGGCCAGCGGGCCCTCCAAGCCGCTCTCATAAAGCGTCTTCAGCGAAGCACGAGCATCCTTCTCCATGTCCGCGAAGGCCACGTGATCTTCGGCAAGGACCCAGGACTTGGCGTCCAGCTCGGCCTTCGTCACCTCCAGCTCTTTCTTTAGCGCGTCTAGGCGGGCGCGGCGCTTCTTGAGCTTGGCCTCCCGATCCTCGATGGCCGCCTCGCAAGCCTTCGCGCCTTCTTCCTGCTCCTGGCGAAGGCGGACCTCCCTCGCGAGCTGGTCCCGCAGGCCCTGCAGCTCGTCCTCCAGCTCCTTGCAGCGGCGACGGACTCCAACCACCTCTCCCAGGGCTGCGTCTCGGGCGGCCTTCGCCTCGAGGGTGGCCTCCCTCTCTCCGTCACAGGCCGTTGAGGCCTGAACCAGCGCCGCTCGAATCGAGGCGTCAGAGCGAATCCACCCTGAGGCTAGTTCCAGGCGCCCGGCCACCAGGCGAGGGTCGGCGCCAAGAAGATCCCGCCGCAGCCGGTCCAGTTCAGCGGCGGCACGCTCCAGGATGGAAGAAGAAGGTGGAGAAACATCAGCGCGCTCCAAGACAACAGGAGGAGTCGGGGAAGTAGCGGACGGTGGAACGGGAGGAGAAGGTAGCGGCCGCGAGACCACGGTGTCCTGTGGTGGAGTCTGCTGCGCCTCGGCGGCCGTGGCGGCGGCAGCAAGAAGGAGCACCTCGGGAGTCACTTGGGCCATGGGGGCTGGGCTCTCCCTAGCCAGCTCAGCCAAGCCTCGCAAGGATGAGCGGGCAGGAGAAGCCCGTGCTTCACGATCGCCCCCACCTGCAGGCGGAGGCGTTGCCGCGGATGGGGCCTCGGGAGCCCCCATCGGCTTCTTCGCCGCGGGCGTCAGCCTATTCAAAGAGAAGCAAACATCAAGCCCCAGCGGCGGAACAAGAAACAAAGGCAAAGGATCAAGCACTTACAGGTCATCGCTGGAGGGCTCGAGCAGCCTCCGGCCGTACTTGAAGCCTGAGAGCCGGCTAGAGGGGTCAACCTCAGAAGCAGAAGGCGCGTCTGCAGATCGCCCCGGAGCTGGAGCGGACCCGCGGGGGATCAGTCCGGTTCTGCCCCTCTTCGGGATCGGGGGCGAGCTCCCGCTACCCAGCACGTCGCTGACCTCATCATCATCGCTTGATGAAAGGCGGAGAGTACGGGACTTACGCCGGGGGAGGGGAGCCCTTGACGCTCCGTCAATTGCCTTGGAGTCAGGGCCCTCCTCCCTCTCCTCTTCGCCCTCTTCTCCGCTGGGGTCGCCGGAGGACATGTCCACAAGTCCCTCGGGAGCCACCACAGGCACGGGCCCGTCCCCGTTGAAGACGGGCATCGACTCCACGACCTGCTTCCAGTCGTCGCGAAGGAACAAGGGCGCAGGCGCGCCCTCCAGCCGTGCCACCTCGCCCCCGACCAAGGATTGGAGCGCCGCGGTCACATCCTCGCCGCCCAAGGCCGCGGGGCTCGGGTGAGGCCTCCACATCGGAGGTGAGTACCGCCGAAGCGGGGCCAACTGGTGCTCCAGGAACTCCCTCAGCAGCGACGCGCCGGTCAACCTCGCCGCCGCCGTGCCGGCCGGCTTCAGGTCCGCGTCCATCTTCTCCAGAACCGGCTTCGCGTGGGGGTCCGTAAGCTCCTCCCGGGACCAGTCGCTGGGACTCACGGGCTGCTCCATGGGTAGGATCAGCCGAGGGTGGATGCGCCCGGCATCCACCAAGACCCACTTGCTCCTGAAGCCCTCAATCCTCTTCCCGGGATTTGAGATGGCAATGGCGCCGCCACACGCGACGAAGCTCGCGCATGCGGAAGGGAAACCACGGGTGACCCGGAGGTAGAAGTAGTGGCGCGGCAAGGCCACTGAGGGTTGCACCCCCACATGAGCCTCGCAGTAGTAGGCGAAGATCGCCAGGAGAAGGGTGGAGTTGGGGTGGAGATGCAGAGCTTGCAAGTCATAGTGGCGGAGGACAGAGAGGAAGAACTCGGAGAAAGGAGGCACCAGCCCCGCAGTAATGGAGCTTACAAAGAGAGGATAGAAGGTGCTTCCTCGGCCCTCAGGGGTGGCGGAGCCGACCTTGAACACCCGTGCTCCGTCGACGCCCCACGCCGCCGCCATTCGGCGCAGACGGGTGAGGCTCGCCACCGACACGTTCGGCGAGTCCAGGGCCGGTGAGAACCAAGCTTCAGCAGGGGGCTGACGCGGCGCCATGTCTTCCAAGGTCACAGGGGAGCAGATATGGGAGTTTGGAGGAAGGAAGGAGAGGCACAAGAAAGGGGATCTGAGCAGCGACAGGAGAAAGAGAAGAGCAAGGCCTGGGCAGACGCTGCGCCTTTAACCTGCGTGGTTGCGGGGGCGCCCACGTCCAATAAACCGCCACGCGGCGCCCAAGGCCGCAGGTTGTTAGGGCCCGCGGCGCTTCGCCCTTGCCCTTTCGCCTCTCGGCACGGCCAAGTCCATGTGCGCCTTGGGCCCGGGGGCTACTGTCGGCGTTCTGGGAACGGGGGTCCCCAGAATTGCCTGCCTGCGGCCTGCGGCGTGGCTCAAATGGGGGCCCAGCGCGGCCCATCTTCATCAACACAAGACTCAAGACCCTCACGAGGGGCCAAGCCTCGCGGGGTGGACGACACGGTGCTTCCTCAGGCGCGGCCTCCTCAGGCTGGCTCACGAGGAGGCGGAGGGATCAAGGCAGGGTACCTCGCGAGGTGCCCATGACGCAAGCCATGACGACCAAGGGTGCCAGGCGGGCGCCAGACCACGCAGTGTCCTCCCTTTCCTCTTTGGTGCAAAGGGGGCAAGCGCAGGCGAGAGGATCAAGCAAAGGCACCCATTTCGGTGCAACGAGACCAAGACCAGTCCAACAGTGGGAATGAGCTCATCGTGGAGCCCAGAACAGCGTCACCACAGGGCCTTTGGTAGGCGAGGACCAACTTTGGTCAGGATAAGTGTACCAGATGTTCCCCTTCAAATTGGCCAATTGTTGGCGCCCTTCCAGCTCAATATTTGGGAAGAGGTCCAAGGCCTTTGCCTATAAATACGACTGGCCACCCCCAGGGTAGAGGCATCTAGAAATCGGGGAAGTATTCAGAGCAATCGTAGAGCAAGTAGAGAAAGAGGGAGAAGGGCGGCTGAACTCCCCTAGCAGTTCAGCGTCCCCGCAAGAACACGCCCTCGCGAGGCTGCTCTCCTTTGTATTGTTCATCATCATCATCAGCCCAAGAGGCAATCCTCCCACCACACTGGAGTAGGGTATTACACCACATCGGTGGCCCGAACCAGGATAAACCCTGTGTCTTTTGTGCTGTTCTTTCTGTAGTTTAGATCCTTGCGAGACGGAGAGGTAGAGGGCATAATCTCCACGCGCACCCCAGAGTTCGAACCTTAAGGGTCTGCCGGAACCCGAAATCCGACAGGGCCACACATAAGCGCGACGCGTTGTTGGGCCAGGCCCAGAACGGTGCGCGGGCAGGTGGGGCGGATTTTTACTGTAGTAACTGTTCGTCCGCTGCGCTTCCCCACGACCCGCGTTTGCTGCATGACGTGGAGGGTCGTGCGTGACGTGGGGTTCATGCGTGGGGCGGTTCCCGCATGCATGCATCACATCGTAGTAAAGAGGCGGCTCACGCCTTGCCCATAAGAAAAAGAGGGAGGCATAGAGGCACGACTCGTTTACTTAGTGGACTCGGGTCGCGGTCTTCAAGGCGCCCGCGCCCCACGATCACGGGGTGGGAAACGGTCTCCTCACCCGTACCCTTGATCCTGCTGCTTGCCACGCGCCCCTCATGCAGGTGGCAGGTGGTGGAGGCGGGAAGCCGGGCCGTCGCTGGTTGGGGCAGCGGGTCGGTCTTGATTCTCTGCGCCTCCGATGGCTGGATTGGTCGAGTGGGGCGGCCGAGCCTCGACCCCGCCCCTTTATAAGGAGGGGGAGGGGGATTTCATCCACTTTCTCCGAGCATCCATCTTCTTCCACTCCCGCTCCTTCCTTCCATCCGTCATGGCGAGAGGGGCGCAGGCCCTTCAACGGTGGGGGCGAGTGTCGCCGCTCGACAGTGCGTTCCTCCTTCCCATGAGCTCGCGGTGGCGGATCCGGCTATGAGAGGAAGGGGGAGGGGGCAAGGCCGAGGTCGCCGCAGTGGTTGGGGGAGAGGGGGGCGAGGCGGCGTGATGGCCGTGCCTCCGCCAGCGATGCCGCCTGTGATGGAGGGCCACGTCGGGGACCTGCCTCGGGAGTTTTTCATCAGGCTGCGCCGGCCGCCGCAGTGTTGTCTCCACCTCCCCACCCCATTTGCTCTAGAGATGGAGCCCGATCTGCCCCAGACCCTCAGGCTACACATGAGGGGCTGCGGGAACGGCGGTACGTGGGTCGACGTCTAATTCGCCGCTCCTCACGTCATGTACCTCCATCGCGGATGGAAGACATTCGCTCGTATCCATAGCCTGATGGCGGGGCTCGTCCTCTTCTTCAAGTTAATGGAGGGCGGCCTGCTCTCCGTCAAGGTCTTCGGAGATCTTGGAACTCGCCTAAAGTGCTGCGTGGAGAGCTCCTCTGACGATGAAGATTCCTCCTCGAGCGGGAGTGATGAGGAGGACATCCACAACGACGACGAGGGAATCGAGCGGCGGGATGCCGACCCCGACTCTGACTGACCGTGCCGCTCCTCCCTCGGCCACACGCCCTGCCGAGGGCCATCCTCGCCAAGTTCTCCATCGGGGCGCTCCCCGTCGTCTCCTTGGGTGGTTGGCGTAGGAGGGTCGAAGAAGGCAAAGAAGGCGGGTGGCAGCCGTCAAGTCGGAGTACACGGGCACCGACGCCTTCGTCGTGTATTGCCGGCCCGCTGCCTCGTCTTCCAGCTCTTTTCCGGGCACCAAGATGTACTCTTGGTGCCTTCTGCTCCTCGTACCTTGCCTAGGCGCTCTTTTTGCCCTCCTGCTGCCTTGTTCCACCTTCTGAGGAGAGGGACAAGAAAGGGATTACGGGCACCTTATCTCTTTTTAGTTTGTAAGCCTGCGAGCACTTGTTAATTTTAAGACTTGTAATCCCCTTGCTCTTGTTTTTAATTCCATATGAACTGTACCTGTACGGGATGTTTTTAATGAAAAAGGGTGCTTGTCGGGTTCTTTGTGCGTGAGCGAGGCCCATGCCAAGGACGAATCCTTTTTATTCTTAAGATAAACATTGTTGCCCGACAACAGGCCTTGCCGTCTCCGCACTCCAGTCGACCATTCTCGCGCTCTTGGAGGAGGCATGGGTGAAGTAGAGTTAGGCCCCTCGTTCATTTCCTCGCCATCACGACTACGACCAAGTTCCGACCCAGGAGATAGCTCTTGGGTACAGGAAAAGGGGAGCACGGTGGTTTAAGAATATAAATGATGTTTCACATGTCCCAGTTCTATACGGAAACGCATGACAGGGGGATGAAAGACTTATCTGAATCTGCAGCCCCCGGCAACCTTGGCTTGCCGTGGTTGGATCCTTGTGTTTTCAAGCCCCGGCAGTCTTGGCTTGCTAGGGCCGGAACGCCGGTCCGTTCTCTTTCTCCCAAGCGGCTCGGCAGAAGTGCCCACGTGCCCTACGAACCAAAGAGAACATAAAGACGCACACTCGACCTCTAGGCTAGGGGTTAGTCGCCGCTAAGCACTATCAACCCTAACCGAGGGAGAGACTCAACCTAGCATGCATGCTAAAACTTAGGGCGCCAGCGCTTCATTTATTTATGCTCAGGGTTTGCGCTTGGCTTTGTACAGAGGGTTACATGCCTTGCCGGCAAGGCTTGTACAAAAGGTGGTTTGCCGGGAGGCCCGACAACCGCGCCTTACGGGTAAAACTTGCGAAGATGTTCGATGTTCCAGGAAATGCTCACTGGGACAGCATCTTCGGTCTCCAGGCGGACTGCACCGGGCCTGGTGACTCGTATTACCCGATAAGGGCCTTCCCACTTTGGCGTCAACTTGTTGGAATTCTTGGCGGACAGAATGCGCCGAAGAACAAGGTCGCCTTCCTCAAAGCTTCGGACATGAACCTTGCGGCTATGGTAGCGGCGCAAGGCTTGCCGCTAGCGTGCTGCTCTCGCAGCCGCCCAAAGACGATCTTCCACAAGGAGTGTTGCATCATCTTGCTGCAATTGCTCTTGCTCAAGCTCGTCATAAGCGAGCACTCGAGGTGACCCGTATGTGAGTTCCGTGGGGAGAACTGCTTCTGCCCCATATACTAGGTATCGGTGTCAAAACCGGCGGATCTCGGGTAGGGGGTCCCAAACTGTGCATCTAGGCGGATGGTAACAGGAGACAAGGGACACAATGTTTTTACCCAGGTTCGGGCCCTCTCGATGGAGGCAAAACCCTACTCCTGCTTGATTAATATTGATGATATGGGTACTACAAGAGTAGATCTACCACGAGATCAGAGAGGCTAAACCCTAGAAGCTAGCCTATGGTATGATTGTTGTTGTCCTACGGACTAAACCCTCCGGTTTATATAGACACCGGAGGGGGCTAGGATTACACAGAGTCAGTTACAATGGGAGGAGATCTACATATCCATATTGCCAAGCTTGCCTTCCACGCCAAGGAAAGTCCTATCCGGACACGGGACGAAGTCTTCAATCTTGTATCTTCATAGTCCAACAGTCCGGACAAAGGTTATAGTCCGGCTATCCGGACACCCCCTAAGCCAGGACTCCCTCAGTAGCCCCTGAACCAGGCTTCAATGACGACGAGTCCGGCGCGCAGATTGTCTTCGGCATTGCAAGGCGTGTTCCTCCCCCGAATACTTCATTGAAGATTTTGAATACAAGGATAGTGTCCGGCTCTACAAAACAAGTTCCACATACCACCGTAGAGAGTAATATTTTTACAAATCTAATCTGCTAACGTATTCCGTAGCGTGACATCACACCACAGCCAAGCCTTTATTCGAAACGTTTTTCCTGTCCCACCTCAGTGCGTTTTGCGAGGCGGTTTCCTTGGCACGTCTTGTCGAAGCAGAGATCGTGTCCCCTTATTCTGGGATTCTCATCAATACGGGCGTGGGTAACCCAACCGTGCCATTGATTACGACGCTTGGGGGATAAGCGAGTTTTACCAGGCTGGTGGGGACGCATAGTTTCATCCGCCCATATAAGGGGATAAGGATCCACCTTTTCATCCACACCTTCTTCCTCCTTTGCTCATCCATTTTCGCACACTCGAGCTCCAGCGCCCAAGTCCGCATTCCCCACCTCAACCTTCTCCAACCATGTCCGGAGCGGGAGGCAGGTGGATGGTCTCCTCCGTCACGGAGGGACACATCTAAAAGCTAAGGAGAGCCAGATACCTGCCCGACGACATCGCGCATCAGCTCCCGTATGAGGGGCAACTCATCCCCACCCCCAGGCCCCATGAGAGGGTTGTGTTCCTCACACATTTCCTCCAAGGACTGGGCTTCCCACTCCACCCATTCGTTCGGGGGCTCATGTTCTACTACGGCCTGGATTTCCACGATCTGGCCCTGAACTTCATCCTCAACATCTCGGCGTTTATCGTCGTGCGCGAGGCCTTCCTCCTCATCAAGCCCCACTTCGGCTTATGGCTGAAAACCTTCAATGTCAAGCCGAAGGTAGTGGGCGGCCGCCAGGCGGAGTGCGGAGGCGCCATGGTGGGTAAGATGCCCAATGTTATATGGCTCGAGGGATCCTTCGTGGAGACCATAAAGGGGTGGCAATCGGGGTGGTTCTATATCACCGAGCCGCGTGACCCTAAATGGGAAGCGGCCCCCCGAGTTCAGATCTGGCATCCCCACGCGGCTCACCTCCTGGCAAGAGAAGGGCCTGTCTTGTGGTAGTACGGGACAGCTGACCGGTCTCCAAACCTGCGTCCAAAACCTGGTGGACAAGAAGGTCAAACTTGTCAACATAGTCCATGTCATGCTCATCCGCCGGATCCTCCCGTGTCAACAACAGCTTTTTAACTTGTGGGAGTTCGACTCGGCCCAGCACCAAACTCTGACCAGGCTCTTCTATACAACACACGAGGATGCCTGGAAGGTGCTATTCAAGGGTGCCGAGGTTCCCCTCCCACTACCGAGGATCGCGGATTCTGCGCGAAGCACCAAGCCAACATAGTAAGTTGTTTTACCTTTTACAGGATACTCGTTTTTCATAGTTTGACTCTATGTGGGATCTATGCTCCCGTACCCTTGACAGGACTAGCAGGAGAAGGCCGGACAGATCGAATGTCCGGCTCCTTTGCCCGAAGGCCCAACAGACGCCCGCTTGACGAAACTGCTGGTTCCGACACCTTACGTGGTGCCGGAGAAGAAGGCCAAGAAGAAGGCCACGGGAACCCGGAAGAGTTCCCGGCGCCCGATGGAGTCGGACTCATCGTCCGATGACTCCGAGGTGCACTCCTCCCATGAAGACGAGGAGGAGGAAATAGAGGTTTCTTCCCCAGCAGGGGGAGAAAAGAAAAGGAAGGCCGCCCCAACCGAGGAGGCCGGAGGGTCCAAGAAGGGGAGGACCATTCCTCCGGACTACTCCACCAATGCCACCGACAGCGAGGAGGAGTGGCCGCCCAGGGCCAAGCCCCTGGCGAAGTCGTACGTATTCGGACACCAGAGTGACTCATAGTGTTCCTTTATTGCACAGCTTTTCCTGACGTCGAATATAATCATGCAGTCCGCCCCGAGCCCGGATCGACGTGTCGTCGAGCGGCTCCTTGAATTTGTCGGATGTGAATAGCCTTTCACTTCCGGCCGCCTCCTCCCCTTGCCCTGCAGATAATGCCGAGGGATTGTCCCAAGAGGTTCCAAATCGAGGGGAGGCAGTCCTGGGGGCACCTCAAGGCGACGTCCCGGACTCCAGGCGCAAGGGGGCAAGACCCCAGGGGCTCCAAGTCCGGCCCTAGGCCGAACACCGCACCAGAACCTTCATCGGTCCCGGAGTCCGGCAGGCGGCCCCCCGCTAAGAAGGGCAAGCCTACCACGCCGGTGACCTCCGTCCAACCGAAGGCACCGGATAACTTGCTGGAGGTGCTTAACGGCGCCTCCATCGATGAGGAGCACTGCACTATCATGAGTGCGGTGATCCAGAAAGTTCTGTCCGCCAAGAGCGGGCTGACTGAAGCCTGTGCCAGCCTATTGACAGGCTTTGAGGTACGTAGAAAATATATGAAAATATTACCCCCTAGACAGTAGCCCCTGATGCTCTGTTTGGCATTCACAAAGGAAAGCCGAATAGAGGATCTAATGATATTCGCAGGAGTATAACATAATTATGTCGATATGCGTATGTAGGCTTCGCTGTTGGCCTCTGCTGCACTGACTACGGAGGTTGACGCGCTGAAGCAGAACCTCGAGCGGTCCGAGAAAGAGCTCGGTGTTGCCAAGAAGAAGCTCGAGGAAAAATAAGGTAAGTAATACCTTGTGGAGTATATGTTAAAAAGGCGTAGTTGCAAAATATGATAGGATCGTTATTGGTATCCTAGGGGCCACGACTGAGGTGGCGACCCTGAAGCAAGCACTTTACGAGGCTGAAGAGAAGGCGGCCACGGAGCATGCCGAGCGGGAGAAACATGAGGCGCGAGTTGGCGAGGTACAGCAAGAGCTCCAGGCTCTCGTGAAAATACACGAGAGTTTGGAGCTTGACTCAAAGAAGCGAGAGTCCGAGCTCGCAGCAGCCCTTGAAAGCGCCAAGTCTGCCAAGGCCGAAGCCCCGCAAGCCCTGCAAGAAGTTGAGGCGATGAAGAAGATAGCGGCGGGTAAGGCATTCTTTATGCAAAGCAAGCACGTGAAAGTGAATTACTTGTTACTTACCCGAGTCCGGAGCTCTCCAGGAGCATTCGCAGATTTGCCCTGTAGCATGCCAGATGCCGCCGCCTTCTATCGGGCCGAAGAGGGAAGCTCGATGGAGAATGTGTTCTGGTCTCAGTATGCTGAGGCCGGATACCCTGTGCCCTTGAGCGACCAGCTGAAGCAGCTGGTCGAGCTCCATAAGGTGGCCGAGCAGGCCATGAAGGGTCTCATAGTCCGGCTGTGGCCTGAGGAGGCCGTGCCTGGGAGCTACTTCGGGCTGGTGAGGTGGCTGGTGGATGCCTGTCCACGGCTTGAAGTCATCAAGCGCTCCGTCTACATCGAAGGTGCCCGTAGGGCGCTTGCCTGTGCTAAAGTGCACTGGGGCAAGATGGATGCTGAGAAGCTTGTGAAGGACGGGCCACCGTAGGGCAAGGAGCATCGCCACCCCGAGATGTATTACGAGGGCGTCCTGAAGGGTGCCCGCCTTATGGCGGATGAATGTTCCAAGGATGTAATATTTGAGCAAACTTGTTTGTTTTATCCTGTGCGCTGAAAACTTGTTCATATGCGCTATGTAATGCTTGTTTTAACTTAAAATATTACCTTCTATTAGGCCGTTTATTAAACCTGAGAGATGGCGAGTTGTCAGCTTCTGCCCCCATGCCACGAGTGCTGGGGTGTTCGGGATAAAACCTTATCACTCTTTTTCCCATTCTTGGTTCCTTCGAGGGAGGTGCTCAGCATGACGAACAGGGCAATCAGACTATAGTGCGCTATCAGTCTCACTTAGCCAGAGAATTCTATAATTTTAAATTTCGGCGAAGCCCCTAGTGTTCGGAAGACCGAGTTCGGGGCGCTATACACGCCTTAGGCCGGACAAAGCCGACTCCTCGCTCTAAGCGGCATAAGTCTTTAAGGACTCGAAACCTCTCGAACAGCGACCAGCTCTCGCCCTATCATGACAGTCAGTTTTAGCTTTCTCTACTGAGGTGCTTAGCCCAGCTGAACCGGGGCACAACCGCAGTAGTTCTCCCAGCGCTACCTTAGCCGATATAACGGAACATAAGGTACCAAAACATGGGAGCCGGGCAAACCCAACTATTGATTAAAGACATGATTCGGAGCTGATGCATATAATGCTAGAAGTTCGGGGTGCTGCACTTGTGAAAGTGTTCGGACTTCTCACGCTATATTATGGGGTGCTTAAGCCCCTGGCGTATTAGCCGTACCAAAGTGTACGGGTGCTGAATGTCACGAATGAACATATATACATGAAAGATAAAGGAATAGAGAATGCAATAATAGACTGGAGCTATGCATTTTTATTTCGAAAAGGTGCATTCAAGCAGAACGATACAAATGGTGCGATAGGCAAAAGATGGGACTATTTGACATGTCCCCTCCAGGGGCGAGCTGCGGAAAGGTATTTAAAGTAGGTATTTTGCTCGTTATAGAAGCCACCTGGGAATTACATAATGCGACGTAGCTTTCTGCCTCCCTGGGTGTTGTATCGTGTGTTCGGCAATTGTACTGCCAAGCAAGTCTTCCAGAGAGTAAGGTCCTGAAAGTAAGAAAAATGATAGAATCGGCAGCCCCTAGTGCAGTTGAGCTGTGTATTGGGGCGTGCCGTGGTCATGCCCCTCCCCCTGTGCCCATGGTATTGTCAGAGCGTAGTTATGTACGCGTAGCACGGATTTCGCCGTTTTGCTAGGGCTGGGGTTGGGGCCGCATTGCTATGCTTGCTCGGCATGTGCCACGCGGTCTTGTTGTAAGTTACTCCGAGCGCACTTGACGGTGTCCGGACGTTTAATTGCCGGACTGGAGAATTGCCTTGAGAGGCTGCTTTGTACTTCTGCTGCAAGGGCCGCCGTATGTTCCTCTGTTCGGAGAGAGCGTTCGGTGTTTCCATTGACTCTAATGACTCCTCAAGGTCCTGGCATCTTGAGCTTGAGGTATGCATAGTGCGGCACCGCATTGAACTTTGCAAATGCGGTTCGCCCGAGCAGTGCGTGATAGCCACTGCGGAATGGGACTATATCGAAGATTAACTCCTCGCTTCAGAAATTATCCGGGGATCCGAAGACCACTTCAAGTGTGACTGAGCCCGTGCAATGGGCCTCTACACCTGGTATGACACCCTTAAAGGTCGTCTTTGTGAGTTTGATCCTTGAGGGATGTATGCCCATTTTGCGCACTGTGTCCTGATAAAGCAGGTTCAGGCTGCTGCCGCCGTCCATAAGGACTCGAGTGAGGTGAAATCCGTCAATGATTGGGTCTAGAACCAATGCGGCAAATCCGCCATGGCGGATGCTAGTGGGGTGGTCCCTTCGATCAAAAGTGATCGGGCAGGAGGACCACGGGTTGAACTTTGGGGCGACTGGCTCCAACGCGTATATGTCCCTTAGCGCACGCTTCCGTTCCCTCTTGGGGATGTGGGTTGCGTATGTCATGTTCACCGTCCGCACTTGTGGGGGGAAGCCCTTCTGTCCACTATTATTCGGCGGCCGGGGCTCCTCCTCGTCGTTGCTATGTAGCCCCTTGTCTCTGTTTTCGGCATTTAACTTGCCGGCCTTCTTGAACACCCAACAATCCCTGTTGGTGTGATTGGCTGGTTTTTTGGGGGTGCCATGTATCTGGCACGAGCGATCGAGTATATGGTCCAAACTGGACAGGCCCGGAGTGTTTCTTTTGAATGGCTTTTTCCGCTGACCGGGTTTGGAGCCTCTGAATCCGGCATTAACTGCCGTATCTTCAGCATTGTCGCTGTTAATGCGGCGCTTGTGCTTGTTGCGACGCGACCTGCCATTACTGTCCTTGGTATCCGAATTACCAGGGCTCTTGGTCATGTTATTGCTACGAGCCAGCCAACTGTCTTCTCCCGCGCAAAAGCGGGTCATGAGTGTCGTGAGGGCTGCCATAGATTTTTGGCTTTTCCTGTCCAAGGTGCTGGGCAAGCCACTCGTCACTGATGTTATGCTTGAAGGCTGCTAGGGCATGTGCGTCCGGACAGTCGACGATTTGACTTTTCTTGGTTAGGAACCGTGTCCAGAATTGTCTGGCAGATTCTTCTGGCTGCTGAATTATGAGGCTCGGGTCATCAGCGTCTGGTGGTCGCACAGAGGTGCCCTGGAAATTTTCGAGGAATGCGGCTTCCAGGTCCTCTCAACAACCAATTGATTCTGCAGGCAAGCTGTTAAGCCAATGCCGAGCTGGTCCTTTAAGTTTGAGTGGGAGGTATTTGATGGCGTGTAGATCATCGCCACGGGCCATGTGGATATGAAGGAGATAGTCCTCGATCCATACCGCAGGATCTATTGTGCCATCGTATGATTCAATGTTTACGGGTTTGAAACCCTCTGGGATTTGATGATCCATTACTTCATCTGTGAAGCATTATGGGTGTGCGGCACCTCTGTACTGGGCTATATCACCACGTAGCTCAAATGAGCTTTGTCTGGTATGTTCGGCCCGGCCGGATTTACTGTATCCGGCGTGACGGTTATCGTCTCGTGTCGTGGGGCGCCCGCGCGATTCGTAGATCGATCTTGTTTGCCTTGCCTTGTCCTCCAACATATATCGCAGGTCTAGCGCATTTCCTCGTGCCTTGGTATATTTTGAGCGAGGGGTGCGGCTTGAGTGGAGGGCCGAGAGGCCTCCCTGTCGTGGCCGCGAGGTGGCCGGTCAGCCGCATCATGCGCTGGTGATGTAGGTTTAGGTGCTTCCTCCTCTAATAGGGGTAGCAACCTGCGCTTTGGATAGCTCTTGGAGGGGCGTTCGAGTTTGTATTCCTCGGCCGCAAGGACTTCAGTCCATCTGTCGGCTAGCAAGTCTTGATCAGCTCTAAGCTGTTGCTGTTTTTTCTTAAGGCTACTCACTGTGGCCATAAGCCTGTGCTTAAAGCGCTCTTGTTCGACGGGATCCTCAGGCACGACAAATTCGTCGTCGCCGAGGCTTGCCTCGTCTTCGGAGGGAGGCATGTAATTATCATCCTCTTCCTCTTTGTCTGCCGCTCTCTCAGGGGGGCTGGCTTCTCCATCCTCCAGCGCTGAATCTTGCTGGAGGGAGTTGTCTTCGGCACTGTCTGGGGTGTTATTATCTTCCGTGCCTGTATCACCATTTTTGCTTTGGCGGGACTTAGAGCGGCGCCGCTGACACCGACTGTCGGTGTCAAAACCGGCGGATCTCGGGTAGGGGGTCCCAAACTATGCGTCTAGGCCGAATGGTAACAGGAGACAAGGGACACGAAGCTTACCCAGGTTCGGGCCCTCTCGATGGAGGTAAAACCCTACTCCTGCTTGATTAATATTGATGATATGGGTAGTACAAGAGTAGATCTACCACGAGATCAAGGAGGCTAAACCCTAGAAGCTAGCCTATGGTATGATTGTTGTATGATGTATATCTTCTATCGACTAGCCTGGCCTCGGTTTATATAATGCACCAGAGGCCTAGGATAACAAGAGTCCTAGCCGAATACGCCGGTGGGGAGGAGTCTTTGTCTTGATCGCCAAGTCTTGTGGAATCTTCCTTGTATGCGGCAGATGTACAAACTGGCCCATGAGTACACGGCCATGGGGGTCCTCGGCTGATGAGGACATCAATACCATTGTTACACCCACAGCCCCTACTGTTACATATGATGGACCAATTACTAGAGCTCGCGCACGCCAATTAAATTACCAGGTACTTTCGTTTCTTGGTAATGATTCTAATGTTCATGAGAATATGATGCTGCCTAAATTGGATACATTTGTTTTGCTTACAAATGAAGGGCCTAGCTTGGAGAAGGATGAACATTGGAGCAAGAACAAGCATGGAGTTGATGGCATACGCAAGGGGAACAAGAACGGAGTTACAAGTGATGATTTCAGGACTCTGGAGCCACCATAAGGAGTGAATGAAGCCTTGGACGAAATATACAAGATGCCACTTCATAAATTTCATCCAGAGGCTATTCTAGGTGCTGCGTCACCTCATTATTGGGCCAGGCCCATGTAATTTCGAAATACTTAAGTATAGGCTGTTTTTAGAGTCTGTATGTGTGGGGAAACAAGAGTTAGGGTTGGTTTCGGACCCCTTCCTCAAGGGCCACGAAATTCCCCCCTCTTCCTCCATATATACAGCCCTTAGGGCGTCGTTTAGACTTTGGGTTTTGTTTAGATCAAAAGTTCACCATAGCTGCAACTTCGCGTACTTCGTTTGTGTTCAACGACCAGACCAAGGCGTCACAGAACCCCACCTTCATCAATAAAGCTTTCCTCTTATATTCGCAATATCCAGATTGCAATCTTAGTTTCTTGCTTGTTCTTCGTTTGCTCGCAGGAAACAGGCCCTCGTGGTCAGGTTGATCGTGCTCCGGCGTGGTCAATAACCCTCGGAAGTTGGTTTAGCGATTGCTAAGGCGCGACGTCTCGCACGTTCGTAGTCGGATCATCAAGGTCGACTCCCACAGAAACGATAGCCACCATCTCATCGAAACATCGGGACACCTTTGCCTCTATCAAGTGGTATCAGATTTCCAGGTTGCTCGGTGAGATTTTATAGTTTTTCGTAGTTTAGATCGAGTCTGTTCTTCATACCTATAGTCCACGAAAAAGCCAAAAAAAATTAGGGTTAGTTCATCCCATCCGAACCAATCTGAGCCTTTGCATAATCTTTTCTGTATTTGCTTTGTTGAATTTGCGGTTGCATCGTCGTGTCAAGTTGCTGGTCTTAGCGTCTAGTCCTTTAGAGTTTCAAGTTCTGTTCACAAGTTGTCACGTCATCGCTGCTATATATCACCATCGCATCATCATCATCGCTGCTGCCATATACCACCACCGCACCAACTTCATCACCGCTGCCATATACCACCACCACATATTCACCGCCAATCCCAAGTCCATATACGCCACCACATACCCGCCGCCATCACGCCAATCCGAGTCCACCGGCAACATATATCTGCCGCCAGTCCGAGTTCCACCAGATTCATCTCCGCCACCAGTCCGAGTTCCACCAGATTCATCTCCGCCACCAGTCCTATTCCAAGTCCAGTATTTTGTTACTCTGTTTTGGATTTCCAGATCACGCCATACTCCGAGTCATGACAAAGAAGGACTCCCCAACTTTTGTGCTACCCGCAGAAGAAAAATAGTTCCAAACTCAAAAAAAGATTGTAGACTTTTTCGAATTTTTTTTGTTGCGGAGCAAAAAAAAAGAGGAAAAAAAGTGCAAAAAAAAGTGAAAAAAAGAAAAAAAAATTCAGAGTGTGCTCCTCCCTTGTTTACGTGCAGCGCTGTGATTTTGTTAGTGTTCTAGGCTCGCGTCTCTAGTACGGTCTAGCCTAGGACCAGCACAGTATCGTCGTTGAGCGTTTATTCAACTTTGCATCTCTGAATTGATTATTGCTGACCCTTTTTGCTACCATACTATAAGCCTTCCCAGCTCCACATACATCTACGTCGTGCGTTTGACTCTCCCTGGTAATCGCTCTATCCAAGCTTTTGAGAGTTTTGACTACAACGGTTGCCGATCACCGCCTGCTGCTGGGTAAGAACTGGTAAGAATTTGAGTTTTGCTTGACGGATTTGTGACTCCCACCACCACCTCTTATTAGTAGTCTGTAGGATCATATTCTTGTGTGTTTCTATTGCTGCTAACCATGGCAGGATCACAAGCCGACGAGACTGACTGGGAGAACATGACAAACAAAGCGTTACATGATAAGTTTCAACAAATGATGAGTGGACAGGTGGAAGATGTGCTCAATAGATTTGAAGAGGCCATGGAGAAGATAGATGGCATTGAGAAGGCGTTCGAAACAAAGCTCGATAACAAGTTCAATGAGTTGCTCGCGCGTCTACCACCACCACCACCGGCTGCACCTAACGCACCTCTACAACAACAACAACGACTACCTCCACATCGCGAAACAGCCCTCCGCCGAGCGACCCGTGTCCCTCTTCAGCCTGGCCAAGCTGCTGGTGCTGCTGTTGATACTTCTGTGGCTCCTGCTGCTGATGTGGGGGAGGATGATTATGTGGGAGATTACGAGGATGAGGTTGATCAACATCAGAACTACGTGCAACCACCAGCACCACAACCACCAGGTCATCCACATGCAAATAATTGCAATGTTAGGGCTCCCCCTCAGGTACGAGATCATGACCATCTCCCTAAACTGAAATTGAATATTCCACCATTTGAGGGTAGATATGTTCCTGATATATATCTTACTTGGGAGTTAGAAACTGAACAACGATTTACATGTTTACAATATCCTGAGGAGAGACGTGTTCCTGCTGCTGTTTGTGCTTTCACTAGCTTTGCATGTGTTTGGTGGTCTGAATATTGTAGATTATATCCTATGCCAGCTACTTGGGCTGCTTTGAAAACTGCTATGCGTACTCGTTGGGTTCCACCATATTATCAACGTGAATTACTTCAAAAATTGCAGCGCTTAAGATAAGGAAAAAATTCGGTAGAAGAATATTATCAGGAATTACAAACTGGCTTGATTAGATGTGTTATCGTTGAGGAGAATGAAGCTATGCTTGCACGTTTTCTGGGTGGATTAAATAGAGAGATTCAGACCATTCTAGACTATAAGGATTATAATAATATCACTCGTTTATTCCATCTTGCTTGTAAAGCTGAACGTGAAGTGCAGGATCGACAGGCATTGGCGCGAACTAACTTTTCTGCAGGTCGACCTTCATCGTGGACACCACGTGCATCATCTACTTCCACACGTTCTGCTACACCGGCACCGCCGTCAGCTGCCACCTCCAACCGTGATACAAGAAAGCAAGCACAACCACCACTATCTGCCAAGAGCACACCTGCCGGGCCTGCATAGAGCTCTGCTTCTTCCATGGCGTCTACAGGGCACACAAGTGATATTATTTGTCGTCGTTGTAAGGGAAGAGGACATTTTGCGCGCGAATGCACATCTCAGCGTGTGATGATTGCTACTGAGGATGGTGGGTATGAGTCCGCTAGTGACTATGATGAGGAGACTTTGGCTCTTCTTACACATGAAGAACACGGTGGAGATGATTCTGATCATGAGATGCAATACATGGCTGCTGAAGATGCTGACAGGTATGAATGTTTAGTTGCTCAACGTGTTTTGAGTGTGCAGGTCACACAAGCTGAGCAAAATCAGAGGCATAATTTGTTCCATACAAAGGGAGTTGTGAAGGAACATTCTGTTCGCGTCATCATAGATGGAGGGAGCTGCAACAACTTGGCTAGTATGGAGATGGTGGAGAAGCTATCCCTCACCACAAGACCACATCCACATCCTTACTACATCCAATGGTTCAACAACAGCGGTAAGGTTAAGGTAACACGTACTGTTCGTGTGCATTTTAGTATCTCTACATATGCTGATTATGTTGATTGTGATGTGGTACCTATGCAAGCATGTTCCTTATTACTTGGTAGACCATGGCAATTTGATAAAAATTCTGTACACCATGGTAGAAACAATCAGTATACTCTTGTTCATAAGGAAAAAAATATTACTTTGCTTCCTATGACTCCTGATTCCATTTTGAAAGATGATATTAATCGAGCTAATAAAGCAAAACAGGAGCAAAATAAGAGTGAAAATCAGATTGTGGCAAAAGACTTTGAGCAACAAATGAAGCCTAATAATAAACCATCTAGTGTTGCTTCTGAAATTAAATTGAAAAGTGCATGTTTATTTGCCACCAAATCTGATATTGATGATCTAGATGTTAGCAAATCTGTTTGCTATGCTTTTGTGTGCAAAGAGGCATTATTTTCATTCGAGGACGTGCCTTCCTCTTTGCCTCCTGCTGTTACTAACATTTTGAAGGATTTCGCTGATGTCTTTCCACAAGACATGCCACCGGGATTACCACCTATTCGAGGGATTGAGCATCAAATAGACTTAATTCCCGGTGCATCATTACCCAACCGCGCACCATACCGTACCAATCCAGAGGAGACGAAGGAGATTATGCGTCAAGTACAAGAGCTACTCGACAAAGGTTATATACGCGAATCCCTTAGTCCTTGTGCTGTTCCTATTATTCCAGTGCCAAAAAAGGATGGTACCTCGCGTATGTGTGTTGATTGTAGAGGCATTAATAATATTACCATTCGTTATCGTCATCCTATTCCTAGGGTAGATGATATGCTTGATGAATTGAGTGGCTCTACAATATTCTCCAAAGTTGATTTGCGTAGTGGATACCATCAAATTCGTATGAAATTGGGAGATGAATGGAAAACAGCATTTAAAACTAAGTTTGGTTTATATGAGTGGTTAGTCATGCCTTTTGGGTTAACTAATGCACCTAGTACTTTCATGAGACTAATGAACGAAGTTTTACGTGCTTTCATTGGACGATTTGTGGTAGTCTATTTTGATGATATACTGATTTATAGCAAATCTTTGGAAGAACATTTGGAACATTTACATGCTGTTTTTAATGCTCTACGTGATGCACGTTTATTTGGTAACCTTGGGAAGTGCACCTTTTGCACCGACCGAGTGTCTTTTCTCGGCTATGTTGTTACTCCACAGGGAATTGAAGTTGATAAAGCCAAGATTGAAGCTATTGAGAGTTGGCCGCAGCCCAAAACGGTCACACAAGTGAGGAGTTTTCTTGCACTCGCTGGATTCTATAGGCGTTTTGTGAGAGATTTTAGCACCATTGCTGCACCTCTCAGTGAGCTTACAAAGAAGGATGTGCCTTTTGTTTGGGGTACCGCACAGGAAGAAGCCTTCACGGTATTGAAAGATAAGTTGACACATGCTCCTTTACTCCAACTTCCTGATTTTAATAAGACTTTTGAGCTTGAATGTGATGCTAGTGGAATTGGATTAGGAGGTGTGTTATTACAAGATGGCAAACCTGTTGCATATTTTTTCTGAAAAACTGAGTGGGCCTAGTCTGAACTATTCTACTTATGATAAGGAATTATATGCTCTTGTTCGGACTTTAGAGACATGGCAACATTATTTATGGCCCAAAGAATTTGTTATACATTCTGATCATGAATCTTTGAAACATATTAAAAGTCAAGCTAAACTGAATCGTAGACATGCTAAATGGGTTGAATTCATTGAGACTTTCCCTTATGTCATTAAACACAAGAAGGGTAAAGAAAATGTTATTGCTGATGCTTTGTCTCATCGCTATACTATGCTTTCACAACTTGACTTCAAAATATTTGGTTTGGAGACCATCAAAGATCAATATGTGCATGATGCTGATTTTAAAGAAGTAATGCAGAATTGTAAAGAAGGAAGAACATGGAACAAGTTCGTTGTTAATGATGGTTTTGTGTTCCGCGCTAACAAGCTATGCATTCCTGCTAGCTCTGTTCGTCTTTTGTTGTTGCAGGAGGCTCATGGAGGAGGATTAATGGGACACTTTGGCGTGAAGAAGACGGAGGACGTACTTGCTACACATTTCTTTTGGCCAAAGATGAGACGGGATGTTGAGCGTTTTGTTGCTCGCTGCACTACATGTCAAAAAGCTAAGTCACGACTCAATCCTCATGGTTTATATATGCCTTTGCCTATGCCTAGTGTTCCTTGGGAGGATATATCTATGGACTTTGTTTTAGGTTTACCTCGAACAAAGAAGGGGAGGGATAGCATATTTGTTGTCGTGGATAGATTCTCAAAAATGGCACACTTTATACCATGTCATAAAAGCGATGATGCTGTTAATGTTGCTGATTTGTTCTTTCGTGAAATTATTCGCTTGCATGGTGTGCCAAATACTATTGTTTCAGATCGTGATACTAAATTTCTTAGCCACTTTTGGAGATGTTTATGGGCTAAGTTGGGGACTAAACTGCTTTTTAGTACTACTTGTCACCCCCAAACTGATGGACAAACTGAAGTAGTCAATAGAACATTATCTACTATGCTTAGGGCTGTTTTGAAGAATAATAAGAAAATGTGGGAAGAATGCTTGCCTCATATTGAATTTGCTTATAATCGTTCATTGCATTCTACTACTAAGATGTGCCCTTTTGAAATTGTGTATGGTTTCCTACCTCGTGCACCTATTGATTTGTTGCCTCTTCCATCTTCGGAGAAGGTTAATTTTGATGCTAAACGATGTGCTGATTTGATCTTAAAGATGCATGAGTTAACTAAGGAAAATATTGAGCGCATGAATGCTAAATATAAACTTGTTGGAGATAAGGGTAGAAAACGTGTTGTCTTTGCACCTGGAGATCTTGTTTGGTTACATTTGCGTAAGGATAGGTTTCCTAATTTGCGCAAGTCAAAGCTAATGCAACGTGCTGATGGTCCTTTTAAGGTGTTAGAAAAAATAAATGATAATGCATATAAACTTGAGTTGCCTGCAGATTTTGGGGTTAGTCCCAGTTTTAACATTGCAGATTTGAAGCCTTATTTGGGTGAGGAAGATGAGCTTCCGTCGAGGACGACTTCATTTCAAGAAGGGGAGGATGATGAGGACATCAATACCATTGTTACACCCACAGCCCCTACTGTTACATATGATGGACCAATTACTAGAGCTCGCGCACGCCAATTAAATTACCAGGTACTTTCGTTTCTTGGTAATGATTCTAATGTTCATGAGAATATGATGCTGCCTAAATTGGATACATTTGTTTTGCTTACAAATAAGGGCCTAGCTTGGAGAAGGATGAACATTGGAGCAAGAACAAGCATGGAGTTGATGGCATGCGCAAGGGGAACAAGAACGGAGTTACAAGTGATGATTTCAGGACTCTGGAGCCACCATAAGGAGTGAATGAAGCCTTGGACGAAATATACAAGATGCCACTTCATAAATTTCGTCCAGAGGCTATTCTAGGTGCTGCGTCACCTCATTATTGGGCCAGGCCCATGTAATTTTGAAATACTTAAGTATAGGCTGTTTTTAGAGTCCGTATGTGTGGGGAAACAAGAGTTAGGGTTGGTTTCGGACCCCTTCCTCAAGGGCCACGAAATCCCCCCCCCCCCTCTTCCTCCATATATACAGCCCTTAGGGCGTCGTTTAGACTTTGGGTTTTGTTTAGATCAAAAGTTCGCCATAGCTGCAACTTCGCGTACTTCGTTTGTGTTCAACGACTAGACCAAGGCGTCACAGAACCCCACCTTCATTAATAAAGCTTTCCTCTTATATTCGCAATATCCAGATTGCAATCTTAGTTTCTTGCTTGTTCATCGTTTGCTCGCAGGAAACAGGCCCTCGTGGTCAGGTTGATCGTGCTCCGACGTGGTCAATAACCCTCGGAAGTTGGTTTAGCGATTGCTAAGGCGCGACGTCTCGCACGTTCGTAGTCGGATCGTCAAGGTCGACTCCCACAGAAACGATAGCCACCATCTCATCGAAACATCGGGACACCTTTGCCTCTATAATCGGCCCAATCTAATAGATTGGGAGACGACATGGTGAGTACCCCCTAGTCCAGGACACCGTCAGTAGCCCCCTGAACCGGTCTTCAAGTTAGGGACACTCCTCGATTCTTCCGAACTATTCTTCATCTTCGGTCGTCGGTCTTGAAAACTAGTTCAACAAATCTTCTTTAACTTCGATCTTGAGGATCGCCGAAATGCATTCGACGAGTTTACACGTCGGGTATCCGAGGAGCCCCTTTAAGTTTCTGGCCTTTATCAAGGCCTTGTTTATTTTTATGCCATACCTCGGGTTTGAAGTTGTTCCCGGGAGGTAGTGTCCTCTTGCGTCCGAGCTCCAACGCCGGACTGCATTCGAGGTATCCTTTGCAGCCGAGCACCAACACCAGACCGCTTCCCAGCTCTAATGCCGGAATGTATCTGAGCTCCAACGCCGGACTATGTATCCGAGCTCCAACGCCGAACTGTATCCGAGGTGTCGTAAATCACCTTGGTTCAAAGAAGTTTGAAGGACTTTAGCCGAGCTTAATGCCGGAAATGCCCTCTATGGAGCCAGCCACTAGCGCCCAAGCTTTATGCCGGACTGCTTCCGAGGTGGTGCACCACCCCGAATGTGGGCCGATTTTTGTCATTATTTTTGACTGGTGCAATTTATTCTCTGCCGAGACATATAGCCAATAGCCCTCAAGGTGGGTATCGGTCTAAAACCCGAGATGCACATGAAGGATGACATAAGACCGCTGATCCCAGTAGCCGCTGAGACTCAGGTCAATTTGCAAAATCGGCCTGAGGATCAAGTCCTGGCTCGGCAGAATACTTCGGGACACTAAAAGCGGCGTGCTCAGTCCTCGAGACTCAGGTTGGGTGCGGCCGACCAACCTGAGGATCAAAATCTCCTCGGAAACTATATTGCACATAAAATTTTCTGCATTGGACAAGCAATGCAGTAGCCCCCAAGACACTGGTCGGGTGGCAACACCAGATCAGGGGATCGATGTGCCCCTTTAATATGTTTAAATAATAAGCCCGAAGCTCAGTAGCCCCCGAGCCTTAATGCGGGCACGGGTGGCCGAATTAAGGATCGACATCCATAGTAAAATCACAAATTGTGTGTAATGACTCTATGTATCCAAGTACTTTACGTCATTTAATGCTCGGATCCGCATTGTACAAAACTTTATTGACCGACCATCGGCTTCCACCTCCTCGTCCAGTAGTCGAGGAGTGTTTGTCTTACTTTATAAAGCCTTTATCAGGGCAAAGATTTACGACAAACAAGGCAATCTGGTCATACGGTTTTATAAACAAAGGTACGCGGAGAGATATGTTATATTACTGTTTATCAGAAGAAATGTCTTCCAAAGAAAATAGTCCCGCTATCGGTTCCTTTCTTTGGGTTGTCATGATAAGCATGATCATAAAACCTCAGCTCCAATGTAAGAGCAAAGTATGAGGATTTAGTTTGGGAGGCTAGTTGATAGCCCCCGGTAGTGTTCGGCGACAGTCGAGGTCAAGCCGTAAACACTTCGGCCAATGTTATGAATGGCCTGTTATTTAACATAGTCATCGGATCGCTGACCAGTTTACGCTTATTGTGACAGTCAGTTTTTGGCTTTCTCCACTGAGGTGCTTAACCATGTGAGCTAGAAGCACAATCGCAGTGGTTCTCCCTTTGCACGCCTAGCTGAACAAAACGGAACGTAGTAAGCAAGTGTAGGAGCCGGGCAACCCAACTATTGACCGAAGACACAATTCGAAACCGGCAATATCTGAGAATGTTTTTGCCGAATCCCTAAAAGGTGTCCGGCATTGCACTGCGAGACTAATGCTGGAAAAGTACAAATAGTTTAAAAGTGCCAAAAAGCTTGGAAAACCAAGAAACGTCAGTAAAAACATGACGTCCGAACAATATCAAGTGTTCGATGCCAATCCGAAAATTGGTCTTAGAAAAAAAGAAGTGCTTCTATCGTGCTTTAACATGATACATCCTATCTCAAGACTTTGAGCGGGTCAGCCTACGGCTTCAACCTCCTATCCCGAGGGCGGAGTACTTCTCATCAGGCCAGTTTAGCAAACTAAACTCTAGCGGCTTTAAGAGAGAAATTAGGCTCCCCGGCTAGTGACCGCACACTCGTGTTGAAAAAAGGAGTGATAAATAATAATAATAAAACTTTGCAACGGCTAAGAAGAAGAACACTTATTATAAAACGGCTCAAATAAACTTAAGAGCCCCCAAGTGACTTGGGTAGGAGAATGATTGCATGTACTGAAGTACTTATATCATATCTTTGTTCAACCGAACTTTAAACGCGTCTTAACCAACCATCGGCTTCTCTCTCTTCGGTCAAGGACCGAAAAGTGTTATGTACTCCATCGGTCGAGAATATCGACGGTGTTTCCAATAACCAGGCAATCAGGCCATAAGGCTGTAACAGACAAAGCGTGCTCGGGGAACTTATGGTATATTACTGCAAAGTGTAAGAAGCATCTTCGAAGAAAATAGTACCCCCACCGATACCTTTCTTCGGTGCTCATTGTTATTATGAGACTTGTGCAATAGATTTTTTGTACTCATGAGTTCCGTTGTGTGCCGACCATCATTGAAAACTATAAGAGCGCTAGCTTTCGGCTTCACCCAGTGTGAGGTCCGGCTCGGGCGACCCGATCATGACAATCACAGAGGTGCTCCCTTTACTCCCTAGCCGAACAATCGGGAACGTAGGGGTAAACACAGGAGCGAGGCAACCCAGCTTGCAAATCTCTTAAGTCAATATGGTGCATATTGTGGCATAATACACGAACAAGGAATGAATCCGTACAAGTATAATCATATGCAACAGGAAAAGTTTCATAAAGGAAGCCCCCAAGTAAACGGGGTATTTTAATTTATGCGTCACGAACAAAGTTTGGACAAGGAGAAAAAAAAATTACAAGCAACTTTTTTCCAAAGAAGTATAACGCTTGGTCGAACCAAACACAAGTTAGAAATTAAAGCTTTGAGCATGAAAGCGACTTAGCTGGTTAATATGTTCGTAGTCCGAGCTTGATGCGGGACAAGGTTCTATCCCCCAAGCCGGTCCCGAGGTGGCGGAGCGGAGAGCTCGACACGCCGAAGTGGTGACATAGCACGGTCGATGCAGACCGGCAGAGTGACGCCGAAGTCCCCGGATCATTTTCCTGTGCACAAAAATAGTGCAAAATGGAGATAATAGTAATAATGATAATTAAAAAAATCGTTGCATAATGAATAATTTATGCAAAGTGAGTAATAAAAGAAATATGGCCTGCCGCCGAAGTCAATGTCGATGCAGGGCGTCGGCGTGATGCGGTAAGGCGTGGCAAAGCCTGAATTCGTAGGTCGGTCCGAGCTCCGGATGCAGCGTTCGCCGGACTATGTACGGAAACTGACCGAACCACCATGCGACTGTCGTGAATGCGGCCACCAATTCATAGACCTGTGTACATATGATGGACAAAGCAGAGTAATAATTCCTTTGGAAAAATGAACCCAAACAAGCAAAAAACATTAGGGATTGATAGCACCTGGTTTATTTGTTGTAGCAATCCGAAGGAAGGTGATTCCCAAAATTGGGACTTGCTCTGCACACCCATTGCTTGATGGGTGATAAAACAACGGCATGGCAATGCTGATAAAGGTTGGCTCACCGAGGCAAAGCCTTCGGCCCAGCTAACGTGACGGAGCTGGTCGGCTAGTGATGCCGAAGTGTCCGGAGTAGGTTGATGAAGAGATGGCGAAGCCTCCGGTCCAGCCGAGATGTCGAAGACCCGATGTCAGCCGATGAGTCGAAGTAGGTTGGCGTGATGTACACCAGCTTGAAGAAGCGATAGTGCGGCCCTGTCGATGCAGGTCGTGACGTGGTCGATGCCGGCTTGATGAAGCAACCGTGCGGCGATGCCGGTATGCACGCTCCGTGTAATCCGTGGGGCGGCGATGTTGGTGATTTTTTATCCTTCGCGATGTCGGACTCTTGTTCGGCTTGCCGAGATGATGACCCGAAGAAGTTGAGTTCGGCTCAACAAAGTGACGCCGTGTCTTAGCGCAGGTCGGCAGCCGTGGAGTAATATTGGCGGACTGGTTTGACACCAGCATGATGTTGAAGATCGTGTTCAAAAGATCTTAAAGTTAGTGGGATGTGTTCGGGAACAAAACACAATACCCCATACAAAACTTCCTTCAAAAGGGATGTCCGAAATCCCGTTAATAGAAAAGATGAACTCGGGTCAGATTCGTTTTCACGCAGAAAACAGATCCGAAAAGTGATGCACTAATCGGAAGGTTCCGGGAGTTTGGACGGTCGGATCGAGCTAAAATTTTGAGAGGTGGTAGATACAGGAATTCCACAGCCGATCAACGGTTGGATCTTCCAAAGGACGTCCGAGCTAGAAGCTGGACACCACGCCCTAAAACACATCCAAATTCCCGTCCAGATTTGACAGGGCTCCGGTATATCGTGGATTGCCAGAGATTCCTCCATCGGAACTCGACGATATTTTCCAGGGTTGTTGTAGACTCAGTTCCGCACAATTCCACCAAAGAGATCGTCAAAGCGATACTCAAGGAGGTGGTGGCAGCAGATACGAGTTCGCTGTCCAGAAAAACAGCACGGTCGCTTGAGGGCAATGTTGACGTTGAGCCCCCGAGCTCCATGGATGATTCCTCCATGATCTTGATAGAGATCGGAGTTGATGTTGGATGAAGGCCCTCGTCCGAACCTGGTGATCCGAACACGGGGCGCAATTCTTGGTCGAACCAAGGTGACCAGTCGAGCTGATGACGAAGATGCCGAAGTCGCAGTTGATCTGCAGGCGAGCCATCGATCCTTTTGTCGATCACACAGCGGAACTCTCAATGAAAACCAATGTCGGTGTCAAAACCGACGGATCTCGGGTAGGGGGTCCCGAACTGTGCGTCTAGGCCAGATGGTAACAGGAGACAAGGGACACGAAGTTTACCCAGGTTCGGGCCCTCTCGATGGAGGTAAAACCCTACTCCTGCTTGATTAATATTGATGATATGGGTAGTACAAGAGTAGATCTACCACGAGATCAAGGAGGCTAAACCCTAGAAGCTAGCCTATGGTATGATTGTTGTATGATGTATATCTTCTATCGACTAGCCTGGCCTCGGTTTATATAATGCACCAGAGGCCTAGGATAACAAGAGTCCTAGCCGAATACGCCGGTGGGGAGGAGTCTTTGTCTTGATTGCCAAGTCTTGTGGAATCTTCCTTGTATGCGGCAGCTGTCCGAACTGGCCCATGAGTATACGTCCATGGGGGTCCTCGGCCCAATCTAATAGATTGGGAGACGACGTGGTGAGTACCCCCTAGTCCAGGACACCGTCACCGACGCTTAGGTTGCTTCTTGGAGGGGTCACCCCCCGCTGTTCCATCGCCATTGCCTTCTTTGGGTGTATCCACCATATATATGTCATATGACGAGGTGGCTTTCCAGTGCCCTATAGGCACTGGTTCCTGTTCGTCTCCTACATCGTCGTCCATACCATCGATGTCTTCGGAGTCAAAGTCTAGCATGTCGGTTAAATCATCGACAATGGCTACGAAGTGGGTGGTGGGTCGGTGTCGAATTTCTTCGTCATCCGCATCCCAATCCTGCCGGTCATAATCCGGCCAGGACTCTCCTTACAAAGAGAGAGACCTTAGTGAATTCAGAATGTCGCCGAAGTGCGAGTGCTGAAAGATATCCACGGCGGTGAATTCCATGATCGGCGCCCAATCGGATTTGATTGGCAGGGGCGCGGAGGGTTTGGAGTCCGGAGAAGAGTCCGACACTTTAGAGTCACGGGCTTCGCAGAGGATAAGGCTGGTGTTTGGCTCAATCACCGTTGAGACTACAGCCCCCGCGGCGGGGTCTAGCCACCCGTCCTCGATCGGCGCAGTTGGCTCTGAGCTAAGGGTTGGAGCGGATGCGGTTGCGACCTCCAGGGCACTGTTCGGCGGCCGAGCTAAATCATGCCCATCGTGATAGTGCGGCGCGCTCGACTGTGGCTCGAATCCGTCGAAGATCAAGTCTCCGCGGATGTCAGCCGTGTAGTTCAATCTTCCAAATCTGACCTGATGGCCAGGGGCGTAGCTTTCAATCTGCTCCAGATGGCCAAATGAATTGGCCGGCAGTGCAAAGCTGCCGAATACAAAGATCTGTCCGGGGAGAAAAGTCTCACCCTGGATTGCATCGCCAACGATGATCGAAGGAGCCATCGGGCCTAAAGATGACGACATAGAGGAACTCTCAATGAATTCACCAATGTCGGTGTCAAAACCGGCGGATCTCGGGTAGGGGGTCCCGAACTGTGCGTCTAGGCGGATGGTAACAGGAGACAAGGGACACAATGTTTTTACCCAGGTTCGGGCCCTCTCGATGGAGGCAAAACCGTACTCCTGCTTGATTAATATTGATGATATGGGTAGTACAAGAGTAGATCTAGCACGAGATCAGATAGGCTAAACCCTAGAAGCTAGCCTGTGGTATGATTGTTGTTGTCCTACGGACTAAACCCTCCGGTTTATATAGACACCGAAGGGGGCTAGGGTTGCACAGAGTCGGTTACAACGGGAGGATATCTACATATCCATATTCCCAAGCTTGCCCCACGCCAAGGAAAGTCCTATCCAGACACGGGACAAAGTCTTCAATCTTGTATCTTCATAGTCCAACAGTCTGGCCAAAGGTTATAGTCCGGCTATCCGGACACCCCCTAATCCAGGACTCCCTCACTAGGACAAAGGGTGTCTACCCGGTGGCTTGATTTGGCATCGTTCTGATCGACCAAAGAACTGCCAGCAACTCATCAATCCAACGCCTTCCACTCTTGTGTAGCCTGTCAAAAGTCTTTGTCCTCAGGCCTCGCAACACTTCAACATTTGCCCTCTCCGCCTGGCCATTGCTCCGCGGATGTGCCACGGAAGCGAAACAGACCTTGCTGCCGAGGTCTTGGATGTATTGCATGAAGGTGTGGCTTATGAACTACGTGCCGTTGTCGGTGATAACTCTGTTCGGCACACCAAAATGGCAGACTAATCCCTTGAAGAAGCTGACGGCTGACTGTGCTGTCACCTTCCTCACCGCTTCCACCTCCGGCCACTTTGTGAACTTGTCGATTGCAACATACAAGTACTCAAAGCCCCCGACAGCCGGGGGAAGGGGCCCAATATGTTGAGCCCCCAGAACAAAAATGGCCAGGAGAGAGGGATTGTTTGAAGGGCTTGAGCTGGTTGATGAAGCTTCTTCGAATGGAACTGGCATGCTTTACACCTGGTTACTAGTGTCGTTGCATCCTGGAGGGCGGTGGGCCAGAAGAAGCCTTGCCGGAACGCCTTGCCAGCAAGGGCCCTCGACCCTATGCGGGAGCCACATATGCCTCCATGTATCTCTACCAATAGCTCCAGTCCTTGCTCCCGGGGGATGCACTTTAATTTCACGTCGTTCGGTCTTTTTCTGTACAGGACGTCGTCAATGAACAGGTACAAGGCAGAACGACGGGCTACTTTTTCCGCTTCATCCTGCTCCTCAGGAAGTTCCCCTGTCTGGAGGAAACGGACATTATGTTGTGCCCATGCTGGAGCCCGGGGCTCGACGGCAAGGACCAAAGGCATTTCTTCTGCCATGGGAGAATCCGTCTCTACGGCCGAGGCTTGACGCCCTACTGGAGTCGGTTGCTCCTTGGCAGGCTCAGTATCCATGACAACATCCTTGCCGGCGGCCCGAGGGGGCTCGGCGGGACCAGTGCGTGCAGCGTCCTTATTTCCTCTTTGGTGCTAAGGAGGCCAGCGCAGGCGAAGAGTACTGAGGCATCAGACAAAGGTTGCTATATTGGTGCAACGAGACCAAGACCAGGAGGATGGAAAGACGGAGGTCATTGTGGAGCCCAAGACGACGTCACCACCAGAGCTTTTCGCAGGAGAAGACCGCTTTTGTCAGGATAGCTTGTACTAGCTGTCCCCCTTCAAATTTGCCCGCCGTTGTTGGCTCCCTTCCCGCTCAACATTTGGGAAGAGGACCAGGGCCTATAAAAGTAGAGCTAGCCACCATAGTAGGGCAATCAGATCCCACCTTAGCTTGATCCGACCCGATCGAGAGCCTACCCATAAGAACACCTCAACCTCAGGAGGCTGTTCTTCCCTTGTATTGTTCATCATCAGCCCCAGAGGCAATCCACCACCACCACACTGGAGTAGGATATTACACCACAACGGTGGCCCAAACCAGTATAAATCTCGTGTCTCTTTGTATTGCGAGTTCGTCGAGTTCGTCCGCGAGATCTTAGCGAGCTAGGGCATAGATCGGTAGGAGGGAAAGACTCTGCACGCACCCCAGTGTTCGAACCTCAAGAGTTTGCCGGAACCCCACATCCCACATTTGGTGCGCTAGGTAGGGGTGCGCCGGAGCTTCTTCTCCACCAACCAGCTCGCCGACACTCCCCAGTCATGATGTCCGGTGACTCAAGGGCCGGCTCTGACCGTTGGGTAGCCTGGCCAGCCCGGGCAGCGCCGCCTGCCCATGAGGATCTTGAACCTGCACTCCAGGCGGCGCGAGCGCCGCCAAACTCTGCCGGGCGCGGGCAGCGCGGCCAGGCGTCATCCACCCTCACCCCACGGCAAGTACGGGCCGGCGCAAGAGTAGCGAGCCATGCCGCGGAAACGGCGCCGCACTCACGGCGGGAGCAAGCAAACATGCGGGCAACGCTCACCGTGGCAAGGGAGCTGCTGCGATGCAGGCTGATGGAAAGCGGTCGAGATACACTGCTGGAGCGTGTTGCTGAGCTGCTGGATGCAGCGGCGTCGGGAGCACCACCCTTCTGCTATCGGCTTCCTCCTCAGGCCACTGCAGGGCCACGCGGTGGACCTCACCACATCCGTGCACCGTCGACTACGCCCGGGGGCTTCATCAAAATCAGCACGGCTAGGGGCGTAGGGGGCTCCGACTCCCCCATGCCGCCCGTGACAAGCATGGGCGCAAGCGTCGCCCTCCATGGTCCCAGCCGGATACTGTGCTATCATCCCCAGGACGCCACCATGGGCCGAGCAACATGGAGCATGGGGCACCACGACGAGGTGTTCGGGGTTACGGCCCAGAAGCCTACGTGCCCCGCATGATGGACCAAGAATACGCACCAGAGGACGACCCTGGCTCGTTCATTGGAGAAGATTGGGGAGAGGGGGCGCTAGGAGCCGAAGCCTTCCAAGAACCAGCGAAGAACCATGATAGTCGTGTCGGCAACGACAACTACAGGGTACCGCTAATCTCTCAGGAACAGGCTTATGCTAACCATGGGCTGCAGATGACTCAGGTTGCAGCGTCGATCGACGACCCTCGCACGGCGGCACCCGTTCCAACAAGGGAGACATGCTGGGGGCCGCCGGGAGGGAGCCAGGAGCAAGGCCCCTCCCCACGGCACGCGTCGCCTAGCAACACCCAGAGGTAGGCCCTCTGCTGGGGAGGCCTCGACAACCCTTCCCCCGGCAGAGGACCTGTGGTCGTCGGGGGCACCGCTGGCGTCCTCTTTCCCTCCTTTGTGTCGTCCCGGTCACCGGTCGACTCAAAGGAGGTCAAGGGTGGCGCAAGGCGGGGCCCTCGTCTGGCGATATGAAGCAAGGACGATACCTGTGAAGAAGGCCCAGTGCCTGTGAAGCTCGCCGCCCGTGACACTCTCACGTAATATGAGTTGGGGCTGTACACGCCCCGGAGTCTCAGGGGTGCCGGCCTCAGGCCCTGGGGCTCCCTCCCATGCCTAGTGGCAGCAGTTAGCTCCGCGCTGGTGAGAAGACTTGAAGACCAGAAGACTAGAATAGGTGCCGGACGCGGCCTTTTGCTTTGGATCTCTCTCTCTGTAGCTTTGCTTTCTGGATCTGGAGTTGAGTTGAAGCTGAGTTTTTTATTGATGCGCGCGGGGGAGCCTTTTCTCGTTGAGCAATTTCTTGCCTTTTGGATCTTGTTTTGTCTGGGACTCATGTCCGTTGCCTTCCCCTCACGAGCTCCTCACGAGCGGGACAGCGCGAAGCGCGCACGCCAAGTGCGCGCTAGCACTACAAGTGGTGCTCAGCTCTAGTGGGGCCCCTTCTGATGGGGCGACAAGCGCCGCAGGGTTCTCAGGAACTAGACGAGTCGCAACCCAGCTCAAAGCTCGCTGACTAAGGTAAATCAAGACAAGGAACTCGCATCCAGATTCACGAGTTCATGAGGACACAAACTCACATCGCATAAGAAAGTGAAAACTGCAATTTACTTACATGAGGGGCACCCCCTCCCAAAATGCTCTTACAAGTTTTCCAAGGGCCATGCCCGAGCTTCGTGTGCAGGATGAAACGACAGGAGAACATGGGATCAGCTAGAAATGTCGCTTGCTACGTCACCCGCAGACGCGTCACTCGCGTCATCATCGTCTTCATCGGAAACGTCGCCACCGCCGGCGACACCCTCAACGCCGTCGTCAACCACGTCGCCTTCGTCTGCGGCGACCACCACCCCGTCATCTTCCGAAGTAAAGGCCCTGACCAACGCGTCCACATTGTCTTCAACCCAATGCGCCAGGTCATCCTGGACGACCGTTGGAACTGGGGCGATGGCTGCGTCGAAATCAAAGTTGGGGTCGGCATTCAGAAGGTGGCTGAAGACACGGGAGAAAGCGCGCTCAAGCAGGCCACGCCCCCTTTCCTCCACAAGCTAGCGAGCTCTGGCAGATCGAGCCTCCTGGCGCGTCACCACCTCAGTGAAGAAGATCAGATGGCTGGCATAGTCACTCGAGTGAGGGGCCGGCACCTCCGCATCACAAATATGGCCCAGGGCGGTGTTGGCCCTGTTCCGAAGATCCTGAAGCATAGAGGCATGATCGCGCTCCAGCGTTCGTCATTGGAGCACTTCCTCCGTGTTCTGCCATGCAACGGCCTCAGCGTCATCAACCCGCCTACAAAGGGAGCTCAGCTCAGTGCGGGCGGAGGCCAATTCCGCCTGCGCCGTAACTAGGGCGGCGGTCGTGGCCTCCGCGTGCCTCTCAGCCTCATCCAGCCTGGACCTGAGGGCAGCGGCCGTGCCCGCATCCTTCGTACCCGCGAGCTTCAGCTTTAGGTTGTACCTGCCCTCCAAGTCCGCGCGAATCTCGGCCACCCGGCGATTCACCTCCTCCTCAACTCCGGCCTCGCGAGCCCCGACGGCATGCTCTGCTTGAGCAACTTGACGCTCCCTCGTCTCCAGTCGCTCGAGCTCGAGGCTGCGCTCCATGGCCTCCAGGGCCAGCGTCTCACCGCGCCTCCTGACCTCCTCATCCTTCAGGGTGTCCCCCTCAGCGATGCAAGAGCGGCCATGCGCGCCTCCACCTACTGCTCAAGGGACGCGCTCCAGGCCTGGAGCTCCCACGCGCGTTCCTCCGTAGCCTCGTGGCGATGGTCAGCCTCGCGAGCCTCTTCCAAGGCTTGCGAGCGGGCTTCATGGGCGATCTTTAGGGACGCCTCGGCCTTCGCATTCTCAAGCTCACGCTGATAGTGACCGAGGTTGATGGCCACCCTCAGCTTGCCCCGCTCCTCCACTAGCCGGATACCTTCGGCCTCAAGGCGCGAGTCAACAACCTTGAGCTCTTCACCAAGTCGGCTCATTGTGCCCATCGCCTCCTGGAAGAGCTCGTGACGAACCACACTCCGCCCGCGCTTGAGCTCGAACGCTCGACCCTCCTCGTCCTCCACCTCGGGGGTTGCGGGCGGGGCGCCGAGCGGCGTGCCACCCCCCGGCAGGGGGCTGGCGCCGCACCTGACACCAGCCCGTCCTCGTGAGAAGCCCAAGCCGGCTGAGGCTCGCTGCTCGAAGAGGAACCGAAGATCGAAGCCAGCCAGCTGCTGCCCATAAGCGAAGGAGGAGCCTTGGGCACGCCCGTCAAGATCCACGCCAGACCGTGGGGGAAGGATGGCCAAAATGCGGGCTCATCACACCGTGGAGGCAGAGATGCTCCCCCGACCGACCCAGCTCCAAGGTCGGTAGGAAGATCAAGAATGCTCGAGGTGGATGGGGAGTTGATGAAGGAGGAGGCCGCTTCTCGGGAGACGCAACAGCTTCGGCGGAAGGGGCCCTGGAGAACTGACATCAGAATAAGGAAGCTACACACAGGAAGCTGTGACAACCAGGTACTTACGCGTCAATGGCGATGTACTTTCGCCGCTTCAACGGCCCAAAGATGTTGCTAGGGGATACTTTCCTCTTGCAGAGCTCCTCGAAGTCCATGCAAAGACGACCGAAACGCTGGACGTGACAGCCGGTGCGCAGCAGGGCCGAAGAAGGGTCTGGAAGGATATCTCCAGGGGTTGCCGGTTGCGGCAAACAGTCGGGCACCGTCCCACCACAACCTCCCGAGGCTCCTGGAGCCTTGGCCTCGGGAGCCGCATGCCGCACCTCCTCAATAATCGGCGCCTCAGGAGGGGGGTCGCAGGCCCCCGAAGACGACACCCTAGGATCACCATTCAACACGTGTTCCTCAGGACTCGAGCCACCAGCCCCCGTCAGAGCTCGCTCTCCCGCAACTTCACGTGGGCGAGCTCAGCACCGGAGGTGAAGAAGGGAACCACGACGACGGGGTTCTCGCGGGGCCCCACCAGTCCAATCGGCCGCAACCCCCATTCGTAGAAGGAAGGCATGCTCGCTGCGAACTCATCCTTGTTCTTGCAGTGATACATCAGACAATTCTTCCCAGGCATTTCGGGCGGCAAGGGGACACCCGTCAAGACCTTGAGCACTGTTTGCCGCGTCCCAAGAGGGAGCCTGGACTCCTGGAACCTCATGTGGTCTTGGCTATTGAGCAAGGTCCACATTGGGCGATAGTGGCGCTGAAGCGGAGCAACCCGGCATTTGACGAACTCCTTCACCACCATCGGCGCGGTCACGCCGCAGTCCTTCAGCAGCCTCAGCCTGGCCCAGACAAGAGCAAGGCGGTGGCTCGAGAGCTTCTGGTGGGTCCAGCCGGAGTTTGGAACAGCAGGCCCCGTCGGGAGACGAAGCAGGGGGCTGAGCACGCCGGCATCGACAAACACCCATCGCGTACGAAACTCGCTCATGGATGAAGGGAACTCAAAGTCAATCCCCACGCCCGCGGTCGCAACCACGGCCTGGAAGCTCACACACCCCAAGCATTGTTGAAGGTCGGCCAGGTGCAATGAGAAGAAGTGACGGAGGAGGGCCACCGAAGGAGTGATGCCCACCATGGCTTCGCACACGAAGGCGAAGACAGCAAGAAAAGTCACCGATTGGGGGTCAAGATGCAGCATGTGGATCTGGTAATGCTTTAGCACCGCGTTAAAGAAGGCAGAGAAGGGAGGAATCAAGCCAGCCCAGAGGGCATCTATGAAGATTGGGATCTCGGTGGCTGCCCGAGCCATGCGAGTGTGAGACGCAGGCCAAGCCACCGTCTCTCCCCACTCATTGAAGCTGGAAGCGAGCATCGGACGCACGTTGTTCATGGCCTCATCATTGAGCACTCGGGATCGTCCTAGCGCCGGCTCGACAGCTGGAGGTGCGCCTCACGAAGGCATCAACTTCTTCCCATTGTCCGCTTGTTTTGGCGCCATGGCAACAAAGCAGGGGGAGGGCAGGTCAGATCGGAGAAGGGAAGCAGAGTCTCAAGGAAGCAGGGGGATTGGGGAAGCGAGGCACAGGCGGCGGGGGAATAACTGTGTAGGCCGCAGGGGCCGCATAGCCAGGAGGATTCAAAGGCAGCGTGGGGAAGCGGAGACGCCCACGTCCAATCAACTGCCACGCGTCAACCGAGGCCGCAGGCTTTGGGGCCCGCGGTGCTCCTAACTTGACCCTTGGCTTCGTCGCGAAGCCAAGCCCGAGCACACCTTGGGCCCGGGGGCTACTGTCGGTGTTCTGGGAACGGGGGTCCCCAGACTTGCCTGCCTGCGACCCACAGCGTGGCTAAGCCAGCAGGCCGTACGTCCCATCTTCGTCAACCAGGCATCCAAGACCCTCGCGAGGGTCCAAGCCTCGCGAGGCGGACGACACAAGACCTCCTCTGGAGTGGCCTAGCCAGGCAGGCTCACGAGGAGCGGAGATATCAAGGAGGGGCAAACCTCACAAGGCTCTCGTGACGTGAGCCATGACGAACAACACTAGGAGGGCGCCAGCACGCGCAGCGTCCTTATTTCCTCTTTGGTGCTAAGGAGGCCAGCGTAGGCAAAGAGTACCGAGGCATCAGAGAAAGGTTGCTATATTGGTGCAACGAGACCAAGACCAGGAGGACGGCAAGATGGAGGTCATCATGGAGCCCAAGACGGCGTCACCACCAGAGCTTTTCGCAGGCGAAGACCGCTTTTGTCAGGATAGCTTGTACTAGCCGTCCCCCTTCAAATTTGCCTGCCGTTGTTGGCTCCCTTCCCTATCAACATTTGGGAAGAGGACCAGGGCCTATATAAGTAGAGCTAGCCACCATAGTAGGGCAATCAGATCCCACCTTAGCTTGATCCAACCCGATCGAGAGCCTACCCACAAGAACACCTCAACCTCAGGAGGATGTTCTTCCCTTGTACTGTTCATCATCAGCCCCAGAGGCAATCCACCACCACCACACTGGAGTAGGGTATTACACCACAATGGTGGCCCGAACCAGTATAAATCTCGTGTCTCTCTGTATTGCGAGTTCGTCGAGTTCGTCCGCGAGATCTTAGCGAGCTAGGGCATATATCGGTAGGAGGGAAAGACTCTGTGCGCACCCCAGTGTTTGAACCTCAAGGGTTTGCCAGAACCCCACATCCGACACCATCCGCCGGTCCTGTTGTTGCCACTGCCTCTTCGTCGACCTCCCTCTGTGCCACTAGTGCAGCGCTCACCACTTGATTCGTTGCCGCCAGATACAACAGCAATGGCTCTTGTGGTTTAGGCGCAACCAGTATTGGCGTGGAGGAAAGGTATTTCTTCAGATCCTACAACGCTGTCTCGGCCTCTGGGGTCCACTCCATTGGGCCTGCCTTCTTCAAGATTTTTAAAAAGGGAAGGGCATGCTCAACGGACTTGAAGATGAATCTGCTCATGGCGGCAGCGCAGCCAGTGAGTCGACGCACATCCTTGATCCACTTGGGCGCCTCAATCTACTCGATAGCCTTGACCTTGTCTAGGTTTGCCTCGATCCCATGCTGCGACACAAAGAACCCGAGAAACTTGCCGGACGGAACCCCGAAGACACACTTCTCAGGGTTCAACTTGAGGTTGATCTTGTGGAGGTTGGCAAACGTCTCTTCTAAGTCTTGTACAAGGGTTGCCTTGTCCTTGGTTTTGACCACTATGTCATCCATATAAGCTTCCTTATTTCAATGTAGCTGGGGCTCAAAACCAATTTGGACCGCCCTTGCGAACGTCGAGCCAGCACTCTTCAACCCGAAAGGCATCCGTATAAAGCAATGCGTACCACATGGGGTGACGAATGCTGTCTTCTCTTCGTCTTCTCTTTTCATGAAGATCTGATGGTAGCCCGAGTAGGCGTCGAGGAATGATAACAGACCACACCCGGTCGTGGAGTCAACAATCTGGTCGATGCGCGGCAGTGGGAAGGGGTCCTTAGGGCAATCCTTATTGATATATGTGTAGTCAATACACAGCCTCCACTTCCCATTTGCCTTGCGCACGACCACCGGATTGGCCAACCACGTCGGATGGAGCACTCCTCTCACCAAACCTGCTGCTTCCAATTTCCTGACCTCCTCTGTGATGAACTGCTGTCGTTCCAAAGCTTGCTTCCTGAACTTCTGCTTGACGGGTCGCGCATGGTGACAGACAGCAAGGTGGTGCTCAATCTCTTCCCTCGGAACACCGGGGATGTCGGATGCTTGCCATGCAAACACATCGACATTCGCCCGCAGGAAAGTGACGAGCGCGCTTTCCTATTTGCTGTCGAGGGTGGAGCTTATGGTGAAAGCCCCTCCCATGCCATCCTCCCTAACGGACACCTTCTTGGTCTGTGGTGGCGCAACTCTGGATTTCTTGCTCTTGCCGGTGGAGCTCTCTGACACGTCCTCGACGGTAGCACAACACTTCGAAGAGGTGCACTTGCCGGAGTGGGTGCGAGGGGTCTTGCCGGGATTCTTCTTTCCTCCCGGGGCTTCAGCGGCAGGAGCAAGTGCTTTGGTGGCAGCTGCTGCAACTGTTTCCTGGTAGAGTAGGTCGGCGCAGATCAGTGCATCATTCTTGTCAAAGGGGACGGTGATGATGGTCATCGGCCTAGGCATCTTCAGCGTGTTGTAGGCATAGTGCGACGCCGCCATGAACTTGGCTAGTGTAGGGTAGCCGAGGATCCCGTTATAGGGAAAAGGGATCTCGGCTACGTCGAAGACAATCCTCTCCGTCCTGTGGTTCAACTCGCATCCAAACATCACAGGCAATGTGACCTTCCCATTCGGTTGGCTTCTTCCCGGGTTGACCCCTTGAAACGTGCCCGTCTCCTCGAGGTCTCCGTCGGGAATTTGCAGCCTCTTGATCACAATTGGCGAGATCAAGTTCAGACCGCCCCGCCATCAACCAACATCTTGTTCACCTTGAGGTTGTGTATCGTTGGTGAGACCAACAAGAACAAACACCCGACCGTAGTGGTGCAATCAGGGTGGTCCTCGGCGTCAAAGATGATGGGGTGCTGGAGCACTTCAGCGGCTTCTGAGCGTCGAACGGTGGCTCCGCTGCTGTGATCTTGCGTGCCCACTGCTTGAGCTGGCGGTGAGAAGTGTGCAACGATGCGCCACCATTGACGCACATGGCCTCCATAGCCTTCTGAAACTCTTGCTCGCCGGACTCGTCGTCCTCATCATGATCACCGTCTTCTTTCTTCTTGTCATGGCCCCGAGCAGGCCTCTCTTGCTGGCTATCCTTGCCATGACTGCCTCCTTGGCCGCCACACTTCTTGCCGGATCCTTCGGCACCGTCTTGACCCTTCTCCTTGTCCTGCCTCTCATACTCGGCCTTTTGCTTTTCGGCAAGCAGCTCGACCTATCGGCAGTTCTGGAGGTCGTGGCCCTTGGTGCGGTGGATCTTGCAATACTGCTTGTCGGAGCCCCCTAGCTTGTCAGCAGCCGCCAAGGCCCGGCAAGCGGCGCACCCAGCAATCTCCTTGCCGGGGTCGTCTGCCTTGGCCTTCTTGGCGGCGCCGGTGTCGTCGGATCCCTCGACGGCAAGCACGGTCTTGCCCTTGCTTTTCCTGTTGCGACGCCGACCCTTCTTCATCGGGGCGACGGTGTCTTCATCAGTAGAGTTGGTTTCCACGCCGCCGTCCTCGCCGGGGTACTTCCTTCCCTCTTCAGCCCGGGCGCACCTATCGGCCAGAACATAAAGTTCGTCCACGTCCCTAACCTTGTTCATCGCCAGCTCTTCGCGCATCTTGGGATTGTGCACGTTCTGATGGGATGCGCTAATCATGGTGGCGGTATGAACATCGGGGATGTTGTACTGCACCCGGCTGAACCTTTGGATGTACTTGCGTAGGGTTTCCCCTTCCTTCTGGGGAATGATATGCAAATCACTGGCCTGGCAATGAGCTTGGTGGCCTCCGGTGGAGGCACCAATAAACTCATGACACAGATCCAACCAGGAAGAAATGGAATCCGCCGGCAAATGCATCAACCAAGACATGACGTTGGGCTTTAGTGCCAATGGGAAGTAATTGGCAAGCACCTTGTCGTCGCGAGCTCCGGTAGCTTGCATCGCGATGGTGTTGATGCTGAGGAACTCTGACGGATGGGTCTTGCCGTTGTACTTCTCGCCGACGTCGGGCTTGAACGTGCGGCGGGACGGCCACTAGAACTGCCGCAGCTCACGGGTAAAGGCTGGGCAATCCACCTCGTAAGGTAGGCCGCCAGAGCCCCCCGGTGTTGGGTCGTCCATAGCGGGTCCCGCCCGCTGATCCGACTGGTGGTGTGTGTCGGCGTTCTAGGAACGGGGATCCCCAGACTTGCCTGCCTGCGGCCCGCGGCGTGGCTCAAATGGGGGCCCGGCGTGGCCCATCTTCATCAACACAAGGTTCAAGACCCTCGCGAGGGGCCAAGCCTCGCGAGGCGGACGACATGGTGCTTTCTCAAGCATGGCCTCCTTAGGCTGGCTCGCGAGGAGGCGGAGAGATCAAGGCGAGGTACCTCGCGAGGTGCCCATGACGCAAGCCATGACGATCGAGCGTCTCCTTTCCTCTTTGGTGCAAAGGGGGCAAGCGCAGGCGAGAGGATCAAGCAAAGGCACCCATTTCGGTGCAACGAGACCAAGACCAGTCCAACGGTGGGAAGGAGACCACCATGGAGCCCAGGACGGCGTCACCACAGGGCCTTTGTCAGGCGAAGACCAACTTTAGTCAGGATAAGTGTACCAGATGTTCCCCTTCAAATTGGACAGTTGTTGGCGCCCTTCCCGCTCAATATTTGGGAAGAGGCCCAGGGCCTTTGCCTATAAATATGGCTAGTCACCCCCAGGGTAGAGGCATCTAGAATCCGATCGGATAGAGTACCAAGAAACCAGAAGAGACGGAATCCAGCGTCTAGAGAGAGAGAGAGAAAGAGAAGGGCGATCGAACTCCCCCTAGCAGTTCATCCCCTAGCCAAGAACAGACCCTCGCGAGGTCGTTCTTCCTTGTATTGTTCTTCCTCATCAGCCCAAGAGGCAATCCACCCACCACACTGGAGTAGGGCATTACACCACAATGGTGGCCCGAACCAGTATAAGCCCTGTGTCTCTTGTGTTGTTCTTGCAGTAGTTTAGATCCTTGCGAGACGGAGAGGTAGAGGGCTTGATCTCCGCGCGCACCCCAGAGTTCAAACCTTAAGGGTCCGCCGGAACCCGTGATCCGACATTTGGCGCGCCAGGTAGGGGTTCGCCGGAATATGTCTACCACCGCTCCGCTCTCCTCCGACCACCGCATCCATGTCTAACGCTCGTCGGGCCCACGCCGAGCGCCGGGCCGCCATCGCTTCCCACGCCGTCCAGACGGCCCCCGTCGGTGGGCGTCCACGTCGTTCCCCGTCGCCCGCCATCAACGCCGCCACCGGTCCGGCGGGGAACGAGCAGCAAGCATCCTCTCAGCACCCGTCCATACCGCGGGATGGCCGCACCGCCACTCCATCGCTCACCCCAGCCGGTTCTTCGTCGCACGTGCTTCGCACGCCTTTGGAGGCTCGGGTTGCGCTCATCGCGGCGACCGAGCTCCTGCGCTACCGCCCCGTCGACGACGTCTACGAGGAGTGGCTCGATCGCGTCGCCGAGCTCGTCCGCACCGCAGGGGGCTCTCCCGCGCCTTCCGCACCATTGCGCCGCACTCCGCCCCGCATGGGCAATGAAGCCCCGGGAGCATTCCAGCCGCCTCTTTCCAAGAAGATGCCATGGCCCCAAGGCGCGCAGCTCCTGGGCGGAACCCGCTCCGTCATGCGCCCGCCCAGCAGGAACGGAGCTGCCAAGAAGTCCCGCGACCGCAAGAGGGCGCCCGGGCGCTCCCAGCCCCGGCTCGCCGAGACCCCGCTCTAGCTCCGGAACGTCAAGACCCCGCGCTGCTCCAAGCTGCGGCGCAAGGGGACCCACAAGGCCAAGCTCTCCCTCAACCAAAACCTCCCGCGGCCACCGCTGGCTGCCGCGCCTACACCCCCGAGCTGCGTAGCGTCGCGTGGCCCGGCAAGTTCAAGCCGGACTTGCCTCCTCGCTACGACGGCACAACTGATCCCACAGAGTTCCTCCAGCTCTACGAGCTGGGAATCGAAGCTGCCAGCGGGGACGAGAAGGTCATGGCGAACTGGTTCCCCATGGAGCTGAAGGAAGGCGCTCGCACTTGGCTCCTGAACCTGGCCCCAGGCACGATCTCCTCCTGGGACCAGATGCGTACTCGCTTCATCGCCAACTTCCAAGGTACCCGCGACCGGCCTCCCGCCATGAGCGACATGCGCAGCATCAAGCAACAACCTGGGGAGACCCTGCAAAAGTACATCCAGCGCTTCAACAGTGCGCGCCTCAAGATCCCCAGGGTGTCCGAAGAATCCATCATTTCGGCCTTCTCCAATGGCGTGCGCGACGTCAAGATGAAGGAGGAGTTGGCGATGCATGAAGACCTCTACACCTCCCTGGAGCTGTTCAACCTGGCGACCAAGTGCGCCAGAGCTGAGGAGGGACGCCTCTCCCTCCTCGAGCTGCTTGCCGCAGACCCAGAAGAGAAGAAGCCCAAGGCCAAGGACGTGAAGCGCAAGGGGGCTGCCGTGCTCGCGGCAGAGCCGGACACCAAGCGGGGCAAGGATCTGCCTGAATCCTCCAGGGGCAGCCGGTACTGTGTGTACCATGACCTCCACACCCACAACACCAATGAATGCCAAGAACTCCGCGCCGTGCGAGAAGGAAGAGTCGGCCGACGCCCTGACCGTGCTGACCGGGGCTACGGCCGAGGAGGAGGAAGGAACCCGGGACGCTCGGAAGATCGTGGCCCACGTCAAGGCTGGCGTGACCAACCTCGCGTGGACCGCTGGCGCGACCCGCCTCGCGAGGGGGACTGGAGGGACCAGCCTCGTGAGGATCGCCCTCATGGCAACCCAGGCCTGCCGCCGTTGCCGCCTCAGCCAAGAAGGAATGAAGACCGCCACCAAGACGAGGGGGCCGGGGGCTTCCAGGAGCCTCGCGCCATCGCCTGCATCCTGGGCGGAGCTCAAGCCCCAGCCTCTCAACGTATCTTCAAGCAGTTTGCTCGCGAAGTGAATGCAGTTCTCCCCAAGCTCGAAGCAACGTGTCCCCTCATGTGGTCGGCCTGCACCATCACGTTCAGCTCAGCAGACCAGCTCAAGTGCGCGGCCACAGCCGGAGTCCTCCCAATGCTTTGTTCCCCAGTCATCAGCAATGTTCTGGTCACCAGGACCCTCATCGACGGAGGGGCAGGGCTCAATGTCTTGTCCGTGGAAACATTCAACAGCCTCCAAGTGCCCTATGACCAGCTTCAGCCAACCAAGCCCTTCTCCGGAGTCACCGACGGTTCCACGGTCCCGATCGGGCAGGTCCGCCTCCCAGTCACCTTCGGCACATACGACAACTACCGCACCGAGCTCATCGACTTTGACGTCACCCACATCCGCCTGCCGTACAACGCCATCCTCGGGTACCCGGCGCTGGCCAGGTTCATGGCCGTGACTCACCACGGCTACAACGTCCTCAAGATGCCAGGAAGAGGCGGCGTCATCACGGTGCCATGTCAAGAGAAGGATGCAGTGTGTGCCCTGGAGCGAGCCTTTCAGGCCGCGTCACTAGAAGACCCAGATCACGGAAGCAGGAGGCTTCCTGAGACCACCCCCAAGAAGAAGAAGACGACGTCAGGCTCAGCCCCTCAGGAGACAGGTCCCTCAAGGCCCACGTCTGCCCAAGGAGATCCTCCTTCAATCGCATAGGAAAGCGCGCCCAGCGCCCTCCTCAGGAAGGGCTCGGGGGCTCTCACCTGGAGGGTCACCGACCTCGCCAAGGTCATGAGGGAGGCGCTGGGGCACCATGTGGAGGCCTGCTTCGAGGCACGTTTCTCCCGAAATGAAGCCAGGGAAAGAAGGTCAGACCAGCAGGAGTTTGTTAGCAAGGCCATTCAAGAACTACAGGAGTTAAGGATCATGAGAGGTTGCCGTCGCCCACCAGCTGTGGCTCCCCATCCAGGCGAGGATGGTGGGCTGCGCGTCTGCGTCGACGTACCAGGGCTCAATCAGATCGCCGCGGCGGAGCGCCTCTGGCCCTCACAAGTGGGGCGCTGCGGAGGACCGCCCCACAGCTATGTTCGCATACCTTATGGCTTGCTGAGCGTGGCTGCGGCGTACCAGCGCATCATGAGGAGCATCTTGGAGGCGCAAGAAGACAGGCGTTCCGCAGCCCTGGCGGAGATGGAGGCTGCTCACGAGGAGCCACCAGTGCCTCCGGAGCCTCCCGAGGCCCCTGGGCCTGGGGGCTCGTGAGGATCGGCTTCTGCAGTCCACCGAGTCTGCTGCACCAACGCCACTGCACCAACGACAAGTTCAGGTGACATCTTTCATGTTTCATTCCCAGTTGGGAGCGCCCTCCCAGGGTTGCGTCATTCCCAGGCCGCGTGGGTCCGTCCCTATGGCATGTATCCCTTTTTATCTTTTCAGTCGCTAGCTTGCTTTGCTGGGGCGCCCTCCCAGGGTTGCATCATCCCCAGGCCACTCGGGCTAGGCCCAGCGGCATGTATCCCTTCCGCGTTTATTTCCAATTATGCATCATTACTCGATGCCGTCCGCGGCACCTTTTCTTCTTCATGTCGACCACTTGCACGTTAAAGGGGGGGTGCCTGAGCATCGTGACTCAGGGCTCTTACTGGCTCTCCAGCCCTCACCCTCTGGCCTTGTCCACGGCATCGCGACCTGGCATACCAGCGACGGCTGAGACAAGCTCGAGGGCCGGGACCCGAGGACGTAGAGTGCCGGCGTCTAACCAGATTTTGCAGGAACACATCTCAAGACACGGCCCAACGCCAGGCGCAACCCGCCTAGAGGTAGGGCCTCGTGAGTCCCGTGCTGGCTCACGGGTGCCCAGACACACCTCACCCGCTCCAACCAGCGAGCTCCTGAGCGACTAACAATCAACTAATGGCTGCTACGGCAACCCCGTCCTCTTCTTGTGATGAATCTGCAGGATCCTTAGAGGAAGCTGTGCTAGCCAAGGCCCTCGCGGCGTTTCCTTCACCCTCGCTCGCGCGAACCGCTTGCACGTTAAAGGGGGGGTGCCTGAGCATCGCGACTCAGGGCTCATACTGGCTCTCCAGCCCTCACCCTCTGGCCTTGACCACGGCATCGCGACCTGGCATACCAGCGACGGCTGAGACCAGCTCGAGGGCCGGGACCCGAGGACGTAGAGAAGAAAGGGGAGCAGAGGCGAGGGAGAAGGGGCACGTGAGGACCTCGTCAAGCATCTCCTTTCAAATTACCCCCCGGACCCGACGACACGCTGAGGGCAACCTCCGATTCTCAAGATAAGTCACCATCCAAAGCGTTGGCTACCATGGCACTACCCCCGCACCTAAAGCAACTCCGTACTAGCGATGTTACTTCCCTTTCTCACCAAGCAACGGCTGCTTGGGCGCCAAAGAGGACCTCCTGAGCATCGCGACTCAGGGGCTCTTACCGGACCCCGGGTCGCTCACCTCCTGGCCTTGACCACGGCATCGCGACCTGGCATACCAGCGACGGCTGACGCCGCCTTGGGACTGGGACCTGTCGACGCAGAGCACCAAGCCCTCGCGAGGTGCGAAAGGGAAGACCGAACTATGACGGAATTTGCGATTCGCACAAATCCATAGCAAGGGTTACATATTAACAACAAGGATCACAGCCGCCTTACAAGCCCCTATGGGGCACAATGTGATTCCTCGCAGGGAACGGATCCTAAAGGGTACTAACTACACGTGCCCCTGCAAAAGATGCCATCATCAACAGTGGGCCGTCGAGCGCCGGCGCCGACCCCATCCAGATCAGGATCGGCGGCGACCAAGCGAGCCAGCCCTGCTCCGGGAGCGGCGTTGGCTCGCGGGCTCGTAGCTGTCGTCGCTCGTCTCCGGCGTCACGAAGACCTCACTGGGACCGCTGGACCCTCCGGCGCTCCCGTCGTTTGTGGAGCTGTTCAGGGGGCGATTGGCGGGCCCAGCCATCGCCATGGCGAGGTCCAGGCCGCCTCCCCCGGGGTAGCACTCCGGCCGGCGACCGTTCGCGTTGAAGACCTTGAAGAACATCACCGAAGCGCCGTCGTACTCCAGGTGGATCGTGAGGGCGCCCTTCATTCTGCAGCACCGAGCGATTTCGCCCCAGCCGCGAGTCATGATGACCTTGCCCGGGGCAGTGATTGCAACCTCTGCCCCGGTCGTAGGAGTGCTGTAGTCGGTGTGCTGCCGCCACAGCTCCAGGAGTCTCCCCTGCTGGAAGACGGAGGAGAAGAAGGGAGGAAGGCGAATCCAAGTCCGCGGAGGCATGGCGGCGTGGAGCACGAGCTTGCGGGAGGAGCCCTCGGCGTGGACTCCAGGAGGAACGATCAACACCTTCGTGACCCTCCGGCGCCGGCGACGGCGCTGGCCGAGGGGATCGGCATCTCCTCTTCCAGGGACCTCGGCGTGGGCATAAAAGGGAAGCGGGAATCCCGGCGGAGGCCGCTCGTACCAAGGCCTCAGCACCACCAGGCGATTCTCCTCGTCTCGGCCACGCAGGGCAGGCCGTTTCTTCGGAGGGAGCGGGTCAGGGACTTGTCCAATCCGCGCAATCGTCCAGGCGTCATGGGGAAGCGGAGACGCCCACGTCCAATCAACCGCCACGCGGCGCCCGAGGCCGCGGGGTGTTAGGGCCCGCGACGCTTCGCCCTTGCCCTTTCGCCTCTCGGCACGGCCAAGTCCGTGGGCGCCTTGGGCCCGGGGGCTACTGTCGGTGTTCTGGGAACGGGGGTCCCCAGACTTGCCTGCCTGCGGCCCGCGGCGTGGCTCAAATGGGGGCCCGGCGTGGCCCATCTTCATCAACACAAGGTTCAAGACCCTCGCGAGGGGCCAAGCCTCGCGAGGCGGACGACATGGCGCTTTCTCAAGCACGGCCTCCTTAGACTGGCTCGCGAGGAGGCGGAGAGATCAAGGCGGGGTACCTCGTGAGGTGCCCATGACGCAAGCCATGACGATCGAGGGTGCCAGGCGGGCGCCAGCCCGCGCAGCGTCTCCCTTTCCTCTTTGGTGCAAAGGGGGCAAGCGCAGGCGAGAGGATCAAGCAAAGGCACCCATTTCGGTGCAACGAGACCAAGACCAGTCCAACGGTGGGAAGGAGGTCACCATGGAGCCCAGGACAGCGTCACCACAGGGCCTTTGTCAAGCGAAGACCAACTTTAGTCAGGATAAGTGGACCAGATGTTCCCCTTCAAATTGGCCAGTTGTTGGCGCCCTTCCCGCTTAATATTTGGGAAGAGGCCCAGGGCCTTTGCCTATAAATAGGGCTAGTCACCCCCAGGGTAGAGGCATCTAGAATCCGATCGGATAGAGTACCAAGAAACCAGAAGAGATGGAATCCAGCGTCTAGAGAGAGAGAGAAAGAGAAGGGCGATCGAACTTCCCCTAGCAGTTCATCCCTTAGCCAAGAACAGACCCTCGCGAGGTCGTTCTTCCTTGTATTGTTCTTCCTCATCAGCCCAAGAGGCAATCCACCCACCACACTGGAGTAGGGTATTACACCACAGTGGTGGCCCGAACCAGTATAAACCCTGTGTCTCTTGTGTTGTTCTTGCAGTAATTTAGATCCTTGCGAGACGGAGAGGTAGAGGGCTCGATCTCCGTGCGCACCCCAGAGTTCGAACCTTAAGGGTCTGCCAGAACCCGTGATCCGACAGTGTGTATCGCGCCGGCGCTCAATGGTGGTTTCAACGTCTTCATGGGATTGTTCTCGAAGAACCTGGCGCGGGTTGCGGTGGGTCCATGGGTCGGACGATGCTATGGAAATGTTATCACATTCGTTGTCACGACGGACCGGCACTGGCGGCAACTGGCGCAGGGGAGGAGTGTGTACTTTGGTTGCTGCTCCCCGGTCCTCACACCGCTGGCATGTGGTGGGTCGACGGAGCACCGGCTCGAGGGCCCCGCCGGTCGCGGATCATCTTTATTGGCAACGGCGACGAGGCTCCGGATGGTGGCTCTCCACTCATCGAGCTTCTCCGCAACAGGAGGGAAGTCGAGGAGCAGCTGCGCGCGTGCCAAAGCCTCTACTGGCGTGGGTGGTGGCGAAAGCTGCGTGGACCATGACGCGCTTCGACTTCTAACCATGTTAGAAGGAGATCTATCACGGCCCAGTGGCTGCGTGCCATTTTCGCCAGCACTTCGGCAGGGATGTTGGCCTCCTTCATCCCGCAAATGATGCACAGGGCTCTTCCCATGGCGGTGCCCGGGGTCACCGGCGTGGTAACGTTGCTCGTCGCGCACACCATGGGAAGAGCGCGCTGTGGGCGCCGGGGTGGGCATCCTGGAGGTCGCCGCGCCACCCGTGGGTGGCACGACGGCGACCCCGAAGGGCCCCGCGCCGCCCGCAGGGGGCCCAGCTCCGTCTCTGGATTTTGCAGCGTGCAGCCCGCCGTCTTGCGCACAAACGACGCCGCTCGCCAGGCTCTGACTGCCAGAGCGATGTTGGTACTCGCGGGCCACGCCTCGGGTCCTGTCCGTGACCGGCCCGTTACTCGGCCTCACCGGTACGGGCCATTTGGCTCCTGATGAACCGACCACCGTGGCCGCCTTCTTTTTGGGAGCCATGGCGACGAAGAACTGCTAGGCTAACTGCTAGACCCGATTCTCACAACTGCGTCATCCCCTGCCTGGTGCGCCGAAGATGTCGGTGAGAACGACACCTATGGGATCACTGGGATCCCTTCTATGGTTGGCAGGCGCGGGGTCATGAGAAGAGCAGGTTTAGGAGCTAGCACACGGATCGTTTACCCAAGTTTGGGCCGCGAGGATGCGTAAAACCCTAGTCCTGCTTTCGTGGATGTATTTCAGAGTGTCCTTGAGCTCTTCAACTAGCTACGGTGGATGCGTAGTTTCAAAGAGCCGAATCCCCCTCCTGGTCGCCTTGGTCCTCCTTTTATAGAAAAAAGGGGTTGCCACAGTAGCACACAAGAGGTGGAAAGGCCTACAGTGTGCGGCTTATCGCATGGCATTACGGGACAAAGTGCCTTCAATGCGCTACTTAGGTGTCCATTAGCTTTACCGGGGACGGGAACAAGGCTCGTCCCGTCCGTGGCCGCTCCGCCTTGCTTCGACACGCACCTAGGCTAGCGGCGCATGCGGCACCATGTAGGCAGGCAGGCTGCTGAGGTGGTAGGACCTTCACGAAGATCTGCATGCCTCCACGCAGGCGCTTGCTGAGTTGGCCTGGAAGCCGCATGTTACCATGCAGGCGCCTGCCTAGCTGGTTGGGCTGGCAGCTACATGCGAACGGCGGCGGAGTCTTGGCTGGCGTGGGCCTGGCAGTGGCCCTGCTGACGCCTTCGGCAAGGGTCTTGCCGAGGGCCCGGCAAGGGTCTTGCCGAGGGCCCGGCAAGAACCTTGTCGTGGCGTTGCAGTCGCCCCGGCAAGGCGCTTGCCGGGGGTCTTGTGGATTCCCTCGGCTAGGATCCCGCCGAGGGTCGTCATCTTCTGATCCTCATCTGATCTTGTGTGTTCATGATCTTCACAAAGATTTGCATGCCACCACGGAGGTACCTCCCGAGCCCTGGTTCCAATGTAATTGTTGACGGTGTTCGGAACCTTTGGGCTCAAGGGCGGCTCGCTCTGCTGGTGTTGGGCAAGTTGCCCCGGCAAGGCTCTTGCCGGAGAAGCCCACTTCGCCCCTTTGCTCTTTGTGTTTCTGGTCTTGGCTTTTCCTCTGGTCGCCTTGTGCCTTCGGCTTCTCTCTGGCTTCCCTCCTTTGCCCTGCTAAGCGTGGTTGTGGCGCGTGGCTCTGACTACTCGTGCACAAGTAAAGGGGTCAAAAGGAGAGCCCCTACTTTTGTACACCAACACAGACACTATATCATATGCTCTCTTGCAGTATTTGCCCTCTGGTCGGGATGGATATAGATAAGTCCATCTCAGATGTTCTTCGCAATGTGATCTATACAATCTCTGAGAGGTATCTCTTCGATGTGAGGACATATTTCTGCGTATTCTGAAGGATTCTGTGCAACATCCTTTCCGCGTCAAAGTTTTTGCGCCATGGATCCAGAAAGTTTTTTATCATGCTATGCGCATTGAGTATCTGGCGAAAGTAAGTCATAAAATCTTCGTTCCACCTGTTCGCGATACCCTGCAAATCGTGGAAGATATTTCTTCAGGTAAAGCGCCCGCGACAAGCCCTCATGATTATCACAAGCAATTTGATGGGCCACATCTCCCTCAGCGTGATCGACAGGTTTTGCCTCAACCTCCATCGCAACTTGAAGTGAGTTTGCGTACTTAACAACTGCAGCAGCAGCACATCACTAAGGATCGACGCAAAAAAGAACATCTCGCCTCCTAGCTAAATTCTCTCCACAATCGAACCAGAATCATGCATATGATTGCGGATGAAAACAAGAAGAGGCTCTGGAAATTGCTTTGCAAGTTCTTTTCCAAGAAACAACTCCTAAATCTCAATCTCCAAGAGCTCTATGATTATATTGACAAAGGCTTAATTGTTGCGGGTTTCCAAGATCGGAGTACTCCTCTTCCTAGTCATGAGCCAACCACTGATCTTCTACATCTCAAGCTTTGCAAACTTCTTGAAGAATCTGAAGCCACCTCATGTACCGAGAAACCTACCGAAGGAAATGTGCTATCCCGTGTTCCTCACGTGGCTGCCCCCAATATGCCTCCATCCTCTCAGCCCCAAGTTGTTATTCCTGAAGCAAAATCTGCTGCTGCTGAAGACGAAGACGATCCGGTCACTTCGAAGATGAAATCACCTCGGACAGTTCTTCTGGAGATGCCACCGAGTGAACCAAGCTCTGCGTTTTTGCACTCATGTTATTCATCACCTTGTTGACACTAGTTGACAAAAAGGGGGAGACCTACATCGAGTCTCGATAGTTTTGCTTTCTGTGTTTCTTTGATTTGGTTTTGTGCAAGTTTGAAACTTCTGTTCTAAACTTATATACTCTAAGTTGTAAAAATTCTATGCTATAATATTAATAACCCCTCCTGCTACACTATTTTTCTCGAAGAATTTGTTTTGTAGGTGGAATTATTATCAGAAGTTATGAATGATTGCACTACGATCTCGATGGATTATATGTCATCAGTGCGAATCATTGACTCGAATTATTGAAATTTTCTCTGTATACTTCAATATTTGCAGGGGAATTAATCTCATATCTTTATCCCTGCATATATTTAGGGGGAGTCTATTTCATCATCGAGCAAAGTAACACTTATTCACTCTTGTTGGAATTACTTATCACTTATCTATCTTCACTTTGATGGTTATCTGTTTTGTCAACAGCCGTCCAAAAAGGGGGAGATTGTTGGTGCAATAATTTGCCTCCTTATGTTTTAGAGTTTGTTGATAGCAACAATATGTGACTTAAGTGTTTGCTAGAGCACACAGAGTAACATGTCCCTAGAATCAATAGGAGTTTGATTGCAATGACGAAGATAATCCCCTGCGTGGCAGTGAAGGTTATCACCAAAGATTATGTTAACAAGAGTGACCCCTCAAAAATTGCTGACGCGAAGCAATTGGTTCGGCACTGCGACCAAGATTGAAGACGAAGGGAAGACATAGCATTTATTTCATCGTTTCTTTCTTATTTATTGAGTCATAGGACCACCGTACTATTAAGAGGGGTGTAGTGTTAGAAGCTTTGATTCTCTGATGCTAAACCCAAATCATATGAAAGTTGGGAGATAAATCTCTTTGTGTTCTGAGTAAATACTTGCCAGCAAGAGATTGTGATCTTCTTCGCTGCGAAAGATTTGTCTTGGACCGAGGAGTTAGCATTACTTGGTCCTCAAGTAATGTTACCATTGCTGTGAAAATCCGACCATTGTGAACCTTTCGGTTGGCCATTGGCTGGACCGGTGTCCAAAAATGGTCATTTCCCACCAGGGAAGGCTGCAGCTATAAATAGCCATGCTACGCCGGCGTTGTCCGATGGCTGCTTCGTCTAATTGTGAGAAGATTGTTCAGCAACCCCCTCTCCTGAGTGGTTTGAGTTTAAAATCCACTGAGAGAAAACCCCAGAGCCCAGAAATTAGATAGTGGTTCAGCATCACTAGAATCTAAGTCCAGTATGCTCAGCCTATTACTCTTGAGGGTTGCAAACTCTCTAGACGGTTTGGTGTCAATTTCTTCAGAGACCAAGAGTAATTGTGGTTCTCGAAGAATAAGCCTGTAAAGATTTGGAGATCATCTCAAGCATGTACCACGAGTGATCGACATTGGTTGACGAACCAATTGCCGAGGAGAATAGGGCGAAGAGAGTTTATCTTCCATGTTAAATCACAACCCCTCCAACCAGACATAGTCCTTGTGTAGAAGGGCGAACTGGTCTACCAAATTCCTTGTCGCCATCGAGCATCACTGGTTACCTCTGCTTCTCTTTACATTCGAATTGTTTCTATCATGTTATTTGTCTTGATGCATGCCTTTAGTTTCGATTCGTTAGTTTGTGTTTGCTCACTGTATACTATTTACATTCGTTTCGCTGCTGGGTTTCGAGAGTTTTGATTTTTCAAAAGGAAATTTAAAAATCCCATTCACCCCCTCTGGTACACATACTTTGTTCCTACAATTGGTATAAGAGCAAGGTACTCCTTGATTCTGCTCATTTTGGTCTAACCACCTTGGAGTTTAAGTATGTCTTCAGTGAGCTACAAGTCACACCTCAAGATTCCCATCTTCGATTGGACGGACTATCCCTTCTGGAAAGAGAAGATGAAGATCCGTCTCCGAGCTATTGATGATGATATGTGGAACGTGGTGTAGAATGGATACACAATTGAAGTGCCCCAGGTCCCCACTGACCGCAAGAAGAAACACGTCTAGATGGATGCTCAAGCTAAAGATGAAATTGGTGGCCATCTCTCTCGTGCCCAATTTCTTTGCTATCATCTGTGTGAAACTTCAAAGGACTTATGGGACATTCTCGAAAAGATAAATGAGGGTGTTTCAACTCAGAAAGAAGCTCGCATTGATACTCTTTGGGTGAAGTTCAATCGTTTCAAGAGAATCAGAAATGAAAGCTGCCAGCAAACTTCCGATCGTCTGAGTGACATTGCAAACAAGCTGCAAGGTCTCGGTGCCAAAGACATCACTACTCACAAAGTTGTGAAGGAACTACTCCAATCTCTTGACAACTCATTTGACACACTAGTTCTCATGATAAGGGAACGAGTTGATTTCAAAGTTCTCGACTCTGCTGATATCATGGAAGGGCTAAACACCCATGAGGAACAACAAGAAGAAAAGAGAGATCTCTATGGCTCAATTCATCGCAAAAGTCATGCTCTCAAGGCTGTGGTGATTCTTCCTCAGAATGAAATGCCGAAGAAGATTCAGATGATCCAGAGAGGATCAACAAAGATATCACATTAATCATGAAAATATTCCAACGCCTTCACAGGAAGAACCAGTTCCAGAAGAAAGGATCCAGCAACTCTAGCGGTTCAAATCCTTCATCAAAACCTACTGGAGATTACACCTACTTCATGTGCAAAAAGCTAGGACATTTCATTTCGGACGACCCTCTCCGGGAAGCTGAAATCCGTGCCAGTGGAAGATATGATTCAGGAAACTACCATGGAAAAGGCAAGAGCAAGAACTACGACTCCGATGATGAGATGAAAACAAAGAAGTTCTTCAAGAAGAAGGACAACACCGCCTCCAAGTCTTCGTCAAGATCTTCCTCTGACATGCCATCAACACCGCCTACTTTGCTTCCTATGACTCCTGATTCCATTTTGAAAGATGATATTAATAGAGCTAATAAAGCAAAATAGGAGAAAAATAAGAGTGAAAATCAGATTGTGGCAAAAGAATTTGAGCAACAAATGAAGCCTAATAATAAACCATCTAGTGTTGCTTCTGAAATTAAATTGAAAAGTGCATGTTTACTTGCCACCAAATCAGATATTGATGAGCTAGATTCTAGCAAATCTATTTGCTATGCTTTTGTGTGCAAAGAGGAATTATTTTCATTTGAGGACGTGCCTTCCTCTTTGCCCCCTGCTGTCATTAACATTTTGTAGGAGTTCGCTGACGTCTTCCCACAAGACGTGCCACCGAGATTACCACCTATTCGAGGGATTGAGCATCAAATTGACTTAATTTCCGGTGCATCGCTACCCAACCGTGCACCATACCGTACCAATCTAGAGGAGACGAAGGAGATTATGCGTCAAGTAGAGGAGCTGCTCGACAAAGGTTATATATGCGAATCTCTTAGTCCTTGTGTTGTTCCTATTATACTAGTGCCTAAAAAGGATGGTACGTCGCGTATGTGTGTTGATTGTAGAGGCATTAATAATATTACTATTCGTACTATCACAAAGTTGCCATATCTGCTACCACACAGTTTCTCATTCTACATGTCCTCACTCCAATAGTAAGAAAAATGAAAAGGAAAAATAGAGCTAATCTGCCATTGAAATGTCCTTATTCCTGAGTAATATTCAATGGAATGGTGCAATTGCACTACAGTCTCATGGATTCACTCTGCCGCTTCAACATCTCATTATCCTGCAGCGATAGAAATGAGCATCAGCAAGGCATATAGATATAATGAATAAATGGAGAGGAAGCATAATCTTAGACGATACAGGAGAAAAGGACTAAGATTCTGATACAATGCGAATATGCACTGTAAGTACACATATATGTCAGTTACAAAAAGATATTCAGTTAAAAAGTGACAAATAACTGAATGAAACTCAGACTATATATTTCAGTTACAAAAAATATTTTAGCTTAGGAATGCAGTGTATAAATCAGACTAAATAGATAACACTACCGAAGCTTAAATTTTAAATGTGCAGTTTAAGTACAAGCACCTACCAACTGAATATAGCTAGCTAGCATAAATGTCAATTGGCGCATGATTTTTCTTAGTGCATTTGCTCTAGGAAACTAGTCCTAACAAATCAATATTTTGATCAGCATTATCCTACAGACCCTGTGTAGCAGAGTTGATGATCTTATTATCCTACAGACCCATCACTCAAGTGCATAACTAACAGTAGTAACCATCAACAGTACAAACGTATGTAATAACATTACTAACTCAAAGAAGATGCTAGGGGTTCATTAAGAATGCTAAATATCTCTAAGTTACCAAAGCTAGTGAGAATGATCTCAAATTCGTAAACCCACTTCATTTATCTTGTTCCAACTTGTGAATGCCGACTGAATTTGTTTTAGACAGTAAGTAAGGTTGGTAACGGTGCAGCAGAGTGGCAGGATTCAGATACTATTACAGAAAGAATGGTGGTGGTAATGCAGGAACAGAAGGCGACACATCTCTAGGAGGAATCTTAGAGGCACAAAAGTCAATAGGCCAATTCAGTCGAGGAATCTGGGCTCTAGGGGTGACTATGTTCAGTTCAGGCAACTTCATCATCCAAGACGACATGTATGCACACGACTCCAAACCTGCCGCCTCACCTAGGAGGAGAAGCCAAGAGCGCGGAGAGAATCAACACCCCGGCGAAACAGAGTAAGTCGAGAAGAGAGCACACACCTCCGTTCTCGGCGATGGCGTCAATGCGCCACCCTGAGGTGGCGGCGGCCAATCTCCCAATGCATCTGGCAAAGGAAAAGGCGACGGACGACCAGAGCGGACTCGCCGTGTGCCGGCGCACGGAGGGGCCACTGGCAACGGACGGGCAGCTCATGCAGGAGAGCGCCATGGGCCCTCCCTCGCTTGCTCGGTGGCCGTCTCTGTCCCTGCCATGACCACCAACTAGCAGTAGTAGCAATCCATCAGACCGGCGATCAAATATGAAATAGAACTGGGATCAACCTCTGGATCACGTGCAGAGTGCTCAGAACTGTTCCCTCCTTTACCTGAACCCAAATGCACCATCAATCATATTTCCAAGATCCATAAGAACAGAAGTAGGTCTGACTTATGAACCCATGGCAATCTGACTTATGATGTTCAATTTTCAATATCAAATGGATAAGTTCAGTCTTTGAACAAAAAAGCATAAGTTTTAGAAGAATCGAATCTATATAGCATTAGTTACATACTAGGTTCTGTTGGTGTCATGCCACGACTGAATAAAAGAAAATGTTTCTTTAACCCAAGAAAATGTCAGAATTTCCATGGCACGTGTCTACAGACTAGTTATGCGCTGGGGTGTTCTTCTCATGTCAAGAAATAACATAATTGTGTAGTATGGTTTTTCTGAATCAAGATGTGATTGATCTCTGAATCAAGGTATACACAAATTGGCAATACTTATGATAGAAGGAAAGCAACCTGCTAGTGAATGAGTTTAGAAATTTTTCTACGGATGAGAAACAAGCGAACAAAAGCAAAAAGAAAACAAGCGACTCAGACATGTTGCCATGTTGGTGATTACACAGCCACCATATGCCAATGATGCTAACATGTCTATTGTGGTACACAGGAAAGCGACTTTAGCACTTTACTAACACATGACATGGCGAGGAATCCAAAAATGCATGAGCAAGAAAGAGACAGCGTACTAGTAGCACTCAAATGATTCTTGCTAAAGAGCAGCAAACCCTGGATAACACGGAACGACAACATCTACAACCCATTCATCATCGGTGAAGTAAATGGGTCTGTATCAGACTATCAGGGCAGAATTTGACCCAACAATTTATTGCGGTGCACTGAACCTTAAAAATGTTAGCTAGCTTGCTAGAGGGAAGTAAAACTAAAGTGTTGCTGAGTCAATCCAAGTGCAACGGCCAAGAAATCTGCAATAAGTACAGAATTAATTGATGGTTGGAGTCAATGTATTTGTTACCAAAAAATAATACTTCCTCCGTCCCAAAATAAGTGACTCAACTTTATACTAGCTTTAGTACAAAGTTAGTACAAAGTTGAGTCACTTATTTTGTGACTGAGGGAGTACATCCAGGCTACTTGGGTCCGTTGATGTACGTATTTGTTACCAACAAGAAGCTACGTGAGCTGCTGATACTTGTCACGCCCAAGATGCGACCCTATCCTAAAGGAACTCGAAGGTCCCAACAAGGATAGAAGCGCATCTTGAAGGCGCTTTTGCAAGGTGGATATCATTACATCAACATTACATAATAGTGGGGATACAACCAAGACATACAAAGTCACATGAATACAACAATACATCATATACAAGATCAACATCCGACTATGGATGAAACATAAACAGCAACTCAAACAATATCCACCCTGCTAGCCCAGGCTGCCGACCAGGAGCCTATCCCTCAATCGAAGAAGAAGAACTCCAACACAAATAAACATCGCTCTCGCGTCATGATCATCGCATAACATGTACCTGCAACTGGTGGTGTAGTAATCTATGAGCCACGAGGACTCAGCAATCCCATTACCATGGGTATCAAGACTAGCAAAGCTTAAAGGGTAAGGAAGGGGTAAAGTGGTGAGGTTGCAGCAGCGACTAAGCATGTATGGTGGCTAACTTACGCAAATAAGAGCGAGAAGAGAAGCAAAGCAAGCGGTCGTCAACTAGTAATGATCAAGAAGTGATCCTGAACTCCTACTTACGTCAAACATAACCCAAAAACCATGTTCTCCTCTCGATCAACCTCGAAAAGAGACACTCACGGTTACACACACGGTTGGTGTATTTTAGAAGGGTTTTACTTCAAGTTTACTACAACCGGATATTAACAAATTCCCATCTGCCACATAACCGCGGGCACGGCTTTTGAAAGTTCAAACCCTGCAGGGGTGTCCCAACTTAGCCCATGATAAGCCCTCGCTATCAACGAAGGATATTCCGTGTCCCGGGAAGACCCGATCAGTCTCGGAATCCCGTTTACAAGACATTTTGACAATGGTAAAACAAGACTAGCAAAGCTGCCCGGATGTGCCAACAAATCCTGATAGGAGCTGCACATATCTCGGTCTCAGGGCACACCGGATGAACACTACGTACGGCAACCGAAGATACCCCAAGTTGCCTAGGGGCGGCACCGCAAGTGGCTCTAGTTTGGACCAACACTTAGACAAGCATTGGCCCGGGGGGCTAAATAAAGATGACCCTCGAGAGAGCGACTCCCAAGGGAAAAGTAGGTGGTGGTGAGGCAAATGGTAAAACCAAGGTTGGGCCTTGCTGGAGGAGTTTTTTTCAAAGCGAACTATCAAGGGGGTCCCATAAATCACCCAACCGCGTTAGGGACGCAAAATCCGGGAACATAATACCGATATGACGGAAACTAGGGAGGCAAGAGTGGAACAAAACACCAGGCATAAGGCCGAGCCTTCCACCCTTTACCAAGTATATGGATGCATTAATAATATAAGAGATATTGTGATATCCCAACATAAACATAGTCCAACGTGGAGCAATCTTCATCTTCACCTGCAACTAGCAACTCTATTAGAGGGGCTGAGCAAAGCGGTAACATAGCCAAACAACGGTTTGCTAGGAAGGGTAACAAAGGTCAAAGGTTCATGGCAATTTGGGAGGCTCGAGCAGCAAGTGGTAGGTAACGCAGCATAGCGGTAGAACGAAGCAAGTAGCATAGAAATGATAGTAATGAGATCCAAGGTGACGGTCATCTTGCCTGAAATCCCGCAAGGAAGAAGAACGAGTCCATGAAGAAGATGAAGCCACGAAGACGAACCAAGCGTAGACGAACGAATCCTCACGATCGCAACGAAACGGGAACTATCGAGAGAAGCACACAACATGGTAAACACACCACACATGAACAAGGCATGATGCTCAACCAAATATGATGCATGGGAAGGCTACATGAAGCTACTCATGGCAAGAGATGATGCATACAAGAACAACACATCAAAGCAAGTTTAAATGAGGCCGGAAACAACATAGAACACTTCCGATAAGTCCTCATATGCAAATTTCAAAATTGGTCCAGATCTGAATAAACCTTATGTTCAAGTTGTTAAACATCAATTTAAGATGCACCATGATGATCTACACGAAATTCTAGTCAAGTTACATATAAAGTTCATTAGATTCGGAGCTACGGCCTAAAAGATATGAGCAAAACAAGTTAAACATGGCATTGATGTGAAATGCATTCAAACATCAAGCACACGCCTCAAAACATGAATCCAACAAGGTAACATGAAGCTACACACAAAACTAAACAAGTTTCATATAGAGCACACTCAAAACGGAGTAACGGTTCAACACATACACTCTATACAAGTTCAAAGGACAGGCTGTCCCAAACAGCAACTAGGCATATTGCAAGCATCAAAACAATAAGCTACAGCACCTTAAAATGAAAACAAAAGGCATGGAAATGATGTAAAGGTAAAGCATGACAAAACATTAACAGTGATCTATCTCCAGAAACTACTAGAACATGCTCAAATGGACATGACAAGATTGCAATTAATAACAGGTTCACAGACTTGGCAGAATTCTCAGGACATGGCAGAAATAACATCAGGTTACAATGTTAAACAACATGCTACAGCAAGCTATCATGTCAAAATAGAGCATGAAATGAATCTACTCAAAGCATATAACAAGAGTCCCTTACTGACCATGAGACAAAATGGCACAGAAGATATGATGGCAACCATGTAAACATAGCAAGATTGGTTACAGATTCAGACTTGATATATCATGGCAGGAACAACGATAAGTAGGCATGTTGGTGAGCTTGATACACTCACCACAAGGCATTGCATAACAATACAAGCATACCTACAGTAAGTTGACATGTTCATGAAGCTAAACATGGCAAGATAAAGTTCATAGCATGCATGGATCACTAGAAACAACCTTGGCAAAATTGAAGAACATGTAAACAATCTGCCAGGAACATTTTATAGCAAACGTAGAGCAAGATTGAGACATGCTAGAGCACTCTATAAATGCAAACAGAGACATGCATGGATATAGCATAACCATATGAACAAAACATCCTTACTAAACATACTCAAAAGAGGCACGGATCTCTCTGTAGCAACATGAATACATGTCATTAAAATAACAGCAGACAAAGACTTCGTGAAATTCTAAGTCCTGAAATCAGCAACATCGCGGAGGCTACTTTGCAAGCTCGTAACAATCAACACAGGGCATATCATGAATAATGGATTGCACCACAGAAAAGATGGCATGTTGTATCTCATAACACATATAGACTTCATGCTCAAAAGAAAATCACACAATAAGATGCAAAAATGACAAGTGAGCATGTTCTGATAACAGGCCACAGTTAACATCATATAGCACTCTTGCAACGATGATTAGGGAATTAAGATGAACTCAAACAAACATGGCACAATGGAATGAAATGAAGAGCACATCCTGGTGAACATTTGATATATCATGCATGCAAAACGGAGCTATATGCAGAGAGTTATGGCATGACAAATTATGCACCACAAAGTGAAAACTTCAGGACTTAGCAGAAAATTAGACCTCGCGGGAAACTGGACGGAGGGATCCGGGGCGCCGTTTGGAAGGGGGGATGGGTGGATCTCGTCTCGATCCAGGTCAACGCCGGCTCCGGCGACCCTAGGGTTCCGGCGATCGCCGGAGATGGATGGAGGAGGGCGCGGGGCGGCGCTGGGGATGTCGGGGACGGGCGGATCCGGTCTGGCCCAACCGGATCCGCGGCGAGGGCGGAGGTGGCGCGTGCTCCGGCGAGCAGCAGCGCCGGCGAGCAGCAGCGCCGATGGAGGTGGTCGGCAGAGGCGGCTCCATGGCGGCGGCGGCGGAGCTTGGTGGGGCAAGCGCGGGGCGGAGCGGCAACGGGCGGCGGTGCGGATGGTAGAGAGGCGAGGCGGCAGAGGCGGAGACGCGCCGGCGAGGCGGCAGAGGACGCGCGGGGTCTGGCGAGGCGCGGAGCCCGGCGAGCGGCGGTGCAGGGCGGTGAGGGCAGCGGCGCACGGGCTTTGCCGACGGCGGTTCGGGCCCGTGCGGCGGCGCGGGAGGGCCGGCCACGGGCCAGGCGGGCCCGCGGTGGAGGCGCAGTGGAGGGGCGGCCCGGGTGGCGACATGGCGCCCTCTGGTTGGCCGGGGCGCCGACTGGAGCTGAGGTAGCGCGCGGGTATTGGTCCGGCGACGTGGACGTCGGCGGTGGACGTGTCCATCCGGCGGTGGACATGTCCGGCGGCGCGGAGGGGAGATTTTTAGGGTTTGGACTGCGAAAAGGCGGGGGGAGGGACTCATTTATAGGTAGAGGGAGCTAGGAGGCTCCAAATGAAGTGTGGTTTTCGGCCACGCGATCGTGATCGAATGGCCAAGAGGATGGAGGTGACTTAGATGGGTTATTGGGCTGTTTTGGAGGGGTGTTGGGCTGCAACATAAAGAGGGCTTTGCGGCTACCCGGTTAACCGTTGGAGTATCAAACGGACTCGAAATGACACGAAACTTGACAGGCGGTCTACCGGTGGTATACCAAGGCTACTTGGCAAACCTTGGTCCATTCCGACAAAGTTTAACACCCACACACGAAAAAAGGTAAAAGGGGGCGCCGGAGGACATAGGAGTGCCGGATTGGAAAGCGGACAACGGGAAAAATGCTCGGATGCATGAGACGAACACGTATGCAATGCAATGCACATGATGACATGATATGACATGCAGATGATGACATGGAAAAGTGCAACACACAAGCACATGACATGGCAACGAAGGCGAATAGCTGGCAGACAACTGGCGCATCGAATCCGGGGCGTTACATCACAGCAGAAGAGAAACCAAAAAATAAGGCACCCTCCATTTCACCCAAACTAGATGGATCCCAAAGTGTGTGTGGGCGGCCAAATCTGAATGAAGGAAGAGTTGCCACCTCGGGTTACGTTACAGGCGGATTAATTGGAGCAGGTGCTGGTGATGTTGAGCAGCTTCTCCTTGGCTGGCAGATGGGAGCAGCTTCTCCACGCCCCCCTTCACCAGATCGGATCAGAGCAACCTGCACACACAAAAAAAAGCTCACGAATCAGGTATGGATATGAAGAAGAAGACCTCCATGGGTGGAATTGTGGAAGAGAGCAGATGGGATCCGGAAGGCACTCCTCCTCTGGTTGTGGGCGTCGGATCCGGAAGCCCCAATGTGGGCATGGTGGATCCAGCCGGTCTGGGGCCTTCCCTTTGGAGGGAAAGTGAGGGGCAGAGGAGAGGGTGGGTAGAGGTCGCCGGCGGGGATTGGAGAGTCGGCGGAGTGCGGTGGCGTTTGGGAAGGAAAAATAGGGGCTTCTAGTGTTTCAGGCATGAGGAGGGATGGAGAGCCTGGCCGGATCTGGTCTAGTCGATCTGGGAGGGGAGGGGAGAGGGCACCGTTGGTGGGGGAAGAGGAGGTCACCGGCGGTGGGGTTGGGTGGGAGGAGGCGAAGAGGAGTGGGGTGGAAGGGGGGTTCACCATTGATTTTTTCGTTTTGTTTCGTTTTGCGTCGACAGGCGAACGGGAAACCAGCGCGGGAGGGGATACAAAGGAACATAGTAGTAGCGCGGGTATATAACATGGGCTACTGCTATTCATTTAGTACTAGTGCGGGTTTTACACCACGCGCTACTACTATTGCCTATCTGATGAGGCATGATGAAAACCATTTAGTAGTAGCGTGGTTTAAAAACCCGCGCTACTACTATCAACTTAGTAGTAGCAAGGGTTAAAAACAAGTGCTACTAGTAAGTAGCAGTAGCGAGGGATATAAACCCGCGCTACTAGTAAGCGTCTGTGTATAAGCTTTTCCCTAGTAGTGAAGCAGGAGTAGGGTTTTACCTCCATCAAGAGGGCCCGAACCTGGGTAAAAACATCATGTCCCTTGTCTCCTGTTACCATCCGCCTAGACGCACAATTTGGGACCCCCTACCCGAGATCCGCCGGTTTTGACACCGACATTGGTGCTTTCATTGAGAGTTCCTCTGTGTCGTCGTCATCAAGCTTGATGGCTCCTTCGATCATCATTAGCGATGCAGTCCAGGATGAGACTTTTCTCCCCAGACAGATCTTTGTATTCGGCGGCTTTGCACTGCGGGCCAATTCGCTTGGCCATCTGGAGCAGATTGAAAGCTACGCCCCTGGCCATCAGGTCAGGTTTGGAAGCTTAAACTACACGGCCGATATCCGCGGAGACTTGATCTTCGATGGGTTGGAGCCCCTGCCAAGTGCGTCACACTGTCACGATGGGCATGATTTAGCTTTGCCGCCGAACAATGCCCTGGAGGCCGCACCCGCATCCGCTCCGACCTTTAATTCGGCGCTAACTGCGCCGACCGAGGCGGGTTGTTAGACCCCGCCGCGGAGGCTGCAGCCTCAACGGCGATCGAGCCGAACACCAACCTTATCCTTCGCGAGGCCCATGACTCCACATCGCCGGACTCTTCTCCGGGATCTAAACCCTCCGCGCCCCTGCCAGTCGAATCTGATTGGGCGCCGATCATGGAGTTCACCGCCACAGATATCTTTCAGCACTCGCCCTTCGGCGACATACTGAATTCACTAAGGACTCTCTCTTTGTCAGGAGAGTCCTGGCCGGATTATGACCGGCAGGATTGGGATGAGGACGACGAAGAAATTCGACGCCCACCCACCACCCACTTCATAGCCACTGGCGATGATTTAACCGACATGCTGGACTTTGACTTCGAAGACATCGAAGGTATGGACGACGATATAGGAGACGAACAGGAACCAGCGCCTACAGGGCACTGGACAGCCACCACATCCCACGATGTATACATGGTGGACACACCCAAAGGAAACAACGACGAGGAACGGGAGGACGCAACGAAGGATCGTTCCTCCAAAAAGCAGTCAAAGCGGCGGCGTAAGTGCCGCTCCAAACCCCGCCTCGACAGAGACATCGGTCATATAGACCCAGCCACAGAGCAGGGTGAGCCGGCGAACGATGAATATGGCATCGAGCAACCGTCTGAACAAGGCAACTTGGATAACCAAACCGAACAACCCGTCTCCGGCGAAGATAACAGTCCGGATGACCCCACGCCGGACAAATTCCTGGAGCAGAAGAACCTCCGTAAAAGGCTCGCCGCCACTGCGCGCAGCCTGAAAAAGCAGAAGCGGAAGCTCAAGACTGCGGATGATGCACTCAGAATCAGATGGAGCAAGGTATTCAGCACCGCAGACAAATATGGCGGCAGTCGCCACACAAAGAGCTACCCGAAGCGAAAGCTACTGCCTGAATTTGATGAGGAGGCCTTAGAGCCCCCGCAATCAAAAAACAAATCAGCCATCCAGCCGGATAGATGACCTCATATCCAACATAGAGTGGCAAACGGTGCCGCACACAAGCCAGCACGCGGTCCACACAAGGACTCGCATAAAAAAGATGGCCCAACCAGATCTATCTACGGGCCAAGAAAGCACGCTCTAGCGAGCAATGCAATACAAAAAATATCCGAACAACACGGCACACCCAAATACAGGGGTGCCGCACACCCCCTATGTTTCACCGATGAGGTGCTGGACCATGAATTCCTAGCGGGATTTAAACCCATAAACATAGAGGCATATGACGGAACTACAGACCCGGGGGTCTGGATTGAGGATTATATCCTCCACATCCACATGGCTCGAGGAGATGACCTCCATGCCATCAAATACTTACCCCTCAAGCTCAAAGGGCCAGCCCGGCATTGGCTTAAAGACCTCCCCGAAAACACCATTGGAAGTTGGGAAGAGCTCGAGGACGCTTTTCGGGAAAATTTTCAATGGACCTATGTCCGACCACCGATGCAGACGATTTAAGTCATATAACTCGACAACCCGGAGAGTCAGCCCGGAAGCTCTGGAACAGATTTCTTACTAAAAATAACCAAATAGTCGACTGTCCGGACGCCGAAGCCTTAGCAGCTTTCAAACATAGCATTCAAGACGAATGGCTCGCCAGACACCTCGGCCAAGAAAAGCCAAGAACAATGGCCGCATTAACAAGCCTCATGACCCGCTTTTGCACGGGCGAGGACAGCTGGTTGGCAAGATGCAGCACCAGCGACCCAAGTACATCCGAAGTCAGGGATGGAAACGGGAAGCCACGACGCAGCAAAGACCAGCGCCGGAATAAGGGAAACAACCCGAAGAGCACGACAGTTAACGCCAGATTCAAAAGCTCTCGGCAGGGTCAGCAAAAGTTGCCCCTCAAAGATAACAAGGACGAACTGTCTAACCTAAACAAAATCCTGGACAAGATATGTCGAATCCACATCACCCCTGGGAAGCCTGCATATCATACCCACAGAGAATGTTGGGTCTTCAAGCAATCCGACAAACTCAATGCCGAACACAAGGGGTTGGATATACCAAGTGAAGACGATGATGAACCCCACAAAAAAAAGCACTGGGGAACAAAAGAAATTCCCACAAGAAGTCAAAACAGTAAACGTACTACACATGACAAAAGGGAGAAACAAAGTGGCGCTCACAGAGATACGTATCATGCGGCCTATCACAAAGGAGTTTCGCCACTGGTTGTCAAAACTGATCACCTTCGACCATCGGGACTACTCCGAAAGTATCTGGCACGCAGGCTGGGCTGCCTTGGTATTAGACCCGATAATCGACGGATACCACTTTACGCGAGTCCTGATGGACGGCGACAGCAGTTTAAACCTGATATATCAGGACATAGTCCGCAAAATGGGGATAGACCCAACAAACATTAGCCATAGCAATATTTCCTTTAAAGGAGTAACGCCAGGCCTAGGGGCTCATTGCACGGGCTCCCTCCTACAAGAAGTTACGTTCGGTTCACCCGATAATTTCCATAGTGAAAAGCTAACCCTCCACATCACGCCATATAAAAGTGGTTATCAAGCACTACTGGGACGCGAAGCTTTCGCACGCTTTAACGCAATACCGCACTATGCGTCTCTCACGCTTAAGATGCCCGGTCCACAAGGCATCATTTCAGTAAAGGGAAACATTGAGCGCTCCTTGCGCGCGGAAGACTGTGCGGCTGCCTTGACAGCCACACACTAAACCACCCCACCAAACAGAGCGCCTAAGAGGTCGTTAAGACCACGGACACGGCTGGATGAGTTCGGCGCAACTATATAATTACTAACGGTTTGATGGTTATACATGCCAGTACAAGGGGCTCCGCGCACGTAAACAAGCAGCAACAAAACTCAATTCTTCCCACCTTGAACATACATTTTGCACGACTACTTTTTCAACTAAGTTCCTCTCTTTTACAGATGAACATCGTGCTACACCCGTCCAGGACACGGCACAACGGAGACACAGGCGCAGACGTGCAGTAGGGACCCGTTCCAAGGATTCTTTTTAGATTAAGACCCTGTGTAAACCTTTTTTACTGTCTCTTGTTGATACATATCCCCCGGATTCTCTGTACAACCGAGAAGGGGGCTGACGTCTTGGCATGTGGCCACGTCAGAATATTGCACATACCTGGACACTATGGGCTTATTACAAAGGGCACTGTTCAGCCCGTCTACAATCATAAAGACCGAATACCTTAGGGAGTGTTCGACGTCACGAGTTTGGCCTTATATGCATCAGCTCCGAATCATGTCTTTGGTCAAATGTTGGGTTTGCCCGGCTCCTGTGTTTTGCTGCCTTACGTTCCGCTCTATCGGCTAAGGCGGCACCAGGAGAACTACTGTGATTGTTCCCCGATTTAGCCAGGCGAGCACCTCAGTAGAGAAAGCCGAAAACTGACTGTCATGGTATAGCGTGAGACTGTTCAACCACTCGATGACTTATCAGAATCTTCGGGATTCCTCCGCATTGACGAAGGGCCATTTCCCGGCCAGGCACACACGCGCCCCGAATTCGGGCAAGCGCGGCACCACCAGGGGCTATATTGTAGCCCTACTGTCAAACTCCTATGGCTAAGTGAATGTGATAAAGCATTATAGTCTGGTTGCCTAGTTCGCTGCGCTACCACCTCCTTAATGGACCAAGACGTTGGATCAAGTGTGATGATGCACCTTCTGCGAACACCCCCGCATTATATGCGTGGGGGCTGAAGCCGACGACTGCCATCTTTCAGGTTATATATAATATACGTAAACGGCAGCACAGGAGGTATGATAATTCTTGCAGGCGCAAGTATAAAAAGCTTCTACATAAATATTGTTCTGAATGAGAATACATGTTATTCGAACATAATATCCTTCGAGCATTGCGCCTCTATTAAGCGAGCGCCCTCCAGAACTTCTTGAAAGTAGTGCTCGGCAGGTACTCGGCTTTCGTCCGAATCTTGGGCTGCAACGGCGGTAGCCTCCATCTCTGCCCAGTATGTTTTGACACGGGCAAGGGCCATCCGCGCACCCTCCATGCACGTTGAACTCTTCATCGTGTTGATATATGGCACCGCACCAAGGAACTGTTGCACCAAGCTAAAATAACTGCTCGGTTTCGGCCTTTTCGGCCATAGATGATCCACGACATACCTCATGGCAAGTCCGGATAACCTATTCAGCTCGGCCCATTCGGCCAACCGATCGGTCAATGGAAGCGGATGCTCTGGATTGTTGAATTGTGACTAGAATAGCTTTTCCAGCCGCGATATCTCCGGCTTGACGCAGCTCCTCCTTCATCAGTCTCATCGCAGAACGAGTATCCTTGGCCGTCGTCATGGCCTTCTCCAGGTCCGTCCACTCCGCCCGGTCTTCCTTTTCAAGAAGCTTGCAGCTGTTAGCAGCATTCTTCAACTTCATAGCCATATCGGCCATTTCCTCCTTGCTTCGGCAGTGAGCAGCCTGTTCAGCTTTCAGCTCCTCAACCGCCTTTAAGGCAGCCGCATCACTTTTCCTGGCTTGTTCTTTAGCTCGGGCAAGCTCTGCCCGAAGGTTCTCCACGACGACAGGCCCATCTGCTTTAAGCACACACATTATAAGATACTGGCATCAAGCTCCTCTTACAAGGTGTCTCCGGAGAAATTACATACCTTGTGCCTCGTCAAGCCGCTTGTTGACAAGCGCGATGTCGACATCTGCCACGTCAAGTTGCCACTTTAGCTCGGCAAATTCATCAGTCCGGCTGGCCACCGGACACTTCGCCACCTGCATATGAAGGCGGCAAAATTATACCTGGGACTATGATCCTCCATGTGTCGTCGTCTTCGACAACACCTAGAGTCTCAGGGGCTACTATCTACACAAGGCGCATCGTAAAGTATGCGGTACTGTCAAAAAGGTGCATCATTTCACGTACCTCATAGCCCGTTAGTAGACTCATGACAGCTTCATGCAACCCGCTTTCCGAGGACGAAATCCTTTCAATTAGCGCACACATCAACGCATGGTGCTCTTCTGAGATAGACGCCCGCCCTAGCAGATCCTTCAGTACCTCCGACCATGCACCAGGCGGTGCCAGACTCAGTCAATTGCCTCTCCCAGAAGCCGAACACGGAGGGCTTCGAGTGGCCATATTACTACCTTCCGGCCTTACCGGCTCAGGAGAAACCCTCCGTGACGACACCTTGGGGTCGCCCGCCTCATGAGGCGGTATGGCAGGGGGAGGCGTTACGCTCTCCATCATCTCCGGAAGAAGATCGCCCGAAGATGAGCTCTGCTGAGAAGGGCTAATATCCGAACTACAAGGTAAATTTTCGGTTATTTTCCTTAGAAGTGAAGCAAGGATTTCTCTCATTATTAAACACCCCTTTTACTTATGGCTCGGTGGAGGGCTGATCCCCTTGAGGGCACAGTACGGCTGGGGTATCCCCCGGCACTGGACCCTCTGGCGAAGACTTCTTCCCCCGCTTTGAGATCATTGTCTCCGAGTCTTCAGAGGCGGTCCTCTTCTTCGCCTGAGGAGAGGAATTTTTTATTCCTCCCTTCTGGACAACCTCCTCCGCGGAGGCAGTAGCTTCCTTGTTCCTCCCTTCGTTTCCTTCCGAAGGCGCGATCTCTAGCATCCTGGTTAACACGGGATCTGGCGAGGTCTCAGGAAGGGGGGCCGGACACCTAATCAACTTCGCCTTCGCTATCCACTCCTGGTTCAAGAACAACTCCTTTTTAATGGCAATATTGCGATAAATGAACAGATAGTGTGTCCGGGCATAGGGCTACTTACTTGGGTTTCCGGACGATTGTAGCTCAGACCTGCGTCCTCAGTCGAATCCGGACACACTGCTTGTGGTCCGAAGAACAACTTGTACATCTCCACGGGTGTCATGCCAAGAAAATGTTGGAGAGCTCGCGGTCCCTCCGGATTGAACTCCCAAAGGCGGAGGGGGCGACGTTTGCAGGGTAGGACTCGATGAATCAACATGACCTGCGTCACCACGACCAGACTGACATCTCTCTCTAGGAGATCGCGGATGCGGCTTTGCAATAGGGGCACAATCTTTGCTGGCCCCCAGGCCAGCCCCTTATTGACCCATGACGTTAGTCGGGGCGGGGGACCCCGAGCGAAAAGCAGGCGGCGCAACCCACTTGGTACCCCTGGGAGCTGTGATATAAAACCACTCTTGTTGCCATAAACTGAACTCCTCTTGAAAAGAGCCCTCGGGCCACGGAGCTTTAGCATCCTTGCTTATTACAGCGCCTCCGCACTCTGCGTGCTCTCCCCTGATCATCTTTGGCTCCACTTTGAAGGTCTTATGCCACAGTCCGAAGTGAGGAGTAATACGGAGGAGAGCTTCGCACACGATGGTGAACGATGAGATATGGAGGATAGACTCCAGAGCTAAGTCGTGGAATTCCAGCCCATAATAGAACATGAGCCCCCTCACAAAGGGATCCGTCGCGAAGCCATGCCCTCAGAGGAAGTGAGATACGAACACAACGCTCTCACCAGGCTTGGGAGTGGGAATAACCTGCCCTTGAGCAGGCAGCCTATGCGGGATTTTGCCGGTCAAACACATGGCCTCTCTCAGCTTTAGTACATCTTCCTCCGTGATGAAGGAAGGCATCCATCGGCCTCGAAGGTCGGAGCCGGACATCATCGAAGGTCTGAAGCGCCTAAATCTGGAGCCTTGGGTGCTGAAACTTGAGGCGGGAGGCAGATTCGATTGAGATCGAAAGAAAGGAGTAAAGCCTTGGTCTCTTTATAAGAGGTTGAATACCAAGAGCCCTCCCTGTGACCGTTTGGTACTTACCTTTGATCAAGGGGATATAACAACGGACATGATTGGGTTACCCACGTCCGTAATGATGAGGATCCCATAAATAAAGGGGACATGATCTCTGCTTCAACAAGACGTGTCAAGGAAACCGCCTCGCGAAACGCGTTGAGGTGGGAAGCAAGGAAAAACGAATAAGGGCTTGGCTGTGGTGTGATGTCGCGCTACAGAATACGTCAGCAGATTAGATTTGTGGAAATATTACTCTCTCTCTCTCTACGGTGGTATGTGGAACTTGTTTTGCAGAGCCGGACCCGATCCTGTGTTCAAAATCTTCTATGAAGTATTCGGAGGAGGAACCCGCCTTGCAATGCCGAAGACAATCTGCGCGCCAGACTCGTCGTCATTGAAGCCTAGTTCAGGGGCTACTGAGGGAGTCCTGGATTAGGGGGTGTCCGGATAGCCGGACTATAACCTTTGGTCGGACTGTTGGGCTATGAAGATACAAGATTGAAGACTTCGTCCCGTGTCCGGATGGGACTTTCCTTGGCGTGGAAGGCAAGCTTGGCAATACTGATATGTAGATCTCCTCCCATTGTAACCGACTCTGTGTAACCCTAGCCCCCTCCAGTGTCTATATAAACCGCAGGGTTTAGTCCATAGGACACAACAACAATCATACCATAGGCTAGCTTCTAGGGTTTAGCCTCTCTGATCTCGTGGTAGATCTACTCTTGTACTGCCCATATCATCAATATTAATCAAGCAGGAGTAGGGTTTTACCTCCATCGACCGGGCCCGAACCTGGGTAAAAACATCGTGTCCCTTGTCTCCTGTTACCATCCGCCTAGACGCACAGTTCGGGACCCCCTACCCGAGATCCGCCGGTTTTGACATCGACATCGACACTCCCTGACGAACCAACAAGGGACCTCCTGGTCCCATAAGTGGTCGTGGTTTCCTGCGACATCTTTGGCGCGCCAGGTAGGGGGCTTGCTTGTGCGAACCTGAAGGCGTGTGCAGCGCATCAAGTTCTTCACCATCTTCATCTTCGACGACGCCATCGACCATAGCGCCCAAGAAGAAACCCGGTTCTTCGGCTCATCCATCCACCTTGAAGGCTCCGTCGCCCGCGGCCTCCAATGCTGTGGGGGGAGTGGAGACACGCGAGGATGCGGATGCTGCTAGGGATGTGGTCGGAGCAGGCAGCACAGTCACCACTTCCAGCGCGGCCGATGCGGGAGCAGAAGTCATCGGAGGAGAGCAGCATCAGCAACACCCCGACGGTCACGCTCCGCAAGGTCTGGGTGAAGGGGTTACCCCATCTGTGCCCCTTTCTCCCACCGACGGTGTGACAGCCTGGATTTTGCCTTCTTTTTTAAAGGACTTGGTTTTGCCTTTGTCTTGGATTTGAGTTTTTGGAATCAATTCAAATGGACTTGTCACTTGGCCATGACCTTGACTTTCACCCAAGTGACCTATCTACTTCTCCTTCAGCTTTAGTTCTTTAAAAAATCCTCAAAATAATCAAATGAACTCCTCTGAAACTCATTTCAGAAACTAGTGCTCCAAAGCAACCCCCATTTTTATTGCTCCCAAAAATCTGAAATAATTCCTGAATATTCTTTGAATCATGGCCCACCTTCTCAAGCAAAAATATTGCATGACTTTTTGTAGTATTTTTGCTACAGAAAATAATTTCTCTTCTGGCCCAAAATTTCACTTTGAACAGCAAGTGCATTTTTTCTTGATCCTTTGGACCTGATTTTTCTTGATTCTCTTCACCCTCCTAAGTAACCCTTAATCCCAGGAGATCAGCCCTAATGGCCATCTAGAAGTTGTCCATATGCAGCTGCCAAGTTTCTGTCTAGAAACATGCCAAGATGGTTGAGTCACATCTGGTCGGCCTGGCATTGAGTCCTCAGCATCCCTAGACCTATCACTGCATGGACTTTAGCCTAGACAAGGTTTGGCCGATCGTGGGCGTCATTTTGACCATGTCAGGGTGGTGACCACGTGTGGCACGGGGTCTGGCATGTGCTCGACGCGCTCTAAGTAGCGCCAATGCCTCTGTTCGGCACGTGCTCGAGCCAGAGCTCGCCGACGACTGCCGCGCCGCACCACCAGCCTCGACTCAACACCTTTGACCCCTCCGTGGCACTCACCGACGCTGGAGATGCCTCAGCGAGCACGGGCACGTCACGGCCAAAGGCCACAGTGCGCTCGTGCCCTTGTCTTCTTCTTCCCTTGCCTCTTGTGCTCGTCCGCGAGCGTGGACAGCTCCCGCCTATACACTGAGCCCTTGACCCTCCCTCTGGTGCCTTTCGTCGCCGTTCGCCGGTCTCCAGAGAACAACGGTGGCGCCATGTACCCCCCTCTCCCTCCGGCTATATATAGAGCCATTCCCTCCGCTTTGAAGCCTCACACCGCACCACACAACCACCACGACCGCATAGAGGAGCCGTAGCCCGATCAGGCAGGCCTCTGGCCCTCGACCTCGACCAGAGACCACCGGCGATCCCCGCAGCCCAACCACCCCACTCCAGAGCCCCTCTAGCTCTATCAACCTCTCAAGCGCGTCGTTGGGGATCCGTTGGTGTCGCCTTGTAGCGACCCGACCTCAAACGGTCAAGCCTCTGTGTATCTGTGCCATCCCTGGATCAGTATGCTGGCACACACAGTACATCAATGTATGTATCAAAGTGCAATCACATGTATAAATAATGTAAAACTGATATATATACCTTATAAGTCTCAGCGAAAACAGCAACCGGTGTGGAGTCCCATCAACACCATCGGCAAGTTGAGTGTAGACCGTAACCCTGTATTGTAACTCTTACTCATCGAGGAAATATCCGCAACATGATACATTGCAGCAGTGTAGGTCAGTACATTGAATGTACCGGCAAGATCACAATAAGAGAAAAAAGATGATAAACTATACTATATGCAGTATGGCTTTGTGGCTCTGTATCTAAGTTTTGTTTGCGTAAAAGCTGGTTTTATTTTCCCTACATCAAAGGAAATAACCGGAGTCTGTACTATGGAATTTTCTATCATGACATGATTCCGCCAACCGATGTCTCATAGCCCAAAATCATTATAAGTTGCCCACAATTAAGTTATCAGTCCGGTGTTGAGAGTTCCGAGATAGATCCAAGTCCAAAGGCTCAAATTGTCCGTAACTGGGGATACGGCTAATCGATTAGGTTTTAACCCTCTGCAGAGGTTTGTACACTTTACCCACAAGATTGGATCCCTGTTTTTACATTCTCGCACTTCAGGGTGTTTGACAACAAGATGACTGAAACATGGTCTTCCAAAGAGTTCCTCTGACCATTGTCTGATGCTCATCCAATCCTGCCGTAGTTCTACATCTGCTAGCACCGTCCCAGCCAGAGTCACCACTAAGGTCAACCAAACCAGAGCCCATAGTGACTTGTGGTTGCACAGGTAAGCTTCCGGGCATGAAGTATTCTTTCGTCTCTCTGAGTCTGGGTGAAGCTTTCCGCAAGATGTCATGGCGCTTCTCCATGCATCCCGACCATCCGCTAGTTTCTCCAGGGTGCCCGTCAACCGTCCTTCACCCAGTAGTGTGTATTGAATTCTTGTCTCGAGTCTTGAAGTCTTGAGGTCCTGAAGATGCAGTCCTTGCCGATGCCATCATGAATTTGTCGTCATTGACGTAGAGTCCTCCATTCTCACACCTCTCCCGTACACTCATACCAACCCCGTCTACTACAGTGTAGCATTTAAAATTCAGAGCAATGGGAATAAGTTTTGTGTCTGATACCAGAATTGATGATATCTCAGAAGGTGGCTCGGGAATTACATATGAGGCCACACGCGAGGAATAACTTTGGAAACAGGAGGGTGTACAGGAGAGTCAGGTTTCGATCCTGTGGAACTGTGGGTTATGGGCCCACCATGTGTGTTAAAAGTAGGAAGGGCGATGACGTCTTGCACGATCATGTAAGCTAGGCATGTCAGAGGATAGCCTATCAGTTATGTCGGCAACTACATCTGTACCAAGGGCGAGGGACGAAGAGAACCATTTTCCTGCTCGTTGAACGAGGCGGACCAATAGGCGAAGTTCTCGTCCATCGGTGGTTACCGGAATGTCATCAGCAATAGTAACAGGGTCTTGCTGACAGAATTGTACACAGAGGTGTTTACATAAGCAGGAGAATATTACTGCTTAGATCATATATATCATAAGAAACGTTAAACCAAACAATGGAAAGGAAAATATGGTTATCAGATTAAACAAAACATTGGAAAAGAAAATGTGTGCAAACACATATTTCAGGGGTATATCCTTCCCAAGGACAAACAGAGCATGATATCCATGGAAAGATATAAAGTAGAAAACCCTTTTACGTAAGGGGAGAGAAATTTCATGACATTACCCATACAGCGGTGTTTGGATAATTGAGCAGGAAACATTTAGCATTGGGCTTCAAATGTTGTTATTGAAAATCGGAGTACCACATGCATGCTTCGAGATAGCATTGACATGGTCATTGGGTAAAGATCGGACTTTGGAAACACAAAGGATACATCAGGAAGAACTTATAGAACAACTATTACAATTTCCTCATGCAAGAATGGATAACCTTGCTGAAAAGGAAACTATAACAATAGGTCCTCCGGCCAGGTGTGCTAGGCATGACATCACCTTACCAGGTCATATAAAGACCAATGTTATAACTCTTGGAAATATGTTCCAACCATCACATCTGACCGAGATTCAGATCTGATTGGTGTCAGGATACCTCAGACTCAGGATCCTGAGATAAAAAGGTGCGACACGAATTGATGAGAAGACATCATAAGATTCTCAGGAAATGAACTATTGAAGTGAGTTCCAAAACAAGAGTTCATCATTAAATCAAGGAGAGGTGAGGAGGCGACTGATTGACTCAGCGACAATCCATTGACATTTCCAAAAAGGATGGATTTCCACAATTATGTGAACAAGGAGATAACACTAGCCAGATCAAATGACTTAATGATGTATGCTGGAGGAAAACATACACAATTAAACTTGGGTTGAAAGCTGCACCCGAAATATGGGCTAGGTTGCACGCCCAAAGTCGGAATGGCGATTGAGCAACCAACACACTAAATTGGAATTATTGTCCAATAACTCAGAAGCAATATGGTTGCTAGAGATACTAAATTTGCACAATAGAGTTCACTCAACACGAGGACCAAGAAAGAATGATGATGGTGAGAAGTATCACAATACCAAGAATTATTAAGAGGTGGAGCAATCCTCACAACATCCTTGACATAAAAGACAATATTACTTCAAGGTAGAACATAATACAACTGGAAAGAAAATTGCATCCATAACCTGAACAAGTTTGTGATGAAAGGGAGTAAGGATGTTGTCGGTGGCAACTCAAATTACCAATGGACGAGGATGGTACTTATCATCATGAATTCGACCAATACCCTGAAAGGAGTCAAATGTTGATGATGATCACGACAAATTTTGTCGAGAGATTTCATGAGGATGTAATCGATCATCGATGACATCAAGTCAACAGGGTGATGAAGAAAGAGGTTATTAGAACCACAGGTACGACACAAACTCAAAATCAAGCTTGTTGTTCGAGGAGAAATGGTATGATGACGAAGATCGGCGTAAGCTTAGCTCATTATCGAAAGTTGCGCTGCGGGGTTAAGGACCAGGTAGCACAGTTAAAATCGGCACCATAATGATATAGCCAAGCAGGCTTTGACTTACGTGATGGAGGTCAAATTCATAGGTAATGAAGGTTACCAACAGTTGTTTAATCGCGGTGCGAACTTGTTCAGTTATCGATGTCTTTGAGTGTTTAATAACTCAGAGCCCGTGAAAAAAATATGTATCAGTGAGAATGTAGTACTTGATGAAGAACTCATCAGAAGTTATGCAGTTTCGTGATAATCTCGAGATACCAGGGCGGTAATACTCGACGACATACCAAAGTAGAGGTTGGACTGGGGTATTGCTCTGCAGAATACAAGTGCTTAAACTTGCACGAGAAATGGTATTTAAAGGAGAACATGGTCGGAACCACGATTGTATAAGACCAGATCCCAGATATAAGATGAACTTATACCAAAGGAATAATTATTTCAAGAGAAGATTTAATGATAAGATCTACATCGTGTCCATGGGCATGAACACAAAGTTCAAGGTCGACTCCCACTTCTCCAATGCATAACCTTTAATTCACTTCTAACTTTCGAAGAAGTTGTAGTGTTGAAATTTTATCTGGCAAAATACCAGAGGGGTATGACTAGTGAAAACTTTCGAGTTCACGCATATTAAGGAAGGCATAGATTCAACCCATTGGGTTATCTTAGAAACATATACCACCAGCTTCAATAGTAAATTGAATCAGGGAAAGAACTTCCAAAGTGATTGAATATGAAGGACTTTATCGGATAAAATCCAACAAAGGATCTGATGGTCCTCAAGGGATCTAATGTGAGCATTGGTACTCAACCAAAGGAAGGAAGAATGTAAGGAGATCATATTGTAGAAACAATTTGACTAATTCAAAGCTCAAATGTAAAGGAATTAAGATTTTCCAAATCAAGGGATCAAAAGCAAACGCAATGATTAAGGATGGATAAGCCGAATAGACTTAGGGGGTACAACCGACGGCAATTTGATTGGTCGATAACCAGCTCATGTTCAAGCAATCACAACATATTGAATCAACGGACTCAAAATGATAATGACAAATGATATCAACAAGATTACTAGACTTATGGGATTACCGATAATGCAAGCAAGAAAGAATTTCAAGGCAATAGGCTGCTGAGGATTTTTGGAAAATCAAATGGTATTTCGAAGACTTTTGTGAAATACATGAATCAACTGGGGATGAGCGGATACTCGGTAAGCACGAGAAATTATCCATAGGGGTATTCACGTGGCAAGGAACTGCAAGGCAGTAAGCACAAAGTATTCTCGGAACAATAAAGAGAATTCCAGGGTATCTTGTAATAACAAGATCAACGGGGAATGAATGTAAGAATGGCAAGTGTGCATAGTTATCCATAGGTGTTTATTGATGGTAGGGAATTCAAAAGCGACGCCCTAAAGTCTCGAGAGAACATCGAAGAGTATCTTCGGATTCTTTTGGTGCAACAGGCGATCATCTGTAATAAGGGCTCTCCAGGAGAAAGTTGTTACGAGAACCTAATGTTAGATTTTAGAAAATTCATTTAACCCGAATAGAAGAGAGATCAGAGTCCCAGAGTAAAGATCGAGGAGTAAAAGATCCTAATACAACCCAATGACGACGTGGGCACGTAGCCGCACAACCATCTTAGTAAAAGTGTTGCAATGTCTAGACTCGACTTCGGCCAAGGAGTGTGGAAGGGGGGTTCCTACAGGCAGTCGGCTCTGATAAAAACTTGTGATGCCCCCGATTCAATCGTACACTAATCATGCACGCAAACGTGTATGATCAAAATCAGGGACTCACGGGAAGATATCACCACACAACTATAAAAATAAGTCATACAAGCATCATAATACAAGCCAGGGGCCTCGAGGGCTTGAATACAAGTGCTCGATCATAGACAAGTTAGCGGAAGCAACAATATCTGAGTACAGACATAAGTTAAACAAGTTGCCATAAGATGGCTAACACAAACTGGGATACAGATCGAAAGAGGCGCGGGCCTCCTGCCTGGGATCCTCCTAAACTACTCCTCGTCGTCGTTAGTGGCTTGCACGTAGTAGCAGGCAACTCCGGGGTAGTAGGAGTCGTCGTCGATGGTGGCGTCTGGCTCCTAGGCTCCAGCATCTGGTTGCGACAACCAGGTAGAATAGAAAGGGGGAAAAGAGGGAGAAAAGCAACTGTGAGTACTCATCCAAAGTACTCGCAAGCAAGGATCTACACTACCTATGCATAGGTATCTGTGTAAAGGGGCAATATCGGTGGACTGGACTGCAGAATGCCAGAATAAGAGGGGGATAGCTAGTCCTGTCGGAGACTACGCTTCTGGCAGCCTCCATGTTGCAGCTTGTGGAAGAGAGTAGATGTTAAGTTCACCAAGTAGCATCGTATAGCATAAACCTACCCGGCGATCCCCTCCTCGTCGCGCTGTTAGAGAGCGATCACCGGGTTGTATCTGGAACTTGGAAGGGTGTGTTTTATTAAGTATCCGATTCTAGTTGTCATAAGGTCAAGGTACAACTCCGGGTCGTCCTTTTACCGAGAGACACGACTATTCGAATAGATAAACTTCCCTGCAGGGGTGCACCACATAACCCAACACGCTCGATCCCATTTGCCCAGACACACTTTCATGGGTCATGCCCGGCCTCGGAAGATCAACACGTCGCAGCCCCACCTAGGCACAACAGAGAGGTCAGCACGTCGGTCTAAATCCTATGCGCGCAGGGGTCATAAGTAATGTAACAGTATAAAGTATATAGCATATGCCCGTGATCACCTCCCGAAGTGATCACGGCCCAGTAGTATAGCATGGCAGACAGACAAGAGTGTACGGCCATTGATGGAACACTAGCATCCTATACTAAGCAATTAGGATAGCAGGTAAAGGTAACAACTGTAGCAACAATGACAGGCTATGCAGCAGAATAGGATTAACCGAAAGCAGTAACATGCTACACTACTCTAATGCAAGCAGTAGAGAGAAGGAATAGGCGATATTCGGTGATCAAGGGGGGGGGGCTTGCCTGGTTGCTCTGGTAAGAGAAGAGTTCATCATCGATGTAGTCGATCACAGGGGTACCGGCAGCAGTCTCGGGGTCTACCGGAAAGATGTAACGGAGGGGGAACACAATAAATAACAGAGCAATCAAAGCATCACAAAGCATAACATGGCAATACTTTGTGCTTGGGGTGACCTAACGCAGGGATAGGTGATACCGGCGAAGGGGGGAAACATTCGGGAAAGTATCCCCGGTGTTTCGCGTTTTCGGACAGATGGACCGGAGGGGGAAAGTTGTGTGTTCGCTATGCTAGGGATGTGTGGCGGACAAATGGGCTGCATATCCGGATTTGTCTCGTCGTTCTGAGCAACTTTCATGTACAAATTATTTTCATCTGAGCTACGGTTTATTTTATATTAATTTTTAAAGTTTTAACTCAAATTTGAAATTAACGGATTTTAATTAATTAGAAAAGGTAATTATTGGGTCAGCGTGACATCAGCATGATATCAGTAGGTCTACATGTTGACTAGGTCAACCCTGGCACATGGGGCCCGTTTGTCATAATCTCAGGTTGATTAAGCATGGTTAATTAGTTAACTAAAATGATTAGGTTAATCTAATCCCAAATTAATTAAGTTAATTAATTCTTTAATTAATTAATTAATTATTATTTTTATTTATTATTAATTAATTTTTTAAACTTTTTTATTAAAGTTCAAGGGCCAGGCCCCACTTGTCATAGGGCTAGCGGGGGCCTTAGCGGGCGAGCTGGTTACGGGCGCTGGCACGCCCAGGTCAACAGGGGGCTGAGCGCCAGCCACGGGCACGGCGACGCCGGTCATCTGAGGCGACAGGGACAAGGCCAAGGCAAGGCGGGTTCGTCCGACCGGAGGTGGATGGACGGGGCGACGCGCGGGTGCAGGAGAGCGGCGACGCAGCAGTTAGAGGCTGCGGCCATGGGGGGCAGACGGCGTGGGTGCGCGTAGGTGAGGCAGTGGTGAGGCCAGGAGGGCTCGGGCTGGCACTCTCAAGCACGGCCAGAGCGCGGCCGGAGTGGGTGAGCGGTTCGGTGGCGTGCGGGACGCAGCCGGAGCCCGCAGCGGTGGAGGTGGTGGCGGGGACGTGCGGGCGGAGCAGTGGTCGGGGTCATGGCGGCGCGTGGTCGCGGCTAACGGCGCACGAGGGCGGAGGGCAGAGGGGAGTGTGGCCAAGTAGGCGCCGGCCGCGGCGCAGCAGGCAGCAGCGCATGGGGATAGCAAGCGCGCGAGGGAGACAGAGAGGAAGGAGTGGAGGCCGTGGCCTCACCGGGGTCATAGGGTCAGTGGCAACGGGTGGCGAGGAGGAGGGCTGAGACGACGCGGCGGAGAGGAAGCACGCCGGCGTGGTGGCTCCAGAGACGGCGAGCGGCGACGGGGCCCCTCACGGTTTGGGGAGGCCGTCGGGGAGGAGATCCGGCGTGGGGAGGAGACGGGGAGGCGACGGTGGAGACGGGCGGCATGGTCAATGCGGTGGCTTCGGTTCCTTGCCCCGATCTCGATCCAGATCGGGGGGGGAGAAAGCAAGCGAGTGGATGGGGGAGTGGGGGCGATAGGCTAGGATTTCCGTCGGTGGGGGGGGGGGGTTATGTAGGGGTTCGGTGGGTCGGCCTGGTTGGATGGCCAGCTGGGCTGAGGCCCAGCGCGGGGGTTGGTCCCTTTTTTTCTTTAACAGTTTTACTTTGCTTTTCTTTTTATTTAGTTTCAGTTTTGTTTTATTATTCTAAAGCAAAAATAGTTTCATAAAATAAGAAACTTGCACCTAAAATTGAATTATAAATCAAGCTACTGCCACATTAAGTTTGGCATCAAATTGAAATAGTTTGTAATCTATACAGTTTTTAAAAGGCATTTAAATTATTATGATAGACATTGGTTTATTACATTAGGGAAATTAAACACCTTATAAAAATGTTGGTCCACTATGATAATTATTCAAGGATTGTTTGCAACACTTTGAACATTTTTTTTAATATTTGAAAACTTTTGATGTTTGCCTCTATTTTGAATTTGAATTTGAATCGATTTCGAACTAACGCAAACTTAGGAACAGTAATCAAGGTGACGTGGCATCATTAGCAAAGGTTACTGTAGCTTAATTATCCGGGCGTCACATTACTCTTCCATGTCACATACATCTTGGTGGAGCGCTCAAAATGATAGAATATGAAAATATGCACTCATCACCAAGGCAAAGTGAATGATCATACATGAGAGATAAATAATATCATCATCCAAGCACAAGCACTAAAGTATGATATGATCAAACACATGACCATACAAGCAAATATCTCTCACACACATAAAGTATCAACCATGCAAGCAACCAAATAACTAGCAAACAAGTAGCAAAAAGAAGAAATCTCTCTCTCTCTCTCTCAAAGCCTATGATCTATACACTTTCTTCCCCTTTGGCAACAAGTTACCAAAAAGCTCGAAAATGCATAGTGCTATGCGTCTCTCTAGGCTTGATCTTCGGGAGGTGGCGTTGAGATGACTCCAAGGACGAATGCATCTGTTGAAGTTGTTGGAGCTGGTGGAGTGGCAACTGGAGGGGCTACAGAAGCTGTAGCTGCAGGTGCTGATGTAGTAGCTCGCATGTCTGTCACAAGAACTACTACAGATCTCTGTGCCCTAGGCACTCTCTGAAAAGCATCCGTAGTAGCTTTCCCTTCCTTCTTTTCAGCTTCTTCCTGGAGCTGCTCAACAGCTGTCTGCATCTCTATCACCTTCAAGTCAAGATCATAAACTTTGTCTCAATGATCCTCTCCAGGCTCTCTTGATTCTAAGTCAGGGTGGTCAATCCTTTCTCAATCCTCAAAGTGGCTTGAATAAGATATCCAAGTTGATCTTGCTTTGACTTGAGGAAAACTTGTGAAGCCTCTTCAACACTTGGCATCTTTGCTCCCTTCTTAGCTTTTGCTTTCTCCCTCTTCTCTTAAGCCTCTACTGATGTGGGATCTTCATCATTCATGACAACTGTGTTTTCCTCAAAGTCAGGCCTCAAGGAAAGGTGTTATTTATCCAAAAAAGTATGTGCATGTGCCCATCTTGGAGTTGATGAGCATCTGGATGTGTGGAGCATAGCCACATGATCTCTTCTGGTCTGCAGCTGTCCTCTTGATTTTCTCAACAATCAAACTCATCACTTTAAACTTCTGGGGCACATCAAATAACTGAAGCAGATTGATGGAATGGCCTCTGATCATCCTGTGATCTCCTGATTTGGGCAACAAGGGGTGCCTCAAGATGGTCTTAATAGTGGCCAGTCTAGACAACAGATAATATACATAGCCTAGGTTATGAGTTTCCAAGGCTTTGTCAGGAATTTCCTTGTACATGTTGGCCATGGAGTTGTGATCTTTCTTTCTCTTTGCATAGACATCTATGTCATCCTGAAGCTCTGCAGGGGCATTAATCAGCTTGGCCCACTCAGCAACTGTTGATTGGTACCTTGTACCTTCAGACATCCAAACAATCCTTCGATCAGGATAGAAATGAGCTGTAGAATAGAATTGCATAATGAGCTCATCATTCCACTTGGTCAGTTTCTGACCCACAAAAGTATCTACTCCATCGAGTCTGAAACTTTCATGCACTCCTGGGAAGTTGTCTTCATTGTTGTCGATGTATTTCCAGTCACACACTATGGGACTTTTATCCAACAGAATTGTCTCATAGAAGTCCTGCTGCTCCTTGGTGTGAAACCTATAGTCCACAACAGTCCTTCTCCTCACATCATATGGATCTGATTGTCTCCACAATCTGAGACCTGCATCCTTTCTGACTTCCATATTCTCAGCCATTGGATTATTGTCATCATGTTCAGGGATCTTTTGCTTTAGCTTCCTGAGCACTTGGGCTTCATCTTCTTGTTCTTCTTCTTCTTCAATCTCAGGCACTGGGGCCTTGTTCTTCCTAGCAGCTCGTATGTTTCTTATGCTCCTCTTTGGTGTAGTCTTGGGGGCTGGAGCAGAAGCTTTGGGGGCAGTCTTGGGCTTTGAAGGGGCAGCCCCAGACTTGATGGCATCCCTCATCAGCTTTTGAGCTTTAGGTGCTGGTGCAACATCCTCTTCTTCTTCTTCATCCTCATCAGAGCAGTGCTTCTCAAATTCTGCCATTGGATCTACTTTCTTGCACCATCTCCCTCTCTTTCTTTCCTTCTTCTTCTTGCCCTCACCAGCAGCCTCTCCAACAGTTGATTTGGAAGTTTCAAGAGTTGAGGCTCTCGCCTTAGACATGTGCACTCTCTTTGCAGGAGTCTTCTTGTTCAGTCCTGGCTTTGTAGATGCAGCTATGCCAAATTCCTTCTTGACAACCTTCTTCTTGGAGTTGACCTCCTCCTCAGTAGCCACATAATCTTCATCTTCAGAATCAGAATTCCTCTTCCTCCTCTGCCTAGTAGCAGCCTTAGACAGGTTGCTAGGAGTACTTCTGTTGCCTTCATCATAACTACCGGAGGGACTAGTGCCCTCACTCAGATTTACCTTCTCCTCAGACTTATTATCGGAGTAAATGACCATGGGTAGCCTCATCGACCCCCCATGGTATTTCAAGACACCGGGGCTAGCTGCGCCCCTCATACCTCCTAGACGGATGGACAGCTTCTTGGGCCGGCTGGTCTGGGAGGCCGGCTGCTAGAAGACGGCAAGACATCAGAAGGCAGCCATGAGGGAGCCGACTCCTAGCAGGCGGCCCCTTGTCCCCTAAAAGTTTGCACCCACGTAACCGAGACGGAACGGGGCGTGGCTACAGTGCGACCTGCCACCCCGAATCTAGGGCGGATTGTGGCCATAATGCGGTGTATCAAGCGGACACCCCTCGCCCGGCGCGACACTATTGCCACGCAACCCTTGACATCACTTAAGTTAGAGGGAGCCACGCTCCCCACGATGGGCGGTCGGTACGACCCATAGGTGGCGGGCCCTACCTGTGCGCGAGACACCAGAAGGTGGCGAACCCTAAGCAGGTGGCAACGAGGGTGGGCCGACTCCTAGCAGGTGGCCCTTCTCCCCCTTGGAGTCTGTGCGCCATTAACCAAATGGGACTGGGTGTGGCTATAGTGAGCGCCCGCTAGGCGGCGAGACTGTAGCCATGCTCCCCCGAGAAAGCCTCCATCATCAGGAGCAAGGCCACAGTGTAAAGCAGTCAACATGGCCTACAGGCGGTGGGCCTTACCTGTCGGCCGATATCATGGCATCCGACGGGCTCCAGCAGCCGGCGGAGAAGCCGACGTCCAGAGACACTAACGGGCGGTTCCTACACCCGGTCGTATTACCATTGTACCCCTGGTGGGTAGGCCTATATCAACCCCCTAGGCTTCCCCACGCAAGGGGTTCAGAAGCTTTGAGATCACACACACCCATATAGAGAGAGGAGTAGAGCTAGCCTTGCCCTTCTTCCTCCTCTAGCCGAATAGCTCATGGAGCAATATTGTAGCAACTCTATTGACGATAGTCATCATGCGGAGACCCCGCAGAGCAGGACTAGGGGTGTTATCTCCACGGAGAGCTCCAAACCTGGGTAAGATTCGCAGGTGTATGTGGTCTCGCTCACTCCTACTTCTAGAGCTCGGCGACGTACTCTTGTCCCCATCCACGATAAGCCACCCCCTGGCATATGTCTCTATATATCCACGACATTTGGCGCCCACCATGGGGCAAGGTGCACCGTCGTACGGAAACACATTCTGGACGGGAACCCTCTTCCTTCCTGGCGAGCACAGCCAGCCCGGCACGCCTGATGGCGTTTGCATCGACATGCTGCGCTGCACGGAAGCTGCTTGCGCTGCGATCTGCCTCGCTGATCTCATCGGCGGGATCCGCCTCTCCGACGAGCCTATGCCTGACACTGGAGTAGCCATCTCAGAAAGATGTCTCGTCGATCTCCTCGGCAAGCTCCACATCGCCAATGAGTCTGCCTCCGATTTGGAGTCCGTCGGCTCCACCGACCCACCCGTCGACATGATCATCGACGCCGACGCCACACCCTCTGATGCCTTCCCTGGCAACGTGGTGATCATCGACGACCTTATCCCTCGCGCGGATAGCAGCGCCAGCACCATCATGGAGGTGCTGGTTATCAGCCACGATGGAGCTTCTGATGGAGCCACCCAGGACCCGCTGCAGGCGGCAGTGCGGGACCTGTCCGCACCCATATCGCCTGGTGTCGATGGCGCGATGCTGGAAGCATGCCATGTTGTGCTCCTCGACAGCGCCGGCAAGCTGGCGGCCATGAGATACCTCACTAAAGGCTACCAGCGCGAGATCGACCGTGCCGTCTTCGGCACGCCGGCTGCTGGTGAACCCAGCCGCGCGGGCACGGTTCGGCAACGCGGTGCGGCCATCACCAACATGTTGGGGGCCAACCACCCGGTCTACGCCACACCCCTGGAGAACTTACACGCCACACAAGTGGCGGTAGATGAGATGGACCACTTGGAGGGCGATGAGCAGCGCTGCATGACGGCGCGCGTCTAGCAGCTCCTCGACGCGGCCGCCATGCAGTAGGAAGCTCGCCGCCGCGTGATGGAACCCGACGTGCAGGTTGAGAATCATCCCCCCCCCCCCCCGACAGTCGGTGCCCGCGACCGACAAGACCAAGAGCCGGCTGCTAGCCGCACACGCATCACCATCGAGCGCGACCAAGATGGCCTCCCACGAGCAGTGGAACGACGGGATGATCATCTACCTCCCCCGCGCAGGGAGAGGCACGCTTCCCCGCTGCCTGTTCAGCACCCAACTCTCGCAGGCCAGCTAGGTGCCCGTGAAAGAGTCGGAGAGAACGATGCCCGCCACCGGATCGACCGACTGGTTCGGTCCCTGGCGGTAAGAGAAGAAGATGCAATCGGTCCGGCCTGTTTGGCCCCCGCACTTGCGACGAGCCCTTTGCCAAAGGGTTCTCGCTCCCTCGAGATACGGCCAAGTACAATGGATCCGTGAAGACGGAGGATTGGCTGGTTGACTACTCTACTGCCGTCAGCATAGCAAAAGTCAACAAGCGCATTCCGTGAAGTACGTTCCGCTCATGCTCCAGGGCACAACCCGGACATGGCTGAACAACCTCAAGCCCTACAGCGTCAACAGCTGGCTGGATATCGCCGAGGTCTTCATCCACAACTTCACCAGCACCTACAAACGGCCGCCCAAGCCCCGTCAGCTCTCCCTATGCGTCCAAGGCCCGACCGAGTCCACCCGCGACTACTTGCCGCGGTGGGCTGAACTGCGCAACTCTTGCGAAGGGGTGCACGAGGTGCAAGCCATAGAGTACTTCACTGCCGGGTGCCGAGAGGGCACCCTACTCAAGCACCGATTCCTTTGCGACGAGCGGACCACACTCGACGAGCTACTGATCATAGCAGAAAAGTACGCCACTACCGACTCCTCCATGAAGTCAGAGCTCCGAGTGGACGCGTCCGGGAAGGTTCTCCCTCCGGCTCCTCAGAAGCCAGCTGGTGATTCCAATCGGCGCCAGCAGTCGAACGACAACAAGCGCAAGGCCCCGCAGCCGGCTTCCAAAAGCCGGTAGGTGGCAACAATTGAAGATCAGCAGCCAGAGGGGCAGCCCGGCCCCAAGCGCCAGAAGGGTGATACGTCTCCAACATATCTATATTTTTTTATTGTTCCATGCTATTATATTATCCATCTAGGATGTTTTATATGCATTTATATGCTATTTCATACGATTTTTGGGACTAACCTATTAACCTAGAGCCCAGTGCCAGTTTCTATTTTTACCTTGTTTTTTAGTCTTACAAAAAAGGAATACCAAACAGAGTCCAATTGACATGCCAATTTTTTATGATTTTTTATGGACTAAAAGAAGCCTCCGGAGTAAAAGAGTTGGGCCAAAAGAGTCCCGAGCTATCCACGAGGGTGGAGGGCACACCCTACCCCCTGGGCTCTCCCCCCTATCTCGGGGACGACTCGAAGACCCCCCTGACGTGAGACCGACGCAAAAAATTCCTATAAATACAGAAACCCCCAGAAATAAACCTAGATCGGGAGTTCTGCCACCGCAAGCCTCTGTAGCCACCAAAAAGCAATCGGGACCCTGTTCCGGCACCCTACCGGAGGGGGGATCCCTCACCGGTGGCCATCTTAATCATCCCGATGCTCTACATGACGAGGAGGGAGTAGTTCACCCTCAGGGCTGAGGGTATGTACCAGTAGCTATGTGTTTGATCTCTCTCTCTCTCTCTCTCTCTCTCTCTCTCTCTCTCTCTTGTGTTCTTGATATGGCACAATCTTGATGTACCACGAGCTTTGCTATTATAGTTGGATCTTATTATGTTTCTCCCCCTCTATCTCTTGTAATGGATTGAGTTTTCCCTTTGAATTTATCTTATCGGATTGAGTCTTTAAGGATTTTAGAACACTTGATGTATGCCTTGCATGTGGTTATCTGTGGTGACAATGGGATATTCACGTGATCCACTCGATGTATGTTTTGGTGATCAACTTGCGAGTTCTGTGACCTTGTGAACTTATGCATAGGGGTTGGCACATGTTTTTGTCTTGAATCTCCGGTAGAAACTTTGGGGCACTCTTTGAAGTTCTCTGTATTGGTTGAATAGATGAATCTGAGATTGTGTGATGCATATCGTATGTTAGTGGGAACGACACCTATGGGGTCACTGGGATCCCTTCTACGGTTGGCGGGCACGAGGTTGTGCAAAGAGCAGGTCTGACAGGAAGCACACGGATCGTTTACCCAGGTTCGGGCCGCGAGGATGCGTAATACCCTAGTCCTGCTTTGGTGGATGTATTAGAGTGTTCTTGTGTTCTTCAGCTAGCTATGGGGTGTAACTTGCCCAAAATGTTTGAATCCTCCTCTTGGACGCCTCGGGTGTCACACCCCTAGTTCTGGTATGACCTAGACTAGCTAGTCATGTGTGCATCATGTTTAAATTCCATTTAAGTTTGAAATGGGGATTGGTGAATCCCTCAGAAATCATTTCTGGAAATAATCCAGATAAAAATTGCTCCAAAAAGGTCCAAGAAAATGTTCATGTTACTCTCTAAAAATATTGGTCAGAGATAGAAATCAAACCAATATTTTTAGGATCTCATAAGCATTTATTTTGGGCAATTTGAATTAATGCAGTAAATATTTGCTCTGGATAAATATTGTTATATATACACAATATTGTCCAGAAATTATGCCATTTGTTGAGGAGCTCTGCAATAATACCACTAGTTCCTACAAAAATTGGCATAAGGAAATAAAATGATTTAGTATTCTTATTAAATCAAACAAATGTCAGATAAATAGAAAAGAAACAGAAATGGTAAAAACCCACATGTGCTTACCTGCGGCCCAGCTCCTGTGCTGGCCCAGCACTGTGCAGCCCAGCAGCAGCCTAGCCCACCTGTCCCCCTCCCTTGTCGTCTTCCTCCCGCCAGGAGGACAGCGCGTGTGGCCGCCGCACGCGAGCACATGCCTCGCCACCTCCTGCTTGCCGCCGAGCCTCTGGACGCGTGGATGAATGCCCTGGTGTCGTCCTGATCCGCCCGGCCTCTCTCACTCTCCCCCTGCTCTCTCCCTCGTCGTTCCCCACCTCACCGAACGCGCCCGCCGCCGCGGACGAGCACCACCGTGGCCACCACCTCCCCCTCGCCTTCTCCCCGTGCTTGGAAGCTCCGCCACATCGCCGGCTACCTCCCTGTCAAGACACGCACCTCGGGAGGACTAGAGCGCCACCATCGTCGTCGTCTTCACTTCGGGCCACCGGAGATCGCCCACGCTGTTCTGCTCGCGTTCGACCTCCCCCGAGCTCGCCGAAGACTTCGACGGATTCGCTGTGAGCTTCTGCTCCGCTTCCCCCTCTCCATTCTGCCGTTCCCGAGCCGTAGCCTACGCCCGCACGCCACCGAACTCCGGCCGCCGCCCCGAGCTCCGCTCCGGCGAGCTCCGGCCGTCCGCGCCTCTCCCACTTGCTCCAGATGGTCGCCGGAGGGCGATTCCCGTGCCCTCCGCCGCATTCGGCCTCGCGGGCGGCTAAACGCCGGCAGGTTTGACCGAGTCAACCCCGCTAATTAACCCCCCTCTGTGACACTGACAGTGGGCCCCGCACTCTAATCTGTTAATTAGATTAGAAATAACCCCCTCTGTTAATTAACCTATGAAACTGACGTGTGGACCCCACACGTCAGGTTTGACCGGTCAGCCACGGTTGACTTGCTGGCGTCATGCCACTGTCATGCTCACGCAATTATTCATTTTTTGGTATTAAACTAAATCAGGAAATTCCAGAAAATATTCAAAGCTTCAAAAAACATAGAAATTCAACCGTAGCTCAGATTGAAATAATTTATATATGAAAAATCATCAGAAAAATGCAATCTATCCATCTGTACCAGTTTCGTGCATGAAAACCCAAGTTATACCTGCTGTATAGGTGAAAACACATGAATGGCAATTATAAGAGATTATGTAGAAGATGCATTTGAATCTTTGGTTCAAATGGACTTTAACCAAATGAATGCTAGTTGCATTAACTCAAACAACATCACATCTTCATGCCATGTTCATGCATCATATTGTTGCATATGCTTGTGTATTGATTGTCGACACCGTTCCTTCTCGATAGGTCCTGCCCCGGAGACCGATCCAGAGTACCTGTCAGAGGAGCAGTGCCCCCCTGTTGATCTACCAGGCAAGCAAACCCCATTGTTCATTCCGATACAATCCCACTCTCTCGCTCCTGCTCTCTTTTATTGCATTAGGACAACAACGATTCAACTGCTACTTTATGCTGCGGTAGTTGAACCCATTCCTTTGCATGACCTGTCATTGCCACAGTAAATAGTTGAAACCCACTAGCATGTGTAGGAGTTGTTTGAGCCATGTTGTGATTCTACCATGCCATGCCTGCTATTGCTTAGAGTTGTGTCAGGTCTGATTCATTGGGAATGAATTGGAGTGTTATGATATGTTCTGATGCTAAGAGTTAAGCGTGTGAACACGATTTGGTAAAGGTAGCGGTGAGAGGCCATGTAGGAGTACATGGTGGGTTGTCTCATTGGGACCGTCCTTAAGAACCGAGTTCTGTGTAAGTTGTCCAATGACTAGCTACTACCACACATTGGGTTACGGTAACTCGACCCCTCTCGACTTATTAACCAACTTGATCTCTGTCCAGGAGTTGCAACTAGTTTCTTGTGTTTGTAGGTAGTGCTATTTTTCTACCGAGTGGCACCCGGCAGGGTGGGCTTGGGACAGACTAGGCACAAGTCGTACGGTGTACCAAGTGGCACCCGGATGGTGGGATTGGGAACCCTGCTCGCATCGTTTGGGTCCGTGAGCGACACCCCGGCCGGATCTCCTTGCGGATGGAACCCGAATAGGCGATAAACCTGGACTAGAGTCTTGTGTGGTTAGTCAGGTCATGGCCGACACCCTCGCCAGGCTTCCGCTTGAAGGTTGCCGAGATACATGACGTGTACATGGTGATAAGTGGTGAGAGCGTGTGTGAAGAAGTACACCCCTGCAGGGTTATCATGATCTATTCGAATAGCCGTGTCCTCGCTTATGGACTTCTTGGATGCTTACGTGGTACATAGACAAGTTGAAGTGGATACTCTAAAATGCTCGAGATAAGTGTGAGTGCTATGGATGGCCTTCTCGTAGAGAGACGGGGATGAATCCATAGTAGTGTATTGATATGGTGATTAGTGGACTCGTGTGCGTTGCTTCACCTCAAAGAAGTTTCTTGTAGTCGTAGAACAGGATAGCCACTGAGTCAAAGCTGGCTTGCTGCAACTAAACCCCACATTACCTTATTGATACAAATGCATGTATGTTAGGATCTGATGTAAGTCTTGCTGAGTACCTTTGTACTCACGTTTGCTTTATTTATGTTTTGCAGATGAGACATCTGTCTCACTAGTAGTTCCGCTTGGACTTCGACGAGTAGCTCGTTACCTCAGCGACGACTTGTACCCTTGGGAGGGTCTTGTAGATAGTCAGGCTTCTCAGCCTTTTCTTTTGTAGTTGTCTGTACTCAGACATGTAATGCTTCCGCTTGTTGCTCGTATGCTCTGAATGGTGGGTCATGTGACCCCTCTTTGCATTTAATGCTATGTGGCTCTTCTGGGCCTTTATCTATATGAGTTTGCGTTATGTTGTGATGCCATGTTGTACAACACATACTTGCATGTTATGCGTACGTGTAATGTGTATTGCTATGTGTGGGATCCGACAATCTAGTTGTTTATCCTTGTCAGCCTCTCTTATGGGGAAATGTAGTCTAGTGTCTCCTTGAGCCATAGTAGTCCGCTACAGCCCGGTTTACCGGAGTCCTGCTAGCCCAGCACTACTGTTCAGGACACTTGACTGGCCGGCATGTGTTTCACTTCGTTCCTGTGTCTGTCCCTTCGGGGAAATGTCACGCGGTGACGTCCGGAGTCCTGCCTAGCCTGCTACAGCCCGGGTTACCGAAGTCCTGTTAGCCCAGTGCTACAGCCCGGATTCACACGCTGCTGACCGACATGCTCGAAGTTGATTCATGTATGCCTGTCCCCATGGGTTAGTGCCGCTTTGGGTTCACGACTAGTCATGTCGGCCCGGGTTTTCCGTCATATGGATGCTAGCGATACTATCATATACGTGAGCCAAAAGGTGCAAACGATCCCGGGCCATGGTAAGGCGACACCCGTGGGAATACCGTGCGTGAGGCCGCAAAGTGATATGAGGTGTTACATGCTAGATTAGTGTGACTTAGAATCGGGGTCCCGACAGCTTTGGTACCAGAGCTTGACTGCCTGTAGGATTTCCAAGCCAACCTGGTCGAAGTTAAGTCTAGAAATTCTTTAGTTATGTAAGGGAATTGATTGTGGAAGGGAACGTAAGGCTCTTTTTACTCCTCTTACCTCATGCCCTTCTGATCTGAGTCATCCTATCTTTCCTACGGGGTTAAGGAACTAGGCTTCCTCTTCTGTCTATCAGGATCACGTGTTACTACTCCGTAGTATCTTAGGATTGGTTGATGAGTCATATTCCAGTTTTCAAGTACTCCGGTGTAGCCTGTTTAGTATTATCTCAGAACCTTGAGTGATGATGTTGAGTATGGTGCTACCCCATCATTTGCAGGATGTCTCATTTTGAGCATTTTACTGCCATTATGCTGCCAGAATTATCCTAGGAGTTTGAGAGATACTAAATTCTTGTTCTACCTTCTGCATCCTATAGTTGATGCTGAATCTATCCTTGTTTTCCTTGGTTTCGTTCTTCAGGATGTTGCCGGTTAACCGAAGTTCTGTTGCTCGTAGCCGGAACCACGGAGATGGTAGAGATGAAGATCCTCCCGACCAGTCTTCGTTGACAGATTTCATGTTAGAGATCGAGAGGAACAAGCGTGAGACTAACCGCTTGTTAGCACGTATTGAGGAGAACACCGCACATCAATGCAAAGAGTCAGCGACCATCTACGATTTCATTAGTCTGAAACCACCTACCTTCCATCATTCCATTGAGCCACTCGATGCAGATGACTAGCTCCATAGTATTACTCACAAGCTGCGTTCCGCGAGCGTAGCTGAAGGTGACAAGGTCACTTATGCTGCATATCACCTGGAAGGTCCTGCTAGTCTTTGGTGGCAGAACTATGAGGCTATGGTTCCAGCTGGCCAGATACCTACCTGGAAGGATTTCACTGAGGCTTTTCGCGAGCATCACATTCCTCAAGCCCTCATTGACCGCAAGAGAGAAGAGTTCTGTAGTTTCACACAGGGTAAGATGGCTGTTGATGCTTACATTAGAGAGTTTGAGAACCTCGCCCGTTATGCTATAGAAGAAGTGTCCACAGACGCCAAGAAGCAGGCTAGGTTCCGGAAGGCTCTCAACCCCAAGTTGCATCGTGATCTCCACTTGCACCATTGCAATACCTTCCAGGCTCTTGTGAACAAGGCCATTAACGTAGAGACAACTCAACTCACCTACGAGGAGTCTCGTAAGCACAGCTGTGATTTGGTTTCTTCCTCCGGTTCTAGTTTGCAGAAGTGCCGGATTTGGGTTCTGAACTCCGCTCTTCCACCCGGATATTCACCGAGGCCATCTTCTGTGGCACCTCACCCAGTTCAGTCATATGCTGCACCCAGACCTATTGGTATACCGCTTGTCAATGCGGGACCACGTCCTACTTCAGGGACTTGCTTCACATGCGGAGAGCCAGGACACTATGCACGTGACTGCTCTCAAACCAACTATGATCCACCCCAGCCCGAGAAGTCTGTTGACCGTGATAAGCCATCACGCAAGATGATCAGTGTCAAGTCAGATCCCACTGAACGTGGACGTGTGCATCACGTCTCAGCCAAAGACGCTCATGATGATCCGGATGTCGTTCTTGGTACACTCCTTGTCAACTGTCATCCAGCTTCGGTTCTATTTGATACCGGAGCATCTCATTCCTTCATTTTCGAAAGCTATGCCAGCTTGCACAACATATCATTTTGTGATATGCCTTCTCCACTAGTAATTCAAACCCCTGGATCCAAATGGCAAACTTCTAGTGTAAGCCATGGTAATGAAATCCTCGTTGACAGACTTGTATTCCTTGCATCACTTATAGCCCTCAAGTCTACAGATATTAACATCATCTTGGGTATGGACTGGATGAAAGCTCATTATGCCAAGATTGATTGTTACACCAGGACTGTTCAACTTACACATCCATCTGGCAAGATAGTCATTGTCTCCACCAGAGTTGCAAAGCGTCAACTCTACTCTCTTAATGCCAGCCCTCTTCCAGACCTTGAAGATATCCCGGTAGTCCGTGACTTTCCGGACGTCTTTCTAGAGGAACTGCCAGGTATTCCACCTAATAGAGATGTAGAGTTTGTCATAGATCTTATCCCAGGAACCGCCCCAATTTCTAGGAGACCTTACAAGATGGCACCCTTAGAACTAGCTGAGCTTAAGAAACAACTTGATGAGTCCTTGCAAAAGGGTTTCATCCGTCCTAGTTCTTCTCCCTGGGCTTGCCCCGTCCTCTTCATCAAGAAGAAGGATGGTAAGGACCGGATGGTTGTAGATTATCGTCCCGTTAATTTGGTCACGATAAAGAACAAGTATCCGCTCCCCAGGATAAACGACCTGTATGATCAGCTCGCTGGATCCTCAGTGTTTTCCAAGATGGATTTGAGGTTAGGCTACCATCAAATCAAGATCAGAAACGGGGGCATTCCTAAGACGGCTTTTGTCACTCGTTATGGCCAGTACGAGTACACCGTCATGTCCTTTGGTCTAACCAACGCTCCAGCTACATTCTCCCGCTTGATGAACTCGATCTTCATGGAGTACTTAGATAAGTTCGTCGTGGTTTACCTCGATGATATCCTTATTTACTCGAAGAACGAGGAAGAGCATGCCGAACATCTTAGACTTGTGCTAGAAAAACTCAGAGAGCACCGCCTTTATGCCAAGTTCTCCAAGTGTGAATTTTGGTTGCCAGAAGTGACCTACCTAGGCCACGTGATCTCTGGTAAGGGCATTGCTGTCAATCCCGAGAGAGTTCAGGCCGTCCTTGATTGAGCTCCACCTGAAACAGTTAAACAAGTTAGGAGTTTCCTTGGTCTAGCCAGTTATTGTCGCCGCTTTGTTGAAAACTTCTCCAAAGTGGCCAAACCTCTCACGGAACTTCTCAAGAAAGATAAAAAGTTTGAGTGGTCCCCACAGTGTGAGTACAGTTTTCAGGAACTGAAAAGACGCCTGACTTATACTCCCATACTTGTGCCACCGGATTTCACTAAGGACTTTGTTATCTATTGTGATGCCTCACGACAGGGACTAGGTTGCATTCTTATGCAGGATCGTCATGTGATTGCCTATGCATCTCGACAGTTGCATCCACATGAGGATAATTATCCTACACATGATCTAGAGCTTGTAGCCGTAGTCTATGCACTTAAGACATGGCGACATTACCTTCTTGGTAAACGTTGCGAGATTTACATCGATCACCAGAGTCTCAAGTATATCTTCACCCAACCATATTTGAACCTTAGGCAAAGACGTTGGTTGGAGTTGATCTTAGATTACGACTAAGGGATTACCTACACCCCAGGCAAGGGCAATGTCATCGCTGATGCGCTAAGTCGTAAGTCCTATTGCAACAATCTCATGTTGCAGCAGGGCCAACCACTTCTTCATGAGGAATTCTGTAAGCTTAACCTTCACATTGCTCCTCACGGATTCCTTTCTACCTTTGTGGTGAAGCCTACTCTTGTGGATCATATCATAGGAGCCCAGAAGCATGATACGGGGATTACCCGGTTCAAGAGAAACATTGCCAAGGGTATTGCTGGTAGTTTCTCTATAGATGACCGAGGTGTTGTTCTCTTCGAGAACCGTCTGGTGGTTCCCAAGAAGGATCATCTTCGACAACTGATCCTTAAGGAGGCTCATGAATCTCCTCTCACGATTCATCCCGGTAGTACTAAGATGTATCAGGACCTACGCCAGAGGTTATGGTGGACTAGGATGAAGAGATAAATCGCTGAGTTCATTGCTAACTATGACGTTTGTCGTCGCGTTAAGACAGAACATCAAAGGCCTGCTGGCACCCTTCAGGCTTTAGCTATTCCTGAGTGGAAATGGGATAAGGTTGGTATGGACTTCATCACCAGCTTTCCCAGGACCAAGAAACGGAATAATGCTATCTTCGTAGTCATTGATCGTCTTTCCAAAGTGTCTCACTTCCTACCTGTTCGAGAGAGTATCACTGCTAGTCAGCTCGCTGACTTATATATTTCTCGAATAGTGTCACTTCATGGTGTTCCACTAGAGATCAATTCAGACCGTGGTAGTCTCTTCACTTCACATTTCTGGGAGAGTTTCCAAACTGCCATGGGCACCCATCTTTCCTTCAGTACCACTTTCCACCCTCAATCAAGTGGTCAAGTGGAAAGGGTCAACCAAATTCTCGAAGACATGCTTAGAGCTTGCGTTATCTCATTCGGTATGGATTGGGAGAAGTGTCTTCCTTTCGCCGAGTTTGCTTATAACAATAGCTACCAATCCCGTCTCAAGAAAGCTCCTTTTGAGATTCTGTATGGACGAAGATGTCGGACACCTTTGAACTGGTCCGAAACCGGTGAAAGACAATTCTTTGGACCGGATATGATCCAGGAGGCAGAAGAGCAAGTTCGCATCATTCGTGAGAATTTGAAAACCGCCCAATCTCGTCAAAAGAGCCAGTATGACCATCGTCATAAGGAAGTGGCTTATGAAGTTGGCGATAAGGCTTACCTTTGGGTTACTCCTCTAAAGGGTACCCATCGTTTCGGTATCAAGGGAAAGTTGGCTCCTTGTTACATTGGTCCTTTTCGCATTCTCGCTAAACGAGGAGAGGTTGCCTACCAGTTGGAACTACCCCCACATCTTTCTCGAGTTCATGATGTCTTCCACGTCTCTCAACTTAGGCGTTGCTTCTCGGATCCCATCCGTGGAGTGGACCACGAAATGCTTGATCTCCAAGATAACCTCACATATTGAGAGTACCCTGTTCGCATTCTTCATCAAGCAGAGCGTGTCACTCGACGTCAGAACATCAAGTTTCTCAAGGTTCAGTGGTCTCATCATTCTGAGAGAGAAGCTACTTGGGAGCGAGAAGATCGTCTTCGACTGGAGTACCCCACCTACTTTCTATCGACCCCTGAATCTCGGGACGAGATTCTTTCAAGTGGGGGCGAGTTGTCACATACCTAGTTCTGGTATGACCTAGACTAGCTAGTCATGTGTGCATCATGTTTAAATTCCATTTAAATTTGAAATGGGGATTGGTGAAACCCTCAGAAATCATTTCTGGAAATAATCCAGATAAAAATTGCTCCAAAAAGGTCCAAGAAAATATTCATGTTACTCTCTAAAAATATTGGTTAGAGATAGAAATCAAACAAATATTTTTAGGAGCTCATAAGCATTTATTTTGGGCAATTGGAATTAATGCAGTAAATATTTGCTCTGGATAAATATTGTTATATATATACAATATTGTCCAGAAATTATGCCATTTGTTGAGGAGCTCTGCAATAATACCACTAGTTCCTACAAAAATTGGCATGCGGAAATAAAATGATTTAGTATTCTTATTAAATCAAACAAATGTCAGATAAATAGAAAAGAACCAGAAATGGAAACCCACCTGTGCTTACCTGCGGCCCAGCTCCTGTGCTGGCCCAGCACTGTGCAGCCCAGCAGCAGCCCAGCCCACCTGTCCCCCTCCCCTGTCGTCTTCCTCCCGCCAGGAGGACAGCGCGTGTGGCCGCCGCGCGCGAGCACGCGCCTCGCCACCTCCTTGCCGCCGAGCCTCTGGACGCGTGGATGAACGCCCCGGTGTCGTCCCGATCCGCCCGACCTCTCTCACTCTCCCCCTGCTCTCTCCCTCGTCGTTCCCCACCTCACCGAACGCGCCCGTCGCCGCCGACGAGCACCACCGCAGCCACCGCCTCCCCTCGCCCTCTCCCCGTGCTCGGAAGCTCCGCCACATCGCCAGCTACCTCCCCGTCAAGACACGCACCTCGGGAGGCCCTGGAGCGCCGCCGTCGCCGTCGTCTTCACTTCCGGCCACCGGAGATCGCCCACGCCGTTCTGCTCGCGTTCGACCTCCCTCGAGCTCGCCGAAGACTTCAACGGATTCACTGTGAGCTTCTGCTCCGCTTCCCCCTCTCCGTTCTGCCGTTCCCGAGCTGTAGCCTGCGCCCGCACGCCACCGAACTCCAGCTGTCCCCGCCTCTCCCACTTGCTCCAGATGACGCGGACGAGGCTCAGCTCCTCGCCCGTGGTCTCCGCCGCCCGAATGGTCGCCGGGGGGCGATTCCCATGCCCTCCGCCGCGTTCGGCCTCGCGGGCGGCTAAACGCCGGCAGGTTTGGCCGAGTCAACCCCGCTAATTAACCCCCCTCTGTGACACTGACAGTGGGCCCCGCGCCCTAATCTATTAATTAGATTAGAAATAACCCCCTCTGTTAATTAACCTATGAAACTGACGTGTGGACCCCACACGTCAGGTTTGACCGGTCAGCCACGGTTGACTTGCTGGCGTCATGCCACTATCATGCTAACGCAATTATTCATTTTTTGGTATTAAAATAAATCAGGAAATTCCAGAAAATATTCAAAGCTTCAAAAAGTCATAGAAATTCAACCGTAGCTCAGACTGAAATAATATATATATGAAAAATCATTAGAAAAATGCAATCTATCCATCTGTACCAGTTTCATGCATGAAAATCCAATTTATACCTGCTGTATAGGTGAAAACACATGAATGGAAATTATAAGAGCTTATGTTGAAGATGCATTTGAATCTTTGTTTCAAATGGACTTTAACCAAATGAATGCTAGTTGCATTAGCTCAAACAACATCACATATTCATGCCATGTTCATGCATCATATTATTGCATATGCTTGTGTATTGATTGTCGACACCGTTCCTTCTCGATAGGTCCTGCTCCGGAGACCGATCCAGAGAACCTGTTAGAGGAGCAGTGCCCCCCTGTTGATCTACCAGGCAAGCAACCCCCCTTGTTCATTCCGATACAATCCCACTCTCTCGCTCCTGCTCTCTTTTATTGCATTAGGACAACAACGATTCAACTGCTACTTTATGCTGCGGTAGTTGAACCCATTCCTTTGATTGACCTGTCATTGCCACAGTAAATAGTTGAAACCCACTAGCATGTGTAGGAGTTGTTTGAGCCATGTTGTGATTCTACCATGCCATGCCTGCTATTGCTTAGAGTTGTGTCAGGTCTGATTCATTGGGAATGAATTGGAGTGTTATGATATGTTCTGATGCTAAGAGTTAAGCATGTGAACACGATTTGGTAAAGGTAGCGGTGAGAGGCCATGTAGGAGTACATGGTGGGTTGTCTCATTGGGACCGTCCTTAAGAACCGAGTTCTGTGTAAGTTGTCCAATGACTAGCTACTACCACACATTGGGTTCCGGTAACTCGACCCCTCTCGACTTATTAACCAACTTGATCTCTGTCCAGGAGTTGCAACTAGTTTCTTGTGTTTGTAGGTAGTGCTATTTTTCTACCGAGTGGCACCCGACAGGGTGGGCTTGGGACACACTAGGCACAAGTGGCACGGTGTACCAAGTGGCACCCGGATGGTGGGATTGGGAACCCTGCTCGCATCGTTTGGGTCCGTGAGCGACACCCCGGCCGGATCTCCTTGCGGATGGAACCCGAATAGGCGATAAACCTGGACTAGAGTCTTGTGTGGTTAGTCAGGTCATGGCCGACACCCTCGCCAGGCTTCCGCTTGAAGGTTGCCGAGATACATGACGTGTACATGGTGATAAGTGGTGAGAGCGTGTGTGAAGAAGTACACCCCTGCAGGGTTATCATGATCTATTCGAATAGCCGTGTCCTCGCTTATGGACTTCTTGGATGCTTATGTGGTACATAGACAAGTTGAAGTGGATACTCTAAAATGCTCGAGATAAGTGTGAGTGCTATGGATGGCCTTCTCGTAGAGAGACGGGGATGAATCCATAGTAGTGTATTGATATGGTGATTAGTGGACTCGTGTGCGTTGCTTCACCTCAAAGAAGCTTCTTGTAGTCGTAGAACAGGATAGCCACTGAGTCAAAGCTGGCTTGCTGCAACTAAACCCCACATTACCTTATTGATACAAATGCATGTATGTTAGGATCTGATGTAAGTCTTGCTGAGTACCTTTGTACTCACGTTTGCTTTATTTATGTTTTGCAGATGAGACATCTGTCTCACTAGTAGTTCCGCTTGGACTTCGACGAGTAGCTTGTTACCTCAGCTACGATCTTGTACCCTTGGGAGGGTCTTGTAGATAGTCAGGCTTCTCACCCTTTTCTTTTGTAGTTGTCTGTACTCAGACATGTAATGCTTCCGCTTGTTGCTTGTATGCTCTGAATGATGGGTCATGTGACCCTTGTTTGCATTTAATGCTATGTGGCTCTTCTGTGTCTTTATCTATATGAGTTTGCGTTATGTTGTGATGCCATGTTGTACGACACATATTTGCATGTTATGCGTACGTGTAATGTGTATTGCTATGTGTGGGATCCGAAAATATAGTTGTTTATCCTTGTCAGCCTCTCTTATGGGGAAATGTAGTCTAGTGTCTCCTTGAGCCATAGTAGTCCGCTACAGCCCGGTTTACCGGAGTCCTGCTAGCCCAGCACTACTGTTCAGGACACTTGACTGGCCGGCATGTGTTTCACTTCGTTCCTGTGTCTGTCCCTTCGGGGAAATGTCACGCGGTGACGTCCGGAGTCCTGCCTAGCCTGCTACAGCCCGGGTTACCGAAGTCCTGTTAGCCCAGTGCTACAGCCCGGATTCACACGCTGCTGACCGACATGCTCGAGGTTGATTTATGTATGCCTGTGCCCATGGGTTAGTGCCACTTTGGGTTCACGACTAGTCATGTCGGACCGGGTTCTCTGTCATATGGATGCTAGCGATACTATCATATACGTGAGCCAAAATGCACAAACGGTCCCGGGCCATGGTAAGGTGACACCCGTGGGAATACCATGCGTGAGGCCGCAAAGTGATATGAGGTGTTACATGCTAGATCGGTGTGACTTAGAATCGGGGTCCCGACATCGGGCCTCCTTTTATAGGCACAAAGGGGTCACCACAGCGGCACACAGGAGGTGGAAATGTGTATAGTGGATGAGTCTATCCTCTGGCACCATCGGACAAACACATTTAATGCGCTGGCAACGTGCCCCCCTTGCTTTATCGGGGACGACAAGGAAGCACATCTGCCGGATTCTGGGTTCCGACAGACCCTTGAGGTTCGAACTCTGGGGTGCGCGCGGAGATCGAGCCCTCTACCTCTCCGTCTCGCAAGGATCTAAACTACTACCAGAACAACACAAGAGACACAGGGTTTATACTGGTTCGGGCCACCATTGTGGTGTAATACCCTACTCCAGTGTGGTGGGTGGATTGCCTCTTGGGCTGATGATGAAGAACAATACAAGGAAGAACGACCTCGCGAGGGTCTGTTCTTGGCTAGGGGATGAACTGCTAGGGGGAGTTCGATCGCCCTTCTCTCTCTCTCTCTCTACTTGCTTCTACTGGTTCCTTGGTACTCGATCAGATCGGATTCTAGATGCCTCTACTCTGTGGGTGGCTAGCCTTATTTATAGGCAAAGGCCCTGGGCCTCTTCCCAAATATTGAGCGGGAAGGGCGCCAACAATTGGCCAATTTAAAGGGGAACATCTGGTACACTTATCCTGACTAAAGTTGGTCCTCGCCTGCCAAAGGCCCTGTGGTGACGCCGTCCTGGGCTCCATGGTGACCTCCTTCCCACCGCTGGACTGGTCTTGGTCTCGTTGCACCGAAATAGGTGCCTTTGCTTGATCCTCTCGCCTGCGCTTGCCCCCTTTGCACCAAAGAGGAAAGGGAGACGCTACGCGGGCTGGCGCCCACCTGGCACCCTTGGTCGTCATGGCTTGCGTCATGGGCACCTCGTGAGGTACCCCACCTTGATCTCTCTGCCTCCTCGCGAGCCAGCCTAAGGAGGCCGTGCTTGAGGAAGCGACATGTCGTCCGCCTCGCGAGGCTTGGCCCCTCACGAGGGTCTTGAGCCTTGTGTTGATGAAGGTGGGCCACGTTGGGCCCCCATTTGAGCCACGCCGCAGGCTGTAGGCAGGCAAGTCTGGGGACCCCCGTTCCCAGAATGCCGACAGTAGCCCCCGGGCCCAAGGAGCGCACGAACTTGGCCGTGCCGAGAGGCAAAAGGGCAAGGGCAAAGCGCCGCGGGCCCTAACAGCCTGCGGCCTTGGGCGCCGCGTGGCGGTTGATTGGACGTGGGTGCTTTTGCAACTGCGCTGGATACTAAAGGCGTGGCATCTGCTCGGGTTTTGTTCTTCTCCTTCTTCATCCGCTGCCCAGATCCCCTTTCTTCCGCTTCTTCTCCCTTCCTCCAAGCTTCCAGATCTACTCCACCCGCTCGACCCAGGCAGCCATGGCGCCTCACCGGGCCCCGGCCGAAGCTTGGTTCTCGCCTGCTTTGGATTCGCCCAACGTGTCGAAGGCGAGCCTCGCCCTACTCCACCGGATGGCTGCAGCGCAGGGCATTGACGGGGCGCAGATGTTCAAGGTCGGCTCCGATGCCCCTGAAGGCCAAGGGAGCACCTTCTATCCTTTCTTCGTGAGCTCCATTGCAGCGGGCCTGGTGCCTCCTTTCTCTGAGTTCTTCCTCGCCGTCCTCCGCCATTACAACTTGCAAGCTTTGCATCTCCACCCCAACTCCGTCCTTCTCCTGGCGATCTTCGCCTACTACTGCGAGGCGCATGGGGGGGTGCAGCCTTCAGTGGCCCTGCTGCGCCACTACTTCTACCTCCGGACCTCCAAGGGTTCTCCTTCTGCGTGCGCGGGCTTCGTCACGTGCGGTAGCTCCATGGCCATCTCGAATCTAGGGAAGAGGATCGAGGGCTTCCGGAGCAAGTGGGTATTGGTTGACGCCGGGTGCGTCGACCCTCGGTTGGCCCTTCCCACGGAGCCGGCCGTGAGCTCGGAAGACTGGTGCCGGGCGGAGCTCACGGATCCCCGCGCGAAGTCGATGCTGGCGAAGATGGACGCCGATCTGAAGCCAGCCAACATGGCGACGGTGAAGCTGACCGGGGCGTCGTTGCTGAGGGAGTTCCTAGAGCACCAGCTGGCTCCGCTTCGGCAATACTCTCCCCCGATGTGGAGACCTCACCCGAGCCCCGCAGCCGTGGGCGAAGAGGACGTGACTGCGGTCCTCCAGTCCCTGGTCGGGGGCGAGGCAGCAAGGCTGGAGGGCGCGCCTTCGCCCCTGTTCCTCCGCGACGATTGGGAGCAAGTGGTGGAGTCCATGTCCGTCTTCAACGGGGACGGGCTCGTGCCCGTGGTGGCTCCCGAGGATCTGGTGAATGTGTCTTCTGGCGATTCCAGCGGAGACGGAGGCGAGGAGGAGCGGGAGGCAGGCCCCGACTCCGAGGCGACTGACGGAGAGTCCAGGGCTCCCTCGCTCCAGCGCAAGCCCCGTGCTCTCCGCCTTTTGCTGAGTGATGATGATGATGACGACGACGTGCTGGGCAGCGGGAGCTCGCCCCCGATCCCGAAGAAGGGCAGGACCGGGTTGATTCCCCGTGGGTCCGCCTTGACTCCAGGGCGAACCGCTGACGCGCCTTCTGCTTCCGAGGTCGACCCCTCCAGCCGGCTCTCCGGCTTCAAGTTTGGCAGGAGACCACTTGAGCTTTCTGCCGATGACCTGTAAGTGCTTGATCCTTGATTCCTGGTTTCTTGTTCCGCTGACGACGCTTGACGATTACTTCTCCTGAGCAGGCTGGCGCCCGCGGCGAAGAAGCTGAAGGGAGCTCCTGAGGCCCCAGCTGCGATGACACCTCCACCTGCAGGGGAGGGCGACCGCGACGCGCGGGCTTCTCCTGCCCACTCGCCCTTGCGGGGCTTGGCTGATCTGGCTGGGGCCGCAGCCCCCATGGCTCGGTCGACCCCAGAGGTGCCCTTGCCTGGTGCTGCTGCTACGGCTGGGGAGGCGCAGCAGACTCCGCCTCGAGATACTGCAGCCTCGCCGCCGCTACCTTCTCCTACCGTTCTGCCGGCTGCTGGTTCCGCGACTCCTCCTGCTGCCTTGAAGCGCACTGATGCTTCTCCGCCTTCTTCTTCCATCCTGGAGCGAGTTGTTGCTGGACTGGACCGGCTGCGGCAGGATCTTCTAGGCGCCAACCCTCGCCTGGTGCCGGGCGCCTGGAGCTGGCCTCGGGGTGGATTCGCTCCGACGCCTCGATTCGGGCAGCGCTGGTTCAGGCCTCGACGGCCTGTGACGAGGAGAGGGAGGCTACCCTCGAGGCGAAGGCTGCCCGTGACGCGGCCCTGGGAGAGGCGGTTGGCATCCGCGGTCGCTGCAAGGAGCTGGAGGACGAGTTGCAAGGCCTTCGTGATCAGCTTGCAGAGGAGACCCGCCTTCGCCAAGAGCAGGAGAAGGGGGCGAAGGCTCACGAGGCGGCGCTCGAGGACCGGGAGGCGAAGCTCAAGAAGCGACGCAGCCACCTAGGTGCGTTGAAGAAGGAGCTGGAGACGACGAAGGCCTAGCTGGACGCCAAGGCCCGGGTCCTTGCCGAGGATCGCGTGGCCTTCGCGGACATGGAGAAGGATGCCCATGCTTCACTGAAGACGCTTTACGAGAGCGGCCTGGATTGCCCGCTGGCTGGCGACGGGGACGGCCCCGCCAATCTGCTTCCCTTCTTGGTGAAGGCTCTTGGAGATGTCGCCCTCGGACTCGTCCCCACGATCGAAGCCGAGGCGCGTGTCCTGTCTTCCGCCGCGCTGACGCGGGTCTTCGCCCATGTCTACCTCCGCGACCCCAGCGCCGACCTTGACAGCCTGCTGGAGCCGGTGAGCGGCAAGGGCGCCGCTGCTGCTGTCGAGGCCGTGAAGGGGCGCGGAGAGGCGCTGCTAGGGAAGTTCGGGGCCTTTAGCACCAAGCCGAAGCGAGGCGCTACCGACTCTACTACCCCACAAGGTGAAGCCACTCCACGCGACTCCGCTGCCGACAAGTGACTCCACTATCGCTCATGTTCTTCTTTCGATTCCTGCACATGCACGACGCCTCGAGGAGGCATTTAAATTTGCGTTTGGTACCAAGGCGACAGTATGGGTTGTAATATTCACTTTTAAGTTCCTTGAATTTTATGTTCCACTTCCCTACTTGCTTATGCTCTACGCCGGCAGAGCCCGGCCACGCGCATGCCTCACCCAGCATCAGCCCCGACCAAAAACCAGGACGGGACCAAAGGAATGAGGGGCCACGTGACAAGTTAGGCTCCTGAGTCGCGATGCTCAGGAGTCCCCCTTAGCGCACGAGCAACAAGTAGGGAAGCGCGATGTAGGTGCATTTCCGTTCTACGTCTGCAGAGCCCGACCCCGCGCGTACCTCACCCAGCATAGCCTTTCGGAACTAAGGAGTGAGGGGCTACGGAGCCAGTTAGGCTCCTGAGTCGCGATGCTCAGGAGTCCCCCTTGATGCGCGAACAACAGGTGACGAGATGAAATGCAGGAGGGGCTACCGTTCTACGTCTGCAGAGCCCGACCCCGCGCGTACCTCACCCACAATAGCCTTTTGGAACTAAGGAGTGAGGGGCTACGGAGCCAGTTAGGCTCCTTAGTCGCGATGCTCAGGAGTCCCCCTTGACGCGCAAACGGCCTTCGTACCTTGGCTCTGCTCAGGGAGAGACGCGCGACGAACCAGGCCCGAGGGGCCTGGCTGGGGCGTACGGCTGGGCGTGACCCAGTCGTAGCCCCCGTGCCCAGCCCCCTCGCGCGGCGCTCCCGGGGGGAGGCGTTGCGATGAGGCCGGCCACTGAGCTCGGGGCTCCCTGAAGTTAATGCGGCCCGGAGGCCACCCTTAGTTGTTTATCACCAGCGCGGAGCATAGCGCTTCCGTATGTGTACGGGCATAGCCGCTCCTCGGCAGTGTCGTCAGCCAGCGCGGAGCATGGTGCTTCCACTGGTACATGGGAGGGGGCTCCCCTCCGGGAGGAGCCCCCGGGGCGTGTACAGCCCCACCCTGACACGTGGCTGGCACGGTAGAGCTAGGTGAGGTGTATCTGGGCACCCGTGAGCCAACGCGGGACTCATGAGGCCCTACCTCTAGGCGGGTTGCGCCTGGCACTGGGCCGTATCTTGAGATGTGTTCCTGCAAAATCTGGTTAGATGCCGGCACTCTATGTCCTCGGGTCCCGGCCCTCGAGCTTGTCTCAGCCGTCGCTGGTATGCCAGGTCGCGATGCCGTGGACAAGGCTAGAGGGTGAGGGCTGGAGAGCCAGTAAGAGACCTGAGTCGCGATGCTCAGGCACCCCCCCTTTAACGTGCAAGTGGTCGACATGAAGAAGAAAGGCACGACAGATGGCATCGAGTAATGAGGCATAATTGGAAATAAACGCGGAAGGGATGCACGCCGCTGGGTCTGACCCGAGCGGCCTGGGGATGATGCAGCCCGAGTGGCGCCCCCAACAAAGCAAGCTAGCGACTGAGAAGATAAAAAGGGATACATGCCACAGGGACGGACCCACGCGGCCTGGGAATGACGCAACCCTGGGAGGGCGCTCCCAGCTGAGAATGAAACTTGAAAGATGTCACCTGAAGATGTCGTCGGTGCAGTGGCGTTGGTGTAGCAGATTCGGTGGGCTGCGAAAGCCGATCCTGACGAGCCCCCAGGCCCAGGGGCCTCGGGAGGCTCCGGAGGCACTGGTAGCTCCTCATGAGCAGCCTCCATCTCCGCCAGGGCTGTGGAACGCCTGTCTTCTTGCGCCTCGAAGATGCTCCTCATGATGCGCTAGTACGCCGCAACCACACTCGGCAGGCCATAAGGCATGCGAACATAGCTGTGGGGCGGTCCTCCGCAGTGCCCCACTTGTGAGGGCCAGAGGTGCTCCGTCGTGGCGATCTAATTGAGCCCTGGTACGTCGACGCAGACGCGTAGCCCATCATCCTCGCCTGGATGGGGAGCCACAGCTGGTGGGCGACAGCAACCTCTCATGTTCCTTGACTCCTGTAGTTCTTGAATGGCCTTGCTAACAAACTCCTGCTGGTCTGACCTTCTTTCCCTGCTTCCTTTCGAGGGAAGCGTGCTTCGAAGCACGCCTCCACATGGTGCCCCAGCGTCTCCCTCGTGACATTAGCGAGGTCGGTGGCCCTCCAGGTGAGAGCCCCCGAGCCTTGCCTGAGGAGGGCGCCGGGTGCGCTTTCCTATGCGATTGAAGGAGGGTCCCCCTGGGCAGACGCGGGCCTTGAAGGGCCTGCCTCCTGAGGGGCTGAGTCTGACATTGTCTTCTTCTTCTTGGGGGTGGTCTCAGGAAGCCTCCTGCTTCCGCGATCCGGGTCTTCTAGTGACGCGGCCTGAAAGGCTCAATCCAGGGCACACACTGCATCCTTCTCTTGGCATGGCACCGTGATGACGCCGCCGCTTCCTGGCATCTTGTGGACGTTGTAGCCGTGGTGAGTCACGGCCATGCACTTGGCCAGCGCCGAGTACCCGAGGATGGCGTTGTACGGCAGGTGGATGTGGGCGATGTCAAAGTCGATGAGCTCGGTGTGGTAGTTGTCATAGGTGCCGAAGGTGACCGGGAGGCGGACCTGCCCGATCGGGACCGTGGAACCGTCGGTGACTCCGGAGAAGGGCTTGGTTGGCTGAAGCTGGTCATAGGGCACTTGGAGGCTGTTGAATGTTTCCACGGACAAGACATTGAGCCCTGCCCCTCCGTCGATGAGGGTCCTGGTGACCAGAACGTTGCTGATGACTGGGGAACAAAGCATTGGGAGGACTCCGGCTATGGCCGCGCACTTGAGCTGGTCTGCTGAGCTGAACGTGATGGTGCAGGCCGACCACCTGAGGGGACGCATTGCTTCGAGCTTGGGGAGAACTGCATTCACTTCGCGAGCAAACTGCTTGAAGATACGTTGAGAGGCTGGGGCTTGAGCTCCGCCCAGGATGCAGGCGATTGCGCGAGGCTCCTGGAAGCCCCCAGCCCCCTCGTCTTGGTGGCGGTCTTCATTCCTTCTTGGCTGAGGCGGCAACGGCGACAGGCCTGGGTTGCCATGAGGGCGATCCTCACGAGGCTGGTCCCTCCAGTCCCCCCTCGCGAGGCGGATCACGCCAGCGGTCCTCGCGAGGTTTGTCACGCCAGCCTTGACGTGGGCCACGGTCTTCCCAGCGTCCCGGGTTCCTTCCTCCTCCTCGGCCGTAGCCCCGGTCAGCACGGTCAGGGCGTCGGCCGACTCTTCCTTCTCGCACGACGCGGAGTTCTTGGCATTCATTGGTGTTGTGGGTGTGGAGGTCGTGGTACACGCAATACCGGCTGCCCCTGGAGGATTCGGGCAGATCCTTTGTTGGAGAACGTAGTAATTTCAAAAAAAATTCCTACGCACACGCAAGATCATGGTGATGCATAGCAACGAGAGGGGAGAGTGTTGTCTACGTACCCTCGTAGACCGAAGCGGAAGCGTTGACACAACGTAGAGGAAGTAGTCGTACGTTCTCCTCGTGATCCAACCGAGTGCTCGCTTATGATGAGCTTGAGCAAGAGCAGCTGCGACAAGATGACGCGCTGCTCCTTGAGGAAGACCGTCTTCAGGCTGCTGTACGAGTTGCTCGATACCAGCAAGCTTTGCGCCGCTACCATAGCCGCAAAGTTAAAGCCAGAAGTCTCGAGGAAGGCGAGCTTGTTCTTCGGCGCGTTCATTCTGCCAAGAATTCCAACAAGTTGACGCCGAAGTGGAAGGCCCTTACCGGGTAAAACGAGTCACTAGGCCTGGCGCTGTCCACCTTGAGACCGAGGATGGCTTTCCGGTGAGCAACTCCTGGAACATCGAGCATCTTTGTAAGTTTTACCCGTAAGGCGCGGTTGTCGGACCCTGTCCGGCAACCACCATTTTGTACAAGTCTTGCCGCTATTGCAAGTAATCCTTTGTACAAAGCCAGGCGCAGACCCTGTGCATAAATAAAACTCACGTGCTCCGCACACCCTGTCAATTTCATGCCTTTCTGCATGAATTATCTGACACTTTGTGCAGTGAGCCCCCTCGGTAAGCAATAACGAGCCATAAGGCTCCATACTATTGTTTTCTCTTTTCTCTTTTTCTCAAGGAAAGGCAGGATCCTTCGCCGACAAGTTGACCGGGGGGGGAGGAGAAGGTAATGGTATGGACCCGGCGTCGTTCAGGAAAAATTTCGCCTTGCCGGGGAGCAAACGACAGGAAAGCTAAGTGCCGAAGTTCGAGCAATCAAATCTTTTAACTTTAAGTTACTTTCCTTGAACGACCATGCTTTGTATGGAAAACCTGTGCGCGGGGGAACCAGCTCGTGGCTAGTTGCGCCCTTACGTTGTTTCGAGTTCGCTCAACAGTTTAAGTGTGCTGCGACTAGAGTCGCGCCCTTACTTTATTTCGAGTTCACTCAGCAACTTAAGCGAGCTGCGACTAGTCGCGACAAGGTTTCTTGTCGGTAACGGCACCGCCAGCAGGCCGCTGATGTCCCGCACTCAGCGCTCGCGACAAAGGTGCCTACGCCGGCAGGTTCCCTAAAAGCATAGGGCAAAAACATACAAAGGAAGGAATCGAGTAAAGGAAGTAGCATTGCAATCATGACCTGAAACAGAGTTATATTACAAGATAGTTTGTCGCGGCTCTAATAGACTATTTTCATAACATGATCAGCGACGACAAAAAGAAGAAGAAGAAAATAGGCGGCCTAGTCCGCGCGGTCGCCCTCAACCCTCTTGATCCCGCTCACCTCGTCCACAATGGGTGCGACGAGGGTCTCGAGCTCCTCCAGATCAGCTTCCGGCGGCAGGGACCTGAGGATGTTAGTGATGCGGAGGCCCGGGTTGCGGAAGGCCACCTTCATCAGCACCTTTTTGAGAGCTCCCACGCAGATCTCGCGCGACTCGTCGGCCAGCTGCTTTGGGATCCTCTCCCGGAGTTGCTGGAGGGTCGTCGCCACGCCTCTGAAGAACAAGGTGAGCTTGGCGCTGGATGGGAGGCTCCCGTCAGAGGAATACCCGAGATCCTCCACCCCCAGCAGTGCCAACTCCTTGTCGATGTCTGCGGCAGCATTCACAAGGCCCTCCGTCCACCGCTACACAGTTCCCCTGAAATCGTTCTGGGTGGTGGCGATGCTTTCCAGCAGCTCCTTGTCGGCCTTGATCTCCTTCTTCAAGGCCACCTCCTGCTCCCTGGCGCCGTCCAGCGTCTTGGTCAAAGCAGCTAGCTTCAGCTCAAGATCCACCTTGGAGTCCTTGGCGGCGTCAAGCTCCTTGACCTTCTCGGCGAGATGACCCTGCAGATCGCCAAAGGTGTAGGCGTCCTTCTCGCGCTCATGCTTGAGCGCGGCAAGCGCATCACCGCTCGCCTTGAGATCAGTCTCTAGCTGCGCCACTTTCGCCTCCAGCTCCTTCTTGGCGGCCTCGGCGGCTGCGGCAGCGTCCTTTGCTTCCTTGAGGGCTCCGCTGAGTGCTTGCTCGCGCACAGCTAGCTCCTCTTCGTGGCTGTCCAGGCTGGCCTTGAGCTGCACCAACTCACCGTCCCGCGCAGCCAACTCCTCGTTGGCAAGCCGCTGTTGCTCTGCAATCTCTGTCTTCTCAAGGATGAAAGCCTTCTGCGCCTCATCAAGCTGCACCCGCTCCGCCGCCAGCGACTGGAGAGCTGCCTGGTTGAGGCCTCGGAGCTCCTCCGCGCGCTTCTCCACGTCCACCCCCGCCTTCGCGACAAGTGCTTCGCCGGACTCCAGTTTGGCCTGGCGGGCGCGGTAGAGAAACACCAGCTTCTGCAGCAGTCGCTCCTCCTCGGGCTCGTCGTTGCTGCTGCTTGGTGCATCGACCAACGTCAACCCAGTGGAGGAAAGCACCTCCACGTCAAAGCTCTCTCCTTCGACCAGCGCCCTGGACGTTGACGCCCAGGGGAGGTTGATGAAGATGCCAGCGCCAGCCTTCAAGTAGACGCCTGGCTGGGGTTCTTCGGAGCCTGACGCTGCGGCAGCAGCAAGAGGATCGGCGGTCGGTGTAGCGCCTGTCGCTCCTGCGGCCCCAGGGGCGTCAGTACGATCGCCGAGCCCCTCGTCAGCTGCTGCGGCGGCAGCCTTGGCGGCCTCTCCACCGGCGGGATCTTCAGCGCCGGCCGTTCTTCGGTGGCAGTGGCGTCATCAATAACAACCTCAGTCTCCATCGACTCCACAGTGGATGGATCTGACGAACGGAAAAGGAAGAAAAGTCAAGCAAATATCCCAAAAAAGAAGAACCCAAGGGAGGTTTATAAGCAAGGAGTACCTGTACCAGGCTCGGTAGTTGGGATCTCCGCTGCCGGGGGGTCGCCGGTACTGTCCCTTGCCGGAGACTTCTCCCTTGCCGGGGAGCTCTCCCTCGTCGGAGACTTCTCCCTCGCCGGGGAGCTCTCCCTCGTCGGGGGATTCCCCCTTGCCGGGGAACTCTCCCTCGGCGACGTAGTCGAAGCAGGTGGCACGTCAGGGGTGGCCTCCGGGCGCTCCTGGTGGAGCTGCTCTGCTCCTGCACAAGCCAACGGTCAGATATCAGCAAGCAAATTGTATCCATGCGCGCCTAACAGCTGGAAGTAAACCATATACTTACGCTGGGGGCTGCGCTGGGGGCTGCTGTGAGGAACAGCTGCCGGGTCCGACAAGTTTGGCTCAGGCGCACCCCCTGCTGCCACGGTGGGATCATCCTTGATGACAATCACCGGGACCTTGGCTCTCTTTGCCATTCTCTGGGCCAGCGTCCTAAAAAGGAATAAGTTCAGAGTAAAGCAAATGAGATACAAGACAAGACGGCAAGTATTGAAGATATGCAAGTACAACAAGAATCTTACTCATCTTCTTCCTCGTCGGAGCTGAGCGTAGAGAAGTCAAAGCCTGGCCCACCTCCGGCGCGAGGAGGCGGAGGAGTAGGATCCCTTGGCCGCTTGGCGGGAGTTGGAGCGGCAGGCCGACAGGACCCCGCCCCAGTTGCCGCTGCAGCAGGAGGTGTATCCGCGGCAACAGAACTCGCCGCGGTGGAGCGTGTCGTGCGGCGCGGCGGGGGTTGACTCGCCCGCCGCTCCCCGGCCTTGCAAAGACGCCTTCTTGATGGAGTCGGGGGCTCCGCTTGAGGAGCCGGGGGCTCTGCTCGTGGAGTCAGTGGCTCTTCTTGCGGCAAGCTGTCCGAAGACGAAGAGGAAGAGGAGCCGATCTCCAACGAGCCGCTCGTGTCCTCGGCGGCCCGCTCGGCACGACGTCGTGCTCGGTGGACCTCTTCTCGCCGGCAAGCTCCTCTCGGTCGGCAAGGCTTGCCGCCTCCGATGCCTCTGCCTCCTCCACGGTGAACCCGAACTCGCCCGCAGCGGCAGCTGCCGCCGCCTCTTCCATCCTGGTGGCAATGCGCTTGAGCTCATCGTCGGTGGTGTCCCGGGTGAGGCCTTTTTCCTCGTCGGCGTCGACCGACACTTCTATCAAGTTGTCGAAGAGCGCCCGCACGACATCATCCGCAGGCTCTATCCAGGCTGGATCAATTCCATGCGAGTCGCACAGCGGCATTATCGCACGGATACGGTCGAGCGCGGAGTTGTTGCACAGCGGGACGACGCCCCTCGGCAACCAGAACACTTCAGGATGCTGTGGGTCGTGCTTGAACAGCTCCTGGAGCATCGCGTTGAGCTCCAGGACAGTGAAGTTGAAGTTGAGGCCCGGCCGCAACCTCATGATATCCACCGCATTCTGAAACTCCCAGGCGGGTCTCCCCCTCTCCTGCAGGGGGCGATGCGGTGGCGGAGGAAATCTGCGCCAACCGCTCCTACGGTAAGCCCGGCAAGCCTGAGGCGTAGGATCCGGGTGACGGCGAACCTTAGTCTGCCATCTTCCGGGGCCAGGCTACTCCAATCACTGCCGCGCACTACTTGGGTTTCGTGTAGAGCAGTAAACGGCTGCGGGTTCTCCTCAACGATCAGACACCAGTCCGCCCTCCACTCCTCCCACTTGCTGCGGATCTCTCCCTCCAGATAAGCATCCTTCTTGCCAGCTTTCGATATCCAGGCGATTCCGCCAGATAAAGGTTCTCCTTTCTCAACCCGAGGCGAAAAGAAATGGCGGAAAAGAGCTACGTTTGGATGGATCCCGACAAAGTTTTCGCAGAGATGTGCGAAAACTGCCATGGTCAGGACAGCATTGGGGGTGAAATCAAGAAGGTGGAGCCTGTAGGTGTTCATGACATCGCAAAAGAATTCTGAAAAGGGCAGGCAGAGCCCGCAATAGAAGAACAAGGCAAAGAAGGGATACCCAGTGGGATACTTATCCCAAGCAGTGGCTGGGAGTACCTTCGTGCGCGGATGCGCTCGCGTCCCCGTCGAGCAGAAGAGGTAGAAGTCCTCCTTCAGCTCCGCCGCCTCAAGCCTCGGAGGGAAGAGTGCCCGCTCCTTCCGCAGCGCCGCGAGCCGCTGCACCTCGGCCGACTTCGCCTTTTCGGCTTTCGGAGCCATGGCGGAAAGGGGGAGTGAGGACGGCGACGTTGGCGGTGCTGGTGACGCTAGGGGCGGGGCGCTGCTCTCCTTCGGCTTTGGGAAGAAGGGGAGTGGCGGAGATTCTCGAGGAGGGAATAGCAACGGGCAGATGGGCGAACTGCCCGTGTTCCCCCTGCTTATAAGGAGGGAGGGGGCGGACGTTTCGCCTTTCTGAATAAAGAAACCACCCACGACCTCTCCCACGACGCCGCAATCGACGTGTGCCGTTCGGGGAGGGCATGGTGGATGCGGAGCAAGGTGTGACGTGACCCAGGCCGTGCGTGCACGTGCCCTGTTTTGGGCCTGGCCCAACAGCGCTCGGCATTGTGTGTGGCCCAGGCCCGGGGGCTCCTATCGGTGTACTAAAGTAGGGGTACCCTAGTATCCCGAACTTGTGCACGGGCAGTCGCAGCACCCCGCGGCAAGGCCCGCCAGGTGATCGCCAAGGCTCTCTATGGTTCTTTTGGAGCCATTCGAGAACAAAGTATTTTAGCCAAGGAGACAAGTCCCCAGCAAGAGGAGCTTGCCGGGAAGGCCGCTCGAGGCACAGGACCCGGCAAGAGGAGCTTGCCGGGAAGGCCAATCAGAGCATCTCAAAGAACCTGTCGCGACACGCCACACGTCCCGGCAGGACTCGGCGAGCGACAAGCTCCCGGACGCGGCAAGACAACGGCCGCGGCAAGGCACTTGCCGCGGCGGGCAACCACTCCGTACCCGCGCTCCAGCTCACCCACCTACGTGTCGCTCCGGGACCCTTCCTGGCGTACGTGGCGGGAGGCTGTGTTGCCAGGGGTACACTGTGGCATGCAGCGCTGACAAGATCGCCATTGTGGCAAGCGGTGGCGCCCCCGACGGTCCCTTTTCTGCACCGTCTGGGCGACGTAGATAGGCATTTAATGCCTTTGTCCCCTGCCGTCAGGGTTAGGTATGATACACTGTGTAGGTAGCTGTACCTACCATGACATATTTCCATTTTTTCCCTTACCTACGTTGCCACCTGTTGGAGACCCCTTGAACATATAAAAGGAGGCCCATGCACAACGTAGGGGGGGATCGGACCCCGGAGAGCGATCTCTGAGAGGAAAACAGAAGAACGCTCGGTCTCGTTAGCTGCTTGAGTGTACTGTAGCACTTAGCGCTCCCGAGCAAGAACTCAATACAGTCCACAAAGCAGCAGTAGGAGTATTATCTCTCCGGAGAGCTCCGAAGCTGGGTAAAAAACCCCCGTGTGCTTCGCCTCAATCCGCTCTTCGCGCGACCTCCGCCCCCCGCCGAACCGAGAAGGGGCTCCGTTCCCATAGGTGCTCGGGGAGCCAGAAAACCCCGGCACTAGGATGTCGAGCCCCCAGACCGAGAGTGGCCAGGAAAGAGGAATTGTTTGAAGGGCTTGAGGTGGTTGATGAAGCTTCTTTGAATGCACTGACACGCTTCACACTTGGTTACTAGTGTCGTAGCATCCTGGAGGGCAGTGGGCCAGAAGAAACCCTACCGGAACACTTTGCTGGCAAGGGTCGTCGACCCTATGTGGGAGCCACATATGCCTCCGTGTATCTCCGCCAACAGCTCTAGTCCTTCCTCCAGGGGAATGCACTTCAATTTCACACCGTTCGGTCTCTTCTTGTACAAGACGTCATCGACGAACTGATACATAGCAGACCGACGGGCTACTTTCTCCGCTTCTTCCTGCTCCTCAGGAAGCTTCCCTGTTTGGAGGAATCTGACGGTATACTGTGCCCATGCCGGAGCTTGGGGCTCGACGGCAAGGACCCAAGGCATTTCTTCTGCCATGGGAGCATCCGTCTCTACGGTCAGGGCTTGACGGCCTGCCAGAGTCAGTCGCTCCTCGGCAGGCTCAGAATCCGTGGCAACACCTTTGCCGGCGGCTCCCGGGGGTTCAGCGGGAAAGTACTTGCCGGGGCCTGATTTCCTCCGTTTGTTCTGTTCCGTTGATGGTTCGACAGATGGTTGAGTTAACCGAAGCAAAAAAGTTCCTGGTTCCACAGGTAGCTTGAATGCAGCACGCTTTGACAGGTAAGCAGCGATGTCGTTGTTCGCTCGGGGAACGTGCTCCGCTGGTATACCGTTGAAGCGCTCCTCCAGCTTCCTCACCTCATATACGTAGGCCTCGATCAACGGGCTCTGATAATCTTTATTGACTTGTCTGAATACAATCTGTGAATCACCCCTGACGATGAGCTTCTTAACCCTGGGGTCTGCCGTGATCCTGAGACCCGCAAGCAACCCCTCTTACTCAGCAGTGTTATTGGTGGACATCTCCCTTGGAAAGTGCATCTGGATTACATACTTGAGGTGCTCTCCGGTGGGTGCGACGAGCAGCACAGCAGCACCGGCGCCTTCTAGCGAGAAAGCCCCGTCAAAGTATATGATCCAGTTGTGACTTGCTTCCTTGCCGGGGAGAGTGGTCTCCTGGATTTCCTCGTCAGGCGTTGAGGTCCATTTTGCAATGAACTCCGCCAAGACTCTGCTCTGGATTGCCGAAGTACTTTTAAACTTCAAACCAAAGCTTGAAAGCTCCAAGGCCCGCTCCACAATCCTTCCGGTTGCGTCTGGGTTGTGCAGTATCCGTTGTGATGGGAGGCGGGTGACGACGGTTATTTCGTGTGCTTGGAAGTACTGACGCAGTTTCCTCGAGGCCATAAGGAGGCCGAAGAGCAATTTCTGCACACCAGAGTACCTTGACCTAGCCCCCTACAAGAGGGAGCTGGCAAAGTAAACTGGGTGCTGCATCATCTTCTTCTTCTGCACCACTTCATTTGATTGCATGGGCCCTGTCCTGATGGCGTCAGACTCTGCCGGGGGCCTTGCCTTGCCGGCATTTGGCCCTGTCGGGGGAATCTCTGGCTTGCCATCTGCCAGTCCCGCCGCCGCCACTGCCTCTTCATCGACCTCCCTCTGCGCCACTAGCGTGGCACTGACCACTTGATTCGTCGCCGCCAGATACAGCAGCAATGACTCATGTGGTTTAGGCGCAACCAGTATTGGTGTAGAGGAAAGCTATTTCTTCAGATCCTAAAACTCCACCTTGACATTTCGTCGCCGCCTTCTTCAAGATTTTCAAAAGGGGAAGGGCAGGCTCAACAGACTTGGAGATGAATCTGCTCATGGCGGCAACAAAGCCAGTGAGCCGACGCACATCCTTGATCCGCTTGGGTGCCTCAATCTGCTCAATAGCCTTGATCTTGTCCGGGTGTTCCTCGATCCCACGCTGCGACACAAAGAACCCGAGAAGTTTGCCGGACGGAACGCCGAAGACACACTTCTCAGGGTTCAACTTGAGGTTGATCTTGCGTAGGTTGAGAAACGTCTTTTCTAAGTATTGTACGAGGGTTGCCTTGTCCTTGGTTTCGACCACTATGTCATCCATATGAGCTTCCATATTTGTATGTAGCTGGGGCTCAAAACCAATTTGGACCGCCCTTGCGAATGTCAAGCCAGCACTCTTCAACCCGAAAGGCATCCGTAAAAAGCAATACGTACCACATGGGGTGATGAATGTTGTCTTCTCTTCGTCTTCCTTTGTCATGAAGATCTGGTGGTAGCCCGAGTAGGCGTCGAGGAATGATAACAGATTGCACCCGGCCATGGAGTCAACAATCTGGTCAATGTGCGGCAAAGGGAAGGGGTCCTTAGGACAATCCTTATTGATATGTGTGTAATCAATATACAACCTCCACTTCCCGTTCGCCTTGTGCACCACCACCAGATTGGCCAACCACGTCGGATGGAGCACTCCTCTCACCAAGCCCGCCGCTTCCAACTTCCTGATCTCCTCTGTGATGAAAGCCCCTCCCGTGCCATCCTCCTTTGACGGACATCCTCTTGGTCTCTGGTGGTGCAGCTCTGGATTTCTTGCTCTTGCCGGTGGAGCTCTCTGGCACGTCCTCGACGGTAGCACAACAATCTGAAGAGGTGCGCTTACTGGAGTGGGTGAGAGAGGTCTTGCCGGTCTTCTTCTTCCCTCCCGGGGCTTCAGCGGCAGGAGCAAGTCCCTTGGCGGCAGCTGCTGCAACTGGTTCTCTGTAGAGTTGGTCGGCGCAGATCAGCGTGTCCTTCTTGTCGGAGGGGACGATGATGATGGTCATCGGCCCCGGCATCTTCAGCATGTTGTAGGCATAGTGCAACGCCGGCATGAACTTGTCTAGTGCCGGGCAGCCGAGGATCCCATTGTAAGGCAAGGGGTTCTCGGCCACATCGAAGACAATCCTCTCTATCCTGTAGTTCAACTCGCCTCCAAATGTCACAGGCAATGTGACCTTCCCCTTCGGCTGGCTCCTTCCCGGGTTGACCCCTTGAAACATGCACGTTTCCTCGAGGTCTCCTTCAGGAATTTGCAGCCTTTTGATCACAACGGGTGAGATCAAGTTCAGACCGGCCCCGCCGTCAACCAACATCTTGTTCACCTTGAGGTTGCGTATCATTGGTGAGACCAACAATGACAAACACCCGACTGCAGTTGTGCGGTTAGGGTGGTCCTCGGGGTCAAACATGAGGGGCGTGCTGGACCACTTCAATGGCTTCTGAGCATCGAAGAGGGCTGCGCTGTTGTGATCTCACACGCCCACTGTTTGAGCTGGCGGTGAGAAGTATGCAGCGAGGCACCACCATCGACGCACATGGCCTCCGTAGCCTTCTGAAACTCATGCTCGCCGGACTCGTCGTCCTCGTCATGATCATCGTCTTCCCGCTTCTTGTCGCGGCCCCGAGCGGGCCTCTCTCTCTAGTTATCCTTGCCGCGACGACCTCCTTGGCCGCCACGCTTCTTGCCAGATCCTTCAGCGCCATCTTGGCCCTTCTCCTTGTCCCGCCTCTCATACTCGGCTTTTTGCTTTTCAGCAAGCAACTCGACTTGTCGGCAGTTCTGGAGGTCGTGGCCTTTGGTGCGGTGGATCTTGCAGTACTGCTTGTCGGAGCCTCTTGGCTTGTCGGCAGCCGCCAAGGCCCGGCAAGCGGCACACCAAAAATCTCCATGTCGAGGTCGTCTTCCTTGGCCTTCTTGGCGGCACCGGTGTTGTCGGATACCTCGACGGCAAGCATGGTCTTTCCCTTGCACTTCCAGTTGCGACGCTGACACTTCTTCGTCGGGGCGGCGGTGTCTTCGTCGGTACAGTCGGTTTCCGCGCCAGCGTCTTCGTCGGGGTACTTCCTCCCCTCTTTAGCCTAAGCGCATCTATCGGCCAGAACGTAAAGTTCGGCCACATCCTTGACCTTGTTCATTGCCGGCTCTTCATGCATCTTGTGGTTGCGCACATTCTGATGGAATGCGCTGATCACGGCAGCAGGGTGAACATCTGGGATGTTGTATTGCACTTGGTTGAACCTCTGTATGTACTTGCACAGGTTTTCACCTTCCTTCTGGGGAATGATATGCAAATCACTCGCCTGGCCATGAGCTTGGTGGCCTCCAGTGAAGGCACCAACAAACTCATGACACAGGTCTAACCAATAAGAAATGGAATCCGCCGGCAAATGCATCAACCAAGACACGACATTGGGTTTCATGGCCAACGGGAAGTGATTGGCAAGCACCTTATCGTTGCGAGCCCCAGCGGCTTGCATCACGATGGTGTAGATGGTGAGGAACTCCAACGGGTGGGTCTTGCCATTGTACTTCTCGCCGACGTCGGGCTTGAACGTGCGGTGGTATGGCCACTTGAACTACCGCAGATCACGGGTAAAGGCTGGGCAACCCACCTCGTAAGGTAGGCCGCCGGAGCCTCCCAGCGCTGGGTGGTCCATAGCGGGGCCCGCCCGCCTATCTGAGTGGTGGCGTGTATCGCGTCGGCGCTCGATGGTGGTTCGAGCATCTTCGTGGGCTTGCTCCCGAAGAACTTGGCGCTAGTCGCGGTGGGTCCGTGGGTTGGACGACGCTATGGAAATGTCATCACAACCGTCATCACGACGGACCGACACCCACGGTGGCTGGCATGGAGGAGGAGAGTGCACCGTGGCCGCGGCCCCTCCGGCCCCTCCACCACTGGCGTGCAGTGGTTCGATGGAGCGCTGGCCTGAGGGCCCCGCCGGCTATGGCTCGTCTTTGTTGGCGACACCGACGAGGCTCCCGATAGTGGGTCTCCTGTCGTCGAGCTTTTTTGCAGCAGGAGGGAAGTCGAGGAGCAGCTGCGCGCGTGCCAAAGCTTCTGCTGGCGTGGGTGGCGGCGAAATCTGCATGGACCGTGGCGCGCTTCGACTTCTAACCACGTTAGAAGGAGCTCTATCACGGCCCAGCGGCTGCGTGCCATTTTTTCCAGCACTTCAGCGAGCATACTGGCCTCCTTCGTCCCGCAGATGATGCACATGACTCTTCCCACGACGGCGTCCGGGGTCTCCAGCGTGGTGGCGCTGCTCTTCGCGCACACCCTAGGAAGAGCGCGCTATGCGCACCGGCATAGGCGTCTTGGAGGTCGCCGTGCCGCCCGTGAGCGGCACGGCGCCGCCCCCGGAGGGCCCCACGCTGCCTGCGGGGAGGCCAGCTTCGTCTCTGAATTTGACGGCGTGCGGCCCGTCATCCTATGCACGGACGCTACCGCTCGCCAAGCTCTGACCGCGAGAGTGATGTTGGTGCTTGCGGCCGCGCCTCGGGTCCTGTCCGCAACCGGCCCGCTGCTCTCCCCCACCGGTACGGGCCGCCCGGCTCCCGACAAACCGACCACCGTGACCGCCTTCTTCTTGGGAGCCATGACGATGAAGAACTGCTAGGCTAACTGCTAGACCGGATATTCACAGCCTCGCCCCCTACCTGGCGCGCCAAAGATGTCGGTGGGAACGACACCTATGGGGTCACTTGGTCCCTTCTACGGTTGGCGAGTGCGAGGTTGTGCAAAGAGCGGGTTTGACAGGAAGCACACAGATCGTTTACCCAGGTTCGAGACGCGAGGATGTGTAATACCCTAGTCCTGCTTTGGTGGATGTATTAGAGTGTTCTTGTGTTCTTGAGCTAGCTACGAGGTGTAACTAGCCCAAAAGGTCTGAATCCTCCTCATGGACGCCTCAGGCCTCCTTTTATATGCACAAAGGGGTCGCCACAGTGGCACACATGAGGTGGAAAGGTGTACAGTGGATGAGTCTATCCTCTGGCACCGTCGGACAAACACATTTAATGTGCTGCCGACGTGCCCCCTTGCTTTATCGGGGACGACAAGGAAGCACGTCCCAGTTGTCACCGCCTCGCCTGGCTTTGACACGCGCCCGAGCTGACGAGGCCTTGCGGCGCCATGTTGGCTAGCTGCTGGGCTGGCGCGGTGGTGGAGCCTTCATGAAGGGTTGCATGCCACCACGCAGGTGCTTGCTGAGTCGGTGTAGAGGCCGCCGTCACCACGCAGGTGCCTGCCCAGCTAGTTGAGCTAGCAGCTGCTTGGGGACGGCAGTGGAGTCTTGGCAGGCGCGGGAATGGCTGTAGCCCCGTTGATGCCCTCGGTAAGGGTCTTGGCAGGGTCCAGGCAAGGGTCTTGCTGTGGCGTTGCAGTCGTCCCCGGCAAGGCGCTTGCCGGGGGTCTACGCTGAGGGTCGCCGTCTTCTGGTCTACGTTTATGATCTTGACGAAGATCTGCATTCCACCATAGAGGCGCCTCCCGAGCCTTGGTCCTAACGTGGATAGTTGGTGGTGTTGGAACCCGTGGGCTCAAGGGTAGCTTGTTCTGCTGGTGTCGGGCAAGTTGCCAAGGCAAGGCTCTTGCCGGGGCTGCGGAGGCTGCCTCGGCAAGGATCTTGCCGAGGGAATCCACCTCGCCCACTTGCTCGCCTATGTTTCTGGTCTTGGCATTGCCTTGGTTATCTTGTGCTTCGGCTTCTATCCGGCTTCCCTCCTCTGCCCTGCTAAGTGTGGCTGCAGCGCGCGGCTCTGACTGCCGTTGCACAAGTAAAGGGGCCAAAAGGAGAGCCCCTACTTTTGTACACATACATCGTATAATCATACCCGCGGATACTTGTGGTGACATTGGAGTATCTAGGTGACATTAGGGTTTTGGTTGATTTGTGCCTTAAGGTGTTATTCTAGTATGAACTCTAGGATAGATCGAACGGAAAGAGTAGCTTCGTGTTATTTTACTACGGACTCTTGAATAGATCGATCAGAAGGGATAACTTTGAGGTGGTTTCGTACCCTACAATAATCTCTTCGTTTGTCTCCGCTATTAGTGACTTTGGAGTGACTCTTTGTTGCAAGTTTAGGGATAGTTATATGATCCAATTATGTTATTGCTGTTGAGAGAACTTGCATTAGTGAAAGTATGAACCCTAGGCCTTGTTTCAACGCATTGCAATACCGTTTGTGCTCACTTTTATCATTAGTTACCTTGCTGTTTTTATATTTTCAGATTACAAAAACCTATATCTACCATCCATATTGCACTTGAATCACCATATCTTCGCCGAACTAGTGCACCTATACAATTTACCATTGTATTGGGTGTGTTGGGGACACAAGAGACTCTTTGCTATTAGGTTGTAGGGTTGTTTGAGAGAGACCATCTTCATCTTGCGCCTCCCACGGATTGATAAAGCTTAGGTCATCGACTTGAGGGAAATTTGCTACTGTCCTAAAAAACCCTGCACTTGGAGGCCCAACAACGTCTACAAGAAGAAGGTTGTGTAGTAGACATCAAGACCTTTTCTGGCGCCATTGCTGGGGAGGCTAGGTAAGCGGCACTAACACCCCGTCAACTAAGCTCTTTTCTGGCGCCGTTGCCGGGGAGGTTAGTGCTTGAAGGTATATCTTTAGATCTTGCAATCGAATCTTTTAGTTTCTTATTTTATCACTAGTTTAGTTTATAAAAGAGAACTATAGAAAGAAAAAATGGAACTGAGGGTGCCTCATATGCTTTATATTTTTAATGTCTTCCGTGAAAATAAGGATTCCGATAATTGTGACCAAGTGCTAGAAGAAGAATGCATTAAAATGTTTGGCACTAAATATTTGAATGATGAGCATGATTTCAATGTTGTTAGTACGAATTCTTTGAATATCCATGATACTAATGATATGCAAAGCCACAAGCTTGGGGATGCTATGTTTGATAAAGATTATATTTTTTGTCCCCCAAGTTTCGATGAGCAAATTTATTATGATTATAGCATGCCTCCTATCTATGATGATTATTGTGATGAAATTTATGCTATAAAGAGTAATGATATCCATGAAACTTGTCATCATGATTTTAATGCTCAAATTGATTATGTGAATAAAGTATCACATGATAGTTATTTTGTTGAGTTTCCTCCACTACTATTCATGAGAAGAAATTTGCTTATGTGGAGAGTAATAAAAATTCTATGCTTGTAGATCATGAAAATAATGCTTTATGTGATGGTTATATTTTTGAATTCATTCATGATGCTATTGAAAATTATTATGAGGGAGGAATATATGCTCGTAGGAATTGCAATAACATCAAGTTTCCTCTCTATGTGCTTAAAATCTTGAAGTTATGCTTGTTTTGCTTTCCTATGCTAGTTGATTCTTGTTCCCATAAATTGTTTGCTCACAAAATCCCTATGCATAGGAAGTGGGTTAGAATTAAATGTGCTAGTCATATTCTTCATGATGCTATCTTTATGTTTCAATTCTTATCTTCTATGTGAGCATCATTGAAACCATCATGCCTACCTAGGGGCATTAAACATTAGCGCTTGTTGGGAGGCAACCCAATTTTTGTTTTTGTTCTTTGACTTTTGCTCCTATTTAGTAATAACTAATATATCTAGCCTCTGGTTAGATGTGGTTTTATGTTTTAATTAGTGTTTTTGCCAAGTAGAACCAATAGGATCTTCTTGGGTGATAGTTGTTTGATCTTGCTGAAAAAGACAGAAACTTTGTGCTCACGAAAATAATTGTTCAAATTCACCAGAACGTGATAAAATGCTAATCGTTTTTGCAGAAGATCAATATAAAAATTATCCAGGATGTCCAACTGTTGTTTCAGAATTTTTGGAGTTCTAGAAGTAGTCGAACAAATGAGATTACTACAGACTGTTCAGTTTTTGACAGATTCTGTTTTTCATGTGTTGTTTGCTTATTTTGATCAACCTAAGAGTAGTATCGGAGGGTAGGAACCATAGAGAAGTTGGAATACATTAGATATTACACCAATATGAATTTAGAATGAGTTCACAACAGTACCAAAAGTGGTAATTTATTTTCTTATACTAATGGAGCTTACGAGTTTTCTGTTAAGTTTTGTGTTGTGAAGTTTTCAAGTTTTGGGAATAGATTTGATAGAATATTGAATAAGGAGTGGCAAGAGCCTAAGATTGGGGATTCCCAAGGCACCCCAAGGAAATATTCAAGGACAACCAAGAGCCTAAGCTTGGGGATGCCCCGGATGGCATCCCCTCTTTCGTCTTTGTTCATCGGCAACTTTACTTGGAGCTATATTTTTATTCACCACATCATATGTGTTTTGCTTGGAGCGTCATTTTACTTTATTTTGTTTTTCTTGCTGTTTGAATAATATCCCAAGAACCTAAATTCTTAAATGTTAGAGAGTCTTCACATAGTTGCATAATTATGCGACTACTCATTGATCTTCACCTATATCTTTCGGAGTAGTTTGTCATTTGCTCTAGTCCTTCACTTATATCTTTTAGAGTACGGCAGTGGTTTTATTTTGAAGAAATAGATGAACTCTGATGCTTCACTTATATTATTTTGAGAGTCTTAAACAACATTGTAATTTGCTTGGGTTATAAAACTAGTCCTAATATGATAGGCATCCAAGAGGGATATAATAAAAACTTTCATATAAAGTGCATTGAATACTATGAGAAGTTTGAGTCATTATGATTGTTTTGAGATATGAAGATGGTGATATTAGAGTCATGCTAGTGGAGTAGTTGTGAATTTGAGAAATACTTGTGTTGAGGTTTGCATGTCCCGTAGCATGCATGTATGGTAACCGTTGTGTAACAAATTTGAAGCATGAGGTGTTTTTTGATTGTCTTCCTTATGAGTGGCGGTCGGGGACGGGCGATGGTCTTTTCATACCAATCTATCCCCCTAGGAGCATGCGCGCGGTGCTTGATTTTGATGACTTGTAGATTTTTGCAATAAGTATGCGAGTTCTTTATGACTAATGTCGAGTCCATGGATTATACGCACTCTCACCCTTCCACCGTTGCTAGCCTCTCTAGTACCGCGCATCTTTTGCCGGTACCATAAACCCACCATTTACGTTCCTCAAAATAGCCACCATACCTACCTATTATGGCATTTCCATAGCCATTCCGAGATATATTTCCATGCAACTTTGCACCGTTTTGTTTATTATGACACACTCCATCATTGTCATATTGCCTTGCATGATCATGTAGTTGACATCATATTTGTGGCAAAGCCACCATTCATAATTATTCATACATGTCACTTTAGATTCATTGCACATCCCGGTACTGAAGGAAATATGCCCTAGAGGCAATAATAAAGTTATTATTTATTTCCTTATTTCATGATAAATGTTTATTATTCATGCTAGAATTGTATTAACCGGAAACATAATACATGTGTGAATACATAGACAAATAGAGTGTCACTAGTATGCCTCTACTTGACTAGCTCGTTAATCAAAAATGGTTATGTTTCCTAACCATGGACAAAGAGTTGTTATTTGATTAACGGGATCACATCATTAGGTGAATGATCTGATTGACATGACCCATTCCGTTAGCTTAGCACCCGATCCTTTAGTATGTTGCTATTGCTTTCTTCATGACTTATACATGTTCCTATGACTATGAGATTATGCAACTCCCGTTTGCCGGAGGAACACTTTGTGTGCTACCAAACGTCACAACGTGACTGGGTGATTATAAAGGAGCTCTACAGGTGTCTCCGAAGGTAGATGTTAGGTTGGCGTATTTCGAGATTAGGATTTGTCACTCCGATTGTCGGAGAGGTATCTCTGGGCCCTCTCGGTAATGCACATCACATAAGCCTTGCAAGCATTGCAACTAAAGAGTTAGTTGCGAGATGATGTATTAAGGAACGAGTAAAGAGACTTGCCGGTAACGAGATTGAACTAGTTATTGAGATACCGACGATCGAATCTCAGGCAAGTAACATACCGATGACAAAGGGAACAACGTATGTTGTTATGCGGTCTGACCGATAAAGATCTTTGTAGAATATGTAGGAGCCAATATGAGCATCCAGGTTCCGCTATTGGTTATTGACCGGAGATATGTCTCGGTCATGTCTACATTGTTCTCGAACCGTAGGGTCCGCACGCTTAAGGTTTCGATGACAGTTATATTATGAGTTTATGAGTTTTGATGTACCGAAGGAGTTCGGAGTCCCGGATGAGATCGGGGACATGACGAGGAGTCTCGAAATGGTCGAGACGTAAAGATCGATATATTGGACGACTATATTCGGACATCGGAAAGGTTCTGAGTAGTTTGGGTATTTTTTGGAGTACTGGGGAGTTACGGGAATACGGGGGAAAAGTATTGGGCCTTATTGGGCCATATGGGAAAGAGAGAGGGGCTTCCTAGGGCAGGCCGCACCCCCCCAAGGCCTAGTCCGAATTGGACTAGGGGGAGGGTTTGCGCCCCCTCCTTCCTTCCCTTCTCCTTTCCCCTTCCTTGTCTCCTACTCCTACTACATGGAAGGACTCCTAGTTGGACTAGGAAAGGGGGAATCCTACTCCCGGTGGGAGAAGGACTCCCTAGGGCGTGCCATAGAGAGGGCCAGCCCGCCCCTCCTCCACTCCTTTATATACGGGGGCAGGGGGCACCCCATAGACACACAAGTTGATCTTCGTGATCGTTCCTTAGCCGTGTGCGGTGCCCCCCTCCACCATATTCCACCTCGGTCATATTGTAGCGGTGCTTAGGCGAAGCCCTGCGACGGTTGAACATCAAGATCGTCACCACGCCGTCGTGCTGACGGAACTCCTCCCCGAAGCTTTGTTGGATCGGAGCCCGGGGAGCGTCATCGAGCTGAACGTGTGCCAAGAACTCGGAGGTGCCGGAGTAACGGTGCTGGGATCGGTTGGACCGGGAAGACGTACGACTACTTCCTCTATGTTGCGTCAACGCTTCCGCTTCGGTCTATGAAGGTACGTAGACAACACTCTCCCCTCTCGTTGCTATGCATCACCATGATCTTGCGTGTGCGTAGGAATTTTTTTGAAATTACTACGTTACCCAACAGTGGTATCAGAGCCAAGTTTTATGTGTTGATGTTATATGCACGAGTAGAACACAAGTGAGTTGTGGGCGATATAAGTCATACTGCTTACCAGCATGTCATACTTTGGTTCGGCGGTATTGTTGGATGAAGCGGCCCGGACCGACATTACGCGTACGCTTACGCGAGACTGGTTCTACTGTCGTGCTTTGCACACAGGTGGCTGGCGGGTGTCAGTTTCTCCAACTTTAGTTGAACCGAGTGTGGCTACGCCCGGTCCTTGCGAAGGTTAAAACAGCATCAACTTGACAAACTATCATTGTGGTTTTGATGCGTAGGTAAGATTGGTTCTTGCTTAAGCCCGTAGCAGCCACGTAAAACTTGCAACAAACAAAGTAGAGGACGTCTAACTTGTTTTTGCAGGGCATGTTGTGATGTGATATGGTCAAGGCATGATGCTAAATTTTATTGTATGAGATTATCTGTTTTGTAACCGAGTTATCAGCAACTGGCAGGAGCCATATGGTTGTCGCTTTATTGTATGCAATGCAATCGCCCTGTAATGCTTTACTTTATCACTAAGCGGTAGCGATAGTCGTAGAAGCATAAGATTGGCGAGACGACAATGATGCTGCGATGGAGATCAAGGTGTCGCGCCGGTGATGATGGTGATCATGACGGTGCTTCGGAGATGGAGATCACAAGCACAAGATGATGATGGCCATATCATATCACTTATATTGATTGCATGTGATGTTTATCTTTTATGCATCTTATCTTGCTTTGATTGACGGTAGCATTATAAGATGATTCCTCACTAAATTATCATAGTAAAAGTGTTCTCCATGAGTATGCACCATTGCGAAAGTTCTTCGTGCTGAGACACCACGTGATGATCGGGTGTGATAGGCTCTACGTTCAAATACAACAGGTGCAAAACAGTTGCACACGTGGAATACTCAGGTTTAACTTGACGAGCCTAGCATATAACAGATATGGCCTCGGAACACGGAGACCGAAAGGTCGAACGTGAATCATATAGTAGATATGATCAACATAGTGATGTTCACCATTGAAACTACTCCATATCACCTGATGATCGGACATGGTTTAGTTGATTTGGATCACGTGATCACTTAGAGGATTAGAGGGATGTCTATCTAACTGGGAGTTCTTAAGTAATATGATTAATTGAACTTTAATTTATCATGAACTTAGTCCTGGTAGTATTAGCATATCTATGTTGTAGATCAATAGCTCGCGTTGTTGCTTTCATATGTTTATATGTTCCTAGAGAAAATTGTGTTGAAAGATGTTAGTAGCAATGATGCGGATTGGATCCGTGATCTGAGGTTTATCTTCATTGCTGCACAGAAGAATTATGTCCTTGATGCACCGCTAGGTGACAGGCCTATTGCAGGAGCAGATGCAGACGTTATGAACGTTTGGCTAGCTCAATATGATGACTACTTGATAGTTTAGTGCACCATGCTTAACAGCTTAGAATCGGGACTTCAAAGACGTTTTGAACGTCATGGACCATATGAGATGTTCCAGGAGTTGAAGTTAATATTTCAAGCAAATACCCGAGTTGAGAGATATGAAGTCTCCAACAAGTTCTATAGCTAAAAGATGGAGGAGAATCGCTCAACTAGTGAGCATGTGCTCAGATTGTCTGGGTACTACAATCGCTTGAATCAAGTGGGAGTTAATCTTCCAGATAAAATAGTGATTGACAGAATTCTCTAGTCACCATCACCAAGTTAGTAGAACTTCGTGATGAACTATGATATGCAAGGGATAACGGAAACGATTCCCAAGCTCTTCGTAATGCTGAAATTGACGAAGGTAGAAATCAAGAAAAACATCAAGTGTTGATGGTTGACGAGACCACTAGTTTCAAGAAAAGGGCAAAGGAAAAAAGGGGAACTTCAAGAAGAATGGCAAGCAAGTTGCTGCTCAAGTGAAAAACCCAAGTCTGGACCTAAGCCTGAGACTAAGTGCTTCTACTGCAAAGGGACTGGTCACTGGAAGCAAAACTGCCCCAAGTATTTGGCGGATAAGAAAGGATGGCAAAGTAAACAAAGGTATATTTGATATACATGTTATTAATGTGTACTTACTAGTGTTTATAGCAACCCCTAAGTATTTGATACTAGTTCAGTTGCTATGATTAGTAACTTGAAACGGGAGTTGCAGAATAAACAGAGACTAGTTAAGGGTGAAGTGACGATGTGTGTTGGAAGTAGTTCCAAGATTGATATGATCATCATCACATACTCACTATACTTTCGGGATTAGTGTTGTACCTAAATAAGTGTTATTTGGTTTTTGCGTTGAGCATAAATATGATTTGATCATGTTTATTGCAATACGGTTATTCATTTAAGTTAGAGAACAATTGTTTTTCTGCTTACATGAATAGAACCTTCGATGGTCATACACCCTGTCGGTGTACTAAAATAGGGGTACCTTAGTACCCCGAACTTGTGCACGGGCGGTCGTAGCACCCCGCGGCAAGGCCTGCCAGGCGATCGCCAAGACCCTCCATGATCCCCTCTTGGGCCATTCAAGAACAAAGTAGTTGAGCGAAGGCCCCAGCAAGAGGAGCTTGCCGGGAAGGCCACCCGAAGAGAGCGAGCCCCTGGCAAGAGGAGCTTGTCGGGAAGGCCATCCACGGCATGACAAGGACCCTGCCACGGTGCGCCCCGCGCCCCGGCAAGACTCGGTGAGCAACAAGCTCCCGGACGCGACGAGACATCCACCGCGGCAAGGCGCTTGCCGCGGCAAGTTACCACCTCGTGCCTTCGCTCCAGCTCACCCACCAACGTGTTGCTCTGGGGGCATCCCAGGCGCACGTGGCGGGAGGCTGTGCAGCCAGGGGCATGCGGTGGCGAAGCGAAGCTGACAGAGTAGCCATCGTGGCAAACGGTGGCGCTCCTGACGGTCCACTTCCCTGCACCGTCTGGGCGACGCGGACGGGCATTTAATGCCCTTGTCCCCCGCCGTCAGAGTTAGGTATGATAGCACTGTACAGCCACTGTGCAGGCAGCTGTACCCACTACAGCATAATACCATTTTTGCCCCCACCTACGCTGCCACCTGTGGGTAACCCCTTGAGCATATAAAAGGAGGCCCCATGCGCACGTAGGAGGGGGGATCGTCACGCTCGACCTCGCCAGCAGCTCGTGTGTACTGTAGCACCGCGCGCTCCCGAGCAAGAACACAATACGATCCACCAAGCAGCAGTAGGGTTTTACGCATCCTTGCGGCCCGAAGCTGGGTAAAATCCCTCGTGTGCAGCGCCTCGATCTGCTCTTTGTGCAACCTCCGCCCCCCGCCGAACAAGTAAGGGGCTCGGTCCCCATAGGTGTTCGAGGAAGCAGATTCCCCCCGACATCTTTGGCGCGCCAGGTAGGGGGGCGTGTCCAAGTTGTGCGAACCTGATCCGGCATCTGCACCAGCTAGATCTCCTTCATCCTCGTCGACATGCCGCCGAAGAAGAAGGCTCCGGAGGTGGCTGGTCCGTCCGCGTCGAACCCGCCGCCCTTGGAGCAAACGGGTGGCGGGGACGGCACTGGCGGCGGGACGGGCGTCGTCGAGCCAGCTCATGGCGCCACGGCGTCCGAACATGCACCGCGCCCCTCTCAGGAGGCACGGGACCAGCAGCGTCTTGGCGCCCATGGTACCATACGCTCGCTGGACCCAAATCGAGCCGGCGGATCCCAGGGCGCTCAAGGCCAGCACTCACACCAACGTGCTGGCGTGAGCGTGGCGCGGCTGCCTGGTCCAAATGTTGCTCCTTCTAACGTAGTTAGGAGTTCTAGCACATCCCGTTCCACGCGCCGTTCGCCACCGCTGCCCGCCACTCCGGCAGAAGCTCTGGCGCGAGCTCAACTGCTCCTAGACTACCCTCCAACGGCGGACAAGCTTGACGACTAGAGGGCCACGATACAGAGCCTCATCGGTTTCGTTAACGGCGACACCCCGCGACAGCACAGCTCGTCGCATCCGCGGCGGGACGGCCAGGCGAGGACCGATGGCGCCAGGACCGGCGGGGGTGCGACCATCGTGCACTCCCTGCCCCGGAGGACAAGATCGCCGACTCGCCGGAATCACCCCGACAACGACTCCACCACGTCGTCGAATCCGCAAACTCGTCGCGATCAACGCCAAGTTCTTCACGAGCGAGAGCAAGAGGACGCTCGTACTCGCATCGAGCGACGGAGAGAAGCGCGGCGTCAATCAGACCACCGCGCTGGGCCCTCTGTCGACATGCATGCACCAGGGGAACCAGGCGACCTACCGTACGCGGTGGGCTGCCCTGCGTTCACCCGTGAGCTGCGGCAAGTCTAGTGGCCCAGCACAAAGAATTTCAAGCCAGACGTGCCAGAGAAGTACGACGGCAAGTCGCATCCGTCGGAGTTCCTCAGCATCTACACCATTGCGGTGCAGGCTGCCGGGGGGCGAGACGACAAGATCCTTGCCAACTACTTCCCGCTAGTGCTCAAGTCCAACGTCAGATCCTGGCTCATGCACTTGCCGGACAACTCCATAACCTCCTGGACAGACTTGTGCCATCAGTTTGTTGGCGCCTTCACGGGCGGCCACAAACCCCATGGCCAAGCGAGCGACCTCCATCTACTCGTCCAGAAGGAGGGAGAACCCCTGCGCAAGTTCATTCAGAGATTCAGCCGTGTGCACTACAACATCCCCGACGTCCACCCCGCCGCGGTCATCAGCGCGTTCCATCAGAACGTGCGTAACCGCAGGATGAGGGAGGAGATGGCGATGTGCAAGATCAAAGACGTCAGTGAGCTATATGCCCTGGCCGACAAGTGTGCACGTGCTGAGGAAGGGAGCAAACTCCCCGGAGAGAACGTTGGAGCAGCAGAATCTGACAGTGAGGATACCACCCCGGCAAGGAAAGGCCGGCGGTGGAGCAACAGGAACAAGAAGAGCCAAGAAGTACTGGTTGTTGAGAAGTCCGGTGATGAAGGCGCCGCCAAGAAGGCCCAGGCTGGTAGCTCCGGCATGGAGATTGCCGGATGCATCCACTGCCAGGCCGTGGCGGCCGCCGACAAGCGGGACGGCACCAGCAAACAGTACTGCAAGATCCACCACACCAAGGGCCATGACCTCCAGAGCTACAAGCAGGTCGAGTGGCTCGTCGAGCTGCAAAAGGCCGAGTACGAGCGGCGCGACAAGGAGAGAGCCCGGGGAGGTGGCGGAGGATCAGGCACGAAGCGCCCCGGCCAGGGAGGACACCGCGACAAGGACAAGCAGCGGCAAGCGGAGCGACCTCCCCGCGGCCGCGACAAGAATGAAAACGACGACGAAGACGAAGACATGGATGACATCGAGACCAGTGAGCAGGAGTTTCAGAAAGCCACAGAGGTTTTGTGCATAGACGGCGGCGCCTCCCTGCATACTTCTCACCGCCAGCTCAAGCAGTGGGCGCGGGAAGTCAATGCAGCGGAGCCACCCGTCGAGTCGTGCAAGCCTCTGAAATGGTCCAGCACGCCCATCATCTTTGATATTGAGGACCACCCTGATCGCACAACTGCGATCGGGTGCTTGCCGATGTTGGTCTCACCAACAGTCCGCAACCTCAAGGTCACTAAGATGCTAGTTGATGGCGGGGCCGGCTTGAACCTGATCTCCTCCGCTGTGCTCCGGAAACTCCAGGTCCCCGACAGCGAGCTCGAAGAGACCGGCACGTTCCAAGGAATCAACCCGGGAAGGAGCAAGCCAAAGGGGAAGATAACGTTGCCAGTAACATTTGGCAGCGAGCTGAACTTCAGGACAGAGAGGGTCACTTTTGACGTTGCCGATTTTCCATTGCCCTACAATGGAATTCTCGGCCGTCCAGCGCTCGCCAAGTTCATGGCGGCCTCTCACTACGCCTACAACATGCTCAAGATGCCAGGCCCGATAAGCGTCATCTCTGTCCCCGGCGACAAGAAGGATTCCCTTATCTGTGCCGACAAGATCTACCGGGAAGCAGCAGCTGCAGCGGATCACAAGCCGCTTGCCGCCGAAGCTCCCGGAGGAAAGAAGAGGACCAAGCCCGGCAAGTGCTCTGGCGCCCACTCCGGCAAGCGCACCTCTTCGGAGTGCTGCGCTACCGTCGAGGACGCGCCATCGAGCTCCACTGGCAAGAGTAAGAAGACAATGGCAGCTCCGCCAACGACCAAGAAGGTGCCCGCCAAGGAGGACGGCACTGGTGGTACCTTCACCATCAGTGCCACGCTCGACCCCAAATAGGAAAGTGCGCTCGTTACTTTCCTGCGGGCGAATGTCGATGTGTTTGCCTGGCAACCATCTGACATCCCCGGTGTTCCCAGGAAAGTGATTGAGCACCACCTCGCCGTCTGTCCTCACGCACGGCCCGTCAAGCAGAGGGTCAGGAAGCAAGCAGTGGAGCGCCAAGAGTTCATCGCAGAGGAGATCAAGAAGTTGGAAGCGGCAGGCCTCGTCAGAGGTGTGCTCCATCCGACGTGGTTGGCCAATCCTATTGTCGTGCGCAAAGCAAATGGGAAATGGAGGCTTTGCATCGACTTCACGGATGTTAACAAAGCTTGTCCCAAAGATCCTTTTCCCTTGCCACGCATTGACCAGATTGTTGACTCCACGGCCGGATGTGACCTGCTTTCATTTCTTGACGCCTACTCTGGATATCATCAGATCTTCATGGCTGAAGAAGATGAAGAGAAGACCGCGTTCATCACTCCATGTGGCACGTACTGTTTCGTACGGATGCCTTTCGGACTGAAGAACGCCGGTTCGACATTTGCGAGGGTTGTCCACACTGCTTTTGAGCCACAAATCCACAGGAATGTGGAGGCCTACATGGATGATATAGTGGTCAAGAGCAGAGACATGGCAACCCTGATTCAAGACTTAGAAGAGACCTTTGCGAATCTGCGCAGGATCGGCCTCAAGCTCAACCCCAATAAGTGCGTGTTCGGAGTCCCTTCCGGCAAGCTTCTCGGGTTCTTCGTGTCTCAGCGAGGAATAGAAGCCAACCCAGACAAGATCAAGGCCATCGAGCAGATTGGAGCACCAACCCGTGTCAAGGACGTACGAAGGCTTGCCGGCTGCGTCGTGGCTCTCAGCAGGTTTATCTCTAAGTCTGCAGAACGCGCCCTGCCATTTTTCAAAATTTTGAAAAAGGCGGGTCCAGTAAAATGGACTCGGGAAGCGGAGGTTGCGCTGCAGGACCTGAAGAAGTACCTGTCCTCCGCTCCAATACTTGTCGCGCCTAAACCACAAGAGAAGTTGTTGCTATACCTGGCGGCAACCAATCAAGTGGTTAGTGTTGCGTTAGTGGCGGAGAGGGAGGCAGATGATGAGCCAGCGACCGCGGCAAGCACGTCCAGCGACAAGCAGGGGGCTTCCCCGACAAGCTCTGGCCCCGACAAGGATGAATCTGTGCAGGAGCAAGCGGAGGTGCGGAAAAAGAAAATGGTGCAGCGCCTGGTTTACTTTGTCAGCTCCCTTTTGTAGGGGGCTAGGTCAAGGTACACTGGTGTGCAGAAATTGCTTTTCGGCCTCCTCATGGCCTCGAGAAAGTTGCGCCATTACTTCCAAGCACACAAGATTACAGTTGTCACCCGCTTTCCGCTGAAGAGGATACTGCAGAATCCAGAAGCAACAGGCAGGATTGTCGAGTGGGCACTAGAACTGTCGAGCTTCGGTCTCCAGTTCGAGAGCACCTCGACTATCCAAAGCAGAGCATTGGCGGAGTTCATAGCGGAGTGGACACCGACACCGGACGAAGATACCCCAGAGACGAGCATCCCGCCAAAGAAGCAAGCAAAGAGTGGCTGATGTACTTTGATGGTGCCTTCTCGCTGCAAGGCGCCGGCGCCGGCGCGTTACTTATCGCGCCCACCGGAGAGCACCTCAAGATCGCGGCAGAACTTGGGATCAAGAAGCTCATTGTCAGGGGTGACTCGCAGCTCGTCGTCCGCCAAATGAACAAGGATTACCAGAGTCCGTTGGTGGAAGCGTACGTTGATGAAGTGAGGAAGCTGGAAGAGCACTTTGACGGCCTGCAAATGGAACACATTCCAAGAGCTGAGAATGACATCGCTGACGGCCTGTCAAAGTGCGCCCCATTTAAGTTACCTGTGGAACCAGGGACCTTTGTGCTCAAGCTGACTCAGCCGTCCGTAACGCCATCAACCAGACAGAGCAAGAAGAGGAAGTTGGTCTTCGGCGACTATCTTCCGGCAGAGCTCCCCGAAGCCGCCGCCAAGAAAGTCCCCAAGATCGACGCCAAGAGCGCTGAGGAACCGTCTGCTCCGGAAAACCCCAGGGTTTGTTCCGTAGAAGCAGGCGCTCCCGACAAGTTTTGTTCCGGCAAGCTTGCCGGGGAACGTCAAGCTCCGGCCGAGCCCAATATCCTTGCCGTAGAAGCGGACGTTCCCGCAGCGGCAGAAGTGCCTTCAGTCCTTGTTGTCGAGCCGCAGGCTCCAGCATGGGCGCAGCAGACTGTTCATTTCCTCCAGCACGGAGAACTTCCCGAAGAACAAGAAGAAGCGGAAAGAGTAGCCCGGCGCTCGAGTATGTACCAGTTCGTCGACAACACACTATACAGAAGAGGGCGCAATGGTGTGAAATTGAAGTGTATTTCCCGGGAAGACGGACAGCAGCTGTTGGCAGAGATACATGGAGGCATATGTGGTCACCACATCGGCGCAAGAGCACTTGCCGGCAAAGTGTTCCGGCAAGGTTTCTTCTGGCCGACAGCCCTCCAGGATGCAACTGCACAAGTAACCAAGTGTGAAGCGTGCCAGTTCCATTCCAAGCAGATACACCAGCCGGCTCAAGCTCTCCAGACGATCCCTTTATCCTGGCCATTTTCGGTCTGGGGGCTCGACATCCTCGGCCCCTTCCCTCAAGCTGTCGGGGGCTTTGAGTACTTGTAGGTCGCAATCGACAAGTTCACAAAGTGGCCGGAAGTGGAACCAGTGAGGAAGGTGACAGCACAGTCAGCCATCAAGTTCTTCAGGTCGATTGTCTGCCGCTTCGGGATCCCCAACAGGATCATCACCGACAACGGTACACAATTCACGAGCCGCACCTTCATGCAATACGTCCAAGATCTCGGCGCCAAGGTCTGCTTCGCTTCTGTTGCTCATCCCAGGAGCAACGGTCAAGCTGAAAGGGCCAACGCCGAAGTACTGCGCGGGCTCAAGACCAGAACTTTCGACAGACTGCACAAGTGCGGAAGAAACTGGATCGAGGAGCTACCGGTGGCTCTTTGGTCGATCAGAACGACGCCAAATCGAGCCACTGGCCAGACACCATTCGCTCTAGTCTATGGAGCAGAAGCAGTTACCCCCACGGAACTCGTATACGGGTCACCTCGAGTGCTCGCTTATGATGAGCTTGAGCAAGAGCGGCTGCGTGAAGATGACGCGCTGCTCCTTGAGGAAGATCGTCTTCAGGCTGCTGTGCGAGCCTCTCGCTACCAGCAAGCTTTGCGTCGCTACCATAGCCGCAAAGTTAAAGCCAGAAGCTTCGAGGAAGGCGTTCTTCTGCGCGCCCCGTCCGCCAAGAATCATAACAAGTTGACGCCGAAGTGGGAAGGCCCTTACCGGGTGAGACGAGTCACGAGGCCCGGCGCTGTCCGCCTCGAGACCGAAGATGGCACTCCGGTGAGCAACTCCTGGAATATTGAGCATCTTCGTAAGTTTCACCCATAAGGCGCGGTTGTCGGGGCCCGCCCGGCAACCAACCTTTTGTACAAGTCTTGCCGCAGTTGCATGTAATCCTTTGTACAAAGCCAGGCGCAGACCCTGAGCAGCAGAAATGAAGCGCTGGCGCCCTAAGTTTTAGCATGCATGCTGAGTCGAGTCTCGTCCTTGGTTAGGGTTGATAGTGCCTAACAGCTGCTAACCCCTAGCTTAGAGGTCGAGTCTGCGTCCTTTTTCCTGTTCCTTCGTTTCCTTTGGTTCGCAGGGGTTTGTACATCCTGGCCAGACCACTTAAGGGCGAAGAAGAGAAGAAGGGCGGGCCAGCATCTGGTCCCCGGCAAGCCAGTATTGCCAGGGGCTGCAAGTACGAAGATTCGTCCGCGGCAAGCCAAAGTTGCCGGGGGCTGCAATCCCAGATAAGTTTTCGCATCCCTTGTCATGCATTTTCTCATGAACTGTGGAATACGAAAACCCTTTCTCCTCCTAAAAGCTGCCGTGCTCCCTCGACGACAGGCCCCAGAGCGCGCCTAGGGCCCGTCTTGGTAGTAGTCGCGACAGCAAAGCGGCGAAGCGAGGGGCAGGAACCCGCCTTCTGCCCGCCTCCGCCAAGGGCGTGAGGAGGGTCGAGCGGCGCGGGAAGACGGCAGGGCCTGTTGCCGGGCGAAGAAATGTCTATCCTAACGATACAAAGGGTTCGCTCCTTGGCGTGGGTTTTACCCACGGGACAAATGGCCCTGCAAGCATCCCCTTTTCATTAAAAACATTCCGCTCAGGTACAGTTCAGAGAGAATGAAAAACATGAATGATGGGATTACAAGTTTTAAATACAACTAAGGCCCGAGGGCTTACAGATTGAAAAAAGATAAGATGCCCGTAATCCCTTTCTTGTCTCTCTCCTCAGGAGGTAGGACAAGGAGGCCAAAAGGGCAAAAGGGGCGCCTAGGCGAGCTACGGGTGGCAGAAGACACCAACAGAACGCCCCGGGGGGCTCCGGAGGCTGGATGGTGGCGGTGGCGCCGGAGATGGAGCTCGAAGATGAGGCAGCGGGACGTCAACACACTGTCGGGGGCACCTAGCCCTCGTACTCCGAGTTGACGGCCTTGCCGCCAGTCCTCCTCCTCTTCCGCAGCCTCGCCACTCCGGCCGCCCGGGAAGACGACCCCGAGAAGCTCAAGGGGCCGGCCACCCGGATGATGGGGTCGCCGGTGCCACACGGAGCTGCGACCGGCGCCTAGTCGGACCCGTCATCCCGACGACCGCTGCCCTTGTCGTCGTTGTCGCTCCCCTCCTCATCACTCTCGCTCGAGGGGGAGCTTTCGCTGTCGGAGGAGCTATCCACGCAGCACCTGGCCCGGGTCCCGAAGTCCCCGAAGGCCTTGACGGGGAGGAGATCGCCCTCCATCAACTTGAAATGGAGGGTGAACCCCTCCGTCAAGGTGTGGATATGGGCGAATGTCTTCCACCCTCGGCCAAGATACACTACGCCGGGGGCTGGGAACTCGACGTGGACCCGCGTGCCGCTGATCCCGCAGCCCTTCATGCGCAGCCTTAGCGTCTCGGGTTGCTCCATCTCCATCACGCTCGCGAAGGGAGCCGGGAGGCGGAGGCGGCGGCGAGGCGCCCGGCGCAGCCTGATGAAGAACTCGCAAGGATCGTCCCCGAGATGGACTGCCATGGGAAGAGGGGCCGCTGGCGGAGGCGAGGTCGGCGCATCGCCCCGCCCGCCTCTTCCCTGAGCGCCGCGGCCTCGTCCACGCCCTCGTCCATGACCTAGCCCCCTCCCCCTTCCACTTGCGGCTGGCTCTGCCACCGCGGGTGCAAGGGGAGGAGGGGCGCGCTGCCTGGCGGCAACCCTCGCCGCCACCGATGAAGGACCCGGATTCCCTTTCTCCATGGCTAATGGAGAGAGGGGGTTAGAGGATGAAGAGGAGGAAGAGATGGAGGAGTGTGGGTTCCCGTCGCGCCCCCCCTCTTGCTCCTTATAAAGGAGCAGGGTGGGGACTCGACCGCCCCGCTCAACCAATCAGGGATAAGGGAGGCCAGGCGACCGGGGCCGGCCTGCTGCCTCGACCCGCGACGGCCCGGTTTCCTGCCTCCATTGCCCGCAACTCCAGGTGCATGGAAGCCGCGTGGCTGACGCGCAGGACCGAGGCGACGGATGAGGCGACCTCTCCCCTACCCCGCGATCGTGGGGAACGGGCGCCTCGGAAACCGTGCCTCGGCTCCGTCCAGCGAAGGAGCCACGCCTCCACGCCTCCCTCCACTTATGAAGATGGCATGAACCGTCCCCATTTATTGCGACGTGACGCATGCCTGCAGGGCTCGGCCCCGCGCACGCCACCCACGTCACGCACGCCTCTCCGCACGATGCCGCGTTCGTCGCGTACCGTTTGGAGAGGGTGTGGCACACGCAGAAAAAGATGCAGCGTGACCCAGGCCGCGCGTGCCCGTGCACTGTTTTGGGCCTGGCCCAACAGCGCTCGGCACCGTGTATGGCCCAGGCCCGGGGGCTCCTGTCGGTGTACTAAAATAGGGGTACCTTAGTACCCCGAACTTGTGCACGGGCGGTCGTAGCACCCCGCGGCAAGGCCTGCCAGGCAATCGCCAAGACCCTCCATGGTCCCCTCTTGGGCCATTCAAGAACAAAGTAGTTGAGCCAAGGCCCCGGCAAGAGGAGCTTGCCGGGAAGGCCACCCGAAGAGAGCGAGCCCCTGGCAAGAGAAGCTTGCCGGGACTGCCGCTTGAAGCACAAGGCCCCGACAAGAGGAGCTTGCCGAGAAGGCCATCCACGGCATGACAAGGACCCTGCCACGGCGCGCCCCGCGCCCCGGCAAGACCCGGTGAGCAACAAGCTCCCGGACGCGACGAGACATCCACCGCGGCAAGGCGCTTGCCGCAGAAAGTTACCACCTCGTGCCTGCGCTCCAGCTCACCCACCAACGTGTCGCTCTGGGGGCATCCCAGGCGCACGTGGCCGGAGGCTGTGCAGCCAGGGGCATGCGGTGGCGAAGCGAAGCTGACAGGGTGGCCATCGTGGCAAACAGTGGCGCTCCTGACGGTCCACTTCCCTGCACCGTCTGGGCGACGCGGACGAGCATTTAATGCCCTTGTCCCCCGCCATCAGAGTTAGGTATGATAGCACTGTACATCCACTGTGCAGGCAGCTGTACCCACTACAGCATTCTACCATTTTTGCCCCCACCTACGCTGCCACCTGTGGGTAACCCCTTGAGCATATAAAAGGAGGCCCCATGCGCACGTAGGAGGGGGGATCGTCACGCTCGACCTCGCCAGTAGCTCGTGTGTACTGTAGCACCGCGCGCTCCCGAGCAAGAACACAATACGATCCACCAAGCAGCAGTAGGGTTTTACGCATTCTTGCGGCCCGAAGCTGGGTAAAATCCCTCGTGTGCAGCGCCTCGATCTGCTCTTTGTGCAACCTCCGCCCCCCGCCGAACCAGTAAGGGGCTCGGTCCCCATAGGTGTTCGAGGAAACAGATTCCCCCCGACACACCCAATGAAAATAGTTTGTTGGATCTCGATCGTAGTGATACACATATTCATAATATTGAAGCCAAAAGATGCAAAGTTAATAATGATAGTGCAACTTATTTGTGGCACTGCCGTTTAGGTCATATTGGTGTAAAGCAAATGAAGAAACTCCATGCTGATTGGATTTTGGAATCACTTGATTATGAATCACTTGATGCTTGCGTACCATGCCTTATGGGCAAGATGACTAAAACTCGGTTCTCCGGAACAATGGAGCGAGAAACTGACTTGTTGGAAATAATACATACTGATGTATGCGATCCAATGAGTGTTAAGGCTCGTGACAAGTATCATTATTTTCTGACCTTCACAGATGATTTGAGCAGATATGGGTATATCTACTTGATGAAACACTAGTCTGAAACATTTGAAAAGTTCAAAGAATTTCAGAGTGAAGTGGAGAATCATCGTAAAAAAATAAAAGTTTCTACGATATGACCGCAGAGGTAAAATATTTTAGTTACGAGTTTGGCCTTCAATTAAAACAATGTGGAATAGTTTCACAAACTCATGCCACCTGGAACACCACAGCATAATGGTGTGTCCGAACGTCATAACCATACTTTATTGGATATAGTGCAATCTATGATGTTTCTTACAGATTTACCATTATCGTTTTGGGGTTATGCATTAGAGACAACTGCATTCACGTTAAATAGGGCACCATCTAAATTCGTTGAGACGACACTATATGAACTGTGGTTTAGCAAGAAACCAAAGTTGTTGTTTCTTAAAGTTTGGGATTGTGATGCTTATGTGAAAAAGTTTCATCTTGATAAGCTCAAACCCAAATCGGAGAAATATGTCTTCATAGGATACCCAAAGGAGACAGTTGGGTACACCTTCTATCACAGATCCGAAGGCAAGACATTCTTTGCTGAGAATGGATACTTTCTAGAGAAGGAGTTTCTCTCGAAAGAAGTGAGTGGGAGGAAAGTAGAACTTGATAAGGTAATTGTACCTTCTCCCTTATTGGCAAGTAGTTCATCACAAAAATCTGTTCCTGTGTCTACTACATCAATTAGCGAGGAAGCTAATGATGATGATCATGTAACTTCAGATCAAGTTACTACCGAATCTCGTAGGTAAATCAGAGTGAGATCCGCACCAGAGTGGTACGGTAATCCTGTTCTCGAAGTCATGTTACTAGACCATGACGAACTTGCGAGCTATGAGGAAGTGATGATGAGCCCAGATTCCGCGAAATGGTTTGAGGCCACGAAATCTGAGATATGATCCATGTATGAGAACAAAGTATGGACTTTGATGGATTTGCCCGATGATCGGCAAGCCATAGAAAATAAATGGATCTTCAAGAGGAAGACAGACGCTGATAGTACTGTTACTATCTACAAAGCTAGAATTGCCGCAAAAGGTTTTCGACAAGTTCAAGGTGTTGACTACGATGAGAGTTTCTCACTCGTATCTATGCATAAGTCTGTCCGAATCATGTTAGCAATTGCCGCATTTTATGAAATCTGGCAAATGGATAAACAAAACTGCATTCCTCAATGGATTTATTAAAGAAGAGTTGTATACGATGCAACTAGAAGGTTTTGTCAATCCTAAAGGTGTTAACAAAATATGCAAGCTCCAGCGATCCATCTATGGACTGGTGCAAGCATCTCGGAGTTGGAATATACGCTTTGATAAGATGATCAAAGCATATAGGTTTATACAGACTTGCGGTGAAGCCTGTATTTACAAGAAAGTGAGTGGGAGCACTACAACATTTCTGATTAGTATATGTAAATGACATATTGTTGATCGGAAATAATGTAGAATTATTCTGCAAAGCATAAAGGAGTATTTGAAAGGAGTTTTTCGAAGAAGGACCTTGGTGAAGCTGCTTACATATTGAGCATCAAGATCTATAGAGATAGATCAATATGCTTGATAAGTTTTTTCAATGAGTACATACCTTGACAAGATTTTGAAGTAGTTCAAAATGGAACAGTCAAAGAAAGAGTTCTTGCCTGTGTTACAAGGTGTGAAATTGAGTAAGACTCAAAACCCGACCACGGCAGATGATAGAAAGAGAATGAAAGTCATTCCCTATGCCTCAGCCATAGATTCTATAAAATATGCCATGCTATGTACCAGATCTATTGTATACCCTACACTGTGTTAAGGGAGGGAGTACAATAGTGATCTAGGAAGTAGATCACTCGACATCGGTCAAAATTATACTTAGTGAAATAAGGATATGTTTCTCGATTATGGACGTGACAAAAAGGTTCGTCGTAAAAGGTTACGTCGATGCAAGTTTTGACACTAATCTAGATGACTCTAAGTCTCAATCTAGATACATATTGAAAGTGGGAGCAATTAGCTAAAGTAGCTCCGTGCAGAGCATTGTAGACATAGAAATTTTCAAAATACATACGGATCTGAATTTTGGCAGACCCGTTGACTAAGCTTCTCTCACAAGCAAAACATGATCACACCTTAGTACTCTTTGGGTGTTAATCACATAGAGATGTGAACTAGATTACTGACTCTAGTAAACCCTTTGAGTGTTGGTCACATGATGATGTGAACTATGGGTGTTAATCACATGATGATGTGAACTATTGATGTTAAATCACATGGCGATGTGATCTAGATTATTGACTCTAGTGCAAGTGGGAAACTGAAGGAAATATGCCCTAGAGGCAATAATAAAGTTATTATTTATTTCCTTATTTCATGATAAATGTTTATTATTCATGCTAGAATTGTATTAACCGGAAACATAATACATGTGTGAATACATAGAAAACAGAGTGTCACTAGTATGCCTCTACTTGACTAGCTCGTTAATCAAAGATGGTTATGTTTCCTAACCATGGACAAAGAGTTGTTATTTCATTAACGGGATCACATCATTAGGTGAATGATCTGATTGACATGACCCATTCCGTTAGCTTAGCACCCGATCGTTTAGTATGTTGCTATTGCTTTCTTCATGACTTATACATGTTCCTATGACTATGAGATTATGCAACTCCCGTTTGCCGGAGGAACACTTTGTGTGCTACCAAACGTCACAACGTAACTGGGTGATTATAAAGGAGCTCTACAGGTGTCTCTGAAGGTAGATGTTGGGTTGGCGTATTTCGAGATTAGGATTTGTCACTCCGATTGTCGGAGAGCTACCTCTGGGCCCTCTCGGTAATGCACATCACATAAGCCTTGCAAGCATTGCAACTAAAGAGTTAGTTGCGAGATGATGTGTTACGGAACGAGTAAAGAGACTTGCCGGTAACGAGATTGAACTAGGTATTGAGATACCGACGATTGAATCTCAGGCAAGTAACATACCGATGACAAAGGGAACAACGTATGTTGTTATGCGGTCTGACCGATAAAGATCTTCGTAGAATATGTAGGAGCCAATATGAGCATCCAGGTTCCGCTATTGGTTATTGACCGGAGACATGTCTCGGTAATGTCTACATTGTTCTCGAACCGTAGGGTCCGCACGCTTAAGGTTTCGATGATAGTTATATTATGAGTTTTGATGTACCGAAGGAGTTCTGAGTCCCGGATGAGATCGGGGACATGACGAGGAGTCTTGAAATGGTCGAGACGTAAAGATCGATATATTGGACGACTATATTCGGACATCGGAAAGGTTCTGAGTGATTCGGGTATTTTTCGGAGTACTAGGGAGTTACGGGAATACGCGGGAAAAGTATTGGGCCTTATTGGGCCATACGGGAAAGAGAGAGGGGCTGCCTAGGGCAGGCCGCGCGCCCCCCAAGGCCTAGTCCGAATTGGACTAGGGGGAGGGGTTGCGCCCCCTCCTTCCTTCCCTTCTCCTTTCCCCTTCCTTGTCTCCTACTCCTACTACATGGAAGGACTCCTAGTTGGACTAGGAAAGGGGCAATCCTACTCCCGGTGGGAGTAGGACTCCCTAGGGCGCGCCATAGAGAGGGACGGCCCTCCCCTCCTCCACTCCTTTATATACGGGGGCGGGGGGCACCCCTTAGACACACAAGTTGATCTTCGTGATCGTTCCTTAGCCGTGTGTGGTGCCCCCCTCCACCATATTACACCTCGGTCATATTGTAGCGGTGCTTAGGCGAAGCCCTGCGACGGTTGAACATCAAGATCGTCACCACGCCGTTGTGCTGACGGAACTCCTCCCCGAAGCTTTGCTGGATCGGAGCCCGGGGAGCGTCATCGAGCTGAACGTGTGCCAAGAACTCGGAGGTGCCGGAGTAACGTTGCTTGGATCGGTTGGACCGGGAAGACGTACGACTACCTCCTCTAGTTGCGTCAACGCTTCCGCTTAGGTCTACGAGGGTACGTAGACAACACTCTCCCCTCTCGTTGCTATGCATCACCATGATCTTGCGTGTGCGTAGGATTTTTTTGAAATTACTACTTTACCCAACAGGTACATCGCCGAGGCACTCATATAGAGTCATATTTTGTTCTAAGTATCGAGTTGTAATCCTTGAGTTGTAAATTAATAGAAGTGTGATGATCATCATTATTAGAGCATTGTCCCGTGTGAGGAAAAAAAGGGGCCAAGAAGCCAATTGAAAAAAATAGAGGCCAAAGAAACCAAACGAAAAAAAGAGAGAAAAAGAGACAAGGGACAATGCTACTATCCTTTTTCCACACTTGTGCTTCATGATAGAGAGTCTCTTATTTTGTCACTTTCATATACTAGTTGGAATTTTCATTATAGAACTTGGCTTGTATATTCCAACGATGGGCTTCCTCAAATTCCCTAGGTCTTCATGAGCAAGCAAGTTGGATGCACACCCACTTAGTTTATTTTGTTGAGCTTTCATACATTTATAACTCTAGTGCATCTGTTGCATGGCAATCCTGATGACCCACAATTATAAGGGATCTATCGTAGTCCTTTCGGTAAGTAAGAGTGTCGAACCTAACGAGGAGCAGAAAGAAATGATAAGCGGTTTTCAGCAAGGTATTCTCTACAAGCACTGAAATTATCGGTAACAGATAGTTTTGTGATAAGGTAATTAGTAATGGGTAACAAGTAACGAGTGTAAATAAAGTGCAGCAAGATGGCCCAATCTTTTTTGTAGCAAAGGAAAAGCCTGGAAAAACTCTTATATAGAGAAAAGCGCTCCCGAGGACACATGGGAATTATCGTCAAGCTAGTTTTCATCACGCTCATATGATTCGCATTCGTTACTTTGATAATTTGGTATGTGGGTGGACCGGTGCTTGGGTGTTGTCCTTTCTTGGACAAGCATCCCACTTATGATTAACCCCTATTGCAAGCATCCGCAACTACAAAACAAGTATTAAGGTAAACCTAACCATAGCATGAAACATATGGTCCAAATCAGCCCCTTACGAAGCAACGCATAAACTAGGGTTTAAGCTTCTGTCACTCTAGCAACCCATCATCTACTTTTTAATTCCCAATGACTTCCTCTAGGCCCAAATAATGGTGAAGTGGCATGTAGTCGGCGTTCACGTAACACCACTAGAGGAGAGACAACATACATCTCATCAAAATATCGAACGAATACCAAATTCACATGACTACTTATAGCAACACTTCTCCCATGTCCTCAGGAACAAACGTAACTACTCACAAATCATATTCATGTTCATAACCAGAGAAGTATTAATATGCGTAATGGATCTGAACATATGATCTTCCACCAAATAAACCAGCTAGCATCAACTCCAAGGAGTAATCAACACTACTAGCAACCCACAGGTACTAATCTGAGGCTTTGGGACAAAGATTGGATACAAGAGATGAACTAGGGTTTTAGAGGAGATAGTGCTGGTGAAGATGTTGATGGAGATTGACCCCCTCCCGATCAGAGGATCATTGGTGATGACGATGGCGATGATTTCCCCCTCCTGGAGGGAAGTTTCCCCAGCAGAACAGCTCTGCCGGAGCCCTAGATTGGTTCCGCTAAGGTTCCGCCTCGTGGCGGCGGAGTTTCTTCCCGAAAGCTTGCTTATGATTTTTTCTCGGACGAAAGACTTCATATAGCAGAAGATGGGCACCAGAGGCCTGCCAGGGGGCCCATGAGGCAGGGGCGCCCCCCCTCGTGGCCAGGGTGTGGGCCCCCTCTGGTATTTTCCTCGCTCAGTATTTTTTATTAATTCCAAAAATGACTTCTTTGAAGTTTCAGGACTTTTGGAGCTATGCAAAATAGGTCTCGAATATTTGCTCCTTTTCCAGCCCAGAATTCCAGCTGTCGTCATTCTCCCTCTTCATGTAAACCTTGTAAAATAAGAGAGAATAGGCATAAGTATTGTGACATAACGTGTAATAACAACCCATAATGTGATAAATATCGATAAAAAAGCATGATGCAAAATGGATGTATCAACTCCCCCAAGCTTAGACCTCGCTTGTCCTCAAGCGGAAGCCGATAACGATAAATATGTCCACATGTTTAGAGTTAGAGGTGTCGATAAAATAAAAGACGGACATGAGAGCATCATGATCATTCTTATAACAACAACATATTTGAATATTGTCATATGATTTCTTATGCTCAGGTAATAATCTATTCACAACATCAAGTATGAATCAGAAACTTCATTGAGAACCAACAAACTATAATCTCAGTCATGGAAAGAGTCAATATAAGAGCTTTTCAGCAAGTCCACATACTCAACTATCATTTAGTCTTTCACTATTGCTAACACTCACGTAATACTTATGGGTATGGAGTTTTAATCGGACACAGAGAAAGATAGGGGCTTATAGTGTTGTCTCCCAACCTTTTACCTCAAGGGTAATGTCAACAATAACAATTCATGCTAACTTACATCCAATTGGATATATATATATATATATATATATATATATATATATGTATATATATATATGTATATATACATATATATATATATATATATATATCAGGATCTTTCCAACACAATGTGCTTGCCAAAGGATAAAATATAAAAAGGAGAGGTGAAGATCACCACGACTCTATCATAAGGGATAAGACAAAAGTAAAAGATAGGCCCTTCGCAGAGGGAAGCAGAGGTTGTCATTTGCTTTTATGGTTGGATGCACGAAATCTTAATGCAAAAGAACGTCACTTTAAATTGCCACTTGTGATAAGAACCTTTATTATGCAGTCGTCGCTTTTATTACTTCCATATCACAAGATCTTATAAAGTTTATTTTCTCCACACTAATAAATCATACATATTTAGAGAGAAATTTTTATTGCATGCAACATGACAACTTACTTGAAGGATCTTGCTCAATCCATAGGTAGATATGATGGACTCTCATGGCAAAACCGGGTTTAAGGATATTCGGAAGCACAAGTAGTATCTCTACTTGGTGCAAAGAATTTGGATAGCATGAGGGAGAAAGGCAAGCTCAACATGTAGGATGATCCGTGAAAATATACTTTATTTCGGATATAAGAAAACATAACCCATTACGTTGTCTTCCTTGTCCAACATCAACTCTTTAGCATGTCATATTTTAATGAGTGCTCACAATTATAAAAGATGTCCAAGATAGTATATTTATATGTGAAAACCTCTCTTTCTTTATTACTTCCTATTAATTGCAACGATGACCAAAACTATGTTTGTCAACTCTCAACAACTTTTAATCATCATACTCTTTATATGTGAAGTCATTACTCTCCATAAGATCAACATGATCTCTTTATTTATTTTTATTCTTTCTTTTTTTCTTTATTTCCCTCACGATCATACCAAGATAATCAAGCCCTTGACTCAACACTAATCTTTATTATAGATCATGGACTCTATTACATAGATGGATCATAAAGCAAAACTAATAGCTAAATCATAATAAAAGGATCGAACTAAGAAAAACGGTAAAGATAGGAGTGTGATGGTGATACGATACCGGGGCACCTCCCCCAAGCTTGGCAGTTGCCAAGGGGAGTGCCCATATCCATGTGATTATGTCTCTTTCTTCGGGGGTGGTGATGTGATATTCTTGGCTGCGATACCCCTCAGGATACGATTCTCCTCCTCAAGCTTGTTGACTTGCCGCTTAAGGTCCATTATTTCCTTACGGAGCTTACCCGTGACGGTTAAAGCTCCTTGCACCCATGGATGTTGCATAGCTGCAGGAGAACAAGTAACACTCCTTTTCATATTTTCATAAAATAGAAATTTTTGGAGGGGATGACCGAGTTTGGGATAGCTGAGCTCTGTAGTTCCCCCATCGTGAATCCTGCCCGGAAATGAGAAGTAACTTCTTGATCCTCCTCCATGGCATCTATCAAGTAAGCTTCCATCTCTTCCTCCGTTGAGGGCCCAAAGTGATAGGCATCGCTGTTTGCCCCTGGACCTGGTGTCGGATGAGACACCCGACTCTCCCCGATTGACTCTTGAGAAGACATATTGCTCTAATCTGCGGCAGAAACAGCTCGAAACAAAAACAGAGGATAGTTGCATGGTACGGTGATCAAAACCTTCAGGAGATTATATAATGAATTTTTGCCAACCAAAAGAAGTATCGTGCAAGAAAACAGAGTCCGGAGAGCGCACGAGGTGCCCATGAGGCAGGGGGCGCGCCCTCCACCCTCGTGGACGCCTCGTGTCCTTCCCGGACTACTTATTATTTTCCTATTTTCTTAAATATTCCAAAATGGAGAAAAATGCCATTAGAAATGTTTTGGAGTCGGTTTACTTACCGTACCACATAGCTATTCCTTTTCGGAGTCTGAAACGTCTTGGAAAGTGTCCCTTATGTACTCCTCCGGGGTTACGGTTTCAATAACATTGGTTTCAACATTTATAGGATTACCTGAGATATAATGTTTGATTCTTTGACCATTCACCACCTTCGGATTTGTGCCTTCGAAGTTGTTGATTTTTATGGCACCGGAGCGATAGACCTCCTCAATAACGTAAGGACCTTCCCATTTAGAGAGAAGTTTTCCTGCAAAAAATCTTAAACGAGAGTTGAATAGCAACACATAATCACCTACATTAAACTCACGCTTTTGTATCCTTTTGTCATGCCATCTTTTAACTTTTTCTTTAAATAGTTTGGCATTCTCATAAGCCTGGGTTCTCCATTCATCAAGTGAGCTAATGTCAAATAACCTCTTCTCACCGGCAAGTTTGAAATCACAGTTGAGATCTTTAATGGCCCAATATGCCTTATGTTCTAGTTCTAGAGGTAAGTGACATGCTTTCCCATAGACCATTTTATACGAAGACATACCGATAGGATTTTTATATATAATTCTATATGCCCATAATGCATCATCAAGTTTCTTTGACCAATTCTTTCTAGATCTATTAACAGTCTTTTGCAAAATTAATTTGAGCTCTCTATTACTCAACTCTACTTGACCACTAGACTGTGGGTTATATGGAGATGCAATTCTATGATTAACATCATACTTAGCAAGCATTTTACGAAAAGCACCATGAATAAAATGTGAACCACCATCAGTCATTAAATATCTAGGGACTCCAAACCTCGGAAAAATTTAAGCATCTTAATAGAAGTGTTATGATCATCACTACTAGTTGGAATAGCTTCTACCCACTTAGTAATGTAATCAACAGCAACTAAAATATGTGTATACCCTTTAGAGGAAGGAAATGGTCCCATATAATCAAAGCCCCAAACATCGAATGGTTCAATAACGAGTGAATAATTCATAGCCATTTCTTGACGTCTACTAATATTACAATTCTTTGACATTTATCACAAGACAAGACAAACTTACGGGCATTTTTGAAGAGAGTAGGCCAATAAAAACCGGATTGCAATACCCTATGTGCAGTTCTATCTCCAGCATGGTGTCCTCCATAAGCTTCGGAGTGACACTTGCGTAGGATCTGTTCCTGTTCATGCTCTGGTATACAACGTCTAATAACACCATCTACTCCTTCTTTATAAAGGTGTGGGTCATCCCAGAAGTAATGTCTTAAATAATAGAAAAACTTTTTCTTTTGCTGGTATGTGAAACTAGGTGGTATAAATTTAGCAACAATGTAATTAGCATAATCAGCATACCATGGAGCAGTACGAGAAGCATTTATGACATTTAATTGTTCATCAGGAAAGCTACCATCAATAGGTAGTGGGTCATCAAGAACATTCTCTAACCTAGACAAGTTGTCTGCAACGGGGTTCTCGGCTCCCTTTCTATCAATAATATGCAAATCAAATTCTTGTAGTAGGAGAACCCATCTAATAAGTCTAGGTTTAGCATCTTTCTTTTCCATAACATATTTAATGGCAGCATGATCAATGTGAATAGTTACTTTAGAATCAACAATATAAGGTCTGAACTTATCACAAGCAAATACAACTGATAAGAATTCCTTTTCAGTAGTAGCATAATTTCTCTGGGCATTGTCTAGAGTTTTACTAGCATATTGAATGACATTTAATTTCTTATCAACTCTTTGTCCTAGAACAGCACCTACAACATAATCACTAGCATCACACATAATTTCAAAGGGTAAATTCCAATCAGGTGGCTGAACAATAGGTGCAGAAATCAATGCTTTCTTAAGTATTTCAAATGCTTCCACACAATCATCATCAAATACAAAAGGTATATCTTTTTGTAATAGGTTAGTCAGAGGCCGTGAAATTTTTGAGAAGTCCTTAATGAACCTCCTATAAAAACCAAGATGAACAAGGAAACTTCTTATACCTTTAATGTCCTTAGGACACGACATCTTTTCAATAGCATCAACTTTAGCTTTGTCAACTTCAATACCTCTTTCAGAAATTTTATGCCCCAAGACAATACCTTCATTAACCATAAAGTGGCACTTCTCCATATTCAAGACAAGGTTAGTTTCTTCACATCTCTGCAAAACTCGATCAAGGTTGCTCAAGAAATCATCAAAAGAGGATCCATAAACAGAGAAATCATCCATGAAAACCTCACAAAACTTTTTGCAAAAGTCAGAGAATATAGCCATCATGCATCTTTGAAAGGTAGCAGGTGCACTACATAAACCAAAAGGCATACGTCTATAAGCAAAGTTACCGAAAGGGCAAGTAAAAGTGGTCTTTTCTTGATCATCAGCTGACACGGGTATTTGAGAGAAACCAGAGTAACCATCTAGAAAGCAAAAATGTGTATGTTTGGATAATATTTCTAGCATTTGATCAATGAAAGGCAAAGGGAAATCAATCACCATCCTATAACCTGTAATAATTGTTTGCGAAATCAATTCATCTTTATCATTAGGAACGACAGTAATACCTCCCTTCTTAGGGACACAATGGACATGACTTACCCACTCACTATCAGCAACGGGATAAATTATACCTGCTTCGAGGAGCTTTAATATCTCCTTTCTTACCACTTCTTTCATCTGAGGATTTAGCCGTCATTGGTGATCAATAACTGGTTTGCGTCTTTCTCCAAATTTATTTTGTGTTGACATAGAGATGGACTAATGCCCATAAGATTATCAAGAGTATATCCAATAGCAGCACGGTGTTTTTTCAGAGTTTTCAATAATTTCTCTTCTTCATGCTCTGAAAGGTTAGCACTAATAATAACATGATATATCTTCTTTTCATCAAGATAAGAATATTCAAGAGTATCAGGTAAAGGTTTAAGCTGAAACACGGGATCACCCTTGGGTGAAGGAGGATCCCCTAAGATTTCAACAGGCAAGTTGTGTTTCAGAATAGGTCCCTGTTTAAAGAATACTTCATCTATTTCCCTTCTTTCATTCATAAACGTATCTTTTTCATGGTCTAGCAAATATTATTCTAAAGGATAACTAGGTGGCACGACAATAGAAGCAAGACCAATAATTTCATCTTTACTAGGCAATTCCTCATCACGGGGTTGTCTACTAAATTTAGCAAAATTAAACTCATGAGACATATCACCCAAACCAATAGTAACAACATCCTTTTCGCAGTCTATCCTAGCATTAACAGTGTTCAAGAAGGGTCTACCAAATATAATGGGATAAAAGCTATCTTGTGGGGAACCAAGAACAAGAAAATCAGAAGGATATTTAACCTTCCCACACAAGACTTCAACATCTCTAACAAACCCAACAGTGAAATAGTATCTCTATTGGCAAGCTTAATTGTAACATCAATTTCTTCTATCTCAGCAGGTGCAATATCATGCATAATTTCTTTGTATAAGGAATGCGGTATTGCACTTGCACTAGCACCCATATCACATAAGCCATGATAACAATGATCTCCTATTTTAATAGAAATAACATGCATGCCTACAAGAGGTCTATGTTTATTTTTAGCATCAGGTCTAGCAATTATAGCAGCTTCATTGCACAAGTAAATAACATGCCCGTAAATATTATCGGACAAGAGATCTTTAACCATAGCAATTTTAGGTTCAACTTTAACTTGCTCAGGGTGTGTGTGGGTCCTAATATTACTTTTGTTTACTACAGTTGAAGCTTTAGCATGATCCTTTATTCTAACAGGGAAAGGTGGCTTCTCAATATAAGCAGTAGGAACGACAGGATCATCATAATTGATAGTATTTTCTTCAACTTTAATAGGTGCAACTACTTTTACTTCAATGGTAGGATTATATTTAAACCACTTCTCCTTAGGGAGATCAACATGAGTAGCAAAGGATTCACAGAAAGAAGCTACTATCTCATAGTCAAGTCCATATTTAGTGCTAAATTCACAGAAAACATCGGTATCCATAAAAGATTTAACACAATCAAACTTAGGTGTTATACCTGACTCCTTACCTTCATCGAGGTCCCAATCTCTAGAGTTGCGTTTAATTCTTTCCAATAAACCCCATTTGAATTCAATAGTCTTCATCATAAAAGAGCCGGTACAAGAAGTATTGAGCATGGAGCGACTATTGAGAGAAAGTCGAGCATAAATTTTTTGAATGATCATTTCTCTTGAGAGCTCATGATTGGGGCATGAATATAACATTGACGTAAGCCTCCCCCAAGGTTGAGCGATGCTTTCTCCTTCGCCAGGCCAAAAATTATATATATAATTATGATCACGATGAACAAGATGCATAGGATAAAACTTCTGATGAAATTCCAATTTGAATCGTTCGTAGTTCCATGATCCCATATCATCACATAGCCTATACCATGTCAATGCCTATCCCTTCAAAGATAAAGGGAAGACCTTCTTCTTGATAACATCATCGGGCATACCTGCAAGCTTAAATAATCCACAAACTTCATCCACATAGATTAGGTGTAAATCAGGATGCAATGTTCCATCTCCTGCAAAAGTATTAGCTATCAGTTTCTCTATCATACCCGAAGGAATTTCAAAGTAAACATTTTCAATAGGTTCAGTAGGTTGAGGAGCAACTCTTTGCTCTACTGTTCGGGGTGAAGATACCTCGAACAAGCCCCTCAAAGGATTATGTTCCATAGTAACAAGTGACAGTAAATTTCAGCACACTATATATATTTTTCATTACCAAATTCCACCTACCAAAGGCGCTTCACTCCCCGGCAACAGCGCCAAAAAAGAGTCTTGATGGCCCACAATTATAGGGGATCTATCGTAGTCCTTTAGATAACTAAGAGTGTCGAACCCAACGAGGAGCAGAAGGAAATGATAAGCGATTTTCAGCAAGGTATTCTCTACAAGCACTGAAATTATCGGTAACAGATAGTTTTGTGATAAGGTAATTTGTAACGGGTAACAAGTAACGAGTGTAAATAAAGTGCAGAAAGATGGTCCAATCCTTTTTGTAGCAAAGGACAAGCCTGGAAAAACTCTTATATAGAGAAAAGCGCTCCCGTGGACACATGGGAATTATCGTCAAGCTAGTTTTCATCACGCTCATATGATTCGCGTTCGTTACTTTGATAATTTGGTATGTGGGTGGAACGGTGCTTGGGCACTGTCCTTTCTTGGACAAGCGTCCCACTTATGATTTACCCCTATTGCAAGCATCTGCAACTACAAAAGAAGTATTAAGGTAAACCTAACCATAGCATGAAACATATGGATCCAAATCAGCCCCTTACGAAGCACCACATAAACTAGGGTTTAAGCTTCTGTCACTCTAGCGACCCATCGTCTACTTATTACTTCCCAATGACTTCCTCTAGGCCCAAATAATGGTGAAGTGTCATGTAGTCGACGTTCACGTAACACCACTAGAGGAGAGACAACATACATCTCATCAAAATATCGAACGAATACCAAATTCACATGACTACTTAAGGAAAGACTTCTCCCATGTCCTCAGGAACAAACATAACTACTCACAAATCATATTCATGTTCATAACCTGAGGAGTATTAATATGCATAATGGATCTGAACATATGATCTTCCACCAAATAAACCAACCAGCATCAACTACAAGGAGTAATCAACACTACTAGCAACCCACAGGTACCAATCCGAAGCTTTGGGACAAAGATTGGATACAAGAGATGAACTAGGGTTTTAGAGGAGATGGTGCCGTTGAAGATGTTGATGGATATTGACCCCCTGCCGATCAGAGGATCATTGGTGATGACGATGGCGATGATTTCCCACTCCCGGAGGGAAGTTTCCCCAGCAGAACAGCTCTGCCAGAGCCCTAGATTGGTTCCACTAAGGTTCCGCCTCGTTGCGGCAGAGTTTCTTCCCGAAAGCTTGCTTATAATTTTTTCTCGGACGAAAGACTTCATATAGAAGAAGATGGGCACCGGAGGCCTGCCAGGGGGCCCACGAGGTAGGGGGCGCGCCCAGGGGGTAGGGCGCGCCCCCACCCTCGTGGCTAGGGTGTCGGCCCCCTCTGGTATTTTCTTCGCTCAGTTTTTTTATTAATTCCAAAAATGACTTCGGTGAAGTTTCAGGACTTTTGGAGCTGTGCAGAACAGGTCTCTAATATTTGCTCCTTTTCAAGCCCAGAATTCCAGCTGCCGTCATTCTCCCTCTTCATGTAAACCTTGTAAAATAAGAGAGAATAGGCATAAGTATTGTGACATAACGTGTAATAACAACCCATATTGCGATAAATATCGATATAAAAGCATGATGCAAAATGGACGTATCAAATCCCTACTCACTCACATTGATATCTATTGATGGGAATCTCCATAGCCCATTAATACGCCTAGTTGATGTGAGACCATCGTGCTCCTTTTTGTCTTCTCCACAACCACCATTTTGTTCCACCAATAGTGTTATGTCCTTGGTTCACACTCATGTATTGTGTGAAAGTTGAAAAAGTTTGAGAATACTAAAGTATGAAACAATTGCTTGGCTTGTTATCGGGGTTGTGTATGATCTGAATATTTTGTGTGACGAAGATGGAGCATAGCCAAACTATATGATTTTGTAGGGACGAACTTTCTTTGGCCATGTTATTTTGAGAAGACATGATTACTTTGTTAGTCTGCTTGAAGTATTATTATTTTTATATCAATATTAAACTTTTGTTTTGAATCTTATGGATCTGAATATTCTTGCCACAATAAAGATAATTACATGGATAAATATGTTAGGTAGCATTCCACATCAAAAATTCTGTTTTTATCATTTACCTACTCGAGGATGAGCAGGAATTAAGCTTGGGGATGCTTGATACGTCTCCAACGTATCTATAATTTTTGATTGTTCCATGCTATTATATTATCCATCTAACATGTTTTATATGCATTTATATGCTATTTCATATGATTTTTGGGACTAACCTATTAACCTAGAGCCCAGTGCCAGTTTCTGTTTTTTCCTTGTTTTGAGTTCTACAGAAAAGGAATATCAAACGGAGTCCAATTGACGTGCCAATTTTTGATGATTTTTATGGACCAAAAGAAGCCTCCAGAGTAAAGTAGTTGGGCCAGAAGAGTCCTGAGCCATCCACAAGGGTGGAGGGCGCGCTCTACTCCCTGGGCTTGCCCCCTATCTCGTGGACGACTCGGAGACCCCCTTGACGTGAGACTGATGCCAAAAATTCCTATAAATATAGAAACCCCTAGAAATAAACCTAGATCGAGAGTTCCGCCACCGCAAGCCTTTATAGCCACCAAAAACGAATCGGGACCCTGTTCCGGCACCCTACCAAAGGGGGGATCCCTTACCGGTGGCCATCTTTATCATCCCGACACTCTCCATGACGAGGAGGGAGTAGTTCACCCTTGGGGCTGAGGGTATGTATCAGTAGCTATGTGTTTGATCTCTCTCTCTCGTGTTCTTGATATGGCACGATCTTGATGTACCGTGAGCTTTGCTATTATAGTTGGATCTTATGATGTTTCTCCCCATCTATCTCTTGTAATGGATTGAGTTTTCCCTTTAAAGTTATCTTATAGGATTGAGTCTTTAAGGATTTGATGTATGTCTTACATGTGCTTATCTATGGTGACAATGGGATATTCACGTGATCCACTTGATGTATGTTTTGGTGATCAACTTGCGAGTTCTATGACCTTGTGAACTTATGCATAGGGGTTGGCACACGTTTTCGTCTTGACTCTCCAGTAGAAACTTTGGGGCCCTCTTTGAAGTTCTTTGTGTTGGTTGAATAGATGAATCTGAGATTGTGTGATGCATATCGTATAATCATACCCGCGGATATTTGTGGTGACATGTATCTAGGTGACATTAGGGTTTTGGTTGATTTGTGTCTTAAGGTGTTATTCTAGTATGAACTCTAGGATAGATCGAACGGAAAGAATAGCTTCGTGTTATTTTACTACGGACTCTTGAATAGATCGACCAGAAAGGATAACTTTGAGGTGGTTTTGTAAGCTACAATAATCTCTTCGTTTGTTCTCCGCTATTAGTGACTTTGGAGTGACTCTTTGTTGCATGTTTAGGGATAGTTATATGATCCAATTATGCTATTATTGTTGAGAGAACTTGCACTAGTGAAAGTATGAACTCTAGGCCTTGTTTCAATGCATTGCAATGCCGTTTGTGCTCCCTTTTATCATTAGTTACCTTGCTGTTTTTATATTTTCAGATTACAAAAGCCTATATCTACCATCCATATTGCACTTGTGTCACCATCTCTTCGCCGAACTTGTGCACCTATACAATTTACCATTGTATTGGGTGTGTTGGGGACACAAGAGACTCTTTGCAATTTGGTTGCAGGGTTGTTTGAAACAGACCATCTTCATCCTACGCCTCCCACGGATTGATAAACCTTAGGTCATCCACTTGAGGGAAATTTGCTACTGTCCTACAAACCTATGCACTTGGAGGCCCAACAACGTCTACAAGAAGGTTGTGTAGTAGACATCAAAGGGCGGCAAGCCTGATTGGTTGCCCGCCTTCTGTTTCGAGCAGACCCTCGATGCTCCCTACAAGTTCCACGCCGGTGCGAAGCCGTCCAACCAGACCACCCGGAAGTGCCACTGGCTCACCCGCATTGCCAAGGGCGAAGGACTCCCGCCTCCGCCTGCCGGCCCGCCGACTCCGCCTCCTCAACAGCCGGCGGCCCGTCCAGTCACCGCCATCCAAGATGAATTCCCCGAAGAACATGGAGCCTACGTCATCTTCACCAGTGTGGCTGACGACAAGCACAGTCGGTGTCAGCAGCACCGTGAAGTGAATGCTGTCTCCTCTGAAGTCCCAGATTTCATGCACTGGTCCAAGAGGCCCATCAGCTGGAGCCGCGCCGACCACCCAGAGGTGATGCCCTCTATGGGTTCCTACGCTATGGTGTTGGATGCCACCTTTTCAATGGAGACGCAAGCCTGTTGCTTCTCCCGAGTCCTGATAGACGGTGGTAGCAGCATCAACATCCTCTACCGTGACACCCTGGAGAAGTTGTGCATCAAGGAGAAGCAGCTCCATCCCAGTCGGACTATCTTCCACGGCATTGTACCTCGCCTTTCCTGCTCTCCAATCGGCAAGATCAAGATATACGTCCTCTTCGGAGACAAAGATCACTTCCGCCGCGAGCCCATCTGGTTCGAGGTGGTCGACTTGGAAAGTCCCTACCACGCGCTCTTAGGCCGGCCAGCTCTAGCCAAGTTCATGGCGGTGCCGCGCTATGCCTACCTCAAGATGAAGATGCCGGGTTCCAAGGGCATCATCACCATAGCCGGCGACTACAATAAGTCGGCCGCATGTGCTGCCGCCAGCAGTGGGCTGGCCGAGTTCCTTGTGATTGCTGCAGAGAAGTGGCTCCTTGACCGGGTTGTGGCCATGGCTAGCAAGCAGCCAGACCTGACGCCATACCCTAAGGAGTCGGAAACCCAGGGCTCCTTCTAGCCGGCCAAACAAACCAAGAAGATACCCTTGGACCCAGAGCAGCAGGAGAGGCACGCTATCGTGGGGTGCATCCTCAATAGCAAATAGGAAAGCGAGCTCATCGATTTCCTCCGTGAGAACCGGGACATCTTTGCATGGTCTCCCAAGGACATGCCTGGTGTTCCGACGGATTTCGCTGAGCATAAGCTACATGTTAGATCTGACGCAAAACTAGTCAAGCAACCCCTCCGCCGCCTGTCGGAAGAGAAGAGAAGAATTGTTGGTGAAGGATCGTCCGGCTTCTGACAGCCGGCTTCATCATGGAAGTGTTTTACCCAGAGTGGCTTGCCAACCTAGTCCTGGTACTGAAGAAGAACAACAAGTGGAGCATGTATATTGATTACACCTGCATCAACAAAGCCTGTCCCAAAGACCCTATTGCTCTGCCCCGGATAGATCAAGTGATTGACTCCATAGCCGGATGCGAGCTGCTGTCTTTCCTTGATGCCTACTCTGGCTACCACCAGATCAAGCTGAACCTGGTCGATCGACTGAAGACCGCCTTCATCACACCATTCAGAGCCTTCTACTACCTGACCATGACATTCGGCTTGAGAAATGCCAGCGCCACATTTCAGCGTTGCAAGCAGAAGTGCCTCCTTAAGCAACTCGGCAGAAATTCCCTCGTCTATGTAGACGATATTGTGGTGAAGACAGATAAGCGAGGCACCCTCCTGGAGGATCTCAAGGAGACCTTTGATAATCTGCACCGTTTTCAAATCAAGCTCAACCTATAGAATTGTGTCTTCGGAGTCCCAGCCGACCAGCTCCTTGGTTTCCTTGTCTCTGAACGCGGCATCGAGTGCAACACTGTGAAGATCAAGGCCATTGAACGAATGGAGAGATCCACCCGTCTGCGAGACGTCCAGAAGTTCACCGGGTGCTTGGCATCCCTCAGCTGTTTCATTAGTCGGCTGGGCGAGAAGGCCCTTCCCCTATACCAGCTAATGAAGAAAAGCACTCAATTTGAGTGGAACGACAAGGCAGACGAGTCCTTCCTACAGCTCAAGAAGATGCTGACCACGCCGCTTGTCCTCGCGGCTCCGGCTGCTAAGGAGCCCATGCTCCTCTACATCACCGCCACCAGCCGGGTGGTCAGCACAGTGATCGTGGCCAAGCGCCAGAAGACGGCAAGGCACAGCCGGTCTAGAGGCTTGTCTACTACCTGAGTAAGGTGTTGTCGGCCTCCAAGCATAATTACCCCCACTACCAGAAGATGTGCTACGGCGTGTGTAGGATCGGAAGTATGTCTAGAGGGGTGTGATTAGACTACTTGACCAAATAAAAATCTAGCGTTTTCCCAATTTTAGTTCTTGGCAGATTTTAGCTATCTTAGCACAAGTCAAGCAATCTCCGCACAATTCAAGCAAGCATGCAAAAGAGTATATGAGCAGCGGAAAGTAAAGCATGCAACTTGCAAGAATGTAAAGGGAAGGGTTTGGAGGATTCAAACGCAATTGCAGACACGGATATTTTTGTCGTGGTTCCGATAGGTGGTGCTATCATACATCCACGTTGATGGAGACTTCAACCCACAGAGGGTAACGGTTGCGCGAGTCCACGGAGGGCTCCCCCCACGAAGGGTCCATGAAGAAGCAACCTTGTCTATTCCATCATGGCCGTCGCCCACGAAGGACTTGCCTCACTAGCGGTAGATCTTCACGAAGTAGGCGATCTCCTTGCCCTTACAAACTCCTTGGTTCAACTCCGCAATCTTGTCGGAGGCTCCCAAGTGACACCTAGCCAATATAGGAGACACCACTCTCCAAGAAGTAACAAATGGTGTGTTGATGATGAACTCCTTGCTCTTGTGCTTCAAATGATAGTCTCCCCAACACTCGACTCTCTCTCACAGGATTTGGATTTGGTGGAAAGAAGATTTGAGTGGAATGAAACTTGGGGAAGGCTAGAGATCAAGATTCATATGGTTGGAATGGGATATCTTGAGCTCAACACAAGTGTAGGTGGTTCTCTCTCAAAAAATGTGTATTGGAAGTGTAGGTATGTTCTGATGGTTCTCTCCACGAATGAAGAGTGGGTGGAGGGGTATATATAGCCTCCACACAAAATCTAACCGTTACACATGATTAGCCAAAGTCGGTGGGGCCGAATAGTTAAACTCGGTCGGACCGATTTAGCAAACCTAGTGACCGTTAGGATTTTCGGTGGGACTGAGATGAAACTCGGTAGGACCGATATGGTTAGGGTTAGAGCATAACGTAATCTCGGTGTGACCGATTACACAAACTCGGTGGGACCAATTTTGGTAATAAGCAAACCAGAGAGTTGGTCAGGTAAACTCGGTGGGACCGATACGCTCATCTCGATGAGACCGAAATGTTACAAAAGGGAAACAGAGAGTTTACATTGCAATCTCGGTGGGAACGATCACTCATCTCGGTAAGACCGAAACGTTATGAAGGGAAACAGAGAGATTACAATCCCATCTCGGTGAGACCAAGATCCCTATCAGTGAGACCGATTTTCCTAGGGTTTGTGGCAGTGGCTATGACATTTGAAACTCGGTGGCGCCGGATAGAAAGAATCGGTGGGGCCGAGTTTGACTTTTGGTTTAGGTCATATGTGGATGTGGGAAGGTAGTTGAGGATTTTGGAGCATATCACTAAGCACTTTGAGCAAGCAAGCCATTAAGCAACACCTCATCCCTCCTTGATAGTATTGGCTTTTCCTATAGACTCAATGTGATATTGGATCACTAAAATATAAAATGTAGAGTCTTGAGCTTCAAGCTTGAGCCAAACTTTTTGTCCTTAGAATTTTGAGGGATCCACTTTCCTCATCCATGCCATGCCATTCGTTGAGCTTTTCCTGAAATATTAATCTTGGAATAATGTTAGCTCAGTGAGCTATATGTTGTTAGGAATTACCAAAACCACCCAGGGATAGTTGCACTTTCATTCTCCCCCTTTTTGGTAATTGATGACAACATATAGATCAAAGCTTCGACAAATGATAATAAGAGTGAAAGATATTGTCGCTTTGAGAAGTATGTGAAAAGCAAGATCTCCCCCTAAATTTGTGGATATCTTAAGATTTGCTTTGGACTGCAAATGCACAATGGGTTAGGATCATGGGTTACTCTTCCATGTCACATACATCTTGGTGGAGCGCTCAAAATGATAAGAATTAAATACATGCACTCATCACCAAGCAAAGTGAATGATCAAATAGGGATAGAATGATAGTATCATCATACAAGCATTAATGTAGCATATGATCAAACACACATTATCATCCAAGTATAACAAACAAACAAATAAAGTTCAACCACCAAAGCAAGAGAGAATAAAAAGCAACGCTCTCTCTCGAAGCCTATGATCTATACATTTTTCTCCCCCTTTGGCAACAAGTTACCAAAAAGTTCATAGAAAATGCATAGCACTAAAATGTCTCTCAAGCTTGGTCTTCAGGTGGTGGTCTCCGGATAACTCCAAGAACGAAGGCTTCAGTCGAAGTAGATGGAGCTGCTGGGGTAGGTGCTGGAGCTGGTGGCACTGAAGCTGTAGCTGGTGCAGATGAAGTGGCTCTAGTGTCTGGTATTGGTACTGCAGTTGACCTCTGAGCTCCACGCACTCTGGCAAATTCCCCAGTTGTTGTCTTGCCCTTCCTCTCCTGCATGTCATCCTGTAGTTGCTCCACAACAGACTGAATCTCAGTTACCCTCACATCCATGTCATAGAACTTCTTCTCCATGATTCTTTCCAAGCTCTCCTGGTTTCGAGTCAGGGTGGCCAGTCCTTTCTCTATCCTTAGAGTGGATGCAATCAAGTAGCCAAGCTGATCTTGCTTGCTTTTTAGAAGATACTGAGATGCCTCCTCGGGTTAGCATCTTTGCTGCTTTTTCTATCTTTGCCTTCTCTCTCTTGGCTTGTGCTTGTACTGAGGATGGTTCATCTTCATCCATAACCACTTGGTTGTCCTCAAAATCTGGATAGATGGCCAAGTGTTCCTTGTCCAACAAGTATGTGCTAGTACCCATCTTTGAGTTAATCAACTCCTGGATCTGTGGGGCATACCCACAACTTCTCTTTTGGTCTGCAGCAGTCCTCTTGATAGTTTCAACAATGAGACTCATGACCTTGAACTTCTATGGCACATCAAATATATGTAGCAAATTTATGGAGTGGCCTCTGATCATCCTGTGATCTCCAGACTTGGGCAAAAGAGTATGCCTTAGTCTCCAATTGATAGTAGGCAGTCCTGACAGCAAATGTTTCACTGACCCAAGCTGGTGAGTCTCAAGGTCTGCATCTGGAATTTCCTTGTACATGTTGGCCATGGAGTTGTGATCCTTCTTCTTCTTGGCATAGATATCCAAGTCATCTTCTTGCTCTTCTGGGGCATTGATCAACTGAGCCCATTCTGCAACTGTAGACTGGTATCTAGGGCCTTCAGACATGCAGACAATTCTTCCATCTGGGTAGAAGTGAGCTGTGGAGTAGAACTGAATGATAAGCTCATCATTCCATTTAGTGAGCTTTTGAGCCACAAACTCATCTACTCCACAAGCCTTGAAACTGTCATACACACCAGGATAGTGTTCCTCATTCTCCTTCATGTAGGTCCTGTTGGAAATATGCCCTAGAGGCAATAATAAAAGGCATTATTATTATATTTCCTTATTCATGCTAATTGTCTTTATTCGTGCTATAATTGTGTTAACCGGAAATCGTAATACATGTGTGAATAACAGACAACAACATGTCCCTAGTGAGCCTCTAGTTGACTAGCTCGTTGATCGACAGATAGTCATGGTTTCCTGACTATGGACATTGGATGTCATCGATAACGGGATCACATCATTAGGAGAATGATGTGATGGACAAGACCCAATCCTAAACATAGCATAAGATCGCATAATTCGTTTGCTAGAGTTTTCCAATGTCAAGTATCCTTTCCTTAGACCATGAGATCATGTAACTCCCGGATACCGTAGGAGTGCTTTGGGTGTACCAAACGTCACAACGTAACTGGGTGACTATAAAGGTATGCTACGGGTATCTCTGAAAGTGTCTGTTGGGTTGACATGGATCGAGACTGGAATTTGTCACTCCGCTTGACGGAGAGGTATCACCGGGCCCTCTCGGTAATGCATCATCACAATGAGCTCAATGTGACCAAAGTGTTTGATCACGGGATCATGCATTACGGAACGAGAAAAGTGACTTGCCGGTAACGAGATTGAACGAGGTATTGGTATACCGACGATCGAATCTCGGGCAAGTAAAATACCGATTGACAAAGGGAATCGTATACGGGATTAATTGAATCCTTGACATCGTGGTTCATCCGATGAAATCATCGTGGAGCATGTGGGAGCCAACATGGGTATCCAGATCCCGCTGTTGGTTATTGCCCGAGAGCCATCTCGGTCATGTCTGCATGTCTCCCGAACCCGTAGGGTCTACACACTTAAGGTTCGGTGACGCTAGGGTTGTAGGGATATGTATGTGCAGTAACCCGAATGTTGTTCGGAGTCCCGGATGAGATCCCGGACGTCACGAGGAGTTTCGGAATGGTCCGGAGGTAAAGATTTATATATGGAAAGTCATCATACGGACATCGGGACAAGTTTCGGGGTTATCGGTATTGTACCGGGACCACCGGAGGGTCCCGGGGGGTCCACCGGGTGGGGCCACCTATCCCGGAGGGCCCCATGGGCTGTATGAGGGAGGGAACCAGCCCATAGTGGGCTGGTGCGCCTCCCCCCCATGGGCCCATGCGCCTAGGGTTGGGGGAGGGAAACCCTAAAGGGGGCGCCCCCCTTGCTTGGGGGGCAAGCCCCCCTGCCCTGGCCGCCGCCCCCCCTAGGAGATCTCATCTCCTAGGGCCGGCGCCCCCCTTGGGGGTTATATAAAGGGGGGGAGAGGGGGCTGATCACCCATTGCCCTGGCGCCTCCCTCTCCCTCTTCAACACCTCCTCCTCCTCCATTGAGCACGGCGAAGCCCTGCCGGAGTACTGCAGTTCCACCATCACCACGCCGTCGTGCTGTTGCTGGAGCCTTCATCCCCAACCTCTCCTTTGCCTTGCTGGATCAAGAAGGAGGAGACGTCACGCTTTCCGTACGTGTGTTGAACGCGGAGGTGCCGTCCGTTCGGCACTAGGTCATCGGTGAATTGGATCGCGGCAAGTACGACTACCTCATCCACGTTCACTCGAACGCTTCCGTTGCGATCTACAAAGTGGTATGTAGATGCTATCTAATCTGAATACTCGTTGCTTGATGAACTCCTAGATGGATCTTGGTGAAACCGTAGGAAAAATTTTAATTTTCTGCAACGTTCCCCAACAGTGGTATCAGAGCTAGGTCTATGCATAGTTCTTCTTGTGCGAGTAGAACACAATTTGTTGTGGGCGTAGATGTTGTCAATTCTTCTTGCCATTACTAGTCAATCTTGATTCAGCTGTATTGTGGGATGAAGCGGCCCGGACCAACCTTACACGTACGCTTACGTGAGACCGGTTCCACCGACTAACATGCACTAGTTGCATAAGGTGGCTGGCGGGTGTCTGTCTCTCCTACTTTAGTTGGATCGGATTTGATGAACAGGGTCCTTATGAAGGGTAAATAGAGATTGACAAATCACGTTGTGGTTTGAACGTAGGTAAGAAAACGTTCTTGCTAGAACCCTAATTCAGCCACGTAAAACTTGCAACAACAATTAGAGGACGTCTAACTTGTTTTTGCAGCAAGTGCTTTGTGATATGATATGGCCAAAGTTGTGATGTATGATGAATGATCTATATGTGATGTATGAGATGTTCATGCTATTGTAATAGGAATCACGACTTGCATGTCGATGAGTATGACAACCGGCAGGAGCCATAGGAGTTGTCTTTATTTTTTGTATGACCTGCGTGTCATTGAGAATCGCCATGTAAGTTACTTTACTTTATTGCTAAACGCGTTAGCCATAGTAGTAGAAGTAATAGTTGGCGAGCAACTTCATGGAGACACGATGATGAAGATCATGATGATGAAGATCATGGTGTCAAGCCGGTGACAAGATGATCATGGAGCCCCAAGATGGAGATCAAAGGAGCAATGTGATATTGGCCATATCATGTCACTTTTATTATTTGATTGCATGTGATGTTTATCATGTTTTGCATCTTGTTTACTTAGAACGACGGTAGTAAATAAGATGATCCCTCATAATAATTTCAAGAAAGTGTTCTCCCTAACTGTGCACCGTTGCTAAGGTTCGTCGTTCCGAAGCACCACGTGATGATCGGGTGTGATAGGTCCTTACGTTCGCATACAACGGGTGTAAGACAGATTTACACACGCAAAACACTTAGGTTGACTTGACGAGCCTAGCATGTACAGACATGGCCTCGGAACACAGAAGACCGAAAGGTCGAGCATGAGTCGTATAGAAGATACGATCAACATGAAGATGTTCACCGATGTTGACTAGTCCGTCTCACGTGATGATCGGACACGGCCTAGTTGACTCGGATCATGTAATACTTAGATGACTAGAAGAGGGATGTCTATCTAAGTGGGAGTTCATTAAATAACTTGATTAAATGAACTTTATTATCATGAACTTAGTCTAAATCTTTACAATATGTCTTGTAGATCAAATGGCCAACGTAGTCCTCAACTTCAACGCGTTCCTAGAGAAAACCAAGCTGAAAGACAATGGTAGCAACTATACGGACTGGGTCCGGAACCTGAGGATTATCCTCATATCTGCCAAGAAAGATTATGTCCTAAGAGCACCGCTGGGTGACGCACCTATTCTCCCTGCAGAACAAGACGTTATGAACGCTTGGCAGTCACGCTGCGATGATTACTCCCTCGTTCAGTGCGGCATGCTTTACAGCTTAGAGCCGGGACTCCAAAAGCGTTTTGAGAGACATGGAGCATATGAGATGTTCGAAGAGCTGAAAATGGTTTTCCAAGCTCATGCCCGGGTCGAGAGATATGAAGTCTCCGACAAATTCTTTAGCTGCAAGATGGAGGAAAATGGCTCTGTCAGTGAGCACATACTCAAAATGTCTGGGTTGCACAACCGCTTGACTCAACTGGAAGTTAATCTCCCGGATGAAGCAGTCATTGACAGAATCCTCTAGTCGCTTCCACCTAGCTACAAGAGCTTTGTGATGAACTACAATATGCAGGGGATGGTAAAGACCATTCCTGAGGTATATGCTATGCTGAAATCAGCAGAGGTAGAAATCAAGAAGGAGCATCAAGTGTTGATGGTGAATAAAACCACTAAGTTCAAGAAGGGCAAGGGTAAAAAGAACTTCAAGAAGGACGGCAAGGATATTGCCGCGCCCGGTAAGCAAGTTGCCGGGAAGAAGCCAAAGAATGGACCCAAGCCCGAAACTGAGTGCTTTTATTGCAAGGGAAGTGGTCACTGGAAGCGGAACTGCCCCAAATACTTAGCGGACAAGAAGGCCGGCAAAACCAAAGGTATATGTGATATACATGTAATTGATGTGTACCTTACCAGTACTCGTAGTAGCTCTTGGGTATTTGATACCGGTGCAGTTGCTCATATTTGTAACTCAAAGCAGGAGCTGCGGAATAAACGGAGACTGGCGAGGGACGAGGTGACGATGCACGTCGGGAATGGTTCCAAGGTCGATGTGATCGCCGTCGGCACGCTGCCTCTACATTTACCTACGGGATTAGTTTTAAACCTCAATAATTGTTATTTAGTGCCAAGTTTGAGCATGAACATTGTATCTGGATCTCGCTTAATTCGAGATGGCTACTCATTTAAATCCGAGAATAATGGTTGTTCTATTTATATGAGAGATATGTTTTATGGTCATGCTCCGATGGTTAATGGTTTATTCTTGATGAATCTCGTACGTGATGATACACATATTCATTGTGTGAGTACCAAAAGAGTTAAAGTTGATAACAATAGTCCCACATATTTGTGGCACTGCCGCCTTGGTCACATAGGTGTCAAACGCATGAAGAAGCTCCATACAGATGGACTTTTAGAGTCTCTTGATTATGAATCATTTGACATGTGCGAACCATGCCTCATGGGTAAAATGACCAAGACTCCGTTCTCAGGAACAATGGAGCGAGCAACCAACTTATTGGAAATTATACATACCAATGTGTGCGGTCCAATGAGTGTTGAGGCTCGCGGAGGCTATCATTATGTTCTCACCCTCACTGATGACTTGAGTAGATATGGGTATATCTACTTAATGAAACACAAGTCTGAGACCTTTCAAAAGTTCAAGGAATTTCAGAGTGAGGTTGAAAATCAACGTGATAGAAAGATCAAGTTTCTACGATCAGATCGTGGAGGAGAATACTTGAGTCACGAATTTGGCACACACTTAAGAAAATGTGGAATAGTTTCACAACTCACGCCGCCTGGAACACCTCAGCGTAATGGTGTGTCCGAACGTCGTAATCGCACTCTATTAGATATGGTGCGATCTATGATGTCTCTTACCGACTTACCGCTATCTTTTTGGGGCTATGCATTAGAGACTGCTGCATTAACTTTAAATAGGGCTCCGTCGAAATCCGTTGAGACGACACCGTATGAATTATGGTTTGGGAAGAAACCTAAGCTGTCGTTTCTGAAAGTTTGGGGATGCGATGCTTATGTCAAGAAACTTCAACCTGAGAAGCTCGAACCCAAGTCGGAAAAATGCGTCTTCATAGGATACCCAAAAGAAACTGTTGGGTATACCTTCTACCTCAGATCCGAAGGCAAGATCTTTGTTGCCAAGAATGGATCCTTTCTAGAGAAAGAGTTTCCCTCGAAAGAAGTAAGTGGGAGGAAAGTAGAACTTGATGAAGTGTTACATCTTGAACCGGAAAATGGCGAAACTCAAGAAATCGTTCCTGAGGTGCCTGCACCGACTAGAGAGGAAATTAATGATTATGATCAAGATACTTCTGATCAAGCTCCTACTGAAATTCGAAGGTCCACAAGGACACGTTCCGCACCAGAATGGTACGGCAACCCTGTCTTGGAAATCATGTTGTTAGACAACGGTGAACCTTCGAACTATGAGGAAGCAATGGCGGGCCCGGATTCCGACAAATGGCTGGAAGCCATGAAATCCGAGATAGGATCCATGTATGAAAACGAAGTATGGACTTTGACTGACTTGCCCGTTGAACGGCGAGCCATAGAAAATAAATGGATCTTCAAGAAGAAGACAGACGCGATGGAAATGTGACCATCTATAAAGCTCGGCTTGTCGCTAAGGGTTATCGACAAGTTCAAGGGGTTGACTACGATGAGACTTTCTCACCGGTAGCGAAGCTGAAGTCCGTCCGAATCATGTTAGCAATTGCCGCATACTATGATTATGAGATATGGCAAATGGACGTCAAAACGGCATTCCTTAATGGTTTCCTTAAGGAAGAATTGTATATGATGCAGCCGGAAGGTTTTGTCGATCCTAAGAATGCTGACAAAGTATGCAAGCTCCAACGCTCAATTTATGGGCTGGTGCAAGCATCTCGGAGTTGGAACATTCGCTTTGATGAGATGATCAAAGCGTTTGGGTTTACACAGACTTATGGAGAAGCCTGTGTTTACAAGAAAGTGAGTGGGAGCTCTGTAGCATTTCTCATATTATATGTAGACGACATACTTTTGATGGGAAATGATATAGAACTCTTGGACAGCATTAAGACCTATTTGAATAAGAGTTTTTCAATGAAGGACCTTGGAGAAGCTGCTTATATATTAGGCATCAAGATCTATAGAGATAGATCAAGACGCCTCATAGGTCTTTCACAAAGCACATACCTTGACAAGATATTGAAGAAATTCAATATGGATCAATCTAAGAAAGGGTTCTTACCTGTGTTACAAGGTGTGAAATTGAGCTCAGCTCAATGTCCGACCACGGCAGAAGATATAGAAGAGATGAGCATCATCCCCTATGCCTCAGCCATAGGTTCTATTATGTATGCCATGCTGTGTACCAGACCTGATGTAAACCTTGCCGTAAGTTTGGTAGGTAGGTACCAAAGTAATCCCGGCAAGGAACACTGGACAGCGGTCTAGAATATCCTGAAGTACCTGAAAAGGACTAAGGAAATGTTTCTCGTTTATGGAGGTGACGAAGAGCTCGTCGTAAAAGGTTACGTCGACGCTAGCTTCGACACAGATCTGGATGACTCTAAGTCACAAACCGGATACGTGTATATTTTGAATGGTGGGGCAGTAAGCTGGTGCAGTTGCAAGCAAAGCGTTGTGGCGGGATCTACATGTGAAGCGGAGTACATGGCAGCCTCGGAGGCAGCACATGAAGCAATTTGGGTGAAGGAGTTCATCACCGACCTCGGAGTCATACCCAATGCGTCGGGGCCAATCAAGCTCTTCTGTGACAACACTGGAGCTATTGCACTTGCAAAGGAGCCCAGGTTTCACAAGAAGACCAGGCACATCAAGCGTCGCTTCAACTCCATTCGTGAAAATGTTCAAGATGGAGACATAGAGATTTGTAAAGTGCACACGGATCTGAATGTTGCAGATCCGTTGACTAAACCTCTCCCTAAGGCAAAACATGATCAGCACCAGAACTCTATGGGTGTTCGATTCATCACAATGTAACTAGATTATTGACTCAAGTGCAAGTGGGAGACTGTTGGAAATATGCCCTAGAGGCAATAATAAAAGGCATTATTATTATATTTCCTTATTCATGCTAATTGTCTTTATTCGTGCTATAATTGTGTTAACCGGAAATCGTAATACATGTGTGAATAACAGACAACAACATGTCCCTAGTGAGCCTCTAGTTGACTAGCTCGTTGATCGACAGATAGTCATGGTTTCCTGACTATGGACATTGGATGTCATCGATAACGGGATCACATCATTAGGAGAATGATGTGATGGACAAGACCCAATCCTAAACATGGCATAAGATCGCATAATTCGTTTGCTAGAGTTTTCCAATGTCAAGTATCCTTTCCTTAGACCATGAGATCATGTAACTCCCGGATATCGTAGGAGTGCTTTGGGTGTACCAAACGTCACAACGTAACTGGGTGACTATAAAGGTATGCTACGGGTATCTCTGAAAGTGTCTGTTGGGTTGACATGGATCGAGACTGGAATTTGTCACTCCGCTTGACGGAGAGGTATCATCGGGCCCTCTCGGTAATGCATCATCACAATGAGCTCAATGTGACCAAAGTGTTTGATCACGGGATCATGCATTACGGAACGAGAAAAGTGACTTGCCGGTAACGAGATTGAACGAGGTATTGGTATACCGACGATCGAATCTCGGGCAAGTAAAATACCGATTGACAAAGGGAATCGTATACGGGATTAATTGAATCCTTGACATCGTGGTTCATCCGATGAAATCATCGTGGAGCATGTGGGAGACAACATGGGTATCCAGATCCCGCTGTTGGTTATTGCCCGAGAGCCATCTCGGTCATGTCTGCATGTCTCCCGAACCCGTAGGGTCTACACACTTAAGGTTCGGTGACGCTAGGGTTGTAGGGATATGTATGTGCAGTAACCCGAATGTTGTTCGGAGTCCCGGATGAGATCCCGGACGTCACGAGGAGTTTCGGAATGGTCCGGAGGTAAAGATTTATATATGGAAAGTCATCATACGGACATCGGGACAAGTTTCGGGGTTATCGGTATTGTACCGGGACCACCGGAGGGTCCCGGGGGGTCCACCGGGTGGGGCCACCTATCCCGGAGGGCCCCATGGGCTGTATGAGGGAGGGAACCAGCCCATAGTGGGCTGGTGCGCCTCCCCCCCATGGGCCCATGCGCCTAGGGTTGGGGGAGGGAAACCCTAAAGGGGGCGCCCCCCTTGCTTGGGGGGCAAGCCCCCCTGCCCTGGCCGCCGCCCCCCCTAGGAGATCTCATCTCCTAGGGCCGGCGCCCCCCTTGGGGGTTATATAAAGGGGGGGGAGAGGGGGCTGATCACCCATTGCCCTGGCACCTCCCTCTCCCTCTTCAACACCTCCTCCTCCTCCATTGAGCACGGCGAAGCCCTGCCGGAGTACTGCAGTTCCACCATCACCACGCCGTCGTGCTGTTGCTGGAGCCTTCATCCCCAACCTCTCCTTTGCCTTGCTGGATCAAGAAGGAGGAGACGTCACGCTTTCCGTACGTGTGTTGAACGCGGAGGTGCCGTCCGTTCGGCACTAGGTCATCGGTGAATTGGATCGCGGCAAGTACGACTACCTCATCCACGTTCACTCGAACGCTTCCGTTGCGATCTACAAAGTGGTATGTAGATGCTATCTAATCTGAATACTCGTTGCTTGATGAACTCCTAGATGGATCTTGGTGAAACCATAGGAAACATTTTAATTTTCTGCAACGTTCCCCAACAGGTCCAGTCGACCCACCTCATGTCACACACTATAGGTTTCTTGTCAATCAACACTGTCTCATAGAAATCTTGTTGTTCCTTGGTGTGGAACCTGTAATCCATAGCAGTTCTTCTTCTTGTAGCATATGGATCTGTCTCTCTCCATTTCCTCAGTCCAGAGTCTCTCCTGATCTTCATGTTCTCAGCCACAGGATGAGCATCATTGTGGTCTGGAATTTTTGGCTTCAATTTTCTCAGAACATGCTCTTCATCTCCTTCTTCTTCAGCAACAGTCTCACGCATTGGGGCCTTGTTCTTCTCAACAGCAGATATGTTTCTAGTATTTCCCTTTGGTGCAGTCTTGGGCTTGGAGGCAGCTTTGGGTGCTTCTTTGGGATTTGATGAAGCAGCCCCTGTCCTGATAGCATCACCCATAAGCTTCTGGGCCTTAGGTGCTGGTGCAGCAACCTCTTCCTCCTCTTCTTCTTCCTCTTCTGAATCTCTCCTCATAGAGGGTATGCCAAGAACTCTAGCAGTAGTGGTTCTGACTCTCTTTTTCTTTTTATCTTGGCCAACAACTTCCTCTTCTGACTCAATGGTAAACTTTATGGTTTCTCCAGTGACAACCTTCCTAGGTTTGGAAGTGGGAACTCTCCTTGCAGGTGCCTTATTCTGCATACCTAGCTTTGTGGCTGCAGCTGAGCCATATTCCTTTTTCAACACTTTCTTCTTTGATGTGGCATCATCCTCAGTGGCCACATAGTCTTCATCCTCAGACTCTGAAGTTTTCTTCTTCCTTGTTCTGGTGGCGGCTTTGGGTAAGTTGCTGGGAGTGCTCCTGCTTCCATCATCTGAGCTGCTAGAGGGACTAGTGCCCTCACTCATGTGAACCTGCTCCTCTGACTTGTTCTGACTATCACTCTGATTAGACATGATGCAAACACTGACAGCTGACCCTCTGAATAGATTATAGATGAGGTAGAGTGGATAAGCATCACAAAATATAGAGGTTTTTGCAAAAGAATGAATCAAAAACTTAGTTTTAGTTTTCCTCAGAAAGCATTTCGGATCAACCGATTTGTAAACTCGGTGATACCGAAGCAGCTGTAGGAACCAAAACTAGTGAACTCGGTCAGACCGAGTCACAGTTCGGTGGCACCGAGACTGCTAGGGTTTCACAAAGTCCTGAACTCGGTCACACCAATTTTCAATTCTCGGTCAGACCAAGAATCTCATGTGCAATGGCCTGAGCCGAATCGGTGGTACCGAGTTCCACAACTCAGATGGTCTGAGATGGTTTCGGCGGAAACCTAACCCTAAATTTTCAATTCAAATCTAATCTACGGAGTGTTTTGACTGGATAAGATCGTTTCAATCGTGGCAAGATTCATGGAAAACACAATGTGCTAGGAATCGGATTGAGGATAGCACAATGATCAATTTCATACCCTAGTTCGGCGATGAACTTGCTACGGCGGCAACGACGGGAATGATTTCTGTTAACGACGACGGAGACCAGCGGTAGGAGGCAACTGGCGACGAGGAGGACGATCCGGAGACCCTCGAGGCAGAGCGGGCTAAGCGCGGGCGAAATGACTTCGGAGAAATTTCCAAAAAATTTGCCCGTGGATATATATAGTCCGACCCTGTCGGTGTGACCGAGTGGAACAACTCGGTGGCACCGAGATTCATAACTGCAAGCAGTTACTGAAACTCGGTGTGACCGAAAGGTTCAAATCGGTTGCACCGAGATTGAAAACCTAGATCCACTTAGTGATCTCGGTATGACCGAAATGGATGAATCGGTCAGACCGAAACACACAAAGAAGTTTTGGAAGCTTAAGTCCATGACGAATCGGGGACTCCGAGTGCTCCTCACACAGAGTTGTTCGAATCAGGCTTGATCAAATTTTGTGATGTAGCATGAATAGAGTTTGAGACGAGAGAAGCATAGATAGCTAGAGAGGGTTCTTAGGCATTCTTGTCCATCCACTTGGCAAAAGAAAAGAAAACCAATCAATCAATACAACAAGTGGATGTCCTCGAATGAGTAAAATATGCAATCAACATGCTCACACAATAAAATGGCAATTGAAATATGTGGCCAAGCATGCACAACCAATTCTAGCATCTATCAAACAATTTGCGATGACTAGGTCATCTATATATGAATATATTGACTTAGGAGTCAAATGAGAACATTTGATCATAGGTCATACTCATCGTTTAAGCACAAGTGGGGTTACCACTTTTACATAAAGCATTGTTCTGTTCACACCATTAGAGTTGCTTTAGCTCAGTTCTTAGAGTAAAGCTCCCCCTAGATGTGAGATCCCCCCTAAGAGGGATGAACTAACCTTGGGTTCTGTCGATGATGACTTCATGTAGATGTTGAAGATCTGGATGCTCAATGTTGATGTAGATCATTTGGAGCTATCCATTGGAGTGAGTTACACTTTCAATACCTACACGGGTTAGTCCCACAAGGAACAAACAAGGATATCCATAGACATAAAGTGATGCATACACAAGATGATGTCTATGAAAGCATTTAGGTTACCTTGTCCCTTGTCTTACCAACAAGAGGGTTTGTGACTCCTTGAACTAGTGCAAGATGTGGAAGTTGATTGCACTCGTTCTTGCCAAGATGATAAGAGTGAAGTATGTTGGCGGAGTCACCCTCAAGAACTCCCTAGTTCTTCTTCTTCGGGATCCACACCATCTTTATGGGAATCCTCGGTGTTGTAGTTGTACTTGATGAAGTGGAACTTGAAGTAGTCTTGGGAACCCACTTGATCAAGGCCTTAGGAGCTTCTTCAAATGCATCAATTTCCTCTTGAAGCTTGTCCTTGCCTTTTTGCTTGTGGTCTTGTGGTGGAAGATCATCTTGAGCTTGTGTCCCTTTGAAAGAAGTAGGATCATACTTCTCTTATTGAGGAACAAACTTCGTCTTGGGGTATTGATCTTCTTCCCACTCAACTCCATTGGCATTGAACTTTCGTTCAAAACCAACACCTTGATTCTTTTGGTGCCTTCCTTGCTTGCGTACAATTTCCTCGAATTGCTTACTTCCGGCAAGGCTCTTCTAAACACCTTTCTCCATAATTCCCTTCAATAAGCTATTTTCTTGCTCAAGTGTAACTTGGCTAAGAGAATCATTAGTGGAATCAAGAGAACTACTAGAAGCAACAATATTGGATTTAGCATGATTATTGTTACTACTAGAGGAAGAATCTTTCTTATTCTTGTTACTAGACTTGACTTGAGGCATGTAAGTGGATAAGAGTAAACCCTTGGCAATGTAAGAAGAACTTTTCTTACGAAGATCATCATTGATTGGTTTTAAGAACTCATGCTCTTGCTCAAGGTTGAGCTTTTCAAAGCATAATTTCTCATGAGTCCTTAAAAGTTCTCGATGATCTCCTAAGATAGTTTCATGAGCTAACTTAAGAGTGTTTAGTTCTTTAGTTAGAGACTCAATCTTCTCCTTATCATTGTCATTCGTTTTATCTTGATTAGCATGATTAATTGACGTTTCATCATAGTATTCATCACTAGAGTTGTCAACAAGTAAATCATCATCACCTAACAATTCATTTTCATCACTATTGAAATCAGTATACTCGGGGTGTGATACCTTTGGGACTTTAGCCATGAAGCATGTTCCAACTCCTTCATTTGGTGAGTCAAATATGTCGTAGGAGTTGGTTGTCACAAGTGCTAGACCGGCAACACCTTCATCTTGAGTATATTCGGAGTCGGAGTGATAGCTTCTCTCGGAGTGGTTGTCGGAGTCGGAGCCGGATACCCATTCACCAACATGAGCTTGATGTCTTCGTTTTGTGTAGATCCTTGATGACTTGTCCTTTCTTTCCGAATCCTTGCTTCTCCGTGAGGGTCTTCGTTCATAACGATCATCTCTACTCCTTCTTTCTCTAGATGGTGATTCTTCTCTTCTACTTCTTCTGTTGGGAGAATCTTCTCTTCTCTTGTAGGGGGGCGTACACTCTTTGGAATAGTGTCCGGGCCTTCCACAATTGTAGCAGTTTCGCTCTCGACTAGAAGATCTTTTGTCATTGTAGGACCTTGACTTGGAGCTTCTCTATTTGCTTCTACTCTTGTAAAACTTGTTGAAGTTCTTCACCATTAAGCTCAATTCTTCATTGAAGGTTTGTTTCTCACTCGATGATGTGGGGGCTTCACATGAGGCTTTGTAAGCACCACTTGATTTGTTGTGAAGTTCCTCTTTATCCTTGAGTGACATCTCATGAGCAACAATTCTTCCGATGACTTCCATTGGCTTGAGATCTTTGTAATTTGGCATCATTTGGATCAATGTGCACACGGTATCATATTTTCCATCCAAGGCTCTTAGGATCTTCTTGATGATGAATCTATCGGTCATCTCTTCACTCCCTAAGCCGGCAATCTCATTTGTGATAAGAGCAAGCCTAGAGTACATTTCAGCGACACCTTCACCATCCTTCATTTTGAACTTGTCAAGTTGACTTTGAAGCACATCCAATTTGGATCCCTTGGCGGAGTCGGTATCTTCGTGCATATCAATCAAAATATCCCAAATTTCCTTTGCATTATCAAGACGGCTGATTTTGTTGAATTCTTCGGGGCACAATCCATTGAAGAGGATATCACAAGCTTGAGCGTTGTATTGCAACATTTTCAACTCTTCCGCGGTGGCTTCACGGTTCGGTTCTTTCCCGTCAAAGAATTCACCTTGCAAGCCAATACACACAATAGCCCAAACGGCGGGGTTATGTCCAGGAATATGCATTTTCATCTTATGCTTCCAACTAGCAAAATTAGTACCATCAAAGTAAGGACCTCTACCGTGATAATTTCCCTCGCTAGATGCCATACTCTCCTAGGTTGTGAAACCAAGGCTATGAGCACCAAAAGCTATGGAAATCAAAGCAAATGGAGAACAAAGCTCTGATACCACTTGTAGGATCGAAAGTATGTCTAGAGGGGGGTGATTAGACTACTTGACCAAATAAAAATCTAGCATTTTCCCAATTTTAGTTCTTGGCAGATTTTAGCTATCTTAGCACAAGTCAAGCAATCTCCACACAATTCAAGCAAGCATGCAAAAGAGTATATGAGCAGCGGAAAGTAAAGCATGCAACTTGCAAGAATGTAAAGGGAAGGGTTTGGAGGATTCAAACGCAATTGGAGACACGGATGTTTTTGTCGTGGTTCCGATAGGTGGTGCTATCGTACATCCACGTTGATGGAGACTTCAACGCACGGAGGGTAACGGTTGCGCGAGTCCATGGAGGGCTCCACCCACGAAGGGTCCACGAAGAAGCAACCTTGTCTATTCCATCACGGCCGTCGCCCACGAAGGACTTGCCTCACTAGCGGTAGATCTTCACGAAGTAGGCGATCTCCTTGCCCTTACAAACTCCTTGGTTCAACTCAAAAATCTTGTCGGAGGCTCCCAAGTGACACCTAGCCAATCTAGGAGACACCACTCTCCAAGAAGTAACAAATGGTGTGTTGATGATGAACTCCTTGCTCTTGTGCTTCAAATGATAGTCTCCCCAACACTCAACTCTCTCTCACAGGATTTGGATTTGGTGAAAAGAAGATTTGAGTGGAAAGCAACTTGGGGAAGGCTAGAGATCAAGATTCATATGGGTGGAATGGAATATCTTGAGCTCAACACAAGTGTAGGTGGTTCTCTCTCAGAAAATGTGTATTGGAAGTGTAGGTATGTTCTGATGGCTCTCTCCACGAATGAAGAGTGGGTGGAGGGGTATATATAGCCTCCACACAAAATCTAACCGTTACACATGATTAGCCAAAGTCGGTGGGGCCGAATAGTTAAACTCGGTCGGACCGATTTAGCAAACCTAGTGACCGTTAGGATTTTCGGTGGGACTGAGATGAAACTCGGTAGGACCGATATGGTTAGGGTTAGAGCATAACGTAATCTCGGTGTGACCGATTACACAAACTCGGTGGGACCAATTTTGGTAATAAGCAAACCAGAGAGTTGGTCAGGTAAACTCGGTGGGACCGATACGCTCATCTCGATGAGACCGAAATGTTACAAAAGGGAAACAGAGAGTTTACATTGCAATCTCGGTGGGAACGATCACTCATCTCGGTAAGACCGAAACGTTATGAAGGGAAACAGAGAGATTACAATCCCATCTCGGTGAGACCAAGATCCCTATCAGTGAGACCGATTTTCCTAGGGTTTGTGGCAGTGGCTATGACATTTGAAACTCGGTGGCGCCGGATAGAAAGAATCGGTGGGGCCGAGTTTGACTTTTGGTTTAGGTCATATGTGGATGTGGGAAAGGTAGTTGAGGATTTTGGAGCATATCACTAAGCACTTTGAGCAAGCAAGCCATTAAGCAACACCTCATCCCTCCTTGATAGTATTGGCTTTTCCTATAGACTCAATGTGATCTTGGATCACTAAAATATAAAATGTAGAGTCTTGAGCTTCAAGCTTGAGCCAAACTTTTTGTCCTTAGAATTTTGAGGGATCCACTTTCCTCATCCATGCCATGCCATTCACTGAGCTTTTCCTGAAATATTAATCTTGGAATAATGTTAGCTCAATGAGCTATATGTTGTTAGGAATTACCAAAACCACCCAGGGATAGTTGCACTTTCAGCGTGTACTTTGCCGCAAAGAAGCTCATGCAGTACTTTCAAGAGCACTCCATCACGGTCATCTGCACTACCCCACTTGCCGATATCATAAACAACAGAGATGCATCAGGCCGGGTGGAGAAGTGGGCCATCAAGCTAGCTCCCCACACCATCCTCTACCAGCCACGCACCGCCATCAAGTCCTAAGCACTGGCCAATTTCCTTGTCGACAGGGCCGAGACCCAGTACATGCAGCCTGCGCCGGATTCCACCCATTGGCGGATGCACTTTCATGTCTTGTCACAACCCTAGAATAATGCTTGTAATTAGTTGCATTAGCATTCATGTCATCATGTTTCACTTCAAATGAATCTGAAATGGGGATTGATCAAACCCTCGCACCAGATCAAATCAAATAGGTTCAACCTAAAATAATCTTCAATGAACCCAAAATACCCTTAAAAATGTTCATAATTTATGGAACAAGGTGAAAACCCAAACCAAAAATGGTGGACATTTTTCTAGGACATAAATGGGCTTTGAATTAATCTAATATGTATTTTAATTGGAGCTTTAACATTTTATAAATATTTTTACAGCTCCAAATACTTTGAAACTTGCTCAGGGTCTCTGAAATAATTCAGTTAGTGCCCATACAAAGTTTCAGAATTTAAAAAAAATGGTTTAGTACTTTTACTAAATCAAAATAGACAAAAGAATATAGAAAAACAGAAACGGGAGAGAGAGAGAAAGAGAGAGAAAGAGAGAGAGAGAGAGAGAGAGAGAGAGAGAGAGAGAGAGAGAGAGAGAGAGAGAGGAGAAACCTTACTTGTGTAGCCTACCTGGAGCCCAAGTGGCCGGCCAGCCCACTGGCCTCCTCCCTGTCGTCTTCCTCCCCTGTCAGGAGGATGAAGGCGCGTGCTCGCCACGCGCGATGCCACCTCTTGCTTGTGTGCTCTCTGCTGGAGACGGACCCGAGCGCCATGACACCCCTGGAACCCCCTCGACCCTCTCCCACTCTCCACGTGCCTCTCCCCTCTCCTCTGCTCTCTCCCTCACGGCCGCCTAAATGAGACGGAGCCCGTCGCTCGTCCTAGCCGTGGTCGCCGGCCACCAAACCCCTGCCGATGTCTCCCCGAGCTCCGCATCATCATCCTCTTAGTCCACGCCAAGCCAAGCAACCGGGGAAGTACCTGCATCACTGTCCCTGACGTCTTCTTCAACCTCGGTGCCGGCGATCCCCACCTACTGATTCGTCGCATCCAGAGCCTCCCCCCCGTCTACACCAGCTGACTCACCGTGACCCACTGACCTTCTCCCTTAACTCCGCATGATCGCCCCCATGCCGTAGCGTCGTTCCCCACGAGCACCGAAGCCGTCGTCCGCCATTGCTGCTGCACGCATAGCCTCCATGCTCCCCTGGCCTCACCGTGCTGCTCGTGGTGCTCCCATATCTAGCAGGTGTTGCCCAGCCTCTCCATTTGCTCATAGATGCACCGTAGCGACGCGCCCATGCACCACCGAGCACCACCGCCGCCAAAGCTCGTCGCCGACATGAGTTCCTGTGACCCCACGACCTCCCACTTTGTCTTCTTGACGCGCGAGAGCAAGGGGTATGCCCTGGTGCGCACAGTGCGCCAAGCCGACGCCTCTAGCGCAAGTCCGGCGTGCCCCCGCCGTGTCCTGTGGTCGCCGCCGGCTGGTCTCCGAGGTGATGACGTTGAACCTTTGTTAGGGACTAATTACTCAACTTATTTACCCCTGACCCACTTACACATGGGCCCCACGCCCTTAATTCACAACAATTTAATTCCTGTTTAGTTATAGTTAACCACTATGGCCCCACGCGTCAGCGTTGAGCTTGATGACGTGGCCTCTGACTGGTCCCACCCGCTAGTGACCCAATCCAGCGCTGTGAAACTGACCAGCGGGATCCATTGTTCAGGTTTGACCCTGCTCAACTCGATTGACCTATTGACACAGTAGTGACAAAATGTTGACGTCATTAATGATTTTCTGGATTAAATATAATCCTGGAAATTCTGGAAATTGATATAAACTTCAAAAATTCATAGAAAATAATCTATAGCTCCAAAGGAAATAATTTACATGTGAAAAATGATCAGAAAAATCCAATCTTTCCATCTGTACCATCTTCATGCATGTCTGAACAACCTAAGGTTGCTGTATATGACAATTTGCATAATTGGCATTTAAATAATCACATATGGAGTTTGAATTTGAACCTTTGGTTCAAACCATCTTCATTTAATCTTGTTGCTAGTTGCATGGGCACAATAAACATCATATTTCCATGTCACATTCATGCATCATATTGTTACATTGCATTGATTGTGTTCCCTCTTGTTTGCAGGTGCTTGTCCCCTCTCGATAGACGGTTGTTTCGACGATGAGTTCGATGACACAGATGGAGAGCTATACTATCTTCAGAAGTGCCAAGCAAGAAAACCCCCATTGAGCATTATGATACATTCCCACTCTCTCGCTCTTTCTCTCTTTTACTGCATTAGGACAACAACGATTCAACTGTTGCATGATGTGGTAGTTGAACCCCTTTCCTGTGCATGACCTGTCCTTGCCATAGTAAATAGTTGAAACCCACTAGCATGAGTAGGAGTTGTTTGAGCCATGATGTGCCTATTCATTCATGCTTGTTTGTCATGCCTTCTATTGCTTAGAGTTGTGTCAGGTCTGATTCATAGGGGATGAATTGCAATGTGGTGAACATGTCCTACTATTGAGAGCTAAGTGTGTGAACATGTTTTGGTAAAGGTAGTGGTGAGAGGCCATGTAGGAGTACATGGTGGGTTGTCTCATTGAAACCAACCTCAGGAACTGAGTTCCGTGTCTGTGATCCAAGACAGTTACTACCACACATTGGGTTCCAGTAACTTGGCCCCTATCGGCTTATTAATCGCCTCGATCACTGTCCAGGAGTTGCAACTAGTTTCTGGTGTTTGTAGGTAGTGTTAGTAGTCTACTAAGTGGCACCCCGTACAGGTGGGCTTGGGACAAACTAGGCATAGTGGCATGGTGTACCAAGTGGCACCCGGATGTTGGGCTTGGGAACCCTGCTCACATCGTTTGGGGCCGTGATGGAAACTTCGGTCGGACTCCATTGCGGATGGAACCTGAATAGGTGATAAACCTGGACTAGAGTCTTGCGTGGTTAGTCAGGTCGTGGCCGACACCCTTACCAGGCTTCCGCTTGAAGGTTGCCGACATACATGACGTGTACATGGCGGTAAGTGGTGGTAAGTGGCGAGAGCATGTGTGAAGAAGTACACCCTGTAGGGTTAACATGATCTATTCAAGTAACCGCATCCATGGTAAAGGACTATTTGGTTGCTTATAGAGTTCATAGACAAGTGAAAGTGGATACTCTAAAATGCACAAGATAAGTGTGAGTGCTATGCATGGCCTTCTCGTAGGGAGACGGGAGTAGATCCATAGTTGTGTATTGCTATGGTGAATATGTGGACTCGTGTGCGCCACCTCAAAAGAGTTACGAGTAGTCGTAGTTCAGGATAGCCACTGAGTCAAAGCTGCCTTGCTGCAGTTAAACTCCACCACCCATTTGTTGATTCTGATGCATATGTAGATAGTTCTGATGTAAGTCTTGTTGGGTACATTTGTACTCACGTTTGCTTAATTTATGTTTTTGCAGAGAGACTTCAGTCTCACTAGTAGTTCCGCATGGACTTTGACGTTTAGCTTGTTACCTCAGCTACGATCTTGTACCCTTGGGAGGGTCTTGTAGATAGTCAGGCTTCCTAGCCTTTTTCAGTTGTAGATGTTTGTACCCAGACATGTTATGCTTCCGTTGGTTGTATCCTATTTATGTTGGGTCATGTGACCCATGATTGTAATTCCTACTATGTATGACTCTTCGGAGCCTTCTGAATACATACTTTGGGTCGTAGAGTTTTGTAGTGATGCGATGTTGTATTTGCAAATATCGATCATATTGTGTGTATGATTTCGAAATGCTTGGTATCTTCTTTAGGATGAACCGGTATCTTCTTGTCATGAAACTCAAAAATTCTTGTTGAACTCCTTTATAATCCGATTCATGAAAGAACAAATCCATAACCTTAACTTGAACCAATATGCATTAGCCCCCAAGTGCCAAGTGTATAACTTGTTATGCGCTTGGGACTTATAATAACAGTTGATAAGAAGCAATATGCATTAGCCCCCAAGTGCCAAGTGTATAACTTGGTATGCGCAGTGTCTCCTGCAGGCTGATCTGAGCAAAAAGGAATCTCAAATCGCCGATCTTCAAGAGAATATCAAGTCCCGGCAAGCAGAAACTTCCAAGGCTAAGGAAGAGCCGACCAACACTTTAACAACAATGGAACAATTGAAGGAGAGCTTTAAAAGCGAATGGGCAGGATGGGATGCTGAGAAAGCAACTCTGCTGAAGCGGGCGGAGGACGCTGAAACAACCCTTACTCCGGTAGCAGAAGAATTGACTGGCTTGAAGCGGCAAATCAATGCTATGACCACTGCTGTCTTCGGTAAATATCCTCTTCATAAGCTTTAAATAAGTTATATCCATGAAACTGGCGGTTCACCAATATTTTGAACATTGCAGGTAGCCGCGTAACTCATCTTGGCTCGGACATGCTCAAAAAACTGAAAGCTGCTTATACTCTGATAGAACAATTATATACCGGCGTTCAATGGGTCATCTGCACTGCTTCACATAATAAACCGCCCCCAACTTTGATCAAGGAGACGTTGGAGAGGTTATCTATGATGACTGACCGGTTTCAAGAGTTGAAGAAAACAGCTGCTAGGGCCGGTGTTCTCACTGCGTTAACTTGGGCCAAGGCGTGGATATCTGACCTTGATCTGGCCGATATTGGAAACGGCTATCCAAGCCAAAAAGAGGATGGGTCTGATTTTGATAATGACGAGCTCAGAGCCATAACAAGGGAAATGCGTCCACTGGCAAGCAAATTGGCTGAATAAACTGATTTTCACATTACCAGTCGATTTATGACGCCAACAACCAACGGGTTAATGCACCAACTTATGATGTGCAAAATCTAATTCCGCCAATCTGTAAGCACACATATGCCCCTAATGTTGAACCGTCCACACTTATAAGTGATGAAGCTGTATTCAGAGCTTTAACTGGGATCGATTGGTGAACCATTGACTTCCAGCAACTGGATAGAGAAGAGGGGGACGAAGCGGCTCAGGATGATCCGGAAGCTTCAAGCCAGCCCGGCCAAGATTCATAAACCGGTCGCCGATTTACCTTCTGCCTTGTGCAAAACTTTGTTGGAAACAATTATTCTTTTGTGCATCTACTGCCTTGTAATAGGCTAGTTTAAACACTTGGTCTGATATGCCATCGTGCATATTCACTTTGCATGATACTATTAAACCGCCATGCTTAAGATATGCTATGTCTGCTTATAATCCTTAGTAGTTTATTCAAGCTGTTTCTGGATACAACAAGTTTAAAGTGTCCTGGCGGTTTACCGCCAGACGGGTCATAATGCCTAACATATAACCCGGGTTTATAACCAAGACTGCACTAAAGAATAATCAAATATGAAATATATCGTACCTGTGACATTGAACCACATCGTTGGTTTACCAACTTTTTGTAGTAAGGGTGATAACCCAAATCTTGAGTACAGATAACTCCTCCCATGTTTTGCCGGTTTATAGTAAAGATGTACCGGGTTGTAATAAACACCGGATTATCCGCATATCATACTGGAGACTTGTAGTCGAAGCCAGGCCGGGTCAACAAACACCGGATTATAACTGATCGTGGACTGACAACTTATAGTTCAAAGCCAAGCAGGGTCAATTGACACCAGTCATATTGTAATATTGTACTTGGCAACTCAAAATCCAGACCAGGTCAGTAAACACCGAATTAATATAAACCTCATCAAAATAAACTGCGAAAAGAAAGATTTCAGAAGAAAACATGCAAAAAGGCGAGGCTTTTCATGGGCTGCAAGTCCACTGAGTTAAACCATTTTGCAAAGCCAACCTCACATTAACCAATCGTCATTTTAACTATGAAAAGTTCAGGGTCTTTATAAGATTGACTTGTCAAATGTTCGACGGGTCTTACTAGGATTACCAGGGTGGAGTGTCTTACTTAAAAAGGGAGGATAACCCGGGGTTTTAGGTGAATACACCTGGCTTCCAATCCTGGCTTTTATAGCCAATTATAAGGTTATAGACTTTTTGTTCTTGTAGAAGCAAAGAGCCCCCGAGCAATATTTTGAGCCGTGCTGAATGGGTGCCTATGTTTGAATTGTGCTTTTGCAACACTCTCTTTGGCCCCTTTTGACTTTGGGTAACAAGCCCCCAAGTTTTTTTATAGCCTTTGAGCCGGATCAATGGGCAATCAGAACTCTTTTTTATAAACAGAAGCCCCCAAGTAATCAAAAGCTTTTAAGGAAGAACGGCAGAGGCCCTGCTTTAGTAGGGATGCCAGTTTATTATATTGATCATAATATATACATTGTCAAGAATATGTACATAAGAGGAGCATATGGCTCGGGTGTAGTAAGGCCGAAGGTGAGCGATATTCCATGGCCGGTGGGTCTCCTCCTCTGATTTACGTGAGTCTTTGTGCTCTCGAACATCGATGAGGTAGTATGACCCATTGTTCAGATTCTTGCTGACCACAAAGGGTCCTTCCCAAGGCGGGCATAACTTGTGCATATCAGTCTGATCCTGGATGAGCCGGAGCACCAGATCGCCTTCTTCAAAAGTTCTGGTTCTAACCCAGCTGCTGTGATAACGACACATATCTTACTGGTAAATCACCGAACGAGCTTCCGCAATGTCATGCTCCTCATCTAACAGGTCAAGTGCTTCCTGCCGTGCCTTCTCATTGTCAGCTTCAACATAAGCCGCCACACGAGGCGAGTCATGACGAATGTCACTAGGGAGAACCGCCTCTGCTCCATAAACCAAGAAAAAAGGTGTGTAACCCGTAGACCTGTTAGGTGTAGTATTAATACTCCATAACACAGAAGGTAACTGCTCTACCCAACAACCCGGCATCCTCTATAAAGGAACCATAAGCCGGGGCTTGATACCTCTCAGGTTCTCTTGATTGGCTCGCTCCGCTTGACCCTTATATTAGGGGTGAGCCACTGATGATACGTCAAGCCGGATGTGCTCACGTTGACAAAATTCTTTCATAGCACCCTTGGACAGATTAGTGCCATTATCAGTTATGATGTTGTGTGGAAAACCAAACCGGAAAATCACCTTCTTGATGAATTGAACCTCCGTGGCTGCATCACACTTACTGACTGGCTCTGCCTCCACCCACTTAGTGAACGTACCAACCGCCACGAAATGGTGGGTCTTCTTATCCTTGGATCTCTTGAAGGTCCCAACCATATCCAACCCCCAGACTGCAAACAGCTAAGTAATTGGAATCATCCTCAATTCTTGAGCTGGTACATGAGCACGCCGTGAAATTTTTTGACAGCCATCACACTCTTTGACCAAATCTTCAGCATCAGCATGAGCCGTCAGCCAATAGAAGCCGTGACGAAAGGCTTGGCCTACTAGGGACTTTGAACCGGCGTGCTGACCACAATCCCCTTCGTGGATCTCACGCAAAATATCACTACCTTCTTTAGGGGATACGCAACGCTGAAACACCCCTATTACACTGCAATGATGTAATTCTCCATTGACAATGGTCATTGACTTGGATCACCGGACTATCTGCCTGGCCAAAGTTTCATCCTCAGGTAACTCTCCCTGGTTCATATATGCCAAGTACGGGACTGTCCAATCTGGGATAACATGAAGTGCTGCCACCAACTGAGCCTCCGGGTCATTAATAGCCAAATCCTACTCTGTAGGTAGCTTGACCGACGGGTTATGCAAAACATCCAGGAAAACATTGGGTGGCACCGGTTTACGCTGGGAGCCCAAACGGCTTAAAGCATCCGCTGCCTCGTTCTTTCGCCGGTCCACATGGTCAACCTGATTACCTTTGAAGTGACCAGCAACAATATCCACCTCTCGGAGATACGCTGCCATGAGCGGGTCCTTGGAATCCCAAGTACCAGACACTTGTTGAGCCACCAGGTCCGAGTCACCAAAGCACTTAACCCGGCTTAAATTCATCTCCTTAGCCATTTGAAGACCATGGAGTAAAGCCTCATATTCAGCTGCATTGTTAGTGCAAAGGAACATTAGACGGAGAACATAACAAAACTTATCACCTCGTGGGGAAGTTAACACTACTCCAGCCCCGAGCCCTCCAATTGCCTGGACCCATCAAAAAGAATAGTCCAATAAGTGTGATCCGGCTTTTCTTTCGGCGCCTGCAACTCTGTCCAGTCATTGATGAAATCCACAAGCACTTGGGACTTGATTGTCGTATGAGGAATATACGTTAACCCATGAGGTCCAAGCTCAATGGCCCATTTGGCAACCTGGCCAGTTGCTTCCCTTTTTTTGATTATATCTCCCAAAGGGACAGAACTAACCACAGTGATGGGATGACCCTGAAAATACTGCTTAAGTTTCCGGCTTGCCATAAAAACTCCATACACCAGCTTCTGCCAATGTGGGTACCTCTGCTTAGGATCAATAAGCACCTCACTAATATAATAAGCTCGCCGTTGAACCGGATACTCCTTGCCAGCCTCCTTACGTTCTACCACAATGGCCACACTGACAACCCGAGCATTGGCTGCCACATATAATAACAACGGCTCTTTATCGACCGGAGCAGCAAGGATATGTGGCTCAGCTAACTGTGTCTTCAAGTCCTCAAATGCCGCATTAGCAGCATCAGTCCAGACAAAATTATATGTCTTCTTCATCATCTGATACAGAGGGTTAGCTTTCTCTCCTAACCGGCTGATAAACCGGCTCAGCGCTGCAATACGACCCAGCAAACATTGAACATCGTTGATACACACCAGTTTAGCCAGAGACGTAATAGCTTTGATCATTTCTGGATTAGCTTCAATGCCCCTGTTAGACACCAGAAAACCCAAGAGCTTACCTGCCGGTACACCAAAGACACACTTGGCCGGATTAAGCATCATCTTATAAACCCGGAGATTATCAAAAGTTTCCTTCAAGTCATCTATCAACGTCTCTTCTTTCTTGGGTTTCGCCACAATATCATCCACATAAGCATGAACATTGCGCCCAATCTGATTATGAAGACAATTCTGCACACAACGCTGATAAGTCGCCTGGGCACTCTTGAGCCCAAAAGGCATAGACACATAACAGAAGGCTCCAAAGGGAGTTATAAAAGATGTCTTCTCCTGGTCCCTGACTGCCATCTTGATGTGATGATAACCAGAATAAGCATCCAGAAAACTCAAACGCTCACAAGCCGCCGTAACATCAATAATCTGATCAATACGAGGAAGAGCAAAAGGATCGGCCGGACAAGCCTTGTTTAAGTCCGTGTAGTCCACACACATGCGCCAGGTGCCATTCTTCTTAAGTACCGCACCAGGTTAGCCAACCACTCAGGATGAAATACTTCAATGATAAACCCAGCCGCCAAGAGTCGGGCTACCTCCTCACCAATAGCTTTACGCCTTTCTTCATTGAAGCGGCGGAGAAACTGCTTGACCGGTTTAAACTTAGGATCAATGTTAAGAGTGTGCTCAGCGAGTTCCCTCGGTACACCTGGCATGTCAGAAGGCTTCCATGCAAAGATGTCCCGATTCTCATGGATGAACTCGATGAGCGTGCTTTCCTATTTCGGATCCAGATTAGCACTGATGCTGAACTGTTTGGATGAATCGCCAGGAACAAAGTCAACTAGCTTAGTCTCATCAGGCGATTTAAACTTCAAGGCCGGATCATGCTCTGTAGTTGGCTTTTTCAAAGATGTCATATCCGCTGGATCAACATTGTCCTTGTAGAACTTCAGCTCCTCTGTTGCACAAACCAACTCAGCATAGGCCGCATCACCTTCTTCACATTCCAAAGCTATCTTACGGCTCCCATGTACCATGATGGTCCCCTTATGACCCGGCATCTTGAGCTGCAGATAAACATAACAAGGCCTTGCCATGAACTTAGCATAAGCCGGCCGTCCAAACAGGGCATGATAAGGGCTCTTGATTTTCACCACTTCAAAAGTCAATGTCTCTGATCTTGAATCATGATCATCTCCAAAAGTAATCCTTCCAGAGGTGCGTAGCTGGCCTTTCTCGCGTCCCGTGCCTTGGGCAAGGCTGGTTTAACAGGCGCTCAAGATTGACTCATGATCCTCCACTCCGCGGGGGCGGTTTACCCTTACGACGCTGACCATTATCCCGCGTGTTGGCGTTAGCCAAAAAATCTAAACTGTTATCCACTTTACGTTACCGTTGTTTCCATGGCCCGACGGGTTATGCTGTTGCCCTTTGGTGCTGCCGCTCTTCTCTCCCTTTCCCGGCTTTTCATCGTCAGACTCGGGGTCCTTGGTACTATCAGAGTCGGCATACTTAACCAGAGCTGCCATAAGCGTTCCCATGTCATTGTAGTGATGCTTGAGTCATCCTAGCTTTAGCTTCAGAGGAGTGAATCGACAATTTCCTTCCAACGTCAAGACAGTTGTATCAGCGTTGATGTGGTCTAATGAATGCAGGAGTGCCGAGAACCGGTGCACCCAATGGGTTGTTGGTTCACCTTCTTCTTGGACACTTGCGGCTAAGTCCACAATTGACATGGGCTGCTTGCACGTGTCTTTGAAATTCTGGATAAACCGGGCCTTTAACTCGGCCCATGATCCAATGGAATTAGCTGGCAAACTTTTCAACCAAATGCGAGTTGTTCCTTCCAACATCATGGTGAAGTATTTAGCACATGCCGCATCATCCACATCCAACATCTCCATCGCCATCTCATAGATTTCGACCCATGACTCGGGGGGTAAGTCGGCAGTGTAATTGGGCACTTTACGAGGGCCCTTGAAATCCTTGGGCAACCGCACATTACGTAGAGCCGGCGTGAGACACGGCACCCCCAAAGAACTGAAAGCAACACCTGGTTCTACCAAAGTAGTTGGACGGACTTGAGTAAGCTGACGGGCCGCGTACTGCCCCGCTAACTCAGCTTCTCGACGTGCTTTACCGTGATCTGCCACGCCCTAAGCATTAGCACCACAGCCCGCCGGGTTATGCCCTCGAGGCAGGTTACGGTTCCGCGCACTTCTTGACACAACCGGTTCATCAATATGCCTGCTGTAACTCCGGCTTGGGCGGGGGGGGGGTGGTGGTGGAATGAATCCTCTTGCGGTTGTACGAATAAGCCTACTGCTGAGTCAAAGCTGTCTGAAGGAGCTCCCTAGCCCTTCGCGTCTCAACCGCTACGGGGGACTCACGTTCGACTGGGAGGGCCACCAATCGTGAAGCGGCGGCGACTATGTTATCCAAGGGGTTGGAGTAATGACCCGGAGGCATTGACACGTGCTGTGATGGGACATTCTGACGAGGCGGATCCATTGTGCGCAGCAGAACCGGCACCCCCGTTCCAGGTGCTTCTACCCTGTTTACCACTGGCTGGTTGTTGGTTCCTTCTCCTGGCATGTTAAAGAGATTCCTTGCCTCATAAACCGGAGGCAGGTGAGACAGGTACCTTATCCTCGTTACATCATTTGACGCGTTCTGATCCAACAAAAGCCAATAAGCCTGTGCATCGAACTCGGCCCGCTCTGCAGCCATCCTGGTGTGCTCAGCTGCCAGGTTTGCCTTGGCTTGAGCTATCTGATCCTTCACCTTCGCAACTTCTGCGTTATGCTGATCTTGATCCGCCGGGTTAACTTCCACCGCCAGCAGTGTTGCCAAAGTGTCGAATAAATCAGACAAAACCTGAATCGGCGGTTGCGCAGGGCCTCCTGCCCCAGCTGTTGTTGCCGCCGCTGAACCGGAGATCATCGCTGCTCCGGTCGAAGAGTGGTGCGCTGACTGTGTACCGGCCATGAAGATCGCAACTCAGCTCGGCGGATCGAAGGGGTCCGAAATACTGTCGCCATCGGAACAGCCCCCAAACCGGCCATCTTGCAGTTGTTACAATGACTCAGTCTCTCCGGTAGATGACTCGTCATTAGAGTAAACGACGGTTTCACCACCAGATACTGATCTATCCTCAGATTCCGCTCCATGGATGACTCCCACGAAGGCACGCTTCATGGCAGGCTGAACCCGGGCGGGTCTCGCACGCTGAGCCATTTCAACGATGTCGGTGCTGATGTCCGTCTCAGGGCCTGGTTCGCCGATCTTGCCAATGAAGACGTGAATACCACCGAAGGGGACCCGATACCCGTACTCAATTGAGCTGGCCTCGGGGCCCTGGCCTGCATCATCAATGTAGAGCTTGCCGCGATGACTCTTGGTCATCTGGCCCACAGCGTATCCCTTGAGCCATTCGAACCTGCCCTCTAAGAACTTGAAACCATCGTGCAATAGCCCTACGGTGGGAGCCAACTGTCGTGGTTTTGTCACGGCAGATGTCCTAGTGTGAGGACTTAGTCATGGAGCCATCGCAACATAGTTTGCTTAAAGGGGTTAAAGCGGGACAAAGGACGCAAGGATTTTATACTGGTTCAGCCCCTTGCAGTGAAGGTAAAAGCCTAATCCAGTTGTGATGGAATTGTTAGGTTTTCGATGACCAGGGAGCCAATACGCTTTGCCTGGCTCTCGATCTCTTGTTTCCTATCCTTGAACCGCCACCAGGTCGTCCCTTTATATACACAGGTTGACGCCCGATGGTTTACAGAATCCCGGCCGGCTCATAAACATGTCCGGCTTGGTTTCTACCCTTTCCTGTCTTACAACTCAAGTTACATCATATGGCAGATTATGTTTACGGGCCCTAATCCGCCTTTGGGCCCTGTGCCTTCATGTTAGATCTCCTCTGTAAAGCACCATACTCCTTGTCTTCATGGGCTTCAACATGAATAACTCATTATGGGTATAACCCGGCCCCTCCTGGGCAGTTTATACTCAGTAGTTATATCCCCAACAATATCCTCATCAATTATTCCCCGTGATCAATTGTTGGAGCTATTGTCTTATCCAGTCTTTGATTTGAGTACAGGCTATCGTCAAATCAAATCATAACCAATGATGTTTGTAATGTTGTATTACTCGTGGTTGTTTCGTCGAGCATACACCATTATATCTTTTTGGTCTGACCAATGCTATCACCATGTTCACTTAATCGTGGAACTCCATTTATATGGAAATCTTGATGACTTGTTGTTGAGCCCATCAGTAGCATTTTATCTTCACCATGATTCATGTTGAACATTAAGCTATTGTTGGAAACTTGGTAAGCAATGCCTTCATGTTCCGTTCATGAAGCTTATGCTTGGATGGAAGAAGTGACTTCCTCGAATTCAAGTGCATTCGATGCAAGTTGCCGCCATGAATTCGAGAAAGCTTGTTTTTGTTTTCTATGGAATCAGCCCAAGTTAGTCATGCATGTGCGAAGTATACATTGGTTTGTGAGATTAGCTACCTCCATTCCACATGTATTTCCTAGCACACCAAACCACTGATTTATTTGTTCAAGGAGAAGAAGTTTTCTCTTAAGAGCTAGACTTACGCAAGGACTTTGATATCCTTGATGATGGTTCCCTACCTGAACTCGGTAGTGTTTTATTATAAGACTACTACGTGGTCATGCTTGTCTGGGACAGCGTGTTCACATATGTGTAGCAAAAACCAGCTCAAGTTTTGGAGCTTACTACCATAGTCCATTTCCCAAGAATCTGCAACGTTACCTCATCGATTTGTGTTGCAACTCTTCTTTGCAGACATGTTGAGTATGAAATATCCTGTTTCCAACCAGATCTGAATCTCATGCAGATATGATGGTTCAAACTTTTCCAAGATATATGATGTAGGTCCCGACAAGGTCGATGTTCTGGCCGACACACCTAGCCGGAAGATCTATCATTTTAGTATCTTGATTGAGTTATTTGACCATCTTCTCCATGAGGAATTTGAGCAACTTATTATAGAAGTTGTTCCTTAGGGATTCTTGAGCTCCTAGTTTCATCGATTATACTATAACCTTTCAAACAGCGGAATCACTCTTGACTGTTGAGTTTTCTCCCAGCTACTAGAATCATTACAACATTTGCATTTTATTCCCAGCTTGCACCGCCATTGTGCCAATTTCCCATGGACTGCCCTTCTCAGTAATATATGTTCAGGATCATCTTCAAAAGTGGTCGTACCATGTGTCCCATCCATTTCCGGTGATAAGAAGAAATCATCCATCGTGTTGTCTTCAACAAGGTAGTCCACGTCATCCATTCTAGCCCGAGTATGTCGTTCTTTCGTATTCCTTCAAACGAACATTTGTAAATTGCCTTAGACTGGTATGAAGAGTTCCAATGATCTATGTATCAAAAGTAATTCTTCTTGCCACTTAAGGGCATAGTTTTGTCAGTCACCTTCCGTAAGGTGCCCCACTATGGTATAAAGGGCAATGTATCTCCTCACTACTTTGAAACCATGCACCATCATATTCAAGCGTGGAATTTTTGCCTACCAAGTAAACCCCCGTCATCAGCTCCTTACCATCACCCATGGTGTGTGTTCCGTGTCTCAACTCGAGAGATGTTTTTATGTCTCCATCCATGAGTTGATCCAGAGTTGCTCGATCTTTGTGTAGATCGATTCTTGTCGGTTTTAACTTTCTTTGTCATCGTGTTGGATGAAGATATTGAAAACAAGTCTGTCAAGATCAACATGATGCAAGGAATCAATGTTCTTGTGAAGTGCAATCTGGATCGTGAAGATTGTGTCGGCCTTGTGTCCCCTCTGTCTTCTTACCGCATGTCTTGAATCTCGGGACGAGATTCCTGTTTAGTGGGGGTGAGTTGTCACAGCCCTAGAATAATGCTTGTAATTAGTTGCATTAGCATTCATGTCATCATGTTTAACTTCAAATGAATCTGAAATGGGGATTGATCAAACCCTAGCACCAGATCAAATCAAATAGATTCAACCTAAAATAATCTTCAATGAACCCAAAATGCCCTTGGAAAATGTTCATAATTTATGGAACAAGGTGAAAACCTAAACCAAAAAAGGTGGACATTTTTCCAGGACATAAATGGGCTTTTAATTAATCTAATATGTATTTGAATTGGATCTTTAAATTTCTATAAATATTTTTACAGCTCCAAATATTTTGAAACTTGCTGAGGGTCTCTAAAATAGTTCCGTTAGTGCCCATAAAAAGTTTCAGAATTTTTTAAAAATGGTTTAGTACTTTTACTAAATCAAAACAGACAAAAGAATATAGAAAAACAGAAATGGAAAATAGAGAGAGATAGAGACAGATAGAGATAGAGAGAGAGAGAGAGAGAGAGAGACACAGAGTGTGTGTGAGAGAGAGAGAGAGAGACAGACAGAGAGACAGAGAGGAAACCTTACCTGTGCAGCCTACCTGGAGCCCAAGTGGCTGGTGTCGTGGTCCTAAGTCTGACAGTAGTGTAGGGGTGGGAATGGAGAGGCAAGATCCTAGCTATGGAGTAGTTGTATACGCACGAGTTTTACGAGTTCAGGCCCTTCTCGGAGGAAGTAACAGCCCTACATCTTGGAGCCCGGAGGCGGTCGACTGGATTATGCGTGTATAGATTACAGAGGTGCGAACCCCTGTCCAAGAGGAGGGAGGTGGCTTATATAGAGTACGCCAGGACACCAGCTCCCCTCCGTTACACAGGGTTCAATGTACATTATGAAGGGGGCATTACAGATAACGCCTGTAATAAAGTCCTACAAATGATCATTAAGTATGCGAATGAGTGCCTGACCGTTGCTGCACAGAGCGGCCTTAGGTCCTCTAATATGTCGAGTGGTTTGATGGTCGAGTGACCTGGGTAAGAGAGGTCTCCGAGTGTTTAGCAGGTCGAGTGGTGTCGGGGGGAATCGGCTTCCTCGAACACCTATGGGGACCGAGCCCCTTACTGGTTCGGCGGGGGGCGGAGGTTGCACAAAGAGCAGATCGAGGCGCTGCACACGAGGGATTTTACCCAGCTTCGGGCCGCAAGGATGCGTAAAACCCTACTGCTGCTTGGTGGATTGTATTGTGTTCTTGCTCGGGGGCGCGCGGTGCTACAGTACACACGAGCTACTGGCGAGGTCGAGCATGACGATCCCTCTCCCCCCCCTACGTGCGCATGGGGCCTCCTTTTATATGCTCAAGGGGTTACCCACAGGTGGCAGCATAGGTGGGGGGCAAAAATGGTAGAATGCTGTAGTGGGTACAGCTGCCTGCACAGTGGCTGTACAGTGCTATCATACCTAACTCTGACGGCGGGGGACAAGGGCATTAAATGCCCGTCCGCGTCGCCCAGACGACGCAGGGAAGTGGACCGTCAGGAGCGCCATCATTTGCCACGATGGCTACTCTGTCAGCTTCGCTTCGCCACCGCATGCCCCTGGCTGCACAGCCTCCCGCCACGTGCGCCTGGGATGCCCCTAGAGCGACACGTTGGTGGGTGAGCTGGAGCGCAGGCACGAGGTGGTAACTTGCCGCGGCAAGCGCCTTGCCGCAGTGGATGTCTCATCGCGTCCGGGAGCTTGTTGCTCACCGGGTCTTGCCGGGGCGCGGGGCGCGCCGTGGCAGGGTCCTTGTCGTGCCGTGGATGGCCTTCCCAGCAAGCTCCTCTTGCCGGGGCCTTGTGCTTCGAGCGGCAGTCCCGGGAAGCTCCTCTTGCCAGGGGATCGCTCTCTTCGGGTGGCCTTCCCGGCAAGCTCCTCTTGCCGGGGCCTTGGCTCAAATACTTTGTTCTTGAATGGCCCAAGAGGGGACCATGGAGGGTCTTGGCGATCGCCTGGCAGGCCTTGCCGCGGGGTGCTACGACCGCCCGTGCACAAGTTCGGGGTACTAAGGTACCCCTATTTTAGTACACCGACAGGAGCCCCCGGGCCTGGGCCATACACGGTGCCGAGCGCTGTTGGGCCAGGCCAAAAACAGTGCACGAGCACGCGCGGCCTGGGTCATGCTGCATCTTTTTCTGCGCCCACCACGTCCTCCCTGAACGGCACGCGTCAAATGCGGCATCGTGGGGAGAGGCATGCGTGACGTGGGTGGCGTGCGCGGGGCCGAGCCCTGCAGGCATGCGTCACGTCGCAATAAATGGGGACGGTTCGTGCCATCTTCATAAGTAGAGGGAGGCGTGGAGGCGTGGCTCCTTCGCTGGACGAGGCCGAGGCACGGTTTCTGAGGCGCCCGTTCCCCACGATCACGGGGTAGGGGAGAGGTCGCCTCATCCGTAGACTCGGTCCTGCGCGTCAGCCACGCGGCTTCCATGCACCTGGAGTTGCGGGCGATGGAGGCAGGAAACCGGGCCGTCGCGGGTCGAGGCAGCAGGCCGGCCCCGGTCGCCTGGCCTCCCTGCGCCCTGATTGGTTGAGCGGGGCGGTCGAGTCCCCACCCTGCTCCTTTATAAGGAGCAAGAGGGGGGGCGACGGGAACCCACACTCCTCCATCTCTTCCTCCTCTTCATCCTCTGACCCCCTCTCTCCATTAGCCATGGAGAAAGGGAATCCGGGTCTTTCATCGGTGGCGGCGAGGGTTGCCGCCAGGCAGCGCGCCCCTCCTCCCCTTGCACCCGCGGTGGCGGAGCCAGCCGCAAGGGGAAGGGGGCCAGGTCGTGGACGAGGGCGTGGACGAGGCCGCGGCGCTCAGGGAAGAGGCCGGCGGGGCGACGCGCCGGCCTCGCCTCCGCCAGAGGCCCCTCTTCCCATGGCAGTCCATCTCGGGGACGATCCTTGCGAGTTCTTCATCAGGCTGCGCCGGGCGCCTCGCCACCGCCTCCGCCTCCCGGCTCCCTTCGCAAGCGTGATGGAGATGGAGCAACCCGAGACGCTAAGGCTGCACATGAAGGGCTGCGGGATTAGCGGCACGCGGGTCCACTCGAGTTCCCAGCCCCCGGCATAGTGTATCTTGGCCGAGGGTGGAAGACATTCGCCCGTATCCACACCTTGACGGAGGGGTTCACCCTCCATTTCAAGTTGATGGAGGGCGATCTCCTCTCCGTCAAGGCCTTCGGGGACTTCGGGACCCGGGCCCGGTGCTGCGTGGATAGCTCCTCCGACAGCGAAAGCTCCTCCTCGAGCGAGAGTGACGAGGAGGGGAGCGACAGCGACAATGAGGGCAGCGGTCGTCGGGATGACGGGTCCGACTAGGCGCCGGTCGCAGCTCCGTGTGGCACCGGCGACCCCATCATCCGGGTCGCCGGCCCCTTGAGCTTCTCGGGGTCGTCTTCCCGGGCGGCCGGAGTGGCGAGGCTGCGGAAGAGGAGGAGGACTGGCGGCAAGGCCGTCAACTCGGAGTACGAGGGCTAGGTGCCCCCGACAGCGTGTTGACGTCCTGCTGCCTCATCTTCGAGCTCCATCTCCGGCGCCACCGCCACCATCCAGCCTCCGGAGCCCCCGGGGCGTTCTGTTGGTGTCTTCTGCCACCCGTAGCTCGCCTAGGCGCTCCTTTTGCCCTTTTCGCCTCCTTGTCCTACCTCCCGAGGAGAGAGACAAGAAAGGGATTACGGGCATCTTATCTTTTTTCAATCTGTAAGCCCTCGGGCCTTAGTTGTATTTAAAACTTGTAATCCCATCTTTCATGTTTTTCATTCTCTCTGAACTGTACCTGAGCGGAATGTTTTTAATGAAAAGGGGGTGCTTGCCGGGCCATTTGTCCCGTGGGTAGAACCCACGCCAAGGAGCGAACCCTTTGTATCGTTAGGATAGACATTTCTTCGCCCGGCAACATGAAGGAAATATGCCCTAGAGGCAATAATAAAGTTATTATTTATTTCCTTATATCATGATAAATGTTTATTATTCATGCTAGAATTGTATTAACTGGAAACATAATACATGTGTGAATACATAGACAAACAGAGTGTCACTAGTATGCCTCTACTTGACTAGCTCATTAATCAAAGATGGTTATGTTTCCTAACCATGAACAAAGAGTTGTTATTTGATTAACGAGATCACATCATTAGTTGAATGATCTGATTGACATGACCCATTCCATTAGCATAGCACCCGATCGTTTAGTATGTTGCTATTGCTTTTATCCATGACTTATACATGTTCCTTTAACTATGAGATTATGCAACTCCCGTTTACCGTAGGAACACTTTGTGTGCTACCAAACGTCACAACGTAACTGGGTGATTATAAAGGTGCTCTACAGGTGTCTCCGAAGGTACATGTTGGGTTGGCGTATTTCGAGATTAGGATTTGTCACTCCGATTGTCGGAGAGGTATCTCTGGGCCCTCTCGGTAATGCACATCACATAAGCCTTGCAAGCATTGCAACTAATGTGTTAGTTGTGAGATGATGTATTACGGAACGAGTAAAGAGACTTGCCGGTAACGAGATTGAACTAGGTATTGGATACCGACGATCGAATCTCGGGCAAGTAACATACCGATGACAAAGGGAACAACGTATGTTGTTATGCGGTCTGACCGATAAAGATCTTCGCAGAATATGTAGGAGCCAATATGGGCATCCAGGTCCCGCTATTGGTTATTGACCGGAGATGTGTCTCGGTCATGTCTACATTGTTCTCGAACCGTAGGGTCCGCACGCTTAAGGTTTCGATGACAGTTATATTATGAGTTTATGAGTTTTGATGTACCGAAGGAGTTCGGAGTCCCGGATGAGATCGGGGACATGACGAGGAGTCTCGAAATGGTCGAGAGTTAAAGATCGATATATTGGACGACTATATTCGGACATCGGAAGGGTTCTGAGTGGTTCGGGTATTTTCGGAGGTACCGGGGAGTTACGGGATTACGGGAGAAGTAATGGGCCTTGATGGGCTTTAGTGGGAAAAGGAAAAAGGCTGCTGCGCCCCCCCTCCCCTCTGGTCCGAATTGGACTAGGGAAAAGGGGGCCGGCCACCTCTCCTTCTCCTCCTATTCCTTCTCCCTTCCTCCCCTTTTGGTGGACTCCTACTAGGACTTGGAGTCCTAGTAGGACTCCATATCCTGGCCGCACCTTTTGCCTTGGCCGGCCTCCTCCTCCTCCATCCTTTATATACAGGGGCAGGGGGCACCCCATAGACACACAAGTTGATCTACGGATCGTTCCTTAGCCGTGTGCGGTGCCCCCTTCCACCAAATTCCACCTCGATCATATCGTTGCAGTGCTTAGGCGAAGCCCTGCGCCGGTAACACATCAAGATCATCACCACGCCGTCGTGCTGACGGAACTCTTCCCCGACGCTTTGCTGGATCGGAGCCCGGGGATCGTCATCGAGCTGAACGTGTGCCAAGAACTCGGAGGTGCCGGAGTAACGGTACTTGGATCGGTCGGATCGCGAGGAGAACGTACGACTACTTCCTCTACGTTGAGTCAACGCTTCCGCTTTGGTCTACGAGGGTACGTAGACAACACTCTCCCCTCTCGTTGCTATGCATCACCATGATCTTGCGTGTGCGTAGGAATTTTTTTGAAATTACTACGTTCCCCTACAGTGGCATCCGAGCCTAGGTTTTTATGGTTTGATGTTATTTGCACGAGTAGAACACAAGTGAGTTGTGGACGATACAAGTCATACTGCCTACCAGCATGTCATACTTTGGTTCAGCGGTATTGTTGGACGAGACCGGTTCCCTCGACGTGCTTTGCACATAGATGGCTTGCGGAAGACTGTCTCTCCAACTTTAGTTGAACTGAGTGTGGCTACGCCCGGTCCTTGAGAAGGTTAAAACGGAGTCTATTTGACAAACTATCTTTGTGGTTTTGATGCGTAGGTAAGATGAGTTCTTGCTTAAGCCCGTAGCAGCCACGTAAAACTTGCAACAACAAAGTAGAGGACGTCTAACTTGTTTTTGCAGGGCATGTTGTGATGTGATATGGTCAAGACATGATGCTAAATTTTATTGTATGAGATGATCATGTTTTGTAACCGAGTTATCGGCAACTGGCAGGAGCCATATGGTTGTCGCTTTATTGTATGCAATGCAATCGCGATGTAATGCTTTACTTTATTACTAAGCGGTAGTGATAGTCGTAGAAGCATAAGATTGGCGAGACGACAACGATGCTGCGATGAAGATCAAGGTGTCGCGTCGGTGACGATGGTGATCATGACGGTGCTTCGAAGATGGAGATCACAAGCACGAGATGATGATGGCCATATCATATCACTTATATTGATTGCATGTGATGTTTATCTTTTATGCATCTTATCTTGCTTTGATTGACGGTAGCATTATAAGATGATCTCTCACTAAATTATCAAGAAGTGTTCTCCCTGAGTATGCACCGTTGCGAAAGTTCTTCGTGCTGAGACACCACGTGATGATCGGGTGTGATAGGTTCTACGTTCAAATACAACGGGTGCAAAACAGTTGCACACGCGGAATACTCAGGTTTAACTTGACGAGCCTAGCATATAACAGATATGGCCTCGGAACACGGAGACCGAAAGGTCGAGCGTGAATCATATAGTAGATATGATCAACATAGTGATGTTCACCATTGAAACTACTCCATCTCACGTGATGATCGGACATGGTTTAGTTGATTTGGATCACGTGATCACTTAGAAGATTAGAGGGATGTCTATCTAAGTGGGAGTTCTTAAGTAATATGATTAATTGAACTTTAATTTATCATGAACTTAGTCCTGGTAGTATTAGCATATCTATGTTGTAGATCAATAGCTCGCATTGTTGCTTCCCTGTGTTTATTTTGATATGTTCCTAGAGAAAATTGTGTTGAAAAATGTTAGTAGCAATGATGCGGATTGGATCCGTGATCTGAGGTTTTTCCTCATTGCTGCACAGAAGAATTATGTCCTTGATGCACCGCTAGGTGATGGACCTATTGCAGGAGCAGATGCAGACGTTATGAACGTTATGTTAGCTCAATATGATGACTACTTAATATTTTAGTGCACCATGCTTAAACGGCTTAGAATCGGGACTTCAAAGACGTTTTGAACGTCATGGACCATACAAGATGTTCCAGGAGTTGAAGTTAATATTTCAAGCAAATACCCGAGTTGAGAGATATGAAGTCTCCAACAAGTTCTATAGCTAAAAGATGGAGGAGAATCGCTCAACTAGTGAGCATGTGCTCAGATTGTCTGGGTACTACAATCGCTTGAATCAAGTGGGAGTTAATCTTCCAGATAAGATAGTGATTGACAGAATTCTCTAGTCACCATCACCAAGTTAGTAGAACTTCGTGATGAACTATAATATGCAAGGGATAACGGAAAATATTCCCAAGCTCTTCGCGATGCTAAAATCGGCGAAGGTAGAAATCAAAGAAAAACATCAAGTGTTGATGGTTGACAAGATCACTAGTTTCAAGAAAAGGGCAAAAGGAAAGAAGGGGAACTTCAAGAAGAACGGCAAGCAAGTTGCTGCTCAAGTGAAAAAGCCCAAGTCTGGTCCTAAGCCTGAGACTAAGTGCTTCTACTGCAAAGGGACTGGTCACTGGAAGTGGAACTACCCCAAGTGATTGGCGGATAAGAAGGATGGCAAAGTGAACATAAGTATATTTGATATACATGTTATTGATGTGTACTTTACTAGTATTCATAGCAACCCCTCAGTATTTGGTACTAGTTCAAGTTGCTAAGATTAGTAACTCGAAACGGGAGTTGCAGAACGAACAAAGACTAGTTAAAGGGCAAGGTGACGATGTGTGTTGGAAGTGGTTCCAAGATTGATATGATCATCATCACACACTCCCTATACTTTCGGGATTAGTGTTGAAACTAAATAAGTGTTATTTGGTGTTTGCGTTGAGCATGAATATGATTTGATCATGTTAATTGCAATACAGTTATTCATTTAAGTTAGAGAACAATTGTTGTTCTGTTTACATGAATAAAACCTTCTATGGTCATACACACCAATGAAAATAGTTCATTGGATCTCGATCGCAGTGATACACATATTCATGATATTGAAACCAAAAAGATGCGAAGTTAATAATGATAGTGCAACCTATTTGTGGCACTGCCGTTTAGGTCATATTGGTGTAAAGCGCATGAAGAAACTCCATGCTGATGGGATTTTGGAATCACTTGATTATGAATCACTTGATGCTTGCGAACCATGCCTCTTGGGCAAGATGACTAAAAACGCCGTTCTCCGGAACAATGGAGCAAGCAACAGATTTGTTGGAAATCATACATACTGATGTATATGATCCGATGAATATTAAGGCTCGCGACAAGTATCATTATTTTCTAACCTTCACAGATGATTTGAGCAGATATGGGTATATCTACTTGATGAAACATAAGTCTGAAACGTTTGAAAAGTTCAAAGAATTTTAGAGTGAAGTGAAAATCATCGTGACAAGAAAATAAGGTTTCTACGATCTGATCGCGGAGACAAATATTTGAGTTACGAGTTTGGTCTTCAATTAAAACAATGTGGAATAGTTTCACAAATTCATGCCACCTGGAACACCACAGCATAATGGTGTGTCCGAACGTCATAACCGTACTTTATTGGATATAGTACAATCTATGATGTTTCTTACCGATTTACCAATATCGTTTTGGGATCATGCATTAGAGACAACTGTATTCACGTTAAAAGAGGCACCATCTAAATCCGTTGAGACGACACCGTATGAACTATGGTTTAGCAATAAACCTAAGCTGTCGTTTCTTAAAGTTTGGGGCTGCGATGCTTATGTGAAAAAGCTTCAACCTGATAAGCTCGAACCCAAATCGGAGAAATGTGTCTTCATAGGATATCCAAAGGAAATTGTTGGATACACCTTCTATCACAGATCCGAAGGCAAGACTTTTGTTGCTAAGTTCGGAAACTTTCTAGAGAAAGAGTTTCTTTCGAAAGAAGTGAGTGGGAGGAAAGTAGAAAACTTGATAAGGTAATTGTACCTTCTCCCTTATTGGAAAGTAGTTCATCACAGAAATCTGTTCTTGTGACTACTACACCAATTAGTAAGGAAGCTAATGATGATGATCATGTAACTTCAAGATCAAGTTACTACCGAATCTCGTAAGTAAACCAGAGTGAGATCCGCACCAAAGTGGTGCGGTAATCCTGTTCTGGAAGTCATGTTACTAGACCATGACGAACTTGCGAACTATGAGGAAGCGATGATGAGCCCAGATTCCGCGAAATGGTTAGAGGCCATGAAATCTGAGATATGATCCATGTATGAGAACAAAGTATGGACTTTGAGGGATTTGCCCGATGATCGGCAAGCCAAAGAAAATAAATGGATCTTCAAGAGGAAGACGGACACTGATAGTAGTGTTACTATCTACAAAGCTAGAATTGTCGCAAAAGGTTTTCGACAAGTTCAAAGTATTGACTACGATGAGAGTTTCTCACTCGTATCTATGCTTAAGTCTGTCCGAATCATGTTAGCAATTGCCGCATTTTATGAAATCTGGCAAATGGATAAACAAAACTGCATTCCTTAATGGAGAATTGTATATGATACAACCAGAAGGTTTTGTCGACCATAAAGGTGCTAATAAAGTGAGCAAGCTCCAGCGATCCATCTATGGACTGGTGCAAGAATCTCAGAGTTGGAATATACGCTTTGATAAAGTTGATCAAAGCATATAGTTTTATACAGACTTATGGTGAAGCCTGTATTTACAAGAAAGTGAGTGGGAGCACTACAGCATTTCTGATAAGTATATGTGAATGACATATTGTTGATCGGAAATAATGTAGAATTATTCTGCAAAGCATAAAGGAGTGTTTGAAAAGAGTTTTTCAAAGAAAGACCTCGGGGAAGCTACTTACATATCGAGCATCAAGATCTATAGAGATAGATCGAGACGCTTGATAAGTTTTTTCAATGAGTACATACCTTGACAAGATTTTCAAGTAGTTCAAAATGGAACAGTCAAAGAAAGAGTTCTTGCCTATGTTACAAGGTGTGAAATTGAGTAAGACTCAAAGCCCGACCACGGCAGAAGATAGAAAGAGAATGAAAGTCATTTCCTATGCTTTGGCCATAGGTTCTATAATGTATGCCATGCTGTGTACCAGACCTATTGTATACCCTACCCTGAGATTGGCACGGGAGTACAATAGTGATCTAATAGTAGATCACTGGACGGCGGTCAAAATTATCCTTAGTGGAATAAGGATATGTTTCTCGATTATGGAGGTGACAAAAAGGTTCGTCGTAAAAGGTTACGTCGATGCAAGTTTTGACACTAATCTAGATGACTCTAAGTCTCAATCTAGATACATATTGAAAGTGGGAGCAATTAGCTAAAGTAGCTCCGTGCAGAGCATTGTAGACATAGAAAATTGCAAAATACATAACGGATCTGAATGTGGCAGACCCGTTGACTAAATTTCTCTCACAAGCAAAACATGATCACACCGTAGTACTCTTTGGGTGTTAATCACATAGCGATGTGAACTAGATTACTGAATCTAGTAAACCCTTTGGGTGTTGGTCACATATCGATGTGAACTATGGGTGTTAATCACATGATGATGTGAACTATTGATGTTAATCACATGGTGATGTGATCTAGATTATTGACTCTAGTGCAAGTGGGAGACTGAAGGAAATATGCCCTAGAGGCAATAATAAAGTTATTATTTATTTCCTTATATCATGATAAATGTTTATTATTCATGCTAGAATTGTATTAACTGGAAACATAATAAATGTGTGAATACATAGACAAACAGAGTGTCACTAGTATGCCTCTACTTGACTAGCTCATTAATCAAAGATGGTTATGTTTCCTAACCATGAACAAAGAGTTGTTATTTGATTAACGAGATCACATCATTAGTTGAATGATCTGATTGACATGACCCATTCCATTAGCATAGCACCCGATCGTTTAGTATGTTGCTATTGCTTTTATCCATGACTTATACATGTTCCTTTAACTATGAGATTATGCAACTCCCGTTTACCGTAGGAACACTTTGTGTGCTACCAAACGTCACAACGTAACTGGGTGATTATAAAGGTGCTCTACAGGTGTCTCCGAAGGTACATTTTGGGTTGGCGTATTTCGAGATTAGGATTTGTCACTCCGATTGTCGGAGAGGTATCTCTGGGCCCTCTCGGTAATGCACATCACATAAGCCTTGCAAGCATTGCAACTAATGTGTTAGTTGTGAGATGATGTATTACGGAACGAGTAAAGAGACTTGCCGGTAACGAGATTGAACTAGGTATTGGATACCGACGATCGAATCTCGGGCAAGTAACATACCGATGACAAAGGGAACAATGTATGTTGTTATGCGGTCTGACCGATAAACATCTTCGCAGAATATGTAGGAGCCAATATGGGCATCCAGGTCCCGCTATTGGTTATTGACCGGAGATGTGTCTCGGTCATGTCTACATTGTTCTCGAACCGTAGGGTCCGCACGCTTAAGGTTTCGATGACAGTTATATTATGAGTTTATGAGTTTTGATGTACCGAAGGAGTTCGGAGTCCCGGATGAGATCGGGGACATGACGAGGAGTCTCGAAATGGTCGAGATGTAAAGATCGATATATTGGACGACTATATTCGGACATCGGAAGGGTTCTGAGTGGTTCGGGTATTTTCGGAGGTACCGGGGAGTTACGGGATTACGGGAGAAGTAATGGGCCTTGATGGGCTTTAGTGGGAAAAGGAAAAAGGCTGCTGCGCCCCCCCTCCCCTCTGGTCCGAATTGGACTAGGGAAAAGGGAGCCGGCCACCTCTCCTTCTCCTCCTATTCCTTCTCCCTTCCTCCCCTTTTGGTGGACTCCTACTAGGACTTGGAGTCCTAGTAGGACTCCATATCCTGGCCGCACCTTTTGCCTTGGCCAGCCTCCTCCTCCTCCATCCTTTATATACAGGGGTAGGGGGCACCTCATAGACACACAAGTTGATCTACGGATCGTTCCTTAGCCGTGTGCGGTGCCCCCTTCCACCAAATTCCACCTCGATCATATCGTTGCAGTGCTTAGGCGAAGCCCTGCGCCGGTAACACATCAAGATCGTCACCACGCCGTCGTGCTGACGGAACTCTTCCCCGACGCTTTGCTGGATCGGAGCCCGGGGATCGTCATCGAGCTGAACGTGTGCCAAGAACTCGGAGGTGCCGGAGTAACGGTACTTGGATCGGTCGGATCGCGAGGAGAACGTACGAGTACTTCCTCTACGTTGAGTCAACGCTTCCGCTTCGGTCTACGAGGGTACGTAGACAACACTCTCCCCTCTCGTTGCTATGCATCACCATGATCTTGCGTGTGCGTAGGAAATTTTTTGAAATTACTACGTTCCCCTACACAACAGGCCCTGCCGTCTTCCCGCGCTGCTCGACCCTTCTCACGCCCTTGGCGGAGGCGGAGAGAAGGCGGGTTCCGGCCCCTCGCTTCACCCCTTTGCTGCCGCGACTACTACCAAGACGGGCCCCAGGAACACGCTCTGGGGCCTGTCGTCGAGGGAGCACGGAAACTTTTAGGAGGAGAAAGGGTTTTCGTATTCCACAGTTCATGAGAAAATGCATGACCAAGGGATGCGAAAACTTATCTGGGATTGCAGCCCCCGGCAACTTTGGCTTGCCGCGGACGAATCTTCGTACTTGCAGCCCCCGGCAATACTGGCTTGCCGGGGACCAGATGCTGGCCCGCCCTTCTTCTCTTCTTCGCCCTTAAGTGGTCTGGCCAGGATGTACAAACCCCTGCGAACAAAAGGAAATGAAGGAACAGGAAAAAGGACGCAGACTCGACCTCTAAGCTAGGGGTTAGCAGCTGTTAGGCACTATCAACCCTAACCAAGGACGAGACTCGACTCAGCATGCATGCTAAAGCTTAGGGCGCCAGTGCTTCATTTCTGCTGCTCAAGGTCTGCGCCTGGCTTTGTACGAAGGATTACATGCAACTGCGGCAAGACTTGTACAAAAGGTTGGTTGCCGGGCGGGCACCGACAACCGCGCCTTACGGGTAAAACTTACAAAGATGCTCAATATTCCAGGAGTTGCTCACCGGAGTGCCATCTTCGGTCTCGAGGCGGACAGCGCCGGGCCTCGTGACTCGTCTCACCCGGTAAGGGCCTTCCCACTTCGGTGTCAACTTGTTATGATTCTTGGCGGACGAGGCGCGCCGCAGAACAAGGTCGCCTTCCTCGAAGCTTCTGGCTTTAACTTTGCGGCTATGGTAGTGGCGCAAAGCTTGCTGGTAGCGAGAGTCTCGCACAGCAGCCTGAAGACGATCCTCCTCAAGGAGCAGCGCGTCATCTTCACGCAGCCGCTCTTGCGCAAGCTCATCATAAGCGAGCACTCGAGGTGACCCGTATACGAGTTCCGTGGGGGTAACTGCTTCTGCTCCATAGACTAGAGCAAATGGTGTCTGGCCAGTGGCTCGATTTGCCGTCGTTCTGATCGACCAAAGAGCCACCGGCAGCTCCTCGATCCAGTTTCTTCCGCACTTGTGCAGCCTGTCGAAAGTTCTGGTCTTGAACCCGCGCAGTACTTCGGCGTTGGCCCTTTCAGCTTGACTGTTGCTCCTGGGATGAGCAACAGAAGCGAAGCAGACCTTGGCGCCGAGATCTTGGACGTATTGCATGAAGGCGCGGCTCGTGAATTGTGTACCGTTGTCGGTGATGATCCTGTTGGGGATCCCGAAGCGGCAGACAATTGACCTGAAGAACTTGATGGCTGACTGTGCTGTCACCTTCCTCACTGGTTCCACTTCCGGCCACTTTGTGAACTTGTCGATTGCGACGTACAAGTACCCAAAGCCCTCGACAGCTTGGGGGAAGGGGCCGAGGATGTCGAGCCCCCAGACCGAAAATGGCCAGGATAAAGGGATCGTCTGGAGAGCTTGAGCTGGCTAGTGTATCTGCTTGGCATGGAACTGGCACGCTTCACACTTGGTTACTTGTGCAGTTGCATCCTATAGGGCTGTCGGCCAGAAGAAACCTTGCCGGAACGCTTTGCCGGCAAGTGCTTTTGCGCCAATATGGTGACCACATATGCCTCCATGTATCTCCGCCAACAGCTGCTATCCGTCTTCCCGGGAAATACACTTCAATTTCACACCGTTGCGCCCTCTTCTGTACAGCACATTGTCGACGAACTAGTACATACTCGAGCGCCGGGCTACTCTTTCCGCTTCTTCTTGCTCTTCGGGAAGTCCTCCGTGCTGGAGGAAATGGACAGTCTGCTGCGCCCATGATGGAGCCTGCGGCTCGACAATAAGGACTGAAGGCACTTCTACTGCTGCGGGAACGTCCACTTCCACGGCGAGGATCTGGGGATCGGCCGGAGCTTGACGTTCCCCGGCAAGTTTGCCGGAGCAAAACTTGTCGGGAGCGCCTGCTTCTACGGAATAAACCCTGGGGTTCTCCGGAGCAAACGGCTCCTCAGCGCTCTTGGTGTCGATCTTGGGGACCTTCTTGGCGGCGGCTCCGGGGAGCTCTGCCGGAAGATAGTCGCCGGAGACCGACCTCCTCTTCTTGCTCTGTCTTGTTGATGGCGTTACGGATAGTTGAGTCGGCTTGAGCACAAAGGTTCCTGGTTCCACAGGTAACTTAAATGCCGCGCACTTTGACAGGCCGTCAGCGATGTCATTCTCAGCTCTTGGAATGTGTTCCATTTGCAGGCCATCAAAGTGCTCTTCCAGCTTCCTCACTTCATCAACGTACGCTTCCATCAACGGACTCTGGTAATCCTTGTTCACTTGGCGGACGACAAGCTGCGAGTCACCCCTGACAATGAGCTTCTTGATCCCAAGTTCTGCCGCGATCCTGAGACCGGCAAGCAAACCTTCATACTCTGCAGTATTGTTGGTTGCTTGTTCCTTGGGGAAGTGCATCTGGACTACGTACTTGAGGTGCTCTCCGGTGGGCACGACAAGTAACGCGCCGGCACCGGCGCCTTGCAGCGAGAAGGCACCATCAAAGTACATCAGCCACTCTTTGCTTGCTTCTTTGGTGGGGATGCTCGTCTCTGGGATATCTTCGTCCGGTGTCGGCGTCCATGCCGCTATGAACTCCGCCAATGCTCTGCTTTGGATAGTCGAGGTGCTCTCGAACTGGAGACCGAAGCTTGACAGTTCTAGTGCCCACTCGACAATCCTGCGTGTTGCTTCTGGATTCTACAGTATCCTCTTCAGCGGAAAGCGAGTGACAACTGTAATCTCGTGTGCTTGGAAGTAATGGCGCAGCTTTCTCGAGGCCATGAGGAGGCCGAAAAGCAATTTCTGCACACCAGAGTACCTTGACCTAGCCCCCTGCAAAAGGGAGCTGACAAAGTAAACTGGGCGCTGCACCATTTTCTTCTTCCGCACCTCCACTTGCTCCTGTGCAGATTCATCCTTGTCGGTGTCAGAGCTTGTCGGGGAAGCCCCCTGCTTGTCGTTGGACGTGCTTGCCGCGGTCGCTGGCTCATCATCTGCCTCCCTCTCCGCTACTAACGCATCACTAACCACTTGATTAGTTGTCGCCAGGTATAGCAGCAACTTCTCTTGTGGTTTAGGCGCGACAAGTATTGGAGCGGAGGACAGGTACTTCTTTAGGTCCTGCAGCGCAGCCTCCGCTTCCGGAGTTCTTTACTGGACCCGCATTTTTCAAAATTTTGAAAAATGGCAGGGCGCGTTCTGCAGACTTAGAGATAAACCTGCTGAGAGCCGCGACGCAGACGGCAAGCCTTCGTACGTCCTTGACACGGGTTGGTGCTTCAATCTGCTCGATGGCCTTGATCTTGTCTGGGTTGGCTTCTATTCCTCGCTGAGACACGAAGAACCCGAGAAGCTTGCCGGAAGGGACTCCGAACACGCACTTCTCGGGGTTGAGCTTGAGGCTGATCCTGCGCAGATTCGCAAAGGTCTCTTCTAAGTCTTGAATGAGGGTTGCCATGTCTCTGCTATTGACCACTGTATCATCCATGTAGGCCTCCATATTCTTGTGGATTTGTGGCTCAAAAGCAGTGTGGACAACCCTCGCAAATGTCGAACCGGCATTATTCAGTCCGAAAGGCATCCGTACGAAACAGTACGTGCCACATGGAGTGATGAACGCGCTCTTCTCTTCATCTTCTTCAGCCATGAAGATCTGATGATATCCAGAGTAGGCGTCAAGAAATGAAAGCAGGTCACATCCGGCCGTGGAGTCAACAATATGGTCAATGCGCGGCAAGGGAAAAGGATCTTTGGGACACGCTTTGTTAACATCAGTGAAGTCGATGCAAAGCCTCCATTTCCCATTTGCTTTGCGCACGACAATAGGATTGGCCAACCACGTCGGATGGAGCACACCTCTGACGAGGCCTGCCACTTCCAACTTCTTGATCTCTTCTGTGATGAACTCTTGGCGCTCCACTGCTTGCTTCCTGACCCTCTACTTCACGGGCCGCGCGTGAGGACAGACGGCGAGGTGGTGCTCAATCACTTTCCTGGGAATGCCGGGGATGTCAGATGGTTGCCAGGCAAACACATCGACATTCGCCCACAGGAAAGTAACGAGCGCGCTTTCCTATTTGGGGTCGAGCGTGGCACTGATGGTGAAGGTACCACCAGTGTCGTCCTCCTTGGCGGGCACCTTCTTGGTCGTTGGCGGAGCTGCCATTGTCTTCTTACTCTTGTCGGTGGAGCTCGATGGCGCATCCACGACGGTAGCGCAGCACTCCAAAGAGGTGCGCTTGCCGGGGTGGGCGCCAGAGCACTTGCCGGGCTTGGTCCTCTTCTTTCCTCCGGGAGCTTCGGCGGCAAGCGGCTTGTGATCCGCTGCGGCTGCTGCTTCCCGGTAGATCTTGTCGGCACAGATAAGGGCATCCTTCTTGTCGCCGGGGACAGAGATGACGCTTATCGGGCCTGGCATCTTGAGCATGTTGTAGGCATAGTGAGAGGCCGCCATGAACTTGGCGAGCGCTGGACGGCCGAGAATTCCATTGTAGGGCAATGGAAGATTGACAACGTCAAAAGTGACCCTCTCTGTCCTGAAGTTCAGCCCGCTGCCAAATGTTACTGGCAACGTTATCTTCCCCTTTGGCTTGCTCCTTCCCGGGTTGATTCCTTGGAACGTGTCGGTCTCTTCGAGCTCGCTGTCGGGGACCTGGAGTTTCCGGAGCACAGCGGAGGAGATCAGGTTCAAGCCGGCCCCGCCGTCAACTAGCATCTTAGTGACCTTGAGGTTGCGGACTGTTGGTGAGACCAACATCGGCAAGCACCCGATCGCAGTTGTGCGATCAGGGTGGTCCTCAATATCAAAGATGATGGGCGTGCCGGACCATTTCAGAGGCTTGCGCGACTCGACGGGTGGCTCCGCTGCATTGACTTCCCGCGCCCACTGCTTGAGCTGGCGGTGATAAGTATGCAGGGAGGCGCCGCCGTCTACGCACAAAACCTCTGTGGCTTTCTGAAACTCCTGCTCACTGGTCTCGACGTCATCCATGTCTTCGTCTTCGTCGTCATCTTCATTCTTGTCGCGGCCGCGGGGAGGTCGCTCCGCGTGCCGCTGCTTGTCCTTGTCGCGGCGTCCTCCCTGGCCGGGGCGCTTCGTGCCTGATCCTCCGCCACCTCCCCGGGCTCTTTCCTTGTCGCGCCGCTCGTACTCGGCCTTTTGCAGCTTGACGAGCCGCTCGACCTGCTTGCAGCTCTGGAGGTCATGGCCCTTGGTGCGGTGGATCTTGCAGTACTGTTTGCTGGTGCCGTCCCGCTTGTCGGCGGCCGCCACAGCCTGGCAGTGGACGCATCCAGCAATCTCCTTGCCGGAGCTACCAGCCTGGGCCTTCTTGGCGGTGCCTTCATCACTGGACTGCTCAACAACCAGTACTTCTTGGCTCTTCTTCTTCCTGTTGCTCCGCCGCCGGCCTTTCCTTGCCGGGGCGGTATCCTCACTGTCAGATTCTGCTTCTCCAACGTTCTCTTCGGGGAGTTTCCTCCCTTCCTCAGCACGTGCACACTTGTCGGCCAGGGCATATAGCTCACTGACGTCTTTGATCTTGCACATCGCCATCTCTTCCCTCATCCTGCGGTCACGCATGTTCTGATGGAACACGCTGATGACCGCGGCGGGGTGGACGTCGGGGATGTTGTAGTGCACACAGCTAAATCTCTGAATGAACTTGTGCAGGGGTTCTCCCTCCTTCTGGACGAGCAGATGGAGGTCGCTCGCTTGGCCATGGGGTTTGTGGCCGCCCGTGAAGGCGCCAACAAACTGATGGCACAAGTCTGTCCAGGAGGTTATGGAGTTGTCCGGCAAGTGCATGAGCCAGGATCTGACGTTGGACTTGAGCACCAGCGGGAAGTAGTTGGCAAGGATCTTGTCGTCTCGCCCCCGGCAGCCTGCACCACAATGGTGTAGATGCTGAGGAACTCCGACGGATGCGACTTGCCGTCGTACTTCTCTGGCACGTCTGGCTTGAAATTCTTTGTGCTGGGCCACTGGACTTACCGCAGCTCACGGGTGAACGCAGGGCAGCCCACCGCGTACGGTAGGTCGCCTGGTTCCCCTGGTGCATGCATGTCGACAGAGGGCCCAGCACGGTGGTCTGATTGACGACGCGCTTCTCTCCGACGCTCGATGCGAGTACGAGCGTCCTCTTGCTCTTGCTCGTGAAGAACTTGGCGTTGATCGCGACGAGTTCGCCGATTCGACGACGCGGTGGAGTCTTTGTCGTGGTGATTCTGGCGAGTCGGCGATCTTGGCCTCTGGGGCAGGGAGTGCACGGTGGTCGCACCCCCGCCGGTCCTGGCGCCATCGGTCCTCGCCTGGGCGTCCCGCCGCGGCTGCGACGAGCTGTGCTGCCGCGGGGTGTCGCCGTTAGCGAGACCGATGAGGATCTGTATCATGGCCCTCTAGTCGTCAAGCTTGTCCGCCGTTGGAGGGTAGTCTAGGAGCAGTTGAGCTCGCGCCAGAGCTTCTGCCGGAGTGGCGGGCAGCGGTGGCGAACGGCGTGTGGAATGGGATGTGCTCGAACTTCTAACCACGTTAGAAGGAGCAACATCCGGACCAGGCAGCCGCGCCACGCTCGCGCCAGCACGTTGGTGTGAGTGCTGGCCTTGAGCGCCCTGGGATCCGCCGGCTCGATTTGGGACCAGCGAGCGTATGGTACCGTGGGCGCCAAGATGCTGCTGGTCCCGTGCCTCCTGAGAGGGGCGCGGTGCATGTTCGGACGCCGTGGCGCCATGAGCTGGCTCGACGATGCCCGTCCCGCCGTCGGTGCTGTCCCTGCCACCCGTTTGCTCCAAGGGCGGCGGGTTCGACGCGGACGGACCGGCCACCTCCGGAGCCTTCATCTTCGGCGGCATGTCGACGAGGATGAAGGAGATCTAGCTGGTGCAGATGCCGGATCAGGTTCGCACAACTTCGACGCCCCCTACCTGGCGCGCCAAAGATGTCGGGGGGAATCAGCTTCCTCGAACACCTATGGGGACCGAGCCCCTTACTGGTTCAGCGGGGGGCGGAGGTTGCACAAAGAACAGTTCGAGGCGCTGCACACGAGGGATTTTACCCAGCTTCGGGCCACAAGGATGCGTAAAACCCTACTGCTGCTTGGTGGATTGTATTGTGTTCTTGCTCGGGAGCGCTCGGTGCTATAGTACACACGAGCTGCTGGCGAGGTCGAGCGTGACGATCCCTCTCCCCCCTACGTGCGCATGGGGCCTCCTTTTATATGCTCAAGGGGTTACCCACAGGTGGCAGCATAGGTGGGGGGCAAAAATGGTAGAATGCTGTAGTGGGTACAGCTGCCTGCACAGTGGTTGTACAGTGCTATCATACCTAACTCTGATGGCGGAGGACAAGGGCATTAAATGCCCGTCCGCGTCGCCCAGACGGTGCAGGGAAGTGGACCGTCAGGAGCGCCACCGTTTGCCACGATGTCTACTCTGTCAGCTTCGCTTCGCCACCGCATGCCCCTGGCTGCACAGCCTCCCGCCACGTGCGCCTGGGATGCCCCCAGAGCGACACGTTGGTGGGTGAGCTGGAGCGCAGGCACGAGGTGGTAACTTGCCGCGGCAAGCGCCTTGCCGCGGTGGATGTCTCGTCGCGTCCGGGAGCTTGTTGCTCACCGGGTCTTGCCGGGGCGCGGGGCGCGCCGTGGCAGGGTCCTTGTCGTGCCGTGGATGGCCTTCCCGGCAAGCTCCTCTTGCCGGGGCCTTGTGCTTCGAGCGGCAGTCCCGGCAAGCTCCTCTTGCCAGGGGCTCGCTCTCTTCGGGTGGCCTTCCCGGCAAGCTCCTCTTGCCGGGGCCTTGGCTCAAATACTTTGTTCTTGAATGGCCCAAGAGGGGACCATGGAGGGTCTTGGCGATCGCCTGGCAGGCCTTGCCGCGGGGTGCTACGACCGCCCGTGCACAAGTTCGGGGTACTAAGGTACCCCTATTCTAGTACACCGACAAGTGGACTTCACTCGACACCTTTGCTGGACTTCTGTTGCTGATTCTTTAACTTCTTAGTTCTTAGGACAAGAACCTAGGTTAGGACGTGCAGGTCAGGCCTGTTACCCTACCCTAGGTTTGTGTCCACATCATTAGCCCCGAATGGATCGAGGTTTGAGTGAAAAAAAAGAAAGAAAGTAGTTGACCTTGCTTTTGCCCTTGATCTGTCTTGACTTTATCTTCAAGTGGAGGTCAGTTGCTAAAACTTTTGACTTTGTTTCAGTGGCCTTGATCGATTCGGAAATTACCAACTGGTTTATTCTGTGGCATCTGTCGAGTGATATCTCTGCTTGGAATCTTTGGCGTGATCGGTTACAGAGGATCCCGGATCTCACGGGATTCGAAATTTGAGTGGAAGCGCGCCAGGCGGAGCGTCCCGTGGTAAGTGGAGTAGATAAATCGGACTTTTCGATTTCCGCGCCACCTTTTCCACCACGTATCACGTGCGCAACTATTGGGAGGATTTGACAGGATTGCTTGGACCCACGCATCAGCCACTCAAAAGTAGGCCTTTATAAGCGGCGAGGCCGAGGCATTTGCACTGTGCGTGCTCATTCCCCTTCTTCTTCCTCTCGCATCTCCACCTCACCTAGCTCGACCACAATCGACGCCGCTGTCCCGCCGCCATGGGGAAGGACAAAACGACAGTGTTAGAGCGTGCGAAGAAGGCGACGGGGGCGACAAAGAACAAAAGATGAATTAGGGGTCTTCATCGCGCTCGGGGCTGCCGTCAGGTTGGATCCAGGGAGATTGGATCCGATCTTCGCTCCGGCAAGAGGACTTGGATGAGATGGCCGAGTTAGGGTTGATCGTCCATAAGTCCGCGCGCCTGCCGAGAGGGGAGTCGGAGCCGCAGCCGCAACCGGGTGAGTGCGTCTTGCTCGCCACCCATGTCGACCGCGGTTTCTCGCTTCCACCGCATCCTTCCTTTCGCGGTTTCTTAAACTTTTTCGGTGCCCAACTCCACCATTTTACTCCCAACACCATCACATATCTTACTGCGTTCGTCTCTATGTGTGAGGATTTCTTGGGTTGCCGACCGCACTAGGGCCTTTTCAAACATATCTTTACCATCCGATCCTAAACTGTGAAGAAAGCGAACTCGAAAGACGAGAAAACCCATGTTATCCAGATGTGTGCGAGCCTGGGCATTCAGAAGAGGAAGAGGAGCTCTTTTCCTCCGATGACCCTTCCTGAGTCGGTCAGAGGCTAGCAGTCGACCTGGTTCTACTGCCAGGATATCGCGACCCCAGGCCAGTCGACCGGACTTCCCCTTTTTCTCTTGACCGTGTCCAAACCTCATATTCCTTGCAAGTGACCGCTGTTGAGAAGGCAGAGACAGGCATGCTAGTTGAGAGAGTAGTCCAACTAATCAACCAAGGTGTCACTGGCATGGATCTGCTCAAGGTGTTCCTCAGTCGGCGGATCCAACCCCTCCAAGCTCGCGATCATTCCATGTGGATGTACTCCAGGGCTGGCGACACTGCTCGGGTTCATCCAGAGGAGGTGGAGGCCAAAACCGTGGCCGAGTGGCTGGTGAGCATTACTGGGAACCAAGACAACTCCAGGGGTGCCAGGAGAGTCGACCCTTTCAGCGACAGCAACCTGCCAGACAAGGTCTGGTCGTCATAACTGAATTTTTGAACATATTTTCTGACTGATTGTGGTTTCGGCTGACTTATGATCGGTTCCTTGTTTTGCAGATCTATACGAAGATGCACTCGATGCCCAATGGTGAACAAGCCCTAGTGCAAGACCAAGAGGGCGGGGACAGCGCCTAGGAGAGCGGCGAGTGGGAGTCCCCCGCTGATGATGATGATGACGAGAGTGAAGAGTCTGACGATGAGGAGGTAGCCGACTCGCCGCCTTGCTCTGAACGTCGATCCAAGCAGCGGCATGATCCCGCGAATAGGCGCGGCAAGGCCGTGGCGTCGAGTGCTCCATCTCACAAGTGCGCTCGGTCTCCGACTCCAGAACTGACTGAGAAAGTCCCCAAGCAGCCTAAAGCTAATCCTTCGAAGGCTCGGAAGACCCTGCCTAGAATCAATATGGACATCCCTGTTGCCTCTGGGTAAATATTCTTCTCATTTTTCTCCGTTCCGATCGATTTTCTTATTCTGACCGAGTGAATGATAGACTTGTATAGCCCGACATCAGCTGCGACTGATATGGATGTTGACAAGACCCCTGCCGACGAGGAAGCTGATGACACCGTCAGCTCCAAAGCCAGTAAGTCTGCCCGACTCGAAGTTTGTCTGGTCGACTGAAATGTTTGTCAGTTGTCTTTATGGTTCTCTCTGTTTATTGTAGCTCCACGAGACGTTGTTGTGCTCCCAGATGATGAAGAAGAAGTACCGCTGAGAGGAAGGAGGAGGAAGGACAAGGAGACAGGTGGGAAGGCGACTGGAACCCAGGTTCCTCGGTCGACTGGGGCGCCTGGGGCGGTGGTCGAGCAATCGACAGATCCGGCTCGAACCAACGTCACCTTCGTCATTCCTCTGTCGACTGATTGCCCCTCTGGATCAGATGCTCAGACTCCTGTTGTGCCGACGTCACTCCATGCTTTAGCTCCAGCAGCTGCTTCAATTGCTCTACCTTCGTTAGTTTTTGCTGCATACCAAACCCCGGACGATCCACCGGCTGCTGCCAAAGAAGCTCTTCTTCAGCTGAACCTTGTCATGGAGCAGATGAAGGTGGTGCATGAGGCCAGTCAGGTGGCCTTCAACGCCGGAGCTGCTATGCAAGCCAATGTCCAGGTTAGTTGCTTTTTCGATCGACTGTTTTTCTTGTCTGATCACCCATTGGGGTGTGGCCGTTCGGGAATTGTATATCTCTTTGTGTCTATTCGAACTGATTCTTTGCACTAGTGGGGGCACGCTGAGTGCACCCACTGGGTGTAGTCCCCGAGACCATAGTTGACAGCGGGCAGTCGACTGTGGTCTGATAATAGGATCTCTCTCTCTTTTTCTGTGAAAGTCAGTCGACTGTCGATTGTGGTTTGAAAGTCAGTGGGGGCACGCTAAGTTCACTCACTGGGTGTAGTCCCCGAGACTGCCGTTGAATGTTTGATTCGGCGGTAGTCTTAGAATAATGGTCATTGTAATGTCTTTTTATCCTTGTCGACTGATATGGCTATAATTGCAGAAATCTTGTGATCTTGGGGCTCAACTTTCTGCCATGAACAAACAGCAAATCATCCTCAACCTTGATCTGGAACTGGCCAAGAAGAATCTCAATATCGCTCGTGAAGAAGTAGCTGCCATGGGAGGTAACCACTCAACCACTTTATGTCTCCACGCTGGCATTTTCCTTTCCATTTTTGAACCGAGTGGGCTTCACTCGAGCAGATGTATGTAGTGAAAACCGCCAACTCCAAGCCCGTCTGAAGAATGTTATTTCTTTAGAGAAAATGAAGCAAGCTTTGGAGAAGAAGGATCTGGATCTTGCTGCAGCACAGAAGGAGGCGCGCGAGAAGACAACACTTGCTCACAAGAAACTTGCTTCAGTCAGCAAGTTAGAAGAAGAAAACTCCAAGGTGAAGACTACTGTATCTGACGCCAATCAGGAGGTCGAGCAACTGAAGAAGGACAAGGAGAAACTGGTTGGCGAACTTGGAACCCTCAAGGTCAAGAATGGCGAACTAGAGTCTTATCTGGGCCAGCTTGCTGCGAAGCTAGTCTTGAAGCTTGAAGGTACTGACTACTCTGTCTTATTTCTGTCGACTGACGCGACTATTCCGACTGACTCATCATTCACTCGACCCTGCAGAATTATTCCAATACTTTGAAGCAGAAACCGGGCGGGTCGAGACGGGTCTTGATCCCATCAACTGCCCAGTCAAATATGATGTTGCAATGAATGTGCTGCGGTTGGAGTCTCGCATGGACAGCGTCGTTGCTTATCTGGCCCGTTTGAAAGCTGCAATGACTCGGGTTGATGCTGAACTTTGGCCTCAGGCGAAACTGTCTCAAGATCTCGAGTCTTTGATGGCTCGACCGAATCAAATCCCTGAGCGCATGCAAGAATGGAAGAAATCATCTGCTCGCTGTGATGCTGACGTTGCTCTGTCTCTGGTTCGAGTGCACTGCAAGGATGTCAAAGAAGACAAGCTGGCAGAGCTCAAGGTTGCTAACATGAAGAGGCACACGTTCCAGTCTTTCATGGACACCTTCCTTGACGCCGCCACTCGCATTGCAGATAGTATTGACCTTGACAGCTTCTGCGACCCAGCCAGTCCTTCTCCTGATGTGTGACCAAAAAACATTATGCCCCACATTTATTTGCCTCGGAATGCCGAGTGATTGTGTAACCGTTAAACTTCTTCGGGCTTGATGCCCGAATACTTTTGATCTGCCATCTAGAACCTTGGGATTTATACGAACTTGGTTTATTTCCGAATATGCTGGTGTTTGCTTTCGATTGGAATTTGTTTTTTACTCGGAATAATCTTTGTGCTTGGGATGCAGCTCTGAGGTGGAAAATACTTAGGCGAGTACTTGGACTGCAGCTAAGCCCCCGAGTGGGAGGATTGCTCTCCACTCGGTGGGATTTTTTAAACTTAGGCCAGTACTTGGACTGCAGCTAAGCCCCCGAGTGGGAGGATTGCTCTCCAGTCGGTGGGATTTTTTAAACTTAGGCGAGTACTTGGACTGCAGCTAAGCCCCCGAGTGGGAGGATTGCTCTCCACTCGGTAGGATTTTTCAAACTTAGGCGAGTACTTGGACTGCAGCTAAGCCTCCGAGTGGGAGGATTGCTCTGCACTCGGTAGGATTTTTCAAACTTAGGCGAGTACTTGGACTGCAGCTAAGCCCTCGAGTGGGAGGATTGCTCTCCACTCGGTAGGATTTTTCAAACTTAGGCGAGTACTTGGACTGCAGCTAAGCCCCCGAGTGGGAGGATTGCTCTCCACTCGGTGGGATTTTTTAAACTTAGGCGAGTACTTGGACTACAGCTAAGCCCCCGAGTGGGAGGATTGCTCTCCACTCGGTAGGATTTTTTTAAAACTTAGGCGAGTACTTGGACTGCAGCTAAGCCCCCGAGTGAGAGGCTGGCTCATCACTCGGTAGGATTTTCAAATACTGAGGCGAAACGGATTCGCAGCTAAGCCTCCGAGTGAGAGGCTGGCTCATCACTCGGTAGGGTTTTCAAATACTTAGGCAAAACGGATTCGCAGCTAAGCCCCCGAGTGGGAGGATTGCTCTCCACTCGGTAGGATTTTTTTAAACTTAGGCGAGTACTTGGACTGCAGCTAAGCCCCCGAGTGGGAGGGTTGCTCTCCACTCGGTAGGATTTTTCTTAAACTTAGGCGAGTACTTGGATTGCTGCTAAGCCCCCGAGTGAGAGGCTGGCTCATCACTCGGTAGGATTTTCAAATACTTAGGCGAAGTGGATTCGCAGCTAAGCCTCCGAGTGAGAGGCTGGCTCATCACTCGGTAGGGTTTTCAAATACATAGGAGAAACAGATTCGCAGCTAAGCCTCCGAGTGAGAGGCTTGCTCATCACTCGGTAGATTTTTTTTTACAAACTTAGGCAAAACGGATTCGCAGCTAAGCTACCCACTGATGTATTTATTACATAAACAAAAGTAACAACAATCACTGGGAAAACTATAATACTTTGGTCTTTGATAAATAAACTACAGAGGTATCTCTTATTACATCTCATCCGAATGAGTTCTTTAAGTTTAAAAGGGGCGGAGGAGCTCCGCATTCCAAGCTCGTGGCTCATCAATCTGGCGATCGATATTGTAAAGATGGTACGCTCCATTGTGGAGGACTTTGGTGACGACGAAGGGGCCTTCCCAAGTAGGAGCGAGCTTGTGTGGTTTCTGTTGATCCACTCGGAGGACCAAGTCTCCTTGGAAGGATTGGCTCTTCACATTTCTGGCATGGAATCGACGCAATTCTTGCTGATAGATAGTCGATCGAATCATGGCCATCTCTCTTTCTTCTTCTAGAAGGTCGACTGCATCCTGCCGGGCTTGTTCTGCTTCATCTTCAGAGTAGAGCTCGACTCGTGGTGCATTGTGAAGCAGGTGGCTCGGCAGAACTGCCTCAGCTCCATAGACCAGAAAGAATGGAGTTTGTCCAGTTGACCGATTAGGAGTAGTCCTCAATCCCCAAAGAACTGATGGAACCTCGTCGACCCATGCGCCTGCCGCGTGCTTGAGATCACACATCAGTCGGGTTTTCAGTCCTTTGAGAATTAGACTGTTTGCTCTTTCCGCTTGTCCATTCGACTGGGGGTGAGCGACTGAAGCGTAGTCGACTCGTGTGCCTTGAGAGGCACAAAAAGCTCTGAACTTGTCGGACGAAGTTTGACCCATTATCAGTGATGATGCTATGCGGAACTCCATATCTGAATATCAACTCTCTGATGAAGCTAATAGCAGTGCATGCATTGAGATTCTTGATAGGCTTAGCTTCGATCCATTTAGTGAACTTGTCGACTGCCACCAGCACATGGGTGAAGCCGCTCCTGCCAGTTCTCAGTGGTCCAACCATATCCAATCCCCAAACAGCGAAGGGCCAAACGAGTGGAATGGTCTTCAGGGCTGAGGCGGGCTTGTGTGACATATATGAATAGAACTGACATCCTTCACATTTGTCGACTATCTCCTTTGCCATTTCATTTGCTTTTGGCCAGTAAAATCCCGCTCGGTATGCTTTAGCCACAATCGTCCGAGAGGACGCATGATGGCCACAGGTCCCCGAGTGGATATCGTCAAGAATTATTTGACCTTCTTGTGGTGTTATACATTTCTGACCGACTCCAGTCGCGCTTTCCCTGTACAACTGTCCCTTTATCACAGTAAAGGCCTTGGATCGACGGACGATCTGTCGAGCCTCTTCTTCATTCTCTGGGAGTTCTTTCCTTAGGATGTACGCGATGTACGGCACCGTCCAGTCGGGAGTGATGACTAAAACTTCCATGATCAGGTCGGCCACTGCTGGAACCTCAACTTCAGTCGGATCCGTGGCACTTTTTGGCTGCGGGGATTCTTTGTTGAAAGGATATTCTTGAACTGATGGTGTGTGGATGTGTTCCAGAAACACATTGCTGGGAATGGCTTCTCTCTTGGAACCTATTTTTGCCAAATCATCAGCTGCTTGATTTTTCAGTCGGGGTATATGATGCAGCTCTAACCCTTCGAATTTCTTCTCTAGCTTTCTCACTGCATTGCAATAATCAGTCATGGCTGGACTTCTGACGTCCCACTCCTTCATCACTTGATTAACCACCAAATATGAGTCGCCATAGACCATAAGGCGACGGACGCCGAGTGAAATGGCCATACGCAACCCATACAAAAGTGCTTCATATTCTGCTTCATTATTGGAGGAATCAAAGTGAATTTGGAGAACATATCTGAGCTTATATCCTCAGGGGGAAACCAATACTACCCCAGCACCGGAACCATTCAGCATCTTAGAGCCATCGAAGAACATGGTCCAGTGCTCCAAGTGAACTTGAGTTGGCAATTGTTGTTCAATCCACTCGTCGACCAAATCTGCGATTGCTTGGGACTTGATAGGTTTCTTCGCCTCAAACTTGATATCTAGGGGAAGGAGTTCAATCGCCCATTTTGTCACTCGACCAGTTGCGTCTCTGTTGTGCAGAATCTCTGACAATGGAGCGTCGCTGACGACTGTAATGGAATGGTCAGAGAAGTAATGTGCAACCTTCTTCGTGGTCATATAAATCCCATATACAAGCTTCTGATAATGAGGATATCTTTGCTTTGATGGGGTCAAAACTTCAGAAACATAATATACCGGGCGCTGAACTTTAAAGGATTTTCCTTCTTCTTCCCGCTCGACCGTAAGTACTGAACTAACGACTTGTCCCGTGGCTGCAATGTAAAGCAGCAAAGGCTCTTTGCTGATTGGGGCAGCAAGCACCGACTGGGTGGAGAGCAGGGCTTTTAGCTCTGCAAACGCCGCATCAGCTTCAGGAGTCCACTCGAACTTGTGTGACTTCTTCATCAGTCGGTAAAGAGGCAATGCCTTTTCACCGAGACGAGAGATGAATCAACTTAAAGCGGCCAAGCAACCAGTAAGCTTCTGGACATCGTGCACACGCACAGGACGCTTCATTCGGAGTATAGTACCAACTTTTCTGGGTTGGCGTCGATTCCTTGTTCGGAAACGAGAAAACCGAGTAACTTTCCGCCAGGAACTCCGAATGTGCACTTTGATGGATTAAGCTTGATATCATACCTCCTGAGGTTCGCAAATGTCTCAGCAAGGTCAGTCAGCAGGTCGGAACCCTTCCGTGACTTCACCACAATATCATCCATATATGCTTCCACATTCTGACTGATTTGAGTGAGCAAACACTTCTGAATCATCCTCATGAACGTGGCTCCGGCATTTTTGAGGCCGAATGGCATGGTAACATAACAGAATCACCCGAATGGAGTGATAAAAGCTGTTTTGATCTCGTCGGGACCGTACAGACGAATCTAATGGTAACCGGAATAGGCGTCTAAAAAAGATAGGCGCTCACACCCCGCAGTCGATTCGACTATCTGGTCGATGCGGGGGAGAGGAAAATGATCTTTTGGGCAGGCCCGATTGATATGTTTGAAGTCAATGCACATGCAAAGTGACTTGTCCTTCTTGGGGACCATGACAACATTGGCGAGCCACTCAGAGTGGTAAATCTCTCGGGTGAACTCCGCTGCTAAGAGCCGATCCACCTCCTCGCCAATGGCCTTTAATCTTCTGGATGCAGACCGTCGAAGATGTTCTTTGACACATTTCATTTTTGGGTCGACTCGTAGACGGTGCTCAGCCAGCCCCCTGGGAACACCTGGCATGTGAGAAGGCTTCCATGCGAAGATGTCCCAGTTCTCACGGAGGAACTGGATGAGCGCTTCTTCCTATTTTGAGTCGAGTGTTGTTGAGATATGAGTCGGAGCAGCATTAGGATCGGTCAGGTGAATGTGAATCGGCGTGTCTCACCGGACGAGTGAAATGCTGAATCCGTTGCAGGCTTCTTAGCTCGCAGCAAATCACTCGGGTCTGCAGTTTTCTGGTATTCTTGCAGCTCTACCACTGCCATCTAAGCATCGGCAATCTTTGAGCCTTTCTGAAAGCACTCTTCCGCCTTCTTCCGATTGCTAGTAATAGTGATCACACCTCTGGGACCAGGCATCTTCAATTTGAGGTACGCATAACATGGTCGAGCCATGAAACGTGCATAAGCTGGCCTTCCCAAAATAGCGTGATAAGCACTCTGGAAATCCACAACTTCAAATGTCAACTTTTCTTTGCGGTAATTCTTGGAATCACCAAAAACCACATCAAGAGCAATTTGGCCGATTGACTCGGCCTTGTTTCCAGGAATGACTCCATGGAAACTCATGTTGTTGGTACTGAGTCTGGACATCGGAATGCCCATCCCTTTCAACATCTCTACATATAGTATATTCAGGCCACTGCCTCCATCCATCAAAACCTTGGTCAGTTGAGTGCCCTCGACAACTGGGTCGACCATCAGGGCATGCCTCCCAGGGTTGGCTATGTGCGTCGGGTGATCGGACTGGTCGAATGTGATGGCAGTCTGAGACCATTTCAAATAACTGGGTGTCGCCGGGGCGACAATATTCACTTCTCTGTTGATAACTTTCAGTCGACTTTTGCTTTCAACATCAGCAAAAATCATCAGGGTGGAATTGACCTGGGATATCCATCATCACTATCCTCTTTGTCCTCAACTTTGTCCGACTCATTTTCCTTATCTTTGGGTTGTTTTCCTTGGAACTGCTGGATCAAGAGCCGACACTGTCGAGTGGTATGTTTCGGGTAAATGAGTTTACCCTATTCATCTTTCTTTGTGTGAATGTGGCATGGCAAATCCAACACATCATTTCCGTCTTGGTCTTTCACCTTCTTAGGGTTCCAAGGCCCTTTGGGCTACCCCTTAAACTTTCCTTGAGTCACGGCCAAGGCTTCTCCAGGAGCAGCTGGCTCGGCTTTCCGCTTCTGCTTCCGACTGGAGTTCCCTCCTACAGTTTCATGGGCGACTGACTTGTTCTTGCCACTCCAGAGCCAATCCTCTTCTTCACCATTGGCATACTTGGTGGCAATCTCCATCATTCCACTCAGAGACATGTCTCCGGTTCGACCGAATTTCAGGTTCAGCTCTCTGTACTTAACACCTTCCTTGAAGGCACGGACTGCTTGGTGATCAGACAAATTCTCTACCGTGTGATGCAACATGATCCATCTCTGGATGTAATCCCTCAAACTTTCATTCGACTTCTGCACGCAAGATTGCAGCTCTGTCAATCCTGCTGGTCGCTTGCAAGTTCCTTCAAATGTTCTGACAAACACTCGGGCAAGATCTTCCCAAGTGTAAATGTTGCTGGGTGCCAACTGATTCAGCCATGCTCTGGCCGAACCCTCCAACATAAGAGGCAGGTGTTTCATGGCCACTTCATCATTGCCGCCGCCTATCTGACCAGCCACTCAGTAGTCCTCAAGCCAAGTATCAGGCTTGGACTCACCAGTGAACTTACTGACTCCAGTCGCCAACCTGAAGTTGGGAGGAATCACTGCGGCCCTGATGGCTCTGCTGAAGCACTCTAGTCCTGAGACGTGTACTTTGCTGCTGGTGGGTATATCCCTGTTATGACCTTCTCGGTGAGCACTATTCCTATCGACCAAACCCTGAACAAGAATGGATCTCGCATCAAAGCCTGGTTCCCTGGGGTCGACTGGAATCCTTCACCCAACACTGTGAGGGCATCTGTCATCCTGCTGTCGAGGCACGTACGATCCACTCCTTGGGGGAGGGGTGGGCACTCGACGTCGATAATCACGATCGAGTCAGTGATCATACTGCTCACGGTTCCTGTACTGATCACGACGGTCCCCACGTCCCTCACGCCTCAGGGGCGATCTTGGGCTGTGCGCCGACTGGACTGTATCTGCAGCGACGGATCTGCTGTGGATCCTATTCCACGACAGCGATACAACTGAATTTTGATCTCCTGCCGCCCGGAGTAATGCTCTGATTTGCAACAAGCCTCTGCCAGCCTCTAACTGGGAAGACTGAATCGACTCTGCTATACGGGCTGCACCTACTAAATTCTGAATCGGAGTTTGATATACCTGAGTCGGAGGTGGGAAGAGCTGACGTCGACTGGATTCTGGAAACCGTTGTTGCGCTCGCTCGTCGAGTGCTCGCTGGAGGTTCTCCAGTCGAGTGCGCTCAGCCAGATTAGCCAAGCGTGCGTCCTCTAAGGCACGGGCCTCGGGGGTTTCTCCAACTATGGGAGTGTGCAGCGCATCCATGTTCCAGCGGCGAAGTTCTTCCCTCTGCAGCGAAGTGAGGGGCTCGGGGAGGTACTCTTCATGGGCATGCGACGGGTCGCCTCCGCCATCGCCTCCGCCGGTGCGGGGAAAGCCGGGAGGACTACGTGGCCCATCGACCATCAGAACCTCCGCCGCCGGATCACTGCTGTCACACTCGGATCCAGTCTCTGTGGAGCCAGTCGACGGGCCGAACAGGCCGTAGAGAGATTCGTCGGGCTCGATCGCCGCGACTTGGGGGGTGGCCGACTGACGAGCCACTGCATGCCTCACCCACCGCTGAAGCCTCGACCGACCGGAGCGCTTGCGCCGGCGGGAAATAGGGAGGAAGGACGACATAGGGGCCGACTGATACTGAGTCGACGACTGCCGCAGGAGGACGCCGCGGACGCACGCGCGAAAGTGCGTCGCCCCGCGGACAAGGAGCGCATCGACGTCGAGCGGAGCCTCCTGAGCCAAGCGGGGTCGTCGGCGATGAACATGAGCGCGCCGAGACAGATCTCGCGGTCCTTAATCAAAACTCCGCCTGAAACCATGATGAAGGGATCGGGAAAAATCGCAACTTCGCCAACAAGTCGCTAAGACACCTGCCCCACGGTGGGCGCCAACTGTCGTGGTCCTAAGTCTGACAGTAGTGTAGGGGGTAGGAATGGAGAGGCAAGACCCTAGCTATGGAGTAGTTGTATACGCACGAGTTTTATGAGTTCAGGCCCTTCTCGGAGGAACTAACAGCCCTACATCTCGGAGCCCGGAGGCGGTCGACTGGATTGTGCGTGTATAGATTACAGGGGTGCGAACCCCTGTCCCAGAGGTGGGAGGTGGCTTATATAGAGTACTCCAGGACCCCAGCTCCCCTCCGTTACACAGGGTTCAATGTACATTATGAAGGGGGCATTACAAATAACGCCTGCAATAAAGTGCTACAAATGATCATTAAGTATGCGAATGAATGCCTGACCGTTGCTGCACAAAGCGGCCTTAGGTCTTCTAATATGTCGAGTGGTTTGATGGTCGAGTGACCTGGGTAAGAGAGGTCTTCGAGTGTTTAGCAGGTCGAGTGGACTTCGCTCGACACCTTTGCTGGACTTCTACTGCAGATTCTTGAACTTCTTAGTTCTTAGGACAAGAACCTAGGGTAGGACGTACAGGTCAGGCATGTTACCCTACCCTAGGTTTGTGTCCACATCAGCCGGCCAACCCACTGGCCTCCTCCCTGTCTTCTTCGTCCCATGCCAGCAGGACGAAGGTGCGTGCTCGCCGTGCGCGTCCACGCGCGAGACAACCTCCTGCCAGTGTGCTTGCTGCTGGAGACGGTCCCGAGCGCCACGACACCCCTGGAACCCCCTCGACCCTCTCCCACTCTCCCCGTGCCTCTTCCCTCTCCTCTGCTCTCTCCCTCGCGGCCACCCGAACGAGCCGGAGCCCGTCGCTTATCCTAGTCGTGGCCACTAGCCACCAAACCCCTGCCGATGTTTCCCCGACCTCCGCATCATCGTCCTCTTCATCCACGCTGAGCCAAGCAACCGGGGAAGCACCGCATCGCCGTCCCTGACGTCTTCTTCAACCTCGGTGCCGGCGATCCCCCCTGCTTGATTCATCGCATCCAGAGCCTCCCCGGCCCCGCCTTCTGCACCGCGTGACTCACCGTGAGCCCATGCCCTTCTCCCCTAACTCAGCATGCTCACCCCCATGTTGTAGCACCGTTCCCCACGAGCACCGAAGCCACCATCCGCCATTGCTACTGCACGCATAACATCCGTGCTCCCCTGGCCTCACCGTGCTGCTCGTGGTGCTCCCGTGTCTAGCAGGTGCTGCCCAGCCTCTCCATTTGCTCACTGATGCACCGTAGCGACGCGCCCGTGCACCTCCGAGCACCACCGCCGCCAAAGCTCATCGCCGACATGAGTTCCGATGATCCCGTGACCTCCCAGTTTGTCCTCTGGACGCGCGAGAGCAAGGGCTATGCCCTCCTTCCCTCGGCGCGCCAAGCCGACGCCTCTAGCGCAAGTCCAACGTGCCCCCGCCGTGTCCTGTGGTTGCCGCCGGCTGGTCTCCGACGTGATGATGTGGCACCTTTGTTAGGGACTAATTACCCAGCTTAATTACCCCCTGACCCACTTACACATGGGCCCCACACCCTTAATTCACCACAGTTTAATTCCTGTTTAGTTATAGTTGACCTCTGTGGCCCCACGCGTCAGCGTTGACGTCACCGACGTGGCCTCTGACTGGTCCCGCCACTCAGTGACCCAAGCCAGCGCTGTGAAACTGACCAGCAGGACCCACTGGTCAGGTTTGACCCTGGTCAACACGGTTGACCTGTTGACACATTAGTGATATAGGGCTGACGTCATTAATGATTTTTTGGATTAAATATAATCCTGGAAATTCCAGAAATTGATATAAACTTCAAAAATTCATAGAAAATAATCTGTAACTCCAATGGAAATAATTTATATATATAAAATGATCAGAAAAATCCAATCTTTCCATCTGTACCATTTTCATGCATGTTTGAACAACCTAAGGTTGCTGTATATGACAATTTGCATAATTGGCATTTAAATAATCACATATGGAGTTTGAATTTGAACCTTTGGTTCAAACCATCTTCATTTAATCTGGTTGCTAGTTGCATTAGCTCAATAAACATCATATTGCCATGTCACATTCATGCGTCATATTGTTGCATTGCATTGATTGTGTTCCCTCTTGTTTGTCGCTGCTTGTCCCCTCTCGATAAACGGTTGTTCCGACGATGAGTTCGATGATACTGATGGAGAGCTATACTATCTTCAGAAGTGCCAGGCAAGCAAACCCCCATTGAGCATTCTGATACAATCCCACTCTCTCACTCTTGCTCTCTTTTATAGCATTAGGACAACAACGATTCAAATGTTGCATGTAATGGTAGTTTAACCCCTTTCCTCTGCATGACATATCCTTGCCACAGTAAATAGTTGAGACCCACTAGCATGAGTAGGAGTTTTTTGAGCCATGATGTGCCTACTCATTCATGCTTGTTTGTGATGCCTACTATTGCTTAGAGTTGTGTCAGGTCTAATTCATCGCAGATGATTTGGAATTTGGTGAACATCTCCTACTGTTGAGAGCTAAGTCTGTGAACACGTTTTGGTAAAGGTAGCGGCGAGAGGCCATGTAGGAGTACATGGTGGGTTGTCTCATTGGAACCGACACCAGGAACTGAGTTCTATGTCTATGATCCAAGACAGTTACTACCACACATTGGGTTCCTGTAACTCAGCCCCTCTTGGCTTATTAATCGCCTCGATCTCTGTGTAGGAGTTGCAACTAGTTTCTGGTGTTTGTAGGTGGTGTTAGTAGTCTACCAAGTGGCAACGGATACAGGTGGGCTTGGGACAGACTAGGAACAGTGCCACGGTGTACCAAGTGGCACCCGAATGGTGGGCTTGGGAACCCTGCTCACATCGTTTGGGGTCGTGAATGAAACCTCAGCCGGATCCCTTGCGGATGGAACCCGAATAGGCGATAAACATGGAGTAGATTCTTGCATGGTTAGTCAGGTTATGGCCGACACCCTTGCCAGGCTTCCGCTTGAAGGTTGCCGAGATACATGATGTGTACATGGCGGTAAGTGGCGAGAGCGTGTGTGAAGAAGTACACCCCTGCAGGGTTAACATGATCTATTTGAATAGCCGCGTTCGTGGAAAAGGACTACTGGGTTGCTTATACAGTTCATAGACAAGTGAAAGTGGATACTCTAAAATGCGCAAGATAAGCATGAGTGCTATGGATGGCCTTCTCGTAGGGAGACGGGAGCGGATCCATAGCGGTGTATTGCTATGGTGAATATGTGGACTCGTGTTTGCCACCTCAAAAGAGTTACCAGCAGTCGTAGTTTAGGATAGCCACTGAGTCAAAGCTGACTTGCTGCAGTTAAAATCCACCACCCCTTTGTTGATACTGATGCATATGTAGATAGTTCTGATGTAAGTCTTAATGGGTACATTTGTACTCACGTTTGCTTAATTTATGTTTTGGAGAGAGACTTCAGTCTCACTAGTAGTTCCACGTGGACTTCGACGTTTAGCTTGTTACCTCAGCTACGATCTTGTACCCTTGGGAGGGTCTTGTAGATAGTCAGGCTTCTTAGCCTTTTTCATTTGTAAATGTCTGTACCCAGACATGTTATGCTTCCGTTGGTTATATGCTCTGTATGTTGGGTCAAGTGACCCATGATTGTAATTCCTACTATGTATGACACTTCGGAGCCTTCTGAATAAATACTTTGGGTCGTAGAGTTTTGTTGTGATGCCAAGTTGTATTTGCACATATTGAGAATATTGTGTGTATGATTTTGAAATGCTTGGTATGTGTGGGATCCTACAACCTAGTTGTTTATTATTGGTAGCCTCTCTTATGGGAAAATGTCTCCTAGTGCTTCCACAGAGCCATGGTAGCTTGCTACTGCTCAGGAACACTTAGGCTGGCCGGCATGTGTCCTCCTTCGTTCCTGTGTCTGTCCCTTCGGGGATATGCTACGCATTGTTCTTTTAAGTCCTTGTAGCTTGCTACGACTTACGTTCATACGTTAGTGACCGACACGTTCGTTGTTGGGTCATGTATGCATGTCCCTGTAAGTTATTGCCACTTTGGATTCACGACTAGTCATGTCGGCCCGGGTACTCTGTCGTATGGATGCTAGCGACACTATCATATACGTGAGCCAAAAGGCGCAAACGGTCCCGGGCCAGGTAAGGTGGCACCTGTCGAGATACCGTGCGTGAGGCCGCACAGTGATATGATGTGTTACATGCTAGATCGGTGTGACTTAGGATTGGAGTCCAGACATGGCTCAAAGATGCGAACCGGTTTGGGAGCCGGCATCGTCCTCACCTCTCCCAAAGGCGACAAGCTCAGATACTCGCTGCAAATTCACTTTGCTGCCTCCGACAACGTGGCCGAGTACGAGGCCCTTGTCCACAGGCTCCGACTAGCCAAAGAAATTGGCATCTGCCGAGTGTTGTGCTACTGCGACTCCGACTGGCCAAGGATGCAAACATGGCAAGCTACCGCTTCCTCGTCCAGCAGATCAGTGGATACTTTGACGGATGTGGGTTCCTTCACGTGCCACGGGCCGACAATGAGCAAGTTGATGCCCTGGCACAAATTGGCTCCAAACGGCAAGCGATACCAGCCGACGTCTCCCTTCAGTGCCTCCGCAAGCCGTCTATCAAGCCCTCGCCGGAATGAGAGCCCATCTTCGTGCCGGCTGTCGCCAGAATAGTCGGATACGGCTTGGGGACCGCAACAGTCGGCCCGGGGACTTCGGCAGGCGGCTCGGGGACTGCAGCATTCGCACCCGGCCTGGGGACTTCAGAACCCGGCCCGGGGGCTGCAGCTGTTGGCCCGGGGACTTCAACGACGCAGCAAGCGATGGCCGACTCCAACCCGCCGCCTCCCAACCCAACCGTTCTCGTACTAGTGGCTGTGATGACAGTGGTCGAAGCACCATCATGGGCGCAGCCCATTCTCAACTTCCTGGTGAGTGGAGAGCTACCAGTCGACGAGATCTTGGCCCGGCAGGTGCAACGCCGGGTAGCAGCATACACAATAGTGAACAGAGAGCTTGTTAGGCGCAGCATGACTGTCGGTGTACTACAGTAGGGGTACCCTAGTATCCCGAACTTGTGCACGGGCAGTCGCAGCGCCCCGCGGCAAGGCTTGCCGGGTGACCGCCTAGGACCTCTGTGGTTCCTTTGGAACCATTCAAGAACAAAGTATTTAAGCCAAGGAGACAAGTCCCCGGCAAGAGGAGCTTGCCGGGAAGGCCACTCAAGGCACAAGACCCCGGCAAGAGGAGCTTGCCGGGAAAGCCAACCAAGGCATCCCAAGGTACTTACCGCGACGCGCCACGCGTCCCGGCAAGACCCGGCGAGCGACAAGCTCCCGGAAGCGACAAGCCAACAACCGCGGCAAGGCGTTTGCCGCGGCAAGCAACCACTCTGTACCTGCGCTCCAGCTCACCCACCAACGTGTCGCTCTGAGGCACTTCCAGGCATACGTGGCGGGAGGCTGTGCAGCCAGGGGTGCACCGTGGCAAGCAGTCGCTGACAAGATCGCCATCGTGGCAAGCGGTGGCGTTCCTAACGGTCCCTTTTCTACACTGTTTGGGCAACGCAGACGGGCATTTAATGCCCTTGTCCCCTGCCGTCAGAGTTAGGTATGATACACTGTGTAGGTAGCTGTACCTATCGCAGCACCTTTCCATTTTTGCCCTTGCCTACATTGCCACCTGTTGGAGACCCCTTGATCATATAAAAGGAGGCCCATGCACAACGTAGTGGGAGGAGGAGGACGAATAGTAGAACACTCAAGCTCGGTCTCGTTAGCTGCTGGTGTGTACTGTAGCACTCAGCGCTCTCGAGCAAGAACTCAATACAATCCACAAAGCAGCAGTAGGAGTATTATCTCTCCGGAGAGATCCGAAGCTGGGTAAAAACCGCTCGTGTGCCTCGCCTCGATCTGCTCATCGCGCGACCTCCGCCCCCCGCCGAACCGAGAAGGGGCTCCGTCCCCATAGGTGATCGCGGAGTCAGATTTCCCCGACATCTTTGGCGCGCCAGGTAGGGGGCGTCGAGGTTGTGTGAACCTGATCCGGCGTTCACGCGAGCTAGATCTTCATCGATTTCATTGACATGCCACCGAAGAAGAAGGCCTCGGAGGCGGCTGCTCCGTCCGTGTCGAACCCACCGCCGCCGGAGCAAACGGCTGGTGGGGAAGACGCCGGCGGAAGAACGGGTGCCGACGAGGGAGCCCACGGTGCCGCCAAGTCCAAGGACAAGGCTGCGCTACCCGTCGGTGGCGTAGTAGGCTCCCACAACGACCGGGCATCCGTGGATGCTCCGCGCCCATCTCAGGAAGCGCGGGACCGGCAGCGTCGTGGTAGTCACGGTACCATACGCTCGCTGGACCCAAACCGAGCTGGCGGATCTTGAGATGCTCCAGGCCAGCATGCGCGCCAGCGTGCTGGCGCGAGCAAGGCACGGTCGCCTGGACAGGATATTGCTCCTTCTAACGCAGTTAGGAGTCCGAGCATATCCCGCTCCTCGCACCGTTCGCCACCACTACCCGCCACTCCAGCAGAAGCTTTGGCGCGAGCTCAACTGCTCCTAGACTTCCATCCAACGCCAGACAAGATCAACGATTGGAGGGTCACCATTCAGAGCCTCATCGGGTTCGCCAACGGCGACACTCCACGACAGCCGACCACATCACAACCGCGGCAAGCACATCCAGCGACAAGCAGGGGGCTTCCCCGACAAGCTCTGGTCCCGGCAAAGATGGATCTGCGCAGATGTGCGAAGGGATACAACAGAAGAAAATGGTGCAGCGCCCAGTCTACTTTGTCAGTTCCCTTCTGCAGGGGGCTAGGTCAAGGTACTCTGGTGTGCAGAAATTGCTTTTCAGCCTTCTTATGACCTCGAGAAAGCTGCGCCATTACTTCCAAGCACATGAGATCACAGTTGTCACTCGCTTTCCGCTGAAGAGAATACTGCAGAATCCAGAAGCAACAGGCAGGATTGTTGAGTGGGCATTGGAACTGTCAAGCTTTGGCCTCCAGTTTGAGAGCACTTCAACCATCCAAAGCAGAGCATTGGCAGAATTCATAGCAGAGTGGACGCCAACGCCCGACGAAGAAATTCTAGAGACGAGCATCCCCGTCAAGGAGGCAAGCAAAGAGTGGTTGATGTACTTTGATGGTGCCTTTTCGCTGCAAGGCACCGGTGCTGGCGTGCTTCTTGTCGCCCCCACCGGAGAGCACCTCAAGTACGTAGTCCAGATGCACTTTCCCAAGGAGCAAGCAACAAACAATACTGCAGAGTATGAAGGATTGCTTGCCGGTCTCAGGATCGCGGCAGACCTTGGGATCAAGCAGCTCATTGTCAGGGGTGACTCGCAGCTTGTCGTCCGCCAAGTGAACAAGAATTATCAGAGTCCGTTGATCGAAGCTTACGTTGATGAAGTGAGGAAGCTAGAAGAGCACTTTGTCGGCCTACAGATGGAACATGTTCCAAGAGCTCAGAACGACATTGCCGACGGCCTGTCAAAGTGCGCAGCACTTAAGTTACCTGTGGAACCAGGGATCTTTGTGCTCAAGCTGACTCAACCGTCTGTGACGCCATCAACCGGACAAAGCAAGAAGAGGAAGTTGATTTCTGGTGACTATTCTCCAGCAGAGCTCCCCGAAGCCGCCGCCAAGAAGGTCCCCAAGATCAACACCAAGAGTGCTGAGGAGCAGTCTGCTCCGACAAGCCCCAGGGTTTGTTTCGTTGAAGCAGACGCTCCCGACAAGTTTTGCTCCGGCAAGCTTGCCGGGGAACGTCAAGCTCCGGCTGAGCCGCAGGTTCTCACCGTAGAAGCGGATGTTCCCGCAGCAGCAGATATGCCTTTAGTCCTTGTTGACGAGCCACAAGCTCCAGCATGGGCACAGCAGATCGTCCGTTTCCTCCAGACAGGAGAACTTCCCGAAGAGCAAGAAGAAGCGGAAAGAGTAGCCCGACAGTCAAGTATGTACCAGTTCGTCGACAATGCACTGTACAGAAGAAGACTCAACGATGTGAAATTGAAGTGTATTCACTGGGAAGATGGACAGAAGCTGTTGGCAGAGATACATGGAGGCATATGTGGTCACCCCATTGGCGCAAGAGCACTTGCCGGCAAAGCTTTCCGGCAAGGTTTCTTTTAGCCGACAGCCCTCCAGGATGCAACTGCACAAGTAACCAAGTGTGAAGCGTGCCAGTTCCATTCCAAGCAGATACGCCAGCCAGCTCAAGCTCTCCAGACGATCCCTTTATCCTGGCCATTTTTGGTCTGGGGGCTCGACATCCTCGGCCCCTTCCCCCGAGCAGTCAGGGGCTTTGAGTACTTGTACGTCACAATCGACAAGTTCACAAAGTGGCCGGAAGTGGAAGCAGTGAGGAAGGTGACAACACAGTCAGCAGTCAAGTTCTTCAGGTCGATTGTTTGCCGCTTCGGGATCCCTAACATGATCATCACCGACAACAGTACACAATTCACGAGCCGCACCTTCATGCAGTACGTCCAAGATCTTGGCGCCAAGGTCTGCTTCGCTTCTGTTGCTCACCCCAGGAGCAACGGTCAAGCGGAGAGGGCAAATGCTGAAGTGCTGCGTGGACTCAAGACCAGGACTTTCGACAGGCTGCACAAGTGCGGAAGAAACTGGATCGAGGAGCTGCCGGTGGTTCTTTGGTCGATCCAGGACGACGCCAAATCGAGCCACTGGCCAGACACCTTTTGCTCTTGTCTATGGAGCAGAGGCAGTTATCCCCACGGAACTCGTTTACGGGTCGCCTCGAGTGCTCGCTTATGATGAGCTTGAGCAAGAGCAGCTGCGACAAGATGACGCGCTGCTCCTTGAGGAAGACCATCTTCAGGCTGCGGTACGAGCTGCTCGCTACCAGCAAGCTTTGCGCCTCTACCATAGCCGCAAAGTTAACGCCAGAAGTCTCGAGGAAGGCGACCTTGTTCTTCGGCGCGTTCATTCCGCCAAGAATTCCAACAAGTTGACGCCGAAGTGGGAAGGCCCTTATCGGGTGAAACGAGTCAATAGGCCTGGCGCTGTCCGCCTTGAGACCGAAGATGGCATTCCGGTGAGCAACTCCTGGAACATCGAGCATCTTCGTAAGTTTTACCCGTAAGGTGCGGTTGCCGGACCCTGCTCCGGCAACCACCCTTTTGTACAAGTCTTGCCGCTGTTGCATGTAATCCTTCGTACAAAGCCAGGCGCAGAGCCTAAGCATAAGTGAAGCGTTGGCGCCCTAAGTTATAGCATGCATGCTGAGTCGAGTCTCGTCCTTGGTTAGGGTTGATAGTGCTTGATAGCGGCTAACCCCTAGCTTAGAGGTCGGGTGTGCGTCCTTTTGCCGTTCTTTCGTTTCCCTTGGTTCGCAGGGCTTGCATATCCTGGCCGGACCACTTGAGGACAAAAAAGAGAAAGAGGACGGACCAGCACCTGCACCCCGGCAAGCCAGTCCCGGCAAGCCAGTGTTGCCGGGGGCTGCAAGTACAAAGATTCACCCACGGCAAACCAGAGTTGTCGGGGGGGAAGCGGAAGATAATGGTATGGACCAGGCGTCGTTCAAGAAAGTCGCGCCTTGCCGGGAAGTAAACGATAGAAAAGCTAAGTTGCCAAAGTTTGAGCAATCAGATGTTTTTAAATTTTTTAAGTTATCTTCCTTGAACGACCATGCTTTGTATGGAAAACCTGTGCGCGAAGGAACCGACTCGTGGCTAGTTGCGCCCTTACTTTGTTTCGAGTTCACTCAACAGTTTAAGTGTGCTGCGACTAGAGTCGCGCCCTTACCTTGTTTCGAGTTCACTCAACAACTTAAGCGAGCTGCGACTAGTTACGACAAGGTTTCTTGTCGGCAACGGCACTGCCAGCAGGCTGCTGACGTCCCGCACTCAGCGCTCGCGGCAAGAGTGCCTGCGCCGGCAAGTTCCCTAAAAGCGTAGGGCAAAAACATACAAGGGAAGGAGTCAAGTAAAGGAAATAACATTGCAATCACTACCCAAAATAAAGTTATATATTACAAGATAGCTTGTCGCGGCTCTAATAGACTGTTTTCATAACACGATCAGCAGCGACAAGGAAAGAAGGAAACAGGCGGCCTAGTCCGCGCGATCGCCCTCAACCCTCTTGATTCCGCTCACCTTGTCCACAATGGGTGCGACAAGGTCCTTGAGCGCCTCCAGATCAGCGTCCGCCGGCAAGGATCTGAGGACGTCGGTGAGGTTGAGGCCCGGGTTGCGGAAGGCTACCTTCACCAATACCTTTTAAAAAGCTCCTGCGCAGATCTTGCGCGACTCGTCGGCCAGCTGCTTTGGGATCCTCTCCCGGAGTCGCTGGAGGGCCGTCGCCATGCCTTTGAAGAGCAGAGTGAGCTTGGCGTTGGATGGAAGGGTCTCATCGGAGGGCGTCACACCCTGATTTCCATGCCACAAAACTTAAGCTAATAAATCATGATAAAATGTGGTTTGACAAAAAACTTTTGAGTGTTTTGGACTTTGCTTGATTTGATTTTTGTGTGTTGTTTGCAAGTGCTCTAAAAATCAAATAAATCCTCCAACTCTTATACTCCTTCTCCTTGATCCAAAACCTCTTCCCAATGATCATGCTATGTGTATAGTACAATATAGTATTATCTTACAAAAATAATTTGGCCAAATAGTATTTTCAAAAATTAGTTTTCCAAAAACCCCTTGATTGAGGATTGCACTGCAAGAACTTAATTAAGGGCAGTAAAAATCTTTCCAAAAATATTTTTGATTCCTATTAGATATAGGTTACCCAGAAACCACAAAAATATAATTTTAAAAGTTATTTTCCTATTTTATTTAAAGGCTTTTTCTTAAGGCCAGAAATGGTCTTTAATAGGTTAAAATTATTTTAAAGCTTCAAAAATATTTGAGAAAAATTAGGGAGACTCAATGGACATATATTTTCCATATATATGAGTTTCAACACATGGTCATGATCAAAATATTGGACAAAACCTCCCAAAACCATTTCTGCTCATTTCAAGGATCTGAAATATTTCTACATGAAATATTTTCACAAAAATCCAAGAAAATTCTAGCATGTCACACATGACATTTTTGATGATCTTGCCAAGTCTCATGTCATGGAAAACAGTATAACCCCATGAAACCCTCTCAAAACCACTTCTGTCCTTTTTCAAGTTTGAACAGCTTTGCACTGTCAAACATGTCCAATTGCTCTCAAACTTGGTGCACATGCTCAAATGGTCTAATAATGCATCTAGACCAAATGGCACAAGTTGGAGAGAATTTTATCTTGATCAAAGTGCCCCAAAACCCTCTCTGACCAGAATCAAATTTGAACAAGTTTGTACTACCAACTTTCTCTCCTTGACCCCAACTTTTGTGAGCATGTTCACATGACCAAATGAGGCCACTACCCAAGTGGTGCATCAAGGAGAAATGATTTGCTCAACTAGATCTACACAGGTCTATTTCTGCTCATTTCTAAGGTTTACCAAAGTTACATTGGCCACTTTGCCCAAATGAGCTCCAAATTGGTGGAAGACCCTATTTATATGTGCCATTTCACCCTGTGGAGTCTCATTCCAAATGGAGTTCATTTGCTTACCCAAACAAGCATCAAACACCTTCTGCCACTTTACCAAAATTCCATTTTTGACCCCTTCCACTAATCTCCTTGAGCTCAACTTTTTACCACATCTCCTCCTAGTCCTCCTCTACCTCCAGTAGCAATGGATGCACTTCAGCTCAATTATTTGGGGGTGAAACCCTCACTTTCTCTCTCTGGACAGCCTCTTTCTCTCTCTCCATCAACCTCTCTCCTCTCCTACTGGCTCTCCAGGGCATCCAATGCCTCTCCACCCTTCTTTACTACCCCCAAGCACTACTAGACATCAGTGGCCGCGCCCATATTGCCAAAAAAATGGCATGCCGGCCATTTGCACGCTCTGCAGCGCGCTACAGTGCGCTCCCGCACTGTAGCCGCCCCCTTCCAACCGCCTCCGGCCACCTAGGGCCTCCCCCTCGTGTCCCCCGAGGTCACCTCGACGTCCACGACACGCAATGCTATCGGGCCCCTCCTCCCCTGTCCTCTATCTCCTTCCTCGAGCTCACCCGAGCGCGGCCTGGACCGCGCCCATGGTGCACCAGTGCCCCCCCTATATAGAGCTTCCCCCCGAGCTCTCTCTCGCCTCGGTTGGGTCCCCCTCTCTCTCGTGCACCTCCCAGACATCATCCCTCTCCCCCTAGTGGTCTCTTTCCCTCTCCATGACCGGAGCAGTGCCGCCGGCTGCTGCTTAAATTCGTGGGCCTCGACCTCTCTCTCCCCCTAAACACTCCTGCACCCTCTCATCACCACCGCAAACTCACCCCGTGCTCCATCCCCTCCTCCTCGCGCCTTCCTCGCCGTGCCCAACCCGCCATCGCCTGTTCCCGCTGCGGCCGAGGCCTCGCTCGCACCGGCGCTCCCTGGCGGAAACTGGGTCCCCAGGTGGACGCGGGCCATCCTCCCGAGCTCGCCGGAGTCCGGGCGGTCACCGGAGGTGGCCGGAGCCACCGGGACGGGCGCCGGCAAGCGCTCGGCCCCGCCCCCTCTGCCTCCTCTATCGCGGGCGGGAGGAAGGCGACGACCCTGCGGGTGGACCCCGCAGGTCAGTGACCCGCCAGCAGGCCCCTCCCGTTTAAGTGGAAACGTACCCACCCGAGCGTCGCTTCCCCGCGGCGAAGACGCCCTGCGTGAATACGCCTCCGACGTGGCCCTTGCGCGCGTGCAGCCGAGCCGCTGGGCCGGCCCACCTGCTAACTCTCGCCCAGCCCGCCTGATAAGGTTAAAGCCTTTTCCCCTTTTTCTTTTTCCAGTCAACTTCAAAAATCCATAAACAATTCAATTTAACTCCAAATTTAATGATTCAAATTTCTTATGACTCCATAAATCATGCTCTTACACATGGTGCTATTTGCACATTTTCCTAGAATCTTTCTCTTCATAAATATTTATCAAAACCCCAATTTCCATTTCTGTGATGAACTTTAGAAAATCACAGAGAGCTCAAATTTGATCCAAATGCTATGATTCAAATTCCTAGATGTTTCTAAGTTCATAACTTAGTTTATGAACATTTTTATTAATACTTCCTGTACCACATAAATTATTGAGCCATTTCTTCATATTTACCAACTTTGCAAATTCATAGGAAATTCATTTGAACTCCAAATCCAGTGAAACCAATTCCTAGATGCTTCTAACATCATTCTTTGTTAAATGGGTGCCTTTGCTCATTTTTCAAAAATATGTTTCTGTACACTTCTTGCAATCCCATAAAACCCCTTGATCCCATCATATCAAAGTGTTTAGAAATATCCACTTATCCAATTCCATTGAAATCACTTTGGTCATTCCTCATATGACTAGAGGTATCCTAGAAAAGTCAACTTCATATTTTTAGAGCACTTTTATTTTTGCCTTGTGGTGTTGCTTATTATGATTGTTTCCGACGTTAGTTGACGAAGTAGACGGAGTACTTGGAGAAGGACCAGAAGGCTTGAAGACTCAGATGAACCAGGCAAGCAGCCCTTTTGACCATGATGAACCATTTTTCATCATAACCGCATATTCGTTGTTTCATCAAGTGCATGATATATATCTTGAATGGCAACCTTGCTAGGCTTGCCTCCGTTGCATACTCCGTTGATACTTGCATTGTTCATGACTACGCAAAGTGGGTTGTAGAAATATGCTATAGTCGAAATATGCTATAGTAAATGGCTGCGCAAAGTGGGTCAGGGTTATGCATGGAAACAAATAACTGTGGTTTGACATACTTACATACAACCCAGTGGGTGCCACTAATGCCCCTGGGAGATGATGATGAACTAGGTCACTACTTGGTGGAGAGGTAGTGTACCGAGGCTCGATAAAAGTGTTGTTTACAGAGACAGATTAGATTTAAGATTTGTTGACTGTCCCAACCTTACATGCGCAACCACTCTACCCTTATATGGGAAAGGGCATTATTGATTACCTAGGCTGATACTAGCTTGGAGCCCGCATTACTAGTGATGGGGGAGAGTTGGCGCTCTCTCTTGGGACCGGGTCGTGCCAGGTAGGGCAACCATGACTGTCTTTACAGGGCGCCGGATACACCGTTGTGTCCCCTCTCGGATGTTACGATCTCGAGCGAGTCTCGTATGATGTACATCGAGAGGATACGGAACAACGAGTGGACTCCTTGTTAGTGTCGTCTAGGGAAAGATATTGATCGGGTGCTTACCCCGGGTACTTGAGGTATCGCGGGTCGTGGATGACACGGAAGTTCCCCGGATCTTGTGGGTAAAGTGTGCAACCTCTGCAGAGTGTAAAACTATTCGAATAGCCATGTACACGGTCAAGGACAGTTGGGTGGTGCTGCTTAGACTACGTCCATATGTTTCTGACAAACAACACGGTTTGGTACATTTGTTGACGTGATTCGTGAGGAAGTCACGATGAGCTTGAGTATGAGTTGTTCACAACTCTATCCCGATGTTGATGTCTGTAACCTCCTGATACTTGTTGCAGACGCATTCATATCCTTGATAAATGTTGATCATACTTGCATGAGAAAAACTAACTTTCCGCAAAAATGCCAAATTAGCAGTAGTGCCTTGCATAATTATTCTGTTATCACCCTTGGGTTGCTTGCGAGTACATTCAAAGTACTCATTGGCTTGCCACTGGTTATTTTATTGGCCAGACATGAAGGAACATGATATGAAGAAGAATACTGTGGTGACGAACATGCGAGCTAGGACGCTTCCCAGTCAGAATGCATGTAGGGTTAAGGCAGATGGCATGGGTCCAGGTTATCGACGAAGATTTCTGCTGCAATGTTATACTCAAGGCTTGACCATAATGGTCCTACTTGTGTAATACGGTATGTATGGATGTAAGACTCTTGTTATTCAGCTTCCGTGTGTTCAGTGAGCATTGATCTCTGGGATCACTGTACATTGCATTCGGTGATCACGACTTATGAGTCGGTGTCCCCACAGAGGGATACCCGAGATCCTCCATCCCCAGCTGCGCCAGCTCCTTGTCGATATCTGCGGCAGCATTCACAAGACCCTCCGTCCACTGCTCCACAGTTTCTCTGAAATCATTCTGGGTGGCGGCAATGCTCTCCAGCAGCGCCTTGTCGGCCTTGATCTCCTTCCTCAGGGCCGTCTCCTGCTCCCTGGCACCGTCCAGCGTCTTGTTCAAAGCAGCCAGCTTCAGCTCAAGATCCGCTTTGGAGTCCTTGGCGGCGGCAAGCTCCTTGATCTTCTCGGTGAGACGACCCTGCAGCTCGCCAAAGGTGTAGGCGTCCTTCTCGCGCTCATGCTTGAGCGCGGCAAGCTTTTCACCGCTCGCCTTGAGATCAGTCTCCAGCTGCGCCACCTTCGCCTCCAGATCCATCTTGGCGGCCTCGACAGCTGCGGCAGCATCCTTTGCTTCTTTGAGAGCTCCGCTGAGTGTTTGCTCGCGCGCAGCGAGTTCCTCTTCGTGGCTGTCCAGGCTGGCCTTCAGCTGCACCAACTCGCCCTCCCGCGCAGATAACTCCTCGGCGGCAAGCCGCTGTTGCTCTGCAACTTCTGCCTTCTCGAGGATGAAGGCCTTCTGCGCCTCATCGAGCTGCACACGCTCCTCCGCCAGCGACCGGAGAGCTGCCTGGTTGAGACCTCGGAGCTCCTCCGCGCGCTTCTCCACGTCCACCCCCGCTTTCGCGACAAGCGCTTCGCGGGACTCTAGTTTGGCCTGGCGGGCACGGTAGAGCGACACCAGCTTCCGCAGCAGTCGCTCCTCCTCAGGCTCGTCGCTGCTGCTGCTTGGCGCGTCGGCCAGCGTCAGCCCAGCGGAGGCAAGCACCTCCACGTTGAAGCTTTCTCCTTCGACTGGCGCCCTGGACGTTGACGCCCAGGGGAGGTTGATGAAGATGCCATCGCCGGCCTTCAAGTAGACGCCTGGCTGAGGCTCTTCGGAGCCTGACGCTGCGGCAGCGGCGGGGGGATCGGCGGTAGGTGTAGAGCCTGTCGCTCCTGCGGCCTCAGGGTCGTCAGTATGATCGCCAGACCCCTCGTCAGCTGCTACGGCGGCAGCCTTGGCGGCCTCTTCGCCGGCGGGATCATCAACGCCGGCCGCTTCTTCGGTGGCGGCGACATCATCAACAACAACCTCGGTCTCCATCGGCTCCGCAGTGGGTGGATCTGACGGCCGAAAAAGGGAGAATAGTCAAGCAAATATCCAAAAATAAGATCAAAAGAAGAAGAACCCAAAGGGAAGTTTCGAAGCAAGAGGTTCACCTGCATTAGGCTCGACAGTTGTGGTCTCCGCCACCGGAGGACCGCTGGTGCTGTCCCTTGCCGGAGACTCCTCCCTTGCCGGAGAGCTCCCCCTTACCGGAGAGCTCTCCCTTGTCGGAGGATTCGCCCTTGCCGGGGAATTCTCCCTTGGCAGCGTAGTCGAAGAAGATGTCGTATCAGGGGCGGCCTCCGGGAGCTCCTGGCGAGGCTGCTTTGCTCCTACACAAGCCAACAGTCAGATATCAGCAAACAAAGAGTATCCATGCGCGCTCAACAGCGGGAAGCAAACCATATACTTACGCTGGGGACTGCGCTGGGGGCTGCTCTGAAGAACAACTGCCGGGTCCGGCAAACTTGTCTCAGGCGCACCCCCTGCTGACACGGTGGGATCATCCTCGATGACAATCACCGGGACCTTGGCTCTCTTTGCCATTCTCTGGGCCAGAGTCCTAAAAAGGAATAAGTTCAGAGTAAAGCAAATGAGATCCAAGACAAGATAGCAACTATTGAAGACATACAAGTACAACGAGAATCTTACTCTTCTTATTCCTCGTCGGAGCTGAGCGCGGAGAAGTCAAAGCCTGGACCTCCTCCGGCGCGAGGAGGTGGAGGAGTAGGATCCCTCGGCCGCTTGGCAGGAGCTGGAGCGGCGGACCGGGAGGACCCCGCTCAGGTTGCCGCTGCAGCGTGAGGTGCTTCCGCGGCAATAGAACTTGCCGCGGTGGAGCGCGTCGTACGGCGCGGCGGGGGTTGACTCGTCCGCCGCTCTGCTACATCCCCGACCTTGCAAAGACGCCTTCTTGGTGGAGCCGGGGGCTCTGCTTGTGGGGCCGGGGGCTCTGCTTGTGGATCCGGGGGCTCTGCTTGCGGCAAGCTGCCCGAAGACGAAGAGGAAGAGGAGCCGATCTCCAACGAGCCGCTCGTATCTTCGGCGGGCCCGCTCGGCCCGACGTCATGCCCGGCAGGCTCTTCCTCGCCAGTAAGATCCTCTCACTCGGCGAGGCTTGCCGCCTCTGCTGCCTCTGCCTCCTCCACGATGAACCCAAACTCGCTCGCAGCTGCAGCTGCCGCCGCCTCTTCCATCCTGGTGGCGATGCGCTTGAGCTCATCGTCAGTGGTGTCCCGGGTGAGGCCCCTCTTCTCATCGGCGTCGACCGGCACTTCTACCAAGTTGTCGAAGAACGCCCGCACGACATCATCTGCAGGCTCTATCCAGGCTGGGTCAATTCCATGCGAGTCGCACAGCGGCATCATTGCACGGATGCGGTCGAGCGAGGAGTTGTTGCACAGCGGAACGACGCCCCTCGGCAACCTGAACACTTCGGGATGCTGTGGGTCATACTTGAACAGCTCCTGGAGCATCGAGTTGAGCTCCATGACAGTGAAGTTGAAGTTGAGGCTTGTCCACAGCCTCATGATATCCGCCGCGTTCTAAAACTCCCAGACGGGTCTCCTCTCCTGCAGGGGGCTACGGCGGCGGAGGAAATCTGCGCGAACCGCTCCTACAGTAAGCCCGGCAAGCCTGAGGCGTAGGATCCGGGCGACGGCAATCTTCAGTCTGTCGTCTTCCGGGGCCAGGCTACTCCATTCACTGCCGCGCACTACTGGAGTTTCGCGCAGAGCAGTAAACGGCTGCGGGTTCTCCTCGACAATCAGGCACCAGTCCGCCCTCCACTCCTCCCACTTGCTGCGGAACTCTCCATCCAGATAAGCCTCCTTCTTGCCGGCTTTTGAGATCCAGGCGATTCCGCCGGATAAAGGCTCTCCTTTCTCAACTCGAGGCGAAAAGAAGTGGCGACAAAGGGCTACGTTTGGATGGATTCCGACAAAGTTTTCGCAGAGATGTGCGAAAACTGCCATGGTCAGGACAGCATTGGGGGTGAAGTCAGGGAGGTGGAGCCCGTAGGTGTTCATGATGTCACAGAAGAATTCAGAAAAGGGCGGGCAGAGCCCGCAGTAGAAGAACAAGACGAAGAAAGGGTACCCAGTGGGAGTCTTATCCCAAGCAGCGGCTGGGAGTACCTTCGTGCGCGGATGCGCTCGCGTCCCCGTCGACCAGAAGAGGTAGTAGAACTCCTTCAACTCTTCCGCCTCAAGCCTCGGAGGGAAGATTGCCCGCTCCTTTCGCAGCGCCTCGAGCCGCTGCGCCTCGGCCGACTTCGCCTTCTCGGCTTTCGGAGCCATGGCGGGAATGGTGAGGGGGGACGACGGCGTTGGCGGTGCTGGTGGCAATGGGGGCGGAGCGCTGCTCTCTTTCGGCTTTGAGAAGAAGGGGAGCGGCGGAGATTTCTGAGGCAGGAATAGCAATGGGCAGGTGGGCGAACTGCCCCTGTTTCCCCTGCTTATAAGGAGGGAGAGGGCGGACGCTTCGCCTTTCCGAATAAAGAAACCACCCACGACCACTCCCACGACGCCACAATTGACGCGTGCCATTCGGGGAGGGCGCGGTGGATACGGAGTAAGATGCGACGTGACCTAGGCCGCGCGTGCCCGTGCCCTGTTTTGGGCCTGGCCCAACAGCGCTCGGCACCGTGTATGGCCCAGGCCCGGGGGCTCCTGTCGGTGTACTAGAGTAGGGGTACCCTAGTATCCCGAACTTGTGCACGGGCAGTCGCAGCGCCCCGCGGCAAGGCTTTCCGGGTGACCGCCTAGGACCTCTGTGGTTCCTTTGGAACCATTCAATAACAAAGTATTTAAGCCAAGGAGACAAGTCCCCGGCAAGAGGAGCTTGCCGGGAAGGCCACTCAAGGCACAAGACCCCGGCAAGAGGAGCTTGCCGGGAAAGCCAACCAAGGCATCCCAAGGTACTTACCGCGACGCGCCACGCGTCCCGGCAAGACCCGGCGAGCGACAAGCTCCCGGAAGCGACAAGACAACAACCACGGCAAGGCGTTTGCCGCGGCAAGCAACCGCTCTGTACCTGCGCTCCAGCTCACCCACCAACGTGTCGCTCTGAGGCACTTCCAGGCGTACGTGGCGGGTGGCTGTGCAGCCAGGGGTGCACCGTGGCAAGCAGGCGCTGACAAGATCGCCATCGTGGCAAGCGGTGGCATCCCTAACGGTCCCTTTTCTGCACTGTTTGGGCGACGCAGACGGGCATTTAATGCCCTTGTCCCCTGCCGTCAGAGTTAGGTATGATACACTGTGTAGGTAGCTGTACCTACCGCAGCACCTTTCCATTTTTTCCCTTGCCTACGTTGCCACCTGTTGGAGACCCCTTGATGATATAAAAGGAGGCCCATGCACAACGTAGGGGGAGGAGGAGGACGAACAGTAGAACGCTCACGCTCGGTCTCGTTAGCTGCTGGTGTGTACTATAGCACTCAGCGCTCCTGAGCAAGAACTCAGTACAATCCACAAAGCAGCAGTAGGAGTATTATCTCTCCGGAGAGCTCCAAAGCTGGGTAAAAACCGCTTGTATGCCTCGCCTCGATCTGCTCTTCGCGCGACCTCCGCCCCCCGCCGAACTGAGAAGGGGCTCCGTCCCCATAGGTGATCGCGGAGTCAGATTTCCCCGACAATGACTGGCGTCTTCTAGCGCTGCGTAGAGCCAGAGAAAGGCAAGGCAATCCTCGAGGAGCACTCAGGAGCTACCCTTTTTATCTACATGATAAGATTATGCATGTGAATGTATTATTTCATTCCTTCGCCCGGCATCGGGTCCGACCAGTCGGCCCGGGGGCTCGCCGCCTTGTCCTATGTTGTTGCCACCTACAGTCGGACAAGTAGTGTGCCAACATCTAAGCCCTCTCTTGCCTTAAGCCGCAGCTTGCAGTGCGACTATCTGGCTGGCAAGAGCTAAAGGCAGGAAACGGTGTCCACATGAAAAATGACTGAGGAAAAAACATTAGCATAGGCCAAGCCGACTCCTTGCCTCACCATCCGGCTGTTGAGCAGCCGGACGGCCGGCTTCTCACTTGACTTGCTATGTTCTAGGCGGCCAAAGTACTTGTCTATCCTAAACGTCCAAGTACTTGACCCAGCCACAGACCGCAGAGCGGCTGTAAGGCTGGCAAGGCGACAGCCAAAGGAAGGCGGCAAAGGAAAAAGCCAAAAAGAACAAAAAAGGAGGACAAAGTTAGAACCTGGTAAAGCACAGATTGTGCGAGAATAAATTAATTTACATAGCAAAGGCTCACAGCCAGCATTCAACAGAGTTTGAACATACACCCCTAGTGGGTGGAATTGCGAGAATTTAACTTGTTCAAAAGATTACAAGAACAGGAAAGCAGGAAAGATAAAGTGGTCGCCTAGGCCAGAGGAGTAGCAGGCGGATCAGACAAGTCGGTGGAGGCAGAGGCGCCGGGTGGTGGAGCGGCCAACTTGTGGGTCTCGGCCTGGTCGTCAACGGCAGCAGTCAGCGTGGCTGCACGCGGCTCGCTGGTCGAGGCCTGGTCAGGCTGAGGCCGGCTGTCCGCTCCATCGTCTGGTGCAATGTCTTCGCCGCCCTCGTCCTCTTCTTCCTCGCCTTCGTCGCTGGAGGCGATCTCCTCCGCCAAGTCCTCCCCATCCTCCAGGTTCAGCCCGAACCAGTAGGGCGACACATCAGTGCCTTCCTCGTCCAGCTCAGGGATGAAGACAGTGGTGTTGGCGTACTCGACGATTGCTGATGCGTGCTGGGTGAGTGTGCGACTCATTGCCGCCAGCTCCGGTGCGGCTGCCTGCCGGAAGATGGCCAGCTGGGCCAGCTCCAACCCCGCCCGCCCGAGCCGCGGCGCCGTTCCAGACCTCGAAGTGCCCATCTGCTATCTCCAGCCAGTCGGTAGTTCGACTTGGGGTGCGTGGGACCTGAGCATCTGGCCAGAGGGCGGTCAGCACCTAAGACCCGGCGTGTTGCAGGCGGCAGAGCATCTGATGAGCCGGCTGCAAGCGTGTCTTGACGGGCAGAAGTTGCTCGCCAAGATTCGGGGGCACGTTGGGCGCAATATCTATGCCTGCCCTCCTCTATACCTTGCGTCGCGCCTCGATGGCTTGACTAACGGCGACAGAATGACCGGGAAAGAAATCTGTGCAAAGAGAAGATCAAGAAATCAGAAGCCAGCTCATGCAGCAGTCGGCGGCTGATCAAAAGAAAAAATAACTTATCATCGATCATATCCTCAATCTCGCAGTAGCCGTCGGTCAAGAACTTCTCCTTCTTGGCCCAGTTCGAGCATTGAGTCTCGAACTCAGCCCTGAGGAGGTCTTCGCCCTCCTTCAGGTTCTAGAGCTCTGCCTTGTGCCGCTCCTCCTGGGCCGCAGCTCCTTGGCCAGGCGGTCACACTCCTGAGCCCCTGACTGCGTTCCTGTTCCTTTGTGTGGAGCGCGGACGCAGCTTCGCCCAGGAGCTTCCACAGATCTGCAGCAGCCTCTGCAAAGACAAGAAAGAAAGCGTCAACACCAACCAAAGACAAGTAGTTTCCGGGATATCCGGCCTGACTGCTCAGCAGTCGGCCCGAATCTTGGGGCTACACCCAGCGGGTGTGCTGACGCGCCCCCGCTAGAAAGAAGACATAATGTTTACTCCGGCTCTGATTCAGGTCGGTGGTCCGCTTGGCTAACTCCTGTTTCTGGGAGTTATAGGCTGGCACGCGGAGTTTGTGGTAGTCCTGCAACAAAGACAACAGAAGAAGAAAACGAGTCAGCACTCGAAGCTTACCTTCAAGTTCCGAGCCGGCTGCTGAGCAGCCGGTCCGGAACTGGGGGGCTACACCCAGTGGGTGCGCAGGCATGCCCCCATGGAAGATTGCAAAGAATTGAAAAACAAGAAGTACATGACGTACTCGGACGGCCGACCGCATAGCTAAGAACTCTTGCATGGATTTACGGAGGGTGGCGCCCTGGGTGTTGAACCAGGCCAAGATGTCCTGCACAACCACATTCAAGACACCTGTGCCGCCCCTAGACGTCCAGTCTGGTGGGCGGCGCTGGTGGCCTCGGTGTCGGGCCCCGATGTTCTAGCGGCCCCGACCTCCAACGGCCTTGGCTCCGAGATCGCCCTCGCCGGGCGTTGGCACGCGGGAACGCGGACCGTGGGAATCGGACCCACCACCAACTCGCCGCGAGATGGCGACACTAGCGGCGCTTCAGGCCGACTGCCCTGCGCGTCGGCAGTTGGCGGGCACTGAGGCTCCTCCGCCTCCAAAACAACGGGGCCGCCTCCTCCCCTCTCCAAGGTCGGCTGGTCATCACCAGCCCCTCCTGTCGGTGCCTAGCTCTCCGGCACTATAACGCCCACGATGCGGTTATATCTCCCACGTGTCGAGGCACGACTTAGAGGCATAACCGCATGGTGGTTTTGTCGCAAGAAGGGTCATCTTCACACAATCCCATGTAATGAACAAGAAAGGGATAATGAATTGGCTTACAATCGCCACTTCACACAATTCATGAATTAGACATACATCATCAGAGTAAACACATAGTCCGTCTACGGACCAATCCAAATGAAAAGAAGATAACCCCAAATGCTAGATCCCCGATCGTCCCAACTGGGCTCCACTAGTGATCATCAGGAAGCGAAACATAGTAATGACCAAGGTCCTCGTCGAACTCCCACTTGAGTTTGGTTGCGGAACCTGCACTGGTATCATTGGCACCTGCAACTATTTTGGTAGTATTTGTGAGTCACGAGGACTCAGTAATCACAAAACCCGTGAGATCAAGACTATTTAAGCTTATGGGTAGGATGGGGTAATGAGGTGGAGTTGCAGCAAGCACTAAGCAAATATGGTGGCTAACATATGCAAATAAGAGCGAGAAGAGAAGCAACGCAACGGTCATGAAACTAGAAGTGATCAAGAAGTGATCTTGAAACTACTTACGCACAATCATAACACAAAGACCGTGTTCACTTCCCAGACTCTGCCGAAAAGAGACCATCACGGCTACACACGCGGTTGATGCTTTTTTATTAAGTCACATGTCAAGTTCTCTACAACCGGACATTAACAAATTCTCATCTGCCACATAACGGCGAGCACGGCTTTCGAAAGTTTATACCCTACAGGGGTGTCCAACTTAGCCCATCACAAGCTATCATGATCAATGAAGGATATTCCTCCTCCCGGAAAGACCCGATCAGTCTCAGAATCCCGGTTACAAGACATTTTGACAATGGTAAAACAAGACCAGCAAGACCAATCGACTGTGCCGTCAAATCCCGATAGGAGCTGCACATATCTCGTTCTCAGGGTACACCAGATGAGACAAGCTACGAGTAAAACCAGCCCTCGAGTTTCCCCGAGGTGGCCCCGCAGGCGGCTCAGTTCGGACCAACACTTAGAGAAGCACTGGCCCGGGGGGTTAAAATAAAGATGACCCTCAGGTTGGCTGACCCAAGGGAAAGGTAATAGGTTGTTAGGAAAATGTAAAACCAAGGTTTGGCCTTGCTAGAGGAGTTTTATTCAAAGCAAACTGTCAAGGGGGTCCCATAACCCCAACCGCGTTAGGAACGCAAAATCAAGGAACATAACACCAGTATGACGGAAACTAGGGCGGCAAGAGTGGAATAGAACACCAGGCATAAGGCCGAGCCTGCCACCCTTTACCAAGTATATATATGCATTAATTAAATAAGGGATATTGTGACATCCCAACATAAACATGTTTCAACATGGAGCAATCTTCATCTTCACCTGCAACTAACAATGCTATAAGAGGGGCTGAGCAAAAGCGGTAAGATAGCCAAACAACGGTTTCCTAGGAAGGTTGGTTAGAGGCTTGACATGGCAAAATGGAAGGCATGATAAACAAGTGGTAGGTAGCGCAACATAGCGATAGAGCGAACAACTAGCAAGCAAAGATAAAAGTGATATCGAGGGTAATGGTCATCTTGCATGCAAAGTTCACAGAGTTGTCGAAAGCTTGATCCTTGTTAGCGTACTCAACAGGTTCCTCATTCAAGAACTCGTCTCCCGGCTCTACTCAAAGCAAGAACACAAGCAATGGTACAACAATCAATCACGGTGCAATGCGCAAGCAACATGATGCAATACATGGCATGGGATGCAAGGTATGATGTGCAATGCATATGGGTACTCCAGAAGGGAAAGGAGGAACAACATCAAATTGGCAAACCAATTATGCCGCTGGACAGATGAGATGATTTCGGTCAAAATCGATATAAAGATCACAAGAAACGGATGCACGGTTTGCAAATGGCAAGCAAAACAAGAAAGATGCAAAACTGCGATTAACAACATCAAAACAGCATCAGGTAGCAATGTCTAGAGCTAGCAAACAACATGCTACAAGAACGTGTCATGGCATACAAATTCATGGCATGCAAGTACTAAAGACATATAACAAAACTGCCTTACTGAGCTTTAACCAAGTATGCACAGAAAATGATGTGGCACCCATGCAAACATGGCAAGTTATATGAACAGTTTCAGACTTGGAACAAAAACTGAGCATGGCAGGAACAGATTCATGATAGCAGCTTTGGAAGCTCAATTCACTCACCACAAGGCATTTCATGGCATAACAAGGTAACCAACATGAATTAGATATTTTCAAGAAGCTAAGCATGGAAAGAGCAAGTTCATAGGGTACATGTATCACTAACAACACCCATGGCAAAGTTGAATCTCATGTTAACAATCTGCCAGCAACAATATTTGGCAAAAGTAGAGCACGGTAATGACATGATAAATTATCCCATAAATACAACCAGAGGCACTAATAGATAGGGCAACACCACATCTACAACACACGTTTACTGAACTATCTCAAAATTTCCATGGATCTCCTGGTAGCAACATGGTCATAATGTAACAGGAAAAGACAACAAAATAACCAAGTGCCTGAAAACAGTAATCACGAAGCCTACTTTGCATACTTGTTCTAGTTACCACAGAGCTCAAAAAATAAAAGAGTTGCTCCTCTGTAAAGATGGCGTGCTATAGTACAAAATACATGTAGACATCATGCTCATAGGATGCACAAACAAAATGCAACAAAAATGACAAATCATCAAGTTCTGTTAAGAACCAGCAGTTAACATCATATAGCACCCTTGCAACGATGATAATGACATCAATATTGACAGTAACATGCATGCAAATGCCACCAGCATGGAGATAATCACAAGATAAACATTTTGACATATCATATGCGCAAAACAGAGCTACAGTCACGGAGATATGATGCGATGAACATGACATAAAAATGTTAGGGGAACCGGGGACCGGGTCGGGTCCGCGGGTCGGGTGGCGGATCTGGCGCGGGTCGGAGCGGAGTGGGTCAGGTCCCGGATGTCGGCGCCGGCGGCTCCGGCGAGAGGACGATGATGGCGCGGGCAGCGGCGGTTGCGGTGGTGTGCGACGGCGACGAGGGGCGGCTGAGGCGGCGTGGCGCGGTCGCGGTGGTCGGAACCAGCGGGAGGTGCACGACATCTAAGCGAATGCGGCGGCGCGGAGCAGGCTCGCGGGGGCCGGACGCGGGCGCGTCGGGCTCGCGGTGGGCAGGGGCGCCATGTGGCGGCGCGTGAGAGGCTGGGTGGCGGCGGAGGGCGACGTGGCAGGTGCTGGTTTGCCCGGGTGATGTGGCGGTGGCTTCGTCCGGCGTCACCCGGACGTGTCCGGCGGCGCGAAGGAGCGGTGCTACAGTTGGACTGCGCGAATTTCGGGGGGGTGCACATATTTATATGTAGAGGGAGCTAGGAGAGTCCAAATGAGGTGCGGTTTTTGTCCACACGGTCGTGATCAAACGATGGAGAGCATAGAGGGGGTTTAGATGGGCTTGTGAGATGTTTTGGAGGGGTGTTGGGATGCAATAAGGTAGGGGCTTTTGCGGTTACAAGGTTAACCGTTGGGGCATCAAACGACCTCCAAATGGAACGAAATTTGACAGGCGGTCTACCGGTGTTACACCAAGAACACTTGACAAATATCGGCCCATTCCGATAAGGTTTTTCTCCCACTCATGAAACAAGATAAGACGGGTGCAACGGGTGCATCTGTGAGTGTCGGATCGCGAAACGGACAACGGGGAAAATGATTGGATGCATGAGAAGAACATGAATGCAAATGAGATGCACATGATGACATGAGATGAAATGCATGAGATGAGCAAAATGCAAAACAAAAGACAAAACCCAACCATGAAGGAAATATTATATAACATAGCCGGAAATGGCAAGAGTCGGAGTTACATATATGGAAAGTTACATCCGGGGTGTTACAGGCACCGGCGGCTCCACGAGCTGCCGGCCGGTGGACTCTGGAGCCCGGCTGCGGGACGCCTCCACCTCTTGTGCCTTGGCGGCAGTGTCCGCCTACTCCTTGGCTGCTGCGTCGGCCTAGGCCTTGGCCGCTGCATCGGCCTCCGCGTGCGCTGCCTTGGCCGTCTCCCCCTTCTCCCGGGTCGCGGCCTCCCGCTCTTCTCGTACCTCCCGTGTGTTCCTCGCCGTCGCCTCCTGGAGGGCGGTGAGTGGGTTCGCCATGCAGGGGTCTGCAGAGCCGTCTGCCACCCCAATCACCGAGCCGGACGGGGCTTACGACAAGGAAAGTGGGGCACTACGCGCCAAAGGGAGAAGGAAAGAAGAAGATCGCAAAGATAGAAGAGAAGAAAAGCAAAGACAAAGCAAAATGCAAGAAAAATCAAGGCACTTAGGCGGACACCGTCGGGAGCGGCTTCGGGATCTTCTTGAAGGCGGTTGCCTTGGGGCCTCTTGCCGCTTGGTAGCGGTGGCCGACTGCTTGGCCTTCTAGCTCGGCCGGGTGCCGAAAGTCCCTGCATCTGCCCGGCGGTTCGAGGAGCCAGCCTCGGGTCTGTCGGTGCCCGCGGCACAGTATGGCTCGTTGCCACCTTCGTCGTCGTCAGGCCACCCCCGGACATCCCCTGCTCCACCTCCTCCTGCGGCTCTGCCTGCGCGGCCGCCGCCTCCTCCGGTGGTATCGTCCTCCTCCAACGCGGCTGCCCCCAGCTCTGTGTTGCCTATGTCGTTGACCTCCCGGTCCGGCATCCACTGGTGATCGGGGATGACGCCATTCTACGCAGCACCCAGACGATTAGATCTGATGAAGGTCGTTGCAAAAACAGAAAGAATAAAGAAGAAGGCCACGTGCTAACCCCAGGCAGCTGGTTGGCCCAGCTGTAGGGATCCTTGCCGAAGCTCTAGCTCCCCACTTCGAGCTAGCTGCCAGAAATGAAGTTGACCCGATAGGCGACCTCGTCTGCTGAAATCTCCTTGGTCGACGTCCGGCTCGGATCCCGGCAGCCGCCCATGTCGCAGATCAGGTGGGGCCGAAATTGGAGTGGCAGCACCCGGCGCTGGATGAAGGCAGCCACCAGGTCTGTCGCTCGAAGGCCCTCCACCTCCGTCAGCACCTCTAGGCGGTTGAGGACGTGGGTGACACCAGCCGGCAGCGACCTCCCCGGCTGCTGGCCCCAGTTGCTCCTTGGCTCAGCAGATGGGCCGAGTACGAAACACGACAAGTTAATGAAGTTGCGAATCGGATCCAAGTTGAGGACGTAGAAATACGTCTTATGCCACAACTTGGCCGACTCCAGTGTAACCACAGGCGGAAATAGGGTTCCGCTACCGGAGCACCGCAAGGCGACGCAAGCGCCGCACTAAGCCGCCTCGCCTTGGTCGCGGTGCCAAGCTTGAGGTAGAAGAAGCGCCCCCACAGCTCGAGTGTGGACAGAGTTCCGAGATAACCTTCACAGAAAGTAACGAAGGCAGAGAGAAGTACCACGGTGTTGGGCGTGAGGTGGTGCGGCTGCAGGTCGTAGTTGTTGAGGAAGGCATGGAAGAAGCCGCTCACCGACAAGCCGAAGCTGCAGAGAAAGTGTCCATGGAAGAAGCTGCTCCAATGGAATCCGCACCCCTACGCACTCCTCTCCGGGCAGCCTTCACATCGCATGGAGAAAGGCGATGTCCTCGTCTTGGACGTCGGAGCCTTCCCAATCGCCCAGCGACCCTCCCACGCCATGGTCACGATGGCTCTGTGGCGCAGCGGCACGGGGAGGAAGGAGAAAACGAGTGGCGCGGCGGCGGCAAGAAGCAGAGGAAGAAGAAGACGAGTGGCACGGCGGAGGCCAGAAGCGGAGGAAGAAGAAGACGTAGGGCGAGGGTGGCACACGTGCGTTCTGCCGCCACCTCCTCCCCCTACTTATAGCCCCCCGACGGCGGAGCCGAGGGGGTGAGACGTGGGTGGGGGCGGGATTAACTTCACCCACTCTCCCCATGACCTGGCATCTTCCGCACCATAACGGCGTGTACTCAACACGCCTGGGAAGCGCAACCGCCCGCCTCAGCCGCAGCGGATCCGCGTGCGTGCCGACGCCCTGTAGTGGCGGTGGCTGGGCCCGTCGCATGCGTGGGCTGGCAGGCTGGCCTGGTCTGCGGGCGACGCGCATCAGATAAGCAACGAGCGGTGAGCCTACCACTCGGCTGGCGCGCCACCCGGCATCTACCATGATGATTCGAATTTGCCAGGCGGCTGTTCCGGCCTCGGCCGGCTCCTGGCAGTCGACATCTCCCGAAGACGAATGAAGCAAGATTACCAAGACACTTAGAGTAGGAAGCCGCTAAAGCTCCTTGGTTTTTCAGGCGCGGCGCCCCACCAGCTTCGGGGACTATTGCCGGAGTAAAGGGCCAAGGGTAGTGTCATCGACCCCCCGTGGTATTTCAAGACATCGGGGCTAGTTGGGCCCTTCATACCTCCCAGACGGACGGCTAGCTTCTTCGGCCGACTGTTCTGGGAGGCCGGCTGCTAGAAGATGGCAAGACATCAGAAGGCGTTCCCTCGTCCCCTCAAAGTTTGCACCCACATAACCGCGATGGGACGGGGCGTGGCTATCGTGCGACCTGCCACCCCCGAATCTAGGGTGGATCGTGGCCATAGTGCGGTGTACCAAGCAGACACCCATCGCCCAGTGCGGCACTGTTGCCACACAGCTCGTGACATCACTTACGTTAGAGGGATCCATGCTCCCCATGATGGGCAGTCGGTATGGCCCGCAGGGGCAGGCCCTACGTGTCCGCGAGACACCAGAAGACGGCGAACCCCCAGCAGGCGGCAACGAGGGCGGGCCTAGCAGGAGGCCCTTCTCCCCCTCAGAGTCTGCACGCCATTAACCAGATGAGACGAGGTGTGGCTATAGCGAGGGCCCGCCAGGCTGCGGGACTGTAGCCATGCTCCCCCTAACAAAGCCTACGTCGTGAGGAGCAAGGCCATAGTGTAAAGCAGTCAACCTGGCTCACAGGCGGCGGGCACTACCAGTCGGCCGAGATCACGGCAGCCGGCGGGACGCACCAAGCGGCAGGCCCTAGCAGCCGGCGGTGAAGCCGGCGTCCAGAGACACTGACGGCCGGGTCCTACACCCGTCCATATTACCATTGTACCCCTGGGGGGTAGGCCTATATAAACCACCCAGGCTTCCCCATGCAAGGGGGTCATAACCTTTGAGATCACACACACCCATATAGAGAGAGGAGTAGAGCTAGCCTTGCCATTCTTTGTCTTCTAGCCGAACAGCTCAAGGAGCAATCTTGTAGCTACTCTATTGACGATAGTCATCATGCGGAGACCCCGCAGAGCGGGACTAGGGGTGTTATCTCCACGGAGAGCCCCAGACCTGGGTAAGATTTGCAGGCGTATGCGGTCTCGCTCACTCCCGCTTCTAGAGCCCGGCGACGTACTCTTGTCCCCATCCACGATAAGCCACCCCCTGGCATATGTAGCTAGATATCCCTGACACTTGTTCTAGATATCACTCTGATCTGACATGTCTGACACTGCAAACTGACAGTTGACCTTGTGAATAGTTATAGATGAGATAGAGTGGATGAGCATCACAAAGTGCGGAGGTTTTGCAAAACAAATGAGTCAAAAACTTTGTTATAGTTTTCCACAGAAAGCATTTCAGAGCTACCGATTTGTTAAACTTGGTGACACTGAAACAACTTTGGAGTCTAAACTAGTGGAACCGGTCAGACCAAGACACGGTTCGGTGATTCCGAGATTGTTAGGGTTTCAGTGAGAGTTGAACTTGGTCACACCAATTTGCAAGTTTTGGTCAGACCAAAAGTTACAAGTGCAATGGCCTAAGCCAAATCGTTGAGACCGATTTCCACAATTCGGTCGGTCCGAGATGAGTTCGGCGGAAACCTAACTCTAAATTTTCGAATCAAAACTCATCTAAAGGAAGTTTTTGCTAGATAGGATGAACATGGTAAGAAACATGGCATTGATTTTGTGCTAAGAATCAGAGGTAAGGATTGCACAAAGATTCGAACTCATACCCTAACTTGGCGATGAGCTCACTACGGCGGCAACGGCGGTGAAGATTTCTGTTGACGGCGACGGAGACCAGCGGCGGGAGGTCGCTGGCGACGAGAGGACGATCTGGATACCCAAGTCGGTAGAGCAGGACACACGCTGGCGAAGAGGTTTGGGAGAATTTCTAAAATTTGGCCCGTCGGTATATATATATCCTGACCCTGTAGATGTGACCGAGTCGAACAACTCGGTGGCACCGAGATGCAGAATCGCAAGAGGTTACTGCAACTCGGTGTGACCAAATGGTTGTAATCAGTTGCACCGAGATTGAAGACCTAGATCAACTCAGTGAACTCGGTATGACCAAAAAGGATGAATCGGTGAGACAGAAATGCACAGAGAGGTTTTGGAAGTTTAAGTCTATGACGAATCAGTGACTCCAAGTGCTCCTCACCCAGAGGGTTCGAATCTGTCTTGATCAAACTTTGTGATGTAGAAAGAATAGAGTCTGAGACGAGAAAAGCATAGATAGCTAGAGGATGTTCTTAGGCATTCTTGTCCATCCATTTGGCAAAGGAATAAGAGCCAAACATTCAAAGCAACAAATGGATGTCCTCGAATGGGAAAATATGCAATCAACATGCTCACACAATAAAATGGCAAATGAAATATGTGATAAATCATGCACAAACACTCTAGCATCTATCAAGCAATTGGCGATGACTATGTCATCTATATATGAGTATATTGACTTAGGAGTCAAACGAGAACATTTGATCATAGGTTACTCATCGTTTAAGCGCAAGTGGGGTTACCACTTTTACATAAAGCATTGTTTTGTTCACACCATTAGATTTGATTTAGCTCAATTCTTAGAGTAAAGCTCCCCTAGATGTGATATCCCCCCCTAAGAGGGATGAACTAACCTTGGGTTTTGTCGATGATGACTTCATGTAGATGTTGAAGATGTGGATGCTCAATGTTGATGTAGATCATTTGGAGCAATCCACTAGAGTGAGTTCCACTTTCAATACCTACACGGGTTAGTCCCACAAGGAATAAACAAGGATATCCATAGACATAGAGTGAAGTTCACACAAGATGATGTCCATGAAAGCATTAGGTTACCTTGTCCCTTGTCTTACGAACAAGAGGGTTTGTGACTCCTTGAACTAGTGCAAGATGTGGAAGTTGTTTGCCTTGTTCTTGCCAAAATGATATGAGTGAAGTATGTTAGCGGAGTCACCCTCAAGAACTCTCTAGTTCTTCTTCTTCAGGATCCACATCAACTTGATGGGAATCCTTGGAGTTGTAGTCATACTTGATGAAGTAGAACTTGATGTAGTCTTGGGAACCCACTTGACCAAGGCCTTGGGAGCTTCTTCAAATGCATCAATCTCCTCTTGAAGCTTGTACTTGCCTTTTTGTTTGTGGTCTTGTGGTGGAAGATCATCTTGAGCTTCTGTTCCCTTGAAAGAAGTAGGATCATACTTCTCTTGTTGAGGAACAAACTTCGTCTTGGGGTATTGATCTTCTTCCCACTCCACTCCATTGGCATTGAACTTTCGTTCAAAACCAACACCTTGATTCTTCCAGTGCCTTCCTTCCTTGCGTACAATTTCCTCAAATTGCTTACTTCCAACAAGACTCATGTAAACACCTTTCTCTATAATTCCCTTCAATAAGTTATTTTCTTGCTCAAGTGTAACTTTGCTAAGAGAATCATTAGTGGAATCAAGAGAACTACTAGAAGCAACAACATTGGATTAAGCATGATTATTGTTACTACAAGAATAAGAATCTTTCTTGATCTTGTTACTAGATTTTACTTGTGGCATGTAAGTAGACAAGAGTAAACTTTTCTTACGAAGAACATCATTGATTGCTTTTAAGAACCCATGTTCTTGCTCTATATTGAGCTTTTCAAAGCGCTGAAAGGCAACAGTCAGCTGTGCCGCGGCAAGAACCCAAAGGACTGAGGAAGTCCCTACAGAATTTATATGCATACTTTCTGGTGCAACAGCAAGCACTGGAGGATTTAAGCGCCAACCAAGAGAAAGTTAATAAGTTTGCTAAGCATCTTGCCAATATTATGGGTACCCAGGATATTGTTTCTTGAGCTCTTCTAAAGTGGTTTCAGTTCTGGACTTGTTTTGCTGCGGCGTTTATCTGCACTGGTCGCCAACTTTGACAACCAGTGTATGTGATATGCTGCTTTGTTCCCTATATTTGCACTGGTGGCAAACTTTGATTCCCAGTGGATATAATATGTGTAATAGCCATGATAGCCTAGCGTAAGTTGCTTTCTTATTTATTTCCTTATTGTCTTGTTTATTTGTTTGCTTGTAGTCAGTGCAGTTTTTTTTCTGCAGTTTGCTAGTGTCCGCAATAACCTATTTTTAAAACTAGGCCACAATGACCATGGGCTACATATTTACTATAGTGACTATGGGCCTCCTACGGGCCGTAGAAACAATGGGCCTTCTACGGGGCGTAGAATCAATGGTCCATCTACGGGCCGTATGATCGATTTGCCAAACATGGGCCAATAACAGACCGCATTATGGGTCGTAAATGGGCTAAAGTTGGAATTGTGCGTTCATGGGCCGACCATAACGGGCCGTCATTAATCGGCCGTATTTGATGATGCTATGAAAATAGCCCAACGGATTAACGGGCCACAAACGGGCTGACTGTAACCACGGGCTGAATTTGGCCCACAAGCAGAAAAGGCCAATAACGGGTCGTGAGTAACGAAACGCTGGAAATGAGCCCAACAATAAATGGGACCTGAGAAGGCCAAAAGATAACACGGGCTAATGGCCCAACGGTATAATGGTTCGTTAATTTGTATAAAGTGATACACTGTTCATTTCGGGGCAGTTTCACCATGGGTCGTTAATGGACCAAAGGTTACAAAGGGCCTCATATGGGCCGAAAGACATCATGGGCCATACATGGGCCAGAAGTTACAACGGGCTGGAATCATATCGGATGGCCCAGATGAAGCTACTGGTCCTAATTCGGATAGGACGTAATAGGTCGTGAGTTAGCAGGCAGTATATGGGCTATATGCAAACATGCCGTTAACAGGCTTTCCATGGGCCGGCCCGCTACCATTTGACCAAGTCAAACGGGCCGGCCTTTTCACATGAATGGGTCTCTATTGGGCCGTGCCACGTATCGACGTATCATAGGCGACTTCGGTCCAATGAGTGGATGACATCCGTCCCAATGGTGAGCCAACACGTGGTTCCTCTGGCCATTGATAATTTTACACGTGGAAAATCCCCATTGGTCCGGGTTGTTAACGGGTTATCAGATCCAAACCGGAACTTGATAGCTTAACGACGACCCGTTACAGTGGATGCCACGTGTCGGTTACCCTTGACGAAAGCAATTCTATGACGCGCAGTTTATCGCCATGTGTCGTGGTTTTGTCACGACAGATGTCCTAGTGTGAGGACTTAGTCGTGGAGCCATCGCAACGTAGTTAGCTTAAAGGGGTTAAAGCGGGACAAAGGATGCAAGGAGTTTATACTGGTTCGGCCCCTTACAGTGAAGGTAAAAGCCTAATCCAGTTGTGGTGGGATTTCTAGGGTTTCGATGACCAGGGAGCGAATACGCTTTGCCTAGCTCTCGATTTGTTGTTTCTTGTCCCTAAACCGCCGTCGGGTCATCCCTTTATATACACAGGTTGATGCCCGGCGGTTCACAGAATCCCGGCTGGCTCAGAAACGTGTCCGCTCGGTTTCTGCCGTTTCCTATCTTACAACACAAGTCATACATCTTATGGCGGTTTACATCTACGGGCCCTAATCTGCCTTTGGGCTTTGGGCCTTCTTGTTAATCTCCACCATAAAGCGCTATATTCCTTGTCTTCCTGGGCTTCAATATGAGTAAATCACTATGAGCATAACCCGACCCCTCCTCGGCGGTTTATACTCAATAGTTATATCCCCAACATTAGGCCCCAGGTTGATTTGAACTTTTTCATGTCAATCTTCAACACTTAGAAAAATTCCTTGAATACCTTCGCGAAAACTTTGTAACTCGCTGTGACGTCATCTTCCAAGATCATGATAATCCGCCATGATGTCATCTGCCACTATGTTCACACATACCTGAAATCTTTTAATGCATCTCCTTTTCTTTAATGAATCTCCGAAGATCGAGGCGTCTGCACGCCTACAGATCCGTTTTTTGACCTCCTCGATTCCCGCGCTTGCCTCTTATCCATTTGCCTTATAAATAGGGCCGAGGGTCTCTTTCACTCCCCCCCCCCCCCGTGCCTTTTCGCTTTGTCTTCTTCCTTGCATCGACCTAGCACTCAAGCTCAGCCGCCGCAATCAAGCCTCGTCTTCGACCTCAACTCCGGCAGCTGCATCACCCTGAACGCACCAGAAATCACGGCGCCTCTCTGCTGTCCCATCAGCATCAGTAAGCCTTCCTTTCTTCCGCCATAGATCTTTCATTAGGGTTTCAACGTTCTTCAGTGTTCGTCGGTGTTCGTCACTGTGTAATGGTTCCTTGACTCAAACCTCGATGTTTTTCCTGTATGGCAATGGCCATAGTTCTTCTTTTTCATCAATGCATATCATTTAAATAGAAAATCTAATCTGAACCTTTATCAACTGCTCCTGTACCAATATTTAGGTATGAATACATTTTCTTTTTCTAACACACGGTACATCCATGTCGGTGTACTAAAGTAGGGGTACTCTAGTATCCCGAACTTGTGCACGGGCAGTCGCAGCACCCCGCGGCAAGGCCCGCCAGGTGACCACCAAGGCTCTCTATGGTTCCTTTGGAGCCATTCGAGAACAAAGTATTTAAGTCAAGGAGACAAGTCCCCGGTAAGAGGAGCTTGCCGGGAAGGCCATTCAAGGTACAAGCCCAACAAGAGCATCTCAAAGAACCTGCCGCGGCACGCCACGCGTCCCGGCAGAACCCGGCGACAAGTTCCCGGGCGCGACAAGGCAATGGCCGCGGCAAGGAACTTGCCGCGGCAGGCAGCCACTCTGTACCCGCGCTCCAGCTCACCCACCTACGTGTCGCTCCGGGACCCTTCCCAGCGTACGTGGCGGGAGGCAGTGCAGCCAGGGGTACACTATGGCATGCAGCGCTGACAGGATCGCCATCGTGGCGAGCGATAGCGCCCCTGACGGTCCCTTTTCTGCACCGTCTAGGCGACGTAGACGGGCATTTAATGCCTTTGTCCCCTGCCGTCAGGGTTAGTTATGATACTGTGTAGGTAGCTGTAACGGGCGCCGACGAGGGAGCCCATGGTGCCAACAAGTCCAAGGACAAGACCGCGCTGCCCGCTGGCGGCGTAGTCGGCTCCCCCGACGACCGGGCATCCATAGACGCACCGCGCCCATCTCAAGAGGCGCAGGACCGACAGCGTCGTGGTACTCACGGTACCATACGCTCGCTGGACCCAAATCGAGCTAGCGGATCCCGGGACGCTCAAGGCCAACATGCACGCCGACGTGCTGGCGCGAGCGAGGCACGGTCGCCTGGACGGAATACTGCTCCTTCCAACATCGTTGGGAGCCCGAGCATATCCCGCTTCTCGCATCGTTCGCCACCGCTACCCGCCACCCCAGCAGAAGCTCTAGCGCGAGCTCAACTGCTCCTAGACTTCCCTCCAGCGCCAGGCAAGATCGACGACTAGAGGGCCACCATTCAGAGTCTCATCGGCTTCGCCAACGACGACACTCCGCGGCCAGCGACCACATCGCAGCCGCGGCAGGCCAGCCAAGTGCGAGCCGATGGCGACAAAACCGGTGGGGGTGCAACCACCGTGCACTCTCCGCCCCAAAGGCCAAGATCGTCGACTCGCCGGGTCCGCCACGACAGCGACTCCACTGCTTCCTCAGATTTGCGAACTCGTCGAGATCAGCGCCACGTTCTTCACGAACGGCAGCAAGAAGACGCCCGCACCCGCATCGAGCGTCGGAGAGAAACGCGACGTCAATCAGACCGACGCGCTGGCCCCACTGTCGACATGCAAGCGCCAGGGGAACCAGGTGACCTGCCGTACGCGGTAGGTTGCCCTGCGTTTACCCGTGAGCTGCGGCAAGTCCAGTGGCCCAGCACGAAGAATTTCAAGCCAGACGTACCAGAGAAGTACGACGGCAGGCTGCATCCGTCGGAGTTCCTCAGCATCTACACCATTGCGGTGCAGGCTGCCGGGGGGCGGGACGACAAGATCCTCGCCAATTACTTCCCTCTGGTGCTCAAGCCCAACGTCAGGTCCTGGCTCATGCACTTGCCGGAAAACTCCATATCTTCCTGGGCGGACCTATGCCATCAGTTTGTCGGCGCCTTTACAGGCGGCCACAAACCCCATGGCCAGGAGAGTGATCTTCACCTGCTTGCCCAGAAGGAAGGGGAGCCCCTACGTAAGTACATCCAGAGATTCAGCCAAGTGCAACGCAACATCCCAGACGTCCACCCTGCCGCGGTCATCAGTGCGTTCCATCAGAACATGCGCAACCGCAGGATGCGGGAGGAGATGGCGATGTGCAAGATCAGAGACGTCAGCGAGCTGTATGCCCTGGCCGATAGATGTGCACGTGCCGAGGAAGGAAGGAAACTCCCCGAAGAGAACGTAGGAACCGCAGGTTCTGACAGCGACGATGCCGCCCCAGCAAGCAAAAACAGGCGGCGGAACAACAGGAAGAGGAAAGGCAAAGATGTGCTAGTTGTCGAGCAATCCGGCAACGAAGGTGGCGCCAAGACAGCCAAGACTGATGGCTCCGGCAAGGAGGTTGCCGCATGCGCCAACTGCCAGGCTGTGGCGGCCGCCGACAAGCAGGATGGCACCAACAAGCAGTACTGCAAGATTCACCGCACCAAAGGCCATGACCTCCAGAGCTGCAAGAAGGTCGAGCAGCTCGTTGAGCTGCAAAAGGCCGAGTACGAGCGACGCGACAAGGAGAAGGCCCAAGGAGGTGCAGGAGGATCTGGTACGAAGCGCACTGGCCGGGGGGACGCCGCGGCAACACCAAGCAGCGGCGAGGTGACAGACCTCCCCGCGGCCGCGACAAGGATGAAGATGACGACGACGACGAAGACATGGATGACGCCGAGACCAGCGAGCAGGAGTTCCAGAAAGCCACAGAAGTTTTGTGCGTTGACGGCGGTGCTTCTCTGCATACTTCACACCGCCAACTCAAGCAGTGGGTGTGGGAAGTTAATGCAGCAGAACCACCCGTCGAGTCACGCAAGCTTCTGAAATGGTCCAGCACGCCTATCATCTTTGATATTGAGGACCACCCCGATCGCACAACTGCTGACGGGTGTTTGCCAATGTTGGTCTCACCAACTATCCGCAACCTCAAAGTCACTAAGATGCTAGTTGACGGCGGGGCCGGCTTGAACCTGATCTCCTCCGCTGTACTTTGGAGACTCCAAGTCCCTGACAGCGAGCTCGAAGAGACCGGCACGTTTCAAGGAATCAACCCAAGAAGGAGCAAGCCGAAGGGGAAGAGCACGCTGCCGGTGACATTTGGCAGTGAGTTGAACTTCAGGACTGAGAGGATCACTTTCGACGTTGCCGATTTTCCATTGCCTTACAATGGAATTCTCGGCCGTCCAGCGCTCGCCAAGTTCATGGCGGCCTCTCACTACGCGTACAACATGCTGAAGATGCCAGGCCCGATAAGTGTCATCTCTGTACATGGCGACAAGAAAGACGCTCTCATCTGTGCCGACAAGATCTACCGGAAAGCAGCAGCCGCCGCGGATCGCGAGACACTCGCCGCTGAAGCTCCCGGGGGGAAGAAGAAGACCAAGTCCGGCAAGAGCTCTGATGCCCACTCCGGCAAGCGCACCTCTTCGGAGTGCTGCGCTACCGTCGAGGACGCACCATCGAGCTCCACCGGCAAGTGTAAGAAGACAATGGCAGCTCCGCCAGCAACCAAGAAGGTGTCCCCCAAGGAGGACGGCACTGGTGGTACCTTCACCATCAGTGCCACTCTCGACCCTAAATAGGAAAGCGCGTTCGTTGCTTTCCTGCGGGCGAATGTCGACGTGTTTGCGTGGCAACCATCTGACATCCCCGGCGTTCCCAGGAAAGTAATCGAACACCACCTTGCCGTCTGTCCTCACGCGCGACCCGTCAAGCAGAGAGTCAGGAAACAAGCGGTGGAGCGCCAAGAGTTCATCGCCGAAGAGATCAAGAAGTTGGAAGCAGCAGGTCTCGTCAGAGGAGTGCTCCATCCTACGTGGTTGGCCAATCCTGTAGTCGTGCGCAAGGCGAACGGGAAATGGAGACTTTGCATCGACTTCACCGATGTCAACAAAGCTTGTCCCAAAGACCCATTTCCCTTGCCGCGCATTGACCAGATTGTGAACTCCACAGCCGGATGCGACTTGCTTTCGTTTCTTGACGCATACTCAGGATACCATCAGATCTTCATGGCAGAAGAGGATGAGGAGAAAACCGCGTTCATCACTCCATGTGGCACGTACTGTTTTGTACGGATGCCTTTTGGTTTGAAGAATGCTGGTTCAACATTTGCAAGGGTCGTACATACTGCTTTTGAGCCGCAAATACACAGAAATGTGGAAGCCTGCATGGATGATATAGTGGTCAAAAGCAGGGACAAGTCAACTCTGATTCAAGATCTAGAAGAAACTTTTGCAAATCTGCATAAGATCAGCCTCAAGCTCAACCCCGAGAAGTGCGTGTTTGGAGTCCCTTCCAGCAAGCTTCTCGGGTTCTTTGTGTCCCAGCGGGGGATTGAAGCCAATCCCGACAAGATCAAGGCCATTGAGCAGATCGAAGCACCGAAGCGCATCAAGGATGTACGAAAACATGCCGGCTGCATGGCGGCTCTTAGCAGGTTTATCTCTAAGTCTGCTGAGCGCGCCCTGCCGTTTTTCAAAATCTTGAAAAAGGCAGGTCCAATGAAATGGACTCCGGAAGCGGAGGCTGCGCTGCAGGACTTGAAGAGATACCTGTCCTCCACTCCAATACTTGTCGCACCTAAACCACAAGAGAAGTTGCTGCTATATCTGGCGGCAACCAATCAAGTGGTTAGTGCTGCGTTAGTAGCGGAGAGAGAGGCAGATGATGAGCCAGCAACCGCGGCAAGCGCATCCAGCGACAAGCAAGGGGCTTCCTCGACGAGCTCTGGTCCCGACGAAGATAGATCTGCACAGATGTGCGAAGGGATACAGAAGAAAATGGTGCAGCGCCTAGTCTACTTTGTAAGTTCCCTTCTGCAAGGGGCTAGGTCTGGTGTGCAGAAGTTGCTTTTCGGCCTTCTTATGGCCTCGAGAAAGCTGCGCCATTACTTCCAAGCACATGAGATCACAGTTGTCACTCGCTTTCTGCTGAAGAGGATACTGCAGAATCCAGAAGCAACAGGCAGGATTGTTGAGTGGGCATTGGAACTGTCGAGTTTTGGCCTCAAGTTTGAGAGCACTTCAACTATTCAAAGCAGAGCATTGGCAGAATTCATAGCAGAGTGGACGCCAACACCTGACAAAGAAACCCCAGAGACGAGCATCCCCGTCAAGGAAGCAAACAAAGAGTGGCTGATGTACTTTGATGGCGCGTTCTCGCTACAAGGCGCCAGTGCTGGCGTGCTGCGTGTCGCACCCACCGGAGAGCACCTCAAGTACGTGGTCCAGATGCACTTTCCCAAGGAGCAAGCAACAAACAATACTGCAGAATATGAAGGATTGCTCGCCGGTCTCAGGATCGCGGCAGACCTTGGGATCAAGCAGCTCATTGTCAGGGGTGACTCGCAGCTTGTCGTCCGCCAAGTAAACAAGGATTATCAGAGTCCGTTGATGGAAGCTTACGTTGATGAAGTGAGGAAGCTGGAAGAGCGCTTTGTCAGCCTACAGATGGAACATGTTCCTAGAGCTCAGAACGACATCGCTGATGGCCTGTCAAAGTGTGCGGCATTTAAGTTACCTGTGGAACCAGGGATCTTTGTGCTCAAGCTGACTCAACCATCCGTGACGCCACCAACTGGACAGAGCAGGAAGAGGAAGTTGATTTCTGGTGGCTATCTTCCGGCTGAGCTTCCCGAAGCCGCCGCCAAGAAGGTCCCCAAGATCAACGCCAAGAGTGCTGAGGAGCAGTCTGCTCCGACAAGCCCCAAGGTTTGTTTCGTTGAAGCAGACGCTCCCGACAAGTTTCGCTCCGGCAAACTTGCCGGGGATCATCAAGCTCCGGCTGAACCGTGGGTTCTCGCCGTAGAAGCGGATGTTCCCGCAGCAGCAGTTATGCCTTTAGTCCTTGTTGTCGAGCCGCAGGCTCCAGCATGGGCACAGCAGATCGTCCGTTTCCTCCAGTCAGGAGAACTTCCCGAAGAGCCAGAAGAAGCGGAAAGAGTATCCCGGCAGTCTAGTATGTACCAGTTCGTTGACAACACACTATACAGAAGAAGGCTCAACGGAGTGAAATTGAAGTGTATTCCCCGGGAAGATGGACAGAAGCTGTTGGCAGAGGTGCATGGAGGCATATGTGGTCATCACATTGGCGCCAGAGCACTTGCCGGCAAAGCGTTCCGGCAAGGTTTCTTTTGGCCGACAGCCCTCCAGGATGCAACTGCACAAGTAACCAAGTGTGAAGCGTGCCAGTTCCATTCCAAGCAAATACACCAACCAGCTCAAGCTCTCTAGACAATCCCTTTATCCTGGCCATTTTCGGTCTGGGGGCTCGACATCCTCGGCCCTTTCCCCCGAGCAGTCGGGGGCTTTGAGTACTTGTATGTCGCAATCGACAAGTTCACAAAGTGGCCAGAAGTGGAACTAGTGAGGAAGGTGACAACACAGTCAGCAGTCAAGTTCTTTAGGTCGATTGTTTGCCGCTTCGGAATCCCTAACAGGATCATCACCGACAACGGTACACAATTCACGAGTCGCAACTTCATGCAGTACGTCCAAGACCTTGGCTCCAAGGTCTGCTTCGCTTCTGTTGCTCACCCGAGGAGCAACGGTCAAGCAGAGAGGGCAAATGCTGAAGTGCTGCGTGGACTCAAGACCCGGACTTTCGACAGGCTGCACAAGTGCGGAAGAAACTGGACCGAGGAGCTGCCGGTGGTTCTTTGGTCGATCAGGACGACGCCAAATCGAGCCACTGGCCAGACACCTTTCGCTCTAGTCTATGGAGCAAAGGCAGTTATCCCCACGGAACTCGTATACGGGTCACCTTGAGTGCTCGCTTATGATGAGCTTGAGCAAGAGCAGCTGCGGCAAGATGACGCGCTGCTCCTTGAGGAGGACCTTCTTCAGGCTGCTGTACGAGCTGCTCGATACCAGCAAGCTTTGCGCCACTACCATAGCCGCAAAGTTAAAGCCAGAAGTCTCGAGGAAGGCGACCTTGTTCTTCGGTGCGTTCATTCCGCCAAGAATTCCAACAAGTTGACGCCAAAGTGGGAAGGCCCTTACTGGGTGAAACGAGTCACTAGGCCTGGCGCTCTCCGCCTTGAGACCGAGGATGGCTTTCCGGTGAGCAACTCCTGGAACATCGAGCATCTTCGTAAGTTTTACCCATAAGGCGCGGTTGTCGGACCCTGTTCGGCAACCAGCATTTTGTATAAGTCTTGCCGCTGTTGCATGTAATCCTTTGTATGAAGCCAGGCGCAGACCCTGAGCGAAGATAAAGCGCTGGCGCCCTGAGTTTTAGCATGCATGCTGAGTCGAGTCTCGTCCTTGGTTAGGGTTGATAGTGCTTCGTAGTGGCTAACCCCTAACTTAGAGGTCGAGCGTGCGTCCCTTTGCCGTTATTTCGTTTCCCTGGTTCGCAGGACTCACCATATCCTTGCCGGACCACTTGAGGACGAAAAGGAGGAGGAGGACGGACCAACATCTGGACCCCGGCAAGCCAGTGTTGCCGGGGGCTGCAAGATCCCAGCAAGCCAGTAACGCCGGGGGCTGCAAGTGCAAGGATTAGCCCACGGCGAACCAGAGTTGTCGGGGGCTGCTATCTCAGATAAGTTTTTCATCCCTTATCATGCATTCTCTTATGGATTGAGGTATGCGAAACCTCGTTTCTTCCTAAAAGTTACCATGCTCCCTTAACTCTAGGCCCTAGGGCCCGTCCCCAGGGCCAGGTAAGGTCGTAGTCGCGGCAGCTAAAGGACGAAGCGAGGAGCCTGATCCTGCCTCCTCCCTGCCTCCGCCAAGAGCGTGAGAAAGGGCGAGCGACGTGGGAAGAAGGCAGGGCCTGCTGCCGGGAAAGAAAGTGTCTATCTTAAAAGATATAAAGGATTCGCTCCTTGACATGGGTTCCACCCGCGAGACAAGTGACCCGGCAAGCATCCCCTTTTCATTAAAAAGCATTCCACTCAGGTACAGTTCATAAGAGGATGAAGAACATGAATAATGGGATTACAAGTTTTAAACGCGACTAAGGCCCGAGGGCTTACAAACTAAAAAGAGATAAGGTGCCCGTAATCCCTCTCTTGTCCCTATCTTCAGGAGGCAGGTCAAGGAGGCGAAAAGGGCAAAAGGGGCGCCTAGATGAGCTACGGGTGCCAGAAGACACCAACAGAACGTCGCGGCAGCATGGTGATGGCGGCGCCGGAAGCAAAAGCTTGAAGACGAGGTGGCAGGACGTCAGCACGCTATCGAGGGCGTCGTGCCCTCGTACTCCGAGTTGACGGGCTTGCCGCCTGCCCTCTTCCTCTTCCACAGCCTCCCCGAGAAGCTCCAGGAGCCAGCGACGCGGATGATGGGGTCGCCGGTGCCCCGCGGAGCGGCGCCCGACACCTAGTCGGACCCGTCATCCCGCCGCCCGTTACCCTCGTCGCCGCTGTCGCTGTCCTCCTGGTCACTCCCGCTCGAGGAGGAGCCTTCGCTATCGGAGGAGCTCTCCACGCAGCACCGTGCCCGAGTCCCGAAGCACCCGAAGACCTTGACGGAGAGGAGACCGCCCTCCATCAGCTTAAAATGGAGGGTGAGGCCCGTCGTCAAGCTGTGGATGCGGGTGAACGTCTTCCACCCTCGACCAAGATACATCACATCAGGGGCCGGGAAGTCGACGCGGACTCGCGTACCGCTGATTCCGCAGCCCCTCATATGCAACCTCAGTGTATCGGGAGGATCCAACTCCATCACACTCGCAAATGGAGTCGGGAGACGAAGGCGACGACGAGGCGGCCGACGCAGCCTGACGAAGAACTCGCAAGGGTCGTCCCCGATGTGGTCCGCCACGGGGAGAGGATCTGTTGGCGGAGGCGAGGCCGGCGAGCTGCCTCGTCCGCCTCTTCCCCGACCGCCTCGGCCTCGCCCTCGACCTCGCACACGGCCTCGTCCCCTCCCTCTTCCCCTTGCGGCTGGCTTTGCCGCCACGGGTGCGGAGGGAGGAGGAACGCGTTGCCTAGCGGCAACCATCGTCGCTACCGTCGAAGGACCAGGGTTCCCTTTCTCCATGGCGGATGGAAGAAAGAGGAGCAAAAGCTGAAGGAAGGAGGAGATGAGAGAATGCGGGTTTCCGTCCCCCCCCCTATCCCACTCCTTATAGAGGAGCGGGGTGGGGGCTCGGCCGCCCCGCTCGGCAAATCGAGACACAGAAGGCGCAGGGAACTGGGCCTGACCCGCTGCCTCAACCCGTGACGACCCGATTTCCCGCCTCCACCGTTTGCCACTCCAAGTGCATGGAAGCCGCGTGGCGGGAGGGCAGAGTTGAGGCGACGGATGAGGCGACCTATCCCCACCCCGTGATTGTGGGGGGTGGATGCCTCGAAGACCACGCCTCCACGCCGCCCTCCGTTTATGAGGAAGATATGAACCACCAGGGGGCGGACGTTTCGCCTTTCTGAGTAAGGGAACCACCCACGACCTCCCCCACGACGCCGCAATCGACGCGTGCCGTTCGGGAGGGCGTGGTGGATGCGGAGCAAGGTACAACGCGACCCAGGTCGTGCGTGCCCGTGCCCTGTTTTGGGCCTGGCCCAACAGCCCTCGGCACCGTGTGTGGCCCAGGCCCGGGGGCTCCTGTCGGTGTACTAAAGTAGGGGTACTCTAGTATCCCGAACTTGTGCACGGGCAGTCGCAGCACCCCGCGGCAAGGCCCGCCAGGTGACCACCAAGGCTCTCTATGGTTCCTTTGGAGCCATTCGAGAACAAAGTATTTAAGTCAAGGAGACAAGTCCCCGGCAAGAGGAGCTTGCCGGGAAGGCCATTCAAGGTACAAGACCCCGGCAAGAGGAGCTTGCCGGGAAGCCCAACAAGAGCATCTCAAAGAACCTGCCGCGGCACGCCACGCGTCCCGGCAGGACCCGGCGAGCGACAAGTTCCCGGGCGCGACAAGGCAACGGTCGCGGCAAGGCACTTGCTGCGGCAGGCAGCCACTCTGTACCCGCGCTCCAGCTCACCCACCTATGTGTCGCTCCGGGACCCTTCCCAGCGTACGTGGCGGGAGGCTGTGCAGCCAGGGGTACACTATGGGATGCAGCGCTGACAGGATCGCCATCGTGGCGTGCGATAGCGCCCCTGACGGTCCCTTTTCTGCATCGTCTGGGCGACGCAGATGGGCATTTAATGCCTTTGTTCCCTGCCGTCAGGGTTAGGTATGATACACTGTGTAGGTAGCTGTACCTACCGCAGCATATTTACACTTTTACCCTTACCTACGTTGCCACCTGTTGGAGACCCCTTGGACATATAAAAGGAGGCCCATGCACAACGTAGGAAAGGGGGGGTCGATCCTCAGAGAAGCGCTCGGTCTCGTTAGCTGCTCGAGTGTACTGTAGCACTCGGCGCTCCCGAGCAAGAACTCAATACAATCCACAAAGCAGCAGTAGGAGTGTTATCTCTCCAGAGAGCTCCGAAGCTGGGTAAAAACTTTCCCCGCGTGCCTCGCCTCGATCCGCTCTTCACGCGACCTCCGCCCCCCGCCGAACCGAGAAAGGGACTCCGTCCCCATAGGTGCTCGGGGAGCCCAGGAAAACCCCGGCAATCCAAAACTATAATGCCAATTTGTGAAACATGTTTTCATCACTTAATAATTTTTCAACCTTAAATCTATACCTTCCACACCTGCATAGGCGGTTTAACTTTACAAGATGATAACCCGCCAGGTACCATTAGTCCCCTCTTAAATCGCCAATCGCTTCTTCATTTATGTCTCTGGTTTAACAATCTGGCATGCTTTAACAATTTATGTCTCTTAGCCTGTAGCACTTCGTGCTTGCCAATCATGAATCTTAAACCGGCATAAATCTTCCTTCAGGTTATTGCACAAATGGCCAAGTCTTTTTATGCTTCCAATTGGGTTCCTTCCCGGGTTACTGAAGAACAACTGAATGGGTGCGTCACAACCGACGCTTTAGCAAAAAAGGAAGTTATCCACTGGAGAGCCCCTCGTCCAGAAAATCCTCCTGCGCCCAAGGATGGAGAAGTAATGGTGTTTGTTGATCATCTGGGTCGAGGGCTTAGCCCTCCCGGATCAAATTTTTCTCGTGATGTGCTTGCTAGCTTCCAACTCCGCCCTCAAGATATTGGACCTAACTCTGTGTCCAATATTTGTAATTTTCAAGTATTTTGCGAGGCTCATCTGCAAGAAGAACCCACTATCGACCTGTTCAGAGACTTCTTCTATCTAAACCGCCGGACTGAGTTTACGGATGGGCCCAATACTGAACTTGGCGGGGTTTCAATTCATAAAAGGAAGGACGTCAACTTCCCTCACGCAAAACATCATAGTCACCCCAAAGACTGGAATCATACTTGGTTCTACTGTCGAGACACGTCTCCAGCTGATGAGAATCCACTGTCGGGTTATCGTGCTCACCGGCTTACCAATACACATCCATTTCCCCAAAGGCTATCTACAAAAGAACGGGCTAACTATGCACCGCAGCTTTCAAAGCTCAGAGCCTTTGTTGCGAACGATTTAACAGACATTGACTTTGTTCGTTGCTGGATATCCTGGAGCATTCTGCCTTTAAGCCGTCGCCCCGGTTTAATGTGCGAGTACACAGGGGACTTAAACGATCCTCAGCGGCATATCAACATTCAGCTAACTGAGGCTGAAATTACAGAAGCTGTTAAAAAGATACTAGATGAACCGGTGGCTGTCTGTAGCAAAACAGGTCTTAGTCCCTTTTGTGTTTCCAATAAACCGCCAGCTGTAAGAATGATATAGCTCTTGTTTTAATCAGGTCCTTTTAAATATTTCCTTATAACTTTTGTCTATCTTTGACAGGGTGATGATCCATTCTGCAGAAGAAGCCGCAGGATAAACCGGAGAAAACCCCTCGTGTCAAGACTAAGGTTACCAAGAAGCCTGCGAAAAAGAAAACCACCGACTCCACCGATTTAAACTTTGATGATGACGATGAAAATCACGAGTCAGAGGTAGAACTTGATTCACTTGGTTCCTTCTTCATACATCTTATTGATAATGATTATTATCAGGAGGACGCAGAGGCTAGTCAAGATGGTGACGTAGAGGCAATTATTCTTTCCTCCAGCTTAGAACCTCTGCCAGCTCCGAAAACTCATCAAGCAAACCGGAAAGTAAGATTTTCTCATCCTCTAGCTCACATGGATCCAAAATTTCTTTTGAAGAAACAGCAACACGAAACTCGCCGCACAACCCGGCATAGCGGCCATGTGGTAACTTTTTCCGGTTTACCAAACACGGCGGTTCGTAAGCGTCGCTCAGAGGTCTCTTATACTTCTGACCCACGTTATCCTAAGGCGGGTTATTTCCGGCAACCTCTTACTCCATATGATTCAAATTATCAGGGAACTTCCCATCCCTCTTCTGGCGAATCAACAGAGATGCAACTTCCAACCCTTAAAATGGTTCCTGGGTAAGAATGTTTCAACTAACCCTGAATAATTTTTGCTTTACTCACTGTACCAACCTTTGTGCTTGTTCCTTTCAGTGCCAAGCCCAGACCCAGCAAAAAGGCCAAGTTGAATAACCCGGCTGACGATAACCCGGCCACTGAACCGGAGAAAATCCCAGAACAGTTTGAGCCAAATGCTGATGCTATTCTTGATGATCCGCCACCGCAACATCATGACACCTTTGCTGAACAGATGGAAGATGATCCCACATGCCATGTTGCTGACCCGGCAAGCCCGGCTAAAGCTGCAGAAAAACCGCCAAGCCCAGTCAAAACAGCTGATGATAAAGCGGATGGTGTTATTGTTACTGGCTTTGGCTACACAACTCCTGGCAACCCTGTCACTTTATCAAAGCATAGTGCCAAGGAAGAATTTTCTGCTATGGGCAAGGGCAAGTGGAACACCGATTTGTCAAGCTATGCCAACCTCAACGCCCAAGACATTCATTCTGGGTTTTTAGACCGCCTGTACACAAGCTGCGACTATGAAGACGGTTTAGTGAACATGATGAAGGAGCGATATGAGGTAAATGTCGTTTTAATTATGCATAACTATTCTTCCAATTTATAGTATCAACTCCAATAGCCCCCAAGGGCCGGTTTATATTACCCATATAAACCGGGACTTTGTAATACTTCAACTTTGCCTGCATAGCCCCCAAGGGTCGGTTTATATTATCCATATAAGTCTGGACTTTGTAATACTTCAACTTTGCCTGCATAGCCTCCAAGGGCCGGTTTATCTTTTCAAGATGCAACGGAACTTCGTAATACTTCAACTTTGACTACATAGCCCCCAAGGGCCGGTTTATCTTTTCAAGATGAACCTGGACTTTTATCCTGCCGAACATCTTGTTGAATATATTTGTACTAAAATCGTCCACTAAGTTGATTGATGGAAGAACACCCATAATGTTAACTTTGAGCAAATATACGTTAGCCCTATTGAGCTTGGGACTTGTAATTTTTTTTAGAACAAGCAAATAGGCATTAGCCCCCAAGTGCCAAGTGTATAACTTCTTATGTGCTTGGTACTTCAAATATATGCTGCCAACTCATAACATGTATATCTCTTTACAGGCTGAGCTGAGCAAAAAGGAATCCCAAATCGCCGACCTTCAAGAAAATATCAAGTCCCAACAAGCAGAAACCTCCAAAGCCAAAGAGGAGCTAACCAGTGCCTTAACAGCCATGGAGAAACTCAAGGAAAACTTCAAGAAGGAACGGGCAGACTGGGACATAGAGAAGGCCACACTCCAAAAAAGGGCCGAGGATGCAGAAGCAGCCCTTAATCGGATGGTAGAAAAGCTGACTGGTTTGAAGCGGCAAATGAATGCCATGACCACTGATGTGTTTGGTATCCTTATTATAAGGTTTTAACATGTATCATCAGGTAAACTGCCGGTTTATCGACGTTCGTAATGATGCAGGATCTCGCATTACCCATCTAGGCTCTGATATGCAGAAAAATAGAAGGCTGCCTACACTCTTATAGAGCAACTATATACCGGCGCGCAACGGATCATCTGTACTTCCTCTCATAACAAACCGCCCCCAACCTTGATCAAGGAAACATTAGAGAGGCTGTCGATGCTGCCTGCCCAGTTTGAAGAGATAAAAAGATCAGCTACAAGGGCATGTGCTCTGACCGCGCTAACCCGAGCTAAAGCATGGATACCAGATCTTGACCCGGGTGACGTGTGATGTCGACTATGCAACCTTCTCCTTGTAGACGTTCTTGGGCCTCCAAGTGCAGAGGTTTGTAGGACAGTAGCAAATTTCCCTCAAGTGGATGACCTAAGGTTTATCAATCCGTGGGAGGCGTAGGATGAAGATGGTCTCTCTCAAACAACCCTGCAACCAAATAACAAAGAGTCTCTTGTGTCCCCAACACACCCAATACAATGGCAAATTGTATAGGTGCACTAGTTAGGCGAAGAGAAGGTGATACAAGTGCAATATGGATGGTAGATATAGGTTTTTGTATTCTGAAAGTATAAAAACAGCAACGTAACTAATGATAAAAGTGAGTGTAAACGGTATTGCAATGCTAGGAAACAAGGCCTAGGGTTCATACTTTCACTAGTGCAAGTTCTCTCAACAATAATAACATAATTGGATCATATAACTATCCCTCAACATGCAACAAAGAGTCACTCCAAAGTCACTAATAGCGGAGAACAAACAAAGAGATTATGGTAGGGTACGAAACCACCTCAAAGTTATTCTTTCCAATCAATCCGTTGGGCTATTCCTATAAGTGTCACAAACAGTCCTAGAGTTCGTACTAGAATAACACCTTAAGACACAAATCAACCAAAACCCTAATGTCACCTAGATACTCTAATGTCACCTCAAGTATCCGTGGGTATGATTATACGATATGCATCACACAATCTCAGATTCATCTATTCAACTAACACATAGGACCTCAAAGAGCGCCCAAAGTTTCTATCGGAGAATCAAGATGAAAACGTGTGCCAACCCCTATGTATAGGTTCATGGGCGGAACCCGCAAGTTGATCACCAAAACATACATCAAGTGAATCACATGATATCCCATTGTCACCACACATACGCACGGCAAGACATACATCAAGTGTCCTCAAGTCATTAAAGACTCAATCCGATAAGATTACTTCAAAGGGAAAACTCAATCCATTACAAGAGAGTAGAGGGGGAGAAGAAACATAAGATCCAACTATAATAGCGAAGCTCATGATACATCAAGATCGAATCACCTCAAGAACACGAGAGAGAGAGAGAGAGAGAGAGAGAGAGAGAGATATCAAACACATAGCTACTGGTACATACCCTCAGCCCCGAGGGTGAACTACTCCCTCCTCGTCATGGAGAGCGCCGGGATGATGAAGATGGCCACTGGTGAGGGTCCCCCCCTCCAGCAGGGTGCCGGAACAGGGTCCTGATTGGTTTTTGGTGGCTACAGAGGCTTGCGGCGGCAGAACTCCCGATCTATTCTGTTCCCCGTTCATTTTAAGGTAAATGGGTCACGAGGAGCCCACGAGGGTGGAGGGCGTGCCCCGGGGGGTGGGCGCGCTCCCATACCTCGTGGCTCCCTCGTTTCTTCCCTGGCGTGCACTCCAAGTCTATCGGGTAGCTTTTCTTCCAAAAATAACTTCTCCAGAAGGTTTCATTCCGTTTCGACTCCGTTTGATATTCCTTTTCTTCGAAACACTGAAACAAGGGAAAAAACAGGAACTGGCACTGGGCTCTGGGTCAATAGGTTATTCCCAAAAATAATATAAAAGTGTTTAATAAAGCGCACAAATGTCCAAAACAGATAATATAATAGCATGGAACAATAAAAAATTATAGATACGTTGGAGACGTATCAACGTGGGAAATGGCTATCCAAGCATAAAAGAGGACGGATCAGATTTTGACAATGATGATCTCTAAGCTTTGACGAAGGAAATGCGCCCATTAGCTAGCAAATTGGCTGAAGAGACTGACCTTTCTCAATACCAGTCGATTAACGATGCCGACAACAAACGGGTTAATGCGCCAACTTATGATGTGCAAAATCTTATCCCGCCAATCCGTAAGCATACCTATGCCCCTGATGTTGAACCGTCCACCCTTATAAGTGATGAAGATGTCTTCCAAGCCCTAACTGGGATTGACTGGGCAACCATTGACTTCTAGGCACTGGGTGGAGAGGAGTAAGATGAACCAGCGCAGGATGATCCACAACCTTCAGGTCGGCCCGGCGAAGATTCATGATCCAGAGGCCGGCTAAACTGCTGCATACTGTGACACTTGTGAAAAACAATTATCCTTTTGGGCATCAAAGCGCCTTGTAATAGGCTAGTTTAAACTCTTGGTCTGCTATGCCATCGTGCATATGCACTTTGCATGACAATGTTAATCCGCCATGATTAAGATATGCTATGTCTGCTTATGATCCTTAGCAGCTTATTCCACCTGTTCCTGCATACAACAGGTTTAAAGTGTCCTACGGTTTACCGTCGGACGGGTCATAATGCCCAACATATAACCAGGGTTTAAAACCAAGTTTGTACTTTAATAATAATCAACTATGAAATATATCATACCTGTGACATTGAAACACATTGTTGGTTTACCAACTTATTGTAGTAAGGGTGATAACCCAAATCCTGAGTACTGATAACTCCTCCTATGTTTTGCCGGTTTATAGCAAAGCCGTACCGGTTTTAATAGACACCGGATTATCCTTATATCATACTAGCGACTTGTAGTCGAAATCCAAACCAGGTTAATAAACACCGGATTATAGCTGAGTGTATGCTGATGACTTATAATCGAAAGCCAAGCCAGGTCAATAGACACCAGCAATCTTTTCAGTTTGTTCGGCTGACCTATAGTCAATAGCCATACCGTGTCAATAAACACCGGATTAGTATAAACTTCATCAAAATAAATCTCAAAAAGAAAGATTGCAAAAGAAAACATGCAAAAAGCGAGGCTTTTCATGGGCTTCCAGGCCACTGAGTTAAACCATTTTACAAAGCCTTATAAGATGGACCTCACATTAACCAATCGTCATTTTAACTATGACAAGTTCAGGGTCTGTATAAGATTGACTTGTCAAACGTTCGACGGGTCTTACCAGGATTACCTGGACGGAGTGACGTATTTAAAAAGGCAGGATAACCCAGGGTTTTAGGTGAATACACCTGGCTTTCAAGCCCGGCTTTTATAGCCTATTACAAGGTTATAGACTCTGCGTTCTTTTAGAACAAAGAGCCCCTGAGCAATATTTTGATTTGTGCTCAATGGGCGCCTATGTTTGAGTTGTGCTTTGCAATACTCTCTTTCACTACAGGAAACATGTAATTTGCCGTCTGTGGATCACAGACAGCAAAGACCTAAATCCAGACGACAAAGATTTTGCCGTCAGGAAGCAGACGACAAACTCAGACGGTAAAGCTAAGTCGGCAAAAAATCCTTGCCGTCAGCTTTTTATCGTACACACGGCAAAGTCTTTGCCGCCAGCCAAACTCAGATTTTTGCCATCATCTTTTAATCCGACAGACAGACGACAAAGAAAAATCTTTGCTGTCAGCCGAACATGATCTTTGCTGTTAGCCGAACCATTTTACAGACGACAAATATGGTTTTAATTTTAAAACAATATGGTGGACACAATCAACATCAAAACAAGACATGAAGATTCGGCTGATAAAGAAAATGGAAAGGCCCGGCCGTGCTGCCTTTCATTCATCTTCGGTGGTGTTACAGACTTGTTATAGAGCAGCCCGGAAAGTTTACATAAAGGTCCCTAAAAACTAAATCTGAAAAGCAATCAGGTCCTTCTACACTGCCGCAACAGAGACTTCACTGCCGGCCGTACATCTCGCCGGGGACAAAACCACAGGGACTCAACTGCTGCCTTCCTGCCCTGCTCGCCGCGCCGCTCGCCCGACCCTGCTCGCTGCGCCGCCGCCTGATCGTGCTCGCCGCGCCGCCCGCCCTGTTCGCTGAGGCGCCACCCAACCCTCCTCGTCGGCCTGGCTCGCCGAGGCACCGCCCCGCCATGCTCGCCGCACCGCCCGCCCTGGGCCAAGACGCTCCTCGCCCTGTTCGCCGAGGCGCCGCCCAGCCCTGTCGCCGGCTCGCCCAGCCCTGTCGCCGGCACCGCAAGGCTTTGTTCACCGAGCCGATTCCCTCCCTGCTCGTCGCGCGTCCGCCCACGAGTAGAGGAGAGCATGGGGTGGATGGCGCTCCCCGAGGAGCCGCAAGGCCTGCTCACTGCGCCGTCGCCCGCCCTACTCGGCTGCGTCGGCCACGAGCAGAGGAGAGCGTGAGGTGGGTGGGGGCTGGCAGAAGCGACCGGAGGCAGGCAGCGCGCGCATGCGAGCGGCGCCCGGCGGCAAGCGAACGCGGCGGCGCATGGACGGTGGCACAGGCAGCGGCAGCTACAGGTGAGGCGAGCAATGGCTACGGTGCATCGAACGAGAGAGAGAGAAAGTTGCGGGCAAAGGAGAGAGATGAACGAGAGGGGAGAGGATAAGGCATGGGCTAACGGGTGGTGGTGGGACAGCGGGTGGGGGCGCACGTGGGAGGGTTGGACGCTTGTGGTCGGGTGGTGGTGGGCCAGCGGGTGGGGGAGCACGTGGGAGGGTTGGGCGCGCGTGGTGAGAGAGAGACGGGTATGGGCGCCCCACATCATGCCATGTCATCAATCCGCGAGATCAATCCGCGTGCTGTGTTTCTTCTTTGACGTCTGTAAAAGAAACATAGACGGCAAAGTAATTACTTTGCTGTCTTCAATTCTTTACAGACGACAATGACATACTTTGCCGTCTCCAATTTGTTTCCAGACGGCAAAGTGACCTCTTTGCCGTCTGTAAAAAAAAGAAGACAACAAAGTGACAACTTTGCCATCTGTAGAAAAAAGAAGATGGCAAAGTACGTCTTTGCCGTCAGTAATAAAAAACAGACGTCAAAGTATGCGTTTGTCGTAAGTCATTCTTTGCCGTCAGTAGCTGACGGCAAACGGGGTCTTTGCCGTCTAGCCTGATGAAAAGCTGACGGCAAAGAGCTCCACTTATAGCAAATTAGCTGATTCCCGTAGTGTTTGGCCCTAGTTGACTTTGGGTAGCAAGCCCCCAATTTTTTTGATGTGGCCTATAAGCCGGATCAATGGGTCATCAGAACACCTCTTTATAAACAGAAACCACCATGTAACCAAAAACCTTTAAGGAAGAACAGTAGAGGCCTCGCTTTAGCAGGGATGCCGGTTTATTATACTGATCATCATAATATATACATTGTCAAGAATATGTACATAAGAGGAGCCTATGGCTCAAGTGTAGTAAGGCCGAAGATTAGCGATATTCCACGACCGGTGGGTCTCCTCCTTTGTTTTACGTGAATCTTTGTGCTCTCGAACATCGATAAGGTAGTATGACCTGTTGTGCAGATTCTTGCTGACCACAAAGGGTCCTTCCCAAGGTGGGGATAACTTGTGCATATCAATCTGATCCAGGATGAGCCGGAGCACCAGATCGCCTTCTTGAAAAGTTCTGGTTTTAACCCGACGGCTGTGATAACAACGCGGATCTTGCTGGTAAATCACCGAACGAGCCGCTGCAATATCACGCTCCTCATCTAACAGGTCAAGTGCTTCCTGACGTGCTTTCTCATTGTCAGCTTCAACATACGCCGCTACATGGGGCGAGTCATGACGGATGTCACTAGGGAGAACCGCCTCTGCTCCGTAAACCATGAAAAAAGGTGTGTAACCCGTTGATCTGTTGGGTGTGGTATTGATGCTCCATAAGACAGAAGGTAACTCCTCCACCCAACAACCCGGCGTCCGTTGTAAAGGAACCATAAGCCGGGGCTTGATGCCTCTCAGGATCTCTTGATTGGCTCTCTCCGCTTGACCATTAGAATGGGGGTGAGCCACTTAAGACACGTCAAGCCGGATGTGCTCACGTTGACAAAATTCTTTCATAGCACCCTTGGACATGTGAGTGCCATTATCAGTTATGATGCTGTGTGCAAAACCAAACCGGAAAATTACCTTCTTGATGAATTGAACCGTCGTGGCTGCATTACACTTACTGACTGGCTCCGCCTCCACCAACTTAGTGAACTTATCAACCGCCACTAGAAGGTGGGTCTTCTTACCCTTGGACCTCTTAAAGGGCCCAACCATATCCAACCCCCAAGTTGCAAACGGCCACGTGATTGGAATCATCCTCAATTCCCAAGCCGGAACAGGGCCAGTCAGTAAGTGTGATGCAGCCACGACGTTCGTAATGATGCAAGTATATGCTTTTAACATGTATCATCCCATAAACTGCCGGTTTATTGATGTTCATAATGATGCAGGATCTCGCATTACCATCTGGGCTCTGATATGCAGAAAAAATTGAAGGCTGCCTACACTCTTATAGAGCAACTATATACTGGTGCGCAATGGATCATCTGTACTGCCTCTCATAACAAACCGCCCCCAACCTTTATCAAGGAAACATTAGAGAGGCTGTCGATGCTGCCTGCCCAGTTTGAAGAGATAAAAAGATCAGCTGCAAGGGCAGGTGCTCTAACCGCGCTAACCCGGGCTAAAGCATGGATACCAGATCTTGACTCAGCTGACGTGGGAAATGGCTACCCGAGCATAATGGAGGACGGATCAGATTTTGACAATGATGATCTCTGAGCTTTGATGAAGGAAATGCGCCCATTAGCTAGCAAATTGGCTGAAGAGACTGACCTTTCTCATTACCAGTCGATTTACGACGTCGACAATAAACGGGTTAATGCGCCAACTTATGATGTGCAAAATCTTATCCCGCCAATCCGTAAGCATACCTATGCCCCTGATGTTGAACCATCCACCCTTATAAGTGATGAAGCTATCTTCCAAGCCCTAACTGGGGTTGATTGGGCAACCATTGACTTCTATCCACTAGGTGGAGAGGAGGAGGACAAACCGGCGCAGGATGATCCACAACCTTCAGGTCGGCCCGGCGAAGATTCATGATCCGGAGGCCGGTTAAACTGCTGCATACTGCGACACTTGTGAAAAACAATTATCCTTTTGGGCATCAAAGCGCCTTGTAATAGGCTAGTTTAAACTCTTGGTCTGCTATGCCATCGTGCATATGCACTTTGCATGACACTGTTAATCCGCCATGATTAAGATATGCTATGTCTGCTTATGATCCTTAGCAGCTTATTCCACCTCTTCCTGCATACAACAGGTTTAAAATGTCCTGGCGGTTTACCGCCGGATGGGTCATAATGCCCCACATATAACCAGGGTTTATAACCAAGGTTGTACTTTAAGAATAATCAAATATGAAATATATCATACATGTGACATTGAATCACATCGTTGGTTTACCAACTTATTGTAGTAAGGGTGATAACCCAAATACTGAGTACTGATAACTCCTCCTATGTTTTGCCAGTTTATAGAAAAGTCGTATCGGTTTTAATGGACACCGGATTATCCTTATATCATACTGGTGACTTGTAGTCGAAATCAAAACCGGGTTAATAAACACCGGATTATAGCTGAGTGTATGCTGACGTCTTATAATCGAAAGCCAAGCCGGGTCAATAGACACCAGTAATCTTTCCAGTTTGTTCGACTGACTTATAGTCAATTGCCAGACCGGGTCAATAAACACCGGATTAGTATAAACCTCATCAAAATAAATCTCAAAAAGAAAGATTGCAAAAGAAAACATGCAAAAAGTGAGGCTTTTCATGGGCTGCCAGGACACTGAGTTAAACCATTTTACAAAGCCTTATAAGATAGACCTCACATTAACCAATCGTCATCTTAACTATGACAAGTTCAGGGTCTGTATAAGATTTACTTGTCAAACGTTCGACGGGTCTAACCAGGATTACGTGGACGGAGTGACGTACTTAAAAAGGCAGGATAACCCGGGTTTTAGGTGAATACACCTGGCTTCCAAGCCTGGCTTTTATAGCCTATTTCAAGCTTATAGACTCTGTGTTCTTTTATAACAAAGTGCCCCCGAGGAATATTTTGAGCTGTTCTCAATGGGTGCCTATGTTTGAGTTGTGCTTTGCAACAGACTGTCTTTGGACCCTGTTGACTTTGGGTAGCAAGCCCCCAAGTTTTTTTTATGTGGCCTATAAGCCGGATCAATGGGTAATGAGAACTCCTCTTCATAAACAGAAACCCACATGTAACCAAAAACCTTTAAGGAAGAACAGCAGAGGCTCCGCTTTAGTAGGGATGCCGGTTTATTATATTGATCATCATAATATATACATTGTCAAGAATATGTACATAAGAGGAGCCTATGGTCAAGTGTAGTAAGGCCGAAGATGAGCGATATTCCACGGCCGGTGGGTCTCCTCCTCCGATTTACATGAATCTTTGTGCTCTCGAACATCGATAAGGTAGTATGACCCGTTGTGCAGATTCTTGCTGACCACAAAGGGTCCTTCCCAAGGCGGGGATAACTTGTGCATATCAGTGTGATCCTGGATGAGCCGGAGCACCAGATCGCCTTCTTGAAAAGTAATAGTTTTAACCCGACGGTTGTGATAACGATGCATATCTTGCTGGTAAATCACCGAACGAGCCGCTGCAATATCACGCTCCTCATCTAACAGGTCAAGTGCTTCCTAACGTGCTTTCTCATTGTCAGCTTCAACATACGCCGCCACACGGGGCGAGTCATGACGGATGTCACTAGGGAGAACCACCTCTGCTCCGTAAACCATGAAAAAAGGTGTGTAAACTGTAGATCTGTTGGGTGTGGTATTGATTCTCCATAACACAGAACGTAACTCCTCCACCCAACAAACCGACGTCCATTGTAAAGGAACCATAAGCCGGGGCTTGATGCCTCTCAAGATCTCTTGATTGTCTCTCTCCGCTTGACCATTAGATTGGGGTTGAGCCACTTAAGACACGTCAAGCCGGATGTGCTCACGTTGACAAAATTCTTACATAGCACCCTTGGACAGATGAGTGCCATTATCAGTTATGATGCTGTGTGGAAAACCAAACCGAAAAATCACGTTCTTGATGAATTGAAGCATCATGGCTGCATCACACTTACTGACTGGCTCTGCCTCCACCAACTTAGTGAACTTACTGGCCCTGCCTCCACCAACTTACTTACTGACTGGCTCTGCTCCCAAGGACCGGCGAAAGAACGAAGCTCGACGTGAGAACTTCTGACAACCATCACACTTGTTCACCAAGTCCTCAGCATCAGCATGAGCCGTCAGCCAATAGAAACTGTAACGAAAAGCTTTAGCTACCAGGGACTTTGAACCGGCGTGGTGACCATGTTGGGGAACGTAGTAATTTCAAAAAATTTCCTATGCACACGCAAGATCATGGTGATGCATAGCAACGAGAAGGAAGAGTGTTGTCTACGTACCCTCGTAGACCGAAGCGGAAGCGTTGACACAACATAGAGGAAGTAGTCGTACGTTCTCCTCGCGATCCAACCGATCACAGCACCGTTACTCTGGCACCTCCGAGTTCTTGGCACACGTTCAGCTCGATGACGATCCCCGGGCTCCGACCCAGCAAAGCGTCGGGGAAGAGTTCCGTCAGCACGACGGCGTGGTGACGATCTTGATGTGTTACCGGCGCAGGGCTTCGCCTAAGCACTGCAACGATATTACCGAGGTGGAATTTGGTGGAAGGGGGCACCGCACACGGCTAAGGAACGATCCGTAGATCAACTTGTGTGTGTTTGGGGTGCCCCCTGCCCCTGTATATAAAGGAGCCAAGGGGGAGGGGCTGGCCGGCCAAGCCTGGCGCGCCAGGAGAGTCCTACTCCCTCTGGGAGTAGGATTCCCCCCCCCCAATCCTAGTTGGACTAGGATTCTCCAAGGGGGAGAGAGAGAGAGGGGGCGCCCACCTCTCCTAGTCCTAATAGGACTAGGGGAAGGGGGGAGGCGCGCAGCCCATGAGGGCAGCCCTCTCACCTCTCCTCCAAGGCCCATGTTGGCCCATTATGCCCCCGGGGGGTTCCGGTAACCCTCCCGGTATTCCGGTAAAATCCTGATTTCACCTGGAATGCATCCGATGTCCAAACATAGGCTTCCAATATATCATTCTTTACGTCTCGACCATTTCGAGACTCCTCGTCATGTCCGTGATCACATCCAGGACTCCGAACTCCTTCGGTACATCAAAATGCATAAACTCATAATAACTGTCATCGTAACATTAAGCGTGCGGACCCTACGGTTCGAGAACAATGTAGACATGACCGAGACACGTCTCCGGTCAATAACCAATAGCGGGACCTGGATGCCCATATTGGCTCCTACATATTCTACGAAGATCTTTATCGGTCAGACCGCATAACAACATACGATGTTCCCTTTGTCATCGGTATGTTACTTGCCCGAGATTCGATCGTCGGTATCCAATACCTAGTTCAATCTCGTTATTGGCAAGTGTCTTTACTCGTTCCGTAATACATCATCTCGCAACTAACTCATTGGTTGCAATGCTTGCAAGGCTTTATGTGATGTGCATTACCGAGAAGGCCCTGAGATACCTCTCCGACAATCGGAGTGACAAATCCTAATCTCGAAATATGCCAACCCAATATGTACCTTCGGAGACACCTGTAGAGAACCTTTATAATCACCCAGTTACGTTGTGACGTTTGGTAGCACACAAAGTGTTCCTACGGTAAACGGGAGTTGCATAATCTCATAGTTAAAGGAACATGTATAAGTCATGGATAAAAGCAATAGCAACATACTAAACGATCGGGTGCTATGCTAATGGAATGGGTCATGTCAATCAGATCATTCAACTAATGATGTGATCTCGTTAATCAAATAACAACTCTTTGTTCATGGCTAGGAAACATAACCATCTTTGATTAATGAGCTAGTCAAGTAGAGGCATACTAGTGACACTCTGTTTGTCTATGTATTCACACATGTATTATGTTTCCAGTTAATACAATTCTAGCATGAATAATAAACATTTATCATGATATAAGGAAATAAATAATAACTTTATTATTGCCTCTAGGGCATATTTCCTTCAGTCTCCCACTTGCACTAGAGTCAATAATCTAGATTACAAAGTAATGATTCTAACACCCATGGAGTCTTGGTGCTGATCATGTTTTGCTCGTGGAAGAGGCTTAGTCAACGGGTCTGCAACATTCAGATCCGTATGTATCTTGCATATCTCTATGTCTCCCACCTGGACCAAATCTCGGATGGAGTTGAAGCGTCTTTTGATGTGTTTGGTTCTTTTGTGAAATCTGGATTCCTTTGCCAAGGCAATTGCACCAGTATTGTCACAAAAGATTTTCATTGGACCCGATACACTAGGTACAACACCTAGATCGGATATGAACTCCTTCATCCAGACTCCTTCATTAGCTGCTTCCGAAGCGGCTATGTACTCAGCTTCACATGTAGATCCCGCCACGACGCTTTGTTTAGAACTGCACCAACTGACAGCTCCACCGTTTAATGTAAATACGTATCCGGTTTGCGATTTAGAATCGTCCGGATCAGTGTCAAAGCTTGCATCGACGTAACCGTTTACGACGAGCTCTTTGTCACCTCCATAAATGAGAAACATATCCTTAGTCCTTCTCAAGTACTTAAGGATGTTCTTGACCGCTGTCCAGTGATCCACTCCTGGATTACTTTGGTACTTGCCTGCTATACTTACAGCAAGGCACACATCAGGTCTGGTACACAGCATTGCATACATGATAGAGCCTATGGCTGAAGCATAGGGAACATTTTTCATTTTCTCTCTATCTTCTGCGGTGGTCGGGCATTGAGTCTTACTCAACTTCACACCTTGTGCCACAGGCAAGAACCCTTTCTTTGCCTGATCCATTTTGAACTTTTTCAAAACTTTGTCAAGGTATGTGCTTTGTGAAAGTCCTATTAAGCGTCTTGATCTATCTCTATAGATCTTAATGCCCAATATGTAAGCAGCTTCACCGAGGTCTTTCATTGAAAAACTCTTATTCAAGTATCCCTTTATGCTATCCAGAAATTCTATATTATTTCCGATCAGCAATATGTCATCCACATATAATATCAGAAATGCTACAGAGCTCCCACTCACTTTCTTGTAAATACAGGCTTCTCCAGCCTCCGAGCCCTCCAATTGCCTGGACCCATCAAAATGAATAGTCCAATAAGTGTTATCTAGCTTTTCTTCCGGCGTCTGCAATTCTGTCCAGTCATTGATGAAATCTACAAGCGCTTGGGATTTGATTGTTGTACGAGGCATATACTTTAACCTGTGAGGTCCAAGCTCAATGACCCATTTGGCAACCCGACCAGTTGCTTCCCTGTTTTGGATTATATCTCCCAAAGGGGTAGAATTGACCACAGTGATGGGATGACCCTGAAAATGCTGCTTAAGCTTCCGGCTTGCCATGAAAAGTCCATACACCAGCTTCTGCCAATGTGGGTACCTCTGTTTGGACTCAATAATCACCTCACTGATATAATAAACCGGCCGCTGAACCAGATACTCCTTGCCAGCCTCCTTGCGCTCTACCATAATGGCGACACTGACAGCCCGGGCATTGGCAGCCACATACAATAACAACGGCTATTTATCGACCGGAGCAGCAAGGACAGGTGGCTCAGCTAACTACTTCTTCAAGTCCTCAAATGCCGCATTAGCAGCATCACTCCAGACAAAATTGTCTGTCTTTTTCATCATCCGATATAGAGGGATAGCTTTCTCTCCCAACCGGCTGATAAATCGGCTCAACACTGCAATACGACCTGTCAGACGCTGAACATTGTTGATACACGCCTGTTTAGCCAGAGACGTAATAGCTTTGATCTTTTTCGGATTAGCTTCAATGCCCCTGTTAGACACCAGAAAACCCAAGAGTTTGCCCGATGGTACACCAAAAACACACTTGGCTGGATTAAGCATCATCTTATAAACCTGGAGATTATCAAAAGTTTCCTTCAAATCATCTATTAATGTCTCCTCTTTCCTGTACTTCACCATGATATCATCCACATAAGCATGAACGTTGCACCCAATCTGATTATGAAGACAATTCTGCACACATCACTGATAAGTCACTTGGGCACTCTTGAGCCTAAAAGGCATAGACACATAGCAGAAGGCTCCAAAGGGAGTTATAAAGCTGTCTTCTCCTGGTCCTTAACTGCCATCTTGATCTGATGATAACCAGAATAAGCATCCAGAAAGCTCAGACGCTCACAACCTGCCGTCGCATCAATAATCTGATCCATACGAGGGAGAGCAAAGGGATCAGCTTGACAAGCCTTGTTCAAATTTGTGTAGTCCACACACATACCCCAAGTGCCATTCTTCTTAAGCACTAGCACCCGGTTAGCTAAACACTCAGGGTGAAAAACCTCCACAATAAACCCTGCTGCCAAGAGCCGGGCTACCTCCTCACCAATAGCCTTGCGCCTTTCTTCATTGAAGCGGCGGAGAAACTGCTTAACAGGTTTAAACTTGGGATCGATATTAAGAGTGTGCTCAGCGAGTTCCCTCGGTACACCTGGCATGTCAGAAGGTTTCCATGCAAACATGTCCCGGTTCTCACGGATGAACTCGATGAGCGCGCTTTCCTATTTCGAATCCAGATTAGCATTGATGCTGAACTGTTTGGATGAATCGCCAGGAATAAAGTCAACTAGCTTAGTCTCATCAGCCGATTTAAACTTCAAGGCGGATCATGCTCTGTAGTTGGCTTTTTCAAAGAAGTCATATCCGCTAGATCAACATTGTCCTTATAAAACTTCAACTCCTCGGTTGCACAAACCTACTCAGCATAAGCTGCATCACCTTCTTCACATTCCAATGCTATCTTATGGCTCCCATGTACCGTGATAGTTCCCTTATGACCCGGCATCTTGAGCTGCAGATAAACATAACAGGGCCTTGCCATGAACTTAGCATAAGCCGGCCGTCCGAACATGGCATGATAAGGGCTCTTGGATTTCACCACCTCAAAGGTCAATGCCTCTGATCTTGAATCATGATCATCTCCAAAAGAAACTTCCAGAGCTATCTTGCCAACTGGATACGCCGACTTACCAGGCACCACACCATGGAAAACAGTGTTCGACGGTTCAAGATTTTTATCTGTCAACCTCATGCGACGGAAGGTTTCATAATAAAGGATATTGATACCGCTCCCTCCATCCATGAGCACCTTGGTGAACTTATACCCTCCAACCTAAGGCTCCATCACCAATGCCAGATGACCCGGATTATCAACCCGGGGCGGATGATCATCTCGACTCCACACAATGGGCTGTTCAGACCAGCGCAAGTAATGGGCCCTGCCGGTTCAACGGAGTTTACTGCCCTTTTATGAAGCTTCTGATCGTGCTTGCATAGGCTAGTGGTGAAGACATGATACTGCCCACTATTCAACTGCTTCGGGTTGCTCTGGTAACCCGATTGTTGCTGCTGTTGATGCTGGTTATAACCACCTTGGTTGCCCTGGTTGCCTTGATTGCCCCGAAGTCCTGAGCCAGAACTGCCTCCACCATAACCCGGCCCATGAGAACCGGGTCCTGAACCGCCGCCCGGTCCATGACCGTCTTGGAAAAGATTTGAGTTTTTGACCTTCCTTATAATAAAGCAATCCTTCCAGAGGTGCGTAGCTGGCCTTTCTCGCGTCCCTTGTCTTGGGCAAGGCTGATTTAACAGGTCCTCAAGATTGATACCTGATCCCCCACTCCACGGGGGCGTTTCACCCTTACGACGCTGACCATTATTTTGCGTGTTGGTGTTAGCCACAAAATCCAAACTGTTATCCGCCTTGCGCTTACCGTTGTTTCCATGGGCGGCCGGGTTATGCTGCTGCCCTTTGGTGCTGCCGCTCTTCTTTCCCTTTCCCGGCTTTTCATCATCAGACTCGGGGTCCTTGGTATTATCAGAATCGACATACTTAACCAGAGTTGCCATAAACGTCCCCATGTCATTGCAGTGACGCTTGAGCCATCCCAACTTCAGCTTCAGAGGCGTGAACCGGCAATTGCCTTCCAACATTAAGACTGCTGTATCGGCATTGATGTGGTCCGATGAATGCAAGATTGCTGAAACCTGGCGCACCCAATGAGTTGTCAATTCACCTTCTTCTTGGATACAGGCGGCTAAATCAACAATTGACATGGGCTGCTTGCACGTTTCCTTGAAATTCTGGATAAACTGAACCTTTAACTCGGCCCATGACCCAATGGAGTTAGTTGGCAAACTTTTCAGCCAAGTACGAGCTGTTCCTTCCAACATCATGGTGAAGTATTTAGCGCATGCCGCATCATCCACATCCAGCATCTCCATCGCCATCTCCTAGCTCTCAACCCATGACTGGGGGGGGGTAAGTCGGCAGTGTAATTGGGCACTTTACGAGGACCTTTGAAATCCTTGGGCAGCCGCACATTACGTAGACCTGGGCTGAGACACGGCACCCCCAAAGAACTGAAAGCAACACTTGGTTCCACTGAAGTTGTTGGACGAACCGGAGTAAGCTGACGGGCCGCGTACTACGCCGCTAACTCGGCTTCTCGACGCGCCCTACCGTGATCCACCACGTCCTGAGCATTAGTACCGCCGCCCGCCGGGTAATGCCCTTGAGGTGGGCTACGGTTCCGCGCACTGCTTGACACAACTAGTTCATCAATATGCCTGCTATAACTCCGGCTTGGACGGGGGGTGGAATGAATCCTCTCGCGGATGTACGAATAAGCATGCTGCTGAGTCAAGGCTGTCTGAAGGAGCTCTCTAGCCGTCGCGTCTCCACCACTACTGGGGACTCCCCTTCGACTGGGAGAGCTGCCAATCGTGAAGCGGCAGCGACTATGTTATCCAAAGGGTTAGAGTAATTGCCCGGAGGCGTTGATATGCGCGATGATGGGACATTGTTTTGACGATGCGGATCCATCGCGGGCGGCTGAACCGGTGCCCCCGTCCTAGGCGCTTCCATCCGGTTTACTATTGGCTGGTTACTGGTTCCTGCTCCTGGCGTGTTAAAGAAATTCCTTGCCTCATAAACCGGAGGCAGGTGAGACCGATACCTCGTCCTCATGACATCATTTGACGCGTTCTGATCCAACATAAGTTGGTAAGCCTGTGCATTCAACTCGGCCCGCTCTACAGCCATCCTGGTGTCCTCAGCTGCCAGGTCTGCCTTGGCTTGAGCTATCCGATCCTTCACTTTCGCAACTTCCACGTTATGCTCATCCTGATTCATCGGGTTAACTTCTGCCGCCAGCAGTGTTGCCAAAGTGTCGAATAAGTCGGACAAAACCTGAGCTGGCGGTCGCACAGGGCCTCCTGCCCCGGCTGCTGCCGCAGCTGCTGACCCGGAGATCATCGCCGCTGCAGTCGAAGAGAGCTCCGCAGACTGTGTACCGGCCATGAAGATCGCAACCCGACTCGGTGGATCAAAGCGGTCCGGAATACTGTCGCCATCGGAACAGCCCCCAAGCCGGCCATCTTGAAGTTGGTACAATGACTCGGTCTCTCCGATAGATGACTCGTCATCAGAGTAAACGATGGTTTCACCACCGGATGGCGATCTATCCTTAGATTCCGCTCCATGGATGACTCCCATGAAGGCACGCTTCATGGTAGGCTGAACCCGGGCGGATCTTGCACGCTGAGACATTTCGACGATGCCGGTGCAGATGTCCGGCTCAGGGCCCAGTTCGCCAATCTTGCCAATGAAGATGTGAATATCGCTGAAGGGGACCCGGTACCCATACTCAATTGAGCCGACCTCGGGGCCCCAGCCTGCATCGTCGATATAGAGCTTGCCGCGACGACTCTTGGTCATCCGGCCTACAATGTATCCCTTGAGCCCTTCAAAGTAGCCATCTAAGAACTTGAAACCATCGTGTGATAGCCCCACGGTGGTCGCGAACTGTCGTGGTTTTGTCACGACAAATGTCCTAGTGTGAGGACTTAGTCGTGGAGCCATCGCAATGTAGTTAGCTTAAAGGGGTTAAAGCGGGACAAAGGACGCAAGGAGTTTATACTGGTTCGACCCCTTGCGGTGAAGGTAAAAGCCTAATCTAGTTGTGGTGGGATTGCTAGGGTTTTGATGACCAGGGAGCGAATATGCTTTGTACGGCTCTTGATCTATTATTTCTTGTCCCTAAACCGCAGCCGGGTCATCCCTTTATATACACAGGTTGAAGCCCGGCGGTTCACAGAATCCTGGCCGGCTCATAAACGTATCCAGCTTGGTTTCTGCCCTTTCCTATCTTACGACACAAGGCATACATCATATGGCGGTTTATATCTACGGGCCCTAATCCGCCTTTGGGCTTTGGGCCTTGTTGTTAATCTCCTCCGTAAAGCGCCATATTCCTTTTCTTCCTGGGCTTCAATATGAGTAAATCACTATGAGCATAACCTGACCCCTCCTGGGTGGTTTATACTCAATAGTTAAATTCCCAACACCATGGAAGTGAACACTTCCATGATGATAATTTTGGTAATGTCATGGAAAACTTCTACGGCAGCACGTGTATGACTATCTTGATTCTGTCATAAAATCGTCATGGATGTATATGCATGACAGAAAACATGACCTACTATGACAAACACGTATCATCCCGGAAGTGTATCTTTTTGTAGTGATAGCTAGTAGCTAGATGGCTTCTTCTCTCTCTGTGTGATTCTGAATACCGCGTTCTCCTCATTGTTCTTGGAGATATATCCGATGCAATCTTCTTTCGCGGTGTGTTTGTCGAGATTCAATGAATTGTGGATTTATGATTAGCTTATCTATGAATATTATTTGAATCTTCTCTGAATTCTTATATGCATGATTTGATATCTTTGTAATTCTCTTCGAACTATCGGCTTGGTTTGGCCAACTAGATTGGTTTTTCTTGCAATGGGAGAAGTGCTTAGCTTTGGGTTCAATCTTGCGGTGTCCTCACCCAGTGACAAAGTAGGGGTAGCGAGGCATGTATTGTATTGTTTCCATCGAGGATAAAAATATGTGGTTTACATCATATTGCTTGAGTTTATTAATCTACATCATGTCATCTTACTTAAGGCATTACTCCGTTCTTTATGAATTTAATACTGTAGATGCATGCTGGATAGCGGTCGATTTGTGGAGTAATTTTAGTAGATGCAGGCAGGAGTCATCTACTTGACACAGACGTGTTGCTTATATTACATAATCATTGCCTTGGATATCGTCATAACTTTGCGCTTTTCTATCAATTGCTCGATAGTAATTTGTTCACCCACCGCATTATTTGCTATCATGAGAGAAGCCTCTAGTGAAACCTATGGACCCTGGGTCGATTTTCCATCATATTAGTTTCTTATCTACTATCTTGCGACCTTTTACTTTCCGGTCTATAAATCAAAAACCCAAAAATATTTTATCTTTTGTTTAGTTATATTTATCTATCTCTATCAAATCTCACCTTTGCAAGTGACCATAAACGGATTGACAACCCCTGTATCGCGTTGGGTGCAAGTGTTTGATTGTTTGTGCAGGTATTGGTGATTTGTGCTTTGTCTCCTACTAGATTGATACCTTGGTTCTTAACTGAGGGAAATACTTATCTTTACTTTGCTACATCACTCTTTCCTCTTCAAGGGAAAAACCAACGCAAGATCAAGAAGTAGCATGCTGCCCCTGCGCTACGATGGCGCTGCTAACCCCGAGGAGTTTCTCCGGCTATACACCCAGGGCATCTTGGTAGTGGGTGCCGATAGCAAGGCCATGGTGAACGGGTTTCCCCTAGCCCTCGTGGGCGCCCCACGTTCCTAGCTTCTCAGCTTCCCTAAGGCTTCACTCTCCTCCTAGAGCGAGCTTAGTGATCGGTTCGCTGCGCGTTTCGCGCTTCTGGGGCCCCACACGGTCGCGTGTATCCTCGGCGATTCCTAGGAGCCGATGTCCAGTCAACACTCCAAGCAACTCTTCCGTGGGGTAAACGCCGCGCAACCCTAGCCTAAGGCTTCACGGCCTCACGCGCGGCCTGGGTGCACCATCATCTTCGAATCCGGGGACCACCCCTAATCCATGGCAGACGCCGACATGCTCCCCATGCTATGCACGCCCACCATCAACAACGTCTCTATTACCAAGGCCCTCATCGATCATGGCGCCAGCCTCAATGTCCTCTTTGTCAAAACCTTCGAGACGCTTCAAGTTCCTTATGACCAGCTCATGCCCACCAGGTCATTCTCTGGGGTGACCGACGGATCCACAGCTCCCCTGGGGCAGGTGCGCCTCCCATTCATGTTTGGCACCCGCGACAACTACCATCGACTTTGATATGGCCCACACTGGGCTCCCATACAATGCCATCCTGGGGTATCTTGCTCTTGCCAAGTTCATGGCGGCAACCCACCATGGATACAATGTCCTCAAGATGCCAGGGTGTAGCGGCATTATCATTGTCGCATGCGATGAAAAAGATGCGATCTACTCCCTCGAGCACACCTACCGGGCTGCAACGGTCGAGAACTCCGAGGGTTAGTGTGACATCGTGCCCCCTGAGGATGTCCCCATGAAGAAGAAGCAGTTCCTGCCCAAGAGTCGTCCTAAGGCAAAGAAGGCACCGGCCTACAACACCTCGGGTGTTGCGGCTGTCACCGGGGCATGTCTTCCTTCCGCATAGGAAGGCGCGCCCGGCGCCTCCCTCTGGTTAGGCACGGGGGTTTCCACTTGGAGAGCGTTTGACCTAACTGGTGTGGCAAGGGAGGTGCTCGTGCAGCACTTGGAGGATTGCTTCGACGTGCGCCCCCGCAAGCAAGGAACAGGGCATGAGGTGCCAGGAGCACACGGTGCGGTCCCTGCACGGTGAGCAGCGCATGTGTGTAAACATCTCAGGCCTCAACAAGGCCGCTTCCCAAGACCTCTTCTAGCCTTCACGCAACAGCCGGAGAGGGGGTGTCCCCTGCAACTACATCTGCATGCCCTTCGGCCTCCTGAACATGGGCGCCACATACTAGCAGTTCACACGGCTCGCATTGGCGTCTCATGTGGCCCGGCGCATGGCGCTAGCGTCTCACGAGGCCCCTGCGCCTCACGAGCCACCAGGGCCTCAGGAGCCAACCAACCCCTGAGGGGTAAACCTTCACAACACACTTCGTCAGATACCTTGACATTCCGCACCAACATTGTCCGTTCACATTTTGGTTTGTTCAATTGAGGGCGCCCCGCGGGCTGCATCACCCTCAAACTGGTTAGGGTCCACCCTGTAGCCGCGTTGTCTTTTGCTCATGTATCAGATTTAGTTGTGCCTTGATAAAATCTTCCCGGTGTCTTAAATTGTGTGATCGGTGCTTTGACACCATGGGAATCGCCATGCCCTCGCGAACCTGCTCTCGACCGCTTATTGACCAAGGATTGACATGACGTCCGTGCTCAGGTCCGTCCCTGTAGTGTTGTTAAATCCAAGCGACCTAGCTCTGCCTCACGGCCAGCTCCCGTGCATGTCACCTCCTAGGGTCCTTGGTGTCTCGACCTCTCATGGGACTACCGTGAGACGGTAAGTAAGGGCGCTACCCAGTTTGTATGATTGCAATTGTGGTGCTTTGTAGACACGGATGCCGCACACCGGGTGGTTCCTCCTCAGAGCATTACATGAGGAATCTTGGCACGGTCTCTGTCCTTGGGTCTGTCCCTACATCGTCGCTAAATCCAAGTGACCGAGCTATGTCTGATGGGTCGAACCCATACACGTCACCTCCTTTGGGTCCTCAGTGCCTAACCTTCTCATGTGATAGCCTCAGGACTATCATTTGGCGCGGGTCACCCCCATGTCTCAGGTTACATGAGTGTGCATCCATGCCAACAGCTAGGTGCAACCCGCTAGAGGAAAGAGTTAGGACCTCCTGAGCCCAGCGCTGGCTCACGAGCATCTAATACTACCGCAAGTTCTGTCGTCTTTGCCACGCGTACGAACATGATAGGGCTGTACACGCCCCAGAGATTCTTGAACAGAGGTCTTTTCCTACGCCCAGCGGAAGCCCCATGCTCCATGCTCGCGGAACGGTCACAATACAGCCATCCCCATGCCTAGTGGAAGCCCCAAGCTCTGGCTGGTGGATAATCAACTGAGGCGCCCCACGGGCCGCATCAACGTCAGGATGCCCATGCGTGTCATGGCCGCCGTTCAACCCTTCAGCGACATTGCTCGTGGCTTCCCCCTGAGCCTCCCGCAATCGGGGGCTGGACCCGGAGCCTGTGTTCGGGTCAGTCCCAGCAGCACTAAAAAACCCAAGGGACTGGGCTCTAGCTCACGGGCCTGCTCCCGTGCACGTCATTCCACCAAGGCCCTTGGTGTCTAGTCTCCTCAGGTAACCGCTAGGTGCAAGACAATGAGCGCACGTCACCCGAGGTGAAGATGTGCACATAGGTGTCCCCTCGGGACCGAGCGCTCGAGGTACCTCACAAACGCGCGCGCAACAAGTAAACCACCACCTGCACCATGAGAGCTAAGTATGAGAACTCCCGGGATAGCCTTGCCATCGCCGATGTTTTCCTTCATGCGGGTCGCTTGGGCGTCAAGGGGGATGCTACCTCTTGAACACTACGTTGGATTTCCTTGAAGAGGAAAGGATGATGCAGCAAAGTAGCGTAAGTATTTCCCTCAATCTTTGAGAACCAAGGTATCAATCTAGTAGTAGGCTACGCGCGAGTCCCTCGTACCTACACAAAACAAATAACTCCTCGCAACCAACGCGATAAGGGGTTGCCAATCCCTTCATGGTCACTTACGAGAGTGAGATCTGATAGATATGATAGGATAATATTTTTGGTATTTTTTGTGATAAAGATTCAAAGTAAAATAAAAGCAAAGGCAATAATAAAGTGATGGAAGATTAATATGATGAAGATAGACCCGGGGGCCATAGATTTCACTGGTGGCTTCTCTCAAGAGCATAAGTATTTTACGGTGGGTGAACGAATTACTGTTGAGCAATTGACAGAATTGAGCATAGTTATGAGAATATCTAGGTATGATCATGTATATAGGCATGACGTCCGAAACAAGTAGACCGACTCCTTCCTGCATCTACTACTATTACTCCACTCATCGACCTCTATCCAGCATGCATCTAGAGTATTAAGTTCATGAAAACAGAGTAACGCCTTAAGCAAGATGACATTATGTAGAGGGATAGATTCATGCAATATGATAAAAACCCCATCTTGTTATCCTCGATGGCAACAATACAATACGTGCCTTTCTGCCCCTACTGTCACTGGGAAAGGACACCGCAGATTGAACCCAAAGCTAAGCACTTCTCCCATTGCAAGAAAGATCAATCTAGTAGGCCAAACTAAACTGATAATTCGAAATAACTTCCAAAGATAACAAATCATACATAAAAGAATTCAGAGAAGATTCAAATATTGTTCATAGATAATCTTGATCATAAACACACAATTCATCGGTCTCAACAAACACACCGCAAAAAGAAGATTACATCGAATAGATCTCCACGAGAGAGGGGGAGAACATTGTATTGAGATCCAAAAAGAGAGAAGAAGCCATCTAGCTACTACCTATGGACCCGAAGGTCTGAGGTAAACTACTCACACTTCATCGGAGAGGGTATGGTGTTGATTTAGAAGCCCTCCGTGATGGATGCCCCCTCCGGCGGAGCTCCGGAACAAGCCCCAAGATGGGATCTCGTGGGTACAAAAGGTTGCGGCGGTGGAATTAGGTGTTTGGCTCCGTATCTGATCGTTTGGGGGTACGTAGGTATATATAGGAGGAAGGAGTACGTCGGTGGAGCAACAGGGGCCCAGGAGGGTGGAGGGCGCGCCCTGGGGGGTGGGCGCGCCCCCTACCTCGTGGCCTCATCTCTTGTTTCTTGACATAGGGTCCAAGTCTCCCGGATCATAATCTTCCTTAAAATCACGTTCTCGAAGGTTTCATTCCGTTTGGACTCCGTTTGATATTCCTTTTCTGCGAAACTCTGAAATAGGCAAAAAACAACAATTCTGGGTTGGGCCTCCGGTTAATAGGTTAGTCCCAAAAATAATATAAAAGTGGATAATAAAGCCCAATAATGTCCAAAACAGTAGATAATATAGCATGGAGCAATAAAAAATTATAGATATGTTGGAGACGTATCAGGCATCCCCAAGCTTAATTCCTGCTCGTCATCGAGTAGGTAAATGATAAAAACTGAATTTTTGATGTGGAGTGCTACTTGGCATAATTTTAATGTAATTCTTCTTAATTGTGATATGAATATTCAGATCCGAAAGATTCAAGACAAAAGTTTAATATTGGCATAAAAATAATAATACTTCAAGCATACTAACAAAGCAATCATGTCTTCTCAAAATAACATGGCCAAAGAAAGTTATCCCTACAAAATCATATAGTCTGGCTATGCTCTATCTTCACCACACAAAGTATTTAAATCATGCACAACCCCGTTGACAAGCCAAGCAATTGTTTCATACTTATGACATTCTCAAACATTTTCAATCTTCATGCAATACATGAGCGTGAGCCATGGAGATAGCACTATTGGTGGAATAGAATGGTAGTTGTGGAGAAGACAAAAAGGGAGAAGATAGTCTCACATCAACTAGGCGTATCAACGGGCTATGGAGATGCCCATTAATAGATATCAATGTGAGTGAGTAGGGATTGCCATGCAACGGATGCACTAGAGCTATAAGTATATGAAAGCTCAACAAAAGAAACTAAGTGGGTGTGCATCCAACTCGCTTGCTCATGAAGACCTAGGGCATTTTGAGGAAGCCCATCACTGAAATATACAAGACAAGTTCTATAATGAAAAATTCCCACTAGTATATGAAAGTGATAAAATGAGAGACTCTCTAAGATCAAGGTGCTACTTTGAAGCACAAGTGTGGTAAAAGGATAGTAACATTGTCCCTTCTCTCTTTTTCTCTCATTTTTTTATTTGGGCATTTTCTCTTTGTTTTATGGCCTCTTTTCTATTCTTCTTTTTTATTTAGTCCGGAGTCTCATCCCGACTTGTGGGGGAATCATAGTCTCCATCATCCTTTCCTCACTTGGGACAATGCTCTAATAATGATGATCATCACACTTTTATTTTCTTACAACTCAACAATTACAACTCGATACTTAGAACAAAATATGACTCTATATGAATGCCTTCGGCGGTGTACCGGGATATGCAATGAATCAAGAGTGACATGTATGAAAGAATTGTGAACGGTGGCTTGGCCATGAATACAATGTCAACTACATGATCATGCAAAGCAATATGACAATGATGGAGCGTGTCATAATAAACGGAACGGTGGAAAGTTGCATGGCAATATATCTCGGAATGGCTATGGAAATGCCATGATAGGTAGGTATGGTGGCTGTTTTGAGGAAGGTATATGGTGGGTGTATGATACCGGCAAAAAGTGCGCGGTATTAGTGAGGCTAGCAAAGGTGGAAGGAAGAAAGTGCGTATAATCCATGGACTCAACATTAGTCATAAAGAACTCATATACTTATTGCAAAAATCTACGAGTTATCAAAGCAAAGTATTACGCGGATGCTCCTAGGGGGATAGATTGGTAGGAAAAGACCATCGCTCGTCCCCGACCGCCACTCATAAGGAAGACAATCAATAAATAAATCATGCTCCGATTTCATCACATAACGGTTCACCATATGTGCATGCTACGGGAATCACAAACTTTAACAAAAGTATTTCTCAAATTCACAACTACTCAACTAGCATGACTCTAATATCACCATCTTTATATCTCAAAACAATTATCAAGCATCAAACTTTTCTTAGTATTCAACACACTCATAAGGAAGTTTTTACAAATCTTGAATACCAAGCATATTAGGATTATTTAAGCAAATTACCATGCTATTTAAGACTCTAAAAATAATCTAAGTGAAGCATGAGAGATCAATAGTTTCTATAAAACAAATCCACCACCGTGCTCTAAAAGATATAAGTAAAGTACTAGAGCAAAACTATATAGCTCAAAAGATATAAGTGAAGCACATAGAGTATTCTAAAAAATTCCAAATCGTGTATGGCTCTCTCAAAAGGTGTGTACAGCAAGGATGATTTTGGTAAACTTAAAAGCAAATACTCAAATCATACAAGACGCTCCAAGCAAAACACATATCATGTGGTGAATAAAAATATAGCTCCAAGTAAAGTTACGGATGGAAGTAGATGAAAGAGGGGATGCCTTCTGGGGCATCCCCAAGCTTTGGCTTTTTGGTGTCCATAGATTATGTAGGATGTGGGGCTCCGGCAAACCCGTAAGGTTCGAACACTGGGATGTGCGCGAAGTCTTTCCCTCCTACCCGTCTACGCTCAAGCTCGCTAGGATCTCGCGGACGAACTCGACGAACTCACAACACAGAAAGGGACACGAGGTTTATACTGGTTCGGGCCACCGTTATGGTGTAATACGCTACTCCAGTGTGGTGGAGGATGGATTGCCTCTTGGGCTGACGACGAACAGTACAAGGGAAGAAACACCTCCTGACGTTGGAGTGTTCTTGAGTTTGTGTTGCTGAGGAAGATCTGAACCAGTTCCAGATCAGTTTCAGATTAGTTGCCTCCTACTGTGGTGGCTAGTCCTATTTATAGAGGCCCTGGTCCTCTTCCCAAATGTTGAGCGGGAAGGGAGCCAACAACGGCGGGCAAATTTGAAGGGAGACAGCTAGTACAAGCTATCCTAACAAAAGCGGTCCTCGCCTGCGAAAAGCCCTGGGGTGAGGCCGTCTTGGGCTCCATGATGACCCCCGCCTTGCCGTCCTCCTGGTCTTGGTCTCATTGCACCAATATGGCAACCTTTGCCTAATGCCTCGGTACTCTTCGTCTGCGCTTGCTTCCTTAGCACCAAAGAGGAAACCAGGACTCTACGTGCACCGGCGCCCGCCTGGCACCGTTCGTCATGGCTCACGTCACGAGTCCCTCGTGAGGCTTGCCCCGCCTTGATATCTGCGCTCCTCGTGAGCCTGCCTGGCTAGGTCACTCTAGAGGAGGTCTTGTGCTGTCCGCCTCGCGAGGCTTGGACCCTCGCGAAGGTCTTGGATGCCTTGTTGATGAAGATGGGTCGTACGGCCCGCAGCGTAGCCACACCATGGGACGCAGGCAGGCAAGTCTAGGGACCCCCGTTCCCAGAACGCTGACAGATTATCTTGGGGGTGCCATGGGCATCCCCAAGCTTAGGCTCTTGCCACTCCTTGTTCCATAATCCATCAAAATCTTTCACCCAAAACTTGAAAACTTCACAACATAAAACTCAACAGAAATCTCGTGAGCTCCGTTAGCGAAAGAAAACAAAAGACCACTTCAAGGTACTGTAATGAACTCATTCATTATTTATATTGGTGTTAAACCTACTGTATTCCAACTCCTCTATGTTTATAAACTATTTTACTAGCCATAGATTCATCAAAATAAGCAATCAACACACAAAAAACAGAGTCTGTCAAAAACAGAATAGTCTGTAGTAATCTGTAACTAACGCAAACTTATGGAACTACAAAATATCTACCAAAATAGGAAGACCTACAAAATTTGTTTATTGATCAACAGCAATTAGAATCAGTATTTTATCACGTTCTGGTGATTTTTAACAATTGTTTTCGTGAACAGAAAGTTTCTGGAAATTACAGCAAGATCAAATAACTATCATCCAAGAAGATCCTATAGGTTTAACTTGGCACAAACACTAATTAAAACATAAAAACACATCTAACCAGAGGCTAGATCAAATATTTATTCCTAAACATAAGCAAAAAGCAAAAAACTAAAAATAAAATTGGGTTGCCTCCCAACAAGCGCTATCTTTTAACGCCCTAGCTAGGCATAATAGCAAGGATACATCTAGGTATTGCCATCTTTGGTTTTAGGGGGGGGGGAATCAAACTTGTTATCTATGGAATTAATCTTTCTATTTTGACAAAGTACATGGCCATTAATGTTAGAAGAAAGATTAAGATTGTTGCGGAAATTGGCATCTAGGCTAGCTTTTATCTCTTTAATAGATTCGTTTTGGTAAGAAAGCAAAAGAGATGTGATTTCAGCTTTCTCGTTAATGGGGTGCCCAATTATAGTTTTCATCCTCTCATAGGTATCTATGGGGTCCCCTTCAAGAAAACCCTCTTCAAAAATAGAATCTAAAACTTGTTTGAACGAGGCAGGCAACCCAACATAAAAGCTTTTTAAGTAAACCTCAATTTGATAGGGGGGTACATAGCTAGACCGGATCCTTAACAGCCTATCCCAAGCATCATCTTCATCAAAATTACTAGGGTTCTCATTGATAACTCCGGCAAGTTTTTCCATGGCATTCTGATTTATGAGTTTAGATAAGATAGCAGGATTGTCTAAAGCACTAGAACTTGGGAGAGAACCCACAATTCTTTTTGGTTCCAACATGGCAAGGGAAAAGCTAGCGAAAAGAGGCGAACTGAAAAGAGAGGGCGAATAAAACGGCAAGGGTGAGGCGGGGGAGAGGAAAACAAGAGGCAAATGGCAAATAATGTAATGCGGGAGATAAGGGTTTGTGATGGGTACTTGGTATGTTGACTTTTGCGTAGACTCCCCGGCAACGGCGCCAGAAATCTTCTTGCTACCTCTTGAGCACTGTGTTGGATTTTCTTGAAGAGGAAAGGATGATGAAGCAAAGTAGCGTAAGTATTTCCCTTAGTTTTTGAGAACCAAGGTATCAATCCAGTAGGAGGCTACGCGCGAGTCCCTCGTACCTGCAAAAAACAAATAACTCCTCGCAACCAACGCGATAAGGGGTTGTCAATCCCTTCACGGTCACTTACGAGAGTGAGATCTAATAGATATGATAGGATAATATTTTTGGTATTTTTTGTGATAAAGATGCAAAGTAAAATAAAAGCAAAGTAAAAAAGCAAAGGAAATAACTAAGTGTTTGGAAGATTAATATGATGAAGATAGACCCGGGGGCCATAGGTTTCACTAGTGGCTTCTCTCAGGAGCATAAGTATTTTACGGTGGGTGAACGAATTACTGTTGAGCAATTGACATAATTGAGCACAGTTATGAGAATATCTAGGTATGATCATGTATATAGGCATCACGTCCGAGACAAGTAGACCGACTCCTGCCTGCATCTACTACTATTACTCCACTCATCGACCGCTATCCAACATGCATCTAGAGTATTAAGTTCATGAAAACAGAGTAACACCTTAAGCAAGATGACATGATGTAGAGGGATAGATTCGTGCAATATGATAAAACCCCATCTTGTTATCCTCGATGGCAACAATACAATACGTGCCTTGCTGCCCCTACTGTCACTGGGAAAGGACACCGCAAGATTGAACCCAAAGCTAAGCACTTCTCCCATTGCAAGAAAGATCAATCTAGTAGGCCAAACCAAACTAATAATTTGAAGATACTTGCAAAGATAACCAATCATACATAAAATAATTCAAAGAAGATTCAAATATTGTTCATAGATAATCTTGATCATAAACCCACAATTCATCGGTCTCAACAAAAACAACGCAAAAAGAAGGTTACATTGAATAGATATCTACGAGAGAGGGGGAGAACATTGTATTGAGATCCAAAAAGAGAGAATAAGCCATCCAGTTGCTAACTATGGACCCGAAGGTCTGTGGTAAACTACTCACACTTCATCGGAGAGGCTATGGTGTTGATGTAGAAGTCGTTCGTGATGGATGCCCCCTCCGATGGAGCTCCGGAATAGGCCCCAAGATGGGATCTCATGGGTACAGAAGGTTGCAGCGGTGGAATTAGGTTTTTGGCTCCGTATCTGATCGTTTGGGGGTACGTAGGTATATATAGGGGGAAGGAGTACGTCGATGGAGAAACAGGGGGCCCACGAGGGTGGAGGGCGCACCCTGGGGGGTGGGCGCGCCCTACCTCGTGGCCTCCTCTCTTGTTTCTTGACGTAGGGTCCAAGTCTCCCGGATCATAATCTTCCTAAAAATCATGTTCCTGAAGGTTTCATTCCGTTTGGGATCCGTTTGATATTCCTTTTCTGCGAAACTCTGAAATAGGCAAAAAACAGCAATTCTGGGCTGGGCCTCCGATTAATAGGTTAGTCCCAAAAATAATATAAAAGTGGATAATAAAGCCCAATAATGTCCAAAACAGTAGATAATATAGCATGGAGCAATAAAAAATTATAGATTCATTGGAGACGTATCAGGGGACTCCTAGGAATCACGCCTCAGGAGCCTTCACTAGTCCCATAGCCCCTCATAACCTGGCTTTGTCCAAGCATCGCGACCTGGCATTCCAGCGATGATGGAGGTATGCACGGGCTAGGCCCTGCCGACGCAGAGCACAAAGGCAAGCAAGTAAGAAATCGAGCACGGAAAGGAAACCGCAGATTACCAAATGTTATTACAAGCCCCAAGCGTCTCACAAATTAAACCATTGTATTAGTCCTCTGTGAGGCAGGGTCAGTCTGTTCCAGGATAATAAAAGAAGTTTCAGAAAGAAGGGTCGTCGCCACCATTGTCATCGCCTACCTCGGCCTCAATGGGTCCTCCGTCGCCACTGTAGGAGGACCTCTCAAGTAGCGTGGTCACGTGGCCCCGGACAGCTTCCGCCGGGTCACCGCGGGATTCTTGGGGGACGAGGACTATAACCTCGCCAAAGTCGAAGTCGGGATCGCAAAGGAGGTGGCTGAAGACACATGTCGCTGCCACAGAGAAGAGGTCACGACATTCTTCTTCCAGGATACCATCCACCTTTTGGGCAGCGCCTTCAAGCTCTCCCATGCGCTTAGAGGAAAGCTCATCATAAGCGGCCTTGGGGACTGCGAGCGGAGCAATGAACTGCACTCTGCATATGGATCTCAGCGCCTCGCGGGACCTAAGCTCAAGTCGAGAGAAAGCGGCGGGGTCCGCCCACCCGAACCTCCTAGAGCTTCTTCTATCGGGCGTCGAGCTTGGCGTTGGCCTCGGAGATGTGCTTGGCATGGGCCTCTTCAGCGTTAGCCACCTAACGTTGCAACTCCTCCAGGCGCTTCTGCTCCATGGCCTACTTGGTCGCCACCCTCGCCAAGTCAGAGTCGCAATCCGCAAGCGTCGCCTTGAGGTTATTGAGGGTGTCCTCTCGCAGTTGAGTTGATGTGGCTGCGCGGCCTGTTTTTCCTGGAGCTCTTTCAGACTGCCTTCCACCTCGCCGCAGTGCTTGGCGCCCTCCCCCACTTTGGCAAACGCACTATCCCGAGCCGCCTTAGCCTCGGCGGCTTCCTTCTTGCTCTCCACGACGGTGGCGTTGGCCCGGACCTAGGCCTCCTTGGTGCCCGTGTCAAGGTGGCGCCACCCCAAGGCAAGCTTCAAGCGCTCCCGGACGCGACACTTTTCTACGTCCAGAAGGTCTGCACCGAGCCGGTCAAGTGTGACCTGAGCATCAGCCCATGCCCCTCGCTGAATCAGGCTGTCGTAGTTCATGAGAGAAAGAGCCTGACGAGGGGTCAGTGCCTCCATACTCGTTGTCACCACTGCCGAAGAGGCCCCAACATCTTTTACCTAGGGCACCGGGGGCTCCGTACTTTTCCCCATGTTCGGCGTGCCTAGGGAGGCTAACACACCAGCTCATTGAACTCTGAGAGGGGGCACGGTTGGAGGCCGCGCCATGGTGCACCCTGCATCGCACTCGGCGGCAGGGATAAGGATGGGCACTGGTGGCTGAGGCACCCCATCCTTTCCCAAGGGCTGAGTCATTGCAGTCTGGGTGGTCGGACCCTTCCATGGCACCGGAGAGGCACTGGCGGCCGTTGTTGTGCCCGTGCGCCCGAGTGTAGCGCCGGGCAATGCAAGGCACCCCCGCGCCCGCCGACGCTGCGGCCGAGGGTGGACACCGCTTTTTTGGCAAAGCTCACCTTCGCCCCAGGTCGCACGTTCTTCTTCTTCGCCTCCTCGCTGCCACGCAGACCTCTGCGCAGGCAAAGGGTTAGCACGGGCGAACCAATCACGGGCGCGCTACGCGGGGATGGCCGGGGCATTTACTCATCGGTCATGGTCCACTTCCTCCCTTTTCTCCTTTCCGGAGGCGGCGTGCCGCCATCCTTCCCTGGCACCACGACACCGCCTCCCGAGGAAGTGCAAGCATTCCCCTAAGGGGCCACAGTGAGCAGGGTAGCATCCATACCCCCGGCCGCCCCAGCGGGACTCTGGGAGCCCGCGGGAGGAGGCTCATCAGCGGCATCATCGTCCCCAAGGTCGAGGAGGAGCTGACAGCGGTTGTGCCCTAGCGCCCTCCCGTGGTCATCCTCCTCTGTCTCCTCTGAGTCCTCGTCGCTAGCGCTTTCATCAGAGGATAGCACCATGGTCGGAGGGGCCCCGTGCAGTAGGCGACTCATCCCCAGGCAGGAGGGACTTGTCCTCACAAGGCTCCTCCCTGCATGTGTCCGTCCACTCCGCCACGAAATCGGCAAGAGCCATTCCCTTGATTAGTCTGGTGGTGCATAACTCTATCTGGAATGCCTGCAACTCCATGCTCCATTTTGGCGACCCGTCTGCAGCATTATGGCTATGCAGCATTTTCTCTAGGGGGTATGCAGAGACGACTGATACATCTCCAACATGCTGTTATGTTATCAATCTTGGATGTTTAATATTCATTTTAAAGAAACTTTATATCATTTTTTGGGACTAACCTATTGACATAGTGCCTAGTGCCAGTTGCTGTTTTTTATTTTTTTTACATCGCAGGATATCCCTTCCAATGGAGTCCAAACGAAGTGAAACTTTTTGGAGATTTTTCTTGGACCAGAAGACAACTTGGGAGCCCAGGAATCACCTGGGGGAGGCCCATGGGGCCCACAATAGACCAAGGCGAGCCATAGGCCCCTGGCGTGCCTTGATGGGTTGTGTGTCCCATGGGGGTTTCCTCCAACGCCTCTCAGCTCTATAAATACCCAAATATTCTACAAACCCTAGGGGAGTCGAGAAACACAATTCCAGCTGCCACAATTTCCAGAACCACGAGATCCAATCTAGAGCCCTATTCTGGCACTCTGCCGGAGGGGAACTTGATCACGGAGGGGTTCATCATCCTCACTGGTGCTCCTCTGACGATGTGTGAGTAGTCACCACAGACCTACGGGTCCATAGGCAGTAGCTAGATGGCTTCTTCTCTCTCTTTGATTCTCAATACAATGGTCTCTTGGAGATCTATGTGATGTAATGACTTTTTGCGGTGTGTTTGTTGGGATCCGATGATATTCGAGTTCATGATTAGATTTTTATCCATGAATATTATTTGATTTTTCTTCTCTTATATGCATGATCTTTATAGCCTCGTATTTATTCTTTGAATCTTTGGTTCAGTTAGGCCAACTAGATTGTTTTTTCTTGCACGGGGAAGAGGTGCTTTGTGATGGGCTCGATCTTGCGGTGTCCTCACCTAGTGACAGAAGGGGTAGTGAGGCACACATGTATCGTTGCTATTAATGATAAAAAGATTGGACTTATTCCTACATGAACATATCTTGTCTAATAATGTTCTCATTCTTATTGCGTTACTCCATTTCTCCATGAACTTAATACAATAGATGCATGCTGGATAGCGGTCGACGTGTGGAGTAATAGTAGTAGATCTAGGCAGGAGTCGGTATACTAATCTTGGACATGATGCTTGTATACATGGTCATTGCCTTGGATATCGCCATAATTATTTGGTCTTCTATCAATTGCCCAACGGTAATTTGTTTACCCACCGTGTGCTATTTTCTCGAGAGAAGCCACTAGTGAAATCTACGGCCCCCAGGTCTATCTTTTATCATATTTGCTTTCTGATCTATTTTTTGTCGTAGTTATTTTTGGATCTATTGTTCCGAAAACCCAAAAAAAATCCTTGCTGCACTTTTTTATTTACTTATTTTATTTTGTGTTTTATCCAGATCTATTTACCCAAACTCATACAAATTTATCTATCTTTTAACCGAGGAGGGATTGACATCCCCTCTTAGGCGTCGGGTTTCAAGTATTTGTTCTTTGTGTGCATGTACCGTTTGCATAGTATTGCTTGCTTCTCCTACTGGATTGATACCTTGGTTTCACAATTAAGGGAAATACTTACCGTACGCAGTCTCTAGCCACGCCAAAGGAATTTCTTGCACCATTGACGGGGAGACATCATCAACATATATTAGGTTCCTAATCACAATTACCATCTCCTTGCAATTTACATTATTTGCCATTTGCCTCTCGTTTTCATCTCCCCCACTTCACAAAAACATGCCTTTTTATTCGCCCTCTTTTTCATCGCCTTTTTCTCGTCAGATCTCTTGTTTGCATGAACTTATCAACATGAGTGACTTTGGTATGGAAGAAACAAATTATAGTCTGACTCCAAAAATTGGATGATCTGCCAATCTGGATGCTAAAACTTTTGTTTTGGGGCAAGGGAACATTATAGGGAAGGAAACTATCCAAGAATTCTTCAATTGTGTCGGGACTTTGACTTGTGATGATGCTCCTATACTTAAAAGAACAAAAACTTATGCGGAAGGTATTTTAACGCTAGTTCTAAAACTTGAATAGATTTACCCAAACTTATCCTACTTTGCAAAGATTGTTTTATGAGCTACCAGTTATAAAGGATCCAAAAGCAAAAAAGTTAGCTACCCTTGTTCTGATGAAAGAATGTGATCACATAGTACAGGAAACTAGGGAATTTTTTTATTTTTATGGCATGAACCGGGCAAAACTGACAATAGTTGAGATCCTTTATAATAGTGACTATATGTTAAGACATTTTCTTGGAAATAATCAATTTTTCTGAGAACTTTAAAAAGGAAATCCCAGTGTTAGATGTGATCCAACAAGTTTTTAATGATGTTAATCCACAATACTCTTTGATTGTAGCCGGGAATCAAAGGGGATACAAAGATGGACAACATGATAATGCTAAAACTTGTATGCCTAATTTGTTTCAAGTTATATTTGCAAAACCTCCTCACAAAAACACATCTATGAAAACTAAAGATGACAATACTTGAATCTATGCATTATGCCTAGCTAGGGGCATAAAATGATAGCGCTTGATAGGAGGCAACCCAATCAATAATATTTTTTGCCTTGTTCTTTCTATTCTTGAGTGCTGGCACAATTATGCTACTGTTGTGATAGTGTTTTTATGTTTTATTTAGCGTTTGTGCCAAGTAAAGCCTTTATGATAGATTTGGGTTATAGTTGGTTTGATCTTGTTGAAAAATAGAAGCTTTTGTGTCCAGTAAGAGAGTTCCTTAAATTCACAGAAGTGACGAAAAATTCTGAGTTTTTTACACAAGATTGATATACAAATTTTCTACATTGTCCTAATTTTTTAGAATTTTTGGCGTTACAGAAGTATGGTTAGAGTCCAGATTACTACATACCGTTATGTTTTTTACAGATTCTGTTTCTTTGCATTGTGAGCTTATTTTGATAAATCTATGGATTGTACTCGAAATATGAATGGGTTTGCAATAGTACTTTGAGAGGTGATTTACTTTATTATACTAGAGGATCTCACGAAGGTTTTGTTAAGTTTGTGTGATTGAAGTTTTCATGCTTTGGGTGAGATCACGATGGATGAAGGAATAAGGAGTCAAAACAGCCTAAGATTGGGGATGCCCTTGGCACCCCAAGTTAATATTCAAGGATAACCAAGCAAATAAGATTGGGGATGCCCCGGAAGGCATCCCCTCTTTCTTCTAACAACCATTGGTAATTTTACTTGGAGCTATATTTTTATTCGTCACATATCATGAGTTTTGCTTGGAGCGTCTTGTATTATATGAGTATTTGCTTGTTTTGCTTTTTGTCACAATGATCCTTGCTGGCACACCTATTTTACCGAGACAAAATTATTCTATGATTTTTTAGAATTATTGTATGTGCTTTACTTAAAAAAATTGTGAGCTAGGGAATTGCTCTGGTGCTTCACTTATATCTTTTTGAGCACGGTGAACTTTAATATTTTTGAAATAACTTTTAAATAAATTCTCTTGTGCTTCACTTAAATTATTTTGAGAGATGAACATTTTATGCTCATGTTCATCACTTAAATTTGTTGAACTTATCAAAAGCAATTGCAACATATGAAATTAGTCCCGAAGTGATAGATATTCAACAGGGATATTGTAAAAACTTTCATAAAGCTCATTGGACAAAATAAGCTTGATTCTTTGTAATAGTTTTTAGATATGATGATAGTAATATGTGAGTCATGTTGGTGAGTAATAATGCTTTAGTAAAAATATTGGTGTTAAGGTTTATGACTCCCTATGCAAGCACGAAAGTCAATAGTTATGCAATGAAATTACATCCTACTTATGGTGCATTATTTGGTGTTAGTTATGCTCAATGCTAACTTATGTGAATTTTCATTTCTTGGTTGGATGCTTCTCAATCTATTTGCTAGCTAAGGGAGTTCTGGATTAGGGGGTCCCCGGGCGCCCGGGCTATGTGACATGGGCCAGACTGATGGGTTGTGAAGATATAAGATAGAAGGCCATCCCCAGTGTTCGGATGGTTCTCTCCTTTGCGTGGATGGCAAGCTCGGCCTGTAGATGTGTAGTTTCCTTTCTTTGTGAACCGACTCTGTACAACCCTAGGCCCCTCTGGTGTCTATATAAACTGGAGGGTTTATTCTGTAGAGGCTAAGAAAAATCATACAGGCTAGACATCTAGGGTTTAGCCATTACAATCTCGAGGTAGATCAACTCTTGTAACTCATATACTCATCAAAGTCAATAAAGGAGGAAGTAGGGTATTACCTCCATTAAGAGGGCCCGAACATGGGTAAACATCGTGTCCCCTGCCTCCTGTTACCTTCGATCCTCAGACGCACAGCTCGGGACCCCCTACCTGAGATCGGGCGGTTTTGACAACGACATTGGTGCTTTCATTGAGAGTTCCACAATGCCGTCGACAGAAGGTTCGATGGCTGGATCGATCATCTACAATGATGCCATTTCAGGGGAGACTTTCCTCCCTGGCCAAATTTTCGTGTTCGACGGCTTCGCACTGCGCGCCAACTCTATGGGCCACCTTGAGCAAATCTACAGCTACGCCCCTGGTCATCAGATCAGTTTTGGAAATCTGTACTATGTCATTGATATCTGAGGAGACTTGATCTTCGAAGGGTTCGCGACCCCAACCACCGCTCTGGCCTTAGGTCCAGAGCAGACTACCAGGTCCGAAGATGGGAGTTTAGAGCCCGCCGGACTCTCTACAATTATGGAGCTCGCTACTGGAGATCTAGAGGGGGCTGCATCATCGGCAAACCCGGAGTCGAAATGGGATCCCCTTGTCATTGAAAGGCCGAACTTCGCTTTTGAATGAGGCCCTGGACCTAATGTGATCCCTCGCCATTACAGAGGAATCACTTCCGAACTACGCTCATCCTGGACTAGGGGATGAAAGCGAGGAATTTTACGTCCCACCCACCACCCACTTCATAGCCACTATCGAGGACTTAACTGACATACTGGACTATGCCTTCGAAGACATCGACGGCTCAAACGACTATGCCGGAGATGAACAAGGCCAAGACCCGCCGTTTACCGGACGTTGGATGGCCACCTCCACATATGACGTGTATATGGTGGACACACCCAAAGAGGATGACGACGATGGCAGGAAGGATCCGGTTGAGGACAAGCCTGCTGATGCACCACCAAGGCATCTACGTCAGCGGCGCCGCTCAAAATCGCATCGTGATAAAAATAGCAATACCGGCACGAGAGATAATAACATTCCGGAGAACGCCGAAGACCCTGAAGCCCCCGCCGAACCGACATCCGAAAAGGATGATAAGGGGAAGGGGCAAGGCAATCCCGACGAGCCAGTCAGCAATGAGGATTCAGAGGACAGCAATTATCTACCACTCTCTGAGGATGATGTGAGCCTCGGCGACAAAGATTTCATCGTGCCATAGGAACCCCTCGAGCAGGAGCGCTTCAAGCGCCAGCTAATCGCAACAGCGAGAAGCCTAAAAAAGAAGCAGTAGCAGCTTCAAGCCGAACAGGATACGCTGAACGACAGATGGACTATAGTCCTAGCAACCGAATAATACGGCCTCGAACGCCCAACAAATAGCTACCCCAAGCAGAAGCTACTATCAAAATTTGACGACGAGGATCTTGAGCCAATACCGCCAAAGTATAAAGCTGCAGATGAACCTAACCGACCACCACGTGGGCGGGGTAGAGCGGCTACTTACACAGGACATCAGCCCGCACCTCCCCGCCATAAAGGCAAGGAGGTAGCGGCTACAGGCTACACCTACGACCTACATAAGGACCTAGACAATAGAGCCGGTCAGACCAGATCAATTTATGGATCAAAGGGGCGTGTTCCAACGCAAGAAGACGGTCATCAGGCCTGGAGTGACAAGCACAACCTCACCAGGGCCGAAAACCACATACGGATGTCATCCGAACTGCGTCGTGACATTGCCCGATACAGAGGCGCCGCACAGCCCTTATGCTTCACTGATGAGGTAATGGAGCACCAGTTCCCCGAAGGGTTTAAACTCGTGAACATTGAATCATACGATGGAATGACAGATGTGAAGTATGTATTGAAGATTTTCTTCTCCATATCCACATGGCTCGCGGTGATGATCTCCATGCCATCAAGTACCTCCCGCTAAAATTAAAGGGACTAGCTCGGCACTGGCTAAACAGCCTCCCAGAGAACTCCATTGGTAGCTGAGAAGATTTGGAGGATGCCTTTAGAGACAACTTCCAAGGTACCTATGTTCGGCCCCGAGTTGTCGATGACCTCAGTAACATAGTCCAGCAACCCGGAGAGTCTGCCCGGAAACTCTGGACCAGGTTCTTATTGAAAAAGAACCAAATTGTCGATTGTCCGGACGCTGAAGCCCTCACGGCCTTTAAACACAGCGTCTGTGACGAGTGGCTCGCTCAACACCTCGGCCAAGAAAAACCGAAGTCCATGGCAGCTCATACCGCACTTATGACCCGCTTTTGTGTGGGATAAGATAGCTGTCTAGCTCGTAGAAGCAATAGCACCAGAAACCCTGGCACATCCGAAGACACAAATGGAAACGGCAAGCCACGAAGCAACAAACACAAGCGTCGAAGCAATAATGATGATACTGAAGACAAGGCGGTCAATGCCGGATTTAGTGGCTCTAAACCTGGTTAGCAGAAGAAGCCATTCAAAGGAAGCAAAGATGGTCCATCCAGTTTGGCCGAATATTAGATCAGCCTTGCCAGATCCACGGCACCCCGGACAAACCTGCCAACCATACCAACAGAAATTGTTGGGTCTTTAAACATGCCAGTAAAATAAACACCGAATACAAGGGGAAAGGGCCACCCAGCGAGGACGACGATGAAGAGCCTCGCCCAATGAACCCAGGGGGCAAAAGAAATACCCCCCCCCCCGAGGTGAAAACAGTGAACATGATCTATGCCACTCATATCCCCAAGTGGGAGCGCAAGCGCGCACTAAGGGTCGTCTATGCCATAGAGCAAGTCACCCCAAAATTCAACCCATTGTTAGCCTGTCCGATCACTTTCGATCGCAGAGACCATCCGACCAGTATCCATCATGGAGGTTCGGCAGGATTGGTTCTCGATCCAATTATCGACGGATTCCATCTCACGCGAGCCCTTATGGACAGTGGCAGCAGCCTTGACCTGCTTTATCAGGACACTTTTTGCAAAAGGGGCATCGATCCGTCGAGAATCAAGCCCACCAAAACCACCTTTAAGAGAGTAAACCTAGTGTATAAGCCCACTGCACGAGCTCAATAACATTGGAAGTAGTTTTCAGTTCACTGGACAACTTCCAAAGCGAAGACTTGATCTTCGATGTCATCCCTTTCCGGAGTGGTTATCATGCACTGCTCAGGAGAACCGCCTTCGCCTGCTTAAAAGCGGTCCCGCATTATGGTTACTTAAAGCTCAAAATGCTTGGACCTCGCGGAGTTATTACAGTTAATGGAAACATGGAGCGCTCCCTCCATACTAAGGAGCATACTGCGGCCCTCGCTGCCGAAGTACAGGGTGCCCTTATTGAGCCGAATACTAAATCAGCAGTCAAGCCCTCGGACACTGTCAAACGAGTCTGGTCTACCCTGCAGAATGGCAGTCCGGCTCGTCCAGAGCTAGATTAGCAATCCGGCATCCGTCAAAGCCCCAACCTGATCGCGGCATACGTACCACGCGCACATAACTACGCACTAAAGGTACCATGGGCAAGGACGAAGGCATATTAAAATTAAGAAGTCCACGGTAGGGATGGACCCTATTCGGACATTCATATTTTTTTCACCTTTTTCTTCTTGTTTTTATTTTTCAGGTTCTTTAAAGCCCACATCACTTTCCAGGCCCCTTATGTATACTTGATTGTTCATCCTCTCAAAGGATCATACACCAATGTCAAAAGCGGTGCAGACGTGCAATAGAGTGTCCAAAGGATCTTCAAGATCATCTTTCCTTTTTAGGACCTGTATACAACTTTCCCTTGTTCTCGGCATGTAAAATGGCCTGGATTCTTATGGCATCTTCTGTAAAAACACGTTTTGGCATACCAATCAGACTATGATGGAAACAGTTTTACCCAACCTTGTTCGGTGTTGGCTTATTTCTTAATCTTTCTTCCCCCTTTATGTCAAACTGGCATATCCACCTCCGCATGACTTAAATCGCCAGGGGCTCTATTCAGCCATATATATTTTCGAAAACAGAAAGTTCGAACACTCTCAGAGTAGACTTTGGCGTCCCGAGTACTGCATTATAAGCATCAGCTCTGAATCATGTCTTTGGTCAATAGCTACCTTACGTTCCGCTTGTTCGGTTATGGTAGTAAAGGTAGAACTACTGCGATTGTGTGTCTGGTTCACCCGGTCAAGAACCTCAGTAGAGAAAGCCGAAAACTGATTGTCATGATGCGGCGAGAGCGGGTCAGCAATTCGGTGACTTACTAAATCGCTAGCGATTTCTTCTGTATTACATGAGGGACTGGCTTTTTCCAGTCCCGGGCTTAAGGCAACCAAAGTTCGGATAGCCGCGTATGCACCAGGGGCTATCTTACAGTCCCATTGTCAAACTCCTATGGCTAAGTGAGTGATAAAACCGCATAGTCAGATTGCCTGGTTTGCCGCGCTGCCACCTCCTTTATGGACCAAGACGTTGGGTCAAGTGTGGTCATGTGCTATTCTGAACACCCCCGTAGTATCTACGAGGGGGCTGAAGCCGACGACTGGTAAACTCTCAAGAATAAAAAATGTCCGCACAGGAGGGAAGATACTTTAAGATAATTCACAAGTATAATACAAAATCCTTGGTTTATAATACAACGTCCGGCAGTCCGGATACATTCATTCGAACATGATATCCTTCGAGCATTGACCCTCTATCAAACGGGCACCCTCTAGGACGTCTTTGAAATAGCACTCCGTCTTGCGCTGGTCATTGCCTCCTAGTGGGCCCTTGACTGCCACGATGGCAGCCTTCATTTTAACCTAGTGCATCTTGACACGGGCAAAGGCAATCCGCACACCTTCTATACATGATGACTGCTTGACCGCGTCAATCCGAGGCAGCGCGTCGAAGAGTTGCTGCACCAGGACGAAATAGCTGCTTGGAATGGGTTCAGTTGGCCACAGCCAGACTATGACGTCCCTCATGGCCAATCCAAACATCCTATGCAGCTCGGCCCACTGCGCCATCTGGTCATTCAACAACGTTGGGCGCTCCTACGTTGCGAACTGTGACCAGGTAGCTTCTCCGTCGTGTGCCCCTCCTAGGCTTGGAACAACTGCGCGGCGTCGGCGACACTCTTTAGAAGATACGCAAAGGCGTCTGGAACACTCCACAATCGAGTGAGCAAGGCATACTTCTGATTGCCGAATTTACTTTGTAAGAGAAAGGGCTTACCAGCCGCTATCAGTTCGGCCTGCTTGATCTCCTCACGCGCTGCTCGGGATTCGGCCCGCGCCTCCTTGGCCTCTTGAAGGGCCTTGGCAAGGTCGGTTGCCTGGGCTTTATTCTTCTCCTCTAGGGACTCGCACTTGCAGGCAGCGTCCTTCAGTGCTTGCTCCACTTTGCCTCATATTGGCGACGGACGACTTGTTCGGACTTCAAGTCCTCGGCCACTTTATCAGCGGCTACCTTGTTCACCATTGCCTGCTCCTTGGCCTGGGCAAGTTCACCTGTGAGGGTCTCGTCCGCAGCAACACTGCCTAAAATCATACACATAGCAATGCATGAGCTTCGAGTCAGAGTCCGCATATTAATACAGGCATGAACGAGATATTCTAAAATATACCTTGCACTTCATCAACCATCTTGTTGATGCGGACGAGATCCTCATCAGCTAGCCCCAGCTTACGCTTAAGCTCGGATACTTCGGCGGCCTGGGTGGTTGCCGCTAAAAGTGAAGCCTGTTGCTCAACATAGAAAAGTACATTATCTCCTACGAATATTATCGATCCTATATTCGCCCTTTTTCAAAAGATGAGCAGAGTCGCAGGGGCTACTATCTATATACAGGCATATTTTTCATATGAAAAGCAGTCAGGAATATTACATCCCATACCTCGAAGCCTGTTAGCAGGCTAGTGAAGGCTTCGTTCAGCCCGCTCTTGGCGGACTGAACCTTTTCAACCACCACACCAATTAGGGAGCGGTGCTCCTCCACGATGGAAGCAAGTTGCCGTGCCTCCATCAGTGTGTTCGACGCCTCTGGATTAGTGGAGGTCACCATTGGAGTTGGCGCTCCCCCCTCCCTTGAAGGGGGTAGCTTATTTGGTTCCGGAGCCACTTGGGTTTCCGGAACACTGTTCGACTAGGGGCCGGACTGGTCAAGGCCCCCGCCGTCAGTCTCCATGGGGATTACTCCCCCGTATTCTCAGCAGAAAAGGCATTATCTTGTGGCGCCATTTTGGTGGCCTCCCGTACTGCTCTGTTGCCTGGAGAGATCCTTCGAGACAATACTTCGGTGTCGTCCGTGGCAATAGGCGGGTAGGCTCGCGGAGGCCACTCGCTCTCCATCATCCCCAGATCCAAAGAATTCCCCTCCAATGATTGTTGGGGGAGATCGCAGGCCGGACTGCACCGTACAATGTGTTAGATTACGATCATAAAGATTGGGCATATAAAAGGCACCCTAGTATACTTATGATGCGGTGAGGGGATTCGGTCGGGGCGCCGCTCGGGGATGGCTTTAGCGTCCGAATCCCAGCTATTCGGGAGGGATATTTCCCCCCTCTTGGGCGCCTCCGCCTCTGGGTCCATAGAGGCCGCCCTTTCTTCCTCATCCCCTTAGGGGGAGAATTCATTTATTCCTCCTCCTCTTCATCTTCATCTTCCTCGTGGGAGGAATGAGTTTCCGTCTCTTCGGACACCGCGTCCGAAGTTCCTTTACAGTGAAGACCACCTTTGGCCTCCTTTCTCTTCTTCTTGGCCTTTTTCTCCGACGCCTGATAGGACGCCGGGACCAGCATCCTCATTAACAGAGGATCAGCTGGGTTTTCGGGGAGTGGAGCCGGACACCTGATCCGCTCTGCCTTCTTTGTCCAGCCCTACACTACTAGGAAAAGGGCTATAGATGGAATTGACACTAATGGCGCACCAGACATGTGGTGCGCCATTACTATATACTAATGGCGCACCATGTGTTGGTACGCCATTAGTGTCCAAATACTAATGGCGCACCATATCCACGGTGCGCCATTAGTAAAAATATTTTTTTTAATTTTTTTTTCAAAACTACTAATGGCGCACCATGGCATGGTGCGCCATTACTAGTTGAACTAGTAATGGCGCACCACATCCACGGTGCGCCATTAGTTAAAAAAAATTTGTAAAACTTTTTTTTGATTTTTTTTTCCAAAACTACTAATGGCGCACCGTGGGGGTGGTGCGCCATTACTAGTTCAAACTAGTAATGGCGCACCATGCCACGGTGCGCCATTAGTAACTTGGCCACCACTTCCACCGAATGCACCCCCCCCCCCCCCCGTGGATCGCCTTTTCAGTTTTAAAAAAAATAAAAGAAAATGATGAAAATGTCAAAAAAATAAAAGAAAATAAGTTTCCCATGTGATATGTGGTCTAGTTGTTGGGAAAATTTGCAAATATGAATTTCGACTTCATTTGCAAAATCTCGCGAGAATTTGTAAAAATGGGAACCCCGTTAAACATTTCCAAAATCCTCAAAAACCTAACAGAAAAAAAGATACGGGGCTTTTAAGATCTCGAGAGGCAAAAAAATTCAAAAAAATTCAAACTTACTAATGGCGCACCTGCCCACGGTGCGCCATTAGTATCTTCCCGCCTTCAAAATTCAAAATAAGTCAACAAAATAAAAAAAGTTACTAATGGCGCACCTGCCCATGGTGCGCCATTAGTATCTTCCCGCCTTCAAAATTCAAAATAAGTCAACAAAATAAAAAAAGTTACTAATGGCGCACCTGCCCATGGTGCGCCATTAGTATCTTCCCGCCTTCAAAATTCAAAATAAGTCAACAAAATAAAAAAAAGTTACTAATGGCGCACCTGCCCGTGGTGCGCCATTAGTATGTCGTATATATGGCTGGGCGCACCTCCTCCCCTCCATTCCACCTCTCCTCCACTCCATCTCCTCCTCTCCTCTCCTCCACTCCATCTCCTCCTCTCCTCCACTCCATCTTCCCTTACCCTCCTCCTCTCCTCTCCGGCGACCTCCTCCTCCTCCTCTCCGGCGACCTCCTCCTCCTATTCGGCGACCTCCTTCTCCCTCCTCTCCGGCGACCTCCTCCTCCCTCCTCTCCTCCCCTCCCCTCCCCTCACGGTTTCTTCTCCCTCCTCTCCGGTGAGCTCCTCCTCCCACCTCTCCGGTGAGCTCCTCCTCCCTTCTCTCCGGTGAGCTCCTCCTCCCTCCTCTCCGGTGAGCTCCTCCTCCCTCCTCTCCGGTGAGCTCCTCCTCCCTCCTCTCCGGTGAGCTCCTCCTTCCTCCTCTCCGGTGAGCTCCTCCTCCCTTCTCTCCGGCGAGCTCCTCCTCCCTCCTCTCCGGCAAAAGAACACGACAAAAGAACATACAAGATCCAAAAACAGGAACAAAATTTGAAATAATGCCGTGCCAAAAAACGAGAAAAAAAAACGAGCAAAAAATGGGCAAAAAATCACGATCCAGATCTAGATTCAAAATGGCGCATCACTAATGGCGCATCACTAAACAGTGCGCCATTAGTATGCGAAAGTTACTAATGGCGCATCTCGTTGTCGTGCGCCATTAGTATGCCAACGCACCTGGGTATACATGGCCCCTGGGAGGCATACTAATGGCGCACCGTGGCCTATACTAATGGCGCACCACTGGTGCGCCATTAGTATACCAGATACTAATGGCGCACCAGTGGTGCGCCATTAGTAAAAATTACTAATGGCGTGCTAGTAATGGCGCACCGGTGATGCGCCATTAATGGCCAAAATAGGTGCGCCATTAGTAGCTGTTTTTCTAGTAGTGCTATTTACAAGATGGAATTCTCATTGCACCCCCTTTGATTGATGAACTAAGTTATGTTTGGAAATTTAGCACTTACCGGGGAGGCCGGATGATTCCAGTCGAGGACGATGTCCTCAGACGTCTCTGGCCATGAATTTTGAGTCTTGAAGAGCAGCTTCCAGATCGCTTCGTGCATCGTGCCAAAGAATAGTTGCAGAGTCGCGGCCCTTCCGGATTGAACTCCCACATGCGGAGAGGCCGATGTTGGCAGGGAAGGGTTCGGCGGATGAGCATCACCTGGATCACGTCAGTGAGCCTAGTGTCCTTCTCTATGATACTTTTGATGTGCTTTTGCAGCCTCAACACCTCGTTGGGTGATCCCCAGTCCAGATCCTTGTTGGTCCACGATGCAAGCCGTAGCGGGGGTCCGGGTCTGTAAGCAGGAGCGGCCTTCCACTCGGTGTCGCGGGGTTCGGTGATGTAGAACCACTCCTTCTACCATGTCTTGACAGTCTCCACAAAGGCCCCTCTGGGCGAGATAACATTGGGGAGTTTGCTCACCATGGCGCCGCCACAATCCGTGTGCTGCCCATCGACCACCTTCGGCTTCACGTCGAAAGCCTTGAGCCACATGTCGAAGTGTGGGGGTATGAGGAGGAATGCCTCACACACGATGATGAATGCCGAGATGTGGAGGAAGGAGTTTAGGGCTAGATCGTGAAAATCTAGCCCGTAATGACACCACGAGCAACGGGGTGGAGGTGAAACCCTAGTCCGCGGAGGAAGTGAGGGATGAACACAACCCTCTCACCAGGCTCTGGAGTGGGGATGACTTGCTCTTTTCTAGGGAGCCTGTGCGTGATTTCCGCTGTTAAGTACCTCGCCTCCTGGAGCTCCTTGATGTCCTTCTCCATCACGGAGGCGGCCACCCACTTGCCTTGAGAGCCGGATCTGGACATGGCTAGAGTGTTTGGTGGTGATGGAAAAGATTGAAGCTTGAGCGCTAGAGCTCAAGGATGGGAAGGCTGAGGGAGAAGAAGGCGTGGGCTAAAAAGACGGGTCCTTATCCTCTTATAAAGGCAGTGAATATCAAGCGCCCCCTCACGAGCCTTAAAACTTGCCTATTTCCAAGGGGTCGTGCAAACAGCACGGTTGGATTACCCAAACCCGTATTGATGAGAATCCCGCAATAAGGGGACACGGTCTCTGCTTTGACAAGACGTGTCAATGAAGACCGCGCCTCGAAACACGAAGCAGGAGGCTAAAAAATAGTTCGAGATAATAATAAAACCATGCATAACGTCTCGCCGAAAAAGCTGTCAGTGGACATGACTTATTTTGTTTAAGTATTTTGCCCTTGTGGTTCAGGGTTGTAACTGTGACACAGAGTCCGATATAGTCCTCTTGTTCAACTGCTTTGGAGTATTCGGAGGAGGAACCCGCCTTGGAATGCCGAAGACAATCTACGCGCCGGACACATCATCATTAAAGCCTGGTTCAGGGGCTACTAAGGGAGTCCTGGGTCCCCGGGCGCCCGGGCTATGTGAGATGGGTTGGACTGATGGGCCGTGAAGATACAAGATAGAAGGCCTTCCCCCATGTCCTGACGAGACTCTCCTTTGCGTGGATGGCAAGCTTGGCGTCCGGATGTGTAGTTTCCTTTCTTTGTGAACCGACTCTGTACAACCCTAGGCCCCTACGGCGTCTATATAAACCAGAGGGTTTAGTCCGTAGAGGCTAAGACAAATCATATAGGCTAGACATCTAGTGTTTAGCCATTACGATCTCGAGGTAGATCAACTCTTGTAACCCCTATACTCATCAAAGTCAATCAAGATGGAAGTAGGGTATTACCTCCATTAAGAGGGCCCGAACCTGGGTAAACATCGTGTCCCTTGCCTCCTGTTACCTTCGATCCTCGGACGCACAGTTTGGGACCCCCTACTGGAGACGACCAGTTTTTACACCGACACTAGCCTTTCCCTGTACTAAGTGGGATTACTAATTGTGCATAAAAAATTAAACCCATGTTTTCCTTATGAGTCCACCATACCTACCTATATGCAGTATTTCCATGCCGTTCTAAGTAAATTTGGATGTGCCATCTCTAATTTTCAAAATGAATTTCCTCTTTGTGTGCCCGTACCGCTCATGAAGCAACAGGGGGTGGCCCATATTTTTCCATGCTAGATGTGTTATTCTCAAGATGAGTGTTTGTTCACTTGTCATTGCACGAGAGTACAACGGTAATAGGGATGCCTAGTCCCGAAATGAAAAAAAAATTTACTTTATGTTATCAAATAAGAAATTCATGGAAAGTGTTGTATGGACGGTACTCGTGGATACAGCTAGCCGTGGAGTGTTAAAGCATGCTGGAAAAAGGAATGAACTTTATTTTTGTTTGGGAACCGCGTATGATGTATCTAGCATGGAAAGTATTGGGAACTACTACGGTAAAAGTATGCCTCCCAAAATATTTTTATCTCTCAATTTAAGCTTTGAGCTCTGGCACCTCTACAAATCTATGCTTCCCACTGCGAAGGGCCTATATATTTACTTTTATGCAATTTTTTTATTTGAGTCTCCATCTTCTCTTATAAAGCACCAACTGAGGAGCTCTATGATCATACTTGAGCATTGGATGTAGCTAATATTTGAGTTTGTTTCATGAATGGATCAATGATTGAGCATGATGGGCTAGGGATAACTTTGTTTAGTGCTGATATTTCGAAAGACATGGTTGCTTGTTGATATGCTTGAGTAGTGAAGTCTTGATGTCAAAACTAGACTATTGCTTTGAACCATCTAAAAGTCCAAATGCCCATGCGACAAAAGAAAAGAATATGTGATGAACATGTTGGACAACAATCCACATCAAAAAATTTGTATCTATTATTTACCTACTCCAGGACGAGTACGTATTAATCTTGGGGATGCTGATACGTCTCCAGGGTGTCTGTAAGTTTTGCTTGTTCCATGTTGTTATATTATGAATCTCGGATGTTTTATATTTATTTGATAGCAACTTTGTATCATTTTTTGGGACTAACCTATTGACATAGTAAACAGTGCCAGTTGTTGTTTTTTGCTTGTTTTTTACTTCGCCAAATATCCCTACCAAACAGAGGCCAAACGCAGCAAAACTTTCTGGAGATTTTTTGGACCAGAAGACAACTTGGGAGCCAAGGAAGCACCTCAGGGGAGGCCCGTGGGGCCCACAAGACACCACGACATGCCAGAGGCCCCTAGCACGCCCTGATGGGTTGTGGGGCCCACGGGGGTCTCCTCCGCTGCCTCTCAGCGGTATAAATACCCCAAATATTCCAGAAACCTTCGGGGAGTCGACGAAACACAATTCAAGCTGCCGCAAGTTCTAGAACCACGAGATCCAATCTAGAGCCCTATTCCAGCACTGTCCCAGAGGGGAACACGATCATAGTGGGGTTCATCATCCTCATTGGTGCTCCCCCGATGATGCGTGAGTAGTTCACCATCGGCCTATGGGTCCGTAGGAAGTAGCTAGATGACTTCTTCTCTCTCTTTGATTATCAATACAATGGTCTCGGGTTACCTATTTGATGTAATCACTTTTTGCGGTGTGTTTGTTGGGATCTGATGAAGTTTGAGTTGACGATCAGATTTTTATGGATGAATATTATTTTAGTTTTCTTCTCTTATATGCATGATCTTTATAGACCTATGGGTCCATAGGCAGTAGCTAGATGGCTTCTTCTGTCTCTTTCATTCTCAATACAATGGTCTCTTGGAGATCTATTTGATGTAATGACTTTTTGTGATGTGTTTCTTGGGATCCGATGAAGTTCGAGTTTATGATCAGATTTTAAGCCATGAATATTATTTGAGTTTTCTTATGTTATATGCATATCTTTATAGCCTCGTATTTCTTCGCCGAATCTTTGGTTTAGTTAGGCCAACTAGATTGATTTTTCTTGCAATGGGAAGAGGTGCTTTGTGATGGGTTCGATCTGGCAGTGTCCTCACCTAATGACAGAAGGGGTAGCGAGGCACACATGTATCGTTTCTATTAAGGATAAAAAGACGGGATCTATTCCTACATGAATAGATCTTGTCTACATCATGCCATCGTTCTTATTACATTACTCCGTATCTCCATGTACTTAATACACTAGATGCATGTTGGATAGCTGATGTGTGGAGTAATAGTAGTAGATGTAGGCAGGAGTCCGTCTACTTATTTTGGACGTGATTCCTATATACATGATCATTTCCTTGGATATCGTCATAATTATTTATTCTTCTATCAATTGCCCAACAGTAGTTTGTTTACCGACCGTGTGCTATTTTCTCGAGAGAAGCCACCAGTGAAATCTATGGCCCTGCAGGGTCTATCTTTTATCATACTTGCTTTCCGATCTAATTTTTTCCATACTTATTTTTAGATATATTATTCCAAAAACCCATAAATACCTTGCTGCACTTTTTTCTTTACTTACTATATTTTGCGTTTTATCCAGATCTATTTACCCTAAATCATACAAATTTATCTATCATTCTACGGAGAAGGGATTGACAACACATCTTATGTGTCAGGTTGCAAGTATTTGTTCTTTGTGTGCAGGTACCATTTACATAGTGTTGCTTGGTTCTTCTACTGGATTGATACCTTGGTTTCACAACTGAGGGGAATATTTACCATAGCTGTGTTGCATCATCCCTTCCTCTTTGAGGAAGTACTGACGCAGTCTCTAGAAAAAAATAAAGGAATTTTTGGCGCCTGATACGTCTCCAATGTATCTATAATTTTTGATTGCTCCATGCTATTATATATTCTGTTTTGGATGTTTAATTGGATTTATTATACACTTTTATATTATTTTTTGGACTAACTTATTAACCCAAGGCCGAGTGCAAATTGCTGTTTTTTTGCCTATTTCAGTGTTTCGCAGAAAAGGAATATCAAACGGAGTACAAACGGAATGAAACCTTCGGGAGCGTGATTTTTGGAACAAACGTGATCCAGAGGACTTAGAGTGGACGTCAAGCAATCAACAAGGAGGCTAGGTAGGGGGGCGTGCCTACCCCCCTGGGCGCGCCCTCCACCCTCGTGCTCCCCTCGTGGCTCCACCGACCTACTTCTTCCTCCTATATATACCTACGTACCCCGAAACCATCGAGGAGCACCACAAAAACCTAATTCCACCGCCGCAACCTTCTGTACCCGTGAGATCCCATCTTGGGGCCTTTCCCGACGCTCTGCCGGAGGGGGCATCGATCATGGAGGGCTTCTACATCAATACCATAGCCTCTCCGATGATGTGTGAGTAGTTTACCACAGACCTTCTGGTCCACAGTTATTATCTAGATGGCTCCTTCTCTCTCTTTGGATCCCAATACAAAGTTCTCCTCGATCTTCCTGAAGTTCTATTCTATGTATCTCTTTTGCGGTGTGTTTGTCGAGATCCGATGAATTGTGGGTTTATGATCAAGATTATCTATGAACAATATTTGAATCTTCTCTGAATTCTTTTATGTATGATTGGTTATCTTTGCAAGTTTCTTCGAATTATCAATTTGGTTTGGCCTACTAGATCGATCTTTCTTGCAATGGGAGAAGCGCTTAGCTTTGGGTTCAATCATGTGGTGCTCGATCCCAGTGACAGTAGGGGAAACAACACGTATTGTATTGTTGCCATCGAGGATAAATAGATGAGGTTTATATCATATTGCTTGAGTTTATCCCTCTAGATCATGTCATCTTACCTAATGCGTTACTCTATTCTTATGAACTTAATACTCTAGATGCACGTTGGATAGCGGTCGATGTGTAGAGTAATAGTAGTAGATACAGGCAGGAGTCGGTCTACTTGTCACGGACATGATGCCTATATACATGATCATGCCTAGATATTCTCATAGTTATGCACTTTTCTATCAATTGCTCAATAGTAATTTGTTCACCCACCGTAATACTTATGCTATCTCGAGAGAAGCCACTAGTGAAACCTATGGCCCCCGGGTATATTTTCCATCATATTAATCTCCCGTCGACAAGCTATTTCTATCGCCGTTTATTTTGCTTTCTTTACTTTTAATCTTTATCATAAAAATACCAAAAATATTATCTTATCATCTCTATCAGTTCTCACTTTTGCAAGTGGTCGTGAAGGGATTGACAACCCCTTTATCGCGTTGGTTGCAAGGTTCTTATTTGTTTGTGTAGGTACGAGGGACTTGCGTGTGGCATCCTACTGGATTGATACCTTGGTTCTCAAAAACTGAGGGAAATACTTACGCTACATTGTTGCATCACTCTTTCCTCTTCAAGGGAAAAACAAACGCATGCTCAAGAGGTAGGAAGAAGGATTTCTGGCGCCGTTGCCGGGGAGGCTTACACCAAGTCATGTAAAGATTTGACTCCTGCCAACGAGCCATTTCTGGCGCCGTTGCTGGGGAGTCTACGCACAAGTCAAGACATACCAAGTACCCATCACAAACTCTTATCCCTCGCATTACATTATTTGCCATTTGCCTCTCGTTTTCCTCTCCCCCACTTCTAAAACGATTTTCGAAAACCTTTGCCTTTTCTTTGCCTTCTTCCCGTATGTATCTTTGTTTGTGTTTCCATGTTCCTTCTATTTGCTTGCATCTTTGCTTGCTCAAAATCTATTGATAAGGATCCACTTAAAGTGTTCTACTTGCATCATCTTCGATCCTTATGCGCTCGTGCTGAAACCCCAACTACCCTAGTTGATGGGAAATCTTTAGATGAGCATGTTCATTTTGTGCATCACTGTTTGTCTGAAAAAGGGAGACTCTTATGGGATCAAATAAACAGATTGTTGTGTTATGCTTGGAATCTTTGTGAAATTTATGATGTTAGTTGTTGCTCTCAGAACCCTAAAAAATACCTCCCCTGCCTATGTGAGTTTAATGATAATGAAATCTTATCTTCTTATGCAAAGGGTGTTTATAATTACTATGATCTCGAACAAATTGAAGAATTTTTTGCTTTTAAGGGTGCTTATGAAGTTGCTTCTTTGATTGAAAAGTATGATATTACTCTCTACGAATCTGAAAATCTTGACATACTTAAATATTGCTATGAAAACTATGCTCATAATGCCTATGTCAGAGAACTTATTGAAAGAATGATCGTTGCTTCGGAAGAAAATAATGATATGCATGAATCTATAGATAATTATGTTCCGATGATTCGATTGAAATATCCCTTGATGAACATGATGCTTGCTATTCTTGTGGCCATGATGCCAATATTTATGAAGATGAATTGCTATAGTTCATTATGTTAAACATGAGATCATTGCCATTGCACCCATACTTGATAGTTCCTTCTATGAAAATCATGATTGCAATGATGTTATTATAAATTCTCTTCATGTCAATTGTGTTAATGATATGCAAAACCTCAAGCTTGGGGATACTAGTTTTGCTATGTCCACTACTTGTTGCAATGATCATCATTGGGGTGACTCTTATTTTCATCTTGAAAATTTATTTAAGCCCCATGATGAATATGAGATTGATTATAATGTTTGCAATAATATTGAAAGTCGGTTTGGAAGAGTGTCAACTTTAGATCCCACATATTTGTGGAATGTTCAATCTTATGAAGTTTTTGATAAAAGTGGGTTTGGAGAGGTCATGACTTTAGTTAACGTTAATCCCACTATTTTGGAAGAGTGTCAACTTTGCATACATGTGGATCGTGTTAAGAATATGTTTTGTGATAGCTATATTGTTGAATTTTCTTATGATCCTACAAGTAATTATTATGAGAGAGGAAAATATGGTCGTAGAAATTTTCATGTCATTAAATTTCCTCTCTTATGTTGAGATTGCTATTGTTTCTTTCCGCTTCCTTGCATATGCTAGTTTTTGCTTGCTATGATAATTTGTTTGCCTATAAGATGCCTATGCATAGGAAGTATGTTAGACTTAGATGTTGTCGGTGTTCTGGGAACGGGGGTCCCCAGACTTGCCTGCCTACGGCCTGCGGCGTGGCTCAAATGGGGGCCCAGCGTGGCCCATCTTCATCAACACAAGACTCAAGACCCTCGCGAGGGGCCATGCCTCGCGGGGCGGACGACACGGTGCTTCCTCAGGCGCAGCCTCCTCAGGCTGGCTCACGAGGAGGCGGAGAGATCAAGGCAGGGTACCTCGCGAGGTGCCCATGACGCAAGCCATGACGACCAAGGGTGCCAGGCGGGCGCCAGGCCATGCAGTGTCCTCCCTTTCCTCTTTGGTGCAAAGGGGGCAAGCGCAGGCAAGACGATCAAGCAAAGGCATCCATTTCGGTGCAACAAGACCAAGACCAGTCCAACGGTGGGAATGAGCTCATCGTGGAGCCCAGAACGGCGTCACCACAGGGCCTTTGGCAGGCGAGGACCGACTTTAGTCAGGATAAGAGTATTGTATGTTCCCCTTCAAATTGGCCAATTGTTGGCGCCCTTCTCGCTCAATATTTGGGAAGAGGCCCAGGGCCTTTGCCTATAAATAGGACTAGCCACCCCCAGGGTAGAGGCATCTAGAGATCGAGGAGTATTCAGAGCAAGCAGAGAACAAGTAGAGAAAGAGAGAGAAGGGCGGCTGAACTCCCCTAGCAGTTCATCGTCCCAGCAAGAACACGCCCTCGCGAGGCTGTTCTCCTTTGTATTGTTCATCATCATCATCAGCCCAAGAGGCAATCCACACACCACACTGGAGTAGGGTATTACACCACATCGGTGGCCCGAACCAGTATAAACCCTGTGTCTCTTGTGTTGTTCTTTCTGTAGTATAGATCCTTGCGAGACGGAGAGGTAGAGGGCATAATCTCCGCGCGCACCCCAGAGTTCGAACCTTAAGGGTCTACCAGAACCCGTGATCCCACATTTGGCGCGCCAGGTAGGGGGTGCGCCGGAATCTGTCTTCCACCGCTCCGTCCTTCTCCGGCCGCCGCACCCATGTACGGCGCCGGTCGGGCTCACGTCGCCCCAGTAGCCCTCGCCGATGGGCGTCCTCGTCGTCCCCCATCGCCCGCCGTCGGCACCGCCACCCGCCCAGCGGGAAACGAGCAGCAAGCACCACCCCAGCATCCGCCTATGCGACGGGGCGACTACGCCACAACATCGACACCTCCGGTCGTTGCGGCCCTCCTGGGCGGCTCGCAAGCGCCGCCCACGAGTCGCCATGTCAAGCTGTTTGCCCGCCGGGTCAGCACCGTTTCCGCACGGCAGGGGGCTTCCTCGGACCGGGCGGCGCGCGAGGACGATCTGACCTTCAGCTCGGAGGACCACCCCGCCAACTTGGCCGGCTCGGGCGCGCTCCCCCTGTTGTGCACCCCCACCATCTGCCAAGTGGCCGTCACCAGAACCCTCGTCGACGGCGGCGCGGGCCTCAGTGTGCTTTCAGTCGAGACCTTCAATCTCCTCTGCATACCCCGGGAGCGGCTGCGGCCCAGTCGACCTTTCTCGGGCGTCGGGGGCGGATCGTCCGACTCCCTGGGAAAGATCCGGCTCCCGGTAACCTTCGGCACCTACGACAACTTCCGCACGGAGATGGTCGACTTCGACGTCGCCCCCATCGGCCTCCCTTACAACGCCATCCTCGGTTACCCGGCACTGGCTCAGTTCATGGCCGCCACGCACCCGGCGTACAACCTCATGAAGATGCCCGGGAGCGGCCGTACCCTCACCGTGCACGGAGACACCGGGGACGCCCTGGGAGTACTCAAGCTCGCCTTCAAGACGGCGGCATCGGCATGGCCCGCCGACGCGGAGACCCCTGAGCCCAAGGGGGCTGCGCCCGCCAAGAAAAAGCAGTTGTTCACCCAGGACAAGGCAGAAACCAAGCAGATACCCGTTTACGAGGACGGGTCCTCCAGTGCCACCTTCACCATAGGCGCCAACCTTGAGCCTGAGCAGGAGGAGGCCTTGGTCAGGTTCCTGCGCACGAATAAGAAGGTGTTCGCTTGGGAGCCCGATCAGTTGGCAGGGATTCCCATGAGTGTCGTTGAGCATCACCTCTACGTGTGCCCAAATGTGCGCCCCGTGAAGCAGAAGGCCAGGCGGCAGTCCGCAGAGAAGAAGGCCTTCAATGTCCAGGAGACCCGCAAGCTAGAAGCCGCTGGGGTCATTCGCGAGGTCCGAAACCCGGATTGGTTGGCCAACCCCGTCGTTGTGCCTCAGAAGGGGGGGAAGGAATGGATGTGCGTCGACTTCACCAATCTCAACAAGGCATGCCCCCGCAAGATCCGTTTCCACTCCCCCGCATCGACCAGATAGTCGATTCCACCGGAGAGTGCGACCTGCTATGCTTCCTGTACGCCTTCTCCGGATATCACCAGATCAAGATGGCGGTAGAAGACGTTGAAAAGACCGCCTTCCTGACCCCGTGCGGGGTATACTGCTATACATGCATGCCGTTTGGGCTGCGTAACGCAGGAGCTACCTTTCAGCGGTTGATGCACATCACCTTGGGCCCGTAACTCGGAAAGAATGTCGAAGCCTACGTTGATGACATTGTGGTAAAATCTCGGGAGGCCAAGACCCTGATACAAGACCTGGAGGAGACCTTCGCGTGCCTCGACGCAGTAAACCTGCGACTCAACCCGGAGAAATGTGTGTTTGGCGTCCCCTCGGGCAAGCTCTTGGGCTTCCTTGCATCTCATCGTGGCATCGAGGCCAACCCAGCGAAGGTCAAGGCGATCAAGGACATGAGTCCGCCAAAGACCCTCAGAGAGATGCAGAAGCTCACTGGGCGTGTGACCATGCTAGGGCGCTTTATCTCCAAACCGGGGGAGCGAGCGTTGCCTTTCTTTCAGCTGATGAAGAAAAAGGGGCCCTTTGAATGGACTGAAGAGGCAGATAAGGCGTTTCAAGATCTCAAGAGGTACCTTACCAGTCCCCCAGTCATGGTGGCTCTGCGCCCTCAAGAGCCCCTGCTGCTCTACCTCGCCGCCACTCCCTACTCCGCCAGCACAACCCTGGTGGCGGTTAGGGAGGAGCGCCAAGCCAAGACCGCAGCGGCAACCCAAGGCAAGGCAAAACGAGAGCAAGAAAGCCTGCGGAAGCAACAACCGCAGTTGAGGAGGGTAGGCTGCCGAAGAGTACACCGGAGGCAGGAGAAGCCACACGCCCAGATGGTCCACCTCCCGAGGCCATGTCATCTCGTGAGGCGCCCTCACCTCCCGAGGGCGCTGCAACCCCAGATGCTCTCAGCCTTGTTGATCATCCAGTCTACTTTGTTAGCACGGTGCTACGGGACGCGAGGGCACGGTACCCAATGCCTCAGAAGCTCCTCCTCGCGCTACTGGTGGCCTCGCACAGGTTGCGTCACTACTTCCAGGCCCATCCCATTAAGGTCGTCTCATCGTACCCCCTGGAGAGAGTGCTCAGGATCCCTAACTCAGCTGGAAGGGTCGTCGAGTAGAACATAGAGCTGCAGGCATTTCAACTCGAGTTCAGCACAACTAGGGTCATCAAAGGAGCAGCTTTAGCGGATTTCATGGCTGAATGGGCGGAGGCACCAGGACTCAAGGACAACGAGGATCGGTCCCTCTCTCCAGGGAGTGAGGCGCTGGAAGGCTGGATCATGTATTTCGATGGGGCGTTCTCCAGGCACGGCGCGGGGGCTGGCGCGGTGCTGATATCACCCACTCAGGATAAGCTCTACTATGCCGTCCAGCTCTGTTTCCAGCGAGGTGAAAAGGTCTCCAAAAACATAGCAGAGTATGAGGGTCTGATAGCCCGATTAAAAGCCGCAGTAGTTCTGGGGGTGAAGCGCCTCACCGTCAAGGGCGACTCGCAGCTCCTTGTCAACTTCTCCAACAAGGTATACGAGCCGAAGGACGAGCATATGGAAGCCTATCTAGCGGAAGTCCGCAGAATGGAAAAGCAGTTCTGGGGGTTGGAACTAAAGCACGTGCCCCGTGGCACCAATCAGGAAGCCGACGACATAGCCAGACGGGCATCCAGGCGGTTGCCACAGGAACCAGGCGTCTTCGAAGAGCGGCTCTTCAAACCCTCAGCACAGCCGACGTTATCGAACGTCGCTCAGCCTCGAGAGGAGCTCCCTCGGCCACCAACCTCGGGAGCCCCGATCTGTGGACCGACCTCAGGAGCGCGTCTACTCCTGACGATGGAATCTCGGGAGGAGTGCTGGATCACAGAACTACGGAGCTATTTAACACAAGGGACCCTACCGGAAAAGGAAGAGGAAGCAGAGCGTGTGGCGCGGCAGGCCACGGCATACTACATCAGAGATGGAGAGCTTTACCGAAAGCGACCAAATGATGTATCTCTGCGCTGCATCTCCCGGGAGTAAGGAAAGGAACTACTGGAGGACATACACTGCGGAGACTGCGGGCATCACTCATCATCACGAACCCTCGTCGGCAAGGCATTCCACAGCGGATTCTATTGGCCCACCGCGCTCAACGACGCAGTCGAATTAGTAAAGGCTTGTGAGGCCTGCCAGTTTCATTCCAAGCAGATCCATCAACCGGCGGGGGGCCTGCATACTATACCCCTCTCGTCGCCATTCACAGTTTGGGGGTTGAATATTCTGGGCCCGTTCCCTCGGGCGCCAGGGGGCTACCGCTACCTCTACGTCGCCATTGACAAGTTCACCAAGTGGGCAGAAGTGGAGGCCGTCCGTACCATCCCCACTGGTTCCGCGGTCAAGTTCATCAGGGGTATCGTGAGCCGGTGCGGGGTGCCGAACCGCATCATCACAGACAACGGTTCACAGTTCACTAGTAATCTCTTCAAAACATACTGTGCTAACCTTGGGACGCAGATATGCTACGCGAAGCAATGGGCAGGCCGAACGGGCCAACGCGGAGGTCCTGAGAGGCCTCAAGACCAGGACGTTCAAGAAGAAGCTGGAGGCTTGCGGCAGAGGTTGGTATGACGAGCTACAGTCCGTGTTGTGGTCCATCCGCACGACCGCGACCAAACCAACTGGGGAGACCCCGTTCTTCCTGGTCTATGGAGCTGAAGCAGTCCTCCCTCACGAGGTCAAGCGTCGCTCCACACGGGTCCTAGCGTTCGACGAAGCGCAACAGGACGCCATGCGGGGGATGGACCTCGTACTAGGGGAGGAACGCCGCCGGGAAGCCGCTTTGCGAGCAGCGAGGTACCAACAGGCATTGCGATGATATCACTGCCGCAACATCCGCCCCAGGACCCTCAAGGTAGGAGACCTCATGCTCAGACGGGTTATCTCCAGGGAGGGGCTGCACAAGCTCTCTCCCATGTGGGAGGGCCCGTTCAAGGTTGTTCATGTTTCCAGGCTAGGCTCCGTGCGCTTGGAGACTCAAGAGGGGGAGCCGATACAGAACGCGTGGAACATCTAGCACCTCCGGAGGTTCTACCCCTAAAAAGGCCCAGAGCCTGTGAAGAAGGCGAACGCCTGTGAAGACCTTCCCTTTTTGGAAAAGGCCCAGAGCCTGTGAAGAAGGCGAACGCCTGTGAAGACCTTCCCTTTTTGGAAAAGGCCCAGAGCCTGTGAAGAAGGCGAAGGCCTGTGAGGACCTTCCCTTTTTGGAAAAGGCCCAGAGCCTATGAAGAAGCCGAACGCCTGTGAAGACCTTCCCTTTTTGGAAAAGGCCCAGAGCCTGTGAAGAAGGCGAACGCCTGTGAAGACCTTCCCTTTTTGGAAAAGGCCCAGAGCCTGTGAAAAAGGCGAATGCCTGTGAAGACCTTCCCTTTTTTTGGAAAAGGCCCAGAGCCTGTGAAGAAGGCAAGTGCGTGTGAAGCTGATCACCTCTAGGAAGAAAGGCCCGGAGCCTGTGAAGAAGGCCAATGCCTGTGAAGCTCGCCGCCCCGTGACACTCTCACGTAATAATGAGTGGGGCTGTACACGCCCCGGAGTCTCAGGAGCGCCGGCCTCAGGCCCTGGGGCTCCCTCCCATGCCCAGTGGCAGCACTTAGCTCTGCGCTGGTGAGAAGACGTCGAAGACTAGATTAGGTGCCGGACGCGGCTTTTCTATTTGCTTTCCGCAGTTGACGTGTTTATTTGCATCTGAAGTCTTATCGAAACTATCGCCATCGTCTATTTGTGGTTTGTTGATTTTCGCTCCTCGTTTTGCTTTCTCTCATGAAAGGCCTCGCGAGGGATGGAACTCAAATGCTCTCGCGAGTGTTTCCACCCTAGCCGCTTAAAGGTTTCACGGCCCGGGCTCTCTTCAGGAGCACCCCTCTAGTCCGTGCCCCTCGGGCACCGCGACACGCGCACAGCGCCTGGGTCGGTCGCCCCCCCGGCCGGGACCGAAAACGACCTACGCGAGGGCAAATAGTTGAGAAGCGCAACAACAAAGTCAAGGTAATAGCTACAACGGCAATGATTCTCAACACGCCCCCGCGGGGCTCCATGCAGCTATTTTGTCTTACACAGGAAGAAAAAGGAAAAGGAAAAGGCGAGCCCGGCGCGGCCCGCCTCACATCGGCCTGCAGAGGTGACACAGGATGCCTCCGAGGCTCAGGTGGACTCCCTCTCGCGCTTCACCGAGGCGCAGCGACGGGCGTATGAACAGCCACCCCCAAGCAAGCGCGACGGCTAGGGGGTTGGCTGCAGCCACCGCTGGAGGAACCGCTGGAGGAGCTTGGGGAGCATCGGGCGCCGCCATCGGAGCGGGCGCTGTCTCCTCCATCGTCGTCAGGGCGAGGCCCCTGGCCACGGTCGTCGCCCTCGGGGCAGCATCCTGCGCGGCGACCATCTTCCCCAAACACCCTCACATAGAGGGTGTCGTCGCCGTCGAACTTGAAGTCCAGGGTGCACCGCTGGCCCAGGCCGCGCGCACGGGCAAACGTTTGCCAGCCGTGGGTCAGGGCCCCATTCCCAGATGGGGAGACCTCGAGCGAAACCCAGGAGGCCCTGTTGCAGCAACCGTCATCCTGAGGCCAGAAGCCGCACCGGGCGCTGGCCAACAGCTCGCCGATGAAGAAGCGAGGGAGCTGGAGCCAGGTGTTGGTCGGGTCCGCCGACCACACGACGAACTCTGGCAGCACCTCCACCGAGCGAAAGCGCGGCCTGGGGGGCCGCGCAGTCACAACCTGCCTCCCCTTGGCAGCCGGGCGCTCACCACCACGCGGAGAACCATCCCTGTGGCCACGGGGAGCCACAGCGGGGGCCGCGGGATGCTTGCAGGGACGAACCCGGCCGCGCTTGGCCGGAGGGGAGTCGGGCCCCGCCCGACTAGCCTTCCCCTTCTCCGCGGCTGAGAACCTCTTTGGAGCCACGCAAGCGGCGGGCGGCAAAAGAGAAAAAGAAGAAGAGAAGCAGGAAGGGGCGGCTGGTGGAGCTTACGCGGCCCCGTACTTATAAGCCGACGGAGGCCAACCGTCGGCCACCACGATCACAGGTAATCATGACACGATTTGCATGCAGGGACTTCTCCAATCCGCGCGACCATCGAGGCGTCATGGGGAAGCGGAGGCGCCCACGTCCAATCAACCGCCACGCGGCGCCCAAGGTCGTAGGCTGTTAGGGCCCGCGGTGCTTCGCCCTTGCCCTTTCGCCTCTCGGCACGGCCAAGTCCGGGCGCGCCTTGGGCCTGGGGGCTACTGTCGGCGTTCTGGGAACGGGGGTCCCTAGACTTGCCTGCCTGCGGCCTGCGGCGTGGCTCAAATGGGGGCCCAGCGCGGCCCATCTTCATCAACACAAGACTCAAGACCCTCGCGAGAGGCCAAGCCTCGTGGGGTGGACGACACGGTGCTTCCTCAGGCGCGGCCACCTCAGGCTGGCTCACGAGGAGGCGGAGAGATCAAGGCAGGGTACCTCGCGAGGTGCCCATGAGGCAAGCCATGACGACCAAGGGTGCCAGGCGGGCGCCAGACCGCGCAGTGTCCTCCCTTTCCTCTTTGGTGCAAAGGGGGCAAGCGCAGGCGAGAGGATCAAGCAAAGGCATCCATTTCGGTGCAACAAGACCAAGACCAATCCAACGGTGGGAATGAGCTCATCGTGGAGCCCAGAACGGCGTCACCACAGGGCCTTTGGCAGGCGAGGACCGACTTTAGTCAGGATAAGAGTACTGTATGTTCCCCTTCAAATTGGCCAATTGTTGGCGCCCTTCCCGCTCAATATTTGGGAAGAGGCCCAGGGCCTTTGCCTATAAATAGGACTAGCCACCCCCAGGGTAGAGGCATCTAGAGATCGAGGAGTATTCAGAGCAAGCAGAGAACAAGTAGAGAAAGAGAGAGAAGGGCGGCTGAACTCCCCTAGCAGTTCATCGTCCCAGCAAGAACACGCCCTCGCGAGGCTGTTCTCCTTTGTATTGTTCATCATCATCATCAGCCCAAGAGGCAATCCATACACCACACTGGAGTAGGGTATTACACCACATCGGTGGCCCGAACCAGTATAAACCCTGTGTCTCTTGTGCTGTTCTTTCTGTAGTTTAGATCCTTGCGAGACGGAGAGGTAGAGGGCATAATCTCCGCGCGCACCCCAGAGTTCGAACCTTAAGGGTCTGCCGGAACCCGTGATCCGACACATGTGTAGGTCATGTGTTTCATGATGATCTCTAAGCGCTTCAATTCTTGTCTTTCGTGTGAGCATCATCGAAATCTCAATGCCTAGCTTAGGGCGTTAAATTATAGCGCTTGTTGGGAGGCAACCCAAATTTATTTTTGTTTCTTGCTTCTTGGTTCTGTTTAGGAATAAATCTTTGATCTAGCCTCTGTTTAGATTTGTTTTGTGTTTTAATTAGTGTTTGTGCCAAGTAGAACCAATAGGATCTTCTTGGGTGATAATTGTTTGATCTTGCTAAAAAAGACAGAAACTTTGCGCTCACGAATATAATTGTTTAAACTCACCAGAACGTGATAAAATAAAAATTCTTTTTGCAGTGGATTAGTATGCAAAGTTTACAGGTTTTACTAGTGTTTCAGGAATTTTGGAGTTCCAGAAGTTTTCGAACAATTATGATTACTACACACTGTTCTGTTTTTGACAGATTGTGTTTTTCGTGTGTTGTTTGCTTATTTTGATGAATCTATGGCTAGTAATGGAGTTTATGAACCACAGAGAAGTTGGAATACATTAGGTTTAACACAAATATAAATAAATAATGAGTTCATTACAGTACTTTAAAGTGGTGGTTTGTTTTATTTCGCTAATGGAGCTCACGAGATTTTCTGTTAAGTTTTGTGTTGTGAAGTTTTCAAGTTTTGGGTAAGGATTTGATGGATCATAGAACAAGGAGTGGCAAGATCCTTAGCCTGGGGATGCCCAAGGCACCCCAAGGTAAAATTCAAGGACACCAAAAAGCCTAAGCTTGGGGATTCCCCAGAAGGCATCTCCTCTTTTGTCTTCGACCATCGGTAACTTTACTTGAAGCTATATTTTTATTCACCACATGATATGTGTTTTTCTTGGAGCGTCTTGTATGATTTAAGTCTTTGCTTTTTAGTTTGCCACAATCATCCTTGATGTACACACCTTTTGGGAGAGACACACATTAAACGGTATATATTAGAATACTCTTTATGCCTCACTAATATCATTTGAGTTAAACAATTCTGCTCTAGTGCTTCACTTATATTTTTTAGAGCACGGCGGTGGTTCTATTTTGTAGAAATAATTGATCTCTCATGCTTCACTTATATTATTTTGAGAGTCCTTTAGAACAGCATGGTAATTTTCTTTGGTTATAAAATTAGTCATAATATGATAGGCATCCAAGATAAAAACTTTAAAGTGCGTTGAATACGAAGAGAAGTTTGATACTTGATGATTGTTTTGAGATATGAAGGTAGTGGTATTAAAGTTGTGCTAGTTGAGTAGTTGTGAATTTGATAAATATGTGTGTTGAAGTTTTCAAGTACCGTAGCATGCATGTATGGTGAACGTTGTGTAACAAATTTGAAACATGAGGTGTTCTTTGATTGTCATCCTTATGAGTGGCGGTCGGGGACGAGCGATGGTCTTTTCCTACCAATCTATCCCCTAGGAGCATGCGCGTAGTGCCTGGTTTTTGATGACTTGTAGATTTTTGCAATAAGTATATGAGTTATTTATGACTAATGTTGAGTCCATGTATTATACGCACTCTCAACCTTCCATCATTGCTAGCCTCTTCGGTACCGTGCATTGCCCTTTCTCACCTTGAGAGTTGGCGCAAACTTCGCCGGTGCATCCAAACCCCGTGATACGATACACTCTATCACACGTAAACCTCCTTATATCTTCCTCAAAACAGCCACCATACCTACCCATTATGGCATTTCCATAGCCATTTCGAGATATATTGCCATGCAACTTTCCACCGTTCCGTCTATTATGACACGTTTCAGCATTGTCATATTGCCTTGCATGATCATGTAATTGACATCGTATTTGTGGCTAAGCCACCATGCATATTATTTCATACATGTCACTTTTGATTCATTGCCCATCCCGGTACACCGCCCCACGCCCTTAATTAACCACGGTTTAACCTCTGTTTAGGTTAAGTTAATCACAGTGGCCCCACGCGTCGGCGTTGACCTTGCTGACGTGGCCGTTGACCGGACCCACTTGTCTGTGCCACTAACAGACCAATGGATCCCACTGGTCAGGTTTGACCTGGACCGCACTGTTGATCAGCTGACGCAGTGCTGATGTAGTAATTCCTTTTTTGGATTTATTCTTATTCAGGAAATTCCAGAAAATAGTGCTAACTTCTAAAAATCATAGAAATTAATCTGTAACTCCAAATGCAAACTTTTATATATGAAAAATGATCAGAAAAATCCAATCTATCCATCTGTACTGGTTTCATGCATGTCAAAGCAACTTAAACCTACTGTTTATAACAAAACATGATAAAGCACTATTTAAATTCATAAGATGAGTTTGGGGTTGAACCTTCGGTTCAAAATGGCTCAAACACATCTGGTTGTAGTTGAATTAGCCCCACACACTCATTTTGCCATTTCATGTGCATGCATCATATTGTTGCATATCGCCATGTATTGATTGTGTTATGCTCCGTGGTAGGTTATGTATTCATGCTTGTTTGTCATGCCTGCTACTGCTTAGAGTTGAGTCAGGTCTGATTCATCGGGGATGAATTGGAATGGTGATGAACATGTCCTACTGTGTGTGAGCTAAGTGTGTGAACACGATTTGGTAAAGGTAGCGGTGAGAGGGGATGTAGGAGTACATGGTGGGTTTTCTCATTGAAACCGTCCTCAGGAACTGAGTTCTGTGTTTGTGATCCATGAACAGCTACTACCACACATTGGGATCCTTAATAGACTCTCTCGACTTATCATTCGCCTTCATCTCTGTCCAGGAGTTGCAACTAGTTTATGGTGTTTGTAGGATATGTGTTGGAGGCCGTGCGTAGCACTGACCCTAGGGGTGGGCTATGATGCTGTAGATACACCGTGGCACGGTGTACCGAGACGCCCATTTGGTGTCTCGGGAACCCTGCACACATCGTTTGGGGCCATGAGCGACACCCCGACCGGATCTCCTTGCGGATGGAACCCGAATAGGCGATAAACCTAGACTAGAGACTTGTGTGGTTAGTCAGGTCGTGGCCGACTCCCTCGCCAGGCTTCCGCTTGAAGGTTGCCGAGATACACGACGTGTACATGGTGGTAAGTGGCGAGAGCGTGTGTGAAGAAGTACACCCCTGCAGGGTTATAAATGATCTATTTCAATAGCCGCTTCCACGGTAAAGGACGTCTAGGTTGCCTGTATAGTTCATAGACAAGTGAAAGTGGATACTCTAAAATGTGCAAGATAAGCGTGAGTGCTATGGATGGCCTTCTCATACGGAGACGGGAGCGGATCCATAGTGGTGTATTTATTGGTGAATGTGTGAACTCGTGTCCGCCACCCCAAAAGAGTTACTTGCAGTCGTGGTATAGGATAGCCACTGAGTCAAAGCTGGCTTGCTGCAGTTAATCTACACCACCCCCTTGTTGATACTGTTGCATATGTAGATAGTTCTGATGTAAGTCTTGCTGGGTACATTTGTACTCACGTTTGCTTAATTTATGTTTTTGCAGAGTGACTTCAGTCTCGCTAGAAGTTCTGCATCGACTTCGACGTTTAGCTTGTTACCTTAGCTACGATCTTGTGCCCTCGGCAGGGTCTTGTAGTTAGTCAGGCTTCTCAGCCTTTTTCATTTGTAGTTGTTTGTACTCAGACAAGATAAGCTTCCGCATGTGCTATTGCTTGCATGACTTGAATACTCGGTCATGAGACCCATGTTTGTAAATCTGTCTCCTCGGAGCCTAATGAATAAATACCTTGAGTCGTAGAGTTTTGTTGTGATGCCATGTTGTATTCACACATATCAAGCATATTGGGTGTATGATTGAAATGCATGGTATGTGTGGGATCCGACAACCTAGTTGTCTATCCTTGGTAGCCTCTCTTATGGGGAAATGTAGTCTAGTGCTTCCACTGAGCCATGGTAGTCTGCTACAACCTGGTTTACCGGAGTCCTGTTAGCCCATTTGCTACTGCTCCGGAACACTTAGACTGGCCGACATGTGTCCTTCTTCAATCATGTGTCTGTCCCTTCGGGGAAATGGCACGCGGTGTCTTTGGAGTCCTGTTAGCCTGCTACAATCCAGATTCCGGAGACCTACTAGCCCAGTTGATACAGCCTGAATTCACTCGCTGATGACCGACACATTCGTTGCTGGGTCATGTATGCATGTCCCTGTAAGTTAGTGCCACTTTGGGTTCACGACCAGTCATGTCATCCTGGGTTCTCTATCATATGGATGCTAGAAACACTATCATATACGTGATCCAGAAGGCAAAAACGGTCCCGGGCCAGTTAAGGTGGCACCTGGGGGAAGACCGTGCGTGAGACCAAAAAGAGATATGATGTGTTACATGCTAGATCGGTGTTACTTATGATCGGGGTCCTGACAGCTTTGATATCAGAGCCTGATTGCCTGTAGGATTACCAAGCCAAACTTGTCGAAGTCGAGTCTAGAAATGCTTTAGTTATATAAGGGAATTGATTGTGGAAGGGAACATAAGGCTCTTTTTCCTCCTTTACCTTATGCCCTTCTGATATGAGTCAACCTCTTCTTTTCTACGGGGTTTAAGGAACTAGGCTTTCTCTTCTTTCTATCAGGATCACGTGTTACTAATCTGAAGACTTATATGATTGTTGGTTTCAAGCCCCAGTTTAGTTCCTACTATTTTTATGTGTTGACAATTGATCTCAGAACCTTGATATTGTGATGTTGAGTGGTTATGCTACCATTTTGCAGGATGTCTCAAATCTTTTTGAGCATTTACAGCTGTTATACTGTCCAGTCATCCCAGGTTTCTAAATAGTGTGATGCATTTGCAAATCGCTTCTTTCCGTTCTCGATGTTCCTTTGGGCCAGATTAACCACACTAATCGCTGAGTTGAGGTACTCCTTTGCCTCGGCATATATGTTGAAGCCATTATTATGACCCTACGCATCTTAGAGAACCACCCAGTAATCTAGAAATGCTTTATGTCCCCAGTGTGATGATTCTGGCCATTATTCTCGAAAGCATCTCGTGATGACTTTTAGTTAGTAGGCATTCTATTTTTGGGTTCTTGAGCCCAAGATTCACTCTACTTACCTCGTGTTGATAGTGTTGCTCGTACCTTTAGGATATTAGTAACCTTTGCGATAGTCCTCGAGGTCCGTGGTATTTCCTTCTTCTAAATACCATGAAATGCTTATGGCAGAAGTTCTTTTGAACCAAAAGATCACAACCAGAGTGCTCTTGATGAGTTCTCCATTCTACATTCTGTATCGTCCAGTTCTACCTTTGTGCATGGGTTATCCGGAAGAAATATGTTTGTTGGCGTTCTGGGAACGGGGGTCCCCAGACTTGCCTGCCTGCGGCCTCTGGCGTGGCTTAAAAGGGGGCCCAGCACGGCCCATCTTCATCAACACGAGACTCAAGACCCTCGCGAGGGGCCAAGCCTCGCGGGGCGGACGACACGGAGCTTCCTCAGGCGCGGCCTCACCAGGCTGGCTCACGACGAGGCGGAGAGATGAAGGCGGGGTACCTCACGAGGTGCCCATGACGCAAGCCATGACGACCAAGGGTGCCAGGCGGGCGCCAGCCCGCGCAGTGTCTCCCTTTCCTCTTTGGTGCAAAGGGGGCAAGCGCAGGCGAGAGGATCAGGCAAAGGCCAAGGGTGAATGCGCCCGGCATCTACCAAGACCGACTTGCTCCTGAAGCCCTCGATCCTCTTCCCGGGCTTCGAAATGGCGATGGTGCCGCCATACGCGACGAAGCTCGCACACGTGGAAGGAGAACCGCGGGTGACCCGGAGAGAGAAGTAGTGACGCAGCAAGGCCACTGAGGGCTGAACCCCCACGTGAGCCTCGCAGTAGTAGGCAAAGACCGCAAGGAGAAGGACGGAGTTGGTGTGGAGATGCAGAGCTTGTAAGTCGTAATGGCAGAGGACAGAGAAGAAGAACTTGGAGAAGGGAGGCACCAGGCCAGCAGCAATGGAGCTGACGAAGAGAGGGTAAAAGGTGCTCCCTCGGCCCTCAGGGGTGGCGGAGCCGGCCTTGAACACCCGCACCCCGTCGATGCCCTGCGTCGCCGCCATCCAACCGCAGCCGGGCAAAGCCCGCCTCCAACACGCTCGGAGAGTCTAGAGCAGGCGAGTACCAAGCCTCGGCCGGAGACTGACGAGGCGCCATGGCTGCCTAGGTCAAGCAGATGAGGCAGACCTGGAAACTTGTAGGAAGAGAGGAGAGGCGCAAGAAAGGAGATCTGAGCAGCAACAGGAGAAAGAGAAGAGCAAAGCCTGGGCAGATGCCGCTCCTTTAATAACCTGCGCGGTTGCTGAAGCACTCACGTCCAATCAACCGCCACGCAGCGCCCAAGGCCGCAGGCTGTTAGGGCCCGCGGTGCTTCGCCCTTGCCCTTTCGCCTCTTAGCATGGCCAAGACGGGCGCACATTGGGCCCGGGGGCTACTGTCGGCGTTCTGGGAACGGGGGTCCCCAGACTTGCCTGCCTGCGACCTGCGGCATGGCTTAAAGGGGGGCCCAGCACGGCCCATCTTCATCAACACGAGACTCAAGACCCTCGCGAGGGGCCAAGCCTCGTGGGGTGGACGACATGAAGCTTCCTCAGGTGCGGCCTCACCAGGCTGGCTCACGAGGAGGCGGAGAGATCAAGGCGGGGTACCTCACGAGGTGCCCATGACGCAAGCCATGACGACCAAGGGTGCCAGGCGGGCGCCAGCCCGCGCAGTGTCTCCCTTTCCTCTTTGGTGCAAAGGGGGCAAGCGCAGGCGAGAGGATCAGGCAAAGGCATCCATTTTGGTGCAATGAGACCAAGACCGGTCCAAAGGTGGGAAGGAGGTCATAGTGGAGCCCAAAACGGCGTCACCACAGAGCCTTTGCCAGGCAAGGACCAACTTTAGTCAGGATAAGTGTACCAGATGTTCCCCTTCAAAATGGCCAATTGTTGGCGCCCTTACCGCTCAATATTTGGGAAGAGGCCCAGGGCCTTTGCCTATAAATAGGACTTTCCACCCCCAGGGTAAGGGGACGGGATGATCGGATCATCAGGCAACAAAGAGAGAGAGAGAGAGAGAGAGAGAGAGAGAGAGAGAGAGAGAGAGAGAGAGAGAGAAGGGCGGCTGAACTCCTCCTAGTAGTTCATCGTCCTTGCTAAGAGCAGACCCTCGCGAGGCTGTTCTTCCTTGTATTGTTCATCTTCATCAGCCCAAGAGGCAATCAACCCACCACAAACTAGAGTAGGGTATTACACCACAATGGTGGCCCAAACTAGTATAAACCTTGTGTCTCTTGTGCTGTTCTTTCTGTAGTTTAGATATTTGCGAGACGGAGAGGTAGAGGGCGAAGTCTTCGCGCGCACCCCAGAGTTCGAACCTCAAGGGTCTGCCGGAACCCGAAATCCAACATTTGGCACGCCAGGTAGGGGTGCGCCAGAATTTGTGTTCCGCCACTCCGCTCTCCTCCGACCGTTGCATCCATGTCCGACGCACGTCGGGCCCGCGCCGAGCGCTGGGCCGCCATCGCTTCCCGCGTCACCCAGACGGCTCCCGTCGGCGGGCTTCCTCGTCGTTCCCCGTCGCCCGCCATCAACGCCGCCACCGTCCTGGTGGGGAACGAGCAGCAAGCATCGTCTCAGCACCCGTCCGTGCGCCAAGACGGCCGCACTGCCACTCCATCGCTCACACCAGTTGGTTCTTCGTCCCGCGCGTTCCGCTCACCCTTGGAGGCTCGAGCTGCGCTCATCACGGCAAACAAGCTCTTGCACTACCATCCCGTCGACGACGTCTACGAAGAGTGGCTTGACCGCGTCACCGAGCTCGTCCGCGCCGCAGGGGGCTCTCCCGCGCCGTCCGTTCCGATGCGTCGCACCCCGCCCCGCGCGGGCAACGAAGCTCCGGGGGCGTACCAGCCGCCTCCTCTTCAAGAAGACGCGATGGCTCCAAGGCGCGCGGCCCCTAGCCGGAACCCGCTCCGTCAGGCGCCGGCGCAGCAAGAGCGGAGCTGCCAAGAAGTCCCTCGTCCGCAAGAAGCTGCCCGGGCGCTTCCTGCTCCGACACGTCGCGACCCTGCTCCCGCTCCCGCGCGTCAAGACCCCGCGCTGCTCCCAATTGCAGTGCATGGGGACCCGCAAGACCAAGCTCTCCCTCAACCAAAGCCTCCCGTGGCCACCGCAGGCTGCCGTGCCTACACCACCGAGTTGCGTAGCGTCGCATGGCCCGGCAAGTTCAAGCCAGACCTGCCTCCTCGCTACGATGGCACGACCGACCCTGCAGAGTTCCTCCAGCTCTATGAGCTGGGCATCGAAGCTGCCAGCGGGGATGAAAAGGTCATCGCGAACTGGTTCCCCATGGCGCTCAAGGAAGGAGCTCGCACCTGGCTCCTAAATCTGGCTCCAGGAACAATCTCTTCCTGGGACCAGATGCGCACCCGCTTCATCGCCAACTTCCAAGGTACTCGCGACCGGCCACCTGCCGTGAGCGACATGCGCCGCATCAAGCAACAACCCGGAGAGACCCTGCAAAAGTACATCCAGCGCTTCAACAATGCGCACCTCAAGATCCCCAAGGTGTCCGAGGAGGCCATCATCTCAGCCTTCTCCGACGGTGTGCGCGACGTCAAGATGAAGGAGGAGCTGGCGATGCATGAAGACCTGTGCACCTCCCTGGAGCTATTCAACTTGGCGACCAAGTGCGCCAGGGCTGAGGAAGGACGTCTCTCCCTCCTCGAGCTGCCTGTCGCGGACCCAGAAGAGAAGAAGCCCAAGGCCAAGGACGTGAAGCGCAAGGGGGCTGCCGTGCTCGCGGCAGAACCGGACACCAAGCGGGGCAAGGATCTGCCTGAATCCTCCAGGGGCAGCCGGTGCTGTGTGTACCACGACCCCCACACCCACAACACCAACGAATGCCAGGAGCTCCGCGCCATGCGAGAAGGAAGGATCGGCCGTCGTCCTGACCGTGCTAACCGGGGCTACGACCGAGGAGGAGGAAGAAACGCATGACGCTGGGAAGACCGCGGCCCACACCAAGGGTGGCGTGATCAACCTCGCGAGGACCGCTGGCAGGACCTGCCTCGCGAGGGGACTGGTGGGATCAGCCTCGTGAGGATCGCCCACAAGGCAACGCAGGCCTCCCTCCACTGCCGCCTCAGCAAAGGAGGAACGAGGACCGCCATCAAGACGAGGGGGCTGGGGGCTTCCAGGAGCCATGCGCGATCGCCTGCATCCTGGGCGGAGCTCAAGCCCCAGCCTCCCAACGCATCTTCAAGCAGTTTGCCCGTGAAGTGAATGCAGTCCTCCCCAAGCTCGAAGCAACGCGCCCTCTCAGGTGGTCGGCGTGCGCCATCACGTTCAACTCAGCGGATCAGCTCAAGTGCGCGGCCACAGCCGGAGTCCTCGCAACGCTTTGCTCCCCAGTCATCAGCAACGTACTGGTCACCAGGACCCTCGTCGATGGTGGGGCAGGGCTCAATGTCTTGTCCGTGGAAACATTCAACAATCTCCAGGTGCCCTATGACTAGCTTCACCCAACCAAGCCTTTCTCCGGAGTCACCGACAGCTCCACGGTCCCGATTGGGCAGGTCCACCTCCCTGTCACCTTCGAGGCACGCAACAACTACCACACCGAGCTCATCAACTTCGACGTCGCCCACATCCGCCTGCCGTACAACGCCATCCTCGGGTACCCGGCGCTGGCCAAGTTCATGGCCGTGACTCACCATGGCTACAACGTCCTCAAGATGCCAGGAAGTGGCGGAGTCATCACGGTGCCATGTGAAGAGAAGGATGCAGTGTGTTCCCTGGAGCGAGCCTTTCAGGCCGCGTCACTGGAATACCCGGATCGCGGAAGCAGGAGGCTTCCCGAGACCACCCCCAAGAAGAAGAAGGCATCGTCTGGACCGACCCCTCAGGAGGCGGCCCCCTCAGGGCCCGCATCTGCCCACGGGGAACCTCCTTTCATCGCATAGGAAAGCGCGCCTGGCGCCCTCCTCAGGCAGGGCTCGGGGGCTCTCCCCTGGAGGGCCACCGACCTGGCCGAGGTCATGAGGGAGGCGCTTGGGCACCACGTGGAGGCATGTTTCGAAGCACGCTTCCCTCAAGAAGGAGCAAGGCAAGGTAGGTCAGACCAACAGGAGTTCGTCAACAAGGCCGTTCAAGAACTACAGGAGTCAAGAATCGTGAGAGGTTGCCGCCGTCTACCGGCTGTGGCTCCCCATTCAGGCGAGGATGGTGGGCTGCGCGTCTGCATCGACGTACCAGGGCTCAACCAGGTCGCCCCGATGGAGCGCCTCTGGCCCTCGCAAGTGGGGCGTTGTGAAGCTCCACCCCACAGCTACGTTCGCATGCCTTACGGCTTGCCGGGCGCGGCTGCTACGTACCAGCACCTCATGAGGGGCATCATGGAGGCTCATGAAGACAGGCGTTCCGCAGCGTTGGCGGAGATGGAGATGATTCGCGAGGAGCCACCAGTGCCCCCGGAGCCTCCCGACGCCCCTGGGCCTCGGGGCTCGTGAGGATCGGCTTCCGCAGCCCACCGAATCTGCTGCACCAACACTGTCGGATTTCGGGTTCCGGCAGACCCTTAAGGTTCGAACTCTGGGGTGCGTGCGGAGATTATGCCGTCTACCTCTCCGTCTCGCAAAGATCTAAACTACCAAAGGAACAACACAAAAGACACAGAGTTTATACTGGTTCGGGCCACCGATGTGGTGTAATACCCTACTCCAGTGTGGTGTGGTGGATTGCCTCTTAGGCTGGTGATGATGAACAATACAGGGAAGAACAGCCTCGCGAGGGTCTGTTCTTGGCTATGGGGGGTGAACTGCTAGGAGTTCAGCCGCCCTTCTCTCTCTCTCTCTTGTTCTCTGCTTGCTCTGATTCTCGACCTCCAATTCTCGATCGCCCGATCGCTGGATGCCTCTACCCTGGGGGTGGCTAGTCCTAATTATAGGCGAAGGCCCTGGGCCTCTTCCCAAATATTGAGCGGGAAGGGCGCCAACAATTGGCCAATTCGAAGGGGAACATCTGGTACACTTATCCTGACTAAAGTTGGTCCTTGCCTGCCAAAGGCCCTGTGGTGACGCCGTTCTGGGCTCCACGATGACCTCCTTCCCACCGTTGGACTGGTCTTGGTCTCGTTGCACCGAAATGGATGCCTTTGCCTGATCCTCTCGCCCGCGCTTGCCCCATTTGCACCAAAGAGGAAAGGGAGGACACTGCGCGGGCTGGCGCCCGCCTGGCACCCTTGGTCGTCATGGCTTGCGTCATGGGCACCTCGTGAGGTACCCCGCCTTGATCTCTCCGCCTCCTCATGAGCCAGCCTGGTGAGGCCGCACCTGAGGAAGCTTCGTGTCGTCCACCCCGCGAGGCTTGGCCCCTCGCGAGGGTCGTGGGTCTTGCGTTGATGAAGATGGGTCGTGCTGGGCCCCCTTTGAGCCACGACGCAGGCCGCAGGCAGGCAAGTCTGGGGACCCCCGTTCCCAGAACGCCGACAGTAGCCCCCGGGCCCAAGGTGCGCATGGACTTGGCTGTGCCGAGAAGCGAAAGGGAAAGGGCGAAGTGCCGCGGGCCCTAACAGCTTGCGGCCTTGGGTGCCGCGTGGCGGTTGATTGGGCTTGAGCGCATCCGCAACCGCGTAGGTTATTAAACGTGCGGTGGCTGCCCAGGCTTTGCTTTTCTCCGGTTGCTGCTCAGATTCCCTTTCTTGCGCCTCTCCTTCCTTCCTCCCAATTCCCAGATCTGCTCTACCCGTGTGACCTAGGAAGACATGGCGCCTCGTCAGCCTCCGGCCGAAGCTTGGTTCTCGCCTGCCCTGGACCCGCCGAATGTGTCGGAGGCGAGCCTTGCCCGGCTGCGCGGGATGGCGGCGGCGCGGGGCATTGACGGTGCGCGGGTGTTCTAGGTCGGCTCCGCCACCCCTGAGGGCCGAGGAAGCACCTTCTACCCTCTCTTGGTCAGCTCCATTACTGCGGGCCTGGTGCCTCCTTTTTCCGAGTTCTTCCTCTCTGTCCTCCGCCATTACGACTTACAAGCTCAGCATCTCCACCCCTACTCCATCCTTCTCCTGGCGATCTTCGCCTACTACCGCGAGGCTCATGTGGGGGTGCAACCCTCAGTGGCCTTGCTGCGCCACTACTTCTACCCCCGGGTCACCCGTGGTTCCCCTTCCGCATGCGCGAGCTTCGTCGCGTGCGGCGGAGCCATTGCCATTTCGAATCCCGGGAAGAGGATTGAAGGCTTCAGGAGCAAGTGGGTCTTGGTAGACGCCGGGCGCATCCACCCTCGGCTGATCCTACCCGCGGAGCAGCCAGTGAGTTCCGACGACTGGTCTCGGGCGGAGCTCACGGACCCCCGCGCGAAGCCGGTACTGGAGAATATGGACGCGGACCTGAAGCCGGCCAGCACGGCGGCGGCGAAGCTGACCGGCGCGTCACTGCTGAGGGAGTTCCTGGAGCACCAATTGGCTCCGCTTCGGCAGTACTCACCTCCGATCTGGAGGCCTCATCCGAGCCCCGCGGCCTTGGGCGACAAGGATTTGACCGCGGTTCTCCAATCTCTGCTCGGGGGCGAGGTGGCAAGGTTGGAGGGCGCGCCCACGCCCTTGTTCCTTCGCGACGACTGGAAGCAGGTGGTGGAGTCCATGCCCGTCTTCAACGGGGACGGGCCCGTGCCCGTGGTGGCTCCCGAGGGACGGGTGGACGTGTCCTCCGTCGACTCCAGCGAAGAGGGGGGTGAAGAGGAGCGGGAGGAGGGCCCTGACTCCGTGGCAATTGACGGAGAGTCTAGGGCTCCCCTTCCCCGGCACAAGTCCCGTACTCTCCACCTTTCGTTAAGCGATGATGATGAGGACGACGACGTGCTGGGTAGCGGGAGCTCGCCCCCGATCCTGAAGAAGGGCAGGACCGGGCTGATCCCCCGCGGGTCTGCCCTGGCTCCGGGGCGATCCGCGGACGCGCCTTTTGCTTCTGAGGTCGACCCCTCCAGTCGGCTCTCAGGCTTCAAGTATGGCTGGAGGCTGCTTGAGCCCTCCAGCGACGACCCGTAAGTGCTTGATCCTTCATCTTTTGTTTCTTGTTCCACTGCTGAGGCTTGATGCTCACTTCTCTTGGATAGGCTGGCGCCCATGGCGAAGGAGCCGAAGGGGGCTCCCGAGGCCCCATCCGTGGCAACGCCTCCGCCTGCAGGGGAAGGCGACCGTGACGCACGGGCTTCTCCTACCCGTTCGTCCTCGCAAGGCCTGGCTGAGCTAGCTGGGGCGAGCCCAGCCCCCATGGCCCAAGTGACTCCCGAGGTGCTCCTGCCTGCTGCCGCCACCACGGCCGTCGGGGCGTAGTAGACTCCGCCTCAGGATGCTGTGGTCTCGCTGTCGCTACCTTCTCCTCCCGTTCCACCGACCGCTGCTACCCCAACTCCTCCTGCTGTCTTGGAGCGTGCCGATGTTTCTCCATCTTCTTTTGCCGTCCTGGAGCGTGCCATTGCTGAACTGGACTGGCTGCAGCAGGACCTTCTTGGCGCCAACCCTCGCCTGGTGGCCGGGCGCCTGGAGCTGGCTTCGGGGTGGATCCGCTCCGACGCCTCGATTCGGGCAGCGCTGGTTCAGGCCTCGACGGCCTGCGACGAGGAGAGGGAGGCCACGCTCGAGGCAAAGACTGCTCGAGACGCGGCCCTGGGAGAGGTGGTTGAAGTCCGTGGTCGCCGCAAGGAGCTGGAGGACGAGCTGCAAGGCCTACGAGACCAGCTCGCGAAGGAGGTCCACCTTCGCCAAGAGCAGGAAGAAGGCACGAAGGCTCGCGAGGCAGCCATCGAGGACCGGGAGGCCAAGCTCAAGAAGCGCCGCGACCGCCTAAGCGCGCTGAAGAAGGAGCTGGAGGTGACGAAGGCCGAGCTGGACGCCAAGGCCCGGGTCCTTGCCAAGGATCGCGTGGCCTTCGCGGATATGGAGAAGGATGCTCGTGCTTCGCTGAAGACGCTTTACGAGAGTGGCCTGGAGAGCCCGCTGGCCGGTGACGGGGACGGCCCCGCCAAGCTGCTTCCCTTCCTGGTTCATGCCTTTGGGGATGTCGCCCTTGCCCTTGGCCCCACGGCTGAGGCCGAGGCGCGTGTCCTGTCTTCTGCTGCGCTGACGCGGGTCTTCGCCCACATCTACCTTCGCGATCCCAGCGCCGACCTCGACAGCCTGTTGGAGCCGGTGAGCGGCGAGGGTGCTGCCGCCGCTGTCGAAGTTGTGAAGGGGCGCGCGGAGGCGCTGCTGGGGAAGTTCCGGGCCTTCAGCACCAAGCCGAAGCAAGGCGCTGCCGGCCCTGCTACTCCACGAGGCGAAGCAACTCCGCGCTGCTCCACCGCCGACAAGTGACTCCTCTACTGCTCCTGCTCTTCTTTTAGTTCCGGCACATGTATCACGCCTCGGGGAGGCATTTAAACTTGCGTTTGGTACTGAGACGACAGTATGGACTGTAATATTTGCTTTTAAATTCCTTGAATTTTATGCTTTTCCTCCCTACTTGCTTGTGTTCTACGCCGGCAGAGCCCGGCCCCGCGCGTACCTCACCCAGCATTAGCCCCGACCGGAAACCAGGACGGGACCAAAGGAGTGAGGGGCTACGTGACAAGTTAGGCTCCTAAGTCGCGATGCTCAGGAGTCCCCCTTGGCGCACGAACAACAAGTATGGAGGTGTGATGTAGGTGTATCTTCCGTTCTACGTCTGCAGAGCCCGACTCCGCGCGTACCATCACCCAGCATAGCCTTTCAGAACTAAGGAGTGAGGGGCTACGGAGCCAGTTAGGCTCCTGAGTCGCGATGCTTAGGAGTCCCCTTTGATGCGCAAACAGCGGGCGGTGAGGTGAGATGCAAGCCAGACTACCGTTCTACGTCTGCAGAGCCCGGCCCCGCGCGTACCTCACCCAGCATAGCCTTTCGGAACTAAGGAGTGAGGGGCTACGGGACCAGTTAGGCCCCTGAGTCGCGATGCTCAGGGGTCCCCCTTGACGCTCAAACGGCCTTCATACCTTGGCTCTGCTCGGGGAGAGACGCGCGACGAACCAGGCCCGAGGGGCCTGGCTGGGCGGCGTACGTCTGGGCGTGACCCAGGCGTAGCCCCCGTCCCTAGCCCCCTCGCGCGGCGCTCCCGAGGGGAGGCGTTGCGATGAGGCTAGCCACTGAGCTCTGGGTTCCCTGAGGTTAACGCAGCCCGAAGGCCACCCTCAGTTGTTTATCACCAGCGCGGAGCATAGCGCTTCCGTATGTGTACAGGCATAGCCGCTCCTTGGCAGTGTCATCAGCCAGCGCGGAGCATGGTGCTTCCACTGGTACGTGGGAGGGGGCTCCCCTCCGGGAGGATCCCCCGGGGCGTGTACAACCCCGCCCTGACACGTGGCCGGCACAGTAGGGCTAGGTGAGGTGTATCTGGGCACCCGTGAGCCAGCGCAGGACTCACGGGGCCCTACCTCTAGGCGGGTTGCGCCTGGCACTGGGCCGTATCTTGAGATGTGTTCCTGCAAATTGGGGTAGATGCCGGCACTCTACGTCCTCAGGTCCCGGCCCTCGAGCTTGTCTCAGCCGTCGCTGGTATGCCAGGTCGCGATGCCATGGACAAGGCCAGAGGGTGAGGGCTGGAGAGCCAGTAAGAGCCCTGAGTCGCGATGCTCAGGTACCCCCCCCCTTTAACGTGCAAGTGGTCAACATGGAGAAGAAGAGGTGCCGTGGACAGGCATCAAGTAATCAAGCATGATAGGCAAAAGTATAGCTGGAAATAAACGCAAGGGAGATACAGGCCACTGGGCCTGGCCCGAGCGGCTTGGGGATGATGTAGCCCGAGGGGCGCCCCCAAAAAAGCAAGCTAATGACCGAAAAATAAAAAGGGATACACGCCGCAGGGACGGACCCACGCAGCCTGGGAATGAAGCAGCCCTGGGAGGGCGTTCCCAGCTGGAAATGAAGCTTGAAGGACGTCACCTGAAGATGTCGAGAATGAAGTGGTGTTGGTGCAGCAGACTCGGTGGGCTGCGGAAGCCGATCCTCACGAGCCCCCAGGCCCAGGGGCCTAAGGAGGCTCCGGAGACGCTGGTGGCTCCTCGCAAATCATCTCCATCTCCGCCAGGACTGCGGAATGCCTGTCTTCCTGGGTCTCCATGATGCCCCTCACACTACTGGAATCAGCTAATTTGCCATCTGCCAGCTCTTTGCCGTCTGCTAGCTGACGGCAAAGAAGCTCTTTGCCATCAGCTACCCATAAGCAGACGGCAAAGAAAAGGCTGACGGCAAAGAAGCTCTTTGCCATCTGCCAGCTCTTTGCCGTCTGCCAGCGGACGGCAAAGATTCTTTGCCGTCCGCTGGCAGACGGCAAAGAGTGTGGTGGCCCCCACCCCCCGCTCGTTTGAAAAAATCTTAACGGCCCACCTCTTTGCCGTCCGCTAGCAGACGGCAAAGAGGCAAAAAGGCGGACGGCAAAGGCTGGCGGACGGCAAAGAGGGCACTTGACTAACGGCAGGTACCCCTCCGCCCGTTACTCACTTCCTCCTCGCCCTTCTCCTCCCACCCCGCCACCGCCGCCGCCCGCCGCGCGCCGCCGCCCCATCGCCTCACCGCCCCACCGCCCCGTCGCCCCCCGCCCCGGCCCCCCGCCGCCCCGCGCCCCACCGCCGCCTCGGCCCCCCGCCGCCCTAGGCCGCCTCCTCCACCGCCCCGCCCCGGCCCCCCGTCGCCCGGCCCCCCGGCACTCCGCCCCGGCCCTCCGCCGCTCCTTCTCCTCCAGCGCCCCGCCCCGGCCCCCCGCCGCCCCGGCCCCCGCCGCCCCGCCTCCTCCACCGCCCTGCCCCGGCGCCCCGTCGCCGGCCCCTCCCCAACCCGTCGCCGCCCCCCACAGTGAGCCCCTCCCATTTTTTTCTGTTTTTTTGTTTTTCTTTTCTGTTTAGATAAGGTTTTTTAGTTTAAGTTTTTTCAGTTTAGAATTAATTTGTTTAGGTTATTTAGTTTAATTAGTTTAGGTTTAATTAGTTTAAATAGTTTAGTTTTAATTAGTTTAGGTTTTTAGTTTAGGTTTAGGTTAAGTAGAAGGGGGAAGAAGAAGAAGAAGAAGAAGAAGAAGAAGAAGAAGAAGAAGAAGAAGAAGAAGAAGAAGAAGAAGAAGAAGAAGAAGAAGAAGAAGAAGAAGAAGAAGAAGAAGAGGAGGAGGAGGAGGAGGAGGAGGAGGAGAAAGAAGAAGAAGAAGAAGAAGAAGAAGAAGAAGAAGAAGAAGAAGAAGAAGAAGAAGAAGAAGAAGAAGAAGAAGAAGAAGAAGAAGAAGAAGAAGAAGAAGAAGAAGAAGAAGAAGAAGAAGAAGAAGAAGAAGAAGAAGAAGAAGAAGAAGAGTAGGAGGAGGAGGAGGAGGAGGAGGAGGAGGAGTAGGAGGAGGAGGAGAAAGAAGAAGAAGAAGAAGAAGAAGAAGAAGAAGAAGAAGAAGAAGAAGAAGAAGAAGAAGAAGAAGAAGAAGAAGAAGAAGAAGAAGAAGAAGAAGAAGAAGAAGAAGAAGAAGAAGAAGAAGAAGAAGAAGAAGAAGGAAAAAAGGAAGAAAAGGAAAAAGAGGAAGAAGAAGAAAAGGAAAAAAAACCGACCCGACACGGTACCCTGACCCCGACCCGGCACCCCGACACGAGACCCCGACCCCGAGACCCCGACCCCGAGACCCCGACCCCGACCCCGAGACCCTGACCCCGACACCCCGACTCCGACCCCGATCCCGACACCCCGACCCTGATACCCCGACCCCGACACCGACACCCCCACCCCCCAAGCCTGACCCGACACCCCGACCCCGACCCTGACACCCCGACCCCGACCCGACACGGTACCCAAACCCCGACCCGACACCCCGACACGACACCCCGACCCCGAGACCCCGACCCCGACCCCGAGACCCCGACCTCGACACCCCGACCCCGACCCCGACCCCGACCCCGACCTCGACACCCCGACCCCGACCTCATATATTTGTGAATTATTAGTTATAGGTCATATATTTTTCGATTTTGTTATGAAAAACATCATATATAATTGTGTTGATCGTGTAGTTTTAAATGTGCAGTTGTTTCATCGCTGCGAGGTTTGGTGTTCGACGACCTCGCCGTGCGTTTGACGAGCTCTGCCCCTTCATTCGTGGGTGAGCACAAATGACAAGTCCTCCTCCCCCATTAATTATTTGATCTATTCCGATGAAACTTGATAGCTAGCTATATATGTGTCTTGAATCATCAATATGCGTAACCAATATGTGTCTCCCGTTCCAAAGCGTCATAGTTATAAATATGCATGCATTTGCATATTTATAACCTTGATTCTTTCGAATTGTCCAACGCTATCCATGGACAGCCCGAGTATGCGTAGATTGGGTTCGTTTTCCCATATGCTTTGCTCCGGATCCGACGCATAAATTTCGTCAGTGCCTCCCCTGTTGTTCTCCAGGTACACATCCTCTCTGTTTATTGCAGAGACGTGTATCAGTAGAACAGCGGGGAGGTGCTGCCGAAATTTTGCGTCGGATCCGGAGCATAGCATGGGAAAATGAACCCAATCTACACATACACGGGTGGGATTAGGACCTATCATTACCTATTAGAGTGTAGGTTGCATGGACGTAATAAAATTGACAAAGTAGATCAACTGATGAATATATACATGGTGAATTACATATATAATTCTTGTGTGTCCAGTAGCTCTGAAAGTCAAGATGAGTGACCGTGCTTGGATGTATACCGGTCACACTGGTCAGAACAAATGGAGCGCTGAATGGTTCACAAAAACTAAGGGGTTTGTGCAAGCCGCATTTGCAAATGGCCAAAAGAAAACCTGGTGCCCCTGTTTCCGGTGCGGCAATTGGGAAAAGAAGACAGAGGCTGAAATGGGCAAACACCTGCAGAAGAGTGGTTTTACGCCCGATTATACGGTGTGGACATTTCATGGTGAGTCTGCCCAACGTGACCGAGCTGAGGTGGATCGTCGTCGCACTGACGAGCATGGTACCGGGATGGAAAACATGGTGCAAGGCTATGATGATGCTCGAGATTCGGACGAGGAGATGGAGGAATCTGCAAAGGCCTTCAATGAAATGTTGGAGTCTTCGAAACGTCCGCTACACGAGCACACTGAGCTTTGTCAGTTGGATGCCATCTCACAAGTAATGGCTTTGAAGGCTCAGTTCAACTTGGGCAGAGAATGCTATGACGCAATTATGAAAGTATTTGGACGCTTTCTACCCAAAGGCCATGTAATGCCTGCAAACCTGTACCAGTCGGACAAAATCCTCCGTGCACTGAAGATGCCCTATGAGAAGATACATGCCTGTGAGAAAGGATGTGCCTTATTTAGGCTTGGCTATGCGGACTTGAACTATTGTCCCATTTGCAAGTCTTCCAGGTATATTGTGGTAGACAACGGTATGGGTGAGAAGACACAGACCAAAATCCCCGTTAGTGTTCTTCGGTATATGCCAATCATACCAAGACTTCAACGTCTTTTCATGGTCGAAGTGACGGCCAGACAGATGACATGGCACAAAACGTCTGAGGAGGGATACGAGGAGGACGCGGCACATGTTATCGAGAACGTCTGCAAGCGCCTACTCCAGAACTTACGGCACGAGGCTCGGGTGCAGGCTGTTCGAGACTACTACGCCTTGCGTGGTATCAAGAAGACCAAGCCGGCGTGCCGCGATAAGTTCCTGAGTAAGGAGCAGTACATGAAGGTAATTCTTAAGGCCTTCTCTACTTAAGTTCCTTCATTTAGTAATTCTTAGCCGTAGCGCTCAAGTTTCTATTTGCTAACTTAGGCGCCTCCGAGATGGTGTGCGGATCGGATGGATTGTTGGGAGGTGTTGGTCGATGAGTGGTGCTCACAACGATGGCTAGCCCTCCACAAGGAGACCAAGGACAAACGTGCCCAAATGGAAGGTGTGCCACACCATCAAGGCAGCTCCAACTTATATCAGTTCGGGCGCAACTGGGTATGTGGTTTGCTTCATGATTCATGCAATTCATTCATCATGCTAGCTTGAGCCCTTTAATTACTAATTTTCATTGTTTCTCTCTTTCAGGCACGCTACAATAAGGCGGATAAGGTGCCAGAGGTGTACGACCTGTATGCCATGGCCCACACTGCCTCTTTCAAGAAAGTCAAGGCTTTCTCTCAGTCTGACCTCGATGATGCAAACAACTTCACCAACATCTCCTCCCACAACAAGCTCGTGAGATATAGAGATGAGGGGAAGGCAAGGAAAGGGGAGGACTTTAACCCGAGCCAGGGTCCCATTGATCCAGAGCTGTTGATGATATCTGGTGGCGGGAGGTCCCATGGCTCCATAGCCATTGGAGATGGACTTATCCGTTGTCCTAGCACTCTCCCGGAGATCAAGGCGCGTCAGTCGAGCTCCGCTCCTGAGATAAGGCCTCGTGAACGGCCAGTGCAACTCGCCATCAAGGTTAGTGATATGTACTCAGTTATCTTTCTCCATTACATTGTGTGCGCTTCCATCAATGATTACAAATTGTCATGTGAGTGGTGTTGCAGGCTGCTATACAGAGTGAGAGAGATAGAACAGAGAAACTTCTGGCGGAGGCGGCGGAGAGGCAGCGGGAGTTGGAGGAGAGGACGGCAAAGATGATGGAGGAGGAGAGGGCACGAAATGACATGCAGGCAAGGGCAATGTACGAGCTCCTTGTGGTAAGTTTCTTCTGCAGATTAGCCAAAACATTCATGTAGTGTTTGTCTCATTGCTAACTAGTATGACTGAGTCGTCAAAACCAAATGTGCAGTCTGTGTGTGAGAAGACAGGTCAGACCGCTCCGCCGATGCCAGTGATTGCTCCTGGGACCACGGTGAGTTTTATTTGAATGGACATTACTTGCTAGTCTTAACATTTGAGTGTCATCATGCTAACAAGACATTGGAAATGATCTTTGGTGCAGCGTAACTCCAGACAAGCATCGCACGATCCTTCTCCAGCTACCGACACGAGCCACCCCGCTCCTACACCTCCTGGATATTGGTAAGTTTATCTAGTGTTTTGCTTAACACATGCATAAAGACCTAGATTTAGTTTTATTTCCTCCAATGCTTACCATAATGACCTAGACTTAGCTTCTTCTCCTCCAAAATGACTTAATAAGCTTACTGACCTCCAAAACCATCCATTTTACCTAAGTTAGCTCTAAAACGATCTGTACTTAGCTTACTTATGTCAAAAATTGCATAATTAGCTTAGTTAGCTCATAGACGATCCATTTTACCTAAGTTAGCTCTAACATGACCCATTTTACCTAGGTTAGCTTATAAATGATCCAGTTCATCCAAGTTAGCTAAAAACTGACCCATTTTACCTAGATTAGCTCCTAAATGATTCATTTTACCTACGTTAGCTTTAAAATGACCCATTTCACCTAGGTTAACTCCAAAATGACCAATCTTACCTAGGTTATCTCATAAACGATCCATTTCAACTAATTTAGCTCATAAACGATCCATTTCACCTAGGTTACCTAAAAAACGATCCATTTCACCTAAATTAGCTCTTAAATGATCCATTTCACCTAAGTTAGCTCAAAAAGATCCATTTCAACTAAATTAGCTCATAAATGATCCATTTCACCTAAGTTAGCTTAAAAACGATCCATTTCTTGTTCTACTCTTCTTCTTGTTCTACTCTTCTTGTTCTAACTTTCTTATTTTTCATTTTGCAGATTTCATTCACTTGACAAAAGCTTGCATATATAGATGGAGTGCTCCTTATCCCTTTCTCTTTTGTATCGTTGAACTATATGCATGTATCGTTGGATGAAACTATTGTTATATATATGGTTGGATGCCTCTATGTTGAACTTGTTATGTATGATGGAACTATGCATGTAATATATATGGTTGGATGATGAAGTTATGTGTTGGATATCTTATATGTTTGCTCTATAATGGCCTTTTGAAATATATCTATATATGTCATATATATTTGTGATGAAAATTGTTGGATTTAATAAAAAACTGATAAAAGAGCCAATATGCAGGCTCTTTGCCGTCTGCCACCGACGGCAAAGAGCTCTTTGCCGTCTGCCACCGATGGCAAAGAGCTCTTTGCCGTCTGCCATGGACGGCAAAGAAGACACGTGGCATCCAGCTGTGCTTCCTGGGAGCTGACCCATTTGGCCAGTTTGCCTACAGTGGCAGACGACAAAGACTTTGCCATCAGTGGCAGACGGCAAAGACTTTGCCATCAGTGGCAGACGGCAAAGAACCTGCCATGCAGTGACGTGTAGATGACATCGTACGGCGGACGGCAAAGACAGTGGCGGACGGCAAAGGCCTGCCGTTAGCCACTTAACGGACTGACAGCGCAATTATTGCCGTCTGCCGCGCTCTCTTTGCCGTCTGCGGCGGACGGCAAAGACTTTGCCATCAGTGGCAGACGGCAAAGTAGCTGTTTACCGTAGCCTACGTTGCCGGAGCCTTTTGCCGTCCGCGGCTGACGGCAAAGGCCTTTGTCGTCCGCTGTTCATGCCTTTGCCGTCCGCCATGACAGACGGCAAAGTAGCTGATTCCTGTAGTGTCATGAGGCGCTGGTATGCAACAGCCATGCTCGGCAAGCTGTAAGGCATACGAACATAGCTGCGGGGTGGGCCTCCGCAACGCCCCACTTGCGAGGGCCAGAGGCGCTCCATCGTGGCGACCCGATTGAGCCCTGGTACGTCGATGCAGACGCGCATCCCACAATCCTCGCCTAGATGGGGAGCCACAACTGGTAGACGGCGGCAACCTCTCATGATTCTTGACTCCTGTAGTTCTTGAACGGCCTTGTTAACGAACTCCTGCTGGTCTGACCTTCCTTGCCTTGCCCCTTCTTGAGGGAAACGTGCTTCGAGGCATGCCTCCACGTGGTGCCCAAGCGCCTCCCTTGTGACCCTGGCCAGGTCGGTGGCCCTCCAGGTGAGAGCCCCCGAGCCCTGCCTGAGGGGGGCGCCGGGCGCGCTTTCCTATGCGATGGATGGAGGGTCCCCTTGGGCAGACGCGGGCCCTGAGGGGCCTGCCTCCTGAGGGGCTGAGCCTGACGATGTCTTCTTCTTCTTGGGGGTGATCTCGGGAAGCCTCCTGCTTCCGCGATCTGGGTCTTCTAGTGACGCGGCCTGAAAGGCTCGTTCCAGGGAACACACCGCATCCTTCTCTTCACATGGCACCGTGATGACTCCGCCACTTCCTGGCATCTTGAGGACGTTGTAGCCATGATGAGTCACGGCCATGAACTTGGCCAGCGCAGGGTACCCGAGGATGGCGTTGTACGGCAGGCGGATGTGAGCGACGTCGAAGTCGATGAGCTCGGTGCGGTAGTTGCTACGGGCTCCGAAGGTGACAGGGAGGCGGACCTGCCTGATCGGGATCGTGGAACCGTCGGTGACTCCGGAGAAAGGCTTGGTTAGTTGAAGCTGGTCGTAGGGCACTTGGAGATTGTTGAACGTCTCCACGGACAGGACGTTGATCCCTGCTCCACCATCGATGAGGGTCCTGGTTACCAGTACGTTGCTGATGACTGGGGAGCAAAGCATCGGGAGAACCCCGGCTGTGGCCGCGCACTTGAGCTGATCCGCCGAGCTGAACGTGATGGTGCACGCCGACCAACTGAGGGGGCGTGTTGCTTCGAGCTTGCGGAGGACTGCATTCACTTCGCGGGCAAACTGCTTGAAGATGCGTTGGGAGGCTGGGGCTTGAGCTCCACCCAGGATGCAGGCGACTGCGCGCGGCTCCTGGAAGCCCCCAGCCCCCTCATCCTGGTGGCGGTCCTTGTTCCTTCTTGGCTGAGGCGGCAGTGGAGGGAGGCCTACGTTGCCCTGCAGCCGATCCTCTTGAGGCTGATCCCGCCAATCCCCCTCGCGAGGCTGGTCTCGCCAGCGGTCCTCGCGAGGTTGATCACGCCACCCTTGGCATGGGCCGCGGTCTTCCCAGCGTCCTGGGTTTCTTCCTCCTCCCCGGCCGTAGCCCCGGTCGGCATGGTGAGGGCGATGGTCGATCCTTCCTTCTCGCACGGCACGGAGTTCTTGGCATTCGTTGGTGTTGTGGGTGTGGAGGTCGTGGTACACACAGTACCGGCTGCCCCTGGAGGATTCAGGCAGATCCTTGCCCCGCTTGGTGTCCGGTTCTGCCGCGAGCACGGCAGCCCCCTTGCGCTTCACGTCCTTGGCCTTGGGTTTCTTCTCTTCTGGGTCTGCGGCAGGCAGCTCGAGGAGGGAGAGACGCCCCTCCTCAGCCCTGGCGCACTTGGTCGCCAAGTTGAACAGCTCCATTGAGGTGCACATGTCTTCATGCATCGCCAGCTCCTCCTTCATCTTGATGTCACGCACGCCATCGGAGAAGGCCGAGATGATGGCTTCCTCTGACACCTTGGGGATCTTGAGGCGCGCACTGTTGAAGCGCTGGATGTACTTTTGTAGGGTCTCCCCGGGTTGTTGCTTGATGCGGCGCATGTCGCTCACGGCAGGCGGCCGATCACGAGTACCTTGGAAGTTGGCGATGAAGCGGGTGCGCATCTGGTCCCAGGAAGAGATCGTGCCTGGGGCCAGGTTCAGGAGCCAGGTGCGAGCTCCTTCCTTGAGCGCCATCGAGAACCAATTCGCCATCACCTTTTCGTCTCCACTGGCAGCTTCGATGCCCAGCTCATAGAGCTGGAGGAATTCTGCAGGGTCGGTCGTGCCGTCGTAGCGAGGAGGCAGGTCTGGCTTATTTTCCGAGCCACGCGACGCTCCGCAGCTCGGTGGTGTAGGCGCGGCAGCCTGCGGTGGCCACGGGAGGCTTCGGTTGAGGTAGAGCTGGCCTTGTGGGTCCCCATGTGCTGCAGCTGGAAGCAGCGCGGGGTCTTGACGTGCCGGACCTGGAGCAGGGTCACGGCGAGCCGGAGCAGGAAGCGCCCGGGCAGCCTCTTGCGGCCGGGGGACTTCTTGGCAGCTCCGTTCTTGCCGGGCTAGCGCCTGATGGAGCGGGTTCCGCCCAGGAACCGCGCGCCTTGGAGCCACGGCGTCTTCTTGAAGAGGAGGCAGCTGGTACGCCCCCGGAACTTCGTGGCCCGCGCGGGGCGGGGTGCGGCGCAGCGGAGCGGACGGCGCAGGAGAGCCCCCCGCGGCACGGACAAGATCGTTGACGCGGTCCAGCCACTCTTCGTAGACATCGTCGACGGGACGGTAGCGCAGGAGCTCGTTTGCTGTGATGAGCGCTGCCCGAGCCTCCAAGGGTGCGCGGAGCGCGCGGGACGAAGAGCCAGCTGGTGCGAGTGATGGAGTAGCGGTGCGGCCGTCTTGCCGCACGGACCGGTGCTGAGACGACGCTTGCTGCTCGTTCCCTCCCGGGCCGGTGGCGGCGTTGACGGTGGGCGACGGGGAACGACAAGGACGCCCACCGACGGGGGCCGTTTGGGCGACGGGGGAAGCGATGGCGGCCCGGTGCTCGGCGCGGTCCCGACGAGCGTCAGACATGGACGCGATGGTCGGCAGAGAGCGGAGCGATGGAAGACAAGTTCCGGCGCACCCCTACCTGGCGCGCCAAATGTCGGATTTCGGGTTCCGGCAGACCCTTAAGGTTCGAACTCTGGGGTGCACGCGGAGATTATGCCCTCTACCTCTCCAACTCGCAAAGATCTAAACTACCAAAAGAACAACACAAAAGACACAGAGTTTATACTGGTTCGGGCCACCGATGTGGTGTAATACCCTACTCCAGTGTGGTGTGGTGGATTGCCTCTTAGGGTGGTGATGATGAACAATACAGGGAAGAACAGCCTCGCGAGGGTCTGTTCTTGGCTATGGGGGGTGAACTGCTAGGAGGAGTTCAACCGCCCTTCTCTCTCTCTCTCTTGTTCTTTGCTTGCTCTGATTCTCGACCTCCAAATCTCGATCGCCCGATCGCTGGATGCCTCTACCCTGGGGCTGGCTAGTCCTATTTATAGGCGAAGGCCCTGGGCCTGTTCCCAAATATTGAGCGGGAAGGGCACCAACAATTGGCCAATTCAAAGGGGAACATCTGGTACACTTATCCTGACTAAAGTTGGTCCTCGCCTGCCAAAGGCCCTGTGGTGACGCCGTTCTGGCTCCACGATGACCTCCTTCCCACCGTTGGACTGGTCTTGATCCTCTCGCCCGCGCTTGCCCCCTTTGCACCAAAGAGGAAAGGGAGGACACTGCGCGGGCTGGCGCCCGCCTGGCGCCCTTGGTCGTCATGACTTGCGTCATGGGCACCTCGCGAGGTGCCCTGCCTTGATCTCTCCTCCTCCTCATGAGCCAGCCTGGCGAGGCCGTGCCTGAGGAGGCGCCGTGTCGTCCGCCCCACGAGGCTTGGCCCCTCGCGAGGGTCTTGGGTCTTGCGTTGATGAAGATGGGCCGTGCTGGGGCCCCTTTGAGCCACGCCGCAGGCCGCAGGCAGGCAAGTCTAGGGGCCCCCGTTCCCAGCACGCCGACAAACACCACTTCGTCCTCGACATCTTCAGGTGACGTCTTTCGAGTTTCGTTTCCAGCTGGGAGCGCTCACCCAGAACTGCATTATTCCCAGGCCGCGTGGGTCCGTCCCTGTGGCGTGTATCCCTTTTATTCCATGTTGTTAGCTTGCTTTGTTGGGGGCGCCCCTCGGGCTGCATCATCCCCAAGTCGCTCGGGACAGGCCCAGCGGCATGTACCTCCTTTGCGTTATTTCTGGTTATGCATTCGCCCATCATGCTTGATTACTTGATGCCTGTCCATGGCACCTCTTCTTCTCCATGTCGACCACTTGCACGTTAAAGGGGGGGTGCCTGAGCATCGCGACTCAGGGCTCTTACTGGCTCTCCAGCCCTCATCCTCTGGCCTTGTCCACGGCATCGCGACCTGGCATACCAGCGACGGCTGATACAAGCTCGAGGGCCGGGACCCGAGGACGTAGAGTGCCGGCATCTAACAAAATTTGCAGGAACACATCACAAGATAAGGCCCAGTGCTAGGCACAACCCGCCTAGAGGTAGGGCCCCGTGAGTCCTGCGCTGGCTCACGGGTGCCCAGATACACCTCACCTAGCCCTACTGTGCCGGCCACATGTCAGGGCGGGGCTGTACACGCCCCGGGGGCTCCTCCCGGAGGGGAGCCCCCTCCCACGTACCAGTGGAAGCACCATGCTCCGCGCTGGCTGATGACACTGTCGAGGAGCGGCTATGCCCGTACACATAAGGAAGCGCTGTGCTCCACGCTGGTGATAAACAACTGAGGCTGGCCCCCGGGCCGCATCAACCTCAGGGAGCCTAGAGCTCAGTGTCTGGCCTCATCGCAACGCCTCCCCTCGGGAGCGCCGCGCGAGGGGGCTAGGCACGGGGGCTGCGCCTGGGTCACGCCCAGACGTACGCCACCCCGCCAGGCCCCTCGGGCCTGGTTCGTCACGCGTCTCTCCCCGAGCGGACCCAAGGTATGAAGGCCGTTTGAGCGTCGAGGGGGACCCCTGAGCATCGCGACTCAGGGGCCTAACTGGTCCCGTAGCCCCTCACTCCCTAGTTCCGAAAGGCTAGCGCTTGGTAAGGTACGCGCGGGGCCGGGCTCTGCAGACGTGGAAAGGCACAACCACCTACAATTTTCCGTTCGCGCGTCAAGGGGGACTCCTGAGCATCGCGACTTAGGAGCCTAACTGGTCCCGTAGCCCCTCACTCCCTAGTTCCGAAAGGCTAGCGGTGGGTGAGGTACGCACGGGGCCGGGCTCTGTAGACGTAGAACGGAAGATCCACCCACATCACACCTCCCTACTTGTTGTTCGTGCGCCAAGGGGGACTCCTGAGCATCGCGACTCAGGAGCCTAACTTGTCACGTAGCCCCTCACTCCTTTGGTCCCGTCCTGGTTTCCGGTCAGGGCTAATGCTGGGTGAGGTACGCGCGAGGCCGGGCTCCGTCGGCGTAGAACACATGCAAGTAGGGAGGAAAAGCAGAAAATTCAAGGAATTCAAAAGCAAATATTACAGTCCATACTGTCGTCTCAATACCAAACGCAAGTTTAAACGCCTCCCCGAGGCATGATACATGTGTAGGGATCAAAGGCAGGACAGGAGGAGGAGCGGAGTCACTTGTCGGTGGTGGAGCAGTGCGGAGTGGCTTCGCCTCGTGGTGCACCGGGCCGGCAGCGCCTTGCTTCGGCTTGGTACTGATGGCTCGGAACTTCCCCGGCAGAGCCTCCGCGCGACCCTTCACTACCTCGGCAGCGGCAGCAGCACCCTCGCCGCTTAGCGGCTCCAACAGGCTGTCAAGGTCGGCGTTGGGGTCGCGAAGGTAGATGTGGGCGAAGACCCGCGTCAGCGCTGCAGAAGACAGGACACGCGCCTCGGCCTCGGCCGTGGGGCCAAGGCCAATGACGACATCCTCAAGGGCACGAACCAGGAAGGGAAGCAGCTGGGCGGGGCCGTCCTCGGCGCCGGCCAGCGGGCTCTCCAGGCCGCTCTCGTAAAGCGTCTTCAGCGAGGAACGAGCCTTCTCCTCCATGTCCGCGAAGGCCACGCGATCCTCGGCAAGAACCCGGGCTTTGCCGTCCAGCTCAGCCTTCGTCGCCTCCAGCTCCTTCTTCAGCGCGCCTAGACGGTCGCGGTGCTTCTTGAGCTTGGCCTCCGGCCCTCGATGGCCGCTTCGCGAGCCTTCACGCCTTCTTCTTGCTCCTGGCGAACACGGGCCCCTTCCGCGAGCTGGTCGCGCAGACCTTGCAGCTTGTCCTCCAGGGCCTTGCAACGATCGCGGACTTCAACCACCTCCCCCAGGGCTGCGTCTCGAGCAGCCTTCGCCTCGAGGACGGCCTCCCTCTCTTCATCGCAGGCCGTCGAGGCCTGAACCAGCGCCGCCCGAATCGAGGCGTCGGAGCGAATCCATCCCGAAGCCAGCTCCAGGCGTCCGACCACCAGGCGAGGGCCAACGCCAAGAAGATCCTGCCGTAGCCGGTCCAGTCCAGCAGCAGCACGCTCCAGGACGGCAGGAGGAGTTGGAGAAACAGCTGTCGGTGGAACGGGAGGAGAAGGTAGCGGCGGCGAGACCACAACATCCCGAGGCGGGGTCTGCTGCGCCCCGACGGTCGTGGTGGCGGCAGCAGGCAAAGACACCTCAGGAGTCACTTGGGCCATGGGGGTTGAGCTCGCCCCAGCCTGCTCAGCCAGGCTTTGCGAAGGCGACCGAGCAGGAGAGGCCCGTGCATCGCGGTCACCGTCCCCCGTAGGCGGAGGCGCTGCCGCGGATGGAGCCTTAGGAGCCCCTTTCGGCTTCTTCGCCGCGGGGGCCAGCCTATTCAAGAGATGCGAACGTCAAGCCTCGGTAGCGGAACAAGAAATAAAGACAAGGATCAAGCACTTATGGGTCATCGCCGGTGAGCTCGGACAGCGTCCGGCCAAACTTGAAGCCCGACAGCCGGCTGGAAGGGTCAACCCTGGAAGCAGAAGGCGCGTCTGCAGGCTGCCTCGAGGCAGGGGCAGACCCACGGGGGATCAGCCCGGTCCTGTCCTTCTTCGGGATCAGGGGCAAGCTCCTGCCGACCTACTCGTCTCCATCCTCGTCATCATCACTCAAAGAAATGCGGAGAGTGCGGGACCTGCGCCGGGGGAGGGGAGCCCTCGACTCCCCGTCGGTCGCCTCGGAGTCAGGCCCCTTCTCCCGCTCCTCTTCGTCCTCCTCTTCGTCGGAGTCGCCGGAGGACACGTCCACCAGCCCCTCGGGAGCCGCTACGGGCACGGGCCCGTCCCCGTTGAAGACGGGCATGGACTCCACCACCTGCTTCCAGTAGTCGCAAAGGAACAAGGGCGCAGGCGCGCCCTCCAACCTTGCCACCTCGCCCCCGACCAGAGATTGGAGGACCGCGGCCAAATCTTCGTCGCCCAAGGCCGCGGGGCTCGGGTGAGGCCTCCACATCGGAGGTGAGTACTGCCGAAGTGGATCCAGCTGGTGCTCCAGGAACTCCCTCAGCAGCGACGCGCCGGTCAGCTTTGCCGCTGCCAAGCTGACCGGCCTCAGGTCCGCGTCCATCTTCTCCAACACCGGTTTCACGCGGGGGTCTGTGAGCTCCGCTCGGCACCAGTCGCTGGAGCTCGCGGGCTGCTCCGCGGGCAAGATCAGCCGAGGGTGAATGCGCCCGACATCTACCAAGACCCACTTGCTCCTGAAGCCCTCGATCCTCTTCCCGGGCTTCGAAATGGCAATGGTGCCGCCATACGCGACGAAGCTCGCACACGCGGAAGGAGAACCGCGGGTGACCCGGAGAGAGAAGAAGTGACGCAGCAAGGCCACTGAGGGCTGCACCCCCGTGTGAGCCTCGCAGTAGTAGGCAAAGATCGCAAGGAGAAGGACGGAGTTGGGGTGGAGATGCAGAGCCTGTAAGTCGTCATGGCGGAGGACAGAGAAGAAGAACTCCGAGAAGGGAGGCACCAGGCCAGCAGCAATGGAGCTTACGAAGAGAGGGTAAAAGGTGCTCCCTCGGCCCTCAGGGGTGGCGGAGCCGGCCTTGAACACCAGCGCCCCGTCGATGCCCCGCGCCGCCGCCATCCGGCGCAGCCTGGCAAAGCCCGCCTCCAACACACTCGGTGAGTCTAGAGCAGGCGAGTACCAAGCCTCGGCCGGAGACTGACGAGGCGCCATGGCTGCCTAGGTCAAGCAGATGAGGCAGATCTGGAAACTTGGAGGAAGAGAGGAGAGGCGCAAGAAAGGGGATCTGAGCAGCAACCGGAGAAAGAGAAGAGCAAAGCCTTGGCAGATGTCGCTCCTTTAATAACCTGCGCGGTTGCTGAAGCACTCACGTACAATCAACCGCCACGCGGTGCCCAAGGCCGCAGGCTGTTAGGGCCCGCGGCGCTTCGCCCTTGCCCTTTTGCCTCTCAGCACGGCCAAGTCCGGGCGCGCCTTGGGCCCGGGGGCTAGTGTCGGCGTTCTAGGAACGAGGGTCCCCAGACTTGCCTGCCTGCGACCTGCGGCGTGGCTTAAAGGGGGGCCCAGCACGGCCCATCTTCATCAACACGAGACTCAAGACCCTCGCGAGGGGCCAAGCCTCGCGGGGCGGACGACACGGAGCTTCCTCGGGCGCGGCCTCACCAGGCTGGCTCATGAGGAGGCGGAGAGATCAAGGCGGTGTACCTCACGAGGTGCCCATGACGCAAGCCATGACGACCAAGGGTGCCAGGCGGGCGCCAGCACGCGCAGTGTCTCCCTTTCCTCTTTGGTGCAAAGGGGGCAAGCGCAGGCGAGTGGATCAGGCAAAGGCATCCATTTCGGTGCAACGAGACCAAGACCGGTCCAATAGTGGGAAGGAGGTCATAGTGGAGCCCAGAACGGCGTCACCACAGAGCCTTTGGTAGGCGAGGACCAACTTTAGTCAGGATAAGTGTACCAGATGTTCCCCTTCAAAATGGCCAATTGTTGGAGCCCTTCCCGCTCAATATTTGGGAAGAGTCCTAGGGCCTTTGCCTATAAATAGGACTAGCCACCCCAGGGTAAGGGGACGGGATGATCTGATCATTAGGCAACAAAGAGAGAGAGAGAGAGAGAGAGAGAGAGAGAGAGAGAGAGAGAAGGGCGGTTGAACTCCTCCTAGCAGTTCATCGTCCTTGCTAAGAGCAGACCCTCGCGAGGCTGTTCTTCCTTGTATTGTTCATCTTCATCAGCCCAAGAGGCAATCCACCCACCACAAACTAGAGTAGGGTATTACACCACAATGGTGGCCCGAACTAGTATAAACCTTGTGTCTCTTGTGCTGTTCTTTCTGTAGTTTAGATGTTTGCGAGACGGAGAGGTAGAGGGCGAAGTCTCCGCGCGCACCCCAGAGTTCGAACCTCAAGGGTCTGCCGGAACCCGAAATCTGACAATGTTGAACTCGTTTTACATGCTAATCTATGCGTCCACAACTCAGAAAATTATATGTTCCTTTGAGTTGTTCTCTTTAGTTGGATCCTGACCTCCGTCTATCATTTGATAGTCAAGAGCATGTCATGCATTCATGCTCATCGATACCTCATATTCTTGTGGTCCGTCAAGCCATTCTATACCGGACTGACTAGGAGAAACAAACTCCAGTACCTCATCCATATCTAGGATGGGGTCAAAGCAATTGTATTCCACAAATTAAGAATACCAATCCAGCTTCTAGTCTGTTCTACCTGGAGTATTATCCCCTTTATATCAGAATGTCATGGGAATTGCACCACCTCCTATGAACTCTTGATACAGTGATATCTCTCGCCGTCATTGTTCATTTCTTGGTCTCGGTGTTGTTGAAGCCGGAATGTCGACAAGTGAACCGTGATGTGTGAAAACAATACTCCTAGCAATCCCGTTGCTCGGTAGTTAATGGAAAATAATTTCATTCTTAACGTATTGGTATTGAATTATCATTCTAAGATTTATCGTGCGACCTAGTCCATTTTCCCTAGTGCACTCCTCGGTCAATGAGATATGATTTGTTAATCCATCACTCTCTTGATCACATCGTCTTGCTTAAAAGCACGATTGATCTCGAGCTTAGTAACATATCGGTGGTTCATGATTTTCCGAATATCTTCTCGGAAGTATTACCAGGTTGTCACCTGACCGCTATGTTGAGTTCGTGATCAAGTTGGTTTCTTGTAAACCACCCCTTCTCCAAGAATCTGTGTTGAATACCCCTGAGCTAGTTGGTCAAGATAAACAAGAACTTGGAGAGTTGGAAGATAAAAGCTTGTCTAACTTAGTTCATTTCCAAAGGGATATCTTTGTGTGTGTGTGTGTGTGTTGAAGAAAGATGATATCATCATAGATTGATCCACGTGATCAATTGTCGGCGCTATTGTCTTACAATCCTTTGATTTGAGTGTGGGCTATCGTCAAATCAAATCGGAACCAACGATGTTCATAATGTTGTCTTACTCGTGGTTGTTTCCTCAAGCATACATCATTATATCTTTTGGGTCTGACCAATACTATCACCTTGTTCACATAGTTGTGGAATTCCATCTTCATGGAAGTATCGATGATTTGTTGTTGAGCTCATCAACATCATTTTATCTTGTTCATGATTCATGTCGAACATCTAAGTGGTGTTGGAAACTTTTGTAAGCATTTCTTCATGGTAGTTCATGAAGCATATGTTAGTTAAAAGAAGTGACTTCCTCTAATTCATGTGCATTTGATGCAAGTTGCCGCCGTGAATTCAAGAAAGTTTGTTTTTGCTTCCTTTGGATTCATCCCAAGTTAATCATGCAGGTGCGAAGTAATCTATGGTTTGATAGGCTCGCTACCTTCTTTCCATATGTATTCCCTAGCACACCAAGCCACTGACTGACTTGTTCCAGGATAAGAAGTTCATTGATAAGTGCACAAGGACTTCGATATTCTCAATGATGGTTCCTTACTAGAACTCGGTAGTGTTTTGTTGTAAGACTACTGTGTGGTCATGCTTGTCTGGGACAACATGTTCACATGTGTTTAGCAGAACCTGGTCTTATTTTGGAGCTTACTACCATAGTCCATTTCCCAATAATCTCGCAACGCCATCTCATCGATTTTTGTTGCAAACTTTCATTTTCTTATAGACTAGATGAGTCTGGAATATCCTGTTACCAACCAGATCTGAATCTCAGGCAGATATGGCGTTGAAACTTTCCCAAGATCTATGATGTAGGTCCCGACAAGGTTGATGTTCTGGCCGACACACCTAGCTGGAAGATCTATCATTGTAGTATCTTGATTAAGCTATTTGACCATCTTCGAGGATTTAGTGCAACTCATTCTAGAAGTTGTTCCTCAGGGGTCCTTGTGCTCAAAGTTTGCTCGATTATGCCTGAACCATTCAAACAGTGGAATCACCCTCTATTATTGAGTTTATCCCCAGTTACTAGAATCATTCCCAACATTTGCATTTTGTTCCCAGCTTGCACCGCCATTGTGCCATCCTACCATGGACTACCCTTGTCAGAAATTACTGATCAGGATTATCTTCAAAAGTGGTCCTACCATGGGTCCCATCCATTTCAGATGAGAAAAATAATCCATCGCGTTGTCTTCAACAAGGTAGTCCACATCATCCATTCGAATCTGGATATTCCATTCCTTTGAACTCCGACAAACGATCGATTGTGATTACCTTAAGCTGGTATAAAGAGTTTCAATGATATAGATATCAAAAGTAATTCTTTTTGCCATTTAAGGGAATAACTCTACGGTGACCTCCCCCAAGGTGCCCTGTTAGGGGATCATGGTAATCGTTTCCTCGCTACTTTGAAACCCTTGTCAAGTTGTATCTTCCGTCCCTCCTGATACATGTTTTTCCTATCAGCTTCAGAGATGTTTCTACGTCTCATTCCGCGAGTTGATCTTGTGATCATTAATATGATCCTAAGTTGATCGAACCTCAAGGAGATCGATTATTCTAAAATTCTCCCTTTCTTCTCGTTGTCATGTTAGTTGGAGTTCTCAGAGCAAGACATCGAGACAAAGATGGTGATCGTATCAACGTTCTAATGAAGTACAACCTGGATCGTGAAGGTTGTGTTAGTTATGCGTTCCCCTTCCATCTTACCCTATGCTTGAATCTCGGGACGAGATTCTTGTTTAGTGGGGGTGATTTGTCACATCCCTTGTTCTGGTAATGCCTAGTGCTAGCCTCTGGTGTTGCATCATGTTTATTTTGCTCAGAAATTTGGAAATGGGGATGAGAGAACCCCCAGCACCCCCCTTAATCCAACTAGGGATTACTAAAATCTTTTTCAGTGAATCTGAAATGCCCTTCTAAATTGTTCATCATCCCTGGCTCGGTCTAGAACCTCTGACAAAAATGGTGCACACTTTTCTAGGACATCATAAGTCACTGGATTAAATCATATGTTATTTGCATTTGGACATTTAAATGCTATAAAGTATTTCAAATGTCCAAACAATCATAAACTGAAATGTTTACTGCTGGTTATATTGCAAACAATTGCCACAGTCAGTTGCATGATTTTTGAAAGTGCCTAGCTATTTTTAATAAATCTCTGAAGTTACAGAATAAAAGAAAACAGAAACAAAAGGGAAGAAAAGGACTTAAGGACTTACCTGGCTTACCTGTCGCGGCCTAGCTGGCCAGCCCACCTGGCGGCCCAGCCCACTGGCCTCCTCCTGTCGTCTTCCTCCTGGCACGTGCCCGACACGCGCGCACCACCGTGCGGCCACCTCCTCCCTGCCTGGCTGCCCCCGACCCCCTGGAACTCCCTAGCAACGCCACACACCCCCAGGCCCCTCACTCTCTCCCCGAGCTCCTCTCCTCCTCTGGCTCTCTCGCACGCAACCACCAAGCAGAGCTCGTCGTCGCCACTCGTCGTTGCCGTGGCCAGAGCCACCACCTCGCCTCTGCGTGTTTTCCAGAGGCTCCGCCTCGATGCCACAGAGCTCCAAGATGAAGCACGCGCCCGAGGGACGCTCGGAGCGACGCCATCATCTTCATCTTCGCCATCGTCCGCCGAAGATCCCCTTCGCCGCCCCGCTCGCTCCAGCCCCTCCCCGAGCTCGCTGAGGCCTCCGTTGCAACCACTGTGAGATGCTGCGTCGATCCCCCCTCTTCCCTGTTTCTCTCCCCTCCCACTAACGCCGATGCCGTCGAGCCAGAGAGCTTGGCTCCGCCGGCCATGTCGCCGCCGTGGCCACCGTAGCCCAGAGCTGCAACCGAGCACACAACCATGCTCAGTGCACCCCCAGGAGGCCGTAGCACCCCTCCTTGCGACATGTCGTGCTCCCTAACGCCGAACCCGAGTTCACCTGAACTCCGGCCGCCGCTTTAGAGCTCGCCGCCGTCATCTTCGGCCACCCACCTGTTGTGGCTTGTTGCTTTGGATGCGTCGCACTCCTAGGAACCTATAGGAGCAAATCACACATCGAATGGTGCTCCGTAGCGAGCGCACGGTGCACCTCCGTCGTCGACCGTGGTCGTCGCCGGGGAAACTCCGGTGGCTGATGTGGCACCATTAGTTTAGGTGCTACTCGCGTTTAGTTAGTGACCCATGTCGATGACATATGGGTGCCATGCCCTTAACTAACCACGGTTTAACCTCTGTTTAGGTGAAGTTAATCATAGTGGCCCCACGCTTCGGCGTTGACCTTGCTGACGTGGCCGTTGACCGGACCCACTTGTCTGTGCAACTAACTGACCAATGGGTCCCACTGGTCAGGTTCGACCTGGAGCACACAGTTGACCTGCTGACGCAGTAATGCCTTTTCTGGATTTATTCTTATTCAGGAAATTCTAGAAAATAGTGCTAACTTCTAAAAATCATAGAAATTAACCTGTAACTCCAAAGGCAAACTTTTATATATGAAAAATGATCAGAAAAATCCAATCTATCCATCTGTACTAGTTTCATGCATGTCAAAGCAACTTAACCCTGATGTTTATATCAAAACATGATAAAGCACTATTTAAATTCATAAGATGAGTTTGGCCATGAACCTTTGGTTCAAAATGGCTCAAACCCATCTGGTTGTAGTTGCATTAGCCCAACGCACTCATTTTTCCATGTCATGTGCATGCATCATATTGTTGCATATCGCCATGTATTGATTGTGTTACCGGTGTAATCTTCGTGGTAGGTTCTTCTCCCAAGAATATTCACGAGTATCCAGTTGAAGGGCAGGACCCGTCGACCACTCTGTCAGGCAAGCAAAACCCCCTTGTTCATTCCGATACAATCCCACTCTCTCGCTCCTGCTCTCTTTTACTGCATTAGGACAACAACAATTCAACTGTTACATGCTGCGGTAGTTGAACCCCTTTTCCTCTGCATCACCTGTCATTGCCACAGTAAATAGATGAAACCCACTAGCATGAGTAGGAGCTATTTGAGCCCTGATGTGCCTACTCATTCATGCTTGTTTGTCATGCCTGCTACTGCTTAGAGTTGAGTCAGGTCTGATTCATCAGGGATGAATTGGAATGGTGATGAACATGTCCTACTCTGTGTGAGCTAAGTGTGTGAACACGATTTGGTAAAGGTAGCGATCAGAGGGCATGTAGAAGTACATGGTGGGTTGTCTCATTGAAACCGTCCTCAAGAACTGAGTTCTGTGTTTGTGATCCATGAATAGCTACTACCACACATTGGGATCCTTAATTGACTCTCTCGACTTATTAATCGCCTTGATCTCTGTCCAAGAGTTGCAACTAGTTTATGGTGTTTGTAGGATATGTGTTGGAGGTCGTGCGTAGAGCTGACCCTAGGGGTGGGCTATGATGCAGTAGATACACCGTGGCACGGTGTACCGAGACGCCCGTTTGGTGTCTCGGGAACCCTGCACACATCGTTTGGGGCCATGAGCGACACCCTGGCCGGATCTCCTTGCGGATGGAACCCGAATAGGCGATAAACCTAGACTAGAGACTTGTGTGGTTAGTCAGGTCGTGGCCGACTCCCTCACCAGGCTTCTGCTTGAAGGTTGCCGAGATACACGACGTGTACATGGTGGTAAGTGCCGAGAGCGTGTGTGAAGAGGTACACCCCTGCAGGGTTATAAATGATCTATTAGAATAGCCGCGTCCGCGGTAGAGGACCTCTGGGTTGCCTGTACAGTTCATAGACAAGTGAAAGTGGATACTCTAAAATGCGCAAGATAAGCGTGAGTGCTATGGATGGCCTTCTCGTAATGAGACGGGAGCGGATCCATAGTGGTGTATTGATTGGTGAATATGTGGACTCGTGTGCGCCACCCCAAAAGAGTTACTTGCAGTCGTAGTATAGGATAGCCCCTGAGTCAAAGATGGCTTGCTGCAGTTAAACTCCACCACCCCCCTTGTTGATACTGTTGCATATGTACGTAGTTCTGATGTAAGTCTTGCTGGGTACATTTGTACTCACATTTTCTTAATTTATGTTTTTGCCGAGAGACTTCAGTCTTGCTAGTAGTTTCGTGTGGACTTCGACGTTTAGCTAGTTACCTCAGCTACGATCTTGTGCCCTCAGCAGGGTCTTGTAGTTAGTCAGGCTTCTCAGCCTTTTTCATTTGTAGTTGTCTGTACTCAGACAAGATAAGCTTCCGCATGTGCTATTGCTTGCATGACTTGAATGCTGGGTCATGACACCCATGTTTGTAATATCTGACTCCTCGGAGCCTAATGAATAAATACTTTGAGTCGTCGAGTTTTGTTGTGATGCCATGTTGTATTCACACATATCGAGCATTTTGTGTGTATGATTGAAATGCTTGATATGTGTGGGATTCGATAACCTAGTTGTCTATCCTTGGTAGCCTCTCTTATGGGCAAATGTAGTCTAGTGCTTCCAGTCAGCCATGGTAGTCTGCTACAGCCCGGTTTACCGGAGTCCTGTTAGCCCAGTTGCTACTGCTCCGGAACACTTAGACTGGCCGACATGTGTCCTTCTTCGATCCTGTGTCTGTCCCTTCGGGGAAATGTCACGCGGTGTCTTTGGAGTCCTGCTAGCCTGCTAGAACCCGGATTCCCAGAGTCCTGCTAGCCCAGTTGCTACAGCCCGAATTCACTCGCTGATGACCGACACGTTTGTTGCTGGGTCATGTATGCATGTCCCTATAAGTTAGTGCTACTTTGGGTTCACGACTAGTCTTGTCGGCCCGGGTTCTCTGTCATATGGATGCTAGCGACACTATCATATATGTGAGCCAAAAGGTGCAAATGGTCTCGGGCCAGGTAAGGTGGCAAACGTGGGAATACCGTGTGTGAGGCTGCAAAGTGATATGATGTGTTACATGCTAGATCGGTGTGACTTAGGATCGGGGTCCTGACAGCTATCTTGGTGATGAAGCGCCCTAGGGAGGCAACACATCCTGCCAAACATTGCATTTCCTTGAGGTTCTTGGGGCACATTATCTCGATGGCCTTTATATTTTCGGGGTTGGCCTCGATCCCTTGGTGGGAGACAAGGAAGCCGAGAAGCTTGTCGGAGGGGTCTCCGAACAAACACTTGTTGGGGTTGAGCTTCAAGCTGACCTCGCGCAGATTTGTGAATGTTTCTTCTAGGTCCTTTATTTGGGTCTTGGCTTCGCGTGATTTGACCATGAAATTGTCGATGTAGGCCTCCGCGTTCCTTCCTAGTTGTGGCCCCAACATGATGCACATCAGCCGCTGGAAGGTAGCATTGGTGCTCCTCAAACCGAACGGCATGCAGGTGTAGCAGAACACGCCACACGGGGAGAGGAAGGCCGTCTTTTCCACTTCTCCTACCGCCATCTTGATCTGGTGGTAGCCCGAGAATGCGTCCAGGAAGCACAGCAAGTCATACTCAGTGGTGGAGTCCATGATTTGGTCGATGCTTGGAAGTGGGAAAGGGTCCTGGGGCAGGCCTTGTTGAGGCTCGTGAATTCGACGCACATGCACTCCTTTCCACCTTTCTTGGGGATGATGACTGGGTTAGCGAGCCATTCTCGATGACGCACCTCTCGATTGACCCCAGCTTCCTGCAGCTTGTGCACCTCTTAGACGATTAATGCCTGCTTCTCCGGCGCTTGGTGTCATGCCTTCTACTTGATTGGATGAGCGTTGGGACACATCGCCAACGATTACTTTGCTCGGGATGTCGGTCAGATCAGACGCCTTCCAGGCGGACACGTCCTTGTTTACCCGGAGGAAAGCGACAAGTGCGTCCTCCTGCTCAGGTGGAAGGTCGGTGCCGATGGTATGAGGTGGGCAATTCCTTAGCATCAATTTCATCCTTTCCCAAGATTGTGCAACATGCTCATATTCAAGTTTCTTGAAATTTATGATCTGGGTTCAAAGGGAAATAATTTTCGCGGGCGGAAAATACTTAGTAATAAAAGCATCTTTGCACTTATCCCAAGAATCAATACTATTGCGAGGCAAAGAAGAAAACAAAATTTTGTACTATCTCGCAAAGAAAACGGAAATAATTTCAACTTGACGACATCATTGTCCACATCTTTTTTCTTTTGCATATCGCATAATTCCACAAATGTGTTAAGATGGGACGTGGCATCCTCATTAGGAGTACTGGAAAATTGATCTTTCAGAACAAGATTCGGCACTAGTGGCGAGAGGAGCAATCGGAGTGCTAATAAAATCATTGTTGTTGGTATTGGAGAAATCACACAACTTGGTGTTCTCTTGAGTCATTGTGACTACGCAACAAGATTGCACTCAAAAACAGATCTGACGGGAAACGGCGAACGGAAAAGAGGGCGAATAAAACGGCAATTTTTTGTGAAGTGGGGGAGAGGAAAACAAGAGGCAAATGGAAAATAATGTAAAATTCAAGGAGATGAGATTTGTGATTATGAACTTGGTAGATGTTGATGATGTCTCCCCACCAACGGTGCCAGAAATTCCTTTTGATGTTTTCTTGAACTACGTCGGTATTTCCCCAAAGAGGAAGGGGTGATGCAGCACAGCAACGATAGGTATTTCCCTCAGTGATGAGACCAAGGTTATAGAACTAGGAGGAGAACCACGCAACACCACGTAAACAGGTCCTGGACACAAAGAATAAATACTTGCAACCCGACGTAAGAGAGGGGTTGTCAGTCCCTCACGGGTAAAAAGATAGATAAAATTTTAGTAGATTAGATAAATAGATCTCACGGGAACGTGAGATAAAATAAATAACAATAAATTGCAGCAAGGTATTTTTGTATTTTTGGATTAATAGATATGAAAATAAAAGCAAATAAAAATAGATCGCGAAGGCAAATATAATAAAAAAGAGACCCGGGGGTCGTAGATTTCACTAGTGGCTTCTCTCGAGAAAAATAGCCAACGGTGGGCAACAAATTACTTTTGGGCAATTGATAGAACTTCAAATAATCATGACGTTATCCAGGCAATGATCATTATATAGGCATCACGTCCAAAATTAGTATACCGACTCCTTCCTGCATCTACTACTATTACTCCACACATCGACCGCTATCCAGCATGCTTCTAGTTTATTAAGTTCATGGAGAAACATAGTAATGCAATAAGAACAATGACATGATGTAGACAATATCTATTTATGTGGAAATACACCCCACCTTGTTATCCTTAATAGCAACAATACATACGTGTCGGTTCCCCTTCTGTCACTGGGATCAAGCACTTTAAGATCGAACCCATCACAAAGCACCTCTTCCCAATGCAAGATAAATAGATCAAGTTGGCCAAACAAAACCCAAATATCGGATAAGAAGTATGAGGCTATAAGCAATCATGCATGTAAGAGATCAAAGAAGACTTAAATGACTTTCATGTATAAAAACATAGATCTGATCATAAACTCAAAATACATTGGATCCCAACATACACACCGCAAAAAGAGTTCATCATATGGATCTCCAAGAGACCATTGTATTGAGAATCAAAAGAGAGATAGGAAGCCATCTAGCTACTAACAACGGACCCGTAGGTCTACAATGAACTACTCACGCATCATCGAAGAGGCACCAATGAGGATGATGAACCCCTCTGTGATGGTATCTAGATTGGATCTTGTGGTTCTGGAACTTGCGGCGGCTGGAATTGATTTTTGTCGACTCCCTTAGGGTTTCTAGAATATTGGGGTATTTATAGAGCAAAGAGGCGATGTGGGCGGCCACCGAGGTGGGCACAACCCACCTGGGCGCGCCTGGGGGCCCAGGCACCCCCTGGTGGCTTGTGCCCCCCTCGATGCACCCCCAGGTGCTTCTCTCCCCCATTGGGTGTCTTCTGGTCCATAAAACTTCCGCAAAAAGTTTTGTTGCATTTGGACTCCATTTGGTATTAATTTCCTGCGATGTAAAAAACAAGCAAAAAGCGTAAACTGGCACTGGGCACTATGTCAATAGGTTAGTACCAAAAAATTATATAAAACCATTATGAAATGATTCTAAAACATCCAAGAATGATAATATAACAACATGGAACAATAAAAAATTATAGATACATTGGAGACGTATCAATAACTATCTTGATTCTGTCATAGAATCGTCATGGATGTATATGCATGATAGAAAACGTGACCTACTGTGAGAAACGTGTATCATCACGAAAGTGTATTTTTTGTAGTGATTCCATGAGTTTTGCATTTTAATTACGTCTTCGGTCTCCAGACGGACTGCGCTAGATTTGATGACTTATAGTACCCCGGTAAGGGCCTTCCCACTTTGGCGTCAACTTGTTCGAACCCTTGGCGGACTAAACACGCCTAAGGACAAGGTCGCCTTCCTCGAGGCTCTGGGCATGAATCCTACAGCCATGATAGCGGCGTAGGGCCTGCTGGTAGCATGCAGCACACACAGTGGCCCAGAGACGATCTTCCTCGAGGAGCACGGTATCGTCATGTCGAAGATGCTCTTGCTCTAGTTCATCGTAGGCAAGTACTCGAGGTGACCCATATACGAGTTCCGTGGGGAGCACTGCGTCTGCCCCATACACTAGGGATAAGGGAGTCTGGCTGGTGGCTCGATTCGGTGTCGTACGGAGGGACCAAAGAACCACCGGTAGCTCATCAATCCAGCGTCTGCCGCATTTCCGCAACTTATCAAAAGTTCTCGTCTTGAGCCAACACAACACTTCAGCATTCATCCTCTCAGCTTGTCCATTGCTCCGGGGATGAGAAATAGAGGCAAAGGAGACCTTGCTCCCAAGGCTTTGGACGTACTACATGAATGTGCGGCTCGTGAGTTGGGTGCCATTATTGGTGATCGCTCTACTGGGTACTCCAAAATGGCACACCAATCCTTTCAAGACCTTAACAGCTGATTGCGCGGTCTCCTTCCTCGCTGGCTCCAATTCTGGCCACTTTGTAATCTTGTCGATTGCAATATACAAGAATTCAAAGCCCCGGGTAGCACGGGGGAAGGGGCCCAAGATGTCGAGCCCCCAGATCGACAATGGCCAGGATAAAGGGATCGTATGGAGAGCTTGAGCTGGTCGAAGAATATTCTTAGAATGGAGCTGGCAGGCTTCACACTTGTGGGCCAATAGAAAGCCAGCCAGATGGCTTTTCTGACTAGGGTCTTGATCCGATGTGAGAGCCACACATACCTCCATGTATCTCTGCCAATAGCTTCAGCCCATCTTCCTGGCAGATGCACTTCAATTTCACCCCATTTGGCCTCTTTCTATTTAGAGTGTCATCGACAAACCGGTACATACTGGATCGTCAGGCTACTTTTTCAGCTTCTTTTGCCCTTCAGCAAGTTCTCCTGTTTGAAGGAAACGGACTATGTGTTGCGCCCAAGTTGGAGCTCATGGCTCGACAACAAGGACTAAAGGAACCCCATCGTTCATGGGAGCTCCATTCTACCACAAGAACTTGTGGTTCTGTAGGAGTGTGCGGCTCACCAACTGAAGCAGGATTACCCTCACCATTCTCTCTACCGACAGCTTCAGGGAGTTTTGCCAGGAAATGCTTGTCGGGGTTCAAGCTTTCTTCTTTTTCTGGGCATCGTTGAAGGGGACATGATGGTTGACTTAGATGGAGGACAGAAGTCCCTGGTTCCACAAGGAGCTTTTGCGCAGCGCACTTTGACAAGTGATCGGCGATGTCATTTTCTGCTCGTGGTATGTGCTCTGCTTGTAATCCATCAAAGTGCTTTTCCAAATTTTTCACTTCCTCCACATATGCCTCCATCAATGGGCTCTAATAATCTTTGTTGACTTGCCTCACCACTAGTTGGGAATCTTCGCGAATGATCAGCTTCTTGATTCCCAATACCACTACAATTCTGAGTCCCGCAAGGAGCCCCTCATATTCAGAAGTGTTGTTGGTGGCCTTCTCCCGGGGAAAGTGCATTTGTACCACTTATTTGAGATGCTCTCAGGTGGGTGCGACAAAAAGCACGCCAGCTTCGGCGCCCTGCAACGAGAAAGCACCATCAAAATACATGATCCACTCCTGAGGCGCCTCTTTGCCGGGGAGAACTGTCTCTGGTACTTCCTCATCTGGAGTGGGCGTCCATTCTGCAATGAACTCTGCCAATACCTTGCTCTGAATAGTTGAAGTGCTTTCATATTTTAAGCCAAAGTTTAACAATTTGAGTGCCCACTCGACATGTGGCTTCGGGGTTCCTCAATATGCGCTGCAGCAGAGAATGGGTGACGATCGTGATCTCCTTGGCTTGGAAGTAGTGGCGCAGTTTCCTCGAGGCCATGATAAGGCTGAAGATCAACTTTTGCACTCTAGAATACCTTAATCTAGCCCCCTACAACAGAGAGCTGACAAAGTACACTAGCCGTTGCACCACTTTCTTCCTTGCCGCAGTTTTAGGATCACCTTCCCTGGCTGGCTCTGCCTCCCTCTGGTCCGTGTCCAGTCCTGCCATGACTAGTTCAGTTACATCTCCGAAGGGGACAGTTGATGTGGTTGCTTCCTCATCCACTTCACGCTATGCCACCAGCGCTGCACTAACCACTTGTTTCATTGCCGCTAAGTACAACAACAACGGTTCTTGTGGTTTAGCATGACTAAGGTGGGACAGAGGAAAGGTAGGCTTTCAGGCTTGTAGCGCTACTTCTGCTTCTAGGGTCCACTTCATTGGGCCTGTCTTCTTCAAGATTTTGAAGAAAGGCAAGGCACGCTTGGCAGACTTGGAGATGAAACTACTTAGAGCGGCAATGCATCCAGTCAAACACCTTACATCTTTAACAGTCTTGGGTGCTTGAATTTGCTCGACTGCCCTGATCTTGTCGGGGTTGACCTTTATCCGCCACTGGGACAGAACAAAACCAAGGAGCTTGCCGGATGGGACACCAAACACACATTTCTCAGGGTTTAGCTTCAAATTGATCTTGCGCGGGTTTGCAAAGGTTTCTTCCAAGTCTTGAATGTGTGTTGATTTGTCCTTAGTCTTGACTACTATATCATCCATATAAGCTTCTACATTCCTGTGCAGCTGGGATTCAAAACCAACCTGTACTGCCCTTGCAAAAGTGGATCCGGTGCTCTTTAACCCGAAAGGCATTCATACAAAGCAGTACGTGCCACATGGAGTTATGAACGCGGTCTTCTCTTCATCTTCTTTGGCCATAAATATCTGATGGTACCCGGAGTACGCATCCAAGAAGGATAGAAAATCACATCCGGAAGTGGAATCAACAATTTGATCAATGCACGGCAGGGGGAAAGCGTCTTTTGGAGAGGCTTTGTTCAAGTCCGTGAAAATCAATGCAGAGCTTCCATTTCCCGTTTGCCCTGCGCAATACCACTAGATTTGCAAACCAAGTAGGATGCATCACCCCTATGACTAAACCACCTGCTTCAAGGTTCTTGATTTCCTCGGCAAGGAACTGCTACCGCTCTAAAGCTTGCTTTATGACCTTCTGCTCGACGGGCCGAGCATGAGGACAGACAACAAGGTGGTGCTCAATTACCTCCCTGGGAACGCTGCAGATGTCAGATGGTTGCCAAGAAAACCCATCAACATTCGCCCGCAGGAAGGTAACGAGCGCGTTTTCCTATTTGTCATCAAGGGTAGCGCTGATGGTGAATGTACCGTCAGTGCCATCCGGCCTTGCCGGAACTTTCTTCACAGCGCAGGTCATCAACAGGCGCATCACACTCTAGAGAGGTGCGCTTATCGGAGTCTTTGCCTGCATCTTTGCTAGCCTTCTTTGCCTTCTTTGTTTCCTTGGCAGAAGCTGGGGCGTCAGCAGCCTCAGCTTCTACCGCGTCTCGATACATCGTGTCTATACATATGATCGCATCTTTCTTATCTGATGGGATGGAAATGATGCCCATCAGCCCTGGCATCTTCAAGGTGTTGTAGGCATAGTGGGATGTGCTACTTCTTGAGCTTGCATTGTATTTTCCCTTGAAGAGGAAAGGGTGATGCAGCAAAGTAGAGATAAGTATTTCCCTCAGTTAGAGAACAAAGGTATCAGTCCAATAGGAGATAAAGCACAAATCACCAATACCCGCACAAACAATCAAACACTTGCACCAACGCGATAAAGGGGTTGTCAATCCCTTCACAGCCACTTGCAAAAGTGAGATCTGATAGAGATAGACAAAACTAAACAAAAGATAAAGTAAATATTTTTGGGGTTTTTTGTTTATAGATCAGAAAGTAAAAGATTGAAAAATAGTAGATCGGAGACTTATATGATGGAAAATAGACCTGGGGGCCAAAGGTTTCACTAGAGGCTTCTGTCAAGATAGAAAGTAATACGGTGAGTGAACAAATTACTGTCGAGCAATTGATAGAAAAGCGCAAAGTTATGAAGATATCTAAGGCAATGATTATGAAATATAGGCATCACGTCCATGTCAAGTAGACCGACTTCTGCCTGCATGTACTACTATTACTCCACACATTGATTGACTCCTGCCTGCATCTAGAGTATTAAGTTCATGAAGAACAGAGTAACACTTCAAGTAAGATGACATGATGTAGAGGAATAAACTCAAACAATATGATGTAAGCCCCATCTTTTTATCCTCGATGGAAACAATACAATATGTGCCTCACTGCCCCTTCTGTCACTCGGAGAGGACACCGCAAGATTGAACCCAAAGCTAAGCACTTCTCCCATTGCAAGAAAAACCAATCTACTTGGCCAAACTAAACCGATAGTTCGGAGAGAATTACAAAGATATCAAATGATGCATAAAAGAATTCAGAGAAGATTCAAATAATATTCATAGGTAAGCTGATCATAAATCCACAATTCATCGGGTCTCGATAAACACACCGCAAAAGAAGATTACATCGGATAGATCTCCAAGAACATCAAGAAGAACATGGTATTGAGAATCAAAGAGAGAGAAGAAGCCATCTAGCTACTAGCCATGAACCCATAGGTATGTGGTAAACTACTCAGGCTTCATTGGAAGGGCAATAGAGTTGATGTAGAAGCCCTCCATGATCGAACCCCTCTCCGGCAGGATGAAGAAAAAGGCCCCAATATGGGATCTCACAAGAACAGAAGGTTGCGGCGGTGGAAAAGTGTTTTCGTGGATGCTTCTGGTGGTTTGGGAATATATGTGAATATATAGGGCCAAGGGTTAAGTCAGAGGAGTGTCGAGGAGGTAGCAAGGCAGGGGGCGCCCCCCTAGGGCGCGCCCTCCCCCTTGTCGCCGCCCTCGCGGCTCTTCTGACTTGATATCCAAGTCTTCGGGGTGTCTTGTGGTCCAAGAAAAATCATCGCGAAGGTTTTATTCCATTTGGACTCCGTTTGGTATTCCTTTCCTGCGAACCTCAAAAACAAGGAAAAAACAAAAACTGCAATGGCCTCTAGGTTATTAAGTTAGTCCCAAAAATAATATAAAATAGCATATTAGTGCATATAAAACATCCAAAAGAGATAATATAATAGCATGGAACAATAAAAAATTATAGATACTTTGGAGACATATCAAGCATCCCCAAGCTTAACTCCTGCTCGTCCTGGAGTAGGTAAATGATAAAAACAGAAATTTTGATGTGGAATCTACCACACATATTTATCCATGTAATTTTATTTATTGTGGAAAGAATGTTTAGATCCATAAGATTCAAAACAAAAGTTTAATATTGACATAAAAACAATAATACTTCAATCATACTAACAAGGAAATTATCTCAAAATAACATGGCCAAAGAAAGCTTATCCCTACAAAATCATATAGTCTGGCTATGCTCCATCTTCACACAAGATATTCAAATCATGCACAACCTCGATGACAAGCCAAGCAATTGTTTCCTACTTTTGGTGTTCTCAAACCTTTTCAACTTTCATGCAATACATGAGCATGAGCCATGGACATAGCACTATAGGTGGAATAGAATATGGTGGTTGCGGAGAAGAAAAAAATATATGGAGATAGTCTCACATCAACTAGGCGTATTAACGGGCTATGGAGATGCCCATCAATAGATATCAATGTGAGTGAGTATGGATTGCCATGCAACGGATGCACTAGAGCTATAAGTTTATGAAAGATCAAAAGAAAACTAAGTAGGTGTGCATCCAACTTTATTGCTCATGAAGACCTAGGGAAATTTGAGGAAGCCCATCATTGGAATATACAAGCCAAGTTCTATAATGAAAAATTCCCACTAGCATATGAAAGTGAAACATAGGAGACTCTCTATCATGAAGATCATGGTGCTACTTTCAAGCACAAGTGTGAAAAAAGGATAGTAAGATTGCCCCTTCTCTCTTTTTCTCTCATTTTTTATTTCTTTTTTTGTTTGGCTTATTTGGCCTCCCTTTTATTTTTTCCTCAAATGGGACAATACTCTAATAATGAAAATCAACACACTCTTATTTACTTACAACTCAAAAATTACAAGTTGATACTTAGAACAAAATATGACTCCATATGAATGCCTCCGGTGGTGTACCGGGATGTGTAATGACTCAAGAGTGACATGTATGGAAGAATTATGAGAGGTGGCTTTGCCACAAATACGACGTCAACTACATGATCAAGCAAACCAATATGATAATGATGGAACGTGTCATAATAAAATGGAACGATGGAAAGTTGCATGGCAATATATCTCGGAATGGCTATGGAAATGCCATAATAGGTAGGTATGGTGCCTGTTTTGAGGAAGGTATATGGTGGGAGTATGGTACCGGCGAAGGTTGCGCGGCACTAGAGAGGCTAGCAATGGTGGAAGGGTGAGAGTGCGTATAATCCATGTACTCAACATTAGTCATAAAGAACTCACATACTTATTGAAAAAAACTATTAGTCATCGAAACAAAGTACTACACGCATGCTCCTAGGGGATATATTGGTAGGAAAAGACCATCGCTCATCCCCGACCGCCATTCATAAGGAAGACAATCAAAAAATACCTCATTCTCCAACTTCGTTACATAACGGTTCACCATACGCGTCTGCTACGGGAATCACAAACCTTAACACAAGTATTTCTCCAATTCAAAATTACTCACTAGCATGACTCTAATATCACCATGCCTATATCTCTAAACAATCATAAGGAATCAAACTTCTCATAGTATTCAATGCACTTTATATGAAGGTTTTTATTATACCCCTCTTGGATGCCTATCATATTAGGACTAAATTCATAACCAAAGAAAATTACCATGCTGTTTAAAAAGACTCCCAAAATAATATAAGTGAAGCATGAGAGTTCAATAATTACTACAAAATAAATCCACCGCCGTAGTCTAAAAAGATATAAGTGAAGCACTAGAGCAAAATTGCCTAGCTCAAAAGATATAGGTGAAGCACATAGAGTATTCTAATAAATCATGATTCATGCGTGTCCCTCCCAAAAGGTGTGTACAACAAGGATGATTGTGGCAAACTAAAAAGTAAAGACTCATATCATACAAGACGCTCCATGAAAAACACATATCATGTGGTGAATAAAAATATAGCCTCAAGTAAAGTTACCGATAGATGAAGACGAAAGAGCAGATGCCTTCCGGGGCATCCCCAAGCTTAGGCCCTTGGTTGTCCTTGAATATTACCTTGGGGTACCTTGGGCATCCCCAAGATTAGGCTCTTTCCACTACTTATTCCATAGTCCATCAAATCCTTACCCCAAACTTGAAAACTTCATAACACAAAACTCAACCAAAAATCTCATAAGCTCCATTAGTATAAGAAAATATATCACCACTTTTGGTATTGTTGTGAACTCATTCTTTATTTATATTGGTGTAACATCTACTATATTCAAACTTTTCGATGGTTCATACCCCTCGATACTACCCATAGATTCATCAAAATAAGCAAACAACACATAGAAAATAGAATCTGTCAAAAACAGAATAGTCTGTAGTAATATGAAACTCTCGAATACTTCTGTAACTCGAAAAATTCTGAAAAATTAGGACAACCTCAGAAATTTGTGTGCCAATATTGTGCAAAAATAATCAAATCAAAGCACACTTCTGTAAAAAATGAAAATTATTTTCCTGGGCAGAAAAGTTTCTGATTTTCAGCAAGATCAAACCAACTATCACCGCAAGCCATCCCAAAGGTCTTACTTGGCACAAACACTAACTAAAACACACAAAAAAATTTAACCAGAGGCTAGATGAATTATTTATTCAAAAATAGGAAATAAAAATATTGGGTTGTCTACCAACAAGCGCTTTTCTTTAAAGCCTTTTAGCTAGGCATTGGTAATTTTAATGATGCTCACATGAAAGATAGCAATTGAAACACAAAGAGAGCATCATATAGCATGTGAAAAACACATCTAACTCTAACATACTTCCTATGCATAGTCATATTATAGGCAAACAAACTATCATAGCAAGCAAACACTAGCATATGCAAGGAAGAGAAAAGAAACAATAGCAATCTCAACATAACGAGAGGTAATTTAGTAACATGAAAATTTCTACAATCATGTTTTCCTCTCTCATAATAATTACACATAGGATCACAATCAAATTCAACAATATAGCTATCACATAAATTTTCTCTTTATGATTCTCATGCATGCAAAGTTGAAACTCTTCCAAAATAGTGGGATCAACATAAAATAAAGTCATTACTTCTCCAAGCCCACTTTTATCAAAATTTCATAAGATCGATCAATGTCCAAAGTAGCGGGATCATTAATTCCTAGAGTAGACACTCTTCCAGACCCATCTTTAATATTATTGCAAACATTATTATCAATATCATATTCATCATGAGGCTTAAATAAATGACATCCCCAAGCTTAGGGTTTTGCATATCATTAGCACAAATGACATTAATAGAATTTATAGTAGAACCATTGCAATCATGCTTTTCATCTACGGAGATATCGTGAATCACTTCATAAATTTATTCATTTAACACTTCATCACAATTTTCAGATTCTCAAATTTGAAGCGAAAATTCATGAAGAAAATCTAGTGCACTCAACTCACTAGCAATAGGTTCATCATAATAGGATCTCTTAAAAAGATTAGCAAGTTGTCGGGGAAACTGATCCGCGAGCACCTATGGGGACGGAGCCCCTTTCGGTTCAGCGGGGGGCGGAGGACGCACGAAGAGCAGATCGAGGCGAGGCACACGAGCGGTTTACCCAGCTTCGGAGCTCTCCGGAGAGATAATACTCCTACTGCTGCTTTGTGGTTTGTATTGAGTTCTTGCTCGGGAGCGCTGAGTGCTACAGTACGCACCAGCAACTAACAAGACTGAGCGTGAGTGTTCTCCTGTCCTCCTCCCCTACGTTGTGCATGGGCCTCCTTTTATATGCTCAAGGGGTCTCCAACAGGTGGCAACGTAGACAAGGGTAAAAATGGAAAGGTGCTGCGGTTGGTACAGCTACCTGCACAGTGTATCATACCTAACCCTGACGGCAGGGGACAAGGGCATTAAATGCCTATCTACGTCGCCCAAACAGTGCAGAAAAGGGACCGTCAGGGACGCCACCGCTCGCCACGATGGCGATCTTGTCAGCGCCGCTTGCCACAGTGCACCCCTGGCTGCACAGCCTCCCGCCACGTACGCCTGGAAGGGTCTCAGAGCGACACGTTGGTGGGTGTGCTGGAGCGCGGGTACAGAGTGGTTGCTAGCCGCGGCAAACGCCTTGCCGCGGCCATTGTCTTGCCGCGTCCGGGAGCTTGTCGCTCGCCGGGTCTTGCCGGGACGCGTGGCGCGTCGCGGCAAGTTTCTTGAGATGCCTTGGTTGGCCTTCCCGACAAGCTCCTCTTGCCGGGGCTTTGTGCCATGAGTGGCCTTCCCGGCAAGCTCCTCTTGCCGGGGCCTTGTGTACTTGGCTTAAATACTTTGTTCTTGAATGGCTCCAAAGGAACCACGGGGGTCCTTGGCGGTCACCCGGCAAGCCTTGCCGCGGGCGACTGCCCGTGCATAAGTTCGTGATACTAGGGTACCCCTACTCTAGTACACCGACAGGAGCCCCCGGGCCAGGGCCATACACGGTGCCGAGCGCTGTTGGGCCAGGCCCAAAACAAGGCGCGGGCACGCGCGGCCTGGGTCACGCCGTATCTTACTCCGTATCCACCGCGCCCTCCCCGAACGGCACGCATCGATTGCGGTGTCGTGGGAGAGGTCGTGGGTGGTTTCTTTATACGGAAAGGCGAAACGTCCGCCCCCTCCCTCCTTATAAGCAGGGGAAACAGGGGCAGTTCGCGCCTTCCCCATAAATGGAGGGAGGAGTGGAGGCATGGTTTTTGAGGCGTCCACTCCCCACAATCGCAGGGTGGGGAGAGGTCGCCTCATCCGTCGCCTCGGTTCTGTACGCCTGCCACGCGGCTTCCATGCGCTTGGGGTGGCGAACGGTGGAGGCGGGAAACCGGGCCGTCGTGGGTCGAGGCAGCGGGTCGGTCCCAGTTCCCTGCTCCTTCGGTGTCTTGATTAGTTGAGCGGGGCGGCCGAGCCCCCACCCTGTTCCTTTATAAGGAGCGGGAGGGGGAACGGAGGCCTGTATTCTTTCATCTCCTCTTTCCTTCAGCTTCTGCTCCCCTCTCTCTCATTCGCCATGGAGAAAGGGAACCCTGGTCCTTCAACGGTGGCGGCGAGGGTCGCCGCTAGACAACGCGTCCCTCCTTCTCCCGCACCCGTGGTGGCAGAGCCAGCCGTAAGGGGAAGAGGTAGGGGGCGAGGCTGCGGGCGAGGCCGCGGGCGAGGTCGAGGGCGAGGCCGAGGCGCTCGGGGAAGAGGTGGACGGGGCGGCTCGCCGGCCTCACCTCCGCCAGCGGTTCCTCTTCCCATAGCGGTCCATATTGGGGACGACCCTTGCGAGTTCTTTGTCAGGCTGCGTCGGCCGCCTAGTCGTCGCCTTCGTCTCCCGACTCCATTTGCGAGCGAGATGGAGTTGGCCGCCTGAGACACCGAGGCTGCACATGAGGGGCTGTGGAATCAGCAGTACGCGAGTCCGCGTTGACTTCCCGGCCCCTAATGTGATGTATCTTGGTCGAGGGTGGAAGACGTTCGCCCGTATCCACCGCCGGACGGAGGGGCTCACCCTCCATGGAGGGCGGTCTCCTCTCCGTCAAGGTCTTCGGGTGCTTCGGAACTCGGGCAAGGTGCTGCGTGGAGAGCTCCTCTGATAGCGAAGACTCCTCGAGCGAGAGTGACGAGGGGGACAGCGGCAGCGACGATGGGGGTAGCGGGCGGCAGGATGACAGGTCCGACTAGGTGTCGGGCGTCACTCCGTGCGGCACCGGCGACCCCATCATCCGTGTCGCCGGCTCCTTGAACTTCTCGGGGTCGTCTCCTTGGGCGGCTGGCGTAGGAAGGCTGCGGAAGAGGAAGAGGGCAGGCGGCAAGGCCGTCAAGTCGGAGTACGTGGGCGTGACGCCCTCGACAGCGTGCTGACGTCCTGCCGCCTCGTCTTCGAGCCCTGCTTCCGGCGCCGCCATCACCATCCAGCCTTTGGACGGCCACCGAGATGTTCTCTTGCTGTCTTCTGCTACCCGTAGCTCGCCTAGGCGCCCCTTTTGCCCTTTTCGCCTCCTTGACCTACCTCCTGAAGAGAGGGACAAGAAAGGGATTACGGGCACCTTATCTCTTTTTAATTTGTAAGCCCTCGGGCCTTAGCTGCATTTAAAACTTGTATTCCCATCATTCATGTTTTTCATTCTCTATGAACTGTACCTGAGTGGAATGTTTTTTGTGAAAAGGGGATGCTTGCCGGGTCACTTGTCTTGTGGGTGGAACCCACGTCAAGGAGCAAATCCTTAATATCTTTAAGATAGACACTTCTTTTCCCGGCAGCAGGCCCTGCCGTCTTCCCACGTCGCTCGACCTTTCTCACGCTTTTGGCGGAGGCAGGGATGAGGCGGGTTCAGGCTCCTCGTTTCGTCCCTTTGCTGCCGCGACTACGACCAAACCTGGCCCCAGGAACGAGCCCTAGGGCCTAGAGTTAGGGGAGCACGGTAGCTTTTAGGAAGAAACGATGTTTCGCATACCTCAGTCCATAAGAGAATGCATGATAAGGGATGAAAAACTTATCTGAGATTGCAGCCCCCGGCAACTCTTGTTCGCCGTGGGTGAGTCTTTGTACTTGCAGCCCCCGGCAACACTGGCTTGCCGGGGTCCAGATGCTGGTCCGTCCTCCTTCTCTTTTTCGTCCTCAAGTGGTCCGGCCAGGATATGCGAGCCCTGCGAACCAAGGGAAACGAAAGAACGGCGAAGGGACGTACACCCGACCTCTAAGCTAGGGGTTAGCTGCTACTAAGCACTATCAACCCTAACAAGGACGACACTCGATCTAGCATGCATGCTATAACTTAGGGCGCCAGCGCTTCATCTATGCTCAGGGTCTGCGCCTGGCTTTGTACAAAGGATTACATGCAACAGCAGCAAGAATTGTACAAAAGGTGGTTGCCGGAACAGGGTCCGGCAACCGCGCCTTACGGGTAAAACTTACGAAGATGCTCGATGTTCCAGGAGTTGCTCATCGGAATGCCATCTTCGGTCTCAAGGCGGACAGCGCCAGGCCTAGTGACTCATTTCACCCGATAAGGGCCTTCCCACTTCGGCGCCAACTTGTTGGAATTCTTGGCGGAATGAACGCGCCGAAGAACAAGGTCGCCTTCCTCGAGACTTCTGGCGTTAACTTTGCGGCTATGGTAGCGGCGCAAAGCTTGCTGGTAGCGAGCAGCTCGTACAGCAGCCTGAAGACGGTCCTCCTCAAGGAGCAGCGCGTCATCTTGTCACAGCTGCTCTTGCTCAAGCTCATCATAAGCGAGCACTCGAGGTGACCCGTATACGAGTTCCGTGGGGAGAACTGCCTCTGCTCCATAGACTAGAGCGAAAGGTGTCTGGCCAGTGGCTCGATTTGGCGTCGTCCTGATCGACCAAAGAACCACCGGCAACTCCTCAATCTAGTTTCTTCCGCACTTGTGCAGCCTGTCGAAAGTCCTGGTCTTGAGTCCACGCAGCACTTCAGCATTTGCCCTCTCCGCTTGACCGTTGCTCCTGGGGTGAGCAACAGAAGCGAAGCAGACCTTGGCGCCAAGATCTTGGACGTACTGCATGAAGGTGCGGCTCGTGAATTGCGTACCGTTGTCGGTGATGATCCTGTTAGGGATCCTGAAGCGGCAAACAATCGACCTGAAGAACTTGACTGCTGACTGTGCTGTCACCTTCCTCACTGCTTCCACTTCCGGCCACTTTGTGAACTTGTCGATTGCGACGTACAAGTACTCAAAGCCCCCGACTGCTCGGGGGAAGGGGCCGAGGATGTCGAGCCCCCAGACCGAAAATGGCTAGGATAAAGGGATCGTCTGGAGAGCTTGAGCCAGCTGGTGTATCTGCTTGGAATGAAACTGGCACGCTTCACACTTGGTTACTTGTGCAGTCGCATCCTGGAGGGCTGCCGGGCAAAAGAAACCTTGCCGGAATGCTTTGCCGGCAAGTGCTCTTGCGCCAATGTGGTGACCACAAATGCCTCCATGTATCTCGGCCAACAGCTTCTGTCCATCTTCCCGGTGAATACACTTCAATTTCACACCGTTGAGTCTTCTTCTATACAGTGCGTTGTCGACAAACTGGTACATACTTGACTGCCGGGCTACTCTTTCCACTTCTTCTTGCTCTTCGGGAAGTGCTCCTGTCTGAAGGAAACGGACGATCTGCTGCGCCCATGCTGGAGCTTGTGGCTCGACAACAAGGACTAAAGGCACATCTGCTGCTGTGGGAACATCCGCTTCTACGGCGAGAAACTGCGGCTCAGCCGGAGCTTGACGTTCCCCGGCAAGCTTGCCGGAGCAAAACTTGTCGGGAGCGTCTGCTTCAACGGAACAAACCCTGGGGTTTGTCGGAGCAGACTGATCCCCAGCACTCTTGGTGTTGATCTTGGGGACCTTTTTGGCGGCGGCTTCGGGAAGCTCTGCCGGAAAATAGTCACTAGAAATCAACTTCCTCTTCTTGATATGTCCAGTTGATGGCGTTACAGACGGTTGAGTCAGCTTGAGCACAAAGATCCCTGGTTCCACAGGTAACTTAAGTGCCACGCACTTTGACAGGCCATCGGCAATGTCGTTCTGAGCTCTTGGAACATGTTCCATCTGTAGGCCGACAAAGTGCTCTTCTAGCTTCCTTACTTCATCAATGTAAGCTTCCATCAACGGACTCTGATAACTCTTATTCACTTGGCGGACGACAAGCTGCGAGTCACCCCTGACAATGAGCTTCTTGATCCCAAGGTCTGCCGCGATCCTGAGACCGGCAAGCAATCCTTCATACTCTGCAGTATTGTTTGTTGCTTGCTCCTTGGGAAAGTGCATCTGGACTACGTACTTAAGGTGCTCTCCGGTGGGTGCGACAATCAGTACGCCAGCACCGGCGCCTTGCAGCGAGAAAGCACCATCAAAGTAAATTAGCCACTCTTTGCTTGCTTCCTTGACGGGGATGCTCGTCTCTGGAATTTCTTCATCTGGTGTTGGCGTCCACTCTGCTATGAATTCTGCCAACGCTCTGCTTTGGATAGTCGAAGTGCTCTCAAACTTGAGGCCAAAGCTTGACAGTTCCAGTGCCCAGTCAACAATCCTGCCTGTTGCTTCTGGATTCTGCAGTATCCTCTTCAGCGGAAAGCGAGTGACGACTGTAATCTCATGTGCTTGGAAGTAATGGTGCAGCTTTCTCGAGGCCATAAGAAGGCCGAAAAGCAATTTCTGCACACCAGAGGACCTTGATCTAGCCCCCTGCAGGAGGGAACTGACAAAGTAAACTGGGCGTTGCACCATTCTCTTCTGTATCTCCTCACACGCCTGTGCAGACCCATCTTTGTCGGGACCAGAGCTTGTCGGGGATGCCCCCTGCTTGTCGCTGGATGCGCTCGCCGTGGTTTCTGGCTCATCATCTGCCTCTCTCTCCACTACTAACGCAACACTAACCACTTGATTTGTTGCCGCCAGATACAGCAGCAACTTCTCTTGTGGCTTAGGTGCGACAAGTATTGGAGTGGAGGACAGGTATCTCTTCAAGTCCTGCAGCGCAGCCTCTGCTTCCGGAGTCCATTTCATTGGACCTGCCTTTTTCAAAATTTTGAAAAACGGCAGGGCGCGCTCAGCAGACTTAGAGATAAACCTGCTGAGAGCCGCCACGCAGCCGACAAGTCTCCGCACATCCTTGACGCGCTTCGGTGCTTCGATCTGCTCAATGGCCTTGATCTTGTCGGGATTGGCTTCAATTCCCCGCTGAGACACGAAGAACCCAAGAAGCTTGCCGGAAGGGACTCCAAACACACACTTCTCGGGGTTGAGCTTGAGGCTGATCTTGCGCAGATTTGCCAAAGTCTCTTCTCAATCTTGAATCAGAGTTGCATTGTCCCTGCTCTTGACCACTATATCATCCATGTAGGCCTCCACATTTCTGTGTATTTGCGGTTCAAAAGCAGTATGGACTACCCTTGCAAATGTTGAACTAGCATTCTTTAAACCGAAAGGCATCCGTATGAAACAGTACGTGCCACAGGGAGTGATGAATGCGGTTTTCTCCTCATCCTCTTCTGCCATGAAGATCTGATGGTATCCTGAGTAGGCGTCAAGAAATGAAAGCAAGTCACATCCGGCCGTGGAGTCAACAATCTGGTCGATGCACGGCAAGGGAAATGGGTCTTTGGGACAAGCTTTATTGACATCGGTAAAGTCGATACAAAGCCTCCATTTCCCGTTTGCCTTGCGCACGACTACAGGATTGGCCAACCACATAGGATGGAGCACTCCTCTGACAAGGCCTGCTGCTTCCAACTTCTTGATCTCTTCTGCGATGAATTCTTGGCGCTCCACTGCTTGCTTTCTGACTTTCTGCTTGACGGGCCGCGCATGAGGACAGACGGCAAGGTGGTGCTCAATTACTTTCCTGGGAACACCGGGGATGTCAGACGGTTGCCACGCAAACACATCGACATTCGCCCGCAGGAAAGCAATGAGCGCGCTTTCCTATTTAGGGTCGAGAGTGGCACTGATGGTGAAAGTACCACCAGTGTCATCCTCCTTGGCGGACACCTTCTTGGTCGCTGGCGGAGCTGCCATTGTCTTCTTACACTTGCCGGTGGAGCTCGATGGTGCGTCCTCGACGGTTGCGCAGCACTCCGAAGAGGTGCGCTTGCCGGAGTGGGCATCAGAACTCTTGCCGGACTTGGTCTTCTTCTTCCCCCCGGGAGCTTCAGCGGCAAGTGTCTCGCGATCTGTTGCGGCTACTGCTTCCCGGTAGATCTTGTCGGCATAGATAAGAGCATCTTTCTTGTCGCCAGGGACAGAGATGACACTTATCGGGCCTGGCATCTTCAGCATGTTGTATGCGTAGTGAGAGGCCGCCATGAACTTGGCGAGCGCTGGACGGCCGAGAATCCCATTGTAAGGCAATGGAAAATCGGCGACGTCAAAAGTGATCCTCTCAGTCCTGAAGTTCAACTCGCTGCCAAATGTCACCGGCAGCGTGATCTTCCCCTTCGGCTTGCTCCTTCCCGGGTTGATTCCTTGGAATGTGCCGGTCTCTTCGAGCTCGCTGTCAGGGACTTGGAGTTTCCGGAGCACAGCGGAGGAGATCAGGTTCAAGCCGGCCCCGCCGTCAACTAGCATCTTAGTGACCTTGAGGTTGCGGATAGTTGGTGAGACCAACATCGGCAAACACCCGACCGCAGTTGTGTGATCAAGGTGGTCCTCAATATCAAAGATGATAGGCGTGCTGGACCATTTCAGAAGCTTGCGTGACTCAACGGGTGGTTCTGCCGCATTGACTTCCCGCACCCACTGCTTGAGTTGGCGGTGTGAAGTATGCAGAGAAGCACTGCCGTCAACGCACAAGACCTCTGTGGCTTTCTGGAACTCCTGCTCACTGGTCTCGTCATCATCCATGTCTTCGTTGTCGTCGTCATCTTCATCCTTGTCGCGGCCGCGGGGAGGTCTGTCTCCTTGCCGCTGCTTGGCCTTGCCGCGGCATCCTCCCCGGCCGGTGCGCTTCGTACCGGATCCTCCAGCACCTCCTTGGGCTTTCTCCTTGTCGCGTCGCTCGTATTCGGCCTTTTGCAGCTCAACAAGCTGCTCGACCTTCTTGCAGCTCTGGAGGTCATGGCCCTTGGTGCGGTGGATCTTGCAATACTGTTTGTTGGTGCTGTCCTGCTTGTCGGCGGCCGCCACAGCCTGGCAGTTGGCGCATGTGGCAACCTCCTTGCCGGAGCTACCAGCCTTGGCTTTCTTGGCGTCACCTTCGTTGCCGGACTGCTCAACAACTAGCACATCTTTGCCTTTCCTCTTCCTGTTGTTCCGGCAAGTGCATGAGCCAGGACCTGACGTTGGGCTTGAGCACCAGCGGGAAGTAGTTGGCAAGGATCTTGTCGTCCCGCCACCCAGCAGCTTGCACCACGATGGTGTAGATGCTGAGGAACTCCGACGGATGCAACTTGCCGTCGTACTTCTCGGGTACGTCTGGCTTGAAATTCTTCGTGCTGGGCCACTGGACTTGCCGCAGCTCACGGGTAAACGCAGGGCAACCTATCGCGTACGGCAGGTCGCCTGGTTCCCCTGGCGCACACATGTCGATAGTGGGTCCAGCGCGCTGGTCTGACTGATGCCGCGCTTCTCTTCGGCGCTCGATGCCGGTACGGGCGTCTTCTTGCTGTCGTTTGTGGAGAACTTGGCGCTGATTGCGGCGAGCTCGCGGATCTGATGAAGCAGTGGAGTCGCTGTCATGGTGGACCCGGCGAGTCGGCGATCTTGGCCTTCGGGCGGAGAGTGCACGGTGGTTGCACCCCCGCCGGTCTTGTCGCCATCGGCTCGAACCTGGCTGGCTTGCCGCGGCTGCGATGTGGTCGGCTGCCGTGGAGTGTCGCCGTTGGCGAAGACGATGAGACTCTGAATGGTGGCCCTCCAGTCGTCGATCTTGTCCGCCGTTGGAGGGAAGTCTAGGAGCAGTTGCGCTCGCGCCAAAGCTTCTGCTGGAGTGGCGGGGAGCGGTGGCAAACGGTGCGAGGAGCGTGATATGCTCGGACTTCTAACTGCGTTAGAAGGAGCAATATCCCGTCCAGGCGACCGTGCCTCGCTCGCGCCAGCGCGTTGGCGCGCATGCTGGCCTGGAGCATCCCGAGATCCGCCAGCTCGATCTGGGTCCAGCGAGCGTATGGTACCATGAGTACCACGACGCTGCCGGTCCTGCGCCTCCTGAGATGGGCGCGGTGCATCTACGGACGCTCGGTGGTCGTGGGAACCGGCTACACCGCCGATGGGCAGCGCAGCCTTGTCCTTGGACCTGGCGACACCGTGGGCTCCATCGTCGACGCCCGTTCTTCCGCTGGCGTCTTCCCCACCAGCCGTTTGTTCCGGCGGTGGTGGGTTTGACGCGGACGGAGCAGCCGCCTCTGAAGCCTTCTTCTTCGGCGGCATGTCGATGAAGTCGATGAAGATCTAGCTCGTGTGAACGCCGGATCAGGTTCACACAACCTCGACGCCCCCTACCTGGTGCGCCAAAGATGTCGAGGAAACTGATCCGCGAGCACCTATGGGGACGGAGCCCCTTTTGGTTCGGCGGGGGGCGGAGGTCGCACGAAGAGCAGATCGAGGCGAGGCACACGAGCGGTTTACCCAGCTTTGGAGCTCTCCGGAGAGATAATACTCCTACTACTGCTTTGTGGTTTGTATTGAGTTCTTGCTCGGGAGCGCTGAGTGCTACAATATGCACCAGCAGCTAACGAGACCGAGCGTGAGTGTTCTCCTGTCCTCCTCCCCTACATTGTGCATGGGCCTCCTTTTATATGCTCAAGGGGTCTCCAACAGGTGGCAACGTAGACAAGGGTAAAAATGGAAAGGTGTTGCGGTTGGTACAGCTACCTGCACAGTGTATCATACCTAACCCTGACGGCAGGGGACAAGGGCATTAAATGCCTATCTACGTCGCCCAAACAGTGCAGAAAAGGGACCGTCAGGGACGCCACCGCTCGCCACGATGGCGATCTTGTCAGCACCGCTTGCCACAGTGCACCCCTGGCTGCACAGCCTCCCGCCACGTACGCCTGGAAGGGTCTCAGAGAGACACGTTGGTGGGTGTGCTGGAGCGCCGCAACAGAGTGGTTGCTAGCTGCGGCAAACGCCTTGCCGCGGCCGTTGTCTTGCCGCGTCCGGGAGCTTGTCGCTCGCCGGGTCTTGCCGGGACGCGTGGCGCGTCGCGGCAAGTTTCTTGAGATGCCTTGGTTGGCCTTCCCGACAAGCTCCTCTTGCTGGGGCTTTGTGCCTTGAGTGGCCTTCCCGGCAAGCTCCTCTTGCCAGGGCCTTGTCTCCTTGGCTTAAATACTTTGTTCTTGAATGGCTCCAAAGGAACCACGGGGGTCCTTGGCGGTCACCCGGCAAGCCTTCCGCGGGGCGCTGCGACTGCCCGTGCACAAGTTCGGGATACTAGGGTACCCCTACTCTAGTACACTGACACAAGTGTACGAGAATCCATAAACTCTTTGCTTCTGATTTTCAATAAACACACAATTAACCATGCAAACGAGCAAACAAACCAAGCAAGACATAAGGGAAAACAAAAAGACGAACGAAAAAGGGGCGAAGAAAAAAGGCAAATCTTTTTGAAAATCATTTTAGAAGTGGGGAGAGGAAAATGACAGACAAATGGTGAATAAGGTAATGCAAGAGATGAGAGTTTATGATGGGTACTTGGTATGTCTTGACATGGCATAGATCTCCCTGGCAATGGCGCCCGAAATTCTTCCTGCTACTTCTTGAGCTTGCCTTGGATTTTCCCTTGAAGAGGAAAGGGTGATGCAGCAACGTAGAGATATGTACTTCCCTCAGTTAGAGAACCAAGGTATCAATCTTGTAGGAGACAACACACAAATCACCAATACCTGCACAAATAATCAAACACATGCACCCAATGCGATAAAGGGGTTGTCAATCCCTTCACGTTCACTTGCAAAAGTGAGATCTTATAGAGATAGATAAAACTAAAGAAAATATAAAGTTAATATTTTTAGGGTTTTTGGTTTATAGATCGAAAAGTAAAAGATTGCAAAATAGTAGATCAGAAACTTATATGAAGGAAAATAGACCCCGGGGCCATAGGTTTCAATAGAGGCTTCTCTCAAGATAGGAAAAAATACGGTGGGTGAACAAATTACTGTCGAGCAATTGATAGAAAAGCGCAAAGTTATGACGATATCTAAGACAATGATTATGAAATATAGGCATCATGTCTGTTTCAAGTACACCGACTCTTGCCTGCATCTACTACTATTACTCCGCACATCGATCGACTCCGGCTTGCATCTAGAGTATTAAGTTCATGAAGAACAGAGTAACGCTTTAAGTAAGATGACATGATGTAGAGAAATAAACTCAAAGAATATGATGTAAACCCCATCTTTTTATCCTTGATGGCAACAATACAATATGTGCCTCGCTGCCCCTTCTGTCACTGGGAGAGGACACCGCAAGATTGAACCCAAAACTAGGCACTTCTCCCATTGCAAGAAAAACCAATCTAGTTGGCCAAACTAAACTGATAGTTCGAAGAGAATTACAAAGATATCAAATCATGCATAAAAGAATTCAAAGAAGATTCAAATAATATTGATAGATAAGCTGATCATAAATCCACAATTCATCGGATCTCGACAAACACACCACAAAAGAAGATTACATCGGATAGATCTCCAAGAACATCAAGGAGAACATGGTATTGAGAATCAAAGAGAGAAAAGAATCCATCTAGCTACTAGCTATTGACCCCGTCGGTCTGTGGTAAACTACTCATGCTTCATCGGAAGGGCAATAGAGTTGATGTAGAAGCCCCAAGATGGGATCTCATGGGAACAGAAGGTTGCAGCGGTGGAAACGTGTTTTCATGGATGCTGGTTTGGGAGTATATGTGAATATATAGGTCCAAGGGTGCTACCTCTTGAGCATGCGTTGGTTTTCCCTTGAAGAGGAAAGGGTGATGCAGCAAAGTAGCGTAAGTATTTCCCTCAGTTTTTGAGAACCAAGGTATCAATCCAGTAGGAGACTACACGCAAATCGCCTAGTACGTGCACAAACAATCAAGAACCTTGCAACCAACGCGATAAAGGGGTTGCTAATCCCTTCACAGCCACTTGCAAAATTGAGATCTGATAAACATAATAAGATAAATATTTTTGGTATTTTTAGTTGTATAGATTGGAAAATAAAGATTGCAAAGTAAATAGCAAACTAGAATTGTAGATTGGAAACTTATATGATATAAAGTGGAGCCGGTAGCTTTATGTACTCCCGCGCGACTCCCTTCGGGAGTATCGCCGCCTTTTCGCCCTGTTGCAGATATTTGGCCACGGATGTCGTCGTCGCCGCTAGTTGGTCCTTGTTGTCAAACCAAGATTGTATCTCCAACATCCTAGCTAGCTTCACAAGGTCGCCGTCTGCGATCCTCACGTATTGGTTGTACTCCTCCATCATGTACTTACTCACAGCACCTTCACTCGCCGGCGGCGGTTTGAATGGAAGAGGAGAGGAGCAGCGCTAGTTTTGGATTAGAACAGGAGAGGAGCGACGCTGGTTTTGGATTGGAATAGGAGAGGAGGGGGTGGTTTTGACATGGAAGAGGAGAGGAGCGGCGTTGGATTTAGGTTGGAACAAGAGAGGAGCGGCGGTGGTTTAAGAGGAGAGGAGCGGCACTGGTCTTGGAAGTACTTTTTTTGTTTTGCGTATTTTGGGTCAAAGTTTGACCATGTACTGTATTTGACAAGCAAAATGTGAACGCATGGCACAAATAATTGTATCATTTGGTTTGTATTTGAATGTACTTTCAAATTATATTATTTTTGCAACGTATAACATGTATTTTATTTGTGAAAATCATGGTCAATTATAACCCAGAATAAAAGGGAGACTAGTTAATGTGGGGTCACTTTCTTAATTGAAGGGTAAATTGATTTTGATTTTGATCCAGTCACAGCGCGTCGGCCCTCTCATCCAATCCTAAATCGTTGCCGCACGCTCCTCTCCCTCTTCTCCATTGCAAAACCACCTCCTCTCCTCTCCATCATCGCCATTCCAAAACCACTATCTCGCCTCTCCCTCTTCTCCATTGCAAACTACCCCCTCTACTCCCCATCATCTCCATTCCAAAACCACTATCTCGCCTCTCCCTCTTCTCTATTGCAAGACCACCGTCTCTCCTCCCATCTTCCAAGGCTAGCACCGGACCACTCAGAAGGACATCTATGGAGAGGATGCAACAGCGAATTAGACAGATCGCTGGCGGCGACCAGGCAAAGTTAGCCAGGTTGAAGGAGATCGTTACTTGGTTTGACAATGAGTGGGAGATTTCAAGGACCGTGAGGGCCATGTGGCAATGTATGCAAAAGAGCAAGACGGCAGCGATGAGGACAACGATGTACTCCTCGGCGACAGTCACATCGCATTCCTTTGAGTTCATCGAGTATCTCCTCAGGGCGATGGAGTTGAGAGATTCACCCGAGGCGAAAAGTCAGGCGGAGGTGGTGGGCATACAGGTCGAGGGTCAAGCACCCAGAGGATAACGAATCGATCTAGTATGGTGTGCCGTTCGTGAGGGTGTGGAGCCAGCCGGAGCCGCAGGAGTATTCATTCTGCCACCGCAAGAGGAGGCCGGATGGTGTGATGTTGCTTCCTCGCCGTTCTCCATGGTTCCCTCGACGCTCGCCTGGTTTCAATGGCGACGGTAGAGTATAAGGTAAGCTTCACACTAACCTAATCTTCCGTATGCTCATGCTTACAATCAGTGTGACAGCTAATGAAAATCATGCTTACAATCAGTCTCCGAGTACCCTAAAATAGCTTTGGACCTTTGGGTCAAAGTTGTGACACTGTGTACAAATAAAGAAAAATAGATTGGTGCTTCTTTCAGAAAAGAGTACTCCCTAGAAAACTACCAATATAAGCTACTAGTATTTGGTTAGAGGATTTGCTGCCGAGAAAGATCCGTCCACAGAGAGTGCCACACATCCCAGTGGTGGTGGTGGATGCCAATGCGTGCATGGATCATGGTTGGTATCAGCATTTTTTTACTTGGCACACCTCACACTCTGCATATATGCCGGTTCCATCCGTACATTTGTGCAGTTCCACAAAAATGCAGCTGAATAACCTTGTTTGCATAGATAATGAAAAAGCATGATTACATTATAGTGGCACTAGTTGATGAAACATACACTAATAAATAGAAGAAAATATTGCGATAGTATCATAGTATGCCATGCTGCAAGGGCGAGATGGGCCCTGTGATGCCTCATACGGTACGCCTCATACTGGAAATCGACCCAAGTCTCCCTGATACACCTTCTGCCAGTGATGAACATCAGTGTACAACGGTAGTACAAGGAGGGGCCTTGAGACAGTCCAATCTCTATTTTTGTGCAGATCAACTAAAATTAAGCACCCCAGTTAGCAGAAATGCTTAAACATTAACAATGGGACTAGTTGATGAACCATATACTAACAAAGAGAAGCACTTTCTTTATCTACATTGGAAATGAAATGATTGAGAGAACACTCCCTCTATTTTAACTGTATTATTACTTCATATTATCAGTGACACTAGGGGCGAGAAGGTGGCAAACGAGGTGTACCGTGCATCGCAAGGACGGAGGCCGGGGGTGCTTAGACTGGGATGCGGAAGCTGGCTCTTTCAGTCCCTATCTTCCCCCTGATGTTTCTGTGGTAGCATTTGGGTTGTAATCCAAACTTGGTCGAGCTGGTGCAGCGTCCCCCTACCTGCCTAGCTTATATGGCGAACTTGTCTCCTAGTACTCAGTCCGTTCTAGTAGCAGTTGCATAACTGCCCGTTTACACTAAGATGTTGTCGGATAATGGTTCTCTATGGTTGGGTTTCTTTAATGAAATCGGAGGAAACCCCCTCTTTTGATATATGAAAAAATCAGTGGCACTAGTAGTGCCAAAACATTGCCTCAAATAATAGTGCCACTAGATTAAGGTGCAAAATAATAACATTACTGCTTTATCATGGCAGTGCCAAAACAGTAGCACAAGAGTAGACTCAACATGCAGGATCTTTGGCAAACGGTCAGACCAAAAAGGAATGTACCTCGTGATGGGAACCATATCTGCAGTCAACGCCATCGTAGAAGGGATGACACCAGTCACCAACATGTATGATTCAATTCATGGGACCTTTTTGTGTAGTTCACCTAAAATGCAGCAATGTCCTATGAGCTATCAACTTCTTTTTTTGAAGAAAAGGGCTCCAGCCCTGGTTCCATTTGCATCAGAAAACGGAACCACAGAGCTTCTTCTTCATTAGTTGCAATAAATTGAGAAACATCAACGTTGCTTGTGAAGCTCCTGGAACATTCAACTATAATTTGGATATCATTTGTGTAGTTCTACTAAGATCAAGCGTGAAATGTATATCTCGGTTGCACAAAAAAGGTGGAAAGGAGGGTGACTAGCAAGTGATGAAACATACATCAAATGAAAAGAAGCATGTTCCTTATCTGAATGGCAACCCTACAAGGACAGTAGCAATTTCTAAACCAGCAACATTGCTAGATATTAGTGTGGGCATTAGGATTAACTATGAAAACTGTTAAATACGACATTACTTTAATTGTGCCATTGCTTCATTTTACCAGCAACATTACATTAACAGCTGCTACAGATTCAGTATTTGGGCACGGGAGAGTTGGTGGACCAGGACAGTTACATTTTTAACGAAAAGAACTTATCCTAATGGGAAATTTAGCAGGACATGAAAAAAAGTGCCATTGATTCATATTACTGGAGGCATTACGTTGAAAACAACATTGGTTTAACGTGTCCTTACTTTTAACAGTGCGACTGCTGCATTTTACCAGTGGCATTACATAAGAGTGGCTCGGGGCAACAAACATCAGAACAGGATATCTGGGTTGGTCCCATTTTTGTTCGGTATAGCCACCTTATACTATGTGAGGCTAGCAAATCTAGTGCTGGACTTACTCTGTTGACTTGTCCCCCAGTCCCCACTTTCTTTCCTTTTTCAACCAATACATCGGGTTTATATTGAGTTTGTACTGTGTTTCCCTTTATTTCCCTATTAGACCTAGAGACCAGTTGGATAGTCAGTCTCTGCTACTTTTCGCCCCCATTATTTCCTCTTTCGACCAAGTCCAAGATTCAGGTAACATATCTTCCCCCACCCCCACCCCCTTTCTTCCTTGTTTGAACCAAGTAGTACTAGATTCGAGTGCATGAACTAGTTTTACCTCTTAACAGTAACAATTTAGGTGGCTTTCGAACAGCCGATCGATCCTATCTAGGAGGGGGCCTGAGAAATAGTAAAAGATACAAATGCAGCGACGTCAGGAGCTCGGGAAGTAGAGCAAGGCCGGTTTCGAAGGAAGTTACACCTGAGGGTTGCCGGTATGTCGCTAGGTGGGCGGCGGGAGGCCGGATCTGCCCACACTATGGCAGCAAGGAAGAAGGGGTCAGAGGCCCTCCCTAGCAAGCGGTGCTTGGGAGAGAACGGCAAGGCATGCTAATCGGGATGCGCCGGCAGTGGGTAGGAGCCGTCACCGAGGACAACCGCGTGAATGTTGCACCTTCTCACCTTCCCCAGCGGAGAGGATCTGGTAGGATTTATGACCAGCGGTTAGCAGAGAGAGAGTGTGGCCACCGCTGTCATCTTTAGATCTGGAGAGGACGAGACAGTGTGAAGAGAGCAACACTATCGAGCAAGCGCGGAGGCTCCTGCCTATATAGCAGAGTGCTAGTTTCTTTCGTCTACCGGAGCCGGCTTGACCTCGTCAATGACTGTCGAGAAGTCTTCATGCACGTGCTCCGGAGGCGCAGTTGTTGTCATTTTGATCTGAAGCACTGGATTATAACATATGACACGAAAAAAATGCCACATGAGAAGAAACCATAACCTCACTGCCCAAAGGAGACAACATGAATCCCAACGACAAACTAGACGAGGATCAAAGCTCAAGCGAAAGATAAACACATAGAAAAGGGGTCCATCGATAGATGTCCTAATTAACATAGCCGGCTTGACCTAGATGGTAGCCGAGTAGTCTTCGTGCATGTGCCCCCAATGACTAGCCCCTTGGAGGACTTCAGTTGTCACTGTTTAACCCTCGCAGTGATCCGAAGCACATGTCACCTAATTTTGCAAGATGACAAGAAACCTTTTTTAGATTTCTCACCAAAACTACAGCCCTGTACAACACAACCTGCATGATATGTAGACGATATCCAATCCATGCGTGTCTGCTGGAGTCTGGTCACATGCATGGACGAACTGATCTTTTGTGTATTGCAGTGATCGTCCAGGCACCAACATCTGTACAACACTTCTCTAGTACTATCGCTCGTCTCTCTCTTCTATTAACTCACCCGACTTGCGGGGCCGGGGAGTGTGCCTATGGTCGGTTCTCAGTTTTTGTCCCACATGTGTGTGCAAATGCAATATGACGCGCGTTCCATTCATAGAGTGGCGTGCCAGATCGACTGACCGTCTGGGGTGCGACGCGAACGCACGAGCGTGATGTATACTCTGTACATGTGTACCGCCATTTTGTTGAGGCTTTGCTCCATGGCGCAATCCATGTATACAAAATTAGTATATTGTACTATTTAAAAGTCGAGGGCGGGGCTTTTCCCGCACGGTAGGTGGGGCAGTTCCGCCTAGTCGGTTCGACAGAGACACGAGAAGATGAGGGAGTAGGTTGGTGCAAATGTAGGGCTGTCTGATTTGGTAGGGAGTTACTGCTGGACAGGTGGGTCCCTGTGATTTGACTTGCCATTATCATTTTAACTACAGCGCTACGACCGGCGTGAGTCTCCCGATTCCTGACCACCTCCATACAGGTGCCTCTCCCAATGCTCCACCATGTAGAGGTTGGATCTTGCATGAGAGCCCCCTCCACTTTTTCCTTGCCTCTTTCCTCCATATATGCAAAAATGCCATATAAAGCGGGCTTATAGCCCACTATTGTACTTGCTCCTACATGTGCTAAGCCTGCCACATAGGCATAAAGTCTGATGTGGCAAGTTAATTAAGAAGAGAGAGACTAGTTTGGTGACCCAGGAAGAAACGGTGCTAAGCGTGTGTACCTAGGTGAAAAGACAATTTTGATTCTATAGCTAATTAAATGAAGCAAACTTAGCAACAAAAAACTAAGCACCTATGCATTGGGGACTTGGGTTGCTAAGCCATTTAATGCCCTTAGCACCTCATCTAAGCACCATTTCATTGGAAGAGATCACTCCTTGGCAAATGCAATAAATACTATAAAGAAAGAGATAGAGAGAAGAAAAAAAAATACTCTTATAGACAACCTTATAGCTAACCTTGTTGTAGTATGAGTGACTAAGTGATGACTATGTATGACATGCCAACATCAGATAGCCTAACGCACCGTGTTAAATCTCCAAGGGCGCGACCGCGCTAGGGAGGCGACGGTCGTGGTAGGCGCGACCATGATACGGGCTGCTGGCAGCCCTTGGATGTGACATCGAACGGTCGCATGCTAAGTTGCTGAATTTGCAGAATAACCCTCCAGGATAGGATATTCACCCATAGGTCTAGAATCACGCCATGCAACCATTCGATCTCAGATCCAAGGGCTCTCAGAAGCTTTCCATCCTCCCATGATATGAGCTAGTAGTCATGCATGCCCCAATCAACATTTTTACAATCGAAAAACCGCTAGCAGTTCACTCCTACTTGTCCCCAGACGTCCTTTAACATTACGGCAGTTTGCTACGAGTCGTCCCGTCCTTTCACATTATAGCAGTTCCACTAATCCTAACCCTCCTCCAAAATCCATGGCGTCCTAAATCGCCATGATCAACGGTGAGTACAAGGTTAGAACCATCACCGGCGATGAGTTCGACGACATCTACACCCGTTCTTCCGCGACGGTGAAAGGATGCCTTGCTCGCTTCAGACGCATGTTCGAAAACTCAAATGATGAGTGGGTCGCTGGGCTAGATGTTGAGTACACCACAACCCTGGACAAAGAGAAGAGTCTAAAGGAGGAAGAGAAGGTGAAGCCCGCCGTGATCCAGGTTTGCGTGCATGACTTATGCTTGGTCTACCAGATATGCCATGCCGACGTTGAGTGCGAGGAATTTGAGAACTTCCTCAAGGGTGGCTGAGTCAAATTCGTTACTGTAGACTTTATGAATGACAGAAGAGTCCTGGATCAGATAGGCCTAGTTGTAGGCAACCCCTTAGACCACCAGAAGAATGGGCTGGTGCCCTCCCGTGATAAGCCTTCAATGCTGACTCTGGCAGGAGCCATGGTTCATCCTTCGTACGGTAAACTGAAGAAACCTCCGCACATGTTTCATTGTGCATGGTGATACGTCTCCAATGTATCTATAATTTATGAAGTATTCATGTTATTATATTATCCATCTTGGATGTTTAATGGGCTTTACTATGCACTTTTATATTATTTTTGGGACTAACCTATTGACCCAGAGCCCAGTGCCAGTTCCTGTTTTTCCCTTGTTTCAGTGTTTCGAAGAAAAGGAATATAAAACGGAGTCGAAACGGAAAGAAACCTTCTGGAGAAGTTATTTTTGGAAGGAAAGCAACCAGATAGACTTGGAGTGCATGTCAGGAAAGAAACAGGGAGCCATGAGGTAGGGGGTGCGCCCTCCACCCTCGTGGGCCCATCGTGGCTCCCCTGACGTATTTCTTCCGCCTATATATATATATATCAATATACCCAAAAACCTTCGAAGAATAGAATAGATCGGTAGTTCCACCACCGCATGCCTCAGTAGCCACCAAAAGTCAATCGGTACCCTGTTCTGGCACCTTGCCGGAGGGGGGAACCCTCACCAGTGGCCATATTCATCATCCCGGCGCTCTCCATGACGGGGAGGGAGTAGTTCACCCTCGGGGCTGAGGGTATGTACCAGTAGCTATGTGTTTGATCTCTCTCTCTCTCTCTCGTGTTCTTGATTTGGCACGATCTTGATTTATCGCGAGCTTTGCTATTATAGTTTGATCTTATGTTGCTTCTCCCCCTCTACTCTCTTGTAATGGATTGAGTTTTCCCTTTGAAGTAATCTTATCGTATTGAGTCTTTAGTGATTTGAGAACACTTGATGTATGTCTTGCCGTACGTATCTGTGGTGACAATGGGATATCACGTGATTCACTTAATGTATGTTTTGGTGATCAACTTGCCGGTTCTGCCCATGAACTTATGCATAGGGGTTGGCACACGTTTTTATCTTGACTCTGGTAGAAACTTTGGGGCACTCTTTGAGGTTCTATGTGTTGGTTGAATAGATGAATCTGAGATTGTGTGATGCATATCGTATAATCATACCCACAGATACTTGAGGTGACATTGGAGTATCTAGGTGACATTTGGGTTTTGGTTGATTTGTGTCTTAAGGTGTTATTCTAGTACAAACTCTAGGGCTGTTTGTGACACTAGTAGGAATAGCCCAACGGATTGATTGGAAAGAATAACTTTGAGGTGATTTCGTACCCTGCCATAATCTCTTAGTTTGTTCTCTGCTATTAGTGACTTTGGAGTGACTCTTTGTTGTATGTTGAGGGATAGTTATGTGATCCAATTATGTTATTATAGTTGTGAGAACTTGCACTAGTGAAAGTATGAACCCTAGGCCTTGTTTCAAAGCATTGCAATACTGTTTACGCTCACTTTTATCATTAGTTATCTTGCTGTTTTTATATTTTCAGATTACAAAAACCTATATCTACCATCCATATTGCACTTGTATCACCATCTCTTCGCCGAACTAGTGCACATATACAATTTACCATTGTATTGGGTGTGTTGGGGACACAAGAGACTCTTTGTTATTTGGTTGCAGGGTTGCTTGAGAGAGACCATCTTCATCCTACGCCTCCCACGGATTGATAAACCTTAGGTCATCCACTTGAGGGAAATTTGCTACTGTCCTACAAACCTCTGCACTTGGAGGCCCAACAACGTCTACAAGAAGAAGATTGCGTAGTAGAAATCACAGGGCAGTGGAATGTACTAGATATAGACCACATCCACTATGCTGCAATGGACGGCTACCTTTGTTTCAATATCTACAAGGGTTGGATGAACAACAAGAGCGAAGTGTGCGGTTCAAGCAAAGAAGTATCGGCCAAGAGGAAGAGGGACAAGGACGAAGTCGAGGACGTGGACGAGGACTCCGAGTAAGGTGGCAGTGTCGTTGCTCATGGTGGTTCTCATGCAGTGTCTACCAGATTAGTTGCTTAGTTTAATTTCAGGTGTGCTTAGTTTAATTTCAGGTGTGCTTAGTTTTATTTGAGGGGTGTGTTGTGCTGAGCTCCCAGCAGAACTATGTTATGTTTCTTCTCGTTACTTTAACTCTTCAGTACGTACATACTAGTATTTCTTACAGTTCATCTTTTAGTTGGTATAGTACTACCACTCGTTACTTCACATTATATACATACAATATATATGGCCAACATCATATAGCCAACAGTTTAGTGGTCAAGGAATTTCAGGGTGCTAAGTTTTGTCAAAGAATTTCAGGGTGCTTAGTTTTATTTGAGGGGTGTGTTGTGCTGGACATTGTTATTGTGACTCACATATCTTTTTCCATGTTATAATGACATAAATATCGATGGACCAACATGCCAGCTCTCCCTCTATCTCACTACAGTAAAATAAAGTGTGGGGCCTACTTGATCCCAACAACATTCATATTTTCCTGTAAAATTATTCGCTTGGTTACTCCTGACAAGCGGGGCCACACTTATCATTGTGAGAATCGGCTTATTTTTGTCATGTAACATGGTCAACGGGTTTGACGTGAAAATAACAATGTCTAATGGCATTTTTAGCAAACATCTAACTTAACGATGGCATTTCTGAGACATCTAATTGAATTTTTTAGCAGGCATCTCATGGATCGATGGCATTTTTGAGTAGTTGTAACTTCTAATGGCAAAACTTAGTAGTGATACACAACTAGTGGCATAAATACTAAGAACCCAACAATTAAATAGGTATGCTATTTTCTTTAATAGAATTTAGCACCCCATTTAAGAACGTACTAGCTTTTTTAACAGTACTATATGCATAATTTGGCGACGAGCACTCTCTGTATGTACCACCTTTTTTCTTTAATTTCATCTTGTTAGTTTTGCTCCATGGCGCAATCCATCGATACTACTAGTGTACAAAAGTATACATTTTAAAAGGCTAGAGGGCGGGGCAGTCTAGCTTGGTCGGTTTCACGAGAGGCAAGGGCCTTTGTGATTTGACGGCTCATTACTGCTAGAAGGCGGGGCCTTGTGATTTGACTGCTCGTATAAATGTGCATACGACGTGAGGAGGAGCAAGGAACCGTGCGGTATACTAAAGTTTCCCACTGGATTACGACGGAGGAGCACGGAACACGGCAACCCAGTGCCATATGGCGATAAAAAATGATCTAATTTGCTAGTCATCTCACTGTTAGCATTGTTCTATTCACGCCTCACAGAGAACGTGACACATGCAACAAAACACCCGAAGCAAAATAAGAAACACAGGAGCAAAAGAAGAAGGAAGATTCTCACCCCAAAAAAAGAAGGAAGACGCACACACAAGTCTGGGCCGCTGCTCTCACTACATGAAGGGTTGCTGGCCGCGGACTCGTAACTGCTTCTTCCTCGCCTCCACGACCTCCATCTCCTTGCGCGTCTCCTCCGTCATCTTCTTCATTCCGTCCATGACGTGGGATTTCTCGACGCAAGCGTTCATCATCTGTTCCACGGCCGCATTACGTACCTTGACAACAGTCGGGTGCTCGACGCGGAGCTTCGCCAACTCCTCCTTCTGTTCCATGACGAGGGCCTGCAGCTTCTTCCAGCCGGCGTTCTCCTTCTTCAGCAGGTCGAGCTTGTGGCAGAGCTTCGCCTTGTCCTCCTGAAGTTGTAGGATTTTGTCGGTCACCTTCTTCTCCGAGGCAATGCTCTTCTTCAGCAGCATCACCAAGCCAGCGGTCAACTCCCCATGCTCATTGAGCTCAACAGGCATGTCGTCGAGGCTCTCCTTCAGTAGCTCCACCAAGCTGTGGATGAACTCCTTCTTCTTGTTGAGCTGATCGGGCATGACATCGAGGGATAACGACTCCAGCGCCGCCAGCTCGGCAAGTTCGCCTCCGCGGCTAGGGCGCTCCTGGGAGGCATCGCCTGCCCGTGAGAGATCTTTCGAGGTATCTGGGTGGGGGCGAGCCCTCTCTTTTTTTCTCGCAGCCTTGGTTGCGGCTCCCTTGTTATGAGTAGATCTCGACCTAGAGCTCTCTGCACACCGGCCATGGCAAGGATGGATGAATAAGAAGGACTTATGAGGAGGAAGGTAGAGTATTTTTCGGTTAGGTAGTTCCCCTTTTTATAACCTAAGTACTAGCACTAGTAATAAAACCTGCATAGTGGGAACATGTTCAGATTTGGTACGTACTAGTAGGTGTGAGCAGGCTTGCACTTAATTGTAGCACTAGTACTTTCGAATGTGATGGGAACAAGGTAAAGATTAATTGATGGTTTTGGTTTCGAGGCGCGAAACGGCTCCCGATGAGTTTGGTGCAACATAAATTTCAAGTACTCCCTCCATCTCAGTTTACAAGGCTTGCACGTGTATCTAGGTCGTCATTGTAACTTATATAAAATAAATTGTTTAACATAAAAATATATTAGTAAAAAATAGAATATTTGAAGTTTGTAATTATATATTTTTCCTAATCTATGCCTCTTATTAAGTTGGTCAAATTAACGAGCTAGGTACACGTGCAAGACTTGTAAACTGAGATAGAGGGAGTACTGCACTGCTCAAATGTGTTCGCACAAGTTATTGATGTAACTGGTCGTACATGTCAGACCAAGCCGATGCGTGTCCCTTCGGTGAGACGCGGGTTCGACTGACCGTCTGTTGGTGTGACCGACCGTAAAGTATTACGCGATGGAGACTTGTGGTTGTGGCTTCGGTTGATTGTCACGACCAAGCATTCTAAAACTAGTGATAAATCAATTACCATCTTTTTCCAAACGACCAAGTACTTTCACAGGAATACAATACATATAGATGGAGTGATTGTCAAGGTTGCAAACCGACATGGCGTTGCAAGTTCACTGCAGCAGCAACCGACTAGGTAACTGCATTGCTTGTGGGGAAGGAGGGCAGCTTACCTCGCCTACGATGGATGCCCAGCGGCGCCACTGCAACTGGTCCCGGGATTTGGCTTCTCCTACCTCCCATTTGAACAGTTGCACCGGCTGCTCATGCCATTGCGCAGGCATGCGCGTTCCCTCCTCCGCATTCTACTTCGTGAATATGATCTCTGCCATTAGCCCTAGCTCGAAATCAACGCAATGCTGCCAGATGCTGACATCCCTCGGCATCTCTCCCCTGAGATCGACTTGCGCCTCCGCCTTGTGCTACGCCAGCGCAGCTCCTTGGAACTTCTCTCCAATGGATGCGATTTGCCCTTGCTGCCCACCACCTGAAACGCAGCCCTGGCATGTCCTCCGGCGCCACCGATCTGTGATTCCAGAGCAATGGATCCCCTCTAAAACACATGTGGGTTTCGCTCAAAGGCGGTAGTGCTGCGGGCCGCTGCAAGAGGGTGGCCTGCGGGATCCTGGGATCTATGGGATTATCCATGGCGGGATCCAGTGGGCGACGCGGGGAGGCGAGCCTAGGCGCTGGGAGAGCCCTACGTGGCTAAGATAAAGATAGTACTACTCTACTCCATCCATATTTAAATACAAAGGACACCAACAGTAGCCCTGGCAAAAATTGATCAGCTGCCTGCGTCTTGGTTTATTGGCCCCCTTTTTTTGTGCCACGTTTTATGACATGCATAAATATTATGTTACTCACAAATATGGTCAAAAATTGGCAGAAAATACAAAGGAGACCAATGGAAGTACTAGCAACCCATGATTTAACCACTCGCATGCGCGCAGTGGAGCAGTAATGTCTTTCTTCTACCCTCATGTCCACTCAATTTGCATGCGCTGTATTAATTGAACATCAATGAAGTGAAGGACTTTACATGCGTCAAATTATCACATGGGGTGGATCTTCGTACAAAAATGTGTCCGCCCGTGTACCCGCGTGTGCGTGCGAGGGAATGAGTGCGTGCGTGGCATGCGTGCACATCTTGGCTTCGTGCATGTACCGCCAGTGTCGCTCAGAGAGGATGAGTACATTCTTCTAGAACCAGCAACACGTCATTCTGATCAATCCACACGAGGATGTTGCGACAATGCCTCCATGTGTGCCACGTGGCTTCATGAACTATAAGAGAGACACTGTGTAGCGTGCCATTGGAATTCTAATTTACGTGTTTTGCACATACTCGAAGTTCTAGTAAGGTACACATGCATTGCACGCATCAGATTTGGCAACCAAATTATGAATAAATACCACACTATAGCATGTAAGCTCTGAGTCATCTATGCCTGATGTAGACCTTCATTTAATTCTTATAGTTCGTCTCATTCAAAATCAATTAGTTTTTATAAAAAATCTAGGGACTCTTTGATTCGTAGGATTTCCAAAACCCAGGAATAGAAAAAACATGGGATTAGAGTGGAATGTCGTCTTGAATCCTACAGGATTGTACGAGTGTTTGATTGTGCATAGAAAAAATGTGGGAGTCTTTCAAAGAGGTTTGAGCGGATGGGATGTTTCCTATGAAATCTAGTGCAAATGAATCCTATGGATTCCTATGGTTTACAGTCCTACGAATCAAACAACCAAGATAGGAAAAATTCCTAAGGATTACAATCCTTCAAAATTCCTTTGAGAACCCTTTGAATCAAAGAAGCCCTTAATCTATTTTATGATTCATGGAATTGTGCGTTGTAAAGCATAAAGTAAAAACAAATAATGGCAATTCAACTAGAAAATAAGTTTGGGCAGTTATGATACAGAAGATTGTAGAATAAAGGAGAAGCACTTTGTGTTTTGAGGTTTGTGCATTATGCTTAAGTTCAACCATGGAGTCTGCTAGATTGTACACGTGGCAAAATTCGGTTGGGGGCTAGAAGATGGTGCGAGGGGCCAAGTGGAGGGAGACTATGAAGGAGTGCACAAGTGCAAGATTGATATTTAAAGAGAGGGGGCGAGAACGTGCCCTATTGCACGTAGTGGCGGAGCCATGAAAAATAAATGAGCTAGGGGGCCAAGCATTGCTAATCCTTTACGAGGAGGGCCAATTCATCAACTTAGACCATTTTACAAGCAGTTGTCTGATGATCACATTCATATTATCCTCGATATATAGCGATGTTAGGGGGGCAGGGCCCTTGCTGCCCTCTCTTTGCCACTGTCTTCGCATCTGAGAGATGAAGCGGAAGGCATGGATGATGAGAGGGGGACGTTGGATATATAATTAATGTGGGTGTATTAGCTATGTAATCCTATATAGAGACATATAGATTGATCGGTGTGGACGAGGGAAAGAGGGTGAGGCCTCACTAGATATATAGATTGATCGGTTTGCGTGGAGAATTATGAAAGATCTACCTATATATACACACACATAGAGGAACATCGATCATTGCGCATGCACGTGAGAGATAAAGAATGCCCGATATGATGGAGAGGGGGAGGTGTGTGTGTGTGTGTGTGTGTGTGTGTGCATGCATGGGAGACCGACCTAAAGAAAAAGATTGCATGTGTGCGATGGATAATGCCAACTGGTAGAGTGTGTGCATGCATGCACGAGAGAATGTTAGTGGTACAATTATAAAGAGAAGACGACTGTGTGGGTGTAAAAGACTAGGTGAGATCATAATCAATGTAAAGTGGAATTCAAATATTTGAATAAGAGATCATGATGTTTGAAACACATGCATGCATGAATATAACTGAGATATGCGCGGTGTGATTTGGAAATGAGCATGTTGTATTGTATACACATTGAACAAGGTCAAACTGGTTTGAATTTGAGATACCGATGGCAGACATGGCCACATTGCATCCGTGCATGGACACATAATTCAAATTGGAGATGATGGGTCGCTTTCGCATCACATATCTATATCTATACCCCTATATATATATATTATATTTTATATTTTTATATAGCGTGAGGATAACTTTAACTTCGAAAGATGGTGGTTGGATGAGGCTAATCCGATGGTGCAGAGATGGCAAATTTGAGCACTACTAGCCGTTGGATATCATCTAGATTCCACCAGATTTTGCCACGTGTAAAATCTAGAAGGCTCCATGGTTGAACTTAAGCATAATGCACAAACCTCAAAACACAAGCACTTCTTCTTTGTTCTAGAAACTTCCGTATCAGAGTAGCCCAAATGTTTTTCTACATGATATGCCATTATTTGTTTTTACTTTATGCCTTAAAATGCACAATTCCATGAATCTTAAAATAGATTAGCTTTCTTATAAAAACTAGATGATTTTGAATGAAATGAACTATAAGAATTAAACGAACATCTACATCATGCATATATGACTCAAAGCTTACATGCTATAATGTGGTATTTATTCATAATTTGGTTGCCAAATCTCATGCGTGCAATGCACGTGTACCTTACTAGTCTAAATGGTGTTTGTGTGTGTGTTGTGCGTGTTAAACACATTGTACGTAGTATATCATACATGGTTTATATTCCGAACATCTAGCTAGAGCATACATGTACTATGATTTGAATTCAACATAAAATGGATACATATATCTGAATTTGAGATTGTATGTACATGTAGTTCGTATTTATATAGGAATTTACTTCTCCTATATTCATGTCATGTGTTTTGAAGATAATATTTAGATGGTTGTATAACTAACCCGAGTACAATCCCATTCAAACAGGGAAAATGTACTCAAATTTAGTCCATATGCTAGACAACACACATTGTTTTTTATTGTTGAGGGAAGTGCAAATTGTTTTGGTACTGTACACGTTATGTTTCTTGTCCTGATTTTTTTTAGTTTTTTGTTGTATTTGAATGCATTTCTAGTAATATAGTAAAACGGGACATGGCTCTCTCTAGTGATGAGGTGCGAATTGTCTTTTATTGGTACACGTTAAGCTTGTTCTCCCAAAATTTCAAGCCGAGCCTTGTTATGCCAAAATTTCAAGCTAGTGTCTCTGTCTATCGTGCTGCGAAACTCCCGCCTCTTCAACCCACGCCTTGTTACCCCGAAATATTTAAGATATATCTTTGTCTCGTTGTGCTCCGACAACTCCCTCCATCTCAACCTGCGCCTTGCTATTCCAAAATTACAACGCATGCGAAAACTCCCACCTCCCGTGAAATCTCGACAGGCGAAATGCCCGTGATACCCTTGAACCGAAAGAACCGCCTAGCTCAAATCGATGGGGGTACTTTCGTAACATACCCCACATTTCGGACAAGCGCGTCCCTAAGCCATGGTTCCCCACTCCCATCCCATCCGCCCACCCATTCGTACACCGAGGCTGCGAAAACCCGTGAAGCCCCACACCCTCCTCCGTCCGCCACCCAGCCGGAGCCTCTTCCCTGATGACGTCATCCACAGCAACACCTCGATGTCCCTCATCCACCACACTGGACGAGGATCCGTTGTCGATCTCGTCGTCCCGCCGGTTCAGCCACCCCGTCCTCCACCTCCAAGGAGCTGCCCCAATGTTCCCCTAGTCTTTCACGCCACCTCCATTCCCACACCGTTGTCTTCACCGGCACCACTGGAAGAGCAGCATCATCACCTTTTCCTCAAATGAAGCTGCGGCCTAATCGGTGCCACTAAAGAGGTTGTACACTAATCGCCGCATTTTCTTATTGATTCGATCTCACTACCGACGCTCGGTCCTGAGCCGACATGGCGTGGCTCCATCCATGGTGGCGGCGCCGGCCACTTCCTCCACGGCGTCGCTCCCTCGACGGCGACGTCCACATCAGTAGGAGATGCTACTGCTTTAGCTCTCGCTTGCGCTGCTGCTGTGCTCTTGCTCTCGGTCCCCTGCCTGGTCTGCTCATGCTATTGCTCTTGCTCTTGCTCACGCTGCTGCTCTCGCTCTTGCTCTTGCTTGTGATGCTGCTCCGATTTAGCTACACTTCAGTCGACTGAATCGACTTTTGGGTCAGTCGATTTTCATGGGGTGGGGGGGGGGGGCTGGCCGGAGTTAAGGAAGAACCAACCGCAGCGGGGAGGGGGCTTTCCTGAGAGATACCCCACTATCTATCTTAGGGTTCAGGGTGGGGCCCGACGGTGGTGGGGTGGTGGCGGACCGGCGGTGGGGAGTGGTTTCGGGGCGGGCGGGGCGGCACAACGCAGGTCGCGGGCGGCGGGGGGCGGTTGTGTAGCCGGTGGTGGCTGGCAGCTCAGGGGGGTGGAGGTTGAAGATGAACTGCAGGCCCTTGATTTCGTATCCAACGGCTGGAAAATCGACTAACCAGAGATGAACAAGTCAGTCGACTAACGTGTAGCCGCACCTGATGCTGCTACATGACCAGCCGCCCCAGCTCTCACACGCGCTGCTACTGCTACTGCTTTTCTGCTACTAGTGCGTTCAGTTTCGACAGTACAATTCAATTTCGACAGCAAAATTCAGTTTCGATAGTTAAGTTCAGTTTTGACAGTTAAATTCAGTTTTGACAGTTAAGTTCAGAGATGAGCGGTTGATGTATTTTACATCTAGCACTTTGTGGTTATGTATTTTACGTCATCTATTGGAGATGTTGTTAGAATTCCACTCAGGTTAACGTCGTCTCTCTTGTCCTGCTTCAGCCTCGGCGTCGTACAACTCACCGGAGGTGCTCCAACGATGAAACCCTCCATCACAGCGGAGCATTACCCCGGGCTCCATCTCCAGACGCCTAAGATCTTCTTCCCCTCCTCCGACAGCCAAGTTAGCCGGAGCATCCTCACCGACCAACCCAACCACGCAGAGATCGACATGGCTTCGCCAAAGAGGTTGTACACTTGTTGCATCTGTTTTTACTCTACATGTTATATATATTGTCCACTGAGCACATGTAGTAACGTGAAATACGATTATTTTATCCTACTATATGACAAGCAGTGAGGTACCAGGCAACTTAGCTATCCGTGATGGACTCTCTTGAACGCCATCATTATTTTTCTCTGCGCGTTTGAGTTGTGCATTTGTCGATGGGCCTGGGAGTTGAGCTAGTAGGGCAGTGGCCTGGGTCCAAAGTAATAGAAATAGCACAAAAACTTTTTTGAGTGTAGGCTTTTCCTTGCTCAAGCCTGCCTACTAGAATCGCCACTGCTCGAAAGGAAAAGTGAAGGAAAAACATAGGAATTGGGAAGTTTCCTATGGTACTACTACTCATGAATTTCGTTCAAAAGAATGGAGCAAAGGAAAACTTTAGGATTTGTTCCTTTAGTGTTTCCTTGAAAAAAAACCTTAGGAATTTTAATTTCCACTTGTCCTCCTTTTCAAATTCCTATTCATGAAGCACAAGACTAAGCGATAGTAGCATAATACCATTATAACCGTTCATTTTCCTGTGGTTTGACTTAATCTCACCATGCTTCTTTGCATCCTATGATCTTCCAATTCTTGTGAATCAAACACCCAGATTGGCAAAAATCCCGTGTTTTTAAATTCTCTGTTTTGCACATGCATTCCTATCCTATTCCTGTCTATTTCTTATCCCTGCATTGTTAGAATCCTCAAACTCCAACAAGCCCTTACACAATTACTTCTGTTATAGATATGTGTCAGAGAAAACCTTGTGTGGTTTGTCCTGCTCCTGCTGCACTTTGTTCTACCCCAGCTCAGCTGCTCCAACGACGAAAGGGTTCACCACAGCAGGGATCCACTCTCCAGATTGTCTTTCGCCGCCTCAGATCTTCTTCCCCGCCGCCGGCAGTGACGACAACTGCATTACCATCATCAACTGAGCAGATGACCTTTAGGACTACACGGGTCTGCAAGAGAGGTCGCACTCTTCCGTGTCTGCTTACGTTATGCATCGCTTAATATGATGACATGCTACTTTATCGTCATGTTCACCTATTAGACTCCGAGTCAAGTCCAAACTAATGCTGAAACTTGAGTTTTAAATGCTTGTGTCGTACATATTGGAGCAACAATCAGAACTATCTGTCTACTATCTGGTTAATCTCGGGTGTCTACTATGAGTTTCATGTTGGGTGCAAACAAACATTAAAGGAGCCATTATCTGTATTCTTAACTAAAGCTATTATCTGCCTGCTATCATTGGTTTTGGGTCTATCCACAGTTTGCTACCATCACTCTGGATTTGTGCATGCACTCCTTACATAATCTCACTATGTTTTATTCCTATGCATGTCAGTTATTGTACACAATGGATCTGAACATGTAGAGTAAAAGATACGAGCCTTGCGTGGCAATAAAATTTCATGCAGACTTCGCTCCATGGTAGGCACAAAGGCAACCCCTCCACCCATTTGGGATCGTAATCAACAGGAAGATAACTGTTCTGAGGGGGATTCAGAAGGAGAAGACCACTCCTATTTACCCCCTGAGGTCTTCGCTCTAACATGACATGCTGATGTTGGTAATATCATGCATATGGTGCCTTGCATTGCTTACTGTATCCATCAAATACGTCATCTGCTTAGTTTAGACATGTTTTGTGTCAATGCCATCTGTTTAGTTTCTTATCATATATGTGAATCATGCAATCCCATCTTGTTTAGCCAGGCATCATATATGTGAATTTTGCAATGCCACCCTGGTTAGACAGTCATCATATATGTGAATTATATCATGCCATCATTTTTCTATTACGTGTTAAATTTGTCAACAATTTTAGTACATTCAATTACTCTTCCTGTGCATCAGCCATTCGGCACGGTCATGGAAAAATCTGGAGTGGAAACAAGGTCTTCAGAGCAGTCAATGCTATCTGACGAAGTGCATGTCTTGCTGGTTACGGATAGCTCCTTAGAGGAGGATTCGGATACAGATGACCAGTCCTATTTCCCCCCCGAGGTGCATGCTCTAACTTGGCAAGGTTATGTTGCTCATATCGTGCGTATGGTATCTTGCATTGCTATGTCATTTGCTTAGTTTAGACATGCTTTGTGTGAATGACACTTGTTTAGAGTCTAATTACCATATATGTGAATTATGCAATGCCATCTTGTTGCAAGACAGTATATGTGAATTATCCAATGCTATCTTGTTGCAAGGCATTATATATGTGAATTATGCAATGCCATGCTGTTTAGCCAAGCGTCATATATGTGAATTATATCATGCCGTCCTTTTTTTGTATTTCTCGTTGCATTTGTTGACAATGTTTGTATATTCAACTACTCTTCCTGTGCATCAGCCATTTGAATTGGTGATGGAGAAATCTCGAGTAAAAACAAGGTCTTCAGAGCAGACAATGCTACCTGCTGAAGCAGATGTCTTGCTAGTTACAGATAGCTCTTCAGAGGAGGATTCAGAGGCAGATGACCAGTCCTATTATCCTGCTGAGGTGTATGCTCAAACTTGGCAGGGTTATATTACTCATATCATGCATATGTTGTATTGCAATGCTTAGTATTTACATCATATACACAATATTGAATGCCATCTCCTTAATTGACACATCATGTATGCGATTGCCCTCTGCTCACTTGCTTAGTATATAAATCATATATTTGAATTATATCATGCCATGATGTTTAGATAGACATCATGTATCTGAATTATGGCATGCCAACCCATTTTCTAAAGACATAATATAGTTATATCATCTCATCATGTTTACATAGTCATCATATTTTGAATTATGTCATTGTATCCATGAATTATATCATGCCATCATCTTTCCATCGATGACATGTTTTTTATTTATGGCATGCCAACCACTTTAATAGACACATCTTATAGTTATATCACGTCATCCTGTTTACATGGTCATCATATTTTGAAGTATGTCATTATATCCTTTTTAGTTAGCCATCATACATGTGAAACTGTGTCATGCTATCCTGTTTAATTGGCCATCATATATGTGAAATTATCTCCTGCTATTCTGTTTGGTTAGACAACATAAATGTGAATTATTTCATGCCCTATTTTCTTCCCTACTATCCATTGCACCTATCTATCTTACAATGTCTGTACATTTAGTTGCTTTTCTCGTTTATCAACCATTTCAATTGGAGGGGGTGATGGCAGTATCTATGGGAGTAAAAACACAGTCTTCAGAAAAGATCATGCTACATGTCGATGCAGATAGAACCACGGTTGTACTTGCCCAAGAACCAGCCCCACCACACATAACCTAGACTCACACAGATTGTACCCCTACCCAGTTGGACAGAGAACCAGCTACACCCCTTCTAACCCCAACCCCAGCAGATACTAACCCAGTTCCAGTTGACACAACACCGTCTCCACCACAGAGCACCTAAACACGAGCAGTTAGTAAGGCAACTGCAGTGCCCAAAGCACGAGGACCACCACTCCGAACCCCAAGTCAATGCTTAAAGCAGAAGAAGAATTGTTCTCAGATCAGGTTCCGTAGCTATGGTTCATAGTACTTTGCTCTTGCATCACTGTATTTACTCATACCAACTAATTTCAAATTTGAAGGATGCAGTTGAAACTCCAATGGTGCAACAGGTATGTTTTAAACCTGTTTCTTTAATGTGTTTGCTGTTGTAACTTGCTATATGTTGATTTCAATTTCAATTGAATAAACAGTTATGTTCTCATGTCATGCACATTACAAGTGTTGTTATTGCTATGTAGTTTCCCACATATATTTTGTCTATGCTGCTTTGTCTTAAATAGATATGATTTGAACTGTATCTATCTTGATTTGGCAACATAAACTAGAATGATATAGACCATACAGTGACCATACTACATAGATATATGTTTGTTTCATGCTATTATCCTATCCACCTTACTACTGAAATGGTTTACCAAAATGAGTTTCATATACTACATTGTAAACATGTGATGTGTTTGTTTGTTTCTCTTTTAGAACGCGGATAAAATATTGGAGAAGAGTACCCCGTTATTCAATGGTAAGGAAGTAATGCAGATAAGGTTCAAGATAGTGAGACATCCCTGATAAAAACTATATTGAAGACACTGAGACAACCCCAAAGTCCTGCCTTGATGTACTGTTCGAGTTACTGGCTACTACTGCTGGCACCAGCTCTTCGAACTCGTTGCCTGAATCAGTTCGGCTTCTTGAGTCTCAACTTCAAGTTGAAAGACATCGATTAGATGTTATGCGACAGGAAGCCGAAGGACTGAGGAAGTCCCTGCAGAATTCATATGCATACTTTCTGGTGCAACAGCAAGTGCTGGAGGATTTAAGCGCCAAACAAGAGAAAGTTAATAAGCTTGCTAAGCATCTTGCCAGCATTATGGGCACCCAGGATATTGTTTCTTGAGCTCTTCTGAAGTGGTTTCAGTTCTGGACTTGTTTTGCTGTGGCGTTTATTTGCACTGGTCGCCAGCTTTGACAACCAGTGTATATGATTGCTGCTTTGTTCCCTATATTTGCACTGGTGGCGAACTTTGATGCCTAGTGGATGTAATATGTGTAATAGCCGTGATAGCCTAGCGTAAGTTGCTTTATTATTTATTTAGCTTATTGTCTTGTTTATTTTTTGCTTGTAGTCAGTGCAGTTCTTTTTCCATGGTTTGCTAGTGGCCGCAATAACCTATTTTTTGAAACTAGGCCACAATAACCATGGGCTACGTATTTACTATAGTTACCATTTGCCTCCTACAGGCCGTAGAAACAATGGGCCTTCTACGGGGCGTAGAAACAATGGGCCTTCTACGGGCCGTAGAAACAATGGGCCTTCTACGGGCCGTAGAAACAATGGGCCTTCTACGGGTCATATCATCAATGGGCCTTCTACGGGCCGTATGATCGATTGGCCAAACATGGGCCAATAACAGACCGCATTATGGCCGTAAACGGGCTAGACTTGGAATCGTCCGTTCATGGGCCGACCATAACGGGTCATTGTTAATCGCTCATATTTGATGACGCTATGAAAACGGCCCAACGTATTAACGGGCCACAAACGGGCCGACTGTAACCACGGGCTGAATTTGGCCCATAAGCAGAAAATGAGAGTAACGGGTTGTAAGTAAACAAATGCTAGAAATCAGCCCAAGAATGAATGGGCCCTGAGAAGGCCGAAAGATAACATGGGCTGGAAATGGCCCAATGGAATAATGGGCCGTTAATGGGTATAAAGTGATACACTGTTCATTACGGGCCAGTTTCACGACGGGCCATTAATGGGCCAAGAGTTATAAAGGGCCTCAAATGGGCCGAAAGACGTCATGGGCCATAGATGGGCCGGAAGTTAAAACGGGCTGGAATCATATTGGACGGCACGGATGACGCTAGTGGGGCTAATTCGGATAGGTCGTAACGGGCCCTGGGTTAGCGGGCTGTAAATGGGCTATATGCGAACAGTCCGTTAACAGACTTTTCGTTGGCCGGCCCGCCACCTTTTGACCAAGTCAAACGGGTCGGCCTTTTCACAAGAATGGGCCTCTGTTGGGCCATGCCACGTGTCGACGTACCATAGGCACCTTCGGTCCAATGAGTGGATGACATCTGTCCCAACGGTGAACCGACACGTGTTTCCTCCAGCCAATGATGATTTTACACGTGGAAAATCCCCATTGGTCGTGGCTGTTAACGGGTTATCGGATCCAAAACCGGACCCGATGCTTAACGGCGAGCCGTTGCGGTGGATGACACGTGTTGGTCGCCCTTGACGAAAGCACTTCTATGACGCATAATTTATCGTCATGGAAGTGGACACTTCCGTGATGATAATTTTGGTAATGTCATGCAACACTTCTACGACAACACATGTATGACTATCTTGATTCTATCATAAAATCGTCATGGATGTACATGCATGACAGAAAACGCGACCTACTGTGACAAACACGTATCATCACGGAAGTGTATTTTTTTGTAGTGCACTCCTCTCTAAGGAACCAAGCATTTCCATGACAAAGGGAAGGTCACACAAAGATTCATTGACCCCCTTCAAGATCACTGCAAGACGAAGAGCATACAACTACTAGCTGGAGTTTCCACCAGAGCTAGCTGATGTGCTCAACGTTTTCCACACAACACAACCCCGAAAGTGTTTACTACTTCCTAACTAGCCCGATCTCTACAAGAACATCGGTCACCAAGCCATCGACCTCCAGACCGATCTGACCTACCGCGAGAGACCCATTTGAAACCTGGATCAAGTGGAATGTCGTACTCAAAGCCGCACCATCAAGTACTTCAAGGTTCAGCAGAGCAACCACACGAAGCAGAAGCAGCATGATGACGTGAAGACTACCCCAAATCCGAGTTTCCGTATTCCTTTCCGTGCCTAGGCTGGGAATCTCAGGTACGAGATTCTTATAAGGTGGGAGGTAGGTATGTCACACCCTGATTTTCATACCACAACACTTAAGCTAATAAGTCATGACAAAATGTGGTTTGACAAAAACTTTTGAGTGTTTTGGCCTTTGCTTGATTTGATTTTTTGTGAATTGTTTGCAAGTGCTCTAAAAATCAAATAAATCCTCCAACTCCTATACTTCTTATCCTTGATCCAAAACTTTTCCTAATGATCATGCCATGTGTATAGGAAAGAAGAGTATTTTCTTACAAAAATAATTTGGCCAAAAAGTATTTTATAAATTAGGTTTTCTAAAAAACCCTGAATTGAGACTTGAACTACAAGTACTTAATTAAGGGTGTGAAAAATATTTGAAAAATTATATTTGAATCCTATTAGATATAGGACTCCCAAAAACCACAAAATTTTATTTTCAAAGTTATTTTTTATTTTATTTAAAGGATTTTTCTTAAGGCCAGAAATCATCTTTAATAGGTTAAAATTATTTGAATGTTTCAAAAATATTTGAGAAAATTTAGGGAATCTCAGTGGACATATACTATCCATATATATGAGTTTCAACACATGGTCATGTTCAAACTATTGGTCAAATCCCTCAAAAACCCTTTCTGGATATTTCAAGCTTTTGAAATATTTACAAAGAAAATATTCTGTGTAAATTCCGAGAAAATTCTAGCATCTCACAAATGCCCTATTTGGTGATCTTGCCAATTCTCATGTCTTCGAGAACAAGATAACATCACCAAAACCCCCTCAAAACTACTTATGCCCATTTTGAAGTTTGTGCAACTTTACAATGCCAAACATGCCTAAATGATCTCAAACTTGGTGCACATGCTCAAATGGTCTAATCATGCGTCTAGACCAAATGGCACAAGTTGGAGAGAAGTAAATCTTGATCATAATGCCCCAAAACCCTCTTTGTCCAGAACCAAATTTGAACAACTCTATATAGCTAACTTTCTCCTTGTCATCCCAACTTTTGTGGACATGCTCAAATCTCCAAATAATAACACTACACCAAGTGGTGCATCAAGGAGAGTAGCTTTGCATGACTAAATCTTCGAAAACCCATTTCTGTTGATTTCTAGGGTTACCTAAATTACATTGTCAACTTTCTTCAAATGGACTAAAAATTGGTGATCAACCTTATTTCCTAGGCTATTTGATCTTGTTAATTCTCAAGTCAAAGAGAGTCCATTTTCTTGCCCAAAACTCTATCAAACACCTTCTGCCACATTTTTGTGATCACTGTTTGGAGCCCCAAATGAATTCCCCTTTAGTCCAAATTTTTACCACAACTGCCCCCAAGTCACATCCTACCTCCAGTAACTCTCCTCCTTCAACAGCTCAATTATTTGGGGGTAAAACCCACCTCTTTCTCTCTGTGTTCACCCATGGCAACACCTCCTCTCTCTCTCTCTCCCATTTCTATATGCAGCACCACACCTAGTTCCTGTCCTAGAGCATCCAAGGAAGCTCCAAGACTCAAGAGGACATGCCCCTGGCCTTTTAAAATCGCCATGCTAGCCATATGCACACTATGGAGTGCGCTACAGTGTGCCCTTGCACTGTAGCCGCTCTCTGCCCAAGCCACCCGACAACCTATGGCCTCCCCCTCGTGTCCCCCGAGGCTGTCTCAGCGTCCAGGACACGGCAAGCTGCCAGCCCCCTCCTGAACCTCTCTCCTCAATCATCATAGAGCTCACCCGAGCGCGGCCTGGACCGTGCCCATGGTGCACCGGTGCCACCATATATAGAGCCTTCCCCGAGCTCTCCCTCGCCTCTACTGGACCCCCCCTCACTCTAGTCAACCTCTCCGACACTTCCTCTCTCCCCCTCGTGCCCTCTAGCCCTCTCCAAAGCCGCCATGTTTGCTGTCGGCCTCCACTCAGCTCCGGTGAACTAGAGCCTCTCTGCCTCTCCTTCGACCTCCAGGAGAAACACTGGAGGGTGAAGGATCTCCCCCGCTCCTCGCTGCCTCTTCTCGTACTCGATGCTGCCGGCGCCACCATCGCCCGACGGGGCCGCCCGCCATGGCCGGTGTCGGATGCGCCTCGGCTACCCCCTGCCATCCCCGAGGGCTCCCCCTGACGCACCGCTCCTCGGTGACCCCTCTGGTGGTCGGAGCTTGGCTGGGGGTGGCCTGTGCTTCCGGGGCAAGCACCAGCCAGCTCGCAATCGAGGCCTCGATCCCCACTGTCACGGGCGTGGGAGGAAGGGGACGACCATGCGGGTGGGACCCATAGGTCTGTGACCCAGGGGTCGGGCCCGACGCGTTTAAGTGGAACGGCTCCAGCCTTAACCGCCTCCCTCAAGTGAAGCGACATGGCCCCTTCGCGCGTGCGGCCGAGCCACTGGGCCGGTCCAATGGTGTCCTGCCGCTAAACCCTGCCCTGTGTGCGCTGCTGTTGCCCTGATCCAGCCCATTTAGGTAAAGCCTTTTCTGTTTCTTTTTTTTATAAGTTTGTAAAATCTCCCAAATATTCAAATGGTCTTCAAATTTGATAATTCAAATTTCTAGTAGTTCCTAAATTCATGATCTATCACATGATGCTATTTGCACATTTTTCAAGAAACCTCTCCTTCACAAATATTTATGGAATCGCTTTTTTCCATTTCTGTAATAAACTTTAGAAAATCACAAAGAGGCCATTTTTGATCCAAATGCCATGATTCAAATTCCTAGATAATTATATGTTCATAACTTAGTTTTTGAACATTTTTCCCAATGCTTTTATTTCCCCATAAAATATTGGTCAATTTCTCCATATATTGCCAACTTTGCAAACTCATAGAAAAATCATTTGAACTCCAAATCAAGTGAAACCAACTCCTAGCTGCTTCTAATATCATTCCTTTCTAAATGGATGCCTTTTCATATTTTTCAAAATAATATTTGTATATACTTCTTGCAAATCAATAAATCCCTTGAATCCCTCATATTGAAATGTTCCAAAACATCCACTGATCCATTTCCAATGAAACCACTCTGGTTATTTTTCATATAACCAGAGGTGTCCAAGAAAAGTCAAATTCACATTTTTGAGAGCACTTTTATTTTTGCCTTGATGTGTTGCTTATTGTGATTGTTTCCGCTGTTAGTTGACGAAGTAGATGGAATACTTGGAGGTGGACCAGAGGAGTTGAAGACTTTGCTGAGCTAGGCAAGCAGCCCTTGGACCATGCCTATGAACCCTTTTTTATACATTTCATATATCACCTAATCATTGTTGCATCAGAATCATGATTAGATGGTAACCACTCTAGTGGGTTGCCTACGTTACTACCTCGCTGATACTTGCATTGTGCATGACCCTACCTTCCTATGAGGGTTATGCGGGTGGGAGTAGATAGGATGCTAAAGTAGTTGCTAAGCACGTGGGGACATGGTATATGCATGGTGTTGGGGACAAAGGTATATTCAAAGACTTTTTTCGAAACCCCCGTCGGGTGCCACTAATGCCCGAGGGAGATGTTGAGGTAGGTAACCACTTGATAAAGAAGTGGTGTACCAAGGCAAGTGAGTGTATTGTTTTCGAAAACGGATTGGTTTAAGTTGCCACCGTTACTCCAATCTTACATCGCAACAACTCTACCCTTATATGGGAAAGGGCATTATAGATTACCTAGTTCGTGCTAACATGGATGCCCGCATTACTAGTGACGGGAGTGGCGTGGTCACTCTCGGGACGGGGTCGTGCCAGGTATGGCGGCCATGATTGTTTTTACAGGGTACCGGACACACCGTTGGTACCCCGTGCTTGTATTACATGATGAATATGGGAGTGTGGCCCCACAAAGATTTATTATGTGACAATGTTTGGCTTGGGGGCTGCTACCAATAGAGTGGACTTCTTGTTAGTCACGGCTAGGGAAAGGTAGTGATCGGGTGCTTCCCCCGAGTACTTGAGGTACTACGGGATCGTGGATGACACGAAAGCTTCCCGGATCTTGTGGGTAAAGTGTGCAACCTCTGCAGAGTGTCAAACTATTCGAATAGCCGTGTCGACGGTCAAGGACAGTTGGGTAACTATTGTTGGGATACGTCCAAATGTTTGCGAAACCTGGTGTATGTATGGATGAATGGAAATAACTACTTGGGTCAAGTCAAAAGAGGTGACATGTTGATTAAGCTAGAGTTGATCCAAACTCTGTTTAGGTTGATATCTGTAACCTGTCCTGATGGTTACTTAAATTCTTATGATGCATGCTTTACGAATTGTTGAACATGTCATAGCACTCAAAACTAGATTTATGCAAAAATTTACCCATATGATGCATTGTTGTACCTTGTTCCGCAACATGAGTTGCTTGCGATTACATTCAAAGTACTCATTGGCTTGCCACTGGTTATTTTATTGGCCAGGCATGAAAGAACAGGATATAATGAAGAGTACCTTGGTGACGAAAATGCGAGCTAGGACGCTTCCCAGTCAAAATTCATGTAGGGTTAAGGCAGATGGCATGGGTTCACGCTATCATTGAAGATTTCCACTGCGATGATATACTCAAGACTTGACCATAATAGTCCTACTTATGTAAGACGGTATGTATGGATGTAAGACTCTTGATATTCAGCTTATGTGTGTTCAGTGTCCATTGATCTCTGGGATCACCATACACGTGCATTCGGTGATCACGGCTTATGAGTCAGGGTCCCCAAAGGTATTGCATGAAAGTTGAAAAAGTTTGAGAACATCGAAAGTATGAAACAATTGCTTGGCTTGTCATCCTGTGTGATGAAGATGGAGGAAAGTTAAACTATATGATTTTGTAGGGATAATTCCTTTGGCCATGTTATTTTGAGAATACATGGTTGCATTATTAGTATGCTTGAAGTATTATTGTTTTTATGTCAATATTAAACTTTTGTTTTGAATCTTATGGATATGAATATTCTTACCACAATAGAGAAGATTACATTGATAAATATGTTAGGTAGCATTCCACATCAAAAATTCTGATTTTATCATTTACCTACTCGAGGAAGAGCAGGAATTAAGCTTGGGGATGCTTGATACGTCTCCAACGTATCTATAATTTTTTATTGTTCCATGCTATTATATTATCTATTTTGGATGTTTTATACGTATTAATATGCTATTTTATATTATTTTTGTGACTAACCTATTAACCTAGAGCCCAGTGCCAGTTTGTGTTTTTCCTTGTTTTTGAGTTTTGCAGAAAAGGAATATCAAACGGAGTCCAAACGAGCTGAAAATGCATGGTCATTTTTATGGACCAGAAGAAGCACCCGAAGTGCAAGGGTTGGGCCAAAAGAGTCCCGAGGCAACGACAAGGGTGGAGTGCGCGCCCACCCCCTAGGGCGCGCACCCTGCCTTGCCGTTGCCTCGCGGACCCCCCCTCCTGACGTGAAACTAATGCCAAAAATTCCTATAAATCCCGAAACCTCCAAAAATAAACCTAGATCGGGAGTTCTGCCGCTGCAAGCCTCTGTAGACACAAAAAACTAATCGGGAGCCCATTCCGGCACCCTGCCGGAGGGGGAAACAACCGATGATCATCTTCATCATCCCGGCGGTCTCCATGACGAGGAGGGAGTAGTTCACCCTCGGGGCTGAGGGTATGTACTAGTAGCTATGTGTTTGATCTCTCTCTCTCTCTCTCTCTCTCTCTCTCTCTCGTGTTCTTGATATGGCACAATCTTGATGTACCGCGAGCTTTGTTACTATAGTTGAATCATATGGTGTTTTCCCCCTCTACCTTCTTGTGATGAATTGAGTTTTACCTTTGAGGTTTCACTATTATCGGATTGAATACTATTATGGATTTGAGAACACTTGATGTATGTCTTGCGTGGGATACTGATAACCCACAAGTATAGGGGATCGCAACAGTTTTCGATAAGTAAGAGTGTCGAACCCAACGAGGAGCTAAAGGTAGAACAAATATTCCCTTAAGTTCTATCGACCACCGATACAACTCTACGCACGCTTGACGTTCTCTTTACCTAGAACAAGTATGAAACTAGAAGTACTTTGTAGGTGTTTTTGGATAGGCTTGCAAGAAAGTAAAGAGGATGTAAATAAAGGCTAGGGGCTGTTGTAAGTAAAGAAGCAACTAAAGTAAATATAGCGAGTGTGGAAAAGTGGTGGTAGTAGTGGCGAAATTGTCCCTTAAGCAATTGACTACTTTACTAGACTGATAGCAAGTATTATGTGGGAGAGGACACTGCTACCATGTCATTTCTTACTTGGAATTCTATGCACTTATGATTGGAACTATTAGCAAGCATACGCAACTACTAACGTTCATTAAGGTAAAACCCAACCATAGCATTAAGATATATTGGTCCCCCTTCAATCCCATATGCATCAATTTCTATGCTAGGTTGAAGCTTCTGTCACTCTTGCCCTCCAATACATAGTCCTATCAACATACAACTAATCCTATGGTGTGATCCACGCACGCCCTCATATGATGGGCACCAAAGGACAACAACATAACCACAAGCAAATTAAATCAATCATAGCAATTCATCAACCACCAATAGGACAACGAAAATCTACTCAGACATCATAGGATGGCAACACATCATTGGATAATAATATGAAGCATAAAGCACCATGTTCAAGTAGAGGGTACAACGGGTTGCAGGAGAGTGGACCGCTGTAGATAGAGGGGGGAAGGTGATGGAGATGTTGGTGAAGATGGCGGAGGTGTTGGTGTAGATAGCGGTGATGATGATGGCCTCCGGCGGCGTTCCGGTGCCACCGGAAGCGAGGGGGAGAGAGCCCCCCTCCGTCTTCTTCTTCCTTGACCTTCTCCCTTGATGGGAGAAGGGTTTCCCCTCTGGTCCATGGTCTCCATGGCGTGGGAGGGGCGAGAGCCCCTCTGGAGATTGGATCTGTCTCTCTGTCTCTCTCTGTTTCTGCCTTCTGTTTTCTGGCCCTTCACCGTTTCTTAAATATCTAGAGATCCCTAACTCCGATTGGTGTGAATCTTTTGCCCAGATCTTTCTCATAAAATTAGCTTTCTTGCGGCAAAAGAAGAGCGTCAACCGCCTTACGGGGTGTCCACGAGGGTCAGGGGCACGCCTGACACCCTGAGGCGCGCCCCCCCTACCTCGTGCCCCCCTCGGACACCGTCTCGCATTGATTTTACTTCCCAAAAATCATAAATATTCCAAAATAATTCTCCGTCCGTTTTTATCCCGTTTGGACTCCGTTTGATATTGGGTTTCTAGGAAACATAAAACATGCAACAAACAGGAACTGGCACTGGGCACTAGATCAATATGTTAGTCCCAAAAATAATATAAAAAGTTGCCAAAAAGTATATGAAAGTTGAATAATATTAGCATGAAACAATCAAAAATTATAGATACAACGGAGACGTATCAGCATCCCCAAGCTTAATTCCTGCTCGTCCTCGAGTAGGTAAATGATAAAAAGATAATTTTTGATGTGGAATGCTACCTAGCATAATCTTGATCATATGTCTAATCATGGCATGAATATTAAGACACAAGTGATTCAAAGCAATAATCTATCATTTGACATTAAGACAATAATACTTCAAGCATACTAATAAAGCAATCATGTCTTTTCAAAATAACATGGCCAAAGAAAGTTATCCCTACAAAATCATATAGTCTGGCTATGCTCCATCTTCACCACACAAAATATTCACATCATGCACAAACCCTATGACAAGCCAAGCAATTGTTTCATACTTTTGACGTTCTCAAACCTTTTCAACTTTCACGCAATACATGAGCGTGAGCCATGGACATCTATAGGTGGAATAGAATATGATGATGGGGGTTATGTGGAGAAGACAAAAAGGGAGAAAGTCTCACATCAACTAGGCGTATCAACGGGCTATGGAGATGCCCATCAATAGATATCAATGTGAGGAGTAGGGATTGCCATGCAACGGATGCACTAGAGCTATAAGTATATGAAAGCTCAAACTGAAACTAAGTGGGTGTGCATCCAACTTGCTTGCTCATGAAGACCTAGGGCATTTGAGGAAGCCCATCGTTGCAATATACAAGCCAAGTTCTATAATGAAAATTCCCACTGGTATATGAAAGTGATAACTCAAGAGACTCTCTATATGAAGAACATGGTGCTACTTTGAAGCACAAGCGTGGTAAAAGGATAGTAACATTGCCCCTTCTCTCTTTTTCTCTCATTTTTTTCTTTTTTTGGGCCTTCTCTTTTTTTTGGCCTTTCTCTTATATATATATATATATATATATATATATATATATATATATATATATATATATATATATATATATATATATATATATATATATACATATATTGTTTTCGTCCGGAGTCTCATCCCGACTTGTGGGGGAATCATAGTCTCCATCATCCTTTCCTGACTGGGGCAATGCTCTAATAATGATGATCATCACACTTTTATTTACTTACAACTCAATATTACAACTCGATACTAGAACAAAGATATGACTCTATATGAATGCCTCCGGAGCGTATCATATGATGACTCTAATAATGATGATCATCACACTTTTATTTACTTACAACTCAATATTACAACTCAAGTCATGTATATGATGATGATGGAAGTTGCATGGCAATATATCTCGGAATGGCTATGGAAATGCCATGATAGGTAGGTATGGTGGCTGTTTTGAGGAAGATATAAGGAGGTATGTGTGACAGAGCGTATCATATCACGGGGTTTGGATGCACCGGCGAAGTTTGCACCAACTCTCGAGGTGAGAAAGGGCAATGCATGGTACCGAAGAGGCTAGCAATGATGGAAGGGTGAGAGTGCGTATGATCCATGGACTCAACATTAGTCATAAAGAACTCACATACTTATTGAAAAAATCTATTAGTCATCGAAACAAAGTACTATGTGCATGCTCCTAGGGGGATGGATTGGTAGGAAAAGACCATCGCTCGTCCCCGACCGCCACTCATAAGGAAGACAATCAATAAATACCTCATGCTCCGACTTCGTTACATAACGGTTCACCATACGTGCGTGCTACGGGAATCACAATCCTCAACACAAGTATTTCTACAATCCACAACCACCCACTAGCATGACTCTAATATCACCGTCTTTATATCGCGAAACTATTGCAAGGAATCAAACATATCATATTCAGCGATCTACAAGTTTATGTAGGATTTTATGACTAACCATGTGAATGACCAGTTCCTGTCATCTCTCTAAATAGATATAAGTGAAGCAAGAGAGTTTAATTCTTTCTACAAAAGATATGCCCACGCTCTAACAAATATAAGTGAAGCACATGAAGCATTATATAAAGCCATACTCAAAAGATATAAGTGAAGTGCAAAGAGCATTCTATAAATCAACCAAGGACCATCTCATACCAGCATGGTGCAGAAAAGAAGAAAAAAACATAAATGCAAAAGACGCTCCAAGACTTGCACATATCGCATGAACGAAACGAATCCGAAAACATACCGATACTTGTTGAAGAAAGAGGGGATGCCTCCACAGCATCCTCAAGATTAGATGCTTGAGTCTCCTTGAATATTTACTTGGGGTGCCTCGGGCATCCCCAAGGTTGAGCTCTTGCCTCTCTTCCTTCTTCTCACATCGAAACCTTCTCAATCATCGAACACTTCATCCACACAAAACTTCAACACAAAACTCGGTAAGATCCGTTAGTATAATAAAGCAAATCACTACTCTAAGTATTGTTGCAAACCAATTCATATTTTGTTTTTGCATTGTGTCTACTGTAATATAACTTTTTCATGGCTTAATCCACTGATATAAATTTATAGTTTCATCAAAACAAGCAAACTATGCATCAAAAACAGAATCTGTCTAAAACAGAAAAGTCTGTAGAAATCTGAACATTCACCATACTTATGATACTTGAAAAATTCTACAAAAATTAGGACAAATAAAAAATTTGTACATAAAGACAGTGCAAAAACAATCAGAACCATTCGACGTTTCAGTAAAAATTTAAAATTCACGCACTACAGCCAAAGTTTATGTCCTGCACCGTACAAACCAACAAGCATTGTAAACATCCTAAAGGCAAACCTTGGCACATTATTTTTATAATACAATGGAATTGTACAAGGGGATAATTATTTTTGTTGAAAAGTTTCTATTTTCAAGATTCACAAAGTTTCCGTGAGCATGAACAAAGTTCAAGGCTAGCTCCCACTTCAACAATGCTTGTCTTTCTCACTTTCGCTTTTCTTTTTGAAAAAGTTTTGGGTTCTCCTCTTTATTTTTGTTGTTTTTAAACTATATGAAAGCACTCAACAGAAATATATGACTCTCTAAAACTTCCGGGTTGTCTCCCTGGCAGCGCTTTCTTTAAAGCCATTAAGCTAGGCATATAGTGCTCAAGTAGTGAATCCACCCGGATCCCAAGGTATATCAAAGCCAATTTTAATTAACAATGATTTGTAATTTAGTAGTGAGCACAAAGTAGCACATATCATGTAATGACGAAGTCTAACTCTCTTCCTTTGCATCGGCATGTCATAAAAGAACAATTCATGCACACCTAGTAAAGGCCAATGCATAGTATAAACAGTTTCTTGCAATTTTATCGTGTTGGAGACATAGAGAGGTGGAGATATAGTTCCTCTCTCATAATAATTGCAAGTAGGAGCAGCAAGCACATGCATATTATATTCATCAAAATCGTCATGTGCAACGGTAAAAGGCAACCCATCAATGTAATCGTTAATAAGTGCAAACTTCACCGATATAGTGTAGTTTGGAGAATTCAAAAAGATAATAGGACTATCATGCGTGGGTGCAATAGCAACAATTTCATGTTCAACATAAGGAACTATAGCAAGTTCATCTCCATAAGCATAATTCATATTGGCATCTTGGCCACAGGCATAGCAAGAATCATCAAAAAGGGATATTTCAAGATAATCAACGGGATCATAACAATCATCATAGCAATCATCCTTCGGTAAGCACGAAGGGGCATTAAATAATGTATGAGTTGAAGAGTTACTCTCATTAGAAGGTGGGCACAGGTGATCAATCCGCTCTTCGTCCTTTTGTTCTTCGCTCTCCTCATCATCTTTTTCATCCAATGAGCTCATATTTTCATCAATTTCTTCTTCCATAGACTCCTGCACAATATTAGTCTCTTCTTGGAAAGCGGAGTATTTCTCAATATATGATTTAACATAAGGATTAGAAGCATAATTATCATAGCAATATTTAAGTATGGCAAAATTTTCAGATTCGTAAAGAGTAGCACCATACTTTTCAATCAAAGAAGCAATTTCATAAGCACCCTTAAAAGCAACAAATTCTTCAATTTGTTGAACATCATAGTAATTATAAACACCATTAGCATATGATGATAAGATTCCATTATCAATAAACTCACATTGGAAGGGAAGGTGTTTCTCAGGGTTTTCAAAACAACAAGAAAATCATAATAATAACATAAATTCCAAGCATAGCATTGCAAACGATGAATTTTATCAAATAAACGTTTCCCTCTTTCAGATATACGGTGTCGCACATAACAAGCATGCTCATCTAAAGAGTTGCCCTCAACTAAGCTAGTTGGGGTTTCAGCACGAGCACATAGGGATCGAAGATGATCCAAGTAATAAGCTTCAGCAGTGTGATAGATTTTGAGTGGTTCTTCAACCATTGGTTCAGTAGGTACAACTAAATTTTTTGGTATTTTGCATTTCCTACCTATAACTAAAGATAGAAAACAACTAAGAACAGCAAATTAAAATTACTTAGTGATAAAGCAAACAAGCACACACGAGAATATTCACCCCACGTTATTGCTCCCCGGCAACGGCGCCAGAAAAAGGTCTTGATAACCCACAAATATAGGGGATCGCAACAGTTTTCGATAAGTAAGAGTGTCGAACCCAACTGTCGGTGTACTAGAGTTGGGGTACCCTAGTATCCTGAACTTGTGCACGGGCAGTCGCAGCGCCCCGCGGCAAGGCTTGCCAGGTGACCGCCAAGGACCCCCGTGGTTCCTTTGGAGCCATTCAAGAACAAAGTATTTAAGCCAAGGAGACAAGGCCCCGGCAAGAGGAGCTTGCCGGGAAGGCCACTCAAGGCACAAAGCCCCGGCAAGAGGAGCTTGTCGGGAAGGCCAACCAAGGCATCTCAAGGAACTTGCCGCGACACGCCACGCGTCCCGGCAAGACCCGGCGAGCGACAAGCTCCCGGACGCGACAAGACAACGGCCGCGACAAGGCGTTTGCCGCGGCCAGCAACCACTCTGTACCTGCGCTCCAGCACACCCACCAACGTGTCGCTCTGGGACCCTTCCAGGCGTACGTGGCGGGAGGCTATGCAGCCAGGGGTGCACTATGGCAAGCGGCGCTGACAAGATCGCCATCGTGGCGAGCCGTGGCGTCCCTGACGGCCCCTTTTTCTGCACTATTTGGGCAACGTAGATAGGCATTTAATGCCCTTGTCCCCTGCCGTCAGGGTTAGGTATGATACACTGTACAGGTAGCTGTACCAACCGCAGCACCTTTCCATTTTTACCCTTGTCTACGTTGCCACCTGTTGGAGACCCCTTGACCATATAAAAGGAGGCCCATGCACAACGTAGAGGGGGAGGACAATAGAACACTCACGCTCGGTCTCGTTAGCTGCTGGTGCGTACTGTAGCACTCAGCGCTCCCGAGCAAGAACTCAATACAAACCACAAAGCAGCAGTAGGAGTATTATCTCTCCGGAGAGCTCCGAAGCTGGGTAAACTACTCGTGTGCTCCGCCTCGATCTGCTCTTCGTGCGACCTCCGCCCCCCGCCGAACCGAAAGGGGCTCCGTCCCCATAGGTGCTCGTGGATCAGTTTCCCCGCATCTTTGGCGCGCCAGGTAGGGGGTGTCGAGGTTGTGTGAACCTGATCCGGCGTTCACACGAGCTAGATCTTCATCATCTTCATCGACATGCCGCCGAAGAAGAAGGCTTCGGAGGCGGCTGCTCCGTCCACAACAGACCCACCACCGCCGGAGCAAACGACTGGTGGGGAAGACGCCGGCGGGAGAACGGGCATCGACGAGGGAGCCCACGGTGCCTCCAGGTCCAAGGACAGGGCTGCGCTGCCCATCGGCGGTGTAGCAGGCTCCCACGACGACCGAGCGTCCGTAGATGCACCGCGCCCATCTCAGGAGGCGCAGAACCGGCAGCGTCGTGTTACTCATGGTACCATACGCTCGCTGGACCCAGATCGAGCTGGCGGATCTCGGGATGCTCCAGGCCAGCATGCGCGCCAACGTGCTAGCGCGAGCGAGGCACGGTCGCCTGGACGGGATATTGCTCCTTCTAACGCAGTTAGAAGTCCGAGCATATCCCGCTCCTCGCACCGTTCGCCACCGCTACCCGCCACTCCAGTAGAAGCTTTGGCGCGAGCTCAACTGCTCCTAGACTTCCCTCCAACGCCAGACAAGATCGACGACTGGAGGGCCACCATTCAGAGTCTCATCGGCTTCGCCAACGGCGACACTCCACGGCAGCCGACTACGTCGCAGCCGCGGCAAGTCAGCCAGCCGCGACCCGATGGCGACAAGACCGGTGGGGGTGCAACCACCGTGCACTCTCCGCCCCGAAGGCCAAGATCGCCGACTCGCCGGGTCCACCGCGACAGCGACTCCACTGCTTCATCAGATCCACGAGCTCGTCGCGATCAACGCCAAGTTCTTCACGAACGACAGCAAGAAGACGCTCGTACTCGCATCGAGCGCCGAAGAGAAGCGCGGCGTCAGTCAGACCAGCGCGCTGGGCCCACTATCGACATGCGTGCGCCAGGGGAACCAGGCGACCTGCCGTACGCAATAGGTTGCCCTACGTTTACCCGTGAGTTGCGGCAAGTCCAATGGCCCAGCACGAAGAATTTCAAGCCAGACGTACCCGAGAAGTACGACGGCAAGTTGCATCCGTCGGAGTTCCTCAGCATCTACACCATCGCGGTGCAAGCTGCTGGGGGGCGGGACGACAAGATCCTTGCCAACTACTCCCCACTTGTGCTCAAGCCCAACGTCAGGTCCTGGCTCATGCACTTGCCGGACAACTCAATATCTTCCTGGGCAGACCTATGCCATCAGTTTGTCGGCGCCTTTACAGGCGGCCACAAACCTCATGGCCAGGAGAGTGATCTTCATCTGCTTGCCCAGAAGGAAGGAGAGGCCCTGCGCAAGTACATCCAGAGATTCAGCCATGTGCAACGCAACATCCCAGATGTCCACCCTGCCGCAGTCATCAGCGCGTTCCATCAGAGCGTGCGTAACCGCAGGATGCGGGAGCAGATGGCAATGTGCAAGATCAGGGACGTCAGTGAGCTGTATGCCCCGGCCGACAGGTGTGCACATGCTGAGGAAGGGAGGAAACTCCCCGAAGAGAATACTGGAACAGGAGGATCTGACAGTGATGATGCTTCCCCGGCAAAGAAAAACCGGCGGCGGAACAACAAGAAGAGGAAAGGCAAAGATTTGCTAGTTGTTGAGCAGTCCGACAATGAAGGTGGCGCCAAGAAAGCCAAGGCTGGTAGCTCCGGCAAGGAGGTTGCCGCATGCGCCAACTGCCAGGCTGTGGCGGCCGCCGACAAGCAGGACGGCACCAACAAACAGTACTGCAAGATCCACCGCACCAAGGGCCATGACCTCTAGAGCTGCAAGAAGGTCGAGCAGCTTGTCGAGCTGCAAAAGGCCGAGTATGAGCGACGCGACAAGGAGAAAGCCCAAGGAGGTGCTGGAGGATCCGGTACGAAGCGCCCCGGCCGGGGAGGACGCCGCGGCAAGGCCAAGCAGCGGCAAGGAGACAGACCTCCCCGCGGCCGCGACAAGGATGAAGATGACGACGACGACGAAGACATGGATGATGACGAGACCAGTGAGCAGGAGTTCCAGAAAGCCACATAGGTCTTGTGCGTTGACGGCGGTGCTTCTCTGCATACTTCACACCGCCAACTCAAGCAGTGGGTGCGGGAAGTCAATGCGGCAGAACCACCCGTTGAGTCACGCAAGCTTCTGAAATGGTCCAGCACGCCTATCATCTTTGATATTGAGGACCACCCTGATCGCACAACTGTTGTCGGGTGCTTGCCGATGTTGGTTTCACCAACTATCCGCAACCTCAAGGTCACTAAGATGCTAGTTGACGGCAGGGCCGGCTTGAACCTGATCTCCTCCGCTGTGCTCAGGAAACTCCAGGTCCCTGACAGCAAGCTCGAAGAGACCGACACATTCCAAGGAATCAACCCGGGAAGGAGCAAGCCGAAGGGGAAGATCACGCTGCCGGTGACATTTGGTAGCGAGTTGAACTTCAGGACTGAGAGGGTCACTTTTGACGTCGCCGATTTTCCATTGCCTTACAACGGGATTCTCGGCCGTCCAGCGCTCGCCAAGTTCATGGCAGCCTCTCACTACGCGTACAACATGTTGAAGATGCCAGGCCCGATAAGTGTCATCTCTGTCCCTGGCGACAAGAAAGATGCTCTTATCTGTGCCGACAAGATCTACCGGGAAGCAGCAGCCGCAACGGATCACGAGACACTTGCCGCTGAAGCTCCCGGGGAGAAGAAGAAGCGGAAAGAGTAGCCCGCCAGTCAAGTATGTACCAGTTTGTCGACAACGCACTGTACGGAAGAAGACTCAACGGGGTGAAATTGAAGTGTATTCACCGGGAAGATGGATAAAAGCTGTTCGCAGAGATACATGGAGGCATCTGTGGTCACCACATTGGCGCAAGAGCACTTGTCGGCAAAGCATTCCGGCAAGGTTTCTTTTGGCCGACAGCCCTCCAGGATGCAACTGCACAAGTAACCAAGTGTGAAGCGTGCCAGTTCCATTCCAAGCAAATACGCCAGCCAGCCCAAGCTCTCCAGACGATCCCTTTATCCTGGCCATTTTCGGTCTGGGGGCTCGACATCCTCGGCCCCTTCCCCCGAGTAGTCGGGGGCTTTGAGTACTTGTACGTCGGAATCGACAAGTTCACAAAGTGGCCGGAAGTGGAAGTAGTGAGGAAGGTGACAACACAGTCAGCAGTCAAGTTCTTCAGGTTGATTGTTTGCCGCTTCGGGTTCCCTAACAGGATCATCACCGACAACGGTACGCAATTCACGAGCCGCACCTGCATGCAGTACGTCCAAGATCTTGGCGCCAAGGTCTGCTTCGCTTCTGTTGCTCACCCCAGGAGCAACGGTCAAGCGGAGAGGGCAAATGCTGAAGTGCTGCGTGGACTCAAGACCAGGACTTTCGACAGGCTGCACAAGTGCGGAAGAAACTAGATTGAGAAGTGTGTGTTTGGAGTCCCTTCCAGCAAGCTTCTCGGGTTCTTCGTGTCTCAGCGGGGAATTGAAGCCAATCCCGACAAGATCAAGGCCATTGAGCAGATCGAAGCACCGAAGGGCGTCAAGGATGTGCGGAGACTTGTCGGCTGCGTGGCGGCTCTCAGCAGGTTTATCTCTAAGTCTGCTGAGCGCGCCCTGCCGTTTTTCAAAATTTTGAAAAAGGCAGGTCCAATGAAATGGACTCCGGAAGCAGAGGCTGCGCTGCAGGACTTGAAGAGATACCTGTCCTCCACTCCAATACTTGTCGCACCTAAGCCACAAGAGAAGTTGCTGCTGTATCTGGCGGCAACAAATCAAGTGGTTAGTGTTGCGTTAGTAGTGGAGAGAGAGGCAGATGATGAGCCAGAAACCACGGCGAGCGCATCCAGCGACAAGCAGGGGGCATCCCCGACAAGCTCTGGTCCCGACAAAGATGGGTCAGCACAGGCGTGTGAGGAGATAGAGAAGAGAATGGTGCAACGCCCAGTTTACTTTGTCAGTTCCCTCCTGCAGGGGGCTAGATCAAGGTCCTCTGGTGTGCAGAAATTGCTTTTCGGCCTTCTTATGGCCTCGAGAAAGCTGCGCCATTACTTCCAAGCACATGAGATTACAGTCGTCACTCGCTTTCCGCTGAAGAGGATACTGCAGAATCCAGAAGCAACAGGCAGGATTGTTGACTGGGCACTGGAACTGTCAAGCTTTGGCCTCAAGTTTGAGAGCACTTCGACTATCCAAAGCAGAGCGTTGGCAGAATTCATAGCAGAGTGGACGCCAACACCAGATGAAGAAATTCCAGAGACGAGCATCCCCGTCAAGGAAGCAAGCAAAGAGTGGCTAATTTACTTTGATGGTGCTTTCTCGCTGCAAGGCGCCGGTGCTGGCGTACTGATTGTCGCACCCACCGGAGAGCACCTTAAGTACGTAGTCCAGATGCACTTTCCCAAGGAGCAAGCAACAAACAATACTGCAGAGTATGAAGGATTGCTTGCCGGTCTCAGGATCGCGGCAGACCTTGGGATCAAGAAGCTCATTGTCAGGGGTGACTCGCAGCTTGTCGTCCGCCAAGTGAATAAGAGTTATCAGAGTCCGTTGATGGAAGCTTACGTTGATGAAGTAAGGAAGCTAGAAGAGCACTTTGTCGGCCTACAGATGGAACATGTTCCAAGAGCTCAGAACGACATTGCCGATGGCCTGTCAAAGTGCGTGGCACTTAAGTTACCTGTGGAACCAGGTATCTTTGTGCTCAAGCTGACTCAACCGTCTGTAACGCCATCAACTGGACATATCAAGAAGAGGAAGTCGATTTCTAGTGACTATTTTCCGGCAGAGCTTCCCGAAGCCGCCGCCAAAAAGGTCCCCAAGATCAACACCAAGAGTGCTGGGGAGCAGTCTGCTCCGACAAACCCCAGGGTTTGTTCCGTTGAAGCAGACGCTCCCGACAAGTTTTGCTCCGGCAAGCTTGCCGGGGAACGTCAAGCTCCGGCTGAGCCGCAGTTTCTCGCCGTAGAAGCGGATGTTCCCACAGCAGCAGATGTGCCTTTAGTCCTTGTTGTCGAGCCACAAGCTCCAGCATGGGCGCAGCAGATCGTCCATTTCCTTCAGACAGGAGCACTTCCCGAAGAGCAAGAAGAAGCGGAAAGAGTAGCCCGGCAGTCAAGTATGTACCAGTTTGTCGACAACGCACTGTATAGAAGAAGACTCAACGGTGTGAAATTGAAGTGTATTCACCGGGAAGATGGACAGAAGCTGTTGGCCGAGATACATGGAGGCATTTGTGGTCACCACATTGGCGCAAGAGAACTTGCCGGCAAAGCATTCCGGCAAGGTTTCTTTTGCCCGGCAGCCCTCCAGGATGCGACTGCACAAGTAACCAAGTGTGAAGCGTGCCAGTTTCATTCCAAGCAGATACACCAGCTGGCTCAAGCTCTCCAGACGATCCCTTTATCCTAGCCATTTTCGGTCTGGGGGCTCGACATCCTCGGCCCCTTCCCCCGAGCAGTCGGGGGCTTTGAGTACTTGTACGTCGCAATAGACAAGTTCACAAAGTGGCCGGAAGTGGAAGCAGTGAGGAAGGTGACAGCACAGTCAGCAGTCAAGTTCTTCAGGTCGATTGTTTGCCGCTTCAGGATCCCTAACAGGATCATCACCGACAACGGTACGCAATTCACGAGCCGCACCTTCATGCAGTACGTCCAAGATCTTGGCGCCAAGGTCTGCTTCGCTTCTGTTGCTCACCCCAGGAGCAACGGTCAAGCGGAGAGGGCAAATGCTGAAGTGCTGCGTGGACTCAAGACCAGGACTTTCGACAGGCTGCACGGGTGCGGAAGAAACTGGATTGAGGAGCTGCCGGTGGTTCTTTGGTCGATCAGGACAACGCCAAATCGAGCCACTGGCCAGACACCTTTCGCTCTAGTCTATGAAGCAGAGGCAGTTCTCCCCACGGAACTCGTATACTGGTCGCCTCGAGTGCTCGCTTATGATGAGCTTGAGCAAGAGCAGCTGCGACAAGATGACACGCTGCTCCTTGAGGAGGACTGTCTTCAGGCTACTGTACGAGCTGCTCGCTACCAGCAAGCTTTGCGCCGCTACCATAGCCACAAAGTTAATGCCAGAAGTCTCGAGGAAGGCGACCTTGTTCTTCGGCGCGTTCATTCCGCCAAGAATTCCAACAAGTTGACGCCGAAGTGGGAAGGCCCTTATCGGGTGAAACGAGTCACTAGGCCTGGCGCTGTCTGCCTTGAGACTGAAGATGGCATTCCGGTGAGCAACTCCTGGAACATCGAGCATCTTCATAAGTTTTACCCATAAGGCGTCGTTGCCGGACCCTGTTTCGGCAACCACCTTTTGTACAAGTCTTGCCGCTGTTGCGTGTAATCCTTTGTACAAAGCCAGGCACAGACCCTGAGCATAGATGAAGCGCTGGCGCCCTAAGTTATAGCATGCATGCTAGATCGAGTCTTGTCCTTGGTTAGGGTTGATAGTGCTTAGTAGCGGCTAACCCCTAGCTTAGAGGTCGGGCGTACGTCCCTTCGCCGTTCTTTCGTTTCCCTCAGTTCGCAGGGCTCGCATATCCTGGCTGGACCACTTGAGGACGAAAAAGAGAAGGAGGACGGACCAGCATCTGGACCCCGGCAAGCCAGTGTTGTCGGGGGCTGCAAGTACAAAGACTCACCCACGGCGAACCAGAGTTGCCGGGGGCTGCAATCTCAGATAAGTTTTTCATCCCTTATCATGCATTCTCTTATGAGCTGAGGTATGCGAAACCTTGTTTCTTCCTAAAAGCTACCGTGCTCCCCTAACTCTAGGCCCTAGGGCTCGTTCCTGGGGCCAGGTTTGGTCGTAGTCGCGACAGCAAAGGGGCGAAACAAGGAGCCTGAACCCGCCTCATCCCTGCCTCCGCCAAAAGCGTGAGAAAGGTCGAGCGACGTGGGAAGACGGCAGGGCCTGCTGCCGGGGAAAGAAGTGTCTATCTTAAAGATATTAAGGATTTGCTCCTTGATGTGGGTTCCACCCACAAGACAAGTGACCCGGCAAGCATCCCCTTTTCACAAAAAAACATTCCACTCAGGTACAGTTCATAGAGAATGAAAAACATGAATGATGGGATTACAAGTTTTAAATGCAGCTAAGGCCCGAGGGCTTACAAATTAAAAAGAGATAAGGTGCCCGTAATCCCTTTCTTGTCCCTCTTTTCAGGAGGTAGGTCAAGGAGGCGAAAAGGGCAAAAGGGGCGCCTAGGCGAGCTACGAGTAGCAGAAGACAGCAAGAGAACATCTCGGTGGCCGTCCAAAGGCTGGATGGTGATGGCGGCGCCGGAAGTAGGGCTCGAAGACGAGGCGACAGGACGTCAGCACGCTGTCGAGGGCGTCACGCTCACGTACTCCGATTTGACGGCCTTGCCGCCTGCCCTCTTCCTCTTCCGCGGCCTCCCTACACCAGCCGCCCAAGGAGACGACCCCGAGAAGTTCAAGGAGCCGGCGACACGGATGATGGGGTCACCGGTGCCGCACGGAGCGACGCCCGACACCTAGTCGGACCCGTCATCCTGCCGCCCGCTACCCCCATCGTCGCTGCCGCTGTCCCCCTCGTCACTCTCGCTCGAGGAGAAGTCTTCGCTATCAGAGGAGCTCACCACGCAGCACCTTGCCCGAGTTCCAAAGCACCCGAAGACCTTGACGGAGAGGAGACCGCCCTCCATCAGCTTAAAATGGAGGGTGAGCCCCTCCGTCAGGCGGTGGATACGGGTGAACCACCCTCGACCAAGATACATCACATTAGGGGCCGGGAAGTCAACGCGGACTCGCGTACCGCTGATTCCACAACCCCTCATGTGCAGCCTCAGTGTCTCGGGCGGATCCAACTCCATCTCGCTCGCAAATGGAGTCGAGAGACAAAGGCGACGACGAGGCGGCCGACGCAGCCTAACAAAGAACTCGCAAGGGTCGTCCCCAATATGGACCGCCATGGGAAGAGGAACCGCTGGCGGAGGCGAGGCCGGCGAGCCGCCCCATCCACCTCTTCCCCGAGCGCCTCGGCCTCGCCCTCGACCTCGCCCGCGGCCTCGCCCCCTCCCTCTTCCCCTTACGGCTGGCTCTGCCACCACGGGTGCGGAGAAGGAGGGACGCGTTGTCTAGCGGCGACCCTCGCCGCCACCGTTGAAGGACCAGGGTTCCCTTTCTCCATGGCGAATGAGAGAGAGGGGAGCAGAAGCTGAAGGAAAGAGGAGATGAAAGAATACGGGCCTCCGTCCCCCCTCCCGCTCCTTATAAAGGAACAGGGTGGGGGCTCGGCCGCCCTGCTCAGCTAATCAAGACACAGAAGGAGCAGGGAACTGGGACCGACCCGCTGCCTCGACCCACGACGGCCTGGTTTCCCGCCTCCACCATTCGCCACCCCAAGCACATGGAAGCCGCGTGGCAGGCGTACAGAACCGAGGCGACGGATGAGGCGACCTCTCCCCACCCCGCGATCGTGGGGAGTGGACGCCTAGAAAACCATGCCTCCACGCCTCCCACTATTTATGGGGAAGGCGCGAACTGCCCCTGTTTCCCCTGCTTATAAGGAGGGAGGGGGCGGACGTTTCGCCCTTCCGAATAAAGAAACCACCCACGATTTCTCCCACGACGCTGCAATTGACGCGTGCCGTTCGGGGAGGGCGCGGTGGATGCAGAGTCAGATGCGGCGTGACCCAGGCCGCGCGTGCCCGCGCCCTGTTTTGGGCCTGGCCCAACAGCGCTCGGCATCGTGTGTGGCCCAGGCCCGGGGGCTCCTGTCGGTGTACTAGAGTAGGGGTACCCTAGTATCCCGAACTGGTGCACGGGCAGTCGCAATGCCTCGCGGCAAGGCTTGCCGGGTGACCGCCAAGGACCCCCGTGGTTCCTTTGGAGCCATTCAAGAACAAAGTATTTAAGCCAAGGAGACAAGGCCCCGACAAGAGGAGCTTGCCGGGAAGGCCACTCAAGGCACAAAGCCCCGACAAGAGGAGCTTGTCGGGAAGGCCAACCAAGGCATCCCAAGGAACTTGCCGCGACACGCCACGCGTCCCGGCATGACCCGGCGAGCGACAAGCTCCCGGACGCGACAAGACAACGTCCGCGACAAGGCGTTTGCCGCGGCCAGCAACCACTCTGTACCCGCGCTCCAGCACACCCACCAACGTGTCGCTCTGGGACCCTTCCAGGCGTACGTGGCGGGAGGCTGTGCAGCCAGGGGTGCACTGTGGCAAGCGGCGCTGACAAGATCGCCATCGTGGCAAGCGGTGGCATCCCTGACGGCCCCTTTTTCTGCACTGTTTGGGCGACGTAGATAGGCATTTAATGCCCTTGTCCCCTGCCATCAGGGTTACGTATGATACACTGTACAGGTAGCTGTACCAACCGCAGCACCTTTCCATTTTTACCCTTGTCTACGTTGTCACCTGTTGGAGACCCCTTGAGCATATAAAAGGAGGCCCATGCACAACGTAGAGGGGGAGGACAGTAGAACACTCACGCTCGGTCTCGTTAGCTGCTGGAGCGTACTGTAGCACTCAGCGCTCCCGAGCAAGAACTCAATACAAACCACAAAGTAGCAGTAGGAGTATTATCTCTCCGGAGAGCTCCGAAGTTGGGTAAACTGCTCGTGTGCTCCGCCTCGATCTGCTCTTCGTGCGACCTCCGCCCCCCGCCGAACCGAAAGGGGCTCCGTCCCCATAGGTGCTCGTGGATCAGTTTCCCCGACACCAACGAGGAGCTAAAGGTAGAAAAAATATACCCTCAAGTTCTATCGACCACCGATACAACTCTACGCACGCTTGACGTTCGCTTTACCTAGAACAAGTATGAAACTAGAAGTACTTTGTAGGTGTTTTTGGATCGGCTTGCAAGAAAGTAAAGAGCGCGTAAATAAAGGCTAGGGGATGTTGTAAGTAAAGAAGCAACTAAAGTAAATATAGCGAGTGTGGAAAAGTGGTGGTAGTAGTGGCGAAATTGTCCCTTAAGCAATTGACTACTTTACTAGACTAATAGCAAGTATTATGTGGGAGAGGCCACTGCTAGCATGTCATCCCTTACTTGGAATTCTATGCACTTATGATTGCAACTATTAGCAAACATCCGCAACTACTAATGTTCATTAAGGTAAAACCCAACCATAACATTAAGATATATTGGGCCCCCTTCAATCCCGTATGCATCAATTTCTATGCTAGGTTGAAGCTTCTGTCACTCTTGCCCTCCAATACATAGTCCTATCAACATACAACTAACCCTATGGTGTGATCCACGCGCGCGCTCATATGATGGGCACCAAAGGACAGCAACATAACCACAAGCAAATTAAATCAATCATAGCAATTCATCAACCACCCATAGGACAACGAAAATCTACTCAGACATCATAGGATGGAAATACATCATTGGATAATAATATGAAGCATAAAGCACCATGTTCAAGTAGAGGGTACAGCGGGTTGCGGGAGAGTGGACCGCTATACATAGAGGGGGGAAGGTGATGGAGATGTTGGTGAAGATGGCGGAGGTGTTGGTGTAGATAGCGGTGATGATGATAGCCTCCGGCGGCGTTCCGGCGCCACCGGAAACAAGGGGGAGAGAGAACCCATCCTTCTTCTTCTTCCTTGACCTTCTCCCTAGATGGGAGAAGGGTTTCCCCTCTGGTCCATGGTCTCCATGGAGTGGGAGGGGCGAGAGCCCCTCTGAGATTGGATCTATCTCTCTGTCTCTCTCTGTTTTTGCCTTCTGTTTTTTGGCCCTTCACCGTTTCTTAAATATCCGGAGATCCCTAACTCCGATTGGGGTGAATCTTTCGCCCAGGTCTTTCTCATAAAATTAGCTTTCTTGCGGCAAAATAAGAGCGTCAACCGCCTTAAGGGGTGTCGAAGAGGGTTAGGGATGCGCCTGACACCCTGGGGCGCGCCCCCCCTACCTCGTGCCCCCTCGGACACCGTCTCGCGTTGATTTTACTTCCCAAAAATCATAAATATTCCAAAATAATTCTCTGTTTGTTTTTATCCCGTTTGGACTCCGTTTGATATTGGGTTTCTGCGAAACATAAAACATGCAACAAACAGGAACTGGCACTGGGCACTAGATCAATATGTTAGTCCCAAAAATAATATAAAAAGTTGCCAAAAAGTATATGAATGTTGAATAATATTGGCATGAAACGATCAAAAATTATAGATACGACGGAGACGTTTCAGATACCCATGGTGACAATGGGGTGCTCTATTGCTTCACTTGACGTATGTTTAGGCACTCAACTCGCGGATTCCCGAGGTGACATTGGAGTAATCTATGCATAGGGGTTGATGCACATTTTCGTCCTTGTTTGTCCGGTAGGAACCCGGGGCACTCTTTGAGGTTCTTTGTGTTGGATTGAATATTATGAATCTGAAGTTGTTGGATGCATATCGTATAATTGACCCACGGATACTTGTGGAGACATTGGAGTATCCAGGTGACAATAGGGTTGATTGATGTGTGCCATATGGTGTTATTTTACTACGAACTCTAGGGTTGTTTGTAACACTTGTAGGAATAGCTCAATGGATTGATCGGAAAGAATAACTTTGAGGTGGTTTCATACCCTACAAGCAATTTAATCTTATGTTCTCCGTTATAGGAACTTTGGAGTGACTTTTGTTGCACGTTGAGGGATTGCCATATGATTTAATTATGTTATCATTGTTGAGAGAACTTGGACTAGTGAAAGTATGAACCCTAGGCCTTGTTGCCAAGCATTGCAATACCGTTTTTGCTCACTTTTGTTACTAGGTACCTTGCTATTTTTATATTTTCAGAACCTATATCTACCATCCATATTGCACATGTATCACCATCTCTTCGCCAAACTAGTGCACCTATACAATTTACCATTGTATTGGCTGTGTTGGGGACACAAGAGAACCTTTGTAATTTGGTTGCAGGGTTGTTTGAGAGAGACCATCTTCATTCTGCGCCTCCCACGAATTGATAAACCTTAGGCCGTCCACTTGAGGGAAATTTGCTAGTGTCCTACAAAACACTGTGCTTGGAGGCCCAACATGAGTCTACAAGAAGAAGGTTGTGTAGTAGACATCAACGACATGGTCGAGGCGGAGGACCTCTCGGGCATGTGAGGAATTGGCAATAGAGGATAAAATTGACGGGGAAAAAGGATCTGGGAAACGCAGCTGCTCACCGGGCTCTATGACACACGGAGAGGACGCTGGAGACGCGATGCAGAGGAAGAGGCAAGGCGCTGATCGGGCCGACATCCTTGAGTCTATGAAGCAGAGGTAGCAGGGGAGGAGAAGACGTCGACGGCGACGTTGGCTTGTGTCCCTTGGTGATGTTGTGGAAGAAGAAAGCATAGTCGACTACGGGGACGTAGAGGGACACAGCGGACGTGCCGGGATTTGTCCGGAGGGCTGCCGGCGATGAGAGCAAGCTCTCGGCAATTAAATTGGGTGTCTCGGGATGAGACGTATGGAGCTCCCTCCTTACTAACAGCGGCGGAGGAGGAAGCACTACAAAAAACACAAATCTGTGACATTTTGGGCCGACCGAAAAAAATGTTGTCATGCTTATGACACTTCTATGACAATGATTGTGACAAAACCCGGTATCATCATAGATATGTTGGGATCCTACTTCTATGACAAAATCATGATAGAAAATGGGCTTTTCATCTTGGGTGGGCCGGAGACGAAGCTGCATGACATTCTTTGGGCCGTCCATGACAGAAAAAACCGTGGTAGAAGCGAGGGTGAGGAAAATATCGGGGAGTTCCCGGTTACGATGGGTGGTCGGGGCCGAGCGATGCATAGAGGTTTTACGTGTTTCTCTCATACACGTACGTGCATGTGTGCGAGACGTTGGGCTCTAACTGAACCCGAGCGAGGCGTTCGCTTACTGAACCCGAGCGATTGCACTAGCTATGTTACTGAACCCGATTGATCGATCCCTTGGTTGTTAACTGAACCCGAGTGATTCCTTCGCAACTGCTGCTAACTGAAGCCGATCGAACCTGTTGCCTCTAGATGAACACTGAATGTTGTTGGGGTTTGGATTACAAGTTCCTGGTGGGGGTTGGATGAACAGGACCCTGTGGTAGGAGAGGTCGTTGCCGTTGGATGAACAGGACCCTGATAGAACCGGTTGGGGGTGGATGAACAGGACCGCGTAGAGGGTTGGTTGAACAGTAGCCGGTGGAGGCTGGATGAATAGGACCCCGTGGAGGGCTGGTTCAACAGTAGCCGGTGGAGGCTGGATGAACAGGAGCTCATGGATGAACACTAGCAGGTGGAGGCAGGAGGGAGATGTCGTGGATGAACAGTCATAGGTGGAGGCTGGAGGAGGTCGACGGTGGATGAATACTAGCCCGTGGAGGCTGGAGCGAGGCAGTAGACAGTGGATGAACAGTAGCCCGTGGAGTCCAATTTTGCGGTACGCCACACCCCTCCCGATGAACAAGACCCTGTTTCGAACATAGGAGGTCGAAGAGAAGTCTGTTTCCTCCGATTTGCGGTAATGCCACACCCCTCCCGATAAATAGGACCCCGTCCTGACCGTAGGAGGTCAAAGAGAAGTCTGTTTCCTCCATTTTCCGGTACGCCAGACCCTCCCGGTGAACAGGATCCCGTTTCGACCGTAGGTGGTCGAACAAAAGGCCGTTCCCTCCGTTCTGCGGTACGCCAGGACTCGTTTCGGCTGTTCCGTCCAAGCCGGTTGGCTCTCGATGAAAAGGACGCATTCCATTGCCTCCTGATGAACATGACGCAGTTTCTCCGTTTTGACCTAGCCGGTTGGCTGCCGATGAACAAGACGTCGTCGCTGCTCTCTGATGCCTCTCCATGTACACGAGCCCCGGCCGTACGTATGCGCGAGTAGGCGTTCGAGACCCCGCCCGTATGTATGTACGTGGTCGTATTTACTTTCTTGCACCCTGGTTGTACCTACATGTACACGATATAGACGGGACTGCGTGACATGCTACGTCCGTGCCTCTACTACGACACGTGCCCTTCTTTACTCGGCCACGTTTCATCGCTGCAGCCTGCAGACCGACCGGTCGACCAGTATGTACGTACATGTTCGCGACCAGACAGACAACCCTACGTACGGTTCGACCGGGTGGGTCCCAGCTATAAGGGAAGTATGGAGGCACTTCCTTGCGTGCGAAGATATAGCTGGTGGGTCCCAACTGTCAGGGGGCGAATCATATTTTTTTTGCCCGTAATATGGACACACTTCCTTGCATGCGAAGATGTAGGTGGTGGGTTCTAGTAGTCACGCGTAAAACATTTTTTTCACGAAATACGGTGACCCATCCTGTGGGTCCCTTTTGTCAGGTGGAGGAATCATTATGTTGTGTGTAATGAGGCACTTACTTGTTGCGGTCGTAGACCCAGCTATCAGCCTCTCCACGTACAGTACTCTTCCGATGGAAGTCGTTCCTTGACCACATTGACCACGCACGCCGAGAGCACCCAGGCAGTGGACGACACCGAGGCCTAGGAAGGGGACGACGCGGAGTCGGGGAAGACGTGATAGTGGATGCCCACGCGGAGAGGAGTACGAGGGTTGACTGGTTCTGCTACGATGTGAGGCTGCCATCGCCGCAGAATAACAGGGGTTGTGGGTGAATAGAGGGATGGCCTGGACAAAGGTTGGAGTAGGGTGGGGCGGTTAGGCCTGCGCGGCAGCAGAGCCGGCCACGGGAAGAAGGAGCAGGCGGCACGACTGGCGCTGGTTTGGGCGGTTGGAGCAAGAAGACCAGAGGTTGAAGAAGCACTACGGCCGTTGGATGGACATTGTACGGTCCTGGAGCTAGAATCGTTCACATTGACTAAGTTGACAAAGCCCTCCGTCCGCGTCAACTTAGTAGGCCCACAAGTCAGCCTCCCATTATGGTGGGTCCCAGCTAGCAAGGGGTATTCATTTTTTCGTGCGTAATAAGGAGGCACTTCCTTGCGTGCGAAGATAAAGCTGGTAGGTCCGAGCTGTCAACGGGGGGGGGGGGGGGGGGGGGCGTTTATTTCGCGAAATACAGAGGCCCTTCCGATGGGTCCCAACTGTCAGGTGGAGGAATCATTATTCTGCACGTAATAAGGAGGCATTTCCTTGCGTGCGGCCATGGTCCCAGCTGTCAGCCTCTCCACGTACAGTCCACTTCTGATGGATGTCGTTCGTTGACCACGTTGACAATGCTGCGTCGAGAGCACCAGGGCGGTGGATGACGGCGAGGCCTAGGAAAGGAACGACACGGAGCCAGGGAAGACTCGGCAGTTGTTTCCCACGTGGAGGGGAGTACAAGGGTTTACTGGTCCGTCTGTCGTCGCCGAAGAATAACAGCAGGTGTGGGTGAGTAGAGGGATGGCTAGGCCAGCGATGGGAGTACGATGGGGCGGTGAGGCCTGCGCGGCAACACAGCCGGCCGCGGGAGGAAGGAGCAGGCAATCCCGCCCGCGCTTGTTTGAGCAGCTGGAGCAGGAAGAGGAGAGATTGAAGAAGCATGACGGCCGTTGGATGGACATCCAACAGTCACTGCTCTTGTGTGTTGACTAAGTTGACACGGTGTTGCGTGTGCGTCAACCTTTTTCTTAGGAAAGTGTACGCGTCAACCTACTATAGGCGCACAAGTCAGCCTCAAATATGTGGAAAACAACATACAACCCATCTGCCATCATTTCTAATAATTTACAACCCATTTGCTAATTCTTAAGGATTTTTTTGGAGCTCATATTCTTTTTGTTAGCATTACGACCCATATTGTGGCCATGGTTAAAAATTATACGAAATTTGCACATTTCAGTGTGGTCAACTATTTTCAATCCCGAAATTTCGAGTCACATTCAAACTAATTTGAAAAAGAAATTTATATAAATATAAAATCCAAATAATTGTCCACGCATAAAATCTATGGAATTTAAAATCTTGAAATGAAAAAAATTGAAACTAATTCCTGGTTTGATGTGCTTTCAAAATGTACATACCATTTCTCATTACTGATGGCCCATTTTCTGGGCAAGCCGAATGAAACTCTCCTCATCCTGAAAGATTTGCAGCCCAGCAGGGCTGACAAAGCATGTAGGCCTCGGTTGGGCATTTCTTTTAAATAAGTAGAACTAGGCTAGCCATTTTCAGCAAGAAAAAAACACAAGTGGGCTCATGATGTGGTAAACATAAATAAAACCCTGGCTAGACGGGCTACAGCCCCCGCACAACCCCGTTGTTACCCTGATACGTCTCTAAAACTAGTATAAATAACAACTGCTTGTTCCTCAAGGAATAAAAAAGGAAATGACAACTGCACGACCTGCTGGGTCCCTGGTGTCAGCCGCTCGTTGTGTATTTCTCTCGTTTATTGACTATGTTGACAATGGCATGGGCCCTAGATGTGCAACCATTGGGAGGCACCATTTTTGGGCTAGTAATAATGAGGCACTTGCTTGCGTACTGCCATGACCCTGGTGGGTCCCTACTGTCATCCTCTTCACGTATAGTCATCTCCTTGTTTCTCTTGGTTGTTGATGACATTGACAACGCAAGAGGGTGGCGCACCACGCACGGCGAGCGAACCAAGGTGGAGGACGATGGCGAGGCCTCGGACGGAGCGAACAGGAGCTGTGGAAGATGCGTCGGTCCAGTCGTAGACGGTGGGGAGTACGAGGGTTGACTGGTTCGGGTGCGGGCGCGTGTTGGGGCTGACATGGCCGGAGAATAATAGGACGTGTGTGGGAATAGAGGGAGGGACTGGCCAACGTTGGATGGTACGGTAGGGCAGAGGTGGTAGGCGGGAGCAGGCGGAATCGACGAGGTGGTTTGGTTTGGGCGGCCAAAAGGAAGAAGACAAGAGGTAGAAGATACATGACAGATGTTGGATGTCAATCCAACAACTGGTAGGCAGAATCGTTTGTTGACTAGCTAGTAAATCGACACCACCTTGGATAGGCTTTTTCCTCGTGGGTCACAAATGTCAGAATCCAAATCTGTCACGGTCATGCAGCCTTTCTTATGAAAATTTACAGCCCATTTGGTGTGCTAGTTCAAAATAAGTTTGTGGGTGCTAGTGGGGGATAATCACTCGGGTTTTGTAATGCACAGTGAGCTCAAGGAGCCGGCGAGAGTGATGTTATTTCCCTTGGTTGGGATTTGTTACAATATTTCACTCTTAATTAAACAAATGGCAAGCCATTTGCCTTGTTTCAAAGAAAATATGACAGTCACAGCCTAGTTGAAAAGGGCAACAACATCTAACTCCAGCTTACAAACTGTACAAAATCACGAAGGTTAATGGTTCACCAAGTTTAGACAAAACCCAGATTGAAAATGGCAACAACATCAAACTCCAACACTGTTTTCGGTAGTCACAGTCAAATGGATCGGTCAGGTCCATCGAATGAACATCCTGGGTCGTCAAATTTACTAGATTATGACCACAAGATGTTTTAAATAGAAGCCCAACATGTTCATAAGCTCTTGAAAGTGCGTTATATCGACTAGAGGGGGGTGAATAGGCGATTTTTATGAAATTCTTCACCGAGGAATTTGCTCGTGAGGAAATTCCTTAGCGAAGAACTACTAGCAGCGGAATAAGTACTCAGAGGTAAACATAGAAGATTACATGCAAGGTCATCATGATGAAATGAAGACACAGACAGAGTACAGAAAGCGTAAACATAGGATAGCACAATATGAAGACAAACAGACTGAAGAAATTGAACTGAGGAAATTGAGAAAGTCTTCAGTCAAAGTCTTCAAACAAAGATATGAACAAACACACAACACAGTAATGAGGAAATGAAAGTGTTGAGGAAATAGAACCAGTAAGCTTGGTGAAGACAATGATTTGGTAGACCAGTTCCAACTGTTGTCTCAGTTGTACATCTGGTTGGAGCGGCTGAGTATTTATACTCGAGGACACCTAGTCCCGGACACACAGTCCTCACCGTATTCTCCTTGAGCTAAGGACACACAATCCTCGCCCAATCACTCGTGGTAAGTCTTCAGGTGACTTCCAAACCTTCACAGACTTGGTCACTCGGTGATCCACAATTCCTCTTGGATGCTCTAGACCTTGACGCCTAACCGTCTGGAAGAAGCACAGTCTTAAAAGGTAACAAGCGTCGGATCCACGCAGGATCAATCTCTTCAGTGTTGCTCAATCACTTTGGGTTTGTAGGTGTTTTGGGTTTGGGTTTGGATTTTCCTCACTTGATGATTTTCGCTCAAAGTCCTCAGAGGATGGGTTGCTCTCAAATGACAAGTGTCAAGTTCTCGCGGAGCAGCCAACCAGCTAGTGGTTGTAGGGGGCGGCTATTTATTGCCTAGGGAGTAGCCCGACATGATAAGACATAAATGCCCTTCAATGATATGACCGTTATGTGGATAAGATATTTTGGGACAGCTGGCGCGTAGCACAGCAACGGTCGGAAATTTGAGGTACAAATTCCTCAGGGCTATCATGTTCCTCACAGTGTAGGCAATTCGCACTGGCGAATTCCTAACTCATCAGTCAGAGCAAAGTCCTCAGTGACCAGAAAAACTGCGTCTCTGTCACTGTAGAAATTGACTGAACTGTATGAGATTTCCAATGGCTTCACTCGAAGGGATTGGTAGGTGTAGGATTTGAGATGAGCATCACTTGAAAATTTTCTCCTTAGTATTTCCTCGACCCCCTTTAACAGTACGGTGTTTCCTATGACTCAAGAAAGAGAAAATGAAACTTCGAAAACAAAAGTCTTCAAGCTTCATATTCCTCGAATGATAACCAAGTCTTCAAGGTCACACCAATTTCTTCACTTTCAAAGTCTTCAGAAAGTCTTCAAAATATCAAAGTCTTCAGATGAAGAACTTCATTTTTAGGGGTCGACTTTCTCTATAAATATCAAACTCCTCATGGACTTATAGACCTGTGTACACTCATAAACACATTAGATACTTAACCTATAAGTCTTCAATACACCAAAATCACTAAGGGGCACTAGATGCACTTACAATCTCCCCCTTTTTGGTGATTGATGACAACATAGGTTAAGTTTTCAACGGGGATAAATATATGAAGTGTAAATACTGATATTGAGGAATTTGATTGCAATATATAGAAGAACTCCCCCTGAAGATGTGCATAGTGAGGAATTTGCTTTTGAAGCAATGCACACTTGAAGAGCTGAATCATGGAGATCTCCCCCTATATCTTGTAATTCATACACGCATTTGACATATAATATGAAGAATTTGAAATGCATGATGAAATATGGTGCCTGATGTAATTCAGCATGCGTGCGATAATATTAACGAGGAATAAGCATGCAGAATAGCGCATCAAAGTATCAAAGCATAGTGCAATAAAAGTATCAGCGCACCATCGGACTTAAGATTACAACTCGATCCAATAAAAGTTTCGAAAGAACGAGAGTTGTAACTTAAAAAAAACGCCCTTATTATAGACCCGCTTGAAGACTAACTCAGATTTCTCCCCCTTTGTCATCAAATGACCAAAAGGATCAAAACTAAGTACTAACGCCCCTGAAGATATTCAAGTTGATGAAGGAGCGCCAGCGTTGTTGGGGTCGGTCATTGAAGTAGGGCCTGCTGAAGTGTTGTCCAAATCTTCATTTTCATCAGTCTCACGTGATGAAGAATATGAGCTGGCCACCAGAGAAGGAACCTTGACCTTCTTGTATTTCTTCGGAGGAGGTGCAAACCAGTCAAAGTCTTCTTTGAGACCCATTTTCTCCAAGTCTTCAGCACTGTACACTTTAGACAGAACAACCCAGGTGCGGTTGAGGGTTTCATGAAGGTAGTAATGGTCTTTCTTCACTGCATTGTGTGTGGAAGTCATGTTGTGAAGAATTGAACCAAACTGACGCTTGAACCGTTTGTGATTGCGATCAACCTTTTGATGAAGACTGAGGAGTAACTCACGGTCAGTCATCACCCTGGGTGCTGTGGCTTGAGGATTTGGCATGGCATTGTTGGCAGCAGAGTCATGTGCGGCAGAGTCATCATTGTTGGAATAAGAAGCAGCCTTGCAAAATTGTCCATCCAATGGACGAATGCCTTCATCTATCACAGCAGTGGCCTTGCCCTTTTCTTCAGCTGAGGAAAATGTCCGTTTGAGGACTTCAATGGGAGGCAAGTAGCTGCAGTGGTTGAGAGTTTCAGCCTTGTAGTTGAGGGAAGACCTTGTCCTGATGAATTTCATTATCCAAGGTGCATAAGGCTTCAGCTCAAATGGTGACATAGCAATGTTGGCCAGAGTCCTCATGAAGAAATCATGGAAGTTGACGGGAACGCCATGAATGATGTTGAAAAGCGGATTCTTCATGATGCCAACGACTTCTTCATCAGTCGAGTCGTGGCCTTTGATGGGACTCATTGTCTTCGTCAGAATGCGATAGACAGTCCTAGGCACATACAACAGTTCCTTGACGAGGAATTTGGTTCTAGGAGCTTGCCCTGGCTTCAAAGGCTTCATTAGCACTTGCATATAGTGATTTGAAAGCTCAGGTTCGTTGTACACACAACGTGCATCTTCAGTGGGTGGACTCAAAGGAAGGACTCGAAGCAATTCATATGCTGGGGCCTTATGATGTGTGTTTTCAGTCATCCAGTCCAGAACCCATGAATTGACATCTTCAGAGTTGCCGGTGATGTGCAACATTGCATAGAATTGAAGAATAAGTTCTTCATTCCAGTTGCATATATCTGTGCAGAAATTGAGCAGCCCAGCGTCATGAAGAACACCGAGGACTGGCATGAAGCATGGCAAAGACTCCATATCCACGTGAGGAATATGAGCATGGTCGAAGACTTTGTCTTTGTTGTAAAGCACTGAGGTATAGAAATTGGCTTGGCTGGCTACCCAGAAACACCTCTTCCTTATGCGAGCAGAGTCATATGGATTGTATTCAGTGAAGAACACATGCTCGCCATAGAAGTCTTCAGCCTTGAATTTCTGTTTGCGGGAGAACGGATCCTTTGGCCTTGGCAGAGGAGTGTCGGTGAGTTGCATCACGACCTCAGGAATCACAATCTCAGGTTCTTCAGGCTGAGGAATTTCAGGATGTTCCTCAGGTGCAGTCACCTTGTCTGTTTCAGCAGTAGTTTCTTCAGCACTAGTGGCTGGAATTTCTTCATTCACAGATGCAGTGGGATGAGTTTCTTCAGAGCCCAATTTTACTGTTGGTGAAGGGGAGTGAGGAATTTGCTGCAGGGGAGTGAAGAGTGGGGAATTGGGATGTTGACTTTCCCAAAAGTCGTCATTCATCACTGGAGTGGTGCTTCCAATATCCACATCTTCATCAATTTCTTCAACACCATCCTCTTCAGCATCAAACTGAGGCGTTGGTGATGAGACCATTGGGGTTGAAGGGATTGCATCCGCTTCAATTTCTTCATCAATCTGCTCTGACGAAGCAGCAGATTGAGTTTCTTCATCTGATCCACTAGGGATCTCATAATCTTCACCAAAAGGAACAAGGTCCTTTGATGGCATGGAGGAGATAGGAATGGCATCAATGGGATTTGCAAATGAGCTTGTCATCGGCTTCATCTTCTTGGGGGCTGAAGATTCTGAAGCATTGGATGCCTTCCTTTTCTTCACTGCAGCTCGCTCTGCAGCCTTGGTTTTCTTCACATCTAATGCAGATGGAAGAATTGGAGTTGGCGTAGGCGCAGGTGGAGCTGAGGAATCTGGTTGATTATCCTCAGGCGCAACTGATGCAGTTGCCCTGGTTTCTTCGTTTTCTTCAGGCGCACCACTAGTGGATGCCCTGGCAATTTCTTCAGTGGCTAGAGCAGAGTCATCAGCCCTGGAACTGGCATCTTCTTCAGCAGCCTGAACTTCATTAGTGGTGCGGGCATGTTCTTCAGTTTGCTGAACAGATGCTTCAGCTTGAGCAATTTGTTGTGTTGAGGCTGCACCCTTGGTGAAGGTATAAGTTAACCTCACAAATCTGACCTTGGCTCCTTGCCAATCAGCATAGTATGAGTCAAAGTTGTCGCTGAGGGCTTTGATCTCAGCCTGCATCTTGACGAGTTCCTCAGGCGTCATCTTGAGAACGTTTTTCTTCAGCAGCTTCTCTTTCCTGTACTGCGATTTCTTGATCTCTCTGGCCCTATCATATTTCCACTTCTCCTCTTGGATGAAGTGAGTCAACATGTGACTTTGGCCAGGAGTCAGCTTGAAATCAGGCATAGGTGTGTTAGGGTCCTTATGACAGAGATCAATATAATCTAGGATCGCCCTTGGATCCAATAGCAGGGGCACAGGTGTGCCTTTGGCTTTAGCAACCCTTTCTTGGCGGTCTCTGATGATTTCAGCGAGTTCTTCTTCATCAGCTTCATCATCATCAGATGGCACAGTGAAGACTACCTGCTTCTTCTGAGGACTTGGACGAGTGCCGCGTCCAGCAGTAGCCTTTTTCTTTAGCAGAGAGGGTCCATCTGAGGAATTTGGTGCAGCTGAGGAACTAGCTAAGACACCAGAGGCAATTGAAGTGCCAGTAGTCCTTTGGCACGAGGCCAGATGCACAGGTGCTGAGGACTTTGTCGGGACGGCTGAGGACTTTGGTGGAGCAGGAGCAGCATGAGGAATTTTCTTTGAAGATTTTGAAGATTCTGGCCGTGAGGGCATTGATGTCGAAGCACTTGGCTTGCGAGCGGGCTTCTTGAGCATCGCTTTCTTCGGCTTGACAGAAGCCTCAGTGGCAGCAGCAGCAGTAGCAGAGTCTTCATTGAATTTCCTCACTGCTTCTCTGGCTTGTCTTGCCAGTTTAGCTTGGCGCTTGGCCCATTCCTCAGGAAAATCCTCACCGCGTTTGATGCTAGTGGGATCAGCCACTTGGCCAGGTGCCAATAGGGCTCTTGGGCATGGAGGGTTGAGTGTGAATTTCTTCATGTACTTTGGAGTAACATATCTGTACTCCCTCCATTCACGTGCCCATCTCCGATCAATCCTCTGGATTCGCACCTTGCGCTGATTTTTATCTTCTTTGCCAAACTTGGCTTCATCAGGCGTGCAGTACTCTTTGTAAATATCCTCTGGGATCTCAAAAGCAGTCATGACCTCAGGCTTCTTTCCTCCTTTCTGTGGCCATTTACCTTCAGCCATTTTCTTCAGATGAGGAATTTGAACAATTGAACTCTCTGAAGAAGTATGCAACTTTTCTTCGAGGAACGCTGCAAATGAGTTAAGTTGATGAGAACCTAATGATTCAGCAGTGGACATGTGTACCTGTGAATAGAGTATAGTTGCGAGGAATTTGGATAGGTCATATGCATTCTCAGAGGGTTTTTCATAAAGAACAAGTTTGAGGAATTTGACCAGATTCGTCTTGAGGAATTTCACTAAGCGCTTTATATCTTAGGTTCCAGAGTTGTATAGATCGAGGATCCACACAATTGAGGAATCTTGAAGAAAATGAGGCTTAGGGAAATGAATCAAGAACAGATAACATGTGAGGTGTTTTGTGTGTGAGGAGTTGAAGAATAAAACACCTGAGGGAGTCCTGGATTAGGGGGTGTTCGGATAGCCGAACTATATCTTCAGCCGGACTCCAGGACTATGAAGATACAAGATTGAAGACTTCGTCCCATGTCCGGAAGGTTCTTTCCTTGGCGTGGAAGGCCAGCTAGGCGTGCGGATATTCAAGATCTCCTACCAATGTAACCGACTCTGTGTAACCCTAACCCTATCCGGTGCCTATATAAACCGGAGGGTTGTAGTCCGTAGGACGAACACATCATAACCATCATCATACCCATAGGCTAGCTTCTAGGGTTTAGCCTCCTTGATCTCGTGGTAGATCTACTCCTGTACTACCCATATCATCAATATTAATCTAGCAAGAGTAGGGTTTTACCTCCATCGAGAGGGCCCGAACCTGGGTAAAATAAAGTGTCCCTTGTCTCCTGTTACCATCCGACCTTGACGCACAGATCGGGTCCCCCTACCCGAGATCCGCCGGTTTTGACACCGACATTGGTGCTTTCATTCAGAGTTCCTCTGCGTCGTCGCCTTTAGGCCCGATGGCTCCTTTGATCATCAACAACGATGAGGTCCAGGGTGAGACTTTTCTCCCCGGACAGATCTTCGTCTTCGGCGGCTTCGCTCTGCGGGCCAACTCGCTTGGTCATCTGGAGCAGATCGAGAGCTACGCCCCTGGCCATCAAGTCAGGTTTGGAAGCCTAAACTACACGGCAGATATCCGCGGAGACTTGATCTTCGACGGATTCGAGCCACAGCCAAGCGCGCCACACTATCTCGAGGGGCATGATATAGCTCTGCCTCCGAACAGTGTCCTAGAGGCCGCATACGCTCCGGCCCCGATCCTCGATTCGGAGCCTGCTGCGTTCTTTGAAGATGAACGGTTGGACATCACCTTGGGGGCTGCGATCTTAAAGGCCATTGAGCCGAACGCGAGCCCCGCGCTCCGCATGGCCTGTGACTCCAAGGAGCCGGACTCTTCTCCGAACTTCGGGTCGTCCGTGCCCCCGCCGATCGAATCAGATTGGGCACCTGTAATGGAGTTCACCGCCGCGGACATCTTTCAGTATTGACCTTTTGGTGATATTCTGAATTCTCTCAAGTCTCTCTCTTTGTCAGGAGAGCCCGGGCCGAACTATGGCCTGCGAGGTTGGGATTCGGACGACGAAGAAATTCAAAGCCCACCCACCACCCACTTAATAGCCACTGTCGATGATATATCCGACATGCTCGACTTCGGCTCCGAAGAATTCGACGGTATGGACGACGAAGGAGGAGACGAGCAAGAACCAGCACCTGTAGGGCGCTGGACCGCCACCTCGTCATACGACATATACATGGTGGATGCTCCAAAAGATGGAGATGGCGATGGAACAGCGGAGGATGGCACTTCGAAAAAGCCTCCAAAACACCGACGTCAGCGGCGCCGCTCCAAATCCCGCCATAGCAGAAACAGTGATTCCGGCACGGGAGATAATACTACCCCGGACAGCGCCGAAGAACACCAAAACCAACAGGATTTGGCACAGGAAGATGGAGAAGACCGCCCTCATGAGAAAGCGGCAGAGCGAGAGGTCGAGGACGATAACTACATGCCTCCCTCCGAAGACGAGGCAAGCCTCGGCGACGATGAATTCATCATACCATCAGACCCCGCCGAACAAAAGCACTTTCAACGCAGGCTTTTAGCCACGGCGAACAGCCTAAAGAAAAAGCAGCAACAGCTTAGAGCTGATCAAGATTTACTAGCTGACAGATGGACTGAAGTCCTTGCGGCCGAAGAGCACGAGCTCGGACGCCTCTCCAAAAACTATCCTAAGCGTAGGCCGCTACCCCAATCAGAGGAGGAAGCCCAAGACATGGCAGATCGGCCACCTCGCGGCCGCGACAGAGAAGCCTGTCGAACATCCAAACAAGCGATGCCCCGCAGCCGCTTTACCAAGGCACGGGAACACGAACCAGACCTGCGAGACGTCCTGGAGGACAAAGCAAGGCAAACAAGATCGATCTATGGATCGCGCGGACGCCCGACGGCACGTTATAGTTTTCACTCCGGACACAATAAATTCGGCCGGGCCGAACACAACAGGCACAGCTCCTCCGAACTGCGTCGAGACATAGCCCAGTACAGGGGCGCCGCACACCCACTATGCTTCACAGACGAAGTAATGGATCATAGAATCCCAGAGGGTTTTAAACCCGTCAACATCAAGTCATACGATGGTACGACAGATCCGGCAGTATGGATTGAGGACTATCTCCTCCACATCCACATGGCACGTGGCGATGATTTGCACGCCATCAAATATTTACCCCTTAAGCTCAAGGGACCAGCCCGGCACTGGCTTAACAGCCTCCCCGCAGATTTGATCGGCTCTTGGGAGGACCTGGAGGTCGCATTCCTCGACAACTTCCAGGGGACCTACGTACGGCCACCGGACGCCGACGACCTAAGCCACATAATCCAGCAGCCAGAAGAATCGGCCAGGCAATTCTGGACACGGTTCCTAACAAAGAAAAATCAGATAGTCGATTGTCCAGATGCATAGGCCTTAGCAGCCTTCAAGCATAACATACGTGACGAGTGGCTTGCCCGGCACCTGGGACAGGAAAAGCCGAAATCCTAGGCAGCCCTCACGACACTCATGACCCGCTTTTGCGCGGGCGAAGATAGCTGGCTAGCTCGCAGCAACAACTTATCAAAGAAGCAAGATAATTCAGATACCAAGGACAAAAGTGGCAGGTCGCGACGGAATAAACCGAAACGCCGCGTCAGCAGCGACAGCAATGAAGATACGGCAGTAAACGCCGGATTCAGAGGCCATAAATCCGGTCAGCGGAAAAAGCCATTCAAAAAGAATACCCAGGGCCCATCCAGTTTGGACCGAATACTCGACCGCTCGTGCCAGATTCACGGCACCCCCGAAAGGCCAGCCAATCACACCAACAGGGATTGTTGGGTGTTCAAGCAGGCAGGCAAGTTAAGAGCCGAAAACAAAAACAAGGGGCTAGACAGCGATGACGAAGAGGAGCCCAGGCCGCCGAACAACAACAGACAGAAGGGGTTTCCCCCACAAGTGCGGATGGTGAACATGATATACGCGACTCATATTCCCAAGCGGGAGAGGAAGCGTGCGCTACGGGACGTATACGCGATGGAGCCAGTCGCCCCAAAGTTCAACCCATGGTCCTCTTGCCCGATCACCTTCGATCGAAGGGACCACCCCACTAGCATCCGTCACGGCGGTTTTGCCGCATTGGTTCTTGACCCAATCGTTGACGGATTTCACCTTACAAGAGTCCTCATGGACGGCGGCAGTAGCCTGAACCTGCTCTACCAGGATACAGTGCGGAAAATGGGCATTGATCCATCAAGGATCAAGCCCACAAGGACGACCTTTAAAGGCGTCATCCCAGGTATAGAGGCCAATTGCATAGGCTCCATAACACTTGATGTGGTCTTCGGATCTCCGGACAACTTCCGAAGCGAAGAGTTAATCTTCGACATAGTTCCGTTCCGCAGTGGCTATCATGCTCTGCTTGGACGAACCGCATTCGCTAAATTCAATGCGGTGCTGCACTACGCATATCTCAAGCTCAAGATGCCAGGCCCTCGAGGTGTAATCACGGTCAGCGGAAACACCGAACGCTCCATCCGTACGGAGGAACACACGGCGGCCCTCGCAGCAGAGGTACAAAGCAGCCTGTTAAGGCAGCTCTCGAGTCCGGCCGCTACAAAGCAGGACAAAGCAAAACGCGCCCGGAGTAACCCGCAGCAAGACCGACTGGCGCGTTCAGAGCACGCATAGCAATACGGCCCCAACCCCAGCCATCGCTACATAGCGGAGCTAGTACCTCGAGTACACAATTACACCCTTACAATTCCATGGGCATAGGGGAAGGGGCAGATAAAATGGCATGCCAACAATACGGCGTCAAACGTACTAGGGGCTACCGGGTTCTTCTTTTCTTTCAGGACTCCATACTCTGGATACAGTGTTCGGCCTCGCTGCCGCACAGACGATACAGGACCCAGGAAAGCAGACAAAACAACGCCGCATCATGGAACTCTCAGGTGGTCTCTATTTCGAGCGATATATCTGTTTTTAAATTCCGCGGCCTGCGCCTGGTCAGGACATGTTAAATAGTCTAAATTTTTTCGCACTACTTGTATCGTTCGGCTTGAATAAACAGCCTCCTCATAAATAATGCATAGCTTTTCGTCTATTTTTTGCATTATCTTCTTTTAATATACATATGTTTACTCAAATAACATGATCGCACCCGTACACCATGGTACGGAAAACCACGCCAGGGGCTTTATTACCCTTCTATCTGGTGTGAGAAGTCCGTCCACATTCACAAGTGCGGCACCCCGAACTTATAGCATTATATGCATCGGCTCCGAGTCATGATTTTGGTCATATGTTGGGTTTGCCCGGCTCCTATGTTTTGGTGCCTTACGTTCCACTCTATCGGCTAAGGTAGCACTAGGAGAACCACTGCGATTGTGCCCCAGATCAGGTGGGTGAGCACCTCAGTGGAGAAAGCTAAAACAGACTGTCATGATAAGGCGCGAGACCGGTCGCTGTTCGAGAGGTTTTTCGAGTCCCTAATGGCTTATGCCGCTTCGAGCGGAGAGCTGGTTAAGTCCGGCTAAAGGCGTGGATAGTGCCCCGAATTCGGCCTTCCGAACTAGGGGCTTCGCCGAAATTTAAAATTATAACATTCTATGGCTAAGTGAGAGTGTTCAAGCATTATAGTCCGATTGCCTGGTTCGCTGTGCTGAGCGCCTCCCTCGAAGGACCCAACTATGGGAACAAGAGCCCTCAGGTTTATCCCGAACACCCCAGCACTAGTTGCATGGGGGCAGAAGCCGACGACTCGCAATCTCTCAGTTATTGATAAACGGCCGCACAGAAAATAATATTTTAAATTCAGAAAGCATTGCTTAAGCGCATATGAACAAGTTTTCAGCGCACAGGATACAAACGAGCGAGTTCATTGAAATATTACATCTTTGGCACACTCATCCGCGACAAGGCGAGCTCTAGCGAGAACTTCCTTGTAGTAGTTCTCGGGCTTGCGATGCTCCTTCCCCTGCGGCGGCCCGTCCTTCACCAGCTTCTCTCCGTCCAGCTTGCCCCAGTGTACCCTTACACGGGCAAGGGCCCTCCAGGCACCTTCTATGCAGACGGAGCACTTGATGACCTCAAGCCGTGGACAGGCCTCCACCAGCCGCTGCACCAGCCCGAAGTAGCTCCCAGGCAGGGCCTCTCCAGGCCACAGCCGAACTAGTAAGCCCTTCATGGCCTGTTCGGCTGCCTTGTGGAGCTCGGCCAGCTGCTTCAGCTGACCGCTTAAGGGCACAGGGTGTCCAGCCTCAGAATACTGAGACTAGAACACACTCTCCGTCGAGCTGTCCTCTTCAGCTCGGTAGAATGCGGCGGCGTCAGATGCGCTGCGGGGAAGATCGAAGAACGCCCCTGGAGAACTCCGGATTTGGGTAAGTAATAGGTATTTCACCTTTATATTCCTACTTTGCATTAAGAATGCCTTACCCGCTGCTATCTTTTTCACATCCTCCAACTCTTGGAGGGCCTTTTGGGCTTCGGCCTTGGCACTCTTGGTGGTCTCAACAGCCGACGCGAGCTCGGATGCTTGCGTTTTTTCCTCAAGCTCCAAACCCTCATGTTTCTTCATGAGAGTTTGCAGCTCTTGCTGCACCGCGCCGACTTGGACCCCAAGCTTTTCTCGCTCGGCGCGCTCCTCGGCCGCTTTCTTCTCGGGCTCAGCCAACGCCTGCTTCAGGGTTGCCACCTCGGTTGTGGCCCCTACAATAAGCAGTACAATCCTGTTATTTCTTCTTGCAATCAAGCCTCTCTATAGGCACCTTTTTTTCTTTTTTTTCTAAGGGGTATTTCTTACCTTCCTTTTCCACGAGCTGCCTTTTGGCAAGGCCGAGCTCTTGCTCGGACCGCTCGAGGTCCTTTTTCAGGACTTCCACCTGCGCAGCCAGTGCGGTGGTGGACAGCAGGGAAGCCTGCATACGCATATTAGACTTTTTATTAGACTCCTGCGAAAATTGTTGGATCCTCTATTCGGCTTTTCTTTCCGAACACCGAACAGAGCATCAGGGGCTACTGTCTATGCGGTATTGAATTTAGCATATTTTTTGCTTATCTGGAAGCCTGTTAGAAGGCTAGCGCAAGCTTCATTCAGTCCGCTCTTGGCGGACTGAACCCTTTGGACCACCGCACTCATAACAGTACGGTGCTCCTCGTCGATGGTGGCGCCTTCAAGCGCCTCCAACAAACTATCCGGCGCCTCTGGTTGGACAGAGGTCGCCGGCTCAGACGGCTTACTCCTCTTGGAAGGAGTTCGCCCACCGCGAGCCAGGACGGTTGAGTCCGGCGCGGTGTCCGGCACAGAGCCGGACTGGGAGCCCAGGGGGGTTTCATCCCCTTTACTCCTGGGGTCCTGAGGATTGCCTTGCGGCTCCTCCAGGACCACCTCCTCCTGCCCTGTTCGGCGGGACGCCGCTTCAGCGTCGTCCGCCCCGCTGGGGGAGACTGCGGGCGGGACAGAGTTCATGTCCGACGAATCCAGGGAGCCGCTCGATGAATCATCGAGTGCGGCTCGGGGCGGGCTGCGCAAATAGCATTCGACATTAGGGTAAGCTGCGCACTTGAAGATACTATGAGTCATTCTGGTATGTGAATACTTACGATGTCGCCGGACGCTTGGTTCTGTCCGGCCACTCCTTTCCGCCCTCTTCGACGTTGGGGGAGTAGTCCGGCGGAGGGGTCTTCCTTTTCCTCGACCCCTCGGCCTCCCCTGTTCGGGCGGCCTTCTTCTTTTTCGCTCCCCTCGCTGGAGGGGGAGAGCTTCCTTGCTCCTCCTCCTCGTTTTCACGAGAGGAGGGCGTCGCAGACTCGCCAGATGACGAGCTCAACACCACCACATTGCGGGCACTCTTTCGAGTCCCGGTGGTCTTCTTCTTCTTGACCTTCTTCTCCGGCACCACATGGGGCGCCGGAGCCAGTAGCTTCTCTAAGAGAGCTGGGGCTGGGTCTTTAGGCAGAGGAGCCGGACAGTTGATTGGTCCGGCTATCTTCAGCCACGCCTGTCAAAGGCAAAGGGAGTTCTTAGATCCCACATAGAGTTAATCCATGTAGAAAAGCTTAATGAACCTGTGAAAGGTATAAATAGCCTACCTCGCCAGCGTTGCGCTGCGAGCTGTATCCGCGGTTGTCGGAAGCGGATGTGGGGCACTCAGCGCCTTTGGTTAGCACCTTCCAGACGTCTTCATACGTCGTGTCGAAGAGCCTATTGAGGGTTTGGTGCTGCGCCGGGTCGAATTCCCACAAAGTGAACTCCCGTTCTTTGCACGGGAGGATCCGGCGAACGAACATGACCTGGATGATGTTGACATGCCGGATGGGCTTGTTCATCAGGGACCGGATGCAAGTTTGCAGTCCGGTCACTTCTTCTTCGTTGCCCCACGATAGGCCCGTCTCTTTCCAGGACATGAGCCGCGTGGGGGGTCCGGATCGGAACTCAGGGGCCGCGACCCATTTCGAGTCATGTGGCTCGGTGATGTAAAACCACCCTGCCTGCCACCCCTTTAAGGACTCCACAAAAGAGCCATCGAACCAGAGTGCGTTGGCCATTTTGCCGGCCATGGCACCTCCGCACTCCGCCTGGGTGCCGGACACCACCTTGGGCTTGACGTTGAAGGTCTGGAGCCAGAGGCCGAAGTGGGGGCGGATGCGGAGAAAGGCCTCACACATGATGATAAACGCCGAGATATTGAGGATAAAGTTCGGTGCCAGATCGTGGAAGTCCAGGCTGTAGTAGAACATGAGCCCCCGGACAAAAGGGTGAAGTGGAAAACCCAGTCCGCGGAGGAAATGGGGGAGAAAAACTACCCTCTCATGGGGCCTTGGGGTGGGAAGAAGCTGCCCCGCCTCGGGAAGCCGGTGCGGGATGTCCTTGGACAGATATCCGGCCTTCCTAAGCTTTTTGATTTGACCCTCCGTAACGGAGGAAGCCATCCACTTGCCACCCGCTCCGGACATCGCTGGAGCAGGTTGGGGAAGAAAGAGCGAACTTGGGCATTGGAGCTTGAGTGCGCAGGAGATGGAGGAAGAAGGCGTGGGTGAAAGAGGTGGATCTTTATCCCCTTATATAGGCTGGTGCTGTTATGCGTCCCCACCTACCTAATAAAACTCGCTTGCCGCTCACATGCCGTGGTAAATGGCGCAGTTGGGTTACCCACGTCCGCATTAATGAGAATCCCGTTAAAAGGGGCACAAGATCTCTGCTTCGACAAGACGTGCCAAGGAAACCGCCTCGTTGAACGTGCTGCGGTGGAACAACAAAAAATAATCCATACAGAAGGCTTGGTCGCAGTGTTATGACGCACTGCGGAATACGTCAGCAGATTTGATTTGTGTTTGTATTATTCTCTATATGGCAATACGTGGAAACTTGTTTTGCAGGGCCAGACACTATTTTTTGGTGTTTATTATCTTCTTGAAGAATTTGGAGGAGGAACCCTCCTTGCAATGCCGAAGACAATTTGCGCGCCGGCCTCGTCGTCATTGAAGCCTGGTTCAGGGGCTACTGAGGGAGTCCTGGATTAGGGGGTGTTCAGATAGCCGAACTATATCTTCAGCCGGACTCCAGGACTATGAAGATACAAGATTGAAGACTTCGTCCCGTGTCCGGAAGGTTCTTCCCTTGGCGTGAAAGGCAAGCTAGGCGTGCGGATATTCAAGATCTCCTGCCAATGTAACTGACTCTGTGTAACCCTAACCCTATCCGGTGCCTATATAAACCAGAGGGTTGTAGTCCGTAGGACGAACACATCATAACCATCATCATACCCATATGCTAGCTTCTAGGGTTTAGCCTCCTTGATCTCGTGGTAGATCTACTCTTGTACTACCCATACCATCAATATTAATCTAGCAGGAGTAGGGTTTTACCTCCATCGAGAGGGCCCGAACCTGGGCTTGTCTCCTGTTACCATCCGACCTTGACGCACAGATCGGGACCCCCTACCCGAGATCCGCCGGTTTTGATACCGACAACACCTTTGAAGATTTTGTAGAAAAGTTTCAAATCAAAGAGGGCAGTAAAATTAGCTTTTAATTACCCTAAACGAAGAATACGACGAGCTGGGAGTTGAAATAGTGAAGTTCGTCGATGCAGATCTTCCACGCCCTAACTTGGCGGAGGAAGACGTCTACGGCGGCGGCGGAGGTGAAGATTTCCGCGGTCGGCGCGAGTACGACGGCGACGAGGTCGAGGCAGTGAAGCTCTTCCTCACCAGCGATGATGGAGTAGCGACGGCGCTAGGGTTTGGAAGCTCGAGTGGGAGAGTGAGATCGAGGGGGGTAAAAGAAGTGAGGACGGCGACAGGGGTATTTATAGCCGCAGTGAAAAACTGCTCGTCCGAAGATTTAGGACGAACGTGCCCCTGGCCGTTCTCCTTCTTGCGACATGTGTCACCCATGTACTGTGTAGTGGAGATCATGTAAGATCATGGGTGGATAAAATAATCCATCGTGGGATGAGGAACGGTTTGAGCGGCAAAACCGAAAGTTTGGATAAGATTAGTTTTAACATTCCGTTCGCAATTTCTTCAGCTGACAAGGACGCAGTGAAGAATTTGAACGAGTTTCAAATAGAACGCACATGAAGAATTTGTGAACAGATTGGATTGAGTATAGCATAGAGGGGAAGGGTCCGATCACATTCACTTAGCAGAAAAGATCCAACTTGAAGAAATAGCCATTGAAGAAAAACGACGGCACAAGTGAAGATTTTGCAAAGTTGAAGAATTTGAAAAACTGAGGAATTTCAAAAGTTGAGGAAAAACTCAAATTGAAGATTTTCAACTTTTGTGGTGGCGTGACCCACCGTGTAAGAATGATGATTTCAGACACCGCGTACAATTGTCGTAGGGTTCTGAGAATCAAATTCTTCATTAATTTCTTCACACTTAGAGTGTTATTCTTTATTGATTGAAGAAAAACGTTTCTTCATGTGTTGCACATCTAAGTCATCAATTTTGCATAAGTGTTAGGATGAGTGCATTTTCAAAGTACATTCGAAGACTCTAAGATATTTAGCTCACACCGCAACTTGCTAAATCTCTTCTCATCCAAGGGCTTAGTGAAGATATCGGCTAGTTGTTCTTCAGTCTTCACATGCTCAATAGAAATGTCGCCCTTCAACACATGATCACGAAGAAAATGATGACGAATCTAAATGTGCTTTGTCTTCGAGTGCTGAACTGGGTTGTGAGCAATCTTGATGGCACTCTCATTGTCACAGAGGAGAGGCACATTCTTCACGTTGATGCCATAGTCCTTGAGCGTTTGCTTCATCCATAGTAATTGAGCACAGCAAGAACCAGCAGCAATGTACTTAGCTTCAGCAGTAGACAGTGATACGCAGTTCTGTTTCTTCGAGGACCAACAGACCAAGGATCGTCCGAGGAAATGACAAGTACCAGATGTTGACTTGCGGTCCACACGGTCACCAGCATAGTCAGAGTCTGAATACCCAATGGGATCAAAATCTGAGCCCTAGGGATACCATAATCCTAGTGTTGCTGTGTGAGCTAGATATCGAAGAATATGCTTCACAGCCTTATGGTGTGATTCCTTCGGTGCAGCTTGAAATCGTGCACACATGCAAACACTAAGCATTATATCTGGCCTAGATGCACATAAGTACAATAAAGAGCCAATCATGGAGCGGTATACCTTATGATCGAAGTCAATACCATTTTCATCAGTGCATAGATGACCATTTGTGGGCATAGGAATTTTGATGCCTTTGCAATCTTGCATGCCGAATTTCTTCAGGACATCCTTGAGGTATTTCTCCTAAGATATGAATATGCCATTGCGTTGTTGACGAATTTGAAGACCTAAGAAGAATTTCAACTCTCCCATCATAGACATTTGATATTCTTCACTCATCATATAGGCAAATTCATCACTATAACGTTGGTCAGTATAGCCAAAGATGATATCATCAACATATATTTGGCACACAAACAGTTCACCATCATAAGATTTAGTAAAGAGAATGGGATCGAGTGAACCGGGTGTGAAGCCTTTCTTCATGAATAATTCCTTCAATGTATCATACCACGCCCGTGGGGCCTGCTTGAGGCCATAGAGGGCCTTGTTAAGTCTGAAGACTTTGTCAGGATGTTTTTGATCTTCAAAACCTGGGGGGTGAGCAACATATACTTCTTCCTCAAGCTTACCATTGAGGAATGCACTTTTCACATCCATTTGGTATAAGATGATATCATGATGGTTAGCATAAGCAAGCAATATGCGAATAGCCTCAAGTCTAGCAACAGGTGCAAAAGTTTCATCGAAATCAATTCCTTCAACCTGTGTGTAGCCTTGAGCTACTAGTCGTGCCTTATTCCTCACCACAACACCATTTTCATCTTGCTTGTTGCGGTAGATCTACTTTATGCCAATGATGTTATGCTTGCGAGGATCGGGACGATTGACTAGTTCCCATACGTTGTTGAGCTTGAACTGATGTAATTCTTCTTGCATGGCCTGAATCCACTCAGGCTCTAGAAATGCTTCATCTACCTTAGCGGGCTCTGTGATAGAGACAAAATCAAAGTGCCCACAAAAGTTAGATAGATGTGAAGCTTTTGAGCGTGTGAGAGGACCTGGTGCTCTAATGTCATCGATGATCTTCTCCACTTGCACTTCTTTTGCAACGCGAGGATGAGCTGGTTGTCGTTGAGGAATTTGATCAGCATTTTCTTCAGCATGAATTTCCTCAGCATTTTCTTCAGGTGCATCAGCTCGACGTTCTTCACGTTCTGGAATGAATTCTTCAGCAGATTCTTCAGTAGGAATGACATCTTCAGTAGCCTTATGCTTGATAGAATCCTCAGGTGCTGGTTCATCTAACACAGAAGGTAGGTGCTCTCTTTGCGAGCCATTAGTTTCATCGAACCGCACATCTACAGTTTCAACAATCTTGTGAAGAACATTGTTGAAGACTCTGTAGGTGTGCGAGTCCTTTCCGTAACCAAGCATAAAACCTTCATGTGCTTTCGGTGCAAATTTAGAGTTGTGATGAGGATCTCTAATCCAGCATTTAGCACCGAAGACTTTGAAATAACTCACATTGGGTTTCCTGTCAGTGAGGAGTTCATAGGCAGTCTTCTTGAAGAATTTGTGAAGATATACTCTGTTGATGATATGGCACGCAGTATCAATTGCATCAACCAAGAAACGACGAGGGGTTTTGTATTCATCGAGCATAGTGCGAGCCATCTCAGCAAGAGTCCTGTTCTTGCGCACCACGACGCCATTATGTTGAGGAGTATAAGGAGCAGATAACTCATGAGTAATACCAAGTTCATCAAGATAGTCATCGAGACCCGAATTCTTGAACTCAGTGCCATTGTCACTTCTGATGTGCTTGATCTTCACACCGAAGTTGGTTGAAGCCCTCGAGCAAAATCGTTTGAAGACTTCCTGCACTTCAGTTTTGTAAGAGACAAGGTGTACCCATGTGTAACGAGAGTAATCATCAACAATAACAAAGCCATATTGAGATGCTTCATTTGAAACAAAGGAATAATGATTAGGACCGAAGAGATCCATGTGAAGCAATTCGAATGGACGAGTAGTGGTCATGATAGTCTTCACTGGATGCTTGGCCTTTGTCATCTTTCCAGCTTCACAGGCACCGCACAAGTGATCCTTGAGGAATTTGACATTCTCAATGCCAATGGCATGCTTCTTCTTCGCAAGCATGTTCAAATTCCTCATGCCTGCATGACCAAGTCGTCGATGCCATAGCCATCCTTCTGAAGCTTTTGCAAGTAGGCACACGGCTGGTTGTGAATCTGCAGAGAAATCAACAATATACAAGTCTCCTCTCCTAAAGCCTTCGAAGACTTTGGAATTGTCAGCTTCCATAATCACAACACAATGATACTTGCCAAAGACAACAACCATATCAAGATCACAAAGCATTGAGACAGACATAAGATTGTATCCTAAGGACTCAAAAAGCATGACTTTGTCCATGTGTCGATCCTTTGTGATAGCAACCTTACCTAGACCCAATACCTGACTTTTGCTCTTATCAGCGAAGATGATATGCTTCATGTGTGACGCTGATAAGGGAGCATCCATCAATAGATTCCTGTCACCGGTCATGAGATTTGTACATCCACTATCAAGTACCCATTCAGTGGCTTTGGGTTGATCATCCTGCAGATGAATTAGTGCAACTTACGACCTCATATACTCCAGCAGTGAAGAATATGATATCACAATTCATCAGATCAATTTCATCAAGTAGTAAGACAGATAAAACAGAGGGAGGACGTGTGAAATGAAAGTTCATTTCATCATGGTTAGCCTGCGTCCTTTCAGGCATTTTGTCAGATCCCCAGCAAATTCTTCAGATGTTATCGTACGTCTGGAGACCTGACCCTGCAGAAGAGATTAGTTCTTTTTCTTCACCACCCACATCTGAAGGGGTGGCAAAGAGTTCATCACTCTGTGAGCTCCATATGAGAATGGTGGCAAAGCTGCCAAACCATTTCGTTTCACATAAGAGGGGTTAGGGTAAGCATATGAATAAGCAGAGAAATTCTTCGAGGACTTATGAACATAATAATTTGAAGAATAATGCTCATATTCATAGCCCTTGGCTCTTCACTGCGAAACAGAGTTGTTAGCATGATGATGTTCATATGAGGACTTTGATCCATGTGAGGAATTTGATCCCCTTGAGGAATTTGGTCTGTATGAGGAATTTGATCTGGGGTTCCTTTTCTTCACAGGTGGTGTCATGAGGACATTCACCTGAAGACTTTCAAGGAAACTTTTGGGAACCCAGATTTTCTTCATAAGGGAACCGTTCCTGCAGTTAGTGCCAACATATCTAGCAAATACTTCACCATTCTGATTTTTGAACAATTTATAGTTGGAGTCAAATGACTCATCAGAAGAATGAGAAGATTCACATGTATAGCCAGATAAATTAGATGGATCAACTGGAGATCCCTTTGCTACAACTCATGAGGTTTTGGGGTACTGCTCAGGCTTCCAATATGTACCATCAGCATTGAGTTTCCTCTCAAAGGCAATACCCTCTTTCCTAGGGTTCCTGTTGAGGATCTGCTTTTTAGGCACATCACAAAGAGTCTGATGCCCTTTGAGGCTTTTGTACATGCCTGTCATGTACAATTCCTTCAGTCCTGCATCGTCAGTGATACTAGCAATGTCCTCAGATGAGGAATTAGTGATAGCAGAGACAGGTGAAGAAATTGTAACATTTGAAGCATTTGAACATTCAGGTGAAGAATTAACAGATTCTCGTTCAATGCATTTTAAGCATGGAGGAATGAATTCTTGCTGAGCAGCGCTGATTTGTTGAGCAAGTAATGAATCGCGCTCCTTCTGAAGATCTTCATAACTCACTCTTAGCTTCTCAAGATCTTGCTTCTTTTGAAGATATTCATAAGAAAGCTTCTCATGATCAGATAAGAGAGTGTTATGATGATTTTGAAGGTTGACAAACCTGGTCTGAAGTCTCTGAAGATTTTCAGTTAAGGCCTTAGTGCGATCCAATTCTTCACCCAACATATCATCACTTTTGTCTAGCATGTTTTGAACCTTTTCAAAAGCCTTTTGTTGTTGCACAGCAATCTTAGCAAGTTTAGAGTAGCTGGGCTTAAGATTTTCATCAGATTCATCCTCACTAGATTCGGAGGAGGCGTATTTGAGTACCTTAGCACCCTTTGCCATGAAGCAATAGGTGGGAGCGTAGTCATCACTGCCTTCATCAGCCTTGTTTGTGAGATCACTTTCTTCAGCGTTGAAGATGGATTTGCTGACGAATGCAGTGGCGAGGGCTAGGCTCGCCACACCAGACTCAGAATCATCAGATTCCTCTTCTGCTTCATTTTCTTCAGATTCAGCCTTAGAGTCCATTTCCTTGCCAATGAATGCTCGAGCCTTCCTGGAGCTGCTCTTCTTGTGAGACGAAGACTTTGAGGATTTTGATGATGAAGATTTTGAGGACTTCTTCTTTTTCTTCGCATCATCAGAACTGTAATCCTTGTATTTCTTCTTCTTTGATTCTTTTTCCCACTGAGGACAATCTTGAATGTAATGTCCTGGTTTCTTGCACTTGTGACAAAGCCTCTTCTTATAGTCATTGGTTGAGGAATCATTGCTCCTTGAGGGTTTTCCAAAGCGACCACGTCTTGAGAACTTCTGGAATTTCTTCACAAGCAGCGCTAGATCATGACTCAGTTCTTCAGGATCACCAAGGCTGCTACCAGAGTCTTCATCTTCGGACTCAGATACTACCTTGGCCTTCAGTGCACGTGATCTGCCATATCTCGAACCGTAGAGATCTCTCTTTTCAGCAAGCTGGAACTCATGAGTGTTTAGCCTCTCGAGGATATCAGCGGGGTCAAGTGACTTGTAATCAGCACGCTCTTGTATCATCAGTGCCAGAGTGTCAAATGAGGAATCAAGCGATCTCAGCAATTTCTTCACCACCTCATGGTCGGTGATGTTAGTGGCACCAAGTGCTTGAAGCTCATTTGAGATGTCAGTGAGGCGATCGAAGGTTTGTTGAACATTTTCATTGTCGAGTCTTTTGAAGCGGTTAAAGAGATTGCGAAGAACATCAACTCGGGAGTCGCGCTGAGTTGAAACTCCTTCATTGACCGTGGATAGCCTATCCCAGATAAGCTTTGCAGTTTCCAAAGCACTCACTCTACCATACTGTCCTTTGCTCAGATGGCCACATATGATATTCTTCGCTTGGGAATCGAGTTGCTTGAATCTCTTCACATCGTAGCGTTCAGTGAGGGTGAGACGGAGGGAACACCATTTTCCACAACGTACCAGAGATCATTATCAATTGCCTCAAGATGCATGCGCATCTTGTTCTTCCAATAGGGGTAGTCCGTCCCATCGAAGGTAGGACACCCAGCAGAGACCTTGATCATACCTGGGATCGACATAACTAAAACTCCAGGCGGTTAAACCAAAACCACATAGAACAAGGGAGTACCTTGCTCTGATACCAATTGAAAGTGCGTTATATCGACTAGAGGGGGGTGAATAGGCGATTTTTACGAAATTCTTCACTGACGAATTTGCTCGTGAGGAAATTCCTTAGCGAAGAACTACTAGCAGCGGAATAAGTACTCAGAGGTAAACATAGAAGATTACATGCAAGGTCATCATGATGAAATGAAGACACAGACAGAGTACAGAAAGCGTAAACACAGGATATCACAATATGAAGACAAACAGACTAAAGAAATTGAACTGAGGAAATTAAGAAAGTCTTCAGTCAAAGTCTTCATACACAGATATGAACAAACACACAACACAGTAATGAGGAAATGAAGGTGTTGAGGAAATAGAACCAGTAAGCTTGGTGAAGAAAATGATTTGGTAGACCAGTTCCAACTGCTGTCTCAGTTGTACATCTGGTTGGAGCGGCAGAGTATTTAAACTCGAGGACACCTAGTCCCGGACACACAGTCCTCACCGTATTCTCCTTGACCTAAGGACACACAGTCCTCGCCCATTCACTCGTGGTAAGTCTTCAGGTGACTTCCAAACCTTCACAGACTTGGTCACTCGGTGATCCACAATTCCTCTTGGATGCTCTAGACCTTGACGCCTAACCGTCTGGAAGAAGCACAGTCTTCAAAGGTAACAAGCGTCGGATCCACGCAGGATCAATCTCTTCAGTGATGCTCAATCACTTTGGGTTTGTAGGTGTTTTGGGTTTGGGTTTGGATTTTCCTCACTTGATGATTTTCGCTCAAAGTCCTCGGAGGATGGGTTGCTCTCAAATGACAAGTGTCAAGTTCTCGTGGAGCAGCCAACCAACTAGTGGTTGTAGGGGGCGGCTATTTATAGCCTAGGGAGCAACCCGACATGATAAGACATAAATGCCCTTCAATGATATGACCGTTATGTGGATAAGATATTTTGGGACAGCTGGCGTGTAGCACAGCAACGGTCGAAAATTTGAGGTACAAATTCCTCAGGGCTATCATGTTCCTCACAGTGTAGGCAATTCGCACTTGCGAATTCCTAACTCCTCAGTCAGAGCAAAGTCCTCAGTGACCAGAAGAACTGTGTCTCTATCACTGAAGAAATTGACTGAACTATATGAGATTTCCAATGGCTTCACTCGAAGGGATTGGTAGGTGTAGGATTTGAGATGAGCATCACTTGGAAATTTTCTCCTTAGTATTTCCTCAACCCCCTTTAACAGTACGGTGTTTCCTATGACTCAATAAAGAGAAAATGAAACTTCGAAAACAAAAGTCTTCACGCTTCATATTCCTCGAATGATAAACAAGTCTTCAAGGTTACACCAATTTCTTCACTTTCAAAGTCTTCAGAAAGTCTTCAAAATATCAAAGTCTTCAGATGAAGAACTTCATTTTTAGGGGTCGACTTTCTCTGTAAATATCAAACTCCTCATAGACTTATAGACCTGTGTACACTCATAAACACATTAGATACTTAACCTATAAGTCTTCAATACACCAAAATCACTAAGGGGCACTAGATGCACTTACAGCTCTTTTGTCCACCTGAAACTCATTCTTTTTCTATTCGACATACCAATCCGTCAAAACCATGTTGCTGATAAACTTCAGCCTGATGGACAATAGTAACCTCGCATTCAGCAGGAAGAATGTGACATATCTAGTGTTTGCATGGTTGGCTACATATCGTTCCAGCGTTATTGTCTTCAATCGAATGTCATGAGAAGTGAGAAAATCCCGGTGCTTACGAATCCACCGATTGGTTATAACTTTCTTACACTCTCCTGTTGCCTAAATAGACATGAAGATTGAAAACAACTAAGGTCTAAAAAAAGAGTGTCAAAAGAGCAATAGTTGAACGGTTAATTCTATTACACTATTTGCGGGCTTCTGATGTGCGTGAAATTATCACCTTTATATACAACTTCTCCAGACATGGAAAGCATTGCAGCAAGCCAATAATCTTGTTCAGATCAAAACTATTCATTTTGATATATAAGATCTTGACAGAATCCAGCACCATTGATAGGCTATCCATGGAGAAACTCTTCATTGAGCATAGAACATAATATTAGTACAAAATGGGTACCCCAAGATGATATATAACTTATGCGCAGAAATTTAAAATGCAGCTTATGGTTACAAGTGTAGATGATAATATACAGTACCTGAAGAACTATGAGCCAAACACCATCTTGAAATGAGCACATAGATCATGTATTATACCCAAGGTCTCCAGTTTAGGCGCAGAGACGGCGGTTATTTGCGACAGTGAATAACTAGAATCAAGGATCAACCTTTGAAGTGAAGGGGCATCTTGGGTGATGAGTTGCCTTCCGTCAAAAGAAATTCCTATTCTTACAAGGTTAGGCTACTTCATTTGGAGATAACCGATTCTAACTGTGAAAACAAGCACCAAGCACTCTAGGGCAGGGAAACTGGAGTGGATGATGATGTGCAATGAGACCTCTGATATACGAACCCGCACAAGTGAAACTTTTTTTGAGAAATGGGAGTCGAAGGTTTAGTACCAGATTGTCTGGTAGGTAGCATAGTGCAAAGGTGGTGGTGTGGAGAGAGGAGGAAACCCGCGAGATGGAAATCGGTGCTGAGGGCACAAGTACACGACATTCGGTACCTGGTAGGTGATTTCCTAGGGAATAGTAGAACTCAAGAAGTTGTATTTCTATAAATTCAGGGGATTTCAGCCAGGCATCCACCATGAAGGGCATGGTATGCTTACTCAGGTAGCATGACGGGATGTAGATGCTTTGAACGGAGCCCTGGTGGGAGGAGATGATTGCTCTGGGGAGTTCAAAAACATTAAAGAGAGATAACTGACTACAGCCGAGATTAAGGGGCACGGGGCACCATAGTGCGTGCCACCGAATTGAGAGGACTTGGGTGCGGTAGCAATCCTTGCTGGGGAGAAGCGAGATGATCACCCCAAGGATGGCGTCCGGGAGATCGCTGATGCGGTCCACCCGAGATTCTATGGGTTCTTGGGATCCGGTCGAGGCGGGCTCGCCGCTTCTCCCCACGCTGTCGGGTGAGGGATCTACAACAAGTGTCGCCATTTGTGGGCACCTCATCTTGTTGGCGCTGGGGGTCAGCCGACTCCATTTTCCTCGAGGGTGTCGTGTCGAGCTCACGGATTTGAGCAGAGTAACGAATGACGAGCCTAGTTGTAGTGCGAGTGAAGAAGAAGGGGAGCTAGGGTTTTTCTATAGTAGTGACGAAGAAGGGGGGTTGGGGTTTTCTGTAGGAGTGAGGTGAGGAATTTCTGGGTATGAGTGGAGCGAGCTGACGTGAGGTGGGTGGGAGTGAGGAGGATGTTGGAGAAGACGCGGGAGGCTGATCCCCACGAGACAGAGAGCTCCAAAAAGATGGAGGTAGCCACTGAGCCGACCCCAGATATGCTCGCGGCCACTATAGAGATGATCAACGCCCCGTTTGAGGTTACAACTCCCGTGGCCCTGCAGGAGCAGTTTTCCCCCTTCGAGGATGTGTCCTCCTCCCTCACCCCCCCCCCCCGCTGAGCTGCCCAAGGTGATTTTATTCTTTGCCGATCTTGATTGTGTTTTTTCATCTAAGTATGTGGTGATAAATAATGCAAAATTTTATTAGCTTTGATGCCATGCTACCTTCCCTGTCATGCATACTTTTGACTCTAGATAGTGGTTTAAATAACTTGTGTTTCTTATATTGGAAAGTAATTCAGAATTTGTTTTCTGTTTCAATTAGAGCCCTGATGCAGACAAGGATTTTGTGGTTGTGTATGTCACTCGCTGTGAGGCGGATGACCTAAATATACACACTGGGAAAACATAGTTCTTAGGATATTGCATCCTGGAAGCCATTTGCACTTATACCAATGTTAATATGTATTCCAGCCTCACTGTTGTCAGGCATGTTGTCCAGGGTGTACCGAAGCACAAGAAGTTCAAAGCTACTCCTTCGTTTGTGAGGCATACTATTCTTGTCATGCTTACGCAGGAAGATGACGTGGCATGCCTCCACAAACAAGTTTATGAGTGGCATGGCCACAAGGTTATCTTCAGGAAGGTTCATAGGCTTGAGCTGCTGCCGGACGTCCTCGATGATGTTCATGGCAAGGTTCGTCTTGTGTCCATCCCAAATTAGATCGAGGCATGAAATAGTTGCCACAGGTAGTGTTTAATAGTAGTTTGGATTGTGTCTAATTATCCGAACCTTGCCTATTATCGAGCCCTCTGGGGCTAGTACTCTATTTGAATCCATCTATGGGAACTCCTGCTACTTTTGTGTGCCCATGAATCATGTGAGAACCATCCTAATTGTTGCCGAAGCAGATGCGTCCTCACTAGTTTTTTCATGTAATATGGCATGGTAAGACATAAGTTTGCACCGTTTATCATACAAGCAGTGTGTGTTTGATGAAATAGAGTACTCGTTCGAGAACTATGCGTCGACATATACATAGGGTACATAAGGCTGGTTAAGTACTTGTAAACACTGTTAGTGCTATCCCACTTGTAAGAAGTTGTGCAAAACGTGTCACATTGGCTCAGCTCGCTTCAACACTAGAAAAGTCGGCTATCGACCAACTAACAATCAATAATCTGTTGTCTGGCATATAAGCAACTTCCTATCTTGTTACAGTGGTTCATGCAGTTAAATGATGCCACAATGTAAATTACAAACGTTCAGACGCTAGTCCAGCGTTCATGTGGAACATTCACATTAAACTCAGCTTCATAAAATACTTGAAAAGCATATGTTAAGCAATTTTATACCATCTCATTGATTCATAGAACATAACAAACATATACTAGTTCACAACAAAAGACAAAGTTGTGACAAGGTTTACAAATCAGGAAAAATCAAGCAAGGCTTCTCTGAGCAAAGGGCCTCCCTATGCAGGCTTTAATTTCCTGGAGTTCACTCTGGTTTTTCTTGCTGCCACCATCCAAGGTTATGTTCTCTCATTCCAGAATAACCAATTACAATTGTGTTCTAAGTTGGAATGATGAACTGAACCATGTAGTGTACTGACCATCTGAACTTCACTCGACCATCATCTGAACTTACAAGTCAGAAGCATTTGAATGGTACCATCATCCACTCGACCAGAAACATTCCACTCGGAAGTATCAAGATCACTCGACCATAACAGAAACCACTCGATGCACAGAAGACCTAAAGTCACTCAACACAGCAACGGTCGGGCATTTGCTCTTAGACTTAATAACCATTTATAGCACTTTACTACGGGCGTTACCTGTAAAGCTTCCTCTTTTTGAACACTGAACCATGTGTAACAGAGGGGAGCTGGGGTCCTGGCGCACTCTATATAAGCCACCCCCTCCTCTGGGACAAGGGTTCGCACCCCCTGTAACACACGCACATATAATCTAGTCGACCACCTCCGGGCACCGAGACGTAGAGCTGTTACTTCTTCTGAGAAGGGCCTGAACTCGTAAACTCGTGTGTACAACTTCGCCATAGCTAGGAGCTTGCCTCTCCATACTTACCCCCCTATTCCACTGTCATTCTTTATACCACGACAGTTGGCGCCCACTGTGGGGCAGGTGTCTTATCAACTTGTTGGAGAAGTTGTGATTTTTCCGATTCCCATCATCATGGTTTCCGGCGGAGGATTGGCTGAGGGCCGCGAGATCCATCTCGGCGCGCTTGTGTTCGTCGCCGATGACTCCGCTTGGCTCCAAGAGGCTCCACTCAAAGTCGAGGCGCTCCCCGTCCGCGGGGCAACACACTTTCGCGCGTGCATCCGCGACGTCCTTCTTCGGCAACCGTCGACCCAGTATCGGTCGACTCCTATGGCGTCCTCACTCCCCGCTGTTCGCACGCGCAAGCGTTCCGGTCGGTCGCGGCTCCAGAGGTGGGTGAGGCATGTGGTGGCCCGCCAATCGGCCACCCCACAAATCGCGGCGATCGAGCCCGATGAAACTCTCTACGGCCTGTTCGACTGGCTCCATCGAGACTGCATCTGAGTGCGACAGCAGTGACCCCGCGGCGGAAGTCCTGATGGTCAATGGACCGCGCAGTCCTCCTGGCTTCCCCCGCGACGACGGCAGCGATGGTGGCGGCGATCCGTCGCGCATCCATGAGGAGTACCACCCCAAGCCCCTCTCTTCGCAGCAGAGAGAAGAGCTTCGCCTCCGCAACATGGATGCACTTCACACTCCTATCGTCGGAGAAACCCCTGAGGCCCGGGCCTTGGAGGAGGCGCGCCTGGCCAACATGGCTGAGCGCACTCGACTGGAAAACCTCCAGCACGCACTCGATGAACGTGCTCAGTAGCGGATTCCTAAATCCAGTCGACGACAGCTTTTTCCGCCTCTGACTCAGGTATACCGAACTCTGATTCAAAATCTCACAGCTACAGCTCGAATAGCAGAGTCGATTCAGCCCTCTCAGTCAGAGGCTGGCAGAGGTTTGATGCAGATCTGAGCTTTACTCCGAGCAGCGGGAGAGCAGAACACATCGGTATCTCAGTCGCGGAATAGGATCCATAGCAGATCTGTTATGGCAGACACAGTTCAGTCGGCTCACAACCCGAGATCGCCTCCGAGGCGTGAGGGACGTGGTGATCGACGAGATCAGTACAGAAACCGTGAGCAATATGATCACCGACTCGACCGCGATGACCGTCACCGAGCACTTACACCTCCTCCGAGGAGTGGGTCACATGTGCCCCGGCAACACGATGACAGGCGTCCTCACAGTGGCGGACGAAGAATTCCAGTCGACCCCAGAGAGCCGGGCTTTGATGAGAGATCTATTCTCGTCCAAGGATTGGTTGACAGGAACAGGGCACACAGAGATGGCCATGATAGAGATTATTCGACTGGCAGCAAAGTGCATGTTTCCGATCCCGAGTGTTTCAGCAGAGCCATCAGAGTGGCCGTGCAGATCGGCGGTGGCAATGATGAAGTGGCCATGAAACACCTTTCTCTGATGTTGGAGGGCTCGGCCAGAGCATGGTTGAATCAGTTAGCACCTGGCAGCATATATAGTTGGGAAGAGCTTGCCCGAGTGTTTGTTAGAACCTTTGAAGGTACATGCAAACAACCAGCGGGGTTGACAGAGTTGCAGTCCTGTGTGCAGAAACCGAATGAGACCTTGAGAGATTATATTCAGAGATTGATCACGTTACACCACATAGTAGAGAATGTGTCAGATCACCAAGCAGTTTGTGCCTTCAAGGAAGGTGTTAAGTATCGAGAGTTAAACCTGAAGTTCGGTCGGACTGGCGATATGTCCTTGAGTCGAATGATGGAGATTGCCACCAAGTATGACAATGGTGAAGAGGAGGACCGACTCCGGAGTGGCAAGCACAAAACAGTCTCCCAGGAAGCCAGAGCAGGGACTTCCAATCGGAAACAGAAACGCGAGGCTGAACCAGCAACTCCTAGTGAAGCTTTAGTTGTGGCTCAAGGGAAGTTCAAGGGGAAGCCCAAAGGGCCATGGAACCCCAAGAAAGTTAAGGATCAAGACGGAAATGATGTGTTGGATTTACCTTGTCACATTCATATCAAGAAAGACAAGGAGGATAATCTGATTTACCCTAAACACACCACTCGATAGTGTCGGCTCCTGATCCAACAGTTCTGAGAGAAACAACCCAAGGAGAAGGAAAAGTAGTCGGACAAGGGTGAAGATAGTGAATAAGATGATGGTGGTTTTCCCAGCGTTAATTCCACTCTGATGATTTTTGCTGACGTTGAAAGGAAAAGTTGACTTTCTTGGGCTAGGGTTATCAATGCAATTGCAAGATAATATATAATGGAGGGATACCACGATACCAAGATGATATGGAGGTTATCGTCCGAGACGATGATGAGTGGCGGTGTTCTTGATGTAGATACCAAGATGATGGAGACTCGTCCCTAAGTAGCCGAAACACCTTAGGAAACGGAAAGACCGCAAACTCAAAATCACAAAGGCAAATGTCAAATGGTGGTAGCGGGAAGGCGGTGGTGGTTTTGCGGGAGCTCAATGGGATTGCGAAAATGCAATGATGGGGTTTGGAGTATGCAATGCGGAAGTGGAGGGTAAGGTGGTGGATTATACACGGTGTCGGAGTTGGAAGCACTGTCTCTAAGTAGCTGAAACACCTTAGGAGACGCAGCTCACAACACAAACAAAATTGGGTTATATGGGGTGGCAGAAGTGTATGGTGGGCAAGCCTATGTGGAAGTTATGGTGGTGGTTAATGAAGAAGAAATCATCCCTAATTAGCCTAAACACATTAGGAGACTCGAATCACAATTCAAACAACCACAAATGGAATGGGGAACAAAAATTGGTTAGGTTGCGGAAGTCGGTGGTGGTAATGCGGATGATATGGTGGAAGCCCTAGGCAAAGATGCCAAAGTGCCAAAAAAATTATGGAGTCAAATGGTGATGTAACCTATCTAGATGGATAGAGGACGTCAATAGCTACTCAATGAGCTAAAGAACACGAAAATCGGACTCCGGATGTGAAAGTTACAGTCAAAACGGTGAAACACGGGAGGCTGATGCTCCAGGGGTCGGACATCCGGGGTCGGGGCCGGATATCCGGGACCTGCTGTCCAGAAACTTGCGTGATTTTGCGCTCCAGGAGCCGGATGTCCGGCCTGAGGCCCGATGTCCGGCCCGACGATTCCAGATCGGGATTTGGACTTCGAAACTCGATTTGGGGCGGAAATTGATTATTTCAAGGGCAAAATTGGAGAGATTTCCTGGATGGGAAGTGGGGAAACTTGGGGAAATGCTAGATCCACTAGAAACCAAGCAAATCCATGGATCAATATCAACAAAACATCATTAAACCAACAAATCACCAAAAAATTTGGGGCTATTTTTGTGTGGCTATTTTCGAATTTGGGACAAAATCAACAAAACTAGGCTAGAAAACACAACGGGGAGGCTCCGAAATCGTGATCAACGTGGCTCATGATGCCAAGATGATGTAGCGTGGAACCCTATATGACTGATCTTTCACGAAAGGAGTGGATCCCGTGAAGAACACGAAGAACACGGGGAAGAACGGAGAGAAATCACAAGGGGAAACACTCAAGAACAAGTCCAGTCGCACATCCACTAGACAATCAAACACACAAGATCCACAAGGTACATGAACAACAAAGGGAAAGATACAAGGTAAGGTTCATCTCCATGAGGAGGTCTTGAATCCACGAGGGGATCTTCCCGTGAGGGGTCTTGAATCCAAGGTGGATCTTCTCCATAGAGGTTGCGGTCTCTCTCGTGGAGTCGATCCGTATGGATGAGCAAAGCTCTATCTCTAAATGAGCTAATCCTTTGCTAACCCTAACTAGAGGAAGGGTGTCGGTGTCAAAACCGGCGGATCTCGGGTAGGGGGTCCCAAACTGTGCATCAAGGTCGGATGGTAACAGGAGACAAGGGACACTTTATTTTACCCAGGTTCGGGCCCTCTCGGTGGAGGTAAAACCCTACTCCTGCTAGATTAATATTGATGATATGGGTAGTACAAGAGTGGATCTACCACGAGATCAAGGAGGCTAAACCCTAGAAGCTAGCCTATGGTATGATTGTGTATGATGATGGTTCTACGGACTACAACCCTCCGGTTTATATAGACACCGGATAGGGTTAGGGTTACATAGAGTCAGTTACAATGGTAGGAGATCTTGAATATCCGCACGCTTTCCACGCCAAGAAAAGATCCTTCCAGACATGGGACGAAGTCTTCAATCTTGTATCTTCATAGTCCTGGAGTCCGGCTGAAGGTATAGTCCGGCTATCCGAACACCCCCTAATCCAGGACTCCCTTAGTAGCCCCTGAACCAGGCTTCAATGACGACGAGTCCGGCGCGCAGATTGTCTTCGGCATTGCAAGGCGGGTTCCTCCTCCAAGTCCTTCAAGAAGATTATAAACACCAAAAATAGTGTCCGGCTCTGCAAAATAAGTTTCCACATATTGCCATATAGAGAATAATATTAACACAAATCAAATCTGCTGACGTATTCCGTAGTGCGTCATAACACTGCGACCAAGCCTTCTATATAAATTGCTCTCATTGTTCCACCTCAGCTCGTTCAGCGAGGCGGTTTCCTTGGCACGTCTTGTCAAAGCAGAGATCATGTGCCCCCTTTAACGGGATTCTCATTAATCCGGACGTGGGTAACCCAACCACGCCATTTACCACGACGTTTGGGAGGCAAGTGAGTTTTATTAGGTAGGTGGGGACGCCTAACCGTACCTGCTTATATAAAGGGATAAGGATTCACCTATTTAACCTACGCCTTCTTCCTCCTTTGCCAATCCATCTCTTGCGAACTCAAGCTCCAGCGCCCAAGTCCGCTCTTCCTTCCTCAACCTTCTCCAACAATGTCCGGAGCGGGAGGCAAGTGGATGGTCTCCTCCGTTACGGAGGCTCAAGTAAAAAGGTTAAGGAAAGCCGGATACTTGTCCAAGGACAACCCGCATCGGCTTCCTGATAAGGGGCAGCTTCTTCCTACCCCAAGGCCCCATGAGAGGGTAGTTTTTCTTCCCCACTTCCTCCGCGGACTGGGCTTTCCACTTCACCCATTTGTCCGGGGGCTCATGTTCTACTACGGCCTGGATTTCCATGATCTGGCCCCGAACTTTGTTCTCAACATCTCGGCATTTATCGTCGTGTGTGAGGCCTTTCTCCGCGTCCGGCCCCACTTCGGCCTCTGGCTCAAGACCTTCAACGTCAAGCCCAAGGTGGTGTCCGGCACCCAGGCGGAGTGCGGAGGCGCTATGGTTGGCAAGATAGCCAATGTCCTCTGGTTCGATGGCTCCCTCGTGGAGTCCCTAAAGGGGTGGCGGGCCGGGTAGTTTTACATCACCAAGCCCCGCGATCCGAAATGGGTCGCGGCCCCCGAGTTCGGATCCGGACCCCCCACGCGGCTCATGTCCTAGAAAGAGACAGGCGTGTCGTGGGGCAACGAGGAAGAAGTGACTGGGTTACAAACGTGCATCCAGTCCCTGGTGAACAAGCCAATCTGGCTTGTTAATATAGTCCAGGTCATGCTCGTTCGCCTGATCCTCCCGTGCCAAGAACGGGATTTTACTTTGTGGGAATTCGACCCGGCGCAGCACCAAACCCTCAGTAGGCTCTTTGACACGACGTATGAAGACGTCTGGAAGGTGCTGACCAAAGGCGCCGAGTCCCCCACATCCGCCTCCGAGGATCGCGGATACAGCTCGCAGCGTAACGCTAGCGAGGTAAGCTATCCATACCTTTGACAGGTTCGTTAAGCTCTTCTTCATAGATTAACTCTATGCGGGATCTAAACTCCCTTTACCTTTGACAGGCTTGGCAGGAGGTATCCGGACCAATTAAATGTCCGGCTCCTCTGCCCGAAGACCCGGCCCCAGCTCTCTTGGTGAAGTTGATGGCTCCGACACCTTACGTGGTGCCGGAGAGGAAGGCCAAGAAGAAGAAAACCACCGGGACTTGAAAAAGTTCCCGCAACATGGTGGTATCGGACTCGTCATCTTACGAGTCCGCAATGCTCTCCTCTCGTGAAAACGAGGAGGACGAACAAGGAAGCTCTCCCCCCCCAGTAAGGAGAGCAAAGAAGAAGAAGGCCGCCCCAACAAGGGAGGCCGAGGGGTCGAGGAAAAGGAAAACCCCTCCGCGGGACTACTCGCACGACGCCGAAGAGGGCGGAGAGGAGTGGCTGGACCGAACCAAGCGTCCGGCGACATCGTAAGTGTTTAAATACCAGAGTGACTCATGATATTCTTTTAATGCGCGACTTTCCCTAATATCGAACGTAATTTATGCAGCCCGCCCCGGGCCAGACTCGACGATTCGTCGAGTGGCTCCCTGGATTCGTCAGACGTGAACTCTGTTCCGCCCACGGTCTCCCCCTGCCGGGCGGACGACGCCGAAGTGGCGCCCCGCCAAGCTTCGGGGCAGGAGGAGATGGTCCTGGAGGAGCCACAATGCAATCCTCCGGACCCCAGGAGTAAAGGGGATAAAACCCCCCAGGGCTCCGAGTCCGGCTTTGTGCCAGACACCGCGCCGGACTCGACAGTCCCGGTCCGCGGTGGGCGAACTCCTTCCAAGAGGAGTAAGCCATCTGAGCCGGCGGCCTCCGTCCAACCGGAGGCGCCGGACAATCTGCTGGAGGCGCTTAAGGGCACCGCCATCGATGAGGAGCACCGTACTATTATGAGTACGGTGATCCAAAGGGTTCAGTCCGCCAAGATCAAACTGAATGAAGCTTGCGCTAGCCTTCTAACAGGCTTCGAGGTAAGTAAAAATATGTCAAATTATTTACCGCATAGACAGTAGCCCCTGATCTCTGTTCGGTGTTCGGAAAGAAAAGCCGGATAGAGGATCTAGTAATTTTCGCAGGAGTCTAACAAAAAAGGTCAAATATGCGTATGCAGGCTTCACTGCTGTCCACCGCCGCACTGACTGCGCAGGTGGATGTCCTTAAAAGGGACCTCAGGCGGACCGAGCAAGAGCTCGGCCTTGCCAAACGGCAGCTCGAGGAGAAGGAAGGTAAGAAATACCTAAAAAAGAAAAAGAAAAAAAGGTGCCTATAGAGAGGCTTGATTGCAGAAAGAAATAACAGGATTGTACTGCTTATTGTAGGCGCTGGCAGAGGCCGAAAAGAAAACGGCCGAGGAGCGCGTTGAGCGAGAAAGGCTTGGGGTTCAGGTCGACGAGGTGCAGCAAGAGCTGCAAGCTCTCATGACAAAACATGAGGGTTTGGAGCTTGAGTCAAAAACGCAAGCATCCGAGCTCGCGTCGGCCGCCGAGACCGCCAAGAGTGCCAAGGCCGAAGCCCAAAAGGCCCTCCAAGAGTTGGAGGAGGTGAAAAAGATAGCAACGGGTAAGGCATTCTCAATGCAAAGAAGGAATACAAAAGTAAACTACCTATTACTTACCCGAATCCGGAGTTCTCCAGGGGCCTTCGCCGATCTTCCCCGCAGTGTATCCGCCGCCGCCGCGTTCTACCGAGCTGAAGAGGGCAGCTCGACGGAGAGTGTGTTCTGGTCTCAGTATTCTGAGGCCGGATACCCTGTGCCCTTAAGCGATCAGCTGAAACAGCTGGTCGAGCTCCACAAGGCGGCCGAACAGGCCATGAAGGGCTTACTAGTTCGGCTGTGGCCTGGAGAGGCCCTGCCTGGGAGCTATTTCGGGCTGGTGCGGCGGCTGGTGGAGGCCTTTCCACGGCTTGAGGTCATCAAGCGCTCCGTTTGCATTGAAGGTGCCCCGAGGGCCCTTGCCCGTGTAAGGGTACACTGGGGTAAGCTGGACGGAGAGAAGCTGGTGAAGGACGGGCCGCCGCAGGGGAAGGAGCATCGCAAGCCCGAGAACTACTACAAGAATGTTCTTGCCGGAGCCCGGCTTTTCGCGGATGAATGTACTAAAGATGTAATATTTGAATGAACTCGCTCGTTTGTATCCTGTGCGCTGAAAACTTGTTCATATGCACAAAGCAATGCTTATTTAATTTAAAATATTATTTTCTGTGCGGCCGTTTATCAAAAATTTGAGAGATGGCCAGTCGTCGGCTTCTGCCCCCATGCCACTAGTGCTGGGGTGTTCGGGATAAACCTGAGGCTCTTGTTCCCATAGTTGGGTCCATCGAGGGAGGCGCTCAGCACAACGAACCAGGCAATCGGACTTTAATGCTTGAACACTCTCACTTAGCCATAGAACGTTATAATTTTAAATTTCCGCGAAGCCCCTAGTTCGGAAGGCCGAATTCGGGGCGCTATCCACGCCTTTGGCCGGATATAGCCAGCTCCTCGCTCAAAGAGGCATAAGCCTTTAAGGACTCGAAAAACCTCTCGAACAGTGACCGGTCTCATGCCTTATCATGACAGTCTATTTTAGATTTCTCCACTGAGGTGCTCAACCCACCTGATCTGGGGCACAATCGCAGTGGTTCTCCTAGTGCTACCTTAGCTGATAAAGCGGAACGTAAGGCACCAAAACATAGGAGCCGGGCAAACCCAACATGTGACCAAAATCATGACTCGGAGACGATGCATATAGTGCTATAAGTTCGGGGTGCCGCACTTGTGAAAGTGTACGGACTTCTCACACCAGATAAAAGGATAATGAAGCCCCTGGCGTGGTTTGCCGTACCATGGTGTACGAGTGCGATCATATTATGTAATAAACACATATATTCAAAGGGGATAATGCAAAAAATAGACAAAATACTATGCATTGTTTATAAAGAGGCTATTTATCAGAGCCGAACGATACAAGTAGTGCGATAAGCAAAAAAGATATTAGACTATTTAACATGTCCTGACCAGGCGCAGGCTGCGGAATTTAAAAACAGATATATCGCTCCAAATAGAGACCACCTGAGAGTTCCAGAATGCGGCGTAGCTTTGCCTGCTTTCCTGGATCTTGCATCGTCTGTGCGGCAACAATGCCGAACAGGTTATCCAGAGGATGGAGTCCTGAAAGTAAAAAAAGTAAAAAAGAAAAATCCGGCAGCCCCTAGTACGTTTGACGCCGTGTTGTAGGCATGCCGTTAATGTACCCCTCCCCCTGTGCCCATGGAATTTGAAGGGCGTAATTGTGTACTCGAGGTACTTGCTCCGCTATGTTGCGATGGCTGGGGTCGGGGCCGTATTGCTACGCTTGCTCTGATCGTGCCAGGTGGTCTTGTTGCAGGTTACTCCGGGCGCTCTTTGCATTGTCCGGTTTTTTAACGGCCGGACTAGAGAGTCGCCTTGAAAGGCTGCTCTGTACTTCCGCTGTGAGGGCCGCCGTGTGCTCCTCCATACGGATGGAGCGTTTTGTGTTTCCGCTGACCGTAATTACTCCTCGAGGGCCAGGCATCTTGAGCTTGAGATATGCGTAGTGCGGCACCGCATTGAATTTAGCAAATGCGGTTCGTCCGAGCAGGGCGTGATAGCCACTGTAGAACGGCACTATATCGAAGATGAACTCTTTGCTTTGGAAGCTATCCGGAGATCCGAAGACCACATCAAGTGTTATCGAGCCTGTGCAATTGGCCTCTACACCTGGTATGACGCCTTTAAAGGTCGTCTTTGTGGGCTTGATCCTTGATGGATCTATGCCCATTTTCCGCACTGTATCCTGATAAAGCAGATTCAGGCTACTGCCGCCGTCCATGAGGACTCTTGTGAGATGAAATCCGTCCATGATTGGGTCGAGGACCAGTGCGGCAAAACCGCCGTGACAGATGCTAGTGGGGTGGTCCCTTCGATCGAAAGTGATCGGGCAGGAGGACCATGGGTTGAACTTTGGGGCGACTGGCTCCATCGCGTATACGTCCCGTAGCGCACGCTTCCTCTCCCGCTTGGGAATGTGGGTCGCGTATATCATGTTCACCGTCCGTACTTGTGGGGGAAACCCTTTCTGTCCATTGTTGTTCGGCGGCCTGGGCTCCTCCTCGTCGTCGTTGTTCAGCCCCTTGTCCTTGTGTTCGGCTCTTAACTTGCCTGCCTGCTTGAACACCCAACAATCCCTGTTGGTGTGATTGGCTGGCCTTTCGGGGGTGCCATGAATCTGGCACGAGCGGTCGAGTATCCGGTCCAAACTGGACGGGCCCTGGGTATTCTTTTTAAATGGCTTTTTCCGCTGACGAAATTTATAGCCTCTGAATCCGGCATTAACTGCCGTATCCTTATTGCGATCGCTTCTAACGCGGCGGTTTTGATTATTTCGACGTGACCTGCCACTTTTGTCTTTGGTATCCGAATTACCGGGCTTCTTTGATAAGTTGTTGCTGCGAGCTAGCCAGCTATCTTCGCCCGCGCAAAAGCGGGTCATGAGTGTCGTGAGGGCTGCCATGGTTTTCGGCTTTTCCTGTCCCAGGTGCCGGGCAAGCCACTCGTCGCGGATGTTATGTTTGAAGGCTGCTAGGGCCTCTGTGTCCAGACAATCGACTATCTGATTTTTCTTTGTTAGGAACCGTGTCCAGAATTGCCTGGCCGATTCTTCTGGCTGCTGAATTATGTGGCTTAGGTCGTCGGCGTCCGGTGGCCGCACATAGGTCCCCTGAAAGTAGTCGAGGAATGCGGTTTCCAGGTCCTCCCAAGAATTGATTGAGTCCGCTGGTAGGCTGTTAAGCCAGTGCCGGGCTGGTCCTTTAAGCTTAAGGGGTAGGTATTTGATGGCGTGTAGATCATCGCCACGTGCCATGTGGATGTGAAGGAGATAATCCTCAATCCATACTGCCGGATTTGTCGTACCATCGTACGACTCGATATTAACGGGTTTAAAACCCTCTGGGATTTTATGATCCGTTACTTCGTTTGTGAAGCATAGTGGGTGTGCGGCGCCCCTATACTGGGCTATGTCATGACGCAGCTCGGAAGAGCTGTGCCTGCTGTGTTCGGCCCGGCCGGATTTATTGTGTTCGGAGTGAAGATCATCACGTGTCGTCGGGCGTCCGCGCGATCCATAGATCGATCTTGTTTGCTTTGCTTTATCCACCAGTACGTCTTGCAGGTCTGGCTCGTTTTCCCGTGCCTTATTTGAACGGCACCGGGGCATGGCTTGCTTAAGGGTTCGACAGGCCTCTCTGTCGCGGCCACGGGGTGGCCGGTCTGCCATGTCATATGCTTCCCCCTCTGATTGGGGTAGCGGCCTGCGCTTAGGATAATTTTCGGAGGGGCGCCCGAGTTCATACTCTTCGGCCGCAAGGACTTTAGTCCATCTATCAGCTAGCAAATCTTGATCAGCTCTAAGTTGTTGCTGCTTTTTCTTTAGGCTGTTGGCCGTGGCTAGAAGCCTGCGTTGAAAACGCTCTTGTTCGGCGGGGTCTGATGGTACGACGAATTCGTCGTCGTCGAGGCTTGCCTCGTCTTCGGAGGGAGGCATGTAGTTATCATCCTCAACCTCTTGCTCTGCCGCTCTCTCCTGAGGGCTGGCTTTTCCATCTTCCTGCGCCGAATCTTGCTGGTTCTGGTGTTCTTCGGCGCTGTCCGGGGTAGTATTATCTCCCGTGCCGGAATCACCATTTCTGCTGTGGCGGGATTTAGAGCGACGCCGTTGGCGTCGGCGTTTTGGCGGTTTTTCAAGTTGTCGTCTTCCGCTGTTCCATCGCCATCCGCATCCTTTGGAGCATCCACCATATATATGTCATATGACGAGGTGGCGGTCCAGTGCCCTACAGGTGTTGGTTCTTGTTCGCCTCCTCCTTCGTCGTCCAAACCGTCGAAGTCTTCGGAGCCGAAGTCAAGCATGTCGGTTAAATCGTCGACAGTGGCTATTAAGTGGGTGGTGGGTGGGCTTTGAATTTCTTCGTTGTCCGAATCCCAACCTCGCAGACCATAGTCCGGCCTGGGCTCTCCTGATAAAGAGAGAGACTTGAGAGAATTCAGGATATCACCGAAAGGTGAGCACTGAATGATGTCCGCGGCGGTGAACTCCATTACAGGCGCCCAATCAGATTCGATCGGCGGGGGCATGGAAGGCTCGGAGTTCGGAGAAGAGTCCGGCTCCTTGGAGTCCTGGGCCGTGCGGAGCACGGGGCTGGCGTTCGGCTCGATCGCCTTTGAGATCGCAGCCCCCGAGGTGACGTCCAACCGTTCATCCTCTGAGAACGCAGCGAGCTCCGAGTCAAGGAGCGGGGCCGGAGCGTGTGCGGCCTCCAGGGTACTATTCGGAGGCAGAGCTATATCATGCCCCTCGAAATAGTGCGGCGCGCTTGGCTGTGGCTCGAACCCTCCGAAGATCAAGTCTCCGCGGATATCGGCCGTGTAGTTTAAGCTTCCAAACCTGACTTGATGGCCAGGGGCATAGCTTTTGATCTGCTCCAGATGACCAAGCGAATTGGCCCGCAGAGCGAAGCCGCCGAAGACGAAGATTTGTCCGGGGAGGAAAGTCTCACCCTGGACCTCATCGTTGTTGATGATCAAAGGGGCCATCGGGCCTAAAAGTGACGACACAGAGGAACTCTCAATGAAAGCACCAATGTCAGTGTCAAAACCGGTGGATCTCGGGTAGGGGGTCCCGAACTATGCGTCAAGGTCGGATGGTAACAGGAGACAAGGGACACTTTATTTTACCCAGGTTCGGGCCCTCTCGGTGGAGGTAAAACCCTACTCCTGCTAGATTAATATTGATGATATGGGTAGTACAAGAGTGGATCTACCACGAGATCAAGGAGGCTAAACCCTAGAAGCTAGCCTATGGTATGATTGTGTATGATGATGGTTCTACGGACTACAACCCTCCGGTTTATATAGACACCGGATAGGGTTAGGGTTACGCAGAGTCGGTTACAATGGTAGGAGATCTTGAATATCCGCACGCCTAGCTTGCCTTCCACGCCAAGAAAAGATCCTTCCAGACACGGGACGAAGTCTTCAATCTTGTATCTTCATAGTCCTGGAGTCCGGCTGAAGGTATAGTCCGGCTATCCGAACACCCCCTAATCCAGGACTCCCTCAAAGGGGATGGAGTATATATAGGCTAGTCCACGAAGGGGTAAGTGAGGAGGGGATACATGGGCCTCTGGCCCAGCTGTGCACGCGCAGGTGCCGGAAGTCCGGGCTGGGGGCCGGATGTCTGGGGCTTCAGGAGGCGCCGGATGACCGAGGCTCGGGCCGGATATCTGGGCTGAAGTGGCCAAACTTCTGGTGCGTACTGTCATCGTTGCCGGATTTCCGGGGAGGTGCTGGTTGTCCGGGCTTTGGCGAGGCACCGGATGTCCGGGGCTTGCGCCGGATGTCTGCCCGCTGATGCTGTTGGCCGTCTGTTGGTTCAGCTCCTTGGTGGCTGCACAGACGTCGGATGTCCGGCCTCTGGCCCGGATGTCCACCCGCTATAGCTTCAGCAGCTCCGTCTTCTTCCATCATCGCTTCCAGGCTTCCCTCATGGATGGTGTAGTTGTTCCTTGGCGCTTGCACTCCTCCTTGTCGTCCGTAGTGTTCCGACAATACCTATGCATGCACACAAGTGGAGTGTCAAGTGAGCACGTGTAAAGGAGATGATTCACCTTTGTGTATGTGAAGTAGATGTCGCACGTGTCACTTGTCGAACGGACTCTTTACATGATTATGTCCATAGGATGCTCCGCATCATCATGACAAGTGGGACCGCATGACAGGACATGCTCCCCCGCCCATCGCTCGGTAAAATCACCTCATTTTTACTACTTCCTCTGTCTCAGTTTACAGGGCATGCACGTCGTTCTAGGTTGAGAATTTAACTAGCTATATATGTGATGAACAATATATGTTTAGAAACTACATCCGCTTAAGAATCCAATGATATACTTTTTGTGACATAGTAACTCATATTTAGTTAGTCAAATGATGACCTAGAACTACGTGCACACTGTATAAACCGAGATGGAGGGAGTAGTATCTTTTTAGATCAATATAGTCGGGATTTACCAAGGAGCAAAACCAAGTGGTAGGCTGCTTCTGTCGTGTTAGCGTAGCAACTCAAGCAGGGTCAGTCCGCACACAAAATGGTGACACACTTAACAGGACCCCTTTGGCCGAGATGTGGCTCATCCACCATCTTGTTCCATGTGCGATGCACCAAATTACAGTTCGGAGCAGCAGTTGGACTTGGAGGCACCCCGGTCGTAGCCCCGTAGTAGTAGTAAATGAGCGATGAGGGCTCAAATCACAAAGCCCCACCTTTCCCGCATTAAGCTAGACGGACGAAGCAACCATCATTTCACTCTAGGGCGCAAGAGCATAAAGAAAAGAGAAAACAAATTATGCGTGTGTCAGCTACCTAGGGCACCCTAGGGTAGGAGCCTCCACTACAAATCTGCTTCTCCCTTATCCTCTTGAAGAAAACCGATGATGCATGCAACGGCTAGGGTTTGTAGGGTACTATGACGTGTGGGGCCATGGCGTAGTAAACGGGAGAGGGATTGAGTTCGAGTCGACGCATTAACACGGGTGTGCCGCTTGGTTTTACGGGAACGAGGCAGCATTTTGGGTTTGGGGACCAATGGAGATATACGTAGTACAAAAAATTATGGACGTAGCTTCAACTGAAAGGCAATGACGCATGGGCCCCGCATTTTGATATACTCGTGGCCGCGTGAAATTTGCTACTCAAAATAATGCATAAAAGTTCCTCCAAAAACATCTATAACTAATGGGAAGTGAATGTATGCTTAAAATGAAAATGTAATACAAATATAAAAATGAATTGCAGTTAAAAGAATGATATTTCTAACAAAAATGTGAATGTGAACTACATATGTGTGCACGTGGCCAACACATAGATTGTCAATACAAAATCTAATGCAAGAAATAACTTATGAGTGACATGCACGAATTGATGATGTGGTGCTTGCATGCATAGAGTACAAAAACAATGTGATTTATGACTTGCATGCATGACGTGTTCTTGTGCCATAGTTGCATGTCCAGGAAAAAAGCTACTAGTGGATTGTACTAGCTATTTAGGAATAGAAGATGTATACATGGAAGTTGTCGGGAAAGAGATGACATGTATCTCAATTCCTATGAGTAGGGATTGGAAAAGAGATGTCATTTGGTCCACGTCATATGAACTTTTCTATTGAATCTAGAGATGACATGTATCTCAATTCCTATGAGGAGGGATTAGAAAAGAGATGTCATTTGGTTCACATCATAGGAACTTTTCTATTGAATATACGCTAATGTTTATTTTCCTTCAAAACTATGGGAGTATAGGAATCCATTCATATGAACCAAGTGGCTCTAAAGCTATAAAAATTGTATCATGTTTATTTTCCTTGGTAATGTGGAGTATATGAATCTATTCCTATGAACCAACTGACTCTAAAGGAAAAAAATCCTATAAAAATCATATCATATAGAGTTCCTATGATATTCCTCTACACCAAAGGATGGTTAAAATTGCTGTAGGTCATACGGCGGTCTTTCTTTGTACACCCCTCCCCCATCTTTATAGTTACCTCTCGAAGATGAATGAAATGATATATACTGGGTATTCTATATGTGCATTTTGGTATACGAATAGTCGATAAAAGTTTGCGAGGTTCAAATTTTAATAAAGATATATGCACTACATTTTGGAACGAAGGAATGAGCATACGGCAGTTGCTAACACTTACGTGGAAGATTTTTGTGTCGGAGGAGTGGCTGTTCTATTAAACGACATGCCAAAACTGACATTGTCGGATGTCAATCTAACGATTCTTACGGCGTTCGTCGGGAAATGGCTTTTGGCGAACGTTTGTCAGATATGATTTACGGACACATGCATTGCATTGATACGTGCCCCCCCTCTCTCGCGCACACATGCACCCTCACGAGTCACGACTCTCCCGAGTCCTCTCGCACCAACCGTCTATATGTAGGTAGACGTCACACACATATGTGCTCTTCACACCCTACCCTCAGAACTTCTAAAAAATAAAAGACGTCATGCACCTTTTATTTTTAACTCACACGTCACACACTTATACTATTACTCTTGTGGCGAACATTATTTGGGCGTAGTATATTGTACTCTCATGAAGAGAAGCGGTGCACGCACGCACTAGTTCTCTCACACCTACTCGCGAGTACACGTAGAAGCGCATTTTTTTGAAGCTAGGACCACATTTGTTTACAAAGAGGCATCCCAATTGACATTTTGACTAGTCTAGTTTTCAAATTGATGGAGGGTCGGGGACCGCACGTGAATGATATAGTAGTGTGCATCCTGGACACGGTGGCACGTTATTGATCGAGTTTTATTTCTACTTGAACTTTAAATGAAAATAGTGGTTCACATGTATTCAATTTAATAACGGCTGGTACACCAAAATCACTCCACTATATATATAAGCAGGAGCCTTGGCGCTTGCTTTACTAGCGTTCCTCTCTTTCACTCTCTCATGTTCTCCAGATCTAAGCAAGACATAGGTGGCCACACTCTCTCTATGATCACGACTGGTCACAAATCCGGTCGGACAACCTCGACCGGGGCAGGGGTGTAGGTGCATCGTTTAGGCGGTCGTCGGCGGCGAGGGAGGAGATCAATAGCTTCCCTCGCATCCTGATCGCCGGCCACGCCGTTCTCTCCAAGACAGCGCCGGTTAGGGAGGGCCTCTGGCCCCTTCTTCCTTCCTGCGGTATTGTGGCCAAGTTGCGGCCTCCCGACGCCGTCTTTGCCACATGCCGACAACCCTCAGGTATATATTCCTTCGAACCCTGTCTTGCTCTACTGCCCCAGCTACCCACGTGGCTGCGTGTGTATCTTTTTCTACTTCCGTCGGCTGTTCCAAAGCCACCTAGACTTTTACTATTATTAGAGGTAAAGCTAGTTCATACAGCCAAATCTAAGAGTTGGTTCAAACAGGGAAGAAAGTGGGAAAGCTTTAGCATGAACCTAGGACTTAGTTCTAAGAGGAAATGGGGGAAAGTAGTAGATACTGGCTACCTAACCGGTCTCTTGGCTGAAAAGGCGAAGAAAGCATGGTGGATGGCGAAGGGTGGGGGGAAGTGGACCTGTCTCTTGGTCGAAAAAGGAAAGAAAGTGAGGGGTGTTGGGGGACAACCCAAGTGAGAACGAGCAGGTCTAGATTTCCTGTGCTCACATAGGAAAATGTCGCCGAGGAGATAAAAAATGGGACTAATGCACACGTGCTTCCTGAATGTTTGCCACTCTCTGCAACCACATCTGCCTTTCCACTTTATGCCCATGCTGTCCCTACGCCCATATCGCTACCGTTAATGTAAAATCACATGAGGCATTAGGAAATGCCACCTAATGTCACTATTAAGTAATGGTCTAGTGTCATCGATAAATTGAAGCAATGCCACCTAATGTCACTATTAAGTAATGGTCTAGTGCCGTCGATAAATTGAAGCGATTCCACCACCATTTTATGAAGTACTTCCATCTTTCTTTATTTCCCATGAATTGTGTTTTTGTAGTTACACTTAAATCTCACACCGCTAACATTGCTTCATCCCAGTAGAACTGCACAAATTTGATTGCACATTCATAGACCATGTGCTACTCTCATGGTAGTAATACTAATGCTATTGTTCTGCATGTTAATCTAGTGGCACTGTTGATGTGATGTGATCCTACTTACTTAAGGGCACTTTCATACTGTCAATGTAGTGCCAATTATAACACAATATATGATGTTGTTAATCATATGCCACTGCAAATAATTGTCACTGTTTAAATAACCGTATTTCATATTTGCGCAAACAGGGATGTCTGTCTCCATATCGTTTCTATCTGCACAATCAAAAGTACACAACTTAGTTTTAGTGGAACCGCAAAATGAAATTCGAGACTAGCCATTTGAGTATTGCCGAAAACGTTACTTGTGCACATTAGTGATCTAAACCTTCCATTGCATACATACCATATCATCTTGGTACCATCATATCATCTCTTGTGTCACAAGATTGTTCCCGCATATACACAATTGCTATCTTGGTTTGTGCATTTCGCAAAGTGGCCATACAAAAAAAAGAATAAGCTTATAAGCAAAGAAAAAGAGTGAACAAAGATCTTGTAAGCAAGTGCCATAGCATCATACCACCTTGCATACGATTGTCATATCCGATCTTCTTGGATCAAACACCGGGAACCATACATACATAGCATACTTGGGATAGAAAGTTTATCCATTTTGCATCTTATAGGTTGTGCACAAGTGTCGTATTCCGCCTATTAATCAATCATGCTAGCATCACTCTTGAGTTGTGCAACACGAGTGTTTTCTGTGGATTCCACATTTTGTGCTCATTCCTTGGTTGCACGACCCCATTTATCTATCTCTCTGTGTGTGTGTGTGTGTGTGTTTCCGTGTGCCACATATTGCTATTGGTCTACTTGTGTCACTTCGAATTTGTGAATCTCTTTCAACATCATTTACTCTTGCTAACATTTTGCATTAAATATTTGTGCCACTATCCTCACCGAGCTACTCCATAAGCTTTACTTGATAGGTGTGAGTGAACAAGTCCGGTACCAATTCCACTATTCTTTCATCTCACATTGAGTGAAACGGGATACATCCTCAACTTTGGGAAAAAGTGACTTGGTATTATTTATCTCATTTCCTACTCACCTCTACTCGAGTCTTGCGATGGATAGGCAAGGTATTTCACCTTCGGTCTACAACAACAACGACGATTTCGATGCCACGAATAACTCTACCGACGCCAAGACGCAAGCTCAAATGGATGAGATAAAAGCCCTCATCAAGTCCTACAAGAGATCTTCATCATCTTCGAGAAGACACTCAATTACACATTCTTCCAAGCTACCATCTCCGGCAAGGTCACATCGGCATCGACACCATCACAAACAAGAACGTGAAGGTCAAGAGCACAACATCAACAACCACTCAATGACTTCACCATCTCCCTTGGCATCTTCACCAAGCGACTTGAAGGCATCTTCGCCTATGGACATACAACATCTTCGCCAACAAGCATGATGTGGAGCATCACAAGGTCATCCCCATGGACCTACCTTCGTCTCACCAAGTGACTAATGGACCCATGACTCGAGCACGTGCAAGAGCTTTGAAACCGAGGTGACATCTCTCCTCTCACAGTTCCACTCCGATGAACATGAGACATGGCTACTAGCTCAAACGGAGACATTGTGCATACTCAGGTACCAAGGAGTTAGCCATGGAGGCGCCAAGGAACAAGAAGAATCCAAAGAGAAAGATGGACGTGAAGACGGAGAATAAAAAGGTCTAAGACAGCAGAAGCCTGGACGATCCAGACCGCCGTCCGAATGATCCGGCCCCAGCCCGAATGATTCGGACCCTGGCCCGAACGATCCGGCTACAACGCCCGAAGACACCTGAAGCCTCAACATGAAGCCGGATCATCCGGACCCAGGCCCGGATCATCCGGCCACACCCGGACGTCCGGACCAGGACCCGGACCTCCGGACCTCCCGTAGCTGCTCCAACACAGCCGGATCATCCGGACGCTGCCCCGGATCATCCGGACCCCTGAAGCCCGAATCATCCGGACCAACTACCGGATCATCCGGCCACCGCCTGCATGCGTGACTTTGGCTGAGGCCCGTGTACCCGTTTCGTCCCCTCACTTACCCCTTCGCCCCTTGGGCTATAAATATACCTCCTCCTCCCCATTTTTAGGGTTAGCAAAGTAGTAGCTCATATGTGAGGATAGCTTTTGCTCATCCATACGAATCATCTCCTTGAGAGTGACTGCGGCCCCTCTTTGGAGAAGATCCACGTGGATTCAAGACCCCCTCTTGGGTGGCCCCCTCAAGACCTCCTTTAGGAGAAGAACCGGTTACAATTTGTATCGTTCGTTGTTGACTTTGGATCGTGTATCCGCACTTGTGTTTCGAGGATCTAGCATATGTGTGACTATATCTTGTTGGTTTAGTGATTTCTCTTGTGTTTTCCCTCGTGTTGTTCGTGTTATTGGATGGGATCCGCTCCTTTCATGAAAGATCGGCCGTATAGGTGTAGCGACCCGACCTCAGACGGTCAAGTCTCTGTGCTTAAGTGTCATCCCTGGATCGGTATGCTGACACACACAGAACTCGAGGATTCATAACAGAGGTAAATCACATGTATAAATAACGTAAATACTATAACCTCAATCCAAATAGCGGAAGTAACAACAAGGTTGTGGATTCCCATCAATACCAACGACAAAGTTGAGTGTAGAAATCGTAACCCTAACGTATCACTTACTCGTCGTAAGAAGTCCTGCAACATGAGACGTTGCAGCCACGAGGGTCAGTACATTGAATGTACTGGCAAATTCACACTGTAGAGCAGTGCTGAAATATGGCTATCACTACATGCATATATGGTTGGTGGAAAATCTCTATGGTTATATGGTTTTTGCGAAAAGCCAATTTTTTCCTACTGCAAAGGAATAACTTTTATTTAACTATCATGGTGGTTGTTAAACATTGAGAGCGTTGACACCCTCTCAATCCCAATTAAGCATCATCATTAAAACCCAACAAGATTAATTAAAGTCACATGATGAGATTCACATGATAATCCAAGTACTAGATACTCAAGACGTCCATAACCGGGTGAGGGAGTCCTGGATTAGGGGGTGTCCGGATAGCCGGACTATAACCTTTGGCCGGACTCCTGGACTATGAAGATACAAGATTGAAGACTTCGTCCCGTGTCAGGATGGGACTTCCCTTGGTGTGGAAGGCAAGCTTGGCGATACGGATATGTAGATCTCCTTCCACTGTAACCGACTCTGTGTAACCCTAACCCTCTCCGGTGTCTATATAAACCGGAGGGTTTTAGTCCGTAGGACAGAACAACAATCATACCATAGGCTAGCTTCTAGGGTTTAGCCTCTCTGACCTCGTGGTAGATCTACTCTTGTACTACCCATATCATCAATATTAATCAAGCAGGAGTAGGGTTTTACCTCCATCGAGAGGGCCCGAACCTGGGTACAAACATCGTGTCCCTTGTCTCCTGTTACCATCCGCCTAGACGCACAGTTCGGGACCCCCTACCTGAGATCCGCCGGTTTTGACACCGACATTGGTGCTTTCATTGAGAGTTCCTCTGTGTCGTCACTTGTAGGCCCGATGGCTCCTCCGATCATCAACGGCGATGCGGTCCAGGGTGAGACATTTCTCCTCGGACAGATCTTCGTATTCGGCGGCTTTGCACTGCGGGCCAATTCGCTTGGCCATCTAGAGCAGATTGAATGCTACGCCCCTGGCCATCAAATCAGATTTGGAAGCTTGAACTACATGGCTGATATCCCCGGAGACTTGATCTTCGATGGATTCGAGCCAGAGCTCTGCCGCCGGACAGTGCCCTGGAGGCTGTACCCGTGTCCGCTCCGACCCTTAGCTCGGAGCCGACTGCACCGATCGAGGACGGGTGGCTGGACACCGCCTCGGGGACTGCAATCTATACGGAGATCGAGCCGAACACCAGCCTTACACTTTGCGAAGCCCGTGACTCCAAGGTGTCGGACTCCTCTCCGGACTCCGAGCCCTCCGCGCCCTTGCCAATCGAATCCGATTGGGTGCCGATCATGGAATTCACCGCCGCGGATATCTTTCAGCACTCGCCCTTCGGCGATATTCTGAATTGACTAAGGTCTCTCTCTTTGTCAAGAGAGTCCTGGCCAGATTATGGCCAACAGGATTGGGATGCGGACGACGAAGAAATTCGATGCCCACCCACCACCCACTTCGTATCCACTGTCGATGATTTAACCGACATGCTAGACTTCGACTCCGAAGACATCGACGGTATGGACGACGATGTAGGAGATGAATAGGAACCAGCGCCTATAGGGAACTAGAAAGCCACGTCGTTATATGACACATATATGGTGGATTCACCCAAAGAAGGCAATGGCGACAGAACAACGAGGGATGACCCCTCCAAGAAGCAACCCAAGCGCCGGCGTCACCGGCGCCGTTCTAAGTCCCGCCAAAGCAAAAACGGTGAAACCGGCACCAGAGACAATAACACCTTGGACAGTGCCGAAGACAACTCCCTCCAGCAAGACTCAGCGCAGGAGGATGGAGAAGCCAGCCCTCCTGAGAGGGCGGCAGACAGAGAGGAAGAGGATGACAATTACATGCCTCCCTCCGAAGACGAGGCAAGCCTCGGCGATGACGAATTTGTCGTGCCCAAGGATCCCGCCGAACAAGAGCGCTTTAAGCGCAGGCTTATGGCCACGGTGAGAAACCTCAAGAAAAAACAACAACAACTTAGAGTTGAACAAGATTGGCTAGCCGACAGATGGACTGAAGTCCTAGCGGCCAAAGAGTATGAACTCGAACGCCCCTCCAAGAGCTACCTAAAGCGCAGGCTGCTACCTCGATTAGAGGAGGAAGCACCTAAACATACATCACCAGCGCATGACGCGGCCGATCGGCCACCTCGTGGCCGTGACAGAGTTGGCTCACGACCCTCCGCTCAAGCCACACCCCGGCACCACTCAAAAAATACCAACGCATGGGGAAACGCGCTAGACCTGTGCGATATGTTGGAGGACAAGGCAAGGAAAACAAGATCGATCTACGGATTGCGTGGGCGCCCCACGACTCGAGACGATAACCGTCACACCGGATACAGCAAAGCCGGCCGAGCCAAACGCAGCAGACAAAGCTCATTCGAGCTACGTCGTGATATAGCCCAGTACAGAGGCGCCGCACACCTACTATGCTTCACAGATGAAGTAATGGATCCTCAAATCCCAGAGGGCTTCAAACCTGTAAACATTGAATCATACGATGGCACAACAGATCCTGCGGTATGGATCGAAGATTATCTCCTTCATATCCACATGGCCCGTGGCGATGATCTATGTCGGTGTACAAAAAGAGGGGTACACTTTTTGTACCCCTATAACTGTGCACGGGCAGTCTGAGCCACGGGCACCACCACACCAAGCAAGGCAAGGGAGATGAGCCAAGGTAAGGCCAAAACCCAAGAGAAATGGAGCAACGCCAAGGCCAAGACCACAAAGAGCAAAGGGGGCGAAGCAGACTCCCCCGGCAAGATCCTTGCCGGGGGACGGTTCTAGCAACCCCGGCAAGGCTCTTGCCGTGGAAACTCGCCCCACACCTACGGAGGAGGTCACCCTTGAGTCCACTGCCCCCATGGGGCAAGGATTCGGGAGACGCCGCCGTGGTGGCATGAAGATCTTTGTGAAGACATTCAAGATCAGATACACGCTATAGAATATGACGACTGTCGGGGGGAATCGGCTTCCTCGAACACCTATGGGGACCGAGCCCCTTACTGGTTCGGCGGGGGCAGAGGTTGAACGAAGAGCGGATCGAGGCGATGCACACAAGGGATTTTACCCAGCTTCGGGCCGCAAGGATGCGTAAAACCCTACTGCTGCTTTGTGGATTGTATTGTGTTCTTGTTCGGGAGCGCGTGGTGCTACAGTACACACGAGCCGCTGGCGAGACCGAGCGTGGCGATGGGTGTCCTCCTCCTCCTACGTGCGCATGGGGCCTCCTTTTATATGCTCAAGGGGTTACCCACAAGTGGCAGCGCAGGTGGGGGCAAAAATGGGAGAATGCTGTAGTGGGTACAGCTGCCTGCACAGTGGCGGTACTGTGCTATCGAACCTAACGCTGACGGCGGGGGACAAGGGCATTAAATGCCCGTCCGCGTCGCCCAGACGGTGCAGGGAAGTGGACCGTCAGGAGCGCCACCGTTTGCCACGATGGCTACTCTGTCAGCTTCGCTTCGCCACCGCATGCCCCTGGCTGCACAACCTCCCGCCACGTGCGCCTGGAATGCCCCCAGAGCGACACATTGGTGGGTGAGCTGGAGCGCAGGCACGGGGTGGTAACTTGCCGCGGCAAACGCCTTGCCGCGGTGGATGCCTTGTCGCGCTCGGGAGCTTGTCGCTCACCGGGTCTTGCCGGAGCGCGGGACGCGCCGTGGCGAGGTCCTTGTCGTGCCGTGGTTGGCCTCCCGGGCAAGCTCCTCCTACCGGGGTCTTGTGCTTCGAGCGGTCATCCCGGCAAGCTCCTCTTGCCGGGGCCTGGCTCTCTTCGGGTGGCCTTCCCGGCAGGCCCCTCTTGCCGGGGCCTTGGCTCAAATACTTTGTTCTTGGATGGCCCAAAAAAGGGCCGCGAAGAGTCTTGGCGATCGCCTGGCAAGCCTTGCCGCGGGGTGCTATGACTGCCCGTGCACAAGTTCGGGATACTAAGGTACCCCTACTTTAGTACACCGACAGGAGCCCCCGGGCCTGGGCCATAGACGGTGCCGAGCGCTGTTGGGCCAGGCCCAAAACAGTGCACAGGCACGCGCGGCCTGGGTCACGCTGCATCTGCTTCTGCGCCCACCACGTCCTCCCCGGGAGGCACGCGTCGAACGCGGCATCGTGGGGAGAGGCGTGCGTGACGTGGGTGGCGTGCGCGGGGCTGAGCCCCGCAGGCGCGCGTCACGTCGCAGGCGATTTGTTTATTCGGAAAGGCGAAACGCCCCCCTCCTCCCCTTATAAGCAGGGGAGACAGGGGCAGTCCGCCCACCCGCCAGTTGCGATTCCTCAAAAACCTCCGCCACTTCCTGAGAGAAGCAGCGCTCCGCCCCCCCTTCCGCCGACACCAGTGCCACCGACGCCGTCGACCCCCTCCCTCCTCCCGCCATGGCCCCGAAGGGCGACAAGGGGAAAGGGAAGGCCGTGAAGTCGGCCGAGGCACAGCGGCTAGAGGCGCTGCGAAAGGAGCAGGCGACCTTCCCCCCTGAACTCAACGCGTTGGTCCTGAGGGAGGAATACTACCTCTTCTGGTCGACGAGGACGCGAGCGCATCCGCGCACGAGGGTTCTTCCCGCCGTCGCCCAGAAGGAGTATCCGACCGGGTATCCCTTCTTTGCTCTGTTCTTCTATTGCGGGCTCTGCCCGCCCTTCTCTGAATTTTTCTGCGACATCATGAACACCTACGGGTTCCACCTCCTCGATTTCACCCCCAATGCTGTCTTGACCATGGCAATTTTCGCACACCTTTGCGAAAATTTCGTCGGAGTCTTTCCAAAGGTAGCTCTCTTCCGCCACTTCTTCACGCCTCGAGTAGAGAGAGGAGAGCCCCTCTCCGGCGGGATCGCCTGGATCTCGAAGCTTGGCAAGAAGGATGCTTATCTGGAGGGGGAGCTCCGCAGCAAATGGGAGGAATGGAGGGCAGACTGGTGTCTGATCGTCGAGGAGAACCCGCAGCCATTCACTATCGTGCGCCAAACTCCTGTGGTGCTCGGCAGGGATTGGAGCGACGTGGCTCCGGACGATGATAAGCTGCAGATTGCCATCACCTGGATCCTGCGGCTCAGGCGTGCCGGGCTCACAGTTGGCGCCGTTGGCGCAGATTTCCTCCGCCGCCGCATCGCTCCCCTGTAGGAGAAGGGGAGGCCCGCCTGGGAGTTTCAGAATGCGGCGGATATCATGAGGCTGCGCCCTGGCCTCAACTTCAATTTCACCGTCTTGGAGCTTGACGGGACGCTCAGGGCGCTGTTCAAGCACGACCCCGACCACCCCGAATGGTTCAGGCTGCCGCAAGGCGTCGTCCCGTTGTGCAACAATTCGTCGCTCTGCCGCATCCTTGCAATGATGCCGCTGTGCGACTCGCACGGGATCGACTCCACTTGGCAGGAGCCCACCGACGATGTCGTGCGGGCGTTCTTCGACGACTTGGTGGAGAGGCTAGTCGACGCCGACGAGCAGAGGGGCCTCACCCGAGACACCATGGACGCGGAGTTGGCGCGCATCGCCTCCAGGATGGAAGAGGCGGCGGCAGCCGCGGCCGCGGGCGAATTTGGCTTCACATTGGCGGAGGCAGACGCAGCGGAGGCCGAAAGCCTTGCCGATCGAGCGGAGTTTGCCGGCGAGGAAGAGCTTGCCGGGCGCGGCGCAGGGGCGGACGAGGCCACCGAGGGCACGAGCGGCTTGCTGGAGGCCAGCGCCTCTTCCTCCCGACCCTCGGGCAGCTCGTCGCAAGCGGAGCCCCCGGCTCAACCACGGAGGCGCCTCCGCAAGGCCGGAGAGGAGGTACGGCAAGCGAGCCAACAGCCGCAGCACCGCGCGACGCGCTCCGCTGTCTCAGCGGGAGCGGAGTCTTCGCACGCCACTGCTTCTGCTCCTGCCGCCCCTCGCGCCACGATGGCGGCCGGGGCCAGGCCGTCTCGGGCTAGCGCCACCACTACCCCCGCCAAGCGGCCGAGGGAGCCTACTCCTCCGCCTCCTCGCGCCAGAAGCGGGCCAGTCTTCGACTTCTCCGCGCTTAGCTCCGACGAGGAAGAGGGAGAGGAGTAAGATCCCCGCTGTTCTTGTGTTTCTTCAATTCTTGTAGTTGTGCCTCGCATCTCATTTGCTTTCCTCTGAATTTGCCCCTTTTCAGGACTCTGGCTCAGAGGGTGGCAAAGAGAGCCAAGGTCCTAGTGGTCATCCTCGACGACGAGCCCATCGTGACGGCCGGGGGTGCACCCGAGATGACCTTGCCGGACCCACCAACCAATCCTCAGAGCAGCCCCCAGCGCAGCCCCCAGCGTAAGCATATGGCTTGCTTTCTGCCGTTGGGCGCGCCCGGGTGCCCTTTGCTTTTCCTGACATCTTGCTGATGATTTGTGTAGGAGCAGAGCAGCCCCACCAGGAGCGTCCGGAGACCGTCCCCGATGAGCCACCCGCTACAACTACACCGCCAAGGGGGAGTTCCCCGGTAAGGGAGGAGTCCCTGACGAGGGAGCGATCCCCGGCAAGGGAGCAGTCCCTGACGAGGGAGCAGTCTCCGGCGAGGAAGCAGTCTCCGGCGAGGGACGGCACCGGTGGCCCCTCGACGACGGAGACCGCGACTGCAAGCCCTGGCCCAGGTAACCTTCTTGCCTCGAAACTCCCCTGAAGTTCTTCTTCTTTCGATAGTTGCTTGACTTCTCCCCTCATTCGGCCTTCAGACCCGCCCGCCACGGACCCGATGGAGACCGAGGTCGTCGTCGAGGAGGACGCGCGCGGCCATACTGACGACGTGGCCGCCACCAGAGAGACGGATGGTGCTGAAGGTCCGGCCAGCGAAGAGGCCGCCAAGGCTGCCGCAGCAGCCGCGGGCGAGGGGGCCGGCGATCGTACTGACGGCCCTGAGGCCGCAGGAGCGCCAGGCGCTGCGCCGACCGCCGACCCTGCCTCGCAGCGGCGTCGGGCCCCGAGGAGCCCCCGTCAGGCGCCTACCTGAAGGCCGGCGACGATATCTTCATCAAGCTCCCCTGGGAGTCGACTTCCAGGGCGTCGGTCGAGGGGGAGGCCTTGGATGGAGAGGTGCTCGCCTCCGCCGGGCTGACGTTGGTTGACGCGCCAAGCAGCAGCGGCGGCGAGCCCGAGGAGGAGCGGCTGCTCCGGAAGCTGGTGTCGCTCTACCGCACCCGACAAGCCCAGGTGGAACGCCGGGAAGCGCTTGTCGCGAAGGCGGGAGCGGACATGGAGAAGCGCGCCGGGGAGCTCCGGGAGCTCAACCAGGAGGCCCTCCGATCCTTGGCGGAGGAGCGAAGGCAGCTCGACGAGGCGCGGACGGCCTTCATCCTCGAGAAGGCGGAAGCCGAAGAGCAGCAAAGGCTTGCCGCTGCGGGGCGAGCCGCGCGGGAGGGCGAGCTGGCGCAGCAGAAAGCCAGCCTTGCCAGCCATGAGGAGGAGGTCGCCGCACGCGAGCAAGCGCTCGGCGGAGCCCTCAAGGAGGCGCGAGATGCTGCCGCGGCCGCCGAGACCGCCAAGGAGGCACTGGAGGCAAAGGTGGCGCAGCTCGACACCGACCTCAAGGCGAGTGGCGAGGAGCTCGCCGCGCTCAAGCAGGAGCGCGAGAAGGGTGCCCACACCCTTGGTGAGCTGCAGGGCTGCTTCGCCGAGAAGATCAAGGAGCTCGATGCCGCCAAGGACTCCAATGCCGATCTCGAGCTGAAACTGGACACCTTGTCCAAGGCACTGGACAGTGCCAAGGAGCAGGAGGTGGCCTTGTGGAAGGAGGTCGTGGACAACGAGGCGTTGTTGGAGAGCGCCGCGGTCACCCAGAACGAATTCAGGGCGACGGTGGAGCAGTGGACCGAGGGCCTCGTGGACATCGCCGCCTCCATCGACAAGGAGCGAACGCTGCTGGGGATGGAGGGTCACGAGTATCACTCCGGCGAAAACGTCCCACCCAGCGCCAAGCTCACTTCGTTCTTCAAAGGTGTGGTGGCGGCCCTTCAGCATCTCCGGAACACGATCCCAGAGCAGCTGGCCGGCGAGACACGCGATGCCATCGCCGGAGCCCTCGAGAAGGTGTTGGTGAAGATCACCTTCCGCAACCCCGGCATCAGGCTCACCAACGTCCTCAAATCCCTGCCGGCGGATGCTGACCTCGAGGAGATCAGGGCCCTCGTCGCGCCCATCGTGGAGAAGGTGGCCGGGATCAAGAGGATCGAGGGCAACCGCGTGGATTAGGCCGCCTCCCCTTTTCTTTTCTTGTCGCTGCCGGCCAAGTCATGAAAGCGATTCATTAGGGCTGCAACAAGCTTATCTTTGTAATATAACTCTATCTTAGGTAGTGACTGCACTGTTATTTCCTCTACTTGACTCCGTGCCCTGTATGTTTTTGCCCTACGCTTTTGGGGACTTGTCGGTGTAGGCCTCCGCCTTACCGCGGGCTCTGAGTGCGGGACATCAGCGGCCCGCCGGCGGCGCCACTACCAGCAAGAAACCTTGCCGCGGCTAGCTGCAGCTCACTTAAATTGTTGAGCAGGCTCAAAGCAAAGTAAGTGTTGCGACTGCAGTCGCAGCACACTTAAGTTGCCGAGCGAGCTCGAAACAAAGTAAGGATGCCACTCTGGTTGTAGCACACTTAAGTCGTTGAGCGGACTCGAAACGAAGTAAGGGCGCAACTAGCCATGAGTCGGTCCCTCCGCGCACAGGTTTTTCATACAAGGTACGGTCGTTCGAGGAAGATAACCTCAAAATATTAAAAACTCAATCGCTCAAACTTTGGCAACTTAGCTTTTCCATGGCTCGCTGCCCGGCAAGGTCGCTTTCCGACAAGGCGAAACATGGGGCTCGCCGTCGCTTACCGGGGGTCAGTGCTGCACAGAGTGTCAGATAATGCATGCAAAGAATAAAGAGCATGAGACCGACAAGGTGCGCGGAGCACAAGAACTCAATCTGCGCACAGGTTCTGCGCCTGGCTCTGTACAAAGGATCACATGCAACAGCGGCAAGACTTTGTACAGAGGGGTGGTTGCCGGACGGGGTCCGACAACCGCGCCTTACGGGCGAAACTTACGAAGATTCCCAACGTTCCAGGAGTTGCTCACCAGAGTGGTATCTTCGGTCTCAAGGCGGACAGCGCTAGGCCTATCGACTCGTTTCACCCGGTAAGGGCCTTCCCACTTTCTCGAGACTTCTGGCACTAACCTTGCCGCTATAAAAGCGGCGCAAGGCTTGCTGGTAGCGAGCAGCTCGCACAGCGGCCTGAAGATGGTCCTCCTCGAGGAGCAACACATCATCTCGACGCAGCTGCTCTCGCTCGAGCTCAGCGTGAGCGAACACTCGAGGTGGCCCGCATGCGAGATCTGTGGGGCTAACTGTCCCCGCTCCACGGGATGGGGCGAGAGGCTGCCTGGTCATACCAGGGCTTACCTGCGCCGAGAGGTGTCGGCGTATGTTCGGACGCCGTGGCATCATGATCTGGCTCGGCGACGCCCGTTTCACTGCCGGCGTCGTCCCCACCACCCGTTTGCTCCAAGGGCAGCGGGTTCGATGCGGACGGACCGGCCACCTCCGGAGCCTTCTTCTTCGGTGGTATGTCGACGAAGATGAAGGAGATCTAGCTGGTGCAGACGCCGGATCAGGTTTGCACAACTTCGATGCCCCCTACCTGGCGCGCCAAAGATGTCTCGGGGAATCGGCTTCCTCGAACACCTATGGGGACCGAGCCCCTTACTGGTTCGGCGGGGGGCGGAGGTTGAACGAAGAGCGGATCGAGGCGATGCACACAAGGGATTTTACCTAGCTTCGGGCCGCAAGGATGCGTAAAACCCTACTGCTGCTTTGTGGATTGTATTGTGTTCTTGCTCGGGAGCGCGTGGTGCTACGGTACACACGAGCCGCTGGCGAGACCGAGCGTGGCGATGGGTGTCCTCCTCCTCCTACGTGCGCATGGGGCCTCTTTTTATATGCTCAAGGGGTTACCCACAGGTGGCAGCGTAGGTGGGGGCAAAAATGGGAGAATGCTGTAGTGGGTACAGCTGCCTGAACAATGGCGGTACAGTGCTATCGAACCTAACTCTGACGGCGGGGGACAACGGCATTAAATGCCCGTCCGCGTCGCCCAGACGGTGCAGGGAAGTGGACCGTCAGGAGCGCCACCGTTTGCCACGATGGCTACTCTATCAGCTTCGCTTCGCCACCGCATGCCCCTGGCTGCACAACCTCCCGCCACGTGCGCCTGGAATGCCCCCAGAGCGACACGTTGGTGGGTGATCTGGAGCGCAGGCACGGGGTGGTAACTTGCCGCGGCAAACGCCTTGCCGCGGTGGATGCCTTGTCGCGCCCGGGAGATTGTCGCTCACCGGGTCTTGCCGGAGCGTGGGATGCGTCGTGGCGAGGTCCTTGTCGTGCCGTGGTTGGCCTCCCCGGCAAGCTCCTCCTGCCGGGGTCTTGTGCTTCGAGCGGTCGTCTCGGCAAGCTCCTCTTGCCGGGGCCTGGCTCTCTTCGGGTGGCCTTCCCGGCAGGCCCCTCCTGCCGGGGCCTTGGCTCAAATACTTTGTTCTTGGATGGCCCAAAAAGGGGCCGCGGAGAGTCTTGGAGATCGCCTGGCAAGCCTTGCCGCGGGGTGCTACGACTGCCCACGCACAAGTTCGGGATACTAAGGTACCCCTACTTTAGTATACCGACAACGACCCTTGGCGGGATCCCAGCCAAGGAAGACCACAAGGCCCCCGGCAAGCGCCTTGCCAGGGATAAGAACAGGCGCCTCGGCAAGATCCTTGCCGGGACCCCGGCAAGACCCTTGCCGAGGACACCCACAGGGCCACCATCAGGCCCACGCCAACTAAACTTCCATCGCCGTGCGCATGCAGCTGCCGACCCAACCAGCTGGGCAGGTACCTGCGTGGCGGCATGCAGATCTTCGTGAAGACCCACCACTGCGCCACCTCAGCTGCCTGCCTACCTACATGGCGTCGCAGGCATCGCTGGCCAGGGCGTGTGTCGACACAAGAAGGAGCGGCGACGGACGAGACAGATCTCTCCCTCGTCCCCGATAAAGCAAGGACACCTAAGCAAGACGCATTAAATGCACCTTGTCATGTAATGCGAGGGATAACCTCACATCACTATACCCTTTCCACCTCCTGTGTGCCACTGTGGAAACCCCTTTTTCTATAAAAGGAGGCCCGAGGCGACCAGGAGAAGGATTCGGCTTTTTGGAGCTCCTCACGCCCCATATCTAGCTCAAGAACACAAATATACAATCCACCAAAGCAGGAGTAGGGTTTTACGCATCCTCGCGGCTCGAACTTGGATAAACGAACTGTGTGCTATCTGTTTGATCTGCTCTTCTCATGACCCCGCGCCCCGCAACCGTAGTAGGGATTCTCGTGATCCCATAGGTGTCGTTCCAAAACACCGACATCTTTGGCGCGCCAGGTAGGGGGCGCAGTTGTGAGAATCGGCTTTAGCAGTTAGCCCGGCACTCCTCCATCTTCGTGACCCTTGAAGAAGAAAGGAGGCCAGAAGATCGACATTCAAGCGATTGCAAACAGAAGCTAAGTTGCACTAAACCCTTATTTGTACTTCCCTTCTTATTTGAGGTTATTCCCCCCGGAGATGTTACGACTTTGTGTGAGAAAACCTGCACGCCAGGGGGATCTCCCATGATCGGCAACGCCCTTGCCCTGTTTCGAGTCCGCTCAACAGCTCAAGCGGCTGCGTCGAGAATGGCAGAGTAGCCTTCCGCGATCAACAATGCCCTCAATTCTGACTCGAGTCAAGCTCGACAGTTCGAGCGGCCGCGTTCAGAACGGAAAGGTGGCTCGTCCAGCAGCACGCGTACCCGGCAGGCCATGGAGATCCATCCCCAAAACGCCGCTAGGGGCTTCCGCGCCGGCGAGCCTACCCAATCGCGTAGGGCGCGCATAAAAAGAAGAATCGAACGGGGGAATAACACACAGGAAAATTAAGAGTACTTCAAAGTTATATTACATCACATTATTGCTATGGTTCTAACTAAAGATAAAATTCGTCTTGGTCGGAAACCCGCAGCGGCAAAGAAGAACAGGATGCCTAATCCTGGCGCTGGCCTTCCACCCTCTTGATTTCGTCAATGCAGTCGGTGATGGGCTTGGTGCGCTCCTTGAGCACTGTGAGGTCAGCACCATCCGGCAAGCTATCCATCGCGGCCGCAAAGTCAAGGTCGGGATTCCAGTACGCCACCTTGGTGAGGACCTTGGTCACGACCCTCCGGCAAATTCGCCGGGCCGCCCCGGCCAGCGTGGCCGCCCTGTTGGAGTGAAGATAGGCCAAGGCTCCGAGGACGCCCTCGAAGAACTGGGTCAGCTTGGCATTGACGGTCCCGCTGCGCTCAGGGGCGTATCTCATGTTTGGCATCCCCATGGTGGCTAATTGCAAGGTGACCCTGCCGCCGCCGACCTCCAGATGGCTGATCCACCTGTTCTCGCCCGGCACATATTCCTGGTGGGAGGCGGCCTCGTTTGCCTGCAGCTGCTTCTCCTCCTCCAGGCTCCTGGTCAAGGTCTCCTCCCGAGCCCTGCTCTCCGACAACATCTTCTCGAGATCCTCCAGCTTCAGCTTGAGGTCTTTGATGGAGTTTTGCGCTTCGGAGAGCTCCCTAGTCCTGCTGATGACCGCTCCTTGCGCCTCTACCAAGGCACGGTTGAGTGTGCTCTTCTCGTTGGACAGCTTGAGGGCATGTTCCTTCAGCTCGTCCCGCTCCACCTCCAACTCCCTCACCTTGCCGGCATGGGCCAGAGCTTGGGCATCGAGTGCCTCTTTGTGCGTCTGCTCCAGCTCGCGAGTCCGTCGCGCGACAAGGGCCTCGAGCTCCTCATCCTTTCCGCGGAGCATTGCGGCGAGCTTCGCCTCACGCACGGAGAGGTCCTCTTCCTAGGAATCCAAGGCGGCTTGATGCTAGTTCCGGCCGGCCTCGGCCGCGGCAGCCAAATTCGCCGACTTTTCCTGGGCCTTCTCGATGTCAGCCATCTTCATGGTGAGCTCTACATCGCGCTTGGCCAATTCCTCCTGGAGGGCCCTCTGCTCCTCGCGAGTCTGGTGGAATCAGGTCTGCGTCTTGGCAACGCGTACCTTGAAGTCCACCTCCGCATTGTCCACCGTTGCCATCCTGGACTTAACCTTGTCCAGGCGGGCACGGTAGAGCACTTGGAGCTTCCGGAAATTGGCCCCCATGGCACGGAAAAGCTGCTCCTCTGGTGAACCGTTGCCGCCAACCCCCGGCTCATCGACCACCTTGAGCCCGGTGGCGGCAAGCACCTCGCCGTCAAAGACTTCCCCTCCTGCGGGCGCTCAGCTTGACGCCCCTGGAAGATGGACGAAAAGATCGTCGCCCACCTTCAGATATCTGCCGGGGCCCGAGGTTGAGGAGGAGGGAGGCTGATCATCCACCACCTCTTCCTCGGCGGAGGCCTTGCCGGCCTTCCCGACAGGTCCACCGCTGGCGCCCTCGGCAGAAGCCTCACCGGTCGCCTTGGCGGCCCCCGCGGCGGTGTCCTCGGCAGCATCCTTGGCGGCCTCATCAGCGGCGGCCTCGTCAGCATCCTTAGCGGCCTCCTCGGCGGCAATCCTGTCGGCCTCCGCCGCGGCCTCCTCAGCAATATTTCCAACAACAGTGTCCACGTCCTCCACGTCTGTCGAAGGAGGGCTTGGGCAGTAATGGGAGCAATGAAGCCAAGAAAAAGATTAAGGAAAAAACAGAGACGGAGGACAGGTGACTCACAAGTGCCAGGCTGTGAAGCAGAAGTCCCCTCCTCGCCGGCATTTGGCGCCATGGCAGAGTCACTAGCGCCCAAGTTCCCCTCTTCCTCCATGGGTGTGGGCTCCGTGCTTGATGCCCTTGCCGAGGACGCCCCTCGCGGCGGCGTAGTCGATGGGGGTGGTGTGTTGGGGGTACCCCTTTGCGGCTCCTCCTGCTGCCGCTCCCCTCCTGAGAACCCGACAAGGTCAACACCACATCATCGAACGCCTACCACGTTGTCGGCGTTTTGGGAACGGGGGTCCCCAGACTTTCCTGCCTGCGGCCTGCGGCGTGGCTCAAATGGGGGCCCAGCGTGGCCCATCGTCATCAACACAAGACTCAAGACCCTCGCGAGGGGCCAAGCCTCGCGGGGCGGACGACATGGCGCTTCCTCAGGCGCGGCCTCCTTAGGCTGGCTCGCGAGGAGGCGGAGAGATCAAGGCGGGGTACCTCGCGAGGTGCCCATGAGGCAAGCCATGACGATCAAGGGTGCCAAGCGGGCGCCAGCCCGCGCAGCGTTCCCCTTTCCTCTTTGGTGCAAAGGGGGCAAGCGCAGGCGAGAGGATCAGGCAAAGGCACCCATTTCGGTGCAACAAGACCAAGACCAGTCCAACGGTGGGAAGGAGGTCACCATGGAGCCCAGAACGGCGTCACCACAGGGCCTTTGGCAGGCGAAGACCAACTTTAGTCAGGATAAGTGTACCAGATGTTCCCCTTCGAATTGGCCAATTGTTGGCGCCCTTCCCGCTCAAATATTTGGGAAGAGGCTCAGGGCCTTTGCCTATAAATAGGACTAGCCACCCCCAGGGTAGAGATACCTTGACATCTGATATCTTGACATCTAGAGATCAAGGAGAGTATCCAGGGCAAGCAAAGAACAAGTAGAGAATGAGAGAGAAGGGCGGCTGAATTCCCCTAGCAGTTCATCCCCCTAGCCAAGAACAGACCCTCGCGAGGCTGTTCTCCCTTGTACTGTTCATCATCATCAGCCCCAAGAGGTAATCCACCCACCACAAACTAGAGTAGGGTATTACACCACAATGGTGGCCCAAACTAGTATAAACCCTGTGTCACTTGTGTTGTTTGTTCCGCAGTTTAGATCCTTGCGAGACGGAGAGGTAGAGGGCATAATCTCTACGCGCACCCCAGAGTTCGAACCTTAAGGGTCTGCGGAACCCCTGATCCGACATTTGGAGCGCCAGATAGGGGTGCGCCGGGATCTGCCTTCCACCGCTCCGCTCTCCTCCGACCGTCGCATCCATGTCTGACGCTCGTCGGGCCCGCGTCGAGCGCCGGGCCGCCATCGCTTCCCGCGTCGCCCAGACGGCCCCCGTCGGTGGGCGTCCTCGTCGTTCTCCGTCGCCCGCTGTCAACGCTGCCACCGGCCCGGCGGGGAACGGGCAGCAAGCATCGTCTCAGCACCTGTCCGTGCGGCAAGACAGCCGCAACGCTACTCCGTCGCTCACCCCGGCCGGCTCTTCATCCCGCGTGCTCCGCGCACCCTTGGAGGCTCGAGCTACGCTCATCGCGGCGAACGAGCTCCTGCGCTACCGCCCCATCAACGACGTCTACGAGGAGTGGCTCGACCGTGTCGCCGAGCTCGTCCGCGCCGCAAGGGGCTCTCCCGCGCCATCCGCACCGCTGCGCCGCACTCCGCCCCGCGTTGCCAATGAAGCTCCGAGGGCGTACCAGCCGCCTCCTCTCCAAGAAGGCGCCATGGCTCCAAGGCGCGCGGCCCCTGGGCGGAACCCGCTCCGTCAAGCGCCAGCTCAGCAGGAACGGAGCTGCCAAGAAGTCCCTCGACCGCAAGAGGCTGCCCGGGCGCTCCCAGCTCCGGCTCGCCGAGACCCCGCTCCGGCCCCGGCACGTCAAGACCCCGCGCTGCTCCCAGCAGCGGCGCAAGGGGACCCGCAAGGCCAAGCTCTCCCTCAATCGAAGCCTCCCGTGGCCACCGCAGGCTGCCGCGCCTACACCACCGAGCTGCGCAGCGTCGCATGGCCCGGCAAGTTCAAGCCGGACCTGCCCCTCACTACGACGGCACAACTGATCCCGCAGAGTTCCTCCAGCTCTACGAGCTGGGAATCGAAGCTGCCAGCGGGGACGAAAAGGTCATTGCGAACTGGTTCCCCATGGCGCTGAAGGAAGGTGCTCGCACTTGGCTCCTGAACCTGGCCCCAGGCACGATCTCCTCCTGGGACCAGATGCGTAATCGCTTCATCGCCAACTTCCAAGGTACCCGCGACCGGCCTCCCGCCGTGAGCGACATGCGCCGCATCAAGCAGCAACCTGGGGAGACCCTACAAAAGTACATCCAGCGCTTCAACAGCGCGCGCCTCAAGATCCACAGGGTGTCCGAGGAAGCCATCATTTCGGCCTTCTCCGATGGCGTGCGCGACGTCAAGATGAAGGAGGAGCTGGCGATGCATGAAGACCTCTGGACCTCCCTGGAGCTGTTCAACTTGGCGACCAAGTGCGCCAGGGCTGAGGAGGGACGCCTCTCCCTCCTCGAGCTGCCTGCCGCGGACCCAGAAGAGAAGAAGCCCAAGGCCAAGGACGTGAAGCGCAAGGGGGCTGCCATACTCGCGGCGGAACCAGACACCAAGCGGGGCAAGGATCTGCCCGAATCCTCCAGGGGCAGCCGGTACTGCGTGTACCACGACCTCCAGACCCACAACACCAACGAATGCCAAGAACTCCGCGCCGTGCTTGAAGGAAGAATCGGCCGTCGCCTTGACCGTGCTGACCGGGGCTACGGCCGAGGAGGAGGAAGAAACCCAGGACGCTGGGAAGATCGAGGCCCGCGCCAAGGGTGGCGCGACCAACCTCGCGAGGACCGCTGCCGAGACCCGCCTCGCGAGGGGGACTGGAAGGATCAGCCTCGTGAGGATCGCCCTCACGGCAACCCAGGCCTGCCGCCGCTGCCGCCTCATCCAAGGAGGAATGAAGACCGCCACCAAGACGAGGGGGCTGGGGGCTTCCAAGAGCCGCGCGCAATCGCCTGCATCCTGGGCGGAGCTCAAGCCCCAGCCTCTCAATGTACCTTCAAGCAGTTTGCCTGCGTAGTGAATGCAGTCCTCCCCAAGCTCGAAGCAACGCGCCCCCTTAGGTGGTCAGTGTGCGCCATCACGTTCAGCTCGGCAGACCAGCTCAAGTGTGCGGCCACCGCCGGAGTCCTCCCGATGCTTTGCTCCCCAGTCATCAGCAACGTTCTGGTCACCAGGACCCTCATCGATGGTGGAGCAGGGCTCAACGTCTTGTCCGTGGAAACATTCAACAACCTCCAAGTGCCCTATGACTAGCTTCAGCCAACCAAGCCTTTCTCCGGGGTCACCGACGGCTCCACAGTCCCGATCGGGCAGGTCCGCCTCCCTGTCACCTTCGGGGCCCGCAGCAACTACTGCACCGAGCTCATCGACTTCGACATCGCCCACATTCGCCTACCGTACAACGCCATCCTCGGGTACCCAGCGCTGGCCAAGTTCATGGCTGTGACCCACCACGGCTACAACGTCCTCAAGATGCCAGGAAGTGGCGGCGTCATCACGGTGCCCTGTGAAGAGAAGGACGCAGTGTGTTCCCTGGAGCGAGCCTTTCAGGCCGCGTCGCTAGAAGACCCAAATCGCGGGAGCAGGAGGCTTCCTGAGACCACCCCCAAGAAGAAGAAGACGTCGACAGACTCAGTCCCTCAGGAGGCAGGCCCTTCAGGGCCCGTGTCTGCCTAGGGGGACCCTCCTTCCAACGCATAGGAAAGCGGGCCCGGCGCCCTCCTCAGGCAGGGCTCGGGGGCTCTCACCTGGAGGGCCACCGACCTTGCCAGGTTCACGAGGGAGGCGCTTGGGCACCATGTGGAGTCGTGCTTCGAAGCATGATTCCCTCAAGAAGGAGCCAGGCGAGGAAGGTCGGACCAGCAGGAGTTCGTTAACAGGGCCATTCAAGAGCTACATGAGTCAAGGATCATGAGAGGTTGCCGTCGTCCACCAGCTGTGGCTCCACATCCAAGCGAGGATGGTGGGCTGCGCGTCTGCGTCGACGTACCAGGGCTCAATCAGATCGCCATGACGGAGCGCCTCTGGCCCTCCTGAGTGGGGTGCTGCGGAGGACCGCCGCATAGCTATGTTCGCATGCCTTACGGCCTGCCGAGCATGGCTGCGGCGTACCAGCGCTTCATGAGGGGCATCTTCGAGGCTCGGGAAGACAGGCGTTCTGCGGCTCTAGCGGAGATGGAGACAGCCCGCGAGGAGCCACCAGTGCCTCCGGAGCCTCCCGAGGCCCCAGGGCCTGGGGGCTCGTGAGGATCGGCTTCCGCAGCCCACCGAGTCTGTTGCACCAATGCCACTTCGATGACGACATCTTCAGGTGACATCTTTCAAGTTTCATTCCCAGCTGGGAGTGCCCTCCCAGGGTTGCGTCACTCCCAGGCCGCGTGGGTCCATCCCCGTGGCATGTATCCCTTTTTATTTCCTTCAGTCGTTAGCTTGCTTTGCTGGGGGCGCCCCTCGGGCTGCATCATCCCCAAGCTGCTCGGGCTAGGCCCAGCGGCGTGTATCTCCCCAGCGTTTATTTCCAATTATGCATTCGCCTATCATGCTTGATTACTTGATGCCGTCCACGGCACCTCTTCTTCTCCATGTCGACCACTTGCACGTTAGAGGGGGGTGCCTGAGCATCGCGACTCAGGGCTCTTACTGGCTCTCCAGCCCTCACCCTCTGGCCTTGTCCACGGCATCGCGACCTGGCATACCAGCGACGGCTGAGACAAGCTCGAGGGCCGGGACCCGAGGACGTAGAGTGCCGGCATCTAACCAAATTTTGCAGGAACACATCTCAAGATACGGCCCAGTGCCAGGCGCAACCCGCCTAGAGGCAGGGCCTCGTGAGTCCCGTGCTGGCTCACGGGTGCCCTGATACACCTCACCTACTCCAACCAGCGAGCTCTTGAGCGACTAACGATCGACTGGTAACTGCCATGGCAGCTCCATCTTCTTTCTGTGATGAATCCGCAGGATCCTTAGAGGAAGTTGTGCTAGACAAGGCCCTCATGGTGTTTCCTTCACCCTCGCCCGCGCAAACTGCTTGCACGTTAAAGGGGGGGTGACTGAGCATCGCGACTCAGGGCTCTTACTGGCTCTCCAGCACTCACCCTCTGGCCTTGTCCACGGCATCGCGACCTGGCATACCAGCGACGGCTGAGACCAGCTCGAGGGCCGGGACCCGAGGACGTAGAGCAGAAAGGGGAGCAGAGGTGAGTGATAGAGGCAAAGGTGTCCCGATGTTTCGATGAAATGGTGGCTATCGTTTCTGTGGGAGTCGACCTTGATGATCCGACTACAAACGTGTGAGACGTCGCGCCTTAGCAATTGCTAAACCAACTTCCGAGGGTTATTGACCACGCCGGAGCACGATCAACCTGACCACGAGGGCCTGTTTCCTGCGAGCAAACGAAGAACAAGCAAGAAACTAAGATTGCAATCTGGAAATTGCGAATATAAGAGGAAAGATTTATTAATGAAGGTGGGGTTCTGTGACGCCTTGGTCTGGTCGTTGAACACAAACGAAGTATGCAAAGTTGCAGCTATGGCGAACTTTTGATCTAAACAAAACCCAAAGTCTAAACGATGCCCTAGGGGCTGTATATATGGGGGAAGAGGGGGGAAATTTCGTGGCCCTTGGAGGAGGGGTCCGAAACCCACCCTAACTCTTGTTTCCCCACACATACGGACTCTAAAAACAGCCTATATTGAAGTATTTCGAAATTACATGGGCCTGGCCCAAGAAGAAGGTGACGCAGAACCTAGAATAGCCTCTGGACGAAAATTATGAAGTGGCATCTTGTATATTTCGTCCAAGGCTTCATGCACTCATGATGGTGGCTTCAAAGTCCTGAAATCATCACTTGAAACTCTGTTCTTGTCTACCTTGCGCATGCCATCAACTCCATGCTTGTTCTTGCTCCAATGATCATCCTTCTCCAAGCTAGGCCCTTCATTTGTAAGCAAAACAAATGTATCCAATTTAGGCAGCATCATATTCTCATGAACATTAGAATCATTACCAAGAAATGAAAGTACCTGATAATTCAATTGGCGTGCGCGAGCTCTAGTAATTGGTCCAGTATGTATAGCAGCAGGGGCTGTGGGTGTAACAATGGTATTGATGTCCTCATCATCCTCCCCTTCTTGAAATGAAGTCGTCCTCGACGGAAGCTCATCTTCCTCACCCAAATAAGGCTTCAAATCTGCAATGTTAAAAGTGGGACTAACCCCAAAGTCTGCAGGCAGCTCAAGTTTATATGCATTATAATTTATTTTCTCTAACACCTTAAATGGACCATCAGCACATGGCATTAGCTTTGATTTGCCCAAATTAGGAAACCTATCCTTACGCAAATGTAACCAAACAAGATCAGCAGGTGCAAAGACAACATGTTTTCTACCCTTATCTTCAGCAAGTTTATATTTAGCATTCATACGCTCAATGTTTTCCTTAGTTAACTCATGCATTTTTAAAATCAATTCAGCACGTTCTTTAGCATCAAAAATAACCTTCTCCGAAGATGGAAGAGGCAACAAATCAATAGGTGCACGAGGTAGGAAACCATACACAATTTCAAAAGGGCACATCTTAGTAGTAGAATGCAATGAACGATTATAAGCAAATTCAATATGAGGCAAGCATTCTTCCCACATTTTATTATTATTCTTCAAAACAGCCCTAAGCATAGTAGACAATGTTCTATTGACTACTTCAGTTTGTCCATCAGTTTGGGGGTGACAAGTAGTACTAAAAAGCAGTTTAGTCCCCAACTTAGCCCATAAACATCTCCAAAAGTGGCTAAGAAATTTAGTATCACTGTCTGAAACAATAGTATTTGGCACACCATGCAAGCGAATAATTTCACGAAAGAACAAATCAACAACATTAACAACATCATCGCTTTTATGACATGGTATAAAGTGTGGCATTTTCAAGAATCTATCCACGACAACAAATATGCTATCCCTCCCCTTCTTTGTTCGAGGTAAACCAAAGACAAAGTCCATAGATATATCCTCCCAAGGAACACTAGGTATAGGCAAAGGCATATATAAACCATGAGGATTGAGTCGTGACTTAGCTTTTTGACATGTAGTGCAGCGAGCAACAAAATGCTCAACATCCCGTCTCATCTTTGGCCAAAAGAAATGTGTAGCAAGTATATCCTCCGTCTTCTTCACGCCAAAGTGTCCCATTAGTCCTCCCCCATGCGCCTCCTGCAACAACAAAAGACGAACGGAGCTAGCTGGAATGCATAGCTTGTTAGCACGAAACACAAATCCATCATTAACGACGAACTTGTTCCATGATCTACCTTCTTTACAATTCTGCAATACATCTTTAAATTCAGCATCATACACATATTGATCTTTGATGGTCTCCAAACCAAATATTTTAAAATCAAGTTGTGACAGCATAGTATAACGACGAGACAATGCATCAGCAATAACATTTTCTTTACCCTTCTTGCATAAGGGAAAGTCTCAATGAATTCAACCCATTTAGCATGTCTATGGTTCAGTTTAGCTTGACTTTTAATGTGTTTCAAAGATTCATGATCAGAATGTATAACAAATTCTTTGGGCCATAAATAATGTTGCCATGTTCAGACTAGAGCATACAATTCCTTATCATAAGTCCGAACAAGAGCATACAATTCCTTATCATAAGTAGAATAGTTTAGACTAGGCCCACTCAATTTTTTAGAAAAGTATGCAACAGGTTTGCCATCTTGTAATAACACACCTCCTAATCCAATTCCACTAGCATCACATTCAAGCTCAAAAGTCTTACTAAAATCAGGAAGTTGGAGTAAAGGAGCATGTGTCAACTTATCTTTCAATACCGTGAAGGCTTCTTCCAGTGCGGTACCCCAAACAAAAGGCACATCCTTCTTTGTAAGCTCATTGAGAGGTGCAGCAATGGTGCTAAAGTCTCTCACAAAACGCCTATAGAAACCAGCGAGTCCAAGAAAACTCCTCACTTGTGTGACGTTTTTGGGCTGCAGCCAACTCTCAATAGCTTCAATCTTGGCTTTATCAACTTCAATTCCCTGTGGAGTAACAACATAGCCAAGAAAAGATACTCGGTCGGTGCAAAAGGTGCACTTCCCAAGGTTACCAAACAAACGTGCATCACGTAGAGCATTAAAAACATCACGTAAATGTTCCAAATGTTCTTCCAAAGATTTGCTATAAATTAGTATATCATCAAAATAGACTACCACAAATCGTCCAATGAAAGCATGTAAAACTTCGTTCATTAGTCTCATGAAAGTACTAGGTGCATTAGTTAACCCAAAAGGCATGACTAACCACTCATATAAACCAAACTTAGTTTTAAAAGTTGTTTTCCATTCATCTCCCAATTTCATACGAATTTGATGGTATCCACTACGCAAATCAACTTTGGAGAATATTGTAGAGCCACTCAATTCATCAAGCATATCATCTAGCCTAGGAATAGGATGACGACAACGAATAGTAATATTATTAATGCCTCTACAATCAACACACATACGCGAGGTACCATCCTTTTCGGCACTAGAATAATAGGAACAACACAAGGACTAAGGGATTCGCGTATATAACCTTTGTCGAGTAGCTCCTGTACTTGACGCATAATCTCCGTCGTCTCCTCTGGATTGGTACGGTATGGTGCGCGGTTGGGTAATGATGCACCGGGAATTAAGTCAATTTGATGCTCAATCCCTCGAATAGGTGGTAATCCCGGTGGCACGTCTTGTGGAAAGACGTCAGCGAACTCCTGCAAAATGTTAGTAACAGCAGGAGGCAAAGAGGAAGGCACGTCCTCGAATAAAAATAATGCCTCTTTGCACACAAAAGCATAGCAAACAGATTTGCTAACATCTAGATCATCAATATCAAATTTGGTGGCAAATAAACATGCACTTTTCAATTTAATTTCAGAAGCAACACTAGTTGGTTTATTATTAGGCTTCATTTGTTGCTCAAATTCTTTTGCCACAATCTGATTTTCACTCTTATTTTGCTCCTGTTTTGCTTTATTAGCTCTATTAATATCATCTTTCAAAATGGAATCAGGAGTCATAGGAAGCAAAGTAATATTTTTGTCCTTATGAACAAGAGTATACTGATTGTTTCTACCATGGTGTACAGAATTTTTATCAAATTGCCATGGTCTACCAAGTAATAAGGAACATGCTTGCATAGGTACCACATCACAATCAACATAATCAGCATATGTAGAGATACTAAAATGCACACGAACAGTACGTGTTACCTTAACCTTACCGTTGTTGTTGAACCATTGGATGTAGTAAGGATGTGGATGTGGTCTTGTGGTGAGAGATAGCTTCTCCACCATCTCCATGCTAGCCAAGTTGTTGCAGCTCCCTCCATCTATGATGACGCGAATAGAACGTTCCTTCACAACTCCCTTTGTATGGAACAAATTATGCCTCTGATTTTGCTCAGCTTGTGTAACCTGCACACTCAAAACACGTTGAGCAACCAAACATTCATACCTGTCAGCATCTTCAGGAGCCATGTATTGCGTCTCATGATCGGAATCATCTCCACCGTGCTCTTCACGTGTAATAAGAGCCAAAGTCTCCTCATCATAGTCACTAGCGGACTCATACCCACCATCCTCGGTAGCAATCATCACACGCTTAGATGGGCATTCTCTCGCATAATAACCTCCACCCTTGCAACGACGACAAATAATATCATGTGTTTGCCCTATTGATGCCATGGATGAAGAAGAGCTTTGTGCAGGCCCAGAAGGTGTGCTCTTGGCAGATAGTGGTGGTTGTGCCTGCTTTCTTGTATCACGGTTGGAGGGGGCAGCTGATGGAGGTGCCCATGCAGTAGAACGTGTGGAAGTAGAGGATGCACGCGGTGTCCATTATGAAGGTCGACCTGCAGAAAAGTTAGTTCGCGCCAATGCCTGTCGATCCTGCACTTCACGTTCAGCTTTGCAAGCAAGATGGAATAAACGAGTGATATTATTATAATCCTTATAATCTAGAATGGTCTGAATCTCTCTATTTAATCCACCCAGAGAACGTGCAAGCATAGCTTCATTCTCCTCAACAATACCACATCTAATCAAGCCAGTTTGTAATTCCTGATAATATTCTTCTACAGAATTTTTTCCTTGTCTTAAGCGCTGCAATTTTTGAAGTAATTCACGTTGATAATATGGTGGAACCCAACGAGTACGCATAGCAGTTTTCAAAGCAGCCCAAGTAGCTGGAACCGGATATAATCTACCATGTTCAGACCACCAAACACATGCAAAGCTAGTGAAAGCACAAACAGCAGCAGGAACACGTCTCTCCTCAGGATATTGTAAACATGTAAATCGTTGTTCAGTTTCTAACTCCCAAGTAAGATATATATCAGGAACATATCTACCCTCAAATGGTGGAATATTCAATTTCAGTTTAGGGAGATGGTCATGATCTCGTACCTGAGGGGGCGCCCTAACATTGCCATTATTTGCATGTGGACGACCTGGTGGCTGTGGTGCTGGTGGTTGCATGTAGTTCTGATGTTGATCAACTTCATCCTCGTAATCTCCCACATAATCATCCTCCCCCATATCAGCAGCAGGAGCCATAGAAGTATCAATAGCAGCACCAGCAGCTTGGCCAGGCTGAAGAGGGACACGGGTCGCTCGGCGAAGGGCCGTTTCGCGATGTGGAGGTAGTCGTTGTTGCTGTTGTAGAGGTGCGTTAGGTGCAGCCGGTTTTGGTGGTGGTAGACGCGCGAGCAATTCATTGAACTTGTTATCGAGCTTTGTTTCGAATGCCGTCTCAATGCCATCTATCTTCTCCATGGCCTCTTCAAATCTGTTTAGCACATCTTGCACCTGTCCACTCATCATTTGCTGAAACTTATCATGAAGCTCCTTGTTCGTCAAGTTCTCCCAGTCAGTCTCGTCGGCTTGTGATCCTGGCATGGTTAGCAGCAATAGAAACACACAAGAATATGATCCTACAGACTACTAACAAGAGGTGGTGGTGGGTGTCACAAATCCGTCAAGCAAATCTCAAGTTCTTACCAGTTCTTACCCAGCAGCAGGCGGTGATCGGCAACCGATGTAGTCAAAACTCTCAAAGCTTGGATAGAGCGATTACCAGGGAGAGTCAAACGCATGATGTAGATGTATGTGGAGCTGGGAAGGCGTTTAATATGGTAGCAAAAGGGGTCAGCAATAATCAAGTCAGAGATGCAAAGTTGAATAAACGCTCAACAACGGTACTGTGCTGGTCGTAGGCTAGACCGTGCTAGAGACACGAGCCTAGAACACTAACAAAATCACGGCGCTGCACGAAAACAAGGGAAAAGCACACTCTGGATTTTTTTTTGCTCTTTTTTTGCGCTCGTTTTATTTTTCTTTTTGCACTCCTCTTTTTTTTGCGAAAAATCACTATAATGGCGAGTGTCTCAAAACTCTTCCCAGGTCAAACTGACAGGATAGACACGAAATTTTTTGCGATTTTTTTTTGTTTTTTTCGACTGCCCGGACCCAAAAACTGGAAACGGCTCAAAAAAACTTTCAATAACGGCGACTGTCTCAAAAGGCTAAGAAACACCTAAAAATAGGATAGCCAGAATTTTTTTTGTCAAGTGCGTTTTTGGAAATTTTTGGGCCTAGACGGAGGGTGGTTTCCGGACTACGAACGTGGCTATCGTTTCTGTGGGAGTCGAACTTGACAATCCGACTACGAACATGCGAGACGTCGCGCCTTAGCAATCGCTAAACCAACTTTCGAGGGTTACTGACCACGCCGGAGCACGATCAACCTGACCACGAGGGCCTGTTTCCTGCGAGCAAACGAAGAACAAGCAAGAAACTAAGATTGCAATCTGGATATTGCGAATATAAGAGGAAAGCTTTATTAATGAAGGTGGGGTTCTGTGACGCCTTGGTCTGGTCGTTGAACACAAACGAAGTACGCGAAGTTGCAGCTATGGCAAACTTTTGATCTAAACAAAACCCAAAGTCTAAACGATGCCCTAGGGGCTGTATATATGGGGGAAGAGGGGGGAAATTTCGTGGCCCTTGGAGGAGGGGTCCGAAACCCACCCTAACTCTTGTTTCCCCACACATACGGACTCTAAAAACAGCCTATATTGAAGTATTTTGAAATTACATGGGCCTGGCCCAAGAAGAAGGTGACGCAACACCTAGAATAGCCTCTGGACAAAAATTATGAAGTGGCATCTTGTATATTTCATCCAAGGCTTCATGCACTCATTATGGTGGCTTCAAAGTCCTGAAATCATCACTTGAAACTCTGTTCTTGTCTCCCTTGCGCATGCCATCAACTCCATGCTTGTTCTTGCTCCAATGATCATCCTTCTCCAAGCTAGGCCCTTCATTTGTAAGCAAAACAAATGTATCCAATTTAGGCAGCATCATATTCTCATGAACATTAGAATCATTACAAAGAAGCAAAAGTACCTGATAATTCAATTGGTGTGCGCGAGCTCTAGTAATTGGTCCAGTATGTATAGCAGCAGGGGCTGTGGGTGTAACAATGGTATTGATGTCCTCATCAGTGAGGGAGAAGGGGCACGCGAGGACCTCGTCAAGTAACTCTGTTCAAATTACCCTCCGGACCCAATGGCGCGCTGGGGGCGATCCCCGATTCTCAAGATAAGTCACCACCCAAAGCATTGGCTACCATGGCACTACCCCCGCACCTAAAGCGACTCCGTACTAGCGATGTTGCTTCCCTTTCTCACCAAGCAACGGCTGCTTGGGCGCCAAAGGGGACCTCCTAAGCATCGCGACTCAAGGGCTCTTACCGGACCCCGGGTCGCTCACCTCCTGGCCTTGACCACGGCATCGCGACCTGGCATACCAGCGATGGATGACGCCGCCTTGGGACTGGGACCTATCGACGCAGAGCACCAAGCCCTCGCGAGGTGCGAAAGGGAGTACCGAACTATGATGGAATTTGCGACTCGCACAGATCCATAGCAAGGGTTACATATTAACAACAAGGATCACAGCCGCCTTACAAGCCCCTATGGGGCGCAATGTGATTCCTCGCAGGGAACGGATCCTAAAGGGTGCTAACTACACATGCCCCTGCAAAAGACGCCATCATCAACAGTGGGCCATCAAGCACCGGCGCCAACCCCATCCAGATCAGAGTCAGCGACGGACGAGTGAGCCCGCCCTGCTCCGGGAGCGGCGCTGGCTCGCGGGTTCGTAGCTGTCGTCGCTCGTCTCCGGAGTTGGAGGAGGTGAAGAAGATAGCAACGGGTAAGGCATTCTCAATGCAAAGTAGGAATATAAAAGTAAACTACCTATTACTTACCCGAATCCGGAGTTCTCCAGGGGCGTTCGCCGATCTTCCTCGCAGCGTATCCGACGCCGCCGCGTTCTACCGAGCTGAAGAGGGCAGCTCGACGGAGAGTGTGTTCTGGTCTCAGTATTCTGAGGCCGGACACCCCGTGCCTTTAAGCGATCAGCTGAAACAGCTGGTCGAGCTCCACAAGGTGACCGAACAGGCCATGAAGGGCTTACTAGTTCGGCTGTGGCCTGGAGAGGCCCTGCCTGGGAGCTATTTCGGGCTAGTGCGACGGCTGGTGGAGGCCTGTCCACTGCTTGAGGTCGTCAAGCGCTCCGTCTGCATTGAAGGTGCCCGGAGGGCCCTTGCCCGTGTAAGGGTACACTGGGTAAGCTGGAGGGAGAGAAGCTGGTGAAGGACGGGCCGCCGCAGGGGAAGGAGCATCGCAAGCCCGAGAACTACTACAAGGATGTTCTTGCCAGAGCCCGCCTTGTCGCGGATGAATGTACTAAAGATGTAATATTTGAATGAACTCGCTCGTTTGTATCCTGTGCGCAGAAAACTTGTTCATATGCGCTAAGCAATGCTTATTGAATTTAAAATATTATTTTCTGTGCGGCCGTTTATCAAAAATTGAGAGATGGCCAGTCGTCGGCTTCTGCCCCCATGCCACTAGTGCTGGGGTGTTCGGGATAAACCTGAGGGCTCTTGTTCCCATAGTTGGGTCCTTCGTGGGAGGCGCTCAGCACAACGAACCAGGCAATCGGACTATAATGCTTGAACACTCTCACTTAGCCATAGAACGTTATAATTTTAAATTTTGGCGAAGCCCCTAGTTCGGAAGGACGAATTCAGGGCGCTATCCACGCCTTTGGCCGGACATAACCAGCTCCTCGCTCGAAGCGGCATAAGCCTTTAAGGACTCGAAAAACCTCTCGAACAGCGACCGGTCTCACGCCTTATCATGACAGTCTGTTTTAGCTTTCTCCACTGAGGTGCTCAACCCACCTGAACTGGGGTACAATCGCAGTGGTTCTCCTAGTGCTACCTTAGCCGATATAGCGGAACGTAAGGCACCAAAACATAGGAGCCGGGCAAACCCAACATGTGACCAAAATCATGACTCGGAGCCGATGCATATAGTGCTATAAGTTCGGGGTGCCGCACTTGTGAAAGTGTACGGACTTCTCACACCAGATAAAAGGGTAATGAAGCCCCTGGTGTGGTTTGCCGTACCATGGTGTACGGGTAAGATCATGTTATGTAATAAACACATATATTCAAAGGGGATAATGCAAAAATAGACAAAAAGCTATGCATTGTTTATAAAGAGGCTATTTATCAAAGCCGAACGATACAAGTAGTGCGATAAGCAAAAAAGATATTAGACTATTTAACATGTCCTGACTAGGCGCAGGCCGCGGAATTTAAAAACAGATATATCGGTCGAAATAGAGACCACCTGAGAGTTCCGGAATGCGGCGTAGCTTTGTCTGCTTTCCTGGATCTTGCATCGTCTGTGCGGCAACAATGCCGAACAGGTTATCCAGAGTATGGAGTCCTGAAAGTAAAAAAAAGTAAAAAAGAAAAGTCCGGCAGCCCCTAGTACGTTTGACGCCGTGTTGTAGGCATGCCGTTAATGTGCCCTCCCCCCTGTGCCCATGGAATTTTAAGTGCGTAATTGTGTACTCGAGGTACTTGCTCTGCTATGTTGCGATGGCTGGGGTCGGGGCCGTATTGCTACGCTTGCTCTGATCGTGCCAGGTGGTCTTGTTGCAGGTTACTCCGGGCGCGCTTTGCATTGTCCGGTTTTTTAACGGCCGGACTGGAGAGTTGCCTTGAAAGGCTGCTTTGTACTTCCGCTGCGAGGGCCGCCGTGTGCTCCTCCGTACGGATGGAGCGTTCTGTGTTTCCAATGACCGTAATTACTCCTCGAGGGCCTGGCATCTTGAGCTTGAGATATGCGTAGTGCGGCACCGCATTGAATTTAGCAAATGCGGTTTGTCCGAGCAGGGCGTGATAGCCACTGCGGAACGGCACTATATCGAAGATTAACTCTTCGCTTCGGAAGTTACCCGGAGATCCGAAGACCACATCAAGTGTTATCGAGCCTGTGCAATTGGCCTCTACACCTGGTATGACGCCTTTAAAGGTCGTCCTTGTGGGCTTGATCCTTGATGGATCTATGCCCATTTTCCGCACTGTATCCTGATAAAGCAGGTTCAGGCTACTGCCAGCATCCATGAGGACTCTTGTGAGATGAAATCCGTCCACGATTGGGTCGAGGACCAGTGCGGCAAAACCGCCGTGACGGATGCTAGTGGGGTGGTCCCTTCGATCGAAAGTGATCGGGCAGGAGGACCATGGGTTGAACTTTGGGGCGACTGGCTCCATCGCGTATACGTCCCGTAGCACACGCTTCCTCTCCCGCTTGGGAATGTGGGTCGCGTATATCATGTTCACCGTCCGCACTTGTGGGGGAAACCCTTTCTGTCCATTGTTGTTCGGCGGCCTGGGCTCCTCCTCGTCGTCGCTGTTCAGCCCCTTGTCCTTGTGTTCGGCTCTTAACTTGCCTGCCTGCTTGAACACCCAACTATACTTGTTGGTGTGATTGGCTGGCCTTTCGGGGGTGCCATGAATCTGGCACGAGCGGTCGAGTATCCGGTCCAAACTGGACGGGCCCTGGGTATTCTTTTTAAATGGCTTTTTCCGCTGACCGGATTTATAGCCTCTGAATCCGGCATTAACTACCGTATCCTCATTGCTGTCGCTGCTAACGCAGCGCTTTTGATTATTTCGACGTGACCTGCCACTTTTGTCTTTGGTATCCGAATTACCGGGCTTCTTTGATAAGTGTTGCTGCGAGCTAGCCAGCTATCTTCGCCCGCGCAAAAGCGGGTCATGAGTGTCGTTAGGGCTGCCATGGTTTTCGGCTTTTCCTGTCCTAGGTGCCGGGCAAGCCACTCGTCGCGGATGTTATGTTTGAAGGCTGCTAGGGCCTCTGCGTCCGGACAATCGACTATCTGATTTTTCTTTGTTAGGAACCGTGTCCAGAATTGCCTGGCCGATTCTTCTGGCTGCTGAATTATGTGGCTTAGGTCGTCGGCGTCCGGTGGCCGCACATAGGTCCGAGAAAGTTGTCGAGGAATGCGGCTTCCAGGTCCTCCCAAGAACTGATTGAGTCCGCTGGTAGGATGTTAAGCCAGTGTCGGGCTGGTCCTTTAAGTTTAAGGGTTAGGTATTTGATGGCGTGTAGATCATCGCCACGTGCCATGTGGATGTGAAGGAGATAATCCTCAATCCATACTGCCGGATCTGTCGTACCATCGTACGACTCGATATTGACGGGTTTAAAACCATCTGGGATTTTATGATCCATTACTTCGTCTGTGAAGCATAGTGGGTGTGCGGCGCCCCTGTACTGGGCTATGTCACGACGCAACTCGGAAGAGCTGTGCCTGTTGTGTTCGGCCCAGCCGGATTTATTGTGTTCGGAGTGAAGATCATTACGTGTCGTCGGGTGTCCGCGCGATCCATAGATCGATCTTGTTTGCTTCGCTTTATCCTCCAGTACGTCTTGCAGGTCTGGCTCGTTTTCCCGTGCCTTATTTGAACGGCACCGGGGCATGGCTTGCTTAAGGGTTCGACAGGCCTCTCTGTCGCGGCCACGGGGTGGCCGGTCTGCCATGTCATATGCTTCCCCCTCTGATTGGGGTAGCGGCGTGCGCTTAGGATAATTTTTGGAGGGGCGCCCGAGTTCATACTCTTCGGCCGCAAGGACTTCAGTCCATCTATCAGCTAGCAAATCTTGATCAGCTCTAAGCTGTTGCTGCTTTTTCTTTAGGCGGTTGGCCGTGGCTAGAAGCTTGCATTGAAAACGCTCTTGTTCGGCGGGGTCTGATGGTACGACGAATTCGTCGTCGTCGAGGCTTGCCTTGTCTTCGGGGGGAGGCATGTAGTTATCATCCTCAACCTCTTGCTCTGTCGCTCTCTCCTGAGGGCTGGCTTTTCCATCTTCCTGCTGTAACGCCCTCGATGCAGCTATATCTCCTACGTGTCGAAGCACGACTTAGAGGCATAACCGCATTGAAAGCAATGTCGCAAGTGAGGTAATCTTCACCCAACCCATGTAATACATAAGGGAAAGAGATACATAGTTGGCTTACAATCGCCACTTCACACAATACATGAGTAAAGCATTACATCATACAGATACAATCAAGGTCCGACTACGGAACCAAAATAAAAGAAGACTACCCCAAATGCTACACAGATCCCCGATCGTCCCGACTGGGCTCCACTACTGATCAACTAAAACGAAACAACACAATGAACAAGATCTTCATCGAGCTCCTCCTTGAGTTCGGGTGCGTCACCTGCACGGTTTCATCGGCACCTGCAAACTGGTTTTGGAAGTATCTGTGAGTCACGGCGACTCAGCAATCTCACACCCGCGAGATCAAGACTATTTAAGCTTAAAGGTAGGACATGGTAGTGAGGTGGAACTGCAGCAAGCGACTAGCAAATATGGTGGCTAACATACGGAAAAGAGAGCGAGAAGAGGAGGCAAAAGCACGGTCGAACAACTATGATCAATAAGTGATCCTAGAACAACCTACGTCAAGTATAACTCCAACACCGTGTTCACTTCCCGGACCCCGCCGAGAAGAGACCATCACGGTTACACACGTGGTTGATGTATTTTAATTAAGATCAACTTCGGGTTTTCTACAACCGGACATTAACAAATTCCCATCTGTGACATAACCGCGGGCACGGCTTTCGAAAGTTCAAACCCTGCAGGGGTGTCCCAACTTAGCCCATGATAAGCTCTCGCGATCAACGAAGGATATTCCTTCTCCCCGGGAAGACCCGATCAGTCTCGAAATCCCGGCTACAAGACATTTCGACAGTAATAAAACAAGACCAGCAAAGCTGCCCGATGCGCCGACATCCCGATAGGAGCTGCACATATCTCGTTCTCAGGGCAACACCGGATAAGCGAAGCGTACAGGTACCAACATAACCCAAGTTGCCAAGGGACGGTCCCGCACGGTGCTCTAGTTTGGACCAACACTTAGACAAGCATTGGCCCGGGGGGCTAAAATAAAGATGACCCTCGAGAGAGCGACTCCCAAGGGAAAAGTAGGTGGTGGTGAGGCAAATGATAAAACCAAGGTCGGGCCTTGCTGGAAAAGTCTTATTCAAAGCGAACTGTCAAGGGGGTCCCATAAATCACCCAACCGCATTAGGGACGCAAAATCCGGGAACATAACACCGGTATGACGGAAACTAGGGCGGCAAGAGTGGAACAAAACACTAGGCATAAGGCCGAGCCTTCCACCCTTTACCAAGTATATGGATGCATTAATTAAATAAGATATATTGTGATATCCCAACAAGTAAACATGTTCCAACAAGGAACAACAGCTCCATGTTCCAACAAGGAACAAAGTTCATCTTCACCTGCAACTAACAACGCTATAAGAGGGGCTGAGCAAAGCGGTAACATAGCCAAACAACGGTTTGCTAGGACAAGGTGGGTTAGAGGCTTGGTTTAACAATATGGGAGGCATGGTAAGCAAGTGGTAGGTATCGCAGCATAGGCATAGCAAAAGAGCGAGCAACTAGCAAGCAAAGATAGAAGTGATTTCGAGGGTATGGTCATCTTGCCTGCAAGGTTCTCAGGGTTGTCGAAGGCTTGATCCTCGTAAGTGTTCTCAACAGGTTCCTCGTTCACGTACTCGTCTCCCGGCTCTACCCAAGGCAAGAACATAAGCAAAGGGGACAAACATCAATCACGATGCAATGCGCAAGCAACATGATGCAAAACATGGCATGATATGCGAGATGTGGTATGCAATGCATATGCGTGCTCCGGAAGGAAAAGATGAACAGGGCATAATATTGGCAAACCAAGTATGCCACTAGAAAGGTGAGGTGATTTCGGTTGAAATCGATATAAAGATCACCGGAATCGGATGCACGGTTTGCAAATGACAAGCAAAACAAGAATGACATATTTCTGCGTTTAACAGCATGATGCCACTTAGCATGCAACAAGAAAATAAGCTACTGCACCCAAACAAATCAGAAAAGCATATGCCAGTGATCTAATCACGATGCTCGACAAAAGATGAACACTCAGCTACGGCTAAATTACAAAATAGAAGGTTCAAACAAGCATGGAAAAAGTGCAAAAGATAACAGGTTCACAGACTTAGTGAAAATAACAACATGCCAGAAATTAACATCAGGATGACATGTTTAGAGCAAAGAAAAAACCTGCTACGGGAACACAATATAGCAAAGCAAGGCATGGAATGAATCTACTCAAAGCACTTAACAAAAGTCCCTTACTGACCATAAGCCACAAAGGCTCAGAAAATATAATAACACCCAAGTCAATTAAGCAAGTTTCGTAACAGTTTCCAGACTTGGCAGAAAACTGGACATGTCAAAATCAGATAACAAGTAGGCATGTTTACGAGCTCGATGCACTCACTACAGAGCTTTGCATGATAAACTAAGCATACACCTAACAAGAATACATGGCATAGAAGCTATAAATGGCAAGAACAACATCATAGCATGCAATTATCAACTACAACAAGCTTGGAAAAATCGAATAACATGTAAACAATCTGCCAGTAACATTTTATAGCAAAAGCAGAGCTCGATTGACACAAGCTATGGCACTCCATAGTTACAAAAAAGGCATGGATGGATAGAGCAAATCCAGATGTTCAAAACACCCTAACTGATCATGCTCAAAAGTGGCATAGATCTCTCTGAAACAACATGAACACATGGTATAAAAATAACAGCAGGAAATAACTTTGTGAAATTACTAAGTCCCTGAAATCAGCAACAATATGATCCCTAGTTTTCATGCTTGTGCTAGTCACCACAAAGATAACAAAAATACATGGCATACACCCCTGGAAAGATAGCATAGCATATTACAAAACATATGTAGGACTCCAGTTCATAAGATGCACACATCAATCATGGCAAAAATGACAAAAGTGCATCTACTAAAACAGATCTAAAACTAACATCACATAGCCCTATTCCAACAGAATTTCGGGCATCAAGATGAGCCAAAATGAAAATGATTCAATGAGATGAAATGATGTACTCATCGAGGCGAACAATTTGACATATTACACGCACGAAACGGAGCAGTATGTAGAGAGTTATGATGCAATGAACAGAGGCACATAATACTGAAATCCTGGGACTTGGAGAATATACCACTCCGATCTAGGGTTGCACGGTTTTCGATGCAGCGCAGATCTCGCCGGAGAGACTCGCCGGAGTTGCGGGAGGAGGTGGCCGGAGCTGCGGGGAGGGGCGGAGGAGGCCGGGGAAGGCGGATCCGGGCGCGGGCTCCCCGGATCTGGCCGGACTCCGGCGCGGGGAGGAGCCGAGGCGCGGGGCGGCGGTGCGGCGGAGCCGCGACGGAGAGGCGGCGCGGGCGAGGCCGGCGAGCGCGCGGAGCGGCACGCGAGGTGGAGGAGGACGGGCGATGAGCGGGCGGCGGGGCCGTGGGGCTCGGGCGGCGGCGGAGCGCCTCGAGCGCGGGCGGCGGCGGATCTGGGCCCGGGCGGGCCCGCGATGGGCTTCCCCGGGCCGCGCGGTGAGAGGCGGCGGCGGGGAGATGGGTGGCGCGCCGTGGTTGGCTGTGGGGCGGTGCGACGGTGACGTGTCGCCTCGCCATTGGCCGGGCGACGTGGCGGCGGGGTGGACGCGTCCGTCGGCGGGCGGACATGTCCGGCGGCGCGGAGGGAAGAGGAAGGCTAGGGTTCATCCGCGAAAATTTCGGGGAAGACACATATTTATAGGTAGGAGGCTCCAAATGGAGAGCGGTTTGCGGCCACACGATCGTGATCGAACGGCCTAGAGGATTGAGGGGGTTTAGGTGGGTTTTGGGCCACTTTAAAGGGAGGGGGGTTGGGCTGCACACAAAAGAGGCTTTCAAGGTTACCCGGTTAACCGTTGGAGTATCAAACAACCTCCGAATGTCCCGAAACTTGACAGGCGGTCTACCGGTGCTATACCAAGGCCGCTTAACAAACCTCGGTCCATTCCGAGAAAGTTTAATACCCGCTCACAGAAAAAGGTAAAAGGGGACGCCGGGGAACATAGGAGCGCCGGATTGCAAAACGGACAACGAGGAAAAAGCTCGGATTCATGAAACGAACACGTATGTGAATGCGATGCACATGATGACATGATATGAAATGCATGACAAGGACAAAATGCAAAATGAAGGGAAACCCAACCACGGAGGGAATATCATATCGCATCTCCGGAAAAGGCAAGAGTTGAAGTTACAAATATGGAAAGTTACAACCGGGGTGTTACAACACTCCACCACTACGAGAGGATCTCGTCCCGAGATCTAGGATGGCACCGGAGAGAAACGGAAGAGGAAGAGAAAGGTAAAACTAAGTTGCTTATTTGACCAACGAGTGAAACCGATGAACCTTGAGAGGTTGAGCAATTTAAAATAAAGAGTACGACAGAGATGAACGAGATTGCAAACAATCCGGTAGAAAAGAGGAACAAGGAGTATTACTAGAACTTGAAGGTTTGAAAGACATGGAAAAAAGAGCTTCACGAACGAAAAGAATATGACCACCTTGGTATAATGAGATAGTCAAGGAACAAGAATGACAGAATTTGGACAGCACTCCGGTAGAAAAGAGAAGGAAAACTTGATAAGATGGAAAGAACTTGAAAAGAGAACACCACACTCCGGTTGGAAATGGAAGGAATAGAATATGAACTTGGCAAAATGAAAGCACTTGGATGAGACTCCGGTTAAAAGAGGAATGATAGTCACAACACTTCGGTTAAATGGATAACCAAGGAAAAGGAACATGATCTTGGCAAAATGAGACTATTGGACGAAGGGAGCAACTTCACAATGCCTCCGGGACGGATGAATAGAAGATAGATCATCGGAATAAGGGAACGGAGAAGGAAATGATAACTCTCACAAATAAAATTGAAAGAGAAAGCTTACGAAGAAAAGGTTGAACGGAGTTGTTGGATTATCAACAACGAAAGCTGAAACTTGATGTGGACTTATGGAAGACATCCCAAAATTATGAGGTGACAACCTGCCACTCACGGGAAGAGAATTGGATTGATAAGAACAAGGAGACGAGAAAGCTATATCACCGGGAGGATAAAAGAAGAACTTGGGTCATTTATAAGCACCATAATAGAACCTTAGGGGAAGCTTTAGGTGACATATGACACAAGATAACTCCAATGAAGAAACGATGGGTTTAAATATCTCATTCTTGACAACATGTGAATCATGAAGCACGAGAAGAAATTGCCAAGGATGACATAACACCATCTCAAAAGATAAGTTAGAAAGAATTGCACTTCGAAATGTAAGATGAAGAATACTTGAACTCCTCAAAACAAGACATGTGTTGAACACCATGTTTAATTTTGAGTAGATTGGCGGATCATAATTTCGAGAGAAATCTTGAAGAACAATTGAAGAATGAAAATAATTATTGACGAACCACCATGTAGAGTCTCCATGAAGAACTCCGGTAATAAAAGGATGATAAAAAGAAAAAGAAGTTGAAAACACAAAGTGAAACCTTGCAATGATTCAGATGGAGCTTTAGGACGATATAATGAGAAAACTTGGAACTCCGGAAAGAAAGATGAACAAATGAAATCAAGAATTTTGATGAACCTCCGGAATAAGGGATTAATCACTTGAATAAAACAAGAACAAGAATTACATTATGCTCATCCTTCACCAATTAAATTGATGACAAGCAATGGATTTGGCATACTACTTATTCTCGTAGAAAGGACTAAGATAGAATGGCGCAAACTTGGGAAGCTCTTCAACGAACCACCGGTAGGATTGGAAAGAACGAATGAATCTATATGATAACGAAGGAAGAGAACTCTTGAATGAATCACCATAAGAATTGAAAATGAACGAAGAAAAGATAAAGAAACACCGGAAATAATTAGAAAATGAACGAAGATATTTGTTAGAATTTAGATACATGAGAACGACGAGATCATGAACTGATTAGAGTATATTTGAACGATGCACCGGTAAGATTTGGAAAACAAGAGCTGAAAGCTGAGAATGAGGAATTATGAAATGATGGCCTTCAGGGAAAAGAAATGGAAACAACTCATGAAATGCTCCGGATGGGTATGAAAAGAATTCTCACAATCGAAACAATTATGAGAGAATGGCATCAATCTAGAACCACGCATCTTCAAGAGAATGGACAAGATTTAAGGGAATCTCTTCTTCGGTCTTCAAATGTTGAGAATGACGATGAGAAACACCACCATGAATTGTTGAGGCACTCCGGAATGAAAATTAGAAAGGTTGAACCAACGATGAAAAGAATTTGGAAGATCTTGGAGAAAGACATAACTGATGAAAATTCATTCTTACGTCAAACTTTGAAAAGAATTTTAGAAGCTCTGGGAAAATTAGAAGAGTCAGGTAAGATCGTGGGAAAAGACCTGTGGGTTAGGGCCCACTCAAAAGAAACACCGTTGAAAGAATTGCTTAAGAAGAGAGATTACACCGGTTGAATTACATGGCTTTAATGAGATAGCATCCTCAAAAGAACTTGAGTGAATTGAGAATCGAAACTTGAATATTCTGAGATATCTTCATCACTCCGGAACAAATGAATAGCGAGAGGTGAATGATTAAGAGATACACCGACATAAGAAAGCACTTGAAATGAGAAAAGGAATATGATCAACACCGAAATCTTGAACTGAATCCAACAGAGAAGAAAAGAATGACGAATGATGAACTTGAAGAACATCTTCATGAGAACCACCGGGTAAGAACATAGATTGAAAAGAATGAAGAGACTTCACACCAATAAAATGGATATCCGATTAGAAATCTGAGACCTTGAAGATACAAGGGGTGGGTGGGTGGGAAAACAAAGGCAACTTGGGTCGGATGAAACGAACACCGTTGAGAAAAAAAACTTAGAACTGATTTTGCGAATGTTGGAAAGATCGGATTTACTTGGAGAGAAGCACACCGGTTGGAAAGGATTGAAAAGACAACCTTGATGAACAAGAAGGACTAGCATCCACATAGAAATATGAGAACACCGCTTAGAAAAGGTATGGAATCAACACTTGACATCCAAGCAACTCGAATACCACAAATAAAACAAAACAAAGGATTTGGCTTGCAGAATAAGCCGGAACAAATACATATGATAGAGATTTACCCAATCCCATATCATGCATTTGTCGGAAAGCTAATCTAGGAGCTACTTGAATTCCCACTTATAAACTCCCAAAACTTTCTGGTTATGCAATCTGGTGTTGGGGATACAGGGGACACAAAATATATCACCCAAACTAACAATACCTAGATCCAGCTGTATCCATCCTTCAACACATAACCAAGAAACCCTCGGAAATTGTTTACCTCAACCTTCGAAAAGCATCCGTTATACGAGTTATGGCAATACTCCCGCACTCGCCTCAGTACTGGGCTATCAGGGTTATCTCACCAACAACTGTACAAAAGAGATTTTCGATGTCGGCGTACTAAACTCAGGTATTCCAGAACTGCAACGATAAAATTATGACGACAACACCTCAGAGCTCAACTCCCCGGGACACTTCCACTAAACCCCTGCTGACAGGAGGCACCAAGACAATGTTGTCATCACAAATCCATCGGAACGATTCTAAGATACCCGCGTGATCCTAAATTTTTTTTTGTGAAATTTGAGAAGAGAAGAGTCAAAACTCTACGTCAGGATGCCTTACCAGAGCGATGAGGAGACTGGGAAGTAAAAAAGAATTCCTAAACTCTCCGATACATAATTCCTAAATGACTCAAAACATTTTTCTAGACACAACTCGGCCGCTAAAAACGATCAATCAGTGGGGGCTCCTAAGGTCGGGGAAGGCTCTGATTGCCAACTTGTAACGCCCTCGATGCGGCTATATCTCCTACGTGTCGAAGCATGACTTAGAGGCATAAGCGCATTGAAAGCAATGTCGCAAGTGAGGTAATCTTCACCCAACCCATGTAATACATAAGGGAAAGAGATACATAGTTGGCTTACAATCGCCACTTCACACAATACATGAGTAAAGCATTACACCATACAGATACAATCAAGGTCCGACTACGGAACCAAAATAAAAGAAGGCTACCCCAAATGGTACACAGATCCCCGATCGTCCCGACTGGGCTCCACTACTGATCAACTAAAACGAAACAACACAATGAACAAGATCTTCAACGAGCTCCTCCTTGAGCTCGGGTGCGTCACCTGCACGGTTTCATCGGCACCTGCAAACTGGTTTTGGAAGTATCTGTGAGTCACGGCGACTCAGCAATCTCACACCCGCGAGATCAAGACTATTTAAGCTTAAAGGTAGGACATGGTAGTGAGGTGGAACTGCAGCGAGCGACTAGCAAATACGGTGGCTAACATACGGAAAAGAGAGCGAGAAGAGGAGGCAAAAGCACGGTCGAACAACTATGATCAATAAGTGATCCTAGAAAAACCTACGTCAAGTATAACTCCAACACCGTGTTCACTTCCCGGACCCCGCCGAGAAGAGACCATCACGGTTACACACGCGGTTGATGTATTTTAATTAAGATCAACTTCGGGTTTTCTACAACCGGACATTAACAAATTCCCATCTGTGACATAACCGCGGGCACGGCTTTCGAAAGTTCAAACCCTGCAGGGGTGTCCCAACTTAGCCCATGATAAGCTCTCGCCATCAACGAAGGATATTCCTTCTCCCCGGGAAGACCCGATCAGTCTCGAAATCCCGGCTACAAGACATTTCGACAGTAATAAAACAAGACCAGCAAAGCCGCCCGATGCACCGACATCCCGATAGGAGCTGCACATATCTCGTTCTCAGGGCAACACCGGATAAGCGAAGCGTACAGGTACCAACATAACCCAAGTTGCCAAGGGACGGTCCCGCACGGTGCTCTAGTTTGGACCAACACTTAGACAAGCATTGGCCCGGGGGGCTAAAATAAAGATGACCCTCGAGAGAGCGACTCCCAAGGGAAAAGTAGGTGGTGGTGAGGCAAATGATAAAACCAAGGTCGGGCCTTGCTGGAAAAGTCTTATTCAAAGCGAACTGTCAAGGGGGTCCCATACATCACCCAACCGCATTAGGGACGCAAAATCCGGGAACATAACACCGGTATGACGGAAACTAGGGCGGCAAGAGTGGAACAAAACACTAGGCATAAGGCCGAGCCTTCCACCCTTTACCAAGTATATGGATGCATTAATTAAATAAGATATATTGTGATATCCCAACAAGTAAACATGTTCCAACAAGGAACAACAGCTCCATGTTCCAACAAGGAACAAAGTTCATCTTCACCTGCAACTAACAACGCTATAAGAGGGGCTGAGCAAAGCGGTAACATAGCCAAACAACGGTTTGCTAGGACAAGGTGGGTTAGAGGCTTGGTTTAACAATATGGGAGGCATGGTAAGCAAGTGGTAGGTATCGCAGCATAGGCATAGCAAAAGAGCGAGCAACTAGCAAGCAAAGATAGAAGTGATTTCGAGGGTATGGTCATCTTGCCTGCAAGGTTCTCAGGGTTGTCGAAGGCTTGATCCTCGTAAGTGTTCTCAACAGGTTCCTCGTTCACGTACTCGTCTCCCGGCTCTACCCAAGGCAAGAACATAAGCAAAGGGGACAAACATCAATCACGATGCAATGCGCAAGCAACATGATGCAAAACATGGCATGATATGCGAGATGTGGTATGCAATGCATATGCGTGCTCCGGAAGGAAAAGATGAACAGGGCATAATCTGGGCAAACCAAGTATGCCACTGGAAAGGTGAGGTGATTTCGGTTGAAATCGATATAAAGATCACCGGAATCGGATGCACGGTTTGCAAATGACAAGCAAAACAAGAATGACATATTTCTGCGTTTAACAGCATGATGCCACTTAGCATGCAACAAGAAAATAAGCTACTTCACCCAAACATATCAGAAAAGCATATGCCAGTGATCTACTCACGATGCTCGACAAAAGATGAACACTGAGCTCCTGCTAAATTACAAAATAGCAGGTTCAAACAAGCATGGAAAAAGTGCAAAAGATAACAGGTTCACAGACTTAGTGAAAATAACAACATGCCAGAAATTAAAATCAGGATGACATGTTTAGAGCAAGGAAAAGACCTGCTACGGGAACACAATATAGCAAAGCAAGGCATGGAATGAATCTACTCAAAGCACTTAACAAAAGTCCCTTACTGACCATAAGCCACAAAGGCTCAGAAAATATAATAACACCCAAGTCAATTAAGCAAGTTTCGTAACAGTTTCCAGACTTGGCAGAAAACTGGACATGTCAAAATCAGATAACAAGTAGGCATGTTTACGAGCTCGATGCACTCACTACAGAGCTTTGCATGATAAACTAAGCATACACCTAACAAGAATACATGGCATAGAAGCTATAAATGGCAAGAACAACATCATAGCATGCAATTATCAACTACAACAAGCTTGGAAAAATCGAATAACATGTAAACAATCTGCCAGTAACATTTTATAGCAAAAGCAGAGCTCGATTGACACAAGCTATGGCACTCCATAATTACAAAAAAAGGCATGGATGGATAGAGCAAATCCATATGTTCAAAACACCCTTACTGATCATGCTCAAAAGTGGCATAGATCTCTCTGAAACAACATGAACACATGGTATAAAAATAATAACAGCAGGAAATAACTTTGTGAAATTACAAAGTCCCTGAAATCAGCAACAATATGATCCCTAGTTTTCATGCTTGTGCTAGTCACCACAAAGATCACAAAAATACATGGCATACACCCCTGGAAAGATAGCATGGCATATTACAAAACATATGTAGGACTCCAGTTCATAGGATGCACACATCAATCATGGCAAAAATGACAAAAGTGCATCTACTGAAACAGATCTGAAACTAACATCACATAGCCCTCTTCCAACAGAATTTCGGGCATCAAGATGAGCTAAAATGAAAATGATGCAATGAGATGAAATGATGTACTCATCTAGGCGAACAATTTGACATATTACACGCACGAAATGGAGCAGCATGTAGAGAGTTATGATGCAATGAACAGAGGCACATAATACTGAAATCCTGGGACTTGGAGAATATACCACTCCGATCTAGGGTTGCACGGTTTTCGATGCAGCGCGGATCTCGCCGGAGTTGCGGGAGGAGGTGGCCGGATCTGCGGGGAGGGGCGGAGGAGGCCAGGGAAGGCGGATCCGGGCGCGGGCTCCCCGGATCTGGGCGGACTCCGGCGTGGGGAGGAGCAGAGGCGCGGGGCGGCGGTGCGACGGAGCCGCGGCGGAGAGGCGGCGCGGGCGAGGCCGGCGAGCGTGCGGGGTGGCGCACGAGGTGGAGGAGGACGGGCGACGAGCGGGCGGCGGGGCCGTGGGGCTCGGACGGCGGCGGAGCGCCTCGGGCGCGGGCGGCGGCGGATCTGTGCCCGGGCGGGCCCGCGATGGGCTTCCCCGGGCCGCGCGGTGAGAGGCGGCGGCGGGGAGACGGGTGGCGCGCCATGGTTGGCTGTGGGGCGGTGCGACGGTGACGTGTCGCCTCGCCATTGGCGGGGCGACGTGGCGGCGGGGTGGACGCGTCCGCCGGCGGGCGGACATGTCCGGCGGCGCGGAGGGAAGAGGAAGGCTAGGGTTCATCCGCGAAAATTTCGGGGAAGACACATATTTATAGGTAGGAGGCTCCAAATGGAGAGCGGTTTGCGGCCACGCGATCATGATCGAACGGCCTAGAGGATGGAGGGGGTTTAGGTGGGTTTTGGGCCACTTTAAAGGGGGGGGGGTTGGGCTGCACACAAAAGAGGCTTTCACGGTTACCCGGTTAACCGTTGGAGTATCAAACGATCTCCGAATGACCCGAAACTTGACAGGCGGTCTACCGGTGCTATACCAAGGCTGCTTAACAAACCTCGGCCCATTCCGAGAAAGTTTAATACCCGCTCACGGAAAAAGGTAAAAGGGGACGCCGGGGAACATAGGAGCGCCGGATTGCAAAACGGACAACGGGGAAAAAGCTCGGATTCATGAAATGAACACGTATGCGAATGCGATGCACATGATGACATGATATGAAATGCATGACAAGGACAAAATGCAAAATGAAGGGAAACCCAACCACAGAGGGAATATCATATCGCATCTCCGGAAAAGGCAAGAGTTGAAGTTACGAATATGGAAAGTTACAACCGGGGTGTTACAACACTCCACCACTACGAGAGGATCTCGTCCCGAGATCTAGGATGGCACCGGAGAGAAACGGAAGAGGAAGAGAAAGGTAAAACTAAGTTGCTTCTTTGACCAACGAGTGAAACCGATGAACCTTGAGAGGTTGAGCAATTTAAAAGAAAGAATACGACAGAGATGAACGAGATTGCAAACAATCCGGTAGAAAAGAGGAACAAGGAGTATTACTAGAACTTGAAGGTTTGAAAGACATGGAAAAAAGAGCTTCACGAACGAAAAGAATATGACCACCTTGGTATAATGAGATAGTCAAGGAACAAGAATGACAGAATTTGGACAGCACTCCGGTAGAAAAGAGAAGGAAAACTTGATAAGATGGAAAGAACTTGAAAAGAGAACACCACACTCCGGTTGGAAATGGAAGGAATAGAATATGAACTTGGCAAAATGAAAGCACTTGGATGAGACTCCGTTTAAAAGAGGAATGATAGTCACAACACTTCGGTTAAATGGATAACCAAGGAAAAGGAACATGATCTTGGCAAAACGAGACTATTGGATGAAGGGAGCAACTTCACAATGCCTCCAGGACGGATGAATAGAAGATAGATCATCGGAATAAGAGAACGTAGAAGGAAATGATAACTCACACAAATAAAATTGAAAGAGAAAGCTTACGAAGAAAAGGTTGAACGGAGTTGTTGGATTATCAACAATGAAAGCTTAAACTTGATGTGGACTTATGGAAGACATCCCAAAATTATGAGGTGACAACCTGCCACTCACGGGAAGAGAATTGGATTGATAAGAACAAGGAGACGAGAAAGCTATATCACCGGGAGGATAAAAGAAGAACTTGGGTCATTTATAAGCACCATAATAGCAACAAACCTTAGGGGAAGCTTTAGGTGACATATGACACAAGATAACTCCAATGAAGAAACGATGGGTTTAAATATCTCATTCTTGACAACATGTGAATCATGAAGCACGAGAAGAAATTGCCAAGGATGACATAACACCATCTCAAAAGATAAGGTAGAAAGAATTGCACTTCGAAATGCAAGATGAAGAATACTTGAACTCCTCAAAACAAGACATGTGTTGAACACCATGTTTAATTTTGAGTAGATTGGCGGATCATAATTTCGAGAGAAATCTTGAAGAACAATTGAAGAATGAAAATAATTATTGACGAACCACCATGTAGAGTCTCCATGAAGAACTCCGGTAATAAAAGGATGATAAAAAGAAAAAGAAGTTGAAAACACAAAGTGAAACCTTGCAATGATTTAGATGGAGCTTTAGGACGATATAATGAGAAAACTTGGAACTCCGGAAAGAAAGATGAACAAATGAAATCAAGAATTTTGATGAACCTCCGGAATAAGGGATTAATCATTTGAATGAAACAAGAACAAGAATTACATTATGCTCATCCTTCACCAATTAAATTGATGACAAGCAATGGATTTGGCATACTACTTATTCTCGTAGAAAGGATTAAGATAGAATGGCGCAAACTTGGGAAGGCCTTCAACGAACCACCCGTAGGATTGGAAAGAACGAATGAATCTATATGATAACGAAGGAAGAGAACTCTTGAACGAACCACCGTAAGAATTGAAAATGAACGAAGAAAAGATAAAGAAACACCGGGAATAATTAGAAAATGAACGAAGATACTTGCTAGAATTTAGATACATGAGAACGACGAGATCATGAACTGATTAGAGTATATTTGAACGATGCACCGGTAGGATTTGGGAAACAAGAGCTGAAAGCTGAGAATGAGGAATTATGAAATGATGGCCTTCGGGGAAAAGAAATGGAAACAACTCATGAAATGCTCCGGATGGGTATGAAAAGAATTCTCACAATCGAAACAATTATGAGAGAATGGCATCAATCTAGAACCACGCATCTTCAAGAGAATGGACAAGATTTAAGGGAAACTCTTCTTCGGTCTTCAAATGTTGGGAATGACGATGAGAAACACCACCATGAATTGTTGAGGCACTCCGGTATGAAAATTAGAAAGGTTGAACCAACGATGAAAAGAATTTGGAAGATATTGGAGAAAGACATAACTGATGAAAATTCATTCTTACGTCAAACTTTGAAAAGAATTTTAGAAGCTCTGGGAAAATTAGAAGAGTCAGGTAAGATCCTGGGAGAAGACCTGTGGGTTAGCGCCCACTCAAAAGAAACACCGTTGAAAGAATTGCTTAGGAAGAGAGATTACACCGGTTGAATTACATGGCTTTAATGAGATAGCATCCTCAAAAGAACTTGAGTGAATTGAGAATGGAAACTTGAATATTATGAGATATCTTCATCACTCCGGAATAAATGAATAGCGAGAGGTGAACGATTAAGAGATACACCGACATAAGAAAGCACTTGAAATGAGAAAAGGAATATGATCAACACCGAAAGCTTGAACTGAATCCAACAGAGAAGAAAAGAATGACGAATGATGAACTTGAAGAACATCTTCATGAGAACCACCGGGTAAGAACATAGATTGAAAAGAATGAAGAGACTTCTCACCAATAAAATGGATATCCGATTAGAAATCTGAGACCTTGAAGATACAAGGGGTGGGAGGGTGGGAAAACAAAGGCAACTTGGGTCGGATGAAACGAACACCGTTGAGAAAAAAACTTAGAACTGATTTTGCGAATGTTGGAAAGATCGGATTTACTTGGAGAGAAGCACACCGGTTGGAAAGGATTGAAAAGACAACCTTGATGAACAAGAAGGACTAGCATCCACATGGAAATATGAGAACACTGCTTAGAAAAGGTATGGAATCAACACTTGACATGGAAGCAACTCGAATACCACAAAATAAAACAAAACAAAGGATTTGGCTTGCAGAATAAGCAGGAACAAATACATATGATAGAGATTTACCCAATCCCATATCATGCATTTGTCGGAAAGATAATCTAGGAGCTACTTGAATTCCCACCTATAAACTCCGAAACTTTCTGGTTATGCAATCTGGTGTTGGGGATACAGGGGACACAAAATATATCACCCAAACTAACAATACCTAGATCCAGCTGTATCCATCCTTCAACACATAACCAAGAAACCCTCGGAAATCGTTTACCTCAACCTTCGAAAAGCATCCGTTATACGAGTTATGTCAATACTCCCGCACTCGCCTCAGTACTGGGCTATCAGGGTTATCTCACCAACAACTGTACAAAAGAGATTTTCGATGTCGGCGTACTAAACTCAGGTATTCCAGAACTGCAACGATAAAATTATGACGACAACACCTCAGAGCTCAACTCCCCGGGACACTTCCACTAAACCCCTGCTGACAGGAGGCACCAAGACAATGTTGTCATCACAAAACCATCGGAACGATTCTAAGATACCCGCGTGATCCTAAATTTTTTTTTGTGAAATTTTAGAAGAGAAGAGTCAAAACTCTACGTCAGGATGCCTTACTAGAGCGATGAGGAGACTGGGAAGTAAAAAGAATTCCTAAACTCTCCGATACATAATTCCTAAATGACTCAAAACATTTTTCTAGACACAACGCGGCCGCTAAAAACGATCAATCAGTGGGGGCTCCTAAGGTCGGGGAAGGCTCTGATTACCAACTTGTAACGCCCTCGATGCAGCTATATCTCCTACGTGTCGAAGCACGACTTAGAGGCATAACCACATTGAAAGCAATGTCGCAAGTGAGGTAATCTTCACCCAACCCATGTAATACATAAGGGAAAGAGATACATAGTTGGCTTACAATCACCACTTCACACAATACATGAGTAAAGCATTACACCATACAGATACAATCAAGGTCCGACTACGGAACCAAAATAAAAGAAGACTACCCCAAATGCTACACAGATACCCGATCGTCCCGACTGGGCTCCACTACTGATCAACTTAATCGAAACAACACAATGAACAAGATCTTCATCGAGCTCCTCCTTGAGCTCGGGTGCGTCACCTGCACGGTTTCATCAGCACTTGCAAACTGGTTTTGGAAGTATCTGTGAGTCACGGGGACTCAGCAATCTCACACCCGCGAGATCAAGACTATTTAAGCTTAAAGGTAGGACATGGTAGTGAGGTGGAACTGCAGCAAGCGACTAGCAAATATGGTGGCTAACATACGGAACAGAGAGCGAGAAGAGGAGGCAAAAGCACGGTCGAACAACTATGATCAATAAGTGATCCTAGAACAACCTACGTCAAGTATAACTCCAACACCGTGTTCACTTCCCGGACTCTGCCGAGAAGAGACCATCACGGTTACACACGCGGTTGATGTATTTTAATTAAGATCAACTTCGGGTTTTCTACAACCGGACATTAACAAATTCCCATCTGCCACATAACCGCGGGCACGGCTTTCGAAAGTTCAAACCCTGCAGGGGTGTCCCAACTTAGCCCATGATAAGCTCTCGCGATCAACGAAGGATATTCCTTCTCCCCGGGAAGACCCGATCAGTCTCGGAATCTCGGCTACTAGACATTTCGACAGTAATAAAACAAGACCAGTGTCGGGACCCCGATCCTAAGACACATCGATCCAGCATGTAACACATCATATCACCTTGCAGCCTCACGCACGGTACTCCCATGAGTGCCACCTTACCTGGCCCGGGACCGTTTACGTCTTTTGGCTCACGTATATGATAATGTCGCTAGCATCCATATGACAGAGAATTCGGGCCGACATGGCTAGTCATGAACCCAAGGCAGCACTAACCCATGAGGACAGGCATACATGAATCACATCGAGCATGTCGGTCATCAACGTATAAATCCGGGCTGTAGCACTGGGCTAACAGGACTCCGGTGACCCGGGCTGTAGCAGGCTAGGCAGGACTCCGGATAACACCGCGTGACATTTCCCCGAAGGGACAGACACAGGAACGAAGTGAATCACATGCCGGCCAGTCAAGTGTTCCAAGCAGTAGTACTGGGCTAGCAGGACTCCGGTGAACCGGGCTGTAGCGGACTACTATCGCTCAGAAAGCACTAGACTACATTTCCCCATATGATAGGCTGCCAAGGATAAACAACTAGATTGTCGGATCCCACACATAGCAATACACGTCACACGTACGCATAACATGCAAGTATGTGCTGTACAACATGGCATCACAACATAACGCAAACTTATATAGATAAAGGCCCAAAAGAGCCACATAGCATTAAATACAAACAGGGGTCACATGACCCATCATTCAAAGCATACAAGCAACAAGCGGAAGCATTACATGTCTGAGTACAGACAACTACAAAAGAAAAAGGCTGAAGCGCCTTACTATCTACAACCTCCGATCAAGATCGTAGCTGAGGTACAAGCTACTTGTCGAAGTCCAAGCAGAACTACTAGTGAGACAGATGTCTCATCTGCAAAACATAAATAAAGCAAACTTGAGTACAAAGGTACTCAGCAAGACTTACATCAGATCCTATCATACATGCACTTGTATCAAGAAGGTAATGTGGGGTTTAGTTGCAGCAAGCCAGCTTTGACTCTGTGGCTATCCTGTTCTACGACTGCTGGTAACTCTTTTGAAATGGCGCACATGAGTCCACTAATCACCACATCAATACACTACTATGGATTCATCCCCGTCTCGCTACGAGAAGGCCATCCATAGCACTCACACTTATCTTGAGCATTTTAGAGTATCCACTTCAAGTTGTCTATGTACCACGTAAGCATCCAAGAAGTCCATAACCGAGGACACGGCTATTCGAATAGATCATGATAACCCTGCAGGGGTGTACTTCTTCACACACGCTCTCACCACTTATCACCATGTACACGTCATGTATCTTGGCAACCTTCAAGCGGAAGCCTGGCGAGGGTGTCGGCCACGACCTGACTAACAACACAAGACTCTAGTCCAGGTTTATCGCCTATTCGGGTTCCATCCGCAAGGAGATCCGGCCGGGGTGTCGCTCACGGCCCCAAACGATGTGTGCAGGGTTCCCAAGCCCACCTCGCCGGATGGATCTACGCTTGGTACACCGTGCCACTTGTGCCTAGTCTGTCCCAAGCCCACCTGGCCGGGTGCCACTTGGTAGACTACTAACACTACCTACAAACACCAGAAACTATTTGCAACTCCTGGACAGAGATCAAGTTGGTTAATAAGTCGAGAGGGGCACTTAAGCATTCCAATGCGTGGTAGTAGCTAGTCATTGGACAACATACACAAAACTCAGTGCTTAAGGACGGTTCCAATGAGACAACCCACCATGTACTCCTACATGGCCTCTCATCGCTACCTTTACCAAATCGTGTTCACACGTTCACTCTCAGCATCGGAACATATCATATCACTCCAATCCATTCCCAATGAATCAGACCTGATACAACTCTAAGCAATAGCAGGCATGGCATGGTAGAAGCACAACATGGCTCAATCAACTCCTACACATGCTAGTGGGTTTCATCTATTTACTGTGGCAATGACAGGTCATGCAGAGGAATGGGTTCAACTACCGCAGCATAAAGTAGCAGTTGAATCGTTGTTGTCCTAATGCAATAAAAGAGAGCAGGAGCGAGAGTGGGTTCATATCGGAATGAACAAGGGGGGTTTGCTTGCCTGGTAGATCAACAAGGGGGGCACTGCTTCATAGACAGGTACTCTGGAACGGTCTCCGGAGCAGGACCTATCGAGAAGGAACGGTGCCAACAATCAAAACACAAGCATATGCAACAATATGATGTATGAATAGGGCATGAAGATGTGATGTTGTTTGAGCTAATGCAGCTAGAGTTCATTTGGTTGAAATCCATTTGAACCAAACATTCAAATGCATTTCCAAAGTAAGTCCTTATATATGCCATTTATATGCTTTCATCTATACAGCAGGTTTAAGTTGTTTTGTCATGCATGAAACTGGTACAGATGGATAGATTTAATTTTTCTGATAATTTTTCATATATAAATTATTTCAATCTGAGCTACGGTTGAATTGATATGATTTTTTGAAGTTTTGAATATTTTCTGGAATTTCCTGTTTTAAAATAATTCCAGAAAATAAATAATTGCGTCAGCATGACGTCAGCACTGCGTCAGCGGTCAATGGCGCTGACCAGGTCAAACCTGACGTGCGGGGTCCACACGTCAGTGACACGGGGTTAAACAGGGGGTTATTTGCTTAATTAAAAGGATTAGGGGGCACGGGGCCCACTAGTCAGTGTCAGGGGCTTAGATTGGGTGGTGATTAGCTTAAGCTAATCACCTGACGAGCCGGACCCACCTGACAGGCCGGCGCGGTCAAAACGGTCAACCCCACCGGCGTTAAGCCGCCGGCGAGGCGGAACGCGGCGGAGGGGCTCGGGATCGCGTCTCCGGCGACCAAAAGGGCCGCGGAGACCATCCCCGAGGAGCCCAGGCTCGCGCACATCCAATGGGACACGCGGGAGACCGTGGGGGCGCCGGAGCTCGCCGGAGCAGAGCTCGCGGCGGCGGACGGAGTTCGGCTCTGAGCGGGAGCGGGCTATGGGGCACGGCTGGGGCTGCGGAAGGCATCTACGGCCTCCTGGCGTCACCAGGAGCACGGTGACGCGCGCGGGAGCGGCTGGCTTGGGCTCTGGCTACGGTGGCGCCATGGCCGGCGGCGATGAGGTCTCGGGCGCGGCAGCTGAGCTAGCTAGGGGGGGCAAACTAGCACGGGGAGGAGGGGGAAATGGAGGAGAGCTCACGGCGGTTCGGACGAGGCGGTCGGCGAGCTCGGGGAGGGGCTGGAGTCGGCGGGGCGGCGAAGACGATCTCCGGCGACCGGAGATGAAGGCGGCGGCGATGGCGGCTCCACGGGGCACTCCGCCTTGCGTGGTTCGGCGAGGAGGTAGCTAGCGATGTGGCGGAGCTCCTAGACGCAGCGGCAGGGCGAGGGGTGGCCGGTGGCCGCGGTGTTGGCGAACGGCGATGACGGCAACGCTCGGGGTTCACGGGAGAGAGCGAGGGAGAGGGAGAGAGGTCCGGGGCGAGAGCGAAAGCGGCGCAGGGCGTCGTGGCGACGTCCAGGGCGTCCAGGGCGACGAGGGGGAGAAGCAGGAGGTGGCGGGGACATGGCCCCGGCCGGACGCGTGGCCGCGCGCCCCGGCGCGTGCCCCTGCCTTCTGTCGTCGCCAGGAGGACGACGGTTGGCGGTTGGGCCGGCCTGTTGGCCACTGGGCCAGGCCAGGCCTCAGGTGAGCACAGGTAAGTTTATCCCTTTCTTTTTCTTTCCTATTTTCTGACATTTGTTTTGGTTTAATAAAAATTACTAAACCATTTTATTTTATTATGCCAATTTTTGTAGGGGCTAATGGTATTACTCCAGAGCTCCTCAACAAATGGCACAATTTTGGACATATAATATATATATATATAACATTTATATATCCAATGCAAATAATTATTGCATTAATTCCAAATGCCCAAAATAAAATACTTATGAGGTCCTGAAAATATTGGTTTGATTTTTATCTCTGTCCAATATTTTCAGAGAGCAACATGAGCATTTCTTTGGACCCTTTTGGAGCAATTTTTATCTGGGTCATTTCCAGAAATGATTTCTGAGGGTTTTACAATCTCCATTTAAAATTTAAATGAAATTTAAACATGATGCACACATGACTAGCTAGCCTTGAGCATACCAGAACTAGGGATGTGACAACTCGCCCCCACTCGAAAGAATCTCATCCCGAGATTCAGGGGTTGGCAGAAAGAAAGTGGGGTACTCCAGTCGAAGACGATCTTCACGCTCCCAGGTAGCTTCTCTCTCGGAATGATGAGACCACTGAACTTTGAGAAACTTGATGCTCTGGCGTCGAGTGACACGCTCTGCTTGATCCAGAATGCGGACGGGGTACTCTCGATAAGTGAGGTTATCTTGGAGATCAAGCGTTTCATGGTCCACTCCGCGGATGGGATCCGAGAAGCAACGCCTGAGTTGAGAGACGTGGAAGACATCATGAACTCGAGAAAGATGTGGGGGTAGTTCCAACTGGTAGGCAACCTCTCCTTGTTTAGCGAGAATGCGAAAAGGACCAATGTAACGAGGAGCCAACTTGCCCTTGATACCGAAATGATGGGTACCCTTCAAAGGGGTGACCCGAAGGTAAGCCTTGTCGCCAACTTCATAAGCCACTTCCTTATGACGACGGTCATACTGGCTCTTTTGACGAGATTGGGCTGTTTTTAAATTCTCACGAATGATGTGAACTTACTCTTTTGCCTCCTGGATCATGTCCGGTCCAAAGAATTGTCTTTCACCGGTTTCTGACCAGTTCAAAGGTGTTCGACATCTTCGTCCATATAGAATCTCAAAAGGAGCTTTCTTGAGACTGGATTGGTAGCTATTGTTATAAGCAAACTCGGCGAAAGGAAGGCACTTCTCCCAATCCATACTGAATGAGATAACGCAAGCTCTAAGCATGTCTTCGAGAATTTGGTTGACCCTTTCCACCTGACCACTTGATTGAGGGTGGAAAGCGGTACTGAAGGAGAGATGGGTGCCCATGGCAGTTTGGAAACTCTCCCAGAAATGAGAAGTGAAAAGACTACCACGGTCTAAATTGATCTCTAGTGGAACACCATGAAGTGAAACTATTCGAGAAATATATAAGTCAGCGAGCTGACTAACGGTGATATTCTCTCGAACAGGTAGGAAGTGAGCCACTTTGGAAAGACGATCAATGACTACAAAGATAGCATTATTTCCTTTCTTGGTCCTGGGAAAGCCGATGATGAAGTCCATACCAACCTTATCCCATTTCCACTCAGGAATAGCTAAAGGCTGAAGGGTGCTAGCAGGTCTCTGTTGTTCTGCCTTAACGCGACGACAAACATCACAGTTAGCAATGAATTCAGCGATTTCTCTTTTCATCCTAGTCCACCAGAACCTTTGGCGTAGGTCCTGATACATCTTAGTACTACCGAGATGAATCGTGAGAGGAGATTCATGCGCCTCCTTAAGAATCAATTGTCGCAGATGTTGATTCTTGGGAACCACCAAGCGATTCTCAAAGAAAATAACACCTCGATCATCCATAGAGAAACATCCACCAACTCCCTTCTTAATGTTTCTCTTCATGCGGATAACACCCCTATCAAACTTCAGGTCAGAAATGATCTGATCTTCAAGGGTAGGTTTCGCCACCAGGGTAGAAAGGAATCCGTGAGGAGCAATGTGAAGGTTAAGCTTACAGAATTCCTCATGGAGAAGTGGTTGGCCCTGCTGCAACATAAGATTGTTGCAATAGGACTTACGACTTAGCGCATCAGCCATGACATTGCCCTTGCCTGGGGTGTAGGTAATCCCTAAGTCGTAATCTGAGATCAACTCCAACCAACGTCTTTGCCTAAGGTTCAAATCTGGTTGGGTGAAGATATACTTGAGACTCTGGTGATCGGTGTAAATCTCGCAACGTTTACCAAGAAGGTAATGTCGCCAGGTCTTAAGTGCATAGACTACGGCTGCAAGCTCCAGATCATGTGTAGGATAATTATCCTCATGTGGATGCAACTGTCGAGATGCATAGGCAATCACATGACGATCCTGCATAAGAATGCAACCTAGTCCCTGTCGTGAGGCGTCGCAGTAGATAACAAAGTCTTTAGTGAAATCCGGTGGCACAAGTATGGGAGCAGAAGTCAGGCGTCTTTTCAGTTCCTCAAAACTGTACTCACACTGTGGGGACCACTCAAACTTTTTTATCTTTCTTGAGAAGTTCCGTGAGGGGTTTGGCCACTTTGGAGAAATTTTCAACGAAGCGGCGACAATAACTGGCTAGACCAAGGAAACTCCTAACTTGCTTAACGGTTTCGGGTGGAGTCCAATCAAGAACGGCCTGAACTCTCTCGGGATTGACAGCAATGCCCTTACCAGAGATCACGTGGCCTAGATAGGTCACTTCTGGCAACCAAAATTCGCACTTGGAGAACTTGGCATAAAGGCGGTGTTCTCTGAGTTTTTCTAACACAAGTCTAAGATGTTCGGCATGCTCTTCCTCGTTCTTCAAGTAAATAAGAATGTCATCGAGGTAAACCACGACGAACTTATCTAAGTACTCCATGAAGATCGAGTTCATCAAGCGGGAGAAGGTAGCTGGAGCATTGGTTAGACCAAAGGACATGACGGTGTACTCGTATTGGCCATAACGAGTGACAAAAGCCGTCTTAGGAATGTCCCCATTTCTAATCTTGATTTGATGATAGCCTAACCTCAAATCCATCTTGGAAAAGACTGAGGATCCAGCGAGCTGATCATACAGATCGTTGATCCTAGGGAGCGGATACTTGTTCTTTACCGTGACCAAATTAACGGGACGATAATCTACAACCATCCGGTCCGTACCATCCTTCTTCTTGACAAAGAGGACGGGGCAAGCCCAGGGAGAAGAACTAGGACGGATGAAACCCTTTTGCAAGGACTCATCAAGTTGTTTCTTAAGCTCGGCTAGTTCTAAGGGTGCCATCTTATAGGGTCTCCTAGAGATTGGAGCAGTTCCTGGGATAAGATCTATGACGAACTCTACATCCCTGTCAGGTGGAATACCTGACAGTTCTTCTGGAAAGACATCCGGAAAGTCACGGACTACCGGGATATCTTCAAGGTCTGGAAGAGGGCTAGCATTAAGAGAATAAAGCTGACGCTTTGCAATTTTGGTGGAGACAGTGACTATCTTGCCAGTGGGGTGTGTGAGCTGAACAGACCTGGTGTAACAATCAATCTTGGCATAATGAGCTTTCATCCAAGCCATACCCAAGATGATGTTAATATCTGAAGACTTAAGAGATATCAAGGAAGCTAGGAATACGAGTCTGTCAACTTGTATTTCATTGCCATGACTTATCCTAGAGGTTTGCCATTTGGATCCAGGAGTCTGAATGAGTAGTGGGGAGGGCATATCACAAAATGACATGTCGTGAAAGCGGGCATAACTTTCGGAAATGAAGGAATGAGATGCTCCAGTATCGAATAGAACCGATGCTGGATGACAGTTTACAAGGAGTGTACCAAGAACGACATCTGGATCATCATGAGCGTCTTTAGCTGAGACGTGATGCACACGTCCGCTTTCAGTGGGAGCTGACTTGGCACTGATCATCTTGTGTGATGGCTTACTACCACGGCCAACAGACTTCTCGGGCTGGGATGGAGCAACACTGGTCTGAGTGCAAATACGGGCAATATGGCCTGGCTCTCCGCACTTGTAACAAATCTTGGAGGTAGGACGTGGACCCGCATTGACAGGTGGTCCACCAATGGGCTTGGGTGGTGCAATTGGCTGAACTGGGTGAGGCGCCACATAAGATGGCGTCGGTGTGTAGCCGGGTGGAAGAGCAGAGTTCGGAACCCAAATCCGGCGCTTCTGAGAACTAGAACCAGAGTAAGAAAGGAAATCACGGGTGTGCTTACGAGTCTCCTCGTTGAAGGAAATATGCCCTAGAGGCAATAATAAAGTTATTATTTATTTCCTTATATCATGATAAATGTTTATTATTCATGCTAGAATTGTATTAACTGGAAACATAATACATGTGTGAATACATAGACAAACAGAGTGTCGCTAGTATGCCTCTACTTGACTAGCTCATTAATCAAAGATGGTTATGTTTCCTAGCCATGAACAAAGAGTTGTTATTTGATTAACGAGATCACATCATTAGTTGAATGATCTGATTGACATGACCCATTCCATTAGCATAGCACCCGATCGTTTAGTATGTTGCTATTGCTTTTATCCATGACTTATACATGTTCCTTTAACTATGAGATTATGCAACTCCCATTTACCGTAGGAACACTTTGTGTGCTACCAAACGTCACAACGTAACTGGGTGATTATAAAGGTGCTCTACAGGTGTCTCCGAAGGTACATATTGGGTTGGCGTATTTCGAGATTAGGATTTGTCACTCCGATTGTCGGAGAGGTATCTCAGGGCCTTCTCGGTAATGCACATCACATAAAGCCTTGCAAGCATTGCAACCAATGAGTTAGTTGCGAGATGATGTATTACAGAACGAGTAAATAGACTTGCCGGTAACGAGATTGAACTAGGTATTGGATACCGACGATCGAATCTCGGGCAAGTAACATACCGATGACAAAGGGAACAACGTATGTTGTTATGCGGTCTGACCGATAAAGATCTTCGTAGAATATGTAGGAGCCAATATGGGTATCCAGGTCCCTCTATTGGTTATTGACCGGAGACGTGTCTCGGTCATGTCTACATTGTTCTCGAACCGTAGGGTCCGCACGCTTAACGTTACGATGACAGTTATTATGAGTTTATGCATTTTGATGTACCGAAGGAGTTCGGAGTCCCGGATGTGATCACGGACGTGACGAGGAGTCTCGAAATGGTCGAGACATAAAGAATTATATATTGGAAGCCTATGTTTGGACATCGGATGCATTCCAGGTGAAATCAGGATTTTACCGGAATACCGGGAGGGTTACCGGAACCCCCCGGGAGCATAATGGGCCAACATGGGCCTTGGAGGAGAGGTGAGAGGGATGCCCTCATGGGCTGCGCGCCTCCCCCCTTCCCCTAGTCCTATTAGGACTAGGAGAGGTGGGCGCCCCCTCTCTCTCTCTCTCCCCCTTGGAGAATCCTAGTCCAACTAGGATTGGGGGGGGGGGGAATCCTACTCCCAGAGGGAGTAGGACTCTCCTGGCGCGCCTAGCTTGGCCGGCCAGCCCCTCCCCCTTGGCTCCTTTATATACGGGCACCCCAAAGACACACAAGTTGATCTACGGATCGTTCCTTAGCCGTGTGCGGTGCCCCCTTCCACCAAATTCCACCTCGATCATATCGTTGCAGTGCTTAGGCGAAGCCCTGCGCCGGTAACACATCAAGATCGTCACCACGCCGTCGTGCTGACGGAACTCTTCCTCGACGCTTTGCTGGATCGGAGCCCGGGGATCGTCATCGAGCTGAACGTGTGCCAAGAACTCGGAGGTGCCGGAGTAACGGTGCTGTGATCGGTTGGATCGCGAGGAGAACGTACGACTACTTCCTCTATGTTGTGTCAACGCTTCCGCTTCGGTCTACGAGGGTACGTAGACAACACTCTCCCCTCTCGTTGCTATACATCACCATGATCTTGCGTGTGCGTAGGAAAATTTTGAAATTACTACGTTCCCCAACAGTGGCATCCGAGCCTAGGTTTTATGGTTTGATGTTATTTGCACGAGTAGAACACAAGTGAGTTGTGGACGATACAAGTCATACTGCCTACCAGCATGTCATACTTTGGTTTAGCGGTATTGTTGGACGAGACGATCCGGACCAACCTTACGCGTACGCTTACGCGAGACCGGTTCCCTCGACGTGCTTTGCACATAGATGGCTTGCGGAAGACTGTCTCTCCAACTTTAGTTGAACCGAGTGTGGCTACGCCCGGTCCTTGAGAAGGTTAAAACGGAGTCTATTTGACAAACTATCGTTGTGGTTTTGATGCGTAGGTAAGATGAGTTCTTGCTTAAAGCCCGTAGCAGCCACGTAAAACATGCAACAACAAAGTAGAGGACGTCTAACTTGTTTTTGCAGGGCATGTTGTGATGTGATATGGTCAAGACGTGATGCTAAATTTTATTGTATGAGATGATCATGTTTTGTAACCGAGTTATCGGCAACTGGCAGGAGCCATATGGTTGTCGCTTTATTGTATGCAATGCAATCGCGATGTAATGCTTTACTTTATTACTAAGCGGTAGTGATAGTCGTGGAAGCATAAGATTGGCGAGACGACAACGATGCTGCGATGAAGATCAAGGTGTCGCGCCGGTGACGATGGTGATCATGACGATGCTTCAAAGATGGAGATCACAAGCACAAGATGATGATGGCCATATCATATCACTTATATTGATTGCATGTGATGTTTATCCTTTTATGCATCTTATCTTGCTTTGATTGACGGTAGCATTATAAGATGATCTCTCACTAAATTATCAAGAAGTGTTCTCCCTGAGTATGCACCGTTGCGAAAGTTCTTCGTGCTGAGACACCACGTGATGATCGGGTGTGATAGGCTCTACGTTCAAATACAACGGGTGCAAAACAGTTGCACACGCGGAATACTCAGGTTTAACTTGACGAGCCTAGCATATAACAGATATGGCTTCGGAACACTGAGACCGAAAGGTCGAGCGTGAATCATATAGTAGATATGATCAACATAGTGATGTTCACCATTGAAACTACTCCATCTCACGTGATGATCGGACATGGTTTAGTTGATTTGGATCACGTGATCACTTAGAGGATTAGAGGGATGTCTATCTAAGTGGGAGTTCTTAAGTAATATGATTAATTGAACTTAAATTTATCATGAACTTAGTACCTGATAGTATCTTGCTTGTCTATGTTGTGTAGATAGATGGCTCGTGCTGTTGTTCCGTTGAATTTTAATGCGTTCCTTGAGAAAGCAAAGTTGAAAGATGATGGTAGCAATTACACAGACTGGGTCCGTAACTTGAGGATTATCCTCATTGCTGCACAGAAGAATTACGTCCTGGAAGCACCGCTGGGTGCCAGGCCTGGTGCAAGAGCTACGCCAGATGTTGTGAACGTCTGGCAAAGCAAAGCTGATGACTACTCTATAGTTCAGTGTGCCATGCTTTACGGCTTAGAACCGGGACTTCAACGACGTTTTGAACACCATGGAGCATATGAGATGTTCCAGGAGTTGAAGTTAATATTTCAAGCAAATGCCCGGATTGAGAGATATGAAGTCTCCAATAAGTTCTATAGCTGTAAAATGGAGGAGAACGGTTCTGTCAGTGAGCATATACTCAGAATGTCTGGGTATAACAATCACTTGATTCAACTGGGAGTTAATCTTTCGGATGATTGCGTCATTGACAGAATTCTCCAATCACTGCCACCAAGCTACAAGAGCTTCGTGATGAACTATAATATGCAAGGGATGACCAAAACTATGCCTGAGCTCTTCGCGATGCTAAAAGCCACGGAGGTAGAAATCAAAAAGGAGCATCAAGTGTTGATGGTTAACAAAACCACTAGTTTCAAGAAAAAGGGCAAAGGGAAGAAAAAGGGGAACTTCAAAAAGAACAGCAAGCAAGTTGCTACTCAAGAGAAGAAACCCAAGTCTGGACCTAAGCCTAAAACTGAGTGCTTCTATTGCAAGCAGACTGGTCACTGGAAGCGGAACTGCCCCAGGTATTTGGCGGATAAGAAGGATGGCAAGGTTAACAAAGGTATATATGATATACATGTTATTGATGTGTACCTTACTAATTCTCGCAGTAGCACCTGGGTATTTGATACTGGTTCTGTTGCTAATATTTGCAACTCAAAACAGGGGCTACGGATTAAGGGAAGATTGGCTAAGGACGAGGTGACGATGCGCGTGGGAAATGGTTCCAAAGTCGATGTGATCGCGGTCGGCACGCTACCTCTACATCTACCTTCGGGATTAATATTAGATCTAAATAATTGTTATTTAGTACCAGCGTTGAGCATGAACATTATATCTGGATCTTGTTTGATGCGAGACGGTTATTCATTTAAATCAGAGAATAATGGTTGTTCTATTTATATCAGTAATATCTTTTATGGTCATGCGCCATTAAAGAATGGTTTGTTCTTACTTAATCTCGATAGTAGTAATACACATATTCATAATGTTGAAGCCAAAAGATGCAGAGTTGATAATGATAGTGCAACTTATTTGTGGCACTGCCGTTTAGGTCATATCGGTGTAAAACGCATGAAGAAACTCCATACTGATGGACTTTTGGAGTCACTTGATTATGAATCACTTGGCACTTGCGAACCGTGCCTTATGGGCAAGATGACTAAAACACCGTTCTCCGGTACTATGGAGAGAGCAACAGATTTATTGGAAATCATACATACTGATGTATGTGGTCCAATGAATGTTGAGGCTCGTGGCGGATATCGTTATTTTCTCACCTTCACTGATGATTTAAGCAGATATGGGTATATCTACTTAATGAAACCCAAGTCTGAAACATTTGAAAAGTTCAAAGAATTTCAGAGTGAAGTGGAAAATCATCGTAACAAGAAAATAAAGTTTCTACGATCTGATCGTGGAGGAGAATATTTGAGTTACGAGTTTGGTCTACATTTGAAGCAATGCGGAATAGTTTCGCAACTCACGCCACCCGGAACACCACAACGTAATGGTGTGTCCGAACGTCGTAATCGTACTTTACTAGATATGGTGCGATCTATGATGTGTCTTACCGATTTACCGCTATCTTTTTGGGGTTATGCTCTAGAGATGGCCGCATTCACGTTAAATAGGGCACCATCAAAATCCGTTGAGACGACGCCTTATGAACTGTGGTTTGGCAAGAAACCAAAGTTGTCGTTTCTTAAAGTTTGGGGCTGCGATGCTTATGTGAAAAAGCTTCAACCTGATAAGCTCGAACCCAAATCGGAAAAATGTGTCTTCATAGGATACCCAAAGGAGACTATTGGGTATACCTTCTATCACAGATCCGAAGGCAAAATTTTTGTTGCTAAAGTCGGAAACTTTCTAGAGAAGGAGTTTCTCTCGAAAGAAGTGAGTGGGAGGAAAGTAGAACTTGATGAGATAACAGTATCTACTCCCTTATTGAGAAGTAGTACATCACAGAAATCTGTTTCTATGACACCTACATCAAATAGGGCGGAAGCTAATGATAATGATCATGAAACTTCAGATCAAGTTTCTACTGAACTTCGTAGATCAACCAGAGTAAGATCCGCACCAGAGTGGTACGGTAATCCTATTTTGGAAGTCATGTTACTAGACCATGATGAACCTACGAACTATGAAGAAGCGATGGTGAGCCCAGATTCCGCAAAGTGGCTTGAGGCCATGAAATCTGAGATGGGATCCATGTATGAGAACAAAGTATGGACTTTGGTTGACTTGCCCGATGATCGGCAAGCAATTGAGAATAAATGGATTTTTAAGAAGAAGACTGACGCTGATGGTAATGTTACTGTCTATAAAGCTCGACTTGTTGCAAAAAGGTTTTCGACAAGTTCAAGGGATTGACTACGATGAGAATTTCTCACCCGTAGCGATGCTTAAGTCTGTCCGAATCATGTTAGCAGTTGCCGCATTTTATGATTATGAAATTTGGCAAATGGATGTCAAAACTGCATTCCTGAATGGATTTCTGGAAGAAGAGTTGTATATGATGCAACCAGAAGGTTTTGTCGATCCGAAGGGAGCTAACAAAGTGTGCAAGCTCCAGCGATCCATTTATGGACTGGTGCAAGCCTCTCGGAGTTGGAATAAACGCTTTGATAGTGTGATCAAAGCATTTGGTTTTATACAGACTTTTGGAGAAGCCTGTATTTACAAGAAAGTGAGTGGGAGCTCTGTAGCATTTCTGATATTATATGTGGATGACATATTACTGATCGGAAATAATATAGAATTTCTGGATAGCATAAAGGGATACTTGAATAAGAGTTTTTCAATGAAAGACCTCGGTGAAGCTGCTTACATATTGGGCATTAAGATCTATAGAGATAGATCAAGATGCTTAATAGGACTTTCACAAAGCACATACCTTGACAAAGTTTTGAAAAAGTTCAAAATGGATCAGGCAAAGAAAGGGTTCTTGCCTGTGGCACAAGGTGTGAAGTTGAGTAAGACTCAATGCCCGACCACCGCAGAAGATAGAGAGAAAATGAAAAATGTTCCCTATGCTTCAGCCATAGGCTCTATCATGTATGCAATGCTGTGTACCAGACCTGATGTGTGCCTTGCTGTAAGTTTAGCAGGCAGGTACCAAAGTAATCCAGGAGTGGATCACTGGACAGCGGTCAAGAACATCCTTAAGTACTTGAGAAGGACTAAGGATATGTTTCTCATTTATGGAGGTGACAAAGAGCTCGTCGTAAACGGTTACGTCGATGCAAGCTTTGACACTGATCCGGACGATTCCAAATCGCAAACCGGATACGTATTTACATTAAACGGTGGAGCTGTCAGTTGGTGCAGTTCTAAACAAAGCGTAGTGGCGGGATCTACATGTGAAGCTGAGTACATAGCCGCTTCGGAAGCAGCTAATGAAGGAGTCTGGATGAAGGAGTTCATATCCGATCTAGGTGTTGTACCTAGCGTATCGGGTCCAATGAAAATCTTTTGTGACAATACTGGTGCAATTGCCTTGGCAAAGGAATCCAGATTTCACAAAAGAACCAAACACATCAAAAGACGCTTCAACTCCATCCGGGATTTGGTCCAGGTGGGAGACATAGAGATATGCAAGATACATACAGATCTGAATGTTGCAGACCCGTTGACTAAGCCTCTTCCACGAGCAAAACATGATCAGCACCAAAACTCCATGGGTGTTAGAATCATTACTTTGTAATCTAGATTATTGACTCTAGTGCAAGTGGGAGACTGAAGGAAATATGCCCTAGAGGCAATAATAAAGTTATTATTTATTTCCTTATATCATGATAAATGTTTATTATTCATGCTAGAATTGTATTAACTGGAAACATAATACATGTGTGAATACATAGACAAACAGAGTGTCGCTAGTATGCCTCTACTTGACTAGCTCATTAATCAAAGATGGTTATGTTTCCTAGCCATGAACAAAGAGTTGTTATTTGATTAACGAGATCACATCATTAGTGGAATGATCTGATTGACATGACCCATTCTATTAGCATAGCACCCGATCGTTTAGTATGTTGCTATTGCTTTTATCCATGACTTATACATGTTCCTTTAACTATGAGATTATGCAACTCCCATTTACCATAGGAACACTTTGTGTGCTACCAAACGTCACAACGTAACTGGGTGATTATAAAGGTGCTCTACAGGTGTCTCCGAAGGTACATATTGGGTTGGCGTATTTCGAGATTAGGATTTGTCACTCCGATTGTCGGAGAGGTATCTCAGGGCCTTCTCGGTAATGCACATCACATAAAGCCTTGCAAGCATTGCAACCAATGAGTTAGTTGCGAGATGATGTATTACAGAACGAGTAAAGAGACTTGCCGGTAACGAGATTGAACTAGGTATTGGATACCGACGATCGAATCTCGGGCAAGTAACATACCGATGACAAAGGGAACAACGTATGTTGTTATGCGGTCTGACCGATAAAGATCTTCGTAGAATACGTAGGAGCCAATATGGGCATCCAGGTCCCGCTATTGGTTATTGACCGGAGACGTGTCTCGGTCATGTCTACATTGTTCTCGAACCGTAGGGTCCGCACGCTTAACGTTACGATGACAGTTATTATGAGTTTATGCATTTTGATGTACCGAAGGAGTTCGGAGTCCCGGATGTGATCACGCACGTGACGAGGAGTCTCGAAATGGTCGAGACATAAAGAATTATATATTGGAAGCCTATGTTTGGACATCGGATGCATTCCAGGTGAAATCAGGATTTTACCGGAATACCGGGAGGGTTACCGGAACCCCCCGGGAGCATAATGGGCCAACATGGGCCTTGGAGGAGAGGTGAGAGGGATGCCCTCATGGGCTGCGCGCCTCCCCACCTTCCCCTAGTCCTATTAGGACTAGGAGAGGTGGGCGCCCCCCCTCTCTCTCTCTCCCCCTTGGAGAATCCTAGTCCAACTAGGATTGGGGGGGGGGAATCCTACTCCCAGAGGGAGTAGGACTCTCCTGGCGCGCCTAGCTTGGCCGGCCAGCCCCTCCCCTTGGCTCCTTTATATACGGGGGCAGGGGGCACCCCAAAGACACACAAGTTGATCTACGGATCGTTCCTTAGCCGTGTGCGGTGCCCCCTTCCACCAAATTCCACCTCGATCATATCGTTGCAGTGCTTAGGCGTTGCCCTGCGCCGGTAACACATCAAGATCGTCACCGCGCCGTTGTGCTGACGGAACTCTTCCTCGACGCTTTGCTGGATCGGAGCCCGGGGATCGTCATCGAGCTGAACGTGTGCCAAGAACTCGGAGGTGCCGGAGTAACGGTGCTGTGATCGGTTGGATCGCGAGGAGAACGTACGACTACTTCCTCTATGTTGTGTCAACGCTTCCGCTTTGGTCTACGAGGGTACGTAGACAACACTCTCCCCTCTCATTGCTATACATCACCATGATCTTGCGTGTGCGTAGGAAAATTTTGAAATTACTACGTTCCCCAACACTCGTAAGTGAGCTGAGTTGTCTCCGCATTAATGGCCTTGTTCACAAGAGCCTGGAATGTATTGCAATGGTGCAAGTGGAGATCACGACGCAACTTGGGGTTGAGACCCTTCCGGAACCTAGCCTGCTTCTTGGCATCCGTGGAAACTTCTTCTGTAGCATAGCGGGCGAGGTTCTCAAACTCTCTACTGTAAGCATCAACAACCATCTTACCCTGGGTGAAACTACAGAACTCTTTTCTCTTGCGATCGATGAGGGCTTCAGGAATGTGATGCTCGCGAAAAGCCTCAGTGAAATCTCTCCAGGTAGGAATCTGACCAACTTGAAGCATAGCCTCATAGTTCTGCCACCAAAGACTAGCAGGACCTTCCAGGTGATATGCAGCATAGGTGACCTTGTCACTTTCAGCTACGTTCGCAGAATGCAGCTTGTGTGTGATACTACGGAGCCAGTCATCTGCATCGAGTGGTTCAATGGAATGATGGAAGGTGGGTGGTTTCAGACGAATGAAATCATAGATGGTCGCTGACTCTTTGCATTGGGGTGCGGTGTTCTCCTCGATACGTGCCAACAAGCGGTTAGACTCACGCTTGTTCATCTCAACCTCTAACATGAACTCTGCCAACGAACGTTGGTCGGGAGGATCCCCTTCATCCCTACCACCTCCGTGGTTCAGGCAACGAGCAACAGAACTTCGGTTAACTGACGACATCCTGAGAAGCGGAACCAAGGACGGGGTCAACAACAACTATAGAATGCAACATGTAGCACACGGAAACTTAGTATCTCTCAAACTCCTAGGGCAATTCCGGCAGCATAACGGCAGTAAAATGCTCAGAATGAGACATTCTGCAAAAGATGGGGTAGCACCATACTCAACATCATCAGTCAAGGTTCTGAGACATTACTAAACAGACTACACCGGAGGTACTCAAACTGGGATAAGACTCTGACCAACCAATCCTAAGAGACTACGGAGTAGTAACATGTGATCCTGATAGACAGAAGAGAAGGCCTAGTTCCTTAACCCCGTAGGAAAGATAGGATGACTCAGATTAGAAGGGCATGAGGTATAAGGAGTAAAAAGAGCCTTACGTTCCCTTCCACAATCAATTCCCCTACATAACTAAAGCATTTCTAGACTCAACTTCGACCAGGTTGGCTTGGAAATCCTACAGGCAGTCAGGCTATGATACCAAAGCTGTCGGGACCCCGATCCTAAGCCACATCGATCCAGCATGTAACACATCATATCACCTTGCGGCCTCACGCACGGTACTCCCACGGGTGCCACCTTACCTGGCCCGGGACCGTTTACGTCTTTTGGCTCACGTATATGATAATGTCGCTAGCATCCATATGACAGAGAATCCGGGCCGACATGGCTAGTCGTGAACCCAAGGCGGCACTAACCCATGAGGACAGGCATACATGAATCACATCGAGCATGTCGGTCATCAATGTATAAATACGGGCTGTAGCACTGGGCTAACAGGACTCCGGTGACCCGGGATGTAGCAGGCTAGGCAGGACTCCGGATAACACCGCGTGACATTTCCCCGAAGGGACAGACACAGGAACGAAGTGAATCACATGCCGGCCAGTCAAGTGTTCCGAGCAGTAGTGCTGGGCTAGCAGGACTCCGGTGAACCGGGCTGTAGCGGACTACTATCGCTCAGAAAGCACTAGACTACATTTCCCCATATGATAGGCTGCCAAGGATAAACAACTAGATTGTCGGATCCCACACATAGCAATACACGTCACACGTACGCATAACATGCAAGTATGTGCTGTACAACATGGCATCACAACATAACGCAAACTTATATAGATAAAGGCCCAAAAGAGCCACATAGCATTAAATACAAACAGGGGTCACATGACCCATCATTCAGAGCATACAAGCAACAAGCGGAAGCATTACATGTCTGAGTACAGACAACTACAAAAGAAAAAGGCTGAAGCGCCTGACTATCTACAACCTCCGATCAAGATCGTTGCTGAGGTACAAGCTACTTGTCGAAGTCCAAGCGGAACTACTAGTGAGACAGATGTCTCATCTGCAAAACATAAATAAAGCAAACGTGAGTACAAAGGTACTCAACAAGACTTACATCAGATCCTATCATACATGCACTTGTATCAAGAAGGTAATGTGGGGTTTAGTTGCAGCAAGCCAGCTTTGACTCTGTGGCTATCCTGTTCTACGACTGCTGGTAACTCTTTTGAAATGGCGCACACGAGTCCACTAATCACCACATCAATACACTACTATGGATTCATCCCCGTCTCACTACGAGAAGGCCATCCATAGCACTCACACTTATCTTGAGCATTTTAGAGTATCCACTTCAAGTTGTCTATGTACCACATAAGCATCCAAGAAGTCCATAACCGAGGACACGGCTATTCGAATAGATCATGATAACCCTGCAGGGGTGTACTTCTTCACACACGCTCTCACCACTTATCACCATGTACACGTCATGTATCTCGGCAACCTTCAAGCGGAAGCCTGGCGAGGGTGTCGGCCACGACCTGACTAACTACACAAGACTCTAGTCCAGGTTTATCGCCTATTCGGGTTCCATCCGCAAGGAGATCCGGCCGGGGTGTCGCTCACAGCCCCAAATGATGTGTGCAGGGTTCCCAAGCCCACCTCGCCGGATGGATCTACTCTTGGTACACCGTGCCACTTCTGCCTAGTCTGTCCCAAGCCCACCTGGCCGGGTGCCACTTGGTAGACTACTAACACTACCTACAAACACCAGAAACTATTTGCAACTCCTGGACAGAGATCAATTTGGTTAATAAGTCGAGAGGGGCACTTAAGCATTCCAATGCGTGGTAGTAGCTAGTCATTGGACAACATACACAAAACTCAGTGCTTAAGGACGGTTCCAATGAGACAACCCACCATGTACTCCTACATGGCCTCTCATCGCTACCTTTACCAAATCGTGTTCACACGTTCACTCTCAGCATCGGAACATATCATATCACTCCAATCCATTCCCAATGAATCAGACCTGACACAACTCTAAGCAATAGCAGGCATGGCATGGTAGAAGCACAACATGGCTCAATCAACTCCTACACATGCTAGTGGGTTTCATCTATTTACTGTGGCAATGACAGTTCATGCAGAGGAATGGGTTCAACTACCGCAGCATAAACTAGCAGTTGAATCGTTGTTGTCCTAATGCAATAAAAGAGAGCAGGAGCGAGAGTGGGTTCATATCGGAATGAACAAGGGGGGTTTGCTTGCCTGGTAGATCAACAAGGGGGGCACTGCTTCATAGACAGGTACTCTGGAACGGTCTACGGAGCAGGACCTATCGAGAAGGAACGGTGCCAACAATCAAAACACAAGCATATGCAACAATATGATGTATGAACATGGCATGAAGATGTGATGTTGTTTGAGCTAATGCAGCTAGAGTTCATTTGGTTGAAATCCATTTGAACCAAACATTCAAATGCATTTCCAAAGTAAGTCCTTATATATGCCATTTATATGCTTTCATCTATACAGTAGGTTTAAGTTGTTTTGCCATTCATGAAACTGGTACAGATGGATAGATTGAATTTTTCTGATAATTTTTCATATATAAACTATTTCAATCTGAGCTACGATTGAATTGATATGATTTTTTGAAGTTTTGAATATTTTCTGGAATTTCCTGTTTTAAAATAATTCCAAAAAATAAATAATTGCGTCAGCATGACGTCAGCACTGCGTCAGCGGTCAATGGCGCTGACCAGGTCAAACCTGACGTGCGGGGTCCACACGTCAGTGACACGGGGTTAAACAGGGGGTTATTTGCTTAATTAAAAGGATTAGGGGGCACGGGGCCCACTGGTCAGTGTCAGGGACTTAGATTGGGTGGTGATTAGCTTAAGCTAATCACCTGACGAGCCGGACCCACCTGACAGGCCGGCGCGGTCAAAACGGTCAACCCCACCGGCGTTAAGCCGCCGGCGAGGCGGAACGCGGCTGAGGGGCTCGAGATCGCGTCTCCGGCGACCAAAAGGGCCGCGGAGACCATCCCCGAGGAGCCCAGGCTCCCGCGCCTCCAATGGGACACGCGGGAGACCGTGGGGGCGCCGGAGCTCGCCGGAGTTCGGCTCCGAGCGGGAGCGGGCTACGGGGCACGGCTGGGGCTGCGGAAGGCATCTACGGCCTCCTGGCGTCACCAGGAGCACGGTGACGCGCGCGGGAGCGGCTGGCTTCGGCTCTGGCTACGGTGGCGCCATGGCCGGCGGCAATGAGGTCTCGGGCGCGGCAGCTGAGCTAGCTAGGGGGGGCAAACTAGCACGGGGAGGAGGGGGAAATGGAGGAGAGCTCACGGCGGTTCGGACGAGGCGGTCGGCGAGCTCGGGGAGGGGCTGGAGTCGGCGGGGTGGCGAAGACGATCTCCGACGACCGGAGATGAAGGCGGCGGCGATGGCGGCTCCACGGGGCACTCCGCCTTGCGTGGCTCGGCGAGGAGGTAGCTAGCGATGTGGCGGAGCTCCTAGACGCAGCGGCAGGGCGAGGGGTGGCCGGTGGCCGCGGTGTTGGCGAACGGCGGCGACGGCAACGCTCGGGGTTCGCGGGAGAGAGCGAGGGAGAGGGAGAGAGGTCCGGGGCGAGAGCGAAAGCGGCGCAGGGCGTCGTGGCGACGTCCGGGGCGTCCAGGGCGACGAGGGGGAGAAGCAGGAGGTGGCGGGGACGTGGCCTCGGCCGGACGCATGGCCGCGCGCGCCGGCGCGTGCCCCTGCCTTCTGTAGTCGCCAGGAGGACGAGAGTTGGCGGTTGGGCCGGCCTATTGGCCACTGGGCCAGGCCAGGCCTCAGGTGAGCACAGGTAAGTTTATCCCTTTATTTTTCTTTCCTATTTTCTGACATTTGTTTTGGTTTAATAAAAAATTACTAAACCATTTTATTTTATTATGCCAATTTTTGTAGGGGCTAATGGTATTACTCCAGAGCTCCTCAACAAATGGCACAATTTTGGACATATAATATATATATATATATAACATTTATATATCCAATGCAAATAATTATTGCATTAATTCCAAATGCCCAAAATAAAATACTTATGAGGTCCTGAAAATATTGGTTTGATTTTTATCTCTGTCCAATATTTTCAGAGAGCAACATGAGCATTTCTTTGGACCCTTTTGGAGCAATTTTTATCTGGGTCATTTCCAGAAATGATTTCTAAGGGTTTTACAATCTCCATTTCAAATTTAAATGAAATTTAAACATGATGCACACATGACTAGTTAGCCTTGAGCATACCAGAACTAGGGATGTGACAACCAGCAAAGCTGCCCGATGCGCCGACATCCCGATAGGAGCTGCACATATCTCGTTCTCAGGGCAACACCGGATAAGCGAAGCGTACAGGTACCAACATAATCCAAGTTGCCAAGGGACGGTCCCGCACGGTGCCCTAGTTTGGACCAACACTTAGACAAGCATTGGTCCGGGGGGGCTAAAATAAAGATGACCCTCGAGAGAGCGACTCCCAAGGGAAAAGTAGGTGGTGGTGAGGCAAATGGTAAAACCAATGTTGGGCCTTGCTGGAAAAGTCTTATTCAAAGCGAACTGTCAAGGGGGTCCCATAAATCACCCAACCGCGTTAGGGACGCAAAATCCGGGAACATAACACCGGTATGACGGAAACTAGGGCGACAAGAGTGGAACAAAACACTAGGCATAAGGCCGAGCCTTCCACCCTTTACCAAGTATATAGATGCATTAATTAAATAAGATATATTGTGATATCCCAACAAGTAAACATGTTCCAATAAGGAACAACATCTCCATGTTCCAACAAGGAACAAAGTTCATCTTCACCTGCAACTAACAACGCTATAAGAGGGGCTGAGCAAAGCGGTAACATAGCCAAACAACGGTTTGCTTGGACAAGGTGGGTTAGAGGCTTGGTTTAACAATATGGGAGGCATGGTAATAAAGTGGTAGGTATCACAACATAGGCATAGCAAAAGAGCGAGCAACTAGCAAGCAAAGATAGAAGTGATTTCGAGGGTATGGTCATCTTGCCTGCAAGGTTCTCAGGGTTGTCGAAGGCTTGATCCTCGTAAGTGTTCTCAACAGGTTCCTCGTTCACGTACTCGTCTCCCGGCTATACCCAAGGCAAGAACACAAGCAAAGGGGACAAACATCAATCACGATGCAATGCGCAAGCAACATGATGCAAAACATGGCATGATATGCGAGATGTGGTATGCAATGCATATGCGTGCTCCGGAAGGAAAAGATGAACAGGGCATAATCTTGGCAAACCAAGTATACCACTGGAAAGGTGAGGTGATTTCGGTTGAAATCGATATAAAGATCACCGGAATCGGATGCACAGTTTGCAAATGACAAGCAAAATAAGAATTGACATATTTCTGCGTTTAACAGCATGATGCCACTTAGCATGCAACAAGAAAATAAGCTACTGCACCCAAACATATCAGCAAAGCATATTCCAGTGATCTACTCAAGATGCTCGACAAAAGATGAACACTGAGCTACGGCTAAATCACGCAATAGCAGGTTCAAACAAGCATGGCAAAAGTGCAAAAGATAACAGGTTCACAGACTGAAAATAACATGCAGAAATTAACATCTGGATGACATGTTTAGAGCAAGGAAACAACCTGCTATGTGAACACAATATAGCAAAACAAGGCATGGTATTAATCTACTCAAAGCACTTAACAAAAGTCCCTTAATGACCATAAGCCACAAAGGCTCAGAAAATATAATAACACCCAAATCAATTAGGCAAGTTTCGTAACAGTTTCCAGACTTGGCAGAAAACTGGACATGTCAAAAACAGATAACAAGTAGGCATGTTTCCGAGCTCGATGCACTCACTACAGAGCTTTGCATGATAAACTAAGCATACACCCAACAAGAAGACATGGCATAGAAGCTATACATGGCAAGAACAACATCATAGCATGCAATGATCAACTACAACAAGCTTGAAAAAATCGAATAACATGTAAACAATCTGCCTGTAACATTTTATAGCAAAAGTAGAGCTCGATTGACTCAAGCTATGGCACTCCATAATTGCAAACAAAGGCATGGATGGATAGATCAAATCCATATGTTCAAAAAACCCTTACTGATCATGCTCAAAAGTGGCATAGATCTCTCTGAAACAACATGAACACATGGCATAGAAATAACAGCAGGAAATAACTTTGTGAAATTACTAATCCCTGAAATCAGCAACAATATGATCCCTAGTTTTCATGCTTGTGCTAGTCACCACAAAGATCACAAAAATACATGGCATACACCCCTCGAAAGATAGCATGGCATATTACAAAACACATGTAGGACTCCAGTTCATAGGATGCACACATCAATCATGGCAAAAATGACAAAAGTGCATCTACTGAAACAGATCTGAAACTAACATCACATAGCCCTCTTGCAACAGCATTTCGGGCATCAAGATGAGCTCAAATGAAAATAACGCAAAAGGTGAAATGATGTACTCATCGAGGCGAACAATTTGACATATTACACGCACGAAGCAGAGCAGTATGTAGAGAGTTATGATGCAATGAACAGAGGCACGTAATACTGAAATCCTGGGACTTGAAGAATATACCACTCCGATCTAGGGTTGCATGGTTTTCGATGCAGCGCGGATCTCGCCGGAGAGACTTGCCGGAGTTGCGGGAGGAGGTGGCCGGAGCTGCGGGGAGGGGCGGAGGAGGCCGGGGAAGGCGGATCCGAGTGCGGGCTCCCCGGATCGGGCCGGACTCCCGCGCGGGGAGGAGCAGAGGCGCGGGGCGGCGGAGCCGCGGCGGAGAGGCGGCGCGGGCGAGGCCGGCGAGCGCGCGGGGCGGCGCGCGAGGTGGAGGAGGACGGGCGACAAGCGGGCGGCGGGGCCGTGGGGCTCGGGCGGCGGCGGAGCGCCTCGGGCGCGGGCGGCGGCGGATCTTGGCCCGGGCGGGCCCGCCATGGGCTTCCCCGGGCCGCGCGGTGAGAGGCGGCGGCGGGGAGACGGGTGGCGCGCCGTGGTTGGCTGTGGGGCGGTGCGACGGTGACGAGTCGCCTCGCCATTGGTCGGGCGACGTGGCGTCGGGGTGGACGCGTCCGCCGGCGGGCGGACATGTCTGGCGGCGCGGAGGGAAGAGGAAGGCTAGGGTTCATCCGCGAAAATTTCGGGGAAGACGCATATTTATAGGTAGGAGGAGGTAGGAGGATCCAAATGGAGAGCGGTTTGTGGCCACGCGATCGTGATCGAACGGCCTAGAGGATGGGGGGGTTTAGGTGGGTTTTGGGCCACTTTAAAGGGGGGGTTGGGCTGCACACAAAAGAGGCTTTCACGGTTACCCGGTTAACCGTTGGAGTATCAAACGACCTCCGAATGACCCGAAACTTGACAGGCGGTCTACCGGTGCTATACCAAGGCCGCTTGACAAACCTCGGTACATTCCGAGAAAGTTTAATAACAGCTCACGGAAAAAGGTAAAAGGGGACGCCGGGGAAAATAGGAGCGCCGGATTGCAAAACGGACAACGGGGAAAAAGCTCGGACTCATGAAACGAACACGTATGGGAATGCGATGCACATGATGACATGATATGAAATGCATGACAAGGACAAAATGCAAAATGAAGGGAAACCCAACCACGGAGGGAATATCATATCGCATCTCCGGAAAAAGGCAAGAGTTGAAGTTACGAATATGGAAAGTTACAACCGGGGTGTTACACCTGCGCCGAATCTTGCTGGTTCTGGTGTTCTTCGACACCGTCCGGGGTAGTATTATCTCCCGTGCCGGAATCACCGTTTCTGCTGTGGCGGGATTTAGAGCGGTGCCGTTGGCGCCGACGTTTTGGCAGTTTTTTCGAGTTGTCGTCTTCCGTTGTTCCATCTCCATCCGCATCCTTTGGAGTATCCACCATATATATGTCATATGACGAGGTGGCGGTCCAGCGCCCTACAGGTGCTGGTTCTTGTTCGTGTCTTCCTTCATCGTACATACCGTCGAAGTCTTCGGAGCCGAAGTCAAGCATGTCAGTTAAATTGTCGACAATGGCTATTAAGTGGGTGGTGGGTGGGCTTTGAATTTTTTCGTTGTCCGAATCCCAACCTTGCAGACCATAGTCTGGCCTGGGCTCTCCTGATAAAGAGAGAGACTTGAGAGAATTCAGGATATCACCGAAAGTTGAGCACTGAAAGATGTCCGCGGCGGTGAACTCGATTACAGGCGCCCAATCAGATTCGATCGGCGGGGGCACGGAAGGCCCGGAGTTCGGAGAAGAGTCCGGCTCCTTGGAGTCCTGGGCCGTGCAGAGGCCCCCGGCAAGCGCCTTGCCAGGGATGACAACAGGCGCCTCGGCAAGATCCTTGCCGGGACCCCGACAAGACCCTTGCCGAGGACACCCACAGGGCCACCATCAGGCCCATGCCAACTAAACTTCCACCACCATGCGCATGCAGCTGCCGACCCAACCAGCTGGGCAGGCACCTACGTGGCGGCATGTAGATCTTCGTGAAGAGCCACCACGGCGCCACCTTAGATGCCTGCCTACCTACATGGCGTCACAGGCATCGCTGGCCAGGGTGCGTGTCGACACAAGAAGGAGCGGCGACGGACGAGACATGTCTCTCCCCCGTCCCCGATAAAGCAAGGACACCTAAGCAAGACGCATTAAATGCGCCTTGTCATGTAATGCGAGGGATAACCTCGCATCACTGTACCCTTTCCACATCCTGTGTGCCACTATGGAAACCCTTTTTTCTATAAAAGGAGGCCCAAGGCGACCAGGAGAAGGATTCGGCTTTTTGGAGCTCCTCACGCCCCATAGCTAGCTCAAGAACACAGATATACAATCCAACAAAGCAGGAGTAGGGTTTTACGCATCCTCGCGGCCCGAACCTGGATAAAAGAACCGTGTGCTATCTGTTTGATCCGCTCTTCTCACGACCCCGCGCCCCGCAACCGTAGTAGGGATTCTCGTGATCCCATAGGTGTCGTTCCAAAACACCGATAATCTACACGCTATCAAATACCTCCCACTCAAGCTTAAAGGACCAGCTCGGCATTGGCTTAATAGCTTGCCAGCAGAATCAATTGGTTGTTGGGAGGACCTGGAAGCCGCATTCCTCGACAATTTCCAGGGCACCTATGTGCGACCACCAGACGCCGATGACCTAAGCCACATAATTCAGCAGCCAGAGGAATTGGCCAGGCAATTCTGGACACGGTTCCTAACCAAGAAAAATCAAATCATCGACTGTCCGGACGCAGAGGCCCTAGCAGCTTTTAAATACAACATCCGTGACGAGTGGCTTGCCCGGCACCTAGGACAGGAAAAGCCGAAATCCATGGCAGCCCTCACGACACTCATGACCCACTTTTGCGCGGGAGAAGACAGCTGGCTAGCTCGTAGTAATAACATGACCAAGAGCCCTGGTAATTTAGATACCAAGGACAACAATGGCAGGTCGCGTCGCAATAAGCACAAACGCCGCATTAAAGGGCGACAGCGCTGAGGATACGGTAGTTAATGCCGGATTCAGAGGCTCTAAACCCGGTCAGCGGAAAAGGCCATTCAAGAGAAATACTCTGGGCCCGTCCAGCTTGGACCGAATACTCGATCGCTCGTGCCAGATACACGGCACCCCCGAAAAACCATCCAATCACACCAACAGGGACTGTTGGGTGTTCAAGCAGGCAGGCAAGTTACATGCCGAAAACAGAGACAAGGGGTTGCATAGCGATGACGAGGAGGAGCCCCGGCCGCCGAGCAATAGTGGACAGAAGGGTTTCCCCCCACAAGTGCGGACGGTGAACATGATATACGCAACCCACATCCCCAAGAGGGAGCGGAAGCATGCGTTAAGGGACGTATACGCGTTGGAGCCAGTCACCCCAAAGTTCAACCCATGGTCCTCCTGCCCGATTACCATTGATCGAAGGGACCACCCCACTAGCATCCGTCATGGCGGATTCTTGACCCAATCATTTGACAGATTTCACCTCACTAGAGTCCTTATGGACGGTGGCAGCAGCCTGAACCTACTTTATCGGCATACAGTGCGGAAAATGGGCATAGATCCCTCAAGGGTTAAACCCACAAAAACAACCTTTAAAGGCGTCATACCAGGTGTAGAGGCCAACTGTACTGGCTGAGTTACACTCGAAGTGGTCTTTGGATCCCCGGATAATTTCCGAAGAGAGGAGTTAATTTTCGACATAGTCCCGTTCCGCAGTGGCTATCACGCACTGCTCGGACGAACCGCATTTGCAAAATCCAATGCGGTGCCGCACTATGCATACCTCAAGCTCAAGATGACAGGCCCTCGAGGAGTCATTACGGTCAATGGAAACACCGAACGCTCTCTCCGAACGGAGGAGCATATGGCGGCGCTGGCAGCGGAAGTACAGAGCAGCCTCTCAAGGCAATTCTCCAGTCCGGCTTTTATACGTCCGGACACCATCAAGCGCACCCGGAGTAACCTACAACAAGACCGCCTAGCACGTTCCGAGCAAGCGTAGCAATACGGCCCCAACCCGAGCCCTCACGAAACTGCGAAATCAGTACTACGCATACATAATTACGCTCTGAAAATTCCATGGGCACAGGGGGAGGGGCACGTCCACGGCATGCCCTAAATGCAGCTCGACCGCACTAGGGGCTCCTGATTTCATCATTTTTTTCTTACTTTCAGGACTCCATCATACGGAAGGCCTGTCTGGCAGTACAATCGTCGAACACACGATGCAACAACCAAGGAGGCAGGAAGCTACGCCGAATTCTCAGGTGGTCTCTATAACGAGCAACATACCTGTCTTACATATCATCTCGCAGCTCGCCCCTGGAGGGGGATATGTCAAATAGTCCCATCTCTTGCTTATCGCACTATATGTATCGTTCTGCTTTTACAGCAGCATTTTAAAATAAACAATGCTTAGCTTCAGCTTATTAGTGCATTCTCTATTCATTTCTTTTTTAAATATATATGTTCAGTTATGACATTTAGCACCCGTACACGTTGGTACGGCCAATACGCCAGGGGCTCAAGCACCCCATAACACGGCGTGAGAAGTCCGAACACTTTCACAAGTGCGGCCCTCCGATCTTATAGCATTATATGCATCAGCTTCGAATCATATCTTTGGTCAATAGTTGGGTTTGCCCGGCTCCCATGTTTTGGTACCTTACGTTTCGTTATATCGGCTAAGGTAGCGATGGGATAACTACTGCGATTGTGCCCCAGTTGAGCTGGGCCTAAGCACCTCAGTAGAGAAAGCTAAAACTGACTGTCATGATAGGGCGAGAGCTGGTCGCTGTTCAGGAAGGTTTCGAGTCCTTAAAGACTTATGCCGCTTAGAGCGAGGAGCGGGCTTTATCCGGCCTAGGCGTGTATAGCGCCACGAACTCGGTCTTCCGAATACTAGGGGCTTCGCCGAAATTAAAATTATAGAATTCTATGGCAAAGTGAGAGTGATAACGCATTATAGTCTGATTGCCTGGTTCGTTGTGCTGAGCACCTCCCTTGAAGGACCCAAGAATTGGGAAAAGAGTGCTCAGGTTTATCCCAAACACCCCAACACTCGTGGCATGGGGGCAGAAGCCGACGACTCGCCATCTCTCAAATGTAATAAACGGCTGCATAGAAGGTAATATTTTAAATTAAACAAGCGTTGCATAGCGCATATGAACAAGTTTTCAGCGCACAGGATAAAACGAACAAAGTTTCACTCAAATATTACATCTTTCGAGCATTGATCCGCCACAAGGCGGGCACCCTTCAAGACACCCTCATAATACATCTCGAGGTGGCGATGCTCCTTGCCCTGCGGCGGCCCATCCTTCACAAGCTTCACGGCATCCAATTTGCCCCAGTGCACCTTAGCACGGGCAAGGCCCTACGGGCACCCTCGATGCAGACGGAGCGCTTGACGACCTCAAGCCTCGGACAGGCGTCCACCAGCCGCCTCACTAGCCCGAAGTAGCTCCCAGGCAGGGCCTCTCCAGGCCACAGCCGAACTATAAAGCCCTTCAGGGCCTGTTCGGCCACCTTGTGGAGCTCGACCAGTTGCTTCAACTGGTCGCTCAAAGGCACCGGGTGTCCGGCCTCAGCGTACTGAGACCAGAACACCTTCTCATCGAGCTGCCATCCTCGGCTCGATAGAAGGCGGCGGCATCGGATACGCTGCGGGGCAATCTGCGAATGCTCCTGGAGAGCTCCGGATTCGGGTAAGTAACAAGTAATTCACTTTCACATGCTTGCTTTGCATAAAGAAAGCCTTAGCCACCGCTATCTTCTTTGTTGCCTCAACTTCTTGGAGGGCCTTCTGGGCTTCGGCCTTGGCAGCCTTGGCATTTTCAATGGCCGCCGCGAGCTCGGATTCTCGCGTCTCCGAGTCAAGCTCCAAACTCTTATGTTTTTTCATGAGAGCCTGGAGCTCTTGCTGCACCTCGCCAACCCGCGCCTCCTGCTTCTTCCGCTCGGTACGCACCGTGGCCGCCTTCTCTTCGGCCTCGGATAGCGCTTGCTTAAGGGTTGCCACCTCAGTTGTGGCCCCTACAATAGCCACATTAATCTTGTCATTTTCTTGCAATTGCACCTTTTATATATTTCAATAAGGTGTCTCTTACCTTCTTTGTCCTCGAGCTGCTTCTTGGCAAGGCCGAGCTCTTGCTCGGACCGCTCAAGGTTCTGCTTCAGCGTGTCCACCTCCGCAGTCAGTGCGGCGGACGCCAGCAACGAAGCCTGCATACGCATATTGACTTACTTTTGTTCGACTCCTGCGAGTATTATTAGATCCTCTATTTGGCTTTTCTTTCCAAACGCCAAACAGAGCATCAGGGGCTACTGTCTATGCGGTAATATTTTTTACATATCTTTTACATACCTCAAAGCCCGTCAACAGGCTGGCACAGGCTTCGGTCAGCCCGCTCTTAGCGGACTGAACCTTCTGAATCACCGCACTCATAATAGTGCGGTGCTCCTCGTCGATGGAGGCACTATTAAGCACCTCCAGCAAGTTATCCGGTGCCTCCGGTTGGGCGGAGGTCACCGGCGTTGTAGGCTTGCCCTTCTTCTTAGGGGGGCGCCTGCCGGACTCCGGAACCTTTAAAGGTTCCGGAGCGGTGTACGGCCTAGGGCCGGACTCGGAGCCCTTGGGGGCTTTGTCCCGTGGGCACCTGGAGTCCGGGAGGTCGCCTTGCGGCGCCTCCGGGACCACCTCGTCCTGGCCTGGAGCCTCCTGGGACAACACCTCAGTGTTATCCGTCGGAAGAGGGGAGGAGGCGGCCGAAAGTGAAGTATTGTTCACATCTGACGAATCCAGGGAACCGCTCGACGACGTGTCAAGCCCGTCTTTGGGAGGACTGCATAAATATATTCGGCGTCAGGAAAAGCTATGCAATAAAGGAACACCATGAGTCATTCAGGTATCCGAACACTTACGATTTCGCCAGGGGCTTGGCCCTCTGCAGCCACTCCTCTTCGCCGTCGTCGGCATTGGTGGAGTAGTCCGGAAGAAGGGTTTTCCCCTTATTGGACCCGCCGGCCTCCCCAGTTGGGGCGGCCTTCCTTTTCTTTCCTCCCCCCGCTGGAGGGGGAGAGGCCTCTTCTTCCTCCTCCTCGTCTTCACGGGAGGAGTGCGTCTCGAAGTCGTCGGACGACGACTCCGACACCACCAGATGCCGGGAACTCTTTCGAGTTCCCGTGGCCTTCTTCTTGGACCCTCCGGCCTCCCCAGTTGGGGCGGCCTTCCTTTTCTTTTCTCCCCCCGCTGGAGGGGGAGAGGCCTCTTCTTCCTCCTCCTCGTCTTCATGGGAGGAGTGCGTCTTGGAGTCGTCGGACGACGACTTCGACACCACCATATGCCGGGAACTCTTTCGAGTTCCCGTGGCCTTCTCCTTGGCCTTCTTCTCCGGCAGCATGTAGGGTGCCGGAACCAGCAGCCCCGTCACGCGGGCGTCCGCTGGGTCTTCGAGCAAAGGAGCCGGAAAGTGGATCTGTCCGGACGTCTCCTGCCAATCCTGCTAAAGGTAAGGGAGTTTAGATCCCGCATAGAGTCAAACTATGAAAAATAAATATCCTGTAAAAGGTAAAAACAGTTTACCGCGCTGGCTTGACGCTGCGCGCTAAAACCGCGATCCTTAGTAGCGGATGTGGGGGCTTCGGCACCCTTGAATAGCACCTTCCAGGCATCTTCATACGTTGTGTCGAAGAGCCTGCTCAGCGTTTGCTGTTGGGCCGGATTGAACTCCCACAAGCTGAAAGCCCGTTGTTGGCACGGGAGTATCCGGCAGATGAGAATGACTTGGACTACATTGACAAGCTTGAGCTTCATGTTCACCAGGGTTTGGACGCATGTTTGGAGTCCGGTCAGCTCTCCCTTTTTACCCCATGATAGGCCCGTCTCCTTCCAGGAGGTGAGCCGCGTAGGAGCTCCGGATCGAAACTCGGGGGCTGCGACCCATTCAGGGTCACGCGGCTCGGTGACGTAGAACCACCCCAATTGCCACCCCTTTAGGGTCTCCACGAAAGAGCCCTCGAGCCATAGGACGTTGGGCATTTTGCCCACCATGGCACCTCCGCACTCCGCCTGGCAGCCGCGCACTACCTTCGGCTTGACGTTAAAGGTCTTCAGCCATAAACCGAAGTGGGGTGGGATGCACAGGAAGGCCTCGCACACGACGATGAACGCCGAGATGTTGAGGATAAAGTTTGGGGCCAGATCATGGAAATCTAGGCCGTAGTAGAACATGAGACCCCGGACAAATGGGTGGAGAGGAAAACCTAGTCCGTTGAGGAAATGGGTGAGGAACACCACCCTCTCATGGGGCCTTGTGGTGGGGAGGAGCTGCCCCTTTTCGGGAAGCCAGTGCGTGATGTCGTCAGACAAGTATCCGGCCTTCCTCAGCTTTCTGATGTTTCCCTCCATTATGGAGGAGACCATCCACTTGCCTCCCGCTCCGGACATGGCTGGAGAAGGTTGAGGTGGGGAGTGCGAACTTGGGCACTGGAGCTCGAGTATGCGAAAACGGATGAGCAAAGGATGAAGAAGGCGTAGGTGAAAAAGGTGGATCCTTATCCACTTATATGGGCGGACGAAACTGCGTGCCCCCACCAGCCTGGTAAAACTCGCTTATCTCCCAAGCGCCGTAATCAATGGCGCGGTTGGGTTACCCACGCCCGTATTGATGAGAATCCCAGAATAAGGGGACATGATCTCTGCTTTGACCAGACGTGCCAAGGAAACCGCCTCGCTAAACACGCTGAGGTGGGACAACAAAACGATTCGAACAAAGACTTGGTCGTGGTGTCATGTCACACTGCCGGGTACGTCAGCAAATTAGATTGGTGTAAATGTTATTCTCTCTATGGCAATATGTGGAACTTATTTTGCAGAGCCGGACACTATCCTTGTGTTCACAATCTTCTACGAAGTATTCAGAGGAGGAACCCGCCTTGCAATGCCGAAGACAATTTGCGCGCCGGACTCATCATCATTGAAGCCTGGTTCAGGGGCTACTGAGGGAGTCCTGGATTAGGGGGTGTCGGAATAGCCGGACTATAACCTTTGGCCGGACTCCTGGACTATGAAGATACAAGATTGATGACTTCGTCCCATGTCCGGATGGGACTTTCCTTGGCGTGGAAGGCAAGCTTGGCGATACAGATATGTAGATCTCCTTCCGTCGTAACCGACTCTGTGTAACCCTAACCCTCTCCGGTGTCTATATAAACCAGAGGGTTTTAGTCCGTAGGATAGAACAACAATAATACCATAGGCTAGCTTCTAGGGTTTAGCGCCTCTGATCTCATGGTAGATCTACTCTTGTACTACCCATATCATCAATATTAATCAAGCAGGAGTAGGGTTTTACCTCCATCGAGAGGGCCCGAACCTAGGTAAAAACATCGTGTCCCTTGTCTCCTGTTACCATTCGCCTAGACGCACAGTACGGGACCCCCTACCCGAGATCCGCCGGTTTTGACACCGACACCGGGGACACGACTAACCATGATTAGTTTGTACACTCTGCAGAGGTTTGCGCACTTTTCCCCACAAGACTCGATCTCCTCCGTTGGGATTCTCGCACTACATGATGTTTGAGAAACGGATGACCGAGACATAGTCTTTCAGAAGCACTAGCACCTTACGATCGGGTAGACAGTACCAACCTACATCCCCTACATCTGCTAGTCTACCACTGTAAGAGTTCGCACGACTTAGTCAACTATGCTAGAGCCCATAATAGCTTGTGGCTACACACGGAAGTTTCTAGTATGAATAATCTCATGATCCCTTTGAGCCTGGGTGGCAGTCCATAAAGAAAAACAGGCAATCGCTGGAATACCCAGGTGCCTAAATAGGCAATCGCTGGAATACCTAGGTGCCTCAATCCACCCAGATGTGTATTTAAGTTGCCACCTTAACAATCTCACATCTGTCATGGATTCTCTCAAACCCAATCCATGTCTACAAGCATAGCATGGCAATATAAGCATAATGTAATAGTAACTCCCAAGGTTTGAATGAAGGACAATAGGTTCCTACCTCATCAACTACTTCCCAATACCCACGTGTTATCAAATACTAACCATGCAATGTTTGAGGGTGAAACTAATGCATAAAAACTGGGCATGAAAGGGATATGATCAAAGTGTGAACTTGCCTGCAATGTTGATGAAGATGAATCACACTCATAACTCTTGATATTTCTACTCGTCACACTCCGGTCAATCTATCATAAGCAAGCAATAGTAACCACACATAAGCAATCACTCAAAAGATCGGAAAGAACGAAGAAGACGATTCGCAAAACATCAAAACCAAGCAAGTAACTCTTGCAACATAAAACAATTTCTAACAGTACCAAAATTATGTGAATTTTGCCTTATCAGAAAGTTTAGGTCAAGAGCTTCGATTTGCAAAAAGAATCAACTAAATCGGAGTCATAAAACTCAAATTACGATCAAACGAAGTTTGAATTTAAATCTGGTCTAATTCAAATTATAAATTTTCAAAAACATGTTTAAGTTGGATTGCTGGATAGAGGGGATCATAACGAAGAAGTGGGCATTGGTTTCGTTGAATTTGGACTAACGAGTAAAAAGTAATGATCGTTTGAAGTACAAGGACTAATCTGTGAAGAAAATTATCATGAATAGGTCCCTGGCCGAAATCTAAAATAAAACGAAAAATCCTATCGAACGAACGTTCACTACAGAACCCTACAGAACGAAATCATTCGCTACCAGAAGCTAACGAGCGAATGCTCGCTAATTAAACCAACCTAAATAACTAAACCAATCTAAAAAGAAAACCGAAACTTAAAAAAACGAGGTGGGTTTCGGCGATTATACCGGTTCGTGAAATAAAACCGGCGACGGCGGATCTGATCGAGCTCCGGCGAGGGCGGTGCGGCTCTGGTGAGCGGGGCAAGGCGAGACGGCGGCGGGAAACATCGCAGGCAGCGGTAGCGAGCGGCGCGGGCGGCGGCGCTGGCGAAGGGATGGCGTGGCGTGGCGCGGCGCGCAGCGCGGGGCGGCAGTGGTCTGTGGCGGCGGTGGCGCGGGATGCGGGAAGGCAGGCGGCGGCTGCGGGAGAGAGAGGGCGGCGGCGGATCGGGCTCCAGGGGGGCCGGGTGCGCCTTAAATAGAGGGGGGCGGCGAACCTCGGGAGGAGTCCCGAGCTCCCACGGCGGCGCGGTGGTGCTCCGAGTGGAGTCCCGCTCAAAGACGGAGGCGGAGGCGGCGGGGTGCTGGGCTGCGGCCTGGCCCGGTTGGCTGGGCCGGCCCGTTTCGGCAAAGAGGTTCTTTTTTTAAAGGTTTTCCAGTCAAACAAAAATAAATAAAACTAAATAAACAAAAATATTATATAGGCATATAATATATCAAAATTTGCAGAAAAAGATTTTCTACAACATGGACATTTTATAATACCAAATCAAATCCACACAAATTCAGATAATTCAAAGAGTGCTACCACTCTAATAAAATCCAGTAAAATCATTTTAGAAATACAAAAATGAATTCTAATTTATTTATCTCCAATTTTCTGACGTAGGGAATCATGTTACCCTATTTTCCATATATTTTATTTTTGGATAAAAATAATTTGAATAAAACTCAAATAACTCCAAATTGAAAATAATTTCAAACGGACTTTAAATTTGATCCTTTTAAACTTCCAACTCTTATTTCATATATTTTGAAGAAGTCATTTTATCTTCGCTCGTGGAAATCATTGAGTTGCATGAAGTTTATGAATTGAAATATTTCCAAATGAAATTCAAATATTCTCAAATACCCTTTCATTTAATTAAATGGAAGAAGTCATATCTTCTTCACTCAAGGGTTTTGTATTTGAAAAGAATTTCAATTCATGGAGATCAGAAAGCAAAGATGAAAGTTGGGGAAAGTCCTTTTATTCCCTCTCATTTAACTTTCAAAAATTTCGAATTTCAATCACTTTCAGTCAATCAATCACAGCAATCAAACAACAATCAAAATATATCTATTTAATACAACATTCCAAAATTTAAAATTTTGGGATGTTACAAACCTACCACCCTTAAAATGCATCTCGTCCTCGAGATTCGGAGAGGCTAGAAAGAAATAGGTTAGGTCCGGGGTCTTCTCAAAGTCCATCGATCATCAGAGGGGGTCTGGGGTGCTACCACCCTTAGAATCATTGTTACGGTTCCATCAATACTCATATACTCCATCCTTATTCTTGACAGGGCCGGTCTTCTCAGATCTTCAGTATCATTCCTTTCTCTGGGCTCTTCCGGTAACGACATAACCTTTTCCTCAATTCTTTTGTCCTTTCATCTTGGTAAGGTTATTCCGAGACTGGGTCTTCTTATATGACGGGTCTGGCGCCAGTACTAAACTACTAATCGATATCTCATGGTGGTCAACAGTTTATGGTTTCTCCTGCAGGAAATGGGTCTGGGTTGACCCTCACCGTATAACCTACGGTTGGCAACAGCTGCCTTGTACAAGGGAAAAATACCTATACCATTCTAAGGCTTAAACAGGGTTTTGATCGTCGTCTCTTTACTATAGGTAAGTCACTCAGATTTACCATCCCATATAGCAAGGCGAATAATAAGAGTAAGTCGGTATGGTGATCAATCCATCCCACACCCAAATCATTACCTTGTATACGGTTTAGCGAATCTCGCATTCTAACACTCGGTCATCCTCACAAGCATTGCAGAATTTCTCTTGTCGACGAACCAAGTTCGGATATATCCATAGATGCTGCAAGCCAGACAAACATCTATCGTTCGTTCACAACTCTCAGGTTTTGCCTTACTCCTATAAGATCATCTATCGATAAAATCATAACTTCTTCCAGGTTTTTTCCTTTAGCAAGAGTGTGCTTGCTTCTTGGCAGGTCCCGGGGCCTGTGGGTTATGGCCCATCTCATCACTTGCAAACCCTGAAGTCATCATCGGGGCAACGGATCTCTAATCCAACATCCAACTTCCAGCTTCCTAGCATACTAAAAATCCATCCAAATGTACTGTCTTCCTTCCTTCTATTGGCACCAAACTAGGACATGATTACTCAGACTCATCATGGAATTTCCATTGATCCATATTTCCAACATCAACCTCCTTTATATCCAACAGTAATTCATCTCTTCATCCTCGTGGAATATCCCATATACCGAGACAAAACTCATTCTTATTTTGTCCAAAATCCACTTCGTGGTATATCATTCTCCTTTCCATGGGTCAAGTGTCCTCACAGGGTACTACCACCCTTAAAATGACACAAACTCATCCATAGACCATATTTCTCATATCCTCAAAAACGGTCAAAATCTTCCTTCATAGAGTAACAACTCATAAGTCCAATCAGTACTAAGGATGCTAACTTTATTGGTCCTCAATTACTACAATCTCCTGCATAGCACTTCTTCAACTGGGAAACGTGAAACACATAATGAACTCCTGACAGTCCTTCGGGTGACTCCAACTTGTTGGCCACCTCTTCCGTACGCTCCAAAACTCGGTATGGTCCTACAAATCTCGGGGCTAACTTTTCCTTAACTCCAAATCGTTTAACTCCTCGCAGAGGTGGCACACGAAGATATGCTCTGTCTCCGATTTCATAGACTACCTCCTTGCATTTTGAGTCTGCATAACTCTTCTGCCTGGACTGGGCTACCTTCAGTCTATCTCAAATCAACTTAACCTTCTCTTCTGACTCTTTGATCAAATCTAGTCCAAACAACTTACGGTCTCCAACTTCATCCCACATCAATGGTATCTGGCTCCTTCTCCCATACAAAGCTTCAAAAGGGGCCATATTCAAACTGGCATGGTAACTGTTGTTGTATGAGAACTCCATGTAATTTAGATTATCATCCCTACTAGATCCATAATTCTAGCGCACACGCTCTCAACATGTCCTCCAGAATCCGATTGACTCTGTCGATCTATCCATCTGTCTGCGGATGAAAGGCTGTACTGAACTCTAGCCTAGTACCCAAAGTCTGGTGCAGCTGATTCCAAAACCTTGAGGTAAACTGTGTTCCTCTGTCTGATACGATGGTCCTCGGAACTCCATGCAGACATACGATCATGGTTAATTATATCTTGGCCAACTTCGCACTTGTATATGTGGTTTTCACTGGGATAAAGTGAGCCACTTTGGTCAAGCGAATAAACTACTATCCAGATATAATCATATCCCGATCGGGTTCTGGGAAATCCGGTAATGAAATCCATGCCAAGCTTATCCCACTTCCATGCGGGTATCGGCATAGGCTGTAGTAATCCTACTGGCTTCTGATGCTCTGCTTTTACTCTCTCTGGCATACATCACCTACGACTACATACTCTGCAATATCCTTCTTCATACTAGTCCACTAGAAACGCTCCTTCAAATCCAAATACATCTTGGTGTTTCCAGGGCTAATCGAGTATGGTGAGTCATGAGCCTCCTGAAGTATTTACTTCCTGATCTTTGTGTTATTGGGCACATAAACTCGGTCCTCAAACCATAAGGTGTCGTTCTCATCCTCACGAAAACCTTTGGCCTTTCCTTTTCTCAATCTCTCTTTTATCTCGGCAATCTCTTTGTCATCCTTCTGAGCTTCACGGATCTTTCCCAACAATGTAGATTAAACTTCTATTGCTGCAACAAAACCTATGGGAACAATCTCCAACCGAAGTTCCCCGAGATCCTCGGCTAACTCCTTTGGTAATCCTCCGCTTATGAGGGTATTCGTCCTTGTTTTGTTTATGGTTGTGTCCTATTTCTCCACAAAGCTTGTATGCACAAGGTTTCTTCATATCGTTTCCATAAGGCATGAACTTCTGGGACACAAGACGAGTTCTTTGCAAAGTCAACTTAAATTCTTCCCAAGTGGTTACTCCTTGCCATCCATTGATGGTTTGGTACATCCTCCACCAAGTAGCAGCACCTCTTTCAAAACACTAAAGAGCATGCTGGGTCATATCCTTTCCGACTATACTGTTTTTTTGACAGTCAGCCGTTGGTTGCTTCCGAGGGGCGGTGAGGCACTGAAGGCTTGACGAGGTGGCACAGTGCAGGGCTGCCGCGGCCAGAGCTCAGCTACTCAGGTTTGTCGGTGTTGCAGGGACGAACCCATGCGCAAGCGTCGTGTCGTTTTGGGAGCAGCTCCGTCAGTTGGCGTCAGTTGAATGGGCAACTGGGTCAAACACATTAGCCGCAAAGAAGTAGATTCATTCAAATAGATGCTGGGAAGGCAGGCGTCACCGGGTCAGGCCCGAGCGACCTGGGGATGATGCAGCCCGAGGGGTGCCCCCAACAGAGTAAGCTAACAACATGAAAATGAAAGGGATACATACCGCAGGGACGGACCCACGCGGCCTGGGAATGATGCAGCCCTAGGGGCGCTCCCAGCTGGAAAGGAAACTTAAAAGATGTCACCTGATGACGTTTAGGATGAACGAGTATTGGTAGCAAACTCGGTGGGCTGCAGGAGCCGCTCCTCACGAGCCCCCAGGCCCTGGGGCCTCGGGAGGCTCCGGAGGTGCTGGTGGCTCCTCGCGGACCATCTCCATCTCCGCCAGGGCTGCGGAACGCCTGGCCTCTTGAGCTTCTATGATGCCCCTCATGAGGCGCTGGTACGTGGCAGCCAAGCTCGGCAAGCCGTAAGGCATGCGAACGTAGTTGTGTGGCGGACCTTCGCAGCGCCCCACTCGTGAGGGCCAGAGGCGCTCCAGAGTGGCGACTCGATTGAGCCCTGGTACGTCGACGCAGACATGCAGCCCACCATCCTCACCTGGATGGGGAGCCACAGCTGGTAGGCGGCAGTCGCCTCTCATGACTCTTGACTCCTGTAGCTCTTGAATGACCTTGCTGACGAACTCCTGAGGGTCCTGCTTCCCTTGCCTTACTCCTTCTTGAGGGAAACGTGCTTTGAAACACGCCTCCACATGGTGCCCAAGCGCCTCCCTCGCGACCTTAGCTAGGTCGGTGGCCCTCCAGGGGAGAGCCCACGAGCCCTGCCTGAGGAGGGCACCGGGCGCGCTTTCCTATGCGATGGAAGGAGGTTCCCCCTGGGCAGGCACGGGCCCTGAGGGGCCTGCCTCCTGAGGGACCGGCCCTGGCGATGTCTTCTTCTTCTGGAGGGTGATCTCGGAGAGCCCCCTGCTTCCATGATCGGGGTCTTCCAATGATGCGGCCTGAAAAGCTCGTTCCAGGGAACACACCACGTCTTTCTCCTCACAGGGCACCGTGATGACTTCGCTGCTCCCTGGCATCTTGAGGACGTTGTAGCCGTGGTGAGTCACGGCCATGAACTTGGCCAGCGCCGGATACCCAAGGATGGCGTTGTACGGCAAGCGAATGTGAGCGACGTCAAAGTCGATGAGCTCGGTGCGGTAGTTGTTGCGTGCTCCGAAGGTGACAGGGAGGCGGACCTACCCGATCGGGACCGTGGAGCCGTCAGTGACTCCGGAGAAAGGCTTGGTTGGCTGAAGCTGGTTGTAAGGCACTTGGAGATTGTTGAATGTTTCCACGGACAGGACGTTGAGCCCTGCCCCGCCGTCGACAAGGGTCCTGGTGACCACCACGTTGCTGATGATTGGGGAACAAAGCATCGGGAGAACTCCGGCTGTGGCTGCACACTTGAGCTGATCCGCTGAGCTGAACGTGATGGCGCATGACGACCACCTGAGAGGACGTGTGGCTTCGAGCTTGGGGAGGACTGCATTCACTTCGCGGGCGAACTGCTTGAAGATGCGCTGAGAGGCTGGGGCTTGAGCTCCGCCTAGGATGCAGGTGATCGTGAGTGGCTCCTAGAAGCCCCCATCCCCCTCGTCCTGGTGGCGGTCTTCGTTTCTCCTTGGATGAGGCGGCAGCGGAGTGAGGCCTGCGTTACCTTGTGGGCGATCCTCGCGAGGCTGATCCCTCCAGTCTCCCTCGCGAGGCGGTTCTTGCCAGCGGTCCTCGCGAGGTCGATCGTGCCACCCTTGGAGTGGGCCGCGGTCTTCCCAGCGTCCTGCGTTTCTTCCTCCTCCTCGGCCGTAGCCCCGGTCGACACGGTCAGGGGGGCGGCCGATCCTTCCTTCTTGCACGGCTTGGAGCTCTTGGCATTCGTTGGTGTTGTGGGTGTGGAGGTCATGGTACACACAGTACCGATTGCCCTTGGAAGACTCGGGCTGATCACTGCCCCGCTTGGTGTCCGGTTCTGCCGCGAGCACGGCAGCCCCCTTGCGCTTCACATCCTTGGCCTTGGACTTCTTTTCTTCTGGGTCTGCGGCAGGCAGCTCGAGGAGGCAGAGACGCTTTTCCTCAGCCCTGGCGCACTTGTGTCAGATTTCGGGTTCCGGCAGACCCTTAAGGTTTGAACTCTGGGGTGCGCGCGGAGATTACGCTTTCTACCTATCCATACTCGTCCGCCTCGCAAAAATCTAAGCTACCAAAAGAACAACACAAGAGACACAGAGTTTATACTGGTTCGGGCCACCGATGTGGTGTAATACCCTACTCTAGTGTGGTGTGGTGGATTGCCTCTTGGGCTGATGATGATGAACGATACAAGGAAGAACAGCCTCGCGAGGTTCTGTTCTTGGCTGGGGGGATGAACTGCTAGGAGGAGTTCAATCGCCCTTCTCTCTCTGTCTGCTGCCTATCTAACTGATTGCCGGGTTGCTAGGTGTTCCGATCCTCTACCCCCTGGAGGTGGCTAGTCCTATTTATAGGCAAAGGCCCTGGGCCTCTTCCCAAATATTGAGCGGGAAGGGCGCCAACAATTGGCCAGTTTGAAGGGGAACATCTGGTACACTTATCTTGACTAAAGTTGGTCCTCGCCGGCCAAAGGCTCTGGTGATGACGCTGGCTTGGGCTCCACAGTGACTTCCTCCTTGTCGCGGAGCTGGTCTTGGTCTTGTTGCACCGAAACGGGTGCCTTTGCTTGATCCTCCCGCCTGTGCTTGCTCCCTTTGCACCAAAGAGGAAAGGGAGGATACTGCATGGGCTGGCGCCCGCCAGGCGCCCTTGGTCGTCATGGCTTGCGTCATGGGCACCTCGTGAGGTACCCTGCCTTGATCTCTCCGCCTCCTCGCGAGCCAGCCTGATGAGGCCGTGCTTGAGGAAGCTCCGTGTCGTCCGCCCCGCGAGGCTTGGCACCTCGCGAGGGTCTTGGGTTTGTGTTGATGAAGATGGGCCGCGCTGGGCCCCCTTTGAGCCACGCCGCAGGCCGCAAGCAGGCAAGTCTGGGGACCCCCGTTCCCAGAACGCCGACAGTAGCCCCCGGGCCCAAGGTACGCTCGGACTTGGCCGTGCAGGAAGGCGAAAGGGCAAGGGCGAAGCGCCGCGGGCCCTAAGAACCTGCGGTCTTGGGCGCCGCGTGGCGATTGATTGGACGTGGGCGTTTCCGCCCCCCATGATGCCTCGGCATCTGCACGGATTGGACAAGTCCCTGCATGCAAAACGGGTCATGATTACCTGAGATCATGGAGGCTGACGGTTGGCCTTCGCCGGCTATAAGTACGGAACAGCCCACGCCCTTCCAGACCGTCTCTCCTTGTTTCTACTTCTTCCCGGTCCTTGCTCCGTCTTGCTGCGATGGCTCCGATCCGCCGGTTCTCGGCGGCAGAGAAGGGAAAGGCTCCCCGAGAGGAACCAGATCCGCTTCCGCCGAAGAAACGGCTCACCCTCCGCCGTCGGGATGAGGGGACTCTTCAGGTGGTTTCGAGGCCCTGGGGAGAGCGGGCACCGCCGGGGTTCCCGCTCCCCTTGTATGCCCACGTCGAGGGCTCTGACGGGGCGGATGCTGATCGCCACGGGTGGCGCCATCGTCGGCGCCGACGAGTCACGAAGGTGTGGGTCGTTCCCCCTAGGGTCACTCCGAGGGCTCCTCCTGAGAGTTCGTGCTTCACGCCGCCATTCCTCCTCGGTCTTGGATTCGTCTTCCTCCCTTCTTCACCTCCATCATCCCGCAGGGAGGACTCTTGGAGCTGTGGCTGCAGCACGCCGGCTGCAGCACCCTTGCGACCAATGCGGAGGTCGCAGTCGTTGCCTCGGGCGAGGTCTTCATGACTCGAGGCTGGAGCGAGATCGCCCGGGTTTGCAGGACAAGAGGCGCCTTCGTGATCCACCTGGAGTACGATGGTGCCTCGGTGGTGTTCTTCAAGGTCTTCGATGCGAACGGGCGCAAGCTAGAGTGCTGCCCCAGGAAAGGTGATCGGGACCCTGCTACGGCGAGAGCTGGGCCCGCCGACTGCTCCCTTGGCTCCTCCTCAGGCGGTGGAGGCGTAGGAGGATCCAGCGACTCCGGCGAACTGTTCGCGACTCCAGAGACGAGCGACGATAGCTATGAGCCCCGAGCCGGCGCCGCTCCTGGAGCAGGGCAGGCTCGTCAGGCCGTCGTCGACTCTGATCTGGATGGGGTCGACTCCAGTGCTTGATGGCCCACTGTTGATGATGGCATCTTTTGCAGGGGAGCGTGTAGTTAGCGTCCCTCTAGGATCTATTCCCTGCGAGGAATCAAAGTCGCGCCCCGCGGGGGCTAGTAAGATGTCTGTAACCCTGTTTATTAATACAACCCTTGTCATAGAATTGTGCGAGTTGCTCATTCCGTCTTAGCTCAGTCCTTCCTTTCGAACCTCATGAGGGCTTGGTGCTCTGCGCCGACAGGTCCTAGTCCCAAGGCGGCTTCAGCCGTCGCTGGTATACCAGGTCGCGATGCCGTAGTCAAGGCCAGGAGGTGAGCGACCCGAGGTCCGGTAAGAGCCCCCGAGTCGCGATGCTCAGGAGGTCCCCCTTGGCGCTCAAGCAGCCATCGTTCGACGAGAAAGGAGAGCGGCATCGCTAACATGGGATCGCATTAGGTGCGGGGACAGTGCCACGGTAGCTGGTACTTCTGGGTAGTGAGTTATCTCGAGAATCAGGGACCGCTCCCTGGTGTGTCGCCGGGTTCGTGCATCGGCAGGCGTGAGGTTGCTTGGCGAGTTCCTCGCGGGTCCCTCCCCTCTCGCCCTTGCTCCCCTTTCTGCTCTACGTCCTCGGGTCCTGGCCCTTGAGCGAGTCTCAGCCGTCGCTGGTATGCCAAGTCGCGGTGCCGTGGTCAAGGCCAGAGGGTGAGGGCTGGAGAGCCAGTAGGAGCCCTGAGTCGCGATGCTCAGGCACCCCCCCTTTAACGTGCAAGCGGTTCGCGCGGTTGAGAGTGAAGGAGGCTCCGCAAGGGCCTCGCCTGACGCGGTTCCTTTAGGGGATCCTGCAGATCATCATAGAAAGAACAAGGGGTTGCCATAGCCGTTGGTTGCTTCCGAGGGGTGATGAGGCACTGAAGGCTTGATGAGGTGGCGCAGTGCGGGGCTGCCGCGGCCAGAGCTCAGCCACTCAGGCTCGTCGGCATTGACGGGACGGACCCATGTGAAAGCGTCGTGCCGTTTTGGGAGCAGTTCCGTCAGTTCGCGTCAGTTGAATGGGCAACTAGGTCAAACACATTAGCCGTGAAGGAGTGGATTCATTCAAATGGATGCTGGGAAGGCAGACGTCACTGGGTCAGGCCTGAGCGATCTGGGGATGATCCAGCCCAAGGGGCACCCCCAACGGAGTAAGCTAACAACATGAAAATAAAAGGGATACATGCCGCAGGGATGGACCCACGCGGCCTGGGAATAATGCAGTCCTGGGGGGGCGCTCCCAGCTGGAAATCAAACTTAAAAGATGTAACCTGATGATGTTGAGGATGAACGAGTGTTGGTGCAGCAGACTCAGTGGGCTGCAGGAGCCGCTCCTCACGAGCCCCCAGGCCCTGGGGCCTCGGGAGGCTTCGGAGGTGCTGGTGGCTCCTCGCGGACCATCTCCATCTCCACGAGGGCTGCGGAACGCCTGGCCTCTTGAGCTTCCATTATGCCCCTCATGAGGCGCTGGTACGTGGCAGCCACGCTCGGCAAGCCGTAAGGCATGCGAACGTAGCTGTCTGGTGGACCTTCGCAACGGCCCACTCGCGAGGGCCAGAGGCGCTCCAGAGTGGCGACTCGATTGAGCCCTAGTACGTCGACGCAGATGCGCAGCCCACCATCCTCGCCTGGATGGGGAGCCACAGCCGGTAGGCGGCGGTCGCCTCTCATGACTCTTGACTCTTGTAGCTCTTGAATGGCCTTGCTGACGAACTCCTGAGGGTCTTGCTCTCCTTGCTTTACTCCTTCTTTAGGGAAACATGCTTTGAAACACGCCTCCACGTGGTGCCCAAGCGCCTCCCTCGTGACCTTAGCCAGGTCGGAGGCCCTCCAGGGGAGAGCCCCCGAGCCCTGCCTAAGGAGGGCGCCGGGCGCGCTTTCCTATGAGATAGAAGGAGGTTCCCCTTGGGCAGGCATGGGCCCTGAGGGACCTGCCTCCTGAGGGATCGGTCCAGATGACGTCTTCTTCTTCTTGGGGGTGATCTCGGAGAGCCCCCTGCTTCCACGATCGGGGTCTTCCAATGATGCGGCCTGAAAAGCTCGTTCCAGGGAACACACCGCGTCTTTCTCCTCATAGGGCACCGTGATGACTCCGCCGCTCCCTGATATCTTGAGGACGTTGTAGCCGTGGTGAGCCACGGCCAAGAACTTGGCCAGCGCCGGGTACCCAAGGAAGGCGTTGTACGGCAGGCGAATGTGAGCGACGTCGAAGTCGATGAGCTCGGTGCGGTAGTTGTTGCGTGCTCCGAAGGTGACAGGGAGGCGGACTTGCCCGATCAGGACCGTGGAGCCGTCAATGACTCCGGAGAAAGGCTTGGTTGGCTGAAGCTGGTTGTAAGGCACTTGGAGATTGTTGAGACCTGCCCCGCCGTCGATGAGGGTCTTGGTGACCACCACGTTGCTGATAATTGGGGAACAAAGCATCGGGAGGACTCCGGCTGTGGCTGCACACTTGAGCTGATCCGCTGAGCTAAACGTGATGGCGCATGACGACCACCTGAGAGGACGTGTGGCTTCGAGCTTGGGGAGGACTGCATTCACTTCGCGGGTGAACTGCTTGAAGATGCGCTGAGAGGCAGGGGCTTGAGCTCCGCCCAGGATGCAGGCGATCACGCGTGGCTCCTGGAAGCCCCCAGCCCCCTCGTCCTGATAGCAGTCTTCGTTTCTTCTTGGATGAGGCGGCAACGTAGGGAGGCCTGCGTTACCTTGCGGCAATCCTCGCGAGGCTGATCCCTCCAGTCTCCCTCGCGAGGCGGTTCTTGCCAGCGGTCCTCGCGAGGTCGATCGCGCCACCCTTGGAGTGGGCCGTGGTCTTCCCAGCGTCCTGCGTTTCTTCCTCCTCCTTGGCCGTAGCCCTGGTCGACACGGTCGGGGCGTCGGCCGATCCTTCCTTCTCGCACGTATCGGAGCTCTTGGCATTCGTTGGTGTTGTGGGTGTGGAGGTCGTGGTACACACAGTACCGATTGCCCTTGGAAGACTCGGGCTGATCTCTACCCCGCTTGTTGTCCGATTCTGCCGCAAGCACGGCAGCCCCCTTGCGCTTCACGTCCTTGGCCTTGGACTTCTTTTCTTCTGGGTCTGCGGCAAGCAGCTCGAGGAGGGAGAGACGCCCTTCCTCAGCTCTGGCGCACTTGGTTGCCAAGTTGAACAGCTCCAAGGAAATGCGTAGGTCTTCATGCATCACGAGCTCCTCCTTCATCTTGACGTCGCGCACGCCGTCGGAGAAGGCTGAGATGAAGGCCTTCTCGGACACCCTGGGGATCTTGAGGCGTGCGTTGTTGAAGCGCTGGATGTACTTTTGCAGGGTCTCTCCAGGCTGCTGCTTGATGCGGCGCATGTCTCTCACGGCGGGTGGCCGGTCGCGGGTACCTTGGAAGTTGGGGATAAAGCGGGTGCGCATCTCGTCCCAGGAGGAGATCGTGCCTGTGGACAGGTTCAGGAGCCAGGTGCGGCTCCGTCCTTGAGCGCCATGGGAAACCAGTTCGCCATGACCTTCTCATATCCGTTGGCAGCTTCGATGCCCAGCTCATAGAGCTGGAGGAACTCTGCAGGGTCGGCCGTGCCGTCGTAGCGAGGAGGCAAGTCTGGCTTGAACTTGCCGGGCCACGCGACGCTGCGCAGTTCGGCGGTGAATGCGCGGCAGCCCGCTGTGGTCATGGGAGGCCTTGCGTGACGGAGAGCTTGGTCTTGCAGGTCCCCGCGCGCTGCAGCTGGGAGCAGCGCGGGGTCTTGACGTGCGGGAGCAGGAGCGTGGCCGCGACGTGCCGGAGCATGGAGCGCCGAGGCGGCTTCTTGCGGGCGAGGGACTTCTTGGCAGCTCTGCTCTTGCCGCGTTGGTGCCTGGCGGAGCGGGTTCCAGCCAGGGGCCACGCGCCTTGTGGCCGGGGCGTCTTCTTGGTGAGGAGGCGGCTGAGGCGCCCCCGGAGCTTCGTCGCCCGCGCAGGGCGGGTCACGGTGCAGGAGAACCCTCCGCGGCGCGAACGAGCTCGGCGACGCGCTCGAGCCACTCTTCATAGACGTCGTCGACGGGACGGTAGCGCAGGAGCTCGTTTTTCGCAATGAGCGCAGCGCGAGCCTCCAAGGGCGCGCGGAGCGCGCGGGATGAAGAGCCAGCTGGGGTGAGTGAGGGAGTAGCGGTGCGGCCATCTCGCCGCATGGAAAGATGCTGGGACGACGCTTGCTGTTCGTTCCCCGCCGGGCCAGTGGCGGCGTTGATGGCAGGCGATGGGGAACGACGAGGACGCCCGCCGACAGGGGCCGTCTGGGTGACGCGGGAAGCGAGAGCGGCTAGGCGCTCGGCGCGGGCCCGACGAGCGTCAGACATGGTTGCGATGGTCGGAGGAGAACGGAGCGGCGGAAGACGAATTCCGGCGCACCCCTACCTAGCGCGCCAAATGTCGGATTTCGGGTTCTGGCAGACCCTTAAGGTTCGAACTCTGGGGTGCGCGCGGAGATTACGCTTCCTACCTACCCATACTCGTCCGCCTCGCAAAGATCTAAGCTACCAAAAGAACAACACAAGAGACACAGAGTTTATACTGGTTCGGACCACCGATGTGGTGTGGTGGATTGCCTCTTGGGCTGATGATGATGAACGATACAAGTAAGAACAACCTCGCAAGGGTCTGTTCTTTGCTGGGGGGATGAACTGCTAGGAGTTCAATTGCCCTTCTCTCTCTGTCTGCTGCCTATCTAACTGATTGCTGGTTTGCTAGGTGTTCCGATCCCCTTCCCCCTGGAGGTGGCTAGTCCTATTTATAGGCAAAGGCCCTGGGCCTCTTCCCAAATATTGAGCGGGAAGGGCGCCAACAATTGGCCAGTTTGAAGGGGAACATCTGGTACACTTATCCTGACTAAAGTTGGTCCTCGCCTGCCAAAGGCTCTGGTGATGACGCTGGCTTGGGCTCCACAGTGACTTCCTCCTTGTCGTGGAGCTGGTCTTGGTCTCGTTGCACCGAAACGGGTGCCTTTGCTTGATCCTCCCGCCTGCGCTTGCTCCCTTTGCACCAAAGAGGAAAGGGAGGACACTGCGCGGGCTGGCTCCCGCCTGGCGCCCTTGGTCGACATGGCTTGCGTCATGGGCACCTCGTGAGGTACCCTGCCTTGATCTCTCCGCCTCCTCGCGAGCTAGCCTTATGAGGCCGTGCTTGAGGAAGCTCCGTGTCGTCCGCCCCGCGAGGCTTGGCCCCTCACGAGGGTCTTGGGTTTGTGTTGATGAAGATGGGCCGCGCTGGGCCCCCTTTGAGCCACACCGCAGGCCGCAGGCAGGCAAGTCTGGGGACCCCCGTTCCCAGAACGCCGACAACTTGGTCGCCAAGTTGAACAACTCCAAGGAAGTGGATAGGTCTTCATGCATCGCCAGCTCCTCCTTCATCTTGACGTCGCGCACGCCGTCGGACAAGGCTGAGATGATGGCCTCCTCGGACACCCTGGGGAACTTGAGGCGTGCGTTGTTGAAGCGCTGGATGTACTTTTGCAGGGTCTCTCCGGGCTGCTGCTTGATGCGGCGCATGTCGCTCACGGCGGGTGGCCGGTTGCGAGTACCTTGGAAGTTGGCGATGAAGCGGGTGCGCATCTCATACCAGGAGGAGATCGTGCCTAGGGCCAGGTTCAGGAGCCAGGTGCGGGCTCCGTCCTCGAGCGCCATGGGAAACCAATTCGCCATGACCTTCTCATCTCCGTTGGCAGCTTCGATGCCCAGCTCACAGAGCTGGAGGAACTCCACAGGGTTACCAAAATTATTGATGCCCCGTGAGGGTCTTCCTCCGTTGGGGCATCGAAGTTCCTCCAGCTCTATGAGCTGGGCATCGAAGCTGCCAACAGAGATGAGAAGGTCATGGCGAACTGGTTTCCCATGGCGCTCAAGGACGGAGCCTGCACCTGGCTCATGAACCTGGCCCCAGGTACGATCTCCTCCTGGGACGAGATGCGCACCCACTTCATCGCCAACTTCCAAGGTACTCGCAACCGGCCACCCGCTGTGAGCGACATGCGCCGCATCAAGCCACAGCCCGGAGAGACCCTGCAAAAGTACATCCAGCGCCTCAACAACGCACGCCTCAAGATCCCCAGGGTGTCCGAGGAGGCCATCATCTCAGCCTTCTCCGACGGCGTGCGCGACGTCAAGATGAAGGAGGAGTTGACGATGCATGAAGACCTTTCCACTTCCTTGGATCTGTTCAATTTGGCGACCAAGTTGTCGGTGTTCTGGGAACGGGGGTCCCCAGACTTGCCTGCCTGCGGCCTGCGGCGTGGCTCAAAGGGGGCCCAGCGCGGCCCATCTTCATCAACACAAACCCAAGACCCTCGTGAGGGGCCAAGCCTCGCGGGGCGGACAACACGGAGCTTCCTCAGGTGCAGCCTCATCAGGCTGGCTCGCGAGGAGGTGGAGAGATCAAGGCGGGGTACCTCGCGAGGTGCCCATGACGCAAGCCATGACGACCAAGGGCGCCAGGCGGGGGCCAGCCCATGAAGTGTCATCCCTTTCCTCTTTGGTGCAAAGCGAACAAGCGCAGGCGGGAGGATCAAGCAAAGGCACCCGTTTTGGTGCAACGAGACAAGGACCAACTCCGCGACAAGGAGGAAGTCACTATGGAGCCCAAGCCAGCGTCATCACCAGAGCCTTTGGCAGGCGAGGACCAACTTTAGTCAGGACAAGTGTACCAGATGTTCCCCTACAAACTGGCCAATTGTTGGCGCCCTTCCCGCTCAATATGTGGGAAGAGGCCCAGGTCCTTTGCCTATAAATAGGACTAGCCACCTCCAGGGGGAAGTGGATCGGAACACCTAGCAACCCAGCAATCAGTTAGATAGGCAGCAGACAGAGAGAGAAGGGCGATTGAACTCCTCCTAGCAGTTCATCCCCCCAGCCAAGAACAGACCCCCGCGAGGCTATTCTTCCTTGTATCGTTCATCATCATCAGCCCAAGAGGCAATCCACCACACCACACTAGAGTAGGGTATTACACCACATCGGTGGCCCGAACAAGTATAAACTCTGTGTCTCTTGTGATGTTCTTTTGGTAGCTTAGATCTTTGCGAGGCGGACGAGTACGGGTAGGTAGGAAGTGTAATCTCCACGCGCACCCCAGAGTTCGAACCTTAAGGGTCTGCCAGAACCCGAAATCCGACAGCGGTCGGCAGCAAGGGCCTCCAATCACGCCGTGACCATGACACCGTACACCCGCCGGGAGCAGGAGAACTCGAGGGCCGCGCTCACGGTGGCCCGAGAGGTGCTGAAGTGCTGGCTGCTAGAGGGCGGCCGCGACATGCTGCTGGAGCGGGTGGCAGAGCTCCTGGGCTGTGCCGCCTCGGGGGCTCACCCCTTCTGCACCCAGCTCCCATCTCAAGCCCAGGGCGGCCCGCGCGGGGGCTCCGCGCTCGCCCGCGGGATCCAAGGCTACTCCAACGCCAGCGAAGCTGTCGGCACCGGACCGGCGGCGGCGCTGCCCCCGCTCCCGGTCCGCGTAGAAGAAGGACTCGACGCGGCCCACGGCCCCAGTGGGCAGCCGCGCTACCACCCCACGGTGGGCGCGTCAAGCAGAGCTGCATGGCATGCGGAGCACTACGGCGTGGCCTTTGGGATGACGGTGCCAGAAGAATACGTGCCCCACATGATGGACCAAGGGCACCCTCACGAGGGCGAACAAGGTGTCGGATCACGGGTTCCGGCAGACCCTTAAGGTTCGAACTCTAGGGTGCGCACGGAGATTGTGCCCTCCACCTCTCCGTCTCGCAAGGATCTAAACTACAGAAAGAACAGCACAAGAGACACAGAGTTTATACTGGTTTGGGCCACCGATGTGGTGTAATACCCTACTCCAGTGTGGTGTGTGGATTGCCTCTTGGGCTGATGATGATGATGAACAGTACAAGGGAGAACGGCCTCGCGAGGGCCTGTTCTTGGCTAGGACGATGAAGTGCTGGGAGGAGTTCAGCCGCCCTTCTCTCTCTTTCTCTACTTGTTCTCTGCTTGCTCGGATTCTAGATACCCAATCGTCGATCCATCGTGCCTGATTGCTAGATGCCTCTCCCTGGGGACGGCTAGTCCTATTTATAGGCAAAGGCCCTAGGCCTCTTCCCAAATATTGAACGGGAAGGGCGCCAACAATTGGCCAATTCGAAGGGGAACATCTGGTACACTTATCCTGACTAAAGTTGGTCCTCGCCTGCCAAAAGCCCTGTGGTGACGCCATTCTGGGCTCCATGGTGACCTCCTTCCCACCGTTGGACTAGTCTTGGTCTCGTTGCACCGAAGTGGGTGCCTTTGCTTGATCCTCTCGCCTGTGCTTGCCCCCTTTGCACCAAAGAGGAAAGGGGGATGCTGCACGGGCTAGCGCCCGCCTGGCACCCTCGATCGTCATGGCTTGCGTCATGGGCACCTCACGAGGTACCCCGCCTTGATCTCTCCGCCTCCTCGTGAGCCAGCCTGAGGAGGCCGCGCCTGAGGAAGCGCCGTGTCGTCTGCCCCGCGAGGCTTGGCCCCTCGCGAGGGTCTTGAGTCTTATGTTGATGAAGATGGGCCGCGCTGGGCCCCCATTTGAGCCACGCCGCAAGCCGCAGGCAGGCAAGTCTGGGGACCCCCGTTCCCAGAACGTCGACAGTAGCCCCCGGGCCCAAGGCGCGCACGGACTTGGCCATGCCGAGAGGCGAAAGGGCAAGGGCGAAGCGTCGCGGGCCCTATCAACTTGCGGCCTTGGGCGCCGCGTGGCGGTTGATTGGACGTGGGTGCTTCTGCAACTGTGCTGGTTATTAAAGGCGTGGCATCTGCTCCGGCTTTGCTCTTCTCCTTCTCCGGTCGCTGCTCAGATCCCCTTTCTTGCACCTCTCCTTCCTTCCTCCTAACTCCTAGATCTGCCCTTCCCGTGTAACCTAGGAGTCATGGTGCCTCGTCAACCTCCGGCCGAGGCTTGGTTCGCGCCTGCTCTGGACTCGCCGAATGTGTCGGAGGCGAGCCTTGCCCAGCTGCGCCAGATGGCGGCGGCGCGGGGCATCGACGGGGCGCAGGTGTTCAAGGTCGGCTCCGCCACCCCTGAGGGCCGAGGGAGCACCTTTTACCCTCTCTTCGTAAGCTCCATCGCTGCGGGTCTGGTGCCCCCTTTCTCCGAGTTCTTCCTCTCTGTCCTCCGCCATTACGACTTGCAAGCTCTGCATCTCCACCCCAACTCCATCCTTCTTCTGGCGATCTTCGCCTACTACTGCGAGGCTCATGTGGGGGTGCAACCCTCAGTGGCCTTGCTGTGCCACTACTTCTACCTCCGGGTCACCCATGGTTCCCCTTCCGCATGGCGAGCTTCGTCGCGTGCGGCGGCGCTATTGCTATCTCGAATCCCGGGAAGAGGATCGAGGGCTTCAGGAGCAAGTGGGTCTTGGTGGACGCAGGGCGCATCCACCCTCGGCTGATCCTTCCCGCGGAGCAGCCCGTAAGTTCTAGTGACTGGTGCCGAGCGGAGCTCACGGACCCCCGCGCGAAGCCGGTGCTGGAGAAGATGGACGCGGACCTGAAGCCGGCCAGCGCGGCGGCGGCTAAGCTGACCGGCGCATCGCTGTTGAGGGAGTTCCTGGAGAACCAATTGGCTCCACTCCAGCAGTACTCTCCTCCAATGTGGAGGCCTCATCCGAGCCCCACGGCTGTGGGCGAAGAGAATTTGACCGCGGTTCTCCAGTCTCTGGTCGGGGGCGAGGTAGCAAGGTTAGAGGGCGCGCCTGCGCCCTTGTTCCTTCGCGACGATTGGAAGCAGGTGGTGAAGTCCATGCATGTCTTCAACGGGGACGGGCTCGTGCCCGTGGTGGCTCTCGAGGGACTGGTGGACGTGTCCTCTGGCGACTCCAGCGGAGAGGGGGGCGAAGAGGAGCGGGAGGAGGACCTTTGCTCCGAGGCAACTGACGGAGAGTCCAGGGCCCCCCCTCCCCGGCGCAAGTCCCGCACTCTCCGCCTTTCGCTGAGCGATGATGACGATGACGTGCTGGGTAGCGGGAGCTCGCCCCCGATCCCGAAGAAGGGCAGGACCGGGTTGATCCCCCGCGGGTCCGTCCTGGCTCCGGGGCGAACCGTGGACGCGCCTTCTGCTTCTAAGGTCGACCCCTCCAGCCGGCTCTCAGGCTTCAAGTATGGCCGGAGGCAGCTTCAGCTTTCTGGCGATGACCCATAAGTCCTTGATCCTTGACCTTTTGTTTCTCGATCCGCCGATGGGGCTTGAAGATTACTTCTCTTTAATAGGCTGGCGCCCACGGCGAATAAGCCGAAGGGAGCTCCCGAGGCCCCATCTGCGGCGACGCCTCCGCCTGCAGGAGAAAGTGACGCGCGGGCTTCTCCTGCCCGCTCATCCTTGCGAGGCCTGGCTGAGCTGGCTGGGGCGAGCCCAGCCCTCATGGCTCAAGTGACTCCCGAGGTGCCCTCGTCTGGCGCCGCCGCTACGGCTGTGGAGGCGCAGCGGACTCCGCCTCGTGACGCTGCGGCCTTGTTGCCGCTGCTACCTTCTCCTCCCGTTCCACCGACCGCTGCTTCCCCGACTCCTCCTGTTGTCTTGGAGCGCGCCGATGTTTCTCCGCCTTGTTCTTCCATCCTGGAGCGTGCCGCTGCTGAACTGGACCGGCTGCGGCAGGATCTTCTCGGCGCCGACCCTCGCCTGGTGGCCGGGCGCCTGGAACTGGCTTCGGGGTGGATTCGCTCTGACGCCTCGATTCGGGTGGCGTTGGTTCTGGCCTCAACGGCCTGTGACGGAGAGAGGGAGGCCACCCTCGAGGCGAAGGCCGCCCGAGACGCGGCCCTGGGAGAGGTGGTTGGAGTCCGTGGTTGATGAGGACATGACTACCTTGGATACGACCAAAAATATTGCATACATGCAAATTTGTCAGGTGATTTCTAGTGTCAACTATTCAATAATCTATTTATATTATCCAGAACAAAAATACTTCACACACTTTTGTGTTTTGTCTAATTGCAGGTGTATGGGACATTTGTACAATCCACATATGAAGATAAGGGAAAAAGAGAAGTTTAGGTGCTGTTCAAAAAGTCCCTTCATGTCACTTTTGGGCCAAGAGAAGATAGAGTCCAAGTCTCTCACGTTCTGGATTCAGATTCGGACTGCACAGACATACCTGACTCAAAACGGCAAGAACTTTTTCATACGGACTCCGAATTGGGTGATTCTTTTTTTGTTGGAAAGTAGATTTCGTCCTCTTTCCATTCCAATTGGATTCACCTTTAATTTCGTCCGGAGCATTGAGATATGGACGAAACAATCTGACGCTGCAGCAGAATCCGAGTCAAACAACAAGTCCAAAGGTGTTGCATCACCTCCACTTGGGCCCGTGAGCCTTGTACGACCTAGGGTTGGTTTTAGGCTGCGTTGGGACGTCCTCCCACCTCCTTGGCCACCACCCCTTGCTCCTATATAAGTAGATCCACGTAGTAGATTTTTTGCTTGGGTTTTGTTTAGATCAAAAGTTCGCCATAGCTGCAACTTCGCGTACTTCGTTTGTGTTCAATGACCAGACCAAGGCGTCACAGAACCCCACCTTCATTAATAAAGCTTTCCTCTTTTATTCGCAATATCCAGATTGCAATCTCAGTTTCTTGCTTGTTCTTCGTTTGCTCGCAGGAAATAGACCCTCGTGGTCAGGTTGATCGTGCTCCAGCGTGGTCAATAACCCCTCGGAAGTTGGTTTAACGATTGCTAAGGCGCGACGTCTTCGCACCTTCGTAGTCGGATCGTCAAAGTCGACTCCCACAGAAAACGATTGCTATCTCATCGAAACATCGGGACACCTTTGCCTCTATCAAGTGGTATCAGTTTTCAGGTTGCTCGGTGAGAATTTCCAGTTTTTACCAGATTAGATCTATTTTCTTACCTATTGTCCAAAAAAAGCCACACGAAAAAAGTTAGATCTATTCATCCTTTGTCCAAGCCAGTCTGAGCCTTTGCAATTTTGTTTTCATTGTTTGCATTACTGAATTATCGGTTGCATCGTCGTGTCGAGTTGCTGGTCTTAGTGTTTAGTTCGTTTAGAGTTTCGAGTTCTGTTCACATTAGTCACGCCGCCGCTGCATCATTATCCCTTCCGTTGTCCACCACCCATCCATCAATTTCCACCACGTGCTACCCACCTTTCATTGTCTAATCATAGTTGAGATCGTTCACATCTTCGCCTGATCCAATCTGCATCTTATCTAGTTTGTTTGGAAATAGCGAGTGAGAAAAAAAAGAGAAAAGAGAGAGAGAGAGAGAGAGAGAGAAAAGAAGAAAAAAAAGGTCAGAGAAAAAAAAAGAGAAAGAAAAAGAAAACAAAGTGTGAGGAAAAAAAAGAGAAGAAAAAAAAACAAAATTCGGATCTATCTAGGCTCAATCTCGTAGTTGAATTCGAATTGGATTCTGTTTTGTACACTATTCAATCAAACAGGCATAACTTCCTTATACGAAGTCCGTTTTGGCTCCACGAGTACTCAAATTAAAGCTAGCGACGAGCCGCATCTAAATAGTTGCAGAAGCTAGTTCAATATTAGGCACCTCAAAATCGGCTTATAAATAGGTCTTTTTGCCCTCCGAAGCTCACAGACACAGCTTATTCCAATTTTTCAAGCCAATTTCAGAATTCTTTGACTCCTCATATCAACTCAGAATTGAGTGATTCTTTTTGCATTGGAAAGCCTGAGTTATTAGCATTCTTTGAAAAAAAAATTATCAGAAAATTGGCTCAAACTTTTCAAGAGGAAAGTTCGAGAGAGAGTTGTTGTATATCCTGCTTGGCAGTTGTTTTTCATCATTATCTTTACTACCGTTGTGATCTTCACTTATATCTTGCTGTCCAGAGCTACTTAGTATCCTTCATTGATGCTAGTTGTGCTACGCCGTGACATCATTAGTGTTCTAGGCTCGCGTCTCTAGTCCGGTCTAGCCTAGGACCAGCATAGTACCGTCGTTGAGCGTTTATTCAACATTGCATCTCTGAATTGATTATTGCTAATATTTTGCTACTATATATAGCCAACCCAGCTCCACATATTTCTACACCGTTTATACGTACGTTCCCCTGGCAATCGCTTTACACAATCTTCAGAGTTATTTGACACCGCTGGTTGCTTGTGACCACTTGCCGCATGGTAAGAACTTGTAAGATATTGATATTTGCTTTACTGTGAGCGCTTTACAACCACATCCAGCAGTTCATAGGAACATTATTCTCGAATTTTGTTTCTTGTTTCTACTAATCATGACAGGTTCCGGAGATAGAAGTTCTTGGACGACGGACACATCTTCACTATCACGAGAGTTGGGACAACACACACAAGCACATGGTCAGGTTTTCTCTTTACCATCATTTGAGGGTAGATTTAATCCTTCTATTTATCTAGCTTGGGAGCTTGAAGTATAACAAGTTTTTAGTCACCATGACTTTTCTGAATTTGAGTGAGTACGAGCTGTCACTAGAGCATTTACTGGTTTTGCTTCTGTTTAGTGGAGTGTGCATTGTAAGAAAAACATTGATAACCAACCCACAACTTGGAAAGATTTGAAAGATGTAATGAGACAACAATTTTTCCCTCCTTACTATCGTCATGAATTGCTTCGCAAATTTGAACAATTTAAACAAGGCAACAACACTGTTTATGCTTACTACCAAGAGTTCAAATCTTATATGCATCATTGTGACATAGAAGAATCTGAGGATGATACAATGAATAGATTTTTTGGTGGTTTGAACCATGATATTCAGGCACGATTTCAATATATTCCTCGTTGCATTACTGGTATGTATGTTCGTGCTTGTACCTTTGAGAGACAGTTACAGGAGGATGCATTGGGTGACTACAACAACTACTATTCTAGTTCATGCTCACCACCACCGCTTGGTTCCTCCACCGTCGCACCTACTAGAGCAGCCACACCTCAGATTGTGAGCGCGACATCATCTCAAGAGTATGGTAAATTGCCATCATCCGTACCTACATCAGCTACATCTTTGCGACAAGGTAACTATAAAGGTATTGATGATATAACTTCACATGAGAATGATGCATGCCTAGTTAACTTGAATACATTATGTGTTGAGTTACCTGTTGATTTGACCGCATCACCTATTTTAGAGAATCATGTTACTGTCATGAATGCGTCATGTGATCAAACAACTGAAATACCAACAATTTTGAGTGCACCCAATGAATTAATTGTTGATGCAAAAGAACCAATGTTTAATCATTTTGATATGACCTCTAATCTTGGTGATGATTCTGTGTCAAATGACTTATTGCATGTTGGATTATTTAAGCATGTTGTAGCATGTAAATGTTATGCAAGTAAGGTTTATTCACCAATATTGGGATGGTTTAATGATGAATATTGTCAATCTTTTCATATGAATAAGAGCTTCACTTATATGTGCAAACTGAGTTGCAATACTTTCATGCCTTCTACTTCTTGTGATAATATTTTGGCTTTATATTTATTCACTATGAAAGTTACTCATGTATACATGTGTCATATGTGCAAATTCCACGAGAAGTAAAAATTGATGACATATACATATACAACATGTACACCTTGTCTCTTTTGTCAGCCACATTTCAGATAAAGCAACGCCGAGGATGGCTTTATTTTCAAGAAGGGGAGGATGATGAGGACATGACTACCTTGGATACGACCAAAAATATTGCATACATGCATATTTGTCAGGTGATTTCTAGTGTCAACTATTCAATAATCTATTTATATTATCCAGAACAAAAATACTTCACACACTTTTGTGTTTTGTCTAATTGCAGGTGTATGGGACATTTGTACAATCCACATATGAAGATAAGGGAAAAAGAGAAGTTTAGGTGTTGTTCAAAAAGTCCCTTCACGTCACTTTTGGGCCAAGAGAAGATAGAGTCCAAGTCTCTCACGTTCTGGATTCAGATTCGGACTGCACAGACATACCTGACTCAAAACGGCAAGAACTTTTTCATACGGACTCCGAATTGGGTGATTCTTTTTTTGTTGGAAAGTAGATTTCGTCCTCTTTCCACTCCAATTGGATTAACCTTTAAATTCGTCCGGAGCATTGAGATATGGACGAAACAATCTGACGCTGCAGCAGAATCCGAATCAAACAAGTCAAAGGTGTTGCATCACCTCCACTTGGGCCCATGAGCCTTGTACGACCTAGGGTTGGTTTTAGGCTGCGTTGGGACGTCCTCCCACCTCCTTGGCCGCCACCCCTTGCTCCTATATAAGTAGATCCACCTAGTATTTTTTTCCTTGGGATTTGTTTAGTTAAAAGTTAGCCATTGCAACTTCGTGTACTTCGTTTGTGTCCAACGACTAGACCAAGACCACTTACGGATCCCCACCTTTATCAATACTTCATATATACTCGCAATATTCAGATTGCTTTTATCATATTCTTGCTTGTTCTTCGATTGCTTGCAGGAATAGACCTTCGTGGTCAGGTTGATTGTGCTCCGGCGTGGTCAATAACCTCTCAAAGTTGGTTTAGCGATTGCTAAGGCGCAACGTCGTGCACGTTTGTAGTCGGATCGTCAAAGTCGTCTCCACCAAATCGATAGTTATCATCTCATCAAAATATCAGGACACCCTCGCCTCTATCAGTGGTCGCTGCAAGGAGTTGGAGGACGAGCTGCAAGGCTTGCGAGGCCAACTTGCGGAGGAGGTCCGCCTTCGCCAAGAGCAGGAAAAGGGGACGAAGGCTCGCGAGGCGGCGCTCGAGGACCGGGAAGCCAAGCTCAAGAAGCGTCGCGACCGTCTAGGTGCACTGAAGAAGGAGCTGGGGGTGACGAAGGCCGAGCTGGACGCCAAGGCCCGGGTCCTTGCCGAGGATTGGGTGGCCTTCGCGGACATGGAGAAGGATGCCCGCGCTTCGCTGAAGACGCTTTATGAGAGCGGCCTGGAGGGCCCGCTGGCCGGTGACGAGGATGGCCCCGCCAAGCTGCTTCCCTTCCTGGTGAAGGCCCTTGGAGATGTTGCCCTTGGCCTCGGCTTCACGGCTGAGGCCGAGGCGCGCGTCTGTCTTCCGCTGCACTGACGTGGGTCTTCGCCCACATCTATCTTCGCGATCCCAGCGCCGACCTCGACAGCCTGCTGGAGCCGGTGAGCGGCGAGGGTGCTGCCGCCGTTGTCGAAACCGTGAAGGGGCGTGCGGAGGCACTGCTGGGGAAGTTCTGGGCCTTCAGCACCAGGCCAAAGCAAGGCGCTGCCGGCCCTGCTGCTCCACGAGGCGGAGCCACTCCACACAGCTCCACCGCCGACAAGTGACTCCGTTTCCATCCCTATTCTTCTTTCAATTCCTGCACATGCACCACGCCTCGGGGAGGCATTTAAACTTGCATTTGGTACTAAGACGACAGTATGGGTTGTAATATTTGCTTTTAAATTCCTTGAGTTTTATGTTTTTCTTCCCTACTTGCTTGTGTTCTACGCCGGTAGAGCCCAGCACCGCGCCTGCCTCACCCAGCATTAGCCCCGACCGGAAACCAGGACGGGACCAAAGGAGTGAGGGGCTACGTGACAAGTTAGGCTCCTGAGTCACGATGCTCAGGAGTCCCCCTTGGTGCATGAACTACAAGTAGGGAAGCGTGATGTAGGTGTATCTTCCGTTCTACGTCTGCAGAGCCCGACTCCGCGTGTACCTGACCCAGCATAGCCTTTCGGAACTAAGGAGTGAGGGGCTACGGAGCCAGTTAGGCTCCTGAGTCGCGATGCTCAGGAGTCCCCCTTGACGCGCAAACAACGAGTGAAGAGGTGAGATGTAAGCGGGGCTACCGTTCTACGTCTGCAGAGCCCGGCCCGTGCGTACCTCACCTAGCATAGCCTTTCGGAACTAAGGAGTGAGGGGCTACAGGACCAGTTAGGCCCCAGAGTCGCGATGCTCAGGGTCCCCCTTGATGCTCAAACGGCCTTCATACCTTGGCTCCGCTCGGGGAGAGGCGCGCGACGAACCAGGCCCGAGGGGCCTGGATGGGCGGCATACGTCTAGGCGTGACCCAGTCGTAGCCCCTGTGCCTAGCCCCCTCGCGCGGCGCTCCTGAGGGGAGGCATTGCGATGAGGCCAGCCACTGAGCTCTGGGCTCCCTGAGGTTAATGCGGCCCGGAGGCCACCCTCAGTTGTTTATCACCAGCGCGGAGCATAGCGCTTCCGTATGTGTACGGGCATAGCCGCTCCTCGGTAGTGTCGTCAGCCAGCGCGGAGCATGGTGCTTCCACTGGTATGTGGGAGGGGGCTCCCCTCCGGGAGGAGCCCCCGGGGCGTGTACAGCCCCGCCCTGACACGTGGCCGGCACAGTAGGGCTAGGTGAGGTGTATCTGGGCACCCGTGAGCCAGCGCGGGACTCACGAGGCCCTACCTCTAGGCGGGTTGCGCCTGGCACTGGGCCGTATCTTGAGATGTGTTCCTGCAAAATTTGGTTAGATGCCGGCACTCTACGTCCTCAGGTCCCGGCCCTCGAGCTTGTCTCAGCCGTCGCTGGTATGCCAGGTCGCGATGCCGTGGACAAGGCCAGAGGGTGAGGGCTGGAGAGCCAGTAAGAGCCCTGAGTCGCGATGCTCAGGCACCCCCCCTTTAATGTGCAAGTGGTCGACATGGAGAAGAAGAAGAGGTGTCGTGGACAGGCATCAAGTAATCAAGCATGATAGGCGAACGCATAGTTGGAAATAAACGCGAGGGAGATACACGCCGCTGGGCCTGGCCCGAGCGGCTTGGGGATGATGCAGCCCGAGGGGCGCCCCCAACAAGGCAAACTAACGAACGAAAAATAAAAAGGGGTACACGCCGCAGGGACGGACCCACGCGGACTGGGAGTGATGCAACCCTGGGAGGGCGCTCCCAGCTGGGAATGAAGCTGGAAAGATGTCACCTGAAGATGTCGACGGCGAAGTGGCGTTGGTGCGGCAGACTCGGTGGCCTGCGGAAGCCGATCCTCACGAGCCCCCAGGCCCTGGGGCCTCGGGAGGCTCCGGGGGCACTGGCGGCTCCTCGCGAGCTGTCTCCATCTCCGCCAGGGCCGCAGAACGCGTGTCTTCCTGAGCCTCCATGATGCTCCTCATGAGGTGCTGGTATGCCGTAGCCACGTTCGGCAAGCCGTAAGGCATGCGAACATAGCTGTGGGGTGGACCCCCGCAGCGCCCCACTTGTGAGGGCCAGAGGCACTCTGTCGTGGCGATCTGATTGAGCCCTGGTATGTCGATGCAGACGCGCAGCCCACCATCCTCGCCTGGATGTGGAGCCACAGCTGGTGGACGACGGTAACCTCTCATGATCCTTGACTCCTGTAGCTCTTGAGTGGCCTTGTTAACGAACTCCTGCTGGTCTGACCTTCCTTGCCTGTCTCCTTCTCGAGGGAAACATGCTTTGAAACACGTCTCCACATGGTGCCCAAGCGCCTCCCTCGTGACCCTGGCTAGGTCGGTGTCCCTCTAGGTGAGAGCCCCCGAGCCCTGCCTGAGGAGGGCACCGGGCGCGCTTTCCTATGCGATGGAAGGAGGGTCCCCCTGGGCAGGCACGGGCCCTGAAGGGCCTGCCCCCTGAGGGGCTGAGCCTGACGACGTCTTCTTCTTCTTGGGTGATGAGGACATCAATACCATTGTTACACCCACAGCCCCTACTGTTACATATACTGGACCAATTACTAGAGCTCGCGCACGCAAAATAAATTACCAGGTACTTTCGTTTCTTGGTAATGCTTCTAATGTTCATGAGAATATGATGCTGCCTAAATTGGATACATTTGTTTTGCTTACAAATGAAGGGCCTAGCTTGGAGAAGGATGAACATTGGAGCAAGAACACGCATGGAGTTGATGGCATGCGCAAGGGGATCAAGAACGGAGTTACAAGTGATGATTTCAAGACTTTGAAGCCACCATAAGGAGTGCATGAAGCCTTGGACGAAATATACAAGATGCCACTTCATAATATTCGTCCATAGGCTATTTTAGGTGCAGCGTCACCTTATTATTGGGCCAGGCCCATATAATTTCGAAATACTTAAGTATAGGCTATTTTTAGAGTCCGTATGTGTGGGGAAACAAGAGATAGGGTTGGTTTCGGACCCCACCCTCAAGGGCCATGAAATTCCCTTCTCTTCCTCCATATATACAGCCCTTAGGGCGTCGTTTAGACTTTGGGTTTTGTTTAGATCAAAAGTTCGCCATAGCTGCAACTTCGCGTACTTCGTTTGTGTTCAACGACCAGACCAAGGCGTCACAGAACCCCACCTTCATTAATAAAGCTTTCCTCTTATATTCACAATATCCAGATTGCAATCTTAGTTTCTTGCTTGTTCTTCGTTTGCTCGCAGGAAACAGACCCTCGTGGTCAGGTTGGTCGTGCTCCGGCGTGGTCAATAACCCTCGGAAGTTGGTTTAGCGATTGCTAAGGCGCGACGTCTCACGCGTTCGTAGTCAGATCGTCAAGGTCGACTCCCACAGAAACGATAACCACCATCTCATCGAAACATCGGGACACCTTTGCCTCTATCAAGTGGTATCAAATTTCCAGGTTGCTCGGTGAGATTTTACAGTTTTTCGTAGATTAGATCGAGTCTGTTCTTCATACCTACAATCCACGAAAAAGCCACACAAAAAATAGGGTTAGTTCATCATATCCGAACCAATCTGAGCCTTTGCATAATCTTTTTAGGGTTTTTGCTTTGTTGAATTTGCGGTTGCTTCGTCTTGTCAAGTTGCTGGTCTTAGAGTCTAGTCTTTTAGAGTTTCGAGTTCTGGTCATAAGTTGTCACGCCGCCGCCGCACCATCATCATCGCCTTGCCATCTACCACCACCGCCTATCCGCCACCGCTCTGAATCCGTATCCATATACCACCACCCGTATCCATATAACACCACCAATCCGTGTCCATATACCACCACCGATCCGTGTCCATATACCACCACTAATCTGTGTCCATATACCACCACCGCTACCATATACCACCCCCGCTGCCATATCCTACCACCATATATCCACCACCAATCCGAGTTCTTCTCATATTAGGTTTGTTTTCGAGATCCATCTCAATTCCGATTCGTGTTTCCTTGCCTGCGTAGGTCTCGAAAAAAACAGAGTCTGGAGACCCCCGGGCTGTTTTTAGGCCAAAATTTCGGCGACCGAAAATATTTTTTTCCTATCCTATTTTTAGGCTGTTCTGAGTCTTTTGAGACACTCGCCATCATAGTCATTTTTTGTCGCACTTTTTCGTCGTCGCTGCCCTGATTTCCGAAAAAAAATTCAAAAAATTTCGTACCCATCCTGTCAGTTTGACCTGGGAAGAGTTTTGAGACACTCGCCATTATAGTGATTGTTCGCCAAAAAAAAGAGGAGCGCAAAAAAAAATAACAGAGCGAAAAAAAATCCAGAGTGTGCTTTTCCCATGTTTCCGTGCAGCGCCGTGATTTTGTTAGTGTTCTAGGCTCGCGTCTCTAGAACGGTCTAGCCTAGGACCAGCACAGTGTCGTCGTTGAGCATTTATTCAACTTTGCATCTCTGAATTGATGATTGCTGACCCTTTTTGCTACCATACTATAAGCCTTCCCAGCTCCACATACATCTACGTCGTGCATTTGACTTTCCTTGGCAATCGCTCTATCCAAGCTTTTGAGAGTTTTTACTACAACGGTTGCCGATCACCGCCTGCTGCTGGGTAAGAACTGGTAAGAATTTGAGATTTTCTTGACGTATTTGTGACACCCGCCACCACCACCACTTGTTAGTAGTCTGTAGGACATATTCTTGTGTGTTTCTATTGCTGCTAACCATGCCAGGATCACAAGCCGACGAGACTGACTGGGAGAACATGACGAACAAGGAGCTTCATGATAAGTTTCAGCAAATGATGAGTGGACAGGTGCAAGATGTGCTAAAAAGATTTGAAGAAGCCATGGAGAAGATAGATGGCATGGAGAAGACGTTCGAAACAAAGATCGATAATAAGTTTAATGAATTGCTCACACGTCTTCCACCACCGGTTGCACCTAATGCACCTCTACAACAACAACAACAACAACGACTACCTCCACATCGCGAAACAGCCCTCCGGCGAGCGACCCGTGTTCCTCTTGTGCTTGGCCAACCTGTTGGTGCTGCTGTTGATACTTCTGTGGCTCCTGCTGCTGATGTGGAGGAGGTTGATTTTGTGGGATATTACGAGGATGAGGTTGATCAAAATCAGAACTATGTGCAACCACCAGCACCACAACCACCAGGTCGTCCACATGCAAATAATGGCAACGTTAGGGCTTCTCCTCAGGTACGAGATCATGACCACCTCCCTAAACTGAAATTGAATATTCCACCATTTGAGGGTAGATATGTTCCTGATATATATATATCTTACTTGGGAGTTAGAAACTGAACAATGATTTACATGTTTACAATATCCTGAGGAGAGACGTGTTCCTGCTGCTGTTTGTGCTTTCACTAGCTTTGCATGTGTTTGGTGGTCTGAACATTGTCGATTATATCCTGTTCCAGCTACTTGGGCTGCTTTGAAAAATGCTATGCATACTCGTTGGGTTCCACCATATTATCAACGTGAATTACTTCAAAAATTGCAGCGCTTACGACAAGGAAAAAAATTCTGTAGAAGAATATTATCAGGAATTACAAAATGGCTTGATTAGATGTGGTATTGTTGAGGAGAATGAAGCTATGCTTGCATGTTTTCTGGGTGGATTAAATAGAGAGATTCAGACCATTTCTAGACTATAAGGATTATAATAATATCACTCATTTATTCCATCTTGCTTGTAAAGCTGAACATGAAGTGCAGGATCGACAGGCATTGGCGCGAGCTAACTTTTCTGCAGGTCGACCTTCATCATGTACACCACGTGCATCATCTACTTCCACACGTTCTGCTACACCGGCACCTCCGTCAGCTGCCACCTCCAACCGTGATAAAATAAAGCAGGCACAATCACCACTACCTGCCAAGAGCACACCTTCTGGGCCTGCAAAGAGCTCTTCTTCATCAGTGGCATCAACAGGGCAAACACATGATATTATTTGTCGACGTTGCACGGGTGGAGGTCATTATGCGAGAGAATGCCCATCTAAGCGTGTGATGATTATCACTGAGGATGGTGGGTATGAGTCCGCTAGTGACTATGATGAGGAGACTTTGGCTCTTATTACACATGAAGAACACGGTGGAGATGATTCTGATCATGAGACGCAATACATGGCTGCTGAAGATGCTGACAGGTATGAATGTTTAGTTGCTCAACGTGTTTTGAGTGTGCAGGTTACACAAGCTGAGCAAAATCAGAGGCATAATTTTTTCCATACAAAGGGAGTTGTGAAGGAACGTTCTATTCGCGTCATCATAGATGGAGGGAGCTGCAACAACTTGGCTAGCATGGAGATGGTGGAGAAGCTTTCTCTCACCACAAGACCACATCCACATCCTTACTACATCCAATGGTTCAACAACAGCGACAAGGTTAAGGTAATACGTACTGTTCGTGTGCATTTTAGTATCTCTACATATGCTGATTATGTTGATTGTGATGTGGTACCTATGCAAGCGTGTTCCTTATTACTTGGTAGACCATGGCAATTTGATAAAAATTATGTACACCATGGTAGAAACAATCAGTATACTCTTGTTCATAAGGATAAAAATATTACTTTGCTTCCTATGACTCCTGATTCCATTTTGAAAGATGATATTAATAGAGCTAATAAAGCAAAATAGGAGAAAAATAAGAGTGAAAATCAGATTGTGGCAAAAGAATTTGAGCAACAAATGAAGCCTACTAATAAACCATCTAACGTTGCTTCTGAAATTAAACTCAAAAGTGCATGTTTACTTGCCACCAAATCTGATATTGATGAGCTAGATTCTAGCACCTCTGTTTGCTATGCTTTTGTGTGCAAAGAGGCATTATTTTCATTCGAGGACGTGCCTTCCTCTTTGCCCCCTGCTGTCACTAACATTTTGCAGGAGTTCGCTGACGTCTTCCCACAAGACGTGCCACCGGGATTACCACCTATTCGAGGGATTGAACATCAAATTGACTTAATTCCCGGTGCATTGCTACCCAACCGTGCACCATACCGTACCAATCCAGAGGAGACGAAGGAGATTATGCGTCAAGTATAGGAGCTGCTCGACAAAGGTTATATACGTGAATCTCTTAGTCCTTGTGCTGTTCCTATTATACTAGTGCCTAAAAAGGATGGTACGTCGCGTATGTGTGTTGATTGTAGAGGCATTAATAATATTACAATTCGTTATAGTCATCCCATTCCTAGGCTAGATGATATGCTTGATGAATTGAGTGGCTCTACAATATTCTCCAAAGTTGATTTGCGTAGTGGATACCATCAAGGTCGTATGAAATTGGGAGATGAATGGAAAACAACATTTAAAACTAAGTTTGATTTATATGAGTGGTTAGTCATGCCTTTTGGGTTAACTAATGCACCTAGTACTTTCATGAGACTAATGAACGAAGTTTTACGTGCTTTCATTGGACGATTCGTGGTAGTCTATTTTGATGATATACTAATTTATAGCAAATCTTTGGAAGAACATTTGGAACATTTACGTATTGTTTTTAATGCTCTACGTGATTCACGTTTGTTTGGTAACCTTGGGAAGTGCACCTTTTGCACCGACCGAGTATCTTTTCTTGGCTATGTTGTTACTCCACAGGGAATTGAAGTTGATAAAGCCAAGATTGAAGCTATTGAGAGTTGGCCGCAACCCAAAATGGTCACATAAGTGAGGAGTTTTCTTAGACTCGCTGGTTTCTATAGGCGTTTTGTGAGAGATTTTAGCACCATTGCTGCACCTCTCAGTGAGCTTACAAAGAAGGATGTGCCTTTTGTTTGGGGTACCGCACAGGAAGAAGCCTTCATGGTATTGAAAGATAAGTTGACACATGCTCCTTTACTCCAACTTCCTGATTTTAATAAGACTTTTGAGCTTGAATGTGATGCTAGTGGAATTGGATTAGGAGGTGTGTTATTACAAGATGGCAAACCTGTTGCATACTTTTCTGAAAAATTGAGTGGGCCTAGTCTGAACTATTCTACTTATGATAAACAATTATATGCTCTTGTTCGGACTTTAGAAACATGGCAACATTATTTATGGCCCAAAGAATTTGTTATACATTCTGATCATGAATCTTTGAAACACATTAAAAGTCAAGCAAAACTGAACCGTAGACATGCTAAATGGGTTGAATTCATTGAGACTTTCCCTTATGTCATTAAACACAAGAAGGGTAAAGAAAATGTTATTGCTGATGCATTGTCTCGTCGTTATACTATGCTTTCACAACTTGATTTTAAAATATTTGGTTTGGAGACCATCAAAGATCAATATGTGCATGATGCTGAATTTAAAGATGTATTGCAGAATTGTAAAGAAGGTAGAACATGGAACAAGTTCGTCGTTAACGATGGATTTGTGTTTCGTGCTAACAAGCTATGCATTCCAACTAGCTCCGTTCGTCTTTTGTTGTTGCAGGGGGCGCATGGAGGAGGACTAATGGGACACTTTGGCGTGAAGAAGATGGAGGATATACTTGCTACACATTTCTTTTGGCCAAAGATGAGACGAGATGTTGAGCTTTTTGTTGCTCGCTGCACTACATGTCAAAAAGCTTAGTCACGACTCAATCCTCATGGTTTAAATATGCCTTTGCTTGTACCTAGTGTTCCTTGGGAGGATATATCTATGGACTTTGTTTTAGGTTTACCTCAAACAAAGAAGGGGAGGGATAGCATATTTGTTGTCGTGGATAGATTCTCAAAAAAGGCACACTTTATACCATGTCATAAAAGCGATGATGCTGTTAATGTTGCTGATTTGTTCTTTTGTGAAATTATTCGCTTGCATGGTGTGCCAAATACTATTGTTTCAGATCGTGATACTAAATTGCTTAGCCACTTTTGGAGATGTTTATGGGCTAAGTTGGGGACTAAACTGCTTTTTAGTACTACTTGTCACCCCCAAACTGATGGACAAACTGAAGTAGTCAATAGAACATTGTCTACTATGCTTAGGGTTGTTTTGAAGAATAATAAGAAAATGTGGGAAGAATGCTTGCCTCATATTGAATTTGCTTATAATCGTTCATTGCATTCTACTACTAAGATGTGCCCTTTTGAAATTGTGTATGGTTTCCTACCTCGTGCACCTATTGATTTGTTGCCTCTTCCATCTTCGGAGAAGGTTAATTTTGATGCTAAAGAACATTCTGAATTGATTTTAAAAATGCATGAGTTAACTAAGGAAAACATTGAGCGTATGAATGCTAAATATAAACTTGCTGGAGATAAGGGTAGAAAACATGTTGTGTTTGCACCTGGAGATCTTGTTTGGTTACATTTGCGTAAAGATAGATTTCCTAATTTGCGCAAATCAAAGCTAATGCCACGTGCTGATGGTCCATTTAAGGTGTTAGAGAAAATAAATGATAATGCACATAAACTTGAGCTACCTGCAGATTTTGGGGTTAGTCCCACTTTTAACATTGCAGATTTGAAGCCTTATTTGGGTGAGGAAGATGAGCTTCCGTCGGGGACGACTTCATTTCAAGAAGGGGAGGATGATGAGGACATCAATACCATTGTTACACCCACAACCCCTACTGTTACATATACTAGACCAATTACTAGAGCTCGCGCACGCAAAATAAATTACCAGGTACTTTCGTTTCTTGGTAATGCTTCTAATGTTCATGAGAATATGATGCTGCCTAAATTGGATACATTTGTTTTGCTTACAAATGAAGGGCCTAGCTTGGAGAAGGATGAACATTGGAGCAAGAACACGCATGGAGTTGATGGCATGCGCAAGGGGATCAAGAACGGAGTTACAAGTGATGATTTCAAGACTTTGAAGCCACCATAAGGAGTGCATGAAGCCTTGGACGAAATATACAAGATGCCACTTCATAATATTCGTCCATAGGCTATTTTAGGTGCAGCGTCACCTTATTATTGGGCCAGGCCCATATAATTTCGAAATACTTAAGTATAGGCTATTTTTAGAGTCCGTATGTGTGGGGAAACAAGAGATAGGGTTGGTTTCGGACCCCACCCTCAAGGGCCATGAAATTCCCTTCTCTTCCTCCATATATACAGCCCTTAGGGCGTCGTTTAGACTTTGGGTTTTGTTTAGATCAAAAGTTCGCCATAGCTGCAACTTCGCGTACTTCGTTTGTGTTCAACGACCAGACCAAGGCGTCACAGAACCCCACCTTCATTAATAAAGCTTTCCTCTTATATTCACAATATCCAGATTGCAATCTTAGTTTCTTGCTTGTTTTTTTTACTGTACACAGTAGGGCAAAACCCCACTGCAATTTTTATTAATAAAAAAGAGGAAAACAAGGTATCAATATACAAACGGCTTGAGATAAGCCAAAGAGAAGAAGAGGGAAAAAAGAAAAAAGAAAAAAAAGAAATAGAAAAGCTATGGACTAGGATTACAGCACAAGATTGTCAAGCCAGGAACAATAAGCTCCAGCATAATTCTTCTTAACTCTAAATCTTAAAGATTTAGTTCTTCCAGGAGAATGGCTTTCCACCTCTGAATGCTAGGTTGAACTGCTTGGAAGATCAGGTTGTTCCTTGAGATCCAGATGGCCCAGGAAGCAAGGATGATTATCTCCATGAAGAAAGGTACATGTAACTTCTGCTTGAGATCAAGAAAAGCTTCCAGAATTGAAACATTTGTCTGTCTTGAAGGGCAAATCAAATCCCAACATTGAGCTGCAAAAGGGCATGTCCAGAAAAGATGGTGAAGAGTTTCTTCCTGTGGGCAGTTGTTGACAGCACAGTTGTAATTGGGCAAGTGGAAAGTTTTCCTTCTTAAAAGGTTTCTGGTATTGAGCCTGTCATGTAGCAGTCTCCAAAAAAACACCTTATGTTTTGGTTGACAGGAGGAATTCCAGATCCAGCTGAACTGTTGTGGCACAATTTTTACTCCCATCATAACTGTACATGCCTTAGCCACTGAAAAGTGTTCATTTCCCCGAATGTAGCTCCAAGTATCAGTGCAATCAAGTGTATCAGATGCCCTGAGATCAATACAAATCTCTTCCATGGCCTCAAATTCCTGGAAAGCTTGCACAGTGAGAGGAAGATGGAATAAATCCTCTAAATATTCTACTTGGAGAATGTTGTGGACGGTTGTAGTCTTGTTTTTCACAAAAGAGAAGAGATGAGGGAACATGTCTTGCAGACAAGTAGTGTGCCACAGATCAGTCCAAAAGAAGGCACTCTTGCCATCACCTATGTTGCATCTGGCTAAAGACTTGTAATTATCAATAAGCTTAAGGTTTGCCTTCCACCAAAAGGATCCAATCCAGTTATTACCAGGCAATGTGTCATTGTTGTAATATGTTTCCCATATTAGGTTCACCCAGGGGGTATTGTGTCTGTTATAGAACTTGTGCAGATTCTTAAGCAGCAGAGCCTTATTCTGGATGAAGATATCCATGACCCCCAATCCTCCTTGATTTTTGGGTCTACACACAGTGCTCCATGCTACCATGGCAGGCCTGTGGTCCTCTAGATCAGGGCCTCTCCACAGGCAGTGTCTCAAGTACTTTATGGCCTGCATTTTGATTGTGACAGGCACATCAAGGTATCCCATGAGGTAGATCAACAAAGAATTGAGGACAGATTTCACCAACAGTAATCTTCTAGCCATTGTCATAAATGAGGACAAACCCAGAAGTTTCTTTTGAAGCCTTGTGACAAGAGGAAAACACTGCTCAACAGTAGGTTTATGAAGGCCTAAAGGTGTTCCCAAATATTGAATTGGAAAAGATTCCTTTTTGCAATGAAAAGTATTTACCAAAATCTCCATCTTCTCTTCTAGCACATTGATTGGAATCATACTTGATTTATTATAGTTTACTCTAAGTCCAGTGGCATCTGCAAAAGTATTGAGGAGAGCTTTAAGACAATGAAGTTGCTTGGCATCTGCTTGTAGAATAACCAGGGTGTCATCAGCATACTGGACTATTGGGAAATCAGGACACGACTGCACTTGCAAGGGGGCAGATAACATTTCCATGTGCATTGCCTTGTTGAGAACTGACAGAAGAAGATCAGCAGCAAGAACAAACAGAAGAGGGGAAAGGGGGTCTCCCTGTCTCACACCTCTAAGGCAGTAAAACTTTTTTCCAGGGACACCATTAAGCAAGATAGCATATGAGGCAGAAGTGAAGAGCATTTTGATCCAAGAAATCCATCTATCTCCAAAACCCTTGGCTTTTAAAATATCCAGCATTGCCTGATGCTCAATTGTGTCAAAAGCCTTTTCAAAGTATAATTTAAGCACAATAATCTCATCTTTAGATTTGTGACATTGGTGAAGGTATTCATATGCCCAGCCCAAACAATCATGTATTGATCTTTCCTTCAGAAATCCATATTGGTTTATATGAACCAACTTAAGGATCACTTTCTGCAACCTGCTAGCCAGCAGTTTAGTGATAATCTTCAGGCAGCAATTTAGAAGGGATATTGGCCTAAAATCATTTGCTGTCAATGGAGTACTTCCCTTAGGAATGAGAGTAATGAATGAAGTATTTATGATCTCAAGGGAAATTTGCCCTGAATGAAAGTCATAAATGAATCTGAGCACATCTCCCTTGATAATATCCCAGCAGGACCTGAGAAATTCATTATTAAAGCCATCTGGGCCTGGTGATTTGTCTGTTGGAAGATTTTTGACCACATCATCAATTTCCTCTTCAGTAAAAGGCAGTTCAAGATTAGCAAAGATATCAGAGTGTTGTCTCTGCCCAAACAATGAAGCCAAGTCAAAATGCATTGAGGTTTTTTGGGATGTGCCCATTCTTTTTTTGTAAGTGTCTAGGAGTATTGCAGCTTTCCCAGCATGGTCAGATATCTCAACTTGGTCATCATTTTGTAGAACAACAATGTGATTATGTCTGTAATTAATTGATGCTTTAGTGTGAAAAAACTTTGTTTTCTCATCTCCAAACTTCACTCCTTTGATTTTTCCTCTTTGTTTCCAATAAATCTTCTGGTTCTTCAAAAGAATAAGCAAATGCTCTTTAAGAATATCCCTGCAATTCCATTCATGGATATCTAACTCTCTAAATTCTTCAAAGAGGTCCCACATGAAAATGAACTCATTTAGCTTTGCAATTTGAGTTTTCAGACAGGATAAGGTTTTTTCCCACAACTTCAAAGCTCTTCTTAAGTTTTTGAACTTAGCATTCAGGGTTTTGACAGCATCAAGATTGCCCATTGGGATATTCCATGCATTTGCCACTATCTGTTTAAAATCTGAATGTTGGAGCCAGTAGTTTTCAAATCTGAAGACTTTAGCCTTTGGAATGGAAGTACCAACTTTAATTACACATGGCAGATGATCTGAAATAGGGTTTGCAAGGGGTAGCACCATTGTGTTTGGGAAAGTAGTCATCCAGGAGGCAGAAGTGAAAAACCAATCCAATTTGACCAACAGAGGATCATGCTGCATATTGCTCCAACTAAACTTTCTGCCATGCAAAGGTAATTCAATTAAGCCTTGATTGCTTATAGCCTCATTGAACAAGAGCATATCATTAGCATCTCCCCCAGGTCTGTTCCTGTCAGATGGTGCTCTCATAAGATTGAAATCTCCCATTAAGATCCAGTCCACAGTATCAGGCATGTGAATGTTTGAGAACCAGTTAATAAACTCCAATTTGTCTTGTGGATCACAGGGCCCATAAATGTTAGAGATAATCCAAGACTGGTTAGAGAGAAGACTGGTAAACTGCACAGAAAGAGAAAACCTGTTTTGTGCAATAACCACTCCAGAGAATTGAGAGCCATTCCAAACCACAAGGAGACCCCCAGAAGCTCCAACAGAGGGTAAGAAAGCAAATTTATTAAGTTTGGCAGGGCAGAAATTTTTTAAGAAAGCTGTGTCAAAATTTTCCCTCTTGGTTTGTTGAAGGCATAAGATGTTGCAGTCACTTTCATTAATTTTTTGCCTCAGGGCCAACCATTTGTCCTCAGAGTTTATACCTCTAATGTTCCAGTTGAGAATATTCCAGCTTCTGTTTGTGTTATTCATGGAAACATCTAATTTTTTTGTACCAGAGATCAAGTACCAGCACTTGATTTTGCATACATACAGTAAGTTTAAGCAAAATCCAAATCCACAGCCAGACACATAACCAGTAATGCAGCCACTGATACAGCAAGGAGGTATTAATAGGGCAACATAACACCAGGTCCATAGAGGTTATAGAGTTCCAATACCCAAGTCTTACAGCAATCAAAAGCAGCCTCAAACTAGGAATGAAGGCACAAACACACACACCCACCCCACAGCACTCCAACAAGAGATCTTAAACATCATGAATGGTTGGAGGTGTGTTCTTCTCCTTTGGCCAAGGGCACCTTGTCCAAATCAACCTCTTGCCTTCTCTTGGGCTTCTTGGCCAGCTTGTCCTCCAGCTCCCCCTCAGCAACCTTACAAAAAGAGGCAGTGAGGTTTTTAACAATTGATTTTTGTATGGTGGGAGGGACAGCATTGCAAGGCAAACAATTATTATTAGAGCAGGAATTCCTCTTGAAGCCAGCATTATCATTCTTAATTCTGTCACTTCTCCTTATCTCTGTTTCCACTAGTGGAGTCTTTCCACTTCTTTTCTTCCTCAAATTATCTTGACCAAAAGGCTGCAACAAGGCCTGGGATTCCTCATCCTGCATATTGGCTGCCCCACCAATATTTTCCTTTCCCTTGCCCCCAGCCTCCATGGCCTGACACATTGGAGCATGAGAGGTGGGACACTTGTTAGGTATATAAAACAAAAAAGTTTGATCCATATTTTCCACAGCAGTGAATAGTTCCCACATTCCAGATTTTAGCATAGTGACAGTCCAATCAAACTTGTCAGGGGACAGAAGCAAGTGAACAATGAAATTGAACCAACTTACAGGAATGCTGACTGAAAAGGAGCTCCTGCTTCCCAAAGATTTGTCCTTAAAATGATGTTTCCACAGGTGCATGCCTTCTTCAGAGACAGAAGAGGCATTAGAAGCAGTAGCAGCCATCTGAATACGTTTTAAGCCAAGTAGAGAAGGTGCCATGCTAAAATGCTCATTAATTTGAGTAGCCCATTTACCTGGTAACCCAGACTGAAGGTCCTCAATGTTCTCCACTAACTGCAGATTGCCCCTGGAAGTATTGACATGGTCAGGGCTAGCCACAACTTCAGTGGGAATTGAGGGCACATTAACGCCAGTGATCACATTATTGCTGGTGGTCGGAATATTCGCTAATCGAGCAAAAACTGATTGCCGGGGTTGCTCGCCGGAGACTCTGCCGGCGACAGCACGGGGACGCGATCCATTGACAACTCTATTCCACGAAGCATCATCCTCGCGGTAAAAGAGTTGTTCTTCACGTAACCAGTTAGGTCCACCAAAACCCCAAAGATTGAAAACTAGCTCAAAATCCTTCTCAACTATCCGGCCATGGTTATAGATCTCAAAACCCACTGCTTTTGAGGCAACCGAAAATTTGAATGTTCTGTCTTTAAGATGAAGCACACGGAAACCTTGAGGATAACCACCGAAGCAAGATTGCAACGTGATGCTAACCGTGTGATAATCCAACCAAAAACGAGCCCGGCAGAAGGAAACCACCAAGGAGAATTCACGTTGATGAAAACCAGGCGAAAAAACGACAGGGTGACCAAACTTTTGCCTCATGGATAGCTGGAAATCTTTACCTTGAGCAAAGTTGAGAGAAGGAGGATCCATGGCCATCCTAGGCTCAGCACTTCCCAAGAAATAACCGGAGAAAAAAGGCAGAGGGGAGGTGGCCCCCGGCGTCGGAGTGGCAGCCGGAGGGAGAGGAGGTGGCCCCCGGCGCCGGAGTGGCAGCCGGAGGGAGGGTAGGTGGCCGCCGGGGCTGGAGTGGCCACCGGCGGTGGTCGCCGAAGGGTCACCTAGGGGGAGCCTAGAGGGAGCCTCCTGACTTGTAGACGTTGAAGGATCTTGCCAGTTTCTTGCTTGTTCTTCGTTTGCTCACAGGAAACAAACCCTCATGGTCAGGTTGATCGTGCTCCGGCATGGTCAATAACCCTTGGAAGTTGGTTTAGCGATTGCTAAGGCGCGACGTCTCGCACGTTCGTAGTCGGATCGTCAAGGTCGACTCCCACAGAAACGATAGCCACCATCTCATCGAAACATCGGGACACCTTTGCCTCTATCATTGGGGGTGGTCTCGGGAAGCCTCTTGCTTCCGCGATCTGGGTCTTCTAGCGATGCGGTCTGAAAGGCTCGCTCCAGGGAACACACTGCATCCTTCTCTTCACATGGCACCGTGATGACGCCGCCACTCCCTGGCATCTTGAGGACATTGTAGCCGTGGTGAGTCACGGCCATGAACTTGGCCAGCGCTAGGTACCCGAGGATGGCGTTGTACGGCAGGCGGATGTGGGCGACGTCAAAGTCGATGAGCTCGGTGCGGTAGTTGCTGCGGGCCCCGAAGGTCACAGGGAGGTGGACCTGCCCGATCGGGATTGTGGAACCGTCGGTGACTCCGGAGAAAGGCTTGGTTGGCTAAAGCTGGTCATAGGGCACTTCAAGGTTGTTGAATGTTTCCACGGACATGACGTTGAGCCCTGCTCCACCATCAATGAGGGTCCTGGTGACAAGTACGTTGCTGATGACTGGGGAGCAAAGCATCGGCAGGACCCCGGCTGTGGCCGCGCACTTGAGCTGATCTGCTGAGCTGAACGTGATGGCGCACGCCGACCACCTGAGGGGGCGCATTGCTTCGAGCTTGGGGAGGACTGCATTCACTTCACAGGCAAACTGCTTGAAGATGCGTTGAGAGGCTGGGGCTTGAGCTCCGCCCAGGATGTAGGCGATTGCGCGCGGCTCTTGGAAGCCCCCAGCCCCCTCGTCTTGATGGCGGTCTTCGCTCCTCCTTGGTTGAGGCGGCAGCGTAGGGAGGCCTGCATTGCCATGAGGGCGATCCTCACGAGGCTGATCCCTCCAGTCCCCCTCGTGAGGCAGGTCCCGCCAGCGGTCCTCGCGAGGTTGGTCGCGCCACCCTTGGCGCGGGCCGCGATCTTCCCAGCGTCCTGGGTTTCTTCCTCCTCCTCGGCCGTAGCCCCGGTCAGCGCGGTCAGGGCGACGGCCGATCCTTCCTTCTCGCACGGCACGGAGTTCTTGACATTCGTTGGTGTTGTGGGTGTGGAGGTCGTGGTACACACAGTACCGGCTGCCCCTGGAGGATTCGGGCAGATCCTTGCCCCGCTTGGTATCCGGTTCTGCTGCGAGTACGGCAGCCCCCTTGCGCTTCACGTCCTTGGCCTTGGGCTTCTTCTCTTCTGGGTCTGCGACAGGCAGCTCGAGGAGGGAGAGACGTCCCTCCTCAGCCCTGGCGCACTTGGTCGCCAAGTTGAACAGCTCTAGGGAGGTGCAGAGGTCTTCATGCATCGCCAGCTCCTCCTTCATCTTGACGTCGCGCACGCCATCGAAGAAGGCCGAGATGATGGCTTCCTCGGACACCTTGGGATCTTGAGGCGCGCACTGTTGAAGCGTTGGATGTACTTTTGCAGGGTCTCCCCAGGTTGCTGCTTGATGCGGCGCATGTCGCTCACGGCGGGCGGCCGGTCACGAGTACCTTGGAAGTTGGCGATGAAGCGGGTGCGCATCTGGTCCCAGGAGGAGATCGTGCCTGGAGCCAGTTTCAGGAGCCAGGTGCGAGCTCCTTCCTTCAGCGCCATGGGGAACCAGTTCGCCATGACCTTTTCATCCCCGCTGGCAGCTTCGATGCCCAGCTCGTAGAGCTGGAGGAACTCTGCGGGATCCGTTGTGCCGTCGTAGCGAGGAGGAAGGTCTGGCTTGAACTTGACGGGCCACACGACGCTACGCAGCTCGGTGGTGTAGGCGCGGCAGCCTGCGGTGGCCACGGGAGGCTTCAGTTGAGGGAGAGCTTGGCCTTGCGGGTCCCCTTGCGCTGCAGCTGGGAGTAGCGCGGGGTCTTGACGTGCCGGAGCTGGAGCAGGGTCACGGCGAGCCGGGGCAAGAAGCGCCCGGGCAGCCTCTTGCGGTCGAGGGACTTCTTGGCAGCTCCGATCTTGCTGGGCCAGCGACTGACGGAGCGGGTTCCGCCCAGGGGCCGCGCGCCTTGGAGCCATGGCGTCTTCTTGGAGAGGAGGCGGTTGGTACGCCCCCGGAGATTCATTACCCGCGCGGGGCGGGGTGTGGCGCAGCGGGGCGGACGGCGCAGGAGAGCCCCCTGCGGCGCGGATGAGCTCGGCGATGCGGTCGAGCCCCTCTTCGTAGACGTCGTCGACGGGACGGTAGCGCAGGAGCTCGTTTGCTGCGATGAGAGCAGCTCGAGCATCCAAGGGCACGCGGAGCGCGCGGGAAGAAGAGCCGGCGGGGGTGAGCGATGGAGTAGCGGTGCGGCCGTCTTGCTGCACTGATGGGTGCTGAGACGATGCCTGCTGCTTGTTCCCCGCCGGGCCGGTGGCAGCGTTGACGGCGGGTGACGGGGAACGACTAGGACGCCCACCGATGGGAGCCGTCTGGGCGACGCGGGAAGCGATGGCGGCTCGGCGCTCGGCGCGGGCCCGACGAGCGTCAGACATGGATGCGACGGTCGGAAGAGAGCGAAGCGGTGGAAGACAGATTCCGAGGCACCCCTACCTGGCGCGCCAAAATGTCGGATCACGGGTTCCGGCAGACCCTTAAGGTTTGAACTCTGGGGTGCGCGCGGAGATTGTGCCCTCCACCTCTCCGTCTCGCAAGGATCTAAACTACAGAAAGAATAGCACAAGAGACACAGAGTTTATACTGGTTCGGGCCACCGATGTGGTGTAATACCCTACTCCAGTGTGGTGTGTGGATTGCCTCTTGGGCTGATGATGATGATGAACAGTACAAGGGAGAACGGCCTCGCTAGGGCCTATTCTTGGCTAGGAGGATGAACTGCTGGGAGGAGTTCAGCCGCCCTTCTCTCTCTTTCTCTACTTGTTCTCTGCTTGCTCGGATTCTAGATAACCAATCGTCGATTCGGCGTGCCTGATTGCTAGATGCCTCTCCCTGGGGACGGCTAGTCCTATTTATAGGCAAAGGCCCTGGGCCTCTTCCCAAATATTGAGCAGGAAGGGCGCCAACAATTGGCCAATTCGAAGGGGAACATCTGGTACACTTATCCTGACTAAAGTTGGTCCTCGCCTGCCAAAAGCCCTGTGGTGACGCCATTCTGGGCTCCATGGTGACCTCCTTCCCACCATTGGACTGGTCTTGGTCTCGTTGCACCGAAGTGGGTGCCTTTGCTTGATCCTCTCGCCTGCGCTTTCCCCCTTTGCACCAAAGAGGAAAGGGGGACGCTGCCGCGGGCTGGCGCCCGCCTGGCACCCTCGATCGTCATGGCTTGCGTCATGGGCACCTCGCGAGGTACCCCGCCTTGATCTCTCCGCCTCCTCATGAGCCAGCCTGAGGAGGCCGCGCCTGAGGAAGCGCCGTGTCGTCCGCCCCACGAGGCTTGGCCCCTCGCGAGGGTCTTGAGTCTTATGTTGATGAAGATGGGCCGCGCTGGGCCCCCATTTGAGCCACGCCGCAGGCCGCAGGTAGGCAAGTCTGGGGACCCCCGTTCCCAAAACGCCGACACAAGGCTCGCTCCTCAGCCCAAGCTGGGGGGACGAAGCGCCAGAGGCTGAGCTCTTCCAGGAACCCCGGGACGGTCCCACTGGCCACGCTGGAGGCGACGATTATCGGGTACCACTAATTCCTCAGGAGCAGGCATACGCTAATCATGGATCGTAGGAGGTGCAGGTCGCCATGGCGAGTAGCTGCCCTGCTCCCACAGTCTCCTACCCCTCGGGAGGAGGGCGCAGGAGAGGGGCCGAGATACGACATCAGCACCCCGGCGTTCGGAGCAAGGTGTTCTCAGGAGGTAGGCCCTCTGCTGGGGAGGTGCCTCAGGGCCAGCCCCTGGCGGAGGACCCGTGGTCGTCGGGGGAACCGCTGGCGATCGCTCTACCCCATCGGCGGCGTCCTTGTTTCCGGTCGTCGTTGATGGCACTAGAGTGTGGCGCAAGGCGGGGCCCTCGTCTGGCGATATGAAGCAAGGCCGGTACCTATGAAGAAGGCCCAGTGCCTGTGAAGCTCGCCGCCCCGTGCACTCTCACGTAATAATGAGTGGGGCTGTACACGCCCCGGAGTCTCAGGGGTGCCGGCCTCAGGCCCTGGGGCTCCCTCCCACGCCCAGTGGCAGCACTTAGCACCGCGCTGGTGAGAAGACGTCCAAGACTAGATTAGGTGCCGGACGCGGCCTTTTGTCTGCTTTCATTGCTTTTCCCTTTGGTTGTCACTTTCCACCGCTGGATTTAAGTTGGATTCGAATTTGAGATTTGCATGTGTTCGGGGAAGGGGTGCTTAGTCTCGTTCGAGCAATTTCTCGCGTTTTGATTACCACTCCGCCTCAACTGCCTCCCCTCGTGAGCCCCTCGCGAGCCGGGTCAAGCCTAGCTTGCGCGCAGCCCAGACTGCCGCCGCCGCGTCCTCTCAGGAGGGTTTTTTACTGCAGATCCTACGGATTCGATCAGAGAACACTCGGGACACCACAGCCTCCCACAGGCTACCTCCAGGATCCGCCGCTGACGTATCTCGTCCGCATTCTGGTGCGCGACGGCCTCAGCCTCCTCCACCCGATGGCGAAGAAGGAGCACCTCGGCCTGGGAGGTGGTTGACTCCCCTTGCACTACCTCAAGGGCGGCCCGAAGAGCATCAGCCCGCCGCGTCGCTTCCTCCAGCTTGGCCCTCAAGGCAGTAGTCCTACCTTCGGCCTCGGCCCGGTTCAAGCGCGCCGTCGCCACCCGACGTCCGACCACCTCCAGGACACGGGCTTCCCGTGCAGCGACATCATCCTCCGCCTGCGTCACCAAGCGCTCCCTCGTCTCCAGACGCTCGTACTCACGTGCACATTCGGCGGCTTCCAGCGTCAACGCCTCCTCACGCTTCTGGAGCTCTGCTGGGTCGCCAGAGGCCACCTTCATCGACGCGAGGGCTGCCTCGCATAGCTCCACTTGCTCCTCTAGTGAGTGGCACCGGGCCAGGAGCTCCTGAGCCCGCTCCTCCGCCGCCTCTCGCCGCCGATCAGTTTCTCGGGCCTCCTGAGCGGCCTGAGATCGGGCCTCCTGAGAGGACACCAGCGATGCCTTGGCCTTTTCGTCGTCAAGATCGCGCTGATGACGCGCAAGGGCGATGGTGCCCTCCAACTCGCGCCTCCCTGCAGCCAGGCGCAGGCCCTCGGCCTCAAGGCGCGCGTCTTCATCAGCAAGCTCCTCACCAAGCAGGTTCACCGCGTCAGCCGCCCTTCGAAGGAATCCTTGGCGAAGAGTGCAACGCTCCCGAGCGCGCTCGTGCACGTCTTCTACACCAAGCAAGCGTCGGGGGCCACGAATCGGCACTCCCCCTCCGGGCAGGGGGCTGGGGGCTGGCACCCTCGCGACGGCCGGGCACGCCACGCCAGAAGCCCAGCCTGGAGCCAGCCCATCCCCAGATGAAGAGCGCAGGGAGCGCCTCAGCCAATCGCAGTCCACGACCAGGCGAGAAGCCCACGGCAGGCTGGCTATGCCACGAAAAGTCCCGCGAAGGAGGATCGCGAGGTGCGCAGGGCCTCGATGCGCCTCAGGACGGTTCGCCTCTCCGATCGCCCTCACCACAAGGGCTCTGCTGCTCGGAGTGCTTGAGGACGGTAGAGGGGGCGAAGCCAAAGGGGACGGCACCTCAGCCATCTCCGCGAGCTCGGCTGGAAGGGGTCTGCGGAGCAAGGATCAGTAAAAGCAACAGACGGATCAGGAGGTGGAAAAGGAGAAGGCTTACTCATCAGTGCCCAAGTACTTCCTACGCTTCAGCAAGCGACAAGGGTAATCATCGCCCAGGGCCTCCCTTCTCTTTCGGAGGGCCTCAAAGTCCATGCGGAAGCGGCCCAAGAGTTGAGCGCAGGGATCAACCTGAGACGAGGACGAAATGTCAAGGCGATCCGCGTCAGGGGTGCCTGCCCGATGCGCATTGCCAGTCGCCTCGCTAGGAGAAGCGGCTGGAGCTTCAGGGGCCTCAGCCGCCGGCGCTGGGGGTAGCTGCTTGCCGCCCTCAGCCTCAGCGGCACGGGCCCCAAGAGATGCTCCCTCATGAGCATCGCCCGGCGCTGTCACCCCGCCGGGAGCCCCCTCGGCCTCTGGCGCCTCATGCCTCCCTGCTCCGCCACTTGAGGAAGAGTCGCCTTGGCCGATTGGAAGGGCAGTCACCATCACTGGGTTCTCGCGAGGCCCCTGGAGGCTGGCGGGGCGCGGCCCCCACTCATCAAAGATAGGCATCTGATTCACAAAATTGCCCCTGTTTTGGAAGAGGTACAGCAAGGCCCCTCCCTGCTGGATGCTGCCAGGGTTGGGGTCCCCAGTCAGGATCAAGAGCACTGTCCTCAGCACTTCAGGCGTCAGGTCCTCTTCCTGGAGCCTCTTACAAATCACCACGCCCGCTGAAGGCCCACATCCGGCGGGAGTGGCGTTGGAGAGGAGTAATGCGGCGTAGCAGGAACTCCTTCACCACCTTGGGCGCTGTCACACCAAGCGACCTCAAGAACGCGAAGCGGTGCCAGGCGAAGACGAGCCGGGGGCTCTCGAGCGTCTCCTGGCCCCAGCCCGAATTGGGGACAGCAGGCGAAGTTGGCTCCGATAGCAGGGGGCTCGGCACCCCTACATCCACATACAGCCACCGCTCGCGAAACCCAGCTGCAGGCGGAGGGAGCCTGAAGTCGATCCCTGAGGCCGTTGTCTCAGACGCGGCAACGAAGCTCACGCACGCCGAGCATTGGGTAGGGTCGATAAGGCGCAGAGAGAAGAAGTGGTGCAGCAAGGCAACCGAAGGAAGGATGCCCATCATTGCCTCGCAAACAAAGGCGATGACCGAAAGAAGGGTGATGGATTCAGGACCTAGATGCATCATGTGGATCTGATAGTTGTGACACCCCAAAATTTTGACCTTGTTCTATTGGGATGAAATTTTTTACCAGGATTTAAAAACCTTGATTTTTTGAGCTTCCTTTTTATTTTAATCATTTTTCTTCCTTGTTGTGATGGAGTTTCTCCCAAAGTGAAAACCTTTTTATATGTTATTTGACTTGTTTAACCAATCTAGAAAAAACTTTTCTTGTATTAGTAGAACTAATTAGATAATTAAGTTGCTTGATTTTTATTTTCTTCAAAATGGTTTTCTCAAGGTTAAAATGGCCATATTTGAACTACAACCATTTAACAAATTCACTTAAAATTTCCACCAAAATTTGGAGAGGTCAGGTGATGTTTTTAAACCTCTTTTATATAAAAATTATTTTTATTATTAAATTATTTTGAGCTCTACACGCAATTTTCTTCTCTGGTCCAGAGAGCATTTTTGCACTACAACCCTTTTAATTATTTCTTTCTAGCCTCCACCAAAACTATGGGATGTTGGAAATAGCCTATAATTCAACTTTATGCAAAAACCTAGTGGTATTATTTGCAAGTTTTGAGTGGACCAACCTCTTCTTCATTCTGGTCCAACATGATGGTTTGTACATCAACCACATTTTTAGTTGCTCCTTTATCCATGATTCCTTTTCCTACTTGTAGCCCTCCCTATTAAACCCCTAAGTCCAAGAGCATGCAACAATTGGATCACTTTTGGTTCATGGAATAATGCCCTTTCCTTTCTGTCCAGAATTGGAGTTCAGCAAAACTTACACTAGCAAGTTTCTCTTTTTTCCAAACTAACCTTACCACCCTCTCTTGCATCTAAGGAGACACTGATCTGGAGAATTTGACCACTCCAAGAAATGCCTAAGTGCCCTTGGCATTTTGTCGAACACCTTATGGGCATGATCTGTTTTGACATGACTTCTGACATTGCACTATGAGCTTGCACATCTGATCAATCTATCATGTCCAATAGACTCCCCGCTACCCTGAGCTTAGGCCTGCTAAGTCCCAACCTCACCCGAGACCTCTACCGCGCCCTGGCATTTCGTTGAACAGGTCCTGCGCGTGCACTGGGCGCACCCAGAGCGCGCCAATTGCAGCCGCGCACTCGAGCCGCCGCGTCGCACCCTGCCTTGGCCCGCACTGCAGAACCTTGCCACGCACTCCCCGCCTAACCACTACACGCCAGCCGCCCTGGAACCCTACAGCGCCACCGCCAGAGCACTTTTGGCGGCACGCCGGCGTCAGCCGACAGCCTCTGCTCCGTTCAGCGCCGCCCAAGCCACCCCGGCTCGCCACCTGGCCCCTGGCACAGCCCGAACTCATCCGCAAGCGTGTCCGCTAGCATTCGTCGCCGCCACGACGCCCTGCAAGCTATAGAGGCGCGGTTCGCCGGCGTCCTCATCCACCGCCGCGGAACAGACTTCGTCGCGCTATAAAAGGACGCCCCGAAAAACCCTCGAGCACGCAGGCGACTCTAAGCCATCCCCTAGGACCCCATGGGGCAGCCAATCGACCCGAGAAGGTCATCTTCCCCACCTCCGGCAGCAGCGGCCGCCGCCATGGACCCAGCTCTCCCAGCGCCACCAGGGCCTCTTCCCCCCATTTCTCTTCACCAAGAACACCTCCTTCCTCCCAGGAACCCAACCCCCTACTCGATTTTGATCGGGAACCACATTCGCCCCAAAACCACTCTGCCATCGAAGCCTCCTCCGCCGCAAAGCTCGCCGCCGGCAGCTCCCTCCGTCCCCACCAGCCTGGCGACCACCGGGAGGATCGCCCTTGAGTGGCGGATCCATCCCCGCCCTCGGGCCCCCACGAGGAGCCGCCAGTCGCCGGCGACGATCGCCGGAGCCCCGCCTCCACTCGGAACAGAGGAAGGAGAGGGAGGGAAGAATAGTCAGACCTGACTAGCAGGCCCCCTGGACCCACTTTCAATGGCACACCGCGCCATCCACGTGTTTAAGTGAAGACTTAATGCACCCCAGTACGTTTCTCCCGCTTCGAAAGCGTATTCCCCTCTGAAACGTTTTCTTTTTCTATTTTATTTAAATCAGTTTTTGACCAAAACTTTGACTGACTATATCTTTTTAAATATAACTCCAAATGAATTAATTCTTTTTCCTACGTCTCTCAAATATTGTCTAGTTTATTTTAAGATTTATTTGAAAATTTTCCAAACAACTTTTTGTGCTGTTTTTGAAATATGTGTTATTTGCATATTTTTGAAAATAGGAGTTTTGGAGAGAGGATAGGAGACTTGCAAGAATCTTGGAGTGCACCTTGCCCTTCCACACCATTAAGGCAAGCATTCTGAACCTCGGAAAAATATTGCGATGTGATAGCTGACACGTTTTTAAATCCCCGCTTATTTCGGGGTATTGTTATTTCATGTGCTATGATCTTTTGCATGGATGCATAATGATGTTTTCCTTGCTGTTGGATATGAACACATTTGTGATGATAATCATACCCATGTGCCCTACATGCATGCCGGAGAGGGATCCGGGAAAGACTCTGCCTTGGGTAGGCATGAGCTTGTCACCAGTCCCTGTCGGAACGGTCATAACCGGTATGGCATGGTGAGTTATATTGGGGGTTGATTTATTGGTTGGAAATAATTTGTGTTGCCCGTGTCATGCAGGAACTCATAAACCTCCTGAGTCGACCACAGATCGAGTCTTGTTCCAGTAAAAAACCCTACTTGCCTGGTAATACCACTTGTCCCTGCCACAGGCAGGGTACGGTTCAGTAAGTCGTCAACCCCTTCCGAGCACACACCATACAAAGAGGCTATGGTGGAAGATGCTGGCTGTAGCCGGTAGGCAGGCAACCTGGTCCGGGGGCATGGGTGTTTCCGGTTGGGACCGAGAGGGGAGGCCACCCCTTAGAGCGCGCCATATAAGTTTGATCCCATGCTACGCGAGGTTGTAGCCTCCCCACTTAGAGTTTGCTTGACAGGTGTCGTGGGTGATTCCAGGCACCGATGAGTTAAGCTGGTGTGTGCAAGTTAGGTGTGTTTTCAACTAAAAGGCCGTAGACGGAATTAGCCCCAGTGGACTAAAGGAATCCGTTACTTGTGTGTATAGAGTACACCCTCTGCAGAGATTAAACCTTTTCGTATAGCCGTGTCCTTGGTTAAGGAATACAGCCTGGGATGGGTCAAGTGTCGGTCTTACAGTCGGTCTCCGGAGGAGAAACTATTATACCCGAACTGAAACCACGTTTTGAGACAGGTGGTAATTATGATTATTGTTTTATGGACTAACCCGTATATTGTTGGTATTATCGAATATCCCTGAGATGGTTCAACCTCCCGGATATTCACTGTGGTATTTCTTTTAAAGCCCTTTCTGTGGTGTCGCTAAGACGCCCGACTGTGGTATCTCTTTTAAAGCCCTTTCTGTGGTGTCTCTAAGACGCCCGACTGTGGTATTTCTTTTAAAGCCCTTTCTGTGGTGTCGCTGAGACGCCCGACTGTGGTATTTCTTTTAAAGCCTTTTCCGTGGTGTCGCTAAGACGCCCGGCTGTGGTATTTCTTTTAAAGCCCTTTCTGTGGTGTCGCTGAGACGCCCGACTGTGGTATTTCTTTTAAATCCCTTTTTGTGGTGTCGCTAAGATGCCCAACTGTGGCATTTCTTTCAAAGCCTTTTATGTGGTGTCGCTAAGACGCCCGACCGTGGCATGCTTGTCGATTATTTCATAAATATTAATACTGCTATGTTATTACTTATTCATAAATAACATGTTTGCATGCATCAGAGTTTTATTTAACTTTTGTAGACTAACGTCATGAGCATAAAATATTTTCAGCATATCGTTGTGATATTATACCTATGTTCATAATTTTTGCGAGTACATTCAAAGTACTCACTGGCTTGTCCCTGGCTATTGTCTTGGCCAGATTGTTTGCTTGGAGAGGAGCGTTGCGAAGACAGCCCCGTTACTTAAGCAGCGGTGATAGCAGCCTCGCGAAGATAGGAGTTAACCTGGTCAGCTGTTCCCGTGGGAAATGGAGTCCCATAGACCGTGGTTATCCACAAACCGATTCCGCCCTCAACCACTAGAAACCATTTGTTGTACTCATAGGCCACAATGGTCTTGTACTACATATTTTGTACTCTTGCTTGGAATTTCTGTATCAAGTTGATGCCTCATCAGCTAACAGTAATCCTGGGGCTGATGAGCTCGACGGCCATTTTCTGGAATTTAATCCACGGAAAACCGGTCGCGACAGACTTGGTATCAGAGCCAGGCTGACCATTGCCTAATCCTATCTTAGCCAGGTCAATAAACCTAGGCAAACCAAACCCTAGCCAAGCTTCTTCCACAAGATAGCCCCACAGTGACCCGACACCTTTTGGCAGTCGGTGCCCAACCTACCAACATAGCCGTCGATCACGCGCCAGTGACCGCCCCCCTAAATAGTTCTTTCTCGCAAGCGTGCGAAGGAAGACTCCGTCCCCTTTTTCCTATAAAAAGGGCACGCTAGGCCCAACCCAGCACAACATAGCCGCTATCCTAAACCGAGCCACAATGCCTGGTCCTGTCGTGCACCATGAGACCACAGCAACCAACCTTGGAGGTTTTGTGACCATACTCGCAAACCTCACCCGTCGTGCCTATTCGTTAGAAGAGCCCCCAGAATATGTTGTGTACCAAGGACCCGTAAGCGGTGAAAGCCGTCAATTCTGGGCCACTGTACACATCTACGGTAGGGGTCTAGCACCTGAACGCCCCTACAGGTTCACCGGAATAACAACTTCCTTTGAGCCACAAGCCATCCAACTAGCTGCTCGAGAAGCTATAGTTCATCTCTGGCACTTGTCGCCCAGGGTTAACTGTCGCTCGTTCCACTACTACACCAGGCGTGAAGGGTATGGTAGACCACCCCAAGTTGCCAACGGAGATCACGAGACAGATCCTGCATTGTTGCACCTGGTGCGCTATGTAAGTGCACTAGAAGAACTGTGCGATCAGGTCACAATTGATCTTATCGCAGCTCGTGGATAGCTGGTTCGTTGAGCCCCGGCAAGAGAAGAGGACGAGCTCAACGCCGACAACCCAGTCATGCTGTTTGGACAACCGATCGAGCCCCTAAGGTCTACCCCAGCCATCGGCCAAGGTGTTGCGATAACCCTAGAAGTGCTACGTCGCATTTTGGGAACACACTCCAACGGAGTTGTGGCCAGCAATCCCCGAGATGGCCATCATCGCTACCCCGAGCCTGCAGCCCCTCAACCCACTCCAGTCAATTCCGACGGCGAGACCCGTGGAGGAGCCTCAACATCCACAAGGCACGCCCGCATGGATGTAGACGAGGTAGACTAAGTAACCCGAGTTGTATCGAGTCCCAGTGTACCCTCGCTTTGTAACCGTGTGGCCTTGTGAATAAACGCTGCTTGTTGTCATACCTCTGCTTTAATAATAACCTTGTCTAAACGCCCAGTACGCAGTGTGAGATTGCTACCCCTGGCGCAGTTACTAAAAGCCTTCCCGACAACCCCCACAGTAACACGTCACCTCGGTGAAATATGTGTATCTGTGGCATTGACTTCGACCCGCGGAATAGAGCTAGAAGTTTCGTTACCATTCACCACGGTAGAAATGACCCAGCTCCGGTGCTATAAAGAGGCCGCCGCGTGACCTTGCCAAACACTTCTCATCCTGTGCACCATCCTCACAACCTTTTCTTGCCATGCCGAGCCCCAGCATTTACCTGAGAACCCCAGATGCAACCCCGGGTAGTTTTGTCAAGATATTGTGGGATTTTACCAGCAGTACCATGGGCGCTACCCAGCCACCCCAGTACGAGCTGTTCAAATCGAGGATCGCCTCTTCCACCTCGAGATATTGGGCCGCAGTGCACATCCCTCCCGTAAATTCAGCCCAAGACCCAACAGAGGTTTCCTTCGTGGGGAAATCTATGCCAACCCCACAGATGGCCGTGGAAGCTACGGCTTACGAAGCGCTTGCTCGTTTTCGATTCGCAGTACCTTATGCCAGCGAACGAGGATATTATTACTTCCCGAGCCGTGCAGTGCCCGGAGGAGTAACATCTTTTCCCGGTGGACGATTTGAGAGAGACCCAGTCCTGGCCAACCTCGTCCAGTACGTCATCGCGCAAGAGCATTTAACCCAACGCATTATGGGTTATCTCCAGAGCCTCGCAGATTTAAATCCTCAGATCGCCATCGGCAGAACACTAAGGCCCAACCAGGAGAGACACGTGCATCGACTGGTCAATCCACTTTCCCCGATAGAAGAAGAATGTGTCTCAGTACCAGAGACATTTTCTCGGGATTCCATCCAGTTACCCTTTGCATTATAGACGTCGCTGCTACGTTTAAATTGTTGCAACATTTATTTATCCGATGTAACTTATGCGTGGTAATCGAATGTGCGCATTGAGTAAATCTTTAGTTTCAATTAATATGAGTGATTTTGTTGCATTACTGTTTTCTTCCGCGAATAATCCTGGAATGAGTGTTCTTTTCGCCAAGCCACTACAGCTGCATCTTCTCACGACATGGATTTTTTTTCACACAGCACAACAACCACAGACACTCGACCATAATCATCTGAGCACATACACCGGTTGCAAAACTTTGCAGCGGTGTTACATTTGGCTAACCACCCCCTAACAACAGTTCGCACACGGCACACCCCACCTACTCCTCGTGATCGTCACCACCACGGAGAGCCAACACCCGAGCAGCAGCATCACAACGCTCGTCGAGGATCATCGCGCACAGGAGCACGGAGAGCCCCAGCAGTGTCGCCAGCCCTCCGCATACCAGGATCGCGAACCAGTCCGGCATCGCCTCCACCATTAGAGCCTCACCCGAGCTCTTGTAAGCAGAAATGGAGGAAGAAGGAGAAAGAGAAGCAAGGCCAGGTGTGAGGAAGAAGAGAGGGACACCTCGGCCGTTTTATAGCTCGAGCTCGGTGTTCGGTGGGCGAAGTCCACCAACGCCGCTCGTCGCCCGATCGCCGGTGTTCGGAGTCGAATCTGCGAGCAGTGCCGACAGCACGCTGGCCTGCGAGGTGAGTGCATGCTGCCCCGGCAGCTAGCACGCAGCGCACTACCGCAGTACGGCCTATATGCCCTACGCGCTAGGCGTCGCCGGGGAGAAAGCACGGGAAAGCGCGTGGGAGAGAGGAAGAAGAAGAGCCAGGGGAGAAGAAGAGGCTGACTGTGGACCCCGGGTCCACCTGTCAGCCAGAGAGAGCACTGTGCTCTCGGGTACGACCAACGTATATTTAAATTTAGATATTATTCTAAATTTATATCCAGCATAGAAATTCTCGTTTTTGTCTCGAACCATAGAATTTTCCACGCAGCACCAATTTTCTCACTGTGGTTTTACACCACTTACTGCCCTCTCACTATAACCACATGTTTATTGCATATGATTTTCTTAAAGCAGCTTTTAACAAATCTCGAGGACGAGATTTTTCTTAAGGGGGGTAGTATTGTGACACCCCAAAATTTTGACCTTGTTCTATTGGGATGAATTTTTTTACCAGGATTTAAAAACCTTGATTTTCTGAGCTTCCTTTTTATTTTAATCATTTTTCTTCCTTGTTGTGATGGAGTTTCTCCCAAAGTGAAAACCGTTTTATATGTTATTTGACTTGTTTAACCAATCTAGAAAAAAGTTTTCTTGTATTAGTAGAACTAATTAGATAGTTAAGTTGCTTGATTTTTATTTTCTTGAAAATGGTTTCTCAAGGTTAAAATGGCCATATTTGAACTACAACCATTTAACAAATTCACTTAAAATTTCCACCAAAATTTGGAGAGGTCAGGTGATGTTTTTAAACCTCTTTTATACAAAAATTATTTTTATTATTAAATTATTTTGAGCTCTACACCCAATTTTCTTCTCTGGTCCAGAGAGCATTTTTGCACTACAACCCTTTTAATTATTTCTTTCTAGCCTCCACCAAAACTATGGGATGTTGGAAATAGCCTATAATTCAACTTTATGCAAAAACCTAGTGGTATTATTTGCAAGTTTTGAGTGGACCAACCTCTTCTTCATTCTGGTCCAACATGATGGTTTGTACAGCAACCACATTTTTAGTTGCTCCTTTATCCATGATTCCTTTTCCTACTTGTATCCCTCCCTATTAAACCCCTAAGTCCAAGAGCATGCAACAATTGGATCACTTTTGGTTCATGGAATAATGCCCTTTCCTTTCTGTCCAGAATTGGAGTTCAGCAAAACTTACACTAGCAAGTTTCTCTTTTTTCCAAACTAACCTTACCACCCTCTCTTGCATCTAAGGAGACACTGATCTGGAGAATTTGACCACTCCAAGAAATGCCTAAGTGCCCTTGGCATTTTGTCGAACACCTTATGGGCATGATCTGTTTTGACATGACTTCTGACATTGCACTATGAGCTTGCACATCTGATCAATCTATCATGTCCAATAGACTCCCCACTACACTTAGCTTAGGCCTGCTAAGTCCCAACCTCACCCGAGACCTCTACCGCGCCCTGGCATTTCGTCGAACAGGTCCTGCGCGTGCACTGGGCGCACCCAGAGCGCGCCAATTGCAGCCGCGCACTCGAGCCGCCGCATCACACCCTGCCTTGGCCCGCACTGCAGAACCTTGCCATGCACTCCCCGCCTAACCACTACACGCCAGCCGCCCTGGCACCCGATAGCGCCACCGCCAGAGCACTTTTGGCAGCACGCCGGCGTCGGCCGACAGCCTCTGCTTTGTTCAGCGCCGCCCAAGCCATCCCGGCTCGCCACCTGGCCCCTGGCACAGCCCGAACTCATCCGCAAGCGTGTCCACTAGCATTCGTCGCCGCCACGACGCCCCGCAAGGTACAGAGGGGCGGTTCGCCAACGTCCTCATCCACCGCCGCGGAACCGACTTCGTCGCGCTATAAAAGGACGCCCCGAAAAACCCCTGAGTACGCAGGCGACTCTAAGCCATCCCCTAGGACCCCTTGGGGCAACCAATCGACCCGGGGAGGTCATCTTCCCCACCTCCGGCAGCAGCGGCCGCCGCCATGGCCCCAGCTCTCCCAGCGCCACCAGGGCCTCTCCCCCCCCCCATTTCTCTTCACCAAGAACACCTCCTTCCTCCCAGGAACACAACCCCCTACTCGATTTTGATCGGGAACCACATTCGCCCCAAAACCACTCTGCCACCGATGCCTCCTCCGCCGCAAAGCTCGCCGCCGGCAGCTCTCTCTGTCCCCACCAGCCTAGCGACCACCGGGAAGATCGCCCTTGAGTGGCGGATCCATCCCCGCCCTCGGGGCCCCGCGAGGAGCCGCCAGTCGCCGGCGACGATCGCCGGAGCCCCGCCTCCACTCAGAACAGAGGAAGGAGAGGGAGGGAAGAATACTCAAACCTGACTAGTGGCCCCCCTGGACCCACTGTCAGTGGCACACCGCGCCATCCACGTGTTTAAGTGAAGACGTAATCCACCCCAGTACGTTTCTCCCGCTTCGAAAGCGTATTCCCCTCTGAAACGTTTTCTTTTTCTATTTTATTTAAATCAGTTTTTGACCAAAACTTTGACGGACTATATCTTTTTAAATATAACTCCAAATGAATTAATTCTTTTTCCTACGTCTCTCAAATATTGTCTAGTTTATTTTAAGATTTATTTGAAAATTCTCCAAACAACCTTTTGTGCTATTTTTGAAATATGTGTTATTTGCATATTTTTGAAAATAGGAGTTTTGGAGAGAGGATAGGAGACTTGCAAGAATCTTGGAGTGCACCTTGCCTTTCCACACCATTAAGGCAAGCATTCTGAACCTCGGAAAAATATTGCGATGTGATAGCTGACACGTTTTTAAATCCCCGCTTATGTCGAGGTATTGTTATTTCATGTGCTATGATCTTTTGCATGGATGCATAATGATGTTTTCCTTGCTGTTGGATATGAACACATTTGTGATGATAATCATACCCATGTGCCCTACATGCATGCCAGAGAGGGATCCGGGAAAGACTCTGCCTTGGGTAGGCATGAGCTTGTCACCGGTCCCTGTCGGAACGGTCATAACCGGTATGGCATGGTGAATTATATTGGGGGTTGATTTATTGGTTGGAAATAATTTGTGTTGCCCGTGTCATGCAGGAACTCATAAACCTCCTGAGTCGACCACAGATCGAGTCTTGTTCCAGTAAAAAACCCTACTTGCCTGGTACTACCACTTGTCCCTGCCACAGGCAGGGTACGGTTCAGTAAGTCGTCAACCCCTTCCGAGCACACACCGTACAGAGAGGCTATGGTGGAAGATGCTGGCTGTAGCCAGTAGGCAGGCCACCTGGTCCGGGGGCATGGGTGTTTCCGGTTGGGACCGAGAGGGGAGGCCAGCCCTTAGAGCGCGCGATATAAGTTTGATCCCATGGTACGCGAGGTTGTAGCCTCCCCACTTAGAGTTTGCTTGACAGGTGTCATGGGTGATTCCAGGCACCGATGAGTTAAGCTGGTGTGTGCAAGTTAGGTGTGTTTTCAACTAAAAGGCCGTAGACGGAATTAGCCCCAGTGGACTAAAGGAATCCGTTACTTGTGTGTATAGAGTACACCCTCTGCAGAGGTTAAACCTTTTCGTATAGCCGTGTCCTTGGTTAAGGAATACAGCCTGGGATGGGTCAAGTGTCGGTCTTAGAGTCGGTCTCCGGAGGAGAAACTATTATACCCGAACTGAAACCACGTTTTGAGACAGGTGGTAATTATGATTATTGTTTTATGGACTAACCCATATATTGTTGGTATTATCGAATATACCTGAGACGGTTCTACCTCCCGGATATTCACTGTGGTATTTCTTTTAAAGCCCTTTCTGTGGTGTCGCTAAGACGCCCGACTGTGGTATCTCTTTTAAAGCCCTTTCTGTGGTGTCGCTAAGACGCCCGACTGTGGTATTTCTTTTAAAGCCCTTTCTGTGGTGTCGCTGAGATGCCCGACTGTGGTATTTCTTTTAAAGCCTTTTCTGTGGTGTCGCTAAGACGCCTGACTGTGGTATTTCTTTTAAAGCCCTTTTTGTGGTGTCGCTGAGACGCCCGACTGTGGTATTTCTTTTAAAGCCCTTTTTGTGGTGTCGCTAAGACGCCCGACTGTGGCATTTCTTTCAAAGCCCTTTATGTGGTGTCGCTAAGACGCCCGACCGTGGCATGCTTGTCGATTATTTCATTAATATTAATACTGCTATGTTATTACTTATTCATAAATAACATGTTTGCATGCATCAGAGTTTTATTTAACTTTTGTAGACTAACGTCATGAGCATAAAATATTTTCAGCATATCGTTGTGATATTATACCTATGTTCATAATGTTTGCGAGTACATTCAAAGTACTCACTGGCTTGTCCCTGGCTATTGTCTTGGCCAGATTGTTTGCTTGGAGAGGAGCGTTGCGAAGACAGCCCCGTTACTTAAGCAGCGGTGATAGCAGCCTCGCGAAGATAGGAGTTAACCTGGTCAGTTGTTCCCGTGGGAAATGGAGTCCCATAGACCGTGGTGATCCACAAACCGCTTCCGCCCTCAACCACTAGAAACCATTTGTTGTACTCATAGGCCACAATGGTCTTGTACTACATATTTTGTACTCTTGCTTGGAATTTCTATATCAAGTTGATGCCTCATCAGCTAACAGTAATCCTGGGGCTGATGAGCTCGACGGCCATTTTCTGGAATTTAATCCCCAGAAAACCGGTCGCGACAATAGTGGGAAAGCACGACATTGAAGAAATTAGAAAAGGGGGGAACCAGACCCGCCCACAGGGCGTCGGCAAAATACTGGACCTCGGTGACTATCGTGTCAATGGAGAAGTGAGACGCGGGCCAGGCCGTCGTCCTCCCGCATTCGTTGAAGGTAGTAGCCAGAGCCGAGATGACCTTGCCCAGGCCCTCTCGATTGATTATGATCGACCGGTCGACGGTGGGGGCCGCCAACAGCGGCGAGCGAGGTGGAGGCATGGGTTTCTTCCCTCTTCCCTTCTTCATCGGAGCCATGGCGATGGGAAGGGGGGAAGCTTCGAGATTGGGTTGAAAACAGAAGATGGAGTTCGAGAGGAGGAAGGACAGAGGGCGTTCGAGCAACAGAAAGGGGAGCGACTGTGTACGACTATGAGTCCGCCTAGCATGACGCGGAATAAGGGGGCGTGGGGGAACAGTGCCGCCCACGTCCAATCAACCGCCATGCGGCGACCAAGGTCGTAGGCTGTTAGGGCCCGTAGCGCTTCACCCTTGCCCTTTCACCTCCCTGCACAGCCAAGTCCGGGCGCGCCTTGGGCCCGGGGGCTACTGTCGGCGTTCTGGGAACGGGGGTCCCCAGACTTGCCTGCCTACGGCCTGCGGCGTGGCTCAAAAGGGGGCCCAGCATGGCCCATCTTCATCAACACAGACCCAAGACCCTCGCGAGGGGCCAAGCCTCGCGGGGCGGACGACACGGAGCTTCCTCAGGCGCGGCCTCATCAGGCTGGCTCGCGAGGAGGCGGAGAGATCATGGCGGGGTACCTGACGAGGTGCCCGTGACGCAGGCCATGACGACCAAGGGCGCCAGGCGAGCGCCAGCCCGCGCAGTGTCCTCCTTTCCTCTTTGGTGCAAAGGGAGCAAGCGCAGGCGAGAGCATCAAGCAAAGGCACCCGTTTCGGTGCAACGAGACCAAAACCAGCCCAACGGTAGGGAGGAAGTCATTGTGGAGCCCAAGCCAACGTCACCACCAGAGCCTTTGGCAGGCGAAGACCAACTTTAGTCAGGATAAGTGTACCAGATCTTCCCCTTCAAAATGGCCAATTGTTGGCGCCCTTCCCGCTCAATATTTGGGAAGAGGCCCAGGGCCTTTGCCTATAAATAGGACTAGCCACCACCAGGGTAGAGGCAATCGGATCGGAGAAGAGAGAAGATACAGAGGACAGAGAGAGAGATGGGTGACTGAACTCCTCCTAGCAGTTCATCGCCCCAGCCAAGAACAGACCCTCGCGAGGCTGTTCTTCCTTGTATCGCTCATCATCATCAGCCCAAGAGGCAATCCACCACACCACAAACTGGAGTAGGGTATTACACCACAATGGTGGCCCGAACCAGTATAAACCCTGTGTCTCTTGTGTTGTTATTTCCATAGCTTAGATCTTAGCGAGGCGGTGGGGTGCAGGTAGGTAGAAGGCGAAATCTCCGCGCGCACCCCAGTGTTCGAACCTCAAGGGTCTGCCGGAACCCGAAATCCGACACCTTCTAATAATTATGGAAATTCCTACAACAACTCTTATGGAAATTTTAATAAGATGCCGTATGAATTTGAGACTAGTGATAAAGAATTTATGAATTCGCAAAAGAATTTTAATGCTTTGCTTGAAGAGGAATTGCTTAAAGTTGATGAATTGGCTAGGAAGGTTGATAGAATTTCTCTTGATGCTGATTCTTTAAAGCTTAGATCTATTCCTCCTAAGCATGATATCAATGAGTCTCTCAAAGCCATGAGAATTTCCATTGATGAGTGCAAGGAAAGAACCGCTAGGATGCGTGCTACGAAAGATGCCTTTATTAAAGCGTGTTCTTCTAATTTCTATGAAAATAAAGATGAAGATCTAAAAGTTATTGATGTGTCCCCAATTAAATCTTTGTTTTGTAATATGAATCTTGATAATGATGGGATTGAATATGATCCACCTTTACCTAGAAGGCGTTCCAAAAATTCGGAGTTTTTATATCTTGATGCTAAAATTGGCAAAAGTGGGATTGAAGAAAGTAAAACCGTAGATATTGCTAAACCCACTATTTTGGATTTAAAGAAATTTAATTATGAAATTTGCTCTTTAATTGATTGTATTTCCTTGTTACAATTCATGCTAAATTCTCCTCATGCTTATAGTCAAAATAAAGCATTTACTAAACATATCGTTGATGCCTTGATGCAATCTTATGAAGAAAAGCTTGAGTTGGAAGTTTCTATCCCTAGAAAACTTTATGATGAGTGGGAACCTACTATTAAAATTAAAATTAAATATCATGAGTTTTATGCTTTGTGTGATTTGGGTGCTAGTGTTTCCACTATTCCCAAAACTTTATGTGATTTGCTAGATTTCTGTGATTTTGATGATTGCTATCTAAACTTGCACCTTGCGGACTCCACCATTAAGAAACTTATGGGAAGAATTAATGATGTTCTTACTGTTGCAAATAGTAATTATGTGCCCGTAGATTTTATCGTTCTTGATATAGATTGCAATCCTTCATGCCCTATTATTCTTGGTAGACCTTTCCTTAGAACGGTTGGTGCAATTATTGATATGAAGGAAGCGAATATTAGATTCCAATTTCCATTAAAGAAAGGCATGGAACACTTCCCTAGGAAGAAAATAAAATTACCATATGAATCTATCATGAGAGCCACTTATGGATTTCCTATTGGGGAACGTAGTAATTTCAAAAAAAAAAAATTCCTACGCACACGCAAGATCATGGTGATGCATAGCAACGAGAGGGGAGAGTGTTGTCTACGTACCCTCGTAGACCGAAGCGGAAGCGTTGACACAACGTAGAGGAAGTAGTCGTACGTTCTCCTCGTGATCCAACCGATCACAGCACCGTTACTCCGGCACCTCCGAGTTCTTGGCACACGTTCAGCTCGATGACGATCCCCGGGCTCCGATCCAGCAAAGCGTCGGGGAAGAGTTCCGTCAGCACGACGGCGTGGTGACGATCTTGATGTGTTACCGGCGCAGGGCTTCGCCTAAGCACTGCAACGATATGACCGAGGTGGAATTTGGTGGAAGGGGGCACCGCACACGGCTAAGGAACGATCCGTAGATCAACTTGTGTGTCTTTGGGGTGCCCCCTGCCCCTGTATATAAAGGAGCCAAGGGGGAGGGGCTGGCCGGCCAGGCCTTGGCGCGCCGGAGAGTCCTACTCCCTCTGGGAGTAGGATTCTCCCCCCCCCCCCAATCCTAGTTGGACTAGGATTCTCCAAGGGGGAGAGAGAGGGAGAGGGGGGCGCCCACCTCTCCTAGTCCTAATAGGACTAGGGGAAGGGGGGAGGCGCGCAGCCCCTAGGGCAGCCCTCTCACCTCTCCTCCAAGGCCCATGTTGGCCCATTATGCTCCCGGGGGGTTCCGGTAACCCTCCCTGTATTCCGGTAAAATCCTGATTTCACCTGGAATGCCTCCGATGTCCAAACATAGGCTTCCAATATATAATTCTTTATGTCTCGACCATTTCGAGACTCCTCGTCACGTCCGTGATCACATCCGGGACTCCGAACTCCTTCGGTACATCAAAATGTATAAACTCATAATAACTGTCATCGTAACGTTAAGCGTGCGGACCCTACGGTTCGAGAACAATGTAGACATGACCGAGACACGTCTCCGGTCAATAACCAACAGCGGGACCTGGATGCCCATATTGGCTCCTACATATTCTACGAAGATCTTTATCGGTCAGACCGCATAACAACATACGTTGTTCCCTTTGTCATCGGTATGTTACTTGCCCGAGATTCGATCGTCGGTATCCAATACCTAGTTCAATCTCGTTACTGGCAAGTCTCTTTACTCGTTCTGTAATACATCATCTCGCAACTAACTCATTGGTTGCAATGCTTGCAAGGCTTTATGTGATGTGCATTACCGAGAAGGCCCTGAGATACCTCTCCGACAATCGGAGTGACAAATCCTAATCTCGAAATACGCCAACCCAATATGTACCTTCGGAGACACCTGTAGAGCACCTTTATAATCACCCAGTTACGTTGTGACGTTTGGTAGCACACAAAGTGTTCCTACGGTAAATGGGAGTTGCATAATCTCATAGTTAAAGGAACATGTATAAGTCATGGATAAAAGCAATAGCAACACACTAAACGATCGGGTGCTATGCTAATGGAATGGGTCATGTCAATCAGATCATTCAACTAATGATGTGATCTCGTTAATCAAATAACAACTCTTTGTTCATGGCTAGGAAACATAACCATCTTTGATTAATGAGCTAGTCAAGTAGAGGCATACTAGTGACACTCTGTTTTGTCTATGTATTCACACATGTATTATGTTTCCAGTTAATACAATTCTAGCATGAATAATAAACATTTATCATGATATAAGGAAATAAATAATAACTTTATTATTGCCTCTAGGGCATATTTCCTTCAGTCTCCCACTTGCACTAGAGTCAATAATCTAGATCACATCACCATGTGATTAACATCAATAGTTCACATCATCATGTGATTAACATCCATAGTTCACATCGATATGTGACCAACACCCAAAGGGTTTACTAGATTCAGTAATCTAGTTCACATCGCTATGTGATTAACACCCAAAGAGTACTACGGTGTGATCATGTTTTGCTTGTGAGAGAAATTTAGTCAACGGGTCTGCCACATTCAGATCCGTTATGTATTTTGCAATTTTCTATGTCTACAATGCTCTGCACGGAGCTACTTTAGCTAATTGCTCCCACTTTCAATATGTATCTAGATTGAGACTTAGAGTCATCTAGATTAGTGTCAAAACTTGCATCGACGTAACCCTTTACGGCGAACCTTTCTGTCACGTCCATAATCGAGAAACACATCCTTATTCCACTAAGGATAATTTTGACCGCTTGCCCAGTGATCTACTCCTAGATCACTATTGTACTCCCTTGCCAAACTCAGTGGTAGGGTATGCAATAGATTTGGTACACAGCATGGCATACTTTATAGAATCTATGGCTGAGGCATAGGGAATGACTTTCATTCTCTTTCTATCATCTGTCGTGGTCGGGCTTTGAGTCTTACTCAATTTCACACCTTGTAATACAGGCAAGAACTCTTTCTTTGACTGTTCCATTTTGAACTACTTCAAAATCTTTTCAAGGTATGTACTTATTGAAAAACTTATCAAGCGTCTTGATCTATCTCTATAGATCTTGATGCTCAATATGTAAGTAGCTTCCCCGAGGTCTTTCTTTGAAAAACTCCTTTCAAATACTCCTTTATGCTTCACAGAATAATTCTACATTATTTCCGATCAATAATATGTCATTTACATATACTTATCAGAAATGTTGTAGTGCTCCCACTCACTTTCTTGTAAATACAGGCTTCACCGCAAGTCTGTATAAAACTATATGCTTTGATCAACTTATCAAAGTGTATATTCCAACTCCGAGATGCTTGCACCAGTCCATAGATGGATCGCTGGAGCTTGCATATTTTGTTAACACCTTCAGGATCGACAAAAACCTTCTAGTTGCATCGTATACAACTCTTCTTTAATAAATCCATTAAGGAATGTAGTTTTGTTTATCCATTTGCCGGATTTCATAAAATGCGGCAATTGCTAACATGATTCGGACAGACTTAAGCATAGATACGAGTGAGAAACTCTCATCGTAGTCAACACCTTGAACTTGTCGAAAACCTATTGCGACAATTCTAGCTTTGTAGATAGTAACACTACTATCAGTGTCCGTCTTCCTCTTCAAGATCCATTTATTTTCTTTGGCTTGCCGATCATCGGACAAATCCATCAAAGTCCATACTTTGTTCTCATACATGGATCATATCTCAGATTTCATGGCCTCTAACCATTTCGCGGAATCTGGGCTCATCATCGCTTCCTCATAGTTCGCAAGTTCGTCATGGTCTAGTAACATGACTTCCAGAACAGGATTACCGTACCACTCTGGTGCGGATCTCACTCTGGTTTACTTACGAGATTCGGTAGTAACTTGATCTTGAAGTTACATGATCATCATCATTAGCTTCCTTACTAATTGGTGTAGTAGTCACAAGAACAGATTTCTGTGATGAACTACTTTCCAATAAGGGAGAAGGTACAATTACCTTATCAAGTTTTCTACTTTCCTCCCACTCACTTCTTTCGAAAGAAACTCTTTCTCTAGAAAGTTTCCGAACTTAGCAACAAAAGTCTTGCCTTCGGATCTGTGATAGAAGGTGTATCCAACAGTTTCCTTTGGATATCCTATGAAGACACATTTCTCCGATTTGGGTTCGAGCTTATCAGGTTGAAGTTTTTTTCACATAAGCATCGCAGCCCCAAACTTTAAGAAACGACAGCTTAGGTTTATTGCTAAACCATAGTTCATACGGTGTCGTCTCAACGGATTTAGATGGTGCCCCTTTTAACGTGAATGCAGCTGTCTCTAATGCATGATCCCAAAACAATATTGGTAAACCGGTAAGAAACATCATAGATTGTACTATATCCAATAAAGTACGGTTATGACGTTCGGACACACCATTATGCTGTGGTGTTCCGGGTGGCATGAATTTGTGAAACTATTCCACATTGTTTTAATTGAAGACCAAACTCGTAACTCAAATATTTGTCTCCGCGATCAGATCGTAGAAACCTTATTTTCTTGTCACGATGATTTTCACTTCACTCTAAAATTCTTTGAACTTTTCAAATGTTTCAGACTTATGTTTCATCAAGTAGATATACCCATATCTGCTCAAATCATCTGTGAAGGTTAGAAAATAATGATACTTGTCGCGATCCTTAATATTCATCGGACCATATACATCAGTATGTATGATTTCCAACAAATCTGTTGCTTGCTCCATTGTTCCGGAGAACGGCGTTTTAGTCATCTTGCCCAAGAGGCATGGTTCGCAAGCATCAAGTGATTCATAATCAAGTGATTCCAAGATCCCATCAGCATGGAGTTTCTTCATGCGCTTTACACCATTATGACCTAAACAGCAGTGCCACAAATAGGTTGCACTATCATTATTAACTTCGCATCTTTTGGTTTCAATATTATGAATATGTGTATCACTGCGATCGAGATCCAATGAACTATTTTCATTGGTGTGTATGACCATAGAAGGTTTTATTCATGTAAACAGAACAACAATTTATTCTCTTACTTAAATGAATAACCGTATTGCAATTAACATGATCAAATCATATTCATGCTCAACGCAAACACCAAATAACACTTATTTAGTTTCAACACTAATCCCGAAAGTATAGGGAGTGTGTGATGATGATCATATCAATCTTGGAACCACTTCCAACACACATCGTCACCTTGCCCTTTAACTAGTCTTTGTTCATTCTGCAACTCCGGTTTCGAGTTACTAATCTTAGCAACTTGAACTAGTACCAAATACTGAGGGGTTGCTATGAACACTAGTAAAGTACACATCAATAACATGTATATCAAATATACTTATGTTCACTTTGCCATCCTTCTTATCCGCCAATCACTTGGGGTAGTTCCGCTTCTAGTGACCGGTCCCTTTGCAGTAGAAGCACTTAGTCTCAGGCTTAGGACCAGACTTGGGCTTTTTCACTTGAGCAGCAACTTGCTTGCCGTTCTTCTTGAAGTTCCTCTTCTTTCCTTTTGCCCTTTTTTTTGAAACTAGTGATCTTGTCAACCATCAACACTTGATGTTTTTCTTTGATTTCTACCTTCGCCGATTTTAGCATCGCGAAGAGCTTGGGAATATTTTCCGTTATCCCTTGCATATTATAGTTCATCACGAAGTTCTACTAACTTGGTGATGGTGACTAGAGAATTCTGTCAATCACTATTTTATCTGGAAGATTAACTCCCACTTGATTCAAGCGATTGTAGTACTCAGACAATATGAGCACATGCTCACTAGTTGAGCGATTCTCCTCCATCTTTTAGCTATAGAACTTTGTTGGAGACTTCATATCTCTCAACTCGGGTATTTGCTTGAAATATTAACTTCAACTCCTGGAACATCTCATATGGTCCATGACGTTCAAAACGTCTTTGAAGTCCCGATTCTAAGCCGTTAAGCATGGTGCACTAAACTATTAAGTAGTCATCATATTGAGCTAGCAAAACGTTCATAATGTCTGCATCTGCTCCTGCAATAGGTCCGTCACCTAGCGGTGCATCAAGGACATAATTCTTTTGTGCAGCAATGAGGATAAACCTCAGATCACGGATCCAATCCGTATCATTGCTACTAACATTTTTCAACACAATTTTCTCTAGGAACATATCAAAATAAACACAGGGAAGCAACAACGCGAGCTATTGATCTACAACATAGATATGCTAATACTACCAGGACTAAGTTCATGATAAATTTAAGTTCAATTAATCATATTACTTAAGAACTCCCACTTAGATAGACATCCCTCTAATCCTCTAAGTGGTCACGTGATCCAAATCAACTAAACCATGTCCGATCATCACGTGAGATGGAGTAGTTTCAATGGTGAACATCTTATGTTGATCATATCTACTATATGATTCACGCTCGACCTTTCGGTCTCTGTGTTCCGAGGCCATATCTGTTATGTGCTAGGCTCGTCAAGTTAAACCTGAGTATTCCGCGTGTGCAACTGTTTTGCACCCGTTGTATTTGAACGTAGAGCCTATCACACCCGATCATCACGTGGTGTCTCAGCACGAAGAACTTTCGCAACGGTGCATACTCAGGGAGAACACTTCTTGATAATTTAGTGAGAGATCATCTTATAATGCTACCGTCAATCAAAGCAAGATAAGATGCATAAAAGGATAAACATCACATGCAATCAATATAAGTGATATGATATGGCCATCATCATCTCGTGCTTGTGATCTCCATCTTCGAAGCACCGTCATGATCACCATCGTCACCGGCGCGACACCTTGATCTTCATCGCAGCATCGTTGTCGTCTCGCCAATCTTATGCTTCCACGACTATCACTACCGCTTAGTAATAAAGTAAAGCATTACATCGCGATTGCATTGCATACAATAAAGCGACAACCATATGGCTCCTGCCAGTTGCCGATAACTCGGTTACAAAACATGATCATCTCATACAATAAAATTTAGCATCATGTCTTGACCATATCACATCACAACATGCCCTGCAAAAACAAGTTAGACGTCCTCTATTTTGTTGTTGCAAGTTTTACGTGGCTGCTACGGGCTTTAAGCAAGAACTCATCTTACCTATGCATCAAAACCACAACGATAGTTTGTCAAATAGACTCCGTTTTAACCTTCTCAAGGACCGGGCGTAGCCACACTCGGTTCAACTAAAGTTGGAGAGACAATCTTCCGCAAGCCATCTATGTGCAAAGCACGTCGAGGGAACCGGTCTCGCGTAAGCGTACGCGTAAGGTTGGTCCGGATCGTCTCGTCCAACAATACCGCTGAACCAAAGTATGACATGCTGGTAGGCAGTATGACTTGTATCGTCCACAACTCGCTTGTGTTCTACTCGTGCAAATAACATCAAACCATAAAACCTAGGCTCGGATGCCACTGTTGAGGAACGTAGTAATTTCAAAAAAAAAATTCCTACGCACACGCAAGATCATGGTGATGCATAGCAACGAGAGGGGAGAGTGTTGTCTACGTACCCTCGTAGACCGAAGCGGAAGCGTTGACACAATGTAGAGGAAGTAGTCGTACGTTCTCCTCGCGATCCAACCGATCACAGCACCGTTACTCCGGCACCTCCGAGTTCTTGGCACACGTTCAGCTCGATGACGATCCCCGGGCTCCGATCCAGCAAAGCGTCGGGGAAGAGTTCCGTCAGCACGACGGCGTGGTGACGATCTTGATGTGTTACCGGCGCAGGGCTTCGCCTAAGCACTGCAACGATATGACCGAGGTGGAATTTGGTGGAAGGGGGCACCGCACACGGCTAAGGAACGATCCGTAGATCAACTTGTGTGTCTTTGGGGTGCCCCCTGCCCCCGTATATAAAGGAGCCAAGGGGGAGGGGCTGGCCGGCCAGGCCTTGGCGCGCCAGAGAGTCCTACTCCCTCTGGGAGTAGGATTCCCCCCCCCCCCAATCCTAGTTGGACTAGGATTCTCCAAGGGGGAGAGAGAGGGAGAGGGGGGCGCCCACCTCTCCTAGTCCTAATAGGACTAGGGGAAGGGGGGAGGCGCGCAACCCCTAGGGCAGCCCTCTCACCTCTCCTCCAAGGCCCATGTTGGCCCATTATGCTCCCGGGGGGTTCCGGTAACCCTCCCGGTATTCCGGTAAAATCCTGATTTCACCTGGAATGCCTCCGATGTCCAAACATAGGCTTCCAATATATAATTCTCTATGTCTCGACCATTTCGAGACTCCTCGTCACGTCCGTGATCACATCCGGGACTCCGAACTCCTTCGGTACATCAAAATGTATAAACTCATAATAACTGTCATCGTAACGTTAAGCGTGCGGACCCTACGGTTCGAGAACAATGTAGACATGACCGAGACACGTCTCTGCTCAATAACCAACAGCGGGACCTGGATGCCCATATTGGCTCCTACATATTCTACGAAGATCTTTATCGGTCAGACCGCATAACAACATACGTTGTTCCCTTTGTCATCGGTATGTTACTTGCCCGAGATTCGATCGTCGGTATCCAATACCTAGTTCAATCTCGTTACTGGCAAGTCTCTTTACTCGTTCTGTAATACATCATCTCGCAACTAACTCATTGGTTGCAATGCTTGCAAGGCTTTATGTGATGTGCATTACCGAGAAGGCCCTGAGATACCTCTCCGACAATCGGAGTGACAAATCCTAATCTCGAAATACGCCAACCCAATATGTACCTTCGGAGACACCTGTAGAGCACCTTTATAATCACCCAGTTACGTTGTGACGTTTGGTAGCACACAAAGTGTTCCTACGGTAAATGGGAGTTGCATAATCTCATAGTTAAAGGAACATGTATAAGTCATGGATAAAAGCAATAGCAACACACTAAACGATCGGGTGCTATGCTAATGGAATGGGTCATGTCAATCAGATCATTCAACTAATGATGTGATCTCGTTAATCAAATAACAACTATTTGTTCATGGCTAGGAAACATAACCATCTTTGATTAATGAGCTAGTCAAGTAGAGGCATACTAGTGACACTCTGTTTTGTCTATGTATTCACACATGTATTATGTTTCCAGTTAATACAATTCTAGCATGAATAATAAACATTTATCATGATATAAGGAAATAAATAATAACTTTATTATTGCCTCTAGGGCATATTTCCTTCATTTCCTACCAAAAATGGCAATACCTAGATCTATCCTTGCTTTTATGCCTAGTTAGGGGCGTTAAACGATAGCGCTTGTTGGGAGGCAACCCAATTTTATTTTTAGTTTTTTTGCTTTTGCTTCTATTTAGGAATAAATCTTTGATCTAGCCTCTGGTTAGATGTGTTTTCATGTTTTAATTAGTGTTTGTGCCAAGTTAAACCTATAGGATCTTCTTGGGTGATAGTTATTTGATTTTGCTGTAATTTCCAGAAACTTTCTGTTCACGATTTTTTCAAAAAAAATCACCAGAACATGATAAAACAGTGATTCCAATTGCTGCTGAACAATAAACAAATTTCCTTGGTCATCCTATTTTGGTATATTTTTTGGAGTTCCAGAAGTTTGCGTTAGTTACAGATTACTACAGACTATTCTGTTTTTGACAGATTCTGTTTTTCGTGTGTTGTTTGCTTATTTTGATGAATCTATGGCTAGTAAAATAATTTATAAACCATAGAGAAGTTGTAATACAGTAGGTTTAACACCCATATAAATAAATAATGATTTCATTACAGTACCTTCAAGTGGTCTTTTGTTTTCTTTCTCTAACAGAGCTCCTGAGATTTCTGTTGAGTTTTGTGTTGTGAAGTTTTCATGTTTTGGGTGAAATATTTTGACGGATTATGGAACAAGGAGTGGCAAGAGACTAAGCTTGGGGATGCCCATGGCACCCCAAAGATAATATAAGGACACCAAAAATTCAAAGCTTGGGGATGCCCCGGAAGAAGCATCCCCTCTTTCGTCTACTTCCATCGGTAACTTTACTTGGAGCTATATTTTTATTCACCACATGATATGTGTTTTGCTTGGAGCGTCTTGTATGATTTGAGTCTTTGTTTTTTAGTTTGCCACAATCATCCTTGCTGTACACACCTTTTTAGAGAGCCATACATGATTTGGAATTTGATAGAATACTCTATGTGCTTAACTTATATCTTTTGAGCTATATAGTTTTGCTCTAGTGCTTCACTTTTTAGAGCACGGTGGTGGATTTGTTTTAAAGAACCTATTGATCTCTCATGCTTCACTTAGATTATTTTGAGAGTCTTAAATAGCATGGTAATTTGCTTAAAAAATTCTTAATATTCTAGGTATACAAAAATAGTAAAAACTTTCTTATGAGTGTGTTGGATACCAAGAAAAGTTTGATGCTTGATAATTGTTTTGAGATATAAAGGTGATAATATCAAAGTCGTGCTAGTTGAGTAGTTGTGAATTTGAGAAATGCTTGTGTTGAAGCTTGCAAGTCACGTAGCATGCACGTATGGTAAACGTTATGTAACAAATTTGAAACATGAGGTGTTCTTTGATTGTCCTCCTTATGAGTGGCGGTCGGGGACGAGCGATGGTCTTTTCCTACCAATCTATCCCCCTAGGAGCATGCGCGTAGTGCTTTGGTTTTTGATGGCTTGTAGATTTTTTGCAATAAGTATGTGCGTTCTTTATGACTAATGTTGAGTCCATGGATTATACGCACTCTCACCCGTCCATCATTGCTAGCATCTTCGGTACCGTGCATTGCCCTTTCTCACATTGAGAGTTGGTGCAAACTTCGCTGGTGCATCCAAACCCCATGATATGATACGCTCTTTCACACATAAACCTCCTTATATCTTCCTCAAAACAGCCACCATACCTACCTATTATAGCATTTCCATAGCCATTCCGAGATATATTGCCATGCAACTTTCCACAGTTCCGTTTATCATGACACATTCATCATTGTCATATTGCTTAGCATGATCATGTAGTTGACATAGTATTTATGGAAAAGCCACCGTTCATAATTCTTTCTTACATGTCACTCTTGATTCATTGCATATCCCGGTACACCGCCGGAGGCATTCATATAGAGTCATACTTTGTTCTAGTATCGAGTTGTAACCATTGAGTTGTAAATAAATAGAAGTGTGATGATCATCATTTTCTAGAGCATTGTCCCAAGTGAGGAATATAAAAAAAGAAGAAAGGCCATAAAAAAGAGAAGGCCCAAAAAAATGAGAGAAAAAGAGAGAAGGGACAATGCTACTATCCTTTTCCACACTTCTGCTTCAAAGTAGCACCATAATCATCATGATAGAGAGTCTCTTGTTTTGTCACTTTCATATACTAGTGGGAACTTTTCATTATAGGACTTGGATTGTATATTCCAACAATGGGCCTCCTCAAGTGCCCTAGGTCTTCGTGAGCAAGCAAGTCGGATGCACACCCACTTAGTTTCTTTTGTTGAGCTTTCATACATTTATAGCTCTAGTGCATCCGTTGCATGACAATCCCTACTCCTTGCATTAACATCAGTCGATGGGCATCTCCATAGCCCATTGATTAGCCTCGTTGATGTGAGATCTTCTCTTTTTTGTCTTCTCCACATAACCCCCATCATCATATTCTATTCCACCCATAGTGCTATATCCATGGCTCACGCTCATGTATTACGTGAAGGTTTATAAGTTTGAGATTACTAAAGTATGAAACAATTGCTTGGCTTGTCATCGGGGTTGTGCATGATGAGAGCATTCTTGTGTGACGAAAATGGAACATGACTAAACTATATGATTTTGTAGGGACGAACTTCCTTTTGCCATGTTATTTTGAGAAGACATAATTGCTTAGTTAGTATGCTTGAAGTATTATTATTATTTTTATGTCAATATGAAATTTTATCTTGAATCTTTTGGATCTGAATATTCATACCACAATTAATAAGAATTACATTGAAATTATGCCAAGTAGCACTCCGCATCAAAAATTCTGTTTTTATCATCTACCTACTCGAGGACGAGCAGGAAGTAAGCTTGGGGATGCCTAATACGTCTCCAACGTATCTATAATTTTTGATTGCTCCATGCTATATTATCTACTGTTTTGGACAATATTGGGCTTTATTATTCACTTTTATGTTATTTTTTGGGACTAACCTATTAACCGGAGGCCCAGCCCAGAATTGTTGTTTTTTTGCCTATTTCAGAGTTTTGCAGAAACGGAATATCAAACGAAGTCCAAATGGAATGAAACCTTCGGGAACATGATTTACTCACCGAACGTGATCCAGGAGACTTGGACCCTACGTCAAGAAAGAAAGAAAGGAGGTGGCCACGAGGTAGGGGGGCGTGCCCACCCCCCAGGGCGCGCCCTCCACCCTCGTGGGCCCCATGTTGCTCCATCGACGTACTTCTTCCTCCTATATATACCTACGTACCCCCAAACGATCAGATACGGACCCAAAAACCTAATTCCACCGCCGCAACCTTCTGTACCCACGAGATCCCATCTTGGGGCCTGTTCCGGAGCTCCGCCGGAGGGGGCATCCACCATGGAGGGCTTCTACATCATCATAGCCCCTCCAATGAAGTGTGAGTTGTTTACCTCAGACCTTCGGGTTCATACTTAGTAGCTAGATGGCTTCTTCTCTCTTTTTGGATCTCAATACAATGTTCTCCCCCTCTCTCATGGAGATCTATTCAATGTAATCTTCTTTTTGCGGTGTGTTTGTTGAGACCGATGAATTGTGGGTTTATGATCAAGATTATCTATGAACAATATTTGAATCTTCTCTGAATTCTTTTATGTATGATTGGTTATCTTTGCAAGTCTCTTCGAATTATCAGTTTGGTTTGGCCTACTAGATTGGTTTTTCTTGCAATGGGAGAAGTGCTTAGCTTTGGGTTCAATATTGTGGTGTCCTTTCCTAGTGACAGTAGGGGCAGCAAGGCACATATTGTATTGTTTCCATCGAGGATAACAAGATGGGTTTTTTATCATATTGCATGAATTTATCCCTCTACATCATGTCATCTTGCTTAAGGCGTTACTCTGTTTTCTTGTACTTAATACTCTAGATGCATGCTGGATAGCGGTCGATGAGTGGAGTAATAGTAGTAGATGCAGGCAGGAGTCGGTCTACTTGTCTCGGACGTGATACCTATATACATGATCGTACCTAGATATTCTCATAACTATGCTCAATTCCGTCAATTGCTCAACTGTAATTCGTTCACCCACCGTAAAATATGTATGCTCTTGAGAGAAGCCGCTCCTGAAACCTATGGCCCCCGGGTCTATCTTTATCATATTAATCTTCCATCACTTTATTATTGCCTTTGCTTTTTTACTTTGCTTTTATTTTACTTTGTATCTTTATCACAAAAATACCAAAAATATTATCTATCATATCTATCAGATCTTACTCTCGTAAGTGATCGTGAAGGGATTGACAACCCCTTATCGCGTTGGTTGCAAGGAGTTATTTGCTTTGTGCAGGTACGAGGGACTCGCGCGTAGCCTCCTACTGGATTGATACCTTGGTTCTCAAAACTGAGGGAAATACTTACGCTACTTTGCTACATCATCCTTTCCACTTCAAGGAAATCCAATGCAGTGCTCAAGAGGTAGCAGACCCGGACATCCAGACCTCCTACAGCTGCTCCAACACAGCCGGATCATCCGGACGCCACCCCGGATCATCCGGACCCCTGAAGCCTGGATCATCCGGACCAAATCCCGGATCATCCGGCCACCGCCTACGTGCTTGACTTGGGCCGAGGCCCGTGTACCCGTTTCGTCCCCTCACTTACCCCTTCGCCCCTTTGGCTATAAATAGACCTCCTCCTCCCATTTTTAGGGTTAGCAAAGTAGTAGCTCATATGTGAGGATAGCTTTTGCTCATCCATACGGATCATCTCCTCGAGAGTGACCACAACCCCTCTTCGAAGAAGATCCACGTGGATTCAAGACCCCCTATTGGGTGGCCCCCTCAAGACCTCCTCTACGAGAAGAACCGGTTACCGTTTGTATTGTCCGTTGTTGACTTTGGATCGTGTATCCGCACTTGTGTTTCGAGGATCTAGAATATGTGTGACTATATCTTGTTGGTTTAGTGATTTCTCTTTTGTTTTCCCTCGTTTCCCCATCGTGTTCTTCGTGTTCTTGGACGGGATCCGCTCCTTTCATGAAAGATCGGCTATATAGGGTTTCACCCTACATCAAAGCACCTCAAGACTACGCTCAAGAGAAGCTCCCCAAGCTCAAGTCCGCAACTTCCACGAGCTACTACGACCTCGACACCGACCACAAGATTCCTTTCTATGGGACTCAAGAACCCGAGGAGTCTCTCGAGTGGGAGCGCCTAATGGACGACTACCTCAAGCTACATCAAGTTCCTCCCGAAGATCAAGTGAAGTGCGCCACAAGAAACTTCCACAACTACGCCTCGACATGGTGGCTTCACACACCTTCGGAGAGCTACGACATGAGTTGGCCCAAGACGAAGAGAGCTTTGCGGCGAGAGTTTGTGCCTCCAACCTACATGGAACAACTTCTATGCCAATTGGAGAACACCACCCAAGGATCAAAGTCCATCGACGAGTACTTCAAGGAGATGAAGAAAGCCTTGCGACGAGCCGGCATGGACGACCCCATGTCATTGAAGTTCCACTTCATGATGGGATTGAACAACGACATCTCCAAGACTATCTTCCTCGAGAACTACAAGTCCCTTGACGAAAACTACATTGGTGCTCTCAAGGCGGAACAAGAACTCATGAAGGCCAAGGCTTCTCCACCCCAAGCACACTTCTCAAAGACCAACCTCAAAGACGACGAGCATGAGGCTAGTACCACCAAGATGTCCAAGCCCGACGAGCTCCAAGACTATGCTCCCAAGTTCGACTTCACCGCCATCCCTCTTTGTGGCATTGATGATGCCGAGTCTACTTCGACTCTTTTTCAAGATGGTGCGGCGACGACTACGACTACGGATCCATTCAAGGACCAAGCTTTGGAGGCGAGCGACATGGTGATGAGCAAGGATGATGCTTCCATCTTAGGAGGCGAGAGTGATGATGTGCCATCTTCGGCCTTCATCCATTGAGACGATGACGAGATGATCGAGCATGGGATTTTCCCATCGGTCATGGAGGAGAGTGATGATGTGCCATCTTCGTCCTTCATCCATGGCGACTGCGATGAGATGGTTGAGTATTTCACCTCGACCACGGCGACGTATGATGACTTGAGTGACTTGTGCCACCATATTGAGAGTGACTTCACCACTAGCCCCATATATGACGAGTTTCCCCAATTCCCATGTGAGGAGAGACACACCCCCACCACTTGAGTGAGATGAGTGACTCCACCATATGTGACTTTGAGTGCACCTACCTTGAGGGAGTGAGTGAACCACCACATAGAGAGAGTGAGGCCACTTCGATTTCTAACGACTTAACCTCTACCTCTATTGTGTCTTCTCATTTGGTGCTAGGTCCCATATATGATGACGCGCCGATACATGATGACTTCGTCCTTCCTTTGGACAAGACGATGGCCATGGTGGGATATGATGCACCCCCACATGGTTCCATCAAGATGAAGATGCCCACCATTTGGTCTTTCCCACCTCACCTACACCACTTGACTGGAATGAAGAAGGTAACATAGGTGAAGGTGATGCTCTAGTCCCACTAGTGGACATTCTTGAGATTGATTGCTTGCATGATGTTGATCCCCCTATTGACATGCTTCATGCTAGTATGATTTCCCCATGTGATAATTTACCCATTTATGATGTGTTTGATGATTTCCATGTGGACTCTATTAGTTGTGATGCTATGTTACATAGGATTTCTTGTGACAATTCTCTAGGTCACATCATGTTTGACAATCCGCTTGACTTGTCATATGCTATGCATGAGATCAACCATATGTCATATTTGCAATCTCATCATAGTGACTATGCATATGCCATTAAAATTAACCCAATTTGCACTTATGGCATAGATGACAAGCCCATGGTTATTGGCATTTGTTTTTCTTGTGATGATAGTGATATGCTCCCTTTGCATCATTTATCTCATATGCCATGCCATGACCACCTAGCTTCGGATATGCATTGTTCTGGTTGTTGTCCATTTTCGCCATATGATGTTTCCAATATTGCTCATGAGGAGACCCCATAGTTTGCTCATACATGTTAGGAGATTTTGATTCATCCTATCCATTGCATGATCCCAATACTTGTGTGCACAATATGCTTCCCATGAATAAACATGCTATTGATGTGCCATATACTTCTATTCTAAATTTGCATCCCCATCGTGTCATACACAATAACTATACTTTCATGATGGATGACATGTTCTTATACCATGCATCAAATTTCTTTGAGCGATGCTTATCTTGTGCTAACACTCACATGCACATACACATCATGATGGATGATGTGTACATTTACCACATGCACAATTTCTTTGGTTTGTGTCTCTTTTGTGTAGGTACCCATGAATACTTGTCAACCTCACAATCCCATGAGTTGAAAAAACTAGCTCTAGAGAGCAATGATGACTTGGGATCACATGGATTGCCGTTCCCACCGATCTCTTCACACGAACTCTTCGCACATTTCTTTTACATGGCCCTCTCTTGGCTATGGGCTATTGTCCATTACATATTCTATGCCCATCTTGCCATGCTCACGTTGCATGATATGCTCATTCCTATGCCTTTGCCATGCATTTGTGACCCATGCTTTGCATTACACATGATGATTGATTCTAGTACTTGTATGTGTATTTGCAAGCTTGGTGGAGATATCACTTGTTATTGCCATGTTTGCTTTGTGCCCCATGCCTATGATTATACTATGATCTTTCTTTCTGTTCGTGCTTGCGATATGTCATGTGCATTGCATATGCCTATTATTTGCTCACATGACATGATTGCCATGATTTCCTCTAGTATGTTGCATCTTCGCACTACTAGCTTACACGACTTGATCGATATGCTTTCTTATGTTGCATCACCCATGATTCATACTTGCTCATTTCATGCAGTTGATGACAACCATCTACATGCTTTGCACATGATTATTATTGCTTCTTGTCATATATCTCCATATGTTGCCTCTCTCATGCTAGATGATTTTCCATGCATTGAGTGCAATTATGCCTTTAGTCATGATAATGAGTTTGCCCCCGTAGCATTATCACATATATTTGGAGATTTTGACATATTTCTTGTGAAGCATGCTTGCCTTACCTCTTTGCACCATATTCCTCGTGCCATGAATTGTCACACCCTGATTTTCATGCCACAACACTTAAGCTAATAAATCATGATAAAATGTGGTTTGACAAAAACTTTTGAGTGTTTTGGACTTTGCTTGATTTGATTTTTATGTGTTGTTTGCAAGTGCTCTAAAAATCAAATAAATCCTCCAACTCTTATACTCCTTCTCCTTGATCCAAAACCTTTTCCCAATGATCATGCCATGTGTATAGTGCAATATAGTATTTTCTTACAAAAATAATTTGGCCAAATAGTATTTTCAAAAATTAGTTTTCCAAAAACCCCTTGATTGAGGTTTGCACTGCAAGTACTTAATGAAGGGCAGTAAAAATCTTTACAAAAATATTTTTGACTCCTATTAGATATAGGTTACCCAGAAACCACAAAAATATAATTTTAAAAGTTATTTTCCTATTTTATTTAAAGGCTTCTTCTTAAGGCCAGAAATGGTCTTAAATAGGTTAGAATTATTTTAAAGCTTTAAAAATATTTGAGAAAAATTAGGGAGACTCAATGGACATATATTTTCCATATATATGAGTTTCAACACATGGTCATGACCAAAATATTGGACAAAACCTCCCAAAACCATTTCTGTTCATTTCAAGGATTTGAAATATTTCTACAGGAAATATTTTCATAAAAATCCAAGAAACTTCTAGCATGTCACATATGACATTTTTGATGATCTTGCCAAGTACCATGTCATGGAGAATAGTATAACCTCATTAAACCCTCTCAAAACCACTTCTGTCCTTTTTCAAGTTTGAACAGCTTTGCACTGTCAAACATGTCCAAATGCTCTCAAACTTGGTGCACATTCTCAAATGGTGTAATAATGAATCTAGACAAAATGGCACAAGTTGGAGAGAATTTTATCTTGATCAAAGTACCCCAAAACCCTCTCTGACCAGAATCAAATTTGAACAAGTTTGTACTACCAACTTTTTCTCCTTGACCCCAACTTTTGTGAGCATGTTCACATGACCAAATGAGGCCACTACACCAAGTGGTGCATAAAGGAGAATTGATTTGCATGACTAAATCTTGGTAAAGCCATTTCTGCTAATTTCTAGGGTTTACCAAAGTTACATGGGCTACTTTGCCCAAATGAGCTCAATCTTGGTGGAACCTCTTATTTTCACATGCCATTTGACCCTGTCAAGCCTCATGACAGGGGAAGTCCATTTGCTTGCCCAAACCTACATCAAACACCTTCTGGCAGAAACTTAAAATGCATGTTTTGGCCATTTGCACTATTCTCCATGAGTTATCCTTTTTACCACAACCCCTCCTAGTCCCCCTATACCTCTGGTGTGCTTCCCTGCCCGAGAGGCAATGATGAAGGGGGGCAGGGATCCACTTTTCTTCTCTGGACAGCAACATTTTCACTCTCTCTCCACTGGCACCCCAGGGCATCCTATGTCATTGCCGCATTGTTTACTCCCCCCTGCAGCTTCCAGACACAAGTGGCCGCGCCCATTCCGCAAAAAGGCATGCCATGCCGGCCAAAGACGTGCTCTGGAGCATGTCAGCGTGCTCCCGACCGTTGACGCCGCGTCCCCCGACCACCTCGAGCCTCGCCCTCGCGCCAGTCGAGGCCCTCGACGTCCGCAACACGGTAGACGTGTAGGCCCCCTCCTCTCCCCCTCTCTCTCACAACCCTGCTGCCCGTGCCCGACGCCAAGGGGCGCACGAGCTCGGGACCCTCCTGAGGCACGCCCCGCTCCCCCTTTCCTTCCCCCTCGACCTGGTCCACGCCCACAAACGGCTAGGACATGGCCTGGGGTGCCAATTCATCCCCTGGCATCGCCTAGTGCGCGGCCGTGGTCGCCGTCCACGGTGAGCCATGGCCTCGCCATATAAGGCCGCCCCTGACCTCCCTTTGGATTCCCTTTTCTCTCTCTCTCTCTCTCTCTCTCTCTCTCTCTCTCTCTCTCTCTCTCTCTCTCTCTCTCTCTCTCTCCCGTGCTCCATCCCATCCTCCTCGTGCCTTCCTCACCTTGCCGAACCCGCGGTCAGCCCTGGTCCTCCGTACTCGAAGCCCTCCTCTTCCCGGGCTCCCCCGTGGGCGTGCAACACATGGACGGGTGCGCCGCGGCGCGCTGAGTCCTCCGGTGTGCCGGGCGCCGTCGGAGGTGGCCTGTGCCGCCCAGGAGAGCGTCGGCGCCGCTCGGCCTCGCCTCCCCTGCCTCTGCTCTGTTCAAGCGGGAGGTAGGAGACGGCCTGAGCCCCGGGCCCCGCTCGTCAGCGACCCGGTGGGCGGGCCCCGCCCGTTTAAGTGGAGACGGCTCCAGCCTTAACCGCCTCCCCCGAGCGAAGACATATTCCGCGAGGCCGCCTTCTACGTGGCCTCCCAGCGGGCGCGCGCGAGAGACTGGGCCAGGCCCAGTGCACTGCCCCGCTAAATCTTGCCCAGTGCACGCTGCTACCTCCCTAGGTCCAGCCCATTTAGGTAAATCCCTTTCCTTTTTCTTTTTCTGTAGACTTGTAAAATCCATAAAAAATTCAAATGGACTCCAAATTTGATTATTCAAATTTCTAGTGACTCTATAAATCATGATCTACCTGTTGGTGCAACATGCACAGTTTTCCAGAGACTTCTTCTTCACAAACATTTATCAAATCTTGTTTTTCCTATTTCTGTGATGAACTTTAGAAAATCACAGAGAGCTCGAAATTGATCCAAATACCATGATTCAAATTCCTAGATGCTTCTAAGTTCATAACTTAGTTTATGAACATTTTTCTTAATACTTTAGTACCCCACAAAAGAATGAGCCATTTCTTCATGTTTGTCAACTTTGCAAATCCATAGAATATTCATTTGAACTCCAAATCCAGTGAAACCAACTCCTAGATGCTTCTAAAATCATCCTTTGTCAAATGGGTGCCTTTTATCATTTTTCAAAATAATTCTTCTGTACACTTCTTGCAATTCCATAAACCCCTTGATTCCATCATATCGAAATGTTTAGAAATATCCATTGATCCACTTCCAATGAAATCACTTTGGTCATTCCTCATATGACCAGAGGTATCCAATAAAAGTCAACTTCATATTTTTAGAGCACATTAATTCTTGCCTTGTTGTGTTGCTTATTGTGATTGTTTCCGACGTTAGTTGCCGAAGTAGACGGAGTACTTGGAGGAGAACTAGAAGATTTCAAGATGCTGATGAACCAGGCAAGCAGCCCTTCGACCATGTCTATGAAACCCTTTTTATGCATGACATATAGCACTTTATTGTTGTTGTAACGGAATCATGATGAGGTGGTAGCCACTTTGATGGGTTGCCTCCGTTACTTCCTCGTTGATACTTGCATTGTGCATGACCCTACCTCCTTATGAGGGTTATGCCGGCGGGAGTAGATAGGATGCTAAAGTAGTGCTACGCGAAAAAGGGACGGGAATATGAATGGTAATGGAGACAAAGTATTTTCAAAGGACTTTTCGGAAACCCCATCGGGTGCCACTTATGCCCGAGGGAGATGATGAGATGGGTAGCCACTTGATGACGAAGTGGTGTACCGAGGCAAGTGTGTGTGTTGTTTTTGAAAACGGATTAGATTTAAGATTTGTTGACTGTCCCAACCTTACGTGCGCAACCACTCTACCCTTATATGGGAAAGGGCATTATTGATTACCTAGGCCGATACTAGCTTGGAGCCCGCATTACTAGTGACGGGGGAGAGTTGGTGCTCTCTCTCGGGACGGGGTCGTGCCAGGTAGGGCGGCCATGACTGTTTTCACAGGGCACCGGATACACCATTGTGTCCCCTCTCAGATGTTACGATCTCAAGTGAGTCTCGTATGATGTACATCGTGAGGATACGAAACAACGAGTGGACTCCTTGTTAGTGTCGTCTAGGGAAAGGTAGTGATCGGGTGCTTACCCCGGGTACTTGAGGTATCGCGGGTCGTGTATGACACGGAAGTTCCCCGGATCTTGTGGGTAAAGTGTGCAACCTCTGGAGAGCGTTAAACTATTCGAATAGCCGTGTCCACGGTCAAGGACAGTTGGGCGGTGCTGCTTAAACTACGTCCACATGTTTACAAACCAGTGTGTGTGTTTGGATAAATGGGAAGAACTACTTGGGTCAAGTCAAAGGACTTGACATAGATGAGTTGGGTCGGAGCCCACTCCCTTTATGTTGATATCTGTAACATGTCCTCTTGGTTACTTGAATTCTCCTGATGCATGCCTTACAAGTTGTTGAACATGTCATTGCACTCAAAACTAGCTTTCCGCAAAAATTTACCTATATCATGCATTGTTGTACCTTGAACCAAAACATGGGTTGCTTGCGAGTACATTCAAAGTACTCATTGGCTTGCCACTAGTTATTTTATTGGCCAGGCATGAGAGATCATGATATGAAGAAGAATACTGTGGTGAAGAACATGCGAGCTAGGACGCTTCCCAGCCAGAATGCCTGTAGGGTTAAGGCAGATGGCGTGGGTCCAAGTTATCAACGAAGATTTCCGCTGCAATGTTATACTCAAGACTTGACCATAATGGTCCTACTTGTGTAAAACGGTATGTATGGATGTAAGACTCTTGTTATTCAGCTTCTGTGTGTTCGGTGAGCATTGATCTCTGGGATCACTGTACACGTGCATTCGGTGATCACGACTTATGAGTCGGGGTCCCCACAGAGCTGGTATCAGAGCCATCCTGACTGTAGGAAGCCTTAGTTAGCATGGTCGTTAGTTAGGGTAAAGCTATTTCCAAAACTACTACTAGTTTTCAAAACTATCTATACTTCTCTTCCCTTCTCAGTTTTTCGAAAAACTAAGGTATACTTTCCTTATTGATCTCTTCCCCTTCAAAACCTTTGGTCACTAGAACCCTTATGCCCCTGGCCACTGGATTCCTTGTAATCCTCGTGGATAATCTAGAAGGAAGATGCCTTGCCAGACATTCACCCACATCTTCTGAACACAAGATTGGCGACATCACAACAAGACGATACCAACAAAAGATACATCCTCGAGGGATGAGGACCTGAAGACCCAGGAGATGGTGACACCCTTGACACTGCCCCAAGATGATGCAACCTTAGCCTACGATGATCACCGCATAGGATATGCAAGATCATGATATACATCGCTAATAGGGTAACCCTGTCACTACCGTTGTTGTATCGGCGACCACCGGTGGATGAGAACCTAGCCATTTGGTCCGCCTCACTATAGTGAGCAGGAAAACGGTTCTCTTCATCCCCCGCTCTCGGTGACGATATTGTCAACAATGTGTTCGACGGATTGGACCTCTATTATGCCTTGTTAATGTCATTGCATAAAGGATGGCCACCTGGAACCGCCGACACCTTAAAAAGGCAAAAGCGATCATCATGATTAAGAGGACAAGAGAAGACCAAGTCAAATACCAGCTACGAGGAGTCACCTTCACCCCATCATCTCATCAGGCGAGAAGTGTTGAAGATTCTTCGGACCAAGCCGGATCATTTCATCGAACAACTACAAAAGACATAGCGGCACCTGGGGAAAATCCAGAAGACTGCATGAGGCACGAAGTAAAGCACGACTACTTAGTCCGAGAACCCCTAGGGTAGGACGAGTCGTGTAACCACTATGCGCAGTCGAGTCCATATGATGGTTCGAATAGAACCATGACTGTGTGTTGCTTGTTTTTATTTGTTTGTGTTTTAAGATAGGTCACAACTTTTGCCCTAGGCAACAAATACGTGACTATATCACCTGCCTTATTTTGTTGTTTGTGTTTGGCCCCTTTTGGCACTTGTTTGTTTGCACCTGCACTATAGAACCCACTTTAGGCATTCCCCTCCTCTATGCTACTTCTCCCTCTCATATCTCTCATCAACTAAAGGCTAGCAAGACAAGGTGCACCAAGAATTCCACCTCGGCAGCCAACTAGCATTGAAGACTTTTTGTTGCAGCCTCCTCGACTAAGTGAAACCCCGTAGAGTTATGTTTAACCCTCCAGACTAGAAACCCATTCCTAGACCCTTCGAGACTTCATGAGATACCCCAGCTTGAGTCCTTAACCATGTGCTTCACCCACAGAATTGCAAGAGAACCAGTTAAGCCTCTGTAAACCTCGCACAACACTGCGTTCATTATGGAACTAGTGGACATAGTGAACAAGCACATTATCATCCTAATATAGCACCAGGACTGACGATGCCATAAGGAAGACCAGTTTGAGGATATAGGAATAAAGGACAAGTGACTTGATGAGTTTGTATCAAAGACCTTGAGGAATTATCCGAGACTCTTCGGTGGATTATGAGGCTTTCATGTTGATAGAAGAACTTGGTGGGATCATGATCATAGAGTAGCATAGCTTTCATTACCCCTGAGTTTATAGGACCATTATGATCGCAAGCTGAAACTCCTGGAAGTGCAAGGATTTGACTTGATCAGATGATATTGATAGGAGACAGTTGATACTGCAATAATGACTTGGGGAAAAAGTGTAGAAATTCCCGTTGGACATGAGATTTGGATTTAAGTAGGTGATTCTAGTTGGATATAGATGCTGAGTATGTCTACATGGTTCAGAGTAAATTGGATTTAGACTGATGATCTCGATCATGATACCATGTTTCTTGGAGGACAATAAACTAGGAGATTGGATTAATTGTCGGAGTTGATATACGCTTGACCTTGGAGTTTACTGACCATGATAATGGAAATTGGTGGACTTACTATAGTAGAGACAGCCCTTTCAAGCATTTGGGGATTATATGGACTTTAGGAGATCATGTGGAACACCATAAACATTGGGTTTGTAGGATTAATGGATTGTGTAGTGGTTGATGGAAGTTAATGGGTTGGTTGAAGTTGATTCATAAGAAGGAAACAAGATCTTGGAGTGGCTTACGACGTGTTTCCATTAGGATAGAGATGCTTTATCATGGACCTTGGATCAATAGACTGAGCACTTGGATTGTGGTGATTAAATTCAAGCTTAGTAGCTTGTATGTTCTACCCATGGATTTTTAGGGGTAGACACACATATGAGTTTGGGGATTGTAGACATATATGATTTTGTTAGACCTCCTCTTGGGAGTCATGAGGATGCGAATAGCATGAGTAATGATTGGAGTTGACCTATACGAAATGATGCTATCGGTGATATGACGTGATTTGTTTAAAGGACTAGATAGCACAAATGGCATCTCAGGAACCGTGCTTAAGGATAAGGTGACAAACGTTCGCTCGCACACTAGAATCCTTGAAACCCTTAAGCCCCACCAAGCCACAACATGGTCGGATCCTGACCTTGGGCTTTGGCTCTAGATCGATAAGACCTTGGCCAATGCTCAACCGTGACCATCACCAATGCCTCAGCCCACTTTACGTACCCCATAGACTTCATGGAGTGCTTGGACAAGTTAGTTGTCATCTTTCTTTGATGACATACTTGTCTACCCGAAGACGGAAGAAGAATCACTGAGCTGGTCAAGGAACATCTGAAGATCACCATGTCCAGGAGGAAGAACTACACCCACCACCATCGTCAAGAAGTGAACTTTCTCGTCGAAGACCAGGTGTATCTGCGGGCCACTTCTCTCAAAGGGAACCAAGCATTTCCATGTCAAAGGGGAACCCACGCCAAGATTCATCGGCCCTCTTCGAGATCACTCCAAGATTTAACAACCCCCTCCGAGATCGCCACAAGACGAAGAGAAGACAGTTACCAGATGGAGTTACCACCTTAGTTACCCACTGTGCGTAATGTTTCCACATGACACAACTCCGGAAGTGTTTTCGACTTCCTAGCTAGACCGATCACTAACAAGGACATCGATCACCGAGCCATCGACCTCTAGCCCAATCTAACCTACCACGACCTACCCATTAGCAACGTGGATCAAGAAGAGCGTCATACACGAAGCCACACCATCAAGTACTTCAAGTTCAATTGAGCACCAAACAGAAGCAGAAGCAGTATGAGGACGTGAAGACTGCCCCAAATCCAAGTTTCCATATTCCTTTTCGCGCCTAGTCTGGGATCTCGGGGACGAGATTCTTGTAAGGGGGGTAGGTCTGTCACACCCTGATTTTCATGCCAAAACACTTAAGCTAATTAATCATGATAAAATGTGGTTTGACAAAAACTTTTGAGTGTTTTGGACTTTGCTTGATTTGATTTTTGTGTGTTGTTTGCAAGTGCTCTAAAAATCAAATAAATCCTCCAACTCTTATACTCCTTCTCGTTGATCCAAAACCTTTTCCCAATGATCATGCCATGTGTATAGTGCAATATAGTATTTTCTTACAAAATAATTTGGCCAAATAGTATTTTCAAAAATTAGTTTTCCAAAAACCCCTTGATTGAGGTTTGCACTGCAAGTACTTAATGAAGGGCAGTAAAAATCTTTACAAAAATATTTTTGACTCCTATTAGATATAGGTTACCCAGAAACCACAAAAATATAATTTTAAAAGTTATTTTCCTATTTTATTTAAAGGCTTCTTCTTAAGGCCAGAAATGGTCTTAAATAGGTTAAAATTATTTTAAAGCTTTAAAAATATTTGAGAAAAATTAGGGAGACTCAATGGACATATATTTTCCATATATATGAGTTTCAACACATGGTCATGACCAAAATATTGGACAAAACCTCCCAAAACCATTTCTGTTCATTTCAAGGATTTGAAATATTTCTACAGGAAATATTTTCATAAAAATCCAAGAAAATTCTAGCATGTCACATATGAAATTTTTGATGATCTTGCCAAGTAACATGTCATGGAGAATAGTATAACCCCATGAAACCCTCTCAAAACCACTTCTGTCCTTTTTCAAGTTTGAACAGCTTTGTACTGTCAAACATGTCCAAATGCTCTCAAACTTGGTGCACATTCTCAAATGGTGTAATAATGAATCTAGACCAAATGTAACAAGTTGGAGAGAATTTTATCTTGATCAAAGTACCCCAAAACCCTCTCTGACCAGAATCAAATTTGAACAAGTTTGTACTACCAACTTTTTATCCTTGACCCCAACTTTTGTGAGCATGTTCACATGACCAAATGAGGCCACTACACCAAGTGGTGCATCAAGGAGAATTGATTTGCGTGACTAAATCTTGGTAAAGCCATTTCTGCTAATTTCTAGGGTTTACCAAAGTTACATGGGCTACTTTGCCCAAATGAGCTCAATCTTGGTGGAACCTCTTGTTTTCACATGCCATTTGACCCTGTCAAGCCTCATGACAGGGGAAGTCCATTTGCTTTCCCAAACCTACATCAAACACCTTCTGGCAGAAATTTAAAATGCATGTTTTGGCCATTTCCACTATTCTCCACGAGTTATGCTTTTTACCACAACTCCTCCTAGTCCCCCTCTACCTCTGGTGTGCTTCCCTGCCCAAGTAGCAATGATGAAGGGGGGCAGGGATCCACTTTTCTTCTCTGGACAACAACATTTTCACTCTCTTTCCACCCCTCCTCTCCTCCACTAGCTCCCCAGGGCATCCTATGTCATTGCCGCATTGTTTACTCCCCCTTGCAGCTTACAGACACAAGTGGCAGCGCCCATTCCGCAAAAAGGCATGCCATGTCGGCCAAAGACGTGCTCTGGAGCACGTCAGCATGCTCCCGACCGTTGATGCCGCGTCCCCCGACCACCTCGAGCCTCCCCCTCGTGCCAGTCGAGGCCCTCGACGTCCGCAACACGGCAGACGTGTAGGCCCCCTCCTCTTCCCCCTCTCTCTCACACCCCTGCAGCCCGTGCCCGACGCCACCCCGCTCGGGCAATGGGCGCATGAGCTCGGGACCCTCCTGAGGCACGCCCCGCTCCCCCTTTCCTTCCCCCTTGACCTGGTCCACGCCCACAAACGCCTAGGACATGGCCTGGGGTGCCAATTCATCCCCTGGCATCGCCTAGTCCGCGGCCGTGGTCGCCGTCCACGGTGAGCCGTGGCCTCGCCATATAAGGCCGCCCCTGACCTCCCTTTGGATTCCCTTCTCTCTCTCTCTCTCTCTCTCTCTCTCTCTCTCTCTCTCTCTCGTGCTCCATCCCATCCTCCTCGTGCCTTCCTCGCCTTGCCGAACCCGCCGTCAGCCCCGGTCCGCCGCACTCAAAGCCCTCCTCTTCCCGGGCTCCCCCGTGGGCGTGCAGTACATGGACGGGTGCGTCGTGGCGCGCTGAGTCCTCCGGTGTGCCGGGCACCACCGGAGGTGGCCTGTGCCGCCCGGGAGAGCGCCGGCGCCACTTGGCCTCGCCTCCCCTGCCTCTGCTTTGTTCGAGCGGGAGGTAGGAGACGGCCTGAGACCCGGGCCCCGCTCGTCAGCAACCCGGTGGGCGGGCCCCGCCCGTTTAAGTGGTGACGGCTCCGGCCTTAAACTGCCTCCCCCGAGCGAAGACGTATTCCGCGAGGCCGCCTTCGACGCGGCCTCCCAGCGGGCGCGCGCGAGAGACTGGGCCAGGCCCAGTGCACTGCCCCGCTAAATCTCGCCCAGTGCACGTTGCTGCCTCCCTAGGTCCAGCCCATTTAGGTAAATCCCTTTCCTTTTTCTTTTTCTGTAGACTTGTAAACTCCATAAACAATTCAAATGGACTCCAAATTTGATTATTCAAATTTCTAGTGACTCTATAAATCATGATCTACCTGTTGGTGCAACATGCACAGTTTTCCAGAGACTTTTTCTTCACAAACATTTATCAAATCTTGTTTTTCCTGTTTCTGTGATGAACTTTAGAAAATCACAGAGATCTCAAAATTGATCCAAATGCCATGGTTCAAATTCCTAGATGCTTCTAAGTTCATAACTTAGTTTATGAACATTTTTCTTAATACTTTCTGTACCCCACAAAATAATGAGCCATTTCTTCATGTTTGTCAACTTTGCAAATCCATAGAATATTCATTTGAACTCCAAATCAAGTGAAACCAACTCCTAGATGCTTCTAAAATCATCCTTTGTTAAATGGGTGCCTTTTATCATTTTTCAAAATAATTCTTCTGTACACTTCTTGCAATTCCATAAACCCCTTGATTCCATCATATCGAAATGTTTAGAAATATCCATTGATCCACTTCCAATGAAATCACTTTGGTCATTCCTCATATGACCAGAGGTATCCAATAAAAGTCAACTTCATATTTTTAGAGCACATTAATTCTTGCCTTGTTGTGTTGCTTATTGTGATTGTTTCCGACGTTAGTTGCCGAAGTAGACGGAGTACTTGGAGGAGAACTAGAAGATTTCAAGACGCTGATGAACCAGGCAAGCAGCCCTTCGACCATGTCTATGAAACCCTTTTTATGCATGTCATATAGCACTTTATTGTTGTTGCAATGGAATCACGATGAGGTGGTAGCCACTTTGATGGGTTGCCTCCGTTACTTCCTCGTTTATACTTGCATTGTGCATGACCCTACCTCCTTATGAGGGTTATGCCGGTGGGAGTAGATAGGATGCTAAAGTAGTACTACGCAGAAAAGGGATGGGAATATGCATGGTGATGGAGACAAAGTATTTTCAAAGGACTTTTCGGAAACCCTATCGGGTGCCACTTATGCCCGAGGGAGATGATGAGATGGGTAGCCACTTGATGACGAAGTGGTGTACCGAGGCAAGTGTGTGTGTTGTTTTCGAAAACGGATTAGATTTAAGATTTGTTGACTGTCCCAACCTTACGTGCGCAACCACTCTACCCTTATATGGGAAAGGGCATTATTGATTACCTAGGCCGATACTAGCTTGGAGCCCGCATTACTAGTGATGGGGGAGAGTTGGTGCTCTCTCTCGGGACGGGGTCGTGCCAGGTAGGGCGGCCATGACTGTTTTCACAGGGCACCGGATACACCGTTGTGTCCCCTCTCGGATGTTACGATCTCGAGTGAGTCTCGTATGATGTACATCGTGAGGATACGGAACAACGAGTGGACTCCTTGTTAGTGTCGTCTAGGGAAAGGTAGTGATCGGGTGCTTACCCCGGGTACTTGAGGTATCGCGGGTCGTGGATGACACGGAAGTTCCCCGGATCTTGTGGGTAAAGTGTGCAACCTCTGGAGAGTGTTAAACTATTCGAATAGCCGTGTCCACGGTCAAGGACAGTTGGGCGGTGCTGCTTAAACTACGTCCACATGTTTACAAACCAGTGTGTGTGTTTGGATAAATGGGAAGAACTACTTGGGTCAAGTCAAAGGACTTGACATAGATGAGTTGGGTCGGAGCCCACTCCCTTTATATTGATATCTGTAACCTGTCCTCTTGGTTACTTGAATTCTCCTGATGCATGCCTTACTAGTTGTTGAACATGTCATTGCACTCAAAACTAGCTTTCCGCAAAAATTTACCTATATCATGCATTGTTGTACCTTGAACCAAAACATGGGTTGCTTGCGAGTACATTCAAAGTACTCATTGGCTTGCCACTGGTTATTTTATTGGCCAGGCATGAGAGATCATGGTATGAAGGAGAATACTATGGTGACGAACATGCGAGCTAGGACGCTTCCCAGTCAGAATGCCTGTAGGGTTAAGGCAGATGGCATGGGTCCAAATTATCAACGAAGATTTCTGCTGCAATGTTGAATCATCTCCTTTACACGTGCTCACTTGACACCTTCGAGGATGGTATATCAACGAAGGATGCACAAGGAAACGCCTTCAAGGTGACATCTTTCTTGAGCATGGATATTGTGGATCATACTACTTGTGTCGCTTGCACCTTGAGACTTACTGTTCATCTTGGACTTAATTGCTCACTTGTTAGAGATCTTGCTTCGACTTGTCATTTTCACCATCCCATGCATCATGATATATATGCCTTGTGTGTTGCATCCAATTCTTGGACTACTTGCTACTATCATAGGGTTGGTTGCACCAAAATCACTCCTTCACATATGCTATGTCCCATTGCTTGTCACATGATTGACTTGATTGCTTCACACATGATGAACAATTGCTCTTTCCATTGTGTTGAGTGCCACACGATATTCACTACACCCCATGCATATTATGCTTGGATTGCCTTGCACTTGACCCCTATGTTTAAACACATCATTTTATTTGGTGTTGTGAATGCTTCTTATGCCTACCATAGACCTTTCATTGAGCAATTTGTGAATGCTTGCTATGAACTTGAGGTAGATGCTTATTATCTTGACACACATATTTTCATCACTACCTCACATTTACATGCTTGTCCCCATGATATCTTTTCTTGTGCTCGATTGATATGCTTGCCATGTCACAATCCTTTGTCACACCATATGCTTTGCATGATGACGACACTTGTTTGGTCACTGCCGGGGTTTTCCTGGCTCCCCGAGCACCTATGGGGACGGAGCCCCTTCTCGGTTCGGCGGGGGGCAGAGGCCGCGCGAAGAGCGAATCGAGGCGGAGCACGCGGGGGTTTTTTACCCAGCTTCGGAGCTCTCCGGAGAGATAATACTCCTACTGCTGCTTTGTGGATTGTATTGAGTTCTCGCTTGGGAGCGCCGAGTGCTACAATACACTCGAATAGCTAACGAGACCGAGCGCTTCTCTGAGGATCGATCCCCCCCCACGTTGTGCATGGGCCTCCTTTTATATGTCCAAGGGGTCTCCAACAGGTGGCAACGTAGGTAAGGGTAAAAGTGTAAATATGTTGCGGTAGGTACAGCTACCTACACAGTGTATCATACCTAACCCTGACGGCAGGGGACAAAGGCATTAAATGCCCGTCTACATCGCCCAGACGATGCAGAAAAGGGACCATCAGGGGCACTATCGTTTGCCACGATGGCGATCCTGTCAGCGCTGCATGCCACAGTGTACCCCTGGCTGCACAGCCTCCCGCCACGTACGTTGGGAAGGGTCCCGGAGCGACACATAGGTGGGTGAGCTGGAGCGCGGTTACAGAGTGTCTGCCTGCCGCGGCAAGTGCCTTGCGGCGGCCGTTGTCTTGTCGCGCCCGGGAACTTGTCGCTCGCCGGGTCCTGCCGGGACGCGTGGCGTGCTGCGGCAGGTTCTTTGAGATGCTCTTGTTGGGCTTCCCGGCAAGCTCCTCTTGCCGGGGTCTCATACCTTGAATGGCCTTCCCGGCAAGCTCCTCTTGCTGGGGACTTGTCTTCTTGACTTAAATATTTTATCTCGAATGGCTTCAACGGAACCATAGAGAGCCTTGGTGATCTCCTGGCGGGCCTTGCCGCGGGGTGCTGCGACTGCCCGTGCACAAGTTCGGGATACTAGAGTACCCCTACTATAGTACACCGACAGGAGCCCCCGGGCCTCGGCCACACATGGTGCCGAGCGTTGTTGGGCCAGGCCCAAAACAGGGCACGGGCACGCACGGCCTGGGTCGCGTTGTACCTTGCTCCGCATCCACCACGCCCTCCCGAATGGCACACGTTGATTGCGGCGTCATGGGGGAGGTCGTGGGTGGTTCCCTTACTCAGAAAGGCGAAACGTCCGCCCCCTGGTGGTTCGTATCTTCCTCATAAACGGAGGGAGGCGTGGAGGCGTGGTCTTCGAGGCGTCCACCCCCCCCCCACGATCACGGGGTGGGGAGAGGTCGCCTCATCCGTCGCCTCAACTCTGCCCTCCCGCCACGTGGCTTCCATGCGCTTGGAGTGCCGAACGGTGGAGGCGGGAAACCGGGTCGCCACGGGTCGAAGCAGCAGGCCGGGCCCAGTTCCCTGCGCCTTCTGTGTCTCGATTGGCTGAGCGGGGCGGCCGAGCCCCCACCCCGCTCCTTTATAAGGAGCGAGATGGGGGGGACGGAAGCCCTCATTCTCTCATCTCCTCCCGTCTTCAGCTTCTGCTCCTCTTTCTTCCATCCGCCATGGAGAGAGGGAACCCTGGTCCTTCGACGGTGGCGACGAGGGTCGCCGCTAGGCAACGCGTTCCTCCTCCCTCCGCTCCCGTGGCGGCAGAGCCAGTCGCAAGGGGAAGAGGGAGGGGACGAGGCCGCGGGCGAGGTCGAGGGCGAGGTCGGGGAAGAGGCGGACGAGGCAGCTCGCCGGCCTCGCCTCCGCCAGCAGATCCTCTCCCGGTGGCAGACCATATCGGGGACGACCCTTGAGAGTTCTTCGTCAGGCTGCGCCGGCCGCCTCGTTGTCGCCTTCGTCTCCCGACTCCATTTGCGAGTGTGATGGAGTTGGATCCGCCCGAGACACTAAGGTTGCACATGAGGGGCTGCGGAATCAGCGGTACGCGAGTCCGCGTCGACTTCCCGACCCTTGATGTGATGTATCTTGGTCGAGGGTGGAAGACGTTCACCCGCATCCACAGCTTGACGGCGGGCCTCACCCTCCATTTTAAGTTGATGGAGGGCGGTCTCCTCTCCGTCAAGGTCTTCGGGTGCTTCGGGACTCAGGCACGGTGATGCGTGGAGAGCTCCTCTGATAGCGAAGGCTCCTCCTCGAGCGGGAGTGACGAGGAGGACAGCGACAGCGGCGACGAGGGTAACGGGCGGCGGAATGACGGGTCCGACTAGGTGTCGGGCGCCGCTCCGCGGGGCACCGGTGACCCCATCATCCGCGTCGCTGGTTCCTGGGGCTTCTCGGGGAGGCTGCGGAAGAGGAAGAGGGCAGGCGGCAAGGCCGTCAACTCGGAGTACGAGGGCACGACGCCCTCGACAGCGTGCTGACGCCCTGCCGCCTCGTCTTGAAGCTTCTGCCTCCGGCGCCGCCATCACCATGCTGCCGCGACGCCCTTTTGGTGTCTTCTGGCACCCGTAGTTCATCTAGGCGCCCCTTTTGCCCTTTTCGCCTCCTTGACCTGTCTCCTGAAGATAGCGACAAGAGAGGGATTACGGGCACCTTATCTCTTTTTAGTTTGTAAGCCCTCGGGCCTTAGTTGCGTTTAAAACTTGTAATCCCATTACTCATGTTCTTCATCCTCTTATGAACTGTACCTGAGTGGAATGCTTTTTAATGAAAAGGGGATGCTTGCCGGGTCACTTGTCTCGCGGGTGGAACCCACGTCAAGGAGTGAATCCTTTATATCTCTTAAGATAGACACTTTCTTTCCCGGCAGCAGGCCCTGCCTTCTTCCCACGTCGCTCGCCCTTTCTCACGCTCTTGGCGGAGGCAGGGAGGAGGCGGGATCAGGCTCCTCGCTTCGTCCCTTAGCTGCCGCGACTACGACCTTACCTGGCCCTGGGGTCAGGCCCTAGGGCCTAGAGTTAAGGGAGCATGGTAACTTTCAGGAAGAAATGAGGTTTCACATACCTCAATCCATAAGAGAATGCATGATAAGGGATGAAAAACTTATCTGAGATAGCAGCCCCCGGCAACTTTGGTTCGCCGTGGGCTAATCCTTGCACTTGCAGCCCCCGGCATTACTGTCTTGCCGGGGTCTTGCAGCCCCCGGAAACACTGGCTTGCCGGGGTCCAGATGTTGGTCCGTCCTCCTCCTCCTTTTCGTCCTCAAGTGGTCCGGCAAGGATATGGTGAGTCCTGCGAACCAGGGAAACGAAATAACGACAAAGGGACGCACACTCGACCTCTAAGTTAGGGGCTAGCCACTACTAAGCACTATCGACCCTAACCAAGGACGAGACTCGACTCAGCATGCATGCTAAAACTCAGGGCGCCAGCGCTTTATCTTCGCTTCGGGTCTGCGCCTGGCTTTGTACAAAGGATTACATGCAACAGCGGCAAGACTTGTACAAAATGGTGGTTGCCAAACAGGGTCCGACAACCGCGCCTCACGGGTAAAACTTACGAAGATGCTCGATGTTCCAGGAGTTGCTCACCGGAAATCCATCCTCGGTCTCAAGGCGGACAGCGCCAGGCCTCGTGACTCGTTTCACCCGGTAAGGGCCTTCCCACTTCGGCATCAACTTGTTGTAATTCTTGGCGGAATGAACACGCCAAAGAACAAGGTCGCCTTCCTCGAGACTTCTGGCTTTAACTTTGCGGCTATGGTAGCGGCGCAAAGCTTGCTGGTATCGAGCAGCTCGTACAGCAGCCTGAAGATGGTCTTCCTCAAGGAGCAGCGCGTCATCTTGCCGCATCTGCTCTTGCTCAAGCTCATCATAAGCGAGCACTCGAGGTGACCCGTATACGAGTTCCGTGGGGGTAACTGCCTCTGCTCCATAGACCAGAGCGAAAGGTGTCTGGCCAGTGGCTCGATTTGGCGGCGTCCTGATCGACCAAAGAACCACCGGCAGCTCCTCGATCCAGTTTCTTCCGCACTTGCACAGCCTGTTGAAAGTCTGGGTCTTGAGTCCACGCAGCACTTCAGCATTTGCCCTCTCTGCTTGACCGTTGCTCCTGGGGTGAGTAACAGAAGCGAAGCAGACCTTGGCGCCAAGGTCTCGGACGTACTGCATGAAGTTGCGACTCGTGAATTGTGTACCGTTGTCGGTGATGATCCCGTTAGGGATTCCAAAGCGGCAAACAATCGACCTGAAGAACTTGACTGCTGACTGTGCTGTCACCTTCCTCACTGGCTCCACTTCTGGCCACTTTGTGAACTTGTCGATTGCGACGTACAAGTACTCAAAGCCCCCGACAGCTCAGGGGAAAGGGCCGAGGATGTCGAGCCCCCAGACCGAAAATGGCCAGGATAAAGGGATTGTCTGGAGAGCTTGAGCTGGTTGGTGTATCTACTTGGAATGGAACTGGCACGCTTCACACTTGGTTACTTGTGCAGTTGCATCCTGGAGGGTTGTCGGCCAAAAGAAACCTTGCCGGAACGCTTTGCCGGCAAGTGCTCTGGCGCCAATGTGATGACCACATATGCCTCCATGCACCTCTGCCAACAGCTTCTGTCCATCTTCCCGGGGAATACACTTCAATTTCACTCCGTTGTGCCTTCTTCTGTACAGTGCGTTGTCAACGAACTGGTACATACTAGACTGCCGGGCTACTCTTTCCGCTTCTTCTGGCTCTTCGGGAAGTTCTCCTGACTGGAGGAAACGGACGATCTGCTGTGCCCATGCTGGAGCCTGCGACTCGACAACAAGGACTAAAGGCATAACTGCTGCGGCGGGAACATACGCTTCTACGGCGAGAACCCGTGGCTCAGCCGGAGCTTGATGATCCCCGGCAAGTTTGCCGGAGTGAAACTTGTCGGGAGCGTCTGCTTCAACGAAACAAACCTTGGGGCTTGTCGGAGCAGACTGCTCCTCAGCACTCTTGGCGTTGATCTTGGGGACCCTCTTGGCGGCGGCTTCGGGAAGCTCAGCCGGAAGATAGTCGCCAGAAACCAACTTCCTCTTCCTGCTCTGTCCAGTTGGTGGCGTCACGGACGGCTGAGTCAGCTTGAGCACAAAGATTCCTGGTTCCACAGGTAACTTAAATGCCACGCACTTTGACAAGCCGTCAGTGATGTCGTTCTGAGCTCTAGGAACATGTTCCATCTGTAGGCCGACAAAGCGCTCTTCTTGCTTCCTCACTTCATCAACGTAAGCTTCCATCAACGGACTCTGATAATCCTTGTTTACTTGGCGGACGACAAGCTGCGAGTCACCACTGACAATGAGCTGCTTGATCCCAAGGTCTGCCGCGATCCTGAGACCGGCGAGCAATCCTTCATACTCTGCAGTATTGTTTGTTGCTTGCTCCTTGGGAAAGTGCATCTGGACCATGTACTTGAGGTGCTCTCCGGTTGGTGCGATAAGCAGCACGCCAGGACCGGCGCCTTGAAGCGAGAACGCGCCATCAAAGTACATCAGCCACTCTTTGTTTGCTTCCTTGACGGGGATGCTCGTCTCTGGGGTTTCTTCGTTAGGTGTTGGCGTCCACTCTGCTATGAATTCTGCCAATGCTCTGCTTTGAATAGTTGAAGTGCTCTCAAACTTGGGGCCAAAGCTCGACATTTCCAATGCCCACTCAACAATCCTGCCTGTTGCTTTTGGATTCTGCAGTATCCTCTTCAGCGGAAAGCGAGTGACAACTGTGATCTCATGTGCTTGGAAGTAATGGCGCAGCTTTCTCGAGGCCATAAGAAGGCCGAAAAGCAATTTCTGCACACCAGAGTACCTCGACCTAGCCCCCTGCAGAAGGGAACTTACGAAGTAGACTGGGCGCTGCACCATTTTCTTCTGTATCCCTTCGCACATCTGCGCAGATCTATCTTCGTCGGGACCAGAGCTCGTCGGGGAAGCCCCTTGCTTGCCGCTGGGTGCGCTTGCCGCAGTTGCTGGCTCATCATCTGCCTCTCTCTCCGCTACTAACGCAGCACTAACCACTTGATTGGTTGCCGCCAGATATAGCAGCAACTTCTCTTGTGGTTTAGGTGCGACAAGTATTGGAGTGGAGGACAGGTATCTCTTCAAGTGCTGCAGCGCAGCCTCCGCTTCCGGAGTCCATTTCATTGGACCTGCCTTTTTCAAGATTTTGAAAAAAGGCAGGGCGCGTTCAGCAGACTTAGAGATAAACCTGCTGAGAGCCGCCATGCAGCCGGCAAATTTTCGTACATCCTTGACGCGCTTCGGTGCTTCGATCTGCTCAATGGCCTTGATCTTGTCAGGATTGGCTTCAATCCCCCGCTAGGACACAAAGAACCCGAGAAGCTTGCCGGAAGGGACTCCAAACACGCACTTCTCGGGGTTGAGCTTGAGGCTGATCTTACACAGATTTGCAAAAGTTTCTTCTAGATCTTGAATCAGAGTTGACTTGTCCCTGCTTTTGACCACTATATCATCCATGTAGGCTTCCACATTTCCGTGTATTTGCGGCTCAAAAGCAGTATGGACGACCCTTGCAAATGTTGAACCAGCATTCTTCAAACCGAAAGGCATCCGTACAAAACAGTACGTGCCACATGGAGTGATGAACGCGGTTTTCTCCTCATCCTCTTCTGCCATGAAGATCTGATGGTATCCTGAGTATGCGTCAAGAAACGAAAGCAAGTCGCATCCGGCTGTGGAGTCGACAATCTGGTCAATGCGCGGCAAGGGAAATGGGTCTTTGGGACAAGCTTTGTTGACATCGGTGAAGTCAATGCAAAGCCTCCATTTCCCGTTCGCCTTGCGCACGACTACAGGATTGGCCAACCACGTAGGATGGAGCACTCCTCTGACGAGGCCTGCTACTTCCAACTTCTTGATCTCTTCGGCGATGAACTCTTGGCGCTCCACCGCTTGTTTACTGACTCTCTGCTTGACGGGTCGCGCGTGAGGACAGACGGCGAGGTGGTGCTCGATTACCTTCCTGGGAACGCCGGGGATGTCAGACGGTTGCCACGCAAACACGTCGACATTCGCCCGTAGGAAAGCAACGAGCGCGCTTTCCTATTTAGGGTCGAGAGTGGCACTGATGGTGAAGGTACCACCAGTGCCGTCCTCCTTGGCGGACACCTTCTTGGTTGCTAGCGGAGCTGCCATTGTCTTCTTACACTTGCCGGTGGAGCTCGATGGTGCGTCCTCGACGGTAGCGTAGCACTCCGAAGAGGTGCGCTTGCCGGAGTGGGCATCAGAGCTCTTGCCGGACTTGGTCTTCTTCTTCCCCCCGGGAGCTTCAGCGGCAAGTGTCTCGCGATCCGCGGCAGCTGCTGCTTCCCGGTAGATCTTGTCGGTATAGATGAGAGCGTCTTTCTTGTCGCCATGTACAGAGATGACACTTATCGGGCCTGGCATCTTCAGCATGTTGTACGCGTAGTGAGAGGCCGCCATGAACTTGGCGAGCGCTGGACGGCCGAGAATCCCATTGTAAGGCAATGGGAAATCGGCAACGTCGAAAGTGATCCTCTTAGTCCTGAAGTTCAACTCACTGCCAAACGTCACCGGCAGCGTGATCTTCCCCTTCGGCTTGCTCCTTCCCGGGTTGATTCCTTCAAACGTGCCGGTCTCTTCGAGCTCGCTGTCAGGGACTTGGAGTCTCCGAAGTACAGCGGAGGAGATCAGGTTCAAGCCGGCCCCGCCGTCAACTAGCATCTTAGTGACCTTGAGGTTGCGGATAGTTGGTGAGACCAACATCGGCAAACACCCGACAGCAGTTGTGCGATCGGGGTGGTCCTCAATATCGAAGATGATAGGCGTGCTGGACAATTTCAGAAGCTTGTGTGACTCGACGGGTGGTTCTGCTGCATTAACTTCCCGCACCCACTGCTTGAGTTGGCGGTGTGAAGTATGCAGAGAAGCACCGCCGTCAACGCACAAAACTTCTGCGGCTTTCTGGAACTCCTGCTCGCTGGTCTCGGCGTCATCCATGTCTTCGTCGTCGTCGTCATCTTCATCCTTGTCGCGGCCGCGGGGAGGTCTGTCGCCTTACCGCTGCTTGGTGTTGCCGCGGCGTCCCCCTCGGCCAGTGCGCTTCGTACCAGATCCTCCGGCACCTCCTTGGGCCTTCTCCTTGTCGCGTCGCTCGTACTCGGCCTTTTGCAGCTCAACGAGCTGTTCGACCTTCTTGCAGCTCTGGAGGTCATTGCCTTTGGTGCGGTGAATCTTGTAGTACTGTTTGTTGGTGCCATCCTGCTTGTCGGCGGCCACCACAGCCTGGCAGTTGGTGCATGCGGCAACCTCCTTGCCGGAGCCATCAGTCTTGGCTGTCTTGGCGCCACCTTCGTTGCCGGATTGCTCGACAACTAGCACATCTTTGCCTTTCCTCTTCCTGTTGTTCCGCCGCCTGTTTTTGCTTGCTGGGGCGGCATCATCGCTGTCAGATCCTGCGGTTCCTACGTTCTCTCCGGGGAGTTTCCTCCCTTCCTCAGCATGTGCACATCTGTCGGCCAGGGCATACAGCTCGCTGACGTCTCTGATCTTGCACATCGCCATCTCCTCCCGCATCCTGCGGTTGCGCATGTTCTGATGGAACACACTGATGACCGCGGCAGGGTGGACGTTTGGGATGTTGCGTTGCACTTGGCTGAATCTCTGGATGTACTTACGCAGAGGCTCCCCTTCCTTCTGGGCAAGCAGGTGAAGATCACTCTCCTGGCCATGGGGTTTGTGGCCGCCTGTAAAGGCGCCGACAAACTGATGGCATAGGTCCGCCCAGGAAGATATGGAGTTTTCCGGCAAGTGCATGAGCCAGGACCTGACGTTGGGCTTGAGCACCAGAGGGAAGTAATTGGCAAGGATCTTGTCGTCCCGCCCCCCGGCAGCCTGCACCGCAATGGTGTAGATGCTGAGGAACTCCGACGGATGCAGCCTGCCGTCGTACTTCTCTGGTACGTCTGGCTTGAAATTCTTCGTGCTGGGCCACTGGACTTGCCGCAGCTCACGGGTAAACGCAGGGCAACCTACCGCGTACGGCAGGTCGCCTGGTTCCCCTAGCGCTTGCATGTCGACAGTGGGGCCAGCGCGTCGGTCTGATTGACGCCGCGTTTCTCTCCGGCGCTCGATGCGGGTGCGGGCGCCTTCTTGCTGCCGTTCGTGAAGAACGTGGCGCTGATCGCGACGAGTTCACGGATCTGAGGAAGCGGTGGAGTCGCTGTCGTGGCGGAACCGGCGAGTCGGCGATCTTGGCCTTCGGGGCAGAGAGTGCACGGTGGTTGCACCCCCACCAGTTTTGTCGCCATCAACTCGCACTTGGCTGGCCTGCCGCTGCTGCGATGTGGTCGCTGGCCGCGGAGTGTCGCCGTTGGCGAAGCCGATGAGACTCTGAATGGTGGCCCTCCAGTTGTCGATCTTGTCTGGCGCTGGAGGGAAGTCTAGGAGCAGTTGAGCTCGCGCTGGAGCTTCTACTGGGGTGGCGGGTAGCGGTGGCGAACGGTGCGAGGAGCGGGATATGCTCGGGCTCCCAACGATGTTGGAAGGAGCAGTATTCCGTCCAGGCGACCGTGCCTCGCTCGCGCCAGCACGTCGGCGCACATGTTGTCCTTGAGCGTCCTGGGATCCGCTAGCTCGATTTGGGTCCAGCGAGCGTATGGTACCGTGAGTACCACGACGCTGCCGGTCCTGCGCTTCTTGAGATGGGCATGGTGCGTCTATGGACGCCCGGTCGTCGGGGGAGTCGACTACGCCGCCAGCGGGCAGCGCGGTCTTGTCCTTGGACTTGTTGGCACCGTGGGCTCCCTCGTCGGCGCCCGTTCCACCACCGGCGTTCTCCCCGCCGGCCGTTCGCTGCGGCGGCGGTGGATTCGACGCGGACGGCGCAACCGCCTCCGAAGCCTTCTTATTCGGCGGCATGTCGATGAAGTCGATGAAGATTCAGCTCGCGTGAACGCCGGATCAGGTTCACACGACCTCGACGCCCCCTACATGGCGCGCCAAAGATGCCGGGGTTTACCTGGCTCCCCGAGCACCTATGGGGACGGAGCCCCTTCTCGGTTCGGCGGGGGGCGGAGGCCGCGCGAAGAGCGGATCGAGGCGGAGCACGCGGGGTGTTTTTACCCAGCTTCGGAGCTCTCCGGAGAGATAATACTCCTACTGCTGCTTTGTGGATTGTATTGAGTTCTCGCTCGGGAGCGCCGAGTGCTACAGTACACTCGAACAGCTAACGAGACCGAGCGCTTCTCTGAGGATCGATCCCCCCCCCACGTTGTGCATGGGCCTCCTTTTATATGTCCAAGGGGTCTCCAACAGGTGACAACGTAGGTAAGGGTAAAAGTGTAAATATGTTGCAGTAGGTACAGCTACCTACACAGTGTATCATACCTAACCCTGACGGCAGGGGACAAAGGCATTAAATGCCCGTCTACGTCGCCCAGACGGTGCAGAAAAGGGACCGTCAGGGGCACTATCGTTCGCCACGATGGCGATCCTATCAGTGCTGCATGCCACAGTGTACCCCTGGCTGCACAGCCTCCCGCCACGTACGTTGGGAAGGGTCCCGGAGCGACACGTAGGTGGGTGAGCTGGAGCGCGGGTACAGAGTGGCTGCCTGCCGCGGCAAGTGCCTTGCCGCGGCCGTTGTCTTATCGCGCCCGGGAACTTGTCGCTCGCCGGGTCCTGCCGGGACGCGTGGCGTGCTGCGGCAGGTTCTTGGAGATGCTCTTGTTGGGCTTCCTGGCAAGCTCCTCTCGCAGGGGTCTCGTACCTTGAATGGCCTTCCCGGCAAGCTCCTCTTGCTGGGGACTTGTCTTCTTGACTTAAATATTTTTTTCTCGAATGGCTTCAAAGGAACCATAGAGAGCCTTGGTGATCTCCTGGCGGGCCTTGCCGCGGGGTGCTGCGACTGCCCGTGCACAAGTTCGGGATACTAGAGTACCCCTACTTTAGTACACCGACAGTGACTCACCTCTTGAATGCTTGATTTTGCACTAACGCTAACCACATTTGTTTTTTCAAGTGTTTGTTGTCCTTACTCCTTTTGAAGGAAACACAAGATGGTGCAACATTGGAGAGTGCCCATTTCGAGCTTCAAGATGACAAATACTTGGTGAACGTCCACTTCTACACGGCGAAGCCATCTCTTTCCCATGGTGATTTGGTTTTCGAACCGAGGTCGGATCTTTCCCAAGGGAGGGGAGATGATGCGGAGCATCCTATGGACATCACCATGTCAAGAGTCCGTTCAGCAAGTGACACGTGCGACATCTACTTCACATACACAAAGGTGAATCATCTCCTTTACACGTGCTCACTTGACACCTTCGAGGATGGTATACTACTTGACACTCCACTCGTGTGCATCCATAGGTATTCTTGGAACACTACAGACGAGGAGGAGGAGTGAAAGCGCCAAGGAACAACTACACCATCCGCGAGGGAATCCTGGAAGCGACGACTGTCGGGGGGAATCGGCTTCCTCGAACACCTATGGGGACCAAGCCCCTTACTGGTTCGGCGGGGGGCGGAGGTTGCACAAAGAGCGGATCGAGGCGGTGCACACAAGGGATTTTACCCAGCTTCGGGCCGCAAGGATGCGTAAAACCCTAATGCTTCTTTGTGGATTGTATTGTGTTCTTGCTCGAGAGCGCGCTGTGCTACAGTACACACGAGCCGCTGGCGAGACCGGGCGTGGAGATGGGTGTCCTCCCCCTCCTGCGTGCGCATGGGGCCTCCTTTTATATGCTCAAGGGGTTACCCACAGGTGGCAGCGCAGGTGGGGGCAAAAATGGGAGAATGCTGTAGTGGGTATAGCTGCCTGCACAGTGGCTGTACAGTGCTATCATACCTAACCCTGACGGCGGGGGACAAGGGCATTAAATGCCCGTCCGCGTCGCCCAGACGATGCAGGGAAGTGGACCGTCAGGAGCACCACCGTTTGCCACGATGGCTACTCTGTCAGCTTCGCTTCGCCACCGCATGCCCCTGGCTGCACAACCTCCCGCCACGTGCGCCTGGGATGCCCCCAGAGTGACACGTTGGTGGGTGAGCTAGAGCGCAGGCACGGGGTGGTAACTTGCCATGGCAAACGCCTTGCCGCGGTGGATGCCTTGTCGCGCCCGGGAGCTTGTCGCTCGTCGGGCCTTGCCGGAGCGCAGGACGCGCCGTGGCGAGGTCCTTGTCGTGCCGTGGTTGGCCTTCCCGGCAAGCTCCTCTTGTCGGGGCCTTGTGCTTCGAGCGGTCGTCCCGGCAAGCTCCTCTTGCCGGGGCCTTGCTCTCTTCGGGTGGCCTTCCCGGCAGGCTCCTCCTGCCGGGGCCTTGGCTCAAATACTTTGTTCTTGGGTGGCTCAAAAAGGGACCGCGAAGAGTCTTGGTGATCGCCTGGCAAGCCTTGCCGCGGGGTGCTACGACTGCCCATGCACAAGTTCGGGATACTAAGGTACCCCTACTTTAGTACACCGACAGGAGCCCCCGGGCCTGGGCCATACACGGTGCCGAGCGCTGTTGGGCCAGGCCCAAAACAGTGCACGGGCACGCGCGGCCTAGGTCATGCTGCACCTGCTTCTGCGCCCACCACGTCCTCCCCGAAAGGCACACGTCGAACGCGGCATCGTGGGGAGAGGCATGCGTGACGTGGGTGGCGTGCGCGGGGCCGAACCCCGCAGGCATGCGTCACGTCGCCATAAAGGGGGAACGGTTCGCGCTAGCTCCATAAGTGGAGGGAGGCGTGGAGGCGTGGCTTGTTCGCTGGACGGGGCCGAGGCGCGGTTTCCGAGGCGCCCGTTCCCCACGATCATGGGGCAGGGAGAGGTCGCCTCATCCGTCGCCTCGGTCCTGCGCGTCAGCCACGCGGCTTCCATGCACCCGGGGTTGCGGACGGTGGAGGCAGGGAACCGGGCCGTCGCGGGTCGGGGCAGCAGGTCGGCCCCAGTCGCCTGGCCTTCCTGCATCTTGATTGGCTGAGTGGGGCGGTCGAGCCCCCACCCTGCTCCTTTATAAAGAGCAAAAGGGGGCGACGGGAACCCGCACTCCTCCATCCTTTCTTCTCTTCATCCTCTGACCCCCTCTCTCCATTAGCCATGGAGAAAGGGAATCCGGGTCCTTCATCGGTGGCGGCGAGGGTTGCCGCTAGGCAGCGCGCCCCTCCTCCCCTTGCACCCGCGGTGGCGGAGCCAGCCGTAAGGGGAAGGGGGAGGGGGCGAGGTCGTGGACGAGGGCGTGGACGAGGCCGCGGCGCTCAGGGAAGAGGCGGGTGGGGCGACGCGCCGGCCTCGCCTCCGCCAGCGGCCCCTCTTCCCACGTCGGTCCATCTCGGGGACGATCCTTGTGAGTTCTTCGTCAGGTTGCGCCGGGCGCCTCGCCGCCGCCTCCGCCTCCCGGCTCCCTTCGCGAGCGTGATGGAGATGGAGCAACCCGAGACGCTAAGGCTGCGCATGAAGGGCTGCGGGATCAGCGGCACGCGGGTCCACGTCGAGTTCCCAGCCCCCGGCGTAGTGTATCTTGGCCGAGGGTGGAACACATTCGCCCGTATCCACACCTTGACGGAGGGGTTCACCCTCCATTTTAAGTTGATGGAGGGCGATCTCCTCTCCGTCAAGGCCTTCGGGGACTTCGGGACCCGGGCCCGGTGCTGCGTGGATAGCTCCTCCGACAGCGAAAGCTCCTCCTCGAGAGAGAATGACGAGGAGGGGAGCGACAGCGACGACGAGGGCAGCGGTCGTCGGGATGACGGGTCCGACTAGGCGTCGGTCGCAGCTCCGTGTGGCACCGGCGACCCCATCATCCGGGTCGCCGGCTCCTTGAGCTTCTCGGGGTCGTCTTCCCGGGCGGCTGGAGTGGCGAGGCTACGGAAGAGGAGGAGGACTGGCGGCAAGGCCGTCAACTCGGAGTACGAGGTCTAGGTGCCCCCGACAGCGTGTTGACGTCCCGCTGCCTTGTCTTCGACCTCCATCTCCGGCGCCGCCGCCACCATCCAGCCTCCGGAGCCCCCGGGGCGTTCTGTTGGTGTCTTCTGCCACCCGTAGCTCGCCCAGGCGCCCCTTTTGCCCTTTTCGCCTCCTTGTCCTACCTCCTGAGGAGAGAGACAAGAAAGGGATTACGGGCATCTTATCTTTTTTCAATCTGTAAGCCATCGGGCCTTAGCTGTGTTTAAAACTTGTAATCCCGTCTTTTCATGTTTTTCATTCTCTCTGAACTGTACGTGAGCGGAATGTTTTTAATGAAAAGGGGATGTTTGCCGGGCCATTTGTCCCGTGGGTAAAACCCACGCCAAGGAACGAATCCTTTATATCATTAAGATAGACACTCCTTTGCCCGGCAACAAGCCCTACCGTCTCCCCGCGCCACTCGACCTCTCTCACGCCTTTGGCGCAGGAAGGGATGAAGCGAGTTCGGGCCCCTCGTTTTGCCCCTTTGCCACCGCGACTACTACCAAAACGGGCCCCAGGAGCGCGCTCTGGGGCCTGCCGTTAAGGGAGCACGGTAGCTTTTAGGAGGGAACAAGGTTTTCGTATTCCACAGTCCATAAGAGAATGCATGACAAGGGATGCGAAAACTTATCTGGGATTGCAGCCCCCGGCAACTTTGGCTTGCCGCGGGCGTATCTTCGTACTTGCAGCCCCCGGCAGTACTGGCTTGCCGGGGACCAGATGCTGGCCCGCCCTTCTTCTCTTCTTCGTCCTTAAGCGGCCTGGCCAGGATATGCAAAACCCTGCGAACCAAAGGAAACGAAGGAACCGGAAAAAGGACGCAGACTCAACCTCTAAGCTACGGGTTAGCAGCTGTTAGGCACTATCAACCCTAACCAAGGACGAGACTCGACTCAGCATGCATGCTAAAACTTAGGGCGCCAGTGCTTCATTTCTGCTGCTCAGGGTCTGCGCCTGGCTTTGTACAAAGGATTACATGCAACTGCGGCAAGACTTGTACAAAAGGTTGGTTGCCGGGCGGGGCCCGACAACCGCGCCTTACGGGTAAAACTTACGAAGATGCTCAATGTTCCAGGAGTTGCTCACCGGAGTGCCATCTTCGGTCTCGAGGCGGACAACGCCGGTCCTCGTGACTCGTCTCACCCGGTAAGGGCCTTCCCACTTTGGCGTCAACTTGTTATGATTCTTGGAGGACGGGGCGCGCCGAAGAACAAGGTCGCCTTCCTCGAAGCTTCTGGCTCTAACTTTGCAGCTATGGTAGCGACGCAAAGCTTGCTGTTAGCGAGAGGCTCGCACAGCAGCCTGAAGACGATCCTCCTCAAGGAGCAACGCGTCATCTTCACGCAGCCGCTCTTGCTCAAGCACATCATAAGCGAGCACTCGAGGTGACCCGTATACGAGTTCCGTGGGGGTAACTGCTTCTGCTCCATAGACTAGAGCAAATGGTGTCTGGCCAGTGGCTCGATTTGGCGTCGTTCTGATCGACCAAAGAGCCACCGACAGCTCCTCGATCCAGTTTCTTCCGCACTTGTGCAGCCTGTCGAAAGTTCTGGTCTTGAGCCCACGCAATACTTCGGTGTTGGCCCTTTCAGCTTGACCATTGCTCCTGGGATGAGCAACAGAAGCGTAGCAGACCTTGGCGCTGAGATCTTGGACGTATTGCATGAAGGCGCGGCTCGTGAATTGTGTACCGTTGTCGGTGATGATCCTGCTGGGGATCCCGAAGCGGCAGACAATCGACCTGAAGAACTTGATGGCTGACTGTGTTGTCACCTTCCTCACTGGTTCCACTTCCGGCCACTTTGTGAACTTGTCGATTGCGACGTACAAGTACTCAAAGCCCCCGACAGCTCGGGGGAAGGGGCCGAGGATGTCGAGCCCCCAGACCAAAAATGGCCAGGATAAAGGGATCGACTGGAGAGCTTGAGCTGGCTGGTGTATCTGCTTGGAATGGAACTGGCACGCTTCACACTTGGTTACTTGTGCAGTTGCATCCTGGAGGGCTGTCGGCCAGAAGAAACCTTGTCGGCATGTGCCCTTGCGCCAATGTGGTGACCACATATGCCTCCATGTATCTCTGCCAACAGCTGCTGTCCGTCTTCCCGGGAAATACACTTCAATTTCACGCCGTTGCGCCCTCTTTTGTACAGTGTGTTGTCGACGAACTGGTACATACTCGAGCGCCGGGCTACTCTTTCCGCTTCTTCTTGCTCTTCGGGAAGTTCTCTGTGCTGGAGGAAATGGACAGTCTGCTGCGCCCATGCTGGAGCCTGCGGCTCGACAACAAGGACTGAAGGCATTTCTGCTGCTGCGGGAACGTCCGCTTCTACGGCGAGGACTCGGGGCTCAGCCGGAGCTTGACGTTCCCCGGCAAGCTTGCCGGAGCAAAACTTGTCAGGATCGCCTGCTTCTACGGAACAAACCCTGGGGTTTTCCGGAGCAGACGGTTCCTCAGCGCTCTTGGCGTCGATCTTGGGGACCTTCTTGGCGGCGGCTCCAGGGAGCTCTGCCGAATGATAGTCGCCGGAGACCAACTTCCTCTTCTTGCTCTGTCTGGTTGATGGTGTTACGGATGGTTGAGTCAGCTTGAGCACAAAGGTTCCTGGTTCCACAGGTAACTTAAATGCTGCGCACTTCGACAGGCCATCAGCGATGTCATTCTCAGCTCTTGGAATGTGTTCCATTTGCAGGCCATGAAAGTGCTCTTCCAGCTTCCTCACTTCATCAACGTACGCTTCCATCAAAAGACTCTGCTAATCCTTGTTCACTTGGCGGACGACAAGCTGCGAGTCACCCCTGACAATGAGCTTCTTGATCCCAAGTTCTGCCGCGATCCTGAGACCGGCGAGCAGGCCTTCATACTCTGCAGTATTGTTGGTTGCGTGCTCCTTGGGGAGGTGCATCTGGACTACGTACTTGAGGTGCTCTCTGGTGGGCGCGATAAGTAACGCGCCAGCACCGGCGCCTTGCAGCGAGAAAGCACCATCAAAGCACATCAGCCACTCTTTGCTTGCTTCTTTGGCGGGTATGCTCGTCTCTGGGATATCTTCGTCCGGTGTCGGTGTCCACTCCGCTATGAACTCCGCCAATGCTCTGCTTTGGATAGTCGAGGTGCTCTCAAACTGGAGACCGAAGCTCGACAGTTCTAGTGCCCACTCGACAATCCTGCCTGTTGCTTCTGGATTCTGCAGTATCCTCTTCAGCGGAAAGCGGGTGACAACTGTAATCTCGTGTGCTTGGAAGTAATGGCGCAGCTTTCTCGAGGCCATGAGGAGGCCGAAAAGCAATTTCTGCACACCAGAGTACCTTGACCTAGCCCCCTGCAACAGGGAGCTGACAAAGTAAACTGGGCGCTGCACCATTTTCTTCTTCCGCACCTCCACTTGCCCCTGCGCAGATTCATCCTCGTCGGGGCCAGAGCTTGTCGGGGAAGCCCCCTGCTTGTCGCTGGACGTGCTTACCGCGGTCGCTGGCTCATCATCTACCTCCCTCTCCGCTACTAACGCAGCACTAACCACTTGATTGGTTGCCGCCAAGTATAACAGCAACTTCTCTTGTGGTTTAGGCGCGACAAGTATTGGAGTGGAGGACAGGTATTTCTTCAGGTCCTGCAGCGTAGCCTCCGCTTCCGGAGTCCATTTTACTGGACCCGCCTTTTTCAAAATTTTGAAAAATGGCAGGGCGCGTTCCGCAGACTTGGAAATAAACCTGCTGAGAGCCGCGACGCAGCCGGCAAGCCTTCGTACGTCCTTGACACATGTTGGTGCTTCGATCTGCTCGATGGCCTTGATCTTGTCTGGGTTGGCTTCTGTTCCTCGCTGAGACACGAAGAACCCGAGAAGCTTGCCAGAAGGGACTCCGAACACGCACTTCTCGGGGTTGAGCTTGAGGCTGATCCTGCGCAGGTTCGCAAAGGTCTCTTCTAAGTCTTGAATCAGGGTTGCCCTGTCTCTGCTCTTGACCACTATGTCATCCATGTAGGCCTCCACATTTCTGTGGATCTGTGGCTCAAAAGCGGTGTGCACAACCCTCGCAAATGTTGATCCGGCGTTCTTCAGTCCGAAAGGCATCCGTATGAAACAGTATGTGCCACATGGAGTGATGAACGCGGTCTTCTCTTCATCTTCTTCAGCCATGAAGATCTGATGATATCCAGAGTAGGCGTCAAGAAATGAAAGCAGGTCACATCCGGCCATGGAGTCAACAATCTGGTCAATGCGCGGCAAGGGAAAGGGATCTTTGGGACAAGCTTTGTTAACATAAGTGAAGTCGATGCAAAGCCTCCATTTCCCATTTGCTTTGCGCACGACAACAGGATTGGCCAACCACGTCGGATGGAGCACCCCTCTGACGAGGCCTGCCGCTTCCAACTTCTTGATCTCTTCTGCGATGAACTCTTGGCGCTCCACTGCTTGCTTTCTGACTCTCTGCTTGACGGGCCGCGCGTGAGGACAGACGGCGAGGTGGTGCTCAATCACTTTCCTGGGAACGCCGGGGATATCAGATGGTTGCCAGGGAAACACATCGACATTCGCCCACAGGAAAGTAACGAGCGCGCTTTCCTATTTGGGGTCGAGCGTGGCACTGATGGTGAAGGTACCACCAGTGCCGTCCTCCTTGGCGGGCACCTTCTTGGTCGTTGGCGGAGCTGCCATTGTCTTCTTACTCTTGCCGATGGAGCTCGATGGCGCGTCCTCGACGGTAGCGCAACACTCCGAAGAGGTGCGCTTGCCGGAGTGGGCGCCAGAGCACTTGCCGGGTTTGGTCCTCTTCTTTCCTCCGGGAGCTTCGGCGGCAAGCGTCTTGTGATCCGCTGCGGCTGCTGCTTCCCGGTAGATCTTGTCGGCATAGGTAAGGGCATCCTTCTTGTCGCCGGGGACAGAGATGACGCTTATCGGGCCTGGCATCTTGAGCATGTTGTAGGCGTAGTGAGAGGCCGCCATGAACTTGGCGAGCGCTGGATGGCCGAGAATTCCATTGTAGGGCAATGGAAAATCGGCGACGTCAAAAGTGATCCTCTCTGTCCTGAAGTTCAGCTCGCTGCCAAATGTTACTGGCAACGTTATCTTCCCCTTCGGCTTGCTCCTTCCCGGGTTGATTCCTTGGAACGTGCCGGTCTCTTCGAGCTCGCTGTCGGGGACTTGGAGTTTCCGGAGCACAGCGGAGGAGATCAGGTTCAAGCCGGCCCCACCGTCAACTAGCATCTTAGTGACCTTGAGGTTGCGGACTGTTGGTGAGACCAACATCGGCAAGCACCCGATCGCCGTTGTGCGATCAGGGTGGTCCTCAATATCAAAGATGATAGGCGTGCTGGACCATTTCAAAGGCTTGCGCGACTCGACGGGTGGCTCCGCTGCATTGACTTCACGTGCCCACTGCTTGAGCTGGCGGTGAGAAGTATGCAGGGAGGCACCGCCGTCTACGCACAAGACCTCTGTGGCTTTCTGAAACTCCTGCTCACTGGTCTCGACGTCATCCATGTCTTCGTCTTCGTCGTCGTCTTCATTTTAGTCGCGGCCGCGGGGAGGTCAGTCCGCTTGCCGCTGCTTGTCCTTGTCGCGGCGTCCTCCCTGGCCGGGGCACTTCGTGCCTGATCCTCCGCCACCTCCCTGGGCTCTCTCCTTGTCGCGCCGCTCGTACTCGGCCTTTTGCAGCTCGACGAGCCGCTCGACCTGCTTGCAGCTCTGGAGGTCATGGCCGTTGGTGCGGTGGATCTTGCAGTACTGCTTGTTGGTGCCGTCCCGCTTGTCGGCGACCGCCACAGCCTGGCAGTGGGCGCATCCGGCAATCTCCTTGCCAGAGCTACCAGCCTGGGCCTTTTTGGCGGCGCCTTCATTGCCGGACTGCTCAACAACCAGTACTTCTTGGCTCTTATTCTTCCTGTTGCTCCGCCGCCGGCCCTTCCTTGCCGGGGCGGTATCCTCACTGTCAGATTCTCCTGCTCCAGTGTTTCTCCGGGGAGTTTCCTCCCTTCCTCAGCACGGGCACACTTGTCGGCCAGGGCATATAGCTCGCTGACGTCTTTGATCTTGCACATCGCCATCTCCTCCCGCATCCTGCGGTTACGCACGTTCTGATGGAATGCGCTGATGACCGCGGTTGGGTGGACGTCTGGGATGTTGTAGTGTACACGACTGAATCTCTGGATGAACTTGCGCAGGGGTTCCCCTTCCTTCTGGACGAGCAGATGAAGGTCGCTCGCTTGGCCATGGGGTTTGTGGCCGCCCGTAAAGGCGCCAACAAACTGATGGCACAAGTCTGTCCAGGAGGTTATGGAGTTATCCGGCAAGTGCATGGGCCAGGATCTGACGTTGGATTTGAGTACCAGCGGGAAGTAGTTGGCAAGGATCTTGTCGTCTCGCCCCCCAGCAGCCTGCACCGTGATGGTGTAGATGCTGAGGAACTCCGACGGATGCGACTTGCCGTCGTACTTCTCTGGTACGTCAGGCTTGAAATTCTTTGTGCTGGGCCACTGGACTTGTCGCAGCTCACGGGTGAACGCAGGGCAGCCCACCGCGTATGGCAGGTCGCCTGGTTCCCCTGGTGCATGCATGTCGACAGAGGGCCCAACGCGGTGGTCTGATTGACGCCACGCTTCTCTCCGATGCTCGATGCGAGTACGAGCGTCCTCTTGTTCTCGCTCGTGAAGAACTTGGCGTTGATCGCGACGAGTTCGCGGATTCGACGACGCGGTGGAGTCGTTGTCGTGATGATTCCGGCGAGTCGGCGACCTTGGCCTCTAGGGCGGGGAGTGCATGGTGGTCGCACCCCCGCCGGTCCTGGCGCCATCGGTTCTCGCCTGGCCGTCCCGCCGCGGCTGCGATGCGCTGTGCTGCCGCAGGGTGTCGCCGTTGGCCAAACCGATGAGGCTCTGTATTGTGGCCCTCCAGTCGTCGAGCTTGTCCGCCGCTGGAGGGTAGTCTAGGAGCAACTGAGCTTGCGCCAGCGCTTCTGCTGGAGTGGCGGGCAGCGGTGGCGAACGGCGCGTGGAGCGGGATGTGCTCGAACTTCTAACTATGTTAGAAGGAGCAACACCCGGACCAGGCAGCCGCGCCACGCTCGCGCCAGCACGTTGGTGTGAGTGCTGGCCTTGAGCGCCCTGGGATCCGCCGTCTCGATTTGGGTCCAGCGAGCGTATGGTACCATGGGCGCCAAGACGCTGCTGGTCCCGTGCCTCCTGAGAGGGGCGTGGTGCATGTTCGGACGCCGTGGCGCCATGAGCTGGCTCGACGACGCCCGTCCCGCCGCCGGTGCCGTCCCCACCACCCGTTTGCTCCAAGGGCGGCGGGTTCGACGCGGACGGGCCGCCCACCTCCGGAGACTTCTTCTTCGGTGGCATGTCGACGAAGATGAAGGAGATCTAGCTGGTGCAGGCGCCGGATCAGGTTCGTACAACTTCGACGCCCCCTACCTGGCGCGCCAAAGATGTCGGGGGGAATCGGCTTCCTCGAACACCTATGGGGACCGAGCCCCTTACTGGTTCGGCGGGGGGCGGAGGTTGCACAAAGAGCGGATCGAGGCGGTGCACACAAGGGATTTTACCCAGCTTCGGGCCGCAAAGATGCGTAAAACCCTACTGCTGCTTTGTGGATTGTATTGTGTTCTTGCTCGAGAGCGCGCTGTGCTACAGTATAGACGAGCCGCTGGCGAGACCGGGCGTGGAGATGGGTGTCCTCCCCCTCCTGCGTGCGCATGGGGCCTCCTTTTATATGCTCAAGGGGTTACCCACAGGTGGCAGCGCAGGTGGGGGCAAAAACGAGAGAATGTTGTAGTGGGTACAGCTGCCTGCACAGTGGCTGTACAGTGCTATCATACCTAACCCTGACAGCGGGGGACAAGGGCATTAAATGCCCGTCCGCGTCGCCCAGACGATGCAGGGAAGTGGACCGTCAGGAGCGCCACCGTTTGCCACGATGGCTACTCTGTCAGCTTTGCTTCGCCACCGCATGCCCCTGGCTGCACAACCTCCCGCCACGTGCGCCTGGGATGCCCCCAGAGCGACACATTGGTGGGTGAGCTGGAGCGCAGGCACGGGGTGGTAACTTGCCGTGGCAAACGCCTTGCCGCGGTGGATGCCTTGTCGCGCCCGGGAGCTTGTCGCTCGCCGGGCCTTGCCGGAGCGCGGGACGCGCCGTGGCGAGGTCCTTGTCGTGCCGTGGTTGGCCTTCCCGGCAAGCTCCTCTTGCCGGGGCCTTGTGCTTCGAGCGGTCGTCCCGGCAAGCTCCTGTTGTCGGGGCCTTGCTCTCTTCGGGTGGCCTTCCCGGCAGGCTCCTCCTGCCGGGGCCTTGGCTCAAATACTTTGTTCTTGGGTGGCCCAAAAAGGGACCGCGGAGAGTCTTGGTGATCGCCTGGCAAGCCTTGCTGCGGGGTTCTACGACTGCCCGTGCACAAGTTCGGGATACTAAGGTACCCCTACTTTAGTACACCGACAACGACGGAAGAAGACGGAGTTGCTGAAGCTACATCGGCCGGACATCCGGGCCAGAGGCCGGACATCCGGCGCGTGTGCAGCCGCCAAGGAGCTGCACCAAAAGACGGCCAACAACATCAGCGGCCGGACATCCGGCGCCAGCCCCGGACATCCGGCACCTCGCCAAAGCCTGGACATCCGGCACCTCCCCGGAAATCCGGCATCTATGACAGAACGCACCAGAAGTTTGGCCACTCCAACCCGGACATCCGGCCCCCAGCCCGGACATCCGGCACCTACGCGTGCATTGCCGGGCTAGAGGCCCATGTATCCCCTCCTCACTTAACCCTTCGTGGGCTAGCCTATATATACTCCATCCCCTTCCTCTAGTTAGGGTTAGCAAAGGATTAGCTCATTTAGAGATAGAGCTGTGCTCATCCATATGGATCGACTCCATGAGAGAGACCGCGACCTCTACGGAGAAGATCCACCTTGGTTTCAAGACCCCTCACGGGAAGATCCCCTCATGGATTCAAGACCTCCTCATGGAGATGAACCTTACGTTGTATCTTTCCCTTTGTTGTTCATGTACCTTGTGGATCTTGTGTGTTTGATTGTCTAGTCGATGTGTGATTGGACTTGTTCTTGAGTGTTTCCCCTTGTGATTTCTCTCCGTTCTTCCCCGTGTTCTTCGTGGGATCCGCTCCTTTCGTGAAAGATCGTCTGTATAGGGTTCCACCCTACATCACATGATGTACCAAGGCGATGTGCATCCCTCTTGAGGCAGAACAATGGCAGAAGCAATACATGGTTTTCTCTAAGGAGATGATGGCGAAGTGGATTCAATGAAGTGTGAAATAATGGTGCTTGTGATTTGACGTCTCATTCCTCATTACTACTACTGGGGCGCTATTAATGGGGTGCGTCCCCCATGCTGTTCTGAACTGTTGTTTGGTGCATGACACATTGACCCAGTCGCTATATGTCCCACGTGTCTACGAGAGGAAGTACAAAATTCATGAAAGCGAGTGTCTCCACTCTTTTAGTATGAGAGGAGTACATCACACGGCTTGGTTTTGCTGCTTCGCGCGATCCATCGATACAAACCCGCACTAAAAAAGGCGAGGGCGGGTATTTTCCCGCGCTGCAGGAAGGGGTGTTTGGCATAGTCTGTTCGAGGTAACGAGGCAGGAAGGGAAACAAGCAAATAAAGGTTGAGCGACTTAGTTTTGGGAAATCTGATTTTACGGAGTACGTACACATTATGGAGGTAGTACTACTTACTACTCCCTCCTTTTCGGTTTATAGGGCTCATCTAAAAAAATCATTTCCGTTTTATAAGTCTCAATTCTACTAGTAGTCCTATCACATGTTTGGATTTTGAGGTGCATTAAATCACCCAATGCAAGCAGTATCAAGAGAAAACTCACCAATGCATGTAGAAGTTCATGGAAATTTAGTGGTCATGCATGCATTCGTTGGAACTAATGCATCGGTAAACATCACTTCTTGAGAAAAACGAGCATGCTAATTACTTGTGCAAACTACGGATTTAATTCCACCACTCACCATCTACCTTTGCTGGAGAGATTTTGAAATTAAGCCATAAATCGGAAAGGAGGGAGTAGAAACATAGCCTAGGGTAGCTTGCTGCACCACGGACTACAAGGAAATTGTTGTAGTTCTACTCCAATGTACCATTTTACTACTCCTACTAATAAAAGACATATATTTCAAACAATATGATAATCTCTCTAACCAAGGTAGGGACGAGGAGTAACGGAGGGAGTAGTAAAATTGTATCCTTGTTCTGTGAGCCACCGCACGCGTGGGCGAGGGAGCGGGCATAGGCGTAGTAAGCAAGCTTCTCCTCGTCCCGCGTCTCTGCGAGCCACCACGCCCGTGGGCAGGGGAGGCGGCGTACTAAGCAAGGTTCTCATCGTTCTGCGAGTTGACGGGACACATCAAAAGTAATACATATAGAGCATCTCCAGCGTATAGAGCCTTGCCTCTAAGATAGGCCCCACATGGTTTGCCTCTTATCAAATGAAAAAACCACAATGTATAGAGACTCTAACAAGCCTCTAAGGTGGGCCCTAGCAGAAATTTAAAAAGTATTGATTAGCAACACATTTGTCAAATCAGTACTATTTCTCTTGTACTCCTACTTTCTTATGCTTTCTAAGTCTGACAATTGGGACTAGATGGATTGTTACATTGTTAGAGGCAGCCTCTAAGGTTAGACGCGATGCTAGCCATTTTTTTGTTAGAGGCGGTTCATGCAATGTATAGAGGCCTGCCTCTAAGAGGAGAGAGGGCTTAGAGGATACAAAAATCATACATTGTGGGTGCCCTAAGTGCGTACTTTCCGGTCTATATGAATCAATTTAAAATCCACAATGCATCCATAATAGATGCTGAGTGGTGGAATAAGTTTGTTACTTCCATAGTTTGCAAAAGTACTAAGCATGTCAGATGGTGAACGGAGGGAGTACGATAACATTAGTACTGCAGTTCCTTTGGAAGGGTTGTAGTAGTCCCTCCCATTCACATGTTCACATTTCAAGCTTTAATAAAAACGTTGCATGCAAGGATTAAGAGAAACCTCAGGAATGCACGTACTCCCTCAATCCATATAGGGTATAAAATGTGTTTTGGAGACTAACTTTGACCACATGTTAGAGCAATAATATGACATCCAACTTACACAAATCTTACCATCAAATCCGTACGTGGTCATTATACTGCTAACACATGCATGAGTTGCAATTAGTACGTAGAAATAGTAGTAAACACTCACTATCTATTAGTACTAGTAATACTCTACACTACTACTACTATGAGGCCATCCAACTGTCTCCCGGCAGAAGACCGCAGACACCATTATTCGTTCATATTTAAAAAAAAATTCACACAGCAAAATATCCATGAAAACAACACATGGAAAAATTTCACGACGAACAGGGATTGGAATGTGCTGGGAGGGGCTATTTGGATCTTGCCCGGGGTAACCAAAATATTGGCGACCCTTTTGTCCACCCATGCCTTTTCCGCCGATGAACGAGGAAGAGCTCGGGTGCTCATGCATCCTCTAGCGTGCCCGTTGGAGACAAGCTCGCACGAGCTATGCTTTTTTTGTCCCACCACGCCGCCCGAGCCGGCCGCAGACCGACTGGTGACCCGCAAATTATGCCATCCAACCGTAGCCGCATACATTCTAACAACAACTCAACCAACCAGATGAAATTCATGCAAACACGGCGATATTTCATATAAACAATGACGAAATTCATATAAAATACCGGATTTTCATTACATTCAAATCAACTAAACGGTGCTAGTCCTGAACAACACTGGTATAATAATACCTAGCCTAAATGGTTGCCCGCCGATCCATTTGTCTACCTCATGTCCGGCAGCACGATCACCGGACTGCCGGGAGCCCCAGAGGTATATGCTTCAGTGCAAAGGACGGCTCGCTTCCCCACTGCTCAACAGACATCGTTGGTTGATGCCCAAGATGGAGTCTGAAGGGGGCTTCTCCGCTTCTGTGGAGCCCATGCGGGGTCGACGAAGGTCCTCGCAACAAAAGGATCCGGCAAGACACCTGCTATGTACGCCGGCGTCGCCTCAGCGGTGGCCTTCATGGGACCCATGCGGCGGCGGCCTCCCGTGTTCTACTTTTCCTCGATGATGGCGGCGGACATGGAGGCGCTGGCCACCGACTCACCGCTCTCCGCGCACCCGGCTTCTGTCTCTGCTTGCATGGCGCGGCCGCAGGCATGGGAGTCTCAGCCATAGAAACGGGAGACGTGGTCGCAGACACAGGATGCACGGTACAAGGCAGAGGCGTGGACGGCAGCAACGATGCCCATGATCCCCGTCGTGGCGGCGTGGAGCAGCTCGCCGCTCCTTGTCGTGCTGGACTGGAGCGGCGAGTTCCTGAACCACGCGCCTGCTTGGGGCGGCAACTGGATCCGTCGGGCGAGGGGAGGGAGGTGGATCAGCGAGCTGCATAGCTCGTATCCGGTGGGCTCGACGGGCCACCCAGCCGGCTTGGATTCTGGATAACTACTCTTCGTAAGCCATTGTAATAGTGGAGAAAATGGTGAAGGAGAAGATAGGCGAGCGACGGAGGTGTGCGATTCTTGGCCGGCGTTTGGCCTCGTTTAAATAGGAGATTAAATAGACGGCGGACGTGAGGAGCTCGGCCAGCGTTGCGTTTAATGCCGGCCCGGTCATGAATGGACGTGTGTCCATAGTGGGTTTCTCCGCTTCCACACGGGTTTCATGGAGGCATTTGAATGCGGCAAGGAGGCGTGTTCAGCTGGGCATGCAATGCGCGGAGCCCTCGACTCTAACGTACGACACCGCACCGTTCTTCCACTGACGCGTGGGCTCGTTGGGTACCTAGCCTGCATGTCAGTGACCCAACATAGACATCGCACGACAGAGGAGCTTTTGGTGGGCCAGGGCGGTCAGAAGCGGGCATTTCATAAACCGATGATTGTTCATTGAGTGTGACGTCATCTATTTCATGTAGATAATCCTACTATATAATGTAAGAGAATTTTAAAATTTTCATATGTACGTTGATAGCCCGTTCAATACGTTGTGACTCATAAAGAACGCCGCAAACATCAATGTTCTACTTATCACAGATAAGATTGATTAATACCCATAAGAATCCATGTCCTTAACAAAGGGTGCATGCACGTATAGGTTGAGCCTGTGTCTTGCGTCGTGTGTTGTGTGCATGCAGGCGTGCGAGTGTTGCATGCGTGCATGTGTACATTTCAATGTTGCATGCATGTGTGCGTGCGTGCGTGTGTCTGTGATTGCATGTGTACGTGTCAGTGTGGCACGCCTGCATGCGTGCGTGTGTTTGTGTGAATGTTGCGTGTGTGCATCTGTACGTGCGGGGTGAGGCCACACGTCAGTCGAGTGACTTTTTCATCTTTGGTCAATCGATTTTCCAGCCGTTGGATACGAAATCAAGGGCTTTCAATTCATCTTCAACCTCCACCCCCTGAGCCGCCAGCCACCATCGGCCGAACCGCCGGCCCCCGCTGCCCGCGGCCGGCGGCGCTCCCGCGCCGCCTCGCTGCCCCTCCCTCCACGAAACCACTCCCCACCGCCTGTCAGCCGCCGCCCCGGCCATCCGTCTAGCCCCCCCCCCCCCCCCCGTGCCGAGCTTTTCCTTCGGCGATCTCCACGCCACCGCCCTACCACGGCGCCCCACTATCAGCAACCACCGCCCCCACCCTGAACCCTAAGATAGATAGTGGGGTACCTATCCGGCGAGCCCCCCTCCCAGCTGCGGTTGGTTCTTCCATAAATCCGGTGAGCCCCCCACCCCCTGAAAATCGACTGACACAAAAGTCGATTCAGTCGGCTGAAGTGTAGCTTGGTAAGTGTGAGTATTGCATGCATTCATGCGGGCGTTGCGGGCGTGTTTGTGCGCTTGTGTGATGAGTTTGTATTCACCACAGTGGCTCCTGCGTGCGTGCAATTAAAACGGTCGGCTCAGCATATCATCACAAGGGGATCCTTGTCCGCTGTGGTTAGGGGGAGCGGGCTACCAACCAGAGGTCTCACGATTTCGAATCCCCACCGTCCACTAATTTATTATCCTTTTTGTCTTTCATATACGGGCTGACGGGTGGGCCCTATGGTAATGTGCGCTCGTGAATGTGGACCGTTTGACTGGTCAATTGGTCGTGTCATCAACAAATTACGGCGCTATATGGTGAGCCAGTGACCGTATGATCACCATAAAATGTATTTTTATTAACACAATACAGACTCAAACTACCATTTCTTTCTTTCATATACGTGCTGACAAGTGGGCCCCACGGTTACGCGTGTTGATGGTGCAACACTAGTTGCGCCACATGGAACATTTGACAGGTCAATTGATCGTGTCATCAACAAATTATGAAGTTGTACGGGTGAGCCAGTGACCGTATAATCACGACATGTATTTTTTAACACAGTATAGACGCAGGCGCTCATATATTCGCGCAAACAATCACCGCTATAAGAGCACACACGCAGACCCTGCCCCTATGTGCACCTTCAAGAGAGTGAGCCAACATATGATCTTGAGATTTTACGAAGTCGCCATAGGTGCCTCGTAGTCGAGGGGAACGTCTCCTCCCACTCAATGCACATCGACGGAAATTACTGAAATTAATCCAGGATAAATGCGAGCACCGGCACTTTATCCCTGGTGGGCTGAGGAAACCACTGTCATCCTAACCATCCAACCACAGGTTGGTTAGCACCGCAAATGTATATGGTGACCAGATGAGCTTATTCTGAAGTCCAGTGACCATATCGTGCTTTCGCTTCAAATAAAACGACCATAAGTGTCGTCAACAAAATACAAAGCACACATTAAATACAATGTCCGTTAGTGTCATCAACAAAATATGGAGATGTATCGTCAACTAGATACCATATGATCACCACGAGAATGTATACGATGACTGTAATGAGCATATTCAGAAGTCCAGTGACCATATAGTGCTTTCTCTTGAAATACAGTGACCGTCACGCGTGAATGTGTCAGGGGCATGCATACTTTTAGAGGACTGAGAGATAGTTTGCGTGCATACATGAAAGTGGTGTAGAAACAGGGGGTGTCCGGTGGAGACAAGGAAAGATATGCCCTTCGTTTCTCTTTCCCGTGACTAATATTTTAGGAGAAAATATAAACATTCACAATGCAGGACAAATATTATTGGATGCACCATGCAATTAACTTTCATGTATAACATTGTACTATTGTATATGCTTATTTTCTTAGTGGCCAATTGTGTGTGGGGTGTGGTGGGTACATCATTTCTAGTTGTGGTGGGTCAACGTGAGGACTCATGGGTCGGTTCCATCCTGTGCAACATAGGTTGGACCGAGACGCATTATACGAAGACCCATGTGGATGACTCGGCATACAAGACGAAGCTACCAGAGTCGTGGAGGACTCTATCCCCACTGATGATAAGCCGACTATATATGATTTGTAACCGTAGGCCCCGAGTATGTTATAGAAGCCCAGGGGCTAGTTCATCAATAGTATACACGCACGCACAATGGCTGGTATTCACATGTACTTTGTACACACCCCTATCACAAATATATTTTACCAGGAGTAGGCTTTTTCCTCAACTGCAAGGGCCGGGACGTGGGTAAAACTTTGCCTCATATTACCATCCAGCCTAACAGTCAGGGATATCATACCGAATCATCTGATGGAATCATATCTGCCAACTACTAAGGGAGAGGTGTGTGGTGGGGGGCAATGTGTGCGAGAGAGGCCTAAAGATAATGTGCGTGCGGGAGACACGTAGGCACATATATGTGCCTATAGAGGGCTAGTAGAGACCATGCATGTGTATATATGCATGTGAGAGAAATAGTGTTTACCAAGTGAGATTAGTGAAAAGAGTGGTACATAGTAGTAGGAAAGAGAGAGGGATATATAGAGAGTGTGTGCGGGAGACACCCTGGGAGAGATTGTGAGCATGTGTGAGAGAGAAATGTTGTTGTATATAAAGTGTGTGCACTTATGGTTAGATAGAGAGAGATATATAGCGCATGTGTGTGAACGGGCCGAGGCATAGTGCATCTATGTGTAAAAGGCGGTTCTACACATTAAATTAAAATATAAATTGCAGTATTATTTTTGGATGAGATCATGAATTTTGCAATTTGCGTATGAACGAACATCAGACTATCAGACAGCCATACTCTATTGAATTATATCATGTGCATGTGTTTATTTCATATTATCGATACATAGAGTGAGAGAGGTTTGAAATCCAGACCATGCATTGCTTTTGCAATTCATATCTAAACATTAATTAGTGCACTCCATGTTGTTAGTGTGAAGCACTTCATACATTTGTCACTTAAATGGATACATTCCAAATTGCTAGCTACGAAATATAATACATGTTGAATTGAACATAAAGGGGGTTTCGAAGATTCAAATTCTTAGGAACTGCATTCATCTATTTGAATCCGAGATAATGGCATTTGTAAATCAGATCTAAAAGGGGGCATCAATCTTTGTTTTGCGTTTGAACATGCTACATATTCATACGCATGTCTAACTATTTTTTTGCAACCAAGGAGATTATATCTAAAACCATGCAAGAACTGAGGTAAGTTGCATATTTTTTAGTATATACTTATGTACAATGTATATTCAAATGAACCCCCTCCATTCCAAAATAATCGTAGTTTTAGGATTTTCAAGAGTCAAGATTTGTGAAGTTTGACAAATCCTGAAAGTTCAATTCAAGAGAACCGAAAACGTTAATGCTTCTGCTCCCAAATATTGAACGAAGTGCCAAATAAGCCTCTGGTCACCCGAAACCGCGCGAGACTAATGTTTGGTGGTAGGAAATTACTGTCTTGACTCTGGCCTGTGTAGCCTATCGGCCGGATGTCCAAAGGTCTAAATCGTGGTAGGTTTGTAACTTCACCAAGATGTAGTCTCAACCGCCTCCGAGAAGCATTCATATGCAATGGGCGCCTAAACACCCATGCGCTCGGCCGAAATCTATCCCGCCCACCATTTGGAAAACCTGAGATTACTGTCCTACCCCCGACCCGCAATATGTCCAAAAAATTTAGATGGGGGCAAAGTTTGTAACTTTCCACAAATTTCAAACAAGCGCGTCCCAAACCGAAACATTGTTCCCCCTTAGCTCCCCCTCCCCTGTTTCCCCATTCATACTCCGTGGGTGCCAAAACACCCTCTCCATCGGCTACGAAACCCCACCCTCCTCCGTCCTCCACCCCATTGCGTCTAACCCACCACCACCCTCCTCCATCATGCCAGAGCCGGTACCCCGACGTCGTTGTTCAACGCAACCGCAATCGCAACGCCCTCAAGGACTTAGCAGCTGAAGCCGAGGCAGAGCTGCATCCACGACACCAACGCCGACGTGCGCCGTACCAGAACCACTTCGACCACGCCGTCCTGCGCCTCACTGCTGTCGCTCCATTGTCGCAACCGTCCACCGCACCGGAGTTGTTCCCGCTACACCATCGTTCGCCACCTCAGATCTGGTTCCCCGCCGCCGATAGAAGGCCACCGCACCACACTCAACAACTTGTCCATGGGTTCGTCCAAGGCTCCATCGTCCTCCACAACTTCTCATTTCTAGCGAACCACAAGAACATCGTTGGAAAAATAGAAGGAGCACACAACACTGCCATCACAAAGAGGTACTCCTCTTCCCTTATACGTGCATATCTTACTTCTCTTCTCACACCGTATTCATCCCGCGAAAGAAACTAGATGAGCACTTCTTACTGCATCTTCTTTGTGATACTAAATGCACAAGGTTTCCTCCCATTTACTATTTCACCTTGGCTAGAGGTCAGTAGCCCACCTGGATTTCAATTCAGGGTCAGTTGATTCGCAATTAAAAGAAGCAACACCCTCATAGGCGCGCTTCCAATTTGTTGTCTAGATTGCATTGCTTCCAATTTGTTGAAATGCCTTCTGCTTAGCATTTTTCCTACATATTCCATCCTCCTACAATGTGGTTGCCTTACATAAAAGTTGTGTTCGTCAGTCTCATGCATCAACGAATTTGGAAGTGCAAATTTCATTCCTTTTTCTTGTGTGTTTACGTGACAAGGAAAAATCTAAAAGGACGAAGGCACGGAATGATGGTGGTCCTCTAGAGCGGCTGAAACAGATGATCTCTGCAGATTCTCCTGCTACTCCTACTGCAGTGCAAGTTCCAAATCTCATCTCCCCTACTCCACAACCCCATGTGCTTGCTCTAACATGGCAGTGTGATATCTGGTTGCATGTTGCATATGGTGCCTAGCTCATATTGCTCCTAATTTGTTATATTGCATCTCCTTAGCTTACACATTATACATGTGAATATGACACGCCTTCATGTTTTTGGTACATACTACATCTGCCTATCACACCATGTTCTTACATCAAACTACTGTTCTTGTGTATCCTGCATCTATCACTTATGATGAGACAGTCATGATCGTGGGTTAGTATGAGACGTGCTACACGTATAAAGAGTGTAGTTTCAACCTCCCCACATGATTCTCAAGAAACAGCAAGCCTAAATGAAGATATTGAACGTAGCTCTGTACTTGAAGACCGCATTTCCCCTACACCACCATCGCATGTGCTTGCTCTAACTTCGCAGTGTGATATGTGGTTGCATGTTGCATACGGTATCTAGCTTGTAATCCTTCTAATTAGGGTAAATTGCATCTGCTTAGTTTACACATTATACCTGTGAATATGACATGCCTTCCTATTTTTGTACATACTGCATCTATCTGTTAACCATGTTCTTACATGAAACTACCTCTCTTATATATCCTGCATCAATCACTTACGATTAGACACCTTTATTCATTGCATAATGCATATTATTTCTAGCATGTTGCCATGTATTGCTTCTAATTTGGCAAACACATTTATGAGGCCACCCTTTTAATTTGGCAGAGTGATATTGGTTTCATCTTTCATATGGTTTCTAGCTTGCATTGCTTCTAACTAGTTCAAACACCTTGTGCATAGTTTACACTTAATACATCATACATGTCAATATGTCATGCCGTCATGTTTTTCATACATATTCCATCCTCCTATCAGGTGGCTGCCTTACATGAAAGTAGTGCTCGTCAGTATCATGCATCAATGAGTTCAGAAGACCAAATTTTATTCCTTTTTCTTATGGGTTTGACTTGACAAGGCAAAATCCAAAAAGAGGAAGGAAAAGAGTAAGGAAGGCGAGGATGGTGGTCAGCAACATAAACGGAGCATCTGTACGGATTCTCCTCGTACTGCTAGTGCATTACAAGTTCCAAGTCTCCGCTCCCCTACTCCACCAACCAAGGTGCTTGCTCTAAGTTGGCAGTGTGATATCTGAATGCATGTTGCATATGGTGTCTAGCTTGTATTGCTTCTAATTAGTGTAAACTGCATCTGCTTAGCTTACACATGATACGTGTGAATATGACATGCCTTCCTGTTTTTGGTACATACTATATTTTTCTATCACACCATGTTCTTACATGAAACTACTGTTCTTGTGTATCATGCATCAGTCACTTATGATGTGACACCTTTAAGTTGGCAGTGTGATATTGGTTTGTGTCTTGAATATGATTTCTAGCATGTAGTGCTTCTAGTTTGATGAACGCCACCTATGACGAGATTTTTTTAACTTGGCAGAGTGATATTGATTGCACCTTCCATATGGTTTCTAGCTTGAAGTGCATCTAATTTGTTGAAGTGCCTTCTTCTTAGTTACCACATCATAGGTGTGAATATGTCAAGTCGTCTAGTTTTTCATACATATTCCATCCTCGTTGTCGGTGTACAAAAAGAGGGGTACACTTTTTGTACCCCTATAACTGTGCACGGGCAGTCTGAGCCACGGGCACCACCATACGAAGCACGGGAAGGGAGGTGAGCCATGGTAAGACCGAAGCTCAAGGGAACTAGAGCGACGCCAAGGCCAAGACCACGAAGATCAAAGGGGATGAAGCGGACTCCCCCGGCAAGATCCTGGCCGGGAGACAGTTCTAGCAGCCCCGGCAAGACCCTTGCCGCTGCAGCTCGCCCCACGCCCACAGAGCGAATCACCTTTGAGTCCACTGCCCCCATGGGGCAAGGATTTGGGAGACATCCCCGTAGTGGCATGCAGATCTTCGTGAAGACATACAAGATCAGATACACGCTATAGAAGATGATGGCCCTTGGCGGGATCCCAGCCAAGGAAGACCACAAGACCCCCGGCAAGCGCCTTGCTGGGGACGAAGGCAGGCCCCTCGGCAAGACCCTTGCCGGGATCCCGGCAAGGCCCTTGCCAAGGACATCCACAGGACCACCACCAGGCCCACGCCGACTAAACCTCCACCGCCATGCGCATGCAGCTGCCAACCCAACCAGCTGAGCAGGCACCCGCGTGGCGGCATGCAGATCTTCGTGAAGACCCACCACTACGCCACCTCAGCTGCCTGCCTACCTACATGGCACCACAGGCATCACTGGCCAGGGCGCGTGTCGACACAAGAAGGAGCGGCGACGGACGAGACAGGTCTCTCCCCCGTCCCCGATAAAGCAAGAACACCTAAGCAAGACGCATTAAATGCACCTTGTCATGTAATGCGAGGGATAACCTCGCATCACTGTACCCTTTCCACCTCCTGTGTGCCACTGTGGTGACCCCTTTTTCTATAAAAGGAGGCCCGAGGCGACCAGGAGAAGGATTCGGCTTTTTGGAGCTCCTCACGCCCCATAGCTAGCTCAAGAACATAGATATACAATCCACCAAAGAAGGAGTAGGGTTTTACGCATCCACGCGGCCCGAACCTGGATAAACGAACCGTGTGCTATATGTTTGATCCGCTCTTCTCACGACCCCGCGCCCCGCTAACCGTAGTAGGGATTCTTGTGATCCCATAGGTGTCGTTCCCACCGACACTCGTATCATGACTTTTCCTTTCAACAGAGTAGTGTTCGTCAGTATCATGCATGAATGAGTTCTGAAGAGCGAATTTTATTCATATTTCTTGTCAGTTTGACCTCACAATGCAAAATCAACAAAGCGGAAGGAAATTGGTAAGGCATTGGATGATGGTGGTCCTTCCGAGCAACTGAAGCGAAGGGTCTCTACAGGTTCTACTCCGCCATCCTCCCAACTAGATTCGCAAGACAAAGCAAGGCTAGACAGTCAATGTAGTTGTGTAGATGATGAGCACATCTCCCATACTCCAACATCATAGGTGTTTGCTCTAACTTGGAACTATTATATGTGGTTGCATCTTGCATATGATGTCTAGCTTGTATTGCTTCTAACTTTGTTGAATTGCATATGCTTTACTTTACACATAATGCCTGTGAATATGACACGTGATCCTGTTTCTAGAACATACTATATCTGATCACACCATGTTCTTACATCAGACTACTGTTCTTGCATATCCCGCATCAACTTATGATCAGGCACCTTTAAGTCGCCACTATGATATTGGTTGCATGTTGCATATGATTTCTAGCATGTCCTGCTTCTAATTTGTTGAAACGCCAGACAGTTTGAACTTGGCAGAGTGATATTGGTTGCATCTTTCATATGGTGTCTAGCTTGTAGTGCTTCTAATTTGTTGAAATGCCTTCTATTTAGTTATCACATCATAGGTGTGAATATGTCACGTCGTCCAGTTTTTCATACATATTCCATCCCCGTATCATGTTTTTCCTTTCATCCGAGTAGTGTTCGTCGGTATCATGCATGAATGAGTTCTGAAGAGCGAATTTTATTCCTTTTTCTTATTGGTTTGACTTCACAATGCAAAATCAATACAGCTGAATGAAATTAGTACGACAGTGGATGATGGTGGTTCTTCGGAGCAACTCAAACAGAGGGTCTCTACAGATTCTACTCTGCCACCCCCCAACAAGATTTGCAAGACAACACAAGGCTGGACAGTCAATGTAGCTGTCTAGATGATGAGCACATCTCCCCTACTCCACCATCACAGGTGCTTGCTATAACTTGGAATTATTATATGTGGTTGCGTGTTTCGTATGATGTCTAGTTTGTATTTCTTCTAATTTTGTTGAATTGCATCTGCGTAGCTTACAACTTATACCTGGAACAATCACTTACCCATAAGACACATTTAACTTGGGATCATGATGTAGATTGCATCTTGCATTGTCTTCTAGCTTGTACTACTTCTAATTTCTTGCAATGGCACTTATGATGAGACACTTTTTACCTGATAAAGTGATATTGGTTGCATGTAACTATGGTGCCCAGCTTTCATTTCTTCTAATTTTGTTGAAATGCCTTTTGCTTACTGTTTTCATACATATTTCATCCTCCTATCGTACGTGTGAATATGCAATGTTGTCTTTTTTGTATATATTCCATCCTCCTATCCTGTGCTTGCCTTACATTAAAGTAGTGTTCATCTGTATCATGCATCAACCAGTTATGCACAACTAATTTTATTCATCTTCTTGTGGTTTTGACTTCATAAGGCAATATCAAAAAAAGTGGAAGGAAAAGAGTAAGTTAGGGGATGTTGGTGGTCCTCCGGACCGATACAAACAGAGACTCTCTAGATTTGCCACTGCTACTGCTAATGCAGTTGAAGTCCCAAGTCTACATGATGAGTTCATATCCCGTACTCCACCATAGCAGGTGCTTGCTCTAAGTTGACAGTGTGATAATTGGTTTCATGTTGCATATGTTGTCTAGCCTGTATTTCTTCTATTTTTATTAAATTGCACCTCCTGAGTATATACGTTATACATGTGCATATGACATGCCTTTGTGTGTCTAGAATACACTGCATCTATCTATCATACCATGTTCTTACATCAAAGTACTGTTGTTGTGTATCCCGCATTAGTCACTCATGATTGGACGCTTTTAACATGGCAGTTTGATAGTGGTTGCATCTTGCATTGATTTCTAGGTTGTACTGCTTCTAATTTTTTGAAATGCCACTTATGACAAGACACTTTTAACTTGGCAGAGTGATATTGGTTGCATCTTTGATATGGTGTCTAGATTGCATTACTTCTATTTTCTTGAAAATCCTTCTGCTTAGTTTACAAATCGTAGCTGTGAATATGTCATGTCGTCATGTTCTTCTTACATATTCCATCCTCACACGTTTGTCTTACGTCAAAGTATTGCTTGCCTGTATCATGCATCAATGAGTTCTAAAGAGCGATTTTATTCTTGTGTGTTGTGTACGGCTTGACATGGCAAAGTCAAAAATGAGCAAGGAAAAGAATATAGTACGGAATGGTGTTACTCGTCAGGTGCAATGGAAATGGATTTGCCCTTGAGATTCTGATGGTACTTATAGTGAAGTAGAAGGTCCAAGTCCACCGGCTAAATCTACAAACACAGTATCACCTGCTCCACCAGCTGCATCATTCGGTTCAACTGTACCGGCATCTCAACGAGTTACTCATTCGTTTGCTCTGCAACTAGCCAGTTCCCAAGCTGCCTTCACACCTAACACTACTTCCGAAGCACCGCTGACACAACAGGACTTGGCAAGATCAGATGAACCGAATGAGCATCAACACCAAGACGATAAATGACCGAGTCAAGTTGCAGTTGCATGATCCTTTATATGTACTCTCACAGTTTGATGTGCACTAACACTTTCCATATTCGTTATTGAACTAGCACCACGGCGCTAGCGGAAATAGACATCAGGGATAATGCTTGACAAATTAACAATATCTAAAGGAGGAAGAATGGAGATCCATTTTGAGGAAGGTTTAAAAGGCCACGTGATGCTACAGAGTCAACCAAATTAGTATCAGAGGTAGCCATTGCCGTTAGGTGTCATGCACGTATCCTCCCAACGTGGATCCAATACAGGAATGAGAAAGACGATACTGAGTTTAACACCTTCCTTGACCATTTATCCGTAAGTAATGTTATTCATTGCAATTTGTAATATTGTCTTGCTCTATCCCATACTTTCTAGCTTCCTCCTAATAAGACTCACAATCTTCTTTGAACATATGAGGTTCAAGTTGGATCCAAAAGATGATGCAACTAAACAAGCATGCACTCATATTTTTCAGTCTGCTCTGCTACAATATCTGTATCACCTTAGAAAAACTCACTTTGAAGGCAAGGCTAACAATGAAATCGCGCAAAAATCTCAAGTGGAATATATTACAAATGAAGACTAGACAACCCTTGTTAAACACTGGCTTGATCCAAGGTATCAGGTAGGGTATATGTAATTGATCAGATCACATATTGAACTTGTATTTACGTATGTGCCTTACAAGTGTATCTTCTTCTAGGCTAACTATTTGAAGAACAAGATCAACCGTTCTAAAGTGAAATTCCAACAGACAACAGGATCTCGTAGCTATATTGCACACTACAAGGCTCTTGTAAATAGCTGCTACTTCCTTCTTTTTCTGTGCCATATTATCGTATCTATATTGACTTGTTCCAAATACAGAGGAAAGCCCGTGCGGACCAAAAAGAACCTGGACCGAATGCAGTGCAAATCTTCAAGGATTGCCACACCAGCAATATGAAGGGCATGAGCACACCAGTTCAAGCCGTTGGTGTAAGTCCTTACTCCTCCAGCCTTTGAACTACTTGTTACTGTGACGTGTTCATTTAACTGCTTGGTTTGCAGCCAATGTCAGTTACATTATTCACTTTTATACACAGTTGTCTTAACGTATCATTTGACCTTACACGGTTTAAAAGAGATGAAGGATATTCTTTTGGTATTGATCTGTAATCTAGTTGCGATGTTCACGTGCCCACACAATGATACAATAGCATGTTTGTTTTATATCTGTTTGGCCATGATATGAATGATGTCATATTATGTGCATCCTACTTTAAACCATGTCTCTTTATCATTACATGTCAACTAATGTGAGGAAATAGACAATACAGTAGGCATGCTACATGGACATATGTTCCGAAAGTGATTTTATTATGTACTTGGCACTACAATACATGCTAACGTATTACAGTAGTTCACCAAAATAAGTTATGTATAAACGTGAAACCTACTTTGTTTGTTTTTATCTCATTAGTAACTTATCTGGTACACTAATCTACAAGTTCAAACTTTCAGCAAGCTATGGAACAAATGATTGAACAGCCACAACCACCTGAAGGTGACGAGGCTACCACAGGCACAATGTCACCTCTTGCTCCAGTGCGTTAGTATCTCTCCACTAACAGTGCAAAAAGTACCTTCCTGTGTAATTCTGGGTTGGTTGTCAAGGTAACCTCGGGCAAATCGCCTACTGAACAAAATCTTCCGTCTAGACAGAGTCATATATCTGTGCTCCAGACACAAGTCCAATCCCTAATGGAGGTCGTTTTGGAAACAAAAATAGTTGTTGAGAAATGTCGTCAAGACATGAATGGTTTTGAAACAAGACTATCAGACATTTTCTTCGTTGTTCAAGAGCAATGGCAGAAAAAAAAGGGGATGATCATGTTGCTCCATCAGATTCTACAGCCTGAAACATTAGCACTGAGGTCAAATGATATGTGCTTCTATACATCTAATGGTGCTTTTATCTGCAAGGACTGTAAACTTTATGCCAACAGGCCTTTTGTTGTATGTCTGGAATTTATTTTGTTGTGATACAACATTTGTCGTGTTGCCAAAGGTTGTAGAAATTATGATGCTATTTTTGTATAGTGTAGGTTTATCTTAGTAATGTATTCGACCGAAAGCTTCGTAGGAGCCCAACATGCCAACATTCGTTAGGCCCATCCCAATTGGGCTAAAAACAATTATGGGTCGTAATTTGCATGTAGCCCACTAAAAATACCTTGGCCTAAATCAGCATAAGCTTTCATATTTTTGGTAGGCATGTGCCCCTAGTGGGCCTTTAACAGGCCTAAACATAATTTGGGCCCTCGGTAACAATCGGACGTTAACATGTGTAAATATCTTGAGCACATAAATAACATGGGCCTTTAATAGGCCGAAACTGAGATTGGGCCCTGATTGTGCCAAATAACCCACTGGTCACTAGCAGGCCGAAATGTATCTCAGCTCATGGTGGCCCATTTACAATGTGGATCGTTCACAGGCCGAAATTCAGACGGGCCGTGATGAGGACATCAATAACATTGTTACACCCACAACCCCTGCTGCTATACATACTGGACCAATTACTAGAGCTCGCGCACGCCAATTAAATTATCAGGTACTTCCGTTTCTTGGTAATGATTCTAATGTTCAAGAGAATATGATGTTGCCTAAATTACAAATGAAGGGCCTAGCTTGGAGAAGGATGAACATTGGAGCAAGAACAAGCATGGAGTTGGCATGCGCAAGGGGAACAAGAAAGGAGTTACAAGTGATGATTTCAGGGCTTTGAAGCCACCATAAGCAGTGCATGAAGCCTTGGATGAAATATACAAGATGCCACTTCATAAATTTCGTCCAGAGGCTATTCTAGGTGTTGTGTCACCTTATTATTGGGCCAGGCCCATGTAATTTCGAAATACATAAGTATAGGCTGTTTTTAGAGTCCATATGTGTGGGGAAACAAGAGATAGGGTTGGTTTCGAACCCCTTCCCCAAGGGCCACGAAATTCCCCCCACTTCCTCCACAGATACAACCCTTAGGGAACCGTTTAGACTTTGGGTTTTTTTAGATTAAAAGTTCGCCATAGCTGCAACTTCGCGTACTTCGTTTTTGTTCAACGACCAGACCAAGACGTCACAGAACCCCATCTTGATCAATAAAGCTTTCCTCTTATATTCTCAATATCCAGATTGCAATCTTAGTTTCTTGCTTGTTCTTTATTTGCCTGCAGGAAACAGACCTTTGTGGTCAGGTTGATCGTGCTCCAGTGTGGTCAATAACCTCTCGGAATTGGTTTAGCGATTGCTAAGGCGCGACGTCCTCGCACGTTCGTAGTCGGATCGTCAAAGTCGACTTCCTCCAAAACGATAGCCACCATCTCATTGAAAGATGGGACACCTTTGCCTCTATCCGGATGTTAATGTGCCGACCTACTACACAGGCCTTTAACAGTCCGAAAGTTCCGTCGGGCTTGATTAGTATCTGTTTTATATGGGTCGTTAATAGGCCCGATGTGATGTTGGGCCACATATGGCCCATGGATTTCGTCCGACGTTAACAGGCCAAAACTAACAACAGGCTGGAATGGCCCAAATCTACAGTGGGCCTCTAACAGGATGACTGTCAGACATGGCCGAATATGACCCAAATCCTTCACGGTCTTTTATGGGCCGAAAGTTTCAATGGCCAAAAAATGGGCCCAAATGAAGCAGAACCTTTAACAGGACGGAAACACACCGGGCCGTAATTCAGCCCAAATACTTAGCAGACTGTTAACGGGCCAGAAGTGACCATGGGCCGCGATGATGACAAGTTTAGAATGGGCCGTTGACGGGCCAATTTGACAATAGTCGTACGGACCTTAATTGCGCATTGGCCGTCTTCAAGTAAGCCGTTAATGGGCCAGCCCGCTAATTTTGACTGCCAGCCTTTTTAACCTAAAGGGGCCATTGTTGGGCCTTGCCACGTGTCGACGTATCATAAGCGCCTCCCGCCATCGGGCAGTTGACATCTGTCCTTTTCAGGTGCTGATACGTGCTTGCTATAGCCAATGATAATTTTACACGTGGAAAATCCCCATTGGTCGGGGTTGTTAATGGGTTATCGGATCCAAACCGGAACCCAATAGCTTAACGGTGACCCGTTACAGTGGATGCCACGTGTGGGTCACCCTTGACGAAAGCACTTCTATGACGTGCGATTTATCGTCATGTAAGTGGACACTTCCGTGATGATAATTTTGGTAATGTCACGGAACACTTCTATGACAGCACAGGTATGCCTATCTTGATTCTGTCATAAAATCGTCATGGATGTACATGCATGACAGAAAACGTGACCTACTATGACAAACACGTATCATCACGAAAGTGTATTTCTTAGTGAAAGAGGGGTCTGAGGGAACCCTAGGGCTGGGCGCGCGTCTTGTATAGAGGGGGCGCAGGCGAGCGGCTCGGCCACGATGGCCATGCGCCCTGGCTCGGCAGTTTTACTGTGAGAGAGAGGAGAAAGCGAGAGGATGGAGAAAGGAAGAGAAAGGAGAAGCTGCCAGGCGGGCCCGGGGGGTGCAAAGCTGCCATGCTGGAAGAAAAATAACCATGGGAGGCTGAGAAGGGGTGCGGGCTCTAGGCCTCGGCCGGGCTGCGGCTATCACGTAAGAAGAGGTAGGCCTTCTTATCTCTCCCACAATATTACTACTTTGTCTATATTAAACTGAACGGATATAACAAGGAAAAGGCCAAGGTGTTTGGAAAGGAATATGAGGGATATAAACATATCCCAGTACTTCTAGATTTATACACTATTTGGATAAAAAATTCTTGGCAATTTTTAGAGGCTGCAAATTTATGCAAGTTTGAAAATAACTCAAACTCGAATAAATTCTTAGCCCAACTAAAACACCTCCAAAAGACCTAAAAATTAGAGTAGGTGGTCTTGGCATTATTTAGCATTTATAGGGAAGGGTTGGACATTTTACTGAACAGGAAAAATGTCACAAGTAAAATAAATGGAATAAAAAAGACAGGAGAAGTTTCGATGGGATAGAAACTTGGGTGAACTTGATGAATGGTTGCGGGTACGTGCATGCTAAAATAATGAGGTGGATATAAGAAGAAGAGGGGTTCACACAAGAACACACAACAAAACTTAAATATGCAAACCAACGCATCATGATCATTATGCAATGCAATAAAATGACAAGAGGCACATCACAATCATGAAGCATATAACAAAGCAAGATGATCATGGCAACAACAAGGATGGCAAAATAAAATCAGTAGTGAACATGATTCAAGAAGGAAAATATGACAATGGCACTCATCATGATCATGGCAACAAACAATTCAAACACATGACCTCAACGAAAAAATGAGTCGTCTGGAGCATCGGTCTCGTGGTGTCACACTTGTGGCTACCCCTGCTGCGAAGGCGGCGCGGCGGCTCGGGGACCTGGGGCTCCTCTTCGAGATCCTCGGCAGGCTCCGCCTCGGTGACTTCATCCTCGCCGGGCTCCTCCTACCTATTGTCAGCAGGCTCTTCCCCATCTCGTCGTCTTCCTCCTCTTCTTCCTCATCATCATCATCTGCAGTGCCCTTGGTGCTCTTGGCGGGGCCGGTGACCCTCGTGGCTTCTAGCCTACAGGCCTCTGAGACCCTGCTAGCGAAGTATGCCACCTCCTCGGTTGTGATGGCTTTGACGAGATCATTCTCCTCTCGCTCAACCACCTTCACTAGTTTGGAGGCCCATTTCCTCTCATCCGCCGGCTTGGGTGGCTTCCAGCCATCCTCGACCCCTTGGCAGAGCATGGTGGCATCGACGACAAAATGGAGTCCTTCTCTACATGGAGGTGCATGGGCACGAACATGGAAGGATAACTGCTAGCAGAGCCAGGCATGTCCCAACACCGTCAAGTTGTTGCCGCCTCTAGGATACAATCGCATCCTGTCCGCGACATTCTGGTAGTCCCGGGCAAACATGTTCCTCTGCTGCAGCGGGGCGATGTGGCGCCATAAGAACTCAGCTCCAACCATCTCTATGGCCAGCCCGGCATCCTTTAGGCGAGCAATCATGTTCAATGTCAGGCGGAGTTTCTTCTTGGTGGGCCCATACTTCTACCAATCCTCGTTGCGGTCGATCCTCTCTGTCCGCGGCTAGCAAAATGCTGGGAAGTCTTTTTCCTGGATCCAGCTCCAGTTTCCCCTCCACTCTTCCCACTTGCGTGGAGTTTTCTGGGGATATAAACCCTCTGATTCTTCTTTACCCTCGGTAACCATGTTACGCTCCGAGAAAGCGACTTGTCTTTGACCTGAGGGACGAAAAAATGGCGGAACAGATCCACGTTGGGCAGAACCCCAACAAAGTTCTGACAAAAGTGGGCAAAAATGGCCATACATGTCATAGCATTGGGGGTGAAGTCCAGCAATCTGAACCCGAAGGTGTCCATCATCTCGTGAAAGAAGTCTGAATAGGGGGAGACAAGCTACAGTAGAAATAAGCACATAAGAAAGGGTATGAATCTGATGGCTTCTCCTCGCCGACGGCGATGACCGTGGGGGCCTTGTGGCCCCCAGTCTCCCTCCCCCACATGTACGCGTACCTCTCGATCAGGGTGTTGGAGGACAATGATGACAGAGCAAAGACGACATTCTCCTACCTCTAGCTATCCAACTCCTCCAGTTTCTGCCTCCTCTTCTCTGCCTTAAGGTCGAGCGGTTTGGCCGCCTTCTTCCCTTTTAGGGCAGCCGCCTTCGGCGCCATTGGGGGCTCAACAAAAAGGAGGTGAGAGGCAGTCGGACTAAGGGTTGAGGTAGGTCTATGGTGGCGGCGGTGGATGCGGTTTTCTTCTAGGCGAGAGGAGGAAGATGGAGTGGGAGGGAACGAGAGTGAATGAGCAACACCCCTTCGCGGTCACCTTTTTATGGGGAATACGCGAGGGGGTGGATCTTCGCTGTCTTCCCTGGCCACGCCCCTAACAATCATGCCATGGCACTACTGCACGAGCAGCCCACACTCCCACGACCCGCAGTTAATACGCAAATTGGACGTGCATCAGAAAGAAACTGTCATAATTACGGTTTGAAGCAGGAAGATCACGACAGTTGTTTCTCGCCACGTGTGTTCGTTCATGCTTTTGGGCCTAGCCCAACGACGCCTCGGATGTGCGTGTGGCCCGGGCCCGGGGGCTACTGTCGGTGCACTAAGGATGGGACCCTTAGTTTCCCGGACTTATGCACGGATAATAACAGGGCTCTCGGCAAGAAGCTCTTCATAAGATCAAGGAGTGCATTAGGAAAACCAAGACAAAAATAAAGATAGCTCTTACTGGCAAGCTGAGCCCGGCAAGATGAAGGCCCGACAAGTGCTAGGCCCGGCAGGCCAACACCAGAACACCAGCGCTCCACCTCACCGAGTTGGTTGTCACCCATCAGTGAGGTGTCGAGCTTGCAGGCGGTTAGGTAAAGCTTGTCAGACATGTGGCGGCCTGCTGAAGAGAAGATTACCTTTATCAACACCCGTCCTAATGGCGTGTCCAGTAATAGAAGGCCGATGGGTGAGCGGTGCGGCAACCTTGCCGGGGCCCCTCCTCCTCATGACACCTAACGATGCATAGAATGCATTTTGTCTTGACAAGCAGAGTTAGGTGTGATACATATGTTTCCATCTAATCACCATGTAAAGACCCTTTTGCTGTTGTGGTAACCCCCTTGACCTATAAAAGGAGGGCCAGGGCAACCTTTACAAGGGTTTGAACCATACGCAACTTCATGCATAGGCACTTGTGCAGCTGCCCTCTCCTCGTGACTTGCCGGGGGAGAGTGCTCTGTGTGCTTGCGCGTACACCTAATCAATGAAACAAAGGCAGGACTAGGGTTTTACGCTTCTTAGAGGCCCGACCCTAGGTAGAATGACCATGTCTCCTGCCGTCTTGCTCTTTGCGCGTGCGCACCCCATCGCCGAACGGGCAAAGGGGCAGCCATGTCCCATAGATCGTCGGCTCCACACCGACACTAGTATATATATACCTCATGATTCTTTGCAATTATTTGCTCCTTCTTATATCGCCGACATGTGGGACAACCAGCATCCGGGTCAACGTGTCATGCACCAGGCAAAACTGCCGCGCGTACCGCCCGGGAAAAGCCCCGCCCATGATTTTCAAATACTCATATAATTCTGTATGGAAAGAGTCTAAATAAAATCTTAAATTCATACTTGGTCGAGGTGGAGCTCATCATGCACTATGACGGCAGCGCAATCACCATGCTCTAGCGGGACGCACGGGGCTACTGGTGCTCCAGGCCAATGCCTAACTGCCCATCCATCCCGTTCCATGCACTCCTCGTCTACCTCGGCATTCGGCAACTTTCCCAGAGGTGCTCACCAACAACAGTATAACAATGTCGAGCACCGGCAAGAACTAGCTATCGTCTTTCATGACCTTCTACATGCAGGCCTACAACGTCGAGCTTAGCTCGCTCCCAGAGTTCATCATTGACAAGGCAATGGCAAGTACAACCAGCACACTAGATTTCCCCTTGCCACGTAAGCAATCCCAGAAAACTAGATGAGCTTTCATCCAAAAATGGTCGGGATCGACCAGGATAAGTAGGATGGGGTGCCAATTTCGGGGATTTTAAGGTTAGGGTTCATTTCTGTCGGTGTACAAAAATAGGGGCACGCTTTTGTACCCCTTTACCTGTGCACGGGCAGTCGGAGCCGCGCCCACGGCCACACCAAGCAGTACAGGGGAGGTGAGCCAAGGTAAGACCAAAGCCCAAGAAAATCAAAGCAAGGCCAAGGCCAAGACCACAAAGAGCAGAGGGACGAAGCAGGTTCCCCCGGCAAGACCCTTGCCGAGCGGCCTTAGCGGCCCCGGCAATACCCTTGCCTGGACAGCTCGCCCCACACCAACAGAGCGAGCCACCCTTGAGCCCATGGCCCCCAGCGCCATCATCAACATGGGGCCAGGGCTCGGGAAGGCACCTCTGTGGTGGCATGCAGATCTTTGTGAAGACATATTCAAGATCAGATGAGGATTACAAGACGACGATTCTCGGCAAGATCCTTGCCGAGGAAGGCCACCAGACCCCCGGCAAGGTCCTTGTTGGGGACGACAGCACGCCACGGCAAGACCCTTGCCGGGCCACCCGGCAAGGCCCTCGCCAAGGACGCCGGCGGGGCCACCGCCAAACTCGCGCCGGACAAGCTTCCACCCTGTTCACATGCAGCTGTCAGCCCAATCAGCTGGGCGGACACATGCGTGGCAACATGCAGCTCCCAGGCCAACTCATCGAGCGCCTGCATGGCAGCATGCAGATCTCCGTGAAGGCTCCGCCACCGCGCCACCTCAGCTGCCTGACTGCCTACATGGCACCACGCACCTCACTGGCCAGGGCGCGTGTCAAGGGGAGGAGGAGCGGCGACGGATGGGACGGGCCTCACCCCCGTCCCCACTAAAGCAAGGGGACACCTAAGCTACACATTAAATGCGTCTTGTCCTGTAATACGAGCGATAAGCTCAGGGCACTGTATGCCTTTCCACCTCCTGTGTGTCACTGTGGCAGCCGGTTTCAACTATAAAAGGAGGCCCATGCCATACTAGAGAGGGATTCGGCTCTTTCGAACCACGCACTGGCCACAGCTAGTTCGAGAGCTCAAGAACTCTCAGAAATACACCCACCAAAGCAGGACTAGGGTTTTACGCATCCTCGCGACCCAAACCTGGGTAAACGAGCATTGTGCTATCTACTAGCCCTGCTCTCCTCGCAACCCTGCGCCCCGGCAACCGTAGTAGGGATTCTTGTGATCCCAGAAGTGTCGTTCCACACCGACATCTTTGGCGCGCCAGGCAGGGGGCGCAATTGTGAGAATCTGGTCTGGTAGTTAGCCTAGCAGTTCTTCGTCGCCATGGCCCCTAAGAAGAAGACGGCCACGGCAATCGGCTCGTTGGGAGCCGAACGGCCCGTGCTGGTGCGGACGAGAGGGCGGACCGTTCGCAGGCAGGACCCGGGACGCGGCCTGCGAGCAGCAGCATCGCCCAGGCAGTCGGAGCCTGGCGAGCGGCGTCACTCGCGCGCCACACGACCGGCTACACATCGCCGGATCCAAAGACGGAGCTGGGCCCCCCGCAGGTGGCGCGGGGCCCTCCAGGGGTGTCGTTGTGTCGACTCCGGGCGGCACGGCGACCTCCAGGACGCCTACACCGGCGACCACTGCGTGTTCTTCCCATGGTGTGTGTGCCGAGCAGCGTCACCACGTTGGTGACCCTGGGCACCGCCGCGGGAAGAGCCCTGTGTGTCATCGGCAAGATGAAGTGGTTCAGCATGCTCGCCGAAGCGCTGGCGAAAATGGCACGCAGACGCTGGGTCATGACGGAGCTCCTTCTAACGTAGTTAGAAGTTGAAGCGCGTCACGATCCACGCAGCTGTCACCACCGCCCACACCAGCGGAAGCTTTGGCGCGTGCCCAGCTGCTCCTCGATTTCCCTCCCGCTGCGGAGAAGCTCGACGAGTGGAGGGCCACCATCCGGAGCCTCGTCGCCATCACCAACAAAGACGATTCGCAACCAGCGGGGCCCTCGGGTCAGTGCCCCATCGAGCCACCACATGCTGGCGCTGGGAGGATTGAGGAAGCTGCGGCCACGGTGCACTCACCTCCTCCTCGCCAGCCGCCCCGGGCGTCGGCCCGTCGTGACGACTCTTGTGATAACATCTCCATAGCGTCGTCCGACCCGCGGACCCTCCACGACCAGCGCCAGGTCCTTCGGGAACGAGCTCATGAAGACGCTCGAACCACCGTCGAGCGTCGGCGCGAAACGCGCTGCCAGTCGGACAAGCGGGCAGGACCCGCTATGGACCACCCGACACCGGGGGGCTTTGGCGGCCTACCTTATGAGGTGGGCTGCTCGGCCTTTACCCGTGAGCTGCGGCAGTTCAAGTGGTCGTCCCACCGCACGTTCAAGCCCGACGTCGGCGAGAAGTACACTGGCAAAACCCAACCGTCCGAGTTCCTCAGCATCTACACCATCGCGATGCAGGCTGCTGGGGCTCGCGACGACAAGGTGCTTGCCAACTATTTCCCGCTGGCGCTCAAGCCCAATGTGATGTCTTGGTTAATGCACTTGCCGGTGGATTCCATTTCTTCTTGGTCGGATATGTGCCATGAGTTCGTTGGCGCCTTCACAGGAGGCCACCAAGCTCATGGCCAGGCCAGTGATCTGCACATCTTTCCCTACAAGGAAGGGGAGACCCTGCGCAAGTACATCTAGAGATTCAGCCGGGTGCAGTACAACATCCCCGACGTTCATCCCGCCGCTGTGATTAGCGCGTTCCACCAGAATGTGCGCAACCGCAAGATGCGCAAAGAGCTGGCGATGACCAAAGTTAAGGACGTGGCCAAGCTCTACGTTCTGGCCGATAGGTGCGCCCGGGCTGAAGAGGGAAGGAAGTACCTCGGTGAAGACGCCGGCGCGGAAACCGACTCTACCGATGAATACGCGGCTAGCCCAACGAGGAAGCGCCGGCGTCGCAACTGGAAACGCAAAGGCAAGACCGTGCTTGCCGTTGAGGGATTTGACGACACCGGTGCCGGCAAGAAGGTCAAAGCAGACGCCCCTGGCAAGGAGATTGCCGGGTGCGCCACCTGCCGAGCCTTGGCGGCTACCGACAAGCCAGGAAGCTCTGGCAAGCAATACTGCAAGATCCACTGTACCAAGGGCCACGACCTCTAGAACTGTCGGCAAGTCGAGCTGCTTGCTGAGAAGCAATAGGCTGAGTATGAGAGGCGGGACAAGGAGAAGGACCAGGACGGCGCGGAGGGGTCCGGCAAGAAGCGTGGTGGCCAAGGAGGCCGCCCCGGCAAGGAAAACCAGCAAGAGAGGCCCGCCCGGGGCTGCGACAAGAAACAAGAAGACGATGATCACGACGAGGACGACGATGGCGGTGCCTCGCTGCATACCTCTCATCGCCAGCTCAAGCAATGGGCGCATGAGATTACAGCAGCAGAGCCGTCATTCAACGCTTAGAAGCCGCTGAAGTGGTCCAGTACGCCCCTCATCTTTGACGCCGAGGACCACCCTGACCGCACTACCGCGGTCAGGTCTTTGCCATTGTTGGTCTCACCAGCAATACGCAACCTCAGAGTGAACAAGATGTTGGTTGAAGGTGGGGCCGGCCTGAACCTGATCTCACCCGTCGTGATCATAAAGTTGCAAATCCCTGATGGAGACCTCGAGGAAATGAGCATGTTTCAAGGGGTCAATCCGGGGAGGAGCCAGCCGAAGGGAAATGTCACACTACCCATGACGTTTGGACGAGAGTTGAATTACAGGACGGAGAGGATCGTCTTTGACTAGCCGAGATCCCCTTGCCCTACAATGGGATCCTCGGCTTCCCGGCACTAGCCAAGTTTATGGCGGCGTCACACTACGCCTACAACATGCTAAAGATGCCCGGGCCATTGACCATCATCTCCGTCCCCTCCGACAAGAAGTACGCGCTGAGCTGCGCCGACCAGCTCTACCGGGAAGCAGTTGCAGCGGCTGCCGCCAAGGCACCTGCTCCTGCCGCTGAAGCCCCGGGAGGGAAGCAGAAGCCCGACAAGACCTCTCGCACCCACGCCCGTCAAGCGCACCTCCTCGGAGTGTTGTGCTACCATCGAGGACGTGCCAGAGAGCTCTACCGACAAGAGCAAGAGACCCAGGGCCGAGCCGCCGCAGACCAAGAAGGTGCCCGTCAGGGAGGATGGCACGGGAGGGGCCTTCACCATAGGCTCCACCCTCAACAGCAAATAGGAAGGCGCGCTCATCACCTTCCTGCGGGCGAATATCGACGTGTTTGCATGGCAAGCATCCGACATCCCCGGTGTTCCCAGGGAGGTGATTCAGCACCACCTAGCTGTCTGCCCCCACACGCGGCCCGTCAAGCAGAAGGTCAGAAAGCAGGCTCTGGAGAGGCAGGAGTTCATCACAAAGGAGATCAGGAAGTTGGAAGCGGCAGTTTTGGTGAGGGGAGTGCTCCACCCAACATGGTTGGCCAATCCGGTAGTGGTGCGCAAGGCGAATGGGAAGTGGAGATTGTGTATTGATTACACAGATATCAACAAGGCTTGCCCTAAGGACCCCTTCCCATTGCCACGCATCGACCAGTTTGTTGACTCCACGGCCGGGTGCGATCTGTTATCATACCTTGACGCCTACTCAGGCTACCACCAGATCTTCATGACGAAAGAGGATGAAGAGAAGACAGCATTCATCACCCCACGTGGTACGTATTGCTTTTTACGGATGCCTTTTGGGTTGAAGAGTGCTGGCTCAATGTTCGCAAGAGCAGTCCAAATTGGTTTTGAACCTCAGCTCCATAGAAATATGGAGGCCTACATGGATGACATAGTGGTCAAAACCAATGACGGGCCAACTCTTGTGCAAGATCTGGAAGAGACATTTGCTAACCTGCACAAGATCAACCTCAAGCTGAACCCTGAGAAGTGTGTCTTCGGCGTTCCGTCCGGCAAGCTTCTCGGGTTCTTTGTGTCACAGCGCGGGATCGAGGCAAACCCACAAGATCAAGGCTATTGAGCAGATCGAGGCGCCCAGGCGGATCAAGGATGTGTGTCGGCTCACCGACTGTGTTGCCGCCATGAGCCGATTCATCTCCAAGTCCGCTGAGCGCGCCCTTCCCTTCTTCAAAATCTTGAAGAAGGCAGTCCCAATAGAGTGGACCCCAGAAGCCGAGGAAGCACTGCAGGATCTGAAGAAATACCTTTCCTCCACGCCAATACTGGTTGCGCCTAAACCACAAGAGTTGTTGCTGCTGTATCTGGCGGCGATGAATCAAGTGGTCACCGCCGCTCTGGTGGCACAGAGGGAGGTCGACGAGGAGGCAGCAATGGGGGCAAAACTAGCGGATGGCAAGCCAGAGATTCCCCCAGCAGGGCCTGGTGCCGACAAGGCGCGGCCCCCGGCAGAGTCTGGTGCCTCCAAGGCAGTGCCTGCGCAGTCGAGTGAGGTGGTGCCGAAGAAGAAGATGATGCAGCACCCGATTTACTTTGTCAGCTCCATCTTGCAGGGGCTATGTCGAGGTATTCCATCGTGCAAAAATTGCTCTTCGGCCTCCTTATGGCCTCGAGGAAGCTACGTCACTACTTCCAAGGCCACGAGATCACTGTCGTCACCTGCCTCCCGTTGCAACGGAGACTGCATAACCGAGATGCAACCGACAGGATTGTGGAATGGGCCTTGGAGCTATCAAGTTTCAGTTTAAAGTTTGAAAGTACCTCGACAATTCAGAGCAGAGTCTTGGCGGAGTTCATCGCAGAATGGACCTCGGCGCCTGATGAAGAAATCCAGGAGACCACTCTCTTGGCAAGGAAGCAGACCATGACTGGATCATGTACTTTGATGGGGCTTTCTCGCTGCAAGGCGCCGGTGCCGGAGTGCTGCTCGTCGCACCCACCGGAGAACACCTCAAGTATGTGATCCAAATGCACTTCCCCAGGGAGATGTCCACCAACAACACTGTTGAGTACGAGGGATTACTTGCCGGTCTCAGGATCACGGCAAACCTCGGGGTTAAGAAGCTCATCGTCAGGGGTGACTCGCAGCTCGTTGTCAGGCAGGTCAACAAGGATTATCAGAGCCCATTGATGGAAGCTTACGTAGATGAGGTGAGGAAGCTGGAGGAACGCTTTGACGGTATCCAGGTAGAGCACGTCCCCTGAGCGGAGAACGACATCGCCGATTACCTGTCAAAGCGTGCCGCATTCAAGCTACCTGTGGAACCAGGTACCTTTTTGCTCCGTTTAACTCAACGATCCGTCGAACCATCAGCAGGGTAGAACAAGCGGAGGAAATCAGGTCCCAGCAAGTACTTTCCTACCGAGCCCCCTGGGGCTGCCGGCAAGGGTGCTGCCGCGGACGCTGAGCCTGCCCAAGAGCAACTGGCTCCGGCAGGGCATCAAGCCCTGGCCGTAGAGATAGGTGCTCCCATGGTGGAAGAGATGCCTTTGGTCCTTGCCGTCGAGCCCCAAGCTCCGGCATGGGCGCAGCATACCGTCCAACTCCTCCAAATAGGTGAGCTTCCGGAAGAGCAGGAAGAAGCGGAGTAAGTAGCCCGCCGGTCTGCCTTGTACCATTTCGTCGATGACGTCCTATACCGGAGAAGGCCGAACAGTGTGAAACTCAAGTGCATCCCCTGGGAGGAAGGACTGGAGCTGTTGGCGGAGATACATGGAGGCATATGTGGCTCGCTGATACGTCTCCAACGTATCTACAAATTTTGATTGCTCCATGCTATATTATCTACTGTTTTGCACATTATTGGGCTTTATTATCCACTTATATATTATTTTTGGGACTAACCTATTAACCGGAGGCCCGGCCCAGAATTGCTATTTTTTGCCTATTTCAGAGTTTTGCAGAAAAGGAATATCAAATGGACTCCAAACGGAGTGAAACCTTCGGGAACGTGATTTTTAGGAAGATTATGATCCGGGAGACTTGGACCCTACGTCAAGAAACAAGAGAGGAGGCCACGAGGAAGGGGGCGCGCCCAGCCCCCTAGGGCGTGCCCTCCACCCTCGTGGGCCACGTGTTGCTCCACCGACGTACTCCTTCCTCCTATATATACCTACGTACCCCCAAACGATCAGATACGGAGGCAAAAACTTAATTCCACCGCCGCCACCTTCTGTACCCACGAGATCCCATCTTGGGGCCTGTTCCGGAGCTCCGACGGAAGGGGCATCCATCACGGAGGGCTTCTACATCAACACCATAGCCTCTCCGATGAAGTGTGAGTAGTTTACCTCAGACCTTCGGGTCCATAGTTAGTAGCTAGATGGCTTCTTCTCTCTTTTTGGATCTCAATACAATGTTCTCCCCCTCTCTTGTGGAGATCTATTCAATGTAATCTTCTTTTTGCGGCGTGTTTGTTGAGACCGATGAATTGTGGGTTTACGATCAAGATTATCTATGAACAATATTTGAATCTTCTCTGAATTCTTTTAAGTATGATTGGTTATCTTTGCAAGTCTCTTCGAATTATCAGTTTGGTTTGGCCTACTAGATTGATCTTTCTTGCAATGGGAGAAGTGCTTATCTTTGGGTTCAGTCTTGCGGTGTCCTTTCCTAGTGACAGTAGGGGCAGCAAGGCACGTATTGTATTGTTGCCATCGAGGATAACAAGATCGGGTTTTTATCATATTGCATGAATCTATCCCTCTACATCATGTCATCTTTTTTAAGGCGTTACTCTGTTTTCATGAACTTAATACTCTAGATGCATGCTGGATAGTGGTCGATGAGTGGAGTAATAGTAGTAGATGCAGTTAGGAGTCGGTCTACTTGTCTTGGACGTGATGCCTATATACATGATCATACCTAGATATTCTCATAACTATGCTCAATTCTGCCAATTGCTCAACAGTAATTCGTTCACCCACCGTAAAATACCTATGCTCTTGAGAGAAGCCACTAGTGATACCTATGGCCCCCGGGTCTATATTCATCATATTTATCTTCCAACCCTTAGTTATTTCCTTTGCTTTTTACTTTGCTTTTATTTTACTTTGCATCTTTATCACAAAAATACCAAAAATATTATCCTATCATATCTATCAGATCTCACTCTCGTAAGTGACCATGAAGGGATTGATAGCCCCTTATCGTGTTGGTTGCGAGGAGTTATTTGTTTTGTGTAGGTACGAGGGACTCGCGCGTAGCCTCCTACTGGATTGATACCTTGGTTTTCAAAAGCTGAGGGAAATACTCACGCTACTTTGCTGCATCATCCTTTCCGCTTCAAGAGGTAGCAAGAAGATTTCTGGCTCCGTTGTCGGGGAGTCTACGCAAAAGTCAACATACCAAGTACCCATCACAAACCCTTATCTACCGCGTTACATTATTTGCCATTTGCCTCTCGTTTTCCTCTCCCCCACTTCACCCTTGCTGTTTAATTTGCCCTCTCTTTTCCGTTTGCCTCTTTTCGCTCGCTTTTCCCTTGCCATGTCGGAACCAAAAAGAATTGGGGGTTCTCTCCCAAGTTCTAGTGCTTTAGACAATCTTGCTATCTTATCTAAACTCATAAATCAGAATGCTATGGAAAAACTTGTCGGAGTTATCAATGAGAACCTTAGTAATTTTGATGAAGATGATTTTGGAAGTTTTCGTTATTTACTCGATGAATCTTTGAAAGATGCTTGAGATAGGCTGTTAAGGATCCGGGCTAGCTATGTACCCCAATATCAAATTGAGGTTTACTTAAAAAGCTTTTATGTTGGGTTGCCCGCTTCGTTCAAACAAGTTTTAGAATCTATTTTTGAAGAGGGTTTTCTTGAAGGGGACCCCATAGATACCTATGAGAGGATGAAAACTATATTTGTGCACCCCATTAACGTGAAAGCTGAAATCACGTCTCTTTTGCTTTCTTACCAAAACGAATCTATTAAAGAGATAAAAGCTAGCCTAGATGCCAATTTCCACAACATTCTTAATCTTTCTTCTACCATTAATGGCCATGTACTTTGTCAAAATGGAAAGATTAATTCCATAGATAACAAGTTTTCTCACTTTTTCCTTAAAACCAAAGATGACAATACCTAGATCTATCCTTGCTATTATGCCTAGCTAGGGGCGTTAAACGATAGCGCCAGTTGGGAGGCAACCCAATTTTATTTTTAGTTTTTTGCTTCTGTTTAGGAATAAATATTTGATCCAGCCTCTGGTTAGATGTGTTTTTATGTTTTAATTAGTGTTTGTGCCAGGTTAAACCTATAGGATCTTCTTGGATGATAGTTATTTGATCTTGCTGTAATTTCCAGAAACTTTCCGTTCACGAAAACAATTGTTAAAAATCACCAAAACGTGATAAAATACTGATTCCGATTGCTGCTGATCAATAAACAAATTGTCAAGGTCTTCCAATGTTTTTAGATTTTGCGTTAGTTACAGATTACTACAGACTGTTTTGTTTTTGACAGATTCTGTTTTTCGTGTGTTGATTGCTTATTTTGATGATTCTATGGCTAGTAAAATATTTTATAAACCATAAATAAGTTGGAATACAGTAGGTTTAACACCAGTATAAATAAAGAATGAGTTCATTACAGTACCTTGAAGTGGTCTTTTGTTTTCTTTCGCTAACGGAGCTCACGAGATTTCTTTTGAGTTTTATGTTGTGAAGTTTTCAAGTTTTGGGTGAAAGATTTAGATGGATTATAGAACAAGGAGTGGCAATAGCCTAAGCTTGGGGATGCCCATGGCACCCCAAGATAATCTAAGGACACCAAAGAGGCAAAGCTTGGGGATGCCCTGGAAGGCATCCCCTCTTTCGTCTACTTCCATCGGTAACTTTACTTGGAGCTATATTTTTATTCACCACATGATATGTGTTTTGCTTGGAGCGTCTTGTATGATTTGAGTCTTTGCTATTTAGTTTACCACAACCATAATTGCTGTGCACACCTTTTTAGAGAGCCATACATGATTTGGAATTTGTTAGAATACTCTATGTGCTTCACTTATATCTTTTGAGCTATATAGTTTTGCTCTAGTACTTCACTTATATCTTTTAGAGCACGGTGGTGGATTTGTTTTATAGAAACTATTGATCTCTCATGCTTCACTTAGATTATTTTGAGAGTCTTAAATAGCATGGTAATTTTCTTAAATAATCCTAATATGCTTGGTATTCAAGATTTGTAAAAACTTTCTTATGAGTGTTGAATACTAAGAAAAGTTTGATGCTTGATAATTGTTTTGGCATATAAAGATGGTGATATTAGAGTCATGCTAGTTGAGTAGTTGTGAATTTGAGAAATACTTGTGTTCAAGTTTGTGATTCCCATAGCATGCACGTATGGTGGACCGTTATGTGATGAAGTCGGAGCATGATTTATTTATTGATTGTTTTACTTTTGAGTGGCGGTCGGGGACGAGCGATGGTCTTTTCCTACCAATCTATCCCCTTAGGAGCATGCGCGTAATACTTTCCTTTGATAACTTGTAGATTTTTCCAATAAGCATATGAGTTCTTTAAGACTACTGTTGAGTCCATGGATTATACGCACTTTCTTCCTTCCACCTTTGCTAGCCTCTCTAATACCGCACACTTTTCGCCGGTATCATACACCCACCATATACCTTCCTCAAAACATCCACCATACCTACCTATCATGGCATTTCCATAGCCATTCCGAGATATATTGACATGCAATTTTCAACCGTTCCGTTTATTATGACACGCTCCATCATTGTCATATTGCTTTGCATGATCATGTAGTTGACATTGTATTCGTGGCAAAGCGACCATTCATAATTCTTCCATACATGTCACTCTTGATTCATTGCATATCCCGGTACACCGCCATAGGCATTCATATAGAGTCATATTTTGTTCTAAGTATCGAGTTGTAATTGTTGAGTAGTGAGAAAATAAAAGTGTGATGATCATCATCATTAGAGCATTGTCCCAAGTGAGGAAAGGATGATGGATACTATGATTCCCCCACAAGTCGGGATGAGACTCCGGACTAAATAAAAAAAGATAAAAGAGGCCATAAAAAAAGAGAAAAGGCCCAAATAAAAAAAGTGAGAAGGGACAATGTTACTATCCTTTTACCACACTTGTGCTTCAAAATAGCACCTTGATCTTCATGATAGACAGTCTCTCATTTTGTCACTTTCATATACTAGTGGGAATTTTTCATTATTGAACTTGGCTTGTATATTCCAATGATGGGTTTCCTCAAAATGCCCTAGGTCTTCGTGAGCAAGCGAGTTGGATGCACACCCACTTAGTTTCTTTTGTTGAGCTTTCATATACTTATAGCTGTAGTGCATCCGTTGCATGGCAATCCCTACTCACTCACATTGATATCTATTGATGGGCATCTCCATAGCCTGTTGATATGCCTAGTTGATGTGAGACTATCTTCTCCCTTTTTGTATTCTCCACAACCACCATTCTATTCCACATATAGTGCTATATCCATGGCTCACGCTCATGTATTGCATGAAGACTGAAAATGTTTGAGAATGTCGTAAGTATGAAACAATTGCTTGGCTTGTCATCGGGGTTGTGCATGATTTAAATACTTTGTGTGGTGAAGATAGAGCATAGCCAGTCTATATGATTTTGTAGGGATAACTTTCTTTGGCCATGTTATTTTGAGAAGACATGATTGCTTTGTTAGTATGCTTGAAGTGTCACACCCTTATTTTCATGCCACAACACTTAAGCTAATAAATCATGATAAAATGTGGTTTGACAAAAACTTTTGAGTATTTTGGACTTTGCTTGATTTGATTTTTGTGTGTTGTTTGCAAGTGCTCTAAAAATCAAATAAATCCTCCAACTCTTATACTCCTTCTCCTTGATCCAAAACCTTTTCCCAATGATCATGCCATGTGTATAGTGCAATATAGTATTTTCTTACAAAAATAATTTGGCCAAATAGTATTTTCAAAAATTAGTTTTCCAAAAACCCCTTGATTGAGGATTGCACTGCAAGTACTTAATTAAGGGCAGTAAAAATCTTTCCAAAAATATTTTTGATTCTTATTAGATATAGGTTACCCAGAAACCACAAAAATATAATTTTAGAAGTTATTTTCCTATTTTATTTAAAGGATTTTTCTTAAGGCCGAAAATGGTCTTTAATAGGTTAAAATTATTTTAAAGCTTTAAAAATATTAGAGAAAAATTAGGGAGACTCAATGGACATATATTTTCAATATATATGAGTTTCAACATATGGTCATGATCAAAATATTGGACAAAACCTCCCAAAACCATTTCTGCTCATTTCAAGGATTTGAAATATTTCTACAGGAAATATTTTCATAAAAATCCAAGAAAATTATAACATGTCACATCTGACATTTTTGATGATCTTGCCAAGTACCATGTCATGGAGAATAGTATAACCTCATGAAACCCTTTCAAAACCACTTCTGTCCTTTTTCAAGTTTGAACATTTTTGCACTGTCGAACATGTCCAAATGCTCTAGAACTTGGTGCACATGCTCAAATGGTGTAATAATGCATCTAGACCAAATGGCACAAGTTGGAGAGAATGTTATCTTGATCAAAGTATCCCAAAACCCTCTCCGACCAGAATCAAATTTGAACAAGTTTGTACTGCCAACTTTTTCTCCTTGACCCCAACTTTTGTCGACATGTTCAAATCCTCAAATGATGACACTACACCAAGTGGTGCATCAAGGAGAATAGATTTGCATGACTAAATCTTGGTAAAGCCATTTCTGTTGATTTCTAGGGTTTACCAAAGTTACATTGGCTACTTTTCCCGAATTAGCTCAAACTTGGTGGAACACCCTACTTCTATGTGAAATTTCCTCTTGTTAAGTTTCATGTCAAGTGGAATTAAATTTCTTGCCCAAACCACCATCAAACACCTTCTGGCAAAAACTCAAAATCCCTGTTTAGGCCCCTTCCACTAATCTCCATGAGCTAAGCTTTCTCCCACGGCATCATCTGGTCCTCCATTAACCCCTGCATCTTTGCCTGCCCAAGGAGCCATGATGATGGGGGTGAAAAGCTCTTTTTCCCTCTCTGGACAACTGCATTTATCCCATTTGCTCACCTCTCTCTCACTCCTGCCAGGTCCTAGAGCATCCAAGGCCTCTTCCCCTCTTGTTTATTCTTTCTGCAGCCACTGGACACAAGTGGACGCGCGAGTGCGCGTGGACAAGACGTGGATGTCGGCCAAAGACGCGCTCTGGAGCACGAGGCAGAGCAGGCGACTATTGACGCCGCGTTCCCCGACCACCTCGAGCCTCCCCCTTGCGCCAGTCGAGGTGCCTCGACGTCCGCAACACGCCACCGCGCTGGCCCCCTCCTTTCCCCCTCTGTCTTGCCCATGCCGCGCATGCCCAGAGCCGCCCGAGCCCGCCAATGCCGCGCGAGCTCGTGGCTCCACCCGGAGCTCGCCCCGCTCCCTCTCTCTCTTCCTGGCGCCCTACTCCACCCCCACGAACGCCATAGGCAACCTCACTCCCTCCCTCCTGGCTGCCCGAGCCGTTGCCGCGGCCACCCGTGCGCCACGTCCACGGTGAGCCACGGGCTGGCTACTAAAGGCCGTCCCAGGCCCTCCTCTCTGCTCCATTTGCTCTCCCTCTCTCCCGTGCACCCCTAGACCAATCCCCACCTCCTCCCGTGCCCTCCATCCACCACCATGGCCGGAGCCTTGCCGTCGGCCTCGGCTTAAATTCGTGCCAACCCGAGCCCCTCCTCTCCACCTCATGGCCTCAGAACATCTCCACCACCATCATGCATATCTACCCCTCTTCATTTCGTCCTCTCCACGGCTGCAGCACCATGCCCCAACCTCACCGCCGCCTCCGTCTGCCGCGGGCGATGCACCGCCCGCATCCGACCACCCCTGCCTCCGTGGAGTACCTCGTCGGATGCGCCACTCTCCCCTGATCACGCCGGTGGGCGGAGCATCGCCGGAGACGCCCTGTAGTGCCGGCGGCCGGCGTCGAACACCTCCTTTGTCGCCCTTCGTGCCCGCGCGGAAGGTTGAGGACGAACCTGCAGGCGGGGCCCGCTCGTCAGTGGCCCAACCACCGGGCCACGCTGGCAAGTGGAGGCGGGTTCGACATCTCCCGCGTCCCCGCAGCGAAGGCGCACTCCGCGTGGGCGCCTTCGATGTTGCCCTGCCACCCGTGCCACTGGGCCGGCCCACGGTCTATCTGGCGCCATGTGCGCAGGATAAGGTTAAGCCCTTTTTCCTTTTTCTTTTTCCATTCAACTTCAAAAATCCATAAACAATTCAAATTAACTCCAAATTTGATGATTCAAATTTCTGGTAGTTTCTAAATTCATTCCCTATCACATGGTGCTAGTTGCACATTTTTCCAGAAACTTTCTCTTCAGAGATATTTATTAAAACCCCATTTTCCATTTCTGTGATGAACTTTAGAAAATCATAGAGAGCTCAAATTTGATCCAAATGCCATGGTTCAAATTCCTAGACATTTCTAAGTTCATAACTTAGTTTATGAACATTTTTATTAATACTTTCTGTACCACATAAATTAATGAGTCATTTCTTCATATTTGTCAACTTTGCAAATTCATAGGAAATTCATTTGAACTCCAAATCCAGTGAAACCAATTCCTAGATGCTTCTAAAATCATCCTTTGTTAAATGGGTGCCTTTGCTCATTTTTCAAAAATATGTTTATGTACACTTCTTGCAAATCTATAAACCCCTTGATTCCGTCATATCAAAATGTTTAGAAATATCCACTAACCAAATTCCAATGAAACCACTCTGGTTAATTTTCATATAACCAGAGATGTCCTAGAAAAGTCAAATCAATATTTTTAGAGCACTTTCATTTTTGCCTTGTGGTGTTGCTTATTATGATTGTTTCCAACGTTAGTTGACGAAGTAGACGGAGTACTTGGAGAAGGACCAGAAGACTTGAAGACTCAGATGAACCAGGCAAGCAGCCCTTTGACCATGACACCCCTTTTTTTATCGGTACCCTTTTTTTTCGATTGCATGATGATGAAATATGACGGTGGTAGACTCGTGGTGAACCACCCATGCTGCATACCCCTACTCATGACCTTACCTTATTCATGATTGCATTGCCAAGAAACTAGTTGATGCCTAATGATGCATGTGTACCATGAACTATTCGTGGTTACAATCTTTCGAAAACCCCATCGGGTGCCCCTAATGCCCTTGGGAGATGTTGAACTAAGGTCACCACTCGAGGAAGAAGTGGTGTACCGAAGAGAGCTTTTGGAGTGTGTATGTGTGTGTGTAAAATGATGGATTAGATTAATGTGTGATTACCGTCCCAACCAAACATGTGCGACCACTCTACCCCTTTATTGGACGGGGCATTAGTGATTAATTAGGCTGATACAAGCATGGTGCCCACATTACTAGTGACGGGGGTGACTTGAGGTCACTCTCGGGACGGGGTCGTGCTTGGATAGGCGGCCATGACTGTTTTCACGGGGCACCGGACACACCGTTGGTCCCTTCGTGTATGCGTAATAATGTAAAAAGGGCTAAGTCCCATGATCTTTCTCTTATACACGAGGGCCGTGTATCAACGAGTGGACCCTATGTTAGTGTCGTCTAAAGAAAGGTAATGATCGGGTGCTTCCCTCGAGTACTTGAGGTACTGCGGGATCGTGGATGACACGAAAGCTTCCCAGATCTTGTGGGTAAAGTGCGCAACCTCTGCAGAGTGTCAAACTCTTCGAATAGTCGTGTCCACGGTCATGGACAGTTGGGAGGTGCTACTTAAACTACGTCCAGAAAATTACAACCTCAGTGTATGTGTGTGTGTGGAAGAGAACTATTTATGTCAAGGTGGTGACTTGACATGTTGGGAGACATGGCATTGATTCAAACTCTATTTATGGTGATATCTGTAACCTGTCCTCATGGTTAATTGAATTCTCCTGATGCATGTCTTACAAGTTGTTGAACATGTCATTGCACTCAAAACTAGCTTTCCGCAAAAATTTACCTATATCATGCATTGTTGTACCCTGAACCAAAACATGGGTTGCTTGCGAGTACATTCAAAGTACTCATTGGCTTGCCACTGGTTATTTTATTCGCCAGGCATGAAAGAACATGATATGAAGAAGAACACTGTGGTGACGAACATGCGAGCTAGGACGCTTCCCAGTCAGAATGCCCTTAGGGTTAAGGCAGATGGCATGGGTCCAAGTCATCGACGAAGTTTTCCGCTGCAATGCTATACTCAAGTCTTGACCATAATGGTCCTACTTGTGTAATACGGTATGTATGGATGCAAGACTCTTGTTATTCAGCTTCTGTGTGTTCAGTGAGCATTAATCTCCGGGATCACTGTACACATGCATTCGGTGATCACGACTTATGAGTCGGGGTCCCCACATGAAGTATTATTATTTTTATGTCAATATTAAACTTTTATCTTGAATCTTTCGGATCTGAATATTCATATCACAATTAAGAAGAATTACATTGAAATTATGCCAAGTATCACTCCGCATCAAAAATTCTGTTTTTATCATTTACCTATTCGAGGACGAGCAAGAATTAAGCTTGGGGATGCGTGATACGTCTCCAACGTATCTATTATTTTTTATTGCTCCATGCTATATTATCTACTGTTTTGGACATTATTAGGCTTTATTATCCACTTTTATACTATTTTTTGGACTAACCTATTAATCGGAGGCCTAGCCCAGAATTGTTTTTTTTCTATTTCACAGTTTCGAAGAAAAGGAATATCAAACGGAGTCCAAACGGAATGAAACCTTCGGGAACGTGATTGTTAGGAAGATTATGATCCGGGAGACTTGGACCCTACGCCAAGAAACAAGAGAGGAGGCCACGAGGTAGGGGGGCGCGCCCACCCCCCAGGGCGCGCCCTCCACCCTCGTGGATCCACCGGCGTAATCCTTCCTCCTATATATACCTACGTACCCCCAAACGATCAGATACGGAGCCAAAAACCTAATTCCACCACCGCAACCTTTTGTACCCACGAGATCCCATCTTGGGGCCTGTTCCGAAGCTCCGCCGGAGGGGGCATCCATCACGGAGGACTTCTACATCAACACCATAGCCTCTCCGATGAAGTGTGAGTAGTTTACCTCAGACCTTCGGGTCCATAGTTAGTAGCTAGATGGCTTCTTCTCTCTTTTTGGATCTCAATACAATGTTCTCCCCCTCTCTTGTGGAGATCTATTCAATGTAATCTTCTTTTTGCAGCGTGTTTGTTGAGACCGATGAATTGTGGGTTTATGATCAAGATTATCTATGAACAATATTTGAATCTTCGCTGAATTCTTTTAAGTATGATTGGTTATCTTTGCAAGTCTCTTCGAATTATCAGTTTGGTTTGGCCTACTAGATTGATCTTTCTTGCAATGGGAGAAGTGCTTATCTTTGGGTTCAGTCTTGCGGTGTCCTTTCCCAGTGACAGTAGGGGCAGCAAGACACGTATTGTATTGTTGCCATCGAGGATAACAAGATTGGGTTTTTATCATATTGCATGAATCTATCCCTCTACATCATGTCATCTTTTTTAAGGCGTTACTCTGTTTTCATGAACTTAATACTCTAGATGCATGTTGGATAGCGGTCGATGAGTGGATTAATAGTAGTAGATGCAGGCAGGAGTCGGTCTACTTGTCTTGGACGTGATGCCTATATACATGATCATACCTAGATATTCTCATAACTATGCTCAATTCTGTCAATTGCTTAACAGTAATTCGTTCACCTACCGTAAAATACCTATGCTCTTCAGAGAAGCCACTAGTGAAACCTATGGCCCCTGGGTCTATCTTCATCATATTATTCTTCCAACACTTAGTTATTTCCTTTGCTTTTTACTTTGCTTTTATTTTACTTTGCATCTTTATCACAAAAATACCAAAAATATCATCCTATCATATGTATCAGATCTCACTCTCGTAAGTGACCGTGAAGGGATTGACAACCCCTTATCGTGTTGGTTGCGAGGAGTTATTTGTTTATGTAGGTACGAGGGACTCGCGCGTAGCCTCGTACTGGATTGATACCTTGGTTCTCAAAAACTGAGGGAAATACTTACGCTACTTTGCTGCATCATCCTTTCCTCTTCAAGGAAATCCAACGCAGTGCTCAAGAGGTAGCACTCCCACATAGGGTCGAGGGCCCTTGCCGGGAAGGCGCTCCGGCAAGGTTTCTTCTGGCCCACCGCCCTCCAGGATGCGACGACACTAGTAACCAAGTGTGAAGCGTGCTAGTGAAGTGTGACAGTTCCATTCAAAGAAGCTTCATAAACCAGCTCAAGCCCTTCAAACAATCCCTCTCTCCTGGCCATCCTCGGTCTCGGGGCTCGATATACTGGGCCCTTTCCCTCGCGCTGTCAGGGGCTTTGAGTACTTGTACGTTGCAATCGACAAGTTCACAAAGTGGCCGGAGGTGGAAGCAGTGAGGAAGGTGACTGCTCAGTCAGCCGTCAAGTTCTTCAAAGGACTGGTCTGCCGTTTTGGTGTGCCAAACAGAGTCATCAGCGACAACGACACACAGTTCACAATCCACACCTTCATGCAGTACATCCAAAACCTCGGCAGCAATGTCTGTTTTGCTTCCATGGCACACCCACGAAGCAACGGCCAAGCGGAGAGGGCAAATGCTGAAGTGTTGCGAGGCCTGAGAACGAAGACCTTTGACAAGCTGCACAAGAGTTGAAGGCGCTGGATTGATGAGTAGCCGACGGTTCTTTGGTCGATCAGGACGACACCAAATCGAGCCACCAGCCAAACACCTTTTGCCCTGGTATACGGGGCAGAAGCAGTTCTCCCCACGGAACTCATATATGGGTCAACTCGAGTGCTCGCTTATGATGAGCTTGAGCAAGAGCCGTTGCGCCAAGATGACGCGACGCTCCTTGAGGAAGATCGTCTTCAGGCGGCTGTGAGAGCGGCATGCTACCAGCAAGCCTTGCACCGCTACCATAGCCGCAAGGTTCATGCCCAAAGCTTTGAGGAAGGCGACCTTGTTCTTCGGCGCGTTCAGTCGGCCAAGAATTCCAACAAGTTGACACCGAAGTGGGAAGGCCCTTATCGGGTAATACGAGTCACCAGGCCTGGTGCTGTCCGCCTGGAGACCAAGGATGCCGTCCCAGTGAGCAACTCCTGGAACATCAAGCATCTTCGCAAGTTTTACCTGTAAGGAGCGGCTTGCCGGGCCTCCCGGCAAGCCACCTTTTGTACAAGCTTTGCCGGCAAGGCATGTGACCCTTTGTACAAAGCCAGGCGCAGACACTAAGCATAAATAAATGAAGTGCTGGCGCCCTAAGTCATAGCATGCATGCTAGGTCGAGTCTCTTCCTTAGTTAGGGTTGATAGTGTCGGCGTTCTGGGAACGGGGGTCCCCAGACTTGCCTGCCTATGGCCCACCGCGTGGCTAAGCCAGTTGGCCGTACGAACCATCTTCATCAATAAAGCAGCCAAGACCCTCGCGAGGGTCCAAGCCTCGCGAGGGGGACGACTTAAGACCTCGTCTGGAGTGGCCTAGCCAGGCAGGCTCACGAGGAGCGGAGATATCAAGGCGGGCGAACCTCACGAGGCTCTCGTGACGTGAGCCATGACGAACGGCACCAGGCGGGTGCCAGGCGGGCGCCAGTATGCGCAGCGTCTCCATTTCCTCTTTGGTGTTAAGGAGGCCAGCGCAGGCGAAGAGTACCGAGGCATCAGGCAAAGGTTGCCATATTGGTGCAACGAGACCAAGACCGGAGGACGGCAAGGCGGAGGTCATCATGGAGCCCAAGACGACGTCACCCGAGAGCTTTTCGCAGGCAAAGACCACTTTTGTTAGGATAGCTTGTACTAGCTGTCCCGTTCAAATTTGCCCGCCGTTGTTGGCTCCCTTCCCGCTCAACATTTGGGAAGAGGACCAGGGCCTCTATAAATAGGACTAGCCACCACAGTAGAACGTAACTGACCCCGAACGGGTTCAGATCATCCTCAACCACTCAAGCACAAAAACACCTCAACCTCAGAGGCTATTCTTCCCTTTACTATTCATCATCAGCCCAAGAGGCAAACCACCAACACCACACTCGAGTAGGGTATTACACCACAACGGTGGCCCGAACCAATATAAACCTCGTGTCTTTCTATGTTGCAAGTTCGTCGAGTTCGTCCGCGAGATCTTAGCGAGCTTGAGCGTAGATCAGTAGGAGGGAGAGACTTCGCGCGCACCCAATTGTTTGAACCTTAAGGGTTTGCCGGAACCCCACATCTGACATTTGGCGTGCCAGGTAGGGGTGCGCCGGAGCTTCTTCTCCGCCAGTCAGATCTCCGACGCTCACCGGCCACGATGTCTGGCGACCCAAGGGCCGGCTCTGACCGCTGGGCGGCCTGGCCAGCCCGGACGGTGCCGCCTTCCCATGAAGGTCACGACCCCGCACTCCAAGCGGCACGGGCGCCACCAAGCTCAACCGGGCGCGAGCAGCGCGGCCAGGCATCCGCCCTCACCCCGTGGAAAGTGCGAGCCGCGGCAAGAGCGGCGAGTCACGCCGCAGCGACGGCGCCACACTCACGGCGGGAGCAAGCAAACATGCCGGCGGCACTCACGATGGCAAGGGAGCTGCTGCGATGCAGGCTGATGGAGAGCGGCCGGGACACGCTGCTTGAGTGTGTTGCCGAGCTGCTAGACACAGCGGCGTCGAGAGCACCACCCTTCTGCTATCGACTTCCCCCCCAGGCCATTGCACGGCCGCGCGGCGAACCTCACCACATCCGCGTGCCGTCAACTACGCCCGGGGGCTTCATCAACATCGGCACGACCGGCGGCGTAGGGGGCTCCAGCTCCCCCATGCCGCCCATGACAAGCACGAGCGCAAGCGTCACCACCCATGGTCCCGGCCGGATGTCGTATTGTCATCCCCAGGACGCCATCATGGGCGGAGCAACATGGAGCGTGGGGCACCACGGCGAGATGTTTGGGGTGACAGCCTCGGAAGCCTACGTGCCCCGCATGATGGACCAAGGGTACGCACTAGAGGACGACATTAGCTCATTCGTTGGAGAAGATTGGGGAGAGGGGGCGCTAGGAGCCGAAGCCTTCCAAGAACCAATGGCGAACCACAATGATCACGCAAGCAGTGGCAATTACAGGGTACCGCTTGACTCTCAGGGACAGGCTTATGCTAACCATCACTACAAAAAAAGACACGTCCGTGACATTTTGGGCCGAATGAAAAAAAATTCTGTCATACATATGACACTTCTGTGACGATAATTGTGACAAAACCCGGTATCATCATAGATGTGGCGGGCTCCTACTTCTATGACAAAAAATCATGACAGAAAATGGGCTTTTCGTCCTGGGCGGGCTGGAGACGCAGCTGCATGACATTCTTTGGGCCGTCCATGATGGAAAAAACCGTGGTAGAAGCGAGGGGGGGGAATTCGGGGAGTTCCCAGTTACGGTGGGAGATCGAGGGCCGAGCGATGCGTGTTTCTCTCGTACACGTACGCGCGTGTGTGTGAGGCGTTGGATCTAACTGAACCCGAGCGAGGCGTTGGGCTCTAACTAAACCCGAGCGATTGCACTGCAGGCTACGCGTTACTGAACCCGAGCGATCGATCGATGGCTGTTAACTGAACCCGATCGAGGGATTCCTTGGCTACTGCTGCTAACTGAAGCTGATCGATGGGATGAACAGTGAGCGTTGGGGGGGTGGATGAACAGTGAGCGGTGGCGTTGCCTCTGGATGAACAGGACCCCGTGGTGTGGTGGAGGGTTGGATTAACAGTAGACGGTGGAGGGGTGCCCGTGGAGGGGTGGATGAACAGGACCCTGTGGTGTGGAGGGCAGGATGAACAGTAGACGGTGGAGGGGTGCCCGTGGAGGGGTGGTTGAATAGGACCCCGTGGTGTGGAGGGCTGGATGAACAGTAGACGGTGGAGGGGTGGTTGAACAGTAGCCGGTGGAGTAGCGCGCGGTGGAGGCTGGATGACAGGAGCCCGTGGAGGCTGGAGGAGGTGACAGTGGATGAACAGTATCTCATGGAGGCTGGAGGGGGTCGACGGTGGAGATGAAAAGTATCCCATGGAGTCCCGTTTTGCGGTACGCCACACCCCTCCCGAGGAACAAGACCCCCGTTTCGACCGTGGCGCACCAACACAAGTCCGTTTCCTCCGTTTTGCGGTACGCCACACCCCTCCCGACCAACAGGACCCCCGTTTCGACCGTAGCGCTCCAACACAAGTCTGTTTCCTCCGTTTTGCGGTACGCCACACCCCTCCCAATCAACAGGAGCCCCGTTTCGACCGTAGGAGCTCCGTTTCCTCTGTTGTGCGGTACGTCAGGCCTCATTTCCATCGCCTCTTCCATCCAAGCCCTCCCGATGAACACGACCACGCATTCCGTTGCCTCCCCATGAACACGACGACGACGCTTTTTCTCCGTTCCGACCCAGCCATGTACACGAGCCCTCGCCGTACGTATGCGCGAGTAGGCGTTCGAGACCCCGCCCGTATGTACACATACGTGGCCATATTTTCTTTCTTGCACCCTGGACGCCTCTACTACGACACGTGCGCGCCTCTACATCCACCAGTATATATGTACGTACACGTTCGCGACCAGAATGACAACGCTACGTACGCTTCGACCAGGTGGGTCCCAACTGTCAGGCACTTCCCTGCGTGCGAAGGTGTAGCTAGTGAGTCCCAGCAGTCAGGGGGGAATTTTTTTTTGTGAAATACGGTGGCCCGTCCGGTGGGTCCCTGCTATCAGGTGGAGGAATCATTATTTTCCGTGTAATAAGGAGACACTTCCTTGCTGCCGCCATGGACTCAGCTGTCAGCCTCTCCACGTACAGTCCACGTCCGATGGAAGTCGTTCCTTTACCATGTTGACCACGCCTCGTCGAGAGCACCAGGGCGGTGGACGACAGCGAGGCCTAGGAAGGGGACGGTAGGGAGCCGGGGACGAAGAGGCAGTGGAAGCCCGCGCGCGCAGAGAGGAGTACGAGGGTTCACTGGTTCGGTTGCGGTGTGAGGCTGCCGTTGCCGCAGGGCCTGGCCAGCGGTGGGAATAGTAGGGGGCGGTGAGGCCTCCGCGGCAGCACAGCCGGCCACGGGAGGCAGGAGCATGCGGCATGACCGGTGCTTCTTTGGGCGGCTAGAGCAAGAAGAATAGAGGTTGATGAAGCACTACGGCCGTTGGATGGACATCGTACGATCAATGGAGCTAGAATCGTTCATATTGACTAAGTTGACAAAGCCCTTCGTCCCCGTCAACTTAATAGGCCCACAAGTCAGCCTCCCAACAAGGTGGGTCCCAACTAGCCGGGGGAGTATTCATTTTTTTTGTGCGTAATAAGGAGGCACTTCCGGTGGGTCTGACCTGACAGCGGGGGGGGGGACATTTTTTTCATGAAATACGGTGGCCCGTCCGGTGGGTCCCTGCTGTCAGGTGGAGGAATAATTATTTTGCACGTAATAAGGAGGCACTTCCTTGCTGCGGCCATGGACCCAGCTGTCAGCCTCTCCACGTATAGTCCACGTCCGATGGAAGCCGTTCCTTGACCATGTTGACCACGCCGCGCCGAGCGCACCAGGACGGTGGACGAGGCGAGGCCTAGGAAGGGGACGAAGCGGAGCCGGGGAAGACACGGCAGTGGATGCCCACGCGTAGAGGAGTACGAGGGCACTGGTTCGCTGCGGTGTGAGGCTGCCGTCGTGTAACGCCCTCGATGCGGCTATATCTCCCACGTGTCGAGGCACGACTTAGAGGCATAACCGCATTGAAAGCAATGTCGCAAGTGAGGTAATCTTCACACAATCCATGTAATAAATAAGGGGAAAAGATACATAGTTGGCTTACAATCGCCACTTCACACAAGCACATAAATAACATCCATCAAACAGATTACACTCAAGGTCCGACTACGGTACCAAAATGAAAGAAGACTACCCCAAATGCTAAGCAGATCCCCGGATCACCCAACTGGGCTCCACTACTGATCATCTGGAAAAGAAACATAGTAACGGCCACGTTCCTCATCGAACTCCCAAGTGAGCTCGGTCGCGTCATCTGCAAGGACATCGTTGGTACCTGCAACTGAGGTGATAATATCTGTGAGCCACGGGGACTCAGCAATCTCACACCCGCGAGATCAAGACTATTTAAGCTTAAGGTGGGAAAAGGATAGTGAGGTGGAGCTGCAGCAAGCGACTAGCATATGGTGGCTACAGCGCAAAAGAGAGCGAGAAGAGAAGGCAAAGCACGGTCGTAAAACTAGTAGTGATCAAGAAGTGATCCTGAAACGACCTACGTCAGACATAACTCCAACAACCGTGTTCACTTCCCGGACCCCGCCGAGAAGAGACCATCACGGTTACACACGCGGTTGATGTGTTTTAGTTAAGGTCAACTTCGGGTTTTCTACAACCGGACATCAACAAATTCCCATCTGCCTCATAACCGCGGGCACGGCTTTCGAAAGATAATACCCTGCAGGGGTGTCCCGACTTAGCCCATGATAAGCCCTCACGGTCAACAACGGATATTCCTTCTACCGGGAAGATCCGATCAATCTCGGAATCCCGGACTACAAGACATTTCAACAGCAATAAAACAAGTCCAGCAAAACCGCCCGATTGTGCCGACAAATCCTGATAGGAGCTGCACATATCTCGGTCTCAGGGCACATCCGGATAAGTCAAGCACTGGCCCGGGGGGGCTAAAATAAAGATGACCCTCGGGCTCGCGAAAACCCGGGGGGAAAAGGGTAGGTGGTGGCAAATGGTAAAACCAATGTTGGGCCTTGCTGGAAAAGTCTTATTCAAAGCGAACTGTCAAGGGGGTCCCATAAATCACCCAACCGTGTAAGGAACGCAAACTCCGGGAACATAACACCGGTATGACGGAAACTAGGGTGGCAAGAGTGGAACAAAACACCAGGCATAAGGCCGAGCCTTCCACCCTTTACCAAGTATATAGATGCATTAATTAAATAAGAGGTATTGTGATATCCCAACAAGTAAACATGTTCCAACAAGGAACAACAAGATCATGTTCCAACAAGGAACAAACTTCATCTTCACCTGCAACTAGCAACGCTATAAGAGGGGCTGAGCAAAAGCGGTAACATAGCCAAACAACGGTTTGCTAGGACATGGATGGTTAGGGGCTGACATGGCAATATAGGAGGCATGATATATCAAGTGGTAGGTATCGCAGCATAGGCATAGCAAAAGAGCGAGCAATCTAGCAAGCAAAGATAGAAGTGATTTCGAGGGTATGGTCATCTTGCCTGCAAGGTTCTCAGAGTTGTCGAAAGCTTGGTCCTCGTAAGCGTTCTCAACAGGCTCCTCGTTCACGTACTCGTCTCCCGGCTCTACCCAAGACAAGAGAACAAGCAAAGGAACCCAAAATCAACCACGATGCAATGCGCAAGCAATATGATGCAAAACATGGCATGATATGCGAGAGGTGATATGCAATGCGTATGCATGCTCCGGAAGGACAAGGATGAACAGGGCATAATCTTGGCAAACCAAGCATGCCGCTGGATAGATGAGGTGATTTCGGTTGAAATCGATATAAAGATCACCGGATTCGGATGCACGGTTTGCAAATGGCAAGCAATACAAGAATGACACGAATCTGCCATAAACAGCATGATGCTACTTAGCAAGCAACAATTAGTTAAGCTACTGCACCCAAACATGGCAACAGAGCATATGAAAGTAATCTACACAATATGCACGACAAAAGATGAACACTGAGCTACGGCTAATTGACATCACAACAGGTTCAAACAAGCATGGCAAAAGTGCAAATGATAACAGGTTCACAGACTTAGTGAAAATATCAACAAGCAGAAACTAACATCAGGATGACATGTTCAGAGCAATGAAACAACATGCTACAGGTTCAGAACATAGCAAAATAAGACATGGCATGAATCTACACATAGCACTTGACAAAAGTCCCTTACTGACCATAAGCCAAAAAGGACCAGAAAAAAAATGATTACACCCATGTCAAATAAGCAAGTTTCGTTACAGGTTTCAGACTTAGCAGAAAACTGGACATGGCAGAAAACTGATAACGACTAGGCATGTTCGTGAGCTCGATGCACTCACTACAGAGAAATTCATGATATACTAAGCATACATACATCAAGAAGACATGGCATAGTAACTAGACATGGCAATAATAACATCATATCGTGCAAGGATCAACTACACCAAGCTTGGCAAAATCGAATAACACGTAAACAATCTGCCAGCAATATTTTGAAGCAAAAGTAGAGCTCGATTGACTCAAGCTATGGCACTCCATAATTGCAAACAAAGGCATGGATGCATAGAGCAAATACTCAAGTTCAAAACTCCCTTACTGATAATGCTCAAATAATGCACAGATCTCTCGGAAACAATATGAACACATGGCATCAAAATAACAGCAGTCAGGGACTTAGTGAAATCACTATGTCTCTGAAATCAGCAACATCAAGTTACCTAGTTTGCATGCGTGTGATAGTCACCACAAGTATCACAAAAATACATGTCAAAATCCTATGTATAGGTAACATGGCGTATTACAAAACTCATGTAGGACTCAACTTCATAGGAGGTACACATCAATCATGACAAAAATGACAAAAGTGCATGATCAGATAAGATCCAGCAACTAACATCAATTAGCCCTCTTCTAACAGCATTTCTGGCATCAAGATGACTTCAAAAGAAAATGATGCAATGGAACAAAATGATGTACTCTTCGAGACAAACAAATCGACATATTATACGCACGAATCGCAGCTATGTATGCAAAGTTATGGCATGTAGAAAACTGATGATAATGATGAAATGCACGGGACTTAGAAATATTTTGAGGTGAGAGAAGTCAACGGTTGGCGCGGAAATCGAGGTTCGCCGGCGCGGGCCACCGGAGGAGCGCCGGAGGAGGCGGCCCGAGGCGGGGGAAGGCCGGATCTGCACGGCGGGGGCCCCGGATCCGCGCGGACGGCGGCGGGATCCGCGGAGAGGCGGCGGTAGGAGGCGGGCAGGCGACGTCCGGCGCGGCGTCGCGCGAGCGCCGGCGCGGGCGCGACCGGGCGCGGGCGGCGGCGGCTGCCCGGGCGCGAGGCGGAGAGGCGGGAGCCGGTCGGGGCGCGGCGGCGGGAGGAGGCGCTGGGCGCGGGCGGCGGCGACCGGGCCCCGCGGGCCGGATCTGGGCCGCGCGGGCCCTGGCGGCGGGGCGCGGCGGAGGCGGCGGCGGGCGCCACGTGGCGCGCTCCCACTGGCCCGGGGCGCGCCGGCGGCGGGCAGGAGAGAGAGAGGCGCGCGGATCGAGGAGAAATTAGGGTTTCGGGGTGTTTCTCTCCCAGATTTGGACGGGGAAGGCATTTTTATAGACGGAAGGAGCTAGGGAGCTCCAAATGGAGTGCGGTTTTCGCCCACGCGATCGTGATCGAACGGCGGAGGACATGGGAGTGACTTAGATGGGTTATTGGGCTGTTTTGAAGGGGTGTTGGGCTGCAACACACACGAGGCCTTCACGGTTACCCGGTTAACCGTTGGAGTAACAAACGAACTCCGATTGACCCGAAACTTGACAGGCGGTCTACCGGTGCTATACCAAGGCCACATGTCAAACCTCGGTCCATTCCGAGAATGTTTAATACCCGCTCATGGAGAAATGTAAAAGGGGACGCCGGGAGACCTAGGAGCGCCGGATTGCAAAACGGACAACGGGAAAGATGCTCGGATTTATGAGACGAACACGTATGCGAATGCGATGCACATGATGACATGATATGAAATGCATGACATGACCAAAATGCAAAACGGAGAGAACCCAACCACGGAGGGAATATCATAACACATAGCCGTAAATGGCAAGAGTTGGATTACAATTATGGCAAGTTACATCGGGGGCGTTACAACACACCACCACTACGAGAGGATCTCGTCCCGAGATCTAGGACTGAAAGAACTCCGGATACTCAGAACGTAGGTGGTCTTCACGCTCCCAGGTGGCCTCTCGGTCTGAATGATGTGACCATTTCACTTTGAGGAATTTGATTGACTTGTTGCGAGTCTTGCGCTCAGTTGTTTCAAGAATAGCAACTGGATGCTCATGATAGGACAAATCTTCTTGAAGATCAATCTCTTCGAAGTTGATGGTGCGCTCAGGCGTCTTGAAGCACTTGCGAAGCTGTGACATGTGGAAGACATCGTGCACATTTGCAAAGTTGGAGGGGAGCTCAAGTTGATAGGCGAGATTGCCTCGTTTCCCGATGATCTTGAAGGGACCGACGTATCTGGGAGCAAGTTTCCCCTTGATACCGAAACGACGAGTTCCTTTCATTGGCGAGACACGGAGGTAAACATGGTCCCCGATCTCGAATGCCACATCTCGGTGTTTGCTGTCGTAATAGCTCTTCTGGCGCGACTGCGCTGCTTTGAGGTTCTCACGAATCACCTTGCACATAGCCTCAGCCTCTGAGATCAAATCATTGCCGAGCAATTGGCGTTCACCGGTTTCAGACCAGTTGAGAGGAGTACGGCACTTCCTGCCATAGAGAATCTCGAATGGGGCTTTGCCCGAGCTGGCTTGAAAACTGTTGTTGTAAGAGAACTCGGCATAAGGAAGACAATCCTCCCACTTCATGCTGAAAGAGATAACACAGGCTCTGAGCATATCTTCATGAATTTGATTGACACGCTCGACTTGTCCACTAGTCTGAGGGTGGAACGCTGTGCTGAAGCGGATGTTGGTGCCCATGGCCTTCTGAAAAGAATCCCAAAATTTGGAGGTAAAGATGCTGCCATGGTCTGAAGATATCAATTGCGGAATGCCGTGCAAGGAGACAATTCTGGAGGTGTAGAGCTCTGCCAGCTGCGCTGCTGTGATAGACTCTTTGATAGGAAGAAAATGAGCCACTTTGGTGAGCTTGTCGATGACGACGAAGATAGCATCATTTCCACGCTTGGACTTAGGAAAACCAGTCACGAAGTCCATTTCGATATGATCGAACTTCCATTCAGGAATAGCAAGAGGTTGGAGAAGACCAGCTGGTCGTTGGTGTTCTGCTTTCACCCTTCTGCAGACATCACACTCATTCACGAATTGAGCGATCTCACGCTTCATTCGAGTCCACCAATACGACTGCTTGAGGTCATGGTACATCTTCGAACTTCCAGGATGAATGGACAGAAGAGAATTGTGCGCTTCGTTCATAATGACTTTACGAAGATCACCCTTTGGAACCACGATCCGGTCCTCGAAGAAAAGAGTATCTCTGTCATCAACTCGATAGCACTTGTATTTGGGGATGCTCTTTTCAATACCACGTTTCACCTTCTTCACCATGGTATCCAACAATTGTGCCTCACGAATTTGATCTTCCAAAGTAGGAGAGACAATGAGGTTGGCAAGAACACCTTGAGGAACAACTTGGAGATTCAACTTGCGAAAAGCCTCACATAGATCCGGTTGAAAGGGCTTGAGGATTAAGCTGTTGCAATAAGCCTTTCTGCTCAAAGCGTCTGCAACCACATTAGCCTTGCCTGGAGTATATTCAATACTCGGATTATACTCTTGAATCATTTCGACCCATCGAGTTTGTCTAAGGTTGAGATGAGGCTGAGTGAAGATATACTTGAGACTCTTGTGATCGGTGAAGATGTCCACTTTCCTTCCCAACAGGAGATGTCTCCATGTTATTAGTGCGTGGACAACTGCCGCCAACTCAAGATCGTGAGTGGGGTAGTTCCTTTCATTGGGCTTCAACTGGCGAGAGGTATAGGCAACAACCTTCTTCTCTTGCATTAATACAGCACCGAGGCCCTGGAGAGAAGCATCATAGAATACTTCATAAGGCTTGGATTCATCAGGAGGAGTCAGAACTGGAGCAGTGACGAGTTTCTCTTTGAGAGTGTTGAAAGCAATGTCACACTCAGGAGACCAGACATATTTCACATGCTTCTGGAGGAGGTTGGAAAGAGGCTTTGCAATCTTGGAGAAATTCTCAACGAATCTTCTGCAATAACTTGCAAGTCCAAGAAAACTGCGAAGCTGCTTGACATTCTGAGGAGGATTCCAATTCAAAACTGCAGACACCCTCTCTGGATTAACAGCGATGCCCTTGGCAGAGATGATATGACCAAGATAAAGAACTTCATCAAGCCAGAATTCACATTTGGAGAACTTCGCATATAATTGATACTCTCTGAGCTTGTCGAGTACCAAACGCAAATGTTCGGCATGATCCTTCTTATTCTTGGAGAAGACCAAAATATCATCGAGATAGACCAAGACAAATTCGTTGATGTAGGGGTTGAAGATGAAATTCATCAAGCGAGTGAAATACGGAGGAGCATTGACGAGGCCGAAAGACATGATAGTGTATTCATAAGAACCAAAGCTTGTTCTGAATGCTGTCTTGGGAATATCTTCTTCACGAATGCGAATCTGATGATAACCCATATGAAGGTCAAGCTTGGAGAACACCTTAGCACCTTTGAGTTGCTCAAATAGCTCATTGATGTTGGGAAGTGGGTACTTGTTCTTGATAGTCTTCTTGTTCAAAGGACGGTAATCGACGCAAAGTCGGTCCGTGCCATCCTTCTTCTTGACAAAAAGAACACCACAACCCCAAGGAGAAGAACTCGGTCTGATCAGACCCAGACGTTCTTGTTTATCGAGTTGAATCTTCAATTCCTTGAGTTCATCTGGTCCAAGCTTGTAAGGACGCTTGCAAACGGGTTCCGTGCCAGGCTCAAGCTCAATAACGAATTCAACTGGCCTGCGGGGAGGCATACCCGGAAGCTCTTCTGGAAAAACATCTTGGTACTCACAAATGACTGGAATCTGAGAGATAGCCTCCATTTCACCCATCTCATTGAGAGAAAACAACCGAATGGTATCATCACGAGAAGCATAGATGATCACATCGTTCGAAGTGTGAGTCAATTTGATTTCCCTGGCAGCACACTCAAGCTGAGCCTTGTGCTTAGAAAGCCAGTCCATCCCGAGAATAAGATCAATATCAGAATCACCAAGCACCATTGGAGAAGATAGAAATTTGTAATCACCCATCTTGATGGAAACATTCGGAACCACCAAACTAGAGCTCAAACGCTTTCCCGGAGAAACGATATCCATGGGTTTACCCAAATTTGAAGAAGAGAACTCATGCTTGGCAAAGAATGGTCTTGACATGAAACAATGCGATGCACCAGTATCAAATAAGACTTTTGCAGGAATATCATTAACAGGAAGATTACCCATGATCACTTCAGAAGACTCCTCTGCTTGAGCTGCATTCAACATGTTCACCTTGACATGCTTAGGATTATGCTTGACCACTGCATTGCTGGAAGATTTCACAGGAGGAGGAGGCGGAAGGCGCCTCTGGTTGAAGCACTTGTTCGCATAGTGACCCTTCTGCTGACATTTGTTACAAGTCACCTCTGAGAGTGGACGATGATAAGGAGCACTTGGCCTTGGAGCTTGGTTCTGAGACTTGTTCTGATAGCCAGGGTTGGGTGGGTGGGAAGATCCACGGCCACTTGAGTTCTTCTGCTGATAAGGCTGACGGAACGGAGGAGGAGGAGGCAACCAGAACTTCTGTTGCTTAGCTGCCACAAGTGAAGAAGAAGAAGACTGAACTGCGTATCTGACTCTCTTCTTAGAAGCCTCACACTTGAGCTGAGCAGCTTCTTGTTTCAGCGCCATGTTGTAGAATTCATCATACTTTAATGGCTCAAAAAGCACGAGAGCAAGCTGCAGATCTTCTCTGAGACCACGCCTGAACTGGTAGATCATACTCTTCTCATCAGGAATGTCTTGCCTTGCAAAACGAGAGAGTTTCCGGAACTGAGTGTTGTATTGGTAGACAGACATGGTGCCTTGCTTGAGATTGCGGAATTCCTCACGCTTAAGCTCAACAACACTTTCTGGAATGTGGTGCGCTTTGAAATCACGGCGGAAATCATCCCAAGTGATCACACGACCTCCTCTGGAATCTTAGTATTGCTGGAACCACTCAGCAGCTTGATCTTTGAGTTGAAAAGAGGCAAACTTGACAAAGTCCTCAGGTCTGACATTGCTGCACTCGAAATGTTTGCTGATGTCCACGAGCCAATCATCAGCGTCAGTGGCCTCGACACAGTAGCTGAAGGTCTTTGGCTGATTAGCAAGGAACTGGTTCAGTGAAGCGAAATGCGGCTGATTGTTGCCTTGGCCTTGATTCTCTTGATTAGCTTGCCCTTGGTTACGATCTTGCAAGAGCTGAATCAGAATCTGAGCATTGGCATTTGTGGCAGTCATCAAGGCTTGCCAAGCTTCCGGAGGCGGAGGTGGTGGCGGAGGGTTAGCCTGATTCCCGTCATTGCGTTCCGGATTCTGACGCGTTGGTGGAGCCATCCTGAAGAGGGTGACATCCATTAGCATCTTGACAGAGATATGTTGAAGCTGAATCAAAGGAACGAAATTGCAACATATAGTCTTCACAATTAACATTCGAACGAAAATGAACGAATGAATTCCAATGTAAATCATCACACTTCCAAAACTGAGAAGCCACTTAGAACATGGTAAGGAATAAAATCAACAAGGTACGGAAATGAACAAATACTTGGTAAGGATTACCCAATCACAAACCAAATATCTGCGGAAGAAATACTAAAGCTACAAGAATTCCCACTTATAAACTCCCGAAACTTTCTGGTTATGCAATCAGGTGTTGGGGATACAGGGGAAGCATAATATCTCACCCAAACTAGCAAATCCTACAACCAGCTGTATCCATCCTTCAACACATAACCAAGAAACCTTCGGAAATCGTCTACCTCAACCTTCAAAAAGCATCCGTTATACAAGTCATGGCAATACCCCTGCACTCGCCACAGTACTGGGCTATCAGGGTTATCTCACCAACAACTGTACAAAAGAGATTTTCGATGTCGGTCGTACTAAACTCAGGTATTCCAAAACCGCAACGATAAGATTATGACGACAACACCTCGGAGCTCAACTCCCCGGGACACTGCCACAACCCCTAAATGTCAGGAGGCCACCAAGACAATGTTGTCATCATAAAACCATCGGAACGATTGTAATATACCCGCGTGATCCTAAAAAAAATTTTAGTGAAATTTGAGAAGAGAAGAGTCAAACTCTACGTCAGGATGCCTTACCAGAAGGTCGAAGGGACTAGGGAGTAAAAAGAATTCCTAAACTCTCCGATATATAATTCCTAAAAGACTCAAAACATTTTTCTAGACACAACTCGGCCACTAAAGACGATCAAACAGTGGGGGCTCCTAAGGTCGGGGAAAGGCTCTGATTACCAACTTGTAACGCCCTCGATGCGGCTATATCTCCCACGTGTCGAGGCACGACTTAGAGGCATAACCGCATTGAAAGCAATGTCGCAAGTGAGGTAATCTTCACACAATCCATGTAATAAATAAGGGGAAAAGATACATAGTTGGCTTACAATCGCCACTTCACACAAGTACATAAATAACATCCATCAAACAGATTACACTCAAGGTCCGACTACGGTACCAAAATGAAAGAAGACTACCCCAAATGCTAAACAGATCCCCGGATCACCCAACTAGGCTCCACTACTGATCATCTGGAAAAGAAACATAGTAACGGCCACGTTCCTCATCGAACTCCCAAGTGAGCTCGGTCGCGTCATCTGCAAGGACATCGTTGGTACCTGCAACTGAGGTGATAATATCTGTGAGCCACGGGGACTCAGCAATCTCACACCCGCGAGATCAAGACTATTTAAGCTTAAGGTGGGAAAAGGATAGTGAGGTGGAGCTGCAGCAAGCGACTAGCATATGGTGGCTACAGCGCAAAAGAGAGCGAGAAGAGAAGGCAAAGCACGGTCGTAAAACTAGTAGTGATCAAGAAGTGATCCTGAAACGACCTACGTCAGACATAACTCCAACAACCGTGTTCACTTCCCGGACCCCGCCGAGAAGAGACCATCACGGTTACACACGCGGTTGATGTGTTTTAGTTAAGGTCAACTTCGGGTTTTCTACAACCGGACATCAACAAATTCCCATCTGCCTCATAACCGCGGGCACGGCTTTCGAAAGATAATACCCTGCAGGGGTGTCCCAACTTAGCCCATGATAAGCTCTCACGGTCAACGAAGGATATTCCTTCTACCGGGAAGATCCGATCAATCTCGGAATCCCGGACTACAAGACATTTCAACAGCAATAAAACAAGTCCAGCAAAACCGCCCGATTGTGCCGACAAATCCTGATAGGAGCTGCACATATCTCGGTCTCAGGGCACATCCGGATAAGTCAAGCACTGGCCCGGGGGGGCTAAAATAAAGATGACCCTCGGGCTCGCGAAAACCCGGGGGGAAAAGGGTAGGTGGTGGCAAATGGTAAAACCAATGTTGGGCCTTGCTGGAAAAGTCTTATTCAAAGCGAACTGTCAAGGGGGTCCCATAAATCACCCAACCGTGTAAGGAACGCAAACTCCGGGAACATAACACCGGTATGACGGAAACTAGGGTGGCAAGAGTGGAACAAAACACCAGGCATAAGGCCGAGCCTTCCACCCTTTACCAAGTATATAGATGCATTAATTAAATAAGAGGTATTGTGATATCCCAACAAGTAAACATGTTCCAACAAGGAACAACAAGATCATGTTCCAACAAGGAACAAACTTCATCTTCACCTGCAACTAGCAACGCTATAAGAGGGGCTGAGCAAAAGCGGTAACATAGCCAAACAACGGTTTGCTAGGACATGGATGGTTAGGGGCTGACATGGCAATATAGGAGGCATGATATATCAAGTGGTAGGTATCGCAGCATAGGCATAGCAAAAGAGCGAGCAATCTAGCAAGCAAAGATAGAAGTGATTTCGAGGGTATGGTCATCTTGCCTGCAAGGTTCTCAGAGTTGTCGAAAGCTTGGTCCTCGTAAGCGTTCTCAACAGGCTCCTCGTTCACGTACTCGTCTCCCGGCTCTACCCAAGACAAGAGAACAAGCAAAGGAACCCAAAATCAACCACGATGCAATGCGCAAGCAATATGATGCAAAACATGGCATGATATGCGAGAGGTGATATGCAATGCGTATGCATGCTCCGGAAGGACAAGGATGAACAGGGCATAATCTTGGCAAACCAAGCATGCCGCTGGATAGATGAGGTGATTTCGGTTGAAATCGATATAAAGATCACCGGATTCGGATGCACGGTTTGCAAATGGCAAGCAATACAAGAATGACACGAATCTGCCATAAACAGCATGATGCTACTTAGCAAGCAACAATTAGTTAAGCTACTGCACCCAAACATGGCAACAGAGCATATGAAAGTAATCTACACAATATGCACGACAAAAGATGAACACTGAGCTACGGCTAATTGACATCACAACAGGTTCAAACAAGCATGGCAAAAGTGCAAATGATAACAGGTTCACAGACTTAGTGAAAATATCAACAAGCAGAAACTAACATCAGGATGACATGTTCAGAGCAATGAAACAACATGCTACAGGTTCAGAACATAGCAAAATAAGACATGGCATGAATCTACACATAGCACTTGACAAAAGTCCCTTACTGACCATAAGCCAAAAAGGACCAGAAAAAAAATGATTACACCCATGTCAAATAAGCAAGTTTCGTTACAGGTTTCAGACTTAGCAGAAAACTGGACATGGCAGAAAACTGATAACGACTAGGCATGTTCGTGAGCTCGATGCACTCACTACAGAGAAATTCATGATATACTAAGCATACATACATCAAGAAGACATGGCATAGTAACTAGACATGGCAATAATAACATCATATCGTGCAAGGATCAACTACACCAAGCTTGGCAAAATCGAATAACACGTAAACAATCTGCCAGCAATATTTTGAAGCAAAAGTAGAGCTCGATTGACTCAAGCTATGGCACTCCATAATTGCAAACAAAGGCATGGATGCATAGAGCAAATACTCAAGTTCAAAACTCCCTTACTGATAATGCTCAAATAATGCACAGATCTCTCGGAAACAATATGAACACATGGCATCAAAATAACAGCAGTCAGGGACTTAGTGAAATCACTATGTCTCTGAAATCAGCAACATCAAGTTACCTAGTTTGCATGCGTGTGATAGTCACCACAAGTATCACAAAAATACATGTCAAAATCCTATGTATAGGTAACATGGCGTATTACAAAACTCATGTAGGACTCAACTTCATAGGAGGTACACATCAATCATGACAAAAATGACAAAAGTGCATGATCAGATAAGATCCAGCAACTAACATCAATTAGCCCTCTTCTAACAGCATTTCTGGCATCAAGATGACTTCAAAAGAAAATGATGCAATGGAACAAAATGATGTACTCTTCGAGACAAACAAATCGACATATTATACGCACGAATCGCAGCTATGTATGCAAAGTTATGGCATGTAGAAAACTGATGATAATGATGAAATGCACGGGACTTAGAAATATTTTGAGGTGAGAGAAGTCAACGGTTGGCGCGGAAATCGAGGTTCGCCGGCGCGGGCCACCGGAGGAGCGCCGGAGGAGGCGGCCCGAGGCGGGGGAAGGCCGGATCTGCACGGCGGGGGCCCCGGATCCGCGCGGACGGCGGCGGGATCCGCGGAGAGGCGGCGGTAGGAGGCGGGCAGGCGACGTCCGGCGCGGCGTCGCGCGAGCGCCGGCGCGGGCGCGACCGGGCGCGGGCGGCGGCGGCTGCCCGGGCGCGAGGCGGAGAGGCGGGAGCCGGTCGGGGCGCGGCGGCGGGAGGAGGCGCTGGGCGCGGGCGGCGGCGACCGGGCCCCGCGGGCCGGATCTGGGCCGCGCGGGCCCTGGCGGCGGGGCGCGGCGGAGGCGGCGGCGGGCGCCACGTGGCGCGCTCCCACTGGCCCGGGGCGCGCCGGCGGCGGGCAGGAGAGAGAGAGGCGCGCGGATCGAGGAGAAATTAGGGTTTCGGGGTGTTTCTCTCCCAGATTTGGACGGGGAAGGCATTTTTATAGACGGAAGGAGCTAGGGAGCTCCAAATGGAGTGCGGTTTTCGCCCACGCGATCGTGATCGAACGGCGGAGGACATGGGAGTGACTTAGATGGGTTATTGGGCTGTTTTGAAGGGGTGTTGGGCTGCAACACACACGAGGCCTTCACGGTTACCCGGTTAACCGTTGGAGTAACAAACGAACTCCGATTGACCCGAAACTTGACAGGCGGTCTACCGGTGCTATACCAAGGCCACATGTCAAACCTCGGTCCATTCCGAGAATGTTTAATACCCGCTCATGGAGAAATGTAAAAGGGGACGCCGGGAGACCTAGGAGCGCCGGATTGCAAAACGGACAACGGGAAAGATGCTCGGATTTATGAGACGAACACGTATGCGAATGCGATGCACATGATGACATGATATGAAATGCATGACATGACCAAAATGCAAAACGGAGAGAACCCAACCACGGACGGAATATCATAACACATAGCCGGAAATGGCAAGAGTTGGATTACAATTATGGCAAGTTACATCGGGGGCGTTACACGTCGCCGCAGAGTAACAGGGGTGTGGGTGAGTAGAGGGATGGCCTGGCCAGCAGTGGGAGTAGTAGGAGGCGGTGAGGCCTCCGCCGCATCGCAGCCGGCCACGGGAGGCAGGAGCACGAGGCACGACCTGCGCTGGTTTTGGTGGCTGGAGCAAGAAGACCAGAGGTTGAAGAAGCACTACGGCCGTTGTATGGACATCGTACGGTCATTGTAGCTAGAATCGTGCATTATTGACTAAGTTGACAAAGCCCTCCGTCCCCGTCAACTTAGTAGGCCCGCAAGTCAGCCTGCCACTATACTCGGTCCTAGCTAACAGGGGGAGTATTCATTTTTTTTGTGCGTAATAAGGAGGCACTTCCTTGCGTGCGAAGATATAGCTGGTGGGTCCGAGCTGTCAGCGGCGGTAACGTTTTTTTCGTGAAATACAAAGGCCCTTTCAGTGGGTCCCTGATGTCAGGTGGAGGAATCATTATTTTGCGCGTAATAAGGAGGCATTTCCTTGCGTGTGGCCGTGGACCCAGCTGTCGGCCTCTCCACGTATAGTCTACTTCAGATGCATGTCAGTCGTTGACCACGTTGACCAGGTCGCGCCGAGAGCACCAGGGCGGTGGACGACGGCGAGGCATAGGAAGGGAACGACATGGGGCAGGGAAGACACGGCAGTTGTTTCCCACGCGGAGGGGAGTACGACTGTACGAGGGTTTACTGGTTCGTCTGCAGTCACCGGAGAATAACAGCAGGTGTGGGTGAGTAGAGGGATGGCTAGGCCAGCGATGGGAGTACAGTGGGGCGGTGAGGCCTACGCGGTAGCGGAGCCGGCTGCGGGGAGGAGGGAGCAGGCAGTCCCGCCGGTGCCTGTTTGAGCGGCTGGAGCAGGAAGAGAAGAGATTGAAGAAGCACGACGGTCGTTGGATGGACATCCTACAGTCACTGCTTGTGCGTCAACCTTTTTTTAGGAAAGACGCAAATCTGTGGAAAACAGCATACAACCCATCTGCCATTATTTCTAATAATTTTCAGCCCATTTGCTAATTCTTAAGGTTTTTTTTCGAAGCCCATATTCTTTTTGTTAGCATTACAACCCAAATTATGGCGACGGTTAAAAAATTATACGAAATTTTGCATATTTCGGTGCGGTCTGAACTGTTTTTAATCCCGAAATTTCGACTCACATTCAAACTGATTTTAAAATAAATGTATATCAATATAAAATCCAACAAATTATCCACGCATAAAAATTAATGTAATTTAAAATCTTGAAATGAAAAAAGATATTTGAAACTAATTGCTGATTTGATGTGTTTTAAAAATGTACAGCCCATTTCTCATTACTGATGGGCCATTTTCTCGGCCAACCGAATGAAAGCTCTCCTCATCTTGAAAGATTTGCAGCCCAATAGGCCTGACAAAGCGATTTACTTGGCAAATCACAAAAAAACTGGGTTGTGGCCGTGGACCCAGCTGTCAGCCTCTCCACGTAAGTATTCTTCCGATGGAAGTTGTTCCTTGACCACATTGACCATGCCGCGCAGAGAGCACCATGGCGGTGGACGACGGCGAGGCCTAGGAAGGGGACGACGCGGAGCCGGGGAAGACGCGGCAGTGGAAGCCCACGCAGAGAGGAGTACGAGGGTTCACTGGTTCGGCTGCAGTGTGAGGCTGCCGTCTCCGCAGGGCCTGGCCAGCGGTGGGAATAGTAGGGGCGGTGAGGCCTCCGCGGCAGCACAGCCGGCCACGGGAGGCAGGAGCATGCGGCACGACCGGCGCTGCTTTGGGCGGCTGGAGCAAGAAGACCAGAGGTTGAAGAAGCACTACGCCCGTTGGATGGACATCGTACGGTCACTGGAGCTAGAATCGTTCATATTGACTAAGTTGACAAAGCCCTCCTTCCCCATCAACTTTCTTGGCCCACAAGTCATCCTCCCACTATGGTGGGTCCTAGCTAGCAGGGGGTATTCATTTTTTTGTGCATAATAAGGAGGCACTTCCTTGCGTGCGAAGATATAGCTGGTGGGTCCGACATTTCAGCGGGGGGAACGTTTTTTTCGCGAAATACAGAGGCCCTTCCGATGGGTCCCAGCTGTCAGGTCCTCGCAAAAAAAAGGGAAAGAAAATCAAAGACTTGGGAAGGCGTACAGAACAAGCTAGTGTACCAGTAAAGAGACGTTGCCGAGTTTTAGAAAAAAGAAAGACGTGCTCCTGTAGCTGGTTCGAATCCAAACCTAGACTATGACTATATATGGTGCTATGCTACTCTGCAAGTAATGAAACTAACAATCCAACGTTCGCTTCTCCTCTTCTCTACTTACTCTGCCTAGCATTAGAAGCTCTGGCCGCAGTAACCATGTCCGCTGGCTGCTCGTCCACCTGCTCTTCAGCAGGCAACAACCAGATATGCGCCAAGTCGCAACCCGTACCATCGCCTGTGGGTCTCATCACACCCTCGCCGGCACGCGCACCGCATCCGATTGCTCATCGCAACCCGCTGCCGTTGGTGTGGCGGCACTGCTGCAAATCACGCAGAGTCATCCGTCGCATCTCAACCACAATCCGCAACCCTGGCCGAGTCTTCTACAAATCCCCGAATCATGGGGTAATAATATGTTTAAGTGTTGTTCTGCTGCTTTCAGTTGCTGATTTTTTTAATAGTTTGGTTGATGATCTACCAATTTGATTCGTGCAGAAAAGGGAAGATTCATGTGATTTGTATTTCTGGGAAGTTGCTGATGTGGGGGAATGCAACTACGCTGATTATTTGGTTAGCCGAGGAATCCCAATACCAGCAGGTTGGGGTGTTGGACAAGTAACTGAAGGAACGACAGAAGAGGAAGATGCAGAGCAGAAGGTTAAAGATGCAGTTCCTCTGATCATGGCCAAGCAACAGCTGCTGAACGGCCTTGACAGCAATGAGGAGATGAAAGAGCTTGTGAAGATAATGGGCAAAATCGATGTGCTCTGTAGGATGATTGTCTCTTTATTTGCAGTGTATGTAGCACTCGTGATGTATTCAGTGGCTACGACATGAGCACTTTGCTGAAACTAGTAATGAATGAAACCTATGTAGCAGGCCGGGCGTAGTGTTTTGAACATATAATGATTTCTATTAACGGAAATCAGGGGGTATCCCCTTTTGCTCATATAAATAAATAAATAGCAGAGGCCCTGTCGGGTCAGCTTTATTCTCATTCGAAGACGTCGAGCAAATTGCAGTCCAACAGCAAACTATGTCATCAAATTCAAGTTTCACAGCCAAATATGAGTACAACTAAACAACAATGTCATCATGTTTTAATTGTCATACAATCACCAAACACAAATCAGCATACATAACAAGTGATGTTCTCACAACAAAATACTAAACAACATGTTCATCAGGTTTCAGTTGTCATAGCAAACACAATTTCACATAGTAGATAAAAAAACGTCTTCTCACACGCAAATACGACAAAAGCAATGTAATCATCATCCGCAGCAGCAGTGTCAACATCTTCTCCATGTGTATCAGTCTGAATCGTAATTCTCCACGGTGTCATCTTCTTCTTCGTCCTCAACGTCCTCGAACGTTGGCTTCTTCTTGATCAACTCTTGTATGTCCACAACACGACAGGAAATCTTTTCGCTGGCGTCATTGACGTGATGGTTCTCAAAGATATAGGAACATCTATGTTATCTTGTACATCAGGAGTAGTGTAAGCATCATCTTGTTGTGCAACTTCATTAAACGAGTTCCTCTGCTCAAACGTTTGCAATACTCTCCAGTCATCGCTACTTGCAAATGTGTCTTCCAAGAAAAATATCTGTGTTGCTTGATTTGCCCAAATAAAAGGCTCGTTGGTCTGGTACGCCGCCTTGACATTGATGGATTTGAAATAATCATCAGCTCTGGGTTTTGCGATCCTGGAAAATAGGTTATACCAACGACAGCACAACAGAACCACACACCGATGATCCTCGAAACTGGAGATATACTGCAACTGAACAATGTCTGTTATGTTAGCATACATTTCAGTTGTCTCTTTGTCATACGTATCCGTGCTCATGATGGCACTGTTTTGTGTCTTCCTGCCTTCGTCTCGTGCAAGGGTGTTGTAGTGCACATCTCCAACAACGCAAGATTCATAATGTCTTACCCGAGTATCAGGACCCATTGCTAGTGAGTAAAGGGCATCATCAACTGCCTGCCCATCCTCCGGCATCTTCTTAACCTATGGTTAGAAAATAGACAAGCTGATCATCTTATGTACTCGATATATTAAAAAAACTGACAGTGCACTTCAAAAGCATACATGGTTCTTGAACCATTTCACAAATCCTGCCATAACCAGTTTGTCAATGTTTCTTGGATTTTGCGGCAGTAACTCCTCTTTATAGATGCTGCACAACATACGCGTCAAACATCTAAATATATAAGAATGTGCTGGAAGTTTGGTAGATTACGATGTATAAGCTGCAGTACTGCACTTACTTGATATAAGGTAGTATCTCAGGATAGTTATTCAACACATACCAAACCATTTTGTCCAAATGTTTAGGTTTGTCCTCTTGTCGACTCTTCCCTGTAACTCGAACAGAATAATCGAAAACATTGAGCCCGGGATTGTCTTCACCCACCTCTTTGCTAAGCTGATCAGCTGTTTCAATGTATTTTGAGCAGAATGTCAATGCTTCTGTAGCAATGTAGGCCTCTGCAATGGAAGCCTCGGGTCTAGCTCTGTTCCTAACATAGCCCTTGAAAGTGCCTAGCCGCCTTTCAATAGGGTACATCCAGCCATACTGTACTGGACCTCTAAGTAGTGCCTCATCAGGTAGATGAGCAGCCAAATGCACCATCACATCAAAGAAGGCTGGAGGATATATCTTCTCAAGGTCGCATAGGATAGTTGGTATCTTGTCTCTAAGACGCTCCAAAGCATCTATCCTGATATTCCTACTTCAGAGTTCCTTGAAGAATTGTCCCAACTCTACAACTGCTCTGCATAAGTCAGCGCGGCCCAATCCTCTAAGGATAACAGGTAAAACCCTTTGAAGTAGGACCTGGTAGTCATGAGTTTTCAACCCTTGTACCTTGTTTCCATCTGCACTGACTCTCCTTTCAGGGTTGGAAGCAAATCCACGTGGGAATCTCACACGTGACAGGACCTCGCAGAATTCTTTTCTTTTTACCTTGTCCAAGACGTACACAACTGGTGCCATATCCCGAGGTTTACCTTCATCTTGCACCTGCAAATCCTATCTGATACCCAAGTGTGTCAAATCAATCCTAGATTTTAAGGTATCTTTCGTCTTGCCTTCAATATTAAGAAGTGCGCCGATAATGCTGTCACATATATTTTTCTCGATGTGCATCACATCAAGATTATGCCGCAGATCCAAATCTTTCCAATACTCCAAGTCCTACAAAGTGGACCTGCGGGTAAATAATAATCTATTTTCTACCCTGCCACGCTTCCTTTTCCCGCTACCATTATCAGGATGGTTTCCTGGTGTAATATGCCTGACCTTCTCTAATTCCACTTGCAACTCATCGGCGGTGAGCCTCTTTGGCGCATCACGGTTTTCATGCTTTGCATTGAACACATGTCTTCGGTATTTTCTAGGAAGCGGCTTGTCCTTGGCAAGGAAATGGCGGTGTCCAATGTAACAAATCTTGCTAAGTATTGCGTATGACAGCGGATTCCTGTCATAGTGAACACATGCATTGTAACCATGTGTCGTTCGCCCTGACATAGTGCCCAAAGCCGGATAATCATGGATGCACCAAATTATAACAGCACGCAGAAAGAAATCAGCTGGTGGGCTGCTATATTGGTCTCGAGTGAGAACACCGTTCCATAGGTGTTGAAGTTCCTCCACAAGAGGCTCCATGAACAAATCAAAATCCTTTCCAGGACTTTTTGGACCTGGGATGAGCAAGGCCATCATGTAGTTTGATTCTTTGGTGCAGACATTTGGAGGCATGTTGTAAGGGATAACAAGCACTGGCCACGTGCTATATGTCGCGCTCTGGTGGCCAAATGGGTTAAATCCATCTGAAGCTAAGCCAAGTCTAATGTTTCTCGTGTCAGCAGCAAACTCTTTGTGTTTATCATTGAAGCTTTTCCACTCACTACCATGAGGGATGGCTCATTACATTCTGATCTCTGTACTCCTGGTTCCTAGAATGCCACAGTACATCCTCTCTTGTTTCAGCATCATGAAACAACCTCTGCAATCTTGGTGTAATTGGAAAATGTCTCAGAATATTATGAGGAATCCTCTTCACAACATCACCATCTTTCCATCTTGATGATTTGCATTTCGGGCATTCACTTAAGTTGGCATAATCCTTCCGGAACAGAACACAATTATTCTTACAAACATGAATCATATCATATCCAATTCCAACTGCACGAAGGAAATTCTTCATTTTACTGTAGGTGTGTGGCAGCTCAGACGCATCTGGGAAAGATTCATGGAAAGCAGCCAACATCGCATCGAATGATTTTTTGGTCATCCGCTCAGATGTCTTCACTTGAAGAAAGGTGACCATAGCTGAGAATACTGACAGCTTATTTCCTGGGGTGACAACAACGTTGCATTGTTCCAACATGCGGGCCCACCATTTTTCTTCTGCAGGTGAAAGTTCACGGAATGCACGAGCATTTCGTAGCATTGTTTTAATATTGGTCAAACTCACTGGCTCCGCCACCACCTCCTCCTCCTCCTCCTCTTCCACCTGAGCATCAGGCAGATCAAGATGGTGATCTGGTGCTTCCAAGTAGTCAATAACATTGATGTTCACAGCTTCACCATGATGAACCCACCTAGTATATGTGACTGACATCCCATACAAGTGTAGATGATTTTGCATAGTTGACTGGGGTCTTGTAACTGAATTCATACAACTGCTACACGGGCAGAGCACATCTGATTTCGGACCACCGTACTCAGCTCTGATAAAGTTCATGAAGTTTTCAACCACCTCGACATATGCAGCGGAGAATCTTCGAGCAGAAGTTATCCATGTCCTGTCCATCTGTTAGACATACAAATTAGTTCTTCTACTAGATATTACAGGAAAAACATATATGCTTTTTTATGAAGTCCAGAAAAAAATACCTAGGTCGATGTCTAAAGCTATGGCAAGATATTTGGACGAGTAGATCTAAGTAACGAAATATATGTAAACCTAATTCAGCAAACAGATTTGAGTGCCAAATTATGGCAGGCTATTTCAGTAGTCAATGAGGCCGAGCACACAGCCATCGAACTATCGAAGGCCATCGCAGCAACAAAGATCGAGTATAAAAACGGTGTAGAGCTATTTCACCTAACAGATTGGCTACTAGACCATGGCAATCTACGTCACAATAAATATATGGCAGGATATTTTAGCAACTAATCGGCCTTGGCATGCCATCTCAGCTAAGCAGATTGAGTGCAGAACAGGGTAAGGAAGCTTCTTAAGCAGAGCATATTGACAGTAAACTACTTCGGCAAACAGTGAGATTAACAGCGTCTATCAGCTAACATTCAGTGCTACACCGACATGAACGGGGCCTCAGTTTAGAATGCGCGTACCGTGGGAGAAGCTGACCGCCGTGCGTCTCCACACGAACGTCGCCAGCGGTGGCGGCACTGACCGCCGTGCGCCTCCACAAGAACGTAGCCAGAGGTGGCGGCACGGCTAGAGGACGGCAGTCTACGAGAGCGTACTGTGGGAGTGAGAGGATTGCCGAACCGCGGCGCCGACGTATCGGCGCGGCGGGGAGGGGGGCTTTGGCAGAGCGGATGGAGTGGAGGAGGACAGGGGGGAGGGGGTTTGCGGAATATTATTGGCTAGTTGGCCGAAGGGCGGTTGAATCGGATTTGGGGGGAATTTTTGGGTGTGTGTGTGGGGGGGGAGGATTTTCGCGCGGTGGGCGGGGGGGGGGGGGGAGTTTGGCGCATGGTCGGTTTCTCCAAGTGCAGTCCCACGTGTCAGTGAAGAGGCAAGCCGAAGCGCGTTCCATTTGCGTGAGCTGTGTGCAGGACCGAACATGTGTGGGGTGCAATGCGAGCGCGACAGGAGTGATGTGACTGTACCGCATTTTTTCCTTTTAAACTAGGTGCCTCGTCCCCACAAAAAAATCGGTTGCTTCGCGCGATCCATCGATACTACTACTAGTAATCCGGTAATCCCGACTAAAACGGCGCGGCCGGGTCTTTTCCCGCGCAATATACTAGGAGGTTGGCTTAGTTGGGTTTTATAGGACGAGTAATGCTACACCTATGTAATCCCAGTTACGTAATTAACGTAATGTGAAACGTGTGAGCTGTTGATTGTAGATTGGGGGGAGGGAGGGGCCCACCACTATGAAAATCAGGGGAGGAGAGAGAGAGGCAATTTACGCTAACCCTTTCGTAGGTTCCCATAGATGTAGAAAGATGTGTCTGATCCTGCAATATAGGTCGTCCGATCTATATCTAACGGATAGGAAGGAAATTATGACAATTTACCCGCACTCCTCTCCACATTTGCAGATAAGGCTTTCCCTCGTTCATCCTTTTCTCCCACAAGATCTTGATCTTCCGTGCAACGCACGGGCATCTTGCTAGTACTCCTACAATATGTATATTATTGTGAAAGTTCATATACACCGACCGAGATTAATGCAAACACGGAAGATTTTCATTACATTTCGAACTTTTATAGGACAAAAAATAAAAGAAACCCGACCCTAAACCTATTCTACGGCGGCGACCGACGTCCTCCATCTGTAATCTCCATGTACGGGGGCGGGGTTCAAGACCCGTGAAGTGAAGGTGCGGTCTCCAGCGAGGAAAAGTAGAACACGGGAGACGGACCGGCCAGTTGGCACACCATGCACTGCCGCCTCCCATGCCCTACTCATCCTCAGAGGAGTCCCCGACCTCGGCGGTGCCGGACGTTGGACGGCAACAAGTAGGACGCGTGGCTGACGGTGCTCCTGTCGTCGGCTGCAAGTGTGGCCACCGCTTGTGCGGCGACTTCAACGAGGGCGGCGACCTCGAGATCCATCCCCGAAGACAAGCTCTCCTGCGGAGCGTTCATGCTTGCGGTCATGGCGGATGTGGTTCCACGTAGGAGGACGATGCACTATGGTGTGGAGGTTAGCTGGGCGTTGCCGCTTTAAGTAGCGCATTCCGGTGAGGCCAAGCGTCCGGGTGCGTCATTAAGTCGCCGGAGTTGTTCCTCGGGCACCGAGCCTCTTAATGACGACATACGAACGGACGACATGAATGCGGACAGTTGGCGCTGGCTGGGAACGCACCGCGCGACGACGCGAGGGATGATGGTTTTGGTGTGCCAGGGTAGTCAGTTGCGGTCGTGGCAACGTTGGAGATGCCCTTTGCTCACATGTGATCCCTGCATGTCATTGAAAAAGCAAGATGACCTGACATGGTCTCAGGTCCAGAGGATGCAGTTGGCCGCGCTACACCACTCCCAGGACGCGTCGCGGCGCCCCGTGCATCCTCGACGAGCCGGGTGTTTGGGTGTGTTTGGATTGTGGCCAAAGTGCACCTTGCCAAAATTTTGGTCATGACCAAAAGATTGGTCTTTGTTTGGATGGTTGCCATTTTTTTGGCATGCCAATGAACTCTAGCCAACTCTACTTCATTTTTCTTGCCAATGTCGGCCAAATCATGGGCAACCAGTACCTCAACCAAAATTTTGGTCATGACCCCAAGATTGGTCTTTGTTTGGATGGTTGCCATTTCTTTGGCATGCCAATGAACTCTAGCCAACTCAAGTTTATTTTTCTTGCCAATGTCGGCCAAATCATGGGCAACCAATACCTCAACCAAAATTTTGGCTACCCAATGCTTTGATGGGGCAACCGTGGGCACAAACCAAACATACCGTTGGTCGTGCCACAGCACTACCGCCACCCTCGGCAAACTGAAACCGACCGTGTCTAGCGACGATATGAGTGTGTTGCTCACCGCGGTCGCCGTGTCCAGAGGCGGTACTGGAGCTGCGCCCCGTTGTTGGCCCCAACGACCCACATGAACGGTTGTCGGTGGCTAGGAGGTCGTGGGCCAGCTCCTCCATTGCACTAGTCTGCGCTACATCGTCCCGACGGGTGTGTCCCACATGTCTGTTTCCCTGTTTTCCCGGCCATATTCGAGCGGTAGTGCTCCGCATTGCGCATTAGGACTTTCACTATGTAGGCCAAGCGAGACAACTTATTGTTTATTTGAGCCATTCAAGTATAATCATGTGGCGTTTGCTTATTTCTCATTCCTCTCCAACCCTCTTCTCCATCGATCATGTCGCTCTCCAGTCGAGTCCATCCTCTCGCAGGCCTCAATTGAACATTCCGCCGAGTATCATTCGCATGTACCCACCCTAGTCCTCTTTCAATAGATCTCCGGACCCCGAGATCAAATCGAGAGGGAACGAGTGGGGGCACGTGATATCTAAGGCGGATTCAAAATTTTGAAACGGTGATCATAGCATCCGCAAATCATATATAAAGGGTATTCAATGTTCGTTTCGTTTTTGAACGTACAATATACTCCGTCCTATCCTCTCTACTCCCTCCTTCCATCTATATTGGTCCTAATGCATTTTTCAAGACCGCCATTGACTATTGACAAGATTAATAGTACATGACATGTATAATGCAAAAATTATATCATTGGAAGCTCCTTTCACATACGAATTTGATGGTATGCTTTATTTAAGTTGCATGTCATATATTATTGCTCTACCTTTTGGTCAAAGTTAGCCTCGAAAACGCATTAGGCCCTATACAGATGGAAGGAGGGAGTAGTTTACATATAAGTTTTATGTGTAGTCAAAGTATATCTACTTTGATAAAAAAGGTATCAACATTCAACAACGCCCAATCAATATTGTTAGATTCGTACGTACTCCTAGATTTGTACTCGAGATGGTTTCCAATTTGACTATTAACAAGATTAGTAGTACATGGGATGTATAATGTGAAAATTATATCATTGGAAACTCTTTTCACATACGAATTTGACCGTATGCTTTGTGTAAGTTGCATGTCATATATTTTTACTCTAACATTTGGTCAAAGTTAGCCTCGAAAAACGCATTAGACCTTCTATCCTTTATGTAAGTTGCATGTCATATATTATTACTCTAACATTTGTGTAAGTTGCATGTCATATATTATTACTCTAACATTTGGTCAAAGTAGTATAGTGGAAGCGGATCCTCTGACGTAGGTATCCCTGCCTTACACTCCCTTTCGGTCACTTACTGGCGGACCCCATGCTTGCTAGGCCCCGCATGTCAGTTACTCAATGGGTTCGGCCACGTCAGGGGATGCTCATCCGTAGTAGTACTCCCTCTGTTTTTAGTTACTCCGCATAAAACGGAGGGAGTGGTGGTATAATAAATGACGCGGGCGGGGAAGGGGGAGGGACGTCGGTTTGCTCTCAACTGCGGTCCCACAAGTGAGCGAAAAAGCAAGACGAAGCACATTCCATTCGGTGGGTGACATGGAGCGTCCAGCGTGCCGGGCTGCAACGCGAACGCGACAAGAGCGATGTAGAGTCAAAACCGATTGACTGGTCGTCACTGGAACCACTATTCACACCGGAACCTTCGCTGCTCGGCCTACGCCAGCCACTGCCCTAAAACCACACCAAATCTCCAGCCCATTCCCCCACCTTTCGATCCCCTAGCCCGCATCAAGCGTCCCCTAGTTCGCCGGAAAGCCATGGTGCGTCGCAAGATCACTTACTACAAGATGCTGACGCCGGAGCGCCGCGCAGAAATCGCAGTGGCGGTCGGCGCCACAGACCTCCGTTCCCAAGATCGCTTTGCGGCGGGCCAATCCCTGAGTTCTATGGAGCCAAGCTACAAGGAGGAGGAAGCCAATCCAATGTTCATGGCGGAGGTCACGGCGCAGAAGGCCCCCGATGGGTATGAGACGATGGACGTCGACTTCATGTCGGCGTCCGAGTCCCGCATGGTGCAGGCGGACCAGTGGTTCAACATGGCGATACTAAAGGAGGACTGGGAGGCAGAGGCTCAACTCGACGTGGAGCGCGCGCATGCTGCTGCCATCGAGGCTCTCCTGCAGGCGGAACCAGATGTCGTGGATGTGAACCGGGCGGCGGAGGCTCAACTAGAGGCGGAGCGCGCGGATGCCGCTGCCATCAAGGCCCTCCTGCAGGCGGAGCCAGACGTCCTGGACTTGAACTGGGCGGCAGAGGCTTGACTCGACGCAGAGCGCGCGGATGCCGCTCTCATCGACACCCTCCTGCAGGCGGAACCGGACGTACTGGAGTTGAACCGGGCGGCGGAGGCTCGACTCGACGCAGAGCGCGCGGATGCCGCTGCCATCGAGGCCCTCCTGAAGGCGGAACCGGATGTCCTCGACTTGAACCGGGTTGTGCTCTCGTCCGTGCAGAGCGCCCGCACGCTCCGCTTGAACGAGTGACTGGAGGCCGAGGACAACCACGGTGCGGAGACACACGTCGGCAGCGACGGCTGGTTCGTGCCGGCAGCCAAAGACGACGAGGCCGTCTCATTCCGCGAGCAGTGATAGTTTTTCTTTTTGTTGTTGTTTTCATGGATCTTTTTCTGTGTAAAAACATATATTTGTTATGCAAGTCGCCTGACTTGGGTCAGTCTACCATGTCAGGCGGTTGGATGAATATCCTACGTCTCCTAACCCTTCTTTCCTTCTTCCTCACCTCTTCTTCTTCCCCAACAGACCACCGCACGGGCCGTACGGATACTCCCCAACATGCGGTTGGATAAACATACTCTATGAACGAAAATTATGTGTCAGCAATAGGATGGCTGAGTTTGGTGTGTTCACATGCGACAGCACGTGTCATTAAGGGTGCGTTCCCTTGGTTGGGTTTGCGGCGTGCAGGAGCGACGGTGTGAGGGTGCGGTGCGACCGCGGCGTGCAGGAGCGACCGTGTGAGGGTGCGATGCGACCGCGATAGCCGTGCGCAAGTGTACCTCCTTCTCATTTTGAAAACTTTAGGCAAGCTTGGCAAAAATGTGTGGCGAAGTTTGGCAATGCAAGGCCTAGACCCAAACAGTATAAGTACGGACGTACTAGGAGTACTAGTGTTAAAAAAGAAAGGCTGGGTTTTCCTTTGCCGGATTTAATCGATACAAATCCTCGTTTCACGTGTCAATTAATGCGTATTTTCTTCTCCAAAGAACAAAGATATAAACATCTCACTCCTCATCGCTTGATTAATGCAGCGCCATGCAAACCAACCGTCTCACTTCCGCATGCATGCAGGGGATATTAATGTCCTTGGTTGCTAACCCCATCAATTTTGCCTCGATTAGTGTTAGTGGCCCTTTCCAAATTGTAATTTTGATACACTGGCCTTGTGTACAAAAAATGGAGGTAGTAACTATATTTGACTTCCTTCCCCATTGCGGTGACGTCGACGATATTTTTTTTTGTGGTGGTTTGGCGAAGTGCGTTCGACGGAGAACACCATTTGCATCCAGGAAGTCCTTTACTAGTACTACTAGGAGTAACTAATGCGGTGAGATGGCTTCTCGAAGAAGACGATGGAGAAGCGGAGTCAGCGAAGAGTGAAATGATGGTTGCTTCGTCCATGCTTTTGTGATTTGACGCCTCACTGCTTTGTGATTTGTGATAGAAGGGATAGGGGACTAGACTCTATGCTCTATACTGTAGTACTACATGCGTCCAAGCATGGGAGAAAGAGGAGAGACGTTGCATTTTTCTATTCCTTCAATCAATTAATCACGGAGCTTCGGTTCTATCTTTTTCGCTTTGGCAACACCGTCCACAATGGTTCCCACGATGCCAAAAGCTATTTTCACATTTGGCTACACATTATGGATGCCCTTAACCGTACCACTTGGTTTTGCTCCTGTGTGCTATCTATACAAATCTCAATTATATTGATCTAAAAAATTATAGAATCGAGATTAGTAAAAAGGAGGTGATTTTGTCGTGCGGATGGCGGGGGAGGTTTCTTATTTGAGCAATGCTACATCCACGTAATGGTTTACGTAAAGTTACGAACTGATGTGATGTGGAACTATTTGATTGGATTAAAGGAGAGGATTAGGCCCACCCCACCTGAAAATCAGGGGGGCATATATAGATTAGATGGAAAGTATACGTAGCAGCTACGTAGCCCTTTGTAAGTCTAGGATTAGGCTTCTTATTTTCGAAGGACGTTGTCCTGGCGGTTTGCTAACATGCGGTCCCACGTGTCAGTGCTTTACCAAGCCGATCCGCGTCCCACATGAGGCAGAACAACGGTAGAAGCAACACGTGGTTAAGTTGAAGAAGATGAGGGAGAAGCGGATTCAGCAACGAGTGAAATGATGGTTGCTTCGTCCCTCCAACTTAACTGCGGGAAAGGTGCAGCTTTGTGATTTGACGCCTCATTGCTCATTACTACGCCGGCGCCATGACTGGGGTGCTTCACCTCGGCTGCTCTGCATTGTATTCCGGTATGGCACGTGGACCCGGTAGCTTGATGTCCCACATGTCGGCGAAAGGGACTAGAAGATTTATGAAAGCGAGCGCTCCACTCTTACGATGGAGGAGTAGACGACACGACGGCCCAGTGAACTGTCACTTGTACTGTATAGTACTAGTATAGTTTTGTTGTTTCGCACGATCCATCGATACATACTCGATAAAACAGGAAAGGGCGGGATTTTTCCCGCGCGATAGATGATACTGGCCATACATTTCAAAGGCAATTTTAATGTATGCAAACTAAATAATTATAAGTAACAATATGATATCTAGTAAAACTAAAAACACATATGATTTATTGTGTTAGAGTGTAGTAGTAGTGCTGTATTGCATAGTTGTTAGATGTAACATGCGAGAACGTGTAGAGATGTAGTTTTGGAGGGCCCGCAGAGAGAAAAGCGTAATACGGTCACCGAACTTCAGAATAAGCTGATTACGGTCACTATATACGTTTTGCGGTGATTATACGGTCACTTGCTCACAGGTCAGCATCGGATTGCACTCTATTGACCGGCCAAATAGTCTGCATGGTGCCATGTTGACTAGTTAAATTGACCATGTTCGTTGTGGGTCCCACCTGTCAGTTCGCATAGGGAAAAGGTCAGATAAACACAAATTTATGCAGACACGACAAGGCTCCAACCCGTGTGCGGGAATCACCTGGTTGTGTATGTGTCTATCAGGGCCTGATGTGTGTGCATGCACGTGTAGGTTGAGCACTTGAGCGTGAGAGTGTGTGTCGGTCGTGTGGTGTACTGGTATGCATGCGTGCGTGTGTGCGTGTGAGTGCTGCGTGCATGCGTGGCTGCGTGTGTACGTGTGAGTGTTGCGTGCATGCGTGGGTGCATGTGTTTGTGTGAGTGTTGTGTGGATGCAGTCCGTGTGCATGCGTGCATGTGTGTATAATCACCACACCAGCTCCTGTGTGTTAAAATAGACGGCTCAGCATACCAATACAAGGCCACCTTGTCCGCTGTGCCCGCGGTCATGACTTCGAACCACCGTCCAAATATATTTTTTGTCGTTTGTTTTCATTCTTACTAGCAAGATGCCCGTGCGTTGCACGTAACATCAAGATGCATTTGTATGACTTGTTTATCTTGTGAGAGAAAAGGATGAACGAGGGAAGGCCTTATTTGCAAATGTGGAGAGGTGTGTGGGTACCATTTTGCAAAATTGCCATAGTTTCTTTCCTATCCGTCAGATATAAATCGGACGGCCTATATTGCAGGATGGCAGGCACACCATCATCAACAACTCTGTTTTTTATAAGAGTGTATTTTATGTATTTTCTAAGAGTGTAGATGTAGAGTAGATACAAGTCGACAGGTGGGCACGATGGTAGTGAGATAATGTGATGCAACACTAGAGGTGCCACGTGGAGCGTTTAACCGGTCAACTAGTCATGTCATGAGCAAATACAGAGTTGTACGGTGAGCCCGTGACTGCATAATAACCACTAAACATATATGATGACCATAATGAGTGGATTCTGAAGTCCAATGTACGTATCGTGCTTTTGCTTCAAATACAATGATCGTCATTGCATATGCGAGAGAAAGATCAAACATGCCTGAATTTTCTGGGGGGCTTACTTTTAGAGGACCTGGAGATAGTTTTGTATGCATACGTGAAAGGGCGTACAGGGGGGTATGCGATGGAGAGAGAGATGCTATTCGTTTCTCTTTATTATGACTAACTTTGTATATAGTATAAAAATATACAAATTTACAGTGCGGAATAAATATCATTGTGGGCACCATGCAATGCAAATTAGCGTTCGTACTCCTCCATATAACTTTGTAATGTTGTATATATGTAGAAACTCTAAAATACATATATATACATACGAAAGTTACACAATGGACATTATAAATAGCTTCTACCTATGAACTAGCATACATTTGAATTCAACTTAAGGTGGTTTAAAAAAATCGAATTCAACATGAAGTCCATTAAATTATTTGAATTTGATATCATGGCATTTGTAAACCATACCTAAATTATGGGGGCACCAATCTTTGCTCTGATTTTGTACATAATAGCATACGTAGTCGTGTACAAAATAGATTCAAATTTAGCTCCTCCATTCCAAAATAATCGTAGTTATAGGATTTTCAAGTGTCAAAATTTCAAAAAGAAGCGGATAATTTAATGAGGTTTTCAAACATACAAGGTCAAATATAACGTTGTATATTTAGGTCAATCCTCACAGTTCAAGAGTACTCTAAACGTGAATGCTTGTGTTTCAAAATTTCGAACGAAGCGCCCCGTCCTCCTCTTCCAGGAGCGCTATGTCCTCTGCCCCGGCCTCGCCCCCTCCCCCTTCCCCTCGCGACCGGTTCCACCACCGCGGGCTCAGGAGGAGGAGGGACGCGCTGTCGAGCGGTGACCCTCGCCGCCACCATTGAGGGACCAGGATTCCCCTTCTCCATGGCGGGTGAGAGGAAGAAGCAGAAGCAGGAGGAGATAGAAGATGGAAGAATGCGGGATGCCATCCCCCCTTCCCCCTATTTATAAAGGAACGGGGTTGGGGCTCGGCCGCCCCGCTTGGACAACCCAGACACCAGAGGCGCAGGGAATCAGGACCGACCTGCTGCCCCAACCAGCGACGGCCCGGTTTCCCTCCTCCACCGTTTGCCACCCCAAGCGCATGAAAGACGTGTGGTAGACGTGCAGAACTGAGGGGACGGGTGAGGCGACCTCTCCCCACCCCGTGATCATGGGGAGTGGACGCCTTGAAGACCGCACCATGGTCCCGCTCAGTAAATGAGCCGCGTCTCCACGCCTCCCTCTTTTTACGGGGAGGGCGCGAGCCGCCTCTTTACTGCGATATGACGCATGCGTGTGGAAACCGCCCCACGCATGCCGCCCACATCACGCACGGCCCTCCACACCGTGTCGCGCGCATGGGTCGTGGGAAGCGGAGCGCGTGAAGAGTCTTACCACGGTAAAAACCACCCCACCTGCCCGCGCACCGTTTTGGGCCTGGCCCAACAACTTGCCGCACTTATGTGTGGCCCAGGCCCGGGGGCTCCTGTCGGTGTACAAAAATAGGGGCACGCTTTTGTACCCCTTTACTTGTGCACGGGCAGTCGGAGCCGCGCCCACGGCCACACCAAGTAGAACAGGGGAGGTGAGCCAAGGTAAGACCGAAGCCCAAGACAATCAAAGCAACGCCAAGGCAAAGACCACAAAGAGCAGAGGGACGAAGCAGGTTCCCCCGGCAAGACCCTTGCCGGGCGGCCTCAGCAGCCCCGGCAAGACCCTTGCCGGGACAGCTCGCCCCACACCAACAAAGCAAGCCACCCTTGAGCCCACGGCCCCCAGCGCCATCATCAACGTGGGGCCAGGGCTCGGGAAGGCACCTTTGTGGTGGCTTGCAGATCTTCTTGAAGACATATTCAAGACTAGATGAGGATTAGAAGACGATGATTCTCGGCAAGATCCCTGCCGAGGAAGGACACCAGACCCCCGGCAAGGTCCTTGCCAGGGACGACAGCACGCCACAGCAAGACCCTTACCGGGCCACCCGGCAAGGCCCTCGCCAAGGACGCCAGCAGGGCCACCGCCAAACCTGCACCGGACAAGCTTCCACCACCATTCACATGCAGCTGCCAGCACAACCAGCTGGGTGGACACCTACGTGGCAACATGCAACTCCCAGGACAACTCATCGAGCGCCTGCGTGGCAGCATGCAGATCTTCGTGAAGGCTTCGCCACCGCGCCACCTCAGCTGCCTGACTGCCTACATGGCACCACGCACCTCACTGTCCATGGCACGTGTCAAGGCGAGGAGGAGCGGCCACGGACGGGACGAGCCTCGCCCCCGTCCCCAATAAAGCAAGGGGACACCTAAGCTACGCATTAAATGCGTCTTGTCCTGTAATACGAGCGATAACCTCAGGGCACTGTTCGCCTTTCCACCTCCGGTGTGTCACTGTGGCAGCCCCTTTCAACTATAAATGGAGGCCCATGGCATACTGGAGAGGGAATCGGCTCTTTCGAACCACGCACTGGCCACAACTAGTTCGAGAGATCAAGAACTCTCAGAAATACACCCACCAAAGCAGGACTAGGGTTTTACGCATCCTCACGGCCCGAACTTGGGTAAACGATCCTTGTGTTGTCTACTAGCCCTGCTCTCCTCGCAACCCTGCGCCCCGGCAACCGTAGTAGGGATTCTTGTGATCCCATAAGTGTCGTTCCACATCGACAATTTTAGACCAGGAGTACACGTTTAAGGTTTATTTTATACTTTTCTCATTTTGTATCGATGAATTGCGCCATGGAGCACAAAAACAAAAGAAATAGTTAGTACATGTAAACAACTACAGTTCAAACTCTAGCTAGCGATTCGAAATGTAAAGCGAGCATGTGTTTATACATATAGGTTACTTATCAAACCTATAAAGTGTGGTACAAAGTGCGGTCTCAAGTTAGTCATGTTAAATAGAGAGTTTATTTTCCTTAATGTCACATACACAAATTGAAAAGATTGTTGTGGAGATAAAAATAAAAATTACTCCACTATATCTAAACAAGACAGTGGTGGCAACATTCTCTCTCTGCTCACCGCTGGTCACAAATCTGGTCGGATCCCCTTGGTCGGGGCGTAGGGGAGTAGGTGCATCCTTCACGTGTTCATCAGCGGCAAGGGAGGAAACCCACACCTGTCGGTGCGTCCCCATCGGCTGCCCGTGCTGTCCTCTCCGACACAGTGCCGGCTCAGGAGGTCCTTCGACCACGTCTTCCTCCCTGCCATATTACGGCCAGATCCGCTCTCCCGCCGCCCTCCTAGCCACATTCCGATGACCCTCAGGTATAACTTCCTTTGAAAATGGCCTTGCTCTACTGCCCCAGCTCCCCATGTGGCTGCATGTGGATCTTTTTCTACTTCCATCAGCTCTTCCAAGCCACCTATTTTTTTTGTATTATTATTGGTAAAGATACTTCATGCAGTTGAATCTAGGACTTGGTTCAAACAGGGAAGAAAGGGGGAGAAGTTGTAACATGAAACTAGGACTTGATTCAAAGAGGAAATAACAGGGGGAAAGTAGTATAGTGAAAGTGCGTTATATCGACTAGAGGGGGTGAATAGGCGATTTTTATGAATTCTTCACTGAGGAATTTTAGGGTGCGGAAATTCCTAAGTGAAGAACTACTTGCAGCGGAATAAGTACTCAGATTCTAACATAACAGAATAGAAGCATGGTCATCATGATGAAATGAAAACAAGCACAGAGTACAGAAAGCGTAAACACAGGATAAAACAGGATGGAGACAAACAGACTGAAGAAATTGAACTGAGGAAATTGAGAAAATCTTCAGTCAAAGTCTTCAAACGGATATGAACAAGCACACAGCACAATAATGAGGAAATGGAAGAGTTGAGGAAGTAGAACCAGTAGGCTTGGTGAAGATAATGATTAGGTAGACCAGTTCCAACTGCTGTGACAGTTGTACGTCTTGTTGGAGCGGCTAGGTATTTAAACCTGAGGACACAAAGTCCTCACCGTATTCTCCTTAAGCTAAGGTTACACAGACCTCGCTCAATCACTCGTGGTAAGTCTTCAGGTGACTTCCAAACCTTCACAAACTCGGTCACTCGGCGATCCACAATTTCCTCTTGGATGCTCTAGACCATGACGCCTGACCGTCTGGAAGATGCACAGTCTTCAAAGGTAACAAGCGTCGGATCCACGCAGGATCAATCTCTTCAGTGATGCTCAATCACTTTCGTGTTTGGGTTTCCTCACTTGATGATTTTAGCTCAAAGTCCTCGGAGGATGGGATGCTCTCAAATGACAAGTGTCAGTTTCTCTCGGAGCAGCCAACCAGCTAGTTGTTGTAGGAGGCGGCTATTTATAGCCTAGGGAGCAGCCTTACATGATAAGGCATAAATGCCCTTCAATGATATGACCGTTAGGTGGATAAGATATTTTGGGACAGCTGGCGCATAGCACAACAACGGTCGGAAATTTGACTATCAAATTCCTCAGGGGTGTCATGTTCCTCACTTTTATGCAATCCGCACAGGCGAATTCCTAACTCCTCAGTCAGAACAAATTCCTCAGAGATCAGAAGAGCTTCGTCTCTGTCACTGAAGAAATTGACTGAACTGTATGAGATTTCCAATGGCTTCACTCGAAGGGATTGGTAGGTGTAGGATTTTGAGTTGAGCATCACATGGAAATTTTTCCTTAGTATTTCCTCGACCCCTTTAACAGTACGGTGTTTCCTATGACTCAAGAAAGAGAAAGTGAAACTACGAAAACAAAAGTCGTCATGCTTCATGTTCCTCTAATGAATACCAAGTCTTCAAGGTCACACCAATTTCTTCACTTTCAAAGTCTTCAGAAATCCAAAGTCTTTAGTCGAAGAACTTCAATTTTAGGGGTCGACTTTCTCTGTAAATATCAAACTCCTCATAGACTTATAGACCTGTGTACACTCACAAATGCATCAGTCCCTTAACCTATAAGTCTTCAATACACCAAAATCACTAAGGGGCACTAGATGCACTTACAATCTTCCCCTTTTTGGTGATTGATGACAATATAGGTTAAGTATTCAACGGGGATAAACATAAGAAGTGTAAATACAGATATTGAAGAATTTGATTGCAAGATATAGAAGAACTCCCCCTGAAGATATGCATAGTGATGAATTTTCTTTTGAAGCAATGCACACTTGAAGAGTAGAATCATGGAGCTCTCCCCCTATATCTTGTAATTCGTACACGCATTTGACATATAATGAAGAATTTGAAATGCATGATGAAATATGGTGACTGATGTAATTCAGCATGCGTGCATTAACATATATGAGGAATAAGCATGCAGAAGAACACATCAAAAGTATCAGACCACCATAGAGTTTAAGTTTACAACTCGATCCAGCAAAGTCTTCAAAAGAACAAGAGTTGCAACTTAGCAAACAAATGCCCATATAAGTAGACCCACTTGAAGACTAACTCAAATTTCTCCCCCTTTGTCATTGAATGACCAAAAGGATCGAAAATGAGGACTAACGCCCCTGAAGAATATCATGAGGATGAAGGAGCGCCAGCGTTGTTGGGGCTGTTTGTTGTTGTAGGGCCTGCCGCATTGTCATCAAGTCTTCATGCTCGTCTGTGTCGCATCATGAAGAATATGAGCTGGCCACCATGGAGGGTACTTTGACCTTCTTGAATTTCTTCTCTGGTGGTTGAGACCAGTCAAAGTCCTGCTTGAGACCCATTTGCTTCAGATCTTCTTCACCATATAGATGTGACAGAACAGCCCTGGTGCGACCGAAGACTTCATGGAGGTAGTAATGGTTTTTCTTCACTGCATTGTGTGTAGCAGTCATGTTGTGAAGAATAGAAACAAGCTGACGCTTAACCCATTTGTGGTTGCGATCGACCTTCTGGTGAAGACTAAGGAGAAGCTCACGATCAGTCATCACCCTTGGAGTTGTGGCTTGAGGATTTGGCCTTGAAGCATTAGCGGCAGAGTCATGAGTAGCAGAGTCATCATTGGTGGAGTAAGATGCAGCTTTGTGAAACTGACCATCCAATGGACGAATGCCTTCATCAATAATAGCAGCGGCCTTGCCCTTTTTGTAAGTTGGGGAAAATGTCCGCTTGAGGACTTCAATGGGGGGCAAGTAGCTGAGATGATTCTGAAAATCAGCCTTGTAGTTGAGTGAAGACCTTGTTCTGAGGAATCTCATAACCCACGGGGCATAAGGCTTCAACTCAAACGGAGAGAGTGCAACATTTGCTAGAGTCCTCATGAAGAAATCATGATAGTTGACAGGAATGCCATGCATGATGTTGAACAGCAGATTCTTCATGATGCCAACGACTTCTTCATCATTCGAGTCGTGGCCTTTGATTGGACTCAATGTCTTCGACAGAATGCGATACATAGTTTAAATATGAAAGAAGAAAGAAAACAAAATGAGAAAAGAAAAGACAAAAAAGTAAAATGAAAAAAAACAGGGGAGTAAAGCCCTGCACATGGGCCGGCCCATGAACGCATACATGGGTAGAACATGCGTCAGAAAAGAAAGATAAAAATTGTGGAAGCTGGGGTTCGAACCCTAGTATCGTCTCTACGGGAAAGATCTGCCAACCACTCTGCTGCTCATTGTTTTGTCACTTGTTCTTGTCGCGCCCCGATGAAATAACAAAGGATGCGGTGATTTTTGGTCCGAAAAGTTGAATACTTTTCCCACTTATGGGTGGCATTGGTGGGTAATTTTTACTAATTTAGAGGGTAATTTAAATGATGGACGACCAGAAGCGATAGCCACCTTATTAGTAGGTAAAGATACTTCCCATAGCATACTTACCATATCATAGTGGTGCATATCTTGGTATCATCTCTTGTGTCACAAAGTGGCCACCACATATACTCAATTGCTATTTTGGTTCGTGAAGCATTGCATGAGAAAAGATCTCAAACAACAAAGAGCCAAACAAGCTTTTAAGAAAAAGGGAAAGATAAGCAAAGAGCTTATAAGCAAGAACCATACCATCATACAACATTAAGATTGTCATACTCGATCATATTGGATCAAAGCATAGAAACATCATACATATAGCATACTTGGGATAGAAGTCGTTGCATTTTTGCTTAGTAGGTTTTGCACTAGTTCGTATCCGCCTATTGTGCAATCGTGCTAGCGTCTGTCTAGTGTTGTGCAACAAGAGCATCCGTGTGTGGATTCCACATTTTGGCTCATCCTTGGTTGCCCAACCCCACTTATCTATTTGCGTGTGTGTTTCCGTGTACCTTATCGTGCTATTGGTCTACTTGTTGCATTTGCAAATTTGTGAATCTTTTCCAACATTATTGAGTCTCACTTATAATTGCATCAAATTTTGTGCCACCATCCTAACCAAGCTCCACCATAAGCTTTTACTTGTGTAGGTGTGAGAAACCGACAAGAATTGGTACCAATTGTGCTATTTCCTTGTTACACATTGCGTGATCTTGATCCCTCTTCAACATCGGTCAAGGTACATTTGGTATTGGTTCTTCTCTTTCTCCCACTCACATATCTTTGTTTGGAATGATGGATAGGCCAAGTACTTCTACCAACCCACTCTCCATTGAGCAAGACGCCGACATGACCTCCTACGTCACCAAGACGCAACCATTTGGCGCACATCGAGCTTTGCATCAAGAACAACTTGCTTTGGGCGACCACATCGACAATCTCGCCACCGACCTATGACAATCCGAGCAACGTACAAGAGACTACTTCGACACATCCATGAGTTCCCTCAAAGAAGATATCCGAACCTGATGGCCAACCGCTCTTCTACAACTTCTTCCTCCTCAAGACGGAGCCGCTCAAGTCGACACTCTGACTACACTATCTCCGGTTCAAGTACACCGACATCGAACACTCCTCGTCGTGCCGCGCGTCAAGACCGGCAAGCAAACCGCAATGCTCTACACGACACCGCTTCTCAAGAGCATCGACGACATCAAGCCCAAGTTACATTCACACAAGCACAAGAACGGCAACACCAACGACAACACGAACAAGAGGAGCGAGTGCGACAACATCAAGATGCACAAGATGTCGAGGCACAATGTCAAGAACAACAACTACGAGAAGCTCAAGCACTTGAGGCGCAATGTGCCCTTCGAGATTCAAGTGGTGTCGTAGCCAATCGAGGCAGACAAGCCCGTCTACATCAAGAAGCACTTCGCGACGAAGCTCAAGAAAGGATTTACCAAGCACGTGTGCATCGACAAGCTCCTCAACAAGCTCGACAAGTTTCTCCTCAAGGTAGACAAGAACATCAAGTCCATCGAGAGCATGAAGACAACAGACCCCCTCCTCGCCAAGAGCAACATGAAGCCGACAACCCTCCTCGCCAAGAGCAACATGAGGAAGACAACCCTCCTCGCCAAGAGCAACATGAGATTGTCAATCCTCAACGACATGGGCGTCATCATCCCCGACCCCAACACAATGAAGAGCAACGATATGGCAAGCTAAACTTCACCATTCCCAAGTTCACCAAAAGCAATGACCCCGAGGAGTACATCTCATGCGCATTGAAGGTTGACAAAATCTTCCGCTTGCACAACTACGAAGAAGAGAAGAAGTTCGCAATGGCATCCCTTGAATTCCAAGACTACGTCCTCATTTGGTGGGAACAAGTGATTGAGCACCAAGAGGCAAGAGGTGAACCACCCATCACTACTTGGGCGCAAATGAGGGATGTCATGAGAGCATGATCCGTGCCAACTACTACAACCGCGACCTCTTCAAGAAACTCCAACTCCTCAAGCAAGGAACCAAGAGCGTTGAAGAGTACTACAAGGAAATGGAGATTGCCATGATACGAGCCAATGTCACGGAAGATGATGAGCAAACTATGGCACATTTCTTGAATGAACTCAATCACCCTATCAAGAAGATTGCCGACTTCCAACCATACTCAAACCTCATCGAGCTAGTGCACCAAGCAACCAAAGCGGAACGCCAAGTGCAAGGTGACTTCAAGTATGCCAAGTTCTCATCCAAGTCCTATGGCCTCTCCAACAATCAAGCATCAACGACTCCAACAACTTATACCTCAACCAAGCCATCTACAAGTAATGGCGACAAGTCAAGTTACAAGAAACCTTCGACAACCTCAAGTCGTCCTCCTACTACAAGCACATTCAAGATGAGAGCTTCATCATCATCTACCCCAACCGATGATACCATCAACACAAGTTCCTTCAAATGCTTCACATGCGGAGGTCGAGGCCATAAGTCCTTTGAGTGCACCAACAAGCGCACCATGATCCTCAACGACGATGGAACCTATGACTCCATGAGTGAAGGAGAAATGGAAGCCCTTGACCAAGTGGCCACGCACCGGCAAGTGAACAATGAAGATGAAGATGATCAAATCCTTTGTGATGAAGATTCAAGTCCCGCTCTTGTTGTCTCCAAGGTCTTGACTTTTCAACATCAACAAGACGAAGATCAAAGATGCCATATCTTCCACACCAAGGCCGGAATCAATGGAAGGTCCGTCAAGGTCATCATTGATGGAGGGAGTTGCCATAACCTCGCAAGTGAAGAACTATGCTCCAAACTCCAATTGGCCAAGATGAAGCACCCGCGCCCTTACAAGGTTCAATGGCTAAGCGACACCGGCACCATCCAAGTCGAGCATAGGGTACAAGTCTCTTTCAAAATTGGAGCTTACGAAGACACTTTGGAGTGTGATGTCCTTCCGATGACCGTGTGCCACCTTCTTCTTGGACGACCATGGCAATTTGACCGAGGTGTCATCCACAATGGGCGCACAAACCACTATAGCTTCAAGATGAAAGTAAGAGAGTATGTGTTACACCCTATGTCTCCGAGCCAAGTGATCGCCAACAAGCAAGCAACACATCATGGAGAGAATAGTGAGAGAGTGAGCCACCAAAAAGAGAGTGAGCGCCACAAGCCCAAATTGAGTGCCTCCACGATGAGCGACAAGAAAAACTTAGTTCTATTTGCCACCAAACGTGAGATGAGAGAAGTGTGTGAGAACCCATCAAGTGTCCTACACTATGTTCTATTGTGCAAGGACGAGGCACCAAAAACTAACACCTCTCACAATCTACCCTTGGTGTTATCTTCTCTATTGCAGGAATTCCAAGATGTTTTCCATGACGAGCTACCTCCGGGTCTACCTCCCATACGAGGCATCGAGCACCGCATCGACCTCATCCCCGGAGCGCCACTTCCAAACAAGGCTCCCTACCGCGTCAACCCCAAAGAAACCAAAGAAATACAAAGGCAAGTAAAGCATCTCATAGACCATGGACATGTGCGTGAAAGTTTGAGTCCTTGTGTCGTACCGGTCATTCTTGTGCCAAAACGAGACGCTAGCTTTCGCATGTGTTCCGATTTTAGACCCATCAATGCTATCACCGTTCGATATAGGTACCCCATTCCACGCCTTGATGATATCCTTGATGAAATGATGCGAAGCATCCCACGTTCATCCCCATGTACACTCCGACTACTCTCCAAGCCCCAAGGATACATATGATGAGATCTCGAACATACACCATTGGACACAAGGTGAACTCGCTCCTCTTCGAACCATCACTTTCCATATGTGAGACATGGCTACTACCTCAAATATATGTGCTATGCATGACTAGGAACTGTAACATCCCAAATTTTCAATTTGGAATGTTATACATTAGATCATCATGCATATCATATTTTCTTGCATTTTTGGTCGATCCTAGAAATTTCACGCAACTCAAGGACCCTCGGAGAGAGTTGGAGATTTCGATATTTTCATATTTGAGTTTTCTCAAATTTTGAAAAGAGGATCATTTGATTTTATTTATTTTCATCTTCAGTTATTTTTCCAATAACAAAAATATGAGAAGGGAATAATATGACTTTCCCAACTTGAGGAAAAATAAAGATTTAATAAATAAAACAAATTTTGGATTTTTCCGGAGTTTATTTGCATTTTATTTGAATTAGGGAAAAATGCGTGTTTTCAAAAATTGCATTTAGGCCCCAAGAAAAAGTTCATTTTGTTCGACTCATTTTTAGGAGTCGGGGAAAATTAACTTCGGAATTTTTGGAGCTTGTTTAGATTTTCTTTTCTTCGTTTTTCTGTGCGCTTAATTATTTCTAAAAAAATAAAATCTCGCAGCGCCGACTGGGCCAAGGGCCCAGCCAGCCGCCCCGCCGCTTCCCCGCGCGCGCGCACGCCAGCGCCGCCGGCGCGCCTGCCGCCGCCGCCGTTGCCGAGTCCGACTCGGACTCCGTTTCTTGCCCCCTCCCCCAAGTCTCCTCCCCCCCTCTTTATATACCCCCACACCCCCCTCTCCTCCCCACAAGTCACCGCCGCCGCCCGCAGCAGCAGCAGCAGCCAGCGCGCAGCCCCGCCGCCGCCGCCGCAAGCCGCCGCCCCGCCGGAGCCCTTCCTCGTCGAGGTAGCCGAGCCGCACCACCCTCCCCTCGCCCGGTTCGGTTTTCTAATAAAACCGCTCCGATTTATTTTTCGATGTTTTGGTTTTTTCGAAACCCTAGATCGGCTTTTTTTCGGTTTTGTTAATTAGCGAGCGTTCACCGGACCGTTCGTTTTAATGAACGTGATCACCGGGTAGTCTCAGTTAACGAACGTCCGTTCGTTTAACCATTCGTCGTTTTTCTTTTTCGTCGGATTTATTCTGCGATTTTTCTGATCGCGATTTCAGATCCGATCTTCGTTTTAGTTTATCTTCTCGCTCGTTTATTGGAATCAGGTGATTCAAGCGCCTGGAGTTTCGTTTCGAAACCGCCGTTCCGACTAATCAACTTAAACAAGTTTTTGCTACTGTAAAATTTGACCTAGTTCCAATTTGCTAGAACCGTGTTGTTTTCTTCCGCCGTTTGTTTTCCGTTGCTTTGTTCGAATACGATTCTTTTGCAACCGGAGTTCTTAAGTTGAACTTTCTGGTTTGATCTTCTGTTTGAGTTTTACCTGTGCATTAGATGAGTACTTATTATATGCTTGTTGTTTGTCTGCGATAGATCACCCGGAGTGCGCCGCCTGTTATTTCGAAGCTCTAGGTTTCGCAGATCCTCAGCAAGGCAAGTAACACTTTGATCATACCTTCTCATTGCCCAGTTTATTGCATTAGATCAATCCTCAAACATTGCATGATTAGGATCTAATTGAACTGTGGGATGGGATGTAGTTGAGGTAGTACCTATTACCTGTTTTACTTATGAAACCTTTGGGAGTTACTTCTACATTTGCTTATTATGCCATGCTATGCTAGTAGACGTGGATTGGGTGAGTGATATCCATGACAGATGTGAGTATTGTTAATTAATGGTTTTATTTAAGGTGGCAACTTAAACACACATCTGGGTGGATTGAGGCACCTGGTTTCTATCAGGACTTGCCTGTTTTTCTTTGGACCGCCACCCAGGCTCAAAGGGATCATAAGATCATTCATGCTAGTAACTTCCGTGTGCAGCCACAAGCCATTATGGGCTCTGGCATAGTTGATTAAGTCGTGCGAACTCTTACAGGGTAGACTAGCAGATGTAGGGGAAAGTAGGTGTACCGGTCTATCCAAACGTAAGGTGCTAGCACTTCTAAAAAGGCTATGTCTCGGTCATCCGTTTCTCAAACACCATGTAGTGCGAGAAACCAAATGGAGGCGATCGAGTCTTGTGGGGAAAAGTGCGCAAACCTCTGCAGAGTGTACAAACTAATCATGATTAGCCGTGTCCCTGGTTATGGACATCTTGAGTATCTAGTACTTGAATATCATGTGAATCTCATCATGTTACTTCTAATTAATATTGTTGGGTTTTAATTGTTCACTTAATTGGGATCGGAACGTTGTCAACCATTCTCGATGTTTCAACCACCATGATAGTTAAATAAACTTTATTCCTTTGCAGTAGGGAAAAATTGGCTTTACGCAAAACTGTAACCATAGAGCTTTCCACCAGCCATACATGCATATAGTATAGCTCATTACTGTTCATTACTCTCTATGTGTTACATTGCCAGCATATTCAATGTGCTGACCCGTTTTCGGGCTGCAACTTTCATGTTGCAGACTTTTCAGACGACGAGTAAGGTGCTTAGGTCGTGGTTCTATACTCAGTGATGCCGTTGGAGTTGATGGACTCACTTACCTTCCAAGTCTTCCGCTGTTAATCGTTATTAGATGGCCTTAAGCCATATTTATTGTATTAAGTTCTCTTTGAGACACCGATGTAATAAGTGTGTGATTGCTACTCTGCTATAAATCCTTCGAAGTACTGTGTGGTGTCAGCATTACTGATCCAGGGATGACACCGGAGCACAGAGACTTGGCCATCTGAGGTCGGGTCGCTACAGAGATGGTACTAGAGCACACGCTGACTGTAGGACACGACCACTAAGTTAAATCCATAGATCACTATTCTCCTCTCATTTTCTATCTCCTCATCTTTTCTACCCTTTTAGGATGACGAACGCGAAGATCAAGTACGTGCAACCGGATGAAGGCACACCTTTTGGATTTCACTTGAAGGAAGTCACCAAGTACCTGAACATTGGACTACCAAGTTTCACCGGGACCTTCAACGCCACTCTGCCTGAAGAGGAGCGCTGGAAGATTCAAGCTCATGTTCCGGGAAGGACGTTTGCGCCAATCACGAAGCCCATAGATAGTGTTTTCAGTGCACCAACCTGGAGTCTAGGAAAGAGCATGGCAGCTCATATCACCATGGGACGTATTGGAGAGGTTTATCAAGAAGACCTCAAGGACACTATCTACCAGATTTGCGGACGCCGAGATGAAGAATGGGAGATAGTCAGCATCAAGAAGGATAGATCCATTGCAGCTTTCATCCAGGAGTTAAACCAGCACATTCGACGCCAAGAGAACTAGATGTGCAATGACATGATAGAATTGAAGAATGCGAAGGCAAGGATCATCGAGCTAGAAGGAGAACGAAGGGTACACACAAGGACTACATGGACGAGATCGTAGCTCTAGCAAGGCACAATGTCGATCTTAAGCAGGAGATTGAAGAACTCAAGGAGAGATTAGCATCCAAGAAGGAAGACAAGTACGTCGCATGTCCAGACAACTACATCATCATCGATGATACCGATTCGGATCCAAGTGAACCAGACTTTGAAGACGAAGCTGGAGCAGACATCATGGAGTCTTCCACCGATTCAAATTTCTAGATGACCACCAAATATTAATAGCATTTTCCCCATGTATACTTTATAGTTCGAGCACTTTTGCGATAATTCTAGACCATTTTGTAAGCCCTTGTTTGAATTGAATGAAGTGATTTTGTGTGAATTTGTCTCATGTGCACTGGGTAGTGTTTTCTCTTAGACCTCACTCTATTCTTAATTCTCATCTTTTCTAAACCCCTCAGATGCCTCCGAGACGTGACAATGGATTTCCACCGGAGCTCACCCAGTTGATCCAGCAGCAGAACCAATTGATGCAATTGCTAGTCCAGAATCAGCAGAATAACAACAACAACAACCCTCCGCCGCCGCCACCAGTTGATCACCTAGCCCGTTTCCTTAGGTTGAATCCGCCGGTGTTTTCCAGTAGCACCGAGCCGATAGTAGCAGACGACTGGCTCCGCAAGATAGGAAGGGAGTTGACCACTGCAGGATGCACAGATGTTGAGAAGGTGAAGTTTGCCGCACATCAGCTTGACGGACCCACGGCAGCATGGTGGGAGAATTTCACAGCCACTTACCTAGTTGACACTGTCACATGGGATCAGTTTCAACAAGCTTTCCGCACTGCCCATGTTTCAACAGGAGCTATGGGCATGAAGAAGCGTGAGTTTCGCAACTTACGCCAAGGAGGAAGGACAGTTGGCCAGTACATTGACGACTTCAGCAAGTTAGCACGTTATGCCCCAGATGACGTTGCTACGGATGCAGCTAAACAGGAGAAGTTTTTGGAAGGACTGAATGATGAGCTAAGCATGCAGTTGATGGTAGCAAGTTTCAACAACTACCAGGAGTTGGTAGATCGTGCCATCATGATTGAAGGTAAGCAACAGCAGATTGAGAACCGCAAAAGGAAGTATGGACAGGGGAAGTATAACTCTGGAGCCCAGCAGAAGCCCCGTTTTACCCCTAAACTGGGAGTTCAGTTACAGCATACCCATGGAGGAAGTGGTTCGCACAACCATAATGGCCACAAGAATGGTAATGGGAATGGAGGAAGCAACGGCCAGAACCGTACCACCCCATCAACCCCAGCCAAGAGAGATCTGAGTCAAGTCACCTGTTTCAAGTGTTCCAAGACCGGACATTACGCCAATGAATGTCCTGAGGGCCAGAATGGCAATGGAAGCTATGGGAAGAAGCCAAACCCTTTCAACAGGGGACAGGTGAACCACGTTAGCGTGGAGGAGGTTGAAGCTCATCCTGATGCAGTAATCGGTAAGTTTTTGGTTAAGTCCTTTAATACACTTGTTCTTTTCGATACTGGTGCATCGCATTCATACATATCAAGGGGATTTGTGGAAAAGTATAACCGGCCCACTAAGATTCTTAAGACACCTATGCTAGTAAGCTCGCCAGGAGCAGAGTACATGGCTAGACAAGGATGTTTTCAAGTGCCATTAAGTATAGGAAGACATGTTTTTCCAACGGATTTAATCGTTCTGGAATCCCAAGGTTTGGATGTAATTCTCGGTATGGATTGGTTGTCGATGTATGGAGGAAACATCGATTGCGCCAGTAAGACAATATTGCGTACAACGCCCGAAGGAAGAAGGATCAAGTATGTATCCCGACATACGCCAAACAGGATACAAGTAAATTCTTTATCAGGAGTTGTACATGAGGAAGTACCAGTGGTGAAGGATTTTCCTGATGTGTTTCCTGAAGAATTGCCAGGCATGCCACCGGATAGAGACATTGAGTTTTTGATTGAGCTTTTGCCAGGCACTGGGCCAATATCGAAGAGACCGTACAGGATGCCAGCACAAGATTTGGTGGAAATTAAGAAGCAGATTAAAGAGTTATTGGATAAAGGTTACATTCTCCCAAGTTCTTCGCCTTGGGGATCACCAGTACTTCTAGTGGAGAAGAAGGATGGATCATTAAGGATGGTTGTTGATTACCGTGGATTGAATGTAGTAACCATCAAGAACAAGTACCCACTGCCGATGATAAATGATCTGTTTGATCGTTTGCAAGGAGCTAAAGTGTTTTCCAAGATCGATTTGCGATCAGGGTACCATCAGTTGAAGATTCGAGAGCAGGACATACCCAAAACAGCCTTTACCACGAGATACAGATTGTATGGGTATACCGTTATGTCATTTGGACTGACTAACGCACCTGCCTATTTTATGAACGTGATGAACAAGGTATTTATGGAGTTCTTGGATAAGTTCATCGTAGTGTTCATTGATGACATTTTGATTTTCTCAAAGAATGAAGAAGAGCATAAGGAACATTTGCGTTTGGTTTTGGAGAAACTAAGGGAACATCAGTTATATGCCAAATTCAGCAAATGTGAGTTTTGGTTGAAGGAAGTTGGATTTCTTGGACATGTTATATCCGGAGAAGGGATAGCAGTTGACCCCACAAAGGTTGAGACCGTAACCGAATGGGAAGGACCAACGACAGTTGGAGAGATCCGGAGTTTTCTTGGACTCGCGGGATACTACCAGAGATTCATTGAGAATTTCTCAAAGATTGCAAAGCCTATGACTGAATTGTTGAAGAAGGATAGCAAGTTCAATTGGACTGAGGAATGTGAGGCCAGTTTTCAGGAGTTGAAGAAACGATTGGTTTCCTCGCCAGTGTTGATTCTGCCAGATCAGACCAAGGATTATGAGGTGTATTGCGACGCTTCACGTCGAGGACTTGGAGCAGTGCTTATGCAGGAAGGAAGAGTTGTTTCGTATGCCTCACGACAACTGAAACCTCACGAATTGAATTATGATACGCCTGATTTGGAGTTAGCAGCCGTAGTGCATGCATTGAAGACATGGAGACATTTCCTCGTTGGAAATCATTGTGAGGTGTACACGGATCACAAGAGTTTGAAGTACATTTTCACGCAGAAGGAGTTGAACCCCAGACAAAGGAGATGGTTGGAACTCATCAAGGATTATGATATGAGATTGCATTACCACCCAGGAAAGGCTAATGTAGTAGCTGACGCATTGAGCCATAAGAGCCATGTCAATACACTAATGACGGGAGAAATACCAAGGGAGTTAGCCGAGGATCTTCGAGAGCTATGTTTGGAAATAGTTCCGAGAGGCTATGTAGCAGCGTTGGAAATTCAATCTACATTGATGGATAAAATCAGAGAGGCTCAGAAATCTGACAAGGAGATTGCTTCCATAAAGGAGAAAATAAGCGAAGGTAAAGCAAAGGGATTTCGTGAGGATGAGCACGATACCCTGTGGTTTGAGGACCGTGTTTATGTGCACAATGACCCGGAGATCAGGAAGTTGATTCTGCAAGAGGCACATGATTCACCCTATTCGATTCACCCAGGAAATACCAAGATGTATTTGGATTTGAAGGAAACATTCTTGTGGACCGGAATGAAGAAGGATATTGCAGCATATGTAGCAGTTTGTGATGTATGTCAAAGAGTGAAGGCAGAACATCAGAAGCCAGCCGGATTGTTACAACCATTGCTGATACCCGAATGGAAGTGGGATAAGATAGGCATGGATTTTATCACAGGACTACCCAAGACGAAGGCAGGCTATGACTCGATATGGGTAGTAGTTGATCGTTTGACGAAGGTAGCACATTTCATCCCAGTTAAGACCACTTACACCAGTGCTAAGTTGGCAAAGAAATACATGACCAGGGTCATTTGTTTGCATGGAGTTCCGAGGAGTATCGTATCAGATAGAGGAACCCAATTTACCTCAAAGTTTTGGAATCAGTTGCATGAAACTTTGGGAACCAGACTAGAGTTCAGCACAGCTTTTCACCCACAGACGGATGGGCAGACTGAGAGAGCCAATCAGATTTTGGAAGATATGCTGAGAGCCTGTGCACTAGATTATGGATCTAGTTGGGACGATAACTTGCCGTATGCGGAGTTTTCTTACAACAACAGTTACCAAACCAGTTTAAAGATGGCACCTTTCGAAGCTTTATACAGAAGGAGGTGGAGGACACCGTTGTCATGGGACGAAGTTGGAGACCGTCAGTTCTTTGGACCAGATCTGATCAAGGAGTCTAAACGGAAAGTTAAGTTGATTCGCGATAGGCTCAAGGTAGCCCAATCAAGGCAGAAGAGCTACACAGATTCTAAACGCAAGGAGACAGTTTATGAAACCAGAGACAGAGTTTATCTCCGAGTATCCCCACTTCGGGGAGTTAAGCGCTTTGGAGTCAAGGGAAAGTTAGCACCGCGTTTCGTTGGACCGTATAAGATTTTGCAACGTATGGGAGAAGTTGCTTATAAGTTAGAATTACCAGAGGGACTGTCAGGAGTTCATGATGTATTCCATGTTTCTCAGCTGAAGAAATGTCACGCCGAGATGGCGGAGGTACCGCTAAGAGATACAGTGTCGCTTGAAGCGATTCAGTTGAAAGATGATTTAACATATGAGGAGAAGCCAGTCAAGATTCTCGAATATGCTAGCAGAGTTACCCGAAACAAGGTTATCAAGTTTTGCAAAGATCAGTGGAACCACCACTCAGAGGATGAAGCCACCTGGGAGAGAGAATAAGATTTGCTCAAGGACCACCCTCACCTATTTTCTAGCCAACCTGAATCTCGAGGACGAGATTCATCTTAAGGGGGGTAGGTTTGTAACATCCCAAATTTTCAATTTGGAATGTTATACATTAGATCATCATGCATATCATATTTTCTTGCATTTTTTGTCGATCCTAGAAATTTCACGCAACTCAAGGACCCTCGGAGAGAGTTGGAGATTTCGATATTTTCATATTTGAGTTTTCTCAAATTTTGAAAAGAGGATCATTTGATTTTATTTATTTTCATCTTCAGTTATTTTTCCAATAACAAAAATATGAGAAGGGAATAGTATGACTTTCCCAACTTGAGGAAAAATAAAGATTTAATAAATAAATAAAAATTGGATTTTTCCGGAGTATATTTGCATTTTATTTGAATTAGGGAAAAATGCGTGTTTTCAAAAATTGCATTTAGGCCCAAAGAAAAAGTTCATTTTGTTCGACTCATTTTCAGGAGTCGGGGAAAATTAACTTCGGAATTTTTGGAGCTCGTTTAGATTTTCTTTTCTTCGTTTTTCTGCGCGCTTAATTATTTAAAAAAAATCCCGCAGCGCCAACTGGGCCAAGGGCCCAGCCAGCCGCCCCGCCGCTTCCCCGGGCGCGCGCGCACGCCAGCGCCGCCGCCGCGCCTGCCGCCGCCGCCGTCGCCGAGTCCGACTCGGACTCCGTTTCTTGCCCCCTCCCCCAAGTCTCCTCCCCCCTCTTTATATACCCCCAGACCCCCCCTCTCCTCCCAACAAGTCGTCGCCGCCGCCCGCAGCAGCAACAGCAGCAGCCAGCGCGCAGCCCCGCCACCGCCGGCGCCGCAAGCTGCCGCCGCCGCCGCCGTCGCCCCACCGCCGCCCGCGCCGCCGCCGCCAAGCCGCCGCCCCGCCGGATCCCCGCCTCGTCGAGGTAGCCGAGCCGCGCCACCCTCCCCTCGCCCGGTTCGGTTTGCTAATAAAACCGTTCCGGTTTATTTTTTGATGTTTCGGTTTTTTTCGAAACCCTAGATCGGTTTTTTTTTCGGTTTTGTTAATTAGCGTGCGTTCACCAGACCTTTCGTTTTAACGGACGTGATCACCGGATAGTCTCAGTTAACGAACGTCCGTTCGTTTAATCGTTCGTCGTTTTTCTTTTTCGTCGGATTTATTCTGCGATTTTTCTGATCGCGATTTCAGATCCGATCTTCGTTTTAGTTTATCTTCTCGCTCGTTTATCGGAATCAGGTGATTCAAGCGCCTGGAGTTTCGCTTCGAAACCGCCGTTCCGACTAATCAACTTAAACAAGTTTTTGCTACTGTAAAATTTGACCTAGTTCCAATTTGCTAGAACCATGTTGTTTTCTTCCGCCGTTTGTTTTCCGTTGCTTTGTTCGAATACGATTCTTTTGCAACCGGAGTTCTTAAGTTGAACTTTCTGGTTTGATCTTCTGTTTGAGTTTTACCTATGCATTAGATGAGTACTTATTATATGCTTGTTGTTTGTCTGCGATAGATCACCCGGAGTGCGCCGCCTGTTATTTCGAAGCTCTAGGTTTCGCAGATCCTCAGCAAGGCAAGTAACACTTTGATCATACCTTCTCATTGCCCAGTTTTATTGCATTAGATCAATCCTCAAACATTGCATGATTAGGATCTAATTGAACTGTGGGATGGGATGTAGTTGAGGTAGTACCTATTACCTGTTTTACTTATGAAACCTTTGGGAGTTACTTCTACATTTGCTTATTATGCCATGCTATGCTAGTAGACGTGGATTGGGTGAGTGATATCCATGACAGATGTGAGTATTGTTAATTAATGGTTTTATTTAAGGTGGCAACTTAAACACACATCTGGGTGGATTGAGGCACCTAGTTTCTATCAGGACTTGCCTGTTTTTCTTTGGACCGCCACCCAGGCTCAAAGGGATCATAAGATCATTCATGCTAGTAACTTCCGTGTGCAGCCACAAGCCATTATGGGCTCTGGCATAGTTGATTAAGTCGTGCGAACTCTTACAGGGTAGACTAGCAGATGTAGGGGAAAGTAGGTGTACCGGTCTATCCAAACGTAAGGTGCTAGCACTTCTAAAAAGGCTATGTCTCGGTCATCCGTTTCTCAAACACCATGTAGTGCGAGAAACCAAATGGAGGCGATCGAGTCTTGTGGGGAAAAGTGCGCAAACCTCTGCAGAGTGTACAAACTAATCATGATTAGCCATGTCCCCGGTTATGGACATCTTGAGTATCTAGTACTTGAATATCATGTGAATCTCATCATGTTACTTCTAATTAATATTGTTGGGTTTTAATTGTTCACTTAATTGGGATCGGAACGTTGTCAACCATTCTCGATGTTTCAACCACCATGATAGTTAAATAAACTTTATTCCTTTGCAGTAGGGAAAAATTGGCTTTACGCAAAACTGTAACCATAGAGCTTTCCACCAGCCATACATGCATATAGTATAGCTCATTACTGTTCATTACTCTCTATGTGTTACATTGCCAGCATATTCAATGTGCTGACCTGTTTTCGGGCTGCAACTTTCATGTTGCAGACTTTTCAGACGACGAGTAAGGTGCTTAGGTCGTGGTTCTATACTCAGTGATGCCGTTGGAGTTGATGGACTCACTTACCTTCCAAGTCTTCCGCTGTTAATCGTTATTAGATGGCCTTAAGCCATATTTATTGTATTAAGTTCTCTTTGAGACACCGATGTAATAAGTGTGTGATTGCTACTCTGCTATAAATCCTTCGAAGTACTGTGTGGTGTCAGCATTACTGATCCAGGGATGACACCGGAGCACAGAGACTTGGCCATCTGAGGTCGGGTCGCTACAGAGATGGTACTAGAGCACACGCTGACTGTAGGACACGACCACTAAGTTAAAGCCATAGATCACTATTCTCCTCTCATTTTCTATCTCCTCATCTTTTCTACCCTTTTAGGATGACGAACGCGAAGATCAAGTACGCGCAACCGGATGAAGGCACACCTTTTGGATTTCACTTGAAGGAAGTCACCAAGTACCTGAACATTGGACTACCAAGTTTCACCGGGACCTTCAACGCCACTCTGCCTGAAGTGGAGCGCTGGAAGATTCAAGCTCATGTTCCGGGAAGGACGTTTGCGCCAATCACGAAGCCCATAGATAGTGTTTTCAGTGCACCAACCTGGAGTCTAGGAAAGAGCATGGCAGCTCATATCACCATGGGACATATTGGAGAGGTTTATCAAGAAGACCTCAAGGACACTATCTACCAGATTTGCGGACGCCGAGATGAAGAATGGGAGATAGTCAGCATCAAGAAGGATAGATCCATTGCAGCTTTCATCCAGGAGTTAAACCAGCACATTCGACGCCAAGAGAACTAGATGTGCAATGACATGATAGAATTGAAGAATGCGAAGGCAAGGATCATCGAGCTAGAAGGAGAACGAAGGGTACACACATGGACTACATGGACGAGATCGTAGCTCTAGCAAGGCACAATGTCGATCTTAAGCAGGAGATTGAAGAACTCAAGGAGAGATTAGCATCCAAGAAGGAAGACAAGTACGTCGCATGTCCAGACAACTACATCATCATCGACGATACCGATTCGGATCCAAGTGAACCAGACTTTGAAGACGAAGCTGGAGCAGACATCATGGAGTCTTCCACCGATTCAAATTTCTAGATGACCACCAAATATTAATAGCATTTTCCCCATGTATACTTTATAGTTCGAGCACTTTTGCGATAATTCTAGACCATTTTGTAAGCCCTTGTTTGAATTGAATGAAGTGATTTTGTGTGAATTTGTCTCATGTGCACTGGGTAGTGTTTTCTCTTAAACCTCACTCTATTCTTAATTCTCATCTTTTCTAAACCCCTCAGATGCCTCCGAGACGTGACAATGGATTTCCACCGGAGCTCACCCAGTTGATCCAGCAGCAGAACCAATTGATGCAATTGCTAGTCCAGAATCAGCAGAATAACAACAACAACAACCCTCCGCCGCCGCCACCAGTTGATCACCTAGCCCGTTTCCTTAGGTTGAATCCGCCGGTGTTCTCCAGTAGCACCGAGCCGATAGTAGCAGACGACTGGCTCCGCAAGATAGGAAGGGAGTTGACCACTGCAGGATGCACAGATGTTGAGAAGGTGAAGTTTGCCGCACATCAGCTTGACGGACCCACGGCAGCATGGTGGGAGAATTTCACAGCCACTTACCTAGTTGACACTGTCACATGGGATCAGTTTCAACAAGCTTTCCGCACTGCCCATGTTTCAACAGGAGCTATGGGCATGAAGAAGCGTGAGTTTCGCAACTTACGCCAAGGAGGAAGGACAGTTGGCCAGTACATTGACGACTTCAGCAAGTTAGCACGTTATGCCCCAGATGACGTTGCTACGGATGCAGCTAAACAGGAGAAGTTTTTGGAAGGACTGAATGATGAGCTAAGCATGCAGTTGATGGTAGCAAGTTTCAACAACTACCAGGAGTTGGTAGATCGTGCCATCATGATTGAAGGGAAGCAACAGCAGATTGAGAACCGCAAAAGGAAGTATGGACAGGGGAAGTATAACTCTGGAGCCCAGCAGAAGCCCCGTTTTACCCCTAAACCGGGAGTTCAGTTTCAGCATACCCATGGAGGAAGTGGTTCGCACAACCATAATGGCCACAAGAATGGTAATGGGAATGGAGGAAGCAACGGCCAGAACCGTACCACCCCATCAACCCCAGCCAAGAGAGATCTGAGTCAAGTCACCTGTTTCAAGTGTTCCAAGACCGGACATTACGCCAATGAATGTCCTGAGGGCCAGAATGGCAATGGAAGCTATGGGAAGAAGCCAAACCCTTTCAACAGGGGACAGGTGAACCACGTTAGCGTGGAGGAGGTTGAAGCTCATCCTGATGCAGTAATCGGTAAGTTTTTGGTTAAGTCCTTTACTACACTTGTTCTTTTCGATACTGGTGCATCGCATTCATACATATCAAGGGGATTTGTGGAAAAGTATAACCTGCCCACTAAGATTCTTAAGACACCTATGCTAGTAAGCTCGCCAGGAGCAGAGTACATGGCTAGACAAGGATGTTTTCAAGTGCCATTAAGTATAGGAAGACATGTTTTTCCAACGGATTTAATCGATCTGGAATCCCAAGGTTTGGATGTAATTCTCGGTATGGATTAGTTGTCGATGTATGGAGGAAACATCGATTGCGCCAGTAAGACAATATTGCGTACAACGCCCGAAGGAAGAAGGATCAAGTATGTATCCCGACATACGCCAAACAGGATACAAGTAAATTCTTTATCAGGAGTTGTACATGAGGAAGTACCAGTGGTGAAGGATTTTCCTGATGTGTTTGCTGAAGAATTGCCAGGCATGCCACCGGATAGAGACATTGAGTTTGTGATTGAGCTTTTGCCAGGCACTGGGCCAATATCGAAGAGACCGTACAGGATGCCAGCACAAGATTTGGTGGAAATTAAGAAGCAGATTAAAGAGTTATTGGATAAAGGTTACATTCTCCCAAGTTCTTCGCCTTGGGGATCACCAGTACTTCTAGTGGAGAAGAAGGATGGATCATTAAGGATGGTTGTTGATTACCGTGGATTGAATGCAGTAACCATCAAGAACAAGTACCCACTGCCGATGATAAATGATCTGTTTGATCGTTTGCAAGGAGCTAAAGTGTTTTCCAAGATCGATTTGCGATCAGGGTACCATCAGTTGAAGATTCGAGAGCAGGACATACCCAAAACAGCCTTTACCACGAGATACAGATTGTATGGGTATACCGTTATGTCATTTGGACTGACTAACGCACCTGCCTATTTTATGAACGTGATGAACAAGGTATTTATGGAGTTCTTGGATAAGTTCATCGTAGTGTTCAATGATGACATTTTGATTTTCTCAAAGAATGAAGAAGAGCATAAGGAACATTTGCGTTTGGTTTTGGAGAAACTAAGGGAACATCAGTTATATGCCAAATTCAGCAAATGTGAGTTTTGGTTGAAGGAAGTTGGATTTCTTGGACATGTTATATCCGGAGAAGGGATAGCAGTTGACCCCACAAAGGTTGAGACCGTAACCGAATGGGAAGGACCAACGACAGTTGGAGAGATCCGGAGTTTTCTTGGACTCGCGGGATACTACCGGAGATTCATTGAGAATTTCTCAAAGATTGCAAAGCCTATGACTGAATTGTTGAAGAAGGATAGCAAGTTCAATTGGACTGAGGAATGTGAGGCCAGTTTTCAGGAGTTGAAGAAACGATTGGTTTCCTCGCCAGTGTTGATTCTGCCAGATCAGACCAAGGATTATGAGGTGTATTGCGACGCTTCACGTCGAGGACTTGGAGCAGTGCTTATGCAGGAAGGAAGAGTTGTTTCGTATGCCTCACGACAACTGAAACCTCACGAATTGAATTATGATACGCATGATTTGGAGTTAGCAGCCGTAGTGCATGCATTGAAGACATGGAGACATTTCCTCGTTGGAAATCATTGTGAGGTGTACACGGATCACAAGAGTTTGAAGTACATTTTCACGCAGAAGGAGTTGAACCTCAGACAAAGGAGATGGTTGGAACTCATCAAGGATTATGATATGAGATTGCATTACCACCCAGGAAAGGCTAATGTAGTAGCTGACGCATTGAGCCATAAGAGCCATGTCAATACACTAATGACGGGAGAAATACCAAGGGAGTTAGCCGAGGATCTTCGAGAGCTATGTTTGGAAATAGTTCCGAGAGGCTATGTAGCAGCGTTGGAAATTCAATCTACATTGATGGTTAAAATCAGAGAGGCTCAGAAATCTGACAAGGAGATTGCTTCCATAAAGGAGAAAATAAGCGAAGGTAAAGCAAAGGGATTTCGTGAGGATGAGCACGATACCCTGTGGTTTGAGGACCGTGTTTATGTGCCCAATGACCCGGAGATCAGGAAGTTGATTCTGCAAGAGGCACATGATTCACCCTATTCGATTCACCCAGGAAATACCAAGATGTATTTGGATTTGAAGGAAACATTCTGGTGGACTGGAATGAAGAAGGATATTGCAGCATATGTAGCAGTTTGTGATGTATGTCAAAGAGTGAAGGCAGAACATCAGAAGCCAGCCGGATTGTTACAACCATTGCTGATACCCGAATGGAAGTGGGATAAGATAGGCATGGATTTTATCACAGGACTACCCAGGACGAAGGCAGGCTATGACTCGATATGGGTAGTAGTTGATCGTTTGACGAAGGTAGCACATTTCATCCCAGTTAAGACCACTTACACCAGTGCTAAGTTGGCAAAGATATACATGACCAGGGTCATTTGTTTGCATGGAGTTCCGAGGTGTATCGTATCAGATAGAGGAACCCAATTTACCTCAATGTTTTGGAATCAGTTGCATGAAACTTTGGGAACCAGACTAGAGTTCAGCACAGCTTTTCACCCACAGACGGATGGGCAGACTGAGAGAGCCAATCAGATTTTGGAAGATATGCTGAGAGCCTGTGCACTAGATTATGGATCTAGTTGGGACGATAACTTGCCGTATGCGGAGTTTTCTTACAACAACAGTTACCAAACCAGTTTAAAGATGGCACCTTTCGAAGCTTTATACAGAAGGAGGTGGAGGACACCGTTGTCATGGGACGAAGTTGGAGACCGTCAGTTCTTTGGACCAGATCTGATCAAGGAGTCTAAACGGAAAGTTAAGTTGATTCGCGATAGGCTCAAGGTAGCCCAATCAAGGCAGAAGAGCTACGCAGATTCTAAACGCAAGGAGACAGTTTATGAAACCAGAGACAGAGTTTATCTCCGAGTATCCCCACTTCAGGGAGTTAAGTGCTTTGGAGTCAAGGGAAAGTTAGCACCGTGTTTCGTTGGACCGTATAAGATTTTGCAACGTATGGGAGAAGTTGCTTATAAGTTGGAATTACCAGAGGGACTGTCAGGAGTTTATGATGTATTCCATGTTTCTCAGCTGAAGAAATGTCACGCCGAGATGGCAGAGGTACCGCTAAGAGATACAGTGCCGCTTGAAGCGATTCAGTTGAAAGATGATTTAACATATGAGGAGAAGCCAGTCAAGATTCTCGAATATGCTAGCAGAGTTACCCGAAACAAGGTTATCAAGTTTTGCAAAGATCAGTGGAACCACCACTCAGAGGATGAAGCCACCTGGGAGAGAGAATAAGATTTGCTCAAGGACCACCCTCACCTATTTTCTAGCCAACCTGAATCTCGAGGACGAGATTCATCTTAAGGGGGGTAGGTTTGTAACATCCCAAATTTCCAATTTGGAATGTTATACATTAGATCATCATGCATATCATATTTTCTTGCATTTTTTGTCGATCCTAGAAATTTCACGCAACTCAAGGACCCTCGGAGAGAGTTGGAGATTTCGATATTTTCATATTTGAGTTTTCTCAAATTTTGAAAAGAGGATCATTTGATTTTATTTATTTTCATCTTCAGTTATTTTTCCAATAACAAAAATATGAGAAGGGAATAGTATGACTTTCCCAACTTGAGGAAAAATAAAGATTTAATAAATAAATAAAAATTGGATTTTTCCGGAGTATATGTGCATTTTATTTGAATTAGGGAAAAATGCGTGTTTTCAAAAATTGCATTTAGGCCCCAAGAAAAAGTTCATTTTGTTCGACTCATTTTTAGGAGTCGGGGAAAATTAACTTCGGAATTTTTGGAGCTCGTTTAGATTTTCTTTTCTTCGTTTTTCTGCGCGCTTAATTATTTAAAAAAAATCCCGCAGCGCCGACTGGGCCAAGGGCCTAGCCAGCCGCCCCGCCGCTTCCCCGCGCGCGCGCACGCCAGCGCCGCCGCCGCGCCTGCCGCCGCCGCCGTCGCCGAGTCCGACTCGGACTCCGTTTATTGCCCCCTCCCCCAAGTCTCCTCCCCCCCTCTTTATATACCCCCAGACCCCCCCTCTCCTCCCAACAAGTCGTCGCCGCCGCCCGCAGCAGCAGCAGCAGTAGCCAGCGCGCAGCCCCGCCACCGCCGGCGCCGCAAGCTGCCGCCGCCGCCGCCGTCGCCCCACCGCCGCCCGCGCCGCCGCCGCCCCGCCGGAGCCCCGCCTCGTCGAGGTAGCCGAGCCGCGCCACCCTCCCCTCGCCTGATTCGGTTTTCTAATAAAACCGTTCCGGTTTATTTTTCGATGTTTCGGTTTTTTTTGAAACCCTAGATTGTTTTTTTTTGGTTTTGTTAATTAGCGAGCGCTCACCGGACCTTTCGTTTTAACGGACGTGATCACCGGATAGTCTCAGTTAACGAACGTCCGTTCGTTTAACTGTTCGTCGTTTTTCTTTTTCGTCGGATTTATTCTGCGATTTTTCTGATCGCGATTTCAGATCCGATCTTCGTTTTAGTTTATCTTCTCGCTCGTTTATCGGAATCAGGTGATTCAAGCGCCTGGAGTTTCGCTTCGAAACCGCCGTTCCGACTAATCAACTTAAACAAGTTTTTGCTACTGTAAAATTTGACCTAGTTCCAATTTGCTAGAACCATGTTGTTTTCTTCCGCCGTTTGTTTTCCGTTGCTTTGTTCGAATACGATTCTTTTGCAACCGGAGTTCTTAAGTTGAACTTTCTGGTTTGATCTTCTGTTTGAGTTTTACCTGTGCATTAGATGAGTACTTATTATATGCTTGTTGTTTGTCTGCGATAGATCACTCGGAGTGCGCCGCCTGTTATTTCGAAGCTCTAGGTTTCGCAGATCCTCAGCAAGGCAAGTAACACTTTGATCATACCTTCTCATTGCCCAGTTTTATTGCATTAGATCAATCCTCAAACATTGCATGATTAGGATCTAATTGAACTGTGGGATGGGATGTAGTTGAGGTAGTACCTATTACCTGTTTTACTTATGAAACCTTTGGGAGTTACTTCTACATTTGCTTATTATGCCATGCTATGCTAGTAGACGTGGATTGGGTGAGTGATATCCATGACAGATGTGAGTATTGTTAATTAATGGTTTTATTTAAGGTGGCAACTTAAACACACATCTGGGTGGATTGAGGCACCTGGTTTCTATCAGGACTTGCCTGTTTTTCTTTGGACCGCCACCCAGGCTCAAAGGGATCATAAGATCATTCATGCTAGTAACTTCCGTGTGCAGCCACAAGCCATTATGGGCTCTGGCATAGTTGATTAAGTCGTGCGAACTCTTACAGGGTAGACTAGCAGATGTAGGGGAAAGTAGGTGTACCGGTCTATCCAAACATAAGGTGCTAGCGCTTCTGAAAGGCTATGTCTCGGTCATCCGTTTCTCAAACACCATGTAGTGCGAGAAACCAAACGGAGGCGATCGAGTCTTGTGGGGAAAAGTGCGCAAACCTCTGCAGAGTGTACAAACTAATCATGATTAGCCGTGTCCCCGGTTATGGACATCTTGAGTATCTAGTACTTGAATATCATGTGAATCTCATCATGTTACTTCTAATTAATATTGTTGGGTTTTAATTGTTCACTTAATTGGGATCGGAATGCTGTCAACCATTCTCGATGTTTCAACCACCATGATAGTTAAATAAACTTTATTCCTTTGCAGTAGGGAAAAATTGGCTTTACGCAAAACTGTAACCATAGAGCTTTCCACCAGCCATACATGCATATAGTATAGCTCATTACTGTTCATTACTCTCTATGTGTTACATTGCCAGCATATTCCATGTGCTGACCCGCTTTCGGGCTGCAACTTTCATGTTGCAGACTTTTCAGACGATGAGTAAGGTGCTTAGGTCGTGGTTCTATACTCAGTGATGCCGTTGGAGTTGATGGACTCACTTACCTTCCAAGTCTTCCGCTGTTAATCGTTATTAGATGGCCTTAAGCCATATCTATTGTATTAAGTTCTCTTTGAGACACCGATGTAATAAGTGTGTGATTGCTACTCTGCTATAAATCCTTCGAAGTACTGTGTGGTGTCAGCATTACTGATCCAGGGATGACACCAGAGCACAGAGACTTGGCCATCTGAGGTCGGGTCGCTACAGGAACAAAGAGTAAGACCATGGACAAGACGACGAGGACACCAAGTACAAGGAACTACCAAAGAAGCTCCAGCGAGCGGACGTCCGGACGACACCGGACGACCGGCCTCTCACAGCGAGCGGACGCCCGACCCTCGGCAGATGACCGGCGCCTGAAGACCATCCTACACTAGCTACAGCCCTCCCAGCGAGTGAACGTCCGACTCCACACCGGACGTCTGGCAATATTAACGAAAGTCCGAGACTTCCAAACATCCGGTATCCCGACCACAGAACACTTTCAATGACATCCGGCGGTAGCGGACGACCGGTCCCCCTGGAACCACCGGACGTTCGGTGCCCAGCGGACGTCCGGTCCTTGGCTGTGTCCAGTTGTGGGGTGAGGCCCATGTACCCCTTCACTCGCTCCCATTCGCACTATCACTATAAATAGGACACCCCCTCCTCCTAGTTAGGGTTAGCAAAGGATTAGCTCATGTTTGTGTGAGAGCTTTGCTCATCCACATGGTTACCTTCTCCTCGGAGATCGTGCCTCCACCGGAGAAGATCCTTCCAAGCGGATTCAAGACCCCCTCTAGGGTGGCCCCATCAAGACCTCCTCACGGAGAAGAACCGGTTACCCTTTGTATCGTTCGTTATTGACTTTGGATCGTGTATCCGCACTTGTGTTTCGAGGATCTAGCATATGTGTGACTATATCTTGTTGGTTAGTGATTCCTCTCGTGTTTTCCACCGTTTACCCCTCGTGTTCGTCATCGGGATTCGCTCTTTCGTGAAAGATCGGCCGTATGGAGTTCGACTCCACATCATCTTGGTATCATGACCCACGTTTATCACGGATTTGGAGCCTTCCCTCCTTGTTTTCTAGCTTAATTTTGGTGTGTTCTTGCCCAAATTGGAAAATCCCCACCAATAATAGCCCCAAAAAAATGTCTGATTTGTTGGTTTGAAGATGTTTTGTTGATTTTGATCCATGGATTTGCTTGGGTTTGAGTGGATCTAGCATTTCCCCAAGTTTCCCCATCTTCCATCCATGAAATCTCATCAATTTTGACCCCAAAATCTCCATTTTCCGCCAAAATCGCGTTCCGGAGCTCAAATCCCGCGTTGACCCAGACCCACCGCACGACCACCACTTTACCGGACGTCCGGAGCCCCAGGAACCACCGGACATCCGCTACTTACCGGACGTCCGGCATCCCATTCCAGAACGAAATTAGCGGATTTCCGAGCTCACCGGACGTCCGGCCACCGGACATCCGTCCATTTCCGGACGTCCGCTACCTGTACATATCAATTTCGGCTGATTTTTGTTTTGTCCATAACTAATTCATCAGAACTCCGATTTTGACGTTCGTTAGCTCGTTTTGAAGCTCTTGACATCCCCCTTCCCTCAAAAATACCACCAAAATCATTTGACACCATCAAATTTTGACAACTTTGGCATCTTTGCCTAGTGCTTCCACCACATCATCCGCATAGCCACCACCGACTTCCGCAACCTAATCCTATAGCATTAGTGGTTGCTTGAGTACTGATTCGAGTCTCCTAAGGTGTTTCGGCTACTTAGGGACGGTTTCTTCTTCATCAACCACCACCACCACTTCCGCATAGGCTTACCCACCATACACTTCCACCCCAACTTAACCCAATTTTGTTTGAGTTGTGAGTTGTGTCTCCTAAGGTGTTTCCGCTACTTAGCGACTGTGACCTTCAACTTTGACTCCCATAACCCAATAACCTTCCACTTCCGCATTGCCTAGTGCAACACCACCATCGCATTCCGCTACCACCATTTGACATTTGAGATTTTGAGTTCGCAGTTTTTCCATTTCCTAAGGTGTTTCGGCTACTTAGGGACGAGTCTCCATCATCTTGGTATCTATATCAAGAACACCGCCACTCATCATCACCTCGGACGGTAACCTCCATATCATCTTGGTATCATGGTATCCCTCCATTGTATATTCCCTTGCAATTGCATTGATAACCCCTAGCCCATTTTGCGTTACTTGCCTATCGAGACTAGCCATTTGAGTATTGTCGGCAACGTTACTTGTGCACATTAGTGATCATTGGTCTACACCTCCTATTGCATACATACCATATCATATTGGTATCATATCATCTCTTGTGTCACAAGATTGTTCCCGCATATACACAATTGCTATCTTGGTTTGTGCATCTCGCATTGTGGCCATACAAAAAAAAGAATAAGCTTTTAAGCAAAGAAAAAGAGAGCAAAGAGCTTGTAAACAAGTGCCATAGCATCATAGTGAATTACAATATATTATACTCGATCATCTTGGATCATCTTGTGCTAAAGCACCGGAACATCATACACATAGCATACTTGGGATAGAAAGTTTATCCATTTTGCATCCTATAGGTTGTGCACAAGTGTCGTATCCGCCTATTGAGCAATCGTGCTAGCGTCTCTCTTGAGCTGTGCAACACGAGCGTTTTCTGTGGATTCCACATTTTGTGCTCATTCCTTGGTTGCACGACCCCATTTATCTATCCGTGTGTGCGTTTTCGTGTGCCATTCATTGCTATTGGTCTACTTGTTACACTTGTGAATTTGTGAATCTCTTTCAACATTATTGACTCTTGCAAACATTTTGCATGAAATTTTTGTGCCACTATCCTCACTGAGCTCCACCATAAGCCTTACTTGTGTAGGTGTGAGAAACCGACAAGAATTGGTACCAATTGTGCTATTTCCTTGTTACACATTGAGTGATCATTGATCCATCTTCAACATCGGTCAAGGTACATTTTGTATAGTTCTTCTCTTTATCCCACTCATATTTGCGCGAGTCTTGTGATGGATAGGCAAGGCATTTCATCTCCAGTCTTCGATAATAACGACGGCGTGAACAACTACATCACCAAAGCGTCCATCTTCGATCTACAACGACAAATGCAAGGCGCACAATCTACCTTGCGAGAGCGCCTCGACAACCTCGCCATCGACATACACCACTCCGAAGCAAGGAAAAGGGACTACATCGACACCAAGTTGGGCGAGCTAAAGGATCAACTACAAGACATGGTGGCCGACTACAAGTCTTCTCCCCCTTCATCATCCTCAAGGCGGCGGCGAGCAAGTCGATCATCTTCGGAGCACAAACAAGATGCAAGTGCAAGTCGTCCACGTCCACATCTACATGGCGACCACCATCACATTCGTGATCCACATCGTCAAGAAGGGCAAGTCACCTCCAAGCATCTTGTGCACGATGACGATGAGTGACATCTACTACGAGCTCAAGTGCAACAACGACAACATCAACATGAAGATGCTCCACAAGCGCAAATGCACAAGTCCCAACAATCCCTACTTCATGCCAAGGCCAAGCTTCAAGAGCAAAAGAGAAGACCGCGAGATGAGCTCCACCAAGATGGATCTACAGCTACACCAACCACTTCGGCATCTTCGCCAAGTGTTCTCAAGGCATCTTCGCCTTTGGACGTACGGCATCTTCGGCTACTTCCCATGAGTTCACCTACATCGACATCTTCAACAACAAGGCGACCACCTATGAGCGAGGGCGACACTTCCATCTTCGGAAGTCCATCAAAGAAGATGGTCGAGCATGGGAAATTCCCTTCGGTCTTGGAGACGAGCTATGAGGTGCCACATCATATGGTCCTCCAACAACAAGACGGTGACAAGAAGGTCGAGCAAGGGAAATTCCCTTCGACCACGGCGACGAGCACGAACCTCTTCAACAACACGAAGACGGCGCCCATATTGGACTAATACTCCGAGTCAAGCTATGCGAGTGCACATGAGACCTTATCTTTGGTCTTGGAGGAGAGTGATGATGTGCCATCTTCGGCCTTCATCCATGTCTATGACTATGACATGATTGAGCATGGAGAAATTTGCACCAACATCTCTCCGACACCCACATATCATGAGATGACCCAATTGCCATGTGAGGAGAGCCACCAACCCATGAGTGAGATGAGTGACTCCACCCTATGTGACATTGAGTGCATTTCCTATGAGAGGATGAGTGTGACCACCACTAGCCCCACACATGAGAGCATGCCACACATACTATGTGAGGTTGAGAGCCATTTGAGTGACTCCACCAACCGTACGAGTGAGAGCATCATATTGGGAGTGAGTGAGCCACAACACTTAGTGAGTGAGGTAGTTGAGAGGGCACGTGAGGCCACTATGATTTCTAACAACTTAACCTCTACTTCGAGTGTGTTTTCTTTGGTGCTAGGTCTCCTACATGACGACATGCCTATCCTCGATGAGTCCATACCTCCAATGGAAATGACGATGGCCATGGTGGATGAAGATGCACCCCCACATGGTTCCATCAAGATAAAGATGACAACGAGTGGATCTTCGATGCCTCACCTACAACACATGAGCGATGCTCCAAAGGTAACATAGGTGATGGTGCTTATCTTGTCCCACTAGTGGACTATCTCACCAATGATTGCTTGCATGATGTTGACACACCTATTACCATGCTTCATGCTAGTGCGACTTCCTCATGTCATGACTTGCCTATTTATGATGAATATGATGACGAGCATGTCGAGTTGCCTAGTTGTGATGCTATGCTCCATAGGATATCATGTGAAAATTCTATTGGTCACGTCATGTTTGACAATCCATTGAACTTGTCATATGTTATGAGTGAGATCTCCTATATTGCATCATTTCAATCTCAACATAGTAACTATGCATGCCCCATTAAAATAAATCCCATTTGCACTTATGGCATAGATGACGAGATGATGGTCATTGGCTTTTGTTTTTCATGTGATGATATTGCCATGCTTCCTTTACATGATTTGCGCAATTCATCTACTATGTCATGCCATGATCACATAGCACCTAATATGCTTTCTTGTGGATGTTTTCAATATTCTCCATGTGATGTTTCCACTAATGCTCATAAGGAGACCCCCATAGTTTCCTCATACATATTAGGACATTTTGACGCATTCCATACTTTGCATGATTCCCATGATTGCTTGCACCATATGGATTCCATGAATAACAATGCTCTACATATTTCTCATGATGCATTACAAAATTTGAGTCTCCATTATGCTATACATAACAACAAACCTATCATGATGGATGACATGTTTCTATATCACGCATCTCATCTATTTGAGCATTGGATATTTTGTGCTAACCAACACAAGCACGTGCGCATCATGATGGATGATGTGTACATATATCACGCACACATAATTTTTCCTTTGTCTTTGTTTTGTGTAGGTACTCACGTATACTCGTCAACCTCTCAATCCCAAGAATTGACAAAACGAGCTCTAGAGAGCAAGGATGATTTGGGATCTCGTGGACTATCCTTAGCACCGTTCCCTTCACGCAAGGACTATGCGCATCTCTTTTACTTGTCTCTCACACGGCCATGGGCTATTTACCATTTGTCACCTTATGCTCATTTTCTCGTGTTCACTTTGCATGTTATGCTTTCTTCTATGCCTTTGCCATGCAATTGTGACCCTTGCTTGTACTTACCCATGATTCATCATTCTACTACTCCTATGTGTATTTGCATGTTTGGTGGACATAATTGTTGCTATTGCCATGTTTATCATGTGCCTCATGCTATTGTTGATTCTTGTGTTGGGAGAGTCATGATGTTCCATTGCTATTTACATAGGACTTATTGCTAATACAGTGTTATGTCATGTGAATTATTCATGCACACTATTTGCACCCATGACATGTTTGCCATGATTCCTTCTAGTATGTTGCATCTTCGCACTACTAGCTTGCTTGACTTGATCTCTACGATTGCTTACTTGGTTGCATCACCCATGTTCCACTCTTACTTGCTTTCTTGGGTTGATGACATATATGCTCATGCCTCTCACTTGATTTGTCTTGATCATTGTCTCTTGTCTCCATTAGTTGCATCTCTCATATCCCCTTGTATTGAGTGCCAACTTGCTATGCTTATTGATCGTGGAGACTTGGACATATTATTTGTGATGCATGCTTGTTTGTTTGAGCCTAATGCCGTTGGTTGTTATCGCATCATATGCCTCCATACCATGAACTACACCCTTGTCCTTTCTTATGATGAGCATGATGCATACAGTTGTTGGGTATTTCACAAACCGAATGCTAGGTTTTGCATTTTCGCTAACCTCATTTGTTTTTCTGAGTGTTTGTCATGTTCTTTTGTTTTGAAGGATTCACAAGGTGGTACCATCACGAGACATCTTAGTTATGAGAAGACATACATGATGCACAACTCCATCATTCTTGAGAAAATCCTAAAGGTGACCTCCTTCCCTTTGAGCCATCCTCAAATATGCATATTGGATGGGTCATTCTTTCATTGTTGTTTCCTTCTTGTTGTCTACATGATACATCTCGCGAACGGAGGAGCGACATTGGAGATTGGCTCTATGGACCTTTACATTGAGGAGCGCTCACACTTATTGGATGCACCTTCGAACCTCCACTCATGCCACGACATTGAGCATTGGTACACCAACACCTCCATATTTGTTGATTGTGCTCACACATGTCATGCTCGATGGACATATCATACTCATCACAAGTTTGCACCCTATGCATGGATTGACTCACATTATGCTTGTCTTGTTGCATCTATTTCCATGTAATCCATGATATATGAGCTTGTGCATTTCCTTACCAAATTTGTTGTGATCTTTCTTGATGGCATATTCATACATCGTGATCATATTGTCTACCATCAATTGCATGATAACATAATCATATTGAGCATACATTGCCATATTCATGCTATTGATAAATCGTCTCACTATGACATCATTTTGCACCGTGGTTGCATTGATCACGTTCACAATACATTTGTGTGCACAATGAATGCTTTTGCTCCCATGAATGCTTTACATGTCATTTTACATCATTTGGATAAGCATCTCATGCATTTTCATGAACAATTCCTTCGGATGAACTCATGCTTATTTGATGGACACCTTGCGTGCGCTAACCATTGTATTTCCGCGTGTCGTTTGTGTTTGCTCTTCTTGCATGTATACCACTCCGGCGACACCTTGGAGTACTTGGATTGTGCCATGTTTTTAATTCCGTCCAACTACAAGTCCATCCACAACAACCGTTTCCATGGTGATGAGGATCACGATCCGAGGTTGGATCTTTCCCAAGGGGGAGGAGATGATGCGGAGCATCCCACGTTCATCCCCATGTACACACCGACTACTCTCCAAGCCCCAAGGATACATATGACGAGATCTCGAACATACACCATTGGACACAAGGTGAACTCGCTCCTCTTCGAATCATCACTTTCCATATGTGTGACATGGCTACTACCTCAAATATATGTGCTATGCATGACTAGGAACAAAAAGGAAGACCATGGACAAGACGGCAAGGACACCAAGTACAAGGAACTACCGAAGAAGCTCCAGCGAGCGGATGTCCGGACGACCGGCCTCTCACAGCGACCGGACGCCCTACCCTCGGCGGACGACCGGCGCCTGAAGACCAGCCTACGCCAGCTAAAGCCCTCCCAGCGAGCGGACGTCCGACACTGCACCGAACATCCGGCAATATTAACGGAAGTCCGAGACTTCCGGACGTCCGGTATCCCGACCACAGAACACTTTCAGCGGACGTCCGGCACTAGCGGACGACCGGTCCCCCTGGAACCACCGGACATCCGGTGCCCAGCGGACGCCCGGTCCCTGGCTGTGTCCAATTGCAGGCTGAGGCCCATGTACCCCTTCACGTCGCCCCCATTTCCACTATGACTATAAATAGGACGCCCCCTCCTCCTAGTTAGGGTTAGCAAAGGATTAGCTCATGTTTGTGTGAGAGCTTTGCTCATCCACTTGGTTACCTTCTCCTCGGAGATCTCGCCTCCACCGGAGAAGTCCTTCCAAGCGGATTCAAGACCCCCTCTAGGGTGGCCCCATCAAGACCTCCTCACGGAGAAGAACCGGTTACCCTTTATATTGTCCGTTGTTGACTTTGGATCATGTATCCGCACTTGTGTTTCGAGGATCTAGCATATGTGTGACTATATCTTGTTGGTTTAGTGATTTCTCTCGTGTTTTCCTCCGTTTACCCCTTGTGTTCTTCGTGTTCATCGTCGGGATTTGCTCCTTTCGTGAAAGATCGTCCGTATGGAGGTCCAGTCCACATCATGAAATTAGCGGTGACACTATCTTTTAAAAAATTGATCTTAAAAGTGGTTACTATCAAATCCGCATACAAGAGGGTGATGAATGGAAAACCGCTTTCAAAACAAATTTTTGTCTATATGAGTGGTTAGTCATGCCTATGGGTTTATCGGAAGCACCCGGTACTTTCATGCGGCTCATGCATTATGTGTTTCGCCCTTACATTGGTGAATTTGTTGTTGTCTACTTTGATGATATCCTTGTGTTTAGCAAATCTCTCAAAGAGCATGTCACCCACCTTCGCACTGTGCTACAAACTCTTTGAAAAGAGCAACTTTATGCTAATAAGGAAAAATGCCTCTTTGGTGTTGATAAGCTTGTTTTCTTGGGTTTTGTAGTCTCTTCTAAAGGTGTTCATGTTGATGAATCCAAGATCAATGCTATTAAAACTTGGCCCCAACCAACCAATTTGCAACAAGTGCGTAGTTTCCTTGGTTTAGCCGGTTTCTACCGTAGATTTGCGAAGGATTTTAGCACCATTGCTTCACCTTTGCATGCCTTGAGTAAGAAAAACGCACCGTTTGTTTGGGGAACATCCCAAGATATCGCTTTCAATGAGCTTAAGAATTTGCTTACTCATGCTCCCGTGCTTTCATTACCCAACTTTGACAAACCTTTTGAAATTCATTGTGATGCTAGTGGTAATGGCATAGGAGGTGTGTTAACACAAGAGAAGCGCCCAACTGCTTATTTTAGTGAGAAACTTTTCGGAGCGCAACTCAACTACCTCATCTATGACAAAGAGCTATATGCTTTAGTACGAGTTTTGCGTGAATGGGAACATTACCTCCGCCCTCACGAATTTATCATCCATACCGACCATGCAACGTTTAAATACCTTAAGGGTCAAACGAAGTTGAACAAGCGTCATGCTAAGTGGAGTGAATTTATTGAGTCTTTTCCTTATGTCATCAAGTATATTAAAGGTAGGGAAAATGTTGTGGCGGATGCGCTTTCCCGTATATGCATGCGTGTTACTCAACTTGAATTGAATGTCATTGGCTTTGAGCACATAAAAGACTTGTATGAGCATGATCCTACTTTTTACATTCCTTATGCTAAATGTTTGACGCATACATCTTGGGAACGCTATTACATCAAAGATGGATATATTATGAGAGCTAACAAACTTTGTATTCCCGAGTCTTCTCTTCGTTTGTTGATTTTGCAAGAATCTCATTGAGGAGGACTAATGGGACACTTTGGACGCAACAAGACATTTGCTACCCTCTCCAAGAACTACTTTTGGCCCAAGATGTTTCGCGACGTCAACCGATTCACCAACCGATGTTCTACATGTTGCAAAGCTAAGTCTAAAGCTCAATCTCATGGACTTTATATGCCTCTTCCAATTCTGTACCAGCCATGGGAAGATATTAGCATGGACTTTGTGCTTGGTTTGCCTAGAACTATAAATGGCAAGGATTCCGTTTTTGTTGTTGTGGACCGATTCTCCAAAATGGCTCATTTCATTCCTTGCAACATGATAGATGATGCTTCACATGTTGCCAATCTCTTTTGTAGGGAAATCTTGCGACTTCATGGAGTGCCGAAGACGATTGTCTCGGACTGCGACGTCAAGTTCTTGAGTTACTTTTGGAAGACTTTATGCGCCAAGATCTGAATCAAGCTACTATTCTCCATGGCATACCATCCACAAACCGACGGCCAAACGGAGGTGATGAACCGAACACACTCCACTCTACTACGTGTCTTGATCAACAAGAACATTAAGGAGTGGGAGGAGTGCTTACCCATCACCGAGTACGCCTACAATCGCGCAAGACATTCAACTACCGGCAAGTCCCCCTTCGAGGTCGTCTACGGTTTCAACCCGTTGTCTCCATTGGACATTCTTCCTATACCTCTACAAGAGCGCATCAACATGGACGCGAGTACACGAGTAAACTATCCCAAGAATATGCATGAAGATACTAGGAACACAATCGAGCGTCAAGTACAACGACTCGCAACCAAGCTCAACGTCAACAAGCAACCCATGATCTTCAACATTGGCGATCTTGTGTGGCTACACCTTCGCAAGGACCGCTTCCCCAACGAACGCAGGCCCAAACTTCTACCATGAGCGGATGGACCCTTCAAGGTGCTAGCACGCTACAACAACAACGCTTACAAGATCGACCTACCACGCGACAAGTACAACGTGAGAGACATCTTCAACGTCAAGGATCTTTCGCCCTACCATGGTGATGAAGAATTCGATCCGAGGTCGGATCTTTCCCAAGGGAGGGGAGATGATGCGGAGCATCCCAAGTTCATCCCCATGGACCTACCTACGTCTCCCACGACACCACTTGGACCAATGATAAGATCCCGAGCTAAGGCTATCGAAGATAAGGTGAACTCGCTCCTCTCCAAACTACTAATTTCGACACATGAGACATGGCTACTACCTCAAGAGGAGACGCTATGTGTGATCAGGTACTTGGAGGAATGCCACGGAACAGCAACACTCAACGGACAAGTGGCGAGGACACCAACCACGAAGGACAAGAAGAAGAGCCACCGAAGAAAGCTCCAGCCACCGGACGTCCGGCGCCTGAAGCCCAACCTGCCCAAGTCCCAGCCAACCCAGGCCCCAGCGAGCGGACGTCCGGCCCAGACCGGACGACCGGCCACACCCTCGAGCGAGCGGACGACCGAAGTCACCGGACGTCCGGCACCGCCCCCACAGAACGAAATTAGCGGAAGTATGAAGACACCGGACGACCGGCACCGCCATCACAGAACAGAAATAGCAGAAGTCCGGAAGCCAAAGGACGTCTAGAAGTCCGCGAGCCACCGGACGACTGGTCCCCAGCGGACGTCCCGTACCTGTTTGCGCACAGTGTTCAGGCCAGAGGCTCATGTACCCTTTCACTTCGCCCCCTTTTGCACTAAGACTATAAATAGAACTCCTCCTCCTCCTAGTTAGGGTTAGCAAAGGATTAGCTCATGTTTGTGTGAGAGCTTTGCTCATCCACTTGGTTACCTTATCCTCGGAGATCGCACCTCCACCGGAGAAGATCCTTCCAAGCGGATTCAATACCCCCTCTTGGGTGGCCCCATCAAGAGCTCCTCACGGAGAAGAACCGGTTACCCTTCGTATCGTCCGTTGTTGACTTTGGATCGTGTATCCGCACTTGTGTTTCGAGGATCTAGCATATGTGTGACTATATCTTGTTGGTTTAGTGATTTCCTCTTGTGTTTCCCTCGTTTCCCCCTCGTGTTCTTCGTGTTCATCGTCGGGATTCGCTCCTTTCGTGAAAGATCAGCCGTATGGAGTTCCACTCCACATCACATCCCTTGGTATACATCCCCAATTGTGTGTTCCTCTGGGTGTCAGAAACAGTTTTCCTCATCAGCATACAACGATCAATCAACCAATAAGGACCAACTTGCAATAAACATAGCAGGGACATCAAAAAGTAATTAAGCATAGTTCTCTTAAGCATAACCATAGACATGCAGACATCATTTAAGTACCAAGTCTTCTTAATAGAAAGCAAAAGGTGCCACACAGGGCCATAACCAGTCTTTTTACAAAAGTTGTCACATTGTGACCAGGTTTTTTAGTAGTCTTCTCATGTGCTGGATTTTATGACTTGATCTCACCATTAAACCATCTTGGATTGCTCTGGTGTTCCTGTCGCTTTGGGAACCTTGACCACATCTTCATGTCCTTTCTTCTTGGGCCTTTTGGATAGCTTCTCCTGAAGTTCCTCCCCAGCCACCTTATAGAAAGATATTGTGAGATTTTTTACCACTATATTTTGAAGGGGGCAGCATTACAAGGTAAACAACCCTTTGTATCACAAGATATTATTCTATAACCATTATTATCTTGCATAATTCGATCACTTATTCTTACCTCAGTTTCTACCAAAGGCCCTTTGTCCCTCCTTATTCCTGAAACAGCTTCTCCCAAAGGCAGCATGATTACTTTATTAGGGGACACCTATTATAAAGGGCTTCCAGCTCCACTAGAAGAATGAGCAGCTGGGCTTATACCCTTGTTCTATTTACCATTTCCCTGCATGATTTCCTTACAGCAGGGAGCATGTGATGCAGAGCAACTATCAGGGACATGAAACATTGTAATCTCTTCAGAAGTACAATTTGCAGTGAACATTTTCCATAGTTCAGATTTCAGCAAATGCAGGGTCCACCCAAATTTATCAAGAGTCCGTAGAAGATGGATTATGAAATTCAATCAACTTACTAGGATCTCAATCTTGAATGGATTGGCAGAACTCTGAGTAGCTGGTGCAAAGTGTTGAATCCAAAGGTCCATGCCCTCTTCAAAAATTAAATGAGAACCATTAATAACAGCAAGTGCATGAGATTCAGCTATGCTAGCTACATAAAATGTATGAGGCTCACTTGAGAAAGAAGGTATGTCCTTGTTACCTTTCTTATTATTTTCAATGTTATGTGTAGCTTGACTTCCTGCCCCTGCAGCATCCTCATATAAAGAAGGCTTGTCAACTTGAGGTATTAAAGTTGGTGGTATAATTTCTTTCCCTTTGACTGTGGCCCTGGCTGCCTCAGTCTCAGACAGTACGTCATCATTATGAACCGCATCTTCATGAACAATGACTTGCACTTTGATCAGTCATCTCTTACATTCTGTTCATCCTTATGTTCCACTGTAACAACAAAATTGCTATGGATGTTAACCAGTTCCAAATTGTGAGCCTGTAGCATGGAAGATTGTTGTCTCACCCCCTCCTGTTGATCAATGTTCTCAGGTTCTTCCTTTTCAATATCATTAGGGTAGGAAAAGGCAATATTCTGAAGCCCCAATCCCATAGGCAGAGCCAGTAGTCCTTGGCCCACCTCTTCACTAGTAGTATTATTAAGAGAAAAGGTTCCATCAGACAGTGAGACTATGAGACTGTTGTGGTGATGCTGCTGTTTGGGGCCCCATCTTTTGCCAGCTTAGGTAATTCCATCTGTGGCTACACAGGTTCTGGAAGATTTTGTTGGGGAAATGTCCAATGATCCAGTTCTTCCCACTCATCCCATTCATCATTATCTGCTTGCTCATTGACCACTAGCACAGGTTGGAAGCGTGGGAAGTCATTGCATGCTGAGGGGCAGGATTTGGGTCCACCACGGGTGGAGGGATGGGATCTTCATCAGCAGGACCACCTCCAAGCATCTCCTCCCACGGTATTTCAACTAAGCTAGTCCATGATTCCTCCTTAAAGCTTCCCCCCCAGACCATTTTATGCTCTTCGTAATGTCAATGAGCTCTGTAACTCTCGCTTTGACTAGTATTCTACCTCGTCTTGCGTCTTCTATTTCCCAACTGATAATTATGCCCCATTTTGAGATGGCAGCAGCAATATCCTCAATATTACAGTAGTCAAATGGAACCCCCACAAATAGTAGCCAACAAGATCTATTAAAATGAAGCATGTGCCAGTTTCTCCCCTCATTATGTTTGGTGAAAGAAATGAACACATCTCCAAAAGCATGTGGACTTTGACTAATTAGCTGATCAATATCCCGGCCATGCAAGAACTGAACGTAAGCTTCGCCAAAGGGGCATGGCTAAATCTCTCTGAAACCAACTTGTTCTACTCCTTCTAGAAATTCCTCAATAACTCCACGAACATTGGGGAAAATACATCATTGGGTAGTGGCTGAATGGTAGCAATCGCCCAATCCTCGTGTCGTCTTGGACGATGTGGCAGGTCACCCTAGAAACCCCATTTATCCCTTCGGCGTGTTGTACTTGGAATCCATTAGGAACGAAAGGGAGCGGGTCTATGGGGATATTGTCCATTGGCAGGGCGTCAACTGGCTGTGGCACCACAGACCGCGTCGGTGATGAGGAAGGTGGCAAGCTTGCCGAGGTGGAAGCAGAGTTGGTAAGAGAAGAGGAATGTGAGGGGACAAGCAGGGTTCTTGGCTAGAAGTTTGGGAAAATATCCTTGACTAGCTCCTTAAATGATGAGACCTGACTAATAGGCAACGCCAGCCCAGAGAAATGAAACCAGCAATACACAACACCCAAGGCCCAAGCATGTTCTGGTGGGCTTGGGAAAGAGTCAAAATGGATAAAAGTCCATAGCCCAGGTAAGTTTGGAACAAGGCATTTACGTCCGTAGTGTCCCAAATCACCGCATGCATAGCACACCATGTCCGTGTTGGCAAAATTAGTGGGTGTAACCTGAGGCTCATTTTGTGGCATGTTAATGTCAGCAATAGCATTGGGTGTATTCAAACTAACCCCATGATCGCTCCTATCATGAATGCGACCAGATAACCGCTCGAAAACTGATCTTCCATCTCCGGCCATCGTGTTGTTACTCCGGTGATTGCCGGATAATGATACCATGGCTTCCCATTTCTGCCAACCAACGTCCAGTCACTATCTTGTTCAGCATAATAAGCAATATCTTACCTACGCCGGTTTGGACCACCAAAACTCCAAAGGCTAAAAACCACCTCAAACTCCTTCTCAACAATTCTACCCGCATTGTAAATTTCAAAACCCACTGACTTAGAAGCAACAGAGAACTTGAAAGATCTATTCTTCAAAATATGAACCCTAAAACCTTGAGCATAGCCACCAAACATGGCTTGTAGAGTGACACTAACTGTATGAGCATCAAGCTTGTACATGGATCTGCAGAAAAAGACCACCAAGATGAATTCCCGTTGGCGAAAGCCCGGGGAGAAAACTATCGAGTGCCCAAACTTGGACCTCATGTCCGCTTGAAACTTCTTGCCATGATCAAAGTTGACAGCAAAAGGCGCCATCTTGGAGAGAGTGGTTGTCGAGGCCGGAGTGGCCACCGGCAGGGTGGGAGGGTGGCCACCAGGGCCAGAGCAGCCACTAGAGCAAGATCGCCAAGGAGCCTAGGAGCCATTTTGAATACAACGTGTCTCCCATTATAAAGTTGAATGGGAGCTCACGGGTTTGAGAAGAGTAGCGAGAGACGGCCGTAGTGGCAATGCAAGTGGGGAAGAAGGAGGGTTGGTGTTTTCTGTAGGAGCGAGGAAGAAGATTTATGTATGTAACTAGTTGACTCAACTGCAGAGTTTCCTTTCTTTAAGGTACAGTAGGTATCAACTAGACCATGGTTGCCAAGTGCAGGTTTCTTTTCTTAGGACATCCGCGACCCACAACATGATTATGGGGATCCAGCAGGTGTATCATTTTCTCAGTGCGGTTTTTCTTTCTGCTATGGCGGCGCCTCGGTGACCCATCCTAGCCTCTGGCGACCAGGCCATCCCTCGACTCCCCCACATCTCGTTTTATTCTCCATCAACGACAGCTCCACCGGCCCACCCTGCACCCAAACAAGTCAACCCTCATATTCCCCTCCGCATGCGTCTTCCTCGACTCTTGTTGGTTTCGATCCGGTGTCTTGACGTCATCCTCCGCCTTGGTGCTGTCGCCACGACGCCGCCGTCTGTCGTTCTCAACATGTTCAACAAACAAAAGGAAGGGAGATGACTGTACGTGGAGAGGCTGAGAGTCCAGGCTCACCAGGCCCATGGCCTAGGTTTTGTTGTTTAACATGTGTATCCCATCGTACAAACACAGTTGATACAACAGGTTTCAACATTTTTTTAGGTCCAGCAGGTATCAAGCGGCTTCTGGGACTCCTATCCTATCTTGTTTTATAACATCAGCAGCCAACTTATGTTTGTTTTTTCAACAGAAGGCACAACTCAGTTCTATTTTTCTATAAGAATGCCAACTGAACCTATGTTTTCCCTTCTATAATAGTATTTATATTTATATTTTTATATTATTTTATTACACACACACACACACACACACACATATATATATATATATATATATATTTCAAACAACCTAAGGTTCCCGTTTGACCTGTCCTTCATCCAACCTTTGTATAGACCTTCCCACTTCCTTTATTTTTATTTTCTATTAATCATATCTCTGATTTTTCACCCACTTTCTTCTTTGAGGTAATCCAACTTTTCTCCAACTAGTTTTCCCTAGAACCAACTCAATTGTCCCACATCTAGCCTAAAAGACAATAATAACCCACATCTTATTAACTCATCAAATTAAAACAATATTTTATTTTGTAAATCGAGTAAGCTCTTACATAATAATAATAATTGTTTAACAATAAGCTGGCAAGTTAATACCGGGTGATTGCGTACATAAGCTTGCTAAGATTTTACTGACCAATGTAGTAATAGACGTGCAATCACGTGTTTATGTTTCTATAACATTTATCCATCTAGCCCAACATGATAACCCAGCCCAGCAAATCCGTGTATTTCAGAAAAAAATGCAAATGGGTTATAAGTTCTAACATAATATATAAATGGGTTGCATAGACGCTACATTATTGTTTCACCCAGCCCACCAAATTGACTCGCTGACATGTGGGCCAATAGGTCAAAGCCTAAGAAAGGCGTTGGATTTACATCCAACGGTCGACATTCTTCTTCAATATCTCGTCTTCTTCCTCCAACGCTGGCAGGACCGCCTGCTCCAGCCTCCAACGTCACTTATTCGCGCACCTCGCGGTGAAACACTACCCCACGGACGGCCAGGCCATCCATCCACTCCTCCGCACCTCCTGTTATTCAATAACTAGTTACATGTATAGCTTGCTTATTGCACATATTGTTTGCAAGAAAGAATCAAGGACATGAAGGTGTCACACTTTCATTCCTTTACTCTGATGCATATAGCCAAGATACATGTAACTCATTACTCATCCTTCCTATTGGGCACTCACATTTCATGAGTTGTCATCACTTCTATGTTTGCACACCTATAGGGGGAGCATATGCGTGTTACATGTTCTCTCAAAGCTTTCATACATTATCTGCCATATCCTTACTTGAAGATTTGATGTATGTTGTCATCAATTACCAAAATGGGGAGCTTGAAAGCACACTTGCTCCGTTGGTGGTTTTGGTAATTCATCTCAACATACATACTGTTGAACTAACACTTTTACCTAGTATATTTTAGTTAAGTGCAACGATGGCATGGCAAGGACATGATGATTTGGACCCCTTCAAAATGCTAAGGACAAGAATTGCAAATCTCTAAGACTCTTCATTTTTGGTTAAGTCATCCAAGATCACATTGAGTCCATAGCAAAGACAATACTATTAGAAGGGGATGAGGCTTTGATCATGACTAAACTACTCAAGTGCTTAGTGATATTGCTCGAAAACACTCAACCACATTCTCCACATCACATCTGTCCAAAACCCTTAAGTGGAATCTTAGTCCCACCGAAATTACCTATCCCATACTCACCGAGTTGATCACATACACTACGTAAGCCAAACCCTATCATTTCAGTTCTACCGATATGGATCTCGATCTTAGTGAGATGGCGTGACCAAGTTTTTGTAATGAAGTTGCTTCATTTCAAAATTACCGAGATGAAATGACCGGAACTAACAAAATGAGGTCTTTCCCTAGCCATTGCACTTCCATCGGTCCAAGATGTTCTACTTTGGTCCCACCGAGACGTCCAACGTTCGAATCCTTTACACTAGTCAGTCTCACTGAGATTTTGGTCTAGTGTCACCGAGTTGGGTCAAAAGCTTGTAACAGTTGCATTTTTGGGTGAAGGCTATAAATACCCCTCCACATCCATCTACTCTCTGAGAGAGCGATCAGAACGGAACTTCACTTCGACTACACATTTTCTAAGACAGAACCACCTACTCATGTGTTGAGATCAAGAGATTTCAATCCTACCATTTGAACCTTGATTTCTAGCCTTCCCCAAGTTGCTTTCCATTCAATCCGCTATCCTACCAAAGTCAAATATGTGAGAGAGTGATTGAGTATTGGGAGACTATTATTTGAAGCACAAGAGCAAGGAGTGCATCATGAACAACACCATTTATTACCTTTTGGAGGGTGGTGTCTCCTAGATTGGTTAGGTGTCACTTGGGAGCCTCCAAGAGATTGTGGAGTTGAACCAAGGAGTTTTGTAAGGGCAAGGAGATCGCCTACTTCATGAAGATCTACCCGAGTGAGGCTAGTCCTTCATGGGCGTAAGCCATGATGGAATAGACAAGGTTGCTTCTTTGTGGACCCTTCACGGGTGGATCCCTCCATGGACTCGTGCAATAATTACCCTCCGTGGGTTGAAGTCTGCATCCATGTGGATGTACGATAGCACCACCTATCGGAACCACAACAAAAATCATTGTGTCTTCATTGTGCTTGATTTCTATGATCCCTCATTTACGATCATATGCAAAGTCTTTACTTTCCGCTGGTCAACTCTTAGACTTGCATGTGTAGGGTGTTCTTGAGTGGGTAGAATTGCTAAAACTTGCCTACAACTAACATCGGGAAAAGGATAGGTTTTTATTTGGTCAAGTAGTCAAATCACCCCCCCCCTCTAGACATACTTTTGATCCTATATGGGCCCAATGATTTGAGAAGGGCCCACATGGACCGAGAGGTGGGGCTATATCCCGCATGGGCTGGCTGCACCATTCCCCAAGGCACATGTCGTTTAAATCTAGAGATAAGGTATTATCTCTAAATTTAAAGGGTTGAATCTATAGATAAGATATTACCTCCAGGTTTAAAGGTTTTCTCCCTTGTGGCCGGCCCTAGGAGGGTTATGGACGCCCTCCCCTGCCCCCTAGCCTATGTATAGAGGGGGAGGCGCAAGCAGGCAACCATCCCTTCACCCTTCCCATTGCCTCTCCCAACTCCTCCCACGTTTCTCCAATACGCGATTGGCTGCCGGAATTCTGTTGTAACCACCACCACCATACTATCGTGTTGGTTCTGATCTCATCTACCTCCTCTCCCTCGCTTGTTGGATCAAGAAGGAGAGGAAGCCATCGATCTGAACGTGTGCTAATCTTGTAGGTGTCATCTGTTTGGCACTAGATCGGATTGGATCAGGATTGGATCATTAAGAGTATGACTACATCAACCGCGTTACATACGCAATGCTTTCAGTCTACAAGGGTATGTAGACACACTTTGCTCTCGTTGCTATGCATCTCCTAGACCAGATCTTGGGTGTTTTGTAGGGAAATTTTTTTGTTTTCATGCTTCGTTCCCCATCAATGGTATCAAAGCTAGGTCTATGCGTAGATGTATATGCACGAGTAGAACACAAAGATGTTGTGGGCGTTGATTTTCATATTGCTTACCTCCCTTGTCTTATTTGGATTCAGCGGTATTGTGGGATGAAGTGGCTCGGACCAACCTTACTTGTCCTCGCACAAGATACCATTTCCACTGACTAACATGCAACTTGTATTACATAAAAGTGACTGGCAGTTGTCTGTCTCTCCCACCTTAGTTGAATCTGATTTGACAATGGTGGTCCTTGTAGAAGATTAAAAGGCGACTTGTATATCACTGTTGTGGTTTTGCATTGATAAGAATGGTTCTTATAGTTTTCCCTAGTAGCCACATAAAAATTGTGACAACAATGTTGACGATGTCTAACTTGTTTTTGCAGGGCATGTTGTGAGGTGGTATGGCCAATATGTGATGTGATGTATGTTTATGTATGAGATGATCATATTTTATAATAAGTTCACGACTTGCATGTTGATGAGTACGGCAACCACCAAGAGCCATTGGGTTGTCTTTAATTTATTGTATGACCTGCTGTCAATTAATAAATGCCATGTAATTGCTTTACTTTATCATTGTGTGTTAGCAATATTCGTAGAAGCAATAATTGGCGGAGACAACCACATGATGGAACGACGATGGAGATCATGGTGTCATGCCGGTGACGATGGAGATCATGTCTGTGCTTTCGAGATGCAGATCAAAAGCACAAGATGATAATGGTCATATCATGTCATATATTGATTGCATGTGACGTTTATCTTTTATGCATCTTATTTTTCTTAGGACAAAGAAAGCATTATAAGATGACCCATTCACTTAATTTCAAGATAAAAGGTGTTCCCCCTAAGCATGCACCGTTGCAAAAGTTCGTAGTTTCGAAGCACCTCGTGATGATCGGGTGTGATAGACTCTACGTTCATATACAATGGGTGTAAGCTAGTTTTACACATGGAGAATACTTAGGTTAAACTTGACGAGCCTAGGATGTACAGACATGGCCTCGAAACATAGAGGACCAAAAGGTCAAACGTGAGTCATATACTAGATATGATCAACATGGAAATATTCACCATTGATGATCACCCCATCTCACATGATGATCGGACATGGGTTAGTTGATTTGGATCATGTAACACTTAGACAACTTGAGGGATGTTGATTTAAGCGAGAGTTCACTAGTAATTTGATTAACTGAACCTATTATCATGAACATAGTCTAAATATCTTTGCAAATTTATGTTGTATATTAATAGTTCGGGTTGTAGATCCCCTGAATTTTAATGCATTCCTAGAGAAAGCTAAGTTGAAATATGATGGAAGCAACTATGCGGACTGGGTCCATAATCTAAGGATTATCCTCACTACTGCACAAAAGGCTTATGTCCTTGATGCACCGCTAGGTGAACCACCCGCTCCCGCAAATCTAGATGCTATGAATGTATGGCAGACAAGAGATGATGGCTACATGACAGTTCAGTGCGCCATGCTTTACGGCTTAGAACCGGGGCTCCAAAGACGTTTTGAGCACCACAGAGCATATGAGATGTTCCAGGAGCTGAAATTGCTATTTCAGGCCCATGCACGAAATGAGAGGTATGACACCTCTGGTAAGTTCTTTAGCTGCAAGATGGAGGTAAACATCTCCATTAGTTAGCATGTACTCAAAATGTCTGGGCACTACAACATCTTGAATCAGTTGGATGTTAATCTTCAGAATGAAGTAGCGATTGCTAGAGTTCTCCACTCACTGCCACCAAGCTACAAGGGCTTTGTGATGAGCTATAATATGCAAGGGATGGAGAAAATGATCCCTAAGCTCTTTGTGATGCTTAAGGTTGCAGAGGTAGAAATCAAGAAAGAGCATCAAGAGTTGATGGTCAACAAGACCACCAGTTTCAAGAAAGGCAAGGGAAAGAAAGGGAACTTCAAGAAGAATGGAAAACCAGTTGCCGCTCTTGTGAAGAAACCCAAGGCTGGACCCAAACCTGAGACTGAGTGCTTCTTTTGCAAAGGAATGGTCACTGGTAGCGGAACTACCCTAAGCACTTGGCAGATAAGAAGGTTGGCAACGTCAACAAAGGAATATTTGATATACATTTTATTGATGTGTACCTTACTAGTGGTAGCAGTAGCGCCTAGGTATTTGATACTGGTTCGGTTGTTAATATTTGTAACTCGAAACAGGAGTTGCGTAATAGATGGAGACTCGCTAAGGAAAAAGTGGCGATGCGCGTTGGAAATGACTCCAAGGTTGATGTTACCGTCTTCGGCACGCTCCCTTTACGTCTACCTTTGGGATTAGTTTTGAACCTAATAATTGCTATTTGGTGCCTACGTTGAGCATGAACATTATCTGGATCATGTTTATTGCGATACTATTATTCATTTAAGTCAAAGAATAATGGTTGTTCTATTTATATGAATAATATCTTTTATGGTCATGCACCCTTGTGAATGGTTTAGTCTTGTTGAATCTTGATCATAGTGATATACATGTTCATAATATTGATACCAAAATATGCAAAGTTAATGATGATAGTACCACATACTTGTGGCACTTCCGCTTAGGTCATATTGGTGTAAAGCACGTGAAGAAACTCCATGTTGATGGAATTTTGGAATCATTTGAAACATGTGAACCATGCCTCATGGGCAAGATGACTAAAACCCCATTTCCCGACACAATGGAGCGGGCAAGTGACTTAATGGAAATAATACATACCGATGTATGCGATCCGATGAGCGTTGAAACACGTGGTGGATATCGTTATTTCCTAACCTTCACGGATGATTAGAGTAGATATGGGTATATTTACTTAATGAAACACAAGTCTGAAAAATTTAAAAAGTTCAAGGAATTTTAGAGTGAAGTGGAGAATCATCGTGTCAAGAAAATAAAGTTTCTATGATCTGATCGTGGAGGTGAATATTTGACCTACGATTTTGGCTGTAGCGATCTGACCTCAAATGGTCAAATCTCTGTGCATAGGTGTCATCCCTGGGTCGGTAATGCTGACACACACAGTACTTGAAGGATTTATAATACAGTGCAATCACACACTTATTACATCGAATGTCTCAAAAGAGAACTTATTACAATAATATGGCTTAAGGCCATCTAAATAAGATAACTGCGGAAGCATCAAAGGTAAATGAGTCCATCAACTCCAACGGCATAGCTGAGTGCACGACAACGATCTATCGCACCTTACTCTTTGTCTGAAAAGTCTGTAACATAATACGTTGCAGCCCGAAACGGGTCAGCACATGGAATATGCTGGCAAAATAACACTGTAGAGTAATGAACAAGGTAAATGCTAAAACTACATGCATGTATGGCTGGTGGAGGCTCTATGGTTATCATGTTTTTCGCGAAAAGCCAGTTTTTTCCTACTGCAAAGGAACATAATTTATTTAACTACAAAGTTGGTTGATAAACATTGAGAATGGAAACCCCATCTCAATCCCAATTAAATAGTAATTAACAACCCAACAAAATTAATTAGGAGTGTTGAGATCACATCAATAATTCAAGAACCAGATGCTCAAAATGTCCATAACCGGGGACACAGCTAACCATGCTTAGCTTGTACACTCTGCAGAGGTTTGTGCACTTTTCCCCACAAGACTCGATCTCCTCCGCTGGATTTCTCGCACTACATGATGTTTGAGAAACGGATGACTGAGACACAGTCTTTCCGAAGAGGTCCCCTTAACCGATAGATAGGCCGGTACACCTACAATCCCCTACATCTGCTAGCCCATCATGGAAAGGTTTCCCACAACTTACTCAACTATGCCAGAGCCCATAATGGCTTGTGGGTGCACACGGAAGTTTCTAGCATGAATAATCTTATGATCCCTTTGAGCCTAGGTGGTGAACCATAGGATGATCACACGAATTCCCCGGGATCTCTTAGGACAACACTGGATTCCCCAGGTGCCCACAAACAATCCACTCAGATGTGTGTTAAAATAGCCACCTTAAATAAACCCTTAGTTCATAATAATACTCAGAACTGTCATGAATCACTCAAACCAATCCACGTCTACGAGCATAGCATAGCAGTATAAGCATAACGTAGTAACTCCTAGGGTTTAAATAAGGACAATAGGTTCTACCTCGTCAACTACTTCCCAATACCCACATGTTATCAAATTCTAACCATGCAGTGTTTCAGGATTGAAACTAATGCATAAAAACTGGGTAGTAAAGGCATATGATCAAAGTGTTACTTGCCTTCTTGACGATCTGCAAACCCTAGAGACCCGTAGTACCATGCTTCGCACTCCGGAAATTCTATCGCAAACAAATAAGCACTCAAGCATAGATGCAAGGGTAAAACTCAGATGAGAAAGTCCAAACTGAAAGTTCAACTGGCGTGCTATGATTTGCAAAAAGAATCAATCAAATCGGAGCTAAGAAACTCAAACTACGATCAAAAGAAGTTTGAATTCAAATCTGCTTGAAACCAAATTTTAATTTGTCAAAACCATGTTCAAGTTGATTAACTTGAAACAGGAGGCGTTCGGGTGAACGTTCGCTAATCAGCGGAACAAAAAAAACCAATCTAACCGATCCAAAACGAAAAACCAAAAAAATTGGGCTACGGCGGCGGTTTTTACCGGTTCTTCGAGAAAAATCGGCGGCGGCAAGGCGGGGCTGCGGCTTGGGCGGCGGGGCTGTAGGGTTGTGGCAGCAGTGCGACGGTGGCGGGGTGGGGCGACGGCGCAGTGGCGGCGGAGCAGTGGCGGCGGCGGTTTCCGTCGGCGGCGCGGCTCGGCGAGGAGGCGACGGGGTGGTGGTGGCGGCGGGGGCCTCGGCCTATTTAAAGGTCGGGGGCGACGTGGCTTGCACGAGGGGCCGGCCAGGGCGGAGTCCGTCTCAGACTCCCCCTTGGCGTCCATCCCAGACACAGCGGCGGCGGGAGGAAGGCGGCGCGGGGGCGCTGGGCCGCGGCGTGCTCGGCTGGGCCTTCGGCCGAGTCAGGCGGGAACTTTTTTTAAATTTTTTTTGCCAAGAAACAAAAATCCTAATAAAAAATTCTAAAAATGCCAAAAACAATTTTCACCGTCTAAATAAAATATTTAGAACAAAGTGAACATTTTTCTGGCCTAAAAATGCAATTTTGAAAAATGCATATTTTTCTAATTCAAATAAAACATCAATAAAATTCCAAATAAAATATTTAGTTGATTTTAACATTTTTTCTCCAATATTCCCCTCTTATTGAAGAATTCATATTATCTTCTCTCTTTTATTTTAATATTGGAAATATTTTGGAGAGAAAAATTATTAAAATCAAAACGATCCTCTTTTCAAATTTGAGAAAATTCAAATATGAAAATAAATGAAATCCCCAACTCTCTCCGTGGTCCTTGAGTTGCTTAAGATTTCTAGGATCACAAAACAAATGCAAATAAAATATAATATATGCATATGAGGACCTATGTATAACATCCAAATTGAAAATTTGGGATGTTACAAACCTACCCCCCTTAAGATGAATCTCACCCTCGAGATTCGGGTTGGCTAGAAAATAGGTGCTGGTGGTCTTTCCGTAGGTCTTCCTCTCGTTCCCAGGTGGCTTCATCCTCAGTATGGTGGCTCCACTGAACTTTGCAAAACTTGATAACCTTGTTGCGCGTAACTCGGCTGGAAAACTCCAGAATCTTGACGGGTTTCTCCTCGTAGGTTAGGTCACTGTCCAACTGAATTGCTTCCAGGGGCACTGTATCTCTGAGAGGAATATCAGCCATCTCTACATGGCACTTCTTCAACTGGGAAACGTGAAACACATCATGAACTCCTGACAATCCTTCGGGTAACTCCAACTTGTAGGCCACTTCTCCCATACGTTCCAAAACTCGGTATGGTCCTACAAATCTCGGGGCTAACTTTCCCTTAACTCCAAATCGTTTAACTCCTTGCATAGGTGACACACGAAGATATGCTCCCTCACCATCTACCCAGGTATTCCATTTTTTAACCCTCTCGCCTTCTCTTTCATTGTTGTACTAGTAGTATACTTTGTAGTACTAGTAGGAGTACTTTTTACCTTGGAGGACGCGCATAGCTAGCTAGGCCCTTGAAGACTTGAACCCACTAGCTGCCACCATTTTTGTTTTTCCATGTCTTACTATCTCATCCATGTAGCCAAGAGTGGCTATATATAATAAGCCGGTTATTTTACTTCCTCTATACCGGAGTAGTACTATTTGCTGCACAGTATTACTGACCACCACATTTGAGCACAACATTATTATGCATGGACCTTGACTATGTACGTCACCATGTGTCCTGATCTGGGATGCCACGTGTACCAGATGAACGGCGCCGAGTTCGACCCCCGTGATGCTACGTGGGTGCCGAGGAACACTCTTGGAGAGTACTCGCTTTTCATCGGGGACAGCTACCCCGTTGTGAAGCGGATGCCACCTTCCGTGCACGACACGAAAGGCCTGCTGTTCATGAAGCATGGTTGTGTCTTCAGTGCGCACCGCCGGATGAACGACATGCTGGGACACGCTATCCCTGCTTTATGCCGCTTCAGCTTGGATGAGTCTCCATCGTGTGGAACCGGACTAGAAAGCTGCGACAATGATTCTCGTTGCCCACCGCTATGGATCGTGCCATCCATGAAGAACACCTGGGACTGGAACCTGGAGGAGGACATGTAGCCCATCTATAACGTGTAAGTGGAGTACGGTAATTGTGAACGGTAGCGCTGTGAATATATGTAGACTAGTCGTGCACAAATTTATCACATGAGTTGCAGATGAACTTGTGTGGCATACTTGCATTTGTCCTTTAGAATTTTACTAGTAAATGTGTTATGTCTATGTGCAACTTGTGTGGTTGTTGCACGGGCTCCAACACGCTCTTTGAGAAAAAAAGGTGGCACAACTTTGGATATACGTGATGTGGCGGCATCATACAGTAGCATCGTTTGCTATAGTTGTACTAGTACACTCCTACTAGGACGACAACTCCTATAAAACCTTGCGCTTAGCTCTTTGCCTCTTCGGGAGGTTCAACAGTTCGTACTCGTGTGAACCTTGCACTTGGCTCTTCGCCTCTTCGGAAGGTCCAACAATGATGATACTACAGTATAATATGCTTATGGTAATCTGACACCGATTGAACTGCTGCACGTCCACCGCAAGGGCGAGGGCGAGGGAGAGGGCACTGTAGTCAAAACCCTCTACTCGTCCTGTGAACCACCGCGCGCGTGGGCGAGGGAGAGGCGTAGTAAGCAAGCTTCTCCTCGTTCGGCGAGTTGACGGGACACATCAAATCAGTACTAGTACTAGTAGTAGTAGTCCATACTGCATCCTTTCCGATTAATATGGCTTAATTTGAAACGAGAAAAATACACTGGCGGTCAACGTATGTAACAGTACGCTCTTTACGGTCACTTTATATAGTTTTGCGGCGGTTATGCGATCACTAGCTCATCGTAGAGCACCGTATTGCACCCTACTGACCGGCCACATAGTCGACGTGGCACTTTGTTGACTGGTTAAATTGTCACCTGGTTTCTGGGTCCCACCTGTCAGTTGGCAGAGCAAAGAAATCAGTTAAACAAAACTTTACACAGGCGTGACACGAGTCCAACCCTTGTGCGCGAACAGCCCTGGCTGTGTATGTGAGTGCATGCATGTGTCCTCCCTCGGTCTTCCAACATAGAGTGTACTACATGATGTACATCTACACTTCCAATGCATTTAGCCTTTAATCTATTAAATCGATATTGATTGACTAATGCACCAACTTGTGCTGTAGGTATAGGCTACATGTGCATCCTTAATTACAACATGCAACAACCTTCATTTAATCTTCTTATCTCAATTATCGCATGCACACATAAGTCTGCTACTTTTGGGCGTTAATTATGCCCTGGTCAATGTGTAAATCTCTAAATGTATAGTCTTTCACGGACGTAGGGAGTAGGTTGAGCACTTGAGCGTGAGCGTGTGTGTTGCGTCGTGTGTTGTGTGTCGTATGGGTGCGTGAGTGTTGCGTGCGTCCATGTGTACGTGTGAGTGTTGCATGTTGCATGCATGCATGCATGCATGGGGCTTACTCCCTCCCATTGACATGTTCATATTTCAAGCTTCCTCTATTCCCTCCATATGGTGATACTCCCTCTGTTCCCAAATATAGTACAAAGTTGAGTCATCTATTTTGGAACGGATGGAGTAGTATGGAGTAAAAGCCTCCCTCTGTTCTCAAATACGGAGTATTTGTCTTTCTATAGATTTCAACAAGTGACTAGGTACGGAGCAAAATGAGTGAAGTGAGCGTAGAGGCATAGGGATACTGTAGAAAGGAAGTCCTCGCGATCCATTTATTCTCCATCTCGGTCAGAGAGAACTATTCAACTAGTCTTCGCAGTGAAGTGACAATACACGCTGCAGCAGATGGGCACATAAATAATAAGCTGAACCAGCGTGTTGGTGTTACTAAATCAGCTTTACCCAGTACTGCCATCATGTTTGCCAGTAGAGCACGCTTCCGCAAATAAGCCTACACACCTTTGTCCTCCATTAACTGACATATGGGCCCTGTTGTGGTAGACCCACATGTCATCCGTGTAACTATTTACACTCCGAAGGACGGTATATCCTGGTAGTAGTACTAGTAGAATTGAGATTGAATGCACTTTCTTCCCCGTCTTCCACTCTTCTTCCTCCTCTCTTCCCCATCGTCGGCCGCACACCATTTACCCCCGCTCACTGCTCGCTCGCCCACGCCATCTTCCTTGGTAGCTCACGCGTACCATATCCCCCCGCTCACTGCTCGGCCACACAAGGAGAAGCTTCTTCGCTCGCCTGCCCGAATCCACTTCCCCGCTGGCTCACAGGCACCGAAAACCCCAATGGCAGAACTGACTGACACACAGAGCCGCGATTGGAATTCCCTCCCCGATGTTCTCTTGGAGCAGATCTGTAGTCGTACGGACCTACTCAGCACCGACCGTCTGGCCACATGCTCGGTGTCTTTGTACCGTCTACTCGTCTGCAACCGGCCGGCTCTTTTCAAGACACCCTGCTTGCTGATGCCCGATCCTCGCAGGTGGCCCAGACACCGACTTGACGATCCTATGGAGGTTGTCGTGGTTCCCCTCGACATGCTACCACTACCCGTCCACCTGCCCTTCATGCGCGGCGACTACTGGGTGGGCATGAAGGCCAACTGGGTCGTCCTCATCCACCAATCTGGTAGTCCACGGCATCTCATGGATATCTACACCCAGCGAGATATCACCCTTCCATCTTTGGATACCGCCGCCATCGAGCCTCGCGGCCCGCCGGACACTCCTGCCTACTACGCACGAGACACGTCAAGCTGTTTGCAGAAAGTTGTAATCTGCGAAGTGCCCACACCATCAGAAGACTACATGGATTACAAGCTCATTGCCTTGTTCAACAAGGTATTAGTCTATCTGGAATCTGGTCGCCATACATGGTTATGGCTCATCATCAATCCTGTTGAGGAAACATTTCTGTCTGATGCTATAGTGCATGATGGCATCGTTTACGCGGTCGACGCACTGATTGGCTACCTATACTGGTGGAATCTATCGTCGTGTAATTGTTCTATCTCATCTCATCTTTACCTTATGAATATGACTGCCTATTCATTTGTTACAAATTTAGAATGCATATCATGTCTATAACCACATCACTGCTATATGTTCCTCTCATTTCCTAGATTTTTATGACCACACATGTTATTGTTAGAGTTGATATGAGAACAATTGGCATCTAATGATTGTTAGAATACATATTATGAGCATAGCATCATGATTGTTATGTGTTACTCTCGTTTACAAGATTTTTATAACAACGCATGTTATTGCTTAGAGTTTATATGAGAAAATTAGTAGTAAGTGCTATGGTAGAATATGAGTAGGTGCTGTCATAGCTGTTTTCCTCTCATTGTTACATGATGTTTGAACCATGACATATTGCTAGAATATGAAAGCCATTGCCTTATTTTTTAACTTGGGGTATGATTATGACCACAGCATTGCAATTCGCTGTCTATGATATGTGTCACTGTTATAATAATCTTAATTCCACACATACTATGAACATGATTGTTTATTTTTGTCCTTTTGGTCTCCAATTTGAATTGTTGCAGCAGACGCAAATGCGCTGGCCTTCATGATTCCAGGACCTGGAATCATTCCAGCCGATGGGTGGTGGTTTATCGCTCGTTCAGCTGACGGCGGTCATTTGATGCTCATTCGCACATACCAAATTGACCAAACCATTACATCAAACCACATGCAGTACAATGCGTGGGGCGTTCGTGACATTGATGGCTATGGCTGCTTCGTGTTCGAGAAAGATCCCAGCTCCGTTGGGCCAGGCGTATTCAACTGGAGGCGGGTTTATAGCCTCGGCAACCACTCCTTGTTCCTCGGGCTCAATTATCCGATCATCCAACCAATCATCGATCATATCACCAGCGATGATTACTGTGCTATGCAACTTCCATTCGCGGGGGGGGGGGGGGGGGTTGTGTTTACACATCATACCATGGGTTTCATGAATCACCATATCCAGAGATTCGTCGACACAGCTTGTTGCCAGATAATCTTCAGTGTGTGAAAGGCATCAAGCTTCCATGCGATGGATGGCTTTTGCAAACCCGACATGCGGCGATGTGGTTCATGCCAACAGCAAATATGCACAACTTGATTCATGCTGATATCTAGACTGAGCCATGTATTCTGCTGCTGTAGCACGACCCTCTTTTGTTGGATATTATGTATTGTTGTTAGTTTGAAGCACTCCTCTGGTTTGAAGGATAGATACCTTCCTGGGATCAAGTGCATCCTAACTCACCTGCGTAGGATGTACTGATAATGATGATGGAGATGCTGTGCAGAAGCCATATATATATACATACATATATCAGTTAGGCTTCAAGTGCGTACTTGTTAGTTAAACCTATGTATAAATTGTGACACTAAATACGACTAGTAAGTAGTACAGTAGCAGTACTAGTATACGTCGGTCAAATTATTCATCATGTCCACACATTGAATTGACGTGACAATGGAATTACCGATGCAAGTCATAGAAGGATTGGCCCAACCTGAGAAACTTGAGGCCAAAGTGAGTGCTGACAGCGCGAGATTTCAGTCTCTCATCGATTTGTTCATACCAACCATCGACAGCGAGCACGACATATGTTACACCCAACCTGAGAAACTTCCAGGTAAGACACCGATCGGCCGTCTACTTGAACAAACATATTCCTTTGTTTATAGCTCTATTTTTCGTTTTACCCGCAGACCTGGTGAAGCAATTACAATTTGACAGTTAATAAAAAAGTGAAACAAGTGACTGCAACATGCCAAAGATGTTATGAAAATGCCAACTAGGTACACTAAAACCTGTATTCCACAATACTGCAGGTATCACACTGAGTGGCCGGAAGCATTTCTTCCAGCGCAATTCCAGGGCATTCAAAAGGGGCGCGTGGATGCGTCGCAAGATACAGTCGGAATGCGGCATGCACGCGATGTGGCACAAGACCGTCAATACCTTGCCGGTGATGGTCAACAGCCGGCAGACGGGCAGCAAAAAAGGTTCTGGTGCTGCACACCAACAAGACCTTCGACCAGCAGAGGACCAACTAGGTGATGCACCAGTACCACCTCGGGGACCTGGAGCAAGAGAAGGAGCGGGAGCTGGTCCTCTGCAAGATTTTCTACCAGACGAACACTAGGGCCAGGAGTAAAAAGATTGTAAGTTAGTTTGGTATTGGTAGTTGTACTACCTTGTCGTCCGCAAGTTGGTATTGTTGTTAACGATCTTTTCGTATGAACTTGCATTTGCTTCCAACCATCATGCCGAGGATCGACGTGGATATAAAGATGAATCATTTTTTTCGAAACAAATTTTCAGGCACCTGATTTTTATTTGATGGGTAGCATAAGCACCCGCCGTTCGGATTCCCAGTTCTCCAATTTTTTCGAAACAAGTGTATGCACTTATTATCATGATAAAAAAAACAATATCCATGTTGCATCCCAGTTATTAGTCTGTACTTGCAGAATTCTCTCGTTTATTGAGCACGTATATTATTTTTTCTGGTCGAGCAAGTTTCAACTGTGCTGTAGATTGCCAGGGTTGTTTTGTTTTTAACAGGCCCAGCCCATGACGACAATGGGGCACAAAGATCCAACAGGTATATACTTGTTGGGGAACGTAGTAATGTCAAAAAAATTCCTACGCACACACAAGATCATGGTGATGCATAGCAACGAGAGAGAAGAGTGTTTTCTACGTACCCTCGTAGACCGAAGCGTAAGCATTGACGCAACATAGAGTAAGTAGTCCTACGTCTTCCCGGTCCAACCGATCCAAGCACCGTTACTCCGGCACCTCCGAGTTCTTAGCACACGTTCAGCTCGATGACGCTCCCCGGGCTCCGATCCAGCAAAGCTTAGGGGATGAGTTCCGTCAGCACGACGGCGTCATGACGATGATGATGTTCTACCGACGCAGGGCTTCGCCTAAGCACCGCAACGATATGACCGAGGTGGAATATGGTGGAGGGGGCACCGCACACGACTAAGGAACGATCACGAAGATCAACTTGTGTGTCATGGGGTGCCCCCTGCCCCCGTATATAAAGGAGCAAGAGGGAGGGGGCGGCCGGCCTAGGAGGGGGCGCGCCAAGGGGAGTCCTACTCCCACCGGGAGTAGGACTCCTTCTTTCCTAGTCCAACTAGGAGAAGGGGGGAAAGGAGGGAAGTGGAGAAGGAAGGGAGAGGGGGGCCGCGCCCCAAACCCCTTGTCCAATTCGGACTGGGCCTGGGAGGGGCGCGCGCCACCTCCTGGCTCCTTCCCACTAAAGCCCATTAAGGCCCAATACTCTTCCCCGTATTCCCGTAACTCCCCGGTACTCCGAAAATACCCGAATCACTCAGAACCTTTCTGATGTCCGAATATAGTCGTCCAATATATCGATCTTTACGTCTCGACCATTTCGAGACTCCTCGTCATGTCCCCGATCTCATCTGGGACTCTGAACTCCTTCGGTACATCAAAACTCATGAACTCATAATATAACTGTCATCGAAACCTTAAGCGTGCGGACCCCACGGTTCGAGAACAATGTAGACATGACCGAGACATGTCTCCGGTCAATAACCAATAGCGGAACCTGGATGCTCATATTGGCTCCTACATATTCTACGAAGATCTTTATCGGTCAGACCGCATAACAACATACGTTGTTCCCTTTGTCATCGGTATGTTACTTGCCCGAGATTCGATCATCGGTATCTCAATACCTAGTTCAATCTCGTTACCGGCAAGTCTCTTTACTCGTTCTGTAATACATCATCCCGCAACTAACTCATTAGTTGCAATGCTTGCAAGGCTTAAGTGATGTGCATTACCGAGAGGGCCCGGAGATACCTCTCCGACAATCGGAGTGACAAATCCTAATCCCGAAATATGCCAACCCAACATCTACCTTTGGAGACACCTGTAGAGCTCCTTTATAATCACCCAGTTACGTTGTGACATTTGGTAGCACACAAAGTGTTCCTCCGGCAAACGGGAGTTGCATAATCTCATAGTCATAGGAACATGTATAAGTCATGAAGAAAGCAATAGCAACATACTAAACGATCGGGTGCTAAGCTAACGAATGGGTCATGTCAATCACATCATTCTCCTAATGATGTGATCCTGTTAATCAAATGACAACTCATGTCTATGGCTAGGAAACTTAACCACTTTGATCAACGAGCTAGTCAAGTAGAGGCCTACTAGTGACACTCTGTTTGTCTATGTATTCACACATGTATTATGTTTCCGGTTAATACAATTCTAGCATGAATAATAAACATTTATCATAAAATAAGGAAATAAATAATAACTTTATTATTGCCTCTAGGGCATATTTCCTTCAGTCTCCCACTTGCACTAGAGTCAATAATCTAGATCACATCGTCATGTGATTTATCATCAATAGTTCACATCATCATGTGATTAACACCCATAGTTCACATCATCATATGACCAGCACTCAAAGGGTTTACTAGAGTAAGTAATCTAGTTCACATCTCTATGTGATTAACACCCAAAGAGTACTATGGTGTGATCATGTTTTGCTTGTGAGAGAAGCTTAGTCAACGGGTCTGGCAAAATTCAGATCCGTATGTATTTTGCAAATTTCTATGTCAACAATGCTCTGCACGGAGCTACTTTAGCTAATTGCTCCCACTTTCAATATGTATCCAGATTGAGACTTTTAGAGTCATCTAGATCAGTGTCAAAATTTGCACCAACATAACCCTTTACGACGAACCTTTTTGTCACATCCATAATCGAGAAACATATCCTTATTCCACTAAGGATAATTTTGACCGCTGTCCAGTGATCTACTCCTAGATCACTATTGTACTCCCTTGCCAAAATCAGTGTAGGGTATACAATAGATCTGGTACATAGCATGGCATACTTTATAGAACCAATGGCCAAGGCATAGGGAATGAATTTCATTCTCTTTCTATCTTCTGCCGTGGTCGGGTTTTGAGTCTTACTCAATTTCACACCTTGTAACACAGGCAAGAACTCTTTCTTTGACTGTTCCATTTTGAACTACTTCAAAATCTTGTCAAGGTATGTACTCATTGAAAACTTATCAAGTGTCTTGATCTATCTCTATAGATCTTGATGCTTAATATGTAAGCAGCTTCACCGAGGTCCTTCTTCAAAAAATTCTTTTCAAATACTCCTTTATGCTTCGCAGAATAATTCTACATTATTTCCGATCAACAATATGTCATTTACATATACTTATCAGAAATGTTGTAGTGCTCCCACTCACTTTCAGGCTTCACGGCAAGTCTGTATAAAACTATATGCTTTGATCAACTTATCAAAGCGTATATTCCAACTCCGAGATGCTTGCACCAGTCCATAGATGGATCGCTGGAGCTTGCATATTTTGTTAACACCTTTAGGATCGATAAAACCTTCTAGTTGCATCGTATACAACTCTTCTTTAATAAATCCATTGAGGAATGCAGTTTTGTTTATCCATTTGCCAGATTTCATAAAATGCGGCAATTGCTAACATGATTCGGACAGACTTAAGCATAGATACGAGTGAGAAACTCTCATCGTAGTCAACACCTTGAACTTGTCGAAATCCTTTTTCGACAATTCTAGCTTTGTAGATAGTAACACTACTATCAGCGTCCGTCTTCCTCTTGAAGATCCATTTATTTTCTATGGCTTGCCGATCATCGGGCAAATCCATTTACACCTTGAACTTGTCAGCATCAGTATTCTTCTTGAAGATCCATTTATTCTTAATGGCTTGCCGATCATCGGGAAAGTCAACCAAAGTCCATACTTTGTTCTCATACATGGATCATATCTCAGATTTCATGGCCTCAAACCATTTTGCGGAATCTGGGCTCATCATCGCTTCCTCATAGTTCGTAGGTTCATCATGGTCAAGTAACATGACCTCCAGAATAGGATTACCGTATCACTCTGGTGCGGATCTCACTCTGGTTGACCTACGAGGTTCGGTAGTAACTTGATCCGAAGTTCATGATCATCATCATTATCTTCCTCACTAATTGGTGTAGTAGTCACAGGAACAGATTTCTGTGATGAACTACTTTCCAATAAGGGAGCAGGTACAGTTACCTTGTCAAGTTCTACTTTCCCCCCACTCACTTCTTTCGAGAGAAACTCCTTCTCTAGAGAGGATCCATTCTTAGCAACGAATGTCTTGCCTTCGGATCTGTGATAGAAGGTGTACCCAACAATCCTTTGGGTATCCTATGAAGACATATTTCTCCGATCTTGGTTTGAGCTTATCAGGATGAAACTTTTTCATATAAGCATCACAACCCCAAACTTTAAGAAACGACAACTTTGGTTTCTTGCCAAACCACAGTTCAGATTTGTGTCGTCTCAACGGACTTAGATGGTGCCCTTTTTAACGTGAATGCAACTATCTTTAATGCATAACCCCAAAAACGATAGTGGTAAATCGGTAAGAAACATCATAGATTGCACTATATCCAATAAAGTGCGGTTATGATGTTCGGACACACCATTACACTGTGGTGTTCCAGGTGGCGTGAGTAGTGAAACTATTTCACATTGTTTTAACTGAAGACCAAACTCATAACTCAAATACTCTTCTCCACGATCAGATCGTAGAAACTTTATTTTCTTGTTACGATGATTTTCCACTTCACTCTGAAATTATATGAACTTTTCAAATGTTTCAGACTTCTATTTCATTAAGTAGATATACCCATATCTGCTTAAATCATCTGTGAAAGTCAGAAAATAATGATACCCGCTGCAAGCCTTAATATTCATCGGACCACATACATCAGTATGTATGATTTCCAACAAATCTGTTGCTTGCTCCATTGTTCCGGAGAACGGCGTTTTAGTCATCTTGCCCAAGAGACTTGGTTTGCAAGCATCAAGTGATTCATAATCAAGTGATTCCAAAATCCCATCAGCATGGAGTTTCTTCATGCGCTTTACACCAATATGACTTAAACGGTAGTGCCACAAATAAGTTGCACTATCATTATTAACTTTGCATCCTTTGGCTTCAATATTATGAATATGTGTATCACTTTGATCGAGATCCAGCAAACCATTTTCGTTGGTGTGTATGACCATAGAAGGTTTTATTCATGTAAACAGAACAACAATTTATTCTCTTACTTAAATGAATAACCGTATTGCAATAAACATGATCAAATCATATTCATGCTCAACGTAAACACCGAATAACACTTATTTAGGTTCAACACTAATCCCAAAAGTATAGGGAGTGTGCGATGATGATCATATCAATCTTGGAATCACTTCCAACACACATCGTCACTTCACCCTTAACTAGTCTCTGTTCATTCTGCAACTCCCGTTTCGAGTTACTAATCATAGCAACTGAACTGGTACCAAATACTGGGGGGTTGCTATGAACACTAGTAAAGTACACATCAATAACATGTATATCAAATATACCTTTGTTTACTTTGCCATCCTTTCTTATCCACCAAATACTTGGGGTAGTTCCGCTTCCAGTGAACAATCCCTTTGCAGTAGAAGCACTTAGTCTCAGGCTTAGGACCAGACTTGGGCTTATTCACTTGAGAAGCAACTCGCTTTCCGTTCTTCTTGAAGTTCCCCTTCTTCCCTTTGCCCTTTTCTTGAAACTAGTGGTCTTGTCTACCATCAACACTTGATGTTTTTCTTGATTTCTACATTCGTCAATTTCAGCATTACGAAGAGCTTGGGAATCGTTTCCATTATCCCTTGCATGTCATAGTTCATCACGAAGTTCTACTAACTTGGTGATGGTGACTAGAGAATTCTGTCAATCACTATCTTATCTAGAAGATTAACTCCCACTTGATTCAAGCGATTGTAGTACCCAGACAATCTGAGCACATGCTCACTAGTTGAGCGATTCTCCTCCATCTTTTAGCTATAGAACTTGTTGGAGACTTCATATCTCTCAATTCGGGTATTTGCTTGAAATATTAACTTCAACTCCTAGAACATCTCATATGGTCCATGACGTTCAAAACGTCTTTGAAGTCCCGATTCTAAGCCATTAAGCATGGAGCACTAAACTATCATGTAGTCATCATATTGAGCTAGCCAAACATTCATAACATCTGCATCTGCTCCTGCAATAGGTTTGTCACCTAGCGGTGCATCAAGGACATAATTCTTCTGTGCAGCAATGAGGATAAACCTCAGATCACGGATCCAATCCGCATCATTGCTACTAACATCTTTCAACACAATTTTCTCTAGGAACATATCAAAATAAACACAGGGAAGCAACAACGCAAGCTATTGATCTACAACATAGATATGCTAATACTATCAGGACTAAGTTCATGATAAATTTAAGTTCAATTAATCATATTACTTAAGAACTCCCACTTAGATAGACATCCCTCTAATCTTCTAAGTGATCACATGATCCAAATCAACTAAACCATAACCGATCATCACGTGAAATGGATTAGTCTTCAATGGTGAACATCATCATGTTGATCATATCTACTATATGATTCACGCTCGACCTTTCGGTCTCCGTGTTCCGAGGCCATATCTGCATATGCTAGGCTCGTCAAGTATAACCCAAGTATTCTGCGTGTGCAAAACTGGCTTGCACCCGTTGTAGATGGACGTAGAGCTTATCACACCCGATCATCATGTGGTGTCTGGGCACGACGAACTTTGGCAACGGTGCATACTCAGGGAGAACACTTCTTTATAATTTAGTGAGAGATCATCTTATAATGCTACCGTCAATCAAAGCAAGATAAGATGCATAAAAAGATAAACATCACATGCAATCAATATAAGTGATATGATATGGCCATCATCATCTTGTGCTTGTGATCTCCATCTCCGAAGCACCGTCATGATCACCATCGTCACCGGCGCGACACCTTGATCTCCATCGTAGCATCGTTGTCGTCTCGCCAATCTTATGCTTCTACGACTATCGCTACCGCTTAGTGATAAAGTAAAGCATTACAGGGCGATTGCATTGCATACAATAAAGTGACAACCATATGGCTCCTGCCAGTTGCCGATAACTCAGTTACAAAACATGATCATCTCATACAATAAAATTTAGCATCATGCCTTGACCATATCACATCACAACATGCCCTGCAAAAACAAGTTAGACGTCCTCTACTTTGTTTGTTGCAAGTTTTACGTGGCTGCTACGGGCTTAAGCAAGAACCAATCTCACCTACGCATCAAAACCACAACGATAGTTTGTCAAGTTGATGCCGTTTCAACCTTCGCAAGGACCAGGCGTAGCCACACTCGGTTCAACTAAAGTTGGACAAACTGACACCCGCCAGCCACCTGTGTGCAAAGCACGGCGGTAGAACCAGTCTCGCGTAAGCGTACGCGTAATGTCGGTCCGGGCCGTTTCATCCAACAATACCGCCGAACCAAAGTATGACATGCTGGTAGGCAGTATGACTTATATCGCCCACAACTCACTTGTGTTCTACTCATGCAAATAACATCAAATCATAAAAAACTAGGCTCGGATGCCACTGTTGGGGAACGTAGTAATTTCAAAAAAATTCCTACGCACACACGAGATCATGGTGATGCATAGAAATGAGAGAGGAGAGTGTTGTCTACGTACCCTCGTAGATCGAAGCGGAAGCGTTGACGCAACATAGAGGAAGTAGTCGTACGTCTTCCCGGTCCAACCGATCCAAGCACCGTTACTCCGGCACCTCCGAGTTCTTAGCACATGTTCAGCTCGATGACGCTCCCCGGGCTCTGATCTAGCAAAGCTTCAGGGATGAGTTCCGTCGGCACGACGGCGTGATGACGACGATGATGTTCTACCGACGCAGGGCTTCGCCTAAGCACCGCAACAATATGACCGAGGTGGAATATGGTGGAGGGGGACACCGCACACGACTAAGGAACGATCACAAAGATCAACTTGTGTGTCATGGGGTGCCCCCTGCCCCCGTATATAAAGGAGCAAGAGGGAGGGGGCAGCCGACCTAGGAGGGGGCGCGCCAAGGGGAGTCCTACTCCCACCGGGAGTAGGACTCCTTCTTTCCTAGTCCAACTAGGAGAAGGGGGGAAAGGAGGGAAGTGGAGAAGGAAGGGAGAGGGGGGCCGCGCCCCAAACCCCTTGTCCAATTCGGACTGGGCCTGGGAGGGGCGCGCGCCACCTCCTGGCTCCTTCCCACTAAAGCCCATTAAGGCCCAATACTCTTCCCCGTATTCCCGTAACTCCCCGGTACTCCGAAAATATCCGAATCACTCAGAACCTTTCTGATGTCCGAATATAGTCGTCCAATATATCGATCTTTACGTATCGACCATTTTGAGACTCCTCGTCATGTCCCCGATCTCATGCGGGACTCCGAACTCCTTCGGTACATCAAAACTCATAAACTCATAATATAACTGTCATCGAAACCTTAAGCGTGCGGACCCTACGGTTCGAGAACAATGTAGACATGACCGAGACATGTCTCCGGTCAATAACCAATAGCGGAACCTGGATGCTCATATTGGCTCCTACATATTCTACGAAGATCTTTATCATTCAGATCGCATAACAACATACGTTGTTCCCTTTGTCATCGGTATGTTACTTGCCCGAGATTCGATCGTCGGTATCTCAATACCTAGTTCAATCTAGTTACCGGCAAGTCTCTTTACTCGTTCTGTAATACATCATCCCGCAACTAACTCATTAGTTGCAATGCTTGCAAGGCTTAAGTGATGTGCATTACCAAGAGGGCCCAGAGATACCTCTCCGACAATCGGAGTGACAAATCCTAATCTTGAAATACGCCAACCCAACATCTACCTTTGGAGACACCTGTAGAGCTCCTTTATAATCACCCAGTTACGTTGTGACGTTTGGTAGCACACAAAGTGTTCCTCCAGCAAACGGGAGTTGCATAATCTCATAGTCATAGGAACATGTATAAGTCATGAAGAAAGCAATAGCAACATACTAAACGATCGGGTGCTAAGCTAACGAATGGGTCATGTCAATCACATCATTCTCCTAATGATGTGAAACCGTTAATCAAATGACAACTCATGTCTATGGCTAGGAAATTTAACCATCTTTGATCAACAAGCTAGTCAAGTAGAGGCATACTAGTGACACTCTGTTTGTCTATGTATTCACACATGTATTATGTTTCCGGTTAATACAATTCTAGCATGAATAATAAACATTTATCATGAAATAAGGAAATAAATAATAACTTTATTGTTGCCTCTAGGGCATATTTCCTTCACTACTGGCCTCTGGCCTGCCAGTGTTAGTTATATTTTGTCTTACAACATCCGCAGGCAGTTTTTTTACTGAATCAAACACACAACCCAGTTCTATTTTCCTCTTGAAATGCATGTCCTACATCCGTTTTCTAAGCTCTACCTATAGTTTTACTAGTTCGTATACACGTATCATTATATTGAAAACACATAAAATTCCCTTTTCATATTTACATCCTTATTTTTGTTGTTTTTTCCCACCCAGCGCTGATTTTTTTACCACTGTTTTCCCTTAAACCAACTAAATTTGTCCCATGTCTTATTTGCTTACAAAAACAAAACGATTTTTTTGGCAAATCAATAAGTTCATAAAAAAATGTTTAACATTTCAGGATTACAACAGTTCGGACTCCACCGAAATATGCAAAATAAGGTTGGACATTTTGACCGTGGTCCTAGGCAGAAAATGGGTTGTAATAAATTACTTAAGAATTAGCAAATGGGTTGCAAATTATAAAAAATAGCAAATGGGCTTTATGTTGTCTGCCACAGATTTGGAGGCTGACTTGTGGGCCTACTAAGTTCATGCGTACACAAGGTTTCTCAAAAAAGAAACTTAGTCAACAATCGACTCTACCAACGTAAGACCGTTAGATGTCAATCTAACGGCAATCGTGCTTCTTCAGTCTCTGATCCTCCTGCCCCAGGCGCCCAAACCAGCGCCGTCGGAACCGCCTGCTCCCGCCTCCCGTGGCCGGCAGTGCTGCCGGGAAGGCCTCACACCCCATCATACTCGCATCCCTGGCCTGTCTATCCCTCTACTCACCCACACCTCCTGTTATTTTCCGTCGACGGCAGCCGAACCAGTCAACCCTCGTATTCTCCACCGCGTGGGCAGCCACTGCCGTGTCATCCCCGGCTCCGTGCCGTTTCCTTCGTAGGCCTCGCCATCGTCCACCGCCCTGGTGCTCTCGGCGCGGCGTGGTCAACGATGTCCATCCAACGGTCGTAGTGCTTCTTCAACCTCTGGTCTTCTTGCCCCGGCCGCCCAAAGCAGCGCTGGTCGTGCCGCATGCTCCTGCCTCCCTTGGTCGGCTGTGCTGCCGCGGAGGTCTCACCGTCCCCATACTAGTTCCACCGCTAGCCAGGCCTTCCCTCCACTTACCCACTCCCCCTGTTATTCTGCGGCGACAGCAGCCTCACACCGCAGCTGAACCAGTGAACCCTCGTACTCCTCTCCACGTGGGCATCCACTACCGCGTCTTCCCCGGCTCCGCGTCGTCCCCTTCCTAGGCCTCGCCGTCGTCCACCGCCTTGGTGCTCTCGGCGTGGCGTGGTCAACGTGGTCAACGACATTCCATCGGAAGAGTACTGTACGTGGAGAGGCTGACAGCTGGGTCCACGGCCAAAGCCTAGTTTTTTTGTGATTTGCCAAGTAAGTCGCTTTGTTAGGCCTATTGGGCTGCAAATCTTTCAAGGCGAAGAGGAGAGCTTTCATTCGGCTGGCCGAGAATATGGCCCATCAGTAATGAGAAATGGGCTGTACATTTTTAAAACACATCAAACCGGCAATTAGTTTCAAATATCTTTTTTTTATTTCGAGATTTGAAATTACATTAATTTTTATGCGTGGAGAATTTGTTGGATTTTATATTGATATACATTTATTTTTAAAATCAGTTTGAATGTGAGTCAAATTTTCGGGATTAAAAACAGTTCGGACCACACCGAGATATGCAAAATTTCGTATAATTTTTTAACCGTGGCCACAATATGGGCTGTAATGCTAACAAAAAGAATATGGGCTCAAAAAAAACCTTAATAATTAGCAAATGGGCTGTAAATTATTAGAAATAATGGCAGATGGGTTGTATGCTGTTTCCCACAAATTTGAGGCTTTCCTAAAAAAAGGTTGACGCACAAGCAGTGACTGTTGGATGGCCATCCAGCGACCGTCGTGCTTCTTCAATCTCTGCTCTTCCTGCTCCAGCCGCTCAAATAGGCGCCGGCGGGACTGCCTGCTCCATCCTCCCCGCGGACGGCTCTGATGCCGCGCAGGCCTCACCGCCCCACTGTACTCCCATCGCTGGCCTAGCCATCCCTCTACTTACCCACACCTGCTGTTATTCTCCGACGACGGCAGACGAACCAGTAAACCCTCGTACAATCGTACTCCCCTCCGCGTGGGAAACAACTGCTGAGTCTTCCCTGCCTCCGTGTCGTTCCCTTCCTAGGCCTTGCCGTCGTCCACCGCCCTGGTGCTCTCGGCGTGACCTGGTCAACGTGGTCAACGACCGACATGCATCTGAAGTGGACTTTAGGTGGAGAGGCCGACAGCTGGATCCACGGCCGCACGCAAGGAAATGCCTCCTTATTACGTGCAAAATAATGATTCCTCCACCTGAAATCTGGGACCCACCGAAAGGGCCTCTGTATTTCGCGAAAAAATCGTTACCTCTGCTGACAGCTCGAACCCACCAGCTATATCTTCGCAAACAAGGAAGTGCCTCCTTATTACGCACAAAAAAAATGAATACTCCCACTGTTAGCTGGGACCCAGTATAGTGGCAGGCTGACTTGTGGGCCTACTAAGTTGATGGGGACGGAGGGCTTTGTCAACTTAGTCAATATGCACGACTCTAGCTCCAGTGACCGTACAATGTCCATCCAACGGCCGTAGTGCTTCTTCAACCTCTGGTCTTCTTGCTCCAGCCGCCCAAACCAGCGCCGGTCGGCTGCGATGCGGCGGAGGCCTCACCGCCCCCTACTACTCCTACCGCTGGCCAGGCCATCCCTCTACTCACCCACACTCCCTGTTATTCTGCGGCGACAGCAACCTCACACCACAGCCGAACCAGTGAACCCTCGTACTCCTCTCCGCGCGGGCTTCCACTGCTGCATCTTCCCCGGCTCTGCGCCGTCCCCTTCCTAGGCCTCGCCGTCGTCTAGACCACCGCCCTGGTGCTTTCGGCGTGGTGTGGTCAACGTGGTCAACTACCGACTTTCATCGGAAGAGTACTATACGTGGAGAGGCTGACGGCTGGGTCCAGGCGGCCGCAAGGAAGTGCCTCCTTATTACGTGCAAAATAATTATTCCTCCACCTTACAGCAGGGACCCACCGGACGGGCCACCTTATTTCGCGAAAAAAACATTCCCCCCCTGACTACTGGGACCCACCAGCTACACCTTCGCACGCAAGGAAGTGCGTCCGGGCAAAAAAAAACGATTCGCCCCCTGACTGCTGGGACCCACCAGCTACATCTTTGCATGCAAGAAAGTGTGTTCGGGCAAAAAAAGAAAACCAAAACGATTCGCCCCCTGCCTGCTGGGACCCACCGCCCTCCCGACTGCTGGGACCCACCAGCTACATCTTCGCACGCAAGGAAGTACGTCCAGGTAAAAAAAACGATTCGCCCCCTGACTGCTGGGACCCACCAGCTACATCTTCGCAGGCAAGGAAGTGCCTGACAGTCGGGACCCACCTGGTCAAAGCGTACGTAGCGTTGTCATTCTGGTCGCGAACGTGCACGTACATATATACTGGTGGATGTAGAGGCGCGCACGTGTCGTAGTAGAGGCGGCCAGGGTGCAAGAAAGAAAATACAGCCACATATGTGTACATACGGGCGGGGTCTCGAACGCCTACTCGCACATACGTACGGCGAGGGCTCGTGTACATGGCTGGGTCGGAACAGAGAAATAGCATCGTCGTCGTGTTCATGGGGAGGCAACAGAATTCGTGGTCGTGTTCATCGGGAGGGCTTGGACGGAAGAGGTGATGGAAACGAGGCCTGGCGTGCCGCACAACGGAGGAAACGGACCTCCTACGGTCAAAACGGGGGTCCTGTTTATCGGGAGGGGTGTGGCGTACCGCAAAACGGAGGAAACGGACCTACTACGGTCGAAACGAGGGTCCTGTTGATCGGGAGGGGTGTGGCGTACCACAAAACGGAGGAAACAGACCTCCTACGGTCGAAACGGGGGTCCTGTTGATCGGGAGGGGTGTGGCGTACCGCAAAACGGAGAAAACGGACTTGTGTTGGAGCGCTACGGTCGAAACGGGGGTCCTGTTCATCGGGAGGGGTGTGGCGTACCGCAAAACGAGACTCCACGGATACTGTTCATCTCCACCGTCGACCCCCTCCAGCCTCCACGAGCTACTGTTCATCCACTGTCGACCTCCTCCAGCCTCCACGGGATCCTGTTCATCCAGCCTCCACCGCGCGCTACTCCACCGGCTACTGTTCAACCACCCCTCCACCGTATACTGTTCATCCAGCCCTCCACACCACGGGGTCCTCTTCAACCACCCCTCCATGGGCACCCCTCAACCGTCTATTGTTCATCCTGCCTTCCACACCACGGGGTCCTATTCATCCACCCCTCCACGGGCACCCCTCCACCGTCTACTGTTCATCCAGCCCTCCACCACACCACGGGGTCCTGTTCATCCAGAGGCAACGCCACCGCTCACTGTTCATCCAAACCCCCCCGCAACGCTCACTGTTCATCCCATCGATCGGCTTCAGTTACTAGCAGTAGCCAAGGAATCGCTCGATCGGGTTCAGTTAACAGCCATCGATCGATCGCTCGGGTTCAGTAACGCGTAGCCTGTAGTGCAATCGCTCGGGTTCAGTTAGAGCCTAATGCCTCGCTCGGGTTCAGTTAGAGCCAACGCCTCGCACACACGCGCATACGTGTACGAGAGAAACACGCATCGCTCGGCCCCCGACCTCCCACCGTAACCGGGAACTCCCCGAAATTTTCCTCCACCTCGCTTCTACCACGGTTTTTTCCGTCATGGACGGCCCAAAGAATGTCATGCAGCTGCGTCTCCGGCCTGCCCAGGATGAAAAGCCCATTTTCTATCATGATTTTTTGTCACAGAAGTAGGATCCCACTACATCTATGATGATACCGGGTTTTGTCACAATTATCGTCATAGAAGTGTCATATGTATGACACAAAATTTTTTCGTTCGGCCCAAAATGTCACGGATGTGTCTTTTTTTGTAGTGTATAGAGTTTTTGATAGAACTGTTGCCAGGCACTGGACCAATATCGAAGAGACCATACTGGATGCCCGCAAATGATCTGGAGGAAATTAAGAAACAAATTAATGAGTTCTTGGAGAAAGGTTACATTCGACCAAGTTCGTCACCGTGGGGAGCCCCAGTGCTCCATGTTTAGAAGTAGGATGGATCTTTGAGAGTGGTTGTTGATTATCGTGCATTGAATGAACTAACGATCAAGAACAAGTACCCACTACCGATGATCAATGATTTGTTTGACTAGCTACAAGGAGGTAAAGTATTTTCCAAGATCGACCTACGATCAGGATACCACCACCTGAAGATCCGAGAACCGGATATACCTAATACAGCTTTCACCACAAGGTACGGGCTATATGAGTACATAGTTATGTCATTTGGGTTGACAAACGCCCCTGCCTATTTCATGGGTATGATGAATAAAGTGTTCATGGAGTTTTTGGACAAGTTTGTCGTGGTGTTCATTGATGATATTTTGGTATACTTGAAGAATGAAGAGGAACACAAGGAGCATTTGCGTTTAGTTCTTGAGAAACTCAGGGAACATCAGTTATATGCCAAGTTCAGCAAATGTGAGTTTTGGTTGAAGGAAGTAGGATTTCTTGGACATGTTATATCAGGAGAAGGTATAGCAGTAGACCCTACCAAGGTTAAATCCGTCACTGAGTGGTTGGCACCCACCTCGGTTGGAGAGATCCATAGTTTTCTAGGACTCGCGGGATATTATCGGAGATTCATTGAGAATTTTTCCAAGATTGCGAAGCCTGTGATGGAGTGGTTGAAGTAGGACACTAAGTTTAAATGGACGGATGAATGTGAGGCCAGTTTTTAGGAGTTTAGGAAACGTTTGGTTACAACCCCAGTGCTGATTCTTCTGGATATACGCAAGGATTTCCAAGTGTATTGCGACGCTTCTCACTTAGGACTTGGAGGAGTACTTATGCATGACGGAAGAGTTGTTTCATATGCCTCACGACAACTTCAACCGCATGAGTTGAAGTACGCCATGCATGATTTGGAGTTAGCAGCCGTAGTGCATGCGCTCAAGACCTCGAGACATTTTCTTATTGGAAACCGCTGCGATGTGTACACGGATCATAAAAGTTTGAAATACTTTTTCACTCAGAAGGAGCTGAATCTCAGACAGAGGAGATGGTTGGAGCTTATAAAGGATTATGGTATGAAGCTGCATTATCATCCAGGAAAGGCCAGTGTTGTAGCAGACGCTTTGAGTCGGAAGAGTTATGTCAATACCCTCGTAAGCGGAGGATTACCGCAGGAGTTAGTTGATGATCTCAAGGAACTTCGTTTGGAGATAGTTCCAAGAGGTTTTGTCACAACAATGGAGGTTCATTCAACATTATTGGGAAAGATTCGAGAAGCTCAGAAGGATGACGAAGAAATTGCTGAGATAAAGGAGAAAATGAGTAAAGGAAACGCCAAGGGTTTTCGAGAGGATGAGCATGAAACCTTATGGTTTGAGGACCGTGTATATGTACCCCATAATGCAGAGATTAGGAAGTTAATACTTCAGGAAGCTCATGACTCGCCATACCCGATACACCCCGGAAACACCAAGATGTATTTGGATTTGAAGGACCGTTTCTGGTGGACTGGTATGAAGAAGGATATTGCCGAGTATGTAGCCGTGTGTGATCTATGTCAGAGAGTGAAGGCAGAACATCGGAAGCCAGCAGGATTACTGCAGCCCATGCCGATACCCGAATGTAAGTGGGACAAGCTTGGCATGGATTTTATCTCCGGATTACCCAGGACCCGATCGGGATATGATTCTATCTTGGTAGTAGTGGATCGTTTGACCAAAGTGGCTCAGTTTATCCCAGTGAAAACCACCTATACGAGTGCGAAGTTGGCCAAGATATATATGACTAGGATCGTATGTCTTCATGGTGTTACGAGGACCATCATATCAGATATTGGAACACAGTTCACCTCGAAGTTTTGGAATCAGTTGCACCGGACTTTGGGTACTGGGCTAGAGTTCAGTACAACCTTTCATCCATAGACAGATGGACAGACCGAGAGAGTCAATCAGATTCTGGAGGACATGTTGAGAGCCTGTGCACTAGATTATGGATCCAGTTGGGATGTTAATTTACCTTACGTGGAGTTCTCATACAACAACAGTTATCAAGCTAGTTTGAAGATGGCACCTTTGGAAGCTTTGTACGGGAGAAGGTGCAGGACACCGTTGATGTGGGATGAAGTTGGAGACTGCTAGTTGTTTGGACCAAATCTGATCAATGAGTCCGAAGAGAAGGTTAAGTTGATTCGCAACAGACTAGAGGTAGCTCAGTCCAAGTTCATCTGCAACTCATGTGATAAATTTGTGCACGACTAGTCTACATATATTCACAGCGCTACCGTTCACAATTACCGTACTCCACTTACACGTTATAGATGGGCTACATGTCCTCCTCCAGGTTCCAGTCCCAGGTGTTCTTCATGGATGGCACGATCCATAGCGGTGGGCAACGAGAATCATTGTCGCAGCTTTCTGGTCCGGTTCCACACGATGGAGACTCATCCAAGCTGAAGCGGCATAAAGCAGGGATAGCGTGTCCCAGCATGTCGTTCATCCGGCGGTGCGCACTGAAGACACAACCATTCTTCATGAACGGCAGGCCTTCCGTGTCGTGCACGGAAGGTGGCATCCGCTTCACAATGGGGTAGCTGTCCCCGATGAAAAGCGAGTACTCTCCAAGAGTGTTCCTCGGCACCCACGTAGCATCACGGGGGTCGAACTCGGCATCGTTCATCTGGTACACGTGGCATCCCAGATCTGGACACATGGTGACGTACATAGTCAAGGTCCATGCATAATAATGTTGTGCTCAAATGTGGTGGTCAGTAATACTATGCAGCAAATAGTACTACTCCGGTATAGAGGAAGTAAAATAACTGGCTTATTATATATAGCCACTCTTGGCTACATGGATGAGATAGTAAGACATGGAAAAACAAAAATGGTGGCAGCTAGTGGGTTCAAGTTTTCAAGGGCCTAGCTAGCTATGCGCGTCCTCCAAGGTAAAAAGTACTCCTACTAGTACTACAAATTATACTACTAGTACAACAATTAAAGAGAAGGCGAGAGGGTTAAAAATGGAATACCTGGGTAGATGGTGACGGTCCGATCGTGGTAGATTATGTGACCATGTTGCACATCAGTGGTACCATGGGTAACGACTGCTAAGATAGTTGATCCCAATATGCCAAAGTCAGCTACAAGGTTCCAGGTTAGACCGAATCGCGGATGCAAATGCACATCCAGGATCCGCGATCTTATTTTGATCGGGGGATGACTGGTCCCTGCAAAATAATGGAGTACCGTTAGGGATGCAAATGATGGTTTGTGCATTCCGTTTGTAATCTCCCATACCGTAGAATGTCAACCAGATGAAACAAGTCCCCTGGCTTGTCACCGCGAAGATGCGGCCTAGATGGCGCACGACGTCTTCGAACGTGTAGGGGTACAAATCTGCCGCCGCCAACATGCGCCAGCCTCTGCCGTTACTGCCTCCTGCATTGATGGAAATCCTTATGTCGAACACCGCGATGAGATAGTAATCGTCGTAGCCGCGTCGCTTTGTCGGCGGGTCCGCAATTGCTATCTTCTTCAATCTCATGTAGGCATCGTCATACATATTCTTGCCCAGCCAGTCCGGAAGGCCGATCCCAATGGTGGAGAAGGGGTCTACCGAAACGGCCGCACTGCTGTGGATGTTGTGCAAAATCGTGGTGGTATCCGGCCGGAGGTATGCAAGCCAATCTTCGTTGGCACCGACCCAGACCTATATATAAGACGGTGGGCAGCGGAGAAATTACGGGATGGTAATGGAATAACTAAGTACTACATGATCAAACTCCATTACTGGCCTGCTCATCGGACAAAATCCTACTACCTTTCAACGTCGTCAACTCTAGCGGAGTCAACGTGCAACCATGGCCGGGGAGCGGTGGACTGTTCGAAGTTGTCCCATAGAAGAACCTTCTCCTCGAGGACGCATGGAAGACAAACAATCATGGCCTTTTCCCAAGCCTGTTTAAGCAGCGTCTTGAAAAAGTTGGTGCAGGAAGCACCGAGTCTTGCGGCGGTGAGGATGTCGGAGCGGCGTGCGATTTCTCCCAGAGAATCGTCGTTGTCGGATTTCGGGTTCCGGCAAACCCTTAAGGTTCAAACTCTGGGGTGCGTGCGGAGATTGTGCCCTCTACCTCTCCGTCTCGCAAAGATCTAAACTACCAAAAGAACAACATAAGAGACACAGAGTTTATACTAGTTCGGGCCACCAATGCGGTGTAATACCCTACTCCAGTGTGGTGTGGTGGATTGCCTCTTGGGCTGGTGATGATGAACACTACAAGGTAGAACAGCCTCGCGAGGGTCTGTTCTTGGCCTGGGGGATGAACTGCTAGGAGGAGTTCAATCGCCCTTCTCTCTCTTTCTCTCCCCCTACCTTGGGGGTGGCTAGTCCTATTTATAGGCAAAGGCCCTGGGCCTCTTCCCAAATATTGAGCGGGAAGGGCGCCAAAAATTGGCCAATTCGAAAGGGAACATCTAGTACACTTATCCTGACTAAAGTTGGTCCTCACCTGCCAAAGGCCCTGTGGTGACGCCGTTCTGGGCTCCACGATGACCTCCTTCCCACCGTTGGACTGGTCTTGGTCTCGTTGCACCGAAATGGATGCCTTTGCTTGATCCTCTCGCCCGCGCTTGCCCCTTTGCACCAAAGAGGAAAGGGAGACACTGCGCGGACTGGTGCCCGCCTGGCATCCTTTGTCTTCATGGCTTGCGTCATGGGCACCTCGTGAGGTACCCCGCCTTGATCTCTCCGCCTCCTCGTGAGCCAGCCTGATGAGGCCGCGCCTGAGGAAGCGTCGTGTCGTCCGCCCCGCGAGGCTTGGCCCCTCGCGAGGGTCTTGGGTCTTGTGTTGATGAAGATGGGCCGTGCTGGGCCCCCCTTTGAGCCACGCCGCAGGCCGTAGGCAGGCAAGTCTGGGGACCCCCGTTCCCAGAACGCCGACAGTAGCCCCCGGGCCCAAGGCGCGCATGGACTTGGCCGTGCTGAGAGGCGAAAGGGCAAGGGCGAAGCGCCGCGGGCCCTAACAGCCTGCGGCCTCGGGCGCCGCGTGGCAGTTGATTGGACGTGGGCGGCTCCGCTTCCCCATGATGCCTCAATGATCGCGCGGATTGGACAAGTCCCTGCATGCAAATCGTGTCATGATTACCTGGGATCGTGGAGGTCGACGGTTGGCCTCCGCCGGCTATAAGTACGGCACCGCGCGTGCCCTTCCAGTCCATCTCTCCTTGCTTTCTCCTTCTCCTCCATGGCTCCATTGAGGCGGCTCTCAGCTGCGGAAAGGGGAAGGCCCACCAGGTTGAGCCTGCCTCTCCTCCGCCCAAACGCCATCGAGGGCGCCCTCGGAAGCATCCCGTGGCTGCCCCGGCAGCGTTCAGTGGTCATGGAGACGGCTCCCGGCGTGGTGGCAGGCGAGCTGCTGTGGCCGGGGGACGCGCCTGGGTTGCGCGCTCCCCTAGGACGTGCTTTCGTGCTGTGCAGGTACTGCCGGAGTTCGTCGTTTGGGCGGTGGAGCCGGCTAGCGCCTGGCTTCGTCTCCCTCGCTTCCTCCTTGGTGAGCTCCCTACTGGTGCCCCGGGCGGCCTCTGGCTTCAGGCAGACGGCTACTGCAGCCGGGCCTCGTGGGTTGTGCTGGAGGTCTCTGCCACGGGAGCTTGGCCTTGACTCGTGGTTGGCAGGCGTTCGCCCGTGCTCGCGGCTTGGAGCATAGGTGCACCCTGCACTTCAGGTTTGACGGCGATGCCACCCTCTATGTGAGGGTGTTTGGGGAAGATGGTCGCCGCGCGGGGTGTTGCCCCGAGGACGATGACCGCGGTCAGGGGCCCTGCCCCGACGATGATGGGGGGGACAGCGCTTGCGTGGATGGCGGCGCCCGAGGCTCCCCAAGCTTCACCAACTCTTCTTCAGGCGACTCCTCCAGCGGCGGCCGCAGTCAGCCCCCACGCCGTCGAGCTTGCTTGGGAGGCGACGACTCGTCCGCCCGTCGCCGCGCCCTGGTGAAGCGCGAGAGGGAGTCCGCCTGAGCCCCGGAGGCGTCCCGAGTCGCCTCCGCTGGCCAGAGCGAGGCGAGCCACGCCGGGCTTGTCTTTTCTTTTCCTTTTGTTTCCTGCATAAAAGAGAACAGCTGCATGGAGCCCCGCGGGGGCGTGTTGGGGGTTACTACTGTTAACAATTACCTTGATTTAGTTTTCGCGCTCTTCAGTTGTGTGTCTGTACGTAAATAGTTCCCGGCCCCAGCCATAGGGGGCGACTGACCCAGGCCCTGTGTGTCTGTCGCGGTGCCCGAGGGGCACGGACTGGAGGGGTGCTCCCGCAATGGACCCGGGTCGTGAAACCGTAGAACGATCAGAACAGGAACCCTCGAGAGGGCGTTTGGCTGCCCTCCCTCGCGAGGCCTTTTGCAAGAGGAATCAAAATGGGGGAGTGAAAATCGGTGAAATATAAACCAACGACGGCAATAATTTCAATAAGACTTCAACTGCAAACAAAGCGAGCCAACTGCGGAAAGCAAATGAAAAAGCCGCGTCCGGCACCTAATCTAGTCTTCGACGTCTTCTCACCAGCGCGGAGCTAAGTGCTGCCACTGGGCGTGGGAGGGAGCCCCAGGTCCTGAGGCCGGCGCTCCTGAGACTCCGGGGAGTGTACAGCCCCACTCATTATTACGTGAGAGTGTCATGGGTGGCGAGCTTCACAGGCATTGGCCTTCTTCACAGGCTCCGGGCCTTTCTTATTAGGAGAAATGAGCTTCACAGGCGCTTGCCCTCTTCACAGGCTCCGGGCCTTTTCTGAAACACGGCAGCTTCACAGGCGTTCGCCTTCTTCACAGGCTCTGGGCCTTTTCCAAAAAGGGATGGTCTTCACAGGCGTTCGCCTTCTTCACAGGCTCTGGGCCTTTTCCAAAAAGGGACGGTCTTCACAGGCGTTCGCCTTCTTCACAGGCTCTGGGCCTTTTCCAAAAAGGGACGGTCTTCACAGGCGTTCACCTTCTTCACAGGCTCTGGGCCTTTTCCAAAAAGGGACGGTCTTCACAGGCGTTCCCCTTCTTCACAGGCTCTGGGCCTTTTCCAAAAAGGGACGGTCTTCACAGGCGTTCGCCTTCTTCACAGGCTCTGGGCCTTTTAGGGGTAGAACCTGCGGAGGTGCTGGATGTTCCACGCGTTCTGGATTGGCTCCCCCTCCTGAGTCTCCAAGCGCACGGAGCCTGGCCTGGAAACATGAGCAACCTTGAACGGGCCCTCCCACATGGGAGAGAGCTTGTGCAGCCCCTCCCTGGAGAGGACCCACCTGAGTACGAGGTCTCCTACCTCAAGAGTCCTGGGGCGGATGTTGCGGCAGTGATATCGTCGTAGCGCCTATTGGTACCTCGCCGCTTGCAACGCGGCTTCTCGGCGGCGTTCCTCCCCCAGCATGACATCCATCCCCCGCATGGCGTCCTGCTGAGCCTCATCGAACGCCAGGACCCGCGCAGAGCGATGTCTAACCTCGTGAGGGAGGACTGCTTCGGCTCTACAGACCAGGAAGAACGGGGTCTCCCCAGTCGGCTTGGTCGCGGTTGTGCGGATGGACCACGATACGGACTGGAGCTCGTCGTACCAACCTCTGCCGCAGGCCTCCAGCTTCTTCTTGAATGTCCTGGTCTTGAGGCCCCTCAGGACCTCCGCGTTGGCTCGTTCGGCCTGGCCGTTGCTTCGTGGGTGCGCCACCGAAGCATAGCATATCTGCGTTCCTAGGTTAGCACAATATGTTTTGAAGAGGTTACTGGTGAACTGCGAACCGTTGTCTGTGATGATGTGGTTCGGCACCCCGAACCGGCTCACGATGCCCCTGATGAACTTGACCGCGGAACCCGCGGGGATGGTGCGGACAGCCTCCACTTCTACCCACTTGGTGAATTTGTCAATGGCGACGTAGAAGTAGCGGTAGCCCCCTGGTGCCCGAGGGAACGGGCCCAGAATGTCCAGCCCCCAGACTGCGAATGGCCACGAAAGGGGGATAGGCTGCAGGCCTCCCACTGGATGATGGATCTGTTTGGCGTGAAATTGGCAGGCCTCACAAGCCTTCACCAGCTCGACAACGTCGTAGAGTGCGGTGGGCCAATAGAACCCACTGCGGAATGCCTTGCCAACGGGGGTCCGTGATGACGAGTGATGCCCACAGTCCCCGACGTGTTTGTCCTCCAGCAGTTCCTTTCCTTGCTCCCTGGAAATGTAGCGCAGGGATACGTCGTTCGGCCGCTTCTGGTAGTGCTCTCCGTCCCTGATGCAGTATGCCGTGGCTTGCCGCGCCACACGCTCCGCTTCTTCCTCCTTCTCCGGCAGGGCCCCTTGTGTTAAATAACTCCGGAGTTCCGTGATCCAGCTCTCCTCCTGAGGTTCCATAGTCAGGAGCAGGCGTGCCCCCGAGGCAGGGCCGCAGGCCGGGGCTCCTGAGGCAGGGGGCTAAGAGAGTTCCTCCCGAGGCTGAGCAGTGTTTGATAATGACGGCTGGGCTGAGGGTTTGAAGAGCCGCTCTTCAAAGACGCCAGGCTCCTGAGGTAACCGCCTGGACGCCCGTCTGGCGATGTCATCAGCTTCCTGATTGGTGCCACGGGGCACATGCTTCAATTCCAACCCCCAGAACTGCTTCTCCATCCTGCGGACCTCCGCCAGATAGGCCTCCATGTGATCATCCTTTGGCTCATACACCTTGTTGGAGAAGTTGACAAGGAGCTGCGAATCGCCCTTGACGGTGAGGCGCTTCACCCCCAGAGCTGCTGTGGCCTTCAATCCTGCTATCAGACCCTCGTATTCCGCTATGTTGTTGGAGACCTTTTCACCTTGCTGGAAACAGAGTTGTACGGCGTAGTAGAGTTTGTCCTGAGTGGGCGATATCAGCACCGCACCTGCCCCAGCGCCGTGCCTGGAGAACGCCCCATCGAAGTACATGACCCAGCCTTTCGACGCCTCACTTCCTCGGGAGAGGGATCGATCCTCGTTGTCCTTGAGGCCTGGCGCCTCCGTCCATTCCGCCACGAAATCCGCTAACACTGCTCCTTTGATGACCCTGGTCGTGCTGAACTCGAGATGGAACGCCTGCAGTTCTATGTTCCACTCGACGACCCTTTCGACTGAGTTAGGGCTCCGGAGCACTCTCTCCAAGGGGTATGACGAGACGACCTTGATGGGATGACCTCGGAAGTAGTGACGCAGTTTGCGCGAGGCCACCAGTAGTGCAAGGAGGAGCTTCTAAGGCATGGGGTACCATGCCCTCGCGTCTCGTAACACCGTGCTGACAAAGTAGACCGGGTGCTTGACAAGGCTGAGAGCATCAGTGTTCGCGGCGCCGTCCGGAGGCAGGGGCGCTTCGCGAGGTGACGTGGCCTCGGGAGGTCGTCCGTCCAGACGAGTGGCCTCTCCTGCTTCCGGTGCATTCTTCGGTGGCTGATTCTCCTCAGCCGCGGTTACGTCCCCTGTGGGCCTTCCTTGTTCCTGCTTTGCCTTGTCTCGAGCTGCTGATGTGGCTCTGATTTGGCGCTCCTCCCTAACCGCCACCAGGGCTGCGCTGGCAGAGTAGGGAGTGGCGGCGAGGTAGAGCAGCAGGGGCTCTCGAGGGCGCGGAGCCACCATGACCGGGGGACTGGTTAGGTACCTCTTGAGATCTTGAAACGCCTTATCTGCCTCTTCAGTCCATTCAGAAGGCCCCTTCTTCTTCATTAGTTGGAAGAAAGGCAGTGTTCGCTCCCCAAGTTTGGAGATGAAGCGCCCTAGCGCGGTCACGCGTCCGGTGAGCTTCTGCATTTCTCTGAGGGTTTTCGGCGGGCCCATGTCCTCGACCGCCTTGACCTTCTCCGAGTTAGCCTCGATGCCTTGATGGGACACGAGAAAGCCCAAGAGCTTGCCTGAGGGGACCCCGAACACACACTTCTCTAGGTTGAGCCGCAGGTTCACTGTGTCGAGGCTCGCGAAGGTCTCCTCCAGGTCATGTATCAGGGTCTTGGCCTCCCGAGATTTCACCACAATGTCGTCAACGTAAGCTTCGACATTCTTCCCGAGCTGCAGGCCCAAGGTGATGTGCATCAGCCGCTGAAAGGTCGCCCCTGCGTTACGCAGCCCAAATGGCATGCATGTATAGCAGTACACCCCGCATGGGGTTAAGAAGGCGGTCTTCTCGACGTCTTCTACCGCCATCTTGATCTGGTGATACCCAGAGAAGGCATCCAGGAAGCAGAGCAGGTCGCACTCCGCGGTGGAATCGACGATCTGGTCGATGCGGGGGAGCGGGAACGGATCTTGCGGGCATGCCTTGTTGAGGTTGGTGAAGTCGACACACATGCGTTCCTTTCCCCCCCTTCTTGGGCACAACGACAGGGTTGGCCAACCAATCCGGGTATCGGACCTCACGAATGACCCCAGCGGCCTCTAACTTGCGGGTTTCTTGGACAATGAAGGCCTGCTTCTCTGCGGACTGCCGCCTGGCTTTCTGCTTCACGGGGCGCACGTTTGGGCACACGTTGAGGTGATGCTCGATGACGCTCCGGGGGATCCTTGCCAACTGATCAGGCTCCCAAGCGAATACCTTCTTGTTTGCGCACAGGAACCTGATCAGGGCCTCCTCCTGCTCAGGCTCGAGGTTGGCGCCTATGGTGAAAGTGGCACTGGAGCACCCGTCCTCGTCGACAGGTATCTGCTTGGTTTCTGCCTTGTCCTGGGTGAACAACTGCTTCTTCTTGGCCGGCGCAGCCCCATTGGGCTCGGGGGTCCCTGCGTCGGCGGGCTGTGCCGGTGCTGCCGTTTTGAAGGCGAGCTTGAGTGCCCGCAGGGCGTCCCTGGTGTCCCCGTTGTAACGCCCTCGATGCGGCTATATCTCCCACGTGTCGAAGCACGACTTAGAGGCATAACCGCATTGAAAGCAATGTCGCAAGTGAGGTAATCTTCACACAACCCATGTAATACATAAGGGAAAGAGATACATAGTTGGCTTACAATCGCCACTTCACACAATTACATGAATAAAACATTACATCATACAGCTACAATCAGGGCCCGACTACGGAGCCAAAATAAAAGTAGAAACCCCAAAAGCGACAAAGGTCCACGATGCCAGGTGTCCTCCCGTTATTCGCTGTTGTTGCTTTGTCATTTGCTTGCGTGTCGCATCTTGCCATGTCATCATCCGCATTGCATCATCATGTTTTCGAAACTTGTATCCGTCCCGGTCTCTTTGTTCTCTCCGTTGTCCGTTCTGAGCCCACACACACTTGCACGCGCCTGCGGCATGTCCGAAATAGTATTTTATAAGTGGCCGAAAAATGTTCTCGGAATGGGATGAAAGTTGGCGTGCGGTGTTGTTTTGGTGTCAGTGGACCGCCTGCCAAATTTCATCGCATTCAGAGTCCATTTGTTAGCCCAACAGTTAAACATATAGCGGTACCGTTGCCGGTACCTTCGTCGGATGTTTTGGGTCTTCAAAAACCGTGCCGGGCCGCACTTCTCCCCCTCTCTTCTCACCCCGAGACCTTCTACACGGTCACTTGCAGCCCACCTAGCCATTCTAAAACCCCCCCTCCGGCCGGAGCCATCGGATCGCGATCGTACGGCTCGAAAAACTCCCAAAGACCCCTAACCCTAGACCCCTGCCTATTTAAGAAGCCCTCCTTGCCATTTTTTGGCATCCCTAGCCCTCCACCTACCTCTAGCCACCGCCCCTCATTGTTTTTCGCGCCAGTCCGCTCATCCGCCGCCACTTGGCGAGCCACCAATGGCCGCGCCGCCACCTGAGCCCCCTGCGCCGCCGCTCCTGGCCACCCGCGGTTTGCCACGTCGCCCCTGTCCTCCCTGCGCCGCCGCGAAGCCCGCGGGCCTGCCAGGACCTAGGTCGGGCCCTGGGAAGCCCGCCCGAGCCCGAGTCAGCGCCCGCTCGCTCCACGCTGCACCACCTCGATCCGATCTGGATCGGGAGGGAGCTCCGCCGCCCGCTGCCGGCGTCCTCCACCGCTGGACCTCGCGTCGCCCGAGCGCCGCTGCCCGCCAGCGAACAGCTTCACCAGGTCGCCCCCGGCCAGGTCGTGCCGCCCCTGCCATCTCCTTCTCCCTCTTGTTTTCTCCCTCGCCTCACCTCTCTCCCTCTCTGTCTTCAGGGACACGAACCAGCAAGCCGCCATGGGCGCCCGAAGCATGAGCTCCCTCCTCCTCGTCCCCGTGCCCGCGGCAGCAGAGCAGGATCCGGCCCCGACGCCCCCATCCCCTACCGCTCCGCCATGACCGGATCAGCCTCGTCGCCGTTTGCCTCCTCGCCGTGGCATCCTCTGTTCGCACGTGCGAGGCCAGCGCCTCTCCAAGGCCCAGGCGACCTCCAGATCCGGCCTCACCGTCATGGGCCATGGCCCGCTAGGGGAGCAGCCGCCCCAGCCTCTCCTATGCACCATTGGGCCAGCCAGATTCGGCCCGATTCATGTTTTTTTCTGCGGAACGATCTTGCCTTTTATCCAGAGAATTACCGTTTTGCAGAATAGCCCCTAAACTTCATACATTTAATAACTCATCAACGGTGCATCATATTAAAATGTTTTATATATGAAACTTGCTCAGAATTTTGTGTAGATTAATAATATGCCACTTTCACCCATGTTTAAAATGTTTAAAAATGCTGTTTGGTTAAATTTGCTCCTATGCCATGTTAAAATGATTTAATTCATAACTATTTAACCTTAACTCGGATTTTAATAAATTATATATGTAAATGGGGTGGAAAAATGCCTAGTTTGACATGTTGCACTTTATTTTCCTGTTTAACAACATTAAAATAATGTTTAGGGCAGAACAGTACCAAACCTTAAATTATGCATATGAGGAGTTTCCGGAATTGTTGTTCGTTGCTTCCGGCCTCATTTAAACTTGACTAGATAGGTAGTTTTACTTTGCTTCACCCCTTGCCATGTTAATAAACATTTAATATTGCTGGGTACATAATTGAGAGAGAACTAAATAATTGATGTGGTGTTTCTTCAATATGCAATTCGTTGCATATTGAGCTACAAGTTGGTAATCAGAGCCTTCCCCGACCTTAGGAGCCCCCACTGATTGATCGTTTTTAGCGGCCGAGTTGTGTCTAGAAAAATGTTTTGAGTCATTTAGGAATTATATATCGGAGAGTTTAGGAATTCTTTTTACTTCCCAGTCTCCTCATTGCTCTGGTAAGGCATCCTGACGTACAGTTTTGACCCTTCTCTTCTCAAATTTCACTAAAAAAAATTTAGGATCACGTGGGTATCTTAGAATCGTTCCGATGGTTTTATGATGACAACATTGTCTTGGTTGCCTCCCGTCAGCACGGGTTTTATTGGAGGTGTCCCGGGGAGTTGAGCTCTGAGGTGTTGTCGTCATAATTTTATCATTGCAGTTCTGGAATACCTGAGTTTAGTACGCCGACATCGAAAATCTCTTTTGTACAGTTGTTGGTGAGATAACCCTGATAGCCCAGTACTGAGGCGAGTGCGGGAGTATTGCCATGACTCGTATAATGGATGCTTTTCGAAGGTTGAGGTAGTCGATTTCCGAAGGTTTCTTGGTTATGTGTTGAAGGATGGATACAGCTGGATCTAGGTATTGTTAGTTTGGGTGATATATTTTGTGTCCCCTGTATCCCCAACACCTGATTGCATAACTAGAAAGTTTCGGGAGTTTATAAGTGGGAATTCAAGTAGCTCCTAGAATATCTTTCCTACAGACACATGATACGATATGGGGTCTATCATATGTTTGTTTCCGGCTTATTCTGCAAGCCAAATCCTTTGTTTGTTTTATTTGTGGTATTCGAGTTGCTTCAATGTCAAGTGTTGATTCCATACCTTCCCTAAGCGGTGTTCTCATATTTCTATGTGGATGCTAATCCTTCTTGTTCATCAAGGTTGTCTTTTAAATTCTTTTCAACCGGTGCGTTTCTCTTCGAGATGTTCCCATCATTCTCCCCATCCGCAAGATCCATTCTAAGTTTTCTCTACGGTGTTTGTTTCATCTGTTCCAAGTCGTCTTTGTTTTTCCCGCCCTCCCACCCTTATTTCTTCAAGGACGTAGATTTCTTAATCAAGTATCCATTTTATTCATGTGAAGTCCCTTCATTCTTTTCAATCAATGTTCTTATCCGGTGATTATCATGAAGATACTAACGGAGCTTCAAGTTTATTGTTCTTTATTCTCTTTTCTTCTCCCGTGGTTCCAATGCAAGCTTTATCGATCATATCTTTTCCTCGTTTCTATTGTTTTCTCGTACCGGTGCTCCTCTTAATCATTCACCTCTCACTATTGATTTGTTCTGGAGTGATGAAGATATCTCAGAAGATTCAAGTTTCCATTCTCAATTCACTCAATTTCTTTTGAGGATGTTATCTCATTTCAAGCCATTTAACTCAACCGGTGAAATCTCCCTTTCAAGCAATCGTTCAACGGTGTTTCTTTTGAGTGGGCCCTAACCCACAGGTCTTTTTCCAGGATCTTACCTAACTCTTCTAATTTTCCCGGAGATTCTTAAATTCTTTTCAAAGTTTGATGTAAGAATGAAGTATCATCAGTCATATTCTTTCTCCAAGATCTTTCAAATTCTTTTCATCTTTGGCTCAACCTTTCCTATCTTAATCCTTCCGGAGTTTCTCAACAGTTTGGTGGTGTTTCTCCTCCTCATTCTCAGCATTTGAAGACCGAAGAAGAGTTTCTATTTAATCTTGCTCCATTCTCTTCAAGATTCATGGTTCTAGCGTTATGCCATCCTCTCATAATTGTTTTCGAATGTGATAATTCTTTTCACCCATCCGGAGCATTTCAGAAGTCTTTTCAGTTTGATTCTCCGGAGCCCATCATCTCAGAATTATTCATTCAAGCTTTCAGCTCTCATTCTCCAAATCTTACCGGTGCATCATTCAATATTCTCTAATCAGTTCATGATCTCTTCGTTCTCATGTATCTAAATCCTAGCAAGCATCTTCGTTCATTTGCTAATTCTTCCCGGTGTTTCCTTATCTTTTCTTCGTTCATTTTCTATTTTTACGGTGTTTCATTCAACATTCCTCTTCCGTTGTTATCATACCAATTCATTCATTCTTTCCAATTCCACCGGTGGTTCCATCAATACCGTCCCAAGTTTACGCTATATCTCTCTTAATCTTTTCTACGAGAATAAGTAGTATGCCAAATCCGTTGCTTGTCATCAATTTAAATTGGTGAAGGATAAGCATAATGTAATTCTTATTATTGTTTCATCGAGTAAATGCTATTCCCTATTCCGGAGGTTCGTCTCAATTCTTGATTTTCATTTGTTCATCTTTCTTTCCGGAGTTCCAAGCTCTCGCAATTATATCACCACGGAGTTCCATCTAATGCATTACAAGGTTTCACCTTGTGTTTTCAACTTCTCGTTATTTTTATCATCCTTTTATTACCGGAGTTCTTCATGGAGGCTCTACATGGTGGTTCTTCAAGGACCCTTTTCATTCTTCAATTGTTCGTCAAGATTTCTCTCGAACTTAAGATCCGCCAAGCTATACTCTAAAATAAACATGGTGTTCAACACATGTTTTGTTTGGAGGAGTTCAAGCATTTCTTCATCTTGCATTTCAAGGTGCAATTCGTTCTACCTTATCATTTGAGTTGGTGTTATGTCATTCTTGACAATTTGAGTTCGGGTTTCATGATTCACATGTTGTCAAGAATGAGGTAATTTAAATCCATCAATTTCTTCCTTGGATTTATCTTGGTTTAGATTTCACTTAAAGCCTTTCCTAAGGAATGTTGCTGATTGTGGTGCTTATCAACGACTCAAGTTCTCTAGTTATCCTCTTGGTGAAAGAAGTTTCTCTTATATTCATTGATCTCAACCAATCAATTGTTTCTATTAGTGGCAGTTTGTCACCTCATAATGTTGGGATGTTACCATAAGCCCACTACAAGCTTATTCTTTTCGTTGATGGTTTTCCAACAATTCCGTTCAATCCTTCTTTTAAGGAGGCTCTTTCAAATTCAATTGTGATAGAAGTTGTTGTTCTCTTCTCTGTTCTCTTGATTCCACTCTTTCATTTGTCCCGAAGGCATTGTGATGTTGCTCTCTTCGCACATCATCTCAAATTGTGAGGATCATGTACTTTTCCTTGCTTATCGATTTAACCGGAGTGTTATGTCTATCATTCCCCTTCTAACCGGAGTCTCATCCAAGTGCTTTCATAATTGCCAAGTTCATACTCTATTCCTTCCATTTCCAACCGGAGTGTTGTTGTAATTGTTCTTTATCGTTCCTTGTACATCTTGTTTCAACCGGAGTGGTTTCAACGTCTGTCTTGTTACTTAAGCTCTTCTTTCTCGCCGTTTTCCTTATTCCTTGTCCAATGGAGTGTTTTCCACTTCGTTCATCTTCATTGTATTTCTTTTCTCTCAATTTGTTCAACCTCGCAAGGTTCATTGGTTTCACTCGTTTGTCAAAGTATCAACTTTGTTTTACCTCTTCCTCTTCCGTTTTCCCTCCGGTGCCATTCTAGATCTCGGGACGAGATCCTCTCGTAGTGGTGGAGTGTTGTAACGCCCGGATCCGATGCGCCAGGTGTCCTCCCGTTATTCGTTGTTGTTGCTTTGTCATTTGCTTGCGTGTCGCATCTTGCCATGTCATCATCCGCATTGCATCATCATGTTTTTGAAACTTGTATCCGTCCCGGTCTCTTTGTTCTCTCCGTTGTCCGTTCTGAGCCCACACACACTTGCACGTGCCTGCGGCATGTCCGAAATAGTATTTTATAAGTGGCCGAAAAATGTTCTCGGAATGGGATGAAAGTTGGCGTGCGGTGTTGTTTTGGTGTCAGTGGACCGCCTGCCAAATTTCATTGCATTCGGAGTCCGTTTGTTAGCCCAACCATTAAACATATAGCGGTACCGTTGCCGGTACCCTCGTCGGATGTTTTGGGTCTTTAAAAACCGTGCCGGGCCGCACTTCTCCCCCTCTCTTCTCAGCCCGAGACCTTCTACACGGTCACTTGCAGCCCACCTAGCCATTCTAAAACCCCCCTCCGGCCGGAGCCATCGGATCGCGATCGTACGGCTCGAAAAACTCCCAAAGACCCCTAACCCTAGACCCCTGCCTATTTAAGAAGCCCTCCTTGCCATTTTTTGGCATCCCTAGCCCTCCACCTACCTCTAGCCGCCGCCCCTCATTGTTTTCCGCGCCAGTCCGCTCATCCGCCGCCACTTGGCGAGCCACCAATGGCCGCGCCGCCACCTGAGCCCCCTGCGCCGCCGCTCCTGGCCACCGCGGTTTGCCACGTCGCCCCTGTCCTCCCCGCGCCGCCGCGAAGCCCGCGGGCCTGCCAGGACCCAGATCGAGCCCTGGGAAGCCCGCCCGAGCCCGAGTCAGCGCCCGCTCGCACCACGCTGCACCTCCTCGATCCGATCTGGATCGGGAGGGAGCTCCGCCGCCCGCTGCCGGCGTCCTCCGCCGCCGGACCTCGCGTCGCCCGAGCGCCGCTGCCCGCCGGCGAACACCTTCACCAGGTCGCCCCCGGCCAGGTCGCGCCGCCCCTGCCATCTCCTTCTCCCTCTTGTTTTCTCCCTCTCCTCACCTCTCTCCCTCTCTGTCTTTAGGGACACGAACCAGCAAGCCGCCATGGGCGCCCGAAGCATGAGCTCCCTCCTCCTCGTCCCCGTGCCCGCGGCAGCAGAGCAGGATCCAGCCCCGACGCCCCCATCCCCTTCCGCTCCGCCATGACCGGATCAGCCTCGTCGCCGTTTGCCTCCTCGCCGTGGCATCCTCTGTTCGCACGCGCGAGGCCAGCGCCTCTCCAAGGCCCAGGCGACCTCCAGATCCGGCCTCACCGTCATGGGCCATGGCCCGCTAGGTGAGCAGCAGCCCCAGCCTCTCCTGTGCACCATTGGGCCAGCCAGATTCGGCCCGATTCATGTTTTTTTTCTGCGGAACGATCTTGCCTTTTATCCAGAGAATTACCGTTTTGCAGAATAGCCCCTAAACTTCATACATTTAATAACTCATCAACAGTGCATCATATTAAAATGTTTTATATATGAAACTTGCTCAGAATTTTGTGCAGATTAATAATATGCCACTTTCACCCATGTTTAAAATGTTTAAAATGCTGTTTGGTTAAATTTGCTCCTATGCCATGTTAAAATGATTTAATTCATAACTATTTAACCGTAACTCGGATTTTAATAAATTATATATGTAAATGGGGTGGAAAAATGCCTAGTTTGACATGTTGCACTTTATTTTCCTGTTTAACAACATTAAAATAATGTTTAGGGAAGAACAGTACCAAACCTTAAATTATGCATATGAGGAGTTTCCGGAATTGTTGTTCGTTGCTTCCGGCCTCATTTAAACTTGACTAGATAGGTAGTTTTACTTTGCTTCACCCCTTGCCATGTTAATCAACATTTAATATTGTTGGGTACATAAACAAGATCGAACTAAATATTTGTTGTGGTGTTTCATCAATATGCAACTCGTTGCATATTGAGCTCCACTTAATTTGTAGTGTTGTTTGTTGCACTTTGCCATGCCATGCCTCATTAAACCGGACATGCATCATACTTGGTTGTGCATCATGCCATGTTTATGTGTTGGTTGTTTACTATGTTGTTTGTTTCTTTCCGGGTTGCTTCTCGCGTTAGCTTCGGTTTCGTTCCGGAGTTGTGAGGATTCGTTCGACTTTGTCCGTTTGTCTTCTTCATGGACTCGTTCTTCTTCTTTGCGGGATCTCGGGCAAGATGACCATACCCTCGAAATCACTTCTATCTTTGCTTGCTAGATTGCTCGCTCTTTTGCTATGCCTATGCTGTGATACCTACCACTTGCTTATCATGCCTCCCATATTGTTAAACCAAACCTCTAACACACCTTGTCCTAGCAAACCGTTGATTGGCTATGTTACCGCTTTGCTCAGCCCCTCTTATAGCGTTGTTAGTTGCAGGTGAAGATGAAGTTTGTTCCTTGTTGGAACATGGAGTTGTTGTTCCTTGTTGGAACATGTTTACTTGTTGGGATATCACAATATATCTTATTTAATTAATGCATCTATATACTTGGTAAAGGGTGGAAGGCTCGGCCTTATGCCTGGTGTTTTGTTCCACTCTTGCCGCCCTAGTTTCCGTCATATCGGTGTTATATTCCTGGATTTTGCGTCCCTAACGCGGTCGGGTGATTTATGGGAACCCCTTGACAGTTCGCTTTGAATAAGACTTTTCCAGCAGGCCCAACATTGGTTTTACCAGTTGCCTACCACCTACCCCTTTCTCTTGGGTCTGATCAACCCGAGGGTCATCTTTATTTAGCCCCCCCGGGCCAATGCTTGCCTAAGTGTTGGCCCGAACCGAGCTGCCTGCGGGGCCACCGCGGGGAAACTCGAGGCCTGGTTTTACTCGTAGCTAGTCTCATCCGGTGTTGCCCTGAGACCGAGATATGTGCAGCTCCTATCAGGATGTCGGCGCATCGGGCGGTTTTGCTGGACTTGTTTTATTACTGTCGAAATGTCTTGTAGCCGGGATTCCGAGACTGATCGGGTCTTCCCGGGGAGAAGGAATATCCTTCGTTGATCGCGAGAGCTTATCATGGGCTAAGTTGGGACACCCCTGCAGGGTTTTGAACTTTCGAAAGCCGTGCCCGCGGTTATGTGGCATATGGGAATTTGTTAATGTACGGTTGTAGAAAACCCGAAGTTGATCTTAACAAAAAATACACCAACCGCGTGTGTAACCGTGATGGTCTCTTCTCGGCGGGGTCCGGGAAGTGAACACGGTTGTTGGAGTTATGCTTGACGTAGGTTGTTCTAGGATCACTTCTTGATCATAGTTCATCGACCGTGCTTTGCTCTCTCTTCTCGCTCTCATTTGCGTATGTTAGCCACCATATATGCCAGTCGCTGCTGCAGCTCCACCTCATACCTTTTACCCTACCTATAAGCTTAAATAGTCTTGATCTCGCGGGTGTGAGATTGCTGAGTCCTCGTGACTCACCAGATACTTCCAAAACCAGTTTGCAGGTGCCGATGAGACCGTGCAGGTGACTCACCCGAGCTCAAGGAGGAGTTCGATGAAGATCTTGTCCTTTGTGTTGTTTCATTCTAGCCGATCAGTAGTGGAGCCCAGTTGGGGTCGATCGTGGACCTTTGTCGCTTTTGGGGTTTCTTCTTTTATTTTGGCTCCGTAGTCGGGCCCTGATTGTAGCTGTATGATATAATGTTTTATTCATGTAATTATGTGAAGTGCGATTGTAAGCCAACTATGTATCTCTTTCCCTTATGTATTACATGGGTTGTGTGAAGATTACCTCACTTGCGACATTGCTTTCAATGTGGTTATGCCTCTAAGTCGTGCTTCGACACGTGGGAGATATAGCCGCATCGAGGGCGTTACACCCGTGCACGGTGAGGACACCGCTGCTCCCGGGCATCTTCTTGAGGTTATACATCGGGTGCATGGCAGCCATGAACTAGGCCAGCGCTGGGTAGCCGAGGATGGCGTTGTAAGGAAGGCCGATGGGGGCGATGTCGAAGTCGACCATCTCCATGCGGAAGTTGTCGTAGGTGCCGAAGGTTACTGGAAGCCGGATCTGTCCCAAGGAGCTGGATGACCCGCCCCCAACGCCCAAGAAAAACCGACTGGGTTGCAGCCGCTCCAGGGGTATGCAGAGGAGATTGAAGGTCTCAACCGAAAGCACACTGAGGCCCGTGCCGCCGTCGACGAGGGTTCTGGTGACGGCCACCTGGCAGATGGTGGGGGTGCACAGCATGGGGAGCGCGCCCGAGCCAGCCAAGTTGGCGGGGTGGTCCTCCGAGCTGAAGGTCAGACCGACCTCGCGCGTCACCTGATCCGTGGGAGCCCCCTGCCATGCGGAAACGGCGCTGACCCGGCGGACAAACGGCTTGACGTGGCGACTTGTGGGCGGCGCCTGCGAGCCCCCCAGGAGGGCCACGACGACCGGAGGTGTCGACGTAGCGGTGCGGTCACCTTGTCGCACAGGCAGATGCTGGGGCGGCGCTTGCTGCTCGTTCCCCGCCAGGCCGGTGGTGGCGTTGATGGCGGGCGACGAAGAACGACGAGGACGCCCACCGACGGGGGCCGCCTGGGCGACGCGGGCTCGACGGGCGTCGGACATTGACGCGACGGTCGGAGGAGAACGAAGCGGCGGAAGACAAATTCCGGCGCACCCCCCTACCTGGCGCGCCAAATGTCGGATTTCAGGTTTCGGCAGACCCTTAAGGTTCGAACTCTGGGGTGCGCGCGGAGATTGTGCCCTCTACCTCTCCGTCTCACAAAGATCTAAACTACCAAAAGAACAACACAAGAGACACAGAGTTTATACTGGTTCGGGCCACCGATGCGGTGTAATACCCTACTCCAGTGTGGTGTGGTGGATTGCCTCTTGGGCTGGTGATGATGAACACTACAAGGTAGAACAGCCTCGCGGGGGTCTGTTCTTGGCCTGGGGGATGAACTGCTAGGAGGAGTTCAATCGCCCTTCTCTCTCTTTCTCTCCCCCCTACCTTGGGGGTGGCTAGTCCTATTTATAGGCAAAGGCCCTGGGCCTCTTCCCAAATATTGAGCGGGAAGGGCGCCAACAATTGGCCAATTCGAAAGGGAACATCTAGTACACTTATCCTAACTAAAGTTGGTCCTTGCCTGCCAAAGGCCCTGTGGTGACGCCGTTCTGGGCTCCACGATGACCTCCTTCCCACCGTTGGACTGGTCTTGGTCTCGTTGCACCGAAATGGATGCCTTTGCTTGATCCTCTCGCCCGCGCCTGCCCCCTTTGCACCAAAGAGGAAAGGGAGACACTGCGCGGACTGGCACCCGCCTGGCATCCTTGGTCGTATTGGCTTGCGTCATGGGCACCTCGCGAGGTACCCCGCCTTGATATCTCCGCCTCCTCGTGAGCCAGCCTGATGAGGACGCACCTGAGGAAGCGTCGTGTCGTCTGCCCCGCGAGGCTTGGCCCCTCGCGAGGGTCTTGGGTCTTGTGTTGATGAAGATGGGCCGTGCTGGGCCCCCCTTCGAGCCACGCCGCAGGCCGCAGGCAGGCAAGTCTGGGGACCCCCGTTCCCAGAACGCCGACAGTCGTCCAAGGTCTTCCAGACCCGACGAGGAGGAGAACCGCCTGGCCAATCCATGGGAGCAGCGATGAACTGCCTTCTCTTCGGTGGGAGGGGAACTGGCGAGGAGGAGATAAGAGCGTAGTAACCGCAGGGCCTCGTCCCTTCCAATTGTAGATCGTTCCTCAGCGAAGGGGTGAGGCTATTATTTACTACTCTAAATAATAGCACTAGTAAATAATAGCACTAGTAACAAATTTTTGGCACTAGGTAGTAGTTTTTGGTACCATGGAGTACTAGTACTAGCATTATGGAACGTTATAGGATTGCATTATACTGTAAATAATAGCACCAGTAAGAAATTTTTGGCACTAGGTAGTAGTTTTTGGCATGGATTAAGAAATTTTGGGTATGTTTTTGCCATTTTTTGTACACGCCAACTAGTGTCAAAAAACGTCGTACATTATGTGACGGAGGAGTACGTACTCGTACTGTAGCAGTACTAGTACTACTTTTCTCAACTACTCCTCAAAAAAGCACCGAATTAATGCTCTTGTTTTCCTAAAAAAAGTATGTTTACCAATGCATTAATTGCAATGCATGCATGCATAAATTAAATTCATTGGTCAATTTTCTCTTAATACTTGCATGCAATGATTTAATGCACCTTGGAATCTAAACATGTGATGGGAAACAACCAAATTGAGCCTTATAAAATGGAAAAACTAAAATTTTGAGATGAGCCCTATAAACCGGAAAGGAGGGAGTATTGTACTTCTAGTCTAGTCTTGTATAGTGCACCAGTTTTGAACTCTTGAATCTCAGGGCCAAGGAGCTATAGTTGGAAGTGGAGGGTACTATTGTTCTCTAGAACCATCGTAGTACTATCAATGCAGGGGAAGTACACCTGCGTAGTGGCCTAGTGGGTACTCTCGGTGCTCTATTCAGCCGCTCCTCTCATGCACACACTAGCAGCATGTTTATCAGTGACGATTACTACGGGGGCAGAACATTTGAGTTATTTGATACAGCGAGACTAGGCTTTTCGCTTCCATTTGTGGAGGTGTAATGGATCTCGTCGAACTTTGTTAGTAGTTCCTTCTTTATGAATGAGATGAAGCAAAGCTTTTGCCTCCGTTTAAAAAAACACGTCAAGAGGAATTTCTTTTATAGTAGAGCCGATAATAGAGTGAAGTCCATGCATGCAACGCCACAAGCTACAGAGTAGTAGTAGAGCACTTTACGTACAGAGCCATATTGCACAGTTCCCAATGCCCTGTCAGACTTTTCCGGCTCCTCGGGCTTAATTGGGAGGCGCTAGTTTAAATATGCTACTAGCGGGAAGCTGCAAGCGAGGTGCGGCTAGGGCGAGCACGCGAGCCATGGGATGCTGGGAAGGAAAACTCGTTCACGTGGCTAGGTTGTCCAGACTCCAGTGCACCCAGATTGTGGGGCTGCACGTTCGTTTGACTTCAAAACTCAAACTACCCGTGTAAAATACTGGCTCGCAACGAAGTGTAGTACTCCCTCCGTTCCGAAGTACTTGTCGCAGGTATGGATGTATCTAGATGTATTTTAGTTCTAGATACATCCATTTCTGCGATGTATCTAGATAGTATACTATTTTTAAAAAAAGGCCGTCGTGCGTTCGGCCGGGATCAAACCCACAAAATGAGGTATACACTCCCGCGACCACTAGTAGTACTCGTTGGAGTACAACGCAACATAGAATCGCCTTTTGTCGCTAGTAGTACGTACATTGTTCCTTACAATAAACCCCTAAGAGCATGGTTAATAGTATAGCCAGCTGCTAGCTATAAGCCAGTGCCATGTCATCTACAGCCCATCTTATAGCCAACATGTAGTACTCATCTTACAAGAAACCCCTAAGAGCATGGTTAAGTAGTAGTTTATTTCTTATAGCCCGCTGACTCAGCTCTATTGTACTTGCTCTAATAATGCAGGAAACCACTAAAATGCCAAGAAACTACTACCACTTGCATACGTGGCAGACTTAAGATAAGACTACCTTATCAACCATTGTACTCCTCTTACCAACAAAAATCCTCGAGTGACCTCCTACCTCCGGCCCGTCCACCTAATCATCCTCGGCCATGGGACGCAGCTACCGTCGCCGGCAGAAGGCGAGGTCAAAACAGCCGGCGGTGCGGAGCACATGTTGCGGCAGCCCGGATGCCAGCTCCGTTCGGCGCTCGCGACCGCTAGCTAGCCAAGATAGCTCTATATAGCTGCTTGTCTGCAAGGTTTGCTAGCTAGATTGGCACGGCAGCGCGGCGGCTTGCTCGCACGCGCCGCGCTAAGGCCAGCCATCTGGCTCGAGCGAAGGCCAGCGCGCCGGCTTGCTCGCTCATGAGTCACGCTCGTGCCAGCCTGCCAACCCGTGCGGAGGCCAGCGCGGCGTCCGGCCCGTCCGGCGGAGCGAGGGCCAACTCGCTCATCACCGGCGCCACCGACGAACACGCATCAGTATTGTTTGAAGTAATGTTTAGGAAAAATAATGATTTGAGGGGGAATAATAGGATAGAAGGTCAGATGTGGGTCCTCGTATCAACGGTCAAACAAAATGTGTTGGTTTAAGCTGCCTCGTCAGCACGGACATGTGAGCCAACCTTGTCATAAATGGGTTAAAACGAACCTAATCGGTAGGAGTACTAGGAAGTTTTTGGCGTGGATTAAGAAATTTTGGGTATGTTTTTGCTATTTTTTGTACAATAGATTCCTCCTAGGGCTGGTTGAAAGTGGTAGTTTTTTGTTAAATACTCTACATATTGTAAGTAGGAGTGGAAGTTAAGCTTTGGAAGCCAATAAGCAAGGCTAGTTACATAGTGCATATGTGTACATGATTGAAAGTAAATACAAACCATGAGTGACTAATATCTTGATGGAAAACTCGAAAAGAATAGTAGGAAAAGAAATGCATGGATGGAAATACTAGCAATGTTCATGTCCGTTGCAACGAATCACAATTAGAATAATACTTATTCAAAAACTTGGTACAAAACACTCTAATTTTGATTACATATGTCACTAGAGATATATTATGTTTCAATTAGAATATATTCCTTTTGCTGTTTTGGTGAGGTCAGGGAGGGATGTGATTGGTTTTAAGATACTAATTATGGGTTTTCTGCAAATTGGTAGACAAGTGGGATGTTGGTGAGAAAAGGCAACAACTTACCTCACAATCATTAGATGTAGATCTAATGGTCAGAAACGACGGATGGCAGACACACCAACATCACCAACTTAGTCTTGTGTAGGAGTACTAGCAAGATCCGTGCATTGCACGGAACATCAAGATGCATTTTTTTATAAAACACTTGTTGTGATTGACCCCTGCGGGAGTAATCCCATGTGTAAAAACTAATGATATCTCGAGAAATATGAGATAAGGTTAAGATGAGTGGGGTGTGGTGGTGGTTGGTGGTCGGACTGAGCGGAGGCATGGGGATTGACGACGCCGACAGCAACCACCAGCCAGTTTGTTCCAGAGGCTTACTTTATTAATTGCTCAACAATGAGGTTTGTTGGAGATAAGGATGAATGAGGGAAGGCCTTGTCTGCAAATGTGGAGAGGGGTGCGGGTATCTTTTAGTTTAATTTCCATCCGTCAGATATAGATCGGACGGTCTATATTGCAAGACGGCACACGTACCATCATCACCAACTCGGTTTTTTATAAGAGAAGAAATATAAGTATGGAGATACAAACGTATTATCGATACTTGCTTCCATAAACTAGCATCTACATTCTATTCAATGCCTCGGCATGTGGGGCCTTAGCACAATGACTTATTAACTGTGTAAAATGAAGATTTTCCCGTCGCTGACAAGGAGGGGGTGACGGCGGCGCGCTTTTTGGCTTGCTCTAGTCCTAGTAGTCATACTAGGTGGTCTAAGCACGTGTAGATTTATTATTTTTCACGTCTCGTGTTCGCCGTACTGCCACGACTATTCATGAATAGACGGTAAGTTATTCACGGGGAAACCCTTGTTGAGCGTGTTTGTGTGTGTGTGTGTGAGAGAGAGAGAGAGGGAGAGAGTGTGTGTGTGTGTCTGTGTGTGTGTGTGTGTTTGTGCGTGTGTGATATGTTAGAGACTGAGGCAATGATAACAGATTCTTTGTGTCTATGTGTGTGGAGGATAGAGAGAGACATGTACATGGGGATTTGTGTTGTGTAACGTGGAGACACATATACATAATTAGAGAGTGAGTGTGTGAGATACACATGTGGACATGAGGAGAGATGAGGATCCAGGTAAATGGGTGTTTGTGCGTGTCTGTGTGTGTTTACGCACGCGTTTGTGTGTGAGAGGCAGAGAGTGTATGTGGAGTAGAGAGACCATTGATGATGTAAACCTAGTATAAGGGAAGGGGGTGGTGTGACATGTGTAGTAGCGAGATAGCACGGGGCGGGTGGGGGGAGCAGACTATTTGGAAGAGACATCGAGTGTGTGTGTGGTAGAGGGGTGTGAGAGCGAGAGAAAGAGAGAGCTAGCAACGGAGAGAGAGAGAGAGAGAGAGAAAGAGAGAGAGAGAGAGAGAGAGAGAGAGAGGGGGCAAGAGGGGTCGTTTGTGTCAATAAATGGCGTATAGATAGGGAGACAATGTTGATGTTGTCCGAAATTTGCCTATGAACAGAGACGCAAGGGAAGCAAGTCATCGTGTGTGTGATAGGGACTTCATGAGAGATCTAGAATAGATGGTGTAGAGAACAATGTGCGAAATCAAAAACGATTATACATTAGGGAGCTATGCAAAGAGTCACGACATATATGTATACGGGGAAAGAGCTGGGGCGGGTCCGCATGTGGGAGAGATAGAAAGAGGAGAGTGGTGCACAAGGAGAGAAAGTGTGCTTGTTTGCAGTGGGGGTGGTGTGTGAGGTGAGTGTGCGAGAACCACATAAGTAGGAAGATAGACGTTTGGGGGTGACGTTCTGTGTGTATGGGAAATATACGCTCTACATAGTGCGTGTGCTTGGGTAAGAGAGATAGCGGGAGACCTGGAGAGTGAGGGAAGAGATGTGTGCATGCCCGAGAGACAAAGTGATAGAGACCTATGTTGGGGTCCGGACTTTACAAGAGAGAGGAGTGTTAATGTGCTCGTGTGTTGGTGTTTGGGGGAGAGAACGACTTCTCTCTGTATGTGGGGGGGTTGACTTTAGATAAAGAGTGAGGTGTCTATATTTGAGGGACTTTAGCGTAATTGAGATATTGTGCACTCATGGTTGGTCAATTTGTTTCACAGTTTGTACTATGAGATAACGATACTTTTGAACATGCGTGATATACCTTGATGTACCAGAATTACAAACCTAAGATTGGAATTTTGGAATTCGACTCCATCACTAGCTTTTGTAATTCATTTAAACGGAGGTACATTTTTTAAGCCGGGATTTCGTTCTTTCAAATTCATATATCAAACCTAGAGATATACACATACGGGCATGTTCAAACTTTATAATCATCCACTTTATTCATACACATACACATTTTTGCTTTTGTCATCATATTTAGGATAAACACATTTGGAATTTCATTTGAATTGGACCGTATGATGGTATTTGCTTGTAGTAGCTCAATGATCCATATTTGAATTGAATGGACAATCTAAGTTTCGAGTTGGAGACATTGATTTTCAAAACTTGCACTTTTTTTGCGTGCAAAACAAACAAATTGTCGGCCATGATATCATAGTCAGCCGTACGAGAGCAGAATACTTATAATTTTAGGCGCCAAAAGCTTTCAAACTTCCCGCTCACATCGAAATATCACGCTCCTGAAAGTTTAGCCCTACGATATTCCTGTTTTAGCCCTGCCACATGAACGGAAAAGGGCTGCTTTGGTAACTCCATTGTTTTCCCCTCTTTGCCCCCAACATTCTTCCCCAGAGCCCCTCCCCTTCTCCTCCCCGACACCCCCCCAACCACGGCAAGCCGCCGAATCTAGTCCTCCGCCGCAGCGGTGGACCTCACACCCCGCCGGATCTACCTTCCGCAGCTTGGAACCCCCAACTGCCAACTCACCACTTCACCGGAGCCGCTTCAGCGACTGGCGTGTCCACCGCTCCAGATCTCTTTGACCGCCATCATGGTCCACCGCATCGGATCTGCTTAACTGGCGCCCTCGTCCACCACAGCGTAGGCCCTTTACTGACTCCCTCGTCCGCCCCTTCGCTGGCCCTTCATACAAGCCCTCGTCCACCGCAATAGATCCGCCTCACCGAAAGCACTGTACAACGTGTCCGCCGAAGCCTTCGTCCACTGCACCGAACCCGCTCCACGGACGCCATATTCAACTCCACGGGCCCTGCTTTACCGACACCGCAGCCTCATCAGGTTATTTCGATTTGTACTCCTTTCGGTTTTTCTCTTTATCGTGCAACTGTTCACTTACCACAAATGAGCTTTCTTGTATGTCGACAGGTGCCGCAACCGTAGCACCAGAGCCGCTTCAGCGACGATGACAGTCGGCCCAAACTCAACCGCAACACGAGCACCATCGACGATCCTTAGCTATCAAGTATGACAACGATACCCATACGCCGCCGAGAATCAGGTACTATTATCCAACGGCTGGCGCCTACGTTCACTTTTCTAGCATAAGCAGCGCACCTTTGAATTTCTTCAGGGCATCATTCAGTTTTTCATGAGACGCGTTATTATGCTTGCACATGTAGGGCCATACTTCTGGCAGTGAACATGTTACATTTGCTAAATTACATACCAGTGCACATATAGTTAATATGCTTTAATTTTGTTCTGATGCCACCTGTTGGTTCCATCAGACTGCTTAATGTTCTCTATGCTTGATTACACATCAGCAAACTAGCATGTGGTTCCGCTGCTTTTTGTTCGTTTTACCCTACATTTTCTGATGCTAGCTATTACATCACTACTCCGAGCCTCTGTTCATTACTTGTTTGTGTGTTCTTAATCTTCCCAAGTTGCATGACTAATTTGATGCTTCTATTAATTATGGAGCTGCCAACCCCATCAAGCAAAATATTTGTTCTTTTGGGGCTGGCACCTCGAACAAGCATAAAAATATAGGGAAGCAGATATACTCCCTCTGATTCTATTAACTCTGTGCATAACTCTTGACCCACATACCAAGGAGGGCACTGGTTTAATTTTTCTGGACTAATTTGCCAATTAATTAGGGCAGAGGCGGATGGGGCAGGGCACAAAAGGAAACCAGCGCTAGGAATCGGCAACGCGCAGACTAATACGAGAAAACTGAGAAAAAGTTATACGCAAAGTAAAAAGAATCGGAGGGAGTATTGTTGTGTATGCACACACCCTTCTTTCATTAGTTTAGATGAACCATTGATGATCAATTCGGACCAGTGCATGCGATTAAAATTAATTTTACCTAAATAGATGGTGCAGAATAAACTACAACAACTAGATTTGCAACCATGGGATGCTGACGATATCTTCAAAGAACATTGCAACAACAGCTAGGCTTCACAGCAACATATGGTAAGCTAGTGTGTTTTAGTACATGTGAAATGTAATGCGAGTGGGATGCTTTCTTGGATTGTGCCCTCAACGTGTAATCCTACCGAATTACAAATAGTTTAGTTGTCTGCTTTGCTGTATTGCTTAATTCGAATGCTTATTTGTTGTTACGCTATACCTGAGTTGGCCAATATATCAGCAGTGCATGTTGTACTATCGTAAAGAAATGCATGCCTATTTCATTTGAGTCCTTAACTTTTCCTCTCAACTTCATCACAAGACTGTCTTCGTACTTTATATGAGGCCACACTGTTAAGTGCTTTCTCAGATTATTTCAACTGCTTAGATGCCTTGGCAACTTAAATATAGCGGCTGTACACTCCCTTTCAACTAGGGATGTCAACTGGGTCCGGTTTAATCCCGATTAAAGGCCACTAGTGGTATGATAGTTCAAAAGAGTTTTTGTTTTTTTTTTGACGAAAATGAACTAGGGAGGTAGAAAAAACTAACTAGATGGGACTGGCGGATTTCGTTTATTTGCCACTTACATCCCTAGTTTCATCTTACCATTTTAATTTCTTTTCAGCTGATGCTGCTTCGAACCATTTAAATATAGTTTGCCATGCTCGACAATAATCCGTCTGTCGTTTACCTTGTAAGCTTACTACCTGGATCATACGATAACTATCTCTTACTGATGTCCAGCAGAAACCTTTTAGGATGTCGTTCACACTAGGACACAATGTACAACCCCAGAATCTATTTGTCAAAGTAGTGCGCCATCCATGTTACCAGATGGTAGCAGTTCAGAGGCAACACCGCCGGAGAGCAGTCTGAGCACAGATATTATAGTGCTTGAGGCTCTACTAGAGGCAGAAAGAGATGGTGTGGCTGCCATGAATGAGGTAATCTTTATCTTGAGGCTGGAAATTATGGAATTAGCGGCACGCATTATGCAAGCAACCCCAAGAATTGGAGGAAGTAAGAATGTTGCATTTGAAGACGGAGGAGGTCCTGTTGTTTCTGCTATCTGAAGCCCAAGATAATCCCGGTTCTTCTTTAGATACCAGTTGAAATTTTCATTAGATTATTGTACTTGCATGTTGTGTCATGTCTCTGAATGGATTATGTTGCAAGACCCCCTATGTTGTCCATGTGTTGTAATGATCCAAATTTTTTAGGCGAGGTAATCCTCAGTACTTGTATGATTGACATAAGGTGAACTGTTTTTCGTGTGAGCATATTGTATTGGATGAAATAACTGTTTGACTCAGAGTGTATCCAACCTACTGAATTCGAAGATCACGGCATTTCTAAATCATAATCATATATAAAGGTGGAATAAATCTTTGTTGTGGTTTTGAAGAAATAAATAACAAAACGTATAATTATCTTTGGATATTCGTAATCGAAAACAAATTGGATTTGAATTTAGTTTGCCAGGTCCCAGGGCAAACGTGAATGCTAATTCTCCCAAGTTTTGAACGAAGCGGCTAAACACCCACTATAATTTGTGGGCTTCCCGAAGCAAGTGTTTGCGAGATGGAAATTACTGCCTACCCCTGACACTTGACATCCTTATCGACAGGATTTACACTGCTGTCGATAGGGGTAGACTAGTAACTTCAATCAGACGTGACAGACGGCCTTTGAGCCCATTCAGACACGGTGGGCGCCAAACGTGGGCGGCAAAACATATTTGATTCAAGATCGTCCGAAAGACATGTGTCTCTTCCTCCATTTCCCCATTCATACACGGTGGGCAGCAAAACAAACTCTCCTCGTCCGAAATCGATGTAGGCTTATATTTTAAATAGGGGCAGATGTGTAACTTCCATCAGACGTGACACAACCGCCCTACCTGTCAGCCCTGTTCATACACTGTGGGCGCCAACCGTGGGCAGCAAAACACCCTCTCCTCACCCGAAATATTTACCGGCAAATATTTGGGAGATGCGAGATTACCGTCCTATCCCCAACCGACGCGATGTCCGAAATTTTAAACGGGGGATAAGTTCGTAACTTTCCCCCATTTCAGAGAAGCGCGTCCCAAAGTTTGAGATCCCCCCTCCCCTCCATTTCCCCATTCATACACCGTCGGAGGCACGACAACCTCCGCACTGCGGCCAGCCTCCTCCGTCCGCCACCCCATCCTCCACCTTGTCGGAGCCGCTACCCATACCCCGTCGTCCACTGGAAGAGATGGACGTCACTCATCCATGGTGCTGGACCAGGATCCTTTCATCGCCTCCTCTCGCTTCATCGGCGCCATCGTCCACCTTGTCGTTGCCGCTCCTACGACCGCCTCGTCCACGGCAACAGGATATATCCCCCGACCCGGCCGTCTGCCGTCTAAAGTCTTCTTCTGTCACAGCCCTAGAATTTGATTGCTATAAGTTTCATAAGCATCCATGCATCATGTCTATATTTGTTTGAAATTTGAATTGGGGATGACAAACCCTAGCACCAAATGAAATGCAATTAGGTTTAAAATAAAAATATTTTCAATGATCCCAAATGCCCTTTAGAAATGTTCATCATTTCTGAATTGGTCCAGCACCTCTGACAAAAATGATGCACATATTTCTAGGCCATTCTGGATTTTTGAATTAATTCATATTGTATTTGAATTTGGGCATTTAAATGCTATAGGATATTTTAAATGCTCAAATAATCATAAACTAAAATGTTTATTGTTGGATTTATTTTAAACAGTAGCCATGATTAGTTTCATGATTTTTGGTAATGCCCTGGCATTTTTAATAAAGCCCTAAAGTCTACAGAATAATGGAAAACATTAATAAATAGAAAACCAGAGAGAGTCACCTGAGCCTACCTGGAGGCCCAGCTGGCGGCCCAGCCCACCAGGCGCTCTCCTGCCGCCTTCCTCCTCGCGCCAGTAGGCGAGGGCGCGTGCCCGACGCACGCAGCTACATGCCGAGGCCACCTCCTCCCTCCCTGCCTGCCTGGCTCCTCCTCGATGCATCTGGATGATGCCACGCAACCCCCCTCGACCGCCTCTCACTCTCTTCCGAGCTCTCTCCCTCCTCTGCTCTCTCTCCCTCTCATGCCCGAGCGCAGCCGTCGCCACCGACGCCGTTCGCCGCGGCCACAGCCACTGCCTCGCCTCGCCGAAGCGCTCAGAAGCTCCGCCTCGACCCCCTCTTCCTCCCCACTGAGCCACGTCCCGCCGGAAGCCCTGCAACATCGCCCTCGAGCTCGTCTTCAACCTCGGCCCGCCGAGATCGCCATCGCCGCCCCGCTTGCTCCGGCCTTCCCCGAGCTCGCCGTTCGCTTCGTCGCAACCGTCGTGAGCTTCTGATCGTCCTCCCCCTCTCCGTTCTCTCTCTTACACTCTGTAGCCACCACGCCCCTCTCGCCTGTTGCGCCGCCGCCTGTACTCGTCGCCGACACGACTCCGGCGACCATTTGGTCCGGGCGTCGTGTCCAACATGCTCGCCGCCTCGCGTAGCTTCTGTAGGTGCCATGAGCGTGATACCACGGCCACCGCAGCCCTGTAGCCGCCGACACCCGATCGCTGGTGCCGCCCCGAGCTCGTCTCCGGCGAGCCCCGGCCGTCCCCGCTGCTGCCGCATGCTTCCCTGGATGCGGGCGAGCCCCAGCTCCCCGTGCATGCTCTCGGCCGCCCGTTTGGTCGCCGGAGACGCAAACCCGCGCCGCGCCACCGTCTCGGGCCTCGCCGGCATCGAGTCGCCGGTGGGTTTGCCCCCGCTGACCATTGACCTTGTGGGCCCAGTTTGAACCCTGGGTCACTGCCGTGTGGGCCCCTCGCCACTAACTAAACTAGAATTAGTATTAGTTTAACACTAACTAACTACTGACCAGTGGGTCCCACCGGTCAGTTTGACCTAGGCCGCCCCTGTTGACTTGCTGACGTCACGCTGACGCAAGACTGACGCAGTAACTCTTATTCTGGATTTATTCTTATACAGGAAATTCCAGAAAATGATGCAAACTTAACAAATTCATAGAAATTAATTTGTAACTCCAAATGTAAAGAGTTATATATGAAAAATGATCAGAAAAATCCAATCTATCCATCTGTATCATTTTCATGCATGTTAGAACACTTTGACCTTGCTGTTAAGGTGAAACAAGTTAATGCACTAATATGACTTCATGAAATGGGTTTGCATTTGAATCTTTGGTTCAAATGGACTCATTCCAATCTGTTCTATCTTGCATTAGCCCAAATCACATTCATATTGCCATGTCATGATCATGCATCATATTGTTGCATTGCATTGATTGTATTCTTCCTTGTTTGCCGGTAATTACCCCTCTCAGTAGACGATGTTCCGACGATGAGTTTGATGACACCGATGAAGAGTTATATCATCTTCAGAAGTGCCAGGCAAGCAAAACCCCCTTGTTCATTCCGATACAATCCCACTCTCTCGCTCCTGCTCTCTTTTACTGCATTAGGACAACAACGATTCAACTGTTACATGCTGCGATAGCTGAACCCCTTTCCTTTGCATGACCTGTCATTGCCACAGTAAATAGATGAAACCCACTAGCATGAGTAGGAGTTGTTTGAGCCCTGATGTGCCTACTCATTCATGCTTGTTTTTCATTGTCAGGACCGGTTTTTCGGGATATAATTTCCCAGAAAATGGCCCTTGTGCTCATCAGCCCCAGGATTACTGTTAGCTGATGAGGCACCAACTTGATACAGAAATTCCAAGCAAAGTACATAATATGTAGTACAAGACCATTCTGGCCTATGAGTACAACAATTGGTTTTCTAGTGGCTGAAGGCAGAAGCGGTTTGCGGGTCACCGGCGTCTATGGGACTCCATTTCCCATAGGAACAGCTGACCAGGATAACTCCTATCTTCGCGAGGCTGCTATCTCCATTGCGTAGGTTCCGGGGCTGTCATCACAACGCTCCTCTCCACGCAAGAAATCTGGCCAAGACAATAGCCAGGGACAAGCCAGTGAGTACTTTGAATGTACTCGCAAACATTAAGAACACAGGTATAATAGCCACTGACAATCATGCCTTAAAATATTCTATGATCACTTCATCAGTTATGAAATAAGGTTCATGATGCACGCAAGTAGATCATTTAAATAAATCAAGAGTAAACAATTAGGGTGTAAAAATATAAAGCACCAATCGGGTGTCTGAAGCGACGCCTCAAAAGGATAACAATATGAAGCATGCCTCAGTCGGGCGTCTGAGCGACACCACAGAAAGGGCTTATATATAAACAGAATAACAAGCATGCCACAGTCGGGCGTCTGTGCGACACCACATAAAGGGCTTATAAGTAAATGAAATAACGGACATGCCACAGTTGGGCGTCTGTGCGACACCACATAAAGGGCTTATAAGTAAATGAAATAACAAACATGCCACAGTCGGGTGTCTGAGCGACGCCACATAAAGGGCTTATATATAAACATAATCACAGTGAATATCCAGGAGGTAGTACCGTCCCAGGGATATTCATTGTTTCAAACAATGCAAACGGTTAGTCCACAATGATAATAATCATAACCATCATATATCACAAGTCATAATCAATATTCTGGTTTAGTAGTTTCTCCTCCGAAGACCGACACTAAGACCGACACTTGACCCATCCCAGACTGTAGTCCTTAACCATGGACACGACTATTCGAATAGGTTTAATATCTCAGCAGAGGGTGTACTCTTTACCCACAAGTAACGGATTTCTTTAGTCCATCGGAACTAATTCCGTCTACGGTCTTTTAGTCGAAAACACGCCTGACTTGCACACACCAGCTTTTACTAGTGTCTGGAATCACCCATGACAACTGTTAAGTAAAACTCTAAGTGGGGAGGCTACAACCTCGCGTAGCATGGGATCAAATTTCTATCATGCGCTCTAAGGGGTGCCCCCCTCTCGGTCCCAACCGGAAACACCCATGCCCCGGACCAGGTGGCATGCCTACCGGATGCAGCCGGTATCTTCCACCATGGCCTCTCTGTACGGTGTGTGCTAAGACAGGGGTTGACAACTTACTGAACCGTACCCTACCTATGGCAGGGACAAGTGGCAGCAAGAAACAAGTATGGGGGTTACTGGAACAAGACTCGATCTATGGCCGACTCAGGAGGCTTAAGTATTTCCTGCATGATTAGCTCAAGAATAATATTTCACATCCATCAGACACAACCACCACTCATCATACCTCCCCCTGCCCCACCAGTCATAACCGTCTCGACGAGGGACAAGCTCATCTCTACCCAAGACAGAGACTTTCCTGGACCCTTCCCGGTAGGCATGAGAGGCATATGAGGCTGATTGTTATCACAAACATATCCATTTCCAACAGCAAAATATTTCATTATGCACTCAATGCGTATGATCATATCATTATAAAAAATAATTAATGCTTCATGTCAAGGTGGTATTATAACCGTATCAAACAGTCCCCAAAATATTATGCCAGGGTTCAGAATGCTTGCCTTCAAGTTGTGGAGAGGCAGGGTGCATTCCAAAACTTTGAAAGTTTCCTTCTCTCTCCAACAAATCCTATTTTTGGAAATATTCAAATTAACACATAATTCAAAAAGAGTACAAAAAAGTTGCTTGGAATTTTTTTGCAATAAACATGAAAATAAACTAGACAATATTTGATAAACAACAAAAAAAGAATCAAGTCATTTGGATTTATATTTTAAAAGTTATAGCCAGTCAAAGTTTAGTCAAATTATGTTTTAAAATAAAACAGAAAAAGAAAACATTTCAAAAAGGAATACGCTTTCGGGCAGAGGAGACGTACTTTCGGCTGTTTGCATTTTCACTTAAAATACGTGGTGGCGGGGCTGGTCACGGATAGTGGATCCCTTGGGCCCACTGGTCAGGTTTGACCAGTCGCTCCCCGCCTCCTTCCTCCTCTGTCCGAGCCAATGCGGGGCTCCGGCGATCGACGCCGGTGAATGGTGGCCCCCTGCGGCCCCCAGAGGGTCAGGATGGATCCGCAAGACCGGGGCGGTCCTTCCGGTGGTCGACTGGTCGGCGGGGGTGGAGGGAGTCGCCAGCGGCGAGCTCCGCGGTGGAGGAAAGCTTCGGGTGGGTTTGGGGCTCTGGGATGCCGTGGCTCCCGACCGTGTTTGAGATGTTGGGCAGCTCCGCAGGGTCAAGGGGAGTCGAGCGGTGGTGTTGGAAAGGCGGGGGAGGCCCTGGCTGCGTCGGACGGAGTCGGGGCGTGGCGGCGACCGAACCGGCCGGAGACGGAGAAGACGGGTTTCCCCCGTTGATTGCGGGCTGAGGGTGTGCTGTGGGAGTGGCCTGAGGTTGCTTGAATGCTCGGAGGAGCTCGGGGGCCTCCTTTCATAGTGCGACGAGGTCGGTTCCCCGGCGGTGGATAAGAACGACGGCAAACCGTCGTTCTGTAGTGGTCAGGGCGACGTAGCGGCGACGAGCACTAGCAGACGGGCTTGCGGATGAGGTCGGGCTGTTCAAAGGGGGCAGCTGGCGCACTGCTGCGGCTCGGGCGGCGCCGTCCACGGCAGAGCCCTGCTGCGGCCGTCGGCGGCTAGTGTCGGTGGCGCTGTGGGGCGCCAGGAGGAGGGGCCAGGCGGCTCTGCGGCGCGGGAGGAGTTGGGGCACTGGCTGCGGGCGGCCAAGGGGCAGCACGGGCACGGGACGGGCGGTAGCGAGACGTGGCGGCTCGGTGCACGCACATGCAAAACGTGCGCTCTGGGCACGCCCAGCGCACGCACGCTACGTGCTCGACACAATGCCAGAGCTTGCTAGAGGATTAGGTTGGGGCTGGGGACTAGCAGGCCGGGGTTAGGGTTAGTTAGGAACTTAGTAGACATGCCAGTATGTACAGAGGGGCAAGATCACAGTGCAAAACAAAAATCATGCCAAAACTGGACATGCACACCAGGTGTTTGACAGAATTCCAATGGCATCTAGGCAATTTTTGGGGTGACCCAAATCTCCAGATCAGGGTCTTTTTGGATGAATAAGAGAGTGGTGAGGTTAGTTTGCCAAAAGCTCAAACTTGTTAGTGTTAGTTTTACCAAACTTCAGTTCTGGCCAGATAGAAAAGGCCATTGTTCCATGCACCAAAGATGCTCCAATGAGTCCAACCTCCTGGACTTAAGAGTTTGGTATGGAGTACTACAAGCAGGAGAAAGCTCATGGTCACTAGGGCAGAATTAATTAGGGATGCAGTAGAAAACATCCAACTGGGCCAAAATGAAAAAGAGGTTGTTTCACTCAAAATTTTCAAATAACATAAAAGGGTTTTTGCATAAAGTTGAATAATATACTCCTATGAACATCCCATAATTTTGGTGGAGGCTAGAAAGAAATATTTAAATGGGTTGTAGTGCAAAATTGCCCACTGGACCAGATTTGAAAAGTTCGTGTAGAGCTCAAAATATTAAATGAATGAAATATATTTTTGTATAAAAGTGATTTAAAAGCATCACATGACATCTCCAAATTTTGGTGAAAATATTAAATACATTTATCAAGTGGTTGTAGTTCAAAAAAGGGCTCCAAAACTAATGAAAAATCATTTTAAGGAATAAGGCTCAGAGGGAATTAATTATGCAATTAAATTCCACTGATAATAGAAATGTTTTTCTTGAAAGGGCAAACAAGTCCAATAACATATTTGGAAGGTTTTTCATTTTAGGTAAAAACTCCATAATAATAAGGTAAAGAAAAGCCCTGAAACCAAAAAAACAATCAAGAAAATAAAAGTTTAAATTTCCTGGCAAAATTTTAATTAATAAAACAAGGAAAAAATTGGGGTGTCACAGTCATGCCTGCTACTGCTTAGAGTTGAGTTAGGTCTGATTCATCGGGGATGAATTAGAGGTGTGTGAACATGTCCTACTGTTGTGAGCTAAGTGTGTGAACATGATTTGGTAACGGTAGCGGTGAGAGGCCATGTAGGAGTACATGGTGGGTTGTCTCATTGAAACCGTCCTCAGGAACTGAGTTCTGTGTTTGTGATCCATGAACAGTTACTACCACACATTGGGTTCCGGTAACTCGACCCCTCTCGACTTATTAATCAACTTGATCTCTGTCCAGGAGTTGCAACTAGTTTCTGGTGTTTGTAGGTAATGTTACTAGTCTACCAAGTGGCACCCGGTACAGGTGGGCTTGGGACAGACTAGGCACCGTGGAATGGTGTACCAAGCGTAGATCCACCCGTCGAGGTGGGCTTGGGAACCCTGCACACATCGTTTGGGGCCGTGAGCGACTCCCCGGCCGGATCTCCTTGCGGATGGAACCAGAATAGGCGATAAACCTGGACTAGAGACTTGTGTGGTTAGTCAGGTCGTGGCCGACTCCCTCGCCAGGCTTCCGCTTGAAGGTTGTTGAGATACACGACGTGTACATGGTGGTAAGTGGCGAGAGCGTGTGTGAAGAAGTACACCCCTGCAGGGTTATCATTATCTATTCGAATAGCCGGATTCCTCGGATATGGAAACTTGGACCCCTTGCATAGTTCATAGACAAGTGAAAGTGGATACTCTAAAATGCGCAAGATAAGCGTGAGTTCTATGGATGGCGTTCTCGTAGGGAGACGGGTGTCGGTGTCAAAACCGGCGGATCTCGGGTAGGGGGTCCCGAACTGTGCATCAAGGTCGGATGGTAACAGGAGACAAGGGACACTTTATTTTACCCAGGTTCGGGCCCTCTCGATGGAGGTAAAAACCTACTCCTGCTAGATTAATATTGATGATATGGGTAGTACAAGAGTAGATCTACCACGAGATCGAGGAGGCTAAACCCTAGAAGCTAGCCTATGGTATGATTGTGTATGATGATGGTTCTGTCCTACGGACTACAACCCTCCGGTTTATATAGACACCAGATAGGGTTCGGGTTACACAGAGTCGGTTACAATGGTAGGAGATCTTGAATATCCGCACGCCTAGTGTCGGTGTACTAAAGTAGGGGTACCCTAGTATCCCGAACTTGTGCACGGGTAGTCGCAGCACCCCGCGGCAAGGCCCGCCAGGTGATCGCCAAGGCTCTCTATGGTTCTTTTGGAGCCATTCGAGAACAAAGTATTTTAGCCAAGGAGACAAGTCCCCGGCAAGAGGAGCTTGCCGGGAAGGCCGCTCGAGGCACAAGACCCCGGCAAGAGGAGCTTGCCGGGAAGGCCAAGCAGAGCATCTCAAAGAACCTGCCGCGACGCGCCACGCGTCCCGACAGGACTTGGCGAGCGACAAGCTCCCGAACGCGGCAAGACAACGGCCGCGGCAAGGCACTTGCCGCGGTGGGCAACCACTCTGTACCCGCGCTCCAGCTCACCCACCTACGTGTCGCTCCGGGACCCTTCCTGGCCTACGTGGCGGGAGGCTGTGCAGCCAGGGGTACACTGTGGCATGCAGCGCTGACAAGATCGCCATCGTGACAAGCGGTGGCGCCCCCGACGGTCCCTTTTCTGCATCGCCTGGGCGACGTAGATAGGCATTTAATGCCTTTGTCCCCTGCCATCAGGGTTAGGTATGATACACTGTGTAGGTAGCTGTACCTACCACAGCATATTTCCATTTTTGCCCTTACCTACATTGTCACCTGTTGGAGACCCCTTGAACATATAAAAGGAGGCCCATGCACAACGTAGGGGGGGATCGGACCCCGTAGAGCGATCTCTGAGAGGAAAACAGAAGAACGCTCGGTCTCGTTAGCTGCTTGAGTGTACTGTAGCACTCAGCGCTCCCGAGCAAGAACTCAATACAATCCACAAAGCAGCAGTAGGAGTATTATCTCTCCGGAGAGCTCCGAAGCTGGGTAAAAAAAACCCGTGTGCTTCGCCTCGATCCGCTCTTCGCGCGACCTCCGCCCCTCGCCGAACCGAGAAGGGGCTCCGTCCCCATAGGTGCTCGGGGAGCCAGAAAGCCCCGGCATCTTTGGCGCGCCAGGAAGATATGGGGGCGTCGAGGTTGTGTGAACCTGATCCGGCGTTTACGCGAGCTAAATCTTCATTGACTTCATCGACATGCCGCCGAAGAAGAAGGCTTCGGAGGCGGCTGCGTCGTCCGCGTGGAATCCATCACCGCCGCAGCAAACGGCCGGTAGGGAGGACGCCGGCGTAAGAACAGGCGTCGACGAGCGAGCCCACGGTGCCACCAAGTCCAAGGACAAGACCGCGCTGCCCGTCGGCGGCGTAGTCGGCTCCCACGATGACCGGGCGTCCGTAGACGCACCGCGCCCATCTCAAGAGGCGCAGGACCGGCAGCGTCGTGGTATTCACGGTACCATATGCTCGCTGGACCCAAATCGAGCTGGCGGATCCCAGGATGCTCAAGGCCAACATGCACGGCAACGTGCTGGCGCAAGCGAGGCACGGTCGCCTGGACGGAATACTGCTCCTTCTAACATCATTGGAAGTCCGAGCATATCCCGCTCCTCGCACCGTTCGCCACCGCTACCCGCCACTCCAGCAGAAGCTTTGGCATGAGCTCAACTACTCCTAGACTTCCCTCCAACGCCAGACAAGATCGACGACTGGAGGGCCACCATTTAGAGTCGCATCGGCTTCGCCAACGGCGACACTCCACGGCCGGCGACCACATCGCAGCCGCGGCAGGCCAGCCAAGTGCAAGCCAATGGCGACAAAACCGGTGGGGGTGCAACCACCGTGCACTCTCCGCCCCAAAGGCCAAGATCGCCGACTCGCCGGGTCCGCCACGACAGCGACTCCACTGCTTCCTCAGATCCGCGAACTCGTCGCGATCAGCGCCACGTTCTTCACGAACGGCAGCAAGAAGATGCTCGTACCCGCATCGAGCGCTGAAGAGAAACGCGGTGTCAATCAGACCGACGCGCTGGCCCCGCTGTCGACATGCAAGCGCCAGGGGAACCAGGCAACCTGCCGTACGCGGTAGGTTGCCCTGTGTTTACTCGTGAGCTGCGGCAAGTCCAGTGGCCCAGCACGAAGAATTTCAAGCCAGACGTACCAGAGAAGTACGACGGCAGGCTGCATCCGTCGGAGTTCCTCAGCATCTACACCATCGCGGTGCAGGCTGCCGGGGGGCGAGACGACAAGATCCTCGCCAATTACTTCCCTCTGGTGCTCAAGCCCAACGTCAGGTCCTGGCTCATGCACTTGCCGGAAAACTCCATATCTTCCTAGGCAGACCTATACCATCAGTTTGTTGGCGCCTTTACAGGCGGCCACAAACCTCATGGCCAGGAGAGTGATCTTCACCTGCTTGCCCAGAAGGAAGGGGAGCCTCTACGCAAGTACATCCAGAGATTCAGCTAAGTGCAACACAACATCCCAGACGTCCACCCTGCCGTGGTCATCAGTGCATTCCACCAGAACGTGCGTAACCGAAGGATGCGGGAGGAGATGGCGATGTGCAAGATCAGAGACGTCAGTGAGTTGTATGCCCTGGCCGACAGATGTGCACGTGCTTAGGAAGGGAGGAAACTCCCCGGAGAGAACGTAGGAACAGGGGGATCTGACAGCGATGATGCCGCCCCGGCAAGCAAAAACCGGCGGCGGAACAACAGGAAGAGGAAAGGCAAAGATGTGCTAGTTGTCGAGCAGTCAGGCAACGAAGGTGGCGCCAAGACAGCAAAGACTGGTAGCTCCGGCAAGGAGGTTGCCGCATGCGCCAACTGCCAGGCTGTGGCGGCCGCCGACAAGCAGGACGGCACCAACAAGCAGTACTGCAAGATTCACCGCACCAAAGGCCATGACCTCCAGAGCTGCAAGAAGGTCGAGCAGCTCGTTGAGCTGCAAAAGGCCGAATACGAGCGACGCGACAAGGAGAAGGCCCAAGGAGGTGCTGGAGGATCCGGTACGAAGCGCACCGGCCGGGGAGGACGCCGCGGCAACGCCAAACAGCGGGAAGGCGACAGACCTCCCCGCGGCCGCGACAAGGATGAAGATGACAACGACGAAGAAGACATGGATGACGCCGAGACCAGCGAGCAGGAGTTCCAGAAAGCCAAAGAAGTTTTGTGCGTTGACGGCGGTGCTTCTCTGCATACTTCACACCGCCAACTCAAGCAGTGGGTGCGGGAAGTCAATGCAGCAGAACCACCCGTTGAGTCACGCAAGCTGGACAGCTCTGATGCCCACTCCGGCAAGCGCACCTCTTCGGAGTGCTGCGCTACCATCAAGGACGCACCATTGAGCTCCACCGGCAAATGTAAGAAGACGATGGCAGCTCCGCCAGCGACCAAGAAGGTGTCCGCCAAGGAGGGCGGCACTGGTGGTACCTTCACCATCAGTGCCACTCTCGACCCTAAATAGGAAAGCGCGCTCGTTGCTTTCCTGCGGGCGAATGTCGATGTGTTTGCGTGGCAACCGTCTGACATCCCCGGCATTCCCAGGAAAGTAATCGAGCACCACCTTGCCGTCTGTCCTCATGCGCGGCCCGTCAAGCAGAGAGTCAGGAAACAAGCAGTGGAGCGCCAAGAGTTCATCGCCGAAGAGATCAAGAAGTTGGAAGCAGCAGGCCTCGTCAGAGGAGTGCTCCACCCTACGTGCTTGGCCAATCCTGTAGTCGTGTGCAAGGCAAACGGGAAATGGAGACTTTGCATCGACTTCACCGATGTCAACAACGCTTGTCCCAAAGACCCATTTCCCTTGCCGCGCATTGACCAGATTGTCGACTCCACAGCCGGATGCGACTTGCTTTCATTTCTTGACGCATACTCAGGATACCATCAGATCTTCATGGCGGAAGAGGATGAGGAGAAAACCGCGTTCATCACTCCATGTGGCACGTACTGTTTCGTACGAATGCCTTTCGGTTTGAAGAATGTTGGTTCAACATTCGCAAGGGTAGTCCATACTGCTTTTTGAGCCGCAAATACATAGAAATGTGGAAGCCTACATGGATGACATAGTGGTCAAGAGCAGGGACAACGCAACTCTGATTCAAGACCTAGAAGAGACTGAAGCAAATCCCGACAAGATCAAGTCCATTGAGCAGATTGAAGCACCGAAGCGCGTCAAGGATATACGAAAACTTGCCGGCTGCGTGGCGGCTCTCAGCAGGTTTATCTCTAAGTCTGCTGAGCGCGCCCTGCCGTTTTTCAAAATTCTGAAAAAGGCAGGTCCAATGAAATGGACTCCGGAAGCGGAGGCTGCGCTGCAGGACTTGAAGAGATGCCTGTCCTCCACTCCAATACTTGTCGCACCTAAACCACAAGAGAAGTTGCTGCTATATCTGGCGGCAACCAATCAAGTGGTTAGTGTTGCGTTAGTAGCGGAGAGAGAGGCAGATGATGAGCCAGCGACCGCGGCAAGCACATCCAGCGACAAGCAGGGGGCTTCCCCGACGAGCTCTGGTCCCGACGAAGGTGGATGTGCGAAGAGATACAGAAGAAGAAAACGGTGCAGCGCCCAGTCTACTTTGTCAGTTCCCTTCTGCAGGGGGCTGGTGTGCAGAAGTTGCTTTTCGGTCTTCTTATGGCCTCTAGAAAGCTGCGCCATTACTTCCAAGCACATGAGATCATAGTTGTCACTCGCTTTCCGCTGAAGAGGATACTGCAGAATCCAGAAGCAACAGGAAGGATTGTTGAGTGGGCACTGGAACTGTCAAGCTTTGGCCTCAAGTTTGAGAGCACTTCAACTATTCAAAGCAGAGCATTGGCATAATTCATAGCAGAGTGGACGCCAACACCAGACGAAGAAATTCTAGAGACGAGCATCCCTGTCAAGGAAGCAAACAAAGAGTGGCTGATGTACTTTGATGGTGCGTTCTCGCTGCAAGGCGCCGGTGCTGGCATGCTGCTTGTCGCACCCACCGGAGAGCACCTCAAGTACGTGGTCCAGATGCACTTTCCCAAGGAGCAAGCAACAAACAATACTGCAGAGTATGAAGGATTGCCCGCCGGTCTCAGGATCGCGGCAGACCTCGGGATCAAGCAACTCATTGTCAGGGGTGACTCACAACTTGTCGTCCGCCAAGTGAACAAGGATTATCAGAGTCCGTTGATGGAAGCTTACGTTGATGAAGTGAGGAAGCTGGAAGAGCGCTTTGTCAGCCTACAGATGGAACATGTTCCAAGAGCTCAGAACGACATCGCCGACGGCCTGTCAAAGTGCGCGGCATTTAAGTTACCTGTGGAACCAGGGATCTTTGTGCTCAAGCTAACTCAACCATCCGTGACGCCATCAACTGGACAGAGCAAGAAGAGGAAGTTGATTTCTGGTGACTATCTTCCGGCAGAGCTTCCCGAGGCCGCCGCCAAGAAGGTCCCCAAGATCAACGCCAAGAGTGCTGAGGAGCAGTCCGCTCCGACAAGCCCCAGGGTTTGTTTCGTTGAAGCAGACGCTCCCGACAAGTTTTGCTCCGGCAAGCTTGCCGGGGAACGTCAAGCTCCGGCTGAACCGCAGGTTCTCGCCGTAGAAGCGGATGTTCCCGCAGCAGCAGATATGCCTTTAGGCCTTGTTGTCGAGCCACAGGCTCTAGCATGGGCACAACAGATCGTCCGTTTCCTCCAGTCAGGAGAACTTCCCGAAGAGCCAGAAGAAGCGGAAAGAGTAGCCCGGCAGTCTAGTATGTACCAGTTCGTTGACAACGCACTGTATAAAAGAAGACTCAACGGAGTGAAATTGAAGTGTATCCCCCGGGAAGATGGACAGAAGCTGTTGGCAGAGATACATGGAGGCATTTGTGGTCACCACATTGGCGCAAGAGCGCTTGCCGGCAAAGCATTCTGGCAGGGCTTCTTTTGGCCGACAGCCCTCCAGGATGCAGCTGCACAAGTAACCAAGTGTGAAGCGTGCCAGTTCCATTCCAAGTAGATACACCAGCCAGCTCAAGCTCTCCAGACGATCCCTTTATCCTGGCCCTTTTCGGTCTGGGGGATCGACATCCTCGGCCCCTTCCCCCGAGCAGTCGGGGGCTTTGAGTACTTGTACGTCGCAATCGACAAGTTCACAAAGTGGCCGGAAGTGGAACCAGTGAGGAAGGTGACAGCACAGTCAGCAGTCAAGTTCTTCAGGTCGATTGTTTGCCGCTTCAGAATCCCTAACAGGATCATCACCGACAACGGTACACAATTCACGAGTCGCACCTTCATGCAGTACGTCCAAGACCTGGGCGCCAAGGTCTGCTTCGCTTCTGTTGCTCACCCCAGGAGCAACGGTCAAGCAGAGAGGGCAAATGCTGAAGTGCTGCGTGGACTCAAGACCCGGACTTTCGACAGGCTGCACAGGTGCGGAAGAAACTGGATCGAGGAGCTGCCGGTGGTTCTTTGGTCGATCAGGATGACGCCAAATCGAGCCACTGGCCAGACACCTTTTGCTCTAGTCTATGGAGTAGAGGCAGTTATCCCCACGGAACTCGTATACTGGTCACCTCGAGTGCTCGCTTATGATGAGCTTGAGCAAGAGCAGCTGCGACAAGATGACGCGCTGCTCCTTGAGGAAGACCGTCTTCAGGCTGCTGTACGAGCTGCTCGATACCAGCAAGCTTTGCGCCGCTACCATAGCCGCAAAGTTAAAGCCAGAAGCCTCGAGGAAGGCGACCTTGTTCTTCGGCGCGTTCATTCCGCCAAGAATTCCAACAAGTTTACGCCGAAGTGGGAAGGCCCTTACCGGGTGAAATGAGTCACTAGGCCTGGCGCTGTCCGCCTTGAGACCGAGGATGGCTTTCCGGTGAGCAACTCTTGGAACATCGAGCATCTTCGTAAGTTTTACCCGTAAGGCACGGTTGTTGGACCCTGTCCGGCAACCACCATTTTGTACAAGTCTTGCCGTTGTTGCATGTAATCCTTTGTACAAAGCCAGGCGCAGACCTTGAGCGAAGATAAAGCGCTGGCGCCCTGAGTTTTAGCATGCATGCTGAGTCGAGTCTCGTCCTTGGTTAGGGTTGACAGTGCTTAGCAGCGGCTAACCCCTAACTTAGAGGTCGAGTGTGCGTCCTTTTGTCGTTCTTTCGTTTCCCTTGGTTCACAGGACTCGCGCACCCTGACCGGACCACTTAAAGACGAAAAGAAGAAGACGGACGGACCAACACCCGGACCCCGGCAAGCCAATGTTGCCGGGGGCTGCAATTCCCCGTCAAGCCAGCATTGCCGGGGGCTGCAAGTGCAAAGATTAGCCCACGGCGAACCAAAGTTGCCGGGGGCTGCGATCTCAGATAAGTTTTTCATCCCTTATCATGCATTCTCTTATGGGCTGGGGTATGCGAAACCTCGTTTCTCCCTAAAAGCTACCGTGCTCCCTTAACTCTAGGCCCTCGGGCTCGTTCCCGGGGCCAGATTTGGTAGTAGTCGCGGCAGCGAAGGGACGAAGCGAGGAGCCTGAACCCGCCTCCTCCCTGCCTCCGCCAGAAGCGTGAGAAAGGGCGAGCGACGTGGGAAGAAGGCAGGGCCTGCTGCCGGGAAAGGAAGTGTCTATCTTAAAGATATAAAGGATTCGCTCCTTGACATGGGTTCCACCCACGAGACAAGTGACCCGGCAAGCATCCCCTTTTCATTAAAGAGCATTCTACTCAGGTACAGTTCATAAGAGGATGAAAAACATGAATAATGGGATTACAAGCTTTAAATGCAACTAAGGCCCGAGGGCTTACAAATTGAAAAGAGATAAGGTGCCCGTAATCCCTCTCTTGTCCCTCTCTTCAGGAGGCAGGTCAAGGAGGCGAAAAGGGCAAAAGGGGCGCCTAGACGAGCTACGGGTGGCAGAAGACACCAAGAGAACGTCTCGGCGGCATGGTGACGGCGGCGCCGGAGGCAGAGCTCGAAGACGAGGCGGCAGGACGTCAGCACGCTGTCGAGGGCGTCGCGCCCTCGTACTCCGAGTTGACGGCCTTGCCGCCTGCCCTCTTCCTCCTCCGCAGCCTCCCTACGCCAGCCGCCCAAGGAGACGACCCCGAGAAGCTCCAGGAGCCAGCGACGCGGATGATGGGGTCGCCGGTGCCACGCGGAGCGGCGCCCGACACCTAGTCGGACCTGTCATCCCGCCGCCCGCCGCCCTCGTCGTCGCTGTCGCTGTCCTCCTCGTCACTCCCGCCCGAGGAGGAGCCTTCGCTATCGGAGGAGCTATCCACGCAGTACCGTGCCCGAGTCCCGAAGCACCCAAAGACTTTGACGGAGAGGAGACCGCTCTCTCTGACTTCCACCCGTCGTCAAGCTGTGGATGCGGGTGAACGTCTTCCACCCTCGACCAAGATACATCACATTAGGGGCCGGGAAATCAACGTGGACTCGTGTACCGCTGATTCCACAACCCCTCATGTGCAACCTCAGTGTCTCAAGCGGATCCAACTCCATCTCGCTTGCAAACGGAGTCGGGAGACGAAGGCGACGACGAGGCGGCCGACGCAGCCTGACGAAGACCTCGCAAGGGTCTTCCCCGATATGGTCCGCCACGGGGAGAGGATCTGCTGGCGGAGGCAAGGCTGGCGGACTGCCTCGCCCACCTCTTCCCCGACCGCCTCGGCCTCGCCCTCGACCTAGCCCGCGGCCTCGTCCCCTCCCTCTTCCCCTTGCAGCTGGCTCTGCCACCACGGGTGCAGGGGGAGGAGGGACGCGTTGCCTAGCGGCAACCCTCGTCGCCACCGTCGAAGGACCAGGGTTCCCTTTCTCCATGGCGAATGAGAGAGAGGGGAGCAGAAGCTGAAGAAAGGAGGAGATGAGAGAATGCGGGCTTCCGTCCCCCCTATCCCGCTCCTTATAAAGGAGCGGGGTGGGGGCTCGTCCGCCCCGCTCAGCCAATCGAGACGCAGAAGGCGCAGGGAACTGGGCCCGACCTGCTGCCTCGACCCGTGGCGACCCGGTTTCCCACCTCCACCGTTCGCCACTCCAAGCGCATGGAGGCCGCGTGGCAGGAGAGCAGAGTTGGGGCGACGGATGAGGCGACCTCTCCCCACCCCGTGATCGTGGGGGGTGGACGCCTCGAAGACCATGCCTCCACGCCTCCCTCAGTTTATGAGGAAGATGCGAACCGCCAGGAGGCGGGCTTTTCGCCTTTCTGAACAAAGAAACCACCCACGACCTCTCCCACGACGCCGAAATCGACGCGTGCCGTTTGGGGAGGGCGCGGTGGATGCGGAGCAAGGTGCGACGTGACCCAGGCCGTGGGTGCCCGTGCCCTGTTTTGGGCCTGGCCCAACAGCGCTCGGCACCGTGTGTGGCCCAGGCCCGGGGGCTCCTGTCGGTGTACTAAAGTAGGGGTACTAACGTGTGTGGCCCAGCACCCCGCGGCAAGGCCCGCCAGGTCATCGCCAAGGCTCTCTATGGTTCTTTTGGAGCCATTCAAGAGCAAAGTATTTTAGCCAAGGAGACAAGTCCCCGGCAAGAGGAGCTTGCCGGGAAGGCCGCTCGAGGCACAAGACCCCGGCAAGAGGAGCTTGCAGGGAAGGCCAACCAGAGCATCTCAAAGAACCTGCCGCGACGCGCCACGCGTCCCGGCAGGACTCGGCGAGCGACAAGCTCCCGGACGCGGCAAGACAACGGCCGCGACAAGGCACTTGCCGCGGCGGGCAACCACTCTGTACCCGCACTCCAGCTCACCCACCTACGTGTCGCTCTGGGACCCTTCTTGGCGCACGTGGCGGGAGGCTGTGCAGCCAGGGGTACACTGTGGCATGCAGCGCTGACAAGATCGCCATCGTGGCAAGCGGTGGCGCCCCCGACGGTCCCTTTTCTGCACCGCCTGGGCGACGTAGATAGGCATTTAATGCCTTTGTCCCCTGCCGTCAGGGTTAGGTATGATACACTGTGTAGGTAGCTGTACCTACCACAACATATTTCCATTTTTGCCCTTACCTACGTTGCCACCTGTTGGAGACCCCTTGAACATATAAAAGGAGGCCGATGCACAACGTAGGGGGGGATCGGACCCCGGAGAGCGATCTCTGAGAGGAAAACAGAAGAACGCTCGGTCTCGTTAGCTGCTTGAGTGTACTGTAGCACTCAGCGCTCCCGAGCAAGAACTCAATACAATCCACAAAGCAGCAGTAGAAGTATTATCTCTCCGGAGAGCTCCGAAGCTGGGTAAAAATAACCCGTGTGCTTCGCCTTGATCCGCTCTTCGCGCGACCTCCGCCCCCCATCGAACCGAGAAGGGGCTCCGTCCCCATAGGTGCTCGGGGAGCCAGAAAGCCCCGGCACCTAGCTTGCCTTCCACGCCAAGAAAAGATCCTTCCGGACACGGGACGAAGTCTTCAATCTTGTATCTTCATAGTCCTGGAGTCCGGCTGAAGGTATAGTCCGGCTATCCGAACACCCCCTAATCCAGGACTCCCTCAGTAGCCCCTGAACCAGGCTTCAATGACGACGAGTCCGGTGCGCAGATTGTCTTCGGCATTGCAAGGCGGGTTCCTCCTCCAAGTTCTTCAAGAAGATTACAAACACCAAAAGTAGTGTCCGGGTCTGCAAAATAAGTTTCCACATATTGCCATATAGAGAATAATATTAGCACAAATCAAATCTGCTAACGTATTCCGCAGTGCGTCATAACACTACGGCCAAGCTCTTTATATAAATCGTTTTCATTGTTCCACCTCAGCGTGTTTAGCGAGGCGGTTTCCTTGGCACGTCTTGTCAAAGCAGAGATCGTGTGCCCCTTTTAACGGGATTCTCATCAATACGGACGTGGATAACCCAATCGTGCCCGTTAGCACGTTTTGCCTTAATTAAAGGCTAGTCCAAGACGGTTACGGGGAGGGCTCTTGGTATTCTGCCTCTTATAAAGAGACCAAGAACCTGTTCCCCTCTTCTATTCTCAAAACAAGCTTGCCCGTCGCCTCGAGTTCCAACACCCTAGGCTTCCAGATTTCAAGCGCACCGGACCTTCGACAATGTCCGGCTCCGACCTCCAAGGCCGATGGATGCCCTCCTCCATTACGGAGGAGGACATATTAATGTTGAGGGAAGCTAAATTCCTGACAAGCGATATTTCGCATAGGTTGCCTTTTCAAGGACAGGTGATCCCTAGCCCTCAGCCCGACGAGAGTGTGGTATTCATATCCCACTTCCTTCGGGGATTAGGCTTCCCAATGGATCCCTTTGTAAGGGGTCTGATGTTTTATTATGGGCTGGAATTCCACGACTTAGCTCCGGAGTCCATCCTCCATGTTTCCTCGTTCGTTGTTGTGTGCGAAGCGTTCCTTCGTGTTACCCCTCACTTCGGATTATGGCTCAAGACCTTCAAAGTAGAACCGAAGATGATCGAGGGGCGCCACGCAGAGTGCGGAGGCGCTGCTATAAAAAGAAATGCCGACGCTCCATGGCCCGAGGGCGCTTTTCAAGAGGGGCTTGGCTTATGGAAACAGGAGTGGTTCTATATCACCGCTCCTCGGGGCACCGCATGGGTGGCGCCTCCTGCCTTTCGCTCGGGTCCCCCACCGCGGTTAGCATCGTGGATCAACACAGGGTTAGATCGGGGCTTGCCCAAAGACGTACCTCTGCTGCAAGGCTGCATTAAGGATCTCTTGGAAGGAGACGTCAACCTAGTCAAGGTGACACAAGTCATGATGATTCGCCGGACACTGCCCGGCCAATGTCCCCCCCTTCGCCTGTGGGAGTTCAATCCAGAGGGACCGCGAGTTCTCCGGGATTTTATGGGCGCGACGCCCGCGGAGATGTATAAACTGTTCTTCGGATCACAAGAAGTGAGTCCGGATTTGACCGAGGATGTGGGTTTAAGCCGCAATCGCCCGGATACTCAAGTAAGTGACCTTGTGCCCGGACCTTCTATCCGCATAATTGACTCGCTCTTAACAGCGCTTCTCCTTTTAAGCAGGAGTGGATAGCGAAGGCGAAGCTGATCAGGTGTCCGGCTCCCCTTCCCGAAACCAGGCTGGATCCCGTGCTAGTCAGGATGCTGGAGGTAGTGCCTTTGGAGGGAAATAAGGGGGAGAACAAGGAAACCATGGCCTCCTCGAAAGAGGCCATTCCGAAGGGGGGAATCGATAATTCCTCCCCTAAGGGAAAGAAAAGGGCCACCTCTGACGACCCGGAGACCATAGCCTCGAAGCGGGGGAAAGAATCCTTGTCAGAGGGCCCGACGCCGGGGAGCCCCTCAGCTGAACTAAACCCTCAAAGGAACAGCTCTCCAGCGAGCCGTAAGTAGAAGAAGAGTTTTTCTTTTAAGAGAAATCCTTGATTTATATCTGAGAAGTTTTAACCGAAACCTTATTTTGTAGTTCGGACCTCAGCCCTTCTCAGCAAAACTCGTCCTCGGGGGATCTTCTTCCGGAGATGATGGAGAGCGGGTCGCCTCCTCCTTCTGTATGGCCTAGCAAGGCGGGCGACGCTGAAGTGTCATCGCAGAGGATTTCTCCGGATCTGACAGGGGCGGAAGGTGGCCATGTGGCCCCCCGAGGTTCTCCGCGTCCGGCCTTTGAGGGAGGCCATGGGACGAGTCCGGCACCATCTGGTGTTCGGCCAGAGGAGCTAAAGATTCTGCTGGGGCGAGCCTCTGTTTCAGAGGAGCATCGTGTGTTGATGAACACGGTGATTGAAAAGATGTCATCCGCAGAAAGCGGATTGCACGAGGCCGTCAAAATTTACTGGTAGGCCTTGAGGTACGTTTTAAATAATGTACACTTGTGTTAGTTGCGCATAAATAAAGTGCGCCCTGTGTAGATAGTAGCCCCTGAGACTATGCGTTGCTAAAATTGACGGCGCGTAGAGGATCTTAATCCCAGGTCCTTTAAGTGGCACCTTTATATGTAGGTGGCGGATTGTCCGGAGTCAAGCCGGACTCGAGAATTTGCCGAACTGAAGCGACAACTTGATGAAGCAGAAGCCGACATCGCGCTTGTTAACAAGTGGCTTGATGATGCTCAAGGTATTGAAATCATCGGGCGATGGTTAGTAAGAGGAGCTTTATGTCAATATCTTACCGTGTGTATGCTTGACGCAGATGGTGCGGCCGCCGTGGAGGGACTTAGGGTCGAACTCGCCCGAGCGAAGTAACAAGCCAGGAAAAGCGATGCGGCTGCCGTGAAAGCCCTTGAAGAGCTGAAAGCCGAACAGGCTGCCCATTGCCGAAGCAAGGAGGAGATGGCTGAGATAGCCGTAAAGTTAAAGAGTGCTACTGACCGTTGCAAGCTTTTTGAAGAAGAGGGTCGGGCAAGGCAAACAAGCTTAGAGAAGGCTGTTGCTGACGCCAAGGACGCCCGCTCTATAATGAGAGCGGCAAAGGAAGAGCTGCGTCAAGCCGGACAAATTGCGGATGGAAAGCCCTTCTCGCTGTGGAGAAAATTTTGTGATCCGAAGTTTGCCCCGTTAGACCGGATGTGGAGTGTAGAGGACACCTATCTGGATTTGGCGGCTAGTGCTGTTGATGCGACCGAACACTTTCGAGATAAAAAGGATCATGAAGTGGAGAACCTCTTTTGGTCACAATTCATCAATCCAGAGCGTCCACTGGCAGTGGACGATCGCCTGGCCCAATGAGCCGAACTGAATAGGTTGTCCGGACTCGCCATGAAGTACGTCATGGATCATCTATGTCCGGGGAGATCGAAGCCGAAGAGTTATTTCAGCTTGGTGCAGCAATTTCTAGACGTGGTGCTACGTGTTGATGCTATGAAGAGGTCAGCGTGCATAGAGGGCACTCGGCTGGCTCTTGCCCGTGTCAAGACATACTGGGCAGATATGGAGCCCACCATTGTTGTGTCCTGGGACTCGGATAAAAGAAGAATACCTTCCGAGCACTATTTTGAGGAAGTCCTCGAAGGCGCTCGCGTAATAGAGACGCAGTGCTCGAAGGATGCTACATTATGATAGCATATGTAATCATAAAACAGTATTTTGATAAATTGTAGTGGCATTTTTTAGACTTGTGCCTTCAAGTATTAAGAACACCTCTTGTGCGGCCGTTTTAATATATAAATTCTGAAAGATTGCAGTCGTTGGCTTCAGCCCCCACGCACATAGTGCGGGGGTGCGCACGGAAGACGCATTTTCACACTTAACCCAACGTCTTGGTCCTACAAAGGAGGTGATAGCGCAGCGGGCTAGGCAACCAGACTATAATGCTTTAACACTTTCACTTAGCCATAGGAGCTTGACAGTGGGACTCTTTAGGTAGCCCCTTAGTGGCGACTGCGCTTGTCCGAATTCGGGGCGCATACGTGCCTGACCGGGAAACGGCCCTTCGTCAAAGCGAAGGAATCCGATAAATTCCTATAAGTCATCGAGTGGCGACCAGTCTCGCGCTACATCATGACAGTCAGTTTTCGGCTTTCTCTACTGAGGTGCTCACCCGGCCGAACCGGGGGACAATCGCAGTAGTTCTCCTGGTGCTACCTTAGCCGATAGAGCGGAACGTAAGGTAGCCGAACTCAGGAGCTGGGCAACCCAACATTTGACCAAAGACATGATTCGGAGCTGATGCATATAGTGCCAAAACTCGCGACGCCGAACACTCCCTAAGGTGTTTGGTCTTTATGAGTGTGGGTGAAACAACACCCTTAAAAAAAGAGCCCCTAGTGTCCAGGTACGAGCAAAAATTCTGGCGTGGCCACATGCCAAAACGCCAGCCTCCTCCTTGGTTATAGCAGAAAAAACCAGGGGATGTATAGCAGCAAGAGACAGTAAAAAAGGTTTACGCAGGGTCTTAATCTAAAAAGAATCCTTAGGACGGGTCCCTACTGCACGTCTGCGCTTGTGTCTCTGTTGTGCCGTGTCCTGGACGGGCGCCGCACGACGTTCATCTGTAAAAGAGAGGAACTGAATTGAAAATGGGTCGTGCGGAACAAAAAGATAATAAACAAAATATAAAGTAAAAAATAGATAAAGTTGAGCTTTATTGTCTCTGCGTATAGCCCCTGGTACGGGGGTATATGGCGTTTTAAGCCTGCGTTGATGATGGACTTGTGCCGAACTCATTTAGTCCGGGTCCGTGGCCTTTTAATGACTTATATCGAAAGAGTCTTTTGGCTGGCGAGGCCACTTTATTGTGCGGCTGTTTAAGCGGCCGCGCAATCCTCCGTTTGGAGGAGGCGTATTTTAGTGCGCTCCCTTCAAAGAGATGATGCCTCATGGACCGAGCATCTTAAGCGTGAGAGATGCATGGTGCGGTATTGCGTTAAAGCGAGTGAAAGCTCGGCGTCCCATTAGTGCTTGATAGCGACTTGAAAACGGGACGACATGGAAGGTCAGCTTTTCGTGACGGAAGTTATTGGCAGAGCCAAATATGACTGCGAGCCGGAGAAAACCCATACAATGGGTGTCCGGGCCCGGTGCTACCCCTTGAAAGGAGGTTTTGCTGTGGCGGATTCTTGCTGGGTTTATACCCATGCGGTGGATTGTATCTTGACATATCAGGTTTAGTCCACTGCCGCCGTCCATAAGGACATTGGTAAACTGGAATCCGTCGATTATTGGATCGAGTATCAGGGCAGTCCGGCCTGCGTTTTTGATATTTCTAGAATAATCTAGCTGATAAAAAATGATTGGTTTTAATAACCAGTGGCGGGACCCCTGAGGGATAGGTTTTATTGTGCGTACCATTATGGGTGCCACACGTTTTGTTACGTGAAGTAAGTTCACTGTTTTAACTTCTTGTGGGAAGTTCTTTTGTTTCCTGGTGTTCTGCTTCTGGGGTTCGTCCTCGTCTTCGCTTGGTGTATCGAGCCCCTTGTGTTCGGCGTTAAGCCTTCCGGATTGTTTAAAAACCCAACAGTCTCTCTGGGTGTGATTGGCAGGCTTCCCAGGAGTACCGTGTATCTGACATATTCTGTCCAGGATTCTGTTTAAGCTGGACGGATCGTCCCTATTATCCTGAAGGGGTGGTTTTGTCTGATTTTGCCGTGAGCTTTTGAATCCGGCATTGACTGCCGTGCTCTTCGGACTTTTTTCTTTGGTTCGGTGACGGTCCTTATTCCGTTGCGGTTTTCCGTTTCCATCCCTGATTTTGGATGTACTTGGGTCGCTGGGGCTGCATCGTGCCAACCAGCTGTCCACTCCTGCGCAAAAGCGGGTCATGAGGCTTGTGAGTGCGGCCATTGTTCTTGGCTTTTCCTGGCCGAGGTGTCTGGCGAGCCATTCGTCTTGGACATTATGCCTGAAAGCTGCTAAGGCTTCGGCGTCCGGACAATCCACTATCTGATTCTTTTTAGTAAGGAATCTGTTCCAGAATTGCCGAGCTGATTCTCCGGGCTGTTGAGTTATGTGACTGAGATCGTCTGCGTCCAGAGGGCGGACATAGGTCCCTTGGAAATTTGCTCGGAAAGCATCCTCGAGCTCTTCCCAACTTCCAATTGTATTTTCGGGAAGGCTTTTAAGCCAGTGCCGGGCTGGCCCTTTAAGCTTGAGGGGTAAATATTTGATGGCGTGGAGATCATCTCCTCTAGCCATATGTATGTGGAGGATATAAACCTTGATCCAGACTCCGGGGTCTATTGTTCCGTCGTACGCCTCTATGTTGACGGGTTTGAATCCCTCTGGAAATTCATATTCCAGGACCTCATTGGTGAAACATAGGGGGTGTGCGGCGCCCCTGTATTTGGGTGTGCCGGATTCTGATGATGGCTTTTTTGCATTGATTGTGAGAGCTTGCTTTCTTGGCCCGTAAATGGACCTAGCTGGGCCATGATGTGAGTCTTTAATTGGGTCGCATGCCGCATTGAGTGCGGCGCCGCTTGCCGTTTTATGGTGGCCGTGGGGTCGTCTATCCGACCGTGTGGCTTTTTTATTTTTTGAATGCGAGGGCTCTAGGGCCTCTTGGTCGAATTTGGGCAGTAGTTTTCTCTTCGGATAGCTTTTAGTGCGGCGGCTGCCGCCGTATTTGTCTGCGGTCTTGATTACCTTGCTCCATCTTATTCTGAGTGCATCTTCCGCCGTCTTTAGCTTCCGCTTCTGCTTTTTCAGGCTGCATGCTGTAGCAACGAGCCTTTCGTGGAGATTCTTCTGCTCCGTGGTTTTACCCGGCGTGAGATCGTCCGGAGTTCTATTATGGCCGAGGGAGGGCTGTCTGTCCTCTGTATCCGTGTTGCCCTGTTCGGACGGTTGCTCTGAGGCATGCTCATCGTCTACCGGCTCATCCTGCTCTATGGCTGGATTTTGATCGAGGCGGGGTTTGGCCCGGCGTTTTCGCCGCCGCTTTGATTGCTTTTCAGAGGTTTTATCCTTTTTTCCGTCCCCTTTTTCCTCGTTGTCGTTTCCTTTAGGGGCCACCATGAATACATCGTTAGGTGGGGTGGCGGTCCAGCGCCCTATAGGTGCTGGTTCCTGTTCGTCTCCATCTTTGTCGTCCATACCGTAAAAGTCTTCGGATCCGAAGTCAAGTATGTCGGTTAAATCATCGACAATGGCTATTAAGTGGGTGGTGGGTGGGCTTTGAATTTCTTCGTCGTCCGAATCCCAACCTCGCAGACCATAGTCCGGCCTGGGCTCTCCTGATAGAGAGAGAGACTTGAGAGAATTCAGGATATCACCTAAAGGTGAGTACTGAAAGATATCCGCGGCGGTGAACTCCATTATAGGTGCCCAATCAGATTCGATCGGCAGGGGCACGGGAGGCCCGGAGTTCGGAGAAGAATCCAACTCCTTGGAGTCATGGACCGTGCGGAGTACGGGGCTGGCGTTCGGCTCGATCGCCTTCAAGATCGCAGCCCCCGAGGTGACATCCAACCGTTCATCCTCAAAGAACGCAGAGGGCTCCGAGTTGAGGATCGGGGTCGGTGCGTGTGCGGCCTCCAGGGCACTATTCGAAGGCAGAGCTATATCATGCCCCTCGAGGTAGTGCGGCGCGCTTGGCTGTGGCTCGAACCCGTCGAAGATCAAGTCTCCATGGATATCTACCGTGTAGTTTAAGCTTCCAAACCTGACTTGATGGCCAGGGGTGTAGCTTTCGATCTGCTCCAGACGACCAAGCGAATTGGCCCGCAGAGCGAAGCCGCCAAAGACGAAGATTTGTCCGGGGAGGAAAGTCTCACCCTGGACCTCATCGTTGTTGATGCTCAACGGAGCCATCGGGCCTAAAAGCGACGACACAGAGGAACTCTCAATGAAAGCACCAATGTCGGTGTCAAAACTGGCGGATCTCGGGTAGGGGTCCCGAACTGTGCGTCAAGGTCGGATGGTAACAGGAGACAAGGGACACTTTATTTTACCCAAGTTCGAGCCCTCTCGATGGAGGTAAAACCCTACTCCTGCTAGATTAATATTGATGATATGGGTAGTACAAGAGTAGATCTACCACGAGATCGAGGAGGCTAAACCCTAGAAGCTAGCCTATGGTATGATTGTGTATGATGATGGTTCTGTCCTACGGACTACAACCCTCCGGTTTATATAGACACCGGATAGGGTTAGGGTTACACAGAGTCGGTTACAATGGTAGGAGATCTTGAATATCCGCACGCCTAGCTTGCCTTCCACGCCAAGAAAAGATCCTTCCGGACACGGGACAAAGTCTTCAATCTTGTATCTTCATAGTCCTGGAGTCCGGCTGAAGGTATAGTCCGGCTATCCGAACACCCCCTAATCCAGGACTCCCTCAACGGGAGCGGATCCATAGTGGTGTAATGGTATGGTGCATATGTGGACTCGTGTGCGCCACCTCAAAAGAGTTACTTGCAGTCGTAGTTCAGGATAGCCACCGAGTCAAAGCTGGCTTGCTGCAGTCAAACTCCACCACCCCCTTTATTGATACCGATGCATATGTAACTAGTTCTGATGTAAGTCTTGCTGGGTACATTTGTACTCACGTTTGCCTATTTTATGTTTTTGTAGAGAGACGTCAGTCTCGCTAGTAGTTCCGCATGGACTTCGACCTTTAGCTTGATACCTCAGCTACGATCTTGTGCCCTCGGCAGGATCTGGTAGATAGTCAGGCTTCTCAGCCTTTTTCATTTGTAGATGTCTGTACTCAGACATGTTAAGCTTCCGCATGTGTTTTGACTTGTATGCTCTGAATGTTGGGTCATGAGACCCATGTTTGTAATATCTCACTCCTCGGAGCCCAATGAATAAATACTTTGAGTCGTAGAGTCTTGTTGTGATGCCATGTTGTATTTACACATATCGAGCATACTGTGTATGATTGAAATGCTTGGTATGTGTGGGATCCAACAATCTAGTTGTGTATCCTTGGCAGCCTCTCTTATGGGGAAATGTAGTCTAGTGCCTCCATGAGCCATAGTAGTCCGCTATAGCCCGGTTCAGTGGAGTCCTGCTAGGCCAGCACTACTGCTCAGGGCACTTGACTGGCCAGCATGTGTTTCACTTCGTTTCTGTGTCTGTCCCTTCGGGGAAATGTCACGCGGTGACATCCGGAGTCCTGCCTAGCCTGCTACAGCCCGGGTTCCCGGAGTCCTGTTAGCCCAGTGCTACAGCCCAGATTCACACGCTGCTGACCGACATGCTCGATGTGATTCATGTATGCTTGTCCCCATAGGTTAGTGCCACTTTGGGTTCACGACTAGCCATGTCGGCCCGGGTTCTCTGTCATATGGATGCTAGCGACACTATCATATGTCGGATCACGGGTTCCGGCAGACCCTTAAGGTTCAAACTCTGGGGTGCGCGCGGAGATCGTGCCCTCTACCTCTCCGTCTCGCTGGGATCTAAACTACTGCAAGAACAACACAAGAGACACAAGGTTTATACTGGTTCGGGCCACCATTGTGGTGTAATACCCTACTCCAATGTGGTGTGGTGGATTGCCTCTTGGGCTGATGAGGAAGAATAGTACAAAGGGGGAACGACCTCGCGAGGGTCTGTTCTTCGCTAGGGGATGAACTGCTAGGTGGAGTTCGATCACCCTTCTCTCTCTCTCTCTCTTTGCTCTAGGTCCTGAATCGGATTTGATTCCCCTAATCGGATTGGACCTCTCCTCTACCCTGGGGGTGGCTAGTCCTATTTATAGGCAAAGGCCCTGGGCCTCTTCCCAAATATTTGAGCGGGAAGGGCGCCAACAATTGGCCGATTTGAAGGGGAACATCGGGTACACTTATCCTAACTAAAGTTGGTCTTCCCCTGTCAAAGGTTCTGGTGATGACGCCGGCTTGGGCTCCACAATGACTTCTCCTTGTCGTGGAGTTGGTATTGGTCTCGTTGCACCGAAATGGGTGCCTTTGCTTGATCCTCTCGCATGCGCTTGCCCCCTTTGCACCAAAGAGGAAAGGGAGGACACTGCGCGGGCTGGCGCCCGCCTGGCACCTCTGGTCGTCATGGCTTGCGTCATGGGCACCTCGTGAGGTACCCCACCTTGATCTCTCCGCCTCCTCGGGAGCCATCCTAAGGAGGCCGTGCTGGAGGAAGCTCCATGTCGTCCGCCTCGCGAGGCTTGGCCCCTCGCGAGGGTCTTGAGCCTTGTGTTGATGAAGATGGGCCGCGTTGGGCGCCCACTCGAGCCACGCCGCAGGCCGCAGGCAGGCAAGTCTGGGGACCCCCGTTCCCAGAATGCCGACAGTAGCCCCCGGGCCCAAGGCGCGCATGGACTTGGCCGTGCCGAGAGGCGAAAGGGCAAGGGCGAAGCGTCGCGGGCCCTAACAGCCTGCGGCCTTGGGCGCCGCGTGGCGGTTGATTGGACGTGGGTGCCTTTGCAACTGCGCAGGATACTGAAGGCGTGGCATCTGCTTGGGCTTGGTTCTTCTCCTTCTCCATCCGCTGCTCAGATCCCCTTTCTTGCGCTTCTTCTCCCTTCCCCCAAGCTTCCAGATCTGCTTCACCCGCTCGTCCCAGATAGCCATGGCGCCTCGCCGGACCCCGGCTGAAGCTTGGTTCTCGCCTGCTTTGGATTCGCCCACCGTGTCGAAGACGAGCCTTGCGCTGCTGCACCGGATGGCCGCGGCGCAAGGCATTGACGGGGCGCAGATGTTCCGGGTCGGCTCCGATGTCCCTGAAGGGCAGGGGAGCACCTTCTATCCCTTCTTCGTGAGCTCCATTACGGCGGGCCTGGTGCCTCCTTTCTCGGAGTTCTTCCTCGCCGTCCTCCGCCATTACAACTCGCAAGCTTTGCATCTCCACCCCAACTCCGTTCTTCTCTTGGCGATCTTCGCCTACTACTGCGAGGCGCATGTGGGGGTGCAGCCTTCAGTGCCCTTGCTGCGCCACTACTTCTACCTCCGGACCTCCAAGGGTTCTCCTTCTGCGTGCGCGGGCTTCGTCGCGTGCAGCAGCTCCATGGCCATCTCGAATCCAGGGAAGAGGATCGAGGGCTTCCGGAGCAAGTGGGTATTGGTTGACGCCGGGTGCGTCGATCCTCGGTTGGCCCTTCCCATGGAACCGGCCGTGAGCTCGGAAGACTGGAGCCGGGCGGAGCTCACGGATCCCCGCGCGAAGTCGGTGCTGGCGAAGATGGACGCCGACCTGAAGCCGGCCAGCTTGGCGGCGGCGAAGATAACCGGGGCGTCGTTGCTGAGGGAGTTACTGGAGCACCAACTGGCTCCGCTTCGGTGGTATTCTCCTCCGATGTGGAGGCCTCACCCGAGTCCCGCAGCCGTGGGCGAAGGGGATGTGACTGCGGTTCTCCAGTCCCTGGTCGGGGGCGAGGCAGCAATGCCGGAGGGCGCGCCTTCGCCCTTGTTCCTCCGCGACGATTGGGAGCAAGTGGTGGGGTCCATGCCCGTCTTCGATGGGGATGGGCTCGTGCCCGCGGTGGCTCCCGAGGATCTGGTGAATGTGTCTTCCGGCGACTCCAGCGGAGGTGGGGGCGAGGAGGAGGAGGGGGCAGGCCCCGACTCCGAGGCAACCGACGGAGAGTCTAGGACTCCCTCGCTCTAGCGCAAGCCCCGTGCTCTCCGCCTTTCGCCGAGTGACGATGATGACGACGACGACGTGCTGGGTAGCGGGAGCTCGCCCCCGATCCCGAACTCTTGGGCGAACCGCGGGCGCGCCTTCTGCTTCCGAGGTCGACCCCTCTAGCCGGCTCTCCGGCTTCAAGTTTGGCAGGAGACCACCGGAGCTTTCCGCCGACGACCTGTAGCGCTTGATCCTTGATTCCTGGTTCCTTGTCCCACTGACGGGATTTGACGATTACTTCTCTTGAGCAGGCTGGCGCCCGCGGCGTGGAAGCTGAAGGGAGCTCCTGAGGCCCCGGCTGCGACAACACCTCCACCTGCGGGGGAAGGCGACCGCGACGCACAGGCTCTCCCTGCCCACTCGCCCTTGCGGGGCTTGGCTGATCTGGCTGGGGCTGCAGCCCCCATGGCTCGGTCGACCCCAGAGGTGCCCTCGTCCTTTGCTGCTGCTTCGGCTGGGGAGGCGCAGCAGACTCCGCCTCGGGATACAACAGCCTCGCCGCCGCTAACTTCTCCTCCTGTTCCGCCGGCTGCTGGTTCCGGGACTCCTCCTGCTGCCCCGAAGCACCCCGATGCTTCCCCGCCTTCTTCTTCCATCCTGGAGCGAGCTATTGCTGGACTGGACCGGCTGCGGCAGGATCTTCTAGGCGCCGACCCTCGCCTGGTGGCCGGGCGCCTGGAGCTGGCCCCGGGGTGGATTTGCTCCGACGCCTCGATCCGGGCAGCGCTGGTTCAGGCCTCGACGGCCTGTGACGAGGAGAAGGAGGCTACCCTCGAGGCGAAGGCTGCCCGTGATGCGGCCCTGGGAGAGGCGGTTAGGATCCGCGGCCGCTGCAAGGAGCTGGAGGACGAGTTGCAAGGCCTGCGTGGTCAGCTTGCGGAAGAGACCCGCCTTTGCCAAGAGCAGGAGAAGGAGGCGAAGGCTCGCGAGGCGGCGCTCGAGGACCAGGAGGCGAAGCTCAAGAAGCGCCGCAGCCACCTAGGTGCGTTGAAGAAGGAGCTGGAGACAACGAAAGCCGAGCTGGACGTCAAGGCCCGGGTCCTTGCTGAGGATCGCGTGGCCTTCGCGGACATGGAGAAGGATGCCCGCGCTTCACTGAAGATGCTTTATGAGAGTGGCCTGGATTGCCCGCTGGCTGGCAACGGGGATGGCCCCGCCAAACTGGTTCCCTTCTTGGTGAAGGCTCTTGGAGATGTCGCCCTCGGGCTCGTCCCCACGGTCGAAGCCGAGGCGCGTGTCCTGTCTTCCGCCGCGTTGACGCGGGTCTTCGCCCATGTCTAGCTTCGCGACCCCAGCGCCGACCTTGACAGTCTGCTGGAGCCGGTGAGCGGCAAAGGCGCCGCCGTTGCCGTCGAGGCCATGAAGGGGCGCGCGGAGGCGCTGCTGGGGAAGTTCCGGGCTTTCAGCACCAAGCCGAAGCGAGGTGCTGCTGACCCTACTACCCCGCAAGGTGAAGCCACTCCACGCGACTCCGCTGCCGCCAAGTGACTCCGCTATCGTTCCTGTTCTTCTTTCGATTCCTGCACATGCACGACGCCTCGAGGAGGCATTTAAATTTGCATTTGGAACCAAGGCTACATTATGGGTTGTAATATTCGTTTTTAAGTTCCTTGAATTTTATGTTCCTCTTCCCTGCTTGCTTATGCTCTACGCCGGCAGAGCCCAGCCACGCGCATGCCTCACCCAGCATCAGCCCCGATCGGAAACCAGGACGGGACCAAAGGAATGAGGGGCCACGTGACAAGTTAGGCTCCTGAGTCGCGATGCTCAGGAGTCCCCCTTAGCGCACGAGCAATCAAGTAGGGAAGCGCGATGTAGGTGCGTTTCCGTTCTACGTCTGCAGAGCCCGACCCCGCGCGTACATCACCCAGCATAGCCTTTCGAAACTAAGGAGTGAGGGGCTACGGAGCCAGTTAGGCTCCTGAGTCGTGATGCTCAGGAGTCCCCCTTGACGCACGAACAGCAGGTGGCGAAATGAAATGCAGGCGGGGCTACCGTTCTACGTCTGCAGAGCCCGACCCCGCGCGTACCTCACCCAGCATAGCCTTTCGGAACTAAGGAGTGAGGGGCTACGGAGCCAGTTAGGCTCCTGAGTCGCGATGCTCAGGAGTCCCCCTTGACGCGCAAACGGCCTTCGTACCTTGGCTCCGCTCGGGGAGAGACGCGTGACGAACCAGGCCCGGGGGGCCTGGCTGGGGCGTACGGCTGGGCGTGACCCAGTCGTAGCCCCCGTGCCTAGCCCCCTCGCGTGGCGCTCCCTGGGGGAGGCGTTGCGATGAGGCCGGCCACTGAGCTCGGGGCTTCCTGAGGTTAACGCGGCCCGGAGGCCACCCTCAGTTGTTTATCACCAGCACGGAGCATAGCGCTTCCGTATGTGTACAGGCATAGCCGCTCCTCGGCAGTGTCGTCAGCCAGCGCGGAGCATGGTGCTTCCACTGGTACGTGGGAGGGGGCTCCCCTCCGGGAGGAGCCCCCGGGGCGTGTACAGCCCCGCCCTGACACGTGGCTTGCACGGCAGAGCTAGGTGAGGTGTATTTGGGCACCCGTGAGCCAGCGCGGGACTCACGGGGCCCTACCTCTAGGCGGGTTGCACCTGGCACTGGGCCGTATCTTGAGATGTGTTCCTGCAAAGTCTGGTTAGATGCCGGCACTCTACGTCCTCGGGTCCCGGCCCTCGAGCTTGTCTCAGCCGTCACTGGTATGCCAGGTCGCGATGCCGTGGACAAGGCCAGAGGGTGAGGGCTGGAGAATCAGTAAGAGCCCTGAGTCGCGATGCTCAGGCACCCCCCCCCCCTTAACGTGCAAGTGGTCGACATGAAGAAGAAAAGGTGCCACGGACGGCATCGAGTAATCAAGCATGATGCATATTGGAAATAAACACGGAAGGGATACATGCCGCTGGGCCCAGCCCGAGTGGCCTGGGGATGATGCAGCCCGAGGGGCGCCCCCAGCAAAGCAAGCTAGCAACTGAAAAGATAAAAAGGGATGCATGCCACAGGGACGGACCCACGCGGCCTGGGAATGATGCAACCCTGGGAGGGCGCTCCCAGCTGGGAATGAAACTTGAAAGATGTCACCTGAAGATGTTGTCGGTGCAGTGGCGTTGGTGCAGCAGACTCGGTGGGCTGTGGAAGCCAATCCTCACGAGCCCCTAGGCCCAGGGGCCTCGGGAGGCTCCGGAGGCACTGGTGGCTCCTCGTGAGCAGCCTCCATCTCTGCCAGGGCCGCGGATCGCCTGCCTTCCTGCGCCTCCAAGATGCTCCTCATGACGCGCTGGTACGCCGCAGCCACGCTCGGTAGGCCATAAGGCATGCGAACATAGCTGTGGGGTGGTCCTCCGCAGCGCCCCGCGTGTGAGGGCCAGAGGTGCTCCGCCGTGGCGACCTGGTTGAGCCCTGGTACGTCGAAGCAGACGCGCAGCCCACCATCCTCGCCTGGATGGGGAGCCACAGCTGGTGGGCGACGGCAACCTCTCATGATCCTCGACTCCTGTAGTTCTTGTATCGCCTTGCTAACAAACTCCTGTTGGTCTGGCCTTCCTTCCCTGGCTTCCTCCCGAGGGAAGCGTGTTTCAAAACATGCCTCCACATGGTGCCCCAGCGCCTCCCTCGTGACCTTGGCGAGGTAGGTGGCCCTCCAGGTGAGAGCCCCCGAGCCCTGCCTGAGGAGGGCGCTGGGCGCGCTTTCCTACGCGATTGAAGGAGGGTCCCCCTGGGCAGACGCGGGCCCTGAAGGGCCTGCCTCCTGAGGGTCTGAGCCTGACGTTGTCTTCTTCTTCTTGGGGGTGGTCTCAGGAAGCCTCCTGCTTCCGCGATCTGGGTCTTCTAGTGACGCGGCCTGAAAGGCTCGCTCCAGTGCACACACTGCATCCTTCTCTTGACATGGCACCGTGATGACGCCGCCGCTTCCTGACATCTTGAGGACGTTGTAGCCATGGTGAGTCACGGCCACGAACTTGGCCAGCACTGGGTACCCGAGGATGGCGTTGTACGGCAGGCGGATGTGGGCGACGTCAAAGTCGATGAGCTCGGTGCGGTAGTTGTTGTAGGTGCCGAAGGTGACTGGGAGGCGGACCTGCCCGATCGGGACCGTGGAACCATCGGTGACTCTGGAGAAGGGCTTGGTTGGCTGAAGCTGGTCATAGGGCACTTGGAGGCTGTTGAACGTTTCCACGGACAAGACATTGAGTCCTGCCCCTCCGTCGATGAGGGTCGTGGTGACCAGAACGTTGCTGATGACTGGGGAACGAAGCATTGGGAGGACTCCGGCTGTGGCTGCGCACTTGAGCTGGCCTGCTAAGCTGAACGTGATGGTGCAGGCCAACCACCTAAGGGGACGCGTTGCTTCGAGCTTGGGGAGGACTGCATTCACTTCGTGAGCAAACTGCTTGAAGATACGTTGGGAGGCTGGGGCTTGAGCTCTGCCCAGGATGCAGGCGATGGCGCGAGGCTCCTGGAAGCCCCCAGCCCCCTCGTCCTGGTGGCGGTCTTCATTCCTTCTTGGTTGAGGCGGCAGCGGCGGCAAGCCTGGGTTGCCGTGGGGGCGATCCTCACGAGGCTGATCCCTCCAGTCCCCCTCACGAGGCGGGTCGCGCCAGCGATCCTCGCGAGGTTGGTCGCGCCAGCCTGGACGTGGGTCGCGGTCTTCCCAGCGTCCCGGGTTCCTTCCTCCTCCTCGGCCGTAGCCCAGGTCAGCACGGTCAGGGCGTCGGCCGACTCTTCCTTCTCGCACGGCGCGGAGTTCTTGGCATTCATTGGTGTTGTGGGTGTGGAGGTCGTGGTACACACAGTACCGGCTGCCCCTGGGGGATTCAGGCAAATCCTTACCCCGCTTGGTGTCTGGTTCTGTCGCGAGCACGGCAGCCCCCTTGCATTTCACGTCTTTGGCCTTGGGCTTCTTCTCTTCTGGGTCTGCGTCAAGCAGCTCGAGGAGGGAGAGGCGTCCCTCCTCAGCTCTGGCGCACTTGGTCGCCAGGTTGAACAGCTCCAGGGAGGTGCAGAGGTCTTCATGCATCGCCAGCTCCTCCATCATCTTGACGTCGCGCACGCCATCGGAGAAGGCCGAAATGATGGCTTCTTCGGACACCTTGGGGATCTTGAGGCACGCGCTGTTGAAGCGCTGGATGTACTTCTGCAGGGTCTCCCCAGGTTGCTGCTTGATGCGGCGCATGTCGCTCACGGCGGGAGGTCGGTCGCAGGTACCTTGGAAGTTGGCGATGAAGCGGGTACGCATCTGGTCCCAGGAGGAGATCGTGCCTGGGGCCAGGTTCAGGAGCCAAGTGCGAGCACCTTCCTTCAGCGCCATGGGGAACCAGTTCGCCATGACCTTCTCGTCCCCGCTGGCAGCTTCGATTCCCAGCTCGTAGAGCTGGAGGAACTCCGTGGGGTCAGTGGTGCCGTCGTAGCGAGGAGGCAGGTCCGTCTTGAACTTGTCGGGCCACGCGACGCTACGCAACTCAGGGGTGTAGGCGCGGCAGCCAGCGGTGGCAGCGGGAGGTTTTGGTTGACGGAGAGCTTGGCCTTGTGGGTCCCCTTGCGCCGCAGCTGGGAGCAGCGGGGGGTCTTGGCGCGCCGGAGCTGGAGCAGGGTCTCGGCGAGCCGGAGCCGGGAGCGCCCGAGCGGCCTCTTGCGGTCGCGGGACTTCTTGGCAGCTCCGTTCCTGCTGGGCCGGTGCATGACGGATCGGATTCCGCCCAGGAGCTGCGCGCCTTGGGGACATGGCATCTTCTTGGAAAGGTGGCGGCTGGAACGCCCCCGAAGCTTCATTGCCCATGCGGGGCGGAGTGCGGCGCAATGGTGCAGAAGGCGCAGGAGAGCCCCCTGCGGCGCGGACGAGCTCGGCGACGCGGTCGAGCCACTCCTCGTAGACGTTGTCGACGGGGCGGTAGTGCAGGAGCTCGTTCGCCGCGATGAGCGCAGCTCGAGCCTCCAGGGGCGCGCGCAGCGCGTGCGACGAGGAACCGGCTGGGGTGAGCGATGGAGTGGCGGTGCGGCCATCCCGCCGCACGGACGGGTGTTGAGAGGACGCTTGCTGCTCGTCTCCCGCCGGGCCGGTGGCAGCGTTGACAGCAGGTGACGGGGAATGACGAGGACGCCCGCCGACAGGGGCCGTCTGGACGGCGCGGGAAGCGATGGAGGCCCGGCGCTCGGCGCGGGCCCGACGAGCGTCAGACATGGATGCGGTGGTCGGAGGAGATCGGAACTGTGGAAGACTGATTCCGGCACACCCCGACCTGGCGCGCCAAATGTCGGATCACGGGTTCCGGCAGACCCTTAAGGTTCGAACTCTGGGGTGCGCACGGAGATCGTGCCCTCTACCTCTCCGTCTTGCTGGGATCTAAACTACTGCACGAACAACACAAGAGACACAGGGTTTATACTGGTTCGGGCCACGCGATGTGGAGTGGTGGATTGCCTCTTGGGCTGATGAGGAAGAACATTACAAAGGGGGAACGACCTCGCGAGGGTCTGTTCTTCGCTAGGGGATGAACTGTTAGGTGGAGTTCGATCGCCCTTCTCTCTCTCTCTCTTTGCTCTAGGTCCTGAATCGGATTCGATTCCCCTAATCGGATTGGATCTCTCCTCTACCCTGGGGGTGCCTAGTCCTATTTATAGGCAAAGGCCCTGGGCCTCTTCCCAAATATTTGAGCGGGAAGGGCGCCAACAATTGGCCGGTTTGAAGGGGAACATCGGGTACACTTATCCTGACTAAAGTTGGTCTTCCCCTGTCAAAGGTTCTGGTGATGACGCCGGCTTGGGCTCCACAATGACTTCCTCCTTGTCGTGGAGTTGGTCTTGGTCTCGTTGCACCGAAATGGGTGCCTTTGCTTGATCCTCTCGCCTGCGCTTGCCCCCTTTGCACCAAAGAGGAAAGGGAGGACACTGCGCGGGCTGGCGCCCGCCTGGCACCTCTGGTCGTCATGGCTTGCGTCATGGGCACCTCGTGAGGTACCCCACCTTGATCTCTCCACCTCCTCATGAGCCAGCCTAAGGAGGCCGTGCTGGAGGAAGCTCCATGTCATCCGCCTCGCGAGGCTTGGCCCCTCGCGAGGGTCTTGAGCCTTGTGTTGATGAAGATGGGCCGCGTTGGGCCCCCACTCGAGCCACGCCACAGGCCGCAGACAGGCAAGTCTGGGGACCCACGTTCCCAGAACGCCGACATCATATACGTGAGCCAAAAGGCGCAGACAGTCCCGGGCAAGGTAAGGTGGCACCCGTGGGAATACCGTGCGTGAGGCCGCAAAGTGATATGATGTGTTACATGCTAGATCGATGTGGCTTAGGATCGGGGTCCTGACAGCTTTGGTATCAGAGCATGACTGCCTGTAGGATTACCAAGCCAAACTGGTCGAAGTTGTGTCTAGAAATGCTCTAGGTATATAAGGGAATTGATTGTGGAAGGGAACGTAAGGCTCTTTTTACTCCTTTAACTTATGCCCTTTTGATCTGAGTCAGCCTCTTCTCTTCTACGGGGATTAAGAACTTGGCCTTCTCATCTATCTATCAGGATGACGTGTTACTAATCCATAGACTTATAATCCATAGACTTATAGGAATGATGGATTCAAGCCCCAGCTCAGTTTCTACTACTTTTAGTATGTTGTCAGTTGAACCAGAACCTTGATATGATGTTGTTGAGTGACTATGCAAATCCTTGTGAATATCTCAAATCCTTTTCTGAGCATTTACAGTCGTTATGCTGTCCGAGTCATCCCAGGTCTCTAAATAGTCTGATGCATTTGCAAATCCTTTCTTTCCGTTCCCGATGTCCTTTTGGGCCAGATTAAGCACACTACACAGTCTGTGAGGTACTTTGTTGCCTCGACATATATGTTGGAGCTATTATTATGACCCTAGGCGTCTTAGAGAACCACCTGGCACTCCATCCATGTTTTGTGTTCTAGTGTGATAATTTTGGCCATCATTCTCGAAAGCATCTCGTGATGCTACCTAGTAGTAGGCATTCTACTCCTGGGTTTTGAGCCCAAAATTCACCCTACTTACTTCATGTTGATAGTGTTGCTAGTTCTTTTAAGATATTAGTAACCTTTGCGATAGTCCTCGAGGTCCGTGGTATTTCCTTCTTCCAAATACTGTGAACCATTAAGGCAGAAGTTCTTTGAACCAAAAGCTCACAATCAGAGTACTCTTGAGGAGTTCTCCATCCATAATTGTGATTCTGCCAGTTCTACCTTTCTGCATGGGTTATCTGGAAGAAACCTGTTGAACTTGGTTTGACATATTAATCTATGCATCCACAACTCAGAAAGATATATGTTCCCTTGAGTTGTCCCTCTTCATTTGTATTCCAACCATCATCTATCAATTGATAGTCAGGAGTAATTGTGCATCCGTGTTATCGATGCTTATTATTCTTGTGGTCCATTAAGCCATTCTATTTCAGAATGACTAGGGAAACAAACTCCAGTACCTTATCCATTTCTAGGATTGGGTCAAAGCAGTTGCAATCCACAGATCAAAATGCCAACTTAGCTTTTGCTCTGTTCTACCGTGGAGTGTCACCTTCTTTCTTATCAAGAATGTCAAGAGAACTGCACCTTCTCTTATGAATTCTTGATGCAGTGATACTCTCGCCATCATCGTTCATTCCTCGGTCCCATGTTGCCACAACCGGAATGTCGATAAGTGAATAGTGATGTGTGAAATCAATACTCCTAGCAATTGTGTTGCTTGGTAGTTAATGGACAATATTCTCATTCTTAGCGTGTTGGTTATTAAATCATCATCCTAAGATTGATTGTGCTACCTAGTCCTTATTTCTGGTGCACTCTCCGATCAATGAGTGAGGATTATTCAACCCCTTGCTTATTTGATCATATCGTCTTACTTTGAAAAGCAAGATTGTTCTCGAGCTTAGTAACATATCGGTGGTTCGTGATTTTCTTAATATCTTCTCAGAAGTATTACCAGGTTATCCCCTGGTCGCTATGTTGAGTTCGTGATCATGTTGGTTTTTCGCTAAACCATCCATTCTTCAAGAATCTGTGTTGGATACCCCCGAGCTAGTTGGTTAAGCTAAACAACAACTTGGAGAGTTGGAAGATGGAAGCTTGTCCGACTTAGTTCGTCACTAAGGGATATCCTTGTGTGTGTGTGTGTGTTGAAGAAAGATGATATCTTCATCGACTGTTCCCCATGATCAGTTGTTGAACCTACTGTCTTGTCCAAACCTTGATTTGAGTGTGGGCTATCGTCAAATCAAGTTAGAACCAACGATATTTGTAATGTTGTCTTACTCGTGGTTGATTACTCGAGCATACACCATTACATCTTTTGGTCTGACCAATACTATCACATTGTTCACATAAAGGTGGAAGTCCAGTGGTATGGAAATTCCGATGAGTTGCTATTGAGCCCATCAGCAGCATCTTGTCTCCTCCATGATTTATGTTGAACATCAAACTAGTGTTGGAAACTTTTGTAAGCATTATCTTCATGTTCCGTTCATGAAATACATGTTTGGTGTAAGAAGTGACTTTCTCCAAGTTCACGTGCATTAGGTGTAAGTTGCCGCCATGAATTTGAAAAGATTGTTTTGCTTTCTCCGGAATCATCCCAAGTCAGTCATGCATGTGCGAAGTATTCTATGGTCTAATAGACTGATCATCTTCATTCCATACGTATCCCTAGCACACCAAGACACTGATTGATTTGTTCAAGGAGAAGGAGTTCCTTCATAAGAGCTAGTCATGACTTATGTTAGGACTTCATTATCCTCGATGATGGTTCCCAACCTGAACTCGGTAGTGTTTTATTATAAGACTACTATGTGGTCATGCTTGTCTAGGACAGCATGTTCATGTTCACATGTGTTTAGCAGGACCAGCTCATGTTTTGGAGCTTGCTATCGTAGTTCATTTCCCGAGAATCTCGCAACGTCATCTCGTCGGTTTGTGTTGCAACCTTTCTTTTCTAGACATGAGTCTGGAATATTCTGACACCAACCAGATTTGAATCTCAGGCAGATATGATGGTTGGAACGTTCCTCAAGAACAATAATATTGGTCTCCCTGTAACCCGGTAAAGTGGTTGTTGTGGCCAACACACCTAACCGAAAGGCTGATTATTGTAGTATCTTGATTGAGAAAGTTCGCCACCTCCCCATAAGGATTTCGTAGGATTTATTTCCATAGTTATTCCTTATGGATTCTTGTACTCCCGAAGTCCAACCTTTTACTTGATATTCTAGTTATCAAACCATATCTATAAATGGGTTGTGCTAGCACATCAAGGATAACATTAGAAGCGGGGTGCTAAATGTCTCTCGGTCGATCATCCAGATTTCGTTCCCTTGGCCTCGCTAAGGTGAAATATGAGAAAGGGGTGTCTTTCTATGCATCTGCATTGTCCATTACTATTTGTCAAGGTAGTAAGATGTGTTGCCAGGATCCTCGACGCGGATGTTGGTAGAACCTTGATGAATATGGAAATGCTCAAGTTCTTGAGAGCACGCACAAGCAAAATCATCCCTTGCGTTATCTTTAACAAGGTAGTCCACATCATCCATTCTAGTCCGGGTATGCCATCCCTTCGTACTCCGCCAAACGATTCTTGTGGTTTGCCTCAGGCTGGTATAAAGAGTGTCAATGATCTCTGAATCAAAATTAATTCTTTTGCCACTTTAGGGAATATTTCTGCGAGTCACCTTCCTTAAGGTGTCTTGTTGTGGTATCATGGCAACCCAACTCCTCGCTATGTTGACACCGTTCACCACCCCCTAGGTGTGGGAATTCTGCTACTTAATTAAACCTTGTCATATGCTCATTTCCATCATTCTTGATGTGTGTATCGTGTCTCATCTCGACAGATGTCGCCATGTCTCGTTCTGTGAGTTGATCATCGGTTGCTCGATCTTTGAGAAGATCGATTCTTCTAGATTTTCTTTTTCTTCTTGTTGTCATGTTGGCTAGAGTTCTCAGAGCAAGACATCGAGACAAAGATGGTGATCGTGTCAACGTTCCTATGAAGTGCAACCTGGATCATGAAGATCGTGTTAGCTTGTGCCCCCTCTGTCTTCTTACCTCACGTCTTGAATCTCGGGACGAGATTCTTGTTTAGTGGGGGTGAGTTGTCACAGCCCTAGAATTTGATTGCTATAAGTTTCATAAGCATCCATGCATCATGTCTATATTTGTTTGAAATTTGAATTGGGGATGACAAACCCTAGCACCAAATGAAATGCAATTAGGTCAAAATAAAAATATTTTCAATGATCCCAAATGCCCTTTAGAAATTTTCATAATTCTGAATTGGTCCAGCACCTCTGACAAAAATGATGCACATATTTCTAGGCCATTCTGGATTTTTGAATTAATTCATATTGTATTTGCATTTGGGCATTTAAATGCTATAGGATATTTTAAATTCTCAAATAAACATAAACTAAAATGTTTACTGTTGGATTTATTTTAAACAGTAGCCATGACTAGTTTCTTGATTTTTGGTAATGCCCTGGCATTTTTAATAAAGCCCTCAAGTCTGCAGAATAATAGAAAACATTAATAAATAGAAAACCAGAGAGAGTCACCTGAGCCTACCTGGCGGCCCAGCCCACCAGGCGCTCTCATGTCGCCTTCCTACTCGCGCCAGTAGGCGAGGGCGCGTGCCCGACGCGCGCAGCTACACGCCGCGGCCACCTCCTCTCTCCCTGCCTGCCTGGCTCCTCCTCGATGCATCTGGACGACGCCACACAACCCCCCTTGACTGCCTCTCACTCTCTTTCGAGCTCTCTCCCTCCTCTGCTCTCTTTCCCTCTCATGCCCGAGCGCAGCCGTCGCCACCGACGCCGTTCGCCGTGGCCACAACCACTGCCTCGCCTTGTCGAAGCACTCAGAAGCTCCGCCTCGACCCCCTCTTCCTCCCCACCGAGCCATGCCCCGCCGGAAGCCCTGCAACGTCACCCTCGAGCTCGTCTTCAACCTCGGTCCGCCGAGATCGCCATCGCCGTCCTGCTTGCTCTGGCCTTCCCCGAGCTCGTTGTTCGCTTCGTCGCAACCTCCGTGAGCTTCTGATCGTCCTCCCCCTCTACGTTCTCTCTCTTTCACTCTATAGCTGCCATGCCCCTCTCGCCTGACTGCGCCGCCGCCTGCACTCGTCGCCGACACGACTCCGGCGACCATTTGGTCCGGGCGTCGTGTCCAACATGCTCGCCGCCTCGCGTAGCTTCTGTAGGTGACATGAGCGCGATACCACGGCCACCGCAGCCCCGTAGCCGCCAACACTCGATCGCCGGCGCCGCCCCGAGCTCGTCTCCGGCGAGCTCCGGCCGTCCCCGCTGTTATCGCATGCCTCCCTGGATGCGGGCGAGCCCCAGCTCCCCGCGCGTGCTCTCGGCCGCCCGTTTGGTCGCCGGAGACGCAAACCCGCGTCGCGCCACCGTCTCGGGCCTCGCCGGCGTCGAGTCACCGGTGGGTTTGACCCCGCTGACCATTGACCTTGTGGGCCCAGTTTGACCCCTAGGTCACTGAAGTGTGGGCCTCTGGCCACTAACTAAACTAGAATTAGTATTAGTTTAACACTAACTAACTACTGACCAGTGGGTCCCACCGGTCAGTTTGACCTGGGCCGCCCCTGTTGACTTGCTGACGTCACGCTGACGCAAGACTGGCGCAGTAACTCTTTTTCTGGATTTATTCTTATACAGGAAATTCCAAAAAATGTTGCAAACTTCAAAAATTCATAGAAATTAATCTGTAACTCCAAATGCAAAGAGTTATATATGAAAAATGATCAGAAAAATCCAATCTATCCATCTGCATCATTTTCATGCAAGTTAGAACACTTTAACCTTGCTGTTTAGGTGAAACAAATTAATGCACTAATATGACTTCATGAAATGGGTTTGCATTTGAATCTTTGGTTCAAATGGACTCATTCCAATCTGTTCTAGCTTGCATTAGCCCAAATTACATTCGTATTGCCATGTCATGATCATGCATCATATTGTTGCATTGCATTGATGGTATTCTTCCTTGTTTGCGGGTAATTGCCCCTCTCAGTAGACGATGTTCCGACGATGAGTTCGATGACACCAATGAAGAGTTATATCATCTTCAGAAGTGCCAGGCAAGCAAAGCCCCCTTGTTCACTCCAATACAATCCCACTCTCTCTCTCTCTCCTGCTCTCTTTTACTGCATTAGGACAACAATGATTCAACTGTTACATGCTGCGGTAGTTGAACCCCTTTCCTTGGCATGACCTGTCATTGCCACAGTAAATAAATAAAACCCACTAGCATGAGTAGGAGTTGTTTGAGCCCTGATGTGCCTACTCATTCATGCTTGTTTGTCATGCCTGCTACTGCTTAGAGTTGAGTCAGGTCTGATTCATCGTGGACGAATTAGAGGTGTGTGAACATGTCCTACTGTTGTGAGCTAAGTGTGTGAACACGATTTGGTAAAGGTAGCGGTGAGAGGCCATGTAGGAGTACATGGTGGGTTGTCTCATTGAAACCGTCCTCAGGAACTGAGTTCTGTGTTTGTGATCCATGAACAGTTACTACCACACATTGGGTTCCGGTAACTCGACCCCTCTCGACTTATTAATCAACTTGATCTCTGTCCAGGAGTTGCAACTAGTTTTTGGTGTTTGTAGGTAATGTTAGTAGTCTACCAAGTGGCACCCGGTACAGGTGGGCTTGGGACAGACTAGGCACCGTGGCACGGTGTACCAAGCGTAGATCCACCCGTCGAAGTGGGCTTGGGAACCCTGCACACATCATTTGGGGCCGTGAGCGACACCCCGGACGGATCTCCTTGCGGATGGAACCCGAATAGGCGATAAACCTGGACTAGAGACTTGTGTGGTTAGTCAGGTCATGGCCGACTGCCTCGCCAGGCTTCCGCTTGAAGGTTGTGGAGATACACGACGTGTACATGGTGGTAAGTGGCGAGAGCGTGTGTGAAGAAGTACACCCCTGCAGGGTTATCATTATCTATTCGAATAGCCGGATTCCTCGGATATGGAAACTTGGACCCCTTGCATAGTTCATAGACAAGTGAAAGTGGATACTCTAAAATGCGCAAGATAAGCATGAGTGCTATGGATGGTGTTCTCGTAGGGAGACGGGAGCGGATCCATAGTGGTGTATTGGTATGGTGAATATGTGGAATCGTGTGCGCCACCTCAAAAGAGTTACTTGCAGTCGTAGTTCAGGATAGCCACCGAGTCAAAGCTGGCTTGCTGCAGTCAAACTCCACCACCCCCTTTATTGATACCAATGCATATGTAGCTTGTTCTGATGTAAGTCTTGCTGGGTACATTTGTACTCACGTTTGCCTATTTTATGTTTTTGCAGAGAGACATCAGTCTCGCTAGTAGTTCCGCATGGACTTCGACGTTTAGCTTGATACCTCTGTCGTGGAATTGTCACGGCAGATGTCCTCTTGCAAGGACTTAGTCGTGGAGCCATCGCAACTAGGAAGCTTAAAGGGGTTAATCGGGACAAAGGACACGAGAGGTTTATACTAGTTCATCCCCTTACGGTGAAGGAAGGCCTACGTCTAGTTGGGTTGGTATTGCTTGAGGTTTCGCTGACCAGGGAGCGAGATACGCTATGCCTGGCTCTCGATGTGTTGTTTCTTGTCCTAAGCTGCCGGCGGGTCGTCCCCTTATATACACGTGTTGACGCCCTGCGGCTTACAGAGTCCCGGCCGGCTTATAAACAGTGTCCGGCTCGGTGACTAGTTAATTCTACATTATAATACAAGTCATGTCGTCATGGCGGGTTAACCACTATGGGCTTTAAATCGCCTATGGGCCTTAAACCCTTTATTGAACCGCCATCCTCATGCTGGGTCTTGGGCTTCCTTCACGATGAGTACTCTATGCGTAACCCGGCCCCTCCTGGGCCGGCTTACTCAAATAGTTATATCCCCGACATTAGGCCCCAGATTGATTTGAACCGGTTCATGTCAATCTTTTAAAACCTTATGAACTGGCCTTCAGTCTTCTGTTTTGTATGAGAATTGTAACCCACCGCGATGTCATCATATGGATCTGGGTTAAATCATCATGACGTCATCTTCGATAGAACTTATATTTTAATCCATCATATCTTCAATGGATCTCCGTCTTAAATGGCCTTCCCGAAAATTGAGGCGTCGGGACCGCTGGATAATGATGTCTTGGTCTCCTCGTTTCTCGCGCCGTCCCAGTCGGCCCCTCCTTATAAATAAGCACGACCTAGGTCATCTTCATTTCCTCCAGTCGTCTTCTTCCTTGCACTCCCTTCTCTGTCGCTCGAGCTCCGCCGCCGCCACCGTCGGAACCTTCGCCTTCATCGACTCAGGCCGCTGCATCACCCTGACTCGGACCACAAAACGACGGCGACCCTTCACAGCTCTTCCGCATCCGTGAGTTTCTCTCTTCTCCTTCTTAGATCTGCATTAAGGCTTCATCGAGTTCGTCGGTGTTCATTGCCACCCGCTGCAAATCCTTGATAGTTTTTGCCTCGAATGTCTTGTTTAGATCGTAAAAATGGCGTAGAACTGCTGCGGTGATTGCTTTGTACTTATTTTGCACAGGAAACAGATCTCATCTCCCTTGTTTGAAAACCCTCTTCGACTGTATGAGCTTCTCCGTGCTGTTTTAGGTCAAAAAAAATTTTCTTTCCAGAGCGTCGTTTGATCCAAAATAATATCTGCAACTTGTGAAACCTGTTTGCTCCACACTTAGCCAAAAACTGCGTCAGTTGACTCTGTTTCAGCCATAGTAACCGATTTAAGATAACACCGGCCGTCAGCACCGCTTGCTTCTGGCGACTTAAGAAAACCTTAATCATCTTTAACACCTGCAGCTGTTTAAACATTATCCCATAGTTACCTGTATGTCATTAGGCCCCTTCTTAAGCCGCCATCTTAGATAACCCAACAATGCTTATTCTCCTGGTTATAATAAACCGGAAAATTTCCTTTATCTTGTTTGTAGGCTTCAATTTTCATAATGGCACCCAAAGCTGTCAAGCCTCCGGTGACTTGCAACTGGGTCCCATCCATTGTTACAGGGAGCAAACTGTCCGAGTTTGTAAAGTCTGGCCATCTGCCCAAGAAGGATGTCATGTCTTATCGTGCTCCTGACCCATCTGAGGAGAAACCTCAACCCAAGGAAGGGGAGGTGATCATTTTTACCGATCACATGAGTCGGGGATTTGCTCCTCCCGGTTCAAAATTCTTTAGAGACGTTTTGCACTTTTTTGACCTAAGACCTCAAGGCATCGGGCCCAATTTCGTGTCCAATATCTGCAACTTTCAAGTTTTCTGTGAAGTCTACCTTGGAGAAGAGCCAAGTTTAACCTTGTTCGAGAGCTGTTTTATTTGAACCGGCAAAATGAACGCGCCAACGGGCCCAGTCTGGAACTTGGTGGCATATCGATTCAAAGGCGGAGAGACTGTCTGTTCCCTTACGCTGAACTGCCGAGTCATCCAAAGGACTGGAACCAGACATGGTTCTACTTCCAGGATTCTTCTTCGGCTGGTGAAAACCCGCTGCCCGGCTTTCGTGCGCTACGCCTTGAATCCACTCACCCGCTGCTGGATAAGTTGACTGCCATTGAACGTCGACCACTCACCCCCAAAATCAAGAAGATTAAAGCTCTCTTAGGAAACGGCTTGGATGGCGTTGACCTGGTCAGAGTCTGGGTTACTTGGAGAATAATTCCATTAAGCCGCCGCCCCGGCTTAATGTGCGATTACTCAGGCGAGAAAGATGACCCTCAGCGTCATAGCCCTGCCGACTTACCAGACGATGTAGCGGAAGCTACCACTCAGTCTTTGTTAAAGGAGGGTACAGTGACCAGCAATGCCTTCGGGTTATTACCTTTCTGCAAACAAAACCCGGCCCCCGCAGTAAGTCATCAGCCTCAATGATCACCTTTTATTACGTTAACCTCCGGCTTACTCATACCCTTCCACAACTCTTTACAGGCAAACGACAAGTTCTGGAAAGTCCCATATGACCATGAGGCGGCCAAACAAGCCCGGGCAGCAAAGAGGGCCGAAAGGAAAACCGCCAAGCCCACCACTTTAAGGAAAAGGAAGCCAAGCGCTTCGGAGATGTTTCAGCTTGATGATTCTGATGATAATGATGAAGAGGTAACTTTTCAATTTTCCCTTCTCCCTTATCATTTCCTTACTGATATTTAACCTTCTTTCGGGAAGATACGGGCAACAGCCAACCCGCCGAGGAAGAGGTAACTATAATCTCCTCCGACTCCGAGCTTCAGCCGCGTCAAAAAATTCGAAGAGTAACCCGGAAAGTAAGATTTTCACATCCTTTGGCTTACCAAGACCCTGACTTTCTTTTGAAGCAACAGCAATTTGAAAACCGGAGACAGACCCGGATGAGCAAGGATGTAGAGCTCTCCTCCGGCTTGCTTGATACAACCCAGAAGCGTCGGTCTGAGGTTATCTCCAACTTATACCCTTTTTTACCTTTGGCGGGTCAAATCCGTCAACCTCTCAATTCCTCTGACTCCAATTATCAGGATACCTCTCCTTCATCCGGCGAGTCCATGTAGTCCAACATGCCGGCTTTTAAGACTGCTCCTGGGTAATATCAATTTATTTACCTTATGTTTATCCTTCCTCATGTTTCTGTACTCATTCTGCTACTTTGTCCATAGCATGCAAGTTAAGCCCAGGAAGAAAACGAAGAAAGATGCGTCGGCCCAGGATCCGGTTGTAACTGAGCCGGCGCTTGGAACGGTTGCGCCTGATACTTCTGTTCATGAGCCGCCACCTTCATTATCTCATGATGCTCCTGCAACCTTTTCTGACCCGCCTGCTGAACAAGACATCAATGATTCCATTAACCTGGAGGCTCCTAGCCCTGCCAAGGCAAATGGCCCGGAAGTTGAGATTTTGAAGACTCAATTTGTTGAGCCGGCTCAACCCACTGTGCTCGCCAAATGTTCTGCTAAGGAGGAGTCATTAGAGCGCCGTAAGGCCAAGATGGATATCTCCGACTATACCCATTTGAGTATTGGGGAAATCGTCTCAGGCTACATCAACCAGGTTCAGAGCAGCCGTGATCCTGGAAATTGATATGGTGAAGCAAATCCAGCAAAAATCTAAGGTATGACTTATGCTTCTTTACTTTCAATCATACTTACTGTACCAGCCCCCAAGTCTATTGCTTATTAGGAAATATGCTGTAGACTTAGAAAAACTGTTAGAACTGCTTGTCCGTCTTAAAGAAAAAATACTTAAACCGGATGTAACACAATACCTTTAACTTGCGATACACATTAGCCCCCAAGTGCCAAGCATCTTTGCTTGCAAAGTGCTTGGGACTTTAATATCCAGGACCGGCTTAATAAGGTAGAAAGCTTCGGTACACATTAGCCCCCAAGTGTCAAGTATGTTTGCTTGCAAAGTGCTTGAGACTTTGAAATTATTTATCATGATGCTGACTGTAACCCGGGATAATGCAGGCTACTATAAGTCAATTTGAATCAGAGATTGCTGACCTTAAAAGCCGCCTGTCAGCCCAGGAACTGGAAACTCAAAATGCCAACTGCAAGTTTGAACTCAGCGTCTCTGAACAAGAGAAGTTGAAGAAGAACTTTGAGTCGGAGAAGAAATCCTGGGCTGATGAGAAGGCCTCTCTGGTGACCCGGGCCGAGGCAGCCGAAACAGCCCCTTCAAAGGCAAACACCGAGCTGTCCGGCTTGAAGCGTCAGATATCTCGAATGGTCTGAGCGATCTTCAGTATGTTTCCTTTGTATGAACCTCAAATATTATTATCCTGCCTTTGACGACCAAGCTAATTATCATTTCCGGCTTACTCTTTGTTTAACAACACAGGCCCCAGAAGTAAAACCCTCCAGCAGGACATGGTAATTAAGCTGAAAGCCGTCTACACACTGGTGGAACAATTATACACCGGGTCACAACGTGCTTTGGCTGTTGTGGCCTTATCAAATGATGTGCCCCACCTCCTGCAAGATGTGTTACGTCAGCTTGCTGTGCTCCCCCAGCGGATTCAAGAGTTGAGACGGGCCCAAGCAAGAGCCGGAGCAATAGCTGCCTTGAGCCGGGCCAAGGCCTGGTTACCAGAGCTAGACCCGGCCGACATCACTCTTGGGTATCCAAGTTTGAAGGAGGATGGCACAGCGTTTGACCAGAAAAACTTCACCAGCTGCGTGAGGGACATACGCCCTGTGGCCACTCAAATTGGGAATGACACTGAGCTCTCCAAGTATCAGCCGGGTTATGACAAAGAAAATCTGAGAATCCCCACACTGCATTATGATGATGTCAGCCTGATCCCTCCAATTCGTAAGCATACCTTTGCCCCTGAAGTATACCGAACCGGTTTAATAGATGATGAAGCTGAGTTTGAAGCCTTGAGTGGCATTGACTGGGCATCAACATCCTTCCTGGACAAGGCAGCTGGCGAAGAGGCGGAGAAGGATAACCCGGGAGCTTCAGGTCAACCCAAGAGTAAATCGCCAGGAGCCACATGCTTATGCCTTGGTAGAAAAAACAATGCCTCATCATTCAGACCCGGGGGGTCTTGTAATAGAGTAGAAAACACTTTGACTTTGCCATGCCTTCGTGCATGCTTATGGCACTTAATGCTTGCATAAGCTGCCGTTACTATGCACTTGCAGTTTACATGAATCTGTTATGTCCTTGCAGAAATATCTTGTATTGCCCCGCACATAAGACAAACAAAAAACCCCTTGGCGACTTATCGCAATGAGGATCATGTGAGCCTTGATAACCCGGAGCACATACCGAATAATTACAGGAAAAACAACTTATGATTAAGCTTAGCAGTCATAATCATAATAATATACCTGTGATGCTTATGGTTATTTCTCCGGCTTATGTAGACCGACCCCCGAGATTGAGTTTAATTCCTTAAAATTGGCACATGAAGTTCACCTGGTACTTATCAACCTGATGTAACCAATGTTAAGCCGGAGGATAGTAGTACACTCCATTGCATTTTCGAGAGTTTCTCAAGATAATCTAGTATGATGAATAAAATTTACAAGGCTTCTGATTCGAATACGATCAGTGAACCGTTCCAAAGGGGTTAAGCTAAGATTCGGATACGATCATATAGCCCCCAGTGGCTGTGGCGATGCCGATCAAGTGGGTATCGATAGCTATGTTCTCTTTGGTTCTAATACGACCTATGTTTGAACAGGAAGCCCCCAAGTGACTATAAGAGTTGTTTAATGACGCTGATTCGAATACGATCCACGTCAGACCCAAAGGGGTTAAGCTATGATTCAAATATGATCAAGAAGCCCCCAAGTGGGTTTGGCAGTATGCCGATCAAGTGGGTATCGATGGCTATGTTCTCTTTGGTTCGGATACGAACTATGTTTGAACAGGAAGCCCCCAAGTGACCATGGCTAGATTCAGATATGATCATAAGCCAGACCAAAGGAAAATCTGGATTCAGATATGACCCGCTTCCTCTTGGTTATCTCCACCACCTGATAAAAAAGACACATAAACCTTTCTGGGAAGTGGAAAAAAAGGACAGAGGTCCTGCTTTATTGCTTTATGTAATATATACATAATAGAAATATATACACATTAGAGCCGGTGGCTCAAGTATAGTAAGGCCGAAGATGAGCGATATTCCATGGCCGACGGGTCTCCTCCTCCGACTTACGTGAGTCTCTATGCTCTCGAACGTCAATGAGGTAGTATGATCCGTTGTTCAGATTCTTGCTGACCACAAAGGGTCCTTCCCAAGGAGGGGATAACTTGTGCATGTCAGATTGATCCTGGATAAGCCAGAGTACTAAATCACCTTCCTGAAAGGCTCTGGACCTAACCCGGCGGCTGTGGTAGCAGCGCAGGTCTTGTTGGTAAATCGCCGAGCGGGCTATTGCCAAGTCTCATTCTTTGTCCAATAGGTCAAGTGCGTCCTGACGAGCCTTTTCGTTGTCAGCCTCAATGTAACCCGCCACGCGAGGCGAGTCATGCCGGATGTCACTTGGCAGAACCGCCTCTGCTCCGTACACCATGAAGAAAGGTGTGTAACCCGTGGATCTATTAGGTGTAGTGTTGATGCTCCAAAGTATAGAGGGTAACTCCTCCACCCAACAACCCGGCATCCGTTGTAAGGGGACCAAGAGCCGGGGCTTGATACCTTTCAAGATCTCTTGATTAGCTCTTTCCACCTGACCATTGGACTGAGGATGAGCCACAGCCGAAACGTCAAGCCGGATATGCTCTCGTTGACAGAACTCTTCCATGGCTCCTTTGGAGAGGTTAGTGCCATTATCAGTTATGATACTATGTGGAAAGCCGAAATGGAAAATCACCTTTTTCATGAGCTGGACCGCCGTGGCTGCATCACACTTACTGACTGGCTCCGCCTCAACCCACTTTGTAAACTTGTCAACTGCCACCAAGAGGTGTGTCTTTTTATCCTTAGACCTTTTGAAAGGTCCAACCATGTCAAGCCCCAAACTGCAAACGGCCAAGTAATTGGAATCATCCTCAAATCCTGAGCCGGCACATGAGCCCGTCGTGAGAACTTCTGACATCCGTCGCATTTACTGACTAGATCTTCCGCATCAGCATGAGCCGTCAGCCAATAAAACCCATGACGGAAAGCTTTGGCCACAAGAGATTTTGAGCCGGCGTGATGACCACAATCACCTTCATGAATCTCACGAAGGATCTCCTGACCCTTTGTAGGCGACACACAACGTTGGAACGCTGCAGTGATGTAACTCGCCATTGACAATTGTCATAGACTTGGACCGCCGGACGATTTGTCTTGCCAAGGTCTCTCTTCAGGCAACTCTCCCTGGGTCATGTAAGCCAAATAAGGCACTGTCCAATCCGGGAAAACGTGGAGAGCCACCACCAGCTGTGCCTCCATGTCTGGTATTGCCAGATCTTCCTCTGTAGGTAACTTAACCGAAGGATTATGCAAAACATCAAGAAAAGTGTTAGGCGGCACCGGCTTACGCTGAGATCCTAGACAGCTTAAGGCATCAGCCGCCTCATTCTTCCTTCGATCAATGTGCTCCACCACATAACCCTTGAAGTGCCCAGCCACCACGTCAACTTCACGACAATAAGCTGCCATAAGGGGATCTTTGGAATCCCACTTGCCTGACACCTGTTGGGCCACAAGGTATGAGTCTCCTAAGCACCTTACCCGGCTCAAGTTCATATCTTTAGCCATCCGGAGACCATGGAGTAAGGCCTCATACTCAGTTGCATTGTTAGTACAAGGAAACATAAGCCGGAGCACATAACAGAATTTGTCACCTCGAGGGGAAGTTAACACGACTCCAGCCCCCGAGCCTTCCAGCTGCCTGGACCCATCGAAGTGAATCGTCCAATACGTGTTATCGGGCTTCTCCTCAGGTGCCTGTAGCTCTGTCCAGTCATTGATAAAATCCACCAAGGCTTGAGACTTAATGGTAGTACGTGGCACATACTTCAAACCATGAGGCCCGAGCTCAATAGCCCACCTGGCGACTCGTCCTGTGGCCTCTCTGTTCTGGATAATGTCTCCCAAGGGGGCAGAACTCACCACCGTAATAGGGTGACCTTGGAAATACTGTTTCAGCTTCCGGCTTGCCATGAACACTCCGTAAACCAGCTTCTGCCAATGAGGGTACCTTTGCTTTGACTCGATGAGCACCTCACTGACATAATAAACGGGTCGTTGAACCAGATGCTCCTTTCCGGCCTCCTTGCGTTCCACCACAATTGCAATGCTGACGGCTCGTGAATTAGCAGCCACATATAACAGCAAAGGCTCTTTGTCAATAGGAGCTGCCAGGACCGGCGGCTCAGATAACTGCCTCTTCAAATCCTCAAAAGCGGCGTCAGCAGCATCACTCCAGACAAAGGTGTCCGCCTTCTTCATCATCTGATATAATGGCAAGGCCTTCTCACCTAGCCGGCTTATGAACCGGCTTAAATCAGCAACATGACCCGCTAGTCGCTGAACATCATTGATGCACGCCGACTTAGCCAAAGAGGTGATTGCATTGATCTTCTCCGGGTTAGCTTCAATGCCCCTGTTTGAGACCAAGAATCCCAAAAGCTTGCCTGCAGGCACACCAAATAAACACTTCTCCGGGTTAAGCATCATCTTGTAAACCCGGAGGTTATCAAAGGTTTCCCTGAGATCAGATATCAAGGTTTCCGTCTCTCTGGACTTCACCACTATGTCATCCACATAAGCATGAACATTGCACCCAATCTGATGATGGAGACAATTCTGTACACACCGCTGATAAGTCGCCTAGGCACTCTTGAGCCCAAAAGGCATAGACACATAGCAGAAGGCTCCAAACGGAGTGATGAAAGTTGTCTTCTCCTGGTCCTTAACTGCCATTTTAATCTGATGATAACCAGAGTAAGCATCCAAAAAACTCAAACGCGCGCAACCCGCCGTAGCATCAATGATTTGATCGATACGGGGAAGAGCGAAAGGATCAGCCGTACAAGCTTTGTTCAAGTCCGTATAATCCACACACATCCGCCAGGTGCCGTGTTTCTTGAGCACGAGCACCGGGTTAGCCAACCACTCCGGGTGAAAGACTTCAATAATGAACCCAACCGCCAAGAGCTGGGCGACCTCCTCTCCAATAGCTTTTCATCGCTCCTCATTGAATCGCCGCAGAAACTGCCTGAGCGGCTTATACTTCGGATCAATATTAAGAGTGTGCTCAATGAGTCCTCTCGGTACACCCGGCATGTCAGAAGGTTTCCATGCAAAGATGTCCCGATTCTCATAGATGAACTCAATGAGCGTGCTTTCCTATTTAGGATCCAAGTTGGCACTGATGCTGAACTGCTTAGATGAATCGCCCGGAGTAAAATCAACAAGCTTAGTCTCTGCAGCCGACTTAAACTTCATGGCCGGGTCATGTTCCGTCGTCAGCTTCTTGAGGGTGGTCCTATCCGCTGGGTCAACGTTATCCTGATAAAATTTGAGCTCCTCTGCTGCACAGACAGACTCGGCGTAAGCCGCATCGCCTTCTTCACATTCTAGGGCCACCTTTCGGCTTCCATGCACAATGATGGTGCCCTTGTAACCTGGCATCTTGAGTTGTAAATAAACATAACACAGCCGCGCCATGAACTTGGCGTAAGCCGGCCGCCCGAACAAAGCGTGATACGGACTCTTGATTTTGACCACCTCAAAGGTTAACTTCTCAGCCCTAGAATCATGCTCGTCCCCAAAAGCTATCTCCAGCTCAATCTTACCCACAGGATATGCCGACTTACCAGGCACTACTCCATGGAAGACGGTGTTGGAAGTCTTTAAGTTCTTGTCAGTTAAGCCCATGCACCGAAAGGTTTCGTAATAGAGGATGTTGATGTTGCTGCCTCCATCCATGAGCACCTTAGTGAATTTGTAACCACCAACCTACGGTGCTACTACCAGGGCTAGTTGACCCGGATTATCAACCCGGGGGGTGATCCTCCCTGCTCCAGATAATCGGCTGCTCTGACCACCATAAGTAACGAGGGACTGCCGGTTCAACAGAATTCACAGCCCTCTTATGAACCTTCTGGTCACGTTTACACAAACTTGTGGTGAACACGTGATATTGTCCACTATTTAGCTGTTTTGGATGGCTCTGATAACCTAACTGCTGTTGCTGCTGACCTCCTTGACTAGACTGCTGTTGGTTATAACCACCATGGTTTCCCTGAAAGCCGGGACCTGAACCGCCACCCGGGCCAGGAAAGCCGCCAGCTCCTGAACCTCCGCCCGGGCCTTGATTGCCATCAAACATGTTGGAATTCTAGAAAGCCTTCATGATTGCACAATCCTTCCATAAGTGAGTCGCTGGATGCTCCCGGGTGCCATGCCTCGGACAAGGCTCATTGAGTAGTTGTTCAAGAGATGGACCTGACCCGCCGGACCGAGGGGGCGGTTTCCCCTTGCGTTTCTGATTGTTACCTTGTGCATTAGCCACAAATTCTGGGTTACTGTCCGCCTTACGCTTGTTGCCTCCCTGATTTGCTGGGTTATGCTGCTGACCCTTTCCATTTCCGTTCTTCTTTCCCTTCCCTGTCTTTTCCTCATCAGACGCAGGATCCTTGGTACTATCAGAATCGGCATACTTGACTAAAGCCGCCATCAGCGTCCCCATATCATTGCAATCGCGCTTAAGACGCCCCAGCTTCTGTCTCAGAGGTTCAAAGCGGCAATTCTTTTCCAGCATAAGAACTGCTGAGCTGGCATCCATCTTGTCAGACGAATGTATTATCTCTTTGACCCGGCGCACCCAATGAGTCGTAGATTCACCCTCCTCCTTCTTACAATTTGTCAAGTCCACAATCGACATAGACTGCTTGCAAGTGTCTTTGAAGTTTTGGATGAAACGGGCCTTTAGCTCTGCCGATGAACTAATGGAATTGGGTGGCAAACCCTTTAACCAAGAACGAGCCGTTCCATCCAACATCATGGTGAAGTATTTAGCCATCGCTTCATCACTAACCTCCAGCAGCTCCATGGCCATCTCATAACTTACAATCCACGCCCCAGGCTGTAAGTCGGCCGTATAATTCGGCACCTTTCGAGGTCCCTTGAAATCCTTGGGCAGACGTACATTGCGTAGAGCCGGTACCAGACAAGGAACACCTCCAGTTCTAGTAGCAACTCTTGCCTCCATTGAAGTCGTCGGATAAGCCCGTATGTCATGCTGATCTGCTAGCTGAGCCGCCCGTTCATCCTCCTGACGTATACGATCCTGCACCGGGTTATATACACCGGGTTGGTTCCGTCGCTGAGCGTTGCTTGACAGGGCCTCCGACTCCATGCGTCTGCTGTAACTCGGGCTCCGGTTCTGACGAGGCGGAGCTAACCAGGGCGGAGGAGTTGAGTGAATCCTATCCCGGCTGTAGGAGTAGGTCTCTTGCTGAGCCAGCGCTGTTTGGACAAGTTCCCTGATCCTCCGGGTTTCCACCGCAGTCGGATCATCACCATCTACTGGAAGAGCCGCCAAACGTGCTGATGCTGCAATTAGGTTCTCCATGGGGTTGGAGAAGTGACCCGGTGGTATTGGCACGTAACGGGGTGGTGCCATATTGCTATGACGAGGCGCCGTTACTTGAGGCTGAACCGGGCCTCCTGCTCCGGATGTCATAAACTGATCTGCGGGTGTAGCAAAGAGATTTCGGGGATCGTAAATCTGAGGTAAGCGGGACTGAGTCTTCTGATGTCTCCTCCTCATCACCTCATTAGACGCGTTCAGGCTCAACGTGAGCTGAAAAGCCTCTGCCTGAAGCTGCTGCGCCCGTGCGTCCAAAGCCGCTCGCTCCGTGGCCAATCTAGTATCTTCAGCTGATAAGGTCTCCTTGGCCTGAGCGATCTCTTCACGAACCCGTGCCACCTCTGCGTTATGCTCATCTTTATTTGCAGGGATGACCGTAACAGTCAACAAGGCTGTAAGCCTGTCCATAAGATCCATCAACACCTGAGCCGGTGAGCGCACAAGGCCTCCCGCCCCGGCTGCCTAACCCAGACGTTATTGCTGCTGAAGCCATAGAATTTTGGCCGGGTTGAGTACCAGCCATGAAGACTCCTGCCCAATTTGGTGACTCAGAGGGGTCCGGAATAGTGCTGCCGTCGAAACAGCCCCCAAGCATACCGGCTTGGACCTGATACAGCGAATCCGTTGAACCGGCGGACGAATCACCATCCGAGAGGACGGACGACTCACCAACTTCTTCAGATCCTTCAGAAAGTTCACCTCCGTGGATGCAACCCACAAAGGCACGCTTCACGACGGGTTGAGCTCGGGCGGGTCTCGCACGCTGAGCCGTCTCGACGAGGTCGGTGCAGTTGTCCGGCTCAGGGCCCGGCTCACCAATCCTGCAGATGAAGACGTGAATTCCGCCGAAGGGGACCCGGTACCCGTACTCAACTGAGCCGGCGTCGGAGCCCCAGCCTTCGTCGTCGATGTAGATCTTGCCGCGACGACTCTTGGTCATCCGGCCAACCGCGTATCCCTTGAGCCCTTCGAAGCTGCCCTTCAAGAACTCAAATCCACCGTGCGCCAGCCCACGGTGGGCGCCAACTATCGTGGAATTGTCACGGCAGATGTCCTCTTGCAAGGACTTAGTCGTGGAGCCATCACAACTAGGAAGCTTAAAGGGGTTAATCGGGACAAAGGACACGAGAGGTTTATACTAGTTCAGCCCCTTACGGTGAAGGAAGGCCTACGTCTAGTTGGGTTGGTATTGCTTGAGGTTTCGATGACCAGGGAGTGAGATATGCTATGCCTGGCTATCGATGTGTTGTTTCTTGCCCTAAGCCACCGGCGGGTCGTCCCCTTATATACACGGGTTGACGCCCTGTGGCTTACAGAGTCCCGGCCGGCTTATAAACAGTGTCCGGCTCGGTGACTAGTTAATTCTACCTTATAATACAAGTCATGCCGTCATGGTGGGTTAACCACTATGGGCTTTAAATCGCCTATGGGCCTTAAACCCTTTATTGAACCGCCATCCTCATGCTGGGTCTTGGGCTTCCTTCATGATGAGTACTCTTTGCGTAACCCGGCCCCTCCTGGGCCGGCTTACTCAAATAGTTATATCCCCGACAACCTCAGCTACGATCTTGTGTCCTCGGCAGGATCTGGTAGATAGTCAGGCTTCTCAGCCTTTTTCATTTGTAGATGTCTGTACTCAGACATGTTATGCTTCTGCATGTGTTTTGACTTGTATGCTCTGAATGCTGGGTCATGAGACCCATGTTTGTAATATCTCGCTCCTTGGAGCCCAATGAATAAATACTTTGAGTCATAGAGTCTTGTTGTGATACCATGTTGTATTTACACATATCGAGCATATTGTGTGTATGATTGAAATGCTTGGTATGTGTGGGATCCGACAATCTAGTTGTTTATCCTTGGCAGCCTCTCTTATGGGGAAATGTAGTCTAGTGCCTCCATGAGCCATAGTAGTCCGCTACAGCCCGGTTCACCGGAGTCCTGCTAGCCCAGCACTACTGCTCAGGGCACTTGACTGGCCGGCATGTGTTTCACTTCGTTCCTGTGTCTGTCCCTTCGGGGAAATGTCACGTGGTGACATCCGGAGTCCTGCCTAGCCTGCTACAGCCCGGGTTCCCGGAGTCCTGTTAGCCCAGTGCTACAGCCCAGATTCACACGCTGCTGACCGACATGCTCGATGTGATTCATGTATGCCTGTCCCCATAGGTTAGTGCCGCTTTGGGTTCACGACTAGCCATGTCGGCCCGGGTTCTCTGTCATATGGATGTTAGCGACACTATCATATACGTGAGCCAAAAGGCGCAAACGGTCCCGGGCCAGGTAAGGTGGCACCCATGGGAATACCGTGCATGAGGCCGCAAAGTGATATGATGTGTTACATGCTAGATCGATGTGGCTTAGGATCGGGGTCCTGACATCTTCCCCGCCGCCGACAGCCATCGCACCCGCAGCACCCTCAACGTATCAGCATAGGCCTACACGGCGTCGCAAGAGAGCTGGTACTCTTCCATATGTGCTTAAGTTATTGATCTCACCCGGAAAATAGATCGTAATTTGTTTACTGCACTTTTCTTGTCCGTACCAAATCGTAGTGGCTAGTTGAAAGCAAACATTGGTTGCAAAGTAGCTTTGTCCGGTTTGCACCTTCAGATCCGCCATGGCACGGGCACTATACTCGTAAAGCTTATGGTTTCCCCCTTCATATTCACTACCATCATCGTAGGTGCTTCGTGTCGTGCTAGCACTGCTCCTCAAGACCTCAACCCAAAGTTTACGTGTTGAAATAGGAATCTAATATGATGCTCATATCACTAAAACAGAGAACGTTTAATTGGTCACCTAATGTTCCTATATTCGTTTCAAAAAGCATGTGCGCCACCCACTGGTCCAGCTAGTTCCACTTTCCTGATTTTTCTCCTGATGCTTAGGGTTTTCCCCTTTTATATACTCTACTATGATCTGCGTAGGTGCTTTCTGTCGTACTAGCATTACTCCACCCTTGGAGCTAAACAACACAACACTCAGAATTTGAAAGCTTAGTTTTTCAAATATGATTGTGATATGATACTGATATTAGTTAACCGACACATTTAGTTGGTTAGCTAAAGGTCCCACTTGAGTTTCCAAATGCATGTCGTGACATACAGAGAGACAGCATAATTGAATTTTTTGTCACTTGTTGACTGTACTTTCTTGTCCATACCAAATCTTAGTTGTTATTTCAAAGCAAACATCGGTTGCTAACTACCCTTTGCGCGGTTTGCAGCTTCAAATCTGCCATCCCACTGTCACGGTCAACACTGTACTCATAATGCTTATGTTTTCCCCATTTTATGATGACCACAATCAGCCTACGTGGTTCATGTCGTAATAGCACTGCTCCACCCATCGAGCTAAACAAGCTTAGTTGTACAAATTCATATCTGATATTATTGCTGATATTAGTAAAACTGAGAGATGTTTAATTGGTTAGCTAAATGTTCCTACTTTAGTTCCGAAATGCATGTGAGCCACATATGGAGAGACCGGAAAGAATAGTATTTCTCTGTGCGCTCTAATTCATCATGGGTGGCCAACCGACATTGTATTAAAAGACTTGTAATATCTTCAATCTGCTTGCTCTTCTGCTCTTCTTTAAGATGATACTCTTATCTTGCGGCCGACTGGTCAGGTCGAGTTGTTCTCCCTTAGTATATTTTGAATCTGTCAGGTCAGGTCGACTTGTTCTTCTTTACTATATGTTGAAGCTATCATCTGCGAAGTGTCATCACTTCTGGAGCTCTCATATTTTGAGTAGTAGGCCACATTATATTAATGCACACAACAAATTACAGCATGCATGGCATCTTTTAAAAGAATTGCAGAGATAGCACAAAGGGGTTTACAGGGAGGCAGTATTGGATTAGAATCACTTATGCATTACAAATAAAATCTCACTTGTTTTTATGTTTTCATGCATGTCAGATATTGAACATTATCAAAATGAATATGAGAATGGGCGCACGAGAGGAATATTGCAGAACGATCCACTGGCTATCAAACTTGGCATGGTGGAGGATGGCCTATCTTATTCACCCATCAAGGTGCTTGCTCTAACTTTGCAAAGTTGTATTGGTCGCACATATTTTGCATCTGACCTCTTGCATTACTTCTACTTTGTTACACCATCTACTTAGTTTAAGCATCATATATGAGCATATTCCATACCTATCCATTTTCTGTACCTATTCCATGTGTCGTCACACTATGTTTTTCCAGTCAGATGTTTTCGTAATAGGTGTCCAAAAGGAAGAGGGTGAGTGCAGGTCGTCAAGGAGTACAAACTAGGTATTTGGAAAAGGTAGTGATACCTGTTAAATCAGATAGATCGGCAGCCACAGAAAACACAGGCCCAACTGTACCACACTTTACCCCTACTCCAGTGGCCAAACCCCTATTAGAACTGCTGGGAGCCCAGCGTCAGGTACTGTCTATGATATTAATTCAAAATTTGAACTCCTAAATTTCTGCTTGTGCCTTACCTTCTCTCTTGTATGAAAACAAATTTCAGATGAATCTCCTTGGTCAAAGGATCATACGATCTCAAAACAATAATGGGCTCTACATTGCTCTTGTCAGTACCTCTCTCCCTTTTACCTTGTGACGTTGTACTTAATTAATTGCTATTTGATTATGTATCATCAGTCTGCACCTGAGCTTCATTATCCTCTGTTTCTTCCAATATTATTTGATCTATATTTACTATTTGCAAAATGTAGAATAATGGCAACGCTTATAAAGAATTTTCTTTGGGGAATTTATTGAATTACCCTTCCATCAACATGGAGAAGGGCTTTGTCCAGCCCGTGTTAACATGTAATGTAAGTTCATCCTTCTCAAGCCTTCAAACTTTGTTCTAGTATAGATTAGGATAGGCATCATTTCCTCCACTTCTGTTTGCTTTGCTGTTTACATCTGATTGGATGTTTGCAACAACTACCAGTTTCAAATTGTAGTTGTAAAAACATGTTCCTTATGCAGAACAGATCCATTTATTTGCTTATATAATTGTGAAACCTGTTACATGTCTCCTTGTTTCTCTTTCAGACTCGTATCTCTTACGCCAGGCAGAACTTTAGGGAAGATAGTGAGCAAACCATTTTGAGGACAGCGAGATGACCCCCTGTCTTGATGAAGACAGTGAGTTGAAGCTACTCACCAGCAGGTGTGAGACAACCTCTGTGCAGTCGCTGCCTCAATCAGTTCGACTTCTTCAGTCTGAACTTAAAGCGGAAAGGCTTGCTTCAGCTCAGCTCCGACTTGAAGTCAAAGATGCAATGAAGATGTTAGAGGACTGCTGTGCGCACCATCATGCCTTAAATCTAGTGTTAATGCATCTATCGTTGACACAACTGAGGTCTACTCAGCTTCTTCGACTGTTTGGGGGGCCCGACCTGGCCAGGCCTAGTGCCTTCTGAAGTGCTCTCAGTTTTGTATATTCTTTTGTCGGCGCGTTTATTTGCACTGGTGGCGAACTTTGATGCCCAGTGGATGTAATATGTGTGATAGCCGTGATAGCCTAGCGTAAGTTGCTTGCTTATTTATTTCCTTGTTGCCTTGTTTATTTGTTTGCTTCTAGTCATTGCAGTTCTTTTTCCGCGGTTTGCTAGTGGCTGCATTAACCTATTTTTTAAAACTAGGCCACAATAACCATGGGCTAATATTTACTGTAGTGACACTGGGCCTCCTACGGGCCATAGAAACAGTGGGCCTTCTACGGGCCGTAGAAACAATGGGCCTTCTACAGGCCGTAGAAACAATGGGCCTTCTACGGGTCGTATCATCAATGGGCCTTATATAGGCAGTATGACCGATGGCTAAACATGGGCCAATAACAGGCTGCATTATGGTCGTAAACGGGCTAGAGTTGGAATCGTCCGTTCATGGGCCGACCATAATGGGCCATCGTTAATAGGTCGTATTTGATGACGCTATGAAAACGGCCCAACGTATTAACGGACCACAAACGGGCCGACTGTAACCACGGGCTGAATTTGGCCCACAAGCAGAAAATGACAGTAACAGGACATAAGTAAACGAATGTTGGAAATGAGCCCAAGAATAAATGGGCTCTGAGAAGGCCGAAAGATAACATGGGCTGGAAACGGCCCAACGGAATAACAGGCCGTTAATGGGTATAAAGTGATACACTGTTCATCACTGGCCAGTTTCACCACAGGCCGTTAATGGGTGTAAAGTGATACACTATTCATTACGGGCCAGTTTCACCACGGGCCATTAGTAGGCCAAGAGTTACATAGGGCCTCATATGGGCCGAAAGACGTCATGGGCCATACATGGGCCAGAAGTGAAAACGGGCTAGAATCATATTGGATGGCCCAGATGACGCTACTGGGCCTAATTCGGATAGGGCGTAACGGGCCTTGGGTTAGCGGGCCGTAAATGGGCTATATTCGAACAGGCCGTTAACAGGCTTTCCATGGGCCGGCCCGCCAGCTTTTGACCAAGTCAAACGGGCCGGCCTTTACACAGGAATGGGCCTCTGTTGGGCCGTGCCATGTGTCGACGTATCATAGGCGCCTATCTGACCCACTGACGAGCTGACACGTGTTTCGTCCGGCCAATAAGAATTTTACACGTGGAAATTTCCCATTGGTCGGGGCTGTTAACGGGTTATCGGATCCAAAACCCGACCCGATAGCTTAACGGTGTTCCGTTACGGTGGATGCCACGTGCCGGTCACCCTTGACGAAAGCACTTCTGTGACGCGTGATTTATCGTCATGCAAGTGGACACTTCCGTGATGATAATTTTGGTAATGTCATGGAACACTTCTACGACAGCACAGGTATGACTATCTTGATTCTGTCATAAATTTGTCATGGATGTACATGCATGACAAAAAAAGCGACCTACTGTGACAAACACGTGTCATCACGGAAGTGTATTTTTTTGTAGTGATATCTCGATCTGGTGGCATGCCTGGTAGTTCCTCTGGAAATACATCCGGGTAATCCTTCACCACAGGCACTTCCTCCTGAACAACTCCTGAGAGCGAGGTAACTTGGGTCCTCTTCGGCGCATGCCGAGACACATACTTAATCCTTTTACCCTCTGGGGTGGTGAGCAGAATTGACTTACTGGCGCAATCGATGTTCCCTCCATACATCGATAGCCAATCCATGCCTAGTATCACATCCAATCCTTGTGACTCTAGAATTATTAGGTCTAAGGGGAACACATGCCTACCTATGGTCAATGGCATATGAAAACATCCACAACTTGCCATATACTCTGCTCCTGGCGAGCTTACTAACATAGGTGTCTTAAGAACTTTGGTGGGCAACTTATACTTATCCAGAAACCCCCTCGAAATGTATGAATGCGATGCACCAGTATCAAAAAGAATGATTGCAGTAAATGACTTAACCAAAAACTTACCTATAACTGCATCTGGCTGCTCTTCAACCTCCTCCACGCTAACCTGGTTCACCTGTCCCCTGTTGAAAGGGTTGGGCTTCTTCCCAGAGCTTCCATTTCCGTTGCCATTCTTCAACTCAGAACAATCATTGGCGTAGTGCCCAGTCTTCCCGCACTTGTAACAGGTGACATGACTCAGATCCTTTTTAGCGGGTGTTGCTGGGTTGGAACGGTTCTGGTTTCTACTTGCTCCATTCCCATTTCCATTCTTGGGGCCACTGTGATTATGCGAACTTCCTCCATTGTGAGTGTGGCCTCCATGGTTATGGGTATATCCTCCCGAGTTCGAGGTAAAATGAGGCTTCTGCGATGCTCCAGAATTATACTTCCCTTGTCCATACTTCCTTTTGCGGCTCTCTATCTATTGCTGCTTCCCTTCAATCATAAGAGCCATGTCTACCAACTCCTGGTAATTTGTGAATGTTTCCACCATCAACTGCATACTCAGCTCATCATTCATCCCTTCCATAAACTTATCCTGCTTTGTGGCATCTGTGGCCACATCATCCGGGGCATAGCGAGCTAACTTACTGAACTCATCCATGTACTGCCCCACAGTATGGTTTCCCTGACGTAAGTTGCGAAACTCACGCTTCTTCATGCTCATAGCTCAAGTTGAGACATGTGCACTGCGGAACGCTTGCTGAAATTAATCCCAAGTAACGTTGGCTATGGGGAATGTGGTTGTGTAATTCTCCCACCATGAGGTTGCGGGTCCATCTAGTTGGTGTGCAGCAAAGCGCACCTTCTTAGCATCTGTGCAACTTGCGATGGTCAACTCCCTTCCAATCCTGCGTAGCCAGTCATCAGCAATAATCGGCTCGGTGCTACTAGAAAACACCGGCGGATTCAACCTCAGAAAACGGGCTAAGTTGTCAACTGGAGGTGGCGGCGATGTGTTGTTGTTGTTGCCTTGGTTCTGAACTAGTAGCTGCATCAAGGCATTCTGCAGTTGGATCAACTCAGTGAGCTCTGGTGGGAAGACAAATCCGGGGTCATGTCTCGGAGGCATCTGATGGGTTTAGAGGGGAGAGATTAGAATAGAATAAGGTCTAAAGAGAAAGCACTACCCATATGCACATGAGACAAACACATTCATATCACACCACTCAATTCAAACAAGGGCATACAAACGATCTAACTACAGTTACAAAATACTCAGACTACTAATATATACATGGGGGAATAATACTGATAATGTGGGGTCGACTAGAAATTTTGATCGGTGGAAGACTCCATGATATCCGCTCCAACTTCGTCTTCGTAATCATCATCACTATTGTCGGGGTCGGAGTCGGTGTCGTTGATGATGATGTAGTCCTCGGGATGGTCGTCATCTCCTCCTGGTGCGGGGTCTCCCATGAATACTCCTAGCTTCTTCTTCAGGTCTTCATTCTTCTCCAGTAGCACTACGATTTCCTCCTCATATCCATCTTGTGTAGACTTGAGTTCCTCTTCAAGATCCATGTTCTTGGTCATCACCTTCTTCAGATCTATCATGTTGGCGCACATTTGGTTCTCCTGGCGGCGAATGTGCTGATTTAACTCCTGGATAAAGGCTGCAATGGACTTGTCCCTCCTGGTGCTGATCATCATCCATTGCTCATCTCGGTGCCCACATATCTGGTAGATGGTGTCCTTAAGATCCTTGGTGTAGACTTCGTCGATGCATCCCATGGCGATGTGGGCTGTCATGCTCTTTCCTAGACTCCAGGCTGGTGCATCAAAGGAAAACTCTATGGGCTCAGTAACTGGCGCGGATGTCCTTCCTGGAACATGAACTCGTATCATCCAATGCTCCTCTAATGGTAAAGTGGCGGTGTAGGTCCCAGTGAAGCTTGGTATTCCGATGTTCAGGTACCTAGTGACTTCCTTCAAGTGTCGTCCAAAGGGTGTGTCTTCATCCGGTTGAGCAAACTTATTCCTTGGGTCCGCCATCTATAGAGTGGAAAATGGAGAGGAGTCAGAAATGAGTAGAGAAGAGTGACATATGGCTTATCTTATTGGTCGCATCCTACAGTCAGCGTGTGCTCTGATACCATCTTGTAGCAATCCGACCTCAAACTGTCAAATCTCTGTGCATAAGTGTCATCCCTATACTTATGTATTTTGAAATTACATGGGCCTAGCCCAAAAATAAGGTGACGCAACACCTATAATAGCCTCTGGACGAAATTTATGAAGTGGCATCTTGTATATTTCGTCCAAGGCTTCATGCACTCATTATGGTGGCTTCAAAGTCCTGAAATCATCACTTGTAACTCTGTTCTTGTTCCCCTTGCGCATGCCATCATCTCCATGCTTGATCTTGCTCCAATATTCGTCCCTCTTGTCCAAGCTAGGCCCTTCGTTTGTAAGCAAGGCAAATGTATCCAATTTAGGCAGCATCATATTCTCATGAACATTAGAATCATTACCAAGAAACGGAAGTACCTGATAATTTAATTGGCGTGCGCGAGCTCTAGTAATTGGCCCAGTATGTATAGCAGCAAGGGTTGTGGGTGTAACAATGGTATTGATGTCCTCATCATCCTCCCCTTCTTGAAATGAAGTCGTCCTCGACGGAAGCTCGTCTTCCTCAGCCAAATAAGGCTTCAAATCTGCAATGTTAAAAGTGGTACTAACCCCAAAATCTGCAGGCGGCTCGAGTTTATATACATTATCATTTATTTTCGCTAACACCTTGAAAGGACCATCAGCACGTGGCATTAGCTTTGATTTGCGCAAATCAATAAATCTATCCTTACGCAAATGTAACCAAACAAGATCTCCAAGTGCAAACACAACATGTTTTCTACCCTTATCTCCTGCAAGTTAATATTTAGCATTCATAAGATTAATGTTTTCCTTAGTTAACTCATGCATTTTTAAAATTAATTCAACATGTTGTTTAGCATCAAAATTAACCTTCTCCGAAGATGGAAAAAGCAACAAATCAATAGGTACACGAGGTAGGAAACCATACACAATTTCAAAAGGGCACATCTTAGTAGTAGAATGCAATGAATGATTATCAACAAATTCAATATGAGGCAAGCATTCTTCCCACATTTTCTTATTGTTCTTCAAAACAGCCCAAAGCATAGTAGACAATGTTCTATTGACTACTTTAGTTTGTCCATCAGTTTGGGGGTGACAGGTAGTACTAAAAAGAAGTTTAGTCCCCAACTTAGCCCATAAACATCTCCAAAAGTGGCTAAGAAATTTACTATCACGATCTGAAACAATAGTATTTGGCACACCATGCAAGTGAATAATTTCATGAAAGAACGAATCAGCAACATTAACAGCATCATCGCCTTAGGACATGTTATAAAGTGTGCCACTTTCGAAAACCTATCCACGATAGCATATATGCTATCCCTCCCCTTCTTTGTTCAAGGTAAACCTGAAACAAACTCCATAGATAAATCCTCCCAAGGAACACTAGGTACAGGCAAAGGCATATATAAACCATGAGGATTGAGTCATGACTTAGCTTTTTGATATGTAGTGCAGCGAGCAACAAAATGCTCACATCCCGTCTCATCTTTAGCAAAAACAAATGTGTAGCAAGAATATCCTACGTCTTCTTCACGCCAAAGTGTCCCATTAATCCTCCTCCATGCGCCTCCTGTAACAATAAAAGAAGAATGGAGCTAGCTGGAATGCATAGCTTGTTAGCATGAAAGACAAATCCATCATTAACGGCGAACTTCCTCCATGTTCCCCCTTCTTTACAATTCTGCAATACATCTTTAAATTCAGCATCATGCACATATTGATCTTTGATGGCCTCCAAACCAAATATTTTAAAGTCAAGTTGTAAAAGCATAGTATAGCGACGAGACAAAGTATCAGCAATAACATTTTCTTCACCCTTCTTGTGTTTAATGACATAAGGGAAAGTCTCAATGAATTCAACCCATTTAGCATGTCTATGGTACAGTTTTGCTTTACTTTTAATATGTTTCAAAGATTCATGATCAGAATGTATAACAAATTCTTTGGGCCATAAATAATGTTGCCATGTTTCTAAGGTCTGGAAAAGAGCATATAATTCTTTGTCATAAGTAGAATAGTTCAGACTAGGCCTACTCAATTTTTCAGAAAAGTATGCAACGGGTTTGCCATCTTGTAATAATACACTTCCTAATCAAATTCCACTAGCATCACATTCAAGCTCAAAAGTCTTATTAAAATCAGGAAGTTGGAGTAAAGGAGCATGTGTCAACTTATGTTTCAACACCGTGAAGGCTTCTTCCTGTGTGGCACCCCAAACAAAAGGCACATCCTTCTTTGTAAGCTCATCGAGAGGTGCAGCAATGGTGCTAAAATCTCTCACAAAACGCCTATAGAAACCAGCGAGTCCAAGAAAACTCCTCACTTGTGTGACCGTTTTGGGCTGCGGCCAACTCTCAATAGCTTCAATCTTGGCTTTATCGACTTCAATTCCCTGTGGAGTAACAACATAGCCAAGAAAAGATACTCGGTCGGTGCAAAAGTTGCACTTCCCAAGGTTACCAAACAAACGTGCATCACGTAGAGCAATAAAAATAGCACGTAAATGTTCCAAATGTCCGTCCAAAGATTTGCTATAAATTAGTATATCATCAAAATAGACTGCCACAAATCGTCCAATGAAAGCATGTAAAACTTCGTCCATTGGTCTCATGAAGGTACTAGGTGCATTAGTTAACCCAAAAGGCATGACAAACCACTCGTATAAAAAACTTAGTTTTAAATGTTGTTTTTCATTCATCTCCCAATTTTATACAAATTTTATGGTATCTGTCGGGGATATAACAATTTGTGTAAGCCGCCCTGGAGGGGCCGGGTTACGCAAAGAGGATTATCATACAAAGCCCGAGATCAATCATGAAGATGGAGGTTCAATAAAGGGTCTAAAGCCCACATGCGACTTAAGGTCCGTAGTGATAAACCGTCGTAATGGCATGACTTGTATCATAAGGTAGAATTAACTAGTCACCGAGCCGGACACTGTTTATGAGCCGGCCGGGACTCTGTAGGCTACCGGGCGTCAACCCGTGTATATAAGGGGACGACCCGCTGGCGGTTTAGGGCAAGAAACATCTGATCGAGAGCCGGACATAACGTATCTCGCTCCCTGGTTATCAAAACCTCAGTAATACCAACCCAACTAGACGTAGGCTTACCTTCACCGTAAGGGGCCGAACTAGTATAAAACCTCTCTCGTGTCCCTTGTCCCGTTAACCCCTTTAAGCTTCCTAGTTGCGATGGCTCCGCGAGTAAGTCCTTGCAAGAGGACATCTGCCGTGACAATTCCGCGACAGTTGGCGCCCACCATGGGGCCAGCGCACGATGGATTTAAGTTCTTAAAGGGCAACTTTGAAGGGCTCAAGGGATACGCAGTCGGCCGGATGACCAAAAGTCGTCGCGGCAAGATCTACATCGACGACGAAGGTTGGGGCCCCGACGCCGGCTCAATTGAGTACAGGTACCGGGTCCCCTTCGGCGGAATCCACGTCTTCATCGGCCGGATTGGTGAGCCGGGCCCTGAGCTGGACAACTGCACCGACCTCGTCGAGACGGCTCAGCGTGCGAGACCCGCCTGGGCTCAACCCGTCGTGAAGCGTGCTTTCATGGGTTGCATCCACAAAGGGGAACTTTCTGGAGGATCCATAGATGGTGGTGAGACGGACATCCACTCCAGTGTTGATTTGTCCACTGGTGAGACGGATTCGTTGTATAACTGCAAGATGGCAGGCTTGGGGGCTGTTCCGATGACAGCAGTATTCCGGACCCCTTTGAGCCGGCAAGCTGCGTAGGGGTCTTCATGGCTGGTACTCAACCCGGTCAAACAGCAGCAATAATGTCCGGGTCAGGAGCGGCCGGGGCGGGAGGCTCTATGTGCCCGCCGACTCAGGTGCTGATGGATCTCATGGATAAGCTGACTGATAACCCACAAGTATAGGGGATCAATTGTAGCCTCTTTCGATAAGTAAGAGTGTCAAACCCAACGAGGAGCTAAAGGTAGAACAAATATTCCCTCAAGTTCTATCGACCACCGATACAACTCTACGCACGCTTGACGTTCGCTTTACCTAGAACAAGTATAAAACTAGAAGTACTTTGTAGGTGTTTTTGGATAGGCTTGCAAGAAAGTAAAGAGCACGAAAATAAACTAGGGGCTGTTAAGGTAAAGACACAACTAAAGTAAATATAGCGAGTATGGAAAAGTGGTGATAGGAGTTGTGGAATTGTCCCTAGGCAACTGACTATGTTACTAGACCGATAATCGTTATTGCAATTCTATTTGAGGGAGAGGCATAAGCTAACATACTTTCTCTACTTGGATCATATGCACTTATTATTGGAACTCTAGCAAGCATCCGCAACTACTAAAGATTCATTAAGGTAAAAACCCAACCATAGCATTAAAGTATCAAGTCCCCTTTATCCCATACGCAAACAACCTACTTACTCGGGTCTGTGTTTCTGTCACTCACGCCACCCACCATAAGCAAATCATAAACATATTGCAAACCCTACAGCGGGAATCCCTCACGCTTGCGCGACACGGAGGGCACAATAGGACAGCACCAATAAAATATGCAACTCAAACCAATCATAGCAATTCATCAATCACCGATAGGACAATAGAAATCTACTCAGACATCATAGGATGGCAACACATCATTGGATAATAATATGAAGCATAAGGCACCATGTTCAAGTAGAGGGTACAGCGGGTTGCGGGAGAGTGGACCGCTGTAGATAGAGGGGGGAAGGTGATGGAGACGTTGGTGAAGATGACGGTGGTGTTGGTGAAGATCGCGGTGATGATGATGGCCCCCGGCGGCGTTCCGGCGCCACCGGAAGCGAGGGGGAGAGAGCCCCCCTCCTTCTTCTTCTTCCTTGACCTCCTCCCTAGATGGGAGGAGGGTTTCCCCTCTGTTCCTTGGCTCCCATGGCTTGGGAGGGGCGAGAGCCCCTCCGAGATTGGATCTATCTCTCTGTTTCTGTGTTCTGTCCTTCTTCTTCACCATTTCACATATATATGGAGATCCTGTCACATCCTAGCTAGCTCATGCATTAGAGTGTGCATCATGTTTACTTTTGACAGAAATTTGAAATGGGGAAGGCAGAACCCCCAGCACCCCTCCTGAAATCAACTAGGGTTTGCTAAAAATATTTTCAATGAACCTGAAATGCCCTTCTAAAATGTTCACCCTCTTTGTCTTGGATTAAAACCTCTGGCAAAAATGGTGCATATTTTTTTAGGTCAACAGAAGGTCATTGAATTAATGCATTAGTATTTGAATTTGGGCATTTAAAATTTATAAAATATTTCAAATGCTCAAATATTTCCAAACCAAAATGTTCCTTGCTGGAAATATTCCAGCTAAGGACCAGATGAAGTTTGGTGATTTTTAGAAGTGTTTTGGTATTTTTAATAAGTCCACAAAGTTACAGAAAAATAGAAAAAGGAAAAGCAGAGGAAAACTTACCTGGCGCCTAACCGGCCCACCTGCCGGCCCAGCCCAGCTGCCGCGCCAGCGAGCTGCTTGGCTTGGCCAGGCAGGCGCGCTGGTGCTCGACGCCGGCACCAGCGCGCGCCACGCAGCTCCCCGCCGCCCTGCTTCACCTCCTCGCTGCCCCGCTGCCCTGGACGTGATCCACGTCGCCGCCCCGAGCCCCTGGACACGCCCACTCGCCCTGCCTCGCCTCCCTCGCTCCCCTTCGCCATGGCTGACGCCACCGTCGCCGCTCCGCCGTCGTAGCCATAGCCACCGTCGTCCCCGCGCCACCCGACCGTGTCCACGAGCTCCGCCACCCTCCTCTTCTTCGAGCAAGACGAGCCCCGAGCGCTCGCCCGCTCTGGAGTCGCCCCCGACCCCGTCTTCCCCAACTCCGGCCGCCGAGATCGCCATCATCGCCCCGCTCAGCTCCGACCTTCCCCGAGCCCGCCTCGACGCTCGCTGCAACCACCGTGAGCCTGGCCACCTCCCCATCCTCCCCGTTCTCTCTCTCGAGCCCCGTAGCGATTACATGTAGCTCACCCGCACGCGCCGCCGCGGAGCTCGTCGCCGACGAGGCTCCGGCCACCCAACGGCCGCACCACCTTGTCCACTAGCCCTACCGCACCTTCAGGAGCTCAACGCGCTATCCCACGCGCCTCACCGTGCCCCCTAGCGACAAGTCCGAGCTCACCCGAGCTCCGGCCGCCGCCAAACTCATCGCCGGCGCCAACTCCGGCCACCCCGACCCCAACTAACTCCACCAATAGCCGCGGCTCGTTCCCAGGAGCGCGTAGATGCCTTCCGCGCCCCATTTGGTGGCCGGAACGGCCAAATTCACTTTGCTCCGCCGCGTCTAGCCTCGCCGGCGGCTAGACGCCGGTGAGATGACCCTTGACCGTTGACTGGTGGGCCCCTGGTTGACTCTGTTGAGTCAATGACAGGTGGGGCCCCTTCTGTTAATCATCAAATTAGCTTAAAACTAATTAAACGAGTTTAATTAATCACTAACCCCCTGGGCCCACTGGTCAGTTGACCTGGACCGGCTGTTGACTTGCTGAGGTCAGCATGACCTCATGCTGACGCAGTAATTTAATTTACTGGAATTAATTTTATACAGGAAAATCCAGAAATTAACCCAAACTTCAAAAATTCATAGAAATTAATCTATAACTCCAAATGTAAAGTTTTATATATGAAAAATGATCAGAAAAATCCAACCTATCCATTGGTACTGGTTTCATGCATGTCAGAACAAGTTAAACCTGCTGTTTAGGCAATATAAGATTATGCACCATTAGGCTATGTTAAATGAGCTACCATTTGAACCTTTGGTTCAAATGAGTTCATTCCTTTCTGGTTTATCTTGCATTAGGTCAGGACACATCCATAATGCCATGGCATAGCATGCATCATATTGTTGCATATCGTCATGAGTTGATTGTGTTCCGATGTGTTCTTCGTGGTAGGTTCTGCCTCCGAGGATATCCACGAGTATCCAACTGAAGGGCAGTATCCCACTACTACTCCATCAGGCAAGCAACCCATTGATCATTCCGATACAAACCCATGTTCTCGCTTCTGCCCTTGTTTACTGCATTAAGACAACGCGTTTCAAACTGATGTGTGTTGCGGTAGTTGAACCCACTTCCTTTGCATGACCTGTCATTGCCACAGTAACTAGATGAAACACACTAGCATGTGTAGGAGTTGCTTGATCCAATACATGTGTGTGTGTTCCTACCATGCTATGCTTGCTATGCTTAGAGTTGTGTCAGGTCTGGCTCATCGGGATGATGAACTGGGGTGAAAGGTTGTGTCGGTGACAAGAGTGAAGTGTTGAACACGATTTGGTAAAGGAATCGATGAGAGGCCATGTAGGAGTACATGGTGGGTTGTTTCATTGAGGCCGTCCTTAAGAACTGAGATCTGTGTTTGTGATCCATGATACAGTTACTACCACACATTGGGCCCTGAAATATGACCCCGCTCGACTTCTTATCCACCCTTGTCCACTGTCCAGGAGTTGCAAGTAGTTTCTGGTGTTTGTAGTATGCTGGGGGCCGCACGCGGCGCTGACCATCGGGGTGGGCTGCGTTGCGGTAGGCACATGGCACGGTGTACCGACTCGCCCGTTTGGTGTCTCGGGAACCTTGTTCACATCGTTCGGGGCCGTTAGTGGAAACCTCGGTCGGACTCCCTGCGGATGGAACCCTAATAGGCGATAAACCTGGACTAGAGACTTGAGTGTTTAGGTAGGTCGTGGTCTACACCCACGTCGGCTTTCGCTTGAAGTCAGCCGAGCACATGTCGTGTGCAGACGCTAAGTGGTGGAAACATGTGTGAAGAAGTACACCCCTGCAGGGTTATAAATGATCTATTCGAATAGCCGTGTCCGCGGAAATGGACTTCTGGGTTGCCTATAACAGTTCATAGACAAGTAAATGGATTCTGCTAAAAATCTCAAGATAAGTGTGAGTACCGCGGATGGCCCTCTCGTAGGATGGCGAGAGAGGATCCCCGGTGGAGTATTGTGATGGTGATAGTGGACTCGTGTGCGACAAATGATTTACAAGTGGTGTCTATCGTAGGGTAGCTTAGCCAAGAGTCAAAGCTGGCTTGCTGCAATAACCCCACTACCTTCTTGAGAATGTACATGTATAGTAGGTTCCTGTTGTAAGACTTGCTGAGTACCTCCGTACTCATGTCGCTTTAATCATGTTTTTCAGACGACTGCACCAACCCCTCTGATGGGTTCTATGTAGACCTCGACGTTGACGAGTGACTTATCACCCAGGTGGTGATCCAAGACTTGCGAAGGGTCGTTGTAGATAGACAGGCTTCGCCAAGCCTTCTTTCTTTCTAGTGTCTGTACTCAGACTACTTTGCTTCCGCATGTGCTTGTATGTTTGTATGACTTGAGTGTTGGGTCATGTGACCCCTATCTGTATGGATGATATGTATGGCTCCTCGGAGCCTTCTAAATAAAGTACTTGAGTTGTAGAGTTTTGTTGTCATGCCATGTTGTATTTACTCATATCGGGCATATTGCGTGTATGATTGAAATGCTTGGTATGAGTGGGATCCGACTATCTAGTTGTTTATCCTTGGCAGCCTTTCATATGGGGAAATGTAAGTCTTGTGCTTCTGAGCGATAGTAGTCCGCTACAGCCCGGTTCACCGGAGTCCTGCTAGCCCAGCACTACTGCTTGGAACACTTGACTGGCCGGCATGTGTTTCATGTCGTTCCTATGTCTGTCCCTTCGGGGAAATGTCACGCGATGTTATTCGGAGTCCTGCCTAGCCTGCTACAGCCCGGGTTACCGGAGTCCTGTTAGCCCAGTGCTACAGCCCGAATAAATACGTTGATGACCGACATGCTCGATGTGATTCATGTATGCCTGTCCTCATAGGCTAGCGCCGCTTTGGGTTCACGACTAGCCATGTCGGCCCGGGTTCTCTGTCATATGGATGCTAGCGACACTATCATATACGCGAGCCAAAAGGCGCAAACGGTCCCGGGCCAGGTAAGGTGGCACCCGTGGGAGTACCGTGCGTGAGGCCGCAAAGTGATATGATGTGTTACACGCTGGATCGATGTGGCTTAGGATCGGGGTCCTGACAGCGTTGGCATCAGAGCCGGACTGCCTGTAGGTTCGCTAAGCCAAACTGGTCGATGTCGAGTCTAGAAATGCTTTAGTTATATGTAGGGGAATTGATTGTGGGAGGGAACGTAAGGCTCTTTTACTCCTTTACCTTATGCCCTCTATTCTGAGTCATCCTCCTCTCATTCTACGTGGGTTAAGGACTAGGCTCTCTTCTCTCTATCAGGTTCACGTGTTACTAAATCCGTAGTAACTTATAGGATTGTTGGATACAACCTAGTTCAGTTCTACTAAAGTTTAGTATGTTGCCAATTGAACCAGAACCTTGATATGATGTTGTTGAGTGGTTTCGCAAACTGTTGTGGATGTCTCAAGTCTTTTTCTGAGCATTTACAGCCGTTATGCTGTCCAATTTCATCCAGAAATTCTAATGCCTTTGCACTATTTTGTGCTTTCAGATGGCTACCCGTCCCCAGAACCAAGTGGTTCGTCTGACCCGTTGCATCGGTATATGTGGTCATACCGCCATGTTGGTTCGAGTGATGGTTGAGGCAGGTTACCGATGGTACCCTGAATACACCGTCGAAGAGCAGTTTAGAGATTTCAACCAGAGCCAATATCTGTGCACGGTCTGGATATATCCATCTTATCCCGGAGCCACGGAACCACTCCACTGTTCTTATGGACTTGGGATCACTATTGGAATGTCCGTGCAGGATGCAGCCTACTCGATGATGACTATCATTCGAGCCAGAACTGCCTTGTTGAGCAACACTGAATTTCGCTACATGCCAGCATCCCTCCCTGGGGCGCATGGTTACCTTCAGGGCATGTACAGTGATGCATCCCATGAGGACTCACTCCTTTGCACCACTACTGAGATGTTGGAAGATAAGGACCGTGAAAACCGGGCCTTGCGTATGGAGCTCTTTAATGCTCGTGCTGATCATTGGGCCACCTTGACGAGGTTTGCACCTGCTGTGCAAGCCGGATACATGGACATGAGAGACTTGTATCCTGTGCGGGCTAGTCTGCCGGACTTCATGGAGTGGCGTGAGGTGGGAGGTATCACTCCTCCTCGTGGGCCTCTTCTGCCGCCATCTGTTGGTCCAAGGCCACACCCAAGTCCCTACGGTCCGCAAGCTCCGCAGGACCGTCTGTTCCCAGATGACCATGTTCCGCTTCCAGGTCCGGGTGGTGACTTCTGTGAGGATTACTACGGAGCTGCCTGAGCTAGTAGTAGATCCACTAGTATGGTAATAGTTGTATGTCCACCGTCCTGCGTGATTTGTGGAATATAACTTAGTGTGTATCAATTCCGGAGGTGTAGAAAAATAATGTATAGGAGCTTGGAATGCCTCCGATGAGATGTAACGTCTTCCGTCTTAGTTGTACTTCAGCTTGAGCTTGTACTAAACTATGTATGATGTGTATGACCGTTGGTATATATATGGCAGTTTCTATATTACCATGTCATACGGATGATCATCTCTGCATTCCTTGTTATCCATTACATTCCGCACTTCCTTGGCCAGATTTTGCCATCCTGGTTTAAATCGTTGTTTTGTTTTCCTAGGATGGTCAACACCCGCAGCAACCCTGCTGCTCCGGAGCAGGGAGAAGCTAGTGCACCTAGGGAGGAAAGTCTGCCTCAACAACCTTCTCTGGCCGAAGTGATGCTGGAGGCAGAGCGCAACAGGCGCGACACCAACCGCTTGTTAGAGCGGATTGAGCAGAACACTGCACGCCAGCAGAGGGTCAATCCAGTGTCCATCAATGACTTTGTCAAGCTGTACCCGCCAAAGTTCAACCATTCCATCGAACCTCTTGATGCGGATGACTGGCTCCGCAGTATCGCCCACAAGCTACGTTCTGCTAACGTAGCTGAAGATGATAAAGTTACCTTTGCTTCCTATCACCTCGAAGGCCCTGCCAGCCTTTGGTGGGAGAATTATGAAGCTATGCGCCCGGTCGGCCAACTCACTACTTGGGCTGATTTCAGTGCCGCTTTTCGTGAGCATCATATCCCGGAAGGCCTCATGGATCGCAAGAGAGAGGAGTTCTGCAACTTCACCCAGGGTAGACTGACTGTGGATGCATACAGTCGTGAGTTTGGGAAGCTTGCACGCTATGCTCCCGAAGAGGTATCCACCGACGCCAAGAAGCAGGCAAGGTTCCGCAAGGGACTTAGCCCTGAGCTCCGTCGTGACCTTCGTCTGCATGAATGCACTTCCTTTCTGAAACTAGTCAATAAGGCCATCAGTGCCGAGACAGGGCAGAATGATTTTGAAGCTTCACGCAAGCACTCCCGTGACTATGGTTCTTCATCCGGTTCTGGATCGCAGAAGCGCCGGGTCTGGATCCCAAATTCTGCTATGCCACCCAGGTATACCCCGAGGCCATCCTTTGAGGCGCCTCGTCCCAACCAACAGTATGTGCCGCCCAAGACTTTTGGTGGCCCCACTGCCAATACTGCTCCACGCCCCAATATGATAACTTGCTTCAAGTGTGGTGAGCCGGGCCACTACATCCGTGAGTGTCCCCAGAACAACCCCAGTCAGTTCGGAAAGTCTGTTGGCCGTGGTAAGTCAACAGCAAAGGTGCTAGTCGCCAAGCCAACCACCACTGCTCGTGGCCATGTCAACTACGTTTCAGCTGAAGAGACTCAAGAGGACCCCAACGTCGTTCTCGGTACGCTCCTTGTTAATTGCCATCCGGCAACTGTTCTCTTTGATACTGGAGCATCTCATTCATTTATTTCTGAGAGCTATGCTCGTTTGCACAACACCACCTTTTGTGACATGCCCACCTCCATGGTAATTCAAACCCCTGGTTCTAAGTGGCAAACCTCTAGAATCAGTCATGGAAATGAAATTCTTGTTGACAGATTGGTCTTCCTTGCGTCACTAATAGCTCTCAAGTCTTTGGACATAAACATCATCTTGGGTATGGACTGGATGTCAGCTCATTACGCCAAGATTGATTGCTCAACTAGAACTGTTCAACTTACCCATCCATCAGGCAAGACAGTCAACGTTTTGACCCGAGTGTCGGAGCGTCAGCTCTATTCTCTAAATGCCAACCCCCTTCCAGACCTTGAAGATATTCCGGTAGTCCGTGACTTTCCGGATGTCTTTCCAGAGGAACTGCCAGGTGTTCCACCTGACAGAGATGTCGAGTTCGTAATAGACCTTGTTCCAGGAACCGTCCCAATCTCTAGGAGACCTTATAAGATGGCACTCCTAGAACTAGCTGAGCTTAAGAAACAACTCGATGAGTCCTTGCAAAAGGGTTTCATCCATCCTAGTTCATCTCCATGGGCTTGCCCCGTCCTCTTCGTCAAGAAGAAGGATGGAACGGATCGGATGGTTGTAGATTACCGACCTGTCAATTTGGTCACTATCAAGAACAAGTATCCGCTCCCCAGGATCAACGACCTGTATGATCAGCTCGCAGGATCCTCAGTCTTTTCTAAGATGGATTTGAGGTTGGGCTACCATCAAATCAAAATCAAGAACGGGGACATTCCCAAAACGGCCTTCGTCACTCGTTACAGCCAATACGAGTACACCGTCATGTCCTTCGGTTTAACCAATGCTCCAGCCACCTTCTCTCGGTTAATGAACTCGATCTTCATGGAGTATTTGGATAAATTCGTCATGGTTTACCTCGATGATATACTCATCTACTCCAAGAATGAGGAAGAACATGCCGAACATCTAAGGTTAGTATTGATGAAACTTCGAGAGCATCGCCTTTATGCCAAATTCTCCAAGTGTGAATTCTGGTTGCCAGGAGTGACCTATCTGGGCCATGTAATCTCTGGCAAGGGCATTGTTGTCAATCCCGAGCGAGTACAAGCTATCCTTGACTGGACTCCACCTGAAACGGTCAAGCAAGTTCGGAGTTTTCTTGGTTTAGCGAGCTATTGCCGCCGCTTCGTCGAGAATTTCTCCAAGGTTGCTAAGCCTCTAACTGAACTCCTCAAGAAAGATAAAAGGTTCGAGTGGACCCCACAGTGCGAGTTCAGCTTTCGGGAACTGAAAAGACGCCTGACATCTGCTCCCGTACTGGTACCACCAGATTTCTCTAAGGACTTTGTTATCTATTGCGACGCCTCGCGACAAGGACTAGGTTGTATACTCATGCAAGATCGTCATGTGATTGCCTACGCATCTCGACAGTTGCGTCCACATGAGGATAATTATCCCACTCATGATCTAGAGCTTGCAGCAGTAGTCCATGCACTCAAAACCTGGCGACACTACCTTCTGGGTAATCGTTGCGAAATCTACACTGATCACCAAAGTTTGAAATATATCTTCACCCAACCGGATCTGAATCTCAGGCAAAGACGTTGGGTCGAGTTGATCTCAGATTACGACTTAGGAATAACTTACACCCCAGGCAAAGCCAATGTCATGGCTGATGCACTAAGTCGTAAGTCTTATTGTAACAATCTGATGTTACAACAAGGTCAACCACTTCTCCACGAGGAATTTCATAAGCTTAACCTTCACATTGTTCCTCGAGGATTCCTTTCCACCCTGGTGGCGAAACTTAACCTTACGGATCAAATCATAGCTGCCTAGAAGCGCGATAAGGGCATATCTCGGATTAAGGAAAACATCGCTAGCGGAGTTGCTAAATGTTTTTTCCATGGATGAACGAGGTGTTGTCTTCTTCGAAAACCGCTTGGTGGTTCCCAAGAAGCAACATTTACGTCAATTGATCCTTAAGGAAGCTCATGAATCCCCGCTCACTATTCATCCCGGTAGTACTAAAATGTATCAAGACCTACGCCAGAGGTTTTGGTGGACGAGGATGAAGAGAGAAATCGCTCAATACATTGCTAGTTGCAACGTCTGTCGTCGTGTCAAAGCAGAGCATCAACGGCCCGCTGGCACCCTTCAACCATTGGAGATTCCTGAATGGAAATGGGATAAAATCGGTATGGATTTCATCACCGGGTTTCCCAGAACCAAAAGAGGGAATAATGCTATCTTCGTTGTTGTCGATCGTCTCTCCAAAGTAGCCCACTTCTTACCTGTTCGCGAGAGCATAACCGCTAGCCAGCTAGCTGATTTGTACATCTCTCGAATAGTGTCTCTCCATGGTGTCCCATTGGAAATTAACTCAGACCGTGGAAGTTTTTTCACCTCTCGATTTTGGGAAAGTTTCCAAAATGCTTTGGGAACTCGACTTTCCTTCAGCACCGCCTTCCATCCTCAATCAAGTGGTCAAGTAGAACGAGTCAATCAAATTCTGGAGGATATGCTCCGAGCTTCTGTCATCTCTTTCGGTATGAATTGGGAGAAGTGCCTTCCATTTGCCGAGTTCGCTTATAACAACAGTTATCAAGCTAGCTTGGGTAAAGCTCCTTTCGAAGTTCTCTATGGACGAAAATGTCGAACGCCTCTTAACTGGTCAGAAACCGGCGAGAGACAACGCTTTGGCCCGGACATGATCCAGGATGCAGAAGAGCAGGTTCGCATTATTCGTGAGAAGTTGAAAACCGCCCAATCCCGACAAAAGAGTCAGTATAACCGCAAGCATAAGCCCATGGCTTATGAAGTCGGCGAGATGGCTTACCTTCGGGTTACACCTTTAAAGGGAACCCATCGATTCGGTATCAAAGGCAAATTGGCTCCTCGTTACATTGGACCTTTTCGCATTCTTGCCAAACGAGGAGAAGTTGCCTACCAGCTGGAACTACTTCCGCATCTCTCTAGAGTTCATGACGTCTTCCACGTTTCTCAACTCAGGCGTTGCTTCTCGGATCATATCCGTGGAGTGGACCACGAAACGCTTGATCTCCAAGATAACCTCACCTATCGAGAATACCCCGTTCGTATCCTTGATCAAGCCGAGCGTACCACTCGACGCCACAATATCAAGTTTCTCAAAGTTCAATGGTCACACCATTCCGAGCAAGAAGCTACATGGGAAAGGGAGGATCGTCTTCGACTTGAGTACCCCACCTTCTTTCCGACAGATCCTAAATCTCGGGACGAGATTCTTTTGAGTGGGGGTGAGTTGTCACATCCTAGCTAGCTCATGCATTAGAGTGTGCATCATGTTTACTTTTGACAGAAATTTGAAATGGGGAAGGCAGAACCCCCAGCACCCCTCCTGAAATCAACTAGGGTTTGCTAAAAATATTTTCAATGAACCTGAAATGCCCTTCTAAAATGTTCACCCTCTTTGTCTTGGATTAAAACCTCTGGCAAAAATGGTGCATATTTTTCTAGGTCAACAGAAGGTAATTGAATTAATGCATTAGTATTTGCATTTGGGCATTTAAAATTTATAAAATATTTCAAATGCTCAAATATTTCCAAACCAAAATGTTCCTTGCTGGAAATATTCCAGCTAAGGACCAGATGAAGTTTGGTGATTTTTAGAAGTGTTTTGGTATTTTTAATAAGTCCACAAAGTTACAGAAAAATAGAAAAAGTAAAAGCAGAGGAAAACTTACTTGGGGCCTAACCGGCCCACCTGCCGGCCCAGCCCAGCTGCCGCGCCAGCGAGCTGCTTGGCTTAGCCAGGGAGGCGCGCAGGTGCTCGACGCCGGCACCAGCGCGCGCCACGCAGCTCCCCGCCGCCCTGCTTCACCTCCTCGCCGCCCCGCTGCCCTGGACGTGATCCACGTCGCCGCCCCGAGCCCCTGGACACGCCCACTCGCCCTGCCTCGCCTCCCTCGCTCCCCTTCGCCATGGCTGACGCCACCGTCACCGCTCCGCCGTCGTAGCCATAGCCACCGTCGTCCCCGCGCCACCCGACCGTGTCCAGGAGCTCCGCCACCCTCCTCTTCTTCGAGCAAGACGAGCCCCGAGCGCTCGCCCGCTCTGGAGTCGCCCCCGACCCCGTCTTCCCCAACTCCGGCCGCCGAGATCGCCATCATCGCCCCGCTCAGCTCCGACCTTCCCCGAGCCCGCCTCGACGCTCGCTGCAACCACCGTGAGCCTGGCCACCTCCCCATCCTCCCCGTTCTCTCTCTCGAGCCCCGTAGCGATTACATGTAGCTCACCCGCACGCGCCGCCGCGGAGCTCGTCGCCGACGAGGCTCCGGTCACCCAACGGCCGCACCACCTTGTCCACTAGCCCTACCGCACCTTCAGGAGCTCCACACGCTATCCCACGTGCCTCACCGTGCCCCCTAGCGACAAGTCCGAGCTCACCCGAGCTCCGGCTGCCGCCAAACTCATCGCCGGCGCCAACTCCGGCCACCCCGACCCCAACTAACTCCACCAATAGCCGCGGCTCGTTCCCAGGAGCGTGTAGATGCCTTCCGCGCCCCATTTGGTGGCCGGAACGGCCAAATCCACTTTGCTCCGCCGCGTCTGGCCTCGCCGGCGGCTAGACGCCGGCGAGATGACCCTTGACCGTTGACTGGTGGGCCCCTGGTTGACTCTGTTGAGTCAATGACAGGTGGGGCCCCCTTCTGTTAATCACCAGATTAGCTTAAAACTAATTAAACGAGTTTAATTAATCACTAACCCCCTAGGCCCACTGGTCAGTTGACCTGGACCTGCTGTTGACTTGCTGAGGTCAGCATGACCTCATGCTGACGCAGTAATTTAATTTACTGGAATTAATTTTATACAGGAAAATCCAGAAATTAACCCAAACTTCAAAAATTCATAGAAATTAATCTATAACTCCAAATGTAAAGTTTTATATATGAAAAATGATCAGAAAAATCCAACCTATCCATTGGTACTGGTTTCATGCATGTCAGAACAAGTTAAACCTGCTGTTTAGGCAATATAAGATTATGCACCATTAGGCTATGTTAAATGAGCTACCATTTGAACCTTTGGTTCAAATGAGTTCATTCCTTTCTGGTTTATCTTGCATTAGGTCAGGACACATCCATAATGCCATGTCATAGCATGCATCATATTGTTGCATATCGTCATGAGTTGATTGTGTTCCGATGTATTCTTCGTGGTAGGTTCTGCCTCCGAGGATATCCACGAGTATCCAACTGAAGGGCAGTATCCCACTACTACTCCATCAGGCAAGCAACCCATTGATCATTTCGATACAAACCCATGTTCTCGCTTCTGCCCTTGTTTACTGCATTAAGACAACGCGTTTCAAACTGCTGTGTGTTGCGGTAGTTGAACCCACTTCCTTTGCATGACCTGTCATTGCCACAGTAACTAGATGAAACCCACTAGCATGTGTAGGAGTTGCTTGAGCCAATACATGTGTGTGTGTTCCTACCATGCTATGCTTGCTATGCTTAGAGTTGTGTCAGGTCTGGCTCATCGGGATGATGAACTGGGGTGAAAGGTTGTGTCGGTGACAAGAGTGAAGTGTTGAACACGATTTGGTAAAGGAATCGATGAGAGGCCATGTAGGAGTACATGGTGGGTTGTTTCATTGAGGCCGTCCTTAAGAACTGAGATCTGTGTTTGTGATCCATGATACAATTACTACCACACATTGGGCCCTGAAATATGACCCCGCTCGACTTCTTATCCACCCTTGTCCTCTGTCCAGGAGTTGCAAGTAGTTTCTGGTGTTTGTAGTATGCTGGGGGCCGCATGCGGCGCTGACCATCGGGGTGGGCTGCGTTGCGGTAGGCACGTGGCACGGTGTACCGACTCGCCCGTTTGATGTCTCGGGAACCCTGTTAACATCGTTCGGGGCCGTTAGTGGAAACCTCGGCCGGACTCCCTGCGGATGGAACCCGAATAGGCGATAAACCTGGACTAGAGACTTGAGTGTTTAGGTAGGTCGTGGTCTACACCCACGTCGGCTTTCGCTTGAAGTCAGCCGAGCACATGTCGTGTGCAGACGCTAAGTGGTGGAAACATGTGTGAAGAAGTACACCCCTGCAGGGTTATAAATGATCTATTCGAATAGCCGTGTCCGCGGAAATGGACTTCTGGGTTGCCTATAACAGTTCATAGACAAGTAAATGGATTCTGCTAAAAATCTCAAGATAAGTGTGAGTATCGCGGATGGCCCTCTCGTAGGATGGCGAGAGAGGATCCCCAGTGGAGTATTGTGATGGTGATAGTGGACTCGTGTGCGACAAATGATTTACAAGTGGTGTCTATCGTAGGGTAGCTTAGCCAAGAGTCAAAGCTGGCTTGCTGCAATAACCCCACTACCTTCTTGAGAATGTGCATGTATAGTAGGTTCCTGTTGTAAGACTTGCTGAGTACCTCCGTACTCATGTCGCTTTAATCATGTTTTTCAGACGACTGCACCAACCCCTCTGATGGGTTCTATGTAGACCTCGACGTTGACGAGTGACTTATCACCCAGGTGGTGATCCAAGACTTGTGAAGGGTCGTTGTAGATAGACAGGCTTCGCCAAGCCTTCTTTCTTTCTAGTGTCTGTACTCAGACTACTTTGCTTCCGCATGTGCTTGTATGTTTGTATGACTTGAGTGTTGGGTCATGTGACCCCTATCTGTATGGATGATATGTATGGCTCCTCGGAGCCTTCTAAATAAAGTACTTGAGTTGTAGAGTTTTGTTGTGATGCCATGTTGTATTTACTCATATCGGGCATATTGCGTGTATGATTGAAATGCTTGGTATGAGTGGGATCTGACTATCTAGTTGTTTATCCTTGGCAGCCTTTCATATGGGGAAATGTAAGTCTTGTGCTTCTGAGCGATAGTAGTCCGCTACAGCCCGGTTCACCGGAGTCCTGCTAGCCCAGCACTACTGCTTGGAACAATTGACTGGCCGGCATGTGTTTCACGTTGTTCCTATGTCTGTCCCTTCGGGGAAATGTCACGCGCTGTTATTCAGAGTCCTGCCTAGCCTGCTACAGCCCGGGTTACCGGAGTCCTGTTAGCCCAGTGCTACAGCCCGAATAAATACGTTGATGACCGACATGCTCGATGTGATTCATGTATGCCTGTCCTCATAGGCTAGCGCCGCTTTGGGTTCACGACTAGCCATGTCGGCCCGGGTTCTCTGTCATATGGATGCTAGCGACACTATCATATACGTGAGCCAAAAGGCGCAAACGGTCCCGGGCCAGGTAAGGTGGCACCCGTGGGAGTACCGTGCGTGAGGCCGCAAAGTGATATGATGTGTTACACGCTGGATCGATGTGGCTTAGGATCGGGGTCCTGACAGATCCGTAACTCCGATTGGCCTGAAACCTTTTCTGTGATTCTTTTTTCCGAATATTATCTTTCTTGCAGCAAAAGAAGAGAATCAACCGCCTTACGGTGGGCTCACGAGGGTAGGCGGCGCGCCCAAGGGGGAGGGGCCCGCCCCCTGCCTCGTGACCACCTCGGGCACCGTCTCGTGTGGATTTTTCTTCTGGAATTTTCCATATTTTCCAAAAATAAGCTCCATCCGTTTTTATCCCGTTTGGACTCCGTTTGATATGGATATTCTGTGAAACATAAAACATGCAACAGACAGGAACTGGCACTGAGCACTAGATCAATATGTTAGTCCCAAAAATAATATAAAAGGTTGGCAAAAAGTATATGAAAGTGAATAATATTGGCATGGAACAATCAAAAATTATAGATATGATGGAGACATATCAGCATCCCCAAGCTTAAATCTTGCTCGTCCTCGAGTAGGTAAATGATAAAAAAGAATAATTTTTGATGTGGAATGCTACCTAGCATAATCTTGATCATATGTCTAATCATGGCATGAATATTAAGACACGAGTGATTCAAAGCAATAGTCTATCATTTGACATAAAAACAATAATTCTTCGAGCGTACCAGTAAAGCAATCCTGTCTTTTCAAAACAACAAGGCCAAAGCAAGCTTATCCCTACAACATCATACAGTTTGGCCATGCTTCATTTTCGTCACACAAAATGCCCCCATCATGCACAACCCCGATGACAAGCCGAGCAATTGGTTCATACTTTTTAACGCGCTTCAGCTTTTTCAACCCTCACGCAATACATGAGCGCAAGCCATGGATATAGCACTATAGGTGGAATAGAATATAATGATGGAGGTTATGTGGAGAAGGCAAAAAAGGAGAAAGTCTCACATCGACGCGGCTAATCAACGGGCTATGGAGATGCCCCTCAATTGATGTCAATGCGAGGAGTAGGGATTGCCATCCAACTTGCTTGCTCATGAAGACCTAGGGCATTTGAGGAAGCCCATCGTTGGAATATACAAGCCAAGTTCTATAATGAAAATTCCCACTAGTATATGAAAGTGATAACTCAAGAGAATCTCTATATGAAGAACATGGTGCTACTTTGAAGCACAAGTGTGGTAAAAGGATAGTAACATTGCCCCTTCTCTCTTTTTCTCTCATTTTTTTATTTTCTCTTTTTTTTGGGGCCTTCTCTTTTTTTTGGCCTTTCCTTTTTTACTTTTTTTATTTATTTTTATTTTCGTCCGGAGTCTCATCCCGACTTGTGGGGGAATCATAGTCTCCATCATCCTTTCCTCACTGAGGCAATGCTCTAATAATGATGATCATCACACTTTTATTTACTTACAACTCAATATTACAACTCGATACTAGAACAAAGGTATGACTCTATATGAATGCCTCCGGCGGTGTACCGGGATGTGCAATGATCTAGCGTAGCAATGACATCAAAAAACGGACAAGCCATGAAAACATCATGCTAGCTATCTTACTATCATGCAAAGCAATATGACAATGAATGCTCAAGTCATGTATATGATGATGATGGAAGTTGCATGGCAATATATCTCGGAATGGCTATGGAAATGCCATAATAGGTAGGTATGGTGGCTGTTTTGAGGAAGATATAATGTGGATTATGTGTGACAGAGCATATCGTATCACGGGGTTTGGATGCACCCGCGAAGTTTGCACCAACTCTCAAGGTGAGAAAGGGCAATGCACGGTACCGAAGAGGCTAGCAATGATGGAAAGGTAAAAGTGCGTATAATCCATGGACTCACATTAGTCATAAAGAACTCATATACTTATTGCAAAAGTTTATTAGCCCTCAAAGCAAAGTACTACTACGCATGCCCCTAGGGGGATAGATTGGTAGGAAAAGACCATCGCTCGTCCCCGACCGCCACTCATAAGGAAGACAATCAAAGAAACACCCCATGCTTCAAATTTGTCACACAACGGTTACCATACGTGCATGCTACAGGACTTGCAAACCTCAAAACAAGTGTCCCTACAATCCACAACCACCCACTAGCATAACTCTAATATCACCATCTTTATATCGCAAAACTATTGCAAGGAATCAAACATATCATATTCAGCGATCTACAAGTTTATGTAGGATTTTATGACTAACCATGTGAATGACCAATTCCTGCCATCTCTCTAAATAGATATAAGTGAAGCAAGAGAGTTTAATTCTTTCTACAAAAGATATGCCCAAACTCTAACAAATATAAGTGAAGCAAAAGAGCATTCTACAAATGGCGGTTGTATATGTAAAGAGAAACAGGCAATCCAAACTTCAAATGATATAAGTGAAGCACATGAAGCATTCTATAAAGTCATGCTCAAAAGATATAAGTGAAGTGTAATGAGCATTTTATAAGTCAACCAAGGACCATCTCATACCAGCATGGTGCATAAAAGAAAAAATAAAAACCTAATTGCAAAAGACGTTCCAAGACTTGCACATATCGCATGAACGAAACGAATCTGAAAACATACCGATATTGGTTGAAGAAAGAGGGGATGCCTCCCCAGCATCCCCAAGCTTAGACGCTTGAGTCTCCTTGAATATTTACTTGGGGTGCCTCAGGCATCCCCAAGCTTGAGCTCTTTCCTCTCTTCCTTCTTCTCACATCGAAACCTTCTCAATAAAACACTTCATCCACACAAAACTTCAACAGAAAACTCGGTAAGATTCGTTAGTATAATAAAGCAAATCACAACTCTAAGTACTGTTGCAAACCAATTCATATTTTTTTCTTGCATTGTGTATACTGTAGTATAACTTTTTCATGGCTCAATCCACTGATATAAATTGATAGTTTCATCAAAACAAGCAAACTATGCATCAAAAACAGAATCGGTCTAAAACAGAACAGTCTGTAGCAATCTGAACATTCACCATACTTCTGGTACTTGAAAAATTCTGCAAAAATTAGGAAAAAAAATTTGTACAGAAAGACAGTGAAAAAAGAATCAGAACCTTTTGAAGTTCCAGTAAAAATTAAAATTCACGCACTACAGCCAAAGTTTCTGTCCTGCACCGCACAAACCAACAAACATTGTAAACATCCTAAAGGCAAACCTTGGCACATTATTTTTATAATACAATGGAATTATACAAGGGGATAATTATTTTTGTTGAAAAGTTTCTTTAATTAAGATTCACAAGGTTGTCGTGAGCATGAACAAAGTTCAAGGAGCTCTCCCACTTCAACAATGCTTGTCTTTCTCACTTTCACTTTCCTTTTTGAAAAAGTTTTGGGTTCCCCTCTTTATTTTTGTTGTTTTTAAAATATATGAAAGCACTCAACAGAAATAAATGACTCTCTAAAACTTCCGGGTTGTCTCCCTGGCAGCGCTTTCTTTAAAGCCATTAAGCTAGGCATATAGTGCTCAAGTAATGAATCCACCCGGATCCCAAGGTATATCAAAGCCTATTTTAATTAGCAATGATTTGTAATTTAGTAGTGAGCACAAAGTAATATATATCATGTAATTACAAAGTCTAACTCTCTTCCTATGCATCGGCATGTCATAAAAGAACAATTCATGCACACAAAGTAAAGGCCAATGCATAGTATAAACAGTTTCTTGCAATTTTATCGTGTTGGAAACATAGAGAGGTGGAGATATAGTTCCTCTCTCATAATAATTGCAAGTAGGAGCAGCAAGCACATGCATATTATATCAATCAAAATCATCATGTGCAACGGTAAAAGGCAACCGATCAATATAATCCTTAATAAGTGCAAACTTCTCCGATATAGTATAATCGTGAGAATTTAAAAAGATAATAGGACTATCATGCATGGATGCAATAGCAACAATTTCATGTTTAACATAAGGAACTATAGCAAGTTCATCTCCATAAGCATAATTCATATTGGCATCTTGGCCATAAGCATAGCAAGCATCATCAAAAAGGGATATTTCAAAAGAATCAACGGGATCATAACAATCATCATAGCAATCATCCTTCGGTAAGCACGAAGGGGAATTAAATAATGTATGAGTTGGAGGGTTACTCTCATTAGAAGGTGGGCACGGGTAGCTAATCTGCTCTTCCTCCTTTTGTTCTTCGCTCTCCTCATCATCTTTTTCATCCAATGAGCTCGCAGTTTCATCAATTTCTTCTTCCATAGATTCCTGCAAAATATTAGTCTCTTCTTGGATAGCGGAGTAGTTCTCAATATATGGTTTAACATAAGTATTAGAAGCATAATTATCAGAGCAATATTTAAGTATGGCAAAATTTCAAGATTCGTAAAGAGTAGCACCACACTTTTCAATCAAAGAAGCAATTTCGTAAGCACCCTTAAAAGCAAAAAATTCTTCAATTTGTTTAACATCATAGTAATTATAAACACCCTTAGCATATGAGGATAAGATTCCATTATCAATAAAATCACATTGGTAGGGAAGGTGTTTCTTAGGGTTTTCAGAACAACAAGTAAAATCATAATAATAGCATAAATTCCAAGCATAGCATTGCAAACGTTGAATTTGACCCCATAATAGTTTCCCTTTTTTAGATATACGGTGTCGCACATAACAAGCATGCTCATCTAAAGATTTGCCCTCAACTAAGCTAGTTGGGGTTTTAGCACGAGCACAAAGGGATCAAAGATGATCCAAGTAAAAAGCTTCAATAGTGTGATAGATTTTGAGTGGTTCTTCAACCATTGGAGCAGTAGGTACAACTAATTTTTTTGGTATTTTGCGTTTCCTACCCATAACTAAAGACAGAAAACAACTAAGAATAGCAAATAAAAATTACTCAGTGATAAAGCAAACAAGCACACACGAGAATATTCAACCCACGCTATTGCTCCCCGGCAACGGCGCCAGAAAAAGGTCTTGATAACCCACAAGTATAGGGGATCAATTGTAGCCTCTTTTGATAAGTAAGAGTGTCGAACCCAACGAGGAGCTAAAGGTAGAACAAATATTCCCTCAAGTTCTATCGACAACCGATACAACTCTACGCACGCTTGATGTTCGCTTTACCTAGAACAAGTATAAAACTATAAGTACTTTGTAGGTGTTTTTGGATAGGCTTGCAAGAAAGTAAAGAGCAAGAAAATAAAACTAGGGGCTGTTAAGGTAAAGACACAACTAAAGTAAATATAGCGAGTATGGAAAAGTGGTGATAGGAGTTGTGGAATTGTCCCTAGGCAACTGACTATGTTACTAGACCGATAATTGTTATTGCAATTCTATTTGAGGGAGAGGCATAAGCTAACATACTTTCTCTACTTGGATCATATGCACTTATGATTGGAACTCTAGCAAGCATCCGCAACTACTAAAGATTCATTAAGGTAAAAACCCAACCATAGCATTAAAGTATCAAGTCCCCTTTATCCCACACGCAAACAACCTACTTACTCGGGTATGTGTTTCTGTCACTCACGCCACCCACCATAAGCAAATCATAAACATATTGCAAACCCTACAGCGGGAATCCCTCACGCTTGCGCGACACGGAGGGCACAATAGGACAGCACCAATAAAATATGCAACTCAAACCAATCATAGCAATTCATCAATCACCGATAGGACAATAGAAATCTACTCAGACATAATAGGATGGCAAGACATCATTGGATAATAATATGAAGCATAAAGCACCATGTTCAAGTAGAGGGTACAGCGGGTTGCGGGAGAGTGGACCGCTGTAGATAGAGGGGGGAAGGTGATGGAGACGTTGGTGAAGATGACGGTGGTGTTGGTGAAGATCGCGGTGATGATGATGGCCCCCGGCGGTGTTCCGGCGCCACCGGAAGCGAGGTGGAGAGAGCCCCCCTCCTTCTTCTTCTTCCTTGACCTCCTCCCTAGATGGGAGGAGGGTTTCCCCTCTGTTCCTTGGCTCCCATGGCTTGGGTGGGGCGAGAGCCCCTCCGAGATTGGATCTATCTCTCTGTTTCTGCGTTCTGTCCTTCTTCTTCACTGTTTCGCATATATATGGAGATCCGTAACTCCGATTGGCCTGAAACCTTTTCTGTGATTTTTTTCCGAATATTATCTTTCTTGCAGCAAAATAAGAGAATCAACTGCCTTACGGTGGGCTCACGAGGGTAGGCGGCGCGCCCAGGGGGGAGGGGCGCGCCCCCCTGCCTCGTGACCACCTCGGGCACCGTCTCGCGTGGATTTTTCTTCTGGAATTTTCCATATTTTCCAAAAATAAGCTCCGTCCGTTTTTATCCCGTTTGGACTCCGTTTGATATGGATATTCTGCGAAACATAAAACATGCAACAGACAGGAACTGGCACTGGGCATTGGATCAATATGTTAGTCCCAAAAATAATATAAAAAGTTGCCAAAAAGTATATGAAAATGAATAATATTAGCATGGAACAATCAAAAATTATAGATACGACGGAGACGTATCACTGACGGCCCTGTTAACCACCACAGTTATTCCTGCGAATCAAGATGAGCATAATGCAGAGGTGGCACAGGTGCGTGAGGAAATAGCTCGGGCCAAGGAGGCCTTAATAGCTGAGGACACCAGGTTAGCCATAGAACGGGCGGCTTTGGATGCACGGGCGCAACAGCTCCAGTCAGAGGCCTTCCAGCTTACGATGAGCCTGAACGCATCTAACGAGGTGATGAGGAGGAGACACCAGAAAACTCAATCCCATTTGCCTCCGGTTTATGATCCTCGGAACCTTTTCGCTACACCCAGAGCCAGCCCTAGTAACCCGCCAGAGGCAAATCAATTCATGACATCCGGAGTAGGAGGACCGGCTCAGCCTCGGGTGATGGCACCTCCTCATGGGAATATGGCCCCGCCCCGCTACGTACCGATGCCACCGGGTCACTTTTCTAACCCCATGGAGAACCTGATCGCAGCATCAGCACGTTTGGCGGCTCTCCCAGTGGACGGTGATGATCCAACAACGATGGAGATGCGAAGGATCATAGAACTCGTCCAAATGGCTCTGGCTCAGCAAGAGACTTATTCCTATAGCCGGGACAGGATTCATTCAACTCCTTCGCCCTCGTTAGCTCTGTCTCGTCCAAACTGGAGCCCGAGTTACAGCAGGCACATGGAATCAGAGGCTTTGTCAAGCAACGCCCAGCACCGTAACCAGCCTGGCGGTTATAACCCGGTGCAGGACCGGATACGTCAGGAGGACGAGCGGGCAGCTCAGGTGGTGGCTCAGCAGACGGCTCATCAGGACTTTCCAGATTACCTGTCGACTTCTGTTGAGGCAGGAGTGGCCACCAGAACCGGCGGCGTTCCTTGTTTGGTGACGGCTTTACGCAATGTGCTTTTGCCTAAGGATTTCATGGGACCCCGAAAGGTGCCAAATTATACGGCCGACTTACAGCCCGGGGCGTGGATCGAAAGCTATGAGATGGCCATGGAACTGTTGGAGATCAGTGACGCAGCAATGGCTAAGTACTTCACCATGATGTTGGATGGAACGGCCCGGACGTGGTTAAAGGGCTTTCCGCCCAATTCTATTAGCTCATGGGCGGAGTTAAAGGCCCGGTTCATTCAGAATTTCAAAGACACTTGCAAGCAATCTATGTCGATTGTGGACTTAACTAATTGTAAGCAAGAGGAGGGTGAATCTACCACTCATTGGGTGCGCCGGGTCAAGGAGATAATACATTCGTCTGACAAGATGGATGCCGGCTCTGTAGTCCTCATGTTGGAGAAGTTTTGCCGATTTGAACCGCTGAGGCAGAAACTGGGGTGCCTCAAGCGTGATTGTAATGATATGGGTCAGCTGATGGCGGCTTTAGTCAAATATGCCGATTCTGATAGTACCAAGGATCCTGCGTCTGATGAGGAAAAGACGGGGAAGGGAAAGAAGAACGGCAATGGAAAGGGTCCGCAGCATAACCCGGCAAATCAGGGAGGCAACAAGCGTAAAGCCGAGGGCAACCCGGAGTTTGTGGCTAACGCTAATACACAAGGTAACAATCAGAGGCGCAAGGGGAGGCCACCTCCTCGGTCTAGCGGGTCAGGTCCATCTCTTGAGCAGCTACTCAATGAGCCCTGTCCGAGACATGGCACCCGGGAAAGGCCGGCCACTCACTTATGGAAGGATTGCGCGATCATGAAGGCTTTTAAGAATTCCAACACGTTCGACGGCAATCACGGGTCGGGTGGCGTCTCAGGTGCCGGTGGCTTTCATGGCTCGGGTGGCGGTTCAAATTCCGGCTTTTAGGGAAATCAAGGCGGCTATAACCAACAGCAATCTGGTCAAGGGGGTCAGCAGCAGTCGGGTTATCAAAGCAATCCAAAGCAGTTGAATAGTGGACAGTATCATGTCTTCACCACTAGCTTATGCAAACATGACCAGAAGATTCATAAGAGGGCGGTGAACTCTATTGAGCCGTCAGTCCCCCGTTACTTGAGGTGGTCAGAGCAGCCTATTGTGTGGAGCAGGGAAGATCACCCTCCCCGGGTTGATAATCCGGGTCAGTTAGCCTTGGTGGTAGCACCTCATGTTGGTGGATATAAATTCACTAAAGTACTCATGGATGGAGGTAGCAGCATTAACATCCTCTATTATGAGACCTTTCGACGTATGGGGTTGACTGGTAAAAATGTAAAGACGTCCAACACAGTTTTTCATGGAGTGGTGCCTGGTAAGTCGGCATACCCAGTTGGCAAGATTGAGATGGAGGTGGCCATCGGAGATGAATATGATTCTAGGGCTGAGAAATTAACCTTTGAGGTGGTCAAGATCAAAAGCCCATACCACGCTCTGTTTGGACGGCCGGCTTATGCCAAGTTCATTGCGCGGCCATGTTATGTTTACTTGCAGCTCAAGATGCCAGGTCATAAGGGTACCATCACTATGCATGGGAGTCAAAAGATAGCCCTGGAATGTGAGGAGGGCGATGCTGCTTATGCTGAATTGGTTTGTGCAGCAGAGGAACTGAAGTTTTAAAAGGATAATGTTGACCCGGCGGACATGACACCTCTGAAGAAGCCAACCACAGAGCATGACCCAGTGATGAAATTTAAGTCGGCTGATGAAACCAAGCTTGTTGACTCCAGGCGATCCATCCCAGCAGTTCAGTATCAGTGTCAATCTAGATCATAAATAAGAAAGCGCACTCATCGAGTTCATCCATGAGAATCGGGACATCTTTGCATGAAAACCTTCTGACATGCTGGGTGTACCGAGGGAACTCGTTGAGCACACTCTTAATATTGATCCAAAGTTTAAGCCGGTCAGACAATTCCTCCGACGATTTAACGAGGAAAGACGGAAAGCCATCGGAGAGGAGGTGGCTCGGCTCTTGGCGGCCGGGTTTATTGTTGAATTTTTTCATCCTGAGTGGTTGGCTAACCAGGTGCTCGTGCTTAAAAAGAACGGCACCTGGCGGATGTGTGTGGATTACACGGACTTAAATAAGGCTTTTCCGGCTGATCCTTTTGCTCTCCCCCGTATTGATCAAATCATTGATGCTACGGCGGGTTGTGAGCGTTTGAGCTTTTTGGATGCTTATTCTGGCTATCATCAGATCAAAATGGCAGTTAAGGACCAGGAGAAGACGGCTTTCATTACTCCGTTTGGAGCCTTCTACTATGTTTCTATGCCTCTCGGGCTCAAGAGTGCCCAGGCGACTTACCAGCGGTGTGTGCAGAATTGTCTCCATACTCAGATTGGGCGCAATGTTCATGCTTATGTGGATGACATAGTGGTGAAATCCAGGGAGAATGAAACCTTGATAGATGATCTGAAGGAAACCTTTGCTAATCTCCGGGTCTATAAGATGATGCTTAACCCGGCCAAATGTGTGTTTGGCGTGCCAGCAGGCAAGCTTTTGGGTTTCCTAGTCTCCAACAGGGGCATTGAAGCTAACCCGGAGAAGATCAAAGCAATTACCTCTTTGGCTAAACCGGCATGCATCAATGATGTTTAGCGACTAGTAGGTCGTATCGCTGCTTTAAGCCGGTTTATAAGCCGGTTAGGTGAGAAGGCCATACCGCTATATCAGATGTTGAAGAAAACGGACACCTTTGTCTGAAGTGATGCTGCTGATGCTGCTTTTGAAGATTTAAAGAGATAGCTATCTGAGCCGCCGCTCCTTGCAGCTCCCATTGATCGAGAGCCATTGTTGTTATATGTGGCTGCTAACTCACGTGCTGTCAGTGTATCAATTGTGGTGGAACGCAAGGAGGCTGGCAAGGAGCATCCGGTTCAACGGTCGGTTTATTATATCAGTGAGGTGCTCATTGAGTCTAAGCAAAGGTATCCACATTGGCAGAAACTTGTTTACGGGGTGTTCATGGCAAGCCAGAAGCTTAAGCAATATTTTCAGGGTCACCCTATCACCATGGTAAGTTCTGCCCCCTTGGGAGACATTATCCAGAACAGAGAGGCCACAGGACGAGTCGCCAAGTGGGCCATCGAGCTTGGGCCTCATGGTTTGAAGTATATGCCACGTACTGCTATTAAGTCTCAAGCCCTGGTGGACTTCATCAATGATTGGACAGAGCTGCAGACACCTGAGGAGAAGCCGGATAACACGTATTGGACTATTCATTTTGATGGATCCAAGCAGTTGGAAGGTTCGGGGGCTGAAGTTGTTTTAACTTCCCCTCAAGGTGACAAATTCTGTTATGTGCTCTGGCTCATCTTTCCGTGTACTAATAATGCAGCTGAATACGAGGCTTTGCTCCATGGTCTTCGGATGGCCAAAGATATGAATTTGAGCCGGATAAGGTGCTTGGGCGACTCAGATCTCGTGGCTCAGCAAGTGTCAGGAAAGTGGGACTCCAAGGATCCCCTCATGGCGGCTTATCGTCGTGAAGTTGATGCCGTGGCTGGGCACTTCAAGGGTTATCAAGTGGAGCACATTGATCGAAGGAAGAATGAGGCAGCTGATGCTCTAAGCCGGCTGGGATCTTAGCGTAAGCCGATACCGCCTAACACCTTTCTAGATGTTTTGCATAACCCTTCTGTCAAGTTACCCACAGAGGAAGACCTAGCGGTGCCAGACCCGGAGGCGCAGCTGGTGGCGGCTCTTCATGTCATCCCGGATTGGACAGTGCCATATTTGGCTTACATGGCCCGGGGAGAGTTGCCTGACGATGAGACCTTGGCAAGACAAATCATCCGGCGGTCTAAATCCATGACAATTCTCCACGGTGAGTTGCATCATCGCAGTGTCACTGGGGCTTTTCAACGTTGTGTGTCGCCTACGGAAGGACAGGAAATACTTCGTGAGATCCATGAAGGGGATTGCGGTCATCATGCTGGCTCAAAATCTCTTGTGGCCAAAGCCTTCCGTCATGGGTTTTATTGGCTGACGGCTCATGCTGATGCGGAAGATCTGGTCAGTAAATGTGACGGGTGTCAAAAATTCTCACGACGAGCTCATGTGCCGGCTCAAGAGTTGAGGATGATTCCAATTACTTGGCCGTTTGTGGTCTAGGGCATGATATGGTTGGACCTTTCAAGAGGTATAAGCATAAAAAGACACACCTCCTGGTGGCGGTTGATAAATTTACAAAGTGGATTGAGGCAGAGCCGGTCAGTAAGTGTGATGCAGCCACGGTGGTTCAGTTCATGAAAAAGGTGGTCTTTCGTTTTGGTTTTCCACACAGCATCATAACTGATAACGGCACTAATCTTTCCAAAGGTGCTATGGAAGAGTTCTGTCAACGAGAACATATCCGGCTTGACGTTTCGGCAGTAGCTCATCCTCAATTCAATGGTCAAGCAGAGAGAGCCAATCAGGAGATCTTGAAAGGTATGAAACCCCGGCTCTTGGTCCCCTTACAGCGGACGCCAGGTTGTTGGGTGGAGGAGTTACCCTCTGTGATTTGGAGCATCAAAACTACACCTAACAGGTCCACGGGTTATACACCTTTCTTCATGGTTTACGGAGTAGAGGCGGTCCTGCCAAGTGACATCCGTCATGACTCGCCCCGAGTGGCGGCTTACGTAGAAGCTGATAATGAACAAGCTCGCCAGCATGCACTTGACTTGTTGGATGAAGAGCGACACTTGGCAATAGCCCGCTCGGCGATTTACCAACAAGATCTGTGCCGCTACCACAGGCGTCGGGTTAGGTCCAGAACCTTTCAGGAAGGTGATTTAGTGCTACGGCTCATCAAGGATCAGTCTGATATGCACAAGCTATCACTGTTGGGGAACATAGTAATTTCGAAAAAATTCCTACGCACACGCAAGATCATGGTGATGCATAGCAACGAGAGGGGATAGTGTTGTCTACGTACCCTCGTAGACCGAAAGCGGAAGCGTTATCACAACGCGGTTGATGTAGTCGTACGTCTTCACGATCCAACCGATCAAGTACCGAACGCACAGCACCTCTGAGTTCAGCACAAGTTCAGCCAGATGACGTCCCTCGAACTCCAATCCAGCCGAGTGTTGAGGGAGAGTTTAGTCAGCACGACGGCGTGGTGACGATGTTGATGTTCTACCGACGCAGGGCTTCGCCTAAGCACCGCTATAGTATTATTGATGTGGACTATGGTGGAGGGGGGCACCGCACATGGCTAAAAGATCAAACGATCAATTGTTGTTGTGTCTAGGGGTGCCCCCTGCCCCCGTATATAAAGGAGCAAGGGGGAGGCGGCCGGCCTAGGAGGAGGGCGCCCCAAGGGGGAGTCCTACTCCCACCGGGAGTAGGACTCCTCCTTTCCTTGTTGGAGTAGGAGAGAAGGAAAGAGGGGGAGAGGAAGAAGGAAAAGGGGGCTGCACCCCTTGTCCAATTCGGACTAGAGGGGGGGCGCCTCCTTCCTTTTGGCCTCTCTCCTCTATTCCCGTATGGCCCAATAAGGCCCATATACTCCCCGGCGAATTCCCGTAACTCTCCGGTACTCCGATAAATACCCGAATCACTCGGAACCTTTCCGATGTCCGAATGTAGTCGTTCAATATATCGATCTTTACGTCTCGACCATTGCGAGACTCCTCGTCATGTCCCCGATCTCATTCGGGACTCCGAACTCCTTCGGTACATCAAAACATATAAACTCATAATATAATTGTTATCGAAACGTTAAGCGTGCGGACCCTACGGGTTCGAGAACTATGTAGACATGACCGAGACACATCTCCGGTTAATAACCAATAGCGGAACCTGGATGCTCATATTAGCTCCCACATACTCTACGAAAATCTTTATCGGTCAGACCGCATAACAACATACGTTGTTCCCTTTGTCATCGGTATGTTACTTGCCTGAGATTCGATCATCGGTATCTCAATACCTAGTTCAATCTCATTACCGGTAAGTCTCTTTACTCGTTCCGTAATACATCATCCCACAACTAACTCATTTGTTGCAATGCTTGCAAGGCTTAAGTGATGTGCATTACCGAGAGGGCCCAGAGAGACCTCTCCGACAATCGGAGTGACAAATCCTAATCTCGAAATACGCCAACCCAACAAGTACCTTCGGAGACACCTGTAGAGCACCTTTATAATCACCCAGTTACGTTGTGACGTTTGGTAGCACACAAAGTGTTCCTTCGGTAAACGGGAGTTGCATAATCTCATAGTCATAGGAACATGTATTAGTCATGAAGAAAGCAATAGCAACATACTAAACGATCAAGTGCTAAGCTAACGGAATGGGTCATGTCAATCACATCATTCTCCTAATGATGTGATCCCGTTAATCAAATGACAACTCATGTCTATGGTTAGGAAACATAACCATCTTTGATCAACGAGCTAGTCAAGTAGAGGCATATTAGTGACACTCTGTTTGTCTATGTATTCACACATGTATTATGTTTCCGGTTAATACAATTCTAGCATGAATAATAAACATTTATCATGCTATAAGGAAATAAATAATAACTTTATTATTGCCTCTAGGGCATATTTCCTTCAGTCTCCCACTTGCATTAGAGTCAATAATCTAGTTCACATCGCCATGTGATTCAACACTAATAGTTCACATCACCATGTGATTAACACCCATAGTTCACATCGTCATGTGACCAACACCCAAAGGGTTTACTAGAGTCAGTAATATAGTTCACATCGCTTATGTGATTAACACCCAAAGAGTACTAAGGTGTGATCATGTTTTGCTTGTGAGATAATTTTAGTCAACGGGTCTGTCACATACAGATCCGTATGTATTTTGCAAATTCTATGTCTACAATGCTCTGCACAGAGCTACTTCTAGCTTAATAGCTCCCACTTTCAATATGTATCCAGATTGCGACTGTCGGGGGAAATCTGCCTCCACGAACACCTATGGGGACCGAGCCCCTTTCTGGTTCGGCGGGGGGCGGAGGTCGCGCGAAGAGCGGATCGAGGTGATGCACACGAGGGGTTTACCCAGCTTCGGGCCGCACGGATGCGTAAAACCCTACTGCTGCTTTGTGGTTTGTATTGTGTTCTTGTTCGGGAGCGCTGAGTGCTACCGTACACTCAGGCAACTAATCAGACCGAGCGTGAGTGTCCTCCTTCCTCCTTCTCCCCTTTTTTTCTCCCTCCTCACGTTGCGCATGGGGCCTCCTTTTATATGCGCAAGGGGTTACCCACAGGTGGCAACGTAGGCGGGGGTAAAACTGGAAAACGCTGTGTTGGGTACAGCTGTTTGCACAGTGCTACCATACCTAACTCTGACGGCAGGGGACAAGGGCATTAAATGCCTGTCTAGGTCGCCCAAACAGTGCAGAAAAGGGACCATCAGGGGCGCCACCGTTTGCCACGACGGCTACCCTGTCAGCGTTGCTTCGCCACCGCATGCCCCTGGCTGCGCAGCCTCTCGCCACGTACGCCTGGAATGGCCCCAGAGCGACGCGTGGGTGGATGAGCTGGAACGCAGGCGCGGGGTGGTGACTTGCCGCGGCAAGCGCCTTGCCGCGGTTGATGCCTTGTCGCGCCCGGGAGCTTGTTGCTCACCGGTCCTTGCCGGCACGCGTGGCGCGTCGCAGCAAGTCTCTTGTCGTGCCCTGGTCGGCCTTACCGGCAAGCTCCTCTTGCCGGGGCCTTGTGCTTCGAGCGGCCATCCCGGCAAGCTCCTCTTGCCGGGGCCTTGCTCTCTTCGGGTGGCCTTCCCGGCAAGCTCCTCCTGTCGGGGCCTTAGCTCAAATACTTTGTTCTTGGATGGCCCAAAAAGGGACCATGGAGAGTTTTGGCGATCGCCTGGCAAGCCTTGCCGCGGGGTGCTACGACTGCCCGTGCACAAGTTCGGGGTACTAAGGTACCCCTACTTTAGTACACCGACAGGAGCCCCCGGGCCTGGGCCATACACGGTGCCGAGCGCTGTTGGGCCAGGCCCAAAACAGTGCATGGGCACGCGCGGCCTGGGTCACACTGCATCTTCTTCTGCATCCACCACGCCCTCCCCGAACGGCACGCGTCGAACGCGGCATCGTGGGGAGAGGCGTGCGTGACGTGGGCGGCGTGCGCGGGGCTGAGCCCCGTGGGCATGCGTCACATCGCAGGTGATTTGTTTATTCGGAAAGGCAAAACGCCCCCCCCCCCTATAAGTAGGGGAAACAGGGGCAGTCCGCCAACCCGCCAGTTGCGATTCCTCGAAAATCTCCGCCACTTCCCAAGAGAAGCAGCGTTTCGCCCCTTCCGTCACCACCAGTGCTACCGACGCCGTCGACCTCCCTCCCTGCTTCCGCCATGGCCCCGAAGGGCGACAAGGGGAAAGGGAAGGCTGTGAAGTCGGCCGAGTTGCAGCGGCTTGGGGCGCTGCGAAAGGAGCAGGTAACCTTCCCCCCTGAGCTCGACGCGTTGGACTTGAGGGAGGAATTCTACCTCTTCTGGTCGACGGGGACGCGAGCGCATCCGCGCACGAGGGTTCTTCCCGCCGCCGCCCAGAAGGAGTATCCGACCGGGTATTCCTTCTTTCCTCTGTTCTTCTATCGCGGGCTCTGCCCGCCCTTCTCTAAATTTTTCGGCGACATCATGAACACCTACGGGTTCCATCTCCTTGATTTCACCCCCAATGTTGTCCTGACCATGGCAATTTTCGCACATCTTTGCGAAAACTTTGTCGGAGTCTATCCAAACGTAGCCCTCTTCCGCCACTTCTTCACGCCTCAAGTAGAGAGAGGAGAGCCCCTCTCCGGCGGAATCGCCTGGATCTCGAAGCCCGGCAAGAAGGATACTTATCTGGAGGGAGAGCTCCGCAGCAAATGGGAGGAATGGAGAGCAGACTGGTGCCTGATCGTCGAGGAGAACCCGCAGCCATTCACTGCCGTGCGCCGAACTCCTATGATGCACGGCAGGGATTGGAGCGACGTGGCTCCGGACGACGACAAGCTGCAGATTGCCGTTACCCGGATCCTGCGGCTTAGGCGTGCCGGGCTCACAGTTGGCGCCGTTGGCGCAGATTTCCTCCGCCACCGCATCGCTCCCCTGCAGGAGAAAGGGAGACCCGCCTGGGAGTTCCAGAATGCGGCGGACATCATGAGGCTGCGCCCTGGCCTCAACTTCAATTTCACTGTCTTGGAGCTTGATGGGACGCTCAGGGAGCTGTTCAAGCACGACCCCGATCACCCCGAATGGTTCAGGCTGCCGCGAGGCGTCGTCCCGTTGTGCAACAATTCGTCGCTCAGCCGCATCCTTGCAATGATGCCGCTGTGCGACTCGCACGGGATCGACTCCACTTGACAAGAGCCCGCTGGCGATGTCGTGCGGGCGTTCTTCAACGACTTGGTGGAGGTGCCAGTCGACCCCGCCGAGCAGAAGGGCCTCACCCGGGACACCACCGACGAGGAGTTGGCGCGCATCGCCTCCAGGATGGAAGAGGCGGCGGCAGCCGCGGCCGCGGGTGAATTTGGATTCACATTGGCGGAGGCGGACGCAGCGGAGGCGGAAAGCCTTGCCGATCGGGCGGAGTTTGTCGGCGAGGAAGAGCCTGTCGGGCACGGCGTCGAGGCGGACAAGCCCATCGAGGACACGAGCGGCTTGCCGGAGACGGACGCCTCTTCCTCCCAACCCTTGGGCAGCTCGTCGCAAGCGGAGCCCCCGGCTCAACCACGGAGGCGTCTCCGTAAGGCCAGAGACGTGGTGGGGCGGCAAACGAGCCAACAGCCGCAGCGCCGCGTGACACGCTCCGCTGCGGCAGCAGGAGCGGCGTCTTCACAGGCCGCTGCTTCTGCTCCTGCCGCCCCTCGCGCCATGGCGGCGGCCGGGGCAAGGCCGTCTCGGGCTAGCGCCACCACTGCCTCCGCCAAGCGGCTGAGGGAGCCTACTCCTCCGCCTCCTCGCGCCAGAAGCGGGCCAGTCTTTGACTTCTCCGCGCTTAGCTCCGACGAGGAAGAGGGAGAGGAGTAAGATCCTCGTTGTACTTGTATTTCTTCAATTCTTGCAGTTGTGTCTCGCATCTCATTTGCTTTCCTTTGAATTTACTCCTTTTCAGGACTCTGGCTCAGAGGGCGGCAAAGAGAGCCAAGGTCCCGGTGGTCATCCTTGACGACGAGCCCACCGTGACGGCAGGGGGTGCGCCTGAAATGACCTTATCGGACCCACCAAATAATCCTCAGAGCAGCCCCCAGCGCAGCCCCCAGCATAAGCATATGATTTTGCTTCCTGCCGTTGGGCACGCCTGGGTACTCTTCATTTTTTTTTGATATCTGACTGTTGATTTGCGTAGGAGCAAAGCAGCCCCACCAGGAGCGTCCGGAGACCGCCCCCGATGCGCCACCCGCTACAACTACACCGCCAAGGGGGAGTTCCCCGGCAAGGGAGGAATCCCCGTCAAGGGAGCAGTCTCCGGCAAGGGAGCAGTCTCCGGCAAGGGTCAGCACTGGCGACTCCTTGGCGACGGAGACCGTGACCGCAGGCCCTGGCGCAGGTAACCTTCTTGCCTCGAAACTCCCCTGGGGCTCTTCCCCTTTTTTTTGAATCTCCTTCTTCGGATAGTTGCTTGACTTCTCTCCCTGTTTCGGCCTTCAGACCCGCCCGCCACGGACCCGATGGAGACCGAGGTCATCGTCGAGGAGGATGTGCGCGGCCATACCGACGACGCGGCCGCCGCCGGAGAGGCGGACGGTGCTGAAGATCTGGTTGGCGAAGAGGCCGCCAAGGCTGCCGCAGCAGCCGCTGGCGAGGGGGCCGGCGATCGTACAGATGGCCTTGGGCCCGCAGGGGCGCCAGGCGCTGCGCCGACCGCCGATCCTGCTTCCGCCGGAGCGTCGGGCCCCGAGGAGCCCCAGCCAGGCGCCTACCTGAAGGCCGGCGATGATATCTTCATCAAGCTCCCCTGGGAGTCGACTTCCAGGGCGTCGGTCGAGGGGGAGACCTTGTATGGGGAGGTGCTCGCCTCCGCCGGGCTGACGCTGGTTGATGCGCCAAGCAGCAGCGGCGGCGAGCCTGAGGAGGAGCGGCTGCTCCGGAAGCTGGTGTCACTCTACCGCGCCCGACAAGCCAAGGTGGAACGCCGGGAAGCGCTTGTCATGAAGGCGGGAGTGGACATGGAGAAGCGCGCCGAGGAGCTCCGGGAGCTCAACCAGGAGGCCCTCCGATCCTTGGCGGAGGAGCGGAGGCAACTCAACGAGGCACGGACGGCCTTCATCCTCGAGAAGGCCGAATCCGAAGAGCAGCAGAGGCTTGCCGCCGAGGGGCTGTCCGCGCGGGAGGGCGAGCTGGTGCAGCAGAAAGCCAGCCTCGCCAGCCACGAGGAGGAGGTCGCCGCGCGCGAGCGAGCGCTTGGCTGAGCCCTCAAGGAAGCGCAAGATGCTGCCGTGGCCACCGAGGCCGCCAAGAAGGAGCTGGAGACGAGGGTGGCGCAGCTCGACACTGATCTTAAGGCGAGCGGTGAGGAGCTCGCCGCGCTCAAACAAGAGCACGAGAAGGGTGTTTATACCCTCGGCGAGCTGCAAGGACGCTTCGCCGATAAGATCAGGGAGCTTGACGCTGCCAAGGACTCCAATGCTGATCTCGAGATGAAGCTGGCCACCTTGTCCAAGACGCTGGACAGTGCCAAGGAGCAAGAGGCGACCTTGCGGAAGGAGATCGCGGACAATGAGGCGCTGTTGGAGAGCGCCGCAGTTACCCAGAACGACTTCAGGGCGGCGGTGGAGCAGTGGACGGAGGGTCTGGTGGACATCGCCGCCTCCATCGACAAGGAGTTGTCGCTGTTGGGGATGGAGGGTCACGAGTATCCCTCCGGCGCGAACCTCCCACCCAGCGCCAAGCTCACTTCGTTCTTCAAAGGCGTGGCGACGGCCCTTCAGGCACTCCGGGATGCGATCTCGGAGCGGCTGGCCGATGAGACGCGCGATGCCTGCGCTGGAGCCCTTGAGAAGGTGTTGGTGAAGATCGTCTTCCGCAACCCAGACCTCAAGCTCACCAACGTCCTCAGATCCCTGCCGTCAGACGCTGACCTGGAGGAGATCAGGGCCCTCGTCGCACCCATTGTGGAAAGGGTGGCCGGGATCGAGAGGATCGAGGGCGACCGTGTGGATTAGGCCGGCCGCCCTTTTCTTTTCTTGTCGCCGCTGGCCGAGTTATGAAAACAATTCATTAGGGCTGCGACAAGCTATCTTGTAATATAACTTTATCTTAGGTAGTGAATGCACTGTTACTTCCTCTATTTGATTCCCTCCTTTGTATGTTATTGCCCTACGCTTTCAGGGAACTTGCCGGCGTATGCACACTTGCTGAGTGCGGGACATCAGCAGCCCGCTGGCGGTGCCGTTGCCGGCAAGAAACCTTATCGTGACTAGCCGCGGTTCACTTAAGTTGTTGAGCAGGCTTGAAGCGAAATAAGGGCGCAACTGCAGTTGCAGCACACTCAAGTCACTGAGCAAGCTCGAAACAAAGTAAGGGCGCGAGTCTGGTCGCAGCATACTTAAATCGTTGAGCGGACTCGAAACGAAGTAAGGGCGCGACTAGCCACGAGCTGGTTCCTCCGCGCACAGGTTTTCCATACAAAGTACGGTCGTTCGAGGAAGATAACCTTAGGATTTAAAAACTTGATTGCTCAAACTTTGGCAACTTAGCTTTTCCGTGGCTCGCTGCCCGGCAAGGTCGCTTTATGGCAAGGCGAAACTTCATCGAACGCCGCCTGGTCCTCACCATTATCTTCCCCCTTCCCTCCATGGCAAGCTTGTGGGCGAGGGAACCTTCCTTTTCTTGAGAAGAAAAGGAAGAGGAGAAAATAAAGGTTCGGAGCCCCATGGACCGTCATCGCTTACCGGGGGTCAGTGCTGCACAGAGTGTCAGATAATGCATGTAGAGAATAAAAAGCGTGAGATTGACAAGATGTGCGGAACACATGAACTTTAATCTTTGCACAGGGTCTGCGCCTGGCTCTGTACAAAGGATCACATGCAACAGCGGCAAGACTTGTACAGAAGGGTGGTTGCCGGACGGGGTCCGACAACCGCGCCTTACGGGCGAAACTTACGAAGATGCCCAACATTCCAGGAGTTGCTCACCGGAGTGGTATCTTCGATCTCAAGGCGGACAGCGCCAGGCCTAGCGACTTGTTTCACCCGGTAAGGGCCTTCCCACTTCCTCGAAACTTCTGGCACAAACTTTGCGACTATAAAAGCAGCGCAAAGCTTGCTGGTAGCGAGCAGCTCGCACAGCGGCCTGAAGACGGTCCTCCTCGAGGAGCAGCGCGTCATCTCGTCGCAGCTGCTCTTGCTCGAGCTCAGCGTGAGCGAGCACTCGAGGTGGCCCGTATGCGAGATCCATGGGGCTAACTGTCCCCGCTCCATGGAATAGAGCAAAAGGTTGCCTGGTCATACCAGGGCTTACCTGCGCCGAGAGGTGTCGGCGTATGTTCGGACGCCGTGGCACCATGAGCTCGGTGCATGTTCGGACGTCGTGGCACCATGAGCTCGCTCGGCGACGCCCGTTCAGCCGTCGGTGCCATCCCCACCACCCGTTTGCTCCAGGGGCGGTGGGTTCGACGCGGACGGACCAGCCACCTCCGGAGCCTTCTTCTTCGGTGGCATGTCGATGAAGATGATGGAGATCTAGCCCGTGCAGATGCCGGATCAGGTTCACACAACTTCGACGCCCCCTACCTGGCGCGCCAAAGATGTCGGGGGAAATCTGCCTCCACGAACACCTATGGGGACCGAGCCCCTTTCTGGTTCAGCGGGGGGCGGAGGTCGCGCGAAGAACGGATCGAGGCGATGCACACGAGGGGTTTACCCAGCTTCAGGCCGCACGGATGCGTAAAACTCTACTGCTGCTTTGTGGTTTGTATTGTGTTCTTGTTCGGGAGCGCTGAGTGCTACCGTACACTCAGGCAACTAATCAGACCGAGCGTGAGTGGCCTCCTTCCTCCTTCTCCCCTTTTTTTCTCCCTCCTCACGTTGCGCATGGGGCCTCCTTTTATATGCGCAAGGGGTTACCCACAGGTGGCAACGTAGGCGGGGGTAAAACTGGAAAACGCTGTGTTAGGTACAGCTGTTTGCACAGTGCTATCATACCTAACTCTGACGGCAGGGGACAAGGGCATTAAATGCCCGTCTAGGTCGCCCAAACAGTGCAGAAAAGGGACCGTCAGGGGCGCCACCGTTTGCCACGACGGCTACCCTGTCAGCGTTGCTTCGCCACCGCATGCCCCTGGCTGCACAGCCTCTCGCCACGTACGCCTAGAATGGCCCCAGAGCGACGCGTGGGTGGGTGAGCTGGAACGCAGGCGCGGGGTGGTGACTTGCCGCGGCAAGCGCCTTGCCGCCGTTGATGCCTTGTCGCGCCCGGGAGCTTGTTGCTCACCGGTCCTTGCCGGGACGCGTGGCGCGTTGCAGCAAGTCTCTTGTCGTGCCCTGGTCGGCCTTCCCGGCAAGCTCCTCTTGCCGGGGCCTTGTGCTTCGAGCGGCCGTCCCGGAAAGCTCCTCTTGCCGGGGCCTTGCTCTCTTCGGGTGGCCTTCCCGGCAAGCTCCTCCTGCCGGGGCCTTAGCTCAAATACTTTGTTCTTGGATGGCCCAAAAAGGGACCATGGAGAGTTTTAGCGATCGCCTGGCAAGCCTTGCCGCGTGGTGCTACGACTGCCCGTGCACAAGTTCGGGGTACTAAGGTACCCCTACTTTAGTACACCGACAGGAGCCCCCGGGCCTGGGCCATACATGGTGCCGAGCGCTGTTGGGCCAGGCCCAAAACAGTGCACGAGCACGCGCGGCCTGGGTCACGCTGCATCTTCTTCTGCATCCACCACGCCCTCCCCGAACGGCACGCGTCGAACGCGGCATCGTGGGGAGAGGCGTGCATGACGTGGGCGGCCTGTGCGGGGCTGAGCCCCGTGGGCATGCGTCACGTCGCAGGTGATTTGTTTATTCGGAAAGGCGAAACGCCCCCCCTATAAGCAGGGGAAACAGGGGCAGTCCGCCCACCCACCAGTTGTGATTCCTCGAAAATCTCCGCCACTTCCCAAGAGAAGCAGCGTTCCGCCCCTTCCGTTGCCACCAGTGCTACCGACGCCGTCGACCTCCCTCCCTGCTTCCGCCATGGCCCCGAAGGGCGACAAGGGGAAAGGGAAGGCTGTGAAGTCGGCCGAGGCGCAGCGGCTTGAGGCGCTGCGAAAGGAGCAGGCAACCTTCCCCCCTGAGCTCGACGCGTTGGACCTGAGGGAGGAATTCTACCTCTTCTGGTCGACGGGGACGCGAGCGCATCCGCGCACGAGGGTTCTTCCCGCCGCCGCCCAGAAGGAGTATCCGATCGGGTATCCCTTCTTTCCTCTGTTCTTCTATTGCGGGCTATGCCCGCCCTTCCGTGAATTTTTCTGCGACATCATGAACACCTACGGGTTCCATCTCCTTGATTTCACCCCCAATGCTGTCCTGACCATGGCAATTTTCGCACATCTTTGCGAAAACTTTGTCGGAGTCCATCCAAACGTAGCCCTCTTCCGCCACTTCTTCACGCCTCGAGTAGAGAGAGGAGGGCCCCTCTCCGGCGGAATCGCCTGGATCTCGAAGCCCGGCAAGAAGGATGCTTATCTGGAGGGAGAGCTCCACAGCAAATGGGAGGAATGGAGAGCAGACTGGTGCCTGATCGTCGAGGAGAACCCGCAGCCATTCACTGCCGTGCGCCGAACTCCTGTGGTGCGCGGCAGGGATTGGAGCGACGTGGCTCCGGACGATGACAAGCTGCAGATTGCCGTTACCGGATCCTGCAGCTTAGGCGTGCCGGGCTCATAGTTGGCGCCGTTGGCGCAGATTTCTTCTGCCGCCGCATCGCTCCCCTGCAGGAGAAAGGGAGACCTTATAACACAGGCAAGAACTCCTTCTTTGACTATTCCATTTTGAACTACTTCAAAATCTTGTCAAGGTATGTACTCATTGAAAAAACTTATCAAGCGTCTTGACCTATCTCTATAGATGTTGATGCTCAATATGTAAGTAGCTTCACCGAGGTCTTTCTTTGAAAAACTCCTTTCGAACACTCCTTTATGCTTTGCAGAATAATTCTACATTATTTCCGATCAACAATGTGTCATTCACATATACTTATCAGAAATTTTGTAGTGCTCCAACTCACTTTCTTGTAAATACAGGCTTCACCGCAAGTCTGTATAAAACTATATCCTTTGATCAACTAATCAAAGCGTATATTCCAACTCCGATATGCTTGCACCAGTCCATAGATGGATCGCTGGAGCTTGCACATTTTGTTAACACCTTTAGGATTGACAAAACCTTCTGGTTGCATCATATACAACTCTTCTTTAAGAAATCCATTAAGGATTGCAGTTTTGTTATCCATTTGCCAGATTTCATAAAATACGACAATTGCTAAAATGATTCGGACATACATTAAGCATCGATACGAGTGAGAAAATCTCATCGTAGTCAACACCTTGAACTTTGTCAAAAACCTTTTTCGACAAGTCTAGCTTTGTAGATAGTAACACTACTATCAGCGTCCATCTTCCTCTTGAAGATCCATTTATTCTCAATGGCTTGCCAATCATCGGGCAAGTCAACCAAAGTCCACACTTTGTTCTTATATATATATATGGATTCCATCTCAGATTTCATGGCCTCAAGCCATTTCGCGGAATCTGGGCTCATCATCGCTTCCTCATAGTTCGTAGGTTTGTCATGGTCAAGTAACATGACCTCCAGAACAGGATTACCGTATCACTCTGGTGTGGATCTTACTCTAGTTGACCTACGAGGTTCGGTAGTAACTTGATCTGAAGTTACATGATCATCATCATTAGCTTCCTCACTAATTGGTGTAGGAGTCACAGGAACAGATATCTGTGATGAACTACTTTCCAATAAGGGAGCAGGTACAGTTACCTCATCAAGTTCTACTTTCCTCGCACTCACTTCTTTCGAGAGAAACTCCTTCTCTAGAAAGGATCCATTATTAGCAAAAAATGTCTTGCCTTCGGATATGTGATAGAAGGTGTACCCAACTGTCTCCTTTGGGTATCCTATGAAGACACATTTCTCTGATTTGGGTTCAAGCTTATCAGGTTGAAACTATTTCACATAAACATCGCAACCCCAAACTTTAAGAAACGACAACTTTGGTTTCTTGCCAAACCACAGTTCATATGGTGTCGTCTCAAGGGATTTAGATGGTGCCCTATTTAACGTGAATGCAGCTGTCTCTAATGCATTACCCCAAAACGATAGTGGTATATCGGTAAGAGACATCATAGATCGCACCATATCTAATAAAGCACGGTTACGATGTTCGGACACACCATTACGCAGTGGTGTTTCAGGTGGCATGAGTTGCGAAACTATTCCGCATTGTTTCTAATGAAGACCAAACTCGTAACTCAAATATTCTCCTCCATGATCAGATTGTAGAAATTTTATTTTCTTGTTACGATGATTTTCCACTTCACTCTGAAATTTTTGAACTTTTCAAATGTTTCAGACTTATGTTTCATTAAGTAGATATACCCATATCTGCTCAAATCATCTGTGAAGGTCAGAAAATAATGATACCCGCCGCGAGCCTCAACACTCATCAGGTCACATACATCAGTATGTATTATTTCCAATAAGTCAGTTGCTCGCTCCATTGTTCCGCAGAACGGAATTTTAGTCATCTTGCCCATGAGGCATGATTCGCAAGCATCAAGTGATCATAATCAAGTGATTCCAAAATCCCATTAGCATGGAGTTTCTTCATGCGCTTTACACCAATATGACCTAAATGGCAGTGCCACAAATAAGTTGCACTATCATTATTAACATTGCATCTTTTGGCTTCAATATTATGAATATGTGTATCACTACAATCGAGATCCAACAAACCATTTTCATTGGTTGTATGATCATAGAATGTTTTATTCATGTAAACATAATAACAATTATTCTCTAACTTAAATGAATAACCGTATTGCAATAAACATGATCAAATCATATTCTTGCTCAACGCAAACACCAAATAACATTTATTTAGGTTTAACACTAATCCCGAAAGTATAGGGAGTGTGTGATGATGATCATATAATTCTTGGAACTACTTCCAACACACATCGTCACTTCACCCTTAACTAGTCTTTGTTCATTCTGCAACTCCCGTTTCAAGTTACTACTCTTAGCAACTAAACTAGTATCAAATACCGAGGGGTTGCTATAAACACTAGTAAAGTACACCTCAACAGCATGTATATCCAATATACTTTTGCTCACCTTGCCATCCTTCTTATCCGCCAAATACTTGGGGCAGTTCCGCTTCCAGTGGCCAGTCCCTTTGCAGTAGAAGCACTTAGTCTCAGGCTTAGGTCCAGACTTGGGCTTCTTCACTTGAGCAGCAACTTGTTTGCCGTTCTTCTTGAAGTTCCCCTTCTTCCCTTTGCCCTTTTCTTGAAACTAGTGGTCTTATTAACCATTAACACTTGATGTTTTTCTTGATTTCTACCTTCATCGATTTCAGCATCACGAAGAGCTTTAGGAATCGTTTCCGTTATCCTTTGCATATTATAGTTCATCACGAAGTTCTAGTAACTTGGTGATAGTGACTAGAGAACTCTGTCAATCACTATCTTATCTGGAAGATTAACTCCCAGTTAATTCAAGTGATTGTAGTACTCAGACATTCTGAGGCACATGCTCACTAGCTGAGCAATTCTCCTCCATCTTGTAGGCAAATTACTTGTCAAAGGTCTCATACCTTTTGACATGGGCATGAGTCTAAAATACTAATTTGAACTCTTGGAACATCTCATATGCTCCATGGCGTTCAAAACGTCTTTAAAGCCCCGATTCTTAGCCGTAAAGCATGGTGCACTAAACTATCAAGTAGTCATCATATCGAGCTTTGCCAAATGTTCATAACGTCTGCATATGCTCCTGCAATAGGTCCGTCACCTAGCGGTGCATCAAGGACATAATACTTATGTGCAGCAACGACGATAAACCTCAGATCACGGATCCAATCTGCATCATTGCTACTAACATCTTTCAACTTATTTTTCTCTAGGAACATATCAAAAATAAAACAGGGGAGCTAAACGCGAGCTATTGATCTACAACATAGATATGCTAATACTACCAGGACTAAGTTCATGATAAACTAAAGTTCAATTAATCATATTACTTAAGAACTCCCACTTAGATAGACATCCCTCTAATCATCTAAGTGATCACGTGATCCAAATCAACTAAACCATAACCGGTCATCACGTGAAATGGAGTAGTTTTCAATGGTGAACATCATTATGTTGATCATATCTACTATATGATTCACGCTCGACCTTTCGGTCTCAGTGTTCCGAGGCCATATCTGCATATGCTAGGCTCGTCATGTTTAACCCGAGTATTCTGCGTGTGCAAAACTGGCTTGCACCCGTTGTAGATGGATGTAGAGCTTATCACACCCAATCATCACGTGGTGTCTGGGCACGACGAACTTTGGCAACGGTGCATACTCAGGGAGAACACTTTTATCTTGAAATTTAGTGAGAGATCATCTTATAATGCTACCGTCAATCAAAGCAAGATAAGATGCATAAAAGATAAACATCACATGCAATCAAAATATGTGACATGATATGGCCATGATCATCTTGTGCCTTTGATCTCCATCTCCAAAGTACCGTCTTGATCTCTATCGTCACCGGCATGACACCATGATCTCCATCATCTTGATCTATATCAATGTGTCGTCTCGCCAACTATTGCTCTTGCGACTATTGCTATCGCATAGCGATAATGTAAAGCAATTATTTGGCGCTTGCATCTTATGCAATAGAGAGACAACCATAAGGCTTTTTCCAGTTGCCGATAACTTCAACAAAACATGATCATATCATACAACAACTTATATATCATCACGTCTTGACCATATCACATCACAAAAATGCCCTGCAAAAACAAGTTAGACGTCCTCTACTTTGTTGTTGCAAGTTTTACGTGGCTGCTACGGGCTGAGCAAGAACCGTTCTTACCTACGCATCAAAACCACAACGATAGTTTGTCAAGTTGGTGTTGTTTTAACCTTCACAAGGACCGGGCGTAGCCACACTTGGTTCAACTAAAGTTGGAGAAACTGACACCCGCTTGTCACATGTGTGCATAGCACGGCGGTAAAACTAGTCTCGCGTAAGCGTACGCATAATGTCGGTCCGGGCTGCTTCATCCAACAATACCGCCGAACCAAAGTATGACATGCTGGTAAGCAGTATGACTTATATCGCCCACAACTCACATGTGTTCTACTCATACATATGACATCTACGCATAAAACATGGCTCGGATGCCACTGTTGTAGTAATTTCAAAAAAAAATCCTACGCATACGCAAGATCATGGTGATGCATAGCAACGAGAGGGGAGAGTGTTGTCTATGTACCCTTGTAGACCGAAGGCGGAAGCGTTATCACAATGCGGTTGATGTAGTCGTACGTCTTCACGATCCGACCGATCAAGTACCGAACGCACGGCACCTCCGAGTTTAGCACACGTTCAGCCCGATGACGTCCCTCGAACTCCAATCCAGCCGAGTGTTGAGGGAGAGTTTCGTCAGCACGATGGCGTGGTGACGATGTTGATGTTCTACCGACGCAGGGCTTCGCCTAAGCACCGCTACAGTATTATCGATGTGGACTGTGGTGGAGGGGGCACCGCACACGGCTAAAAGATCAAACGATCAATTGTTGTTCTATCTAGGGGTGCCCCCCTGCCCCTGTATATAAAGGAGCAAGGGGGGAGGCGGCCGGCCTAGGAGGAGGGCTCACCAAGGGGGGGAGTCCTACTCCCACCGGGAGTAGGACTCCTCCTTTCCTTGTTGGAGTAGGAGAGAAGGAAAGAGGGGGAGAGGAAGAAGGAAAAGGGGGCTGCACCCCTTGTCCAATTCGGACCAGAGGTGGGGCGCGTGCCTCCTTCCTTTTGGCCTCTCTCCTCTATTCCTGTATGGCCCAATAAGCCCATATACTCCCCGGCGAATTCCCGTAACTCTCCGGTACTCCGATAAATACCCCAATCACTCGGAACCTTTCCGATGTCCGAATATAGTCGTCCAATATATCGATCTTTATGTCTCGACCATTTCGAGACTCCTCGTCATGCCCCCGATCTCATCCGGGACTCCGAACTCCTTCGGTACATCAAAACATATACACTCATAATATAACTGTTATCGAAACGTTAAGCGTGCGGACCCTACGGGTTCGAGAACTATGTAGACATGACCGAGACACATCTCCGGTTAATAACCAATAGCGGAACCTAGATGCTCATATTGGCTCCCACATACTCTACGAAGATCTTTATCGGTCAGACCGCATAACAACATACGTTGTTCCCTTTGTCATCGGCATGTTACTTGCCCGAGATTCGATCGTCGGTATCTCAATACCTAGTTCAATCTCATACGTTGTTCAGTCTCGTTCCGTAATACATCATCCCGCAACTAACTCATTAGTTGCAATGCTTGCAAGGCTTAAGTGATGTGCATTACCGAGAGGGCCCAGAGATACCTCTCCGACAATTGGAGTGACAAATCCTAATCTCAAAATACGCCAACCCAACAAGTACCTTCGGAGACACCTATAGAGCACCTTTATAATCACCCAGTTACGTTGTGACGTTTGGTAGCACACAAAATGTTCCTCCGGTAAACGGGAGTTGCATAATCTCATAGTCATAGGAACATGTATAAGTCATGAAGAAAGCAATAGCAACATACTAAACGATCAAGTGCTAAGCTAACGGAATGGGTCATGTCAATCACATCATTCTCCTAATGATGTGATCTCGTTAATCAAATGACAACTCATGTCTATGGTTAGGAAACATAACCATATTTGATCAGCGAGCTAGTCAAGTAGAGGCATACTAGTGACACTCTGTTTGTCTATGTATTCACACATGTATTATGTTTCCGGTTAATACAATTCCAGCATGAATAATAAACATTTATCATGATATAAGGAAATAAATAATAACTTTATTATTGCCTCTAGGGCATATTTCCTTCAATCACCCCGTTGGGAAGGACCCTTTGTGGTCAGCAAGATCCTGAACAACGGGTCATACTACCTCATCGATGTTCGAGAACACAAAGACTCACGTAAGTCGGAGGAGGAGACCCGCCGACCGTGGAATATCGCTCATCTTCGGCCTTACTACACTTGAGCCATCGGCTCTCAGGATGTATATATTTTGATGATGTATATATTATGAAAAGCAATAAAGCAGGACCTCTGTCCTTTTCATCCTCAAAAGTTTACATACCTTCTTTATCATGTTGTTGAAACAACCAACAGGGAGTGGATCATATTTTAATCCGGCTTTCTCTTTGGTCCGGCTTATAATCATATCTGAATCTAGCCATGATCACTTGGGGGCTTCCTGTTCAAACATAGGTCGTATTCGAACCAAAGAGAACATAGTTGTCGATACCCTCTTGATCGGCATACTGCCAAACCCACTTGGGGGCTTCCTGATCATATCTGAATCATAGCTTAACCCCTTTGGGTCTGACGTGGATCGTATTCGAATCAGCGTCATTAAACAACTCTTATGGTCACTTGGGGGCTTCCTGTTCAAACATAGGTCCTATTCAAACCAAAGAGAACATAGTTGTTGATACCCACTTGATCGGCATCACCAAAGCCACTGGGGGCTATATGATCGTATCTGAATCTTAGCTTAACCCCTTTGGAATGGTTCACTGATCGTATTCGAATAAGAAGCCTTTGAATTTTGTTTATTTCTCATGATACTTTGTAAGTATAATTATTTGACTGCTTTTAAGATCCTTTTAAAAGCACTTATGGGGTGGTCTTTGTTCCATCGATTTAATATTGATCAAATAAAGTTGTTAGCACATAGCAAACATCGTATGTGCCAAGTTTCAGGAGTTAAAGCTTGCCCTCATTATTTGGGTCATATAAGCCGGCAAGGTCACCAAAAGGATCACAAGTATGATGTTATGATTATGTATAAAAGGTGTAATTGCAAACCGGCCTTTATATGATTTTTTGGCTCATACTCCGGGTTATCGGTACCTTATATGACCCCCAATGCGATAAGCCGCCAAGGGACGTGTGTTTGTTCTATATGCAGGGCAATGCAAGCAATTTCTTTTGACATAAAGGAAGCAGAAGACCAGTATAAACCAGAAGCGTATAACAAAGGCGGCTTAAGAAAGTATTAAGCGCCCCGGACATGCGCGAAGGCACGACAAAATTAAGCGTTTTTTCTACCCTATTACAAGACTCCCCGAGTCCAGATAAAGAAGCATTGTTTTTCACGGAGCATAAAAGTAAGACGCCTGGCGGGTCACTCATTCTGTTGGCCTGAAGCTTCCGGGTTATCCCTCTCCGCTCCTCCGTCGGCTGCCCTGTCTTGGAAGGTTGATGATGACCAGTCAATGCCACTTAAAGCTTCAAATTCAGCTTCATCATCAATTAACCCGGCCGGATCGACTTCGGGGACGAAGGTATGCTTACGAATTGGAGGGATCAAGCTGAATGCATCATAATGTGGCGTTGCGATCCTCTGATTTTGGCTGTCATAACTCGGCTGGTACTTGGTGAGGTATGTATCATTCCCAATTAGAGTGGCCACAGGACGTATTTCCTTCACACAGGCGGTGAAGTCCTTCTCATCAAACAGGGTGCCATCCTCTTTCAAGCTTGGGTAACCAAGGGCGATATCGGCCGGGTCCAGCTCTGGTAACCATGCCTTAGCCCGGCTCAATGCGGCTATGGCTCCGGCTCTCACGGACGCCCGCCTTAGCTCTTGGACCCGTTGAGGTAGCACAGCGAGCCGCCTTAGCACGTCTGCCAGGAGATGGGGAACCTCATTTGACAAAGCCACAGCGGCCAAGGCACGTTGTGACCCAGTATAGAGTTATTCCACCAGGGTGTAAACTGCCTTTAGCTTGATCAGCATGCTTTGGTTAAGGTTTGTGCTCCTGGGGCCTGCATGAACAAACATCAGGTAAGACGGATATGACAATTGAGATACTCATCGAACAAAACGTTTGCAGTATTTAACATTTGCAGAAATAGCTTACCAAAGATTGCTGAGACCATATGAGAAATATGGCATTAAGACGGATAGCTTGGCAGTTGCTTCTGCAAGCGATGCCTCTCCTTTTTCTGCCCGGGTGACCAAGGAGGCCTTTTCATCAGCCCATGCTTTCTTATCCGCTTCAAAGCCTTTCTTCAACTTCTCTTGTTCAGATACACTGAACTCAAACTTGGAGTTTGCTTTTTGGGTTTCAGCTTCTTGAGCTTCCAGGCGATTCTTCAGATCAGCAATCTCTGACTCAAATTGACTTATGGTGGCATGTATAAATGTCGGGTTATAGTCAGGAATATTATAAGATAACATTAAGTCCCAAGCACTTTGCAAGCAAAGATACTTGACGCTTGGGGGCTAATGTATACTGAAGAATTCTGACTTACTGCGGCGGTTCACGGAAATTAAGTCCCAGGCACTTTGTAAAGCAAAGATACTTGGCACTTGGGGGCTAATGTATATTGCATTTCAAAGTATTATATTACACCGGTTCAAGTATGCTAGTTTTTAAGCCGGCATTTGAAGTGTTACAAGATAAGCCGGTGTCTGGCAAGCAGTATTAAACGGATTCTAAGTCTACAACATATTTTTCCATAAGCAATAGACTTGGGGGTTGGTATAGTAAGTATGAATAAGGAAAAACAACAAAGTCATACCTCAGATTTTTGTTGTATCTGCTTCACCATGTCAATTTCTAGGTGACGGCTGTTGTGCACTTGACTTATGTAGCCAGAGACAATCTCTCCAATGCTCAGCTGAGTATAATCTGTGTTGCCCGGTTTGGCTTTGCGGCATTCCAAGAATTCTTCCTTGGCAGAGCATTTGGACAGTACAGTGGGTCTTCCCGGTTCAATAAACTGAGTCTTGGTGATCTCAACTTCCGGGTCATCTGCCTTGGTCGGGCTGGGAATATCCGGGTTGTCGGAGCCGTCGAGAGCTTGTTTAGCAGGCGGGTCAGAGGTAGGAGCTGGAACATCATGAGATGGTTCATACGGCGGCTTGTGAGGAGAGACATCAAGAGCAACTGTTCCGAGCTCCGGCTCAGTTACAACCGGCTCTTTGAACGACTTATTTTCTTTGCCCTCTTATCGGGCTTCACTTGTATGTTGTGGACAAGTCAGAAGGGTTAGTAAAAAAACATGAGTAAGATAAGCATAAAGGTAAATAAGTTGACATTACCCTGGAGCAGTCTTGAAAGCCGGCATGTTGGATTGCATGGATTCTCTAGAGGTAGGTGAAGTATCCTGATAGTTTGAGTCAGATGAATTGAGGGGTTGACGAATTAAACCCGCCAAAGGTAAAGAAGAGCGTAAACCGGAGATAACCTCAGCACGGCGCTTCCTTGTTACATCAGGTAAGCCGGAGGAGAGCTCGGTGTGTTTGCTGGTCCGGGTCTGCCTCCGGCTCTCATGAATCTGTCGCTTCAAAAGAAATTGAGGATCTTGGTAAGCTAAAGGATGTGAAAATCTTACTTTTCGGGTCACTCTTCGGACTTTCCACTGCAACAAAGGCTCGGAGTCGGAGGAAATTATAGTTACCTCTTCCTCAACTCCTTGGCTATTTCCCGTGTCCTCCTGAAAGGAATTAATGTCAGTAAGGTAATGGTAAAGGAGTTAGGGGAGTTAAGGATTACCTCTTCTTCATCATCTGTGGTATCATCCAGCTTAAGTAAATCAGAAGTACTGGGCTTCTTCTTCCTCTGGGTCCCTGTTTTAGCGGCCTTTCTCTCGGCTCTCTTGGCCGCTCTAGCTCGTTTGGCAGCCTCATGGTCATATTTGACCTTCCAGAAATCGTCATTTTCCTGTGAATAATGTTAAAAGGCTATGAATAAAAGCAAGGCATTCCACAATAAGGGTATAATTGTTGAGGTTGATGACTTACTGCAGGAGCCGGGTTATTCTTGCAGAATGGAAGTAAGCCGAAGGCATTACTGACTACTGAGCCCTCCTTCAACAGATAGGATCATAGTTTCAACCATATCATCAGCAAGGTCATCAGGACTATGACGCAGCGGGTCCTCCTTTTCGCCTGAATAAGTGCACATTAAGTCGGGACGACGGCTTAACAGAAACACCCGCCAGGAGATCCAGACCCGGACTAAATCAACGTCGTCTAAGCCGTTCCCCGAGAGAGCTTTGATTTTCTTGATGGTGGGAGCGAGAGGAAGACGTTCAACAACAGTTAACTTGTCCGGCAGCGGGTGGTTGGATTCAAGGGGCAGAGCGCGAAAGCCGGGCAGCGGGTTCTCATCAGCCGGAGAAGTGTCCTGGCAATAGAACCACGTCTGGTTCCAATCCTTTGGGTGGCTTGGCAGTTCAGCATATGGGAAAAGGCAGTCTCTCCGCCGCTGAATTGAGATGCCGCCAACTTCCAGACTGGGCCTGTTGGCACGTTCATTCTGCCGGTTTAAGTAAAACAACTCTTTGAACAAAAGTAAGTTGGGTTCTTCTCCAAGGTACACCTCGCAGAAGACTTGGAAGTTGCAAATATTTGACACGGAGTTGGGCCCAATGTCTTGAGGTCTGAGGTCAAAAAATTGCAAAACATCCCTGAAGAATTTTGAAGCGAGTGGAGCGAAGCCCCGGCCCATATGATCAGTAAAAACGATCACTTCCCCCTCCTTGGGTTGAGGTTTCTCCTCTGACAGGTTAGGAGCACGATAAGACATGACCTCCTTGTTGGGCAGATAGCCAGTCTTCACAAATTCAGACAATGTGCTTTCAGTGACAATGGACTTGACCCAGTTACAGGTCACAGGAGCTTTGGGAGCCTTGGGTGCCATAACATAGATGGAAGCCTATGACAAAATAGTATCGTTCCGTCTCAATTTAACCCAGATGAGAACGGTTTAGATTCTATTCAAAAGAGCGGCTTATGAAGGGGTCTAATGATATATGGCTAATTGTGTTTTGGTATTTAAGCCGCTGTGGGTATCAGAATCAGTTAAGGTATTTTAAAACCGCCAGGAGCAAGCAGGGTGGGCGATCATTGTGGTCTTCTTAAACCGGCCATACGGACTGCCATGGTTAAACAGATCTAACAGATGCAATTTTTGAATAAGTATGGAACAAACAGGTTTCGCAAGTTGTAGTTATTATTTTGGATCAAACGATCGTTCTGAAAAGAAAAATTCTAGACCTAAAGCTAGCATAGATAAGTCCATAAGCTCGAATAAAGCCTCTGTACAAAGGAAAGAGATCTATTTGCATTTGAAATGGATGTGAAACAGTTACCGCAGCAGTTTTATATCATCCTAAGATCAGAAAAGGGGCATCGGAGGTGAAATCTACCAAGGGTTCATGACAGACGGCGATGAACACCGACGAGCTCGAAAAAAAATTAATGCGGATCTGAGATGCAGGAAAGAGGGGCTTACAGATGTGGAGCTACTGCGGAGATTCATCGTGTTTCTCTGGTCAAGTCAGTTCGATGCAGGAGCCTGAGTTGGAGAAGATGAGGAGATCTACGGCGGCGGCGGCGGAGCTCGAGCGGCAGAGAAACAGCGAGAGGAGGAAAACAACCGAAGGGGGAGAATGGAAAAGACCTAGGTCGTGCCTATTTATAAGGAAAGGTTGACTGAGATGGCGCGAGAAACAAGGAAGCTGAGCATCATTATCCAACGACTCCGACGCCTCGGTTTTCAGAATGGTCAGTAAAGGCAAAGATCCGTTAAGGATATGACAGAGTAAAATATGAATTTAACGGAAGATGACGTCATGGTGGGTTATCACGGATCCAGAATATGACGTCACGGCGGGTTATAACCTTTGCACAGACAAAACACAGAAGTATTTTTTCTTAAGGTATTTTAAGATTCACATGAACCGGTTCAAATCAATCTGGGGCCTAATGTCGGGGATATAACAATTTGTGTAAGCCGCCCTGGAGGGGCCGGGTTACACAAAGAGGATTATCATACAAAGCCCAAGATCAATCATGAAGATGGCGGTTCAATAAAGGGTCTAAAGCCCACAGGCGACTTAAGGCCCGTAGTGATAAACCGCCGTAATGGCATGACTTGTATCATAACGTAGAATTAACTAGTCACCTAGCCGGACACTGTTTATGAGCCGGTCGGGACTCTGTAGGCCACCGGGCGTCAACCCGTGTATATAAGGGGACGACCCGCTGGTGGTTTAGGGCAAGAAACATCTGATCGAGAGGCGGGCATAGTGTATCTCGCTCCCTGGTTATCGAAACCTCAGTAATACCAACCCAACTAGACGTAGGCTTACCTTCACCGTAAGGGGCCGAACTAGTATAAAACCTCTCTCGTGTCCCTTGTCCCGTTAACCCCTTTAAGCTTCCTAGTTGCGATGGCTCCGCGACTAAGTCCTTGCAAGAGGACATCTGCCGTGACAATTCCACGACAGTATCCGCAAATCAAATTTGGAGAATATTGTAGAGCTACTCAATTCATCAAGCATATCATCTAGCCTAGGAATAGGATGATGATAATGAATAGTAATATTATTAATGCCTCTACAATCAACACACATACGTGATGTACCATCTTTTTTCGGCACTAGTATGATAGGAACAGCACAAGGACTAACAGATTCGCGTATATAGCCTACAGCACAAGGACTAACAGATTCGCGTATATAACCTTTGTCGAGCAGATCCTGTACTTGACGCATAATCTCCTTTGTCTCCTCTGGATTGGTACGGTATGGTGCACGGTTGGGTAGCAATGCACCAGGAATTAAGTCAATTTGATGCTCAATCCCTCGAATAGGTGGTAATCCCAGTGGCACGTCTTGTGGAAAGACGTCAGCGAACTCCTGCAAAATGTTAGTGACAGCGGGAGGCAAAGAGGAAGGCATGTCCTCGAATGAAAATAATGCCTCTTTGAACACAAAAGCATAGCAAACAGATTTGCTGAAATCTAGCTCATCAATATCATGCACTTTTCAATTTAATTTCAGAAGCAACACTAGATGGTTTATTATTAGGTTTCATTTGTTGCTCAAATTCTTTTGCCACAATCTGATTTTCACTCTTATTTTTCTCCTGTTTTGCTTTATTAGCTCTATTAGTATCATCTTTCAAAATGGAATCAGGATTACTAGGAAGAAAAGTAGTATGTTTATCCTTATGAACAAGAGTATACTGATTGTTTCTACCATGGTGTATAGAATTTTTATCAAATTGCCATGGTCTACCAAGTAATAAGGAACATGCTTGCGTAGGTTCCACATCACAATCAACATAATCAGCATATGTAGAGATACTAAAATGCACACGAACAGTATGTGTTACCTTAACCTTGCCGCTGTTTTTGAACCATTGGATGTAGTAAGGATGTGGATGTGGTCTTGTGGTGAGAGATAGCTTCTCTACCATCTCCATGCTAACCAAGTTGTTGCAACTCCCTCCATCAATAATGACGCGGACAGAATGTTCCTTCACAACTCCCTTTGTATGGAACAAATTATGCCTCTGATTTTGCTCAGCTTGTGTGACCTGCACACTCAAACACGTTGAGCAACTAAACTTTCGTACCTGTCAGCATCTTCAGCAGCCATGTATTGCGTCTCATGATCAAAATCATCTCCACCGTATTCTTCACTTGTAATAAGAGCCAAAGTCTCCTCATCATAGTCACTAGCGGACTCATACCCACCATCCTCAATAGCAATCATCACACGCTGAGATTTGCACACTCTCTCATAATGACCTCTTCCCTTACAACAACGACAAATAATATCACTTGTGTGCCCTGTTGACGCCATGGAAGAAGAAGAGCTATGTGCAGGCCCGAGTGGTGTGCTCTTGGCAGATAGTGGTGGTTGTGCCTGCTTTCTTGTATCACGGCTGGAGGTGGCAGATGATGGAGGTGATGGTGCAGTGGAAGTAGAGGATGCACGCGATGTCCATGATGAAGATCGACCTGCAGAAAAGTTAGTCAACGCCAATGCTTGTCGATCCTGCACTTCACGTTCAGCTTTACAAGCAAGATGGAATAAACGAGTGATATTATTATATTCCTTATGCTCTAAAATGGTCTGAATCTCTTTATTTAATCCACCCATAAAATGTGCAAGCATAGCTTCATTATCCTCAACAGTACCACACCTAATCATGCCAGCTTGTAATTCCTGATAATACTCCTCTACGGAATTTTTTTCCTTGTCTCAAACGATGTAGTTTTTGAAGTAATTCACGTTGATAATATGGTGGAACCCAACGAGTACGCATAGCAGTTTTCAAAGCAGCCCAAGTAGTAGGGATATTATCATGATATAATCTATAATGTTCAAACCACCAAACAGAAGCAAAACTAGTGAATTCACAAACAGCAGCAGCAACACGTCTCTCCTCAGGATATTGTAAGCAAGTGAAACGTTGTTCAGTTTCTAACTCCCAAGTAAGATATACATCAGGAATGTATCTATCCTCAAACGGTGGAATGTTCAATTTCAGTTTAGGAATATGGTCATAATCTCGTACCTGAGGTGGTGCTGCAGCCCTACCGTTGCGATTATATGTCTGAGGTCGACCTGCTGGTGGTGGTGCTGGTGGTTGCACGTAGTTTTGATTTTGATCAACGTCATCCTCGTAATAGTCCTCCACCTCTACAGTAGCAGCAGGAGCTACCGAAGCATCAACAGCCATAGCGGCGGCACCCGAATTTTGTCCTTGCTCAAGAGGAACACGGCCCGCTCGGCGGAGGGCTGTTTCACGACGTGGAGGTGGTTGTTGTTGTTGTAATGGTGTAGCAGATTCAGGTGGTGGTTGTGCAAGACGCGCGAGTACTTCATCGAACTTGGTGTCCCACTTGGTGTCAATTGTCTTCTCAACGTCATCAATCCTCTCCAGTGCCTTTCCAAAGCTGGCCATGACGTCTTCCACCTGTTGACTCAACATTTGCTGAAATTTATCATGAAGCTCCTTCTTCGTCATGTTCTCCCAGTCAATCTCGTCGGCTTGTGGTCCTTCCATGGTTAGCAGCAATAGAAAAACACAAGAATATGATCCTACAGACTACTAGAAAGTGGCAGTGTGTCACAAATACGCCAAGCAAATCTCAAATTCTTACCAGTTCTTACCCAGCAGCAGGTGGTGATTGGCAACCCTTGTAGTCAAAACTCTCAAAGCTTGGATAGAGCGATTACCAGGGAGAGTCAAACGCACGACGTAGATGTATGTGGAGCTGGGAGGGCTTATAATATGGTAGCAAAAAGGGTCAGCAATAATCAATTCAGAGATGTAAGGTTGAATAGACGCTCAACGGCGGTACTGTGCTGGTCCTAGGATAGACCGTGCTAGAGACGCGAGCCTAGAACACTACCAAAATCACGGCGCTGCACGTAAATAAGGAAACAGCACACTCTGGAGTTTTTTTCACTCTGTTTTTCTTTTGGCGCTCTTTTTTTTGCGCTCCTCTTTTTTTTGCGAAAAAATCACTATAATGGCGAGTGTCTCAAAACTCTTCCTAGGTCAAAATGACAGGGTGGCACGAAATTTTTTTTACTATTTTTTCGGAAATCAGGGCAGCGACGATGAAAAAGTGCAACAAAATATCACTATGATGGCACGTGGCTCAAAAGACTCAGAAAAGCCTAAAAACAGGATAGGGAAAAAATATTTTCGATCGCTGAAATTTTGGCCTAAAAACTGCTGGGGGTCTCCAGACTCCTTTTTTTAACCTACTCAGGCAAGGAAACACGAATCGGAAACTAGATGGATCTTGAAAACAAACCTAATATGAAAGGAACTCGGATTGGTGGTGGATATATGGTGGTAGGATATGGCAGCGGTGGTGGTAGCGGTGGTGGTATATGGATACGGATCGGTGGTGGTATATGGATACGGACTGATGGTGGTATATGGATACGGATTCATAGTGGTGGCGGATAAGTGGTGGTGGTAGATGGCAGGGGCGATGATGATGGTGCGATGGCGGCGTGACAGCTTATGACCAGAACTCGAAACTCTAAAAGACTAGACGCTAAGACCAACAACTTGACACGACGATGCAACCGTAAATTCAACAAAGCAAAATACTAAAAAGACTATGCAAAGGCTCAGACTGGTTCGGATAGGACGAACTAACCCTATTTTTTGGCTTTTCGTGGACTATAGGTATGAAGAACAGACTCGATCTAAACTATGAAAAACTGTAAAACCTCACCGAGCAACCTGGAAATCTGATACCACTTGATTGAGGCAAAGGAGTCCCGTCTTTTAATGAGATGGTGGCTATCGTTTTGGGTGGAGTAGATTTCGACGATCCGACTACAAACGTGCAAGGATGTCGCACCTTAGAAATTGCTAAACCAACTTCGAGCGGTTATTGACCATGCTGGAGCACGATCAACCTGACCACGAGGGTCAATTTCCTGCAAGCAAACGAAGAACAAGCAAGAAACTGAGATTGCAATCTGGATATTACGAATATAAGAGGAAAGCTTTATTGATGAACGTGGGGTTCTGTGACGTCTTTGTCTGGTCGTTGAACACAAACGAAGTACGCGAAGTTGTAGCTATGGAGAACTGTAATCTAAACAAAACCCAAAGTCTAAACGACGCCCTAAGGGATGTATATATGGATGAAGAGGGGGGAATTTCGTGACCCTTGGAAGAGGGCTCCGAAACCAACCCTATCTCTTGTTTCTCCCACACATACGGACTCAAAAAACAGCCTATACTTATGTATTTTGAAATTACATGGGCCTGGCCCAAAAATAAGGTGACGCAGCACCTATAATAGCCTCTGGACGAAACTTATGAAGTGGCATCTTGTATATTTCGTCCGAGGATTCATGAACTCATTATGGTGGCTTCAAAGTCCTGAAATCATCACTTGTAACTCTGTTCTTGTTCCCCTTGCGCATGCCATCATCTCCATGCTTGATCTTGCTCCAATATTCATCCCTCTTGCCCAAGTTAGGCCCTTCATTTGTAAGCAACACAAATGTATCCAATTTAGGTAGCATCATATTCTCATGAACATTAGAATCATTACCAAGAAACGAAAGTACCTGATAATTTAATTGGCGTGCACGAGCTCTAGTAATTGGTACGGTATGTATAGCAGCAGGGGTTGTGGGTGTAACAATGGTATTGAGGGTCCGAGATTTATTATGATGTAAACTAGATTACTGACTCTAGTGCAAGTGGGAGACTATTGGAAATATTCCCTAAAGGCAATAATAAATTGGTTATTATCATATTTCCTTGTTCATGATAGATGTTTATTATCCATGCTAGAATTGTACTGACCGAAAACTTAAATACATGTGTTAATACATAAACAACATTGTGTCCCTAGTAGGCCTCTACTAGACTAGCTCGTTGATCAAAGATGGTTAAGGTTTCTTAACCATAGACATGATTTGTCCCTTGATAATGGGATCACATCATTAGGAGAATGATGTGATGGACAGACCCAATCGTAAGCTTAGCATCAGATCATGTCAATTAGTTATTTGCTACAGCTTTCTTCATGTCAAGTATCTGTTCCTTAGACCATGAGATCATGTCACTCCCAGACACTAGAGGAATACCTTGTGTGTAATCAAACATCACTTCGTAACTGGGTGATCATAAAGGTGCTCTATAGCTCCCTCTGAAGGTGTCTGTTAGGTTGCATGGATCGAGACTAGGATTTTTCAATCCTAGTGACGGAGAGATATCTCTGGGCCCTCTCGTAATACAACATCGCAAGAAGCTTCATGTGAATAATGAGTTTATTCGCAGGATCTTGTATTACGGAACGAGTAAAGAGACTTGCTGGTAACGAGATTGAACTAGCTAAGGAGATACCAACGATCGAATATCGCGCAAGTAAGATATCACCGGACAAAGGGAGTTGTATATGGGATTGTATTAATCCCCAACATTGTGGTTCAACTGATAAAGATCTTCATGGGATATGTAGGAATCAATATGGGCATCCAGGTCCCATTGTTGGTTATTGACTGGAGAGGTGTCTCGGTCATGTCTACATCATTGTCGAACCCGTAGGGTCGCACGCTTAACGTTTGGTACCGCTAGGGTAATGTTGAGATATTAATAGTGGAAAGTCCGAAAGTAGTTCGGAGTCTAGGAAGAGATCTAGGACATCACGAGGACCTCCAGAATGGTTCAGAGGTAAAGATTTATATGTGGGAAGTAATATTCAGGGTTTCGAAAAAGTTCAGGAATTTTTGTTTGAGTACTGGGAAGGTTCTAGAAGGTTTCGAGGGTTCCACCCTAGGGCCCAACGACCTGGGAAGGGCCCACATGGACCGAGGGGTGGGGCTACAGCCCACATGGCTTGGCCGCATGATTCCCCAAGGTACATGTTGTTTAAATCTAGAGATAAGGTCTCATCTCTAAATTTAAAGGGTTGAATCTAAAGATAAGGTGTTATCTCCAAGTTTAAAGGGATTTCTCCCTTGTGGCCAGCCCTAGGAGGGTTCTGGACGCCCTCCCCTGCCCCTAGCCTATATATAGAGGGGTAGGCTGTAACGCCCCGAGTCCGATGCGCCAGGTGTCTTCCAGTTATTCGCCGTCATTGCCATGTCATTTGCTTGCGTGTTGCACTTTGCCATGTCATCATCTGCATTTCATCTGCATGTTTTTCAAAACTTGCATCCGGTCTTTCTCTCAGTTGTCCATTTCGGAATCCGACACTCTGACATGCACCCGCCGCACCTTCCAGATCTCATTTCGTGAGCGAGATAAAAATGTTCTCAGAATGGGCCGAGATTTGTCGAGTGGTCTTGGTATATCACCAGTAGACCGCCTGTCAAATTGCATTCCATTTGGAGGTCGTTTGGTGCCCCAACGGTTAACCGCGTTGACCAAAACCCCCTTTCTCTTTGCATCCCAGCACACCTCCACACCAGCCCACTAGCTAATCTAAACACCCTCCATGCTCTCCGTCGTTGGATCACGATCGTGTGGGCGAAAACTGCACCTCAATAGCCCTCTCCTTTCTCCCTCTATCTATATAAACACCTCCCCCTCATAAATTCGTGGGCAAACCCTAGCCTTCCCCTTCCTCTGTGCCACCGAACACGTCCGCCGACGGCCGGACATGTCCGCCGCCGCCGCCCCGTCCAACCGCGGCCTGCCACGTCACCCCGCCGGCCTCTCTCTCCTCCCCACCGCGCCACACCCGCCAGTCCCATCGCGGGCCCGCGTGAGCCCGGAACCCCGTGCCGCCACCCGAGCACCCCGCCGCCTCGCACCGAGCTCCGCCACCGGCCGCCGCCACCGTGCGCCGCCGCCTTGCCGGTCGTCGCCCCGCCGCCGCTGTCCGCCGCCGCCTCCCGCGCCCCGCGCCGCCAGTTCGCCGCCACCGCGCGCCGTCGACGTCCCACCGCTGCGCCACACCACCACCACCGCGCGCCGCCTCCGGCGCAGCCCGTCAGCGCAGGTCGCCGCCCGGCCACGCCGCCCCCGCGCCTCTCCGCCTCCGCGTTGCCGCTCGCTGAAGTCGCCAGAGCTCCTCGGTCGCCGCATCCAGTTGCCTGGACCAGATCCACCAGCCCCCCACCCATCCAAACGGCGCCACTCCGTCCCGGTTCCCTCCGTCCCGCATGACCTTGTCCCGTTTTCACGAGGGTAAATTTCCACCAAGTCCTAGATCTGAGTTATTATGTGTGCATGCTCATCATGGCATAACTTGGTGCATATTGCTCAATTTTGCGTGTATGATATGTCAAAATGTCCATCTCTGAATGCCCTACATGCTAGTGTCATTTGCATGCATGTTACTGTACATTTTGACGCCTTAATCTTCATTGCAAAGTGCTAAATGTTATAATCTGCTGGAATTTGCTGAAATTTGCTGATTTGTCTTTTTCATAGCATTTTTTTGTTGATCTTTTGAGCATCATGCCAAAATGTTTTAGAAGCATATTCATGCCATCTTTACAGCGGTGCAATCAATGTATTTTTATGTGCCTTGTGGTGAGCGCATCAAGCATATGAAGTGAGCTACTTGTTGTTACTAATTTCAGTGACTGATTCTGTGAAACTGTTATCATTTGCATTCTTGTCATGATGCTTTGAGCATGTTCTAGTGGTTTCTAGCAGTAGCTCAGTGTTCATGTTTTGTAGTGCTCCACATGTTCATGTTTGCCCTGCCTTTGATGCCTCATATATGTTCTGTAGCATATGTCTTTAGTGCCATTAACATGCCTAAATGATGTTCCAATTTTCTATTAACTTCATGATGCCATATTGTGAGCTTGTTATTAATTAATCTATGCCTCTTTTGGAGATGCTCCAATTACATGAGTTGAATTATATCATGTCTAATACATGCCCATGTCTGTTTCATGATTACTAATGTTCCTATGTTTGTTGTTATGTGCCTCCAAAGTCAGCATCATAATGTTATTGTTTTGCATTCCCCGATTTCCTCATGTGAGAATCTGTTTTTAACTTGCAATCTTGTCTTGATGAATGCCATGCGATATATGGAGATTCTTAGTAATCATGTTTTGCCATGTATAACTTGTACATTGATGCCATGCTTTTGTTTTCCATGATATTGCACTGTAGCATGCTTGTTTCATGCCTCCAACATGTCAACATGTTATTTCTGCTCACATGTATGCCCTATTTTTCACCAAGTCTTAATTTGTGTCATTAAGTTGCTTGTTGCTTTGATCTCATTCGATTAATCATGATGCCTATGGACCTGAACCTTGATGATAATTGAAGCATGTAATCTTTACTTTGAGTGAATATCAAGTTTGTGTCAATATGTTTCCTGTAGCATGTTGTTTCCTTGATTGCAAAGTGCTTAGTTGTTGTTTTGGGCAGATTGTGTTTGAAACTTGTATTTAGTGTATGTGTTGAACCGTTGCTCCGTTTTGAGCATGCTCTATATGAAACTTGCTTGGTTTTGCATGTAGTTTCATCATGCCATGTTGCATCCATGTTTTGGAGTGTTTGTGATTGTGCTTTGCTTGCATTTTGCATCAATGCCATGTTTAACTTGTTTTGCTCATATCTTCTGGGCCATAGCTCCGAATTAAATGAACTTTATATGCAACATGACTAGAAAACCGCGCGGATCATCATGGTGCACTTTAACTTGTTGTTTAACAATTTAACATAATGTGTTATTCAGATCTAGACCAATTTTGAAATTTGCATACGAGGACTTACCGGAATTGTTATATGTTGTTCCCATCCTCATTTAAACTTGCCTTGATGTGTTGTTCTTGTATGCATCCTCTCTTGCCATGAGTAGCATCATGTAGCCTTGGCATGCACCATACTTGGATGAGCATCATGACATGTTTATGTGTTGTGTGTTCACCGTGTTGTTTGCTTCTTTTCGGTGTTGCTTCTTCTTGATAGTTCCAGTAACGTTGCGATTGTGAGGATCCGTTCGACTATGTGGGTTCGTCTTCTTCATGGACTCGTTCTTGTTCCTAGCGGGATTTCAGGCAAGATGACCGTCACCTTGGATCTCACTACTATCTTTGCTATGCTAGTTGTCTCGATCCTATCGCTATGTCGCGCTACCTACCACTTGTTTATCAAGCCTCCCAAATTGTCATGATAGCCTCTAACACTTTCACCCTTCCTAGCAAACCGTTGTTTGGATATGTTACCGCTTTGCTCAGCCCCTCTTATAGCGTTGCTAGTTGCAGGTGTAGTTGCAACTTTTTCCATGTTGGGACATGGATATCATGGGATATCACAATATCTCTTATTTAATTACTTCATATATATATATACTTGGTAAAGGGTGGAAGACTCAGCCCTATGCCTGGTGTTTTCTTCCACTCCTGCCACCCTACTTTCCGTCATGCCGATGTTATGTTCCTTGATTTTGCGTCCCTAACATGGTGACGGTTTATTGGCCCCTCTTGATAGTTCGCTTTGAATAAAACTCTTCGAGCAAGGCCCAACAGTGGTTTTAACATTTGCCATAATAATATTGAACTAAATAATTAATTGGCATAGGGCGTCATGAACCCGAGGATTCTTTTCTACATACAGGGGGCCAGTGCTGATGGTGTTAGTCCCAAACTAGAGTCGTGTGCGGCTTCCCACGTGGCAACTCGGGTCTCAATCGTTGTACGTTGTGCTCATCCAGACGTGGCCTAAGACGAGATACGCGCGGCTACTATCAGGGTGCCGGCACGCTGGGAGGTCTTGTTGGATTAGTTTTGCCATTGTCGAAATGTCTTGTGCACCACAATTCCGAGTCTGATCAGAGGGTCCCGCGATGGAGGATTGTCTCCGCGGATCATGAGCTTTTCATGGGCTAAGTTGGGACACCCCTGCAAGTTTTAAACTTTCGAGAGTCGTGCCCGCGGTTATGTGGCAGATGGGAATTTTGTTAATATCCGGTTGTAGTGAACTTGAAGTAAACTTAATTAAAATACACCAACCGCGTGCGTAACCGTGACTGTCTCTTTTCGGGGAAGTCAGAGAGGAGAACACGGTTGGGTTATATTTGAACGTAAGTAGTTTAGGATCACTTACTGATCATTATTAGTTTGCATTCGTTTGCGTAGCTTCTCATCTTACTCTGGTATTCGTAAATTAGCCACCATACATTGCTTAGTCGCTTGCTGCAACCTCACCACTTATCCTTTCCATACCCATTAAGCTTTACTAGTCTTGATACCCATGGTAATGGGATTGCTGAGTCCTCGTGGCTCACAGATTACTACAACAACAGTTGCAGGTGCAGGTAACACAATGATCATGACGCGAGAGCGATGTTTACTTGTTATGGAGTTCTTCTTCTACTTCTTCTTCGTTTAGGGGATAGGTTCCTGGTCGGCAGCCTGGGCTAGCAGGGTGAATGTCATTTGAGTTTCTGTTTGTGTTTCATCCGTAGTCGGATGTTGTTCTCATGTATGATGTTTGTTGTATTCTTTTGGCATTAGTATGCCCTTTGTATGTATCCCCAACTATTATGTAATGGTACGATGTAATGATATCCACCTTGCAAAAGAATCTCTAATATGCGCTTCTATACTTGGTGGGACCTTCGAGTTCCTTTAGGATAGAGTCGCATATTGGGCGTGACAAGTTGGTATCAGAGCCTCGACCGACCATAGGAGCCCCTTGATTGTTCGTAGTTGGCCGTTGTCGAGTCTAGCAGAAAAATTTTCTGAGTCTAGTTATATCGGAGAGTAGGAATTCTTTTTACTCCTCAGCCCCTTCGTCGCTCTGGTGAAAAATCTTGACGTAGGTGTTTTGACTTACTCCTCTTCCCCTTCAATTTTTTTAGGATCACGCAGTTAGTTTTCGTTCATTCTGATGTCAGTTGTTCTCATCCGGCGCACTTCTCTTCGAGTTGATTCGACCCTCTTTGTCTTTGCAAGTTCAATCCTCAATTCTTTCTCAACGACGTTGTTTCCGCGTCTGAAGTCGTCTTTCTTTTCCCACCCGCCCACCCTTTTTCTTCTTGGAGCCGGAATCCATAATCTAGTATACATCCTTCTCGTGCGAAGCCTTTGCATTCTTTCCTCAGTTAATTAAACCGGTGCTTTCCTCTTCAAGTTATTCGTCGGTTCCCCGTTCCAGTTGCCTTTGTTTTTCCCGCCCTCCCAACCCTTTTATTCCCGGAATGTGAGCCTCTATTCGAGCATCAATTTCATTCATGCAGAGCCTCTTCAGTCTTTCCTCAATTGTCTCAACTCGTGAATTTTCGTCAACTTCGTCATGGTTCTTCTCGTTTTCTTTTCAAGTGGATTCAGTTCCAATTTTTGGGCATTATTTTCCTCGACTCAGGTGTTTCCCCTTGCTCGTTCGCCTCTCGCCATTTAATCATTCCAGATTGATGAAGACATCTCAAAGGATTCGTGTTTACATTCAATTATTTCAAGATTGTCACCTCATTTGAGCCTTTAAATTGTTCCGCTGCATCTTTTCTCATTCAAACAATCCTTTTCTAACGGTGTTTTTATTTTCAGCGGGCCCTAACCCACAGGTCTTTTCCCAGGATCTTACCTGGCTTTCTAATTTTCCAGAGCTATTCTCGAATTCTTTTCGAAGTTTGACGTAAGAATGAATTCATTAGTCAGATGTTTTTCCAAGATCGATTTAAAAAAAATCATTGTTGGCTGATACGTCTCCGTCGTATCTACTTTTCCAAACACTTTTGCCCTTGTTTTGGACTCTAACTTGTATGATTTGAATGGAACTAACCCGGACTGACGCTGTTTTCAGCAGAATTGCCATGGTGTTGTTTTATGTGCACAAAGAAAATATTCTCGGAAAGTCCTGAAACTCCACGGAACACCTTAGAAAAAAATAATAAAAAATCCTCACCAAAGATGAAGACCAGGAGGCCCACACCCTGTCCACGAGAGTGGGGGCGCCCCCCCTCTAGGGCGCGCCCCCTACCTCGTGGGCCCCCTGGACACCCTCCGACGCCAACTCCAACTCTATATATTGGCTTTCGGGGAGAAAAAAATCGGAGAGAAGAAATCATCATGTTTTACGATACGGAGCCGCCGCCAAGCCCTAATCTCTCTCGGGAGGGCTGATCTGGAGTCCGTTCGAGGCTCCGGAGAGGGGGATTCGTCGCCGTCGTCCTCATCAACCATCATCCATCACCAATTTCATGATGCTCACCGTCGTGCGTGAGTAATTCCATCGTAGGATTGCTGGACGGTGATGGGTTGGATGAGATTTATCATGTAATCGAGTTAGTTTTGCTAGGGTTTGATCCCTAGTATCCACTATGTTCTGAGATCGATGTTGCTATGACTTTGCTATGCTTAATGCTTGTCACTAGGGCCCGAGTGCCATGATTTCATATCTGAACCTATTATGTTTTCATGAATATATGTGAGGTCTTGATCCTATCTTGCAAGTCTATAGTCACCTACAATGTGTTATGATCCGGCAACCCCGAAGTGGCAATAATCGGGACCACTCCCGGTGATGACCATAGTTTGAGGAGTTCATGTATTCACTATGTGCTAATGCTTTGTTCAGGTTCTCTATTAAAAGGAGGCCTTAATATCCCTTAGTTTTCAATAGGACCCCGCTGCCACGGGAGGGTAGGACAAAAGATGTCATGCAAGTTCTTTTCCATAAGCACGTATGACTATATACGGAATACATGCCTACATTACATTGATGAATTGGAGCTAGTTCTGTGTCACCCTATGTTATGACTGATACATGATGAACCGCATCCAGCATAATTATCCATCATTGATCCTATGCCTACGAGTTTTCCATATACTGGTTTACGCTTATTTACTTTCCCGCTGCTACTGTTACAATCACTACAAAATACCAAAAACATTACTTTTGCCGTCTTTACTTTTGTTGTTGTTACCACCACTATCATATTACTTTGCTACTAAACACTTTGATGCAGATACTAAGTTTCCAGGTGTGGTTGAATTGACAACTCAGTTGCTAATACTTGAGAATATTCTTTGGCTCCCCTTGTGTCGAATCAATAAATTTGGGTGAAATACTCTACCCTCGAAAACTGTTGCGATCCCCTATACTTGTGGGTTATCAAGACCTTTTTCTGGCGTCGTTGCCGAGAAGCATAGCTCTATTCTTTGATTCACTTGGGATTTATATCTGCTGGACACTATGAAGAATTTGAAAGACGCTAAGACAACAATTTATCCCTCAACTACGAGGGGAGGTAAGGAACTGCCATCTAGCTCTGCACTTGATTCACCTTCTGTTATGAGTAAGCTAGCGACACCTACACCTGCTTCTGCTATTCGTCCCAATATGTCGCATGTTATTGATGATGCCACTTCTGCTATGCATGATACTTATGATGAAACTGCTTCTATGCCTGATACTACTGTGCCCCTTAGTGAATTTCTTGAAGAACAAATTTCTACGGCTAGAGAAAGAGAAATTGATGAATCTGAATACGATGATGAAAGTGATGATGAAAATATGCTCGTTATTCCTTAGGGTCATCTTTTTGATAAAGATTCTTCTTTAGCTATTTTAGCCTACAGAGATAGATACGAGCTTAAGAGGTTATTGATTAAATGGAACAAAGAATAACTTAGAGATAAAATGAAACCTGATCCTGCTTTTGCAACTTCACCTATATGTGTTCCTGATAAGGATTATGAATTCTCTGTTGATCCAGATATAATTACTTTGGTTGAATCTGATCCTTTCTATGGCTATGAATCTGAAACTGTTGTGGCACATCTTACTAAGTTAAATGATATAGCTGCCCTGTTCACTAATGATGAGAGATCGCGTTACTTCTATATACTCAAAATATTTCCGTTCTCATTAAAGGGTGATGCTAAGATATGGTTTAATTCTCTTGATCCTGGTTGTGTGCGTAGTCCCCGGGATATGATTTATTACTTCTCTGCTAAATATTTCCCTGCTCATAAGAAACAAGCTGCTTTAAGGGAAATATACAACTTTGTGCAAATCAAAGAAGAGAGTCTCCCACAAGCTTGGGGAAGGCTTCTCAAATTACTTAATGCTTTGCTTGATCATCCTCTTAAGAAACCTGAAATACTTGATATCTTCTATAATGGACTAACTGATGCTTCCAGAGATTACCTGGATAGTTGTGTTGGTTCTCTTTTCAGGGAAAGAACACCGGATGAAGCTGAAATTCTATTGAATAATATGTTGACAAATGAAAATAATTGGGCACCTCCTGAGCCAGCTCCCGCTCCAATTACTGAGCCTATTCCTAAACCAACTCCGAAGAAGAGAGGTGTTCTATTTCTCAGTCCCGAAGATATGCAAGAGGCAAAGAAATCTATGAAAGAAAAAGGTATTAAAGCTGAAGATGTTAAGAATTTACCTCCTATTGAAGAAATACATGGTCTTAATCTACCGCATGTCGAAGAAACATATGAACTTGATCACTTATTTACTGAAGAACCTCCTGATCCCGATATCCCGACACAGGTAGTAAAGGTAAATTCTCTCTATAGATTTGATGAAGGTGATATCCCTCACTATAAGTCTGCTAGGCAATGCTTTGATGAGTTTGATAATTTTATTGTCAAACAAGAAAATTTCAATGCTTATTTTGGTAGACAATTGAAATATGATTCTGATATGATTAAATACTTGGGTGATTATATGGCTAATATTAGAGGTGAACTTAAACTTGTTAGCAAACATGCTTCTATGGTTACCACTCAAGTAGAACAAGTACTTAAGGCTCAAAAAGAATTGCTCCATGAAATGAATAATAAGAAAAATGATTATGCTGTTAGAATGGCTACTAGAACTGGTAGAATGACTCAGGAACCTCTGTATCCTGAAGGCCACCCTAAGAGAATCGAGCAAGATTCTCAGAGAAATAATATTGATGCACCTAGTTCTTCTAAGAAGAAGAAAAAGAAAAATGATAGAACTGTGCAAACTTCTAGTGAACCTATTGCTGAACCACCTGATAATCCAAATGATATATCTATGTCTGATGCTGAAACACAATCTGGTAATGAACATGGACCTAATGAAAATATTAATGATGATGTTCATGATGATGCTCAACCTAGTAATGATAATGATGTAGAAATTGAACCTGTTGTTGATCTTGATAACACACAATCAAAGAATCAACGTTATGATAAAAGAGATTTTGTTGCTAGGAAACATGGTAAAGAAAGAGAACCTTGGGTTCAGAAACCCATGCCTTTTCCTCTGAAACCATCCAAGAAGAAGGATGATGAGGATTTTGAGCGCTTTGCTGAAATGATTAGGCCTATCTTTTTACGTATGCGATTGACTGATGTGCTCAAAACAAATCCTTATGCTAAATATATGAAAGATATCATCACTAATAAAAGAAAGATACCGGAAGCTGAAATTTCCACCATGCTTGCTAATTATACTTTTAAGGGTCGAATACCAAAGAAACTTGGAGACCCTAGAGTACCTACTATACCTTGCTCCATTAAAAGAAATTATATTAAAACTGCTTTATGTGATCTTGGAGCCGGTGTTAGTGTTATGCCTCTCTCTTTATATCGTAGACTTGACTTGAATAAGTTGACACCTACTGAAATATCTTTGCAAATGGCTGATAAATCAACTGCTATACCTGTCAGTATTTGTAAGGATATGCCTGTTGTGGTTGCAAATGTTACTATTTTAATGGACTTTGTTATTCTTGATATTCCCGAGGATGATAGTATGTCTATTATTCTTGGAAGACCTTTTCTTAACACTGCAGGAGCTATTATTGATTGCAACAAAGGCAATGTCACTTTTCATGTTAATGGTAATGAGCATACGGTACACTTCCCGAGGAAACAACCTCAAGTCCATAGTATCAACTCTATTGGAAAAATTCCATCGATTATATTCGGAGGTTTTGAATTTCCTCTTCCTACTGTCAAAAAGAAATATGATATACTTATTATAGGGGATGTGCATATCCCTGTTGAGGTAACTTAGTGTTATTCGAAATTTCTCCGGTTTCATGATTATCGGAATGGGTTTGTTAACAAGACTTGATCAACCTTGTTAGTGGATTATTTTTGATGAGCATGAGATGGACGAAACTAGAAGCACAAACTTCTGTACCCCCTTTAAATTTTCTGTTAATTAGTAGATATAAAGTAAAAATAGTATTTCTCTGTCTGTTTCCTGTCTTATCCGTGCAATATAAAAATATCCCGAAAATAAAAGTCCTCAGAATGCCATGCCAATTTAATATGATTTTTTCGGGAATATTTGAGGATTTACTGTGCAAAAATTACCACGAGAGAAGCTGCCACCTGGCCACGAGGGTGGTGGGCGCGCCCCCCTTCTAGGGCGCGCCCCCTGCCTCGTGGGCGCATGGTGGCCCTCCTCCACTTATCCCAGCACCCATCTTCTTCCTCTGTCTCACACAAACCCAAAAAACCAACTCAAGCACGAGTTCCAGCCACTTTTGCTGTGATTTTCGATCTCCTTGCTCAAAGCACCTCTCGTAAAACTGCTTGGGGAGATTGTTCCTTGGTATGTGACTCCTCCATTGGTCCAATTAGTTTTTGTTCTAGTGCTCTATTCTTTGCAAATTTGTGCTGCATAGGTGACCATGTTCTTGAGCTTGCATGTCAAATTTATATGGTTCCAAGTAGTTCTAATGCTTGATATAGGCTCTAGGAACTTGTAGGAGTAGTTGCTATCAGTTTTTTTGAAGTTGGTTCACTTTGTTTGAAGTTACTAAAAATTTCAGATTATTTCAGAAAAATGATGAAGAGAATTTTGAGGGGCTCATCGAGCCGAAGCTCAAAGGATAAACAAGATGAAGAAGCTCAGAGGCCCAAATATAATTTGCCTCGTATTGCGGAAATCCGGCCGTGTGAATGGCCTTCTGATAATTTCTTGAGAGAGGCCGGGATTTATGAGGATTTCTATTCATTGATTGAAAATGCTGGTCTCACCGACTTCGTCCGCGACCAACGTCCACAGTATCTCTTACTCACAAATACTTTTGTGCAAAACTTCTACTTTTACCCTAAGGAATCACCTCCATCAGTAGAGTTTCATTTATATGACGTTGTGAAGAAAATGCCATTGTCTGAATTTTGCGCAGTCTGCAACATACCCCCTGAGGGCACTTTAGAGGAACCACCCAGTAAGGAGTTGGAACCATTTATTAAACTTATCTCTGTGGGAGAAACCAGGAAAGTTTCTGATGCAAGGATCACTAGCATACATTTTCCTGTGTTACGCTATTTTGCTTTATTTGCTAGTCGATGCTTGATAGGTCGTGGGAACTGTGGGAACTTTAGCATTCCTGATATTATCATTTTGTTCCATGGTTTATACCACGACAACACTGTTAGTATGGGCGGAATTATTGCTAGGCAGTTGAGTCTGAACCGTACTAAAGGCCCCATCATTGGAGGCATTTATGCTTCTCGCCTTGCTGCACACTTTAACCTAGCTATTAGGCATTATGAGAAAGAAGAAAAATTGTTGCCTAATGCTTATCTAGACTATAAGAGCATGATAGCCCATGATTTTCTTGTTAAGGACAGGAATAGAGAGCTCAAATACAAGTTATACTTTGATAAACATTATCCTGAAACTATTACATTGCCTACCCCTTCTTTGTTTAATTTTGCAGGTCCATATCTCGTTACGTGGGCTGCTGTCCAAGCCTACAAAAATCCTGCACCAGCCCCGGAACCGGAACCACAAGATGAGCCTCCACGACAATCTGTTTATTCTTGGGATCCAGAGATGGCTGTCAGTCAGTGGCAGTCCGAATCTTCTTCATCACAGTATGATCCCAACTATTCCTCGTCGCAGTACGACCCCAGACACACCTACGGGTATCCGCCAGGCTATCCCTGGCAATAGACCAACTTAGGCCAAAGGCCTAAGCTTGGGGGAGTACGTATTTCTCACCGACATTACATTTATGTTCACACACACTCATTGCTAGATGTCGGTGCTCATACTCTTTCACTGTAAGATGCATGCTAGTTTATTTTCTTTTTCCTGTTTTCTTCTTGTGTGTTTGTTAAACCTTAAGAAAACCAAAAAAAATAGTAGTAGTTTACTTTCTTGCTGTAGTAGTAATTAAAAAGAAAACCCAAAAATATTTCCCGTTTTTCTTTTGCTTGTTGGGAGCTTTCCCGTGTAAATAGTTTTATTTTCTTTTCTTTTGGGGTCAGTGGGAGAAGACCATGATTAAATTGTTGTAGTGGCTCTTATATGCATTATTGTTGATTTAACCCATAGCCATATTGCCTTGTTTTCTCCTGCTTCTTGAATGCTCGCAGATTCCAGCTTAGTCCAATGCACGTGCACTCTTATTATTATTCACACCATTCGGTCATGCAAGTGAAAGGCAATTATGATGATATATGATGGACTGTCTGAGATGAGAAAAGCTGGTATGAACTCGACCTCTTTTGTTTTTGTAAATATGATGAGCCCCTCGTTCTTGATTCAGCTTATTGTGAATAAACATGTTTGCAATGACAATTAGAGATCATAGTTGCTTGTGACATGCTTGATTAGCTATGAGTTATAATGATTTACCTTGCGTGCCAACATGCTATTGAGATGATTATGATGTGGTATGATGGGGTGGTATCCTCCTTTGAATGATTTAAGTACTTGACTTGGCACATGTTCACGCATGTAGTTGAAACAAAATCAACATAGCCTCCACGATATTTATGTTCATGGTGGATTATATCCTACTCATGCTTGCATCCAATGTTTATTAATTTTAATGCATGTACATGGCTGTTGTCGCTCTCTAGTTGGTCGCTTCCCAGTCTTTTGCTAGCCTTCACATGTACTAAGCGGGAATAGTGCTTGTGCATCCAATCCCTTAAACCCCAAAGTTATTCCAGATGAGTCCACTATACCTTCCTATACGCGGTATCTACCTGCCGTTCCAAGTAAATTTGTATGTGCCAAACTCTAAACCTTCAAATAAACATTCTGTTTTGTATGCTCGAATAGCTCATGTATCAACCAAGGTTGTCCTTATCTTCCGTGTTAGGCGGGTTATTCTCAAGAGGAGTGGACTCCGCTCCTCACTCACGAGAACATGGTTGGTCACCGGGATGCCCAGTCCCATGCTTTATGCAAACTAAATCAAAATTAATTGCAAACAAAACTCCCCCTGGGACCTGATGTATGTTGGAGACACTCGTTGTTTCGAGCAAGTCATGGATTGATGCTTGTTGGTGGAGGAGGAGTATAAACTTTACCATTCTGTTTGGGAACCACCTATAATTTGTTTAGCATGGAAGATATCGCCATCTCTTAGTTGTTACATTGACAATGAAAGTATACCGCTCAAAATGCAATTTATCTCTATTTCAAAACCGAGCTCTGGCACCTCTACAAATCCCTGCTTCCCTCTGCGAAGGGCCTATCCATTTACTTTTATGTTGAGTCATCACCCTCTTATTTAAAAGCACTAGCTGGAGAGCACAACTGTCATTTGCATTCATCACTATTAATCTATGCTGGGTGTGACTATGATTGGATCTCTTTTACCATGAATTACAATGTATAATCATTCCTTGATCTTTAAAGGTGCTCTGCATTTATGTTTTGCGTTCTCAGAAAGGGCTAGCGAGATACCATCTTGTTATATCATATTATGATTGTTTTGAGAAAGTGTTGTCATCCGAGGTTTATTATTATGGCTTGCTAGTTGATTGTGCTATTGATATGAGTAATTGTGAGACCTGAGAATTATTGCAAATATGGTTAGTTATGATATATGCTGAAAAATTGAATGCTGGCTTGACATAGTTACAACAACAAGAGCAAACAGAGTTTGTAAAAGTTTTTCTTTCTTTCAGTTTGTCAACTGAATTGCTTGAGGACAAGCAAGGGTTTAAGCTTGGGGGAGTTGATACGTCTTCGTCGTATCTACTTTTCCAAACACTTTTGCCCTTGTTTTGGACTCTAATTTGTATGATTTGAATGGAACTAACCAGGACTGACGCTGTTTTCAGCAGAATTGCCATGGTGTTGTTTTATGTGCAGAAAGAAAATATTCTCGGAAAGTCCTGAAACTCCATGGAACACCTTAGAAAAAATAAAAAAAATCCTCGCCAAAGATGAAGACCAGGAGGCCCACACCCTGTCCACGAGGGTGGGGGCGCCCCCCCTCTAGGGCGCGCCCCCCTACCTCGTGGGCCCCCTGGACACCCTCCGACGCCAACTCCAACTCTATATATTGGCTTTCGGGGAGAAAAAATCGGAGAGAAGAAATCATCATGTTTTACGATACGGAGCCGCCGCCAAGCCCTAATCTCTCTCGGGAGGGCTGATCTGGAGTCCGTTCGGGGCTCCGGAGAGGGGGATTCGTCGCCGTCGTCCTCATCAACCATCATTCATCACCAATTTCATGATGCTCACCGCCATGCGTGAGTAATTCCATCATAGGATTGCTGGACGGTGATGGGTTGGATGAGATTTATCATGTAATCGAGTTAGTTTTGCTAGGGTTTGATCCCTAGTATCCACTATGTTCTGAGATCGATGTTGCTATGACTTTGCTATGCTTAATGCTTGTCACTAGGGCCCGAGTGCCATGATTTCAGATCTGAACCTATTATGTTTTCATGAATATATGTGAGGTCTTGATCCTATCTTGCAAGTCTATAGTCACCTACTATGTGTTATGATCCGGCAACCCCAAAGTGACAATAATCGGGACCACTCCCGGTGATGACCATAGTTTGAGGAGTTCATGTATTCACTATGTGCTACTGCTTTGTTCCGGTTCTCTATTAAAAGGAGGCCTTAATATCCCTTAGTTTCCAATAGGACCCCGCTGCCACGGGAGGGTAGGACAAAAGATGTCATGCAAGTTCTTTTCCATAAGCACGTATGACTATATACAGAATACATGCCTACATTACATTGATGAATTGGAGCTAGTTCTGTGTCACCCTATGTTATGACTGATACATGATGAACCGCATCCGGCATAATTATCCATCACTGATCCAATGCCTACGAGTTTTCCATATACTGGTTTACGCTTATTTACTTTCCCGTTGCTACTGTTACAATCACTACAAAATACCAAAAACATTACTTTTGTTGTTGTTACCACCACTATCATATTACTTTGCTACTAAACACTTTGCTGCAGATACTAAGTTTCCAGGTGTGGTTGAATTGACAACTCAGCTGCTAATACTTGAGAAAATTCTTTGGCTCCCCTTGTGTCGAATCAATAAATTTGGGTTAAATACTCTACCCTCGAAAATTGTTGCGATCCCCTATACTTGTGGGTTATCATTGGCTCAACCTCTTCGCTTTTCATTCTTCCGGAGTATCTCAATAATTTTTGGTGATGTTTCTCGTCGTCATTCTAAACATTTCGAGACCGAAGAAGAATTTTCCTCTAAATCTTGGTTGTTCTCTCGAAGATTCGTGGTTCTACTTCATGTTATCCTCTCAAATTATTATGTTTGTCAGAAATTCTTTTCTTACCCATCCAGAGTATTCAGGAGTTGTTTTTTCCATTTCGATTATCCGGAGGCCTCCATTTTAGAATATTTCTTCGTTCCAATTTTTCAGCTTCGTTCGTTCCCCTATTTGTACCGGTGCTTCGTTCAAGCATTCTTTGTTCAGTTCACGATCCCTTCGTTCTTTTGCATCGTGATTTCCTCAAGTATCTTTGTTTGTGTTATAGCTCTTTCTGGCGATACATTCTCTTTCTTCATTCTTTTTCATATTCTTACGGTGGTTCGCTCAATACTCCTTTTCCCTTGTTATCATATCAATTTCATTCGTTCTTCCCAAATTGTACCGGAGGTTCGTTGAAGACCTTCTCAAGTTTGCAATGTATCTCTCTTCAATCCTGTTCAAGAAGAATAAGTTGCATGCCAAATTTGTTTGCCATCAATTAAATTTGTTGAGGATAAGCATAACGAATTCTTATTCTAGTTCATCATGGTGAAGTAATTCCTTCCTTTAGAGATTTTCATGATGAATAATCTCTTGGTTCTAAGTTGTTCATCTTTTCTTTTCCGGAATTCCAAGTTTTTCTAGCTTGTCTTATGGCGAAGCTCCATCTAAATCATCGCAAGGCTTTAATCTTATTCTTTTCATCCTTCAATTCTATCTCATCATCCTGTTGTTATCGGAGTTCTTCATGGTGGTTCATCATGATTTAATTCATTCCTCAAGTGTTTATCAAGATTCTTGTTGGAGAAGCTCAAGTATCTTTTCTTCTTGCATCTCGAGGTGCAAATAATTTTTTGTATTATTTTGAAGTGGAGTTTTGCATTTCTTTGTTCTTCTCAGCTATTCAAGCATTCGGTTGTGGCATAATTTCACCTCAAGTTTTGAGATGTTTTTCCATAAGCCCACAACAAGCTTATCCATTTCGTTGTTGAATTTCCAACAACTCCATGCAATCCTTCCTTGCAAGGACGCTTCTCAATTCAATCATGGTAGAAGTTGTCTTTTGTTCCTCCTTTTTCTTTTCCTTTCGACGAGAATATTAACGGAGCAACTAATACAATTCACACACCTACAAATATATTACAAATATTTGCCGGAGCAACTACAAATATTGATAGATTTAAATATATGACATCTACATATATTACGGATTTTACCAGAGCAACTCCAATTACTGACACACCTAAATATTTGACATCCACATATAGTACGGAACATTACCGGATCAACTACAAATTTGCACACAACTAATTAGTTGTCATCTAAATATATTTACGTTTACTACCGGAGCAAATAACAATAATCGCACACCGGAACAAGAAAATAAAATGCTCACCACGACCACCTAAATATTTACGTTTACTACCGAAGCAACTCCAATTACTAACACACCTAAATATATTTACATTTACTACCGGAGCAAATAACAATAATTGCACGCAACTTCAAAAAATAAAATGTTTGTTCAAATATACCCTTGAAGCGTGTGTGCGAAACTTCAATCACCGGAACCGGAGCCGAAAACTCCACAGAACTACCGGAGCTTCACCTCCACCACACTGCCCCAGCTTCACCACCACCACCTCAACCTCCATCGCCGCCACAACCTCCACCAATGAGCTGAAAAAATGCTCCAACAAAATGCTCACCACGACCACCATGAGCTACCCCATCAGTAGATCGAGGTCTCTTTTGCCTCCCCTAACTATGTAGAACCCATTCACGGCGCCAAATCCACAAAAAAACGGGTCATTTTGGTGTATTAATTGGAGCTATTTCGTGTAAGAGAGAGGAGGAAGGAAGAACATAGAGAGATGAGCATTGTGGGAGAAAGGGAAAGGAGAAGGAGAAAGGAGGAAGAGAGCACGCGCTGCGGGGCCGCTCCCTGTCAGCCAGCAGCTGATCGATCAGTATATCACCGGTAGACCACCTGTCAAATTTTGTTCCATTTGGAGGTCGTTTGATGCCCCAACGGTTAACAGCGTTGACCGAAACCCCCTTGCTCTTTGTAGCCCAGCACCCCTCCACAACAGCTCACTAGCCCATCTAAACCCCCTCCATGCTCTCCGTCGTGGGATCGCACACCGGAACCAGAAAATGAAATGCTCACCACGACCACCTAAATATTTACGTTAACTACCGAAGCAACTCCAATTACTAACACACCTAAATATATTTACGTTTACTACCGGAGCAAATAACAATAATTGCACGCAACTTCAAAAAATAAAATGTTTGTTCAAATATACCCTTGTATATTATCATTCCTGAAGGCAAATTCAAGTTTGTTGTATAAATCAGTTAAAGGAACTAGATACAGGTTCAACAGATTATTGATGTGTATGTTTCTTATTCATTACCTTCTGCTTCTGCTTCCAATTTGGAATTGATCTTCTACATGTTGCGGGGTTGGCTCTATAGCATGTCTAGTGATTTTGACGAAGTGTGTTGCTCTGTTAATCTTTTCATGTAATTAAGTTTGGATTGGAAGTAAGTACTGTATTTTCTTGCTAATTGTTGATTGGGCTGACTAATTCTGAATTTTACAGGGATATATCAAATATGGTGAAAAGTCCACGTTCTCCAGTTACCATAGGTATTGTTCTTAATTACTTCTATTGTTACTTGTTTTGCATGACTACAGTAGTCACCTTCCAATCTATAGCATGGTTATATCTGTTTCCAGGAATGTGTAATATGATATACTCAATGCTATCAGGGTATTTTCTGTCTGCATCTGCTTTGAGAATCTGAATTTCAGATGTTGTCTGACTCTTGTTTTATTTGGAGGTCAAATTCAGAATTTTATGTGAAGTCATTACTCTCAACAACTTTTAATCATCATACTCTTTTTATGTGAAGTCATTACTCTCAATAAGATCAATATGATCTCCTTATTTCTTTTTATTCTTTTCTTTTATTCACTCAAGATCATAGCAAGATAATCAAGCCCTTGACTCAACACTAATCTTTATTATGTATAGCTCACAGACTCGATTACATAGAGGGATCATAAAGCAAAACTCAAAACTAGATCATGCCAAGACTTTATTCTACTAGATCAAGATACTACTAATAGGATTGAACTAAGAAAACGGTAAAGATAGGAGTGTGGTTGTGATACGATACCGGGGCATCTCCCCCAAGCTTAGCAGTTGCCAAGGGGAGTGCCCATACCCGTGTGATTATGTCTCCTTCTTCAGTGATGGTGTAGGATTCTTCCTTAATTTGCGCTTGAGGACAGAATTTTGATCCCTCAAGTCGTCAATCTCCTGCTCCAGGATTAATATCTTTTTGCATAGTTCCTGCTTGTTTTCCTGCAAGAGACGAAAAGGGATAAACTTGATCTTAGGTTTCTTTGCTCTATCAGGGAGGCTTGACTTTTTGAACTCCACATGCATGGTCCCAGGTTGAGGTAGTGGGGGTTCATCCTCATCTGAGCTCGTCTCCTCCTTCCTCTTGGGTTCATAGTCCTCTTCTTCCTCCGTAGTCCAACCACAATGCACCACATCTCCATAGACCTTAGGATCTGCAAGGTAATCATCCACATAGCTTTCTCCTTCCGAATCCTGGGAGGACATGTTGCTCTAATCTGCAGTAGGACAACTCGAAACAAGAACAGAGGATAATTGCGTGATACAGGAGTCAAAACCTTCGAGAGAATATATAATGAATTTTTACCGACCAAAATACGTATCGTGCAAGAAAATGGAGTCCGGAAAGCACACGAGGTGCCCACGTGGTAGGGGGCGCACCCAGTAGGGTAGGGCGCACCCTCCACCCTCGTGGTGGCCTCGTGTCCTTCCCGGACTGCTTCTTATTTTTCTATTTTTCTAAATATTCCAAAACGGAGAAATATTGCCTTAAAAACTGTTTTGGAGTCGGTTTACTTACCTTACCACATACCTATTCCTTTTCGGAGTCTGAAACGTTCCAGAAAGTGTCCCTTCTGTATTCCTCCGGGGTTACGGTTTCAATAACATTGGTTTCAACGTTTATAGGGTTACCTGAGATATAATGTTTGATTCTTTGACCGTTCACCACCTTCGGATTTGTGCCTTTGAAGTTGTTGATTTTTATGGCACCGGAACGATAGACCTCCTCGATAACGTAAGGGCCTTCCCATTTAGAGAGACGTTTTCCTGCAAAAAATCTTAAGCGAGAGTTGTATACCAATACATAATGACCTACATTAAATTCACACTTTTGTATTCTTTTGTCATGCCATCTTTTAACTTTTTCTTTAAACAACTTGGCATTTTCGTAGGCTTGGGTTCTCCATTCATCAAGTGAGCTAATGTCAAACAACCTCTTCTCAGCGGCAAGTTTGAAATCATAATTGAGCTCTTTAATAGCCCAATAAGCCTTATGTTCTAGTTCGAGAGGTAAGTGACATGCTTTTCCATAAACCATTTTATACGGAGACATACCCATAGGATTTTTATATGCAGATCTATAGGCCCATAATGGATCATCAAGTTTCTTAACCAATTCTTTCTAGACCTATTGACAGTCTTTTGCAAAATTAATTTGAGCTCTCTATTACTCAATTCTACTTGACCACTAGACTGTGGGTGATAAGGAGATGCAATTCTATGATTAACATCATACTTGGTAAGCATTTTACGGAAAGCACCATGAATAAAATGTGAACCACCATCAGTCATTAAATATCTAGGGACTCCAAACCTCGGAAAAATTACTTCTTTAAGCATCTTAATAGAAGTGTTATGATCAGCACTACTAGTTGGAATAGCTTCTACCCACTTAGTAACGTAATCAACAGCAACTAAAATATGTGTATATCCATTAGAGGCAGGAAAAGGTCCCATATAATCGAAGCCCCAAACATCAAATGGTTCAATAACAAGTGAATAATTCATAGGCATTTCTTGACATACTAATATTACCAATTCTCTGACATTCATCACAAGAAAGGACAAACTTGCGGGCATCCTTGAAGAGAGTAGGCCAATAAAAGCCGGATTGCAATACCTTATGTGCAGTTCTATCTCTAGTGTGGTGTCCTCCATAAGCTTCGGAGTGACACTTGCATAGGATCTGTTCCTATTCATGCTCAGGTACACAACGTCTAATAACACCATCTACTCCTTCTTTATAAAGATGCGGGTCATCCCAAAAGTAATGCCTCAAATCATAGAAAAATTGTTTCTTTTGCTGGTATGTGAAACTAGGTGGTATAAATTTAGCAATGATGTAATTAGCATAATCAGCATACCATGGAACAGTACGAGAAGTGCTTATGACATTTAATTGCTCATCAGGAAAGCTATCATCAATAGGTAGTGGGTCATCAAGAACATTTTCTAACCTAGACAAGTTGTCTGCAACGGGGTTCTCAGCTCCCTTTCTATCAACAATATGCAAATCAAATTCTTGTAGCAAGAGAACCCATCTAATAAGTATAGGTTTAGCATCTTTCTTTTCCATAAGATATTTAATAGCAGCATGATCGGTGTGAATAGTTACTTTAGAATCAACAATATAAGGTCTGAACTTATCACAAGCAAATACAACTGCTAAGAATTTTTTTCAGTAGTAGCATAATTTCTCTGAGCATTGTCTAGAGTTTTACTAGCATATTGTATAATATTTAATTTCTTATCAACTCTTTGCCCTAGAACAGCACCTACAGCATAATCACTAGCATCACACATAATTTCAAAGGGTAAATTCCAATCAGGTGGCTGAACAATAGGTGCAGAGATCAATGCTTTCTTAAGTATTTCAAATGCTTTTACACAATCATCATCAAAGACAAATGGTATATCTTTTTGTAATAAATTAGTCAGAGGCCGAGAAATTTTTGAGAAGTCCTTAATGAACCTCCTGTAAAATCCGGCGTGACCAAGGAAACTTCTTATACCTTTGATGTCCTTGGGACATGGCATCTTTTCAATAGCGTCAACCTTGGCTTTATCAACTTCAATACCTCTTTCAGAGACTTTATGCCCCAAGACACCAGGGCGGCAAGAGTGAAAAAAAACACCAGGCATAAGGCCAAGCCTTCCACCCTTTACCAAGTATATATGTGCATTAATTAAATAAGAGATATTGTGATATCCCATGATATCCATGTCCCAACATGGAACAACCTGCAACTGCACCTGCAACTAGAAACGCTATAAGAAGGGCCGAGTAAAGCGGTAACATAGCCAAACAAAGGTTTTATAGGAAGGGTGAAAAGGTTAGAGGCTATCAAGGAAATTTGGGAGGCTTGATAAACAAGTTATGATATATGCTGAAAAATTGAATGCTGGCTTGACATAGTTACAACAACAAGAGCAAACAGAGTTTGTAAAAGTTTTTCTTTCTTTCAGTTTGTCAACTGAATTGCTTGAGGACAAGCAAGGGTTTAAGCTTGGGGGAGTTGATACGTCTCCGTCGTATCTACTTTTCCAAACACTTTTGCCCTTGTTTTGGACTCTAACTTGTATGATTTGAATGGAACTAACCAGGACTGACGCTGTTTTCAGCAGAATTGCCATGGTGTTGTTTTATGTGCAGAAAGAAAATATTCTCGGAAAGTCCTGAAACTCCATGGAACACCTTAGAAAAAAAATAATAAATCCTCGCCAAAGATGAAGACCAGGAGGCCCACACCCTGTCCACGAGGGTGGGGGGCGCCCCCCCTCTAGGGCGCGCCCCCTACCTCGTGGGCCCCCTGGACACCCTCCGACGCCAACTCCAATTCTATATATTGGCTTTCGGGGAAAAAAATCAGAGAGAAGAAATCATCATGTTTTACGATACGGAGCCGCCGCCAAGCCCTAATCTCTCTCGGGAGGGCTGATCTGGAGTCCGTTCGGGGCTCCGGAGAGGGGGATTCGTCGCCGTCGTCCTCATCAACCATCATCCATCACCAATTTCATGATGCTCACCGCCGTGCGTGAGTAATTCCATCATAGGATTGCTGGACGGTGATGGGTTGGATGAGATTTATCATGTAATCGAGTTAGTTTTGCTAGGGTTTGATCCCTAGTATCCACTATGTTCTGAGATCGATGTTGCTATGACTTTGCTATGCTTAATGCTTGTCACTAGGGCCCGAGTGCCATGATTTCAGATCTGAACCTATTATGTTTTCATGAATATATGTGAGGTCTTGATCCTATCTTGCAAGTCTATAGTCACCTACTATGTGTTATGATCCGGCAACCCCAAAGTGACAATAATCGGGACCACTCCCGGTGATGACCATAGTTTGAGGAGTTCATGTATTCACTATGTGCTACTGCTTTGTTCCGGTTCTCTATTAAAAGGAGGCCTTAATATCCCTTAGTTTCCAATAGGACCCCGCTGCCACGGGAGGGTAGGACAAAAGATGTCATGCAAGTTCTTTTCCATAAGCACGTATGATTATATACAGAATACATGCCTACATTACATTGATGAATTGGAGCTAGTTCTGTGTCACCCTATGTTATGACTGATACATGATGGACCGCATCCGGCATAATTATCCATCACTGATCCAATGCCTACGAGTTTTCCATATACTGGTTTACGCTTATTTACTTTCCCGTTGCTACTGTTACAATCACTACAAAATACCAAAAACATTACTTTTGTTGTTGTTACCACCACTATCATATTACTTTGCTACTAAACACTTTGCTGCAGATACTAAGTTTCCAGGTGTGGTTGAATTGACAACTCAGCTGCTAATACTTGAGAAAATTCTTTGGCTCCCCTTGTGTCGAATCAATAAATTTGGGTTAAATACTCTACCCTCGAAAATTGTTGCGATCCCCTATACTTGTGGGTTATCATTGGCTCAACCTCTTCGCTTTTCATTCTTCCGGAGTATCTCAATAATTTTTGGTGATGTTTCTCGTCGTCATTCTAAACATTTCGAGACCGAAGAAGAATTTTCCTCTAAATCTTGGTTGTTCTCTCGAAGATTCGTGGTTCTACTTCATGTTATCCTCTCAAATTATTATGTTTGTCAGAAATTCTTTTCTTACCCATCCAGAGTATTCAGGAGTTGTTTTTTCCATTTCGATTATCCGGAGGCCTCCATTTTAGAATATTTCTTCGTTCCAATTTTTCAGCTTCGTTCGTTCCCATATTTGTAGCGGTGCTTCGTTCAAGCATTCTTTGTTCAGTTCACGATCCCTTCGTTCTTTTGCATCGTGATTTCCTCAAGTATCTTTGTTTGTGTTATAGCTCTTTCTGGCGATACATTCTCTTTCTTCATTCTTTTTCATATTCTTACGGTGGTTCGCTCAATACTCCTTTTCCCTTGTTATCATATCAATTTCATTCGTTCTTCCCAAATTGTACCGGAGGTTCGTTGAAGACCTTCTCAAGTTTGCAATGTATCTCTCTTCAATCCTTTTCAAGAAGAATAAGTTGCATGCCAAATTTGTTTGCCATCAATTAAATTTGTTGAGGATAAGCATAACGAATTCTTATTCTAGTTCATCATGGTGAAGTAATTCCTTCCTTTAGAGATTTTCATGATGAATAATCTCTTGGTTCTAAGTTGTTCATCTTTTCTTTTCCGGAATTCCAAGTTTTTCTAGCTTGTCTTATGGCGAAGCTCCATCTAAATCATCGCAAGGCTTTAATCTTATTCTTTTCATCCTTCAATTCTATCTCATCATCCTGTTGTTATCGGAGTTCTTCATGGTGGTTCATCATGATTTAATTCATTCCTCAAGTGTTTATCAAGATTCTTGTTGGAGAAGCTCAAGTATCTTTTCTTCTTGCATCTCGAGGTGCAAATAATTTTTTGTATTATTTTGAAGTGGAGTTTTGCATTTCTTTGTTCTTCTCAGCTATTCAAGCATTCGGTTGTGGCATAATTTCTCAAGTTTTGAGATGTTTTTCCATAAGCCCACAACAAGCTTATCCATTTCGTTGTTGAATTTCCAACAACTCCATGCAATCCTTCCTTGCAAGGATGCTTCTCAATTCAATCATGGTAGAAGTTGTCTTTTGTTCCTCCTTTTTCTTTTCCTTTCGACGAGAATATTAACGGAGCAACTAATACAATTCACACACCTACAAATATATTACAAATATTTGCCGGAGCAACTACAAATATTGATAGATTTAAATATATGACATCTACATATATTACGGATTTTACCAGAGCAACTCCAATTACTGACACACCTAAATATTTGACATCCACATATAGTACGGAACATTACCGGATCAACTACAAATTTGCACACAACTAATTAGTTGACATCTAAATATATTTACGTTTACTACCGGAGCAAATAACAATAATCGCACACCGGAACAAGAAAATAAAATGCTCACCACGACCACCTAAATATTTACGTTTACTACCGAAGCAACTCCAATTACTAACACACCTAAATATATTTACATTTACTACCGGAGCAAATAACAATAATTGCACGCAACTTCAAAAAATAAAATGTTTGTTCAAATATACCCTTGAAGCGTGTGTGCGAAACTTCAATCACCGGAACCGGAGCCGAAAACTCCACAGAACTACCGGAGCTTCACCTCCACCACACTGCCCCAGCTTCACCACCACCACCTCAACCTCCATCGCCGCCACAACCTCCACCAATGAGCTGAAAAAATGCTCCAACAAAATGCTCACCACGACCACCGTGAGCTACCCCATCAGTAGATCGAGGTCTCTTTTGCCTCCCCTAACTATGTAGAACCCATTCACGGCGCCAAATCCACAAAAAAAACGGGTCATTTTGGTGTATTAATTGGAGCTATTTCGTGTAAGAGAGAGGAGGAAGGAAGAACATAGAGAGATGAGCATTGTGGGAGAAAGGGAAAGGAGAAGGAGAAAGGAGGAAGAGAGCACGCGCTGCGGGGCCGCTCCCTGTCAGCCAGCAGCTGATCGATCAGTATATCACCGGTAGACCACCTGTCAAATTTTGTTCCATTTGGAGGTCGTTTGATGCCCCAACGGTTAACAGCGTTGACCGAAACCCCCTTTCTCTTTGTAGCCCAGCACCCCTCCACAACAGCTCACTAGCCCATCTAAACCCCCTCCATGCTCTCCGTCGTGGGATCGCACACCGGAACCAGAAAATGAAATGCTCACCACGACCACCTAAATATTTACGTTAACTACCGAAGCAACTCCAATTACTAACACACCTAAATATATTTACGTTTACTACCGGAGCAAATAACAATAATTGCACGCAACTTCAAAAAATAAAATGTTTGTTCAAATATACCCTTGTATATTATCATTCCTGAAAGCAAATTCAAGTTTGTTGTATAAATCAGTTAAAGGAACTAGATACAGGTTCAACAGATTATTGATGTGTATGTTTCTTATTCATTACCTTCTGCTTCTGCTTCCAATTTGGAATTGATCTTCTACATGTTGCGGGGTTGGCTCTATAGCATGTCTAGTGATTTTGACGAAGTGTGTTGCTCTGTTAATCTTTTCATGTAATTAAGTTTGGATTGGAAGTAAGTACTGTATTTTCTTGCTAATTGTTGATTGGGCTGACTAATTCTGAATTTTACAGGGATATATCAAATATGGTGAAAAGTCCACGTTCTCCAGTTACCATAGGTATTGTTCTTAATTACTTCTATTGTTACTTGTTTTGCATGACTACAGTAGTCACCTTCCAATCTATAGCATGGTTATATCTGTTTCCAGGAATGTGTAATATGATATACTCAATGCTATCAGGGTATTTTCTGTCTGCATCTGCTTTGAGAATCTGAATTTCAGATGTTGTCTGACTCTTGTTTTATTTGGAGGTCAAATTCAGAATTTTATGTGAAGTCATTACTCTCAACAACTTTTAATCATCATACTCTTTTTATGTGAAGTCATTACTCTCAATAAGATCAATATGATCTCCTTATTTCTTTTTATTCTTTTCTTTTATTCACTCAAGATCATAGCAAGATAATCAAGCCCTTGACTCAACACTAATCTTTATTATGTATAGCTCACAGACTCGATTACATAGAGGGATCATAAAGCAAAACTCAAAACTAGATCATGCCAAGACTTTATTCTACTAGATCAAGATACTACTAATAGGATTGAACTAAGAAAACGGTAAAGATAGGAGTGTGGTTGTGATACGATACCGGGGCATCTCCCCCAAGCTTAGCAGTTGCCAAGGGGAGTGCCCATACCCGTGTGATTATGTCTCCTTCTTCAGTGATGGTGTAGGATTCTTCCTTAATTTGCGCTTGAGGACAGAATTTTGATCCCTCAAGTCGTCAATCTCCTGCTCCAGGATTAATATCTTTTTGCATAGTTCCTGCTTGTTTTCCTGCAAGAGACGAAAAGGGATAAACTTGATCTTAGGTTTCTTTGCTCTATCAGGGAGGCTTGACTTTTTGAACTCCACATGCATGGTCCCAGGTTGAGGTAGTGGGGGTTCATCCTCATCTGAGCTCGTCTCCTCCTTCCTCTTGGGTTCATAGTCCTCTTCTTCCTCCGTAGTCCAACCACAATGCACCACATCTCCATAGACCTTAGGATCTGCAAGGTAATCATCCACATAGCTTTCTCCTTCCGAATCCTGGGAGGACATGTTGCTCTAATCTGCAGTAGGACAACTCGAAACAAGAACAGAGGATAATTGCGTGATACAGGAGTCAAAACCTTCGAGAGAATATATAATGAATTTTTACCGACCAAAATACGTATCGTGCAAGAAAATGGAGTCCGGAAAGCACACGAGGTGCCCACGTGGTAGGGGGCGCACCCAGTAGGGTAGGGCGCACCCTCCACCCTCGTGGTGGCCTCGTGTCCTTCCCGGACTGCTTCTTATTTTTCTATTTTTCTAAATATTCCAAAACGGAGAAATATTGCCTTAAAAACTGTTTTGGAGTCGGTTTACTTACCTTACCACATACCTATTCCTTTTCGGAGTCTGAAACGTTCCAGAAAGTGTCCCTTCTGTATTCCTCCGGGGTTATGGTTTCAATAACATTGGTTTCAACGTTTATAGGGTTACCTGAGATATAATGTTTGATTCTTTGACCGTTCACCACCTTCGGATTTGTGCCTTTGAAGTTGTTGATTTTTATGGCACCGGAACGATAGACCTCCTCGATAACGTAAGGGCCTTCCCATTTAGAGAGACGTTTTCCTGCAAAAAATCTTAAGCGAGAGTTGTATACCAATACATAATGACCTACATTAAATTCACACTTTTGTATTCTTTTGTCATGCCATCTTTTAACTTTTTCTTTAAACAACTTGGCATTTTCGTAGGCTTGGGTTCTCCATTCATCAAGTGAGCTAATGTCAAACAACCTCTTCTCAGCGGCAAGTTTGAAATCATAATTGAGCTCTTTAATAGCCCAATAAGCCTTATGTTCTAGTTCGAGAGGTAAGTGACATGCTTTTCCATAAACCATTTTATACGGAGACATACCCATAGGATTTTTATATGCAGATCTATAGGCCCATAATGGATCATCAAGTTTCTTAACCAATTCTTTCTAGACCTATTGACAGTCTTTTGCAAAATTAATTTGAGCTCTCTATTACTCAATTCTACTTGACCACTAGACTGTGGGTGATAAGGAGATGCAATTCTATGATTAACATCATACTTGGTAAGCATTTTACGGAAAGCACCATGAATAAAATGTGAACCACCATCAGTCATTAAATATCTAGGGACTCCAAACCTCGGAAAAATTACTTCTTTAAGCATCTTAATAGAAGTGTTATGATCAGCACTACTAGTTGGAATAGCTTCTACCCACTTAGTAACGTAATCAACAGCAACTAAAATATGTGTATATCCATTAGAGGCAGGAAAAGGTCCCATATAATCGAAGCCCCAAACATCAAATGGTTCAATAACAAGTGAATAATTCATAGGCATTTCTTGACATACTAATATTACCAATTCTCTGACATTCATCACAAGAAAGGACAAACTTGCGGGCATCCTTGAAGAGAGTAGGCCAATAAAAACCGGATTGCAATACCTTATGTGCAGTTCTATCTCTAGTGTGGTGTCCTCCATAAGCTTCGGAGTGACACTTGCATAGGATCTGTTCCTATTCATGCTCAGGTACACAACGTCTAATAACACCATCTACTCCTTCTTTATAAAGATGCGGGTCATCCCAAAAGTAATGCCTCAAATCATAGAAAAATTGTTTCTTTTGCTGGTATGTGAAACTAGGTGGTATAAATTTAGCAATGATGTAATTAGCATAATCAGCATACCATGGAACAGTACGAGAAGTGCTTATGACATTTAATTGCTCATCAGGAAAGCTATCATCAATAGGTAGTGGGTCATCAAGAACATTTTCTAACCTAGACAAGTTGTCTGCAACGGGGTTCTCAGCTCCCTTTCTATCAACAATATGCAAATCAAATTCTTGTAGCAAGAGAACCCATCTAATAAGTATAGGTTTAGCATCTTTCTTTTCCATAAGATATTTAATAGCAGCATGATCGGTGTGAATAGTTACTTTAGAATCAACAATATAAGGTCTGAACTTATCACAAGCAAATACAACTGCTAAGAATTTTTTTCAGTAGTAGCATAATTTCTCTGAGCATTGTCTAGAGTTTTACTAGCATATTGTATAATATTTAATTTCTTATCAACTCTTTGCCCTAGAACAGCACCTACAGCATAATCACTAGCATCACACATAATTTCAAAGGGTAAATTCCAATCAGGTGGCTGAACAATAGGTGCAGAGATCAATGCTTTCTTAAGTATTTCAAATGCTTTTACACAATCATCATCAAAGACAAATGGTATATCTTTTTGTAATAAATTAGTCAGAGGCCGAGAAATTTTTGAGAAGTCCTTAATGAACCTCCTGTAAAATCCGGCGTGACCAAGGAAACTTCTTATACCTTTGATGTCCTTGGGACATGGCATCTTTTCAATAGCGTCAACCTTGGCTTTATCAACTTCAATACCTCTTTCAGAGACTTTATGCCCCAAGACACCAGGGCGGCAAGAGTGAAACAAAACACCAGGCATAAGGCCAAGCCTTCCACCCTTTACCAAGTATATATGTGCATTAATTAAATAAGAGATATTGTGATATCCCATGATATCCATGTCCCAACATGGAACAACCTGCAACTGCACCTGCAACTAGAAACGCTATAAGAAGGGCCGAGTAAAGCGGTAACATAGCCAAACAAAGGTTTTATAGGAAGGGTGAAAAGGTTAGAGGCTATCAAGGAAATTTGGGAGGCTTGATAAACAAGTTATGATATATGCTGAAAAATTGAATGCTGGCTTGACATAGTTACAACAACAAGAGCAAACAGAGTTTGTAAAAGTTTTTCTTTCTTTCAGTTTGTCAACTGAATTGCTTGAGGACAAGCAAGGGTTTAAGCTTGGGGGAGTTGATACGTCTCCGTCGTATCTACTTTTCCAAACACTTTTGCCCTTGTTTTGGACTCTAACTTGTATGATTTGAATGGAACTAACCAGGACTGACGCTGTTTTCAGCAGAATTGCCATGGTGTTGTTTTATGTGCAGAAAGAAAATATTCTCGGAAAGTCCTGAAACTCCATGGAACACCTTAGAAAAAAAATAATAAATCCTCGCCAAAGATGAAGACCAGGAGGCCCACACCCTGTCCACGAGGGTGGGGGGCGCCCCCCCTCTAGGGCGCGCCCCCTACCTCGTGGGCCCCCTGGACACCCTCCGACGCCAACTCCAACTCTATATATTGGCTTTCGGGGAAAAAAATCAGAGAGAAGAAATCATCATGTTTTACGATACGGAGCCGCCGCCAAGCCCTAATCTCTCTCGGGAGGGCTGATCTGGAGTCCGTTCGGGGCTCCGGAGAGGGGGATTCGTCGCCGTCGTCCTCATCAACCATCATCCATCACCAATTTCATGATGCTCACCGCCGTGCGTGAGTAATTCCATCATAGGATTGCTGGACGGTGATGGGTTGGATGAGATTTATCATGTAATCGAGTTAGTTTTGCTAGGGTTTGATCCCTAGTATCCACTATGTTCTGAGATCGATGTTGCTATGACTTTGCTATGCTTAATGCTTGTCACTAGGGCCCGAGTGCCATGATTTCAGATCTGAACCTATTATGTTTTCATGAATATATGTGAGGTCTTGATCCTATCTTGCAAGTCTATAGTCACCTACTATGTGTTATGATCCGGCAACCCCAAAGTGACAATAATCGGGACCACTCCCGGTGATGACCATAGTTTGAGGAGTTCATGTATTCACTATGTGCTACTGCTTTGTTCCGGTTCTCTATTAAAAGGAGGCCTTAATATCCCTTAGTTTCCAATAGGACCCCGCTGCCACGGGAGGGTAGGACAAAAGATGTCATGCAAGTTCTTTTCCATAAGCACGTATGATTATATACAGAATACATGCCTACATTACATTGATGAATTGGAGCTAGTTCTGTGTCACCCTATGTTATGACTGATACATGATGGACCGCATCCGGCATAATTATCCATCACTGATCCAATGCCTACGAGTTTTCCATATACTGGTTTACGCTTATTTACTTTCCCGTTGCTACTGTTACAATCACTACAAAATACCAAAAACATTACTTTTGTTGTTGTTACCACCACTATCATATTACTTTGCTACTAAACACTTTGCTGCAGATACTAAGTTTCCAGGTGTGGTTGAATTGACAACTCAGCTGCTAATACTTGAGAAAATTCTTTGGCTCCCCTTGTGTCGAATCAATAAATTTGGGTTAAATACTCTACCCTCGAAAATTGTTGCGATCCCCTATACTTGTGGGTTATCATTGGCTCAACCTCTTCGCTTTTCATTCTTCCGGAGTATCTCAATAATTTTTGGTGATGTTTCTCGTCGTCATTCTAAACATTTCGAGACCGAAGAAGAATTTTCCTCTAAATCTTGGTTGTTCTCTCGAAGATTCGTGGTTCTACTTCATGTTATCCTCTCAAATTATTATGTTTGTCAGAAATTCTTTTCTTACCCATCCAGAGTATTCAGGAGTTGTTTTTTCCATTTCGATTATCCGGAGGCCTCCATTTTAGAATATTTCTTCGTTCCAATTTTTCAGCTTCGTTCGTTCCCATATTTGTAGCGGTGCTTCGTTCAAGCATTCTTTGTTCAGTTCACGATCCCTTCGTTCTTTTGCATCGTGATTTCCTCAAGTATCTTTGTTTGTGTTATAGCTCTTTCTGGCGATACATTCTCTTTCTTCATTCTTTTTCATATTCTTATGGTGGTTCGCTCAATACTCCTTTTCCCTTGTTATCATATCAATTTCATTCGTTCTTCCCAAATTGTACCGAAGGTTCGTTGAAGACCTTCTCAAGTTTGCAATGTATCTCTCTTCAATCCTTTTCAAGAAGAATAAGTTGCATGCCAAATTTGTTTGCCATCAATTAAATTTGTTGAGGATAAGCATAACGAATTCTTATTCTAGTTCATCATGGTGAAGTAATTCCTTCCTTTAGAGATTTTCATGATGAATAATCTCTTGGTTCTAAGTTGTTCATCTTTTCTTTTCCGGAATTCCAAGTTTTTCTAGCTTGTCTTATGGCGAAGCTCCATCTAAATCATCGCAAGGCTTTAATCTTATTCTTTTCATCCTTCAATTCTATCTCATCATCCTGTTGTTATCGGAGTTCTTCATGGTGGTTCATCATGATTTAATTCATTCCTCAAGTGTTTATCAAGATTCTTGTTGGAGAAGCTCAAGTATCTTTTCTTCTTGCATCTCGAGGTGCAAATAATTTTTTGTATTATTTTGAAGTGGAGTTTTGCATTTCTTTGTTCTTCTCAGCTATTCAAGCATTCGGTTGTGGCATAATTTCTCAAGTTTTGAGATGTTTTTCCATAAGCCCACAACAAGCTTATCCATTTCGTTGTTGAATTTCCAACAACTCCATGCAATCCTTCCTTGCAAGGATGCTTCTCAATTCAATCATGGTAGAAGTTGTCTTTTGTTCCTCCTTTTTCTTTTCCTTTCGACGAGAATATTAACGGAGCAACTAATACAATTCACACACCTACAAATATATTACAAATATTTGCCGGAGCAACTACAAATATTGATAGATTTAAATATATGACATCTACATATATTACGGATTTTACCAGAGCAACTCCAATTACTGACACACCTAAATATTTGACATCCACATATAGTACGGAACATTACCGGATCAACTACAAATTTGCACACAACTAATTAGTTGACATCTAAATATATTTACGTTTACTACCGGAGCAAATAACAATAATCGCACACCGGAACAAGAAAATAAAATGCTCACCACGACCACCTAAATATTTACGTTTACTACCGAAGCAACTCCAATTACTAACACACCTAAATATATTTACATTTACTACCGGAGCAAATAACAATAATTGCACGCAACTTCAAAAAATAAAATGTTTGTTCAAATATACCCTTGAAGCGTGTGTGCGAAACTTCAATCACCGGAACCGGAGCCGAAAACTCCACAGAACTACCGGAGCTTCACCTCCACCACACTGCCCCAGCTTCACCACCACCACCTCAACCTCCATCGCCGCCACAACCTCCACCAATGAGCTGAAAAAATGCTCCAACAAAATGCTCACCACGACCACCGTGAGCTACCCCATCAGTAGATCGAGGTCTCTTTTGCCTCCCCTAACTATGTAGAACCCATTCACGGCGCCAAATCCACAAAAAAAACGGGTCATTTTGGTGTATTAATTGGAGCTATTTCGTGTAAGAGAGAGGAGGAAGGAAGAACATAGAGAGATGAGCATTGTGGGAGAAAGGGAAAGGAGAAGGAGAAAGGAGGAAGAGAGCACGCGCTGCGGGGCCGCTCCCTGTCAGCCAGCAGCTGATCGATCAGTATATCACCGGTAGACCACCTGTCAAATTTTGTTCCATTTGGAGGTCGTTTGATGCCCCAACGGTTAACAGCGTTGACCGAAACCCCCTTTCTCTTTGTAGCCCAGCACCCCTCCACAACAGCTCACTAGCCCATCTAAACCCCCTCCATGCTCTCCGTCGTGGGATCGCACACCGGAACCAGAAAATGAAATGCTCACCACGACCACCTAAATATTTACGTTAACTACCGAAGCAACTCCAATTACTAACACACCTAAATATATTTACGTTTACTACCGGAGCAAATAACAATAATTGCACGCAACTTCAAAAAATAAAATGTTTGTTCAAATATACCCTTGTATATTATCATTCCTGAAAGCAAATTCAAGTTTGTTGTATAAATCAGTTAAAGGAACTAGATACAGGTTCAACAGATTATTGATGTGTATGTTTCTTATTCATTACCTTCTGCTTCTGCTTCCAATTTGGAATTGATCTTCTACATGTTGCGGGGTTGGCTCTATAGCATGTCTAGTGATTTTGACGAAGTGTGTTGCTCTGTTAATCTTTTCATGTAATTAAGTTTGGATTGGAAGTAAGTACTGTATTTTCTTGCTAATTGTTGATTGGGCTGACTAATTCTGAATTTTACAGGGATATATCAAATATGGTGAAAAGTCCACGTTCTCCAGTTACCATAGGTATTGTTCTTAATTACTTCTATTGTTACTTGTTTTGCATGACTACAGTAGTCACCTTCCAATCTATAGCATGGTTATATCTGTTTCCAGGAATGTGTAATATGATATACTCAATGCTATCAGGGTATTTTCTGTCTGCATCTGCTTTGAGAATCTGAATTTCAGATGTTGTCTGACTCTTGTTTTATTTGGAGGTCAAATTCAGAATTTTATGTGAAGTCATTACTCTCAACAACTTTTAATCATCATACTCTTTTTATGTGAAGTCATTACTCTCAATAAGATCAATATGATCTCCTTATTTCTTTTTATTCTTTTCTTTTATTCACTCAAGATCATAGCAAGATAATCAAGCCCTTGACTCAACACTAATCTTTATTATGTATAGCTCACAGACTCGATTACATAGAGGGATCATAAAGCAAAACTCAAAACTAGATCATGCCAAGACTTTATTCTACTAGATCAAGATACTACTAATAGGATTGAACTAAGAAAACGGTAAAGATAGGAGTGTGGTTGTGATACGATACCGGGGCATCTCCCCCAAGCTTAGCAGTTGCCAAGGGGAGTGCCCATACCCGTGTGATTATGTCTCCTTCTTCAGTGATGGTGTAGGATTCTTCCTTAATTTGCGCTTGAGGACAGAATTTTGATCCCTCAAGTCGTCAATCTCCTGCTCCAGGATTAATATCTTTTTGCATAGTTCCTGCTTGTTTTCCTGCAAGAGACGAAAAGGGATAAACTTGATCTTAGGTTTCTTTGCTCTATCAGGGAGGCTTGACTTTTTGAACTCCACATGCATGGTCCCAGGTTGAGGTAGTGGGGGTTCATCCTCATCTGAGCTCGTCTCCTCCTTCCTCTTGGGTTCATAGTCCTCTTCTTCCTCCGTAGTCCAACCACAATGCACCACATCTCCATAGACCTTAGGATCTGCAAGGTAATCATCCACATAGCTTTCTCCTTCCGAATCCTGGGAGGACATGTTGCTCTAATCTGCAGTAGGACAACTCGAAACAAGAACAGAGGATAATTGCGTGATACAGGAGTCAAAACCTTTGAGAGAATATATAATGAATTTTTACCGACCAAAATACGTATCGTGCAAGAAAATGGAGTCCGGAAAGCACACGAGGTGCCCACGTGGTAGGGGGCGCACCCAGTAGGGTAGGGCGCACCCTCCACCCTCGTGGTGGCCTCGTGTCCTTCCCGGACTGCTTCTTATTTTTCTATTTTTCTAAATATTCCAAAACGGAGAAATATTGCCTTAAAAACTGTTTTGGAGTCGGTTTACTTACCTTACCACATACCTATTCCTTTTCGGAGTCTGAAACGTTCCAGAAAGTGTCCCTTCTGTATTCCTCCGGGGTTACGGTTTCAATAACATTGGTTTCAACGTTTATAGGGTTACCTGAGATATAATGTTTGATTCTTTGACCGTTCACCACCTTCGGATTTGTGCCTTTGAAGTTGTTGATTTTTATGGCACCGGAACGATAGACCTCCTCGATAACGTAAGGGCCTTCCCATTTAGAGAGACGTTTTCCTGCAAAAAATCTTAAGCGAGAGTTGTATACCAATACATAATGACCTACATTAAATTCACACTTTTGTATTCTTTTGTCATGCCATCTTTTAACTTTTTCTTTAAACAACTTGGCATTTTCGTAGGCTTGGGTTCTCCATTCATCAAGTGAGCTAATGTCAAACAACCTCTTCTCAGCGGCAAGTTTGAAATCATAATTGAGCTCTTTAATAGCCCAATAAGCCTTATGTTCTAGTTCGAGAGGTAAGTGACATGCTTTTCCATAAACCATTTTATACGGAGACATACCCATAGGATTTTTATATGCAGTTCTATAGGCCCATAATGGATCATCAAGTTTCTTAACCAATTCTTTCTAGACCTATTGACAGTCTTTTGCAAAATTAATTTGAGCTCTCTATTACTCAATTCTACTTGACCACTAGACTGTGGGTGATAAGGAGATGCAATTCTATGATTAACATCATACTTGGTAAGCATTTTACGGAAAGCACCATGAATAAAATGTGAACCACCATCAGTCATTAAATATCTAGGGACTCCAAACCTCGGAAAAATTACTTCTTTAAGCATCTTAATAGAAGTGTTATGATCAGCACTACTAGTTGGAATAGCTTCTACTCACTTAGTAACGTAATCAACAGCAACTAAAATATGTGTATATCCATTAGAGGCAGGAAAAGGTCCCATATAATCGAAGCCCCAAACATCAAATGGTTCAATAACAAGTGAATAATTCATAGGCATTTCTTGACATACTAATATTACCAATTCTCTGACATTCATCACAAGAAAGGACAAACTTACGGGCATCCTTGAAGAGAGTAGGCCAATAAAAACCGGATTGCAATACCTTATGTGCAGTTCTATCTCTAGTGTGGTGTCCTCCATAAGCTTCGGAGTGACACTTGCATAGGATCTGTTCCTATTCATGCTCAGGTACACAACGTCTAATAACACCATCTACTCCTTCTTTATAAAGATGCGGGTCATCCCAAAAGTAATGCCTCAAATCATAGAAAAATTGTTTCTTTTGCTGGTATGTGAAACTAGGTGGTATAAATTTAGCAATGATGTAATTAGCATAATCAGCATACCATGGAACAGTACGAGAAGTGCTTATGACATTTAATTGCTCATCAGGAAAGCTATCATCAATAGGTAGTGGGTCATCAAGAACATTTTCTAACCTAGACAAGTTGTCTGCAACGGGGTTCTCAGCTCCCTTTCTATCAACAATATGCAAATCAAATTCTTGTAGCAAGAGAACCCATCTAATAAGTATAGGTTTAGCATATTTCTTTTCCATAAGATATTTAATAGCAGCATGATCGGTGTGAATAGTTACTTTAGAATCAACAATATAAGGTCTGAACTTATCACAAGCAAATGCAACTGCTAAGAATTTTTTTCAGTAGTAGCATAATTTCTCTGAGCATTGTCTAGAGTTTTACTAGCATATTGAATAATATTTAATTTCTTATCAACTCTTTGCCCTAGAACAGCACCTACAGCATAATCACTAGCATCACACATAATTTCAAAGGGTAAATTCCAATCAGGTGGCTGAACAATAGGTGCAGAGATCAATGCTTTCTTAAGTATTTCAAATGCTTTTACACAATCATCATCAAAGACAAATGGTATATCTTTTGTAATAAATTAGTCAGAGGCCGAGAAATTTTTGAGAAGTCCTTAATGAACCTCCTGTAAAATCCGGCGTGACCAAGGAAACTTCTTATACCTTTGATGTCCTTGGGACATGGCATCTTTTCAATAGCGTCAACCTTGGCTTTATCAACTTCAATACCTCTTTCAGAGACTTTATGCCCCAAGACACCAGGGCGGCAAGAGTGGAACAATACACCAGGCATAAGGCCAAGCCTTCCACCCTTTACCAAGTATATATGTGCATTAATTAAATAAGAGATATTGTGATATCCCATGATATCCATGTCCCAACATGGAACAACCTGCAACTGCACCTGCAACTAGAAATGCTATAAGAAGGGCTGAGTAAAGCGGTAACATAGCCAAACAAAGGTTTTATAGGAAGGGTGAAAAGGTTAGAGGCTATCAAGGCAATTTGGGAGGCTTGATAAACAAGTGGTAGGTAGTGCGACATAGCGATAGCATCGAGACAACTAGCATAGCAAAGATAGTAGTGAGATCCAAGGTGACGGTCATCTTGTGTGAAATCCTGCTAGGAAGAAGAACGATTCCATGAAGAAGACGAACCCACGTAGTCGAACGGATCCTCACAATCGCAACATTACCGGAACTATCAAGAAGAAGCAACACCGGAAAGAAGCAAACAACACGGTGAACACCCAACACATAAACATGACATGATGCTCATCCAAGTATGGTGCATGACAAGGCTACATGATGCTACTCATGGCAAGAGAGGATGCATACAAGAACAACACATCAAGGCAACTTTAAATGAGGCCGAAAACAACATATAACAATTCCGGTACGTCCTCATATGCAAATTTCGAAATTGGTCCAGATCTGAATAACGCATTATGTTAAAGTTCTTAAACTACAAGTTAAAGTGCACCATGATGATCCACGCGGTTTTCTAGTCAAGTTGCATATAAAGTTCATTTAATTCGGAGTTACGACCTAGAAGATATGAGCAAAACAAGTTAAACATGGCATTGATGCAAAATGCAAGCAAAACACAATCACAAACACTTCAAAACATGAATGCAACATGACATTATGAAACTACATGCAAAACCAAGCAAGTTTCATATAGATCATGTTCAAAACGGAGCAACGGTTCAACACATACACTCAACACAAGTTTCAAACACAATCTGCCCAAAACAACAATTAAGCACTTTGCAATGAAGGAAACAACATGCTACAGGAAACATATGGAAACAAACTTGATATTCACTCAAAGTACAGATTACATGCTTCAATTATCATCAAGGTTCAGGTTTATAGGCATCGGGATTAATCCAATGAGATCAAAGCAACAAGCAACTTAATGACACAAATTAAGACTTGGTGAAAAACAGGGCATACATGTGAGCAGAAATAACATGTTGACATGTTGGAGGCATGAAACAAGCATGATACAGTGCAATATCATGGCAAACAAAAGCATGGCATCAATTTACAGGTTATACATGGCAAAACATGATTACTAAGAATCTCCATATAACCCCTAGATCAATGGTATTCATCAAGACAAGATTGCAAGTTAAAAACAGATTCTCGGACTTAGAGGAAATATGGGAATGCAAAACAATAACATTATGATGCTGACTTTGGACGCACATAAAAATAGATGGATTGCACCAATTTAAAGATTACATGAATATGCTTCTAAAACATGTTGGCATGATGCTCAAAATATCAACACACGAAATGCTATGAAAAAAGACAAATCAGCAAGTTTCAGCAATTTCCAGCAGATTATAACATTTAGCACTTTGCAACGAGGATTAAGGCATCAGTATGAACAGTAACATGCATGCAAATGACACTAGCATGTAGAGCATTCAAAGATGAACATTTTGACATATCATACACACAAAACAGAGGAATATGCACAAAGTTATGTCATGATGAACATGCACACATAATAACGCAGATCTGGGACTTGGTGGAAATTTACCCTCACGAAAATGGGATGAGGTCGTGCGGGACGGAGGGATTTAGGACGGAGGGATCCGGGACGGAGCGGCACCGTTTGGATGGGGGGCTGGTGGATCTGGTCCAGGCGATCGGATCCGGCGACGGAGGAGCTTTGGCGAGCTCCGGCTCCGGCGACTCCAGCGAGCGGCGACGCGGAGGCGGAGAGGCGCGGGGGCGGTGTGGCTGGGTGGCGGCCGGTGCGGACGGCCTGCGGGGCGGGGGCCCATGGTGGCGGCGGCGTGCGGTGGTGGCGAATGGGTGGGGCGGGGCGCGGGAGGCGGCGGCGCACAGCAGCGGCAGGGCGGCGACGGAGGCGCAATGGCTGCGGCCAGCAAGGTGGCGGCGCACGGTGGTGGCGGCGAGGGCGGCGTCCTGTGGCGGAGCTCGGCGCGAGGCGGCGGGGTGCTCGGGCGGCGGCACGGGGTTCCGGGCTCACGCGGGCCCACGATGGGTCTGGCGGGCCTGGCGCGGTGGGGAGGAGAGAGAGGCCGGCGGGGTGACGTGGCAGGCCGCGGTTGGACGGGGCGGCGGCGGTTGACATGTCCGGCCGTCGGCGGACGTGTCCGGCGGCGCGGAGGAAGGGGAAGGCTAGGGTTTGCCCGCGAATTTCGGAGGGGGGGTGTTTATATAGATAGAGGGAGCTAGAAGAGGGCTATTGAGGTGCGGTTTTCGCCCACACGATCGTGATCCCACGACAGAGAGCATGGAGGGGGTTTAGATGGGCTAGTGGGATGTTGTGGAGGGGTGCTGGGCTGCAAAGAGAAAGGGGGTTTCGGTCAACGCGGTTAACCATTGGGGCATCAAACGATCTCCAAATGGAACGAAATTTGATAGGCGGTCTACTGGTGATATACCAAGACCACTCGACAAATCTCGTCCCATTCTGAGAACATTTTTATCCCGCTCACGAAACGAGATCTGGAAGGTGCAGCGGGTGCGTGTGAGTGTCGGATTCCGAAACAGACAACGAAGAGAAAGACCGTTTTCAAGTTTTGAAAAACATGCAGATGATGACATGGTAAAGTGCAACACGCAAGCAAATGACATGACAATGATGGCGAATAACTGGAAGACACCTGGTGCATCGGACTCGGGGCGTTACAACTCTCCTCCACTAACAAGAGATGTCATCCCGAGATCTTAGGAACGAGACGGAAGAAAAAGAGGAAGAGGTGAAACAAGAGCGAAGAGAGAAGATGAACAAAGTTGAGAGCACTCGGGTAGAAAAGAGGAATGTTGATTATGACGAGAATCAAAAGCTCAAGGAACAAGATAGACCCTGAAACCACTCCGGTTAGAACAAGATAGAAAGGGAATAAGAACAAAAGAATTAAGATAGCGTCCGAGTAGAAAGGAAAGAATAGATTGGCACGAAAGGATTTCAAAAGAGGACTTGACACTCCGGTAAAATGAATAAGCAAGGATTAAACTGGATGATGGGCGAAAAGAGCAACATCATACTGCCTCCGAAACGGAAGAATAGAAGCTAACTCATAGAAAGGAAAAGAAAAATGAGGAACAAAAGACAACTTCTACCATGATCTGAACATATAGTTAGGGGAGGCAAACGAGACCTCGATCTACTGATGGGGTAGCTCGTGGTGGTCGTGGTGAGCATTTTGTTGGAGCATTTTTTCAGCTCATTGGTGGAGGTTGTGGCGGCGGTGGAGGTGGAGGTGGTGGTGGTGAAGCTGGGGCAGTGTGGTGGAGGTGAAGCTCTGGTAGTTCGGTGGAGTTTCCGGCTCCGGTTCCGGTGATTGAAGGTTCGCACACACGCTTCAAGGGTATATTTGAACAAACATTTTATTTTTTGAAGTTGCGTGCAATTATTGTTATTTGCTCCGGTAGTAAATGTAAATATATTTAGGTGTGTTAGTAATTGGAGTTGCTTCGGTAGTAAACGTAAATATTTAGGTGGTCGTGGTGAGCATTTTATTTTCTGGTTCCGGTGTGTGTTCCCAGACGGAGAGCATGGAGTAACCAATTCTTGTCTCCAAGTCCGGGATTGGTACTAGTAGGTTGCTAGTAGTGTTGATTACTCCTTGTAGTTGATGCTAGTTGGTTTATTTGGTGGAGGATCATATGTTTAGATCCTTTATGCATATTAATACCCCTCTGATTATGAACATGAATATGCTTTGTGAGTAGTTATGTTTGTTCCTGAGGACATGGGAGAAGTCTTGCTATTAGTAGTCATGTGAATTTGGTATTCGTTCGATATTTTGATGAGATGTATGTTGTCTATCCTCTAGTGGTGTTATGTGCACGTCGACTACATAACACTTCACCATTATTTGAACCTAGAGGAGGGCATTGGGAAGTAATAAGTAGATGATTGGTTGCTAGAGTGACAGAAGCTTAAACCCTAGTTTATGTGTTGCTTCGTAAGGGGCTGATTTGGATCCATATGTTTCATGCTATGGTTAGGTTTACCTTAATACTTTTGTTGTAGTTGCGGATGCTTGCAATAGAGGTTAATCATAAGTAGGATGCTTGTTCAAGTAAGAACAACACCCAAGCACCGTTCCACCCACATATCAAATTATCAAAGTACCGAACGTGAATCATATGAACGTGATGAAAACTAGCTTGAAGAGAATTCCCATGTGTCCTCAAGAGCGCTTTTCTCTATATAAGAGTTTGTCCAGGCTTGTCCTTTGCTACATAAAGGATTGGGCCACCTTGCTGAACTTTATTTACTTTTGTTACTTGTTACTCGTTACAAATTATCCTATCACAAAACTATCTGTTACCACTTATTTCAGTACTTGCAGAGAATACCTTGCTGAAAACCGCTTATCTTTTCCTTCTGTTCCTCCTTGGGTTCGACACTCTTACTTATCGAAAGGACTACGATAGATCCCCTATACTTGTGGGTCATCAGTCTCCCACGACCACAGTTGTAGGAATAGAGGGCATCCAAGAAGGGCTGGCTTTTTCGATGTAAGCCGGAAACCGTTGCACATACCTCGGTATGTAGCCGCTAAGACCCTTGAACCCCAACTCCTCTGCCTGATCTGATCTGCCGTCTGATCGCTCGCTATCTCGAGTGCCATAGGGATGTAGAGCGCGCTAATAGTGGTGACATGGTTCTCTGTGAATATCACCTTGCCGAAAAGCCACATTAAGTAGGCCTCCAGGCTCTGAGTAATCTGTTCCGCACTCAACGGCGCCCGGAACTTCTGGATCTGCATTAAGCAAAGAGAAAGTTTTAGTAAGCAACAGGTATTTTCTGTAAAACCATATGCATGATAAATTGAAGATAATAGGTAGGGGAACTAACCTGGAAATTGAGCAACCAATCATACTTAGGTCCGTGGTGCTCGCATACCGGATCCGGAGCTTCCGGAAAAACACCACGAAAACGTTGTGTAAGACCTAGCTCCCAACCAACTAGTGCGTCCAACGGTCCTATGGCATGACCTGCCAATGGTAGTCCGAGAAAAAGTGACACATCCTCTAGAGTAGGAGCCATCTCTCCCCATCGGAAGTGAAACGTGTGGGTCTCTGGCCTCCAACGGTCCACTAAGCAGCTCAACAAGGAGGAGTCGATGGCGAGGCATTTCTCACCCGGGATAGACTCAACCAGATGCGTGAAAGGTAAAAGGGTGTCCCATTTCAACCTTCATCAGAGAACATTTCAGTTAGTTTCTCCCATTAATATGCATGTCAGTGTGCAAATTAATAAAGCACGTACCGTTGAACCCATCCTAGGTGTATCATCCAGTTCTCCTTAGGAGAGTGAGTGACCAAAGGCTCAAGCTTGCGCTCATACCATATCGCAGCACAATGACCCCTATCAATGTCCCCATTCAGCAACCACATTCCCGACATTCCTGGACATAAAAAATTCAGAACATAGTGCCACACTTAATACAAATTCAGAACATAGTGCCACACTTAATACAAATTCAGAACATAGTGTCACACTTAATACAAATTCAGAACGTAGTGCCACACTTAATACAAATTCAGAACATAGTGCCACACTTAATACAAATTCAGAACGTGGTGCCACACTTAATACAAATTCAGAACATAGTGCCACACTTAATACAAATTCAGAACATAGTGCCACACTTAATACAAATTCAGAACATACTACTGCTAGCTTAGCTTCTTCCTCTCCCTCTTACTCCTCTACTTCCTCTACCTCCTCTTCGTCCCCGGTTGCCTCGTCCACGCCCCATACCACTGGCAGCGATGAAAGTGGGACAATAAGTGTCCCTATGGCCAAATTCATTGCATAGAATGCATTGCCTAGTCGGACCTCCTGCTTCAGCTTCATCCATATCATTCCGAATGCGCTGACACTGTCGTATGACTCTACTTGTACGCATATGCTCTGGGTTTGGAATGTAACGCCTTTCAACAGGGTTGACGTTGTTGAAGTTACCCATTGATCGAAAACCCATCAACTCACCTGTCCAGGTATTCAGGATAGATTCCTTCAGAAAAAATGGAGACACAAATGATATTGCGTCCATTCCAAGCTGCCCGCAAGCAGCAAGTACATGTGAGCAAGGTAGGTGAAGCAATTTTGGTTTGTTGCATGTGCACTCACACGTTGGCCAGGGTTCATTACCAATTTTCACCTCATGCATCCTCAACTCATTTGCACATCCGAATTTGTTGTTGGCTAAGCAGACCTCGAACCTTCTTTCTTGATTACCGATGGCGACTACAGTGTCTGACCTAGCTTTTTGCATCTTGTTGTCCATGTACTTCGTGACTCTTTCATAGTAACGTGTATTCGGGTTGTTCAAGATATGTTGCTCTGCTTTTTGACGTCTATCTCTGAAATACTTCACGGTTCCATAGAAAATACCCTCAACAATGGTTGTAAGTGGCAATGCCCGGTTTCCTCTGAGGACAAAGTTGTATGTTTCCGTGAGGTTCATTGTCATGACACCGTACCTTGCTCCATGTGTGTCATGTATCAAAGACCACCTCTCCAGAGGTTCATGCTCTATCCATTGCTGGAAGGTTTTCATCGACCTCCCGAGCCTTCTCCTAGTACCAGGTGGGTCAAAGCCTGGTAGGTCACAAAGCCCAACAGGCTCCTACTCCATGGTCGTTGTTCCTGTTGCCAACTGTGCAGCTACTGCTTCAACATGTGCCCTCATCGCTGCATCTCTTGCAGCTTTCCTGTCCCTAACGTGTCTCTGCGTGCACACATTAAGTCTGTCGCGTATCAAATTGTACTTCCATAACTGGTTCTGCTTGTAGAGTTTTTTGAACAGGTTCATCAGGTTCTTATTTCTAAACTGCGAGAAGAAATTAGCCCCCAGATGGCGCATGCACCAACGGCTTTGCAAGTCCTGCCATGGAGCTTGTTCCTCAGGGCTTGGGTTTGTCAGTGTCCTTATCGCACTGAGTATACATGCATGCCTATCATGAAGGATGCACACATTGGGCTTCTCCTTCACAACTGATATTTTCAACTGCCTGAAGAACCATGTCCAACTTTCAATGTTCTCACTCTCCACAAAAGCAAATGCGAGTGGGACAACTTGATTTTGGCCGTCTTGGCCTATGGCTGTTAGGATCTGACCCTTGTACTTGCCAGTGAGAAAGTATCATCAACACATATCACCAGTCGGCAATGCCTGAAAGCTTTGATGCATACACCAAAAGAGAAGAAGAGACGATGTAGCACCCTCATAGTTGGGAACTCTGGCATGAACAGGTCTTGGATGTCGATATAGGTGCCTGGATTCCGCTGCTGTAGGGTGTGGAGGAGATGGACAACAGAGTCATATGCATCAAAATAAGAACCAAATCTCCTCTCAAGCATCGCATGCTTAGCCCTCCAAGCCTTGCCATAAGAAATTCTATACTTGAACCTGGCGAAGACTTTTGTCTGGACTGCCTTCACTTCCATAGCTTTGCCCTGCACTATCTCATCGTAAAACAACCGCGCAATAAGCGTCAAAGAAAGGTTGGCATGATCTTGAGGGATGCAGGGAATAAGACAAGTGTGATTAACTAAGTTGCTGATCACCCAACGTGTGCCATACTTAGGGAGAAAGCCATGCACCCTGGCGGGACAATCTACGTTCTTGCATACCATTGTCAGGTATTTCTGACACCTGAGCTATGAAAACCCTTTGCATGGACATTGCGTAATTAATTATTGCATCCTTCAGGGCTTGCTTGTTGGGATACATAGCACCCGTCGCAATATTGTTCTGGTGATATTGCCAGGCAGAATCATGTCCATCGTTCACGGTCATTGTAGATGAGAAGTCATGATTCCATGATGCAGGATTCGGGACCTCCTCTACATTTTCTTCTTCATCCGACTCGTCAGAATCATCCGCATGACCCCTATAAACATCGGTGTCTTCTTCTTCCATCTGGTCCTGCATGTGCCCATCTACCTCGTCAGAGTCCACCTCGCCACTGTAATCACCATCAGAATTTCCTCCATCTACCTGACTACTCTGCCCTGGTTCGTAACCATCAGCATTTCCTCCTTCTACATGATTGCTCCGCCCTGGTTCGTAACCATCATCTCCAGCATTTGACATAGATAATTGCCTCCCTCCACTACTCTGCCCAGGATCGTAACCACCCTCGCCTTCATGTGCAGTGACTTCCTTCATGATGGGAAGGCCTAAGGCAGCGTTCACAACCTTGTAACCACCGCACCCAGTCGGAGTCTCGCTCTATTGGCCTCAAATAAAAGTAAATTATTGAACTTGACCGTGTCCATAATGCATGAACATCGATGGTGTGTGTTTCAGTATTAAGCCCTAAACTTGCCGCAATCCATTCTTTCAACTGACCGACACACCATGTTTGAGGTGCGCTCATTGGCACCTCTATGTGAGTAAAGTCACCCAAATCAGCTCCCATCTCAATTGTTTGGACAGTACCATGACCGTAGTAAAACATGAACTTCACTACATCAGACATCTCGGCTCACCTAATTTTTTTTCAACAATGAAAGACAAGTATTAAGCAACAACTTAAAATACCCCCACTACTAAATATTAGACATGTATATATATTAGCTAGCTATATATTACGGAATATTAACGGAGCAACTAATACAATTCACACGCCTACAAATATATTACGAATATTTGCCGGAGCAACTACAAATATTGATAGATTTAAATATATGACATCTACATATATTACAGATTTTACCAGAGCAACTCCAATTACTGACACACCTAAATATTTGACATCCACATATAGTACGGAATATTGCCGGGTCAACTACAAATTTGCACACAACTAATTAGTTGACATCTAAATATATTTACGTTTACTACCGGAGCAAATAACAATAATCACACACCAGAACAAGAAAATAAAATGCTCACCACGACCACCTAAATATTTACGTTTACTACCGAAGCAACTCCAATTACTAACACACCTAAATATATTTACGTTTACTACCGGAGCAAATAACAATAATTGCACGCAACTTCAAAAAATAAAATGTTTGTTCAAATATACCCTTGAAGTGTGTGTGCGAACCTTCAAACACCGGAACCGGAGCCGGAAACTCCACCGAACTACCGGAGCTTCACCTCCACCACACTGCCCCAGCTTCACCACCACCACCTCCACCTCCACCGCCGCCACAACCTCCACCAATGAGCTGAAAAAATGCTCCAACAAAATGCTCACCACGACCACCACGAGCTACCCCATCAGTAGATCGAGGTCTCTTTTGCCTCCCCTAACTATGTAGAACCCATTCACGGTGCCAAATCCGCAAAAAAACGGGTCATTTTGGTGTATTAATTGGAGTTATTTCGTGTAAGAGAGAGGAGGAAGGAAGATCAGAGAGAGATGAGCGATGTGGGAGAAAGGGAAAGGAGAAGGAGAAAGGAGGAAGAGGGCACGCGCTGCGGGGCCGCTCCCTGTCGGCCCCCGCAGCTGACCGATCGGTCGCAGCTGGCTGACTGGGGCGCCCGTGACCCAGCCAATAACCGGCCCGCACATGGCCTAGTGGCCACCTGTCGGCCCGCAGTTGGCTGATAAGGCCTAGTCGGCCCGCTGCTTGCTGACTAGGCTTAGTCGACCTGCTGCTGGCTGCTTGGGTATTATTTTCAAAAATAAAAATAACAGCGTAATATTTGTGCAAACTAATAAAAAATGTATTATTTAAAAAAATTATCTCACAAGGGAGTCACGCAACTTTAGCACTTATACCTCATTTTAGGGCGCCCAAAAGAAGTTCTGCAAAAAAAGTCGGATTGGGTTTTTGCCCAAGCGCCCTAAAATAGGGCCTATTGGAGATGCTCTAATGATTAGGTTCCAAAATCAACACCACTGAACTGACTTGGAACAAGTCATCCAACCCATCAACGAACCCACCAACGAAGAATTGAATCTTTGAAGCCAAACTAAATAAAAAGCTCCTTGGGAGGAAGTGTAACGACCAGACCTGGAAGGATTTGAGTCTCTATGCTTACCGTGCTAGTCCCTGAATCGAACTCGCTAGCACACACAGTATAGATGAATACCAGAATAGCAAGTGCATCATTTATTACAATGTATGATCCAGAATGTATAAATAAAACAATATGCATAGCACTTGGCTAGCTTTATTCAATCAAACAGCGGAAAAGTAGCAGAAAATAACGATGAGTCCCATCATAGCCCACTGGCGATGCTGAGTGCAGACTCGCGACCCTAACAGTACCTTACTCTTCGTCTGACTATCCTGCAACATGAGACGTTGCAGTCATATAGGTCAATACTTTGAATGTATTGGCAAGTTACACAGGAGTAATAATAAAGCGGACCTACATGTATATGCATAGTACAACAAAGGAAGGCTTGAGGGTTTATTTTTGCAGAAAGCTGATTTTATCCTCATAACTACCTAATAGTCAAATTTTATTTAGTTCTTCTATTACTACAATTAAATGCACAAGGTTGAGTTGGCAAAATCAACTCCAACCTACCCTTTTATTAAGTTTCCCAACAAATTTATTAAGTGTCACATCTGTCAAGATCATCCAACAACTGTAATGGCATAGTGGCTCAAATTTACCCATAACCGGGGGCACGGCTAATCATGATTAGTTTTAATACTCTGCAGAGTTTTGTACGCTTTACCCACTGGACCCAATCCGAAGATTGAGAAGAAGTCTTTCAGAAGAGGTTCCCTTAACCACCTGACGGCCACATCCCACCTACATATGCTACACCTGTCGACACTGTCTGGGTCAGGGTTCCAACAACTGATCAACTAAGCCAGAGCCCATATAGCCAGTGGCCGCACATGGAAGCTACTAGTCACTAAGTTTGTCTGGTCTTTTTGAAACTGGGCGGCATTCCACTTAGGGTGCACTCTCATGAGCGCATGGCCTTAGAAAAGGTGCAAGACCCCATGATGCCTTCCCTCAACACCAAGCAATACCACTTCCGCCCAGAGGTGAGTTAAATCCTGAGTTACTACTCAATTTAGCTATATATATATATATATATATATATATATATATATATATATATATATATATATATATATATATAAAGACACGAACCACCCTCGTCTACAAAGCATAGCAACCTACAACTACCACGATTTGCAAAGACGGGAAGATAGCTCAACAGCATAGCAAAATAATATAGTATTCCTATACATGCATATATTCATAGTGTGATATAACTACATGCATAGAAAACAATAGGTAAAGGATGATCAACATGTAACTTGCCTTGGTTCTGGTTCAGAAAGTCACACTCCTGACAATAGCGCGCGTCGCACTCCGGACAATCTACACGTTTCGCACAATTCAACAAATCAATCACTGAAACACGAATAGAACCAAAACAAAACCAACAGCATGAAAACCATTTTTAAAACTCAACAACAGAAGCTTAACAGCACCTAAATTGCACTATGGTCACAACGCAAAAAGAATCACTCGATTCCGATAAACGGTTTGAAAGATACGGCCTCCGGAAGGTTTAATTCAAATTCAAACGAATTCAAATTTGAACAGTGCAAACATGTGCAAAGTCGGTACTGTGATAATACTGATTTTTGTGAGTGCACAGGAAAAAGTATCACCTAATTTGGACATATAGGTTAAAAGATATAGCTAGTTGAAGTTTTTGGTGAAAATCTGAAAATAAAACAAAAAGGAAAACAGAAATCTCCTGAACAGCGAATAATGTAGCGGCGCTGTAGCAACTTCTGTAGCTACCGCCACGTGGCAGCACGCGGTTGGCTGAAAAGCCCCTGTGCTCGTCCTCACCAGCAAAGCAGAGGACGCGGTAGCGACGGCTCGGGCCTTGGCGGCGGCGCTCCTCCGGTGGGTCTCCGGCGAAGACAAAAGTACGGAAGGGTGCAACAACGAGTGGCGGAGGCGGTGGTGGTGTCGGACGGCGGCGAGGATGTGAATGGCGGCTACTCTGGTGCGTCGGCTCGGTAGCGGGTGGTCGCTCCGGTGTGCTCTGGTCCACAGAAGCGAGTCAAAACTCGGGCAACCGAGCGGGGAAAACGAAGGAAGCAGGCGAAGCGGCTCCAAGTGCACTTACGGCGGCAAAATCGCCCGGCGGACGGCGAAGCTCCTCGCGAGATGCGCTTTGCCCTAATCAAGGCATGCGGCAGCGGGGAAGATCGAGGAGGGGATGCGGGGTTGCCCTGGGTCTTCTGCTTGAGCACCGCAGCTTGGGCGCGCTCAAGGTGGTCCAAGGCACGAGCTCGACTCAGGTTCGCCCTCGGCGTGCGTGCAGCGTGCGATCCGGCCCAGGGAAGGGGATGGGTGCGGGGCCCGCTAGTCAGCAGCTGGGGCGAGGCAGATCAGGCGCAGGCAAGCGATGCGGGTCAGGTGCGGGCGTGCGATGCGGCAACGACTACGAGCGAACGGGCTACGGGGCTGGCAGTTGGCTGGACTGCGGTTGCTGGGCCACGCGGTGTGTTACGCTGCGGTTTTTTTTGTTTAATAAAGACAAGAGTAGAACAAAATAAATAAAATAAAATACACAATATAAAATCTAAATAAAAATACTCAGACACACACTAAAATCTATACTGCTAATATAAACTACAAGAACACTAGTTCCTCACCTAATGCAATTTTAGAAATTCATTTTGATGCAAAAGGCCACACAAACAGTAAAATAACACACAATTAAAATATTTTGAAGATTGCAAAATTACCAGAACATATCAGATGAACTAGAAATAATATTTTACACATTATAAACATTTTTAAAATAGGGGAGAAGTCATGTTATCTACACTCCAAATAAATTGCCTTTTGTTGCATAATGGTTTGAATATTCTGAAAAAGCAAATAATGCAATAAAAATATGATATGCATATGAATGATCTATTAACATCCTAATTTAGGAAAAATTGGGATGTTACAGGAAGATTTCAAAGTCTTCACTCGGTAGAATTAGGTTGGCTTGAACATACACACAAAAGACTTCAAACCCCAAACGTCAAGTACGAGGAAACGTTGTTATATCTTAGCTCCAGAACATGTGACAGCACATGCAGCAGCCACTAGTTGATGTACGCTCGTGCAATGTTTGGATACAATCACAACTTTGAATTTGGGCGCCAATCAACAATAATCTAAGAATATACAAGGAGACCAATAAAATCACAAGTTCATGCATGATAGTTCACATCATCACATCAGTATGTGGCTTGAATGCTGGTTCGAGACAGTTCATACCAGCCACGCACAATAGAGGAGAAACTTGAATGCTGGTGCTTCTGTCCCTTGGGAGTTCTACGAACGGTGTCAGGCCTGCTGGCGCTTCGCATCGACAGCTTCCTTCAGCTTCCTCCCAAGCGCAAAGGCAAGAGGGGGTGGCACAGCGTTGCCAATCTGCCTGTGCTTGCTCTGAATGGTGCCCGAAAACCGGTAGCTGTCAGGAAAGCCCTGCAGACGTTGATAGGTTCAAATCAGATTATCTACCAGGCCTTAGAACAATATTTAACACGTTTGAGTCTATTTGTTATCAGATGGGGATGGATGTAGAGCAGCTTAAGCTTACCTGAGATCGCGCACATTCACGGACCGTGATAATCCTATCCTGGTCAGGGTGGAAGCACATGCCAACCTTGCCCATCGGCTGAGGATCAGTCACAGACGTGGGGAAATTGCCCTCCCAATCTAACCTCCCATACAGACCCTTCCACTGATTATGCCTTTTAGCGGTGTTAGGCAAGCACCAAGGTATCAGGTCCACCATTTGCCCAGAAGATAGCTTTACCTGCACATGTATGTTCGGGGAATTAACATATCACAAACACCAAAAAGGATAAACTATATATCAACAGAAACAGTGAATGCAGCTACAGAGTAGGACAGTCCCATTTACCTTCTCATCTGGCAGGTCATGCCAGTCACAACCAGGTCGTTTGGGAATATGTTTGCACCTTATGAGATTTAATTCATTCATCTCCTTAGATATGTGATCGTTCAATGCAATAGTGCTACCTCTGATCTTCTTCTGAAACCAAGAGGTAGGCTCACCTCCATACTGCATTAAGAGAGGAATTCACTAAATATGGGAATCCAGAGCAGAAACAAAAGAAAAACTGAATGGCCTTGGAATATTACCTCAAGTATGAGTTTACTTGCACCATTTTCCACTTTCGGCAAATCCCCAATTGTATCTCTAACAGTTATTGCACGGAAAGGTGCCCCACCAGCAGTGCTTTTGGCAGCTGCATAGTATTTGCCATCAGGCAGTGTTATTTTCAGTTCAGGGCTAGCAAACACGTGCATCGGTTCTGGCCAATCAGGAAGAATCTCCCCAGGAGCAGCAGCCCAAATGAATGCCCTTTTCCTGGACTGAGCAACACCAAAAGTACCTGCTTCTAAGATTCCAAAACGAACCTAAACAACAGGTATACAACTTCTCAGTATACAGATTCAAAGAAGTGCTAACTAGGTAGTTTAAGTAGACAATGGTAAGAATTAGCACCTGGTATCCCATTTCCAAAAGAGATGCGACTGCCAGTCGGAAGGTCTGCCCTTTGTTGAACGAAACAAAATTCCTGACATTTTCTAAAAGAAAGAATCTGGGACGAAAATACTCCGCAAAAGAGAGGAATGCTAAAATCATCTCACACTGAACTTTACTCCATGGGCTTTGGTTGAATCTGTTCATGCCAGAAAAGCCCTGGTAACGGAAAAAGGGTATACATAGGTCAATAATGGGTTAACATTTTGAACAACTGCTTACCAGTGCTTATAGCAATATAATGTACCTGACAGGGAGGACCACCATTTATGAATTCTACTTCACCAGGGACAGGAAGGTTTTTAATATTCTCTTCAGCAAGTTTAGCTGCTTGTTCAGCAGCTTCAGAAGTTGAGACACAGTCATCAGAATCCCCACACTTGTCCATGATTGCCCTGCATCATCACGAAGCAATCCTGATTGAGCTACACAAATAAATAAATGCAACACATCGCATAAATTAAACAATTTCACCTACTTTAAAATCACATTGCAGTTATCCACAAACACAGCAGCTTCCGGATGATTTTGCCTAAATGCTTCACCAGCTGGTTCCTCATATTCAATTGCCCATTTTGTAAATGACACACCTGCAGAATTTAACAATGATAATAAAAAAATATCAGTCAGAAGGCCAACATGTTCATGCCAAACCATACCACTGAAGGAAGTGCATACCAGCTTGCTGCAACCCTTCTGATAAACCTCCACAGCCAGCAAAAATGTCAAGAGTTGCAATACGGCTCTCTTTGGGCACCTCCATCCATTTGCCTGAATCAACTTCATTATTTTCACAGATCTGCTTTCCCTTGTTCTTCTTCAAAGCACCAGTTGCCTTGCGAGCCACAGACATGAGCTTTACATTTGAAGGCAACTGTCAAGGCAGAACATACATTCAGTTAAATACCAAAACTAGCAGTTCTAAATCAAAATGTTATATTAGCCAACTAACCTGCTTGAGAGCTCCAGTGGCACGATCATAGAAATGCTCACAGAAGAATACATGTTCAATCATTACTGGAAGGTCTGAATTTGAGATATCTATCTTCTTTCTGACCTCACATTTTCCCTCTACCATATCCACTGGCACATTAATTATATCTTCACTATAGTATACCTGAATCAAGCAAAAAAAAGTTAACAATATGTATTGAAGACTATTTAAGGAGAATGATCACAAAACTTTGGCATGTTATGAAGCATGGAACTAATGATGGTATTACAGATATCAGACATAAAACAAATATACACAGAGGAAGAAGAGTAACCTCTCTGATATCAGATGCATAAGCTTTAGCAGTTGAAATGTCATCTGGTCTATAAAATCTTCGAACACTGACTTTTGTTGATGCAGGGTCAACTTTTTTAGAACCAGCAGGTCCACAGACATCCAGAAGATGGCAAACTGCATAGGGCTTCAGGCCAATGTTTCTTCCTGCCTTGTAGGTGCCACGATCCTCCTCTTGGGAGAAAAACTCAGGCCTAATGTATAAGAAGTCATGGACACTATAGGTTACCTTTCTGTAAATGAAGCTGGTCTTGGTAAGTATTCTTAATTCATCACAGTCCGGTTCTCTGTGCTCACAAGAGCCACAGACACCATTACCAAGACCCAGTTTATCACGAGATAGAGAGAAGAAGGCACCCTTCTCAGGCCAGTACAGGCTTCTACATAAATATTCCATGGGCAGACCCTTCTTTTTCCTCTCTTCCGCTTTGGCCCGCTCAATCTTCTCAGCTTCAGAATTCTCTTTTCTATACTTGTGACCCCAAGGCATTGATTGGAGATTGACAGACACCAATTCTTTGATGTCCTTTAGTTCAAACTCCAAACAGTCATTAGTTAAGAAAATGTCCCTTTCATTTGCAGCATTGCCAAGAACAGTTTCTGAGCCTTTTTGCAGAATCCTTCCATGAACCATTTTTGCACCATCAGATTTCTGAAACATGTACTCAACAAAGCATATGACTATTTCTCCGGAATCATCTTCCAGTGTGACTGCCCCTCCGACATCTATTCTGAGTTCCCGTGCATACGCACATTTGTATAAAGCTTCTCCAGAAGTAGTTTTCCCAGCTGGCTCACCCTTCCATCTCATTTCTTTGCTAGTTTGTGATACCAATTTTCGAGACCGTGTTGATGGTGGAGTCTTTGCAACCTTGTCTTCTTCAATCTGTACCTCTTCCTCAGCATCCTCATCTTCATTTTCTTCTTGTTCATCATCAACTTCTTTTGCTTCGTTTCCATCTCCCTCCTTCAAATCTTCAGGGAAATGGTGTGCATAGTAATCACTCCATATTCTGTTGATCAATCTTGTCGTGGTTGCACGCATTGCTTTTCTTTTTGATGATGTTCCCATTGTTGCAATTGGGTTCAGATTCTCTCCTCTTGTTACTTGAGCCTTTTTCTTCATGAACAACTTTGTATGCCTTCTCTGCTCCATCTTCGTCAACAGGCCAGTGGCAAAAGCACTACGTCGAATTGTCTCATCAGGGAAATCTGCAAACTGCTGAAGTATGATCTGTCCATGTACCACAATGTACCTCTCAACCAGTACAATATTGGACGATATAAAAGCAGGATTCTCTTTGTCAAACTCTGCCACTTTCTTGATGACATCAACAAAAGAAAGCTTTGAAGCACGGCTTTGCTCTTTTAGCAGGGTGATGATGCTAACAGCAAGCCTTGCTGTTTTCAGTACAGGTTCACACCAAGGAGCATATTGCTTTATTGGCTGCCGTAGCTTGTACCTGAAAATACATGCAATGTAAGTTCTAATGGAGTGCTGCCAGAAACAAATAAAGACTGGGCCAAAGGAATGAGAGGATTCAGTGAAAAGAATACTGAACAGGCAGTGACATGAAGATTACACAATAAAATAGCAATAAAAACTGACTGGGGTACTCACCAAGCCACATCAGTTCGAATGGTTATGCAAACCATCGAGCCACCAAATTCTATAACCCATTCCTTGATTGGGCTCAAATATATTGGAACTCCTACATCCTGGTTATCAGCTTTACTTGATGAAGAAGACAACTTCGCAGACTCAGCTGTGGAACAGCAACTGCCATCATCCTCTGTCATAAAACCAGATCCAAAGACAACTATATCATTTTCTGCGCCTGACTTCATAGGGATTAATTCCAGAGAAATAAGCCTAGAATCCGCATTGTATAGAGCCCAGTTATTGAGGATTCTTACTGGCACATCACCAGAGAACATGCCATCCTCACTATCAAATATGTATTCATCCATTTCCTGGCTAGATGGTTTATAGTATGCAGGCAGAGGATAGTCATTTGCAATCTCAGCTTCACTAATTTTGATGTAGACATTTTTCTGGGAAGGGACCCCACGGTTACCCCTCTGTTTCTTCATCATCTTCCATTCTTCTTCTTCATGCAATAATCTTGCTAATTTCTCATCGTCGTCCTCAGCTACCTCTTTACACTCAATATCCTTGATCTTCAGGCTCCCATTTGAAATGCTAAGTGGCATCTTGGTAAATTCTGCTCGAGATTTGCACTCATCTCTTAGAGCAAGAAGAACTGGCAATGTAACAAGCTTCTCATCATCATTGCCTGCCGTCTGATCCAAACCAATGAGCTGGTTGTATACAAACTCGCCAGTGGCAATCATGAATTCTTTGCTCATTGTTCCAGTGTAACCTTGGATAGCATTAACAGAGCGAACAACACTAGCAAGCAATTCTTCCAGACTCATGTTAGGATTCCCACCTACTGATCTCATGAGCTTCCTGTAGACTTCAACACATACCTGTGCCTTCTCATAGAAGTGGTTGTAGTAGGACTTGTAGTTGCTTGCTGGTTTCACACATTCATAATCAGCAAGTTCTGTTGAGAGCCAGACCACTGCAGTACCTTCATCATAACCAGATATTGCCCAGTCCTCAATACGCCCAAATCCTTCACAGCGTACACCTCTTTCACGCTCTTTTTCTAGATCATCATCCATAGGCATGATGAGAGCTGTTATGAAAAAATCATCTATTTCAGACATTTCAAATGGCTGCAGATTCCCATCTGCATCATGCAAGATGAAATCAATCAACTTCCGGCAAGGCGGCGAATCTTCTGGACCTAATTTTGTCAGGTTGATTGCATCTATTTCTTCCTCTTCCATTCGATTTTTCTTGATCTTGACAACAGAAGTTTTTTCTGATAAACGTACAGATTTCTCCTTAAAATCAGAACAGGCTGCTGCCCTCCTTGGCCTCTTGTGAGTAGCAGAACCAGCACCCTTTTCAACACCATTTGTTGCATCCTGAGGCCCATCCACCAATTTTCCTTGTGCAGTGAATTCTTCACCCTTCTTTTGTGGCTTTGCTCTGCACCTTTTTGTTCCTGAAAGGCCATCATTCAGATAAAATAACCAAATCAGGAACAAAAGAAAGGAACTAAATGCTGAACAGTGAAAAGGCATCAATAATACAATGACACAGCACTCAGGTGTTACAGCAATGGGATTGGGTCCATAACTGGTAGGCATGAGACTGGCCAGCCTAGACTTGGCTGGCTGCCTTCCACAAGCTTGACTGGCAACGATGCCAGCACTCAGCAGACACAAGAAGACAGGTGTTAAGAGATGATTCTTAGCCTCAATGAGGCATGCAGAAACCTCTTTGATATTCTTTTTCATGAAATGGCATTTAAGCCTTTTGTGTATTTCTCTTGGGAGGAGCCCATTAAGAGAGACCTGAAGGCTTGGAGTATCACCAAAGAACTAGCTATGGACAGGGGTGCCTGGAAGCTTGTTATCCATGTGCCAGAGCCATGAGTTGATCGCGAGATCTTATGGGTTTCACCTCTAGCCTACCCCAACTTGTTTGGGACTAAAAGCTTTGTTGTTGTTGTTGTTGTTGTTGTTGTTGTTGTTGTAATATTATATAGATGGATCTCCTTCCTAACAAAAAGGAAAGTGCTAGGGGTGCCAACTGCCAATTGGTATGAAGAAACAGAACAGATGTTCACTGTATAAGTTACAGACAGTTGCTGCCAGCTATCATTAACTTGAAAATCAAGTCACAGACAAAGCTCCAACAAGATCTATGGCAAGACACACACAGAGGCAAAATTGTAGATATCAGCAATGTCCAGACACCAAGATCAGATGGCACAAAAAAAGCCTCATTTATATCTATATTTATATTGTACGGTTAATTTTGTGTTTTCCTGGTGTAAACCCTGCAGTGAAAATTGCAGTTGCAACTTGTAGCTCTTTTATCTGAATACACGAGTCGCTAGGTGATATCAGAGGCTCATCTTGAAAACAAAGACCATGACACTTAACCTTTTCAGGGAACTTAAATAGCCACAAGACCCATTCTTGATGAAACTTCAGAATTAGATCATTAAATTGATTAATAAAAAACAATCAAACACCATGAAAGAAAAAACAATCAAACACCATGAAGCATAAGCCATATGCATATAGGCAATTAACAAAAAGGGGAATTAGAAACATGCTGATGATCTGTAGCATTAAGAGCAGTCTTCAATCCAGTAACGTATATAAAAAGTGCACAGAAGTGGATCTTCATGCATGATGGCTTGTTGAGGTTAAATGGATCTTCATACACAGGATTTAAGTGTGCACCTACATGCATGCACCATGGCATGCACACGATATAAGTGTGCACCTACATACATACATTGATCCCCTGACCCTTATTCATCTACTTGGGGGTTCAAATTAAGTCCGTCTAAAAATAAATTCTCGCTAGAAGGGCAACTGTACAGAACCAGGCATTACTTTCACAACTGTTTTTTCTCTTCCAAGGAACACTAGCATGGACACAAGATAAGTGACCTCATTTATATCTTGAATTTAGTTTCACAGTCAAGGCACTAGGTTGATAAAAGTAAAAGCACATTCAACAGACTACGACTGGATATACGAGTCAAACACAATCATATTCTTGCAGAAAAACACAATCACATTTTTGTAGTACTGTGATATATGAGTCAAAGAAATCCATGCTCCAAGTGTCCATACCACTCCAAGTAAATCATGAGTATAAAGGATTTTATGCTGCAAACAGTATGTGTGTGTCATTAAAATATTGATGATTTATACAAAATGTTGCATGGATGTTAGTATTAAAAATTATGTTTAAAAAATGGTTTTCCTGTTTTATGTGTGATGTGTGAAGCTGCATTGTCAACAACTCAACATTCATCAAAAAATGGCATCTCATAACCAACTGGACTAATGCCATGTAAATATCAGTACAACCTAAGGGCCTCAATCAGTATCATGCACACGCAGGTGAGCAATGGGAAGAAAATCTACATGTGGATGCCAAACTAGACAACTTTTCTTCCCAGAGATTTAGGTCATTGTCTATTTTGCATACTAAACATGGACAGGAGCCTATTCCACCCGTCATCCTACAATCCTAAAATACACACTCATCTTCACATGTATGCATTAGCATTGTGATTGCTATCAAAACACCTAGTTAAAGCAAGTTGCAGCACATACTAGATAACTAATATGCAAATAGATCAACCAAACCTGGGAGGGCACAGAAAAAGAGGAAAAGGAAAGCATTGGCACCTAGCCACCACACGCAGTTCATGGCATAATGCGCCTCACCCTCTCGACACCACAGCTCCACAATTTCCATCATCTCAATAACAACCAAACAATCTATCTACATCATCTTCCTCCCCAGCCATTCAACTTTAACAATGAAGGGCAGACATGTGCATGTACCACGATGTCTGTCTTGATTTTAGTGATAACATAGGAAGTGGAGTCAGCAATGGAGAGCAGTGATAGCAATGGGTAGGTGGTTTGCGATCTCCCTCTTGATGTCTATCCGGTTTAAGTCAAAGCTCCATATAAGACACATTAGACAAACTAGAAGACTGCCCAGACACTCAATAAGTATACAGATTAATATTTTATACAAATCCAATACAAAAGTCAATACTGGTTAGAAACCAACTTCACTTATGCCATGTCTAGCTAGTGAGCATCACAGAAACATTAGCACGTATGCCATGTCTATGTCCGCATATAATTTGCTCCTTTGCACTGTTATATATGAACGCAAAGCAGAATACTTGTTTTAAAAGGGTAAAGCATTAGTTTCTAAAGAAATGTCATAACTTTCTTTGCGGTGCCTAGTAGAATATACCAACATGTAACACATTGAACATAAAACAAGAGTCAGACAACATCTGAAATTCACATTCTCAAAGCAGATGCACACAGAAAATACCCTGATAGCATTGAGTATATCATATTACACATTCCTGGAAACAGATATAACCATGCTATAGATTGGAAGGTGACTACTGTAGTCATGCAAAACAAGTAACAATAGAAGTAATTAAGAACAATACCTGTGGTAACTGGAGAACGTGGACTTTTCACCATATTTGATATATCCCTGTAAAATTCAGAATTAGTCAGCCCAATCAACAATTAGCAAGAAAATACAGTACTTACTTCCAATCCAAACTTAATTACATGAAAAGATTAACAGAGCAACACACTTTGTCAAAATCACTAGACATGCTATAGAGCCAACCCCGCAACATGTAGAAGATCAATTCCAAATTGGAAGCAGAAGCAAAAGGTAATGAATAAGAAACATACACATCAATAATCTGTTGAACCTGTATCCAGTTCCTTTAAATGATTTATACAACAAACTTGAATTTGCCTTCAGGAATGATAATCTATGAGTAGACATCAACCTCTAGCAACAATAGGGGGTAGGAAACAACATAGCCATCATTAAACCCATGTCTTCCAAAACAAAAGTAAACATCATGGCACTAACATCTCATTATTACATCACTCTATAATTGGTTCACAAACATGAAAACATTGGCAAATTCTAAAACTAGAATGAACCCAGTGTAACCGTGAGTAAGCAACTGGGGAAGTAACACTCAGCATGGCAATTCTCAAAAGCTCCCCAAGTAATAAGCTAAGAATAGGCAAATGAAGAAAGGTGCACCAAAACTACCAGCACAGATGGTCGCACCAAGCCACCAAATAAAGCAAAAGCAAGGCTAGCAGCACCAGGTGCCCCTTGAAGACTGTGCTAATCCATATAGATATATAGCTCCTCTACACAAAGATAGCAAGAAACTTCAGAAGACATGCTAAAAGCAAGTCTATATTCCATTACAAGACCTTATTAACAACTACAAGTAAGCAAATTAACTAATTCAACAGTAAGGTAATGAACTGTTCCTAAAATTGCATCACCGGTCATAGGACACATCAGAGCTTGATTAACAGCTGTTTGTCACAGGAGTGGAGCCATAAACAAAATGAACGGAGCTGAAGCCTTCTAGTTAATTCATTCATTCAAATAGGCATGGAATTAGTGACACATACCTAGGATATTCAAGAACAAAATCACCAGCTGCAAGCAGTCAAGGCAGATTAAGGCTACAGAAGATTTGCGGTGAATGTCAATGCCACCAAGCACGGATCCACTAAGTATGCAAGTACTCCTGCAATGCAGCAAAATAAAAAAAACATCAGAAACTTCAACACCGGTGGGGGAATGTCTACTTAAACAGAAGTTAACCAATTTGGGGGAAGCGCAGAACTATTGAAGAAAACGGTGGGGGGTTTTGGCAGGAACTGCAATAATCAAGTCATGAGCCACCACTGCTCAAGCAGACCAACGTGTTTCGGAAAATAGTCTCCTAACCCCTACACAGAACACATCGAACAAACTAACTATATGGACAGGCAGACGCACAGGGCTCCCCGGAGCTAAGCACAGCGAACAATCACAGATGGAGCTACTTCTGCACCACACACCAGCAAGCTAAGCCCCCACGACGCACATCCGAAGAGATGAGTATGATACACGGGAGGAAATACAGCGGAAATGGCCCAAATAGGGGCAGGCGCGGTTACAGAGGGAACGGTCGCCATTCCGTTACCTCTGCTCTCCGTTGCGGCAACACACCGACAATCTTTCCGGAATCACCTCCAATAGATGGTAGAGAAATCAAAGAAATCCCCAGCGGAATGCAGAACTAGAACAGCAGGCAAGGCAAAAATGTTTCCACTAGAAAACCGTTACTGATAAATCCACAACGAGCCGAAGGAATCCATCAACCCCGCCTGGATGCGGAGCCAGAGCAGCAGCGCAAACGAATCGTCGGTCAAACAGCACGGAGCCCAGCGACTATCGGAGCACGCGCGCCCCTAAACACCACCCCGAACTAATAAATCCGCAGGCACGGTAAAAACAGGACCGAGAATGAAGAAAAAACGAAGCCCCAGGGTTACCTATGCGGCCTCCTCGCCGGCGGCGGCGGAGGCGACGGGGGAACGAGGCCGAAGGAGCGGATCCGAGAGGCGGCGCGGGTGGGCGGGCGGAAAGGGGGGGAGGGGGGTTTCGGTAGCGGGGTGGCGGGATTTATAGCGGAGGGGTGACGAACGCGAGCGAGAGAATTGCGAGGCGGCGTGCGTGAGGCGGGGCAAAGGGTGGGAAGGTTTTTTTTGAGGTTTTGGCCGCGCGGCGCACGCGGGACTGGGCGGGTTTGCTTGGCGGGAGGGGCAGCGAAAACCCAAATTTTCCCGTTTCCCCCGCCCTTGCGTTTTGCCGGATCCCAAGCAATTAAGTGCATCTCCAATGGTCCAAATATAAAATTAACTACTCCCTCCGTCCTATAATATAAGACATTTTTTTACACTAAAACATCTTATATTATGGGACGGAGGGAGTAACTTTTAAACCGTCTGAGATCAAGAATGTAGCTTCAACAGACGGTTCATATGTAACAAAAATTGGACTGTGGCCTTCTCGTGATGTAAAATACAACACCTCGCGGTGCAAATTTACATCACGGGGTGCATCTGGTACAAAACCAGCCGCAGCCCGCGAACGCCCAACCATCGGTTCCTTTCCTTTCTCGCCCGCCCGCCGGTGACCTCCCGCCCGTTCGTCACTGCCCTGCCGCCTCCACACCCCGCCACCGCCCCGCCGCACGCCGGCCGCATCAGATCCGGCCCCGCCCCGCCGCCCGCCCGCAGCGGATCCGGCCGCGGCCGCAGCGCACGCCGCCGCCCCTCAGCTCCACCCCGCCCAGCTCCGTCCACCGTCGCCGCTCCACCGCTCTCACCACTCTCCGATGGCGCTGAAGAAGACGCCGAAGGGCAAGTCGGGCTTCTTCGGCATGAGGCAGAAGCCCTCCGGTAACTTCGGAGTGGAGTTCTTCAACGCCGGGAGGCGTTGGTGGATCGGCCCGTACCCCTCCGCCCACGAGGTCGCGTGTGCCTACGACATGGCGGTGTGGTGTGTCGAGATGCCTCGGGAGCACCTCAACTTCGTAGAGATCGAGAGTCGGGCGGAAGCGGAGATGCTTGTGCCGCAGGGCATCAAGATGAAGGAGATCCCAAGGAATAAGAAGAAGACGAAGAAGCCGTCAGTTGTCGTCAGTGCCGGTGAGACCGACGAGGAGGCGATGGCGAGGTTTCTTCGGGAGCATCCGGAGTACGTCCAGGCCGAGCTGGAGTACTGCTGGAAACGTGAGGCGGAGCAGAAGAAGAAGGGGCGAAGAAGGAGGCGAGGTCGGTCCCTCGACGGTGATCCCCATCGAGTCCTGTTCCGAGGAGGACTGGGCAGACTTCTCGGAGGAGGAGGAGGAGGAGGGGTGCGACGACCCGGAGAAGGATGAGGTCTGGGCGCAGTTCCGCAGCTCCGACGATGAGGAGTAGTTTACCTAGTAGTTTGAATAAGTAGTAGTTGAAGTTCATGTATGAAACTATGTTGAATTTGATGTTTGAACTATGTTGAATGGACTAGTAGTTTGTCGTTTTAAGAAATTTACATCTTCATTTTGGACCATCTATTGGAGTTGCTCTTTTGGACCATCAATTTGGACCATTTGTTGGAGTTGAGCTTTTTTCGAAGCTCCAAAACGCACTTTTTGGTGGTCCAAATTTTACATCTCCGGTTTTGAACCGCCAAATTTTGGACCATATATTGAAGATGCTCTAAATCATGTTTTCCTCCTCTTTTCAACACAACATGGTATGGTAGATGAAAAATACACCGGTGAGCCCTTCACGATTGCCGTTGCATCGCCGGCATCTGCAACATATATTCTTCGACCAAGTTAGAGAGAGAAATGGAGATATACGAATCGTGTTTTCAAAAAATCCAAACTTTACAAAAACCATGCATTATAATCGAGACATGATCTCCTAATCCTATCGCGCATGTAAGCTGATACACAATCAAATGTGCACAGAAAATAATCTAAACTTACCAAAAGAATAGAGAATGTAGAATGTGTTAAGCATTGTACTAAATTATGGAATCGATATGTAAGGTAGGTAAACTACATGATACATGGAATTGACGTGAAAGGTAAGTTAATTAATATGAAACTGATGCAATGGTGTAGAAGGTAAGTTAATTATTTGATTGAGAGGCGTATAGGAAGGTTTATTTTTGAGATGGCGTATAGGAAGGTTTGGTCAAATATGGCGTGGTGGACGGGAAAAAAAAGATTGATAAAGGGACATGGTGGGTTGACGAAAGGTCCTACCTAATAACATAACAGTAAATTAAAAGAGGTGATATTCTTGGTTTCGTCCCGCTTCGATTAATTATAACATACGCTATTTGGTTTTGTAACTTGTCATCCGTTTTGGCCCGACGGAGGAAGCCCACCTGACGGCACACTGTGGTCGAGGTCTGGAGAGCTGGCAAAAATTAAAATAGTCGATGGGAGGGTTCGATCTCATGACCATCAGCCACACACAGTTTGTCCAACTGACCCAGCTAAAAATATGAGATGATTTTTTTTCCGTTGCAACGCACGGACCTTTTTGCTAGTAACAGTAAAAGAAACCTTGTGTGTGTTTTAAGTTGTATACTCCCTCCGTTCCAGTATATAAGGTGTATTGGTTTCCATGCAAGTCAACCATTTGAATGTTTGACCAAGATTATAGAATAAGACAACAACATATGCAATACCTAATAGATAAATTATGAATCTACTTTTTCACGATCAATCAAATAATATAAATTTTGTATTGTGTATATTGATATATTTTTCGAATAACTCGGTAAAACATGCACTCGTTTGACTTTTGAAAAAACAAATACACCTTATAATATAAAGGTACAGAGGGAGTATAAGAGAGTGGAGAAGATAGAGAACTAAAGATTACCTAAATAAAATTCAATATAGTTTATACCAGCCAAACACTTTAGGTTTCATCCCGATTTTGAGCGACTAAAGACATGTCGGATTTCGCTATGGTTATATTTATGTTATTCTAGTATAACAACCATGCTCTCAAAAGAAAAGAAAAATTCAGTACTTACTTTTCAATATATTTGCATCATTGACTTCAGAATAGAAATTAGTCCCTTTCTTTCTTTATATAAGGTGTATTTATTTTTTGATAAAATTTCAAAATGTAAGGTGCATTTCTTCCAATTTCTCATAATTCCCTTGTTAGCCCTCCAGAAAAAGGGAAAATATCTCTCTCCTGATTTTCTGTATCTCTCCTTGTAGAAAAAAAAGGAAACTATCTTTCTGTCGATTGCATGTATCTCATACTTTCCTCAACTAACTGATTTATTTGGCACTAACAAATAAATTTGCAAACGGTAATTTCGTTCTAACATGTCTATAATTATGTGCCTTGGTCATCGTGCCAAAAACAATACACCTTACATAAAGGAAAGGAGGGAGTATAATACAATGATTTATGAATTGACAACATATTCCCTTACCGTTAAATTATATGAGAATATCACTAAAAAATCTAAAGGAGGTCTATATTCTTATATACCTTACCATCAATTGAGCGCAGTGAAATTGCACCTAATCCCTGCCCCCTCACGTGTTCTCATTGTTGGGCATTCATTTCGGTGATTTGGTCATTGTTGGCCATCAGATATCAGTGGCGGAGCTAGCGAATTTTCAAAGCCTGGGCACGTCATAAGATAAAGTTTGCTTTGGTCTAATAAACACGACAAGTATCATATTTGGATAAACCTCATGTGTAACATATGCACTACTGTTTCATATATCATACAAGTAAATAAAAACATCAGATACAATACCAAATACTCCCTAATACCTTTCGACATTTATGCGAGAAAAGTCCAATTTCTAATGTGTATGTTCATGTTCATTTTGTAGGCTTTGTCGCAATTCCACTTGTCAATTCTATAGAATTTAGACAAGTATAACTTTGAATCTGGCACAATCTATGTTGAACTGCACAATTTGTCATAAATTACACAGAACAACTCACCTAGTTGTCGCGCGCTCGTCAGAGCAGGAGTGTAATTCTCATGGCGGGGGCGCCATTCTGGCCCGCATGCATGTGCTTTCGATCACGATTGTCACCGGCCGGAGTCGAGGCCCCGCTGCTCGCCATATATCTTGTCGGCCTATCGCCTGCTCTCCGAACTCCGCCGGCGGCCAGTGCACCTCCGAGATCGAGGGGTAGGTAGGGCAGTGTGCGTGCCGCCGAGCGACAGTTCCATTCCATTTGGCGAATCACAAGTTCCTCGTCTAACAAGATCTTTTTTTGTTTGAGAAAACCTCGTCTAACAAGATGGCTTCCTCAATGGATGAGTAAATTGTATGAAACCACCACTTTGAAGTCTAGATTCACAAAACACTATGTTACATATATTTTTTTACAGAAAACACCATGTCTAACGTAATCTTTTGGCAAATAACACTGATCGGCGTATGAGGGTTGTTTGAGCGCGTTTATGATAAGTGGGGCTCACTCGTCAAGAGCTGACTTGGCGAAAAAATGCCACATAGGCACGTTGACTCGTCTATTCTTTCTTCGTTCTCTGAAGAAACAAGTGCGCAGACCATCCCTTCTTCCCGAGCGCGCGCCCCGCCTCCCTGCGCCGCCCAGGCCCTCGCGTCGTGCGTGCGTGCCATGCCCCCGCCGCCACAGTCGTACCCCAAGCTGGATCCGGAGATATTCGTCTCCATCGTCCCCGCCCTGCACCAGATTCGTCGAGATTCGTCCCATACAGCTATTGTTGCTCGTTCGCCGGGATCCTTCCCTATGACTGCTACGAATGCCACGTACCTGTACAGCTGTTGTTGCTCGTCTGTAGAGCAAACCTCGTGACGGCCGGATGTGCTCGTCCGCCTGGCCGCATGTCGGGACTCGGGAGCACATGCACCTCGTCGTCGCCCGCGAACTCCGCCGGATGCGCTCGTCTATGGGCAGCGACTGCAGCGCCTTCTTCTTGATACCCTTGCACAACGCTGTGACTGCCCCCAGCGCGCCGACAGAGAAGGCAGAGGCGATGCACAGGCGAGAGCACCAGGCCACCATGACCAGCCCGACCACGTAGAGCATGAAGGAGAGCACCGCCACCAGGATGAGCAGCGTTTCCGTGACCACCACTGGCCGCCGCCGGCGCGGCCAAGCTGTCGACGAACTGATGCACCAGGTGGCACGGCCTTTTCCTCATTGGTTTTGTGTGGGACGGGGAGAAGCGGCTGAGCGCAACGGCGATGCATGTGAACCTGGTGTTGCGGTGGTTGTGCGTTGTCCGCGGACGGATGCATAGGAGGCGACGCGCAGCGAACCTGCTGTGTGGGCGACGGAGGAGAACAAGGCACGGATCTGCAGCACGTCGGACTCCGGTGAAGGCTGCCGCCACTGTGAGCACACACGACTTGTTCGACGTAATGCTCAAGAGAGGGGAGCGAGAGGAGGAAGGGTCAACGCGCCTATGTGGCATTTTTTGCCAGGTCAACTCCTGACAAGTGAGCTCCACCTGTCATAAACGCGCTCAAATGATGCTAATACGCCGATTAGTGTTATTTGCCAAAAGATTACGCTAGACATGATGTTTTCTGCCAAAAATATGTAACATAGTGTTTTTTTGCAAACCTAGCCTTCAAACTGGTGGTTTTCTGCAATTTACTCTCAATGGATTGATTCTGAGTCATGTTTCACGAGCTGGCTTCTCTTATGGCTACTGCAAGCATATCCCATGTTACCAAACATGTGAACGGGCCAATGGCTCCTGGTTGTAGCAAGAAAGGCCCAATAGGCAAAGGAATGCTCAAACTGGCCCAGATAGTGCAGTTCGTTTGATTCCAACATTATTTCCCGATTTTCTAGGTATTTCAACATGTTTAACAATTCTAGCGGCTTTGGTAGCTCGCGGGAGTTCATCTAAACGGCACCGTCGAGCCCGGGCACGTGCCCAGGGTGCCCATACGGTAAAATCGTCTCTGTCATATATGGTGTGTACGGACAGAAGACAACGCTCTTTCTAATTGTTGGCACAATGGTCCTAATGGTTGCTGCTCCAGAGGCCGAAACCGTGCCCTCTAGTAAGTTGGCATGTTTCTCCGCCCATCCAGCGGCAGAGAGAAGGGGGTGGCATCGGTCGTTGCGACAAGAAGAGGACTCGAGAGGAGGTTGGCACGAACGGTCCCTGTAAGAGAGATTGAGAAGGAGAGGGAGATGGCTCGATCACTTGGTCCATGAGGGAGGGAGGGGTGAATGATGACCCACAAGTGTAGGGGATCTATCGTAGTCCTTTCGATAATTAAGAGTGTTGAACCCAACGAGGAGCAGAAGGAAATGACAAGCAATTTTTAGCAAGGTATTCTCTACAAGCACTGAAATTATCGCTAACAGATAGTTTTATGCTAAGGTAATTCGTAACGGGTAACAAGTAACAAAAGTAAACAAGGCGCAGCAAGGTGGCCCAATCTTTTTTGTAGCAAAGGACAAGCCTGGTCAAACTCTTATATAAAGGAAAACGCTCCCGAGGACACATGAGAATTATCGTCAAGCTAGTTTTCATCATGCTCATATGATTCACGTTCGTTACTTTGATAATTTAATATGTGGGTGGACCGGTGCTTGGGTACTGCCCTTCCTTGGACAAGCATCCCACTTATGACTAACCCCTCTCGCAAGCATCCGCAACTACGAAAGAAGAATTAAGGTAAACCTAACCGTAGCATGAAACATGTGGATCCAAATTAGTCCCTTACGAAGCTACGCATAAACTAGGGTTTAAGCTTCTGTCACTCTAGCAACCCACCATCTACTTATTACTTCCCAATGCCTTCCCCTAGGCCCAAATAATGGTGAAGTGTCACGTAGTCGACGTTCTCATAACACCACTAGAGGAAAGACAACATACATCTCATCAAAATATCGAACGAATACCAAATTCACATGACTACTTATAACAAGACTTCTCCCATGTCCTCAGGAACAAACGTAACTACTCACAAATCATATTCATGCTCATAATCAGAGGGGTATTAATATGCATCAAGGATCTGAACATATGATCTTCCACCGAATAAACCAACTAGCATCAACTACAAGGAGTAATCAACACTACTAGCAACCCACAGGTACCAATCTGAGGTTTCGAGACAAAGATCGGATACAAGAGATGAACTAGGATTTGTGATGAGATGGTGCTGGTGAAGATGTTGATGGAGATTGACCCCCTCCCGCTGAGAGGATTGATGGTATGATGGTGACGATTTGCCCCTCCTAGAGGGATGTTTCCCCGGCAGAACAGCTCCGCCGGAGCCCTAGATTGGTTCCGCCAAGGTTCCGCCTCGAGATGGCGACACTTCGTCCCGAAAGCTTCCTTCTTATTTTTTCCAGGGCAAAATACACCTTATACCAGAAGATGGGTATTCCAAAACTGACTTCCATGGAGTTTCAGGACTTTTGGAGTTGTGCAGAATAGGTCTCTAGTATTTGCTCCTTTTCCAGCCCAGAATTCCAGCTGCCGGCATTCTCCCTCTTCATGTAAACCATGTAAAATAAGAGAGAAAAGGCATAAGTATTATGACATAATGTGTAATAACAACCCATAATGCAATAAATATTGATATAAAAGCATGATGCAAAATGGACGTATCAACTCCCCCAAGCTTAGACCTCGCTTGTCCTCAAGCGAGAGTAGAAATCGAAAAATATGTCCACTTGTTTAGGGATAGAGGTGTCGATAAAATAAAATACTGACATGAGGGTATCATGATCATTCTTAAAACAACAACATATATATTGTCATATGATTTCTTATGCTAAAGTAACAATCTATTCACAATGTCAAGTATGAATCAGAAACTTCATTGAAAACTAACAAACTATAATCTTAGTCATTGAAGCAATTGCAATTTATCATAACATCGGAAAGAGTCAATATAAGAGCTTTTGAGCAAGTCCATATACTCAACTATCATTTAGTCTTTCACAATTGCTAACACTCACGCAATACTTATGGGTATGAAGTTTTAATCGGACACAGAGAAAGACAGGGGCTTATAATTTTGCCTCCCAACCTTTTACCTCAAGGGTAACGTCAACAATAATGCTTTATGAAAACCCACATCCAATTTGATATATATATATATATATATATATATATATATATATATATATATATATATATATATATATATATATATATCAGGATCTTTCCAACACATAGTGCTTGCCAAATGATAAAGTGTAAAAAGGAAAGGTGAAGATCACCATGACTCTTGTATAAGGCATAAGACAAAATAAAAGATAGGCCCTTCGCAGAGGGAATCAGAGGTTGTCATGTGCTTTTATGGTTGGATGCACAAAATTTTAATGCAAAAGAACGTCATTTTATATTGCCACTTATGATAGGGACCTTTATTATGCAGTCCGTCGCTTTTATTTCTTCCATATCACAAGATCGTATCAAGCTTATTTTCTCCACACTAATAGATCATACATATTTAGAGAGCAATTTTTATTGCTTGCAACAATGACAACTTACTTGAAGGATCTTACTCAATCCATAGGTAGGTATGGTGGACTCTCATGGCAAAACTGGGTTTAAGGATATTTGGAAGCACAAGTAGTATCTCTACTTGGTACAAATAATTTGGCTAGCATGAGGGGGAAAGGCAAGCTCAACATGTTGGATGATCCATGACAATATAATTTATTTCGGATATGAGAAAACATAACCCATTACGTTGTCTTCCTTGTCCAACATCAACTTTTTAGCATGTCATATTTTAATGAGTGCTCACAATCATAAAAGACGTCCAAGATAGTATATTTATATGTGAAAACCTCTCGTTCTTTATTATTTCCTATTAATTGTAACGATGACCAAAACTATGTTTGTCAACTCTCAACAACTTTTATTCATCATACTCTTTATATGTGAAGTCATTACTCTCCATAAAGTCAATATGATCTCTTTATTATTTTTTATTTTTTTCTTCAAGATTATAGCAAGATAGCAAAGCCCTCGACTCAAAACTAATCTTTATTATATATAGCTCACAGACTCAATTGCATGGATAAGGATCAACACAAAAACTCAAAGCTAGATCATACTAAAACTTTATGCGACTAGATCAAGATATTACCAAAAGGATCGAACTAAGAAAAACGGTAAAGATAGGAGTGTGATGGTGATACGATACCGGGCCACCTCCCCCAAGCTTGGCAGTTTCCAAGGGGAGTGCCCATACCCATGTATTTATGTCTGTTTCTTCGGAGATGGTGATGATGGAGTTATTGATGATGTAGGCTTGTCGTCCATATTCCAAGGCATAGGCTCGCCATCATAGAAGGATGATCGAGTCTCCGGGATCCTCAAATCTGTAGCCAAACTCATCCTCTTGAATCTATATTCACACTCACAGTTTTGGTTTTGCAGGTCATAGATCTGGGCTTGGAGGTGCTCGATTTTCTCGTGAAACTTGAAGATGGTCTCCCCAATGTTCTTGGCATCCAGGTTGTGGTTGTTGGTGAACTCCGCGATCAATCATGTTGTTGGCATTGAGTCCGCGTTCCACCATCCCCTGGCACTTGAAAACTTGTTGCTCGACTGCTTCGAGTCTTGTCTCCACGCTTTCGGTCCCCCTTGGTCCCTCCACATCGCAGATGTGCAGCACCTCCGCGAGGTTGGGGTTGGTGACCTTCTCGAAAAACTTGTCCTTGGGGGCTCTTGAAGACGTCATGGAGATCTAGATCTATCAGAGAAACAGCTCGAAACAAAAGCAGAGGATTGTGTCGTGGTACGGTGGTCAAAACCTTCGGGAGATTATATAATGAATTTTTGCGGACCAAAATAAGTATCGCGCAAGAAAACGGAGTCTGGAGGGCACACGAGGTGCCCACGAGGCAGGGGGCGCGCCCTCCACCCTCGTGGACACCTCGTGTCCTTCCCAGACTACTTATTATTTTCCTATTTTCTGAAATATTCCAAAACGGAGACAAAATGCTATTAGAACTGTTTTGGAGTCGGTTTACTTACCATACCACATACCTATTCCTTTTCGGAGTCTGAAACGTTCTAGAAAGTGTCCCTTATGTACTCCTCCAGGGTTACGGTGTCAATAACATTGGTTTCAACATTTATGGGATTACCTAAGCTATAATGTTTGATTCTTCGACCGTTCACCACCTTTGGATTTGTGCCTTCAGAGTTGTTGATTTTATGGCACCGGAACAATAGACCTCCTCGATAATGTAAGGACCTTCCCATTTAGAGAGAAGTTTTCCTGCAAAAAATCTTAAACGAGAGTTGTATAACAAAACATAATCACCTACATTAAACTTACGCTTCCGTATCCTTTTGTCATGCCAGCTTTAACTTTTTCTTTAAACAGTTTGGCATTCTCATAGGCCTGGGTTCTCCACTCATCAAGTGAGCTAATGTCAAATAGTATCTTCTCACCGGCAAGTTTGAAATCGTAATTGAGCTCTTTAATGGCCCAATATGCCTTATGTTCTAGTTCGAGAGGTAAGTGACATGCTTTTCCATAAACCATTTTATATGGAGACATACCCATAGGATTTTTATATGCAGTTCTATAGGCCCACAATGCATCATTAAGTTTCTTGGACCAATTCTTTCTAGATCTATTAACAGTCTTTTGCAAAATTAATTTAATTTCTCTATTACTTAGTTCTACTTGACCACTAGATTGTGGGTGGTATGGAGATGCAATTCTTTGATTAACATCATACTTATCAAGCATTTTACGAAAAGCACCATGAATAAAATGTGAACCACCATCAGTCATTAAGTATCTAGGGACTCCAAACCTCGGAAAAATAACTTCTTTAAACATCTTAATAGAGGTGTTATGATCAGCACTACTAGTTGGAATAGCTTGTACCCACTCAGTAACGTAATCAACAACAACTAAAATATGTGTATACCCGTTAGAGGAAGGAAACGGTCCCATATAATCAAAGCCCCAAACATCAAATGGTTCAATAACAAGTGAATAGTTCATAGGCATTTCTTGACGTCTACTAATATTACCAATTTTTTGACATTCATCACAAGACAAGACAAACTTACGAGCATCTTTAAAAAGAGTAGGTCAATAGAAACTGGATTGCAATACCTTATGCGTAGTTCTATCTCCAGCATGGTGTCCTCCATAAGCCTCGGAGTGACACTTGCGTAGGATCTGTTCCTGTTCATGCTCAGGTACACAACGTCTAATAACACCATCTACTCCTTTATAAAGGTGTGGGTCATCCCAGAAGTAACGTCTTAAATCATAGAAAAACTTTTTCTTTTGCTGGTATGCGAAACTAGGTGGTATAAATTTAGCAACAATGTAATCAGCATAATCACCATACCATGGAGCAGTACGAGAAGCATTTATGACAACTAATTGTTCATCAGGGAAGCTATCATCAGGGCAAGTAAAAGTGGGATTTTCCCGATCCTCTTTTGACACAGGTATTTGCGAGAAACCAGAATAACCGCCTAGAAAGCAAAAATGTGTATGTTTGGATAATCTTTCTAGCATTTGATCTATAAAAGGTAAAGGGTAATGATCCTTTTTAGTAGCTTTATTTAATTTGCGGAAATCAATTACCATCTTCTTTGTGGGATCAATTCATCTTTATCATTAGGAATAATAGTAATACCTCCCTTCTTAGGGAGACAATGGACATGACTTACCTACTGACTATCAGCAACATGATAGATTATACCTGCCTCCAGAAGCTTTAGTATTTCATTTCTTACCACTTCTTTCATCTTAGGATTTAACCGTCGTTGGTGATCAACAACCGGTTTAGCGTCTTTCTCCAATTTTATTTTATGCCGACATAGAGTGGGACTAATGCCCTTAAGATCATCAAGAGTATATCCAATAGCAGCACGGTGCTTCTTCAGAGTTTTCAATAATTTCTCTTCTTCCTGCTCTGAAAGGTTAGCACTAATAATAACAGGATATATCTTCTTTTCATCAAGATAAGCATATTTAAGGGTATGAGGTAATCGTTTAAGCTCAAACACGGGATCACCCTTGGGTGGAGGAGGATCCCCTAGAATTTCAACAGGCAAGTTGTGTTTCAAAATAGGTCCTTGTTTAAAGAACACTTCATCTATTTCCCTTCTTTCATTCATAAACATATCATTTTCATGGTCTAACAAATATTGTTCTAAAGGATCATTAGGAGGCACGTCAATAGAAGCAAGTCCAACAATTTCATCTTTACTAGGCAATTATTTATCATGGGGTTGTCTACGAAATTTAGAAAAATTAAAATCAGGAGACATGTCCCCTAACCAACAGTAACAATATCCTTTTCGCAATCTATCCTAGCATTAACAATATTCAAGAAGGGTCTACCAAATACAATGGGGGCAAAAGTCATCTTTTGGGGAACCAAGAACATGAAAATCAGTAGGATGTTGAACTTTCCCACACAAGACTTCAACATCTCACAATCCCAACTGGTGAAATAGTATCTATATTGGCAAGCTTAATTGTAACATCAATATCTTCTATCTCAGCAGGTGCAATATCATGCATAATTTCTTTGTATAAGGAATGAGGTATTGCACTCGCACTAGCACCCATATCACATAAGCCATGATAGCAATGATCTCCTATTTTAGCAGAAACAACATGCATGTCTACAACAGGTCTATGTTTATTTTTAGTATCGGGTCTAGCAATTCTAGCAGCTTCATTACAGAAGTAAATAACATGCCCATCAATATTATCGACCAAGAGATCCTTAACCATAGAAATACTAGGCTCAACTTTAATTTACTCAGAGGGTGTAGATGTTCTAGCATTACTCTTACGAACTATAGTTGAAGCTTTAGCATGACCCTTTATTCTAACAGGGAAAGGTGGTTTCTCAATATAAGCGGTAGGAACAATAGGATCAACATTATAAGTGATAGTATTTTCTTCAACTTTAATAGGTTCAACTACTTTTACTTTAATGGGAGGATGATATTTAAACCACTTCTCCTTAGGGAGATCAACATGAGTAGCAAATGATTCACAGAAAGAAGCTACTATCTCAGAGTCAAGTCCATATTTAGTGCTAAATTCACGAAAAACATCAGTATCCATGAAAGATTTAACACAATCAAAATTAGGTGTTATACCTGACTCCTTACCTTCGTCGAGTTCCCAATCTTCAGATTTGCGTTTAATTCTTTCCAATAAATCCCATCTGAATTCAGTAGTCTTCATCATAAAAGAACCAATACAAGAAGTATCGAGCATGGAGCGATTATTGAGAGAAAGCCGAGCATGAAAATTTTGAATAAAAATTTCTCTTGAGAGCTCATGATTGGGGCATGAATATAACATTGACTTAAGCCTCCCCCAAGCTTGAGCGATACTTCCTCCTTCGCGAGGCCAAAAATTATATATATAATTACGATAACGATGAACCAGATGCATAGGATAAAACTTCTGATGAAATTCCAATTTCAATCGGTTGTAGTTCCATGATCCAATATCATCACATAGCCTAAACCATGTCAATGTCTTTCCCTTCAAATATAAAGGGAAGACCTTCTTCTTGATAACATCCTCGGGCATAACTGCAAGCTTAAATAGTCCACAAACTTCATCCACATAGATTAGGTGCATATCGGGATGTAACGTTCCATCTCCTGTAAAAGGATTAGCTAGCAGTTTCTCTATCATACTCGAGGGAATTTCAAAGTAAACATTTTCAGTAGGTTCAGTAGGTTGAGGAGAAACTCTTTGCTCTACTGGTCGGGGTGAAGATACCGCGAACAAGCTCCTCAAAGGATTATTTTCCATAGTAACAAGTGACAGTAAATTTCAGCACACTATATAAATTTTAATTACCAAATTCCACCTACCAAAGGGGCTTCAGTCCCCGGCAACGGCACTAGAAAAGAGTCTTGATGACCCACAATTATAGGGGATGTATGGTCGTCCTTTCGATAAGTAAGAGGGTCGAACCCAACGAGGAGCAGAAGGAAATGGCAAGCACTTTTCAGTAAGGTATTCTCTGCAACCATTGAAATTATCGGTAACAGATAGTTTTATGATAAGGTAATTCGTAACGGGTAACAAGTAACAAAAGTAAACAAGGTGCAGCAAGGTGGCCCAATCCTTTTTGTATCAAAGGACAAGCCTGGTCAAACTCCTATATAAAGGAAAACGCTCCCGAGGACACATGGGAATTATCGTCAAGCTAGTTTTCATCATGCTCATATGATTCGCGTTCGTTACTTTGATAATTTGATATGTGGGTGGACCGGTGCTTGGGTACTGCCCTTCCTTGGACAAGCATCCCACTTATGATTAACCCCTCTCGCAAGCATCTGCAACTACGAAAGAAGAATTAAGGTAAACCTAACCATAGCATGAAACATGTGGATCCAAATCAGCCCCTTACGAAGCAACGCATAAACTAGGGTTTAAGCTTCTGTCACTATAGCAACCCATCATCTACTTATTACTTCCCAATGTGTAAGACCCCTAGTGTCATGCTACAGTAATCACCTGTTAATGGTGCCATGTCATCATGTTATTGTTGCTAATCTTCACTTGATCCAAATCACCGTTCAAATCCAAATCCAATTTAAAGTCAAAAATTCAAATTTGCCAAACATGAAAACTAAAATGTTCAAATTGTGGCAAATAATCTCTTGTTATTTATCATGTTGGAAACAACCTCTTTTGTGATTCCAAAGTGCCCCTGGAAATTTATTTAGTGGTCTGCCAACATTTAAAATTGGCCTTTCCAATTTCTAGAAATGATTAGACAACTCATTTTGGCCTCGAACATTTTGTGACTCGTAGAAATAATGTGCTTGTTTTATGAGGCAAGTCTCATATCTAACAAAACTGTTTACAGCTTAATTGAAAACAATAGCAAAGTTTTAAATAGAAAATAAAATGGAAAAGATAACCCCCTTGGCCAACTGAGCCAACTGGCGCAGCTAGCCAACTGGCCGGCACTGTCGGCCAGCCCACCCCGACCGGCCCATCTCTTCCCGCATAACCCCCCACCACCCGCAAACCCTAGCCCGCTACACCCCACTCCTCCTGATCCACCTCTCCCTCTCGTTCTCTCGTTTTGGATCGAGAGATCCCCCTCACCTCTGCCCGACGCCCCTCGTCTCTACCCCGGTGGCGCCGACGCCACTCGAACCCGCCGGACCCTGCTGAACGCCTCCCCGTTCTTGCCACCACGCCAGCGCCCCGTCGAGGCCACTTCACCGCCGGACCTCGTCGTCCTCGTCCCGTTCCTGAATCTGGAAGGACCCCAAGGCTCACCGCCTCCCCGACCCCATCGCCGGGCCATTCCGCCCCGCCTCTCCAACACCGGCGCAGCCCTCGTTGCCGCCGTGCTCCGCCACCTCGCTGGCGCCGCTCCACCACCTCTCCCGGACGGCTACCTCGCGCTTCGAAGAGCCGATCCCCTGCAACGGATGTGAGCAACCCTCGCCTCGCCCTCTGATTCCCCCACCGTAGACGCTGTAGCCGTCGTCACCGCGTTGGCCGCTCGTGCCCAGTCACTGCCCTCACCGCGTCGTTGCTGCGGCTGCTGTCCGCGCCAACCCTGCCTCCGCCCGGCCATGCCCTGACGCCGCCCTCGTCGCTCCACGGCGTTCGGGGCTCCTGCCCCTGGCCGTGGCCCCCCCTCCATTCTGCGGTGGCCGGTGGCCTCGCCGGAGGCCGCGCCCGGCCGCGGAGCCCAAGCCCCCTGCCCCTGGTGCCGTGCGTGCCCAGGTCCGGCCTCCTCGGGCGCCTGCCCGTTAACCCTCGCCCACTTCGCCCGGTTGCCCCCTGGGCCTATCACAGTGGGGCCCGCCCCCCAAACGTTTAGAAGAAAATGTATAAAAAAATAAAATTAATTAATTAATTAAGTAATTAGTTAATTAATTAAAAAATTAGGTAATTAATTAACTTCATTAACTCTGTTTAGTACCTAATTAACTTGATTAGTTAATTAAAACTGTTAATTAGATGTTAGACTATGACAGGACGGCCCCACATGTCAGTTTGACTAGGTCAACTGACTATTTGACTGCTGACATCACCCTGACATCATGCTGACGTCATAATTGCATTTTCTAATTAAATTAATTCTGTTAATTCTAGAAATGAATTAAATCTTTAAAAATTAATATAAAATAATCAGTAGCTCGGATGAAAAAGTTTTATACATGAAAGTTGCTCAGAACGACGAGACGAATTCGGATACACGGTCCGTTCGTCCTCCACACATCCCTAGCATAGAGAACCTGCAGCTTTCCCCCTCCGTTTCATCTGTCCGAAAAATGCGAACATCGGGAAATCTTTCCCGGATGTTTCCCCCCTTCCACGGTACCGCGTTAGAACACGTCTAGCTCTGCCTGTTGTCCTGTTATGCACTTGCTTACTATGTACTTACTATTTCTTCCCCCTCTTCTCTCCGGTAGACCTCGAGACTGCCGCTGATGCAACTGTGATCGACTACGTCGACGACGACCCCTTCTTCTTGTGTGAGCAACCAGGCAAGCCCCCCCCTTTGATCATCCCGATATCGCCTATTCCATTCTATTATGCTTGCATTAGATTTTGCTTCAGTTATTGTTTACTCCTATTCTGATGCATAGCATGTTTATTGTAACATGTTGTTGTTACCTACCTGCTTATCCTAAACTGCTTAGTATAGGTTGGCTAGTGATCCATCAGTGACCCCCACTTGCCCTTGTTGCCCCTGCTTCATCATCGACGACTCGATCTACGCGATCGAAGACCAGGCCCCGACACCGCACATCACTTCCCCTTAGTTGCTCGACACTACTGGGTTACTATCAAGTACCGAGGGTGAACCTCTTCAGCACTTCTGATGTTAACCCTGTAGTGTAGTCTTTCGGTCATGGTCATCGAGGGTGATTTCCTCCTTAACCACTTCCGATACGACTCTGTCGTGCAACCCCTCAAGTGTGAACCTCGAGGGTGGTTCCTCTTACGTTCACCTTGTTGTTTACATCGAGTGGGAATCCGACGAGGGTGATTCCTCAGGTTTTTCCCCCTTGGTGTTAGACACACGGTTACTATGGTTACCATGACTTTGCACTGGACCCTGTTACTAAAGACGGGTTGGCCCTGAGGGGTACCCGCGCGAGCTTAATTGCGAGTGATGTGGAGTCGGGCGGACCTGGAAGGTGCCCGCGAGATAATTACGAGGCGTGGCCGGGCATTCCTAGCCCTTGCCGCAAGTCCTCGAGACGGGGCAACGGGGTCACATCTTTCGTGAGTCTCTGCTTGTTACAGCGCGTTCCTAATCCACTATGATTTGGATATTTGATTCGAGGGGCATCTGGCCCGATAGCACTAACCATCACGTGGGCATAGTATGGGCGTTCTGCGTCGTATGCATCAGCCGAAGCTTAATAGACGTCAGCGACTGAGTGGCGCGCGCCGGGTTGGACTGCGTAAGCGCCTGCCTTGTTGAAGGGGGTAGCTAGGTCTGCTCACCGGCCGCGTTCGCAACGTGCAGGAGCTTCCGGGGAGATGGCCCATGACCCCTGGGGGCATAGGTTTAGTCCGGCGTGCTGGCCTCTCTATTAAGCCTAGGTCGGGTTGCGGCGTATTGTTTGGCCGAGGCCGGGCATGACCCAGGAAAGTGTGTCCGGCCGGAGTTAATCGAGCGTGGTGGGTAAGTTGGTGCACCCCTGCAGGGAAGAAAACATATATCGATAGCCTGTCCTACGGTAACGGACACTTGGAGTTGTATCCCGGTCAATACGACTAGAACTGGATACTTGTGATGAGACTGGATGGTGATGAGTAATGGATTGTGATGATAACTGGATAGTATGGCTCTGGGACTTCTTTCTCGCAGGGAGTCGAGAAAGGATCTCCGGCCGAGGTTGATAACACTTCTACCACTTTACTTTATGCTACTCTACTCCCTTCTGTTGCTGCAAGATGGTGGTTTCCAGAAGATGCTAGTCTTCGATAGGACTAGGCTTTCCCTCTATTCTGGCATTTCTGCAGCCCAGTCCACATATACAACCTTCCTTTGATAATGTTGCATATGTAGTGTAGATCCTTGCTTGCGAGTACTTTGGATGAGTACTCACGGTTGCTTTGCTCCCCCTTTTCCCCCTTTCTTCTTCTTTCCGGTTGATGCAACCAGATGTCAGAGCCCAGGAGCCAGATGCCACCGTCGATGCCTACTACTACGTGGAGACCGACGATGACCAGGAGTAGTTAGGAGGCTCCCAGGCAGGAGGCCTTGCCTTTTCGATCGATGTTGCTTTTGTGCTAGCCTTCTTAAGGCACCCTTGTCTAACTCATGTCTGTACTCAGATAGTGTTGCTTCCGCTGACTCTTGTGTATTCGAGCTTATGTATTCGAGCCCTCGAGGCCCCTGGCTTGTAATATAAAGCTTGTATTATTTTAATTTGTGTCTAGAGTTGTGTTGTGATATCTTCCCGTGAGTCCTTGATCTTGATCGTACACATTTGCGTGTATGATTAGTGTACGATTGAATCGAGGGCGTCACAAGTTGGTATCAGAGCCAACTGCCCGTAGGTAGCCCCCTTTCCAACTCGTTGGCCGAAGTTGAGTATAGTCACTCAAAAACTTTTACTAACATTGGTTGTGTGGCTTACGGGCCCACGTCGCCATTGGGTGGTATTAGGATCTTTTATTCCTCGTCTATACTCTGGGACTCTGATCTCTCTTCTATCCGGGTTAAACATTTTACTAACTCTAACATTAGGTTCTCGTACCCACTTCCTCCTGGAGAGCCCCGACATTATCGATGATCGCTTGCTTCCCAATAAGAATTTGAAGATACTCTCTGATCTACTCCCGAGAACTTGTGTTCATTTCTTTTGCAATCCCTTAACACCGTTGAATCCTTATGGATAAACGTGTACCCTCGCTGTTCTTACTTCCATCCCTAGTCATTCTTGTTGTTACAAGATACCCGAAAGTATTCTTCGACTTTCTAGAATCCTTTTTCCGACTGCCTTGCAGCTCTTTTCCGCCTGAATAACCCTACGAATAATTCCTCACACTTATCGGGGGTTGGTTCATCCCCAGTTGATCATATGTCTCACAATCTTCTTCGAATGCAATTCGATCTCCCGAAGATCCTCTACAGCCTAGTGCTCCCGAAAGTCTTGTTTGCCCGCATTATGGTTAAATCCATATGTCCGGCAATATTCATTAACATCTGTTGTCATTGTAATCTTGAGCCTATTGATTCATTATGTTGCGGTTGCTCGCAATCATCAGTCGAACCCTGAAATTTAACCTTCCTGCTCATACGTCATTCTGTACATGAGTTGGATCTCGGCCAATCATGTTGTTATTGATTGTCCACCTAGTTCCCTTCAACTTGAACGTCGAATTATCTAGTTGTTTCTATAATCTGACGCCTTTGCATCCTTTCCTTCTTTTGATTGAGTACTGATACTCACATCAGATCCATTGAGGACCGCTGAATCCTTTGTTGGATTTTTGTCCGACGATGTCCTTCTTATTCATTAAACTTGTTAGTTTTGCCCTGACACATAAATGCCTTTGGTAAATTATATCATCTGCTTTTGTCAACCATGCTTTGCTTTCGAGCTGGTATATTTTAATCCTGTAGTTAGTGGTATATGTTCCTAAGATACTCCTACGGGTTGAACCTATGTCTTCCCTAATCCGTGTGAACTCGAAAGAGATGTGAGTCATACTCTTCTGGTGCTTCACCAGATAAATCTTTCGCACTACAAATTCTTCGAAAACGAGGAGTGAATGAAAGGTTATGCATTGAAGAAGTGGGAGTCGACCTTGAACCTTTGTGTTCATGCCCATGTAACCGATGTAGAACTTATCATGGAAGCTGCTCGTAAAAATAATTACCCCTTGTTATAAGTTCATCTTGTATCGATGGTTTGATCCTTCATAATCGTGGTTCCGACCATAGTTTCTCCTTAATTCCATTTCCCGGACAAGTTAAAATACTTGTCTCCTGCAAGTCATTTCACCTGTCCAACCTCTAATTTGATCTACCTTCAAGTATTGCCTCATGTTATCTCGATGATATTGTGTCATTGCACTACCTCTTGTAAATTCTTAATCGGAGTGATACTCCGTCACATCATTCCTAGCCTGATCGGCTATATCATTATCGTGCTAATTTTAACTATGCTACCCAGTCCTTCTTCCCGGAGCACAACTCCTGACGACGAGCTAAGCTTGTGTCGATCTTCCGCATCCTATCATTTCATCTCGAACAACAAGTTTGATTTCGAGCTTGTGACGAATCCGTGGTTCTCATAGCCTTTCATTTCATCATTCCTTTTGCTTGATGTCGTCGCTGTTCGATGGCCTCTTCATAGTACCTCGACAAAATCTGTCGTGATCCCCATCAATATACTGAGTTGTTTCAAGCTCTCAATCGAATTCATGATGAGAAATACCATCCTCCCCCCTCGATGATTGTGTTATCATCGACAACGTCCTTGACTTCCTGCCAACACAGACCTGATTTTGTTTCGTTATACCTTACATTCCGAGATAATCTTGGAAAAGTTCCTTTGGATCTCTTATGATCTACATACCCAATGCTTAATTGAAACACCATATCAGTGCTATCTTGAAACATGACTGTGGTATTCAGAATATCAACACGAACATTTGAAGCGAAATGCTAAATGCTTCTTGATCTATTATCCAAACGCCATTGTATGGGTAATATCCTAATTCTTCGCCCGCCCCTTATTTAAATGCTTTTGCACTTAATATCCTATCATGTATATCATGCTCCGCCTTTCTTTGGGAAGGATATACTCCCAATTCTTGTGTGAAACACATTTTCCTTTCCATTGGTTTGTTAAGTTTGATAGACACATTTTCCTTTCCGTTGGTTTGATTAACCTCTCTTATAATTTTTATGATCTAAGCAGTAATAAATCCCTGCTTAAGTAAGCACCTCGGTGCACAACTCTGTCAGTAAGACCCTGTTACTATTGCTGATGGCATTCCGGTAGCCACCGATGGATGAGAACTTTGCCTATTGGTCTGCCTCATCTTACGAGCAGGAAAATGGTTCTCTTCGTCCCTCGCCCTTGGTACCAACGTTGTTGCCAACATAATTGACAGGCTATTCTCTGACCTGCCTTGCCATCATGACCGTGCAAAATGATAGCGCCTTCCTGATTTTAACCCACATGGTGGGCCCATAACCCACAGGTCATAGGATCAGAACCTGACTCTCCTGTATATCCTCTATTCCGATGTATCATTTGCTCTTGGCTTTGCGTGTTGTCACGAGCCACCGTCCGAGAGATGATCTATTCCCGATGCTCTGAACTCCCCTTCTCACACTCTGTTCAGGTATCGATCGTTTGTCCTTTCGCTTGAAAATCCCTATTGTACCTTCATATTTTGCTCTCGATGTTTCTTTTTTAAGTTTCAACTCGAGAGATACTTATGCCACATTCCCTGGTTTGTTCACTAGATAGTTAACACTATAAGGGTCAATTCTCCCGAAGTTACTCTTTACTTCCGCACTTAAATCTCGGGACGAGATTTCTTGTAGTGGAGGAGATTTGTAACACCCCTAGTGTCATGCTACAGTAATCACGTGTTAATGGTGCCATGTCATCATGTTATTGTTGCTAATCTTCACTTGATCCAAATCACCATTCAAATCCAAATCCAATTTAAAGTCAAAAATTCAAATTTGCCAAACATGAAAACTAAAATGTTCAAAGTGTGCCAAATAATATCTGGTTATTTATCATGTTGGAACCAACCTCTTTTGTGATTCCAAAGTGCCCCTGGAAATTTATTTAGTGATCTGCCAACATTTAAAATTGGCCTTTCCAATTTCTAGAAATGATTAGACAACTCATTTTGGCCTCGAACATTTTGTGACTCGTAGAAATAATGTGCTTGTTTTATGAGGCAAGTCTCATATCTAACAAAACTGTTTACAGCTTAATTGAAAACAATAGCAAAGTTTTAAATAGAAAATAAAATGGAAAAGATAACCCCCTTGGCCAACTGAGCCAACTGGCGCAGCTAGCCAACTGGCCGGCACTGTCGGCCAGCCCACCCCGACCGGCCCATCTCTTCCCGCATAACCCCCCACCACCCGCAAACCCTAGCCCGCTACACCCCACTCCTCCTGATCCACCTCTCCCTCTCGTTCTCTCGTTTTGGATCGAGAGATCCCCCTCACCTCTGCCCGACGCCCCTCGTCTCTACCCCGGTGGCGCCGACGCCGCTCGACCCTGCCGGACCCTGCTGAACGCCTCCCCATTCTTGCCACCACGCCAGCGCCCCGTCGAGGCCACTTCACCACCGGACCTCGCCGTCCTCGTCCCGTTCCTGAATCTGGAAGGACCCCAAGGCTCATCGCCTCCCCGACCCCATCGCCGGACCGCTCCGCCCCGCCTTCTCCAACACCGGCGCAGCCCTCGTTGCCGCCGTGCTCCGCCACCTTGCTGGCGCCGCTCCACCACCTCTCCCGGACGGCTACCTCGCGCTTCGAAGAGCCGATCCCCTGCAACGGATGTGAGCAACCCTCGCCTCGCCCTCTGATTCCCCCACCGTAGACACTGTAGCCGTCGTCACCGCGTTGGCCGCCCGTGCCCAGTCACTGCCCTCGCCGCGTCGTTGCTGCGGCTGCTGTCCGCGCCAACCCTGCCTCCGCCCGGCCATGCCCTGACGCCGCCCTCGTCGCTCCACGGCGTCCGGGGCTCCTGCCGCTGGCCGCGGCCCCCCTCCATTCTGTGGTGGCCGGTGGCCTCGCCGGAGGCCGCGCTCGGCCGCGGAGCCCGAGCCCCCTGGTGCCGTGCGTGCCCAGGTCCGGCCTCCTCAGGCGCCCGCCCGTTAACCCTCGCCCACTTCGCCCGGTTGCCCCCTGGGCCTATGACAGTGGGGCTCGCCCCCAAGACGTTTAGAAGAAAATGTATAAAAAATAAAATTAATTAATTAAGTAAGTAATTAGTTATTTAATTAAAAAGTAGGTAATTAATTAACTTCATTAACTCTGTTTAGTACCTAATTAACTCGATTAGTTAATTAAAACTGTTAATTAGATGTTAGACTATGACAGGACGGCCCCACATGTCAGTTTAACTAGGTCAACTGACTATTTGACCGCTGACATCACCCTGACATCATGCTGACGTCATAATTGCATTTCTAATTAAATTAATTCTGTTAATTCTAGAAATGAATTAAATCTTTAAAAATTAATATGAAATAATCCGTAGTTGGGATGAAAAAGTTTTATACATGAAAGTTGCTCAGAACGACGAGACGAATCTGGAGACATGGTCCGTTCGTCCTCCACACATCCCTAGCATAGAGAACCTGCAGCTTTCCCCCTCCGTTCCATCTGTCCGAAAAATGCGAACATCGGGAAATCTTTCCCGGATGTTTCCCCCCTTCCACGGTACCGCGTTAGAACACGTCTAGCTCTGCCTGTTGTCCTGTTATGCACTTGCTTACTATGTATTTACTGTTTCTTCCCCCTCTTCTCTACGGTAGACCTCGAGACCGCCGCTGATGCAACTGTGATCGACTACGTCGACGACGACCCCTTCTTCTTGTTTGAGCAACCAGGCAAGCCCCCCCCCTTTGATCATCCCGATATCGCCTATTCCATTCTATTATGCTTGCATTAGATTTTGCTTCAGTTATTGTTTGCTCCTATTCTGATGCATAGCCTGTTTATTGTAACATGTTGTTGTTACCTACCTGCTTATCCTAAACTACTTAGTATAGGTTGGCTAGTAATCCATCAGTGACCCCCACTTGCCCTTGTTGCCCCTGCTTCATCATCGACGACTCGATCTACGTGATCGAAGACCAGGCCCCGACACCGCACATCACTTCCCCTTAGTTGCTCGACACTACTGGGTTATTATCAAGTACCGAGGGTGAACCTCTTCCGTACTTCTGATGTTAACCCTGTAGTGTAGTCTTTCGGTCATGGTCATCGAGGGTGGTTTCCTCCTTAACCACTTCCGATACGACTCTGTCGTGCAACCCCTCAAGTGTGAACCTCGAGGGTGGTTCCTCTTATGTTCACCTTATTGTTTACATCGAGTGGGAATCCGACAAGGGTGATTCCTCAAGTTTCCCCCCCTTGGTGTTAGACACACGGTTACTATGGTTATCATGACTTTGCAGTGGACCCTGTTACTAAAGACGGGTTGGCCCTTAGGGGTACCCGCGCGAGCTTAATTGCGAGTGATGTGGAGTCGGGCGGACCTGGAAGCTGCCCACGAGATAATTACGAGGCGTGGCCGGGCATTCCTAGCCCTTGCCGCAAGTCCTCGAGACGGGGCAACGGGGTCACATCTTTCATGAGTCTCTGCTTGTTACCGCGCGTTCCTAATCCACTACGATTTGGATATTTGATCCGAGGGGCCTCTGGCCCGATAGCACTAACCATCACGTGGGCATAGTATGGGCGTTCTGCGTCGTATGCATCAGCCGAAGCTTAATAGACGTCAGCAACTGAGTGGCACGCGCCGGGTTGGACTGCGTAAGCACCTGCCTTGTTGAAGGGGGTAGCTAGGTCTGCTCACCGGTCGCGTTCGCAACGTGCAGGAGCTTCCGGGGAGATGGCCCATGACCCCTAGGGGCATAGGTTTAGTCCGGCGTGCTGGCCTCTCTATTAAGCCCAGGTCGGGTTGCGGCGTATTGTTTGGCCGAGGCCGGGCATGACCCAGGAAAGTGTGTCCGGCCGGAGTTAATCGAGCGTGGTGGGTAAGTTGGTGCACCCCTGCAGGGAAGAAAACATCTATCGATAGCCTGTCCTATGGTAACGGACACTTGGAGTTGTTTCCCGATCGATACAACTAGAACTGGATACTTGTGATGAGACTGGATGGTGATGAGTAATGGATTGTGATGATAACTGGATAGTATGGCTCTGGGACTTCTTTCTCGCAGGGAGTCGAGAAAGGATCTCCGGCCGAGGTTGATAACACTTCTACCACTTTACTTTATGCTACTCTACTCCCTTCTGTTGCTGCAAGATGGTGGTTTCCAGAAGATGCTAGTCTTCGATAGGACTAGGCTTTCCCTCTATTCTGGCATTTCTGCAGCCCAGTCCACATATACAGCCTTCCTTTGATAATGTTGCATATGTAGTGTAGATCCTTGCTTGCGAGTACTTTGGATGAGTACTCACGGTTGCTTTGCTCCCCCTTTTCCCCCTTTCTTCTTCTTTCCGGTTAATGCAACCAGATGTCGGAGCCCAGGAGCCAGATGCCACCGCCGATGCCTACTACTACGTGGAGACCGACGATGACCAGGAGTAGTTAGGAGGCTCCTAGGCAGGAGGCCTTGCCTTTTCGATCGATGTTGCTTTTGTGCTAGCCTTCTTAAGGCACCCTTGTCTAACTCATGTTTGTACTCACATAGTGTTGCTTCCGCTGACTCTTGTGTATTCGAGCTTATGTATTCGAGCCCTCGAGGCCCCTGGCTTGTAATATAAAGCTTGTATTATTTTAATTTGTGTCTAGAGTTGTGTTGTGATATCTTCCCGTGAGTCCTTGATCTTGATCGTACACATTTGCGTGTATGATTAGTGTACGATTAAATCGAGGGCGTCACACAATGCCTTCCCCTAGGCCCAAATAATGGTGAAGTGTCATGTAATCGACGTTCACATAACACCACTAGAGGAAAGACAACATACATCTCATCAAAATATCGAATGAATACCAAATTCACATGACTACTTATAACAAGACTTCTCCGATGTCCTCAGGAACAAACATAACTACTCGCAAATCATATTCATGTTCATAATCAGAGGGGTATTAATATGCATCAAGGATCTGAACATATGATCTTCCACCGAATAAATCAACTAGCATCAACTACAAGGAGTAATCAACACTACTAGCAACCCACAGGTACCAATCTGAGGTTTTGAGACAAAGATCGGATACAAGAGATGAACTAGGGTTTGAGATGAGATGGTGCTGGTGAAGATGTTGATGGAGATTGACCCCTCCCGCTGAGAGGATCGATGGTGATGATGATGGTGACGATTTCCCCCTCCCAGAGGGATGTTTCCCCGGCGGAACAGCTCCGCCGGAGCCCTAGATTGGTTCCGCCAAGGTTCCGCCTCGAGATGGCGACGCTTCGTCCCGAAAGCTTCCTTCTTATTTTTTTCAGGGCAAAATACACCTTATACCAGAAGATGGGTATTCCAAAACTGACTTCCATGGAGTTTCAGGACTTTTGGAGGTGTGCAGAATAGGTCTCTAGTATTTGCTCCTTTTCCAGCCCAGAATTCCAGCTCCCGGCATTCTCCCTCTTCATGTAAACATTGTAAAATAAGAGAGAAAAGGCATAAGTATTATGACATAATGTGTAATAACAACCCATAATGCAATAAATATCGATATAAAAGCATGATGCAAAATGGACGTATCAACTCCCCCAAGCTTAGACCTCGCTTGTCCTCAAGCGAGAGTCGAAATCGAAAAATATGTCCACTTGTTTAGGGATAGAGGTGTCGATAAAATAAAATACTGACATGAGGGTATCATGATCATTCTTAAAACAACAACATATATATATTGTCATATGATTTCTTATGCTAAAGTAACAATCTATTCACAATGTCAAGTATGAATCAGAAACTTCATTGAAAACTAACAAACTATAATCTTAGTCATTGAAGCAATTGCAATTTATCATAACATCGGAAAGAGTCAATATAAGAGCTTTTGAGCAAGTCCATATACTCAACTATCATTTAGTCTTTCACAATTGCTAACACTCACGCAATACTTATGGGTATGAAGTTTTAATCGGACACAGAGAAAGACAGGGGCTTATAATTTTGCCTCCCAACCTTTTACCTCAAGGGTAACGTCAACAGTAATGCTTTATGAAAACCCACATCCAATTGGATATATATATATATATATATATATATATATATATATATATATATATATATATATATATATATATATATATATATATATATATATATATCAGGATCTTTCCAACACATAGTGCTTGCCAAATGATAAAGTGTAAAAAGGAAAGGTGAAGATCACCATGACTCTTGTATAAGGCATAAGACAAAAATAAAAGATAGGCCCTTCGCAGAGGGAGGCAGAGGTTGTCATGTGCTTTTATGGTTGGATGCACAAAATTTTAATGCAAAAGAACGTCATTTTATATTGCCACTTGTGATAGGGACCTTTATTATGCAGTCTGTCGCTTTTATTTCTTCCATATCACAAGATCGTATAAAGCTTATTTTCTCCACACTAATAGATCATACATATTTAGAGAGCAATTTTTATTGCTTGCAACAATGACAACTTACTTGAAGGATCTTACTCAATCCATAGGTAGGTATGATGGACTCTCATGGCAAAACTGGGTTTAAGGATATTTGGAAGCACAAGTAGTATCTCTACTTGGTACAAATAATTCGGCAAGCATGAGGGGGAAAGGCAAGCTCAACATGTTGGATGATTCATGACAATATAATTTATTTTGGATATGAGAAAACATAACCCATTACATTGTCTTCCTTGTCCAACATCAACTTTTTAGCATGTCATATTTTAATGAGTGCTCACAATCATAAAAGATGTCCAAGATAGTATATTTATATGTGAAAACCTCTCATTCTTTATTATTTCCTATTAATTGTAACGATGACCAAAACTATGTTTGTCAACTCTCAACAACTTTTATTCATCATACTCTTTATATGTGAAGTCATTACTCTCTGTAAAGTCAATATGATCTCTTTATTTTTTTATTTTTTTCTTCAAGATCATAGCAAGATAGCAAAGCCCTCGACTCAAAACTAATCTTTATTATATATAGCTCACGGACTCAATTGCATAGATAAGGATCAACACAAAAACTCAAAGCTAGATCATACTAAAACTTTATGCGACTAGATCAAGATATTACCAAAAGGATCGAACTAAGAAAAACGGTAAAGATAGGAGTGTGATGGTGATACGATACCGGGCCACCTCCCCCAAGCTTGGCAGTTTCCAAGGGGAGTGCCCATACCCATGTATTTGTGTCTCTTTCTTCGAAGATGGTGATGATGGAGTTATTGATGATGTAGGCTTGTCGTCCATCTTCCAAGGCATAGGCTCACCATCATAGAAGGATGATCGAGTCTCCGGGATCCTCAAATCTGTAGCCAAACTCATCCTCTTGAATCTATATTCACACTCATAGTTTTGGTTTTGCAGGTCATAGATCTGGGCTTGTAGGTGCTCGATTTTCTTGTGAAGCTTGAAGATGGTCTCCCCAATGTTCTTGGCATCCAGCTTGTGGTTGTTGGCGAACTCTGCGATCGATCATGTGGTTGGCGTTGAGTCCGCGTTCCACCATCCCCTGGCACTTGAAAACTTGTTGCTCGACTGCTTCGAGTCTTGTCTCCACGCTTCCGGTCCCCCTTGGTCCCTCCACATCGCAGATGTGCAGCACCTCCGCGAGGTAGGGGTTGATGGCCTTCTCGAAAAACTTGTCCTTGGGGGATCTTGAAGACGTCATGGAGATCTAGATCTATCAGAGAAACAACTCGAAACAAAAGCAGAGGATTGTGTCGTGGTACGGTGGTCAAAACCTTCGGGAGATTATATAATGAATTTTTGCGGACCAAAATAAGTATCGCGCAAGAAAACGGAGTCTGGAGGGCACACGAGGTGCCCACGAGGCAGGGGGCGCGCCCTCCACCCTCGTGGACACCTCGTGTCCTTCCCAGACTACTTATTATTTTCCTATTTTCTGAAATATTCCAAAACGGAGACAAAATGCTATTAGAACTGTTTTGGAGTCGGTTTACTTACCATACCACATACCTATTCCTTTTCGGAGTCTGAAACGTTCTAGAAAGTGTCCCTTATGTACTCCTCCAGGGTTACGGTGTCAATAACATTGGTTTCAACATTTATGGGATTACCTAAGCTATAATGTTTGATTCTTCGACCGTTCACCACCTTTGGATTTGTGCCTTCAGAGTTGTTGATTTTATGGCACCGGAACAATAGACCTCCTCGATAATGTAAGGACCTTCCCATTTAGAGAGAAGTTTTCCTGCAAAAAATCTTAAACGAGAGTTGTATAACAAAACATAATCACCTACATTAAACTTACGCTTCCGTATCCTTTTGTCATGCCAGCTTTAACTTTTTCTTTAAACAGTTTGGCATTCTCATAGGCCTGGGTTCTCCACTCATCAAGTGAGCTAATGTCAAATAGTATCTTCTCACCGGCAAGTTTGAAATCGTAATTGAGCTCTTTAATGGCCCAATATGCCTTATGTTCTAGTTCGAGAGGTAAGTGACATGCTTTTCCATAAACCATTTTATATGGAGACGTACCCATAGGATTTTTATATGCAGTTCTATAGGCCCACAATGCATCATTAAGTTTCTTGGACCAATTCTTTCTAGATCTATTAACAGTCTTTTGCAAAATTAATTTAATTTCTCTATTACTTAGTTCTACTTGACCACTAGATTGTGGGTGGTATGGAGATGCAATTCTTTGATTAACATCATACTTATCAAGCATTTTACGAAAAGCACCATGAATAAAATGTGAACCACCATCAGTCATTAAGTATCTAGGGACTCCAAACCTCGGAAAAATAACTTCTTTAAACATCTTAATAGAGGTGTTATGATCAGCACTACTAGTTGGAATAGCTTGTACCCACTCAGTAACGTAATCAACAACAACTAAAATATGTGTATACCCGTTAGAGGAAGGAAACGGTCCCATATAATCAAAGCCCCAAACATCAAATGGTTCAATAACAAGTGAATAGTTCATAGGCATTTCTTGACGTCTACTAATATTACCAATTTTTTGACATTCATCACAAGACAAGACAAACTTACGAGCATCTTTAAAAAGAGTAGGTCAATAGAAACTGGATTGCAATACCTTATGCGTAGTTCTATCTCCAGCATGGTGTCCTCCATAAGCCTCGGAGTGACACTTGCGTAGGATCTGTTCCTGTTCATGCTCAGGTACACAACGTCTAATAACACCATCTACTCCTTTATAAAGGTGTGGGTCATCCCAGAAGTAACGTCTTAAATCATAGAAAAACTTTTTCTTTTGCTGGTATGCGAAACTAGGTGGTATAAATTTAGCAACAATGTAATCAGCATAATCAGCATACCATGGAGCAGTACGAGAAGCATTTATGACAACTAATTGTTCATCAGGGAAGCTATCATCAGGGCAAGTAAAAGTGGGATTTTCCCGATCCTCTTTTGACACAGGTATTTGCGAGAAACCAGAATAACCGCCTAGAAAGCAAAAATGTGTATGTTTGGATAATCTTTCTAGCATTTGATCTATAAAAGGTAAAGGGTAATGATCCTTTTTAGTAGCTTTATTTAATTTGCGGAAACTGGCGCAGCTAGCCAACTGGCCGGCACTGTCGGCCAGCCCACCCCGACCGGCCCATCTCTTCCCGCATAACCCCCCACCACCCGCAAACCCTAGCCCGCTACACCCCACTCCTCCTGATCCACCTCTCCCTCTCGTTCTCTCGTTTTGGATCGAGAGATCCCCCTCACCTCTGCCCGACGCCCCTCGTCTCTACCCCGGTGGCGCCGACGCCGCTCGAACCCGCCGGACCCTGCTGAACGCCTCCCCGTTCTTGCCACCACGCCAGCGCCCCATCGAGGCCACTTCACCGCCGGACCTCGTCGTCCTCGTCCCGTTCCGGAATCTGGAAGGACCCCAAGGCTCACCGCCTCCCCGACCCCATCGCCGGGCCATTCCGCCCCGCCTCTCCAACACCGGCGCAGCCCTCGTTGCCGCCGTGCTCCGCCACCTCGCTGGCGCCGCTCCACCACCTCTCCCGGACGGCTACCTCGCGCTTCGAAGAGCCGATCCCCTGCAACGGATGTGAGCAACCCTCGCCTCTCCCTCTGATTCCCCCACCGTAGACGCTGTAGCCGTCGTCACCGCGTTGGCCGCTCGTGCCCAGTCACTGCCCTCACCGCGTCGTTGCTGCGGCTGCTGTCCGCGCCAACCCTGCCTCCGCCCGGCCATGCCCTGACGCCGCCCTCGTCGCTCCACGGTGTTCGGGGCTCCTGCCCCTGGCCGTGGCCCCCCCTCCATTCTGCGGTGGCCGGTGGCCTCGCCGGAGGCCGCGCCCGGCCGCGGAGCCCAAGCCCCCTGGTGCCGTGCGTGCCCAGGTCCGGCCTCCTCGGGCGCCTGCCCGTTAACCCTCGCCCACTTCGCCCGGTTGCCCCCTGGGCCTATCACAGTGGGGCCCGCCCCCCAAACGTTTAGAAGAAAATGTATAAAAAATAAAATTAATTAATTAATTAAGTAATTAGTTAATTAATTAAAAAATTAGGTAATTAATTAACTTCATTAACTCTGTTTAGTACCTAATTAACTTGATTAGTTAATTAAAACTGTTAATTAGATGTTAGACTATGACAGGACGGCCCCACATGTCAGTTTGACTAGGTCAACTGACTATTTGACTGCTGACATCACCCTGACATCATGCTGACGTCATAATTGCATTTTCTAATTAAATTAATTCTGTTAATTCTAGAAATGAATTAAATCTTTAAAAATTAATATAAAATAATCAGTAGCTCGGATGAAAAAGTTTTATACATGAAAGTTGCTCAGAACGACGAGACGAATTCGGATACACGGTCCGTTCGTCCTCCACACATCCCTAGCATAGAGAACCTGCAGCTTTCCCCCTCCGTTTCATCTGTCCGAAAAATGCGAACATCGGGAAATCTTTCCCGGATGTTTCCCCCCTTCCACGGTACCGCGTTAGAACACGTCTAGCTCTGCCTGTTGTCCTGTTATGCACTTGCTTACTATGTACTTACTATTTCTTCCCCCTCTTCTCTCCGGTAGACCTCGAGACTGCCGCTGATGCAACTGTGATCGACTACGTCGACGACGACCCCTTCTTCTTGTGTGAGCAACCAGGCAAGCCCCCCCTTTGATCATCCCGATATCGCCTATTCCATTCTATTATGCTTGCATTAGATTTTGCTTCAGTTATTGTTTACTCCTATTCTGATGCATAGCATGTTTATTGTAACATGTTGTTGTTACCTACCTGCTTATCCTAAACTGCTTAGTATAGGTTGGCTAGTGATCCATCAGTGACCCCCACTTGCCCTTGTTGCCCCTGCTTCATCATCGACGACTCGATCTACGCGATCGAAGACCAGGCCCCGACACCGCACATCACTTCCCCTTAGTTGCTCGACACTACTGGGTTACTATCAAGTACCGAGGGTGAACCTCTTCAGCACTTCTGATGTTAACCCTGTAGTGTAGTCTTTCGGTCATGGTCATCGAGGGTGATTTCCTCCTTAACCACTTCCGATACGACTCTGTCGTGCAACCCCTCAAGTGTGAACCTCGAGGGTGGTTCCTCTTACGTTCACCTTGTTGTTTACATCGAGTGGGAATCCGACGAGGGTGATTCCTCAGGTTTTTCCCCCTTGGTGTTAGACACACGGTTACTATGGTTACCATGACTTTGCACTGGACCCTGTTACTAAAGACGGGTTGGCCCTGAGGGGTACCCGCGCGAGCTTAATTGCGAGTGATGTGGAGTCGGGCGGACCTGGAAGGTGCCCGCGAGATAATTACGAGGCGTGGCCGGGCATTCCTAGCCCTTGCCGCAAGTCCTCGAGACGGGGCAACGGGGTCACATCTTTCGTGAGTCTCTGCTTGTTACAGCGCGTTCCTAATCCACTATGATTTGGATATTTGATTCGAGGGGCATCTGGCCCGATAGCACTAACCATCACGTGGGCATAGTATGGGCGTTCTGCGTCGTATGCATCAGCCGAAGCTTAATAGACGTCAGCGACTGAGTGGCGCGCGCCGGGTTGGACTGCGTAAGCGCCTGCCTTGTTGAAGGGGGTAGCTAGGTCTGCTCACCGGCCGCGTTCGCAACGTGCAGGAGCTTCCGGGGAGATGGCCCATGACCCCTGGGGGCATAGGTTTAGTCCGGCGTGCTGGCCTCTCTATTAAGCCTAGGTCGGGTTGCGGCGTATTGTTTGGCCGAGGCCGGGCATGACCCAGGAAAGTGTGTCCGGCCGGAGTTAATCGAGCGTGGTGGGTAAGTTGGTGCACCCCTGCAGGGAAGAAAACATATATCGATAGCCTGTCCTACGGTAACGGACACTTGGAGTTGTATCCCGGTCAATACGACTAGAACTGGATACTTGTGATGAGACTGGATGGTGATGAGTAATGGATTGTGATGATAACTGGATAGTATGGCTCTGGGACTTCTTTCTCGCAGGGAGTCGAGAAAGGATCTCCGGCCGAGGTTGATAACACTTCTACCACTTTACTTTATGCTACTCTACTCCCTTCTGTTGCTGCAAGATGGTGGTTTCCAGAAGATGCTAGTCTTCGATAGGACTAGGCTTTCCCTCTATTCTGGCATTTCTGCAGCCCAGTCCACATATACAACCTTCCTTTGATAATGTTGCATATGTAGTGTAGATCCTTGCTTGCGAGTACTTTGGATGAGTACTCACGGTTGCTTTGCTCCCCCTTTTCCCCCTTTCTTCTTCTTTCCGGTTGATGCAACCAGATGTCAGAGCCCAGGAGCCAGATGCCACCGTCGATGCCTACTACTACGTGGAGACCGACGATGACCAGGAGTAGTTAGGAGGCTCCCAGGCAGGAGGCCTTGCCTTTTCGATCGATGTTGCTTTTGTGCTAGCCTTCTTAAGGCACCCTTGTCTAACTCATGTCTGTACTCAGATAGTGTTGCTTCCGCTGACTCTTGTGTATTCGAGCTTATGTATTCGAGCCCTCGAGGCCCCTGGCTTGTAATATAAAGCTTGTATTATTTTAATTTGTGTCTAGAGTTGTGTTGTGATATCTTCCCGTGAGTCCTTGATCTTGATCGTACACATTTGCGTGTATGATTAGTGTACGATTGAATCGAGGGCGTCACAAGTTGGTATCAGAGCCAACTGCCCGTAGGTAGCCCCCTTTCCAACTCGTTGGCCGAAGTTGAGTATAGTCACTCAAAAACTTTTACTAACATTGGTTGTGTGGCTTACGGGCCCACGTCGCCATTGGGTGGTATTAGGATCTTTTATTCCTCGTCTATACTCTGGGACTCTGATCTCTCTTCTATTCGGGTTAAACATTTTACTAACTCTAACATTAGGTTCTCGTACCCACTTCCTCCTGGAGAGCCCCGACATTATCGATGATCGCTTGCTTCCCAATAAGAATTTGAAGATACTCTCTGATCTACTCCCGAGAACTTGTGTTCATTTCTTTTGCAATCCCTTAACACCGTTGAATCCTTATGGATAAACGTGTACCCTCGCTGTTCTTACTTCCATCCCTAGTCATTCTTGTTGTTACAAGATACCCGAAAGTATTCTTCGACTTTCTAGAATCCTTTTTCCGACTGCCTTGCAGCTCTTTTCCGCCTGAATAACCCTACGAATAATTCCTCACACTTATCGGGGGTTGGTTCATCCCCAGTTGATCATATGTCTCACAATCTTCTTCGAATGCAATTCGATCTCCCGAAGATCCTCTACAGCCTAGTGCTCCCGAAAGTCTTGTTTGCCCGCATTATGGTTAAATCCATATGTCCGGCAATATTCATTAACATCTGTTGTCATTGTAATCTTGAGCCTATTGATTCATTATGTTGCGATTGCTCACAATCATCAGTCGAACCCTGAAATTTAACCTTCCTGCTCATACGTCATTCTGTACATGAGTTGGATCTCGGCCAATCATGTTGTTATTGATTGTCCACCTAGTTCCCTTCAACTTGAACGTCGAATTATCTAGTTGTTTCTATAATCTGACGCCTTTGCATCCTTTCCTTCTTTTGATTGAGTACTGATACTCACATCAGATCCATTGAGGACCGCTGAATCCTTTGTTGGATTTTTGTCCGACGATGTCCTTCTTATTCATTAAACTTGTTAGTTTTGCCCTGACACATAAATGCCTTTGGTAAATTATATCATCTGCTTTTGTCAACCATGCTTTGCTTTCGAGCTGGTATATTTTAATCCTGTAGTTAGTGGTATATGTTCCTAAGATACTCCTACGGGTTGAACCTATGTCTTCCCTAATCCGTGTGAACTCGAAAGAGATGTGAGTCATACTCTTCTGGTGCTTCACCAGATAAATCTTTCGCACTACAAATTCTTCGAAAACGAGGAGTGAATGAAAGGTTATGCATTGAAGAAGTGGGAGTCGACCTTGAACCTTTGTGTTCATGCCCATGTAACCGATGTAGAACTTATCATGGAAGCTGCTCGTAAAAATAATTACCCCTTGTTATAAGTTCATCTTGTATCGATGGTTTGATCCTTCATAATCGTGGTTCCGACCATAGTTTCTCCTTAATTCCATTTCCCGGACAAGTTAAAATACTTGTCTCCTGCAAGTCATTTCACCTGTCCAACCTCTAATTTGATCTACCTTCAAGTATTGCCTCATGTTATCTCGATGATATTGTGTCATTGCACTACCTCTTGTAAATTCTTAATCGGAGTGATACTCCGTCACATCATTCCTAGCCTGATCGGCTATATCATTATCGTGCTAATTTTAACTGTGCTACCCAGTCCTTCTTCCCGGAGCACAACTCCTGACGACGAGCTAAGCTTGTGTCGATCTTCCGCATCCTATCATTTCATCTCGAACAACAAGTTTGATTTCGAGCTTGTGACGAATCCGTGGTTCTCATAGCCTTTCATTTCATCATTCCTTTTGCTTGATGTCGTCGCTGTTCGATGGCCTCTTCATAGTACCTCGACAAAATCTGTCGTGATCCCCATCAATATACTGAGTTGTTTCAAGCTCTCAATCGAATTCATGATGAGAAATACCATCCTCCCCCCTCGATGATTGTGTTATCATCGACAACGTCCTTGACTTCCTGCCAACACAGACCTGATTTTGTTTCGTTATACCTTACATTCCGAGATAATCTTGGAAAAGTTCCTTTGGATCTCTTATGATCTACATACCCAATGCTTAATTGAAACACCATATCAGTGCTATCTTGAAACATGACTGTGGTATTCAGAATATCAACACGAACATTTGAAGCGAAATGCTAAATGCTTCTTGATCTATTATCCAAACGCCATTGTATGGGTAATATCCTAATTCTTCGCCCGTCCCTTATTTAAATGCTTTTGCACTTAATATCCTATCATGTATATCATGCTCCGCCTTTCTTTGGGAAGGATATACTCCCAATTCTTGTGTGAAACACATTTTCCTTTCCATTGGTTTGTTAAGTTTGATAGACACATTTTCCTTTCCGTTGGTTTGATTAACCTCTCTTATAATTTTTATGATCTAAGCAGTAATAAATCCCTGCTTAAGTAAGCACCTCGGTGCACAACTCTGTCAGTAAGACCCTGTTACTATTGCTGATGGCATTCCGGTAGCCACCGATGGATGAGAACTTTGCCTATTGGTCTGCCTCATCTTACGAGCAGGAAAATGGTTCTCTTCGTCCCTCGCCCTTGGTACCAACGTTGTTGCCAACATAATTGACAGGCTATTCTCTGACCTGCCTTGCCATCATGACCGTGCAAAATGATAGCGCCTTCCTGATTTTAACCCACATGGTGGGCCCATAACCCACAGGTCATAGGATCAGAACCTGACTCTCCTGTATATCCTCTATTCCGATGTATCATTTGCTCTTGGCTTTGCGTGTTGTCACGAGCCACCGTCCGAGAGATGATCTATTCCCGATGCTCTGAACTCCCCTTCTCACACTCTGTTCAGGTATCGATCGTTTGTCCTTTCGCTTGAAAATCCCTATTGTACCTTCATATTTTGCTCTCGATGTTTCTTTTTTAAGTTTCAACTCGAGAGATACTTATGCCACATTCCCTGGTTTGTTCACTAGATAGTTAACACTATAAGGGTCAATTCTCCCGAAGTTACTCTTTACTTCCGCACTTAAATCTCGGGACGAGATTTCTTGTAGTGGAGGAGATTTGTAACACCCCTAGTGTCATGCTACAGTAATCACGTGTTAATGGTGCCATGTCATCATGTTATTGTTGCTAATCTTCACTTGATCCAAATCACCATTCAAATCCAAATCCAATTTAAAGTCAAAAATTCAAATTTGCCAAACATGAAAACTAAAATGTTCAAAGTGTGCCAAATAATCTCTGGTTATTTATCATGTTGGAACCAACCTCTTTTGTGATTCCAAAGTGCCCCTGGAAATTTATTTAGTGATCTGCCAACATTTAAAATTGGCCTTTCCAATTTCTAGAAATGATTAGACAACTCATTTTGGCCTCGAACATTTTGTGACTCGTAGAAATAATGTGCTTGTTTTATGAGGCAAGTCTCATATCTAACAAAACTGTTTACAGCTTAATTGAAAACAATAGCAAAGTTTTAAATAGAAAATAAAATGGAAAAGATAACCCCCTTGGCCAACTGAGCCAACTGGCGCAGCTAGCCAACTGGCCGGCACTGTCGGCCAGCCCACCCCGACCGGCCCATCTCTTCCCGCATAACCCCCCACCACCCGCAAACCCTAGCCCGCTACACCCCACTCCTCCTGATCCACCTCTCCCTCTCGTTCTCTCGTTTTGGATCGAGAGATCCCCCTCACCTCTGCCCGACGCCCCTCGTCTCTACCCCGGTGGCGCCGACGCCGCTCGACCCTGCCGGACCCTGCTGAATGCCTCCCCATTCTTGCCACCACGCCAGCGCCCCGTCGAGGCCACTTCACCACCGGACCTCGCCGTCCTCGTCCCGTTCCTGAATCTGGAAGGACCCCAAGGCTCATCGCCTCCCCGACCCCATCGCCGGACCGCTCCGCCCCGCCTTCTCCAACACCGGCGCATCCCTCGTTGCCGCCGTGCTCCGCCACCTTGCTGGCGCCGCTCCACCACCTCTCCCGGACGGCTACCTCGCGCTTCGAAGAGCCGATCCCCTGCAACGGATGTGAGCAACCCTCGCCTCGCCCTCTGATTCCCCCACCGTAGACACTGTAGCCGTCGTCACCGCGTTGGCCGCCCGTGCCCAGTCACTGCCCTCGCCGCGTCGTTGCTGCGGCTGCTGTCCGCGCCAACCCTGCCTCCGCCCGGCCATGCCCTGACGCCGCCCTCGTCGCTCCACGGCGTCCGGGGCTCCTGCCGCTGGCCGCGGCCCCCCTCCATTCTGTGGTGGCCGGTGGCCTCGCCGGAGGCCGCGCTCGGCCGCGGAGCCCGAGCCCCCTGGTGCCGTGCGTGCCCAGGTCCGGCCTCCTCAGGCGCCCGCCCGTTAACCCTCGCCCACTTCGCCCGGTTGCCCCCTGGGCCTATGACAGTGGGGCTCGCCCCCAAGACGTTTAGAAGAAAATGTATAAAAAATAAAATTAATTAATTAAGTAAGTAATTAGTTATTTAATTAAAAAGTAGGTAATTAATTAACTTCATTAACTCTGTTTAGTACCTAATTAACTCGATTAGTTAATTAAAACTGTTAATTAGATGTTAGACTATGACAGGACGGCCCCACATGTCAGTTTAACTAGGTCAACTGACTATTTGACCGCTGACATCACCCTGACATCATGCTGACGTCATAATTGCATTTCTAATTAAATTAATTCTGTTAATTCTAGAAATGAATTAAATCTTTAAAAATTAATATGAAATAATCCGTAGTTGGGATGAAAAAGTTTTATACATGAAAGTTGCTCAGAACGACGAGACGAATCCGGAGACATGGTCCGTTCGTCCTCCACACATCCCTAGCATAGAGAACCTGCAGCTTTCCCCCTCCGTTCCATCTGTCCGAAAAATGCGAACATCGGGAAATCTTTCCCGGATGTTTCCCCCCTTCCACGGTACCGCGTTAGAACACGTCTAGCTCTGCCTGTTGTCCTATTATGCACTTGCTTACTATGTATTTACTGTTTCTTCCCCCTCTTCTCTACGGTAGACCTCGAGACCGCCGCTGATGCAACTGTGATCGACTACGTCGACGACGACCCCTTCTTCTTGTTTGAGCAACCAGGCAAGCCCCCCCCCCTTGATCATCCCGATATCGCCTATTCCATTCTATTATGCTTGCATTAGATTTTGCTTCAGTTATTGTTTGCTCCTATTCTGATGCATAGCCTGTTTATTGTAACATGTTGTTGTTACCTACCTGCTTATCCTAAACTACTTAGTATAGGTTGGCTAGTAATCCATCAGTGACCCCCACTTGCCCTTGTTGCCCCTGCTTCATCATCGACGACTCGATCTACGTGATCGAAGACCAGGCCCCGACACCGCACATCACTTCCCCTTAGTTGCTCGACACTACTGGGTTATTATCAAGTACCGAGGGTGAACCTCTTCCGTACTTCTGATGTTAACCCTGTAGTGTAGTCTTTCGGTCATGGTCATCGAGGGTGGTTTCCTCCTTAACCACTTCCGATACGACTCTGTCGTGCAACCCCTCAAGTGTGAACCTCGAGGGTGGTTCCTCTTATGTTCACCTTATTGTTTACATCGAGTGGGAATCCGACAAGGGTGATTCCTCAAGTTTCCCCCCCTTGGTGTTAGACACACGGTTACTATGGTTATCATGACTTTGCAGTGGACCCTGTTACTAAAGACGGGTTGGCCCTTAGGGGTACCCGCGCGAGCTTAATTGCGAGTGATGTGGAGTCGGGCGGACCTGGAAGCTGCCCACGAGATAATTACGAGGCGTGGCCGGGCATTCCTAGCCCTTGCCGCAAGTCCTCGAGACGGGGCAACGGGGTCACATCTTTCATGAGTCTCTGCTTGTTACCGCGCGTTCCTAATCCACTACGATTTGGATATTTGATCCGAGGGGCCTCTGGCCCGATAGCACTAACCATCACGTGGGCATAGTATGGGCGTTCTGCGTCGTATGCATCAGCCGAAGCTTAATAGACGTCAGCGACTGAGTGGCACGCGCCGGGTTGGACTGCGTAAGCACCTGCCTTGTTGAAGGGGGTAGCTAGGTCTGCTCACCGGTCGCGTTCGCAACGTGCAGGAGCTTCCGGGGAGATGGCCCATGACCCCTAGGGGCATAGGTTTAGTCCGGCGTGCTGGCCTCTCTATTAAGCCCAGGTCGGGTTGCGGCGTATTGTTTGGCCGAGGCCGGGCATGACCCAGGAAAGTGTGTCCGGCCGGAGTTAATCGAGCGTGGTGGGTAAGTTGGTGCACCCCTGCAGGGAAGAAAACATCTATCGATAGCCTGTCCTATGGTAACGGACACTTGGAGTTGTTTCCCGATCGATACAACTAGAACTGGATACTTGTGATGAGACTGGATGGTGATGAGTAATGGATTGTGATGATAACTGGATAGTATGGCTCTGGGACTTCTTTCTCGCAGGGAGTCGAGAAAGGATCTCCGGCCGAGGTTGATAACACTTCTACCACTTTACTTTATGCTACTCTACTCCCTTCTGTTGCTGCAAGATGGTGGTTTCCAGAAGATGCTAGTCTTCGATAGGACTAGGCTTTCCCTCTATTCTGGCATTTCTGCAGCCCAGTCCACATATACAGCCTTCCTTTGATAATGTTGCATATGTAGTGTAGATCCTTGCTTGCGAGTACTTTGGATGAGTACTCACGGTTGCTTTGCTCCCCCTTTTCCCCCTTTCTTCTTCTTTCCGGTTAATGCAACCAGATGTCGGAGCCCAGGAGCCAGATGCCACCGCCGATGCCTACTACTACGTGGAGACCGACGATGACCAGGAGTAGTTAGGAGGCTCCTAGGCAGGAGGCCTTGCCTTTTCGATCGATGTTGCTTTTGTGCTAGCCTTCTTAAGGCACCCTTGTCTAACTCATGTTTGTACTCACATAGTGTTGCTTCCGCTGACTCTTGTGTATTCGAGCTTATGTATTCGAGCCCTCGAGGCCCCTGGCTTGTAATATAAAGCTTGTATTATTTTAATTTGTGTCCAGAGTTGTGTTGTGATATCTTCCCGTGAGTCCTTGATCTTGATCGTACACATTTGCGTGTATGATTAGTGTACGATTAAATCGAGGGCGTCACACAATGCCTTCCCCTAGGCCCAAATAATGGTGAAGTGTCATGTAATCGACGTTCACATAACACCACTAGAGGAAAGACAACATACATCTCATCAAAATATCGAATGAATACCAAATTCACATGACTACTTATAACAAGACTTCTCCGATGTCCTCAGGAACAAACATAACTACTCGCAAATCATATTCATGTTCATAATCAGAGGGGTATTAATATGCATCAAGGATCTGAACATATGATCTTCCACCGAATAAATCAACTAGCATCAACTACAAGGAGTAATCAACACTACTAGCAACCCACAGGTACCAATCTGAGGTTTTGAGACAAAGATCGGATACAAGAGATGAACTAGGGTTTGAGATGAGATGGTGCTGGTGAAGATGTTGATGGAGATTGACCCCTCCCGCTGAGAGGATCGATGGTGATGATGATGGTGACGATTTCCCCCTCCCAGAGGGATGTTTCCCCGGCGGAACAGCTCCGCCGGAGCCCTAGATTGGTTCCGCCAAGGTTCCGCCTCGAGATGGCGACGCTTCGTCCCGAAAGCTTCCTTCTTATTTTTTTCAGGGCAAAATACACCTTATACCAGAAGATGGGTATTCCAAAACTGACTTCCATGGAGTTTCAGGACTTTTGGAGGTGTGCAGAATAGGTCTCTAGTATTTGCTCCTTTTCCAGCCCAGAATTCCAGCTCCCGGCATACTCCCTCTTCATGTAAACATTGTAAAATAAGAGAGAAAAGGCATAAGTATTATGACATAATGTGTAATAACAACCCATAATGCAATAAATATCGATATAAAAGCATGATGCAAAATGGACGTATCAACTCCCCCAAGCTTAGACCTCGCTTGTCCTCAAGCGAGAGTCGAAATCGAAAAATATGTCCACTTGTTTAGGGATAGAGGTGTCGATAAAATAAAATACTGACATGAGGGTATCATGATCATTCTTAAAACAACAACATATATATATTGTCATATGATTTCTTATGCTAAAGTAACAATCTATTCACAATGTCAAGTATGAATCAGAAACTTCATTGAAAACTAACAAACTATAATCTTAGTCATTGAAGCAATTGCAATTTATCATAACATCGGAAAGAGTCAATATAAGAGCTTTTGAGCAAGTCCATATACTCAACTATCATTTAGTCTTTCACAATTGCTAACACTCACGCAATACTTATGGGTATGAAGTTTTAATCGGACACAGAGAAAGACAGGGGCTTATAATTTTGCCTCCCAACCTTTTACCTCAAGGGTAACGTCAACAGTAATGCTTTATGAAAACCCACATCCAATTGGATATATATATATATATATATATATATATATATATATATATATATATATATATATATATATATATATATCAGGATCTTTCCAACACATAGTGCTTGCCAAATGAAAAAGTGTAAAAAGGAAAGGTGAAGATCACCATGACTCTTGTATAAGGCATAAGACAAAAATAAAAGATAGGCCCTTCGCAGAGGGAGGCAGAGGTTGTCATGTGCTTTTATGGTTGGATGCACAAAATTTTAATGCAAAAGAACGTCATTTTATATTGCCACTTGTGATAGGGACCTTTATTATGCAGTCTGTCGCTTTTATTTCTTCCATATCACAAGATCGTATAAAGCTTATTTTCTCCACACTAATAGATCATACATATTTAGAGAGCAATTTTTATTGCTTGCAACAATGACAACTTACTTGAAGGATCTTACTCAATCCATAGGTAGGTATGATGGACTCTCATGGCAAAACTGGGTTTAAGGATATTTGGAAGCACAAGTAGTATCTCTACTTGGTACAAATAATTCGGCAAGCATGAGGGGGAAAGGCAAGCTCAACATGTTGGATGATCCATGACAATATAATTTATTTTGGATATGAGAAAACATAACCCATTACATTGTCTTCCTTGTCCAACATCAACTTTTTAGCATGTCATATTTTAATGAGTGCTCACAATCATAAAAGATGTCCAAGATAGTATATTTATATGTGAAAACCTCTCATTCTTTATTATTTCCTATTAATTGTAACGATGACCAAAACTATGTTTGTCAACTCTCAACAACTTTTATTCATCATACTCTTTATATGTGAAGTCATTACTCTCTGTAAAGTCAATATGATCTCTTTATTTTTTTATTTTTTTCTTCAAGATCATAGCAAGATAGCAAAGCCCTCGACTCAAAACTAATCTTTATTATATATAGCTCACGGACTCAATTGCATAGATAAGGATCAACACAAAAACTCAAAGCTAGATCATACTAAAACTTTATGCGACTAGATCAAGATATTACCAAAAGGATCGAACTAAGAAAAACGGTAAAGATAGGAGTGTGATGGTGATACGATACCGGGCCACCTCCCCCAAGCTTGGCAGTTTCCAAGGGGAGTGCCCATACCCATGTATTTGTGTCTCTTTCTTCGAAGATGGTGATGATGGAGTTATTGATGATGTAGGCTTGTCGTCCATCTTCCAAGGCATAGGCTCACCATCATAGAAGGATGATCGAGTCTCCGGGATCCTCAAATCTGTAGCCAAACTCATCCTCTTGAATCTATATTCACACTCATAGTTTTGGTTTTGCAGGTCATAGATCTGGGCTTGTAGGTGCTCGATTTTCTCGTGAAGCTTGAAGATGGTCTCCCCAATGTTCTTGGCATCCAGCTTGTGGTTGTTGGCGAACTCTGCGATCGATCATGTGGTTGGCGTTGAGTCCGCGTTCCACCATCCCCTGGCACTTGAAAACTTGTTGCTCGACTGCTTCGAGTCTTGTCTCCACGCTTCCGGTCCCCCTTGGTCCCTCCACATCGCAGATGTGCAGCACCTCCGCGAGGTAGGGGTTGATGGCCTTCTCGAAAAACTTGTCCTTGGGGGCTCTTGAAGACGTCATGGAGATCTAGATCTATCAGAGAAACAGCTCGAAACAAAAGCAGAGGATTGTGTCGTGGTACGGTGGTCAAAACCTTCGGGAGATTATATAATGAATTTTTGCGGACCAAAATAAGTATCGCGCAAGAAAACGGAGTCTGGAGGGCACACGAGGTGCCCACGAGGCAGGGGGCGCGCCCTCCACCCTCGTGGACACCTCGTGTCCTTCCCAGACTACTTATTATTTTCCTATTTTCTGAAATATTCCAAAACGGAGACAAAATGCTATTAGAACTGTTTTGGAGTCGGTTTACTTACCATACCACATACCTATTCCTTTTCGGAGTCTGAAACGTTCTAGAAAGTGTCCCTTATGTACTCCTCCAGGGTTACGGTGTCAATAACATTGGTTTCAACATTTATGGGATTACCTAAGCTATAATGTTTGATTCTTCGACCGTTCACCACCTTTGGATTTGTGCCTTCAGAGTTGTTGATTTTATGGCACCGGAACAATAGACCTCCTCGATAATGTAAGGACCTTCCCATTTAGAGAGAAGTTTTCCTGCAAAAAATCTTAAACGAGAGTTGTATAACAAAACATAATCACCTACATTAAACTTACGCTTCCGTATCCTTTTGTCATGCCAGCTTTAACTTTTTCTTTAAACAGTTTGGCATTCTCATAGGCCTGGGTTCTCCACTCATCAAGTGAGCTAATGTCAAATAGTATCTTCTCACCGGCAAGTTTGAAATCGTAATTGAGCTCTTTAATGGCCCAATATGCCTTATGTTCTAGTTCGAGAGGTAAGTGACATGCTTTTCCATAAACCATTTTATATGGAGACGTACCCATAGGATTTTTATATGCAGTTCTATAGGCCCACAATGCATCATTAAGTTTCTTGGACCAATTCTTTCTAGATCTATTAACAGTCTTTTGCAAAATTAATTTAATTTCTCTATTACTTAGTTCTACTTGACCACTAGATTGTGGGTGGTATGGAGATGCAATTCTTTGATTAACATCATACTTATCAAGCATTTTACGAAAAGCACCATGAATAAAATGTGAACCACCATCAGTCATTAAGTATCTAGGGACTCCAAACCTCGGAAAAATAACTTCTTTAAACATCTTAATAGAGGTGTTATGATCAGCACTACTAGTTGGAATAGCTTGTACCCACTCAGTAACGTAATCAACAACAACTAAAATATGTGTATACCCGTTAGAGGAAGGAAACGGTCCCATATAATCAAAGCCCCAAACATCAAATGGTTCAATAACAAGTGAATAGTTCATAGGCATTTCTTGACGTCTACTAATATTACCAATTTTTTGACATTCATCACAAGACAAGACAAACTTACGAGCATCTTTAAAAAGAGTAGGTCAATAGAAACTGGATTGCAATACCTTATGCGTAGTTCTATCTCCAGCATGGTGTCCTCCATAAGCCTCGGAGTGACACTTGCGTAGGATCTGTTCCTGTTCATGCTCAGGTACACAACGTCTAATAACACCATCTACTCCTTTATAAAGGTGTGGGTCATCCCAGAAGTAACGTCTTAAATCATAGAAAAACTTTTTCTTTTGCTGGTATGCGAAACTAGGTGGTATAAATTTAGCAACAATGTAATCAGCATAATCAGCATACCATGGAGCAGTACGAGAAGCATTTATGACAACTAATTGTTCATCAGGGAAGCTATCATCAGGGCAAGTAAAAGTGGGATTTTCCCGATCCTCTTTTGACACAGGTATTTGCGAGAAACCAGAATAACCGCCTAGAAAGCAAAAATGTGTATGTTTGGATAATCTTTCTAGCATTTGATCTATAAAAGGTAAAGGGTAATGATCCTTTTTAGTAGCTTTATTTAATTTGCGGAAACTGGCGCAGCTAGCCAACTGGCCGGCACTGTCGGCCAGCCCACCCCGACCGGCCCATCTCTTCCCGCATAACCCCCCACCACCCGCAAACCCTAGCCCGCTACACCCCACTCCTCCTGATCCACCTCTCCCTCTCGTTCTCTCGTTTTGGATCGAGAGATCCCCCTCACCTCTGCCCGACGCCCCTCGTCTCTACCCCGGTGGCGCCGACGCCGCTCGAACCCGCCGGACCCTGCTGAACGCCTCCCCGTTCTTGCCACCACGCCAGCGCCCCGTCGAGGCCACTTCACCGCCGGACCTCGTCGTCCTCGTCCCGTTCCGGAATCTGGAAGGACCCCAAGGCTCACCGCCTCCCCGACCCCATCGCCGGGCCATTCCGCCCCGCCTCTCCAACACCGGCGCAGCCCTCGTTGCCGCCGTGCTCCGCCACCTCGCTGGCGCCGCTCCACCACCTCTCCCGGACGGCTACCTCGCGCTTCGAAGAGCCGATCCCCTGCAACGGATGTGAGCAACCCTCGCCTCTCCCTCTGATTCCCCCACCGTAGACGCTGTAGCCGTCGTCACCGCGTTGGCCGCTCGTGCCCAGTCACTGCCCTCACCGCGTCGTTGCTGCGGCTGCTGTCCGCGCCAACCCTGCCTCCGCCCGGCCATGCCCTGACGCCGCCCTCGTCGCTCCATGGCGTTCGGGGCTCCTGCCCCTGGCCGTGGCCCCCCCTCCATTCTGCGGTGGCCGGTGGCCTCGCCGGAGGCCGCGCCCGGCCGCGGAGCCCAAGCCCCCTGGTGCCGTGCGTGCCCAGGTCCGGCCTCCTCGGGCGCCTGCCCGTTAACCCTCGCCCACTTCGCCCGGTTGCCCCCTGGGCCTATCACAGTGGGGCCCGCCCCCCAAACGTTTAGAAGAAAATGTATAAAAAAATAAAATTAATTAATTAATTAAGTAATTAGTTAATTAATTAAAAAATTAGGTAATTAATTAACTTCATTAACTCTGTTTAGTACCTAATTAACTTGATTAGTTAATTAAAACTGTTAATTAGATGTTAGACTATGACAGGACGGCCCCACATGTCAGTTTGACTAGGTCAACTGACTATTTGACTGCTGACATCACCCTGACATCATGCTGACGTCATAATTGCATTTTCTAATTAAATTAATTCTGTTAATTCTAGAAATGAATTAAATCTTTAAAAATTAATATAAAATAATCAGTAGCTCGGATGAAAAAGTTTTATACATGAAAGTTGCTCAGAACTACGAGACGAATTCGGATACACGGTCCGTTCGTCCTCCACACATCCCTAGCATAGAGAACCTGCAGCTTTCCCCCTCCGTTTCATCTGTCCGAAAAATGCGAACATCGGGAAATCTTTCCCGGATGTTTCCCCCCTTCCACGGTACCGCGTTAGAACACGTCTAGCTCTGCCTGTTGTCCTGTTATGCACTTGCTTACTATGTACTTACTATTTCTTCCCCCTCTTCTCTCCGGTAGACCTCGAGACTGCCGCTGATGCAACTGTGATCGACTACGTCGACGACGACCCCTTCTTCTTGTGTGAGCAACCAGGCAAGCCCCCCCCCTTTGATCATCCCGATATCGCCTATTCCATTCTATTATGCTTGCATTAGATTTTGCTTCAGTTATTGTTTACTCCTATTCTGATGCATAGCATGTTTATTGTAACATGTTGTTGTTACCTACCTGCTTATCCTAAACTGCTTAGTATAGGTTGGCTAGTGATCCATCAGTGACCCCCACTTGCCCTTGTTGCCCCTGCTTCATCATCGACGACTCGATCTACGCGATCGAAGACCAGGCCCCGACACCGCACATCACTTCCCCTTAGTTGCTCGACACTACTGGGTTACTATCAAGTACCGAGGGTGAACCTCTTCAGCACTTCTGATGTTAACCCTGTAGTGTAGTCTTTCGGTCATGGTCATCGAGGGTGATTTCCTCCTTAACCACTTCCGATACGACTCTGTTGTGCAACCCCTCAAGTGTGAACCTCGAGGGTGGTTCCTCTTACGTTCACCTTGTTGTTTACATCGAGTGGGAATCCGACGAGGGTGATTCCTCAGGTTTTTCCCCCTTGGTGTTAGACACACGGTTACTATGGTTACCATGACTTTGCACTGGACCCTGTTACTAAAGACGGGTTGGCCCTGAGGGGTACCCGCGCGAGCTTAATTGCGAGTGATGTGGAGTCGGGCGGACCTGGAAGGTGCCCGCGAGATAATTACGAGGCGTGGCCGGGCATTCCTAGCCCTTGCCGCAAGTCCTCGAGACGGGGCAACGGGGTCACATCTTTCGTGAGTCTCTGCTTGTTACAGCGCGTTCCTAATCCACTATGATTTGGATATTTGATCCGAGGGGCATCTGGCCCGATAGCACTAACCATCACGTGGGCATAGTATGGGCGTTCTGCGTCGTATGCATCAGCCGAAGCTTAATAGACGTCAGCGACTGAGTGGCGCGCGCCGGGTTGGACTGCGTAAGCGCCTGCCTTGTTGAAGGGGGTAGCTAGGTCTGCTCACCGGCCGCGTTCGCAACGTGCAGGAGCTTCCGGGGAGATGGCCCATGACCCCTGGGGGCATAGGTTTAGTCCGGCGTGCTGGCCTCTCTATTAAGCCTAGGTCGGGTTGCGGCGTATTGTTTGGCCGAGGCCGGGCATGACCCAGGAAAGTGTGTCCGGCCAGAGTTAATCGAGCGTGGTGGGTAAGTTGGTGCACCCCTGCAGGGAAGAAAACATATATCGATAGCCTGTCCTACGGTAACGGACACTTGGAGTTGTATCCCGGTCAATACGACTAGAACTGGATACTTGTGATGAGACTGGATGGTGATGAGTAATGGATTGTGATGATAACTGGATAGTATGGCTCTGGGACTTCTTTCTCGCAGGGAGTCGAGAAAGGATCTCCGGCCGAGGTTGATAACACTTCTACCACTTTACTTTATGCTACTCTACTCCCTTCTGTTGCTGCAAGATGGTGGTTTCCAGAAGATGCTAGTCTTCGATAGGACTAGGCTTTCCCTCTATTCTGGCATTTCTGCAGCCCAGTCCACATATACAACCTTCCTTTGATAATGTTGCATATGTAGTGTAGATCCTTGCTTGCGAGTACTTTGGATGAGTACTCACGGTTGCTTTGCTCCCCCTTTTCCCCCTTTCTTCTTCTTTCCGGTTGATGCAACCAGATGTCAGAGCCCAGGAGCCAGATGCCACCGTCGATGCCTACTACTACGTGGAGACCGACGATGACCAGGAGTAGTTAGGAGGCTCCCAGGCAGGAGGCCTTGCCTTTTCGATCGATGTTGCTTTTGTGCTAGCCTTCTTAAGGCACCCTTGTCTAACTCATGTCTGTACTCAGATAGTGTTGCTTCCGCTGACTCTTGTGTATTCGAGCTTATGTATTCGAGCCCTCGAGGCCCCTGGCTTGTAATATAAAGCTTGTATTATTTTAATTTGTGTCTAGAGTTGTGTTGTGATATCTTCCCGTGAGTCCTTGATCTTGATCGTACACATTTGCGTGTATGATTAGTGTACGATTGAATCGAGGGCGTCACAAGTTGGTATCAGAGCCAACTGCCCGTAGGTAGCCCCCTTTCCAACTCGTTGGCCGAAGTTGAGTATAGTCACTCAAAAACTTTTACTAACATTGGTTGTGTGGCTTACGGGCCCACGTCGCCATTGGGTGGTATTAGGATCTTTTATTCCTCGTCTATACTCTGGGACTCTGATCTCTCTTCTATTCGGGTTAAACATTTTACTAACTCTAACATTAGGTTCTCGTACCCACTTCCTCCCGGAGAGCCCCGACATTATCGATGATTGCTTGCTTCCCAATAAGAATTTGAAGATACTCTCTGATCTACTCCCGAGAACTTGTGTTCATTTCTTTTGCAATCCCTTAACACCGTTGAATCCTTATGGATAAACGTGTACCCTCGCTGTTCTTACTTCCATCCCTAGTCATTCTTGTTGTTACAAGATACCCGAAAGTATTCTTCGACTTTCTAGAATCCTTTTTCCGACTGCCTTGCAGCTCTTTTCCGCCTGAATAACCCTACGAATAATTCCTCACACTTATCGGGGGTTGGTTCATCCCCAGTTGATCATATGTCTCACAATCTTCTTCGAATGCAATTCGATCTCCCGAAGATCCTCTACAGCCTAGTGCTCCCGAAAGTCTTGTTTGCCCGCATTATGGTTAAATCCATATGTCCGGCAATATTCATTAACATCTGTTGTCATTGTAATCTTGAGCCTATTGATTCATTATGTTGCGATTGCTCGCAATCATCAGTCGAACCCTGAAATTTAACCTTCCTGCTCATACGTCATTCTGTACATGAGTTGGATCTCGGCCAATCATGTTGTTATTGATTGTCCACCTAGTTCCCTTCAACTTGAACGTCGAATTATCTAGTTGTTTTTATAATCTGACGCCTTTGCATCCTTTCCTTCTTTTGATTGAGTACTGATACTCACATCAGATCCATTGAGGACCGCTGAATCCTTTGTTGGATTTTTGTCCGACGATGTCCTTCTTATTCATTAAACTTGTTAGTTTTGCCCTGACACATAAATGCCTTTGGTAAATTATATCATCTGCTTTTGTCAACCATGCTTTGCTTTCGAGCTGGTATATTTTAATCCTGTAGTTAGTGGTATATGTTCCTAAGATACTCCTACGGGTTGAACCTATGTCTTCCCTAATCCGTGTGAACTCGAAAGAGATGTGAGTCATACTCTTCTGGTGCTTCACCAGATAAATCTTTCGCACTACAAATTCTTCGAAAACGAGGAGTGAATGAAAGGTTATGCATTGAAGAAGTGGGAGTCGACCTTGAACCTTTGTGTTCATGCCCATGTAACCGATGTAGAACTTATCATGGAAGCTGCTCGTAAAAATAATTACCCCTTGTTATAAGTTCATCTTGTATCGATGGTTTGATCCTTCATAATCGTGGTTCCGACCATAGTTTCTCCTTAATTCCATTTCCCGGACAAGTTAAAATACTTGTCTCCTGCAAGTCATTTCACCTGTCCAACCTCTAATTTGATCTACCTTCAAGTATTGCCTCATGTTATCTCGATGATATTGTGTCATTGCACTACCTCTTGTAAATTCTTAATCGGAGTGATACTCCGTCACATCATTCCTAGCCTGATCGGCTATATCATTATCGTGCTAATTTTAACTGTGCTACCCAGTCCTTCTTCCCGGAGCACAACTCCTGACGACGAGCTAAGCTTGTGTCGATCTTCCGCATCCTATCATTTCATCTCGAACAACAAGTTTGATTTCGAGCTTGTGACGAATCCGTGGTTCTCATAGCCTTTCATTTCATCATTCCTTTTGCTTGATGTCGTCGCTGTTCGATGGCCTCTTCATAGTACCTCGACAAAATCTGTCGTGATCCCCATCAATATACTGAGTTGTTTCAAGCTCTCAATCGAATTCATGATGAGAAATACCATCCTCCCCCCTCGATGATTGTGTTATCATCGACAACGTCCTTGACTTCCTGCCAACACAGACCTGATTTTGTTTCGTTATACCTTACATTCCGAGATAATCTTGGAAAAGTTCCTTTGGATCTCTTATGATCTACATACCCAATGCTTAATTGAAACACCATATCAGTGCTATCTTGAAACATGACTGTGGTATTCAGAATATCAACACGAACATTTGAAGCGAAATGCTAAATGCTTCTTGATCTATTATCCAAACGCCATTGTATGGGTAATATCCTAATTCTTCGCCCGCCCCTTATTTAAATGCTTTTGCACTTAATATCCTATCATGTATATCATGCTCCGCCTTTCTTTGGGAAGGATATACTCCCAATTCTTGTGTGAAACACATTTTCCTTTCCATTGGTTTGTTAAGTTTGATAGACACATTTTCCTTTCCGTTGGTTTGATTAACCTCTCTTATAATTTTTATGATCTAAGCAGTAATAAATCCCTGCTTAAGTAAGCACCTCGGTGCACAACTCTGTCAGTAAGACCCTGTTACTATTGCTGATGGCATTCCGGTAGCCACCGATGGATGAGAACTTTGCCTATTGGTCTGCCTCATCTTACGAGCAGGAAAATGGTTCTCTTCGTCCCTCGCCCTTGGTACCAACGTTGTTGCCAACATAATTGACAGGCTATTCTCTGACCTGCCTTGCCATCATGACCGTGCAAAATGATAGCGCCTTCCTGATTTTAACCCACATGGTGGGCCCATAACCCACAGGTCATAGGATCAGAACCTGACTCTCCTGTATATCCTCTATTCCGATGTATCATTTGCTCTTGGCTTTGCGTGTTGTCACGAGCCACCGTCCGAGAGATGATCTATTCCCGATGCTCTGAACTCCCCTTCTCACACTCTGTTCAGGTATCGATCGTTTGTCCTTTCGCTTGAAAATCCCTATTGTACCTTCATATTTTGCTCTCGATGTTTCTTTTTTAAGTTTCAACTCGAGAGATACTTATGCCACATTCCCTGGTTTGTTCACTAGATAGTTAACACTATAAGGGTCAATTCTCCCGAAGTTACTCTTTACTTCCGCACTTAAATCTCGGGACGAGATTTCTTGTAGTGGAGGAGATTTGTAACACCCCTAGTGTCATGCTACAGTAATCACGTGTTAATGGTGCCATGTCATCATGTTATTGTTGCTAATCTTCACTTGATCCAAATCACCATTCAAATCCAAATCCAATTTAAAGTCAAAAATTCAAATTTGCCAAACATGAAAACTAAAATGTTCAAAGTGTGCCAAATAATATCTGGTTATTTATCATGTTGGAACCAACCTCTTTTGTGATTCCAAAGTGCCCCTGGAAATTTATTTAGTGATCTGCCAACATTTAAAATTGGCCTTTCCAATTTCTAGAAATGATTAGACAACTCATTTTGGCCTCGAACATTTTGTGACTCGTAGAAATAATGTGCTTGTTTTATGAGGCAAGTCTCATATCTAAAAAAACTGTTTACAGCTTAATTGAAAACAATAGCAAAGTTTTAAATAGAAAATAAAATGGAAAAGATAACCCCCTTGGCCAACTGAGCCAACTGGCGCAGCTAGCCAACTGGCCGGCACTGTCGGCCAGCCCACCCCGACCGGCCCATCTCTTCCCGCATAACCCCCCACCACCCGCAAACCCTAGCCCGCTACACCCCACTCCTCCTGATCCACCTCTCCCTCTCGTTCTCTCGTTTTGGATCGAGAGATCCCCCTCACCTCTGCCCGACGCCCCTCGTCTCTACCCCGGTGGCGCCGACGCCGCTCGACCCTGCCGGACCCTGCTGAACGCCTCCCCATTCTTGCCACCACGCCAGCGCCCCGTCGAGGCCACTTCACCACCGGACCTCGCCGTCCTCGTCCCGTTCCTGAATCTGGAAGGACCCCAAGGCTCATCGCCTCCCCGACCCCATCGCCGGACCGCTCCGCCCCGCCTTCTCCAACACCGGCGCAGCCCTCGTTGCCGCCGTGCTCCGCCACCTTGCTGGCGCCGCTCCACCACCTCTCCCGGACGGCTACCTCGCGCTTCGAAGAGCCGATCCCCTGCAACGGATGTGAGCAACCCTCGCCTCGCCCTCTGATTCCCCCACCGTAGACACTGTAGCCGTCGTCACCGCGTTGGCCGCCCGTGCCCAGTCACTGCCCTCGCCGCGTCGTTGCTGCGGCTGCTGTCCGCGCCAACCCTGCCTCCGCCCGGCCATGCCCTGACGCCGCCCTCGTCGCTCCACGGCGTCCGGGGCTCCTGCCGCTGGCCGCGGCCCCCCTCCATTCTGTGGTGGCCGGTGGCCTCGCCGGAGGCCGCGCTCGGCCGCGGAGCCCGAGCCCCCTGGTGCCGTGCGTGCCCAGGTCCGGCCTCCTCAGGCGCCCGCCCGTTAACCCTCGCCCACTTCGCCCGGTTGCCCCCTGGGCCTATGACAGTGGGGCTCGCCCCCAAGACGTTTAGAAGAAAATGTATAAAAAATAAAATTAATTAATTAAGTAAGTAATTAGTTATTTAATTAAAAAGTAGGTAATTAATTAACTTCATTAACTCTGTTTAGTACCTAATTAACTCGATTAGTTAATTAAAACTGTTAATTAGATGTTAGACTATGACAGGACGGCCCCACATGTCAGTTTAACTAGGTCAACTGACTATTTGACCGCTGACATCACCCTGACATCATGCTGACGTCATAATTGCATTTCTAATTAAATTAATTCTGTTAATTCTAGAAATGAATTAAATCTTTAAAAATTAATATGAAATAATCCGTAGTTGGGATGAAAAAGTTTTATACATGAAAGTTGCTCAGAACGACGAGACGAATCCGGAGACATGGTCCGTTCGTCCTCCACACATCCCTAGCATAGATAACCTGCAGCTTTCCCCCTCCGTTCCATCTGTCCGAAAAATGCGAACATCGGGAAATCTTTCCCGGATGTTTCCCCCCTTCCACGGAACCGCGTTAGAACACGTCTAGCTCTGCCTGTTGTCCTGTTATGCACTTGCTTACTATGTATTTACTGTTTCTTCCCCCTCTTCTCTACGGTAGACCTCGAGACCGCCGCTGATGCAACTGTGATCGACTACGTCGACGACGACCCCTTCTTCTTGTTTGAGCAACCAGGCAAGCCCCCCCCCCTTTGATCATCCCGATATCGCCTATTCCATTCTATTATGCTTGCATTAGATTTTGCTTCAGTTATTGTTTGCTCCTATTCTGATGCATAGCCTGTTTATTGTAACATGTTGTTGTTACCTACCTGCTTATCCTAAACTACTTAGTATAGGTTGGCTAGTAATCCATCAGTGACCCCCACTTGCCCTTGTTGCCCCTGCTTCATCATCGACGACTCGATCTACGTGATCGAAGACCAGGCCCCGACACCGCACATCACTTCCCCTTAGTTGCTCGACACTACTGGGTTATTATCAAGTACCGAGGGTGAACCTCTTCCATACTTCTGATGTTAACCCTGTAGTGTAGTCTTTCGGTCATGGTCATCGAGGGTGGTTTCCTCCTTAACCACTTCCGATACGACTCTGTCGTGCAACCCCTCAAGTGTGAACCTCGAGGGTGGTTCCTCTTATGTTCACCTTATTGTTTACATCGAGTGGGAATCCGACAAGGGTGATTCCTCAAGTTTCCCCCCCTTGGTGTTAGACACACGGTTACTATGGTTATCATGACTTTGCAGTGGACCCTGTTACTAAAGACGGGTTGGCCCTTAGGGGTACCCGCGCGAGCTTAATTGCGAGTGATGTGGAGTCGGGCGGACCTGGAAGCTGCCCACGAGATAATTACGAGGCGTGGCCGGGCATTCCTAGCCCTTGCCGCAAGTCCTCGAGACGGGGCAACGGGGTCACATCTTTCATGAGTCTCTGCTTGTTACCGCGCGTTCCTAATCCACTACGATTTGGATATTTGATCCGAGGGGCCTCTGGCCCGATAGCACTAACCATCACGTGGGCATAGTATGGGCGTTCTGCGTCGTATGCATCAGCCGAAGCTTAATAGACGTCAGCGACTGAGTGGCACGCGCCGGGTTGGACTGCGTAAGCACCTGCCTTGTTGAAGGGGGTAGCTAGGTCTGCTCACCGGTCGCGTTCGCAACGTGCAGGAGCTTCCGGGGAGATGGCCCATGACCCCTAGGGGCATAGGTTTAGTCCGGCGTGCTGGCCTCTCTATTAAGCCCAGGTCGGGTTGCGGCGTATTGTTTGGCCGAGGCCGGGCATGACCCAGGAAAGTGTGTCCGGCCGGAGTTAATCGAGCGTGGTGGGTAAGTTGGTGCACCCCTGCAGGGAAGAAAACATCTATCGATAGCCTGTCCTACGGTAACGGACACTTGGAGTTGTTTCCCGATCGATACAACTAGAACTGGATACTTGTGATGAGACTGGATGGTGATGAGTAATGGATTGTGATGATAACTGGATAGTATGGCTCTGGGACTTCTTTCTCGCAGGGAGTCGAGAAAGGATCTCCGGCCGAGGTTGATAACACTTCTACCACTTTACTTTATGCTACTCTACTCCCTTCTGTTGCTGCAAGATGGTGGTTTCCAGAAGATGCTAGTCTTCGATAGGACTAGGCTTTCCCTCTATTCTGGCATTTCTGCAGCCCAGTCCACATATACAGCCTTCCTTTGATAATGTTGCATATGTAGTGTAGATCCTTGCTTGCGAGTACTTTGGATGAGTACTCACGGTTGCTTTGCTCCCCCTTTTCCCCCTTTCTTCTTCTTTCCGGTTAATGCAACCAGATGTCGGAGCCCAGGAGCCAGATGCCACCGCCGATGCCTACTACTACGTGGAGACCGACGATGACCAGGAGTAGTTAGGAGGCTCCTAGGCAGGAGGCCTTGCCTTTTCGATCGATGTTGCTTTTGTGCTAGCCTTCTTAAGGCACCCTTGTCTAACTCATGTTTGTACTCACATAGTGTTGCTTCCGCTGACTCTTGTGTATTCGAGCTTATGTATTCGAGCCCTCGAGGCCCCTGGCTTGTAATATAAAGCTTGTATTATTTTAATTTGTGTCTAGAGTTGTGTTGTGATATCTTCCCGTGAGTCCTTGATCTTGATCGTACACATTTGCGTGTATGATTAGTGTACGATTAAATCGAGGGCGTCACACAATGCCTTCCCCTAGGCCCAAATAATGGTGAAGTGTCATGTAATCGACGTTCACATAACACCACTAGAGGAAAGACAACATACATCTCATCAAAATATCGAATGAATACCAAATTCACATGACTACTTATAACAAGACTTCTCCGATGTCCTCAGGAACAAACATAACTACTCGCAAATCATATTCATGTTCATAATCAGAGGGGTATTAATATGCATCAAGGATCTGAACATATGATCTTCCACCGAATAAATCAACTAGCATCAACTACAAGGAGTAATCAACACTACTAGCAACCCACAGGTACCAATCTGAGGTTTTGAGACAAAGATCGGATACAAGAGATGAACTAGGGTTTGAGATGAGATGGTGCTGGTGAAGATGTTGATGGAGATTGACCCCTCCCGCTGAGAGGATCGATGGTGATGATGATGGTGACGATTTCCCCCTCCCAGAGGGATGTTTCCCCGGCGGAACAGCTCCGCCGGAGCCCTAGATCGCCAAGGTTACGCCTCGAGATGGCGACGCTTCGTCCCGAAAGCTTCCTTCTTATTTTTTTCAGGGCAAAATACACCTTATACCAGAAGATGGGTATTCCAAAACTGACTTCCATGGAGTTTCAGGACTTTTGGAGGTGTGCAGAATAGGTCTCTAGTATTTGCTCCTTTTCCAGCCCAGAATTCCAGCTCCCGGCATTCTCCCTCTTCATGTAAACATTGTAAAATAAGAGAGAAAAGGCATAAGTATTATGACATAATGTGTAATAACAACCCATAATGCAATAAATATCGATATAAAAGCATGATGCAAAATGGACGTATCAACTCCCCCAAGCTTAGACCTCGCTTGTCCTCAAGCGAGAGTCGAAATCGAAAAATATGTCCACTTGTTTAGGGATAGAGGTGTCGATAAAATAAAATACTGACATGAGGGTATCATGATCATTCTTAAAACAACAACATATATATATTGTCATATGATTTCTTATGCTAAAGTAACAATCTATTCACAATGTCAAGTATGAATCAGAAACTTCATTGAAAACTAACAAACTATAATCTTAGTCATTGAAGCAATTGCAATTTATCATAACATCGGAAAGAGTCAATATAAGAGCTTTTGAGCAAGTCCATATACTCAACTATCATTTAGTCTTTCACAATTGCTAACACTCACGCAATACTTATGGGTATGAAGTTTTAATCGGACACAGAGAAAGACAGGGGCTTATAATTTTGCCTCCCAACCTTTTACCTCAAGGGTAACGTCAACAATAATGCTTTATGAAAACCCACATCCAATTGGATATATATATATATATATATATATATATATATATATATATATATATATATATATATATATATATATATATATATATATATATATATATATATCAGGATCTTTCCAACACATAGTGCTTGCCAAATGATAAAGTGTAAAAAGGAAAGGTGAAGATCACCATGACTCTTGTATAAGGCATAAGACAAAAATAAAAGATAGGCCCTTCGCAGAGGGAGGCAGAGGTTGTCATGTGCTTTTATGGTTGGATGCACAAAATTTTAATGCAAAAGAACGTCATTTTATATTGCCACTTGTGATAGGGACCTTTATTATGCAGTCTGTCGCTTTTATTTCTTCCATATCACAAGATCGTATAAAGCTTATTTTCTCCACACTAATAGATCATACATATTTAGAGAGCAATTTTTATTGCTTGCAACAATGACAACTTACTTGAAGGATCTTACTCAATCCATAGGTAGGTATGATGGACTCTCATGGCAAAACTGGGTTTAAGGATATTTGGAAGCACAAGTAGTATCTCTACTTGGTACAAATAATTCGGCAAGCATGAGGGGGAAAGGCAAGCTCAACATGTTGGATGATCCATGACAATATAATTTATTTTGGATATGAGAAAACATAACCCATTACATTGTCTTCCTTGTCCAACATCAACTTTTTAGCATGTCATATTTTAATGAGTGCTCACAATCATAAAAGATGTCCAAGATAGTATATTTATATGTGAAAACCTCTCATTCTTTATTATTTCCTATTAATTGTAACGATGACCAAAACTATGTTTGTCAACTCTCAACAACTTTTATTCATCATACTCTTTATATGTGAAGTCATTACTCTCTGTAAAGTCAATATGATCTCTTTATTTTTTTATTTTTTTCTTCAAGATCATAGCAAGATAGCAAAGCCCTCGACTCAAAACTAATCTTTATTATATATAGCTCACGGACTCAATTGCATAGATAAGGATCAACACAAAAACTCAAAGCTAGATCATACTAAAACTTTATGCGACTAGATCAAGATATTACCAAAAGGATCGAACTAAGAAAAACGGTAAAGATAGGAGTGTGATGGTGATACGATACCGGGCCACCTCCCCCAAGCTTGGCAGTTTCCAAGGGGAGTGCCCATACCCATGTATTTGTGTCTCTTTCTTCGAAGATGGTGATGATGGAGTTATTGATGATGTAGGCTTGTCGTCCATCTTCCAAGGCATAGGCTCACCATCATAGAAGGATGATCGAGTCTCCGGGATCCTCAAATCTGTAGCCAAACTCATCCTCTTGAATCTATATTCACACTCATAGTTTTGGTTTTGCAGGTCATAGATCTGGGCTTGTAGGTGCTCGATTTTCTCGTGAAGCTTGAAGATGGTCTCCCCAATGTTCTTGGCATCCAGCTTGTGGTTGTTGGCGAACTCTGCGATCGATCATGTGGTTGGCGTTGAGTCCGCGTTCCACCATCCCCTGGCACTTGAAAACTTGTTGCTCGACTGCTTCGAGTCTTGTCTCCACGCTTCCGGTCCCCCTTGGTCCCTCCACATCGCAGATGTGCAGCACCTCCGCGAGGTAGGGGTTGATGGCCTTCTCGAAAAACTTGTCCTTGGGGGCTCTTGAAGACGTCATGGAGATCTAGATCTATCAGAGAAACAGCTCGAAACAAAAGCAGAGGATTGTGTCGTGGTACGGTGGTCAAAACCTTCGGGAGATTATATAATGAATTTTTGCGGACCAAAATAAGTATCGCGCAAGAAAACGGAGTCTGGAGGGCACACGAGGTGCCCACGAGGCAGGGGGCGCGCCCTCCACCCTCGTGGACACCTCGTGTCCTTCCCAGACTACTTATTATTTTCCTATTTTCTGAAATATTCCAAAACGGAGACAAAATGCTATTAGAACTGTTTTGGAGTCGGTTTACTTACCATACCACATACCTATTCCTTTTCGGAGTCTGAAACGTTCTAGAAAGTGTCCCTTATGTACTCCTCCAGGGTTACGGTGTCAATAACATTGGTTTCAACATTTATGGGATTACCTAAGCTATAATGTTTGATTCTTCGACCGTTCACCACCTTTGGATTTGTGCCTTCAGAGTTGTTGATTTTATGGCACCGGAACAATAGACCTCCTCGATAATGTAAGGACCTTCCCATTTAGAGAGAAGTTTTCCTGCAAAAAATCTTAAACGAGAGTTGTATAACAAAACATAATCACCTACATTAAACTTACGCTTCCGTATCCTTTTGTCATGCCAGCTTTAACTTTTTCTTTAAACAGTTTGGCATTCTCATAGGCCTGGGTTCTCCACTCATCAAGTGAGCTAATGTCAAATAGTATCTTCTCACCGGCAAGTTTGAAATCGTAATTGAGCTCTTTAATGGCCCAATATGCCTTATGTTCTAGTTCGAGAGGTAAGTGACATGCTTTTCCATAAACCATTTTATATGGAGACATACCCATAGGATTTTTATATGCAGTTCTATAGGCCCACAATGCATCATTAAGTTTCTTGGACCAATTCTTTCTAGATCTATTAACAGTCTTTTGCAAAATTAATTTAATTTCTCTATTACTTAGTTCTACTTGACCACTAGATTGTGGGTGGTATGGAGATGCAATTCTTTGATTAACATCATACTTATCAAGCATTTTACGAAAAGCACCATGAATAAAATGTGAACCACCATCAGTCATTAAGTATCTAGGGACTCCAAACCTCGGAAAAATAACTTCTTTAAACATCTTAATAGAGGTGTTATGATCAGCACTACTAGTTGGAATAGCTTGTACCCACTCAGTAACGTAATCAACAACAACTAAAATATGTGTATACCCGTTAGAGGAAGGAAACGGTCCCATATAATCAAAGCCCCAAACATCAAATGGTTCAATAACAAGTGAATAGTTCATAGGCATTTCTTGACGTCTACTAATATTACCAATTTTTTGACATTCATCACAAGACAAGACAAACTTACGAGCATCTTTAAAAAGAGTAGGTCAATAGAAACTGGATTGCAATACCTTATGCGTAGTTCTATCTCCAGCATGGTGTCCTCCATAAGCCTCGGAGTGACACTTGCGTAGGATCTGTTCCTGTTCATGCTCAGGTACACAACGTCTAATAACACCATCTACTCCTTTATAAAGGTGTGGGTCATCCCAGAAGTAACGTCTTAAATCATAGAAAAACTTTTTCTTTTGCTGGTATGCGAAACTAGGTGGTATAAATTTAGCAACAATGTAATCAGCATAATCACCATACCATGGAGCAGTACGAGAAGCATTTATGACAACTAATTGTTCATCAGGGAAGCTATCATCAGGGCAAGTAAAAGTGGGATTTTCCCGATCCTCTTTTGACACAGGTATTTGCGAGAAACCAGAATAACCGCCTAGAAAGCAAAAATGTGTATGTTTGGATAATCTTTCTAGCATTTGATCTATAAAAGGTAAAGGGTAATGATCCTTTTTAGTAGCTTTATTTAATTTGCGGAAATCAATTACCATCTTCTTTGTGGGATCAATTCATCTTTATCATTAGGAATAATAGTAATACCTCCCTTCTTAGGGAGACAATGGACATGACTTACCTACTGACTATCAGCAACATGATAGATTATACCTGCCTCCAGAAGCTTTAGTATTTCATTTCTTACCACTTCTTTCATCTTAGGATTTAACCGTCGTTGGTGATCAACAACCGGTTTAGCGTCTTTCTCCAATTTTATTTTATGCCGACATAGAGTGGGACTAATGCCCTTAAGATCATCAAGAGTATATCCAATAGCAGCACGGTGCTTCTTCAGAGTTTTCAATAATTTCTCTTCTTCCTGCTCTGAAAGGTTATCACTAATAATAACAGGATATATCTTCTTTTCATCAAGATAAGCATATTTAAGGGTATGAGGTAATCGTTTAAGCTCAAACACGGGATCACCCTTGGGTGGAGGAGGATCCCCTAGAATTTCAACAGGCAAGTTGTGTTTCAAAATAGGTCCCTGTTTAAAGAACACTTCATCTATTTCCCTTCTTTCATTCATAAACATATCATTTTCATGGTCTAACAAATATTGTTCTAAAGGATCATTAGGAGGCACGTCAATAGAAGCAAGGCCAACAATTTCATCTTTACTAGGCAATTATTTATCATGGGGTTGTCTACGAAATTTAGCAAAATTAAAATCAGGAGACATGTCCCCTAACCAACAGTAACAATATCCTTTTCGCAATCAATCCTAGCATTAACAATATTCAAGAAGGGTCTACCAAATACAATGGGGGCAAAAGTCATCTTTTGGGGAACCAAGAACATGAAAATCAGTAGGATGTTGAACTTTCCCACACAAGACTTCAACATCTCACAATCCCAACTGGTGAAATAGTATCTATATTGGCAAGCTTAATTGTAACATCAATATCTTCTATCTCAGCAGGTGCAATATCATGCATAATTTCTTTGTATAAGGAATGAGGTATTGCACTCGCACTAGCACCCATATCACATAAGCCATGATAGCAATGATCTCCTATTTTAGCAGAAACAACATGCATGTCTACAACAGGTCTATGTTTATTTTTAGTATCGGGTCTAGCAATTCTAGCAGCTTCATTACAGAAGTAAATAACATGCCCATCAATATTATCGACCAAGAGATCCTTAACCATAGAAATACTAGGCTCAACTTTAATTTACTCAGAGGGTGTAGATGTTCTAGCATTACTCTTACGAACTATAGTTGAAGCTTTAGCATGACCCTTTATTCTAACAGGGAAAGGTGGTTTCTCAATATAAGCGGTAGGAACAATAGGATCAACATTATAAGTGATAGTATTTTCTTCAACTTTAATAGGTTCAACTACTTTTACTTTAATGGGAGGATGATATTTAAACCACTTCTCCTTAGGGAGATCAACATGAGTAGCAAATGATTCACAGAAAGAAGCTACTATCTCAGAGTCAAGTCCATATTTAGTGCTAAATTCACGAAAAACATCAGTATCCATAAAAGATTTAACACAATCAAAATTAGGTGTTATACCTGACTCCTTACCTTCGTCGAGTTCCCAATCTTCAGATTTGCGTTTAATTCTTTCCAATAAATCCCATCTGAATTCAGTAGTCTTCATCATAAAAGAACCAATACAAGAAGTATCGAGCATGGAGCGATTATTGAGAGAAAGCCGAGCATGAAAATTTTGAATAAAAATTTCTCTTGAGAGCTCATGATTGGGGCATGAATATAACATTGACTTAAGCCTCCCCCAAGCTTGAGCGATACTTCCTCCTTCGCGAGGCCAAAAATTATATATATAATTACGATAACGATGAACCAGATGCATAGGATAAAACTTCTGATGAAATTCCAATTTCAATCGGTTGTAGTTCCATGATCCAATATCATCACATAGCCTAAACCATGTCAATGTCTTTCCCTTCAAATATAAAGGGAAGACCTTCTTCTTGATAACATCCTCGGGCATAACTGCAAGCTTAAATAGTCCACAAACTTCATCCACATAGATTAGGTGCATATCAGGATGTAACGTTCCATCTCCTGTAAAAGGATTAGCTAGCAGTTTCTCTATCATACTCGAGGGAATTTCAAAGTAAACATTTTCAGTAGGTTCAGTAGGTTGAGGAGAAACTCTTTGCTCTACTGGTCGGGGTGAAGATACCGCGAACAAGCTCCTCAAAGGATTATTTTCCATAGTAACAAGTGACAGTAAATTTCAGCACACTATATAAATTTTAATTACCAAATTCCACCTACCAAAGGGGCTTCAGTCCCCGGCAACGGCACTAGAAAAGAGTCTTGATGACCCACAATTATAGGGGATGTATGGTCGTCCTTTCGATAAGTAAGAGGGTCGAACCCAACGAGGAGCAGAAGGAAATGGCAAGCACTTTTCAGTAAGGTATTCTCTGCAACCATTGAAATTATCGGTAACAGATAGTTTTATGATAAGGTAATTCGTAACGGGTAACAAGTAACAAAAGTAAACAAGGTGCAGCAAGGTGGCCCAATCCTTTTTGTATCAAAGGACAAGCCTGGTCAAACTCCTATATAAAGGAAAACGCTCCCGAGGACACATGGGAATTATCGTCAAGCTAGTTTTCATCATGCTCATATGATTCGCGTTCGTTACTTTGATAATTTGATATGTGGGTGGACCGGTGCTTGGGTACTGCCCTTCCTTGGACAAGCATCCCACTTATGATTAACCCCTCTCGCAAGCATCTGCAACTACGAAAGAAGAATTAAGGTAAACCTAACCATAGCATGAAACATGTGGATCCAAATCAGCCCCTTACGAAGCAACGCATAAACTAGGGTTTAAGCTTCTGTCACTATAGCAACCCATCATCTACTTATTACTTCCCAATGCCTTCCCCTAGGCCCAAATAATGGTGAAGTGTCATGTAATCGACGTTCACATAACACCACCAGAGGAAAGACAACATACATCTCATCAAAATATCGAATGAATACCAAATTCACATGGCTACTTATAACAAGACTTCTCCGATGTCCTCAGGAACAAACATAACTACTCGCAAATCATATTCATGTTCATAATCAGAGGGGTATTAATATGCATCAAGGATCTGAACGTATGATCTTCCACCGAATAAACCAACTAGCATCAACTACAAGGAGTAATCAACACTACTAGCAACCCACATGTACCAATCTGAGGTTTTGAGAGAAAGATCGGATACAAGAGATGAACTAGGGTTTGAGATGAGATGGTGCTGGTGAAGATGTTGATGGAGATTGACCCCTCCCACTGAGAGGATCGATGGTGATGACGATGGTGATGATTTCTCCCTCTCCGAGGGATGTTTCCCCGGCAGAACAGCTCCGCCGGAGCCCTAGATTGGTTTCGCCTCGAGACGGTGGCGCTTCATCCTGAAAGCTTCTTTCTTATTTTTTAGGGCAAAGGACACCTTATACAAGAAGATGGGCATCGTGGGGCTTCCAGGTGGCCCACGAGGCAGGGGGCGCGCCCTCCACCCTCATGGATAGTGGGTGGCCCCCCTCTGGTGCTTTCTTCACCCAATATTTTTAATATATTCCAAAACTGACTTTCGTGGAGTTTTAGGACTTTTGGAGTTGTGCAGAATAGGTCTCTAATATTTGCTCCTTTTCCAACCTAGAATTTCAACTGCCGGCATTCTCCCTCTTCATGTAAAACTTGTAAAATAAGAGAGAAAAGGCATAAGTATTGTGACATAATATGTAATAATTGCCCATAATGCAATAAATGTCGATATAAAAGTATGATGCAAAATGGACGTACCAGTGAACCCAACCATCGCTGGAGGCCAGTGAAAAGGATCCAGTTGTGCACTTCGCCTTTGCGTAGTAGCACTGGATCCCCATGGAGTTGAAGCGAGCAATAGGTTGTCGTCACCACCGAGGCGAGTCTAACACGAATCACTAGTTTCAAGGTTGAGGCAGCTAGGCAGGGCAATAGGCAATGATTGCCATATATTCCTCTCTTGCCCCTTCCTTTCCCATCACCATCAGGTTGGCCGCTCCCTCCACCTCAAGCGTCCCCGTCACTGGGATGGCATGAGGCATCTTGCTCATTTGCTCTTCCCCATGGCTGCTGATGGATGGAGCTTCCACTTGTACACGAGCCAAACTCGGGTGATGCTACACTATTCTTCTTTTTCCCCAAACCCCTGACTTTGTTGAGACCACTTCCGTCAAAGGACTTGCCTATTCCTCATATTTCTATTGATTCTATCAGTGCTCATGCAACGCTCGCCAAGTGCTTGATGGAATGCCGAAGAAGGTCACGGCAAGCGACAATGATTACTTCATCCACCTCACCAACGACCTCCTCCGGCATGTGTTTTCTCCTCAATAAATGCTTCGATGGTTCAATTGCATTTTCTCCTCTGGAAAATCCTCTGTGCTACTAAATGGCGTCCCGGGACGTTAATTCGTCTGAATCGTGGGATCCAGCAGGGGAACCCGCTATCACCACTCATCTTGTTTTTGTGGTGGATCTATTACAAGTATCCATTAATGATCCTTTCAAACAGATCAAATATCCAGTTATGCAGTACGTGGACGACACAATATTAATACTGCGTGCCTACCCCACCCAAGCAAAACCAATAAAAGACATTATCATGGATTATGCTACCTCAATTGTTCTAAAATTAAATTTCCACAAATCCACACTAATCCCAATTAATTGTGAGGACAGTCTTAGCTCTATGGCCAATATCTTTGGTTGGTGGACAGGGTCCATGCCATTCACTTACCTAGGTCCTCTCCTGGGTACTTCAAAACCAACGGTGCGGGACCTCGTGCCTCTCGTGTGTAACATGGAGAGAATATTAACTAATGCACCATCCATGATGTCATAAGGAGCCCAATTATATCTCCTAGAGATGGTAATTGCATCATTGACTATATTTGCGCTTTGCACCCTGGGATTCCAACGAATGATCCTGGACCTGCTGGACAAAATTCATAGGAAATGCCTCTAGACCAAAATACTGAACAAGGTGATAAATGTAACCTGTCAACGGCTTGGGATATGGTTTGTCACCCCAAGGGTAGTGTTGGGCTTATAATCATCAACCTCCAAAAGCGAGGCTCTACTCCTCGAATATGTGCATAAATTCTATAACTGACATGATCTCTCTTGGGTAGAACTCATCTTGTCCTCTTACTACAACAATAAGATCCCTCATGCATGCGAGCTCCGTGGATCCTTTTGATGGAGTGGCATTCTCAAACTAACTCCCATTCACCATGGAATCTCGAGAGTTATGATCCATCTGGGTGACATGGTCCTAATGTGGAAAGATCTTTGGCTTGATGAAATCTAGTTGAATCCCACCCAAGAGCATTCTCATTTGTGGAAGATGAAGATGTGTCGGCTAAAGATTTCTTGGGCGTCATGACACTTGTGTAGGCGCTCCACCTACCCCTCCCCATGCAAGCGCATGAGGAAGTCAGACACCTACAACAACTAGTGCCAAATATGGGATCAGGCAACGATCTATAAGCTAAGGATACTTGGTCATACGTTTGAGATCAAAAGAATTTACTGCTAGAAATACTATAATTCTATTTCGGAGATGTCAAAGCTCACAAGACTTACCGCTGGCTCTGGATATCCAAAGTGATGATGAAAATCGAAGTCTTCAGATGGCTACTTGTGACGCCCTCGATTCAATCGTACACTAATCATGCACGCAAATGTGTACGATCAAGATAAAGGACTCACGGGAAGATATCACAACACAACTCTAGACACAAATTAAAACAATACAAGCTTTATATTACAAGCCAGGGGCCTCGAGGGCTCGAATACATAAGCTCGAATACACAAGAGTCAACGGAAGCAACAATATCTAAGTACAGACATGAGTTAGACAAGTTTGCCTTAAGAAGGCTAGCACAAAAGCAACTTCGATCGAAAAGGCAAGGCCTCCTGCCTGGGAGCCTCCTAACTACTCCTGGTCATCGGCGGTCTCCACGTAGTAGTATGCATCGGCGGTGGCATCTGGCTCCTGGGCTCCGACATCTGGTTGCATCAACCAAAAAGAGGAAGAAAGGGGGAAAAGGGGGAGCAAAGCAACCATGAGTACTCATCCAAAGTACTCGCAAGCAAGGATCTACACTACATATGCATCGGTATCAAAGAAAAGGGGTAGTATATGTGGACTGAACTATAGAATGCCAAAAGAGAAGGGGAAAGCCTAGCCTATCGAAGACTAGCATCTTCTGGAAACCACCATCTTGCAGCAACAGGAGGGAGTAGAGTAGCATAAAGTAAAGTAATAGTGGTGTTATCAACCTCGGCCAGAGATCCTTTCTCGACTCCCCGCGAGAAAGAAATCCCAGAGCCATACTATCCAGTTATCATCACAATCCAATTCTCATCACCATCCAGTTCTCATCACAAGTATCCAGTTCTAGTTGTATCGATCGGGATACAACTCCAAGTGTCCGTTACCATAGGACAGGCTATCAATAGATGTTTTCTTCCCTGCAGGGGTGCACCAACTTACCCACCACGCTCGATTAACTCCGGCCGGACACACTTTCCTGGGTCATGCCCGGCCTCGGCCAAACAATACGCCGCAACCCGACCTAGGCTTAATAGAGAGGCCAGCACGCCGGACTAAACCTATGCCCCCAGGGGTCATGGGCCATCTCCTCGGGAACTCCTGCACGTTGCGTACGCGGCCGGTGAGCAGACCTAGCTACCTCCTTCAACAAGGCAGGCGCTTACGCAGTCCAACCCGGCGCGCGCCACTCAGTCGCTGACGTCTGTTAAGCTTCGGCTGATGTATACGACGCAGAACGCCCATACTATGCCCACGTGATGGTTAGTGCTATCAGGCCAGAGGCCCCTCGGATCAAATATCCAAATCGTAGTGGATTAGGAACGCGCGGTAACAAGCAGAGACTCACGAAAGATGTGACCCCATTGCCCCGTCTCGAGGACTTGTGGCAAGGGCTAGGAATGCCCGGCTACGCCTCATAATTATCTCGCGGGCACCTTCCAGGTCCGCCCGACTCCACATCACTCGCAATTAAGCTCGCGCGGGTACCCCTCATGGTCGACCCGTGTTTCCAGGTAACAGTGGTAAAGTCCAAGTATCTGTGTGTCCAAACATCAAGGGGAAACCCCGAGGAATCACCCCCGATGAATTCCACTAGATGTAATCATCAAGGTGAACGTAAGAGGAATCACCCTCGATGGTTCACACTTGAGGGGTTGCACGACAGAGTCGTATCGAAAGTGGTTAAGGAGGAAATCACCCTCGATGACCACGACCGAATGACTACACTACAGGGTTAACATCAGAAGTGCTGAAGAGGTTCACCCTCGGTACACGATAGTAACCCAGTAGTGTCGAGCAACTAAGGGGAAGTGATGTGCGGTGTCGGGGCCTGGTCTTCGATCACGTAGATCGAGTCGTCGATGATGAAGCGGGGGCAACAAGGACAAGTGGGGGTCACTAACCAACCTATACTAAGCAGTTTAGGATAAGCAGATAAGGTATAACGACAGATACAAAAGCAGGCTATGCATCAGAATAGGAGCAAACAATAACAGTAGCAAAATCTAATGCAAGCATGAGAGAAAGGAATGGGCAATATCGGGATGATCAAAGGGGGGGGGGCTTGCCTGGTTGCTCTGGGAAGGAGGGGTTGTCGTCGACGTAGTCGATCACAGGGGCAGCATCGGTCTCGGGGTCTACCGAAGAGAAGATGGGGAAGAAACAGTAAATACATAGCAAACAGAGGTATCACTAAGCATCACATGACGATACGTAGTGCTAGGCGTGCTCTAACGCGGTACTACACGTTGCAGAAGAAGGGGGAAACATCCGAGGATGATTTCCCGGCGGTAGGCGGATTTCGGACAGATGAAAGAGAGGGGACGGTTCTATGTTCAGCATGCTAGGGGCATGTGACAGATGAACGGACCGCATATTCAGATTCGTTGAATTTTTGTGAGCAACTTTCATGTATAGAACTTTTTCATCTGAGCTACAATTATTTTACTATGATCTTTCAAAGATTTAAACAATTTCTAAAATTTCTGATTTTATTTTAATTTGTTTTAAACCGAGTTGACCAAGTCAACTTTAACTAGTCAAAAGGGCAGGGTGTGGCCCACATGTCATAGGCTGTACCTAAACAAATAAATAAAACTAATCTAATTGAAAGGGACCCACGTGTCATCTACACATGAGGCTATTTAGCCCACTAATCTAATCCTAAAACTAATCTACCTCTAATAATTAATTAAGCCAGTTGTGCACGTTGTGCACACATGCACGGCCATGCCCAAGCATCAGCAGCATCCGGCTGCAGTAGCTAGCGGCAGCGATAAACAAAGCAGCAGCAAAGCGAAGCATCAAGCAGAGGCCAAGCCGCACAGCAACGCAAGAGCAACAGGTAGAGGGGAGAAGCAGCAGTGCACGAGCAGCAACAGCAGCACAAGGAGGAGGAGGAGCAGGGCGAGCAGGGGCCAGGAGGAGAAGCAAAGAGCAGCAGCGCAACAAGCACAACAACGTCAGGGCCACGGCGCGCGGACGGCCGCGGGCGTGGCGGATGGCAAGCAGGAAGGGGCACAGGGCGGTAGCGAGCGACGACAGGCCGCAAGTAGCAGAGAAGCAGCAACAGCAGCGGCACGCAGAGCAGTGCAGTAGGGGCGGCGGCGCAACAGCAAAACCGGCAGGCAACAGCGGGCGGCGCGGGCAACAGGTGGCGCGCGCCGTGCTGCGCGGGCGTGCACGCGCGGGTGTGCAGGGGTCGGGGGCAGTCTGGGGCGGCCGGACAAGGCGAGGCGCAGCCAGGGGCGCGTGCTCGCGCGCGATCTCAGGAGTACTTGGGCGGCGGCTACGTCGGCGAAAAAAAACTAGGAGGAAAGGCAGGGGATCGTCGCTGCTCACCGAGAGGAGGTCGGTGGTGAGTTCGTACGGGGCCGGGGTGGACGAGGTGACGCGGATCGACGGCGAGGCCGTGGCGAAGACAAACGATGAGGGAGGCGTCAGCGTGGCTCCCCGAGCTCGATCCAGTGCAGTAGGCGATGGAGACGGCCTTGGTGGAGCTATAGGACACCTGGGACGGCTCGGGGTGGCTCCGGTCTGCGACAAGGACGGTGGCGCCATGACATGTATACTCGGGAGAGCTCGATATCGAGAGGGAGACGCGAGGAGGAGCGGGCGAAGGGGGAAAAGCATTTAGGGTTCGGGGGAGGGGGATGTCGACGCTAAGTAGGGCGAGGGGGGCAGTGGATGTGTGCCACGGCGCCATGGTGTCCGTGGATGTGCTCCATGATGCCTCCCTGTTGCAGGTTGAAGGCAACCGGTGTGGGCTGGGCCTTCCAGCCCTACTCGGGCCTCCTTATTTTCGTTTTGAGCAGTTTCTTTTGTCTTTACTGCATTATATTTCTGGCACCGTTTTCTATTTTCCCTTTGTACCAAACGATTTTTTAACAAGAAATTTGGTACATAAATAATAGGGATTATTTTGAGCTAGCACAAAAAGTTTGGGGGCAATTGGAGTTAAATAAATAATCGTTTATTTTGAAAAGGCCATTTTATTTGTTGTTGGACCGCTTATTAATCTCCTAGGAATTTTTGTGTGAGCCAAGTGAAGTTAGTTTCAACATTACAATGACCAGGGGAATTTATAGAATTATGAAACATTTTAGTTGTACCGTTCAAAGAAGTAATATTTCACTCGCAATTTAAATTTGAATTTGACTTGAGTTTTAATCAAGTGATAATTAGCTTAGCAAGGCATGATGACATGGAATATTAGGGGAAGATTACTGTAGCAAGATTCTCGGGGCGTTACACTACTACTCTCTCACCATCTCAACACAAGAAATATGCTCAAACGCAGGCACGATGATATTAGGGATGACCTAGATTGTCTACTTTGTGGGCAACTGATTAAAGAGGATATTGATCATATGATCTTTCACCACCAATTCAGTATGAATTGCTGGATGAAAATTGGGCTAGTTTTGGGAAATCAAAACATGCGCTTCTCTTGGCTAGACACTGCGAAAACCGCATCAGGGAGGCCCATGTTCATGGAGATATTCTTGCAAGCAACCTGGATCATTTGGAAGGAAAGAATAATAAATATTTTAGAGGGATCAACCCCAAGTACCAGTCTTGGATGGCTATATTTAAAGTGGACTTTGCCATTCTTCAACACAGGGTGCAAGAGGACAAGAAAGATGCTTTCCTTCCTAGATTCAATCCCCTCTACTTAATACCTCTCACTTTATTTTGCTTCTTTACCTCTACCACACTTTTCAACCACCCACAAGGTGGGCTTGGTTTGTAAATATGACATCTATAGTGTAACTATTTTCTACTTTAATTAATTTATTACAATGGGAGCCTCTACCATTGTCCCCGGTTCAAAAAGAGTGGAGGATGGCGCTATGCAAGATGCACATGGTCATCTTCAAGGTCAAGATTAATGTAATCCTGTCACCTTCCTTCCCCACCCATTGCCATCACGCTCCACTACCTCTCCTGAAGCCACAATGATCACCCCTATAAATTAATGTGTATCATTCATGATAATTCACATAGTATGTTTTACCTTTTTGTGTTTTATTTTTGGTCATTCTTATTTGGTGGTAATTTTTAACCTTCCATAGAACAAACTTCAATGTTTTGATGTGCATACTTTGTCATGTTTAGTTGCAAGAGCAAGAATGACATGTATGGCTTTGATACCTATGATTGCTTTGCTTCACAACAAGGATGAGTTTTATCTCCTTTGTAGCCTCACCGGTAGTATGACATTCTCGGGCGAGAGATTCGAGTACACAAATTTGTAACTGCAAGTGATTTGACTTGAATTACCAAATGTCTATGCCTTAAATTATTTGAGCTAACTTTTGTAAGTTCTAACAGTTGTTGCCTTGTCTTGTGAAGGCTTGCTGCATGCTACACTGGTCCAATGAGTAGTGTAAAGATGCGACATTTTGCAAATGCAGTTGGGGATTTATAAATGCTACTTTTGGAAATGAGAGAAATACAATTACCGATATATGCATTGAACAATGGAATGATTCTTGTTCTCCGGCGGTTAATGTAAGGCTCGATATTATCAAATATGTTGTTGCTACTCGGATGTGTATGTTTTCCCATGGAAATCTTGCCCATCCTAATAGTGAGCATGCACCCTCGACCCACCCGTTGTTGGTGTCCTGGATTAGGGGTTGTTTGCCACGTCAGTCCGCTAGCTATGGGTCGGGCCAAGGACCCGGTGAAGACTGATGAATGGGCCATGCTGGCCCTGGCCCTCGGCGCAATCAAGATGAAGATCTCGTGGAGTCTTGTTGTACACTTCAAGCATATTTTTAATAGTTGGCATGTTTATCCCTACATTGTAACAGACATATGTAAGCCCTAGGTACCCTCGACGTCTATATAAGTTGTGGGGTTTAGTTCGTAGATGCATACACATTCATCTTTGCAAGGTTTAGAGCTTAGACAATATTCATACGATCTCGAGGTACATCAATCTATACTCTGTACCCCATCATTATCAATAATAAGAAGCAAGACGTAGGGGTTTACCTCATCAAGAGGGCTTGAACCTGGGTAAATTGTCGTGTCCCTACTTTCCCCGTTACCATCTAGCTCTGATCATCAAGCTTGCGACCCCTAGCCGAATCTGTTGAATTTAGCACCAACATTGCTAGCCCATCCCTACAAAAAAAGACACATCCATAACATGATGGCCCAAACAAAAACTTTTTCTGTCATGGATATGACACTTCTATGACGATAATTGTGACAAAAACATGTATCATCATAGATGTGGTGGGCTCCTACTTATATGACAAAAATTATGATAGAAAATGGGATTTTCGTCCTAGGCGGGTCGGAGACGCACCTGCATGACATTCTTTGGGCCATCCATGACGTAAAAATTTGTGGTAGAAGTGAGGGCGAGGAAAATTTCACGGAGTTCCTGGTTATGGTGGGTGGTCGGGGTCGAGCGATGCAGTGTTGTTTGCGTGTTACTGTCGTACACGTGTGTGTGCTAGGCGTTTGGTGACTGAACCAGGGCGAGGCATTGGCTTGCTGAACCCGAGTGATCGCACTAGCTACATACTGAACCGAGCGATCGATTCCACTATGTACTGAAGTCGATCGATCGACCCCTTCGATGCTAACTGAACCTGCCTGATTTCTTCGTTGCTAACTGAACCCGATCGATTCTTCTTGATGAGGACATGACTACCTTGGATACGACAAAAAATATTGTATATATGCATATTTGTGAGGTGATTTCTAGTGCAAACTATGCAATAATTTATTTATGTTATCCAGGACAAAAATACTTCACAGACTTTTGTGTCATGTCTAATTGCAGGTGTATGAGACATTTGTACAATCCACATATAAAGATAAGGGAAAAAGATAAGTTTAGGTGTTGTTCGAAAAGTCCTCTCATGTCACTTTTGGGCCAAGAAAAGATAGAGTCCAAGTCTCTCACATTTTGGACTCGGATTCGGACTGCACAGACATACCTGACTCAAAACGGCAAGAACTCTTTCATACGGACTCCGAATTGGGTGATTCTTTTTTTATTGGAGAGTAAATTTCATGATCTTTCCAACCCAATTGCATTCACCTTAGAATTCGTCTGGAGCATTGAGTTATTGGCAAAACAATCTGACGCTGCAGCAGAATCCGAGTCAAACTACAAGTCCAAAGGTGTTGCGTCACCTCCACTTGGGCCGATTGGCCTTGTACGACCTAGGGTTAGTTTTAGGATGCCTTGGGACGTCCTCCCACCTCCTTGGCCGCCACCACTTGCTCCTATATAAGTAGATCCATCTAGTAGCTTTTTGCTTGAGATTTGTTTAGTTAAAAGTTAGCCATTGCAACTTCGTGTACTTCGTTTGTGTCCAATGACCAGACCAAGACCTCTTCTGGATCCCCATCTTAATCAATAATTCATATATATTCACAATATTCAGATTGCTTTATCATATTCTTGCTTGTTCTTTGATTGCTTGCAGGAATAGACCTTCGTGGTCAGGTTGATCGTGCTCCGGCGTGGTCAATAACCTCTCGGAGTTGGTTTAGAGATTGCTTAGGTGCAACCTCGTGCACGTTTGTAGTCGCATCGTCAAAGTCATCTCCACCAAATCGATAGTTATCATCTCATCGAAATATTGGGAGACCCCGCCTCTATCAAGTGGTATCCGTTTTCAGGTTGATCGGTGAAAATTTCCAGTTATCCCTAGATTAGATTTATTTTTTTACCTATTGTCCAAGAAAAAGCCACAAAAAAAGTTAGATCTATTCATCTTTTATCCTAGCCAGTGTGAGCCTTTGAAATTTTCTTTTCATTGTTTGCATTATTGAATTATCGGTTGCATCCTCGTGTCGAGTTGCTGGTCTTAGTGTCTAGTTCACTTAGAGTTTCGAGTTCTGTTCACATTAGTCACGCCACCGCTGCATCATTATTCCTTCCATTGTCCACCATCTCATCCATCAATTTCCACCACGTGTTACCCACCATTCATTGTCATAACCATAGTTGAGGTCGCTCACATCTTCGCTTGATCCAATCTGCATCTTATCTAGTTTGTTTTGGAAAGAGGGAGAGACAAAAGAGAGAGAGAGAGAGAGAGAGAGAGAGAGAGAGAGAGAAGTTAAAAAAAGTCAAAGAAAGAAAAGGAGAGAAAGAAAAAGAAAAAAGTGTGAGGAAAAAAGGGAGAAGAAAAAAAAAGCAAAGTTTGGATCTATCTAGAGTCAATCTCGTAGCTGAATTCGGATTGGAATCTGTTTTGTGCACTGTTGAGTAAAACAGTCATATCTTCCTCATACAAAGTCCGTTTTGGCTCCGTGAGTACTCAAATTAAAGCTAGCGACGAGCCGCATATAAATAATTGCAGAAGCTTTTTCAATATTTGACACTTCAAAATCGTCTTCTAAATAGGTCTTTTTGCCCTCCGAAGTTCACGAACACAACTTATTCCAGTTTTTTCAGGCCAGTTTTAGAATTTTTTGACTCCTCATATCAACTTGGAATTGAGTGATTCCTTTTGCGTTTGAAAGCTTGAGTCAGTGCCATTCTTGAGAAACATTATCAGAAAATTGGCAGAAATTTTTCCAGAGGAAATTTGGAGAGAAAGTTATTGGTATATCCTGCTTGGTAGTTGTTTCACATCATTATCTTTAATACTATTGTGATCTTCAGTTATATCTTGCTGTCGAGAGCTACTTCATGTCATTTATTGATGCTAGTTGTGCTATGTTGTGAACTCATTTGTGTTCTAGGCTCGCGTCTCTAGTCCGGTCTAGCCTAGGACCAGCATAGTACCGTCGTTGAGCGTTTATTCAACATTGCATCTCTGAATTGATTATTGCTAATCTTTTGCTACCAAATATTTAAGCATTACAAGCTCCGTATACTTCTACCCCGTGTATACGTACGTTCCCCATGGCAATCGCTTTACTCAATCTTCAGAGTTATTTGACACCGCTGGTTGCCTGTCATGACCTGCTGCATCGTAAGAACTTGTACGATATTGATATTTGCTTTACTGTGAGCGCTTTACCATCACATCCTAGTAGTTCATAGGAGCATTATTCTCGAACTTTGTTTCTTGTTTCTACTAATCATGACAGGTTCCAGAGTTGTTAGTTCTTAGGCTTCATCGATTGTGGGAGATTTGCCACCACCTAAGAAAATACAACAACCGTCACAAGAGGAGCAACAACATCAGAATGCACATAATCAGGTTAATGTTTCCATGCCACCATTTACTGGTCATTTTAGGCCTGATTTATATATTGCATGGGAGTACAAAATAAATGCTATATTTGCTTCCCATAATTTTGACGAGTGTGGAAAATTTCAAGTTGCGGTTAGTACTTTCAGTAGCTTTGCTTTAGTTTGGTGGAGTGAATATTGTCAGTTAAACCCTGATTTTGTACCTACTACTTGGGATGATTTAAAATTTGTCATGAGAGATAGATCCGTTGATGTTTACTATACTCGTGGCATGATTAAAAAATTACAACATTTAAAACAAGGCACTAACACGGTAACAAAATATTATGATGATTTACACACTACATTGTTGCACTTATTTTTAGAAGAAAGTGAAGAAAATTCTATGGGTAGATTTTGGGGAGAATTAAACCGTGATATTCAAGAGATACTAATTCATGAAGAGTGTTATCCTATGGACCATTTGTTTCATCTTTCTTGCAAAGCTGAACAAGAAATAAAACGACGTGTTGCCCACAAGGAGAACAAGCGCACGATGCACATTCCAACGGTTGATACAGATGTTTCTTCAACTACTAGGCGTACTATGACAACCACATCCATTTTTGCGAGGACTACATCATCTCCACCATGTGACACATCACCACCAAGAGTGCCTACATCATCTGAGTTGATTCATAAGAGGTAATGACAAAGGTATAGATTTTCCACTTTCACATGAGAATGAGGCATGCCTAGTTAACTTGAATACATCATGTGTTGAGTTACCTATTGATTTGAGCACACCACCTATTTTAGAGACTCGTGTTACTGTGATGAATGTGTCATGTGATCAAACAACTGAAATACCAAATATTTTGAGTGCACCCATTGAATTAATTATTGATGCAAAAGAACTGATGTGGAGTGGAACTCCATACGACTGATCTTTCACGAAAGGAGCGGATCCCAACTAAGAACATGAGGCGAAACGAGGGAAAACACAAGAGGAAACACGAGAGATTCACTCAACCAACAAGAATAGATCACACATGCGCTAGATCGATGAACACAAAGGTAAGATACAAGATCCAAGTCCAACAAAGGACGATACAAAGGTAACCGGTTCTTCTCCGCGAGAAGGTCTTGATGGGGCCACCCAAGAGGGGATCTTGAATCCCCTTGGAAGGATCTTCTCCGATGGAGGTGCGTCTCCGAGGAGAAGGAAACCAAGTGGATGAGCAAAGCTGTCACACAAACATGAGCTAATCCTTTGCTAACCCTAACTAGGAGGAGGGGGTGTTCTATTTATAGTCTTAGTGCAAATGGGGGCGAAGTGAAAGGGTACATGGGCCTCTGGCCCGAACACTGTGCGCAGATGATACGTCTCCAACGTATCTATAATTTTTGATTGCTCCATGCTATATTATCTACTGTTTTAGGCTATATTGGGCTTTATTATCCACTTTTATATTATTTTTGGGACTAACCTGTTAACCGGAGGCCCAGCCCAGATTTGTTGTTTTATGCCTATTTCAGTGTTTCGAAGAAAAGGAATATCAAACGGAGTCGAAACGGAACGAAATCAACTGGAGAAGTTATTTTTGGAAGGAAAGTTACCAGATGGACTTGGACCCCACATAAGGATCCAAGGGAGGTGCTCACGAGGGTGGGGCGCGCACCCACCCCCCTAGGGAGAGCCCCCTGCCTCGTGGGGCCCCCTAAGCTCCACTGACGTACTTCCTGCATCCATATATACCTACGTACCCTAAAACTTCCAGAACGAAGATTAGATCGGGAGTTCCGCCGCTGCAAGCCTCTTTAGCCACCAAAAACCTCTCGGGACCCTGTTCCGGCACCCTGCTGGAGGGGGGGGGAACCCTCACCGGTGGCCATATTCATCATCCCGGCGCTCTCCATGACGAGGAGGGAGTAGTTCACCCTCGAGGCTAAGGGTATGTACCAGTAGCTATGTGTTTGATCTCTCTCTCTCTCTCTCTCTCTCGTGTTCTTGATTTGGCACGATCTTGATGTATTGCGAGCTTTGCTATTATAGTTGGATCTTATGTTTCTTCTCCCCCTCTTCTCTCTTGTAATGGATTGAGTTTTCCCTTTGAAGTAATCTTATCGGATTGAGTCTTTAAAGATTTGAGAACACTTGATGTATGTCTTGCGTGGGATAACCGTGGTGACAATGGGTTATTCTATTGATTCACTTGATGTATGTTTTGGTGATCAACTTGCGGGTTCTTCCCATGAACCTATGCATAGGGGTTGGCACATGTTTTCGTCGTGATTCTCCGGTAGAAACTTTGGGCACTCTTTGAAGTACTTTGTGTTCGATTGAATAGATGAATCTGAGATTGTGTGATGCATATCGTATAGTCATGCCGACGGATACTTGAGGTGACATTGGAGTATCTAGGTGACATTAGGGTTTTGGTTGATTTGTGTCTTAAGGTGTTATTCTAGTACGAACTCTAGGGCTGTTTGTGACACTTATAGGAATAGCCCAACGGACTGATTGGAAAGAATAACTTTGAGGTGGTTTCGTACCCTACCATAATCTCTTCGTTTGTTCTCCGCTATTAGTGGCTTTGGAGTGACTCTTTGTTGCATGTTGAGGGATAGTTATATGATCCAATTATGTTATTATTGTTGAGAGAACTTGCACTAGTGAAAGTATGAACCCTAGGCCTTGTTTCCTATCATTGCAATACCGTTTGTGCTCACTTTTACCGCTTGTTACCTTGCTGTTTATATTTTTAGTTTACAAAAACCTATATCTACCATCCATATTGCACTTGTATCACCATCTCTTCGCCGAACTAGTGCACCTATACAATTTACCATTGTATTGGGTGTGTTGGTGACACAAGAGACTCTTTGTTATTTGGTTGCAGGGTTGCTTGAGAGAGACCATCTTCATCCTACGCCTCCCACGGATTGATAAACCTTAGGTCATCCACTTGAGGGAAATTTGCTACTGTCCTACAAACCTCTGCACTTGGAGGCCCAACAACGTCTACAAGAAGAAGGTTGTGTAGTAGACATCAGCAGACAGGTACCGGACGTTCGCTAGGGGCCGGTCGTCCGGTGGCTCACGGGGGACCGGACGTTCGGAGTCGTCGGACTTCCGCTAATTACGTTATTTGAAGGATGCGCCGAACGTCCGGTGGCTTTGGACTTCCGTTAATTTCCATTTTGTGTGGGGGTGCCGGACGTCCAGTGACTTTGGTCGTCCACTCGCTAGGGAGTGTGGCCGGTCGTCCGGTCTAGGCCGGACGTCCGCTCGCTGGGTCCTCCGTCGGCTGGGACTTGGGCAGGTTGGCCTTCAGGCGCCAGACGTCCGGCCTCGACCGGTCGTCCGGTGGCTGGAGTTTTCTCCAGTAGCTCTTCTTCTTGTCCTTCGCGGTTGGTGGCCTTGCCGTCTTGTCCGTTGGATGTAGATGTACCATGGCTTTCCTCCGAGTACCTAAGCACACATAGTGTTTCCGTTTGAGGTAGTAGCCATGTCTCATGTGTCGAAAGTGGTAGTTCGGAAAGGAGCGAGTTCACCTTATCTTCGATAGGCTTAGCTCGGGATCTTGTCATTGGTCCAAGTGGTGTCGTGGGAGACGTAGGTAGGTGCCCATGGGTATGACCTTGGGATGCTCCGCACCATCTCCCCTCCCTTGGGAAAGATCCGACCTCGGATCGAATTCTTCATCACCATGGTAGGGCAAAAGATCCTTGACGTTGAAGATGTCGCTCATGTTGTACTTGTCGCGTGGTAGGTCGATCTTGTAAGCGTTGTTGTTGTAGCGTGCTAGCACCTTGAAGGGTCCATCGGCTCGTGGTAGAAGTTTGGACTTGTGCTCGTTGGGGAAACGGTCCTTGCGAAGGTGTAGCCACACAAGATCGCCAATGTTGAATATCATGGGTTGCTTGTTGATGTTGAGCTTGGTCGCGAGTCGTTGTACTTGGCGCTCGGTGGTGTGCCTTCTATCATCATGCATCTTCTTGAGATAGTTGACGCGGGCACTCGCGTCCATGTTGATGCGCTCTTGTAGTGGTAGAGGAAGAATGTCCAATGGAGACAACGGGTTGAAACCGTAAACGACCTCGAAAGGGGACTTGCCGGTAGTCGAATGTCTTGCACGGTTGTAGGCGTACTCAGCGATGGGTAAGCACTCTTCCCACTCCTTGACGTTCTTCTTGATTAGAACGCGAAGAAGGGTGGAGAGCGTACGGTTTGTCACCTCCGTTTGGCCGTCGGTTTGTGGATGATATGTCGTGGAGATTAGTAGCTTGATTCCGAGCTTGGCGCATAAGGTCTTCCAAAAGTAACTCAAGAACTTGACGTCGCGGTCCGAGACAATCGTCTTTGGCACTCCATGAAGTCGCAAGATTTCCCTACAAAAGATATTGGCAACATGTGAAGCATCGTCTATCTTGTTGCAAGGAATGAAATGTGCCATTTTAGAGAATCGGTCCACAACAACAAACACGGCATCCTTTCCATTTCTAGTTCTAGGCAAACCAAGCACAAAATCCATGTTAATATCTTCCCATGGTCGATATGGAATTGGAGGTGGCATGTAAAGGCCACGGGATTGAGCTTTAGACTTAGCTTTGCGACATGTAGAACATCGGTTGGTGAAGCGGTTGACGTCGCGAAACATCTTGGGCCAAAAGTAGTTCTTGGAGAGTGTAACAAATGTCTTGTTGCGTCCAAAGTGTCCCATTAGTCCTCTTCCATGAGATTCTTGCAGAAGTAACAAACGAAGAGAAGACTCGGGTATGCAAAGTTTGTTAGCTCTCATAAGATATCCATCTTTGATGTAATAGCGTTCCCAAGATGTATGCGTCAAACATTTAGCATAAGGAATGGCAAAAGTAGGATCATGCTCATACACGTCTTTTATGTGCTCAAATCCAATGACATTCAATTCAAGTTGAGTAACAAGCATGCATATACGGGAAAGTGCATCCGCCACAACATTTTCCTTACCTTTAATATACTTGATGACATAAGGAAAGGACTCAATAAATTCACTCCACTTAGCATGACGCTTGTTCAACTTAGTTTGACCCTTAAGGTATTTAAGCGTTTCATGGTCGGTATGGATGATAAATTCATGAGGGCGAAGGTAATGTTCCCATTCACGCAGAACTCGCACTAAATCATATAGCTCTTTGTCATAGATGGGATAATTGAGTTGCGCGTCGGAAAGTTTCTCACTAAAGTATGCTATGGGGCGCTTCTCTTGCGTTAACACACCTCCTACGCCATTACCACTAGCATCGCAATGAATTTCAAAAGGTTTGTCAAAGTTGGGTAATGCAAGCACGGGAGCATGAGTAAGCAAATTCTTAAGCTCATTGAAAGCGATAACTTGGGATGTTCCCCAAACAAACGATGCGTTTTTCTTACTCAAAGCATGCAAATGTGAATCAATGGTGCTAAAATCCTTCACAAATCTACGGTAGAAACCGGCTAAACCAAGGAAACTACACACTTGTTGCAAATTGGTTGGTTGGGGCCAAGTTTTAATAGCATTGATCTTAGATTCATCAACATGAACACCCTTAGAAGATACTACGAAACCCAAGAAAACAAGCTTATCAACACCAAAGAGGCATTTTTCCATATTAGCATAAAGTTGCTCTTTTCGAAGAGTTTGTAGCACGGTGCGAAGGTGGGTGACATGCTCTTTGAGAGATTTGCTAAACACAAGGATATCATCAAAGTAGACAACAACAAGTTCACCAATGTAAGGGCGAAACACATAATGCATGGGACGCATGAAAGTACCGGGTGCTTCCGATAAACCCATAGGCATGACTAACCACTCATATAGACCAAACTTTGTTTTGAAAGCGGTTTTCCATTCATCACCCTCTTGTATGCGGATTTGATAGGAACCACTTTTAAGATCAATTTTTTAAAAGATAGTGGCACCGCTAAGTTCATCAAGCATATCATCAAGGCGTGGAATGGGGTACCTATATCGAAAGGTGATAGCATTGATAGGTCTACAATCGGAACACATGCGAAAGCTACCGTCTCATTCTGGCACAAGAATGACCGCTACGGCACAAGGACTCAAACTTTCGCGCACATGTCCATGGTCTATGAGATGCTTTACTTGCCTTTGTATTTCTTTGGTTTCTTCGGGGTTGACGCGGTATGGGGCCTTGTTAGGTAGAGGTGCTCCGGGGATGAGGTCGATTCGGTGCTCAATGCCTCGTAGTGGAGGTAGACCCGGAGGTAGCTCGTCGGCGAAAACATCTTGGAATTCCTGCAATAAAGAAGATAACAACAAAGGTAGATCGTGAGAGGTGATACGTCTCCAACGTATCTATAATTTGTTATTGCTCCATGCTATATGATATACTATTTTGGACATTATTGGGCTTTATTATCCACTTTTATATTATTTTTGGGACTAACCTATTAACCGGAGGCCCAACCCAGAATTGCTGTTTTTGCCTATTTCAGAGTTTCGCAGAAAAGGAATATCAAACGGAGTCCAAACGGAATGAAACCTTCGGGAACGTGATTTTTAGGAAGATTGTGATCCAGGAGACTTGGACCCAACGTCAAGAAACAAGAGAGGAGGCCACGAGGTAGGGGGAGCGCCCACCCCCCAGGGCGCGTCCTCCACCCTCGTGGGCCCCCTGTTGCTCCACCAACGTACTCCTTCCTCCTATATATACCTACGTACCCCCAAACGATCAGATACGGAGCCAAAAACCTAATTCCACCGCCGCAACCTTCTGTACCCATGAGATCCCATCTTGGGGTTTGTTCTGGAGCTCCGCCGGAGGGGGCGTCCATCACGGAGGGCTTCTACATCAACACCATAGCCTCTCCTATGAAGTGTGAGTAGTTTACCTCAGACCTTTGGGTCCATACTTAGTAGCTAGATGACTTCTTCTCTCTTTTTGGATCTCAATACAATGTTCTCCCCCTCTCTTGTGGAGATCTATTCGATGTAATCTTCTTTTTGCGGTGTGTTTGTTGAGACCGATGAATTGTGGGTTTATGATAAAGATTATCTATGAACAATATTTGAATCTTCTCTGAATTCTTTTATGTATGATTGGTTATCTTTGCAAGTCTCTTCGAATTATCAGTTTGGTTTGTGTCGGGGGGAATCGGCTTCCTCGAACACCTATGGGGACCGAGCCCCTTACTGGTTCGGCGGGGGGCGGAGGTTGCACAAAGAGCAGATCGAGGCGCTGCACACGAGGGATTTTACCCAGCTTCGGGCCGCAAGGATGCGTAAAACCCTACTGCTGCTTGGTGGATTGTATTGTGTTCTTGCTCGGGAGCGCGCGGTGCTACAGTACACACGAGCTGCTGGCGAGGTCGAGCGTGATGATCCCTCTTTTTCCCCTACGTGCGCATGGGGCCTCCTTTTATATGCTCAAGGGGTTACCCACAGGTGGCAGCGTAGGTGGGGGGCAAAAATGGTAGAATGTTGTAGTGGGTACAGCTGTCTGCACAGTGGCTATACAGTGCTATCATACCTAACTCTGACGGCGGGGGACAAGGGCATTAAATGCCCGTCCGCGTCGCCCAGACGGTGCAGGGAAGTGGACCATCAGGAGCGCCACCGTTTGCCACGATGGCTACTCTGTCAGCTTCGCTTTGCCACCGCATGCCCCTGGCTGCACAGCCTCCCGCCACGTGCGCCTGGGATGCCCCCAGAGCGACACGTTGGTGGGTGAGCTGGAGCGCAGGCACGAGGTGGTAACTTGCCGCGGTGGATGTCTCATCGCGTCCAGGATCTTGTTGCTCACCGGGTCTTGCCGGGGCGCGGGGCGCGCCGTGGCAGGGTCCTTGTCGCGCCGTGGATGGCCTTCCCGGCAAGCTCCTCTTGCCGGCGCCTTGTGCTTCGAGCGGCAGTCCCGGCAAGCTCCTCTTGCCAGGGGCTCGCTCTCTTCGGGTGGCCTTCCCGGCAAGCTCCTCTTGCCGGGGCCTTGGCTCAAATACTTTGTTCTTGAATGGCCCAAGAGGGGACCATGGAGGGTCTTGGCGATCGCCTGGCAGGCCTTGCCGCGGGGTGCTACGACCGCCCGTGCACAAGTTCGGGGTACTAAGGTACCCCTATTTTAGTACATCGACAGTTTGGCCTACTAGATTGATCTTTCTTGCAATGGGAGAAGTGCTTAGCTTTGGGTTCAATCTTGCAGTGTCCTTTCCCAGTGACAGTAGGGGCAGCAAGGCATGTATTGTATTGTTGCCATCGAGGATAACAAGATGGTTTTTTTATCATATTGCATGAATCTATCCCTCTACATCATGTCATCTTGCTTAAGGCGTTACTCTGTTTTCATGAACTTAATACTCTAGATGCATGCTGGATAGCGGTCGATGAGTGGAGTAATAGTAGTAGATGTAGGCAGGAGTCGGTCTACTTGTCTCGGACGTGATGCCTATATACATGATCATACCTAGATATTCTCATAACTATGCTCAATTCTGTCAATTGCTCAACAGTAATTCGTTCACCCACCGTAAAATACTTATGCTCTTGAGAGAATCCACTAGTGAAACCTATGGCCCCCGGGTCTATCTTCATCATATTAATCTTCCAACACTTAGTTATTTCCTTTGCTTTTTTACTTTGCTTTTATTTTACTTTGCATCTTTATCACAAAAACAACAAAAATATTATCCTATCATATCTATCAGATCTCACTCTCGTAAGTGACCGTGAAGGGATTGACAACCCCTTATCGCGTTGGTTGCGAGGAGTTATTTGTTTTGTGTAGGTACGAGGGACTCGCGCGTAGCCTCCTACTGGATTGATACCTTGGTTCTCAAAAACTGAGGGAAATACTTACGCTACTTTGCTGCATCATCCTTTCCTCTTCAAGGAAATCCAATGCAGTGCTCAAGAGGTAGCAAGAAGATTTCTGGCGCCGTTGCCGGGGAGTCTACGCAAAAGTCAACATACCAAGTACCCATCACAATCCCTTATCTCCCGAATTACATTATTTGCCATTTACCTCTCGTTTTCCTCTCCCCCACTTCACCCTTGCCGTTTTATTCGCCCTCTCTTTTCCTTTCGCCTATTTTTTGCTTCCCTTTTGTTTGCTCGTGTGTTGGATTGCTTGTTTGTCACGATGGCTCAAGATAATACCAAATTATGTGATTTTACCAATACCAACAATAATGATTTCCTTAGCATTCCGATTGCTCCTCTTACCAATACTGAATCTTGTGAAATCAATGTTGCTTTATTGAATCTTGTCATGAAAGATCAATTCGCCGGCCTTCCTAGTGAAGATGCCGCTACTCATCTAAATAGCTTCGTTGATTTGTGTGATATGCAAAAGAAGAAAGATGTTGATAATGATATTGTCAAATTGAAGCTATTTCCTTTTTCGCTTAGAGATCGTGCTAAAGCTTGGTTTTCGTCTTTGCCTAAAAATAGTATTGATTCTTGGAATAAGTGCAAAGATGCTTTTATCTCTATGTATTTTCCTCCCGCTAAGATCATCTCTCTTAGAAACGATATTATGGATTTTAAGCAACTTGATCATGAACATGTTGCACAAGCTTGGGACAGGATGAAACTAATGATACGTAATTGCCCTACTCATGGTTTGAATTTGTGGATGATTATACAAAAATTTTATGCCGGATCGAATTTTGCTTCTAGAAATCTTTTAGATTCGGCCGCGGGAGGCACTTTTATGGAAATCACTTTAGGATAAGCTACTAAACTCCTAGATAATATTATGGTTAATTATTCTCAATGGCACATTGAAAGATCCACTAATAAAAAGGTGCATGCGATAGAAGAAATTAATGTTTTGAGTGGAAAGATGGATGAACTTATGAAATTATTTGCTAGTAAGAGTGTTTCTTCTGATCCTAATGATATGCCCTTGTCTACTTTGATTGAGAATAATAATGAATCTATGGATGTGAATTTTGTTGGTAGGAATAATTTTGGTAACAACGCGTATAGAGGAAACTTTAATCCTAGGCCTTATCCTAGTAATCCCTCTAATAATTATGGTAATTCCTACAACAATTCTTATGGAAATTTTAATAAGATACCTTCTGAATTTGAGACTAGTGTTAAAGAGTTTATGAATTCGCAAAATAATTTCAATGCTTTGCTTGAAGAGAAATTGCTTAAAGTTGATGATTTGGCTAGGAACGTTGATAGAATTTCTATTGATGTTGATTCTTTAAAGCTTAGATCTATTCCTCCTAAGCATGATATCAATGAGTCTCTCAAAGCCATGAGAATTTCCATTGATGAGTGCAAAGAAAGAACCGCTAGGATGCGTGCTACGAAAGATGCCTTTATAAGAGCGTGTTCTTCTAGTTCCTATGAAAATAAAGATGAAGATCTAGAAGTTATTGATGTGTCCCCTATTAAATCTTTGTTTTGCAATATGAATCTTTATAATGATGAGACTGAATATGATCCACCCTTACCTAGAAGGCGTTCTAAAAATTCAGAGTTTTTAGATCTTGATGCTAAAATTAATAAAAGTGGGATTGAAGAAATCAAAACCCTAGATGTTGGTAAACCCACTATGTTGGATTTCAAGGAATTTAATTATGAAAATTGCTCTTTAATTGATTATATTTCCTTGTTGCAATCTGTGCTAAATTCTCCTCATGCTTATAGTCAAAATAAAGCCTTTACTAAACATATCGTTGATGCCTTGATGCAATCTTATGAAGAAAAACTTGAGTTGGAAGTTTCTACTCCTAGAAAACTTTATGATGAGTGGGAACCTACTATTAAAATTAAAATTAAGGATCATGAGTTCTATGCTTTATGTGATTTGGGTGCTAGTGTTTCCACTATTCCCAAAACTTTATGTGATTTGCTAGATTACCGTGATTTTGATGATTGCTCTCTAAACTTGCACCTTGCGGATTCCACCATTAAGAAACCTATGGGAAGAATTAATGATGTTCTTATTGTTGCAAATAGGAATTATGTGCCCGTAGATTTTATCGTTCTTGATATAGATTGCAATCCTTCATGTCCTACTATTCTTGGTAGACCTTTCCTTAGAACGGTTGGGGCAATTATTGATACGAAGGAAGGGAATATTAGATTCCAACTAGCAGAGTGGCCCGCTCGATGTGCGGGCTAGGATTTTTGAAGTTAAAATTTAAGAATATTTCTCTTAAAGTATTAATGCAACTAATTATGGAGACATATTTTTTGTATTATAACTTTGTAATTTTTTATTTGATGTTTTTTTTCTTTTTATCGATATATGAATATATTGGTGCTCGTTCATCCTTTAATTCCTAATTATTCATTCCATAATAGTTGTGGTTTTATGGTCGACTGTATTTTTCATTTTACTTTTAAACTATAGTTTTATTATTGACTGCATCATTAAAAATTTGCATATTTTTTCTAACATTTTTATCATGTTGTTTATTCTTTATGTAAAGAGAAATTTGTTAATGGTTTGTAGGATTGGAAGATTTTTGTATTGTTTCTGTAATGTATTTTTTATTGTGAGAAATCGGTTTACATTTTGAGATGGCTTATTTGTTTTTATAGACATGCAACATAGTAGCAAGGGTAACCTTTTTTATCTTTATTGTATTTTGTCGGTGTACTAGAGTAGGGGTACCCTAGTATCCCGAACTTGTGCACGGGCAGTCGCAGCGTCCCGCGGCAAGGCTTGCCAGGTGACCACCAAGGTCCTCCGTGGTTCCTTTGGAGCCATTCAAGAACAAAGTATTTAAGCCAAGGAGACAAGTCCCCGGCAAGAGGAGCTTGCCGGGAAGGCCACTCAAGGCACAAGACCCCGGCAAGAGGAGCTTGCCGGGAAGGCCAACCAGAGCATCTCAAGGAACATGCCGCGACGCGCCACGCGTCCCGGCAGGACCCGGCGAGCGACAAGCTCCCGGACGCGGCAAGACAACGGCCGCGGCAAGGCATTTGCCGCGGCAAGCCACCACTCTGTACCTGCGCTCCAGCACACCCACCTACGTGTCGCTCTGGGACCCTTCCAGGCGTACGTGGCGGGCGGCTGTGCAGCCAGGGGTACACTGTGGCATGCGGCGCTGACAACATCGCCATCGTGGCGAGTGGTGGCGCCCCTGACGGTCCCTTTTCTGCACCGTCTGGGCGACGTAGATAGGCATTTAATGCCCTTGTCCCCTGCCGTCAGGGTTAGGTATGATACACTATGTAGGTAGCTGTACCTACCGCAGCACCTTTCCATTTTTGCCCTTACCTACGTTGCCACCTGTTGGAGACCCCTTGAGCATATAAAAGGAGGCCCATGCACAACGTAGGGGAGAAAGACGAACAGTAGAACACTCACGCTCGGTCTCGTTAGCTGCTGGTGTGTATTGTAGCACTCAGCGCTCCCGAGCAAGAACTCAATACAATCCACAAAGCAGTAGTAGGAGTATTATCTCTCCGGAGAGCTCCGAAGCTGGGTAAAAACCCCTCGTGTGCCTCGCCTCGATCCACTCTTTGCGCGACCTCCGCCCCCCGCCGAACCGAGAAGGGGCTCCGTCCCCATAGGTGCTCGAGGAGTTAGATTTCCCCGGCATCTTTGGCGCGCCAGGTAGGGGGCGTCGAGGTTGTGTGAACCTGATCCGACGTTCACGCGAGCTAGATCTTCATCGACTTCATCGACATGCCGCCGAAGAAGAAGGCTTCATAAGCAGCTGCTCCGTCCGCGTCAAACCCACCGCCGCCAGAGCAAATGGCTGGTGGGGAAGACGCCGGCGGAAGAACGGGCGTCGACGAAAGATCCCACGGTGCCGCCAGGTCCAAGGACAAGGCTGCGCTGCCCGTCGGCGGTGTAGCAGGCTCCCACGGCGACCGGGCGTCCGTGGATGCTCCGCACCCATCTCAGGAAGCGCGGGACTGGCAGCGTCGTGGTACTCACGGTACCATACGTTCGCTGGACCCAAATCGAGCTGGCGGATCTCGAGATGCTCAAGGCCAGCATGCACGCCAACGTGCTGGCGCGAGCGAGGCACGGTCGCCTGGACGGAATACTGCTCCTTCTAACATTGTTGGAAGTCCGAGCATATCCCGCTCCTCGCACCGTTCGCCACCGCTGCCCGCCACTCCAGCAGAAGCTTTGGCGCGAGCCCAACTGCTCCTAGACTTCCCTCCAACGCCATACACCTTTCGATCTAGTCTATGGAGCAGAGGCAGTTATCCCCATGGAACTCGTATACGGGTCACCTCGAGTGCTCGCTTATGATGAGCTTGAGCAAGAGCAGCTGCGACAAGATGACGCGCTACTCCTTGAGGAAGATCGTCTTCAGGCCGCTGTGCGAGCTGCTCGCTACCAGCAAGCTTTGCGCCGCTACCATAGCCGCAAAGTTAACGCCAGAAGTCTCGAGGAAGGCGACCTTGTTCTTCGGCGCGTTAATTCGCCAAGAATTCCAACAAGTTGACGCCGAAGTGGGAAGGCCCTTATCGGGTGAAACGAGTCACTAGGCCTGACATTGTCCGCCTTGAGACCGAAGATGGCTTTCCGGTGAGCAACTCCTGGAACATTGAGCATCTTCGTAAGTTTTACCCGTAAGGCGCGGTTGCCGGACCCTGCTCCGGCAACCACCCTTTTGTACAAGTCTTGCCGCTGTTGCATGTAATCCTTCGTATAAAGCCAGACGCAGACCCTGTGCATAAATAAAGCTCACGTGCTCCGCACACCTTGTCAATTTCATGCTTTTTTTGCATGAATTATCTGACACTTTGTGCAGCGAACACCCCCGGTAAGCAATAACGAGCCATAAGGCTCCATATCATTATTTCCTCTACTTTCTTTTTTTTCTCAAGGAAATGAAGGCTCCTTCGCGCGCAAGTTTGCCGGGGGGAAAGGGGAAGATAATGGTATAGACCAGGCGTCGTTCAAGAAAGTTTCGCCTTGCCGGGAAGCAAACGACAGAAAAGCTAAGTGCCAAAGTTTGAGTAATCAGATTTTTTTAAAATTTTAAGTTATTTTCCTTGAACGACCATGCTTTGTATGGAAAACCTGTGCGCGAAGGAACCGACTCATGGCTAGTTGCGCCCTTACTTTGTTTCGAGTTCACTCAACAGTTTAAGCGTGCTGCGACTAGAGTCGCGCCCTTACTTTGTTTCGAGTTCACTCAACGACTTAAGCGAGCTGCGACTAGTTATGACAAGGTTTCTTGTTGGCAACGGCACTGCCAGCAGGCTGCTGACGTCCCGCACTCAGCGCTCGCGGCAAGAGTGCCTGCGCCGGCAAGTTCCCTAAAAGCGTAGGGCAAATACATACAAGGGAAGGAGTCAAGTAAAGGAAATAACATTGCAATCACTACCCAAAATGAAGTTATATATTACAAGATAGCTTGTCGCGGTTCTAATAGACTGTTTTCATAACACGATCAGCAGCGACAAGGAAAGAAAGAAACAGGCGGCCTAGTCCGCGCGATCGCCTTCAACCCTCTTGATCTCGCTCACCTTGTCCACAATGGGTGCGACAAGGTCCTTGAGCGCCTCCAGATCAGCGTCCGCCGGCAAGGATCTGAGGATGTTGGTGAGATTGAGGCCCGGGTTGCGGAAGGCTACCTTCACCAATACCTTCTAAAGAGCTCCTGCGCAGATCTTGCGTGACTCGTCGGCCAGCTGCTTTGGGATCCTCTCCCGGAGTCGCTGGAGGGCCGTCGCCACGCCTTTGAAGAACAGAGTGAGCTTGGCGCTGGATGGAAGGGTCTCATCGGAGGGATACCCGAGATCCTACATCCCCAGCTGCGCCAGCTCCTTGTCGATATCTGCGGCAGCATTCACAAGACCCTCCGTCCACTGCTCCACAGTTTCTCTGAAATCATTCTGGGTGGCGGCAATGCTCTCCAGCAGCGCCTTGTCAGCCTTGATCTCCTTCCTCAGGGCCGTCTCCTGCTCCCTGGCACCGTCCAGCGTCTTGGTCAAAGCAGCCAACTTCAGCTCAAGATCGGCGTTGGAGTCCTTGGCGGCGGCAAGCTCCTTGACCTTCTCGGCGAGGCGCCCCTGCAGCTCGCCAAAGGTGTAGGCGTCCTTCTTGCGCTCATGCTTGAGCGCGGCAAGCGCTTCACCGCTCGCCTTAAGATCAGCCTCCAGCTGCGCCACCTTTGTCTCCAGCTCCCTCTTGGCGGCCTCGGCAGCTGCGGTAGCGTCCTTTGCTTCCTTGAGGGCTCCGCCGAGTGTTTGCTCGCGCGCGGCAAGCTCCTCTTCGTGGCAGTCCAGGCTGGCCTTCAGTTGCACCAATTCGCCCTCCCGCGCAGATAGCTCCTCGGTGGCAAGCCGCTGTTGCTCTGCAACTTCTGCCTTCTCGAGGATGAAGGCCTTCTGTGCTTCATCAAGCTGCACACGCTCCGCCGCCAGCGACCGGAGAGCTGCCTGGTTGAGACCTCGGAGCTCCTCCGCGCGCTTCTCCATGTCCACTCCCGCCTTCGCGACGAGCGCTTCGCGGGACTCCAGTTTGGCTTGTCGAGCGCGGTAGAGCGACACCAGCTTCCGCAGCAGTCGCTCCTCCTCAGGCTCGTCGCTGCTACTGCCTGGCGCGTCGACCAGCATCAGCCCAATGGAGGCGAGCACCTCCACGTCAAAGCTTTCTCCTTCGACCGGCGCCTTGGACGTTGACGCCCAGGGGAGGTTGATGAAGACGCCATTGCCGGCCTTCAAGTAGACGCCTGGCTGGGGCTCTTCGGAGCCTGGCGCTGCGGCAGCGGCGGGAGGATCGGCAGTCGGTGTAGCGCCTGTCGCTCCTGCGGCCTCATGGTCGTCAGTGCGATCGCCGGACCCCTCGTCGGCTGCTACGGCGGCAGCCCTGGCGGCCTCTTCGCCGGCGGGACCTTCAGCGCCGGCCGCTTCTTCGGTGGCGGCGACATCGTCAACAGCGACCTCGGTCTCCATCGACTCCAAAGTAGATGAATCTGACGGTCGGAAAAGGAAGAAAAGTCGAGCAAATATCCAAAAATAAGAACCCAAGGGAAGTTTAGAAGCAAGGAGTACCTGTACCAGGCTCGGTAGTTGGGATCTCCGCTGGCGGGGGGTCGCTGGTACTGTTCCTTGCCGGAGACTTCTCCCTTGCCGGGGAGCTCTCCTTCGTCGGAGACTTCTCCCTTGCCGGGGAGCTCTCCCTTGTCGGAGGATTCTCCTTTGCCGGAGAACTCTCCCTTGGCGGCGTAGTCGAAGCAGATGGCATGTCAGGGGCGGCGTCCGGACACTCCTGGTGGGGCTGCTCTGTTCCTACACAAGCCAACAGTCAGATATCAGCAAGCAAAGAGTATCCATGCGCGCCTAACAGCGGGAAGTAAACCATATACTTACGCTGGGGGCTGCTCCGAAGAACAGCTGCCGGGTCCGGCAAGTTTGTCTCGGGCGCACCCCCTGCTGGCACGGTGGGATCATCCTCGATGACAATCACCGGGACCTTGGCTCTCTTTGCCATTCTCTGGGCCAGAGTCCTAAAAAGGAATAAGTTCAGAGTAAAGCAAATGAGATACAAGACAAGACAACAAGTATTGAAGACATACAAGTACAACTAGAATCTTACTCTTCTTCTTCCTCGTCAGAGTTGAGCGCGGAGAAGTCAAAGCCCGGCCCACCTCCGGCGCGAGGAGGCGGAGGAGTAGGATCTCTTGGCCGCTTGGCGGGAGCTGGAGCAGCGGACTGGGAGGACCCCGCTCCAGTTGCCGCTGCAGCGTGAGGTGCTTCCGCGGCAACAGAACTTGCCGCGGTGGAGCATGTCGTGCGGCGCGGCGGGGGTTGACTCGTCCGGCGCTCCACTACGTCCCCGGCCTTGCAAGGACGCCTTCTTGGTGGAGCCGGGGGATCCGCTTGTGGAGCCAGGGGCTCTGCTTGTGGAGCCAGGGGCTCTGCTTGTGGAGCCGGGGGCTCTGCTTGTGGATCCGGGGGCTCTGCTTGCGGTAAGCTGTCCGAGGACGAAGAGGAAGAGGAGCCGATCTCCAACGAGCTGCTCGTATCCTCGGCGGGTCCGCTCGGCCCGACGTCATGCCCGGCGGACCTCTTCTCGCCGGCAAGCTCCTCTCGATCGGCAAGGCTTGCTGCCTCTGCTGCGTCTGCCTCCTCCACGGTGAACCCAAACTCGCCCGAAGCTGCGGCTGCCGCCGCCTCTTCCATCCTGGTGGCGATGCGCTTGAGCTCATCGTCGGTGGTGTCCCGAGTGAGGCCCCTCTTCTCATCGGCGTCGATCGGCACTTCTATCAAGTTGTCGAAGAACGCCCGCACGACATCATCTGCAGGCTCTATCCAGGCTGGATCAATTCCATGCGCGTCGCACAGCGGCATCATTGCACGGATGCGGTCGAGCGCGGAGTTGTTGCACAGCGGAACGACACCCCTCGGCAACCTGAACACTTCGGGATGCTATGGGTCGTGCTTGAACAGCTCCTGGAGCATCGCGTTGAGCTCCAGGACAGTGAAGTTGAAGTTGAGGCCCGGCCGCAACCTCATGATATCCGCTGCATTCTGGAACTCCCAGGCGGGTCTCCTCCTCTCCTGCAGGGGGGCGATGCGGCGGCGGAGGAAATCTGCGCCAACCGCTCCTACAGTAAGCCCGGCAAGCCTGAGGCGTAGGATCCGAGCGATGGCAATCTTCAGTCTGTCGTCTTCCGGGGCCAGGCTACTCCAATCACTGCCGCGCACTACTGGGGTTTCGCGTAGAGCAGTAAACGGCTGCGGGTTCTCCTCGACAATCAGGCACCAGTCCGCCCTCCACTCCTCCCACTTGCTGCGGAACTCTCCATCCAGATAAGCATCCTTCTTGCCGGCTTTCGAGATCCAGGCGATTGCGCCGGATAAAGGCTCTCCTTTCTCAACCCAAGGCAAGAAGAAATGGCGGAAAAGGGCTACGTTTGGATGGATCCCGACAAAGTTTTCGCAGAGATGTGCGAAAACTGCCATGGTCAGGACAACATTGGGGGTGAAGTTAAGGAGGTGGAGCCCGTAGGTGTTCATGATGTCACAAAAGAATTCAGAAAAGGGCGGGCAGAGCCCGCAGTAGAAGAACAAGGCGAAGAAGGGATACCCAGTGGGATACTTATCCCAAGCAGTGGCTGGGAGTACCTTCGTGCACGGATGCGCTCGCGTCCCCGTCGACCAGAAGAGGTAGAAGTCCCTCTTTCAGCTCTGCCGCCTCAAGCCTCGGAGGGAAGATTGCCCGCTCCTTTCGCAGCGCCGCGAGCCGCTGCGCCTCGGCCGACTTCGCCTTCTCGGCTTTCGGAGCCATGGCGGGAATGGAGAGGGAGGGCGACGGCGTTGGTGGTGCTGGTGGCGATGGGGGCGGGGCGCTGCTCTCCTTCGGCTTTGGGAAGAAGGGGAGTGGCGGAGATTCTCGAGGAGGGAATAGCAACGGGCAGATGGGCGAACTGCCCCTGTCCCCCCTGCTTATAAGGAGGGAGGGGGCGGACGGTCCGTCTTTCCGAATAAAGAACTGCCCACGACCTCTCCCACGACGCCGCAATCGACGCGTGCCGTTCGGGGAGGGCGCGGTGGATACGGAGCAAGATACGACGTGACCCAGGCCGCGCGTGCCCGTGCCCTGTTTTGGGCCTGGCCCAACAGCGCTCGGCACCGTGTATGGCCCAGGCCCAGGGGCTCCTGTCGGTGTACTAGAGTAGGGGTACCCTAGTATCCCGAACTTGTGCACGGGCAGTCGCAGCGTCCCGCGGCAAGGCTTGCCAGGTGACCACCAAGGTCCTCCGTGGTTCCTTTGGAGCCATTCAAGAACAAAGTATTTAAGCCAAGGAGACAAGTCCCCGGCAAGAGGAGCTTGCCGGGAAGGCCACTCAAGGCACAAGACCCCGGCAAGAGGAGCTTGCCGGGAAGGCCAACCAGAGCATCTCAAGGAACATGCCGCGACGCGCCACGCGTCCCGGCAGGACCCGGCGAGCGACAAGCTCCCGGACGCGGCAAGACAACGGCCGCAGCAAGGCATTTGCCGCGGCAAGCCACCACTCTGTACCTGCGCTCCAGCACACCCACCTACGTGTCGCTCTAGGACCCTTCCAGGCGTACGTGGCGGGCGGCTGTGCAGCCAGGGGTACACTGTGGCATGCGGCGCTGACAAGATCGCCATCGTGGCGAGCGGTGGCGCCCTTGACGGTCCCTTTTCTGCATCGTCTGGGCGACGTAGATAGGCATTTAATGCCCTTGTCCCCTGCCGTCAGGGTTAGGTATGATACACTATGTAGGTAGCTGTACCTACCGCAACACCTTTCCATTTTTGCCCTTACCTACGTTGCCACCTGTTGGAGACCCCTTGAGCATATAAAAGGAGGCCCATGCACAACATAGGGGAGAAAGACGAACAGTAAAACACTCAAGCTCGGTCTCGTTAGCTGCTGGTGTGTACTGTAGCACTCAGCGCTCTCGAGAAAGAACTTAATACAATCCACAAAGCAGCAGTAGGAGTATTATCTCTCCGGAGAGCTCCGAAGCTGGGTAAAAACCCCTCGTATGCCTCGCCTCGATCCGCTCTTTGCGCGACCTCCGCCCCCCGCCGAACCGAGAAGTGGCTCCGTCCCCATAGGTGCTTGAGGAGTCAGATTTCCCCGGCATATTTAAAACAGATCATATGTGGACATATTTCAGTGTTAGATAATCCTTTTGTTTTTAAATTTAATTTTTTTTTATAGATTTCTATGTGAACTACACATAGATGTATATAATTATATTTTAGAGTGTGGATTCTCATTTTGCTCCGTGTGTAGTTCGTAGTGGATTTTCTAGACTTTTATTTAGAAACGGAGGGAGTAGATTTTTTTAGGGTGTACTAATATGAAATGGAGTGATTACCTTGCTATTGTTTGCTTGCTTCCATACACGTACGCTCAGCAGTACTAAGGGCAGTACCAAGGGCGCCTTACATTTTTACGTCACATTGTTTCCTCACAGTTTGCACAGTACAAACCCCTGAAAAACAAAAAACAAAGTTTTCATAGAACGTAAGTGGTCTCATGGGTCCCACCAACATTACTCTTCACTTTACCCATTCTATAGTCTTCTAGGCTTCTCCGACCATTCTTTTTTCTTCACACAAGTGAGAATTTTCTTGGCCGATCCCCTTTCTTCTCAGTGAAAATTTGCTACTGCTGGATATCTCCCGTCTGCATTCGTCCTAACTTGAAGCCACCACCGCATCTGGTGCTTCCATAGGGCGAGACCGCGGCTAGTTTTCCTCCTCATACACCTCCTGCAGGTTGGTAAATGGCGATGTAGGGTATCATGGCCCAAGGATTTGGTGCGCCAGGTAGGAGGCGAGATCGTCGATCTGCACGGTGTCTTTGATGTTGTAGTCTGTGCAATTGATTTAGTCATGGATTTCATCTCCCGCAGGTCTGCATTTTTCTTGGATCCAGCTTTAGTATGAGCATGCTAGTGTTGTTTTCTTCCCTGAGCGTGCAAGCCAGACGCATGGACAGTATTTCCGCTAGAGGCAGCTCGAGATGTCCTCCTCATCCTCCAAAGCGGCAACATTCTTCAAAGATGAACAACAGGTCCATTTTTTTCCCTTTCCTTACTATGCCATATTTTCCGTTTTCCTTAAGGAAATGACTATTATTGGTAATTACTTAATATATTTTTTGTGCAATTTTTGTAGAAGATACAGAGTAGATACTAATAAGTTAGTCAACATTTTGTAATGTAAGTATATATTTGAGCAGACACACCAATGCAAATTAGTACTATGTCTATTCATTGTATTATCATGTATACTCGCTGTTCTTTTTTTGATTTGGTTGATGATAGTAATTTGTGAATGAGAAATACGCCCTCCGTCCCATAATACAAGACGTTATTACATCCAATATGTGAGTTGTAGTGTTAGTTTGTTTATAACTCCCTCCACTTTTTTCCGGGCTTGGGACCGGCAATGGCAGTGTTAGGCCTCCCTACCCCTCTTAAAATTCAACAAACTTACGAAAGAATTTGTACAGTTGTTTCGCAGAGAATACTGAATAAATAATTTAATATGAATTATAATATGAATTAGGCCTGATTGCATTGTAATATGAATTATAGTAATTTCCACATGGTTTCATTTTCGGTTTTCATAAAATACTAAGCTCGTTCAATAAAACCCAAGATAATTTATTTTCTCGATGTTTGGCAGTAATGAACTTTATCCACACGTACAAAAAATAATAGATAATAGCTGAATATGAAAACAGGTCTGATAGCATTGTACATATGCAATATTACAATGTCCTCATACATTTCCTATTTGCTTTTATGAAATAATAAGCTTATAGAATCAAGTATTACATAATATAGATTTTTGATGTCTGGTAGTAATGCAGTATTTCCACCTGTTGATGCATGTTTGCATTACTTTGGCAGGGTAGTAGACCATATTTGACCTGCCATATCATGTTAGCATAGTTAAGTCAGACTTCATTTGTAATAGATTTTGCAGTGTAGTAAGTTCCTATATATGTAATTCTTACATAATAGTAAAGACTCGTCTAGTAAAAGAAACATCATGTTGAAATACTTTTATTTGTTCATACCTTTAGAATATTTCTGTATAGACTACATTCTTGACCACATCATCCTCATTGCTATCTTCATCATCTATCTTACCCGCAGTCCCTCCCTTTTAGTTACTCTTGAGAAGGCTACGTATAACTGTCCATGTGTGAAAACTTGTTTAGGTAGATATAGTCCTACTTTGTTTAGAGATTGTCCCTAGCTCTCGGTGATAGTGACAACTTGTTTAGGTAGATATAGTCCTACTTTGATTAGAGATTGTCCCTAGCTCTCGGTGATAGTTGTAGCAAAGCAAACAAATATAGGATATTGTCTCCTTTTTAGAACAAATGGCCACGCTGATTCAATTGGTGACATGACTATTCTTGGAATATATACTTTTTCTCCCACATGGCTTCCCGTTATTATCTGTGCTTCAATGAATCTTCTTCCAAGATGAATAATCGTCATCCTTGTACAATTGCATAACCCAACATTTTGGTTTATATTACGTAGTAGCATCACATGTATGCCTACTTTTAATTTCAGCTCGTGATTTGGGATTCCAGGAAATGGTAAGCTGTTCAGGAATTTGGTTGGATATAATAATTCTGTTTCTGCATTGGAGGTAGTTGCTTTGCATACTTTGTCACAACTTAGATAAGTTTTCTCTTCACCTTGTATCTGATCCATTATGTATTCATTTATATCACGAACTGTTTCATTTCTTGGACATAATATTGCTCTTTCTTCTCAGTATTCTCGCTGGCGATACCTGTCCTGCAAATTGGGATATATGCTCTCCATAATTGTTTTTTTGGATCATTTCCTTTCTTGAGAAGTATGTCATTTGGTATTTTTATCAATTCCTCACCTTCTAATGATGTATTATTTGAGAATCCACTCTGCAAATTCTGCTACCCTTTGTTTCTTTGATTAATCATTTGTTGTGAAGTTCAGCCACATGTTTTTTGTTAGCTTCATTACATGAAAGTTCTTCCAAAGATAAGATCTTTTAGTGGATGCAGTGACTATGTTGTGTCTTCTTACCTTTGGTATAACAGGAAGGATCTGGCGGAAGTCCCCTCCTAGAACAATTGACATGCAATCGAATGGCCTATCACTGTTGTTCACATTTTTATGTCTTAATATATCCCTTCCTATCTAGCGCCTCAAAACATATCTTGTTTGCCATTGGAAATTCATCCCATAGTATTAGTGATGTCTTCTTTAGTAGGTCTGCCAAGTGTGAACCCTGGTTGATGTCACACGTTGACTCTTCTGTAAGGATCAGTGGAATGTGGAACCTCGAGTGTGATGTTCTCCCTCCTTCTAGAAGCAGTGCTGCAATACCATATGATGCCATTGGTAATACTATCTTCCCTTCAGAATGCATCTTTGTTGTGATCGCCTTCCATAGGTATTGTCTTACCTGTCCCACCATATCCGTCCACAAAAATTTGTTTTCTCAAATCTTTGTCAACAGATTCCATTATTGAGTCAAATGCAAAACGTTGTTCATAGTTGAGAGTACCAAAGATCTTCAAATGCTCTTCTTGTCTCTGCTCTTTGTTGTAATTAATTTCTTCATTGAGTAGCTTGTTTCCAAGTTCCTTTATTTCTAAAGAATCGGGAAGTTATATTCCGGGGTATTCCTTAAGTGTCCTTCCAGCTTGTATGTGCCATAATCTTTGAGGCCCTATAAATATAAGAACAAAATGTTGATTAGTAAAGTAAGTAATATAATTACATGCAAGCAATCCCATTTGTTTATGTAGGCTTCTATAGTATATTATCTCAACATGAAAACTGGAAGCAACATCCATGGCATTAACCTTCTGTACATGATTATATGGAATAAAAGTAGATGAATCAATGCAATTTTATTAACAATTGGTCTTAATTTATGTTTCAGATGGAGCTGATGCCATGACGACAGAAACACGCTATAGCATCTGAGGCTGCTTTAATATGGAAGCCATCTATGTATGTTTCTCTGTATTTGTTTGTTTGTGATGAAACTTGTGAGCTAACATGTGAAACCTGTTTAGATTAGCACTACCTACAGTATAATTTAGGTATTATAGATCCATTAATAGATCTAATCTATAATAATTGGTATGGTCTATAATATGAACATCTTATGCATCATATATGCTTCTCTATATCACAGCAAGTAACCCACTTGGATATGGTATAGTTGTAGTATGATTTTGGACTTTTATAGTATACTATCTTAACATGCAAATACTGAAAGCCACATCCATGGCATTAGCCTTGTGTAGATGAGTAAAAAATATGAACCTGGCACCATTGAGACAGGAACCCACACCTATATGATTCTAGATAATCAACCTTCAGAGGTAATGGCAAATATTTTTAGATCAGGACTGCGTAGAGTATAAGTGAACCATTATGGATCCATTAATAGGTATGATCTATAATTTCTTGCAAATGGAACTTACTTGATGTTGACCGATTGCTCAACGGAACATGTATTTTGGAGGTTGGCAAATATTTTTAGATCAGAACTGCTTACAGTATAATTGAACCATTAATAGGTATGATCTATAATTTCGTGCAGATGGAACTTACTTGATGTTGAGCAATTGCTCGACTGAACCTGTGTTGTGGCCGCTGGAGGAAGACAATCCTAGAGTTGAAGTTTTGGTCGCTAGAGGAAGATGAAGAAGATAATGCAGAATAGTACTCTAAAATCTAGAGGACAATCAACCTTTGAGGTGGTGAGGAAGGTCTTATATGGATGGCTGAGTTTCTCTCATCTGCAAAATCGAAAGAAAGTTCTTTGGATGTCGTCTTGATAGATAATTTGTCTGGAGACCTTTTTGTAGGATCGAAGAGATAGGTAGTTTTGATTTGTTTGGGTACATCCTATACAACCTCTATTATGCGTGTGATGGTCCAACATATTCATGTGTTTTTTAGAAACGAAGAGATATTGCAGTTTTAATTTATTTGGGTACATCCTATACAACCTCTATTATGCGTGTGATGGCCCAACTGGTATGCGTACGTGTTTTTCTCATCCCTCGTTCTGAAACTAAATGTGAACCCATCATTGTATGGTGTGAACCCACCTGGTTTACGTAGATCTAATGGTTGTGCTTTATCAGAACACCTAATTAAAGGCCGGATTTGTCTAATTATTATGGGATTTTATAAGAAATTATCTTTATTTTGGTGACCATGTCAATTACTTTTTATATATAAATAGATTTTCATTAAAGAAAGGCATGGAACACTTCCCTAGGAATAAAATAAAATTGTCATATGAATCTATCATGAAAGCCACTTATGGATTGCCGACCAAAGATGGCAATACCTAGATCTATCCTTGCTATTATGCCTAGCTAGGGGCGTTAAACGATAACGCTTGTTGGGAGGCAACCCAATTTTATTTTTATTTTTTGCTTTTTGCTTCTGTTTAGGAATAAATATTGGATCTAGCCTCTGGTTAGATGTGTTTTTATGTTTTAATTAGTGTTTGTGCCAAGTTAAACCTATAGGATCTTTTTGGATGATAGTTATTTGATCTTGCTGTAATTTCTAGAAACTTTCTGTTCATGAAAACAATTGTTAAAAATCACGAGAATGTGATAAAATACTGATTCCAATTGATGCTGATTAATAAACAAATTGTCTAGGTCGTCCTATTTTGGTAGATTTTTTGGAGTTCCAGAAGTTTGCATTAGTTACAGATTACTACAGACTATTCTGTTTTTGACAGATTTTGTTTTTCGTGTGTTGTTTGCTTATTTTAATGAATCTATGGCTAGTAAATAGTTTATAAACCATAGAGAAGTTGGAATATAGTAGGTTTAACACCAATATAAATAAATAATGAGTTCATTAAAGTACCTTGAAGTGGTCTTTTGTTTTCTTTCGCTAACGGAGCTCACGACATTTCTGTTGAGTTTTATGTTGTGAAGTTTTCAAGTTTTGTGTGAAAGATTTTGATGGATTATGGAACAAGGAGTGGCAAGAGCCTAAACTTGGGAATGCCCATGGAACCCCCAAGATAATCTAAGGACACCAAAAAGCCAAAGCTTGGTGATGCCTCGGAAGGCATCCCCTCTTTTCATCTACTTCCGTTGGTAACTTTACTTGGAGCTATATTTTTATTCACCATATGATATGTGTTTTGCTTGGAGCGTCTTGTATGATTTGAGTCTTTGCTTTTTAGTTTAACACAACCATCCTTGATGTACACACCTTTTGAGAGAGCCATACATGATTTGGAATTTGTTAGAATACTCTATGTGCTTCACTTATATCTTTTGAGCATATAATTTTGCTCTAGTACTTCACTTATATCTTTTAGAGGACGGTGGTGGATTTGTTTTATAGAAACTATTGATCTCTCATGCTTCACTTAGATTATTTTGAGAGTCTTAAATGGCATGGTAATTTGCTTAAATAATCCTAATATGCTTGGTATTCAAGATTTGTAAAAACCTTCTTATGAGTGTGTTGAATACTAAGAAAAGTTTGATGCTTGATAATTGTTTTGAGATATAAAGATGGTGATATTAGAGTCATGCTAGTTGAGTAGTTGTGAATTTGAGAAATACTTGTGTTAAAGTTTGTGATTCCCGTAGCATGCACGTATGGTGAACCGTTATGTGATGAAGTCGGAGCATGATTTATTTATTGATTGTCTTCCTTATGAGTGGCGGTCGGGGACGAGCGATGGTCTTTTCCTACCAATCTATCCCCCTAGGAGCATGCGCGTAATACTTTGCTTTGATAACTTGTAGATTTTTGCAATAAGTATATGAGTTCTTTATGACTAATGTTGAGTCCATGGATTATACACACTTTCTTCCTTCCACCTTTGCTAGCCTCTCTAATACCGCACATTTTTCGCCGGTATCATACACCCATCATATACCTTCCTCAAAACAGCCACCATACCTACCTATCATGGTATTTCCATAGCCATTTCGAGATATATTGCCATGCAACTTTCCACCGTTCCGTTTATTATGACACGCTCCATCATTGTCATATTGCTTTGCATGATCATGTAGTTGACATTGTATTCGTGGCAAAGCCACCGTTCATAATTCTTTCATACATGTCACTCTTGATTCATTGCATATCCCGGTACACCGCCGGAGGCATTCATATGGAGTCATATTTTGTTCTAAGTATCGAGTTGTAATTGTTGAGTTGTAAGAAAATAAAAGTGTGATGATCATCATTATTAGAGCATTGTCCCAAATGAGGAAAGGATGATGGAGACTATGATTCCCCCACAAGTCGGGATGAGACTCCGGACTAAAAAAAAGATAAAAGAGGCCATAAAAAAAGAGAAAAGGCCCAAATAAAAAAAAGAGAGAAGGGACAATGTGACTATCCTTTTACCACACTTGTGCTTCAAAGTATAACCTTGATCTTCATGATAGAGAGTCCCTCATTTTGTCACTTTCATATACTAGTGGAAATTTTTCATTATAGAACTTGGCTTGTATATTCCAATGATGGGCTTCCTCAAAATGACCTAGGTCTTCGTGAGCAAGCGAGTTGGATGCACCCCCACTTAGTTTCTTTTATTGAGCTTTCATATACTTATAGCTCTAGTGCATCCGTTGCATGGCAATCCCTACTCACTCACATTGATATCTATTGATGGGCATCTCCATAGCCTGTTGATACGCCTAGTTGATGTGAGATTATCTTCTCCCTTTTTGTCTTCTCCACAACCACCATTCTATTCCACCATTAGTGCTATATCTATGGCTCATGCTCATGTATTGCATGAAGATTGAAAAAGTTTGAGAATGTCATAAGTATGAAACAATTGCTTGGCTTGTCATCGGGGTTGTGCATGATTTAAATACTTTGTGTGGTGAAGATAGAGCATACCCAGACTATATGATTTTGTAGGGATAACTTTCTTTGGCCATGTTATTTTGAGAAGACATGATTGCTTTGTTAGTATGCTTGAAGTATTATTATTTTTATGTCAATATTAAACTTTTGTCTTGAATCTTTCTATCTGATTATTCATATCACAATTAAGAAGAATTACATTGAAATTATGCCAAGTAGCACTCCGCATCAAAAATTTGGTTTTTATCATTTACCTACTCGAGGACGAGTCCTCGAGTAAGAACTAAGCTTTGGGATGCCTGATATGTCTCCAACGTATCTATAACTTTTGATTGCTCCATGCTATATTATCTACTGTTTTGGACATTATTGGGCTTTATTATCCACTTTTATATTATTTTTGGGACTAACATATTAACCGGAGGCCCAGCCCAGAATTGCTGTTTTTTGCCTATTTCAGAGTTTCGCAGAAAAGGAATATCAAACGGAGTCGAAACGGAATGAAACCTTCAGGAACGTGATTTTTAGGAAGATTATGATCCGGGAGACTTGGACCCTATGTCAAGAAACAAGAGAGGAGGCCACGAGGTAGGGGCGCGCGCCCACCTCCCCAAGACGCGCCCTCCACCCTCGTGGGCCCCCTGTTGCTCCACCGACGTACTCCTTCCTCCTATATATACCTACGTACCCCCAAACAATCAAATACGGAGCCAAAAACCTAATTCCACCGCTGCAACCTTCTGTACCCACGAGATCCCATCTTGGGGCCTGTTCCGGAGCTCCGCCGGAGGGGGCATCCATCATGGAGGGCTTCTACATCAACACCATAGCCTCTGCGATGAAGTGTGAGTAGTTTACCTCAGACCTTCGGGTCCATAGTTAGTAGCTAGATGGCTTCTTCTCTCTTTTTGGATCTCAATACAATGTTCTCCCCCTCTCTTGTGGAGATCTATTCGATGTAATCTTCTTTTTGTGGTGTGTTTGTTGAGACCGATGAATTGTGGGTTTATGATCAAGATTATCTATGAGCAATATTTGAATCTTCGCTGAATTATTTTATGTATGATTGGTTATCTTTGCAAGTATCTTCGAATTATCAGTTTGGTTTGGCCTACTAGATTGATATTTCTTGCAATGGGAGAAGTGCTTAGCTTTGGGTTCAATCTTGCGGTGTCCTTTCCCAGTGACAGTAGGGGCAGCAAGGCACATATTGTATTGTTGCCATCGAGGATAACAATATGGGGTTTTATCATATTGCATGAATCTATCCCTCTACATCATGTCATCTTGCTTAAGGCGTTACTCTGTTTTTCATGAACTTAATACTCTAGATGCATGCTGGATAGCGGTCGATGAGTGGAGTAATAGTAGTAGATGCAGGCAGGAGTCGGTCTACTTGTCTCGGACATGATGCCTATGTACATGATCATACCTAGATATTCTCATAACTATGCTCAATTCTGTCAGTTACTCAACAGTAATTCGTTCACCCACCGTAAAATACTTATGCTCTTGAGAGAAGCCAGTAGTGAAACCTATGGCCTCCGGGTCTATCTTCATCATATTAATCTTCCAACACTTAGTTATTTCCTTTGCTTTTTTACTTTGCTTTTATTTTACTTTGCATCTTTATCACAAAAATACCAAAAATATTATCCTATCATATCTATCAGATCTCACTCTCGTAAGTGACCGTGAAGGGATTGACAACCCCTTATCGCGTTGGTTGCGAGGAGTTATTTGTTTTGTGTAGGTACGAGGGACTCCCGCGTAGACTCCTACTGGATTGATACCTTGGTTCTCAAAAACTGAGGGAAATACTTACGCTACTTTGTTGCATCATCCTTTCTTCTTCACGGAAATCCAATGCAGTGCTCAAGAGGTAGCAAGAGGTGTTAGTTTTTGGTTCCTCGTCCTTGCACAATAGGACATAGTATAGGACACTCGATGGGTTCTCACACACTTCTCTCATCTCACGTTTGGTGGCAAAGAGGACTAAGTTTTTCTTGTCGCTCATCGTGGAGGCACTCAATTTGGGCTTGTGGCGCCCACTCTCTATTTGGTGGTTCGCTCTCTCACTATTCTCTCCACAATGGGTGGCTTGCTTGTCGGCGATCACTTGGCTCGGAGACATAGGACGTAGCACATATTCCCTTCCTTTCATCTTGAAGCTATAGTGGTTTGTGCGCCCGTTGTGGATGACACCTCGGTCAAATTGCCATGGTCGTCCAAGAAGGAGGTGGCACACGGTCATAGGAAGGACATCACACTCCGAAGTGTCTTCATAAGCTCTGATTTTGAAAGAGACTTGTACCCTATGCTCGATTTGGATGGTGCCGGTATCGCTTAGCCATTGGACCTTGTAGGGGTGCGGGTGCTTCATCTTGGCCAATTGGAGTTTGGAGCAAAGTTCTTCACTTGCGAGGTTGTGGCAACTCCCGCCATCGATGATGACCTTGACGGACCGTCCGTTGATTCCGGCCTTGGCGTGGAAGATATGACATCTTTGATCTTCGTCTTGTTGATGTTGAAGAGTCAAGACCTTGGAGACAACAAGAGCGGGACTTGAATCTTCGTCACAAAAGACTTGATCATCTTCGTCTTTGTTGTTCACTTGGCGGTGCATGGCCACTTGCTCAAGGGCTTCCATCTCTCCTTCACTCATTGAGTCATAGGTTCCGTCGTCGTTGAGGATCATGGTGCGCTTGTTTGTGCACTCGAAGGACTTGTGGCCTCGGCCGCCGCATGTGAAGCATTTGAAGGAACTCGTCTTGATGGTCTCATCGGTTGGGTTGGATGATGATGAAGCTTTCGGCTTGAAGTTGCTTGTAGTAGGAGGACAACTTGAGCTTGTCGAAGCTTTCTTGTAACTTGACTTGTCGCCGTTGCTTGTAGATGGCTTGGTTGAGGTAGAAGGTGTTGGAGTCATTGACGCTTGAGAGTTGGAGAATCCATATGACTTGGATGAGAACTTGGCGTATTTGAGATCATCATGTACTTGGCATTCCGCTTTGGTAGCTTGGTGCACTAGCTCGATGAGGTTCGAGTATGGTTGGAAGTCGGCAATCTTCTTGATGGGGTGATTGAGTCCATTCAAGAAACGTGCCATAGTTTGCTCATCATCTTCCGTGACATTGGCTCGTATCATGGTGATCTCCATTTCCTTGTAGTACTCTTCAACGCTCTTGGTTCCTTGCTTGAGGAGTCGGAGTTTCTTGAAGAGGTCGCGGTTATAGTAGTTTGGCACAAAACGTGCTCTCATGACATCCTTCATTTGCGCCCAAGTAGTGATGGGTGGTTCACCTCTTGCCTCTCTGCGCTCAATGACTTGTTCCCACCAAATGAGGACGTAGTCTTGGAATTCAAGGGATGCCATTGCGATCTTCTTCTCTTCTTCGTAGTTGTGCAAGCGGAAAATTTTGTCAACCTTCAATGCCCATGAGATGTACTCTTCGGGGTCATTGCTTCCGGTGAACTTGGGCATGGTGAGCTTTAGCTTGCCATATCGTTGCTCTTCATTGTGTTGGGGTCAGGGATGATGACGCCCATGTCGTTGAGGATTGACAATCTCATGTTGCTCTTGGCGGGGAGGGTTGTCTTCCTCATGTTGCTCTTGGCGAGGAGAGGGTCCATTGTCTTCATGCTCTCGATGGACTTGATGTTCTTGTCTAGCTTGAGGAGGAACTTGTCGAGCTTGTGGAGGAGCTTGTCGATCTTGAGGAGGAGCTTGTCGATGCACACGTGCTTGGTAAATCCTTTCTTGAGCTTCGTCGCGAAGTGCTTCTTGATGTAGACGAGCTTGTCGGCCTCGGTTGGCTACGGCTCGACTTGAATCTCGAAGGGAACGTTGTGCCTCAAGTGCTTGGGCTTCACGAAGTTGTTGTTCTTGATGTTGCGCCTCGACATCTTGTGCATCTTGATGTTGTCGTGCTCGCTCCTCTTGTTCTTGTTGTCATTGGCGTTGCCGTTCTTATGCTTGAGCGAATGCAGCTCGGGCTTGCCGTTGACGATGCTCTTGAGTAGGGCTAGAATTTGAGTCGAGTCGAGCCAGCTCGGCTCAACTCACTAGAGCTCGTTTCGTTAATGAGCTAGCTCGACTCGACTTGTTATTATAACGAGCTCAAATCCAAGATTGGCTCGACTCGTATAACTCGCGAGCTGGCTCATTTAGCTTGTTAAGCTCGTTAAAAATATGAACATAAAACCCTCAAATATTATAAAAATAATTATGTATATATTAAACTTATATATCACTAAACAATAGTAATTTCCTTGTAATGCATGAGTCTCCTAGGCGGTTGGGCCTTCAAGGGCTAGGCCTTGTGTTGTGCGCCTGAGACATAGGGTGCTGAGTGGCTGATCTTCTTTTGTATTAGGAGTGGATGATCTTTTGCACCGAGCCTAACGAGTTACACGAGTACTCGTGAGATTGACTCGTTTAACTTGGTCTATAAACGATCTTAAACTAAAGCTCGACTCGACTCGTTATTCTTCGAGTTGGAGTCGATTCGAGCCGAGTCACGAGCTACTCGTTTAGCTCATGAGCTTTGAGCTTTTTTTTCCAGCCCTACTCTTGAGAGTCGGTGTCATGTAGAGGATTTCGGTTTGCTTGACGATCTTGACTGTAGAGGGATAGGATGCAACTCTCAATGTATTGATGGGTGCATATGCACAAGTATATATAGTACATAGGGCAAGTCATATCCTCAACTATACAAAAGGAGGAGACTTGGAGTACAAGAATACATGTGCTAAATACATATCTCAACACCCCCCCGCAGTCGAAGCGACACCATTGCTGACGCAAAGACTAGACCGGAATTCCTCGAAAGACGTCGTAGGCAAGCCTTTGGTCATGATGTCGGCAAATTGTTGGGAGGTGGGTACGTGTACAACACGAACATGGCCAAGAGCCACCTGATCCCGAACAAAATGGATATCAAGCTCAATGTGCTTGGTGCGACAATGATGAACCGGGTTGGCGGAGAGGTAGACGGCGGAGACATTGTCGCAGTAGACGATCGTGGCCTTCTCAACAGGACACGAGAGCTCGTGAAGAAGCTGACCAAGCCAGGAACACTCGGCAACAATGTTAGCCACATCGCGGTACTCAGCCTCGGCGCTAGACCGCGAGATGATGGGCTGCCTCTTGGACGACCACGACACTAGGGACGGTCCAAGGAAGATGCAGGAACCCGAAGTAGAACGACGGGTGTCCGGGCAGCCAGCCCAGTCGGCGTCGGAGTAGGCGACCAGATCAGTGGCAGTGGAGGCGCGCAGAGTAAGACCAAGATCCATAGCACCGCGGATGTAGCGGAGAATCCGCTTAACGGCAGTCCAGTGAACGTCTCGAGGAGCATGCATATGCAGGCAGACCTGCTGAACCGCTTACTGAAGCTCCAGCCGAGTGAGAGTGAGGTACTGGAGAGCACCAACAATGGACCGGTAGAAGGTAGCATCCGGAGCGGGAGTACCATCGGTAGCGGAGAGCTTGGCCTTCGTGTCGACAGGCATGGCGGCCGGTTTGCAGTTAAGCATCCCAGCACGGTCGAGGAGCTCATGAGCGTACTTCCGTTGATGAATGAAGAAACCATCAAGACGGCGCACCACCTCAACACCGAGGAAGTAGTGTAACGGACCCAAGTCCTTGATGGCAAACTCAGCACGGAGACGATCAGTGAGCCGACGAAGGAGCTCAGAAGTGCATGCTGTTAGGATGATGTCGTCAACATAGAGAAGTAGATACGCCGTGTCGGTGCCCTGGTGATAAACAAACGGCGAAGCATCGGAGCGTGTAGAGCGAAAGCCGAGTTTATGAAGAAACGCTGTGATGCGCTGGTACCAGGCACGGGGAGCCTGCTTGAGCCCATATAATGAGCGTGAGAGCAGGCACACATGATCAGGACATGCCGGATCGACAAACCCCGTGGGCTGCTGACAGAAGACCTGCTCCTCAATATGAAAATTGGAGGAAAGCATTGGAGACGTCCATCTGATGAACCGGCCAGGCACGAGAAACCGCTAACTGTAAAACAGTGCGGATCATCCCGGGCTTAACAATCGGAGCGAAGGTGTCGGTGAAGTCCACACTGGCGCGTTGCCGGAAACCACGAACAACCCAACGCGCCTTGTAACGATCAAGAGTGCCGTCGGGACGAAGCTTGTGTTTGAATACCCACTTCCCGGTGATCACATTGGCGTGTCGGGGACGGGGAACAAGCTGCCAAGTCTGGTTCCGCTGCAAGGCGTCGAACTCCTCCTGCATCGCGGCCATCCAGAGGGGATCGCAAAGAGCGGCCCGAACCGAGGATGGCAACGGAGAGGGAGCGAACGTCGAGGCAGTGCAGACATAGTCATCCGCATAACGCGAACTCGGCCGGAAGACACCGGTGCGCGAGCGCGTGACGGGCCCGACCACCGGAGCAGCCGCAGGTGGTGGCGAGGCTGCAGGTGCAGCGCCAGAAACCGTCATGGCATCCACAACATCGACGGGAGAAGCGGCAGCAGGCGACCGAGGCGGCGTCGCGGCGGGCGACCGAGGCGGTGTCGGGGTAGCGGTCGTGCCAGCAGGCGACCGAGGCGGGGTCGGGGCGGGAGACCGAGGCGGTGTCGGATCAGTGCCAGGAGAGGCCGGCCCAGCCGGCGGCCCAACATGCGGCCCAGCATGCATGGCGGAGGACCGGGGCGACGTCGACGCGGCTCCAGGCGCTGAGGGCGCCAAGCCGAAGGAGAGAGTCGCGGACGTCCCCGATCCGGAGGAGGGCGCCGCGGGCGGGGTTGCCGGAGCACCCAAGGCCGGCAGCGAGCGGCGGCGTGGAGGAGAACCCGCCACGGGAGGGGAAGATGGCGCCACCTATTCCTGTGCAAAGGGAAACACAAGCTCATCAAAGTACATGTGCCGTGAGGTGATGACACGGTGAGACACGTGGTCATAGCAGCGATAACCCTTAGTGTTAGCCGGGTAACCAAGGAATACACATGGAACGGATCGAGGAGCGAGTTTATGAGATGTGGTGGCGGTGATGTTGCGATAACAACGGCAACCGAAAATACGGAGACCATCGTAGGAGGGAGGAGTGCCATATAAGAGATGGTGAGGTGCATAGTTCCAGCGCGGGCGACATGGTCGGAGGTTAAGGAGTAGGGTGGCGGTGGCGAGGGCGTCAGGCCAGAACTGAGAAGGCATGTAGGCATGGAAAAGAAGGGTACGAACACACTCATTGAGGGTGCGAAGGATGCGCTCGGCACGACCATTCTGCTGGGAGGTGTACGGACACGTGAGACGAAACACAGTGCCGTGGGAGGAAAGAAGATGGCTAATGGTGAGTTTGTCGAGTTCTTTTCCGTTGTCGGTTTGAAGTGCGAGTATGGGTCGCCCGAACTGTGTGGAAACATAAGCATAAAATGTGATGAGGGTGGCTGCAACATCGGATTTCCTACGAAGAGGAAATGTCCACACAAAGTGAGAGTAATCATCCAGTATAACAAGATAGTAAAGATAACCAGAATTACTGGGTACTGGAGATGTCCATACATCGATATGAATTAACTCAAACGGAAAAGAAGCAACTGTGGAAGAGGAACTAAACGGAAGGCGAACATGTTTGCCTAACCGGCAGGCTTCACAGGAGTGAGCGGCCGTTTTATTACATGAAAAAGAAAATCCTCTCATTATTTGACGAAGTGAAGAAGTGCTAGGATGCCCGAGACGAGCATGCCAAAGGTCGATGCCGGCGGAAAGAGCTCGAGGACCACCCGGAGATGATGGCGACTGAACTGGGTAGAGGTCGCCGGGACTGTCACAACGGTGAAGAATCATCCTGGTGCGAGCGTCCTTAACAGAAAAGCCAACTTCGTCAAATTCCACAGTTACAGAATTATCACGAGAAAGATTACGAACAGAAACTAAGTTCTGAATAAGATCAGGAGAAACAATGACATTGTTAAGAGAAAGAGGTCTAGAGTTAGAGGGAAAGGGTGCATAACCGACATGAGAGATGGGAAGACCAACACCGTTGCCGATGATGATGCGAGAGGGAGTGAAAGTTGGATGGATGGAGGAGAGGTTACCCGGATGAGCATACATATGAGCAGTGGCGCCGGAGTCCATGATCCAATCACCGCCACCACCGGAGTAGGGCGGCGGCTGCTGCAGCGCCGCTAGGAGGGCCGGGTCGTAATGGGGGCGCCGTATGCGCCGTAGGAGGGCGCGACAGGAGGGGCGGGAGTGCCGCCGTAGGCACCGAGAGGCGCGGCCAGGAGCGCCTGGTGGGTGCTCGGGCGGGGGCCGAGGATGCCCGGTGCGGGGAGCCGCGGCACCGGCATGCTGTAGGCATGCACGACCCCCGTCCAGGGGTTGTAGCCGCCGACCCAGGGTGGTGGGGGCTGCTGCTAGGGAGGTGGACCGCCGCCGCCACCTTTCCCTCCTCCTTGGCGTTGGCCGCCGTGACCGCGGCGATGGTTGCCGCCGCTCCCACCGTTGCGCGGCGGTTGGGGTGGCTGGGGCACCGACGTGGGCTGCGGGACAGCCGGAGAACGAGGCGCCGAGGGTGGTGTAGAGGCGCCGTGGGAGAGGCCGGCGGCCAGCGCGGTGTGGACGGCACGGGCGCGTAGGTGCTTCATCCACCGCTCCTCAAGACGAAGATAGGCCACCGCCCGCTCGTAAGTAGGGTTGGCCATAAGGGTGAGGTTGGAGGCGGCGTTGCCAAAGTCCTCGTTGAGGCCGGCGGTGAGCGTCGAGAGGAGGATCTCGTTGCCCACCTTGAACCCGACGTCATTGAGCTCGTCGGAGAGGGTCTTGAGCCGGAGACAGTAGGCGTTGATGGTGGAGTCGTTTTGATGACACCCAGAAAATTCCTGCTGCAAGAAAACAATCCGCTGAAGCTTGTTGTCGGTGAAGAGGCCATTGATCTTGGTCCACACCGTGTAGGCATCGTCCCCATCGCGAACGACGGTGTGGAAGATGTCGGAGAGACGGTGAGGAAGAACCACCGGATTAGGGTGGCGTGGATGGCGAGCCAGTTGGCGTCGTGGTTGCCGGCGAAGAAGTTGGCGAGACCGTCCACGTGATCACGAAGGTTGTACTCACGGAAGAGGAGATTGAATTGGGTTTTCTAGGCGTAGTAGTTTGCGGAGGTGTGGGAGAGGATGATGGGGACGTGATCGGAGAGGTGGATGCAGCGGATGTCAGCGGTTTGAGGCTCATCGGGTTCGGACCCATAGGAAGAGTCGAACGGGTTGCTAGGGGGAGCACCGGAGGAGGAGGAGGAGGTGCCGAGAGCCGACATGGCAGCAAAGGGGAGACGGCGGCGCGGGATGGGTTCGGCGGGGTGTTAGGGTTTGGGGAAGGGGGCGGCTCGGGTGGAGCAGTGGGGCGCGGCGAGGAGGGTTGGGGGGAGGAGGCAGGACGGGGGGAAGGGGTGTGGTGGGGAGGGGGCAGGGGGCGCGGCGGATAGGGAGGCAGCGGCGCAGATCAGCGGGAGCGACGGCGGCCTAGGAGAGGCGACGGTGGCGTGGCTAGGGCTGGGATCGAGTAGTTAGGGCTGATAGCATGTAGAGGAATAGGATGCAACTCTCAATGTATTGATGGGTGCATATGCACAAGTATATATAGTACATAGGGCAAGTCATATCCTCAACTATACAAAAGGAGGAGACTTGGAGTACAAGAATACATGTGCTAAATACATATCTCAACATTGACGCGCGGCACGACGATGAGTGTTCGATGTCGGTGTACTTGAACCGGAGATAGTGTCGTTGGAGCGTCGACTTGAGCGGCTCCGTCTTGAGGAGGACGAAGTTGTAGAAGAGCGGTTGACCATCATGGTTTGGATATCTTCTTTGAGGGAACTCATGGATGTGTCGAAGTAGTCTCTTGTACGTTGCTCGGATTGTCGTAGGTCGGTGGCGAGATTGTCGATGCGGTCGCCCAAAGCAAGTTGTTCTTGATGCAAAGCTCGACGTGCGCCAAATAGTTGCGTCTTTGTGACGTAGGAGGTCATGTCGGCGTCTTTATCAATGAAGAGTGGGTTGGTAGAAGTACTTGGCCTATCCATCATTCCAAACAAAGATATGTGAGTGGGAGAAAAAGAAGAACCAATACCAAATGTACCTTGACCGACGTTGAAGATGGATCAAGATCACGTAATGTGTAACAAGGAAATAGCACAATTGGTACCAATTCTTGACGGTTTCTCACACCTACACAAGTAAAAGCTTATGGTGGAGCTTGGTTAGGATGGTGGCACAGAATTAGATGCAATTGAAAGTGAGCTTCAATAATGTTGGAAAAGATGCACAAATTGCAAATGCAACAAGTAGACCAATAGCAAGATAAGGTACACGGAAACACATACACAAGGTGAGGTTGATACCACAATGGTGTAGTCGGTCGAAGTAGTCCTTGGCGAAGATGGGCGGTAGTGATGTCGATGTCAAACCGTCCTAGATAGACGAAACACAAAAGGATACGGTTACCACAACTCAAATTCTCCAAGACCAAAACTTGTCAAAATTTTCGAAGGTGGATAGCGGACAAGCTATGGGGGTGGTATGCGGAAGTGGAATGTGGTGGCTGAAAACTGTCGGGGAGGGAGGGGGGGGGGTAAATTCAGTTTCGTCAAGGATCAGCGGCGGCCGGAAGTTGCACTCGTCCGGTCGTTCCAGGGGCTCCGGACGTCCGGTAGCTGACGGTCGTCCGGTGGGTCGGGTCAACGCGAGGTGCGGGGTGCGGGACGCGATTTTGGGCGCAATTTTGGGATTTTGGGGGGCAAAATTCGAGCAATTTCATGGATGGAAAGTGGAGAAAATTGGGGAAAAGCTAGATCCACTCGAGGCAAAGCAAATCCATGGATCAAATCCAACAAAACTTCATCACACCAACAAATCACAAAATTTTTTTGGGGCTATTTTTGGTGTGGATTTTCGGATTAGGACGAAAAACAACAAAATCAAGCAAGAAAATGAAGGGGGGAGGCTCCGAAATCGTGATCAACGTGGCTCATGATACCAAGATGATGTGGAGTGGAACTCCATACGGCCGATCTTTCACGAAAGGAGCGGATCCCAACTAAGAACACGAGGAACACGAGAGGAAAACGAGGGAAAACATAAGAGGAAACATGAGAGAATCACTCAACCAACAAGAATAGATCACACATGTGCTAGATCGATGAACACAAAGGTAAGATACGAGATCCAAGTCCAACAAAGGACGATACAAAGGTAACAGGTTCTTCTCCGTGAGGAGGTCTTGATGGGGCCACCCAAGAGGGGGTCTTGAATCCGCTTGGAAGGATCTTCTCCGATGGAGGTGCGTCTCCGAGGAGAAGGAAACCAAGTGGATGAGAAAACTCTCACGCAAACATGAGCTAATCCTTTGCTAACCCTAACTAGGAGGAGGGGGTGTTCTATTTATAGTCTTAGTGCAAATGGGGGCAAAGTGAAAGGGTACATGGGCCTCTGGCCCGAACGCTGTGCGCAGACAGGTATCGGACGTCCGCTGGGGGCCGGTCGTCCGGTGGCTCACGGGGGACCAGACGTCCAACGTCATCGGACTTCCGCTAATTACGTTCTGTGAAGGATGCGCCGGACGTCCATTGGGGTGCCGGACGTCCGGCGACTTCGGTCGTCCGCTCGCTCGGGAGTGTGGCCGGTCGTCCGGTCCGGGTCGGACGTCCGCTCACTGGGGCCTGCGTCGGCTAGGACTTGGGCAGGTTGGACTTCAGGCGTCGGACGTCCGGTCCCGACCGGTCGTCAGGTGGCTGGAGTTTTCTCCGGTAGCTCTTCTTCTTGCCCTTCGCGGTTGGTGGCCTTGCCATCTTGTCCGTTTGATGTAGATGTACCATGGCTTTCCTCCAAGTACCTAAGCACACATAGTGTTTCCGTTTGAGGTAGTAGCCATGTCTCATGTGTCGAAAGTGGTAGTTTGGAAAGGAGCGAGTTCACCTTATCTTCGATAGCCTTAGCTCGGGCTCTTGTCATTGGTCCAAGTGGTGTCGTGGGAGACGTAGGTAGGTCCATGGGGCTGACCTTGGGATGCTCCGTATCAAGAACCAATGTTTAATCATTTTGATATGACCTCTAATCTTGGTCATGATTCTGTGTCAAATGACTTATGGCATGTTTCCTTATTTAATCTTGATGATGCGTGTAAGGTTTATTCACCAATGTTGGGATGGTTTAATGATGAACAATGTCAATCTTTTGATATGATTAAGGGATTCACTTATATGTGCAAACTGAGTTGCAATACTTTCATGCCTTCTACTTGTTCTAATAATATTTTGGCTTTATATTTTATGAACTATGAAAGTTACTCATGTATACATGAGTCATATGTGCAAAAACTAAGGGAAGTACAAATGGATGGCATATACATATACAACATGCAGACCTTGTCTCTTTTGTTAGCCACGTTTCAGATTAAGCAACGCCGAGGACGGCTTTGTTTTCAAGAAGGGGAGGATGATGAGGACATGACTACCTTGGATACGACCAAAAATATTGCATATATGCATATTTGCGAGGTGATTTCGAATGCAAACTATGCAATAATTTATTTATGTTATCCAGGACAAAAATACTTCACAGACTTTTGTGCCATGTCTAATTGTAGGTGTATGAGACATTTGTACAATCCACATATGAAGATAAGGGAAAAAAGAAGCTTAGGTGATGTTCCAAAAGTCATATCACATCACTTTTGGGGCAAGAGAAGATAGAGTCCAAGTCTCTCACGTTCTGGACTCGGACTCGGACTGCATAGACATACCTGACTCAAAACGGCAAGAACTCTTTCATACAGACTCCGAATTGGGTGATACTTTTTTTGTTGCAAAGTAGATTTCGTGATCTTTCAAACCCAATTGAATTCACCTTAGAATTAGTCTGGAGCATTGAGTTATTGACGAAACAATATGACGCTGCAGCAGAATCCGAGTCAAACTACAAGTCCAAAGGTGTTGCATCACCTCCACTTGGGCCCATTGGCCTTGTATGACCTAGGGTTAGTTTTAGGCTGCCTTGGGACGTCCTTCCACCTCCTTGGCCGCCACCCCTTGCTCCTATATAAGTAGATTCATCTAGTAGCTTTTTGCTTGGGATTTATTTCGTTATAAGTTAGCCATTGCAACTTCGTGTATTTTGTTTGTGTCCAACGACCAGGCCAAGACCGCTTCCGGATCCCCACCTTTATAAATACTTCATATATATTCACAATATTCAGATTGCTTTATCATATTATTGCTTGGTCTTCGATTGGTTGCAGGAATCGACCTTCGTGGTCAAGTAGATCGTGCTCCGGCGTGGTCAATAACCTCTCGGAGTTGGTTTAGCATTTGCTAAGGTGCAAAGTCATGCATGTTTGCAGTCGGATCGTCAAAGTCATATCCACCAAATTGATAGTTATCATCTCATCAAAAGATCGGGACACCCCGCGTCTATCACTTATCGCTGCTTACTAAAGCCGATCGAGCCCCCGTGCGAGATAGCTAGTCGGTGTTGGGTTGCCTCTCGATGAACAGTGTCCATTGCTGCTGCGCACGATATGTAGAACGAGTCGAGACGTGGTGAGTCTGGCCGGTTGGTTGGCTGTGGATGAACAGTTCTCGGTGGGGGTTGGATGAACAGGACCCCATGGTAGTAGGCGGTTGCCGCTGGATGAACAGGACCTCGAGGAGGTCATGCATGGTATGCCACACCCAGCCGGTTGGGGTGGATGAACAGGACCCCGTGGAGGATGGATGAACAATAGCCAGTGGAGGCTGGAGGAAGTCGACGGTGGATGAACAGTAGTTGTGGAGGCTGGAGGAAGTCGATCGACGGTGGATGAACAATAGCCCGTGGAGTCCCGTTTTGCGGTACGCCACACCCCTCCTAATAAACAAGAGCCCATTTCGACCGTAGGCGGTTGGAGAGAAGTCTGTTTCCTCTGTTTTGCGATACGCCATACCCCTCCCGATCAGCACGACCCCTTCTCGACCATAGACAATCGAAGAGAACTCTGTTTCATTTGTTTTGCGTACACTAGACCCCGAGCCGATGAACAGGACCCCATTTCAACCATAGGCGGTTGAACAAAAGTCCATTTACTCTGTTCTGCCGTACGCCAGACCCCTCCCGATGAACATGACCCCATTTCGGTTGTTCCGTCCAAGCCGGTTGGCTATTGATGAACATGACGAATTCCGACCCAGTCGGTTGCCTTACGATGAACAAGGCACTGTTTCTCCATTCTGACCCAACCGGTTGGCTCCCGATGAACAGGACCCGATTGCTGCCGCGTGTTGCCTCTGCATGTACACGAGCCTTGGCCGTACATATGCGCGAATACACATTCAAGACCCCGCCTGTATGTATGTGCGTGGCCATGTTTTCTGCTATGTGCCTGTACGTATGTGTACACAATTTAGACGGGAGCGCCTGAACTGCTACGTTGGGGGATCTACTATGACACGTGCCAGTTCATCCTTGCAAAGAGACCGATCGATTAGTATATACATAAACGTTCGCGACTAGACATACAACGCTATGTACACTTCGACCGGGTGGGTCCCAGCTGTCAGGGAGGACAAGGAGGCACTTACTTGCATGCAAAGATATAGCTGGTGGGTCCCAGGTATCACGGGGAGGAATCATTCTTTTGTGCGTAATAAGGAGGCACTTCCTTGTGTGCAAAGATGTAGCTTGTGGGTCCGAGCTATCAGGGTGAGGAAACATTCTTTCGCATAATAAATAGGCACTTCCTGCGTGGTGAGATGTAGCTGCTTGGTCCAACCTGTCAGGGGGAGTAATCATTTTTTGCGCGTAATAAGGAGGCACTTCCTTGCGTGCAACCATGGACCATGTGGGTCCCTACAGTCAGCCTCACCACGTACAATCCTCTTCCGATGGCCGTCATTCATTGACCATGTTGACCATGTCATGCCGAGAGCACCAAGGCGGTGGACGACGACGAGGCCTACGAAGGGAACTACACGGAGCCGGGAAAGATACAGTAGTGGATGCCCACGCGGAGGGGAGTACGAGGGTTGACTGGTTCAACTATGGTGTGAGGCCGCCATCGCTGGAGAATAATAGGGGGTGTGGGTGAGTAGAGGGAAGGCCTGACCAGCGCTCGGAGTAGGGTGGGGTGGTGAGGCCTGCTGTGATGCCTGGATAATTAAGCTACAGTAATTCCCTGCTAATGATGCCACGTCATCATGTTTACTGTTATTAAACTCACAATGTTTCAAACCCACCCTTTATTCAAAATTCAAAATCAAGTCAAACGCAAAAGTTTTAAAATGTCTAAAGTAAAATGTTCATCATGTGGCAAATTTTCATTTGTTAGTATTCATGGTGAACCAACATTTTTGCAAAGTGATTTGATGCCCTAATCTAAATAAAACATAAATATAAAAGGTTAAATAAAAATAAAATGAAAATAAACCCCCCACGCTGGACTAACCGGCCCAGCCGCCCAAGGCCTCCTACCCAAACCCTAACCCCCACCCGACCGCCCACTTTGCTCCCTACGTCCCACTCCTCCCTCTGCCTCCCTCCCCGATCCAGATCGGGATCGGGCGCGAGCCCATCGCCCCGCCTCCTCGCGTGCCCTTTCCCCGGATCTGGCGTCGTCGCTGTTCGTCGCTGCCTCCTCGACCTCCTCCACATCGTCGTTGCCTCGTCGTCGTCGACCTCATCTCTGCTCCGCGTCGCCTCACCGGCTCCCCCCAACAACCTCGCCGACCCCCTGCACAACAACGGGGGTGAGCACCTCCCCATCTTCCCCTTGCTCCCGATGTCATAGGATGCGCCCCACCTCCCCAGTCCGGAGCTCCGATCACCGCGCCCTGCCTCACACCCAGGCTGCCTCTGGCCGTGCCCTGGACGCGCCCCGCGCACGCCAGCGCGCGTGCCCATCTGCCCCGCTGCTTGTTGCTCCCCGTGCGGCCCACGACCGCCCGCTCCCGTCGCGCCCCTCCTCGTTCCTGGCCGCAGCTGCCTATCGTCGCGCCCGCTGCTGTGGCTCCCCCTCCCGCGCACCCACACGCCCGCCCGTGTCACGGCTGTCGCTTGAGCCACCTACAGCGCCCTCGCCCGCCTCCGCCACGTGCAACTACTGCCGACGGCCGCCGCTGCCCCCGTGCCGCTGCGCTCCCGCCGCTACCCTCGCTTGCTACGCCGCCTCGGACCGCCATACCGTGCGCTGGCCCGCCCCTGGCCACCGACCCCGCGCTCATCTGCCACCAAAGCGCCCTGCTGCTCCCCCGGCAGCCGACGCCCGCGCGCGCCCGGGTTCGCTGTTCGGGCTGGCGCCTGCACCCAATTCCCAGCGCCCATTTGGCCCTATGGGTCCATGACGAATGGGCCCCGCCCCTGGAAAAAAATAGCAGCAATAAAAATAAGAATTAAATATATAATTAATTAAATAATTATGTTTAATTAGACTAATTAAACTTAGTTAATCTAATTAACTAGTTAAACTAATTAATATGTTAATTAGGGTTATGTGACAATCACAGACGGGGCCCACGCATTAGTTTGACTAGTCAACTATCAGAATTGACCGTTGATGTCATGCTGACGTCAGTTTGATGTAATAAATGTTTTTTTGATAAATTAATCCGTTAATTTTAGAAAATGAATTAAAACTTTGGAAATTCATATAAAATAGACCATAGTTTGGTTGGAAATACTTTGTACATGAAAGTTGCTCAGAAAGACGAGACGAATCTACATACACAGCCCTTTTGTGCGTCACACGTCCCAAGAATAGTGAAACTACAACCTTCCCCCTCTGGTTCGTCTGTCCGGAAATTCCAAACTTCGGGAAAACTTTCCCAGATGTTTTCCCCCTTCACCTGTATCGAGTAGTGCCGCGTTAGAACACTCCTAGCGTTGCGTATAGCCATGTTATGCCTTGTTTGCTCTGTATTTATTGTTTCTTCCCCCTCTTCTCTCTGGTAGACCCCGAGACCGATGCTGATGCCGCTGTGATCGACTACGTCGATGACGACCGTTCTTCCCTTTCAGCGGAGCTTCCAGGCAAGCCCCCTCTTTGATCATCCTGATATCGCCCATTCCATTCTCTCTCTTGATTGCATTAGATTTTGCTACTATAATTGTTTGCTCCTATTCTGATTCGTAGCCTGGTTTTGTACCTGTTGTTCTACCTTACGTGTTTATCCTAAACTGCTTAGTATAGGTTGGTTAGTGATACATCAGTGACCCCCACCTTGTCCTTGTTGCCCCTACTTCATCATCGACGACTCGAGCAACGTGATCAATGATCAGAGACCGACACATCACTTCACCCCCTTTGTTGCTCGACTCTGCAGAGATACTATCGAGTGCCGAGGGTGATACCTCGTAACACACTCCTGATGATTACTCTGTAGTGTAGCTACTCGGTCGTGGTCATCGAAGGTGATTCCTCCCGCACTACTCTATTATGGCATTCTACAGTTTAGCCCACAGATACAACCGTTCCATTTGATAGCAATGCATACTTAGTATAGATCTGATGCTTGCGAGTACTTTGGATGAGTACTCATGGTTGCTTTGCTACCCCTTTGCCCCTTCGTTCTTCTTTTCGGTTGTTGCAACCAGATGGTGGATCCCAGGAGCCAGATGCCACCGCCAATGTCTACTACTTCCCGATGGTGCTTGCTACTACGTGGAGACCGCCGACGACCAGGAGTAGTTAGGAGGTCCCAGGCAGGAGGCCTTGCCTCTTCAATCGTTGTTCCTTTTGTGCTGGTCTTCTTAAGGCAGTCTTGTTTAACTTATGTATGTACTCAGATATTGTTGCTTCCGCTGACTCTTGTGTATCGAGCTTGTATTCGAGCCCTCGAGGCCCCTAGCTTGTAATATGAAGCTTGTATTATTTCATTTTGTGTCTAGACTTGTGTTGTGATATCTTCCCGTGAGTCCCTGATCTTGATCGTACACAATTGCGTGTATGATTAGTGTATGATTGAATCAGGGACATCACAAGTTGGTATCATCGAGTGGAATCCACCGAGGGTGATTCCTCGGGTTTTCCCCTGATGTTTGGACACCCGGTTACCTTGACTTTACTTGAGACCTTTGTGAAAGTCGGGCGGGCCCGGAGAGCACCCGCAAGATAATTACGTTTCACGACTGGGCATTCTGGGCCCTTGCCGGAAGTCCACGAGATGGGGCGATGGGGTCACACTATCGTGAGTCTTTGCTCATCTCCGCAAGCCCCTAACACACTAATGGTTTAGGTATTTGTTCTGAGTTGGCCTTTGGCCTTTACGCACTACCCACCACACGCGACTAGTTATGGGCCTCGACGTCGCAGTAGCAGCCGAAGCTTTGTCAGACTTCCAGTTTAGCATTGTGGGCCTCTTGGGCCTGTGCCATCTAGTATGAGGTGGTGCTCGTCTCGGCTCATCGCACAATGACCCGGAGTGCAACGGTCGATGGGCCCAGACGCTGAAGTGCTTAGGATGTAGACTGGTGGGGACCTCTCTGTTGAGCCTAGGTAGGGCTACAACGTGTTGATCTTCCGAGGACGGGCATTGACCCAGAAAAGTGTGTCTAGCCAGAGTAATCAAGCGTGTTGGAAAACATGGTGCACCCCTGCAGGGAAGATTATCTATTCGAATAGCCCTGTCCACGGTTACGGACGTTCAGACTTATATCCTGCTATTTTATAACTAGAAATGGATACTTGAGATATGTGGCTCTGGGATTGCTTTCTCGCAGGGTGTCGAGGAAGGATCTCTGGCCATTAATGCTACAACATGCTTGTTAATTAAAAACTGCTATTCTTTACTCTTCTACGTGTTTCAAGATGCTCGGAACTGCTTGAAGATGCTAGTCTTCGATAGGCTAGGCCTTCCCCCTCTATTATTTACATATCTCCTTATTAATAGGAAATGAATGGGCAGCAACATAGAACTCATCCCAAGAACCCTCAACCCTCCCTGGAGAACACTGCTCCACAACGTATTTGGTAGCCGCATTCTGCAGTTTAGTCCATAGATACAACCCTTCCATTTGATACCAATGCATACTTAGTATAGATCTGATGCTTGCAAGTACTTTGGATGAGTACTCACAATTGCTTTGCTACCCCTTCCCCCTTCTATCTTCTTTCCGGTTGTTGCAACCAAATGGTGGATCCCAGGAGCCAGATGCCACCGCTAAAGTCTACTACTTCCCGATGGTGCTTGCTGCTACGTGGAGACCGCCGACGGCCAGGAGTAGTTAGGAGGTCCCAGGCAGGAGGCCTTGCCTCTTCGATCATTGTTGCTTTTGTGCTGGTCTTCTTAAGTCAGTCTTGTTTAACTTATGTATGTACTCGGATATTGTTGCTTCCGCTGACTCTTGTGTATAGAGCTTGTATTCGAGCCCTCGAGGCCCCTGGCTTGTAATATGTGCTACCTCTTGAGCATGCGTTGGATTTCCCTTGAAGAGGAAAGGGTGATGAAGCAAAATAGCGGAAGTATTTCCCTCAGTTTTGAGAACCAAGGTATCAATCCAGTAGAAGATAACACGCAAGTCACCTAGTACCTGCACAAACAATCAAGAACCTTGCAACCAACGCGATAAAGGGGTTGTCAATCCCTTCATGGTCACTCGGAAAAGTGAGATCTAATAAAGATAGTAAGATAAATATTTTTGGTATTTTTGTTGTATAGATTGGAAAGTAAAGATTGCAAAATAGTAAAACGAGATGTGATGTAAATAAAAGAGATGCAGTATAATAAGAAAGAGACCCGGTGGCCATAGGTTTCACTAGTGGCTTCTCTCAAGATAGCATATATTACGGTGGGTGAACAAATTACTGTCGAGCAATTGATAGAAAAGCGCATAGTTATGAGAATATCTAGGCACTGATCATGAATATAGGCATCAGGTCCGTGTCAAGTAGACCAAAACTATTCTGCATCTACTACTATTACTCCACACATCGACTGCTATCTAGCATGCATCTAGAGTATTAAGTTCATAAGAACAAAGTAACACATTAAGCAAGATGACATGATGTAGAGGGATAAACTCAGGCAATATGATACAAACCCCATATTTTTATCCTCGATGGCAACAATACAATACATGCCTTGTTGCCCCTACTGTCACTGGGAAAGGACACTGCAAGATTGAACCCAAAGCTAAGCACTTCTCCCATTGTAAGAAAGATCAATCTAGTAGGCCAAACGAAACCGATAATTCGAAGGGACTTGCAAATATATCAAATCATGCATATAAGAATTCAAAGAGGAACCAAATATTATTCATAGATAATCTTGATCATAAATCCACTATTCATCGGATCTCGGCAAACACACCGCAAAAGAGTATTACATCGAATAGATCTCCAAGAACATCGAGGAGAAATTTGTATTGAGAACCATAAAGAGAGAAGAAGCCATCTAGCTAATAACTATGGATCCGAAGGTCTGTGGTAAACTACTCACACATCATCGGAGAGGCTATGGTGTTGATGTAGAAGCCCTCCGTGATTGATTCCCCCTTCGGCAGATCGCCGAAAAAGGCCCCAAGATGGGATCTCACGGGTACACAAGGTTTCGGTGGTGGAAAAGTGGTTTCGTGGCTCCCCCTGATGTTTTTAGGGTACAAGAGTATATATAGGCAAAAGAAGTATGTCGGTGGAGCTCCATGGGGCCCACGAGGGTGGGGGGCATGCTTACCCCCTGGGCACGCCCTCCTGCCTCATGGCCGCCTCGCGGAGTTCCATACTTCAACTCCAAGTCTTCTGGATTGCGTTTGTTCCAAGAAAGATCATCACGAAAGTTTCATTCCGTTTGGATTCTGTTTGTTATTCCTTTTCTGCAAAACACTGAAATAGGCAAAAAAAACAGAAACTGGCACTGGGCCTTCGGTTAATAGGTTAGTCCCAAAACTAATATAAAAGAGCATATTAAAGCCCATATAACATCCAAAGCAGATAATATAATAGCATGGAACAATAAAAAATTACAGATATGTTGGAGACGTATCAAGCATCCCCAAGCTTAATTCCTGCTCGTCCTCGAGTAGGTAAATGAAAAAAATAGAATTTTTGATGTGGAATGCTACCTAACATATTTTTCAATGTAATTCTCTTTGTTGTGGCATGAATGTTCAGATCCACAAGATTCAAGACAAAAGTTTAATATTGACATAAAAACAATAATACTTCAAGCATACTAATCAAGCAATCACGTCTTCTCAAAATAACATGGCCAAAGAAAGTTATCCCTACAAAATCATATAGTCTGGCTATGCTCTATCTTCATCACGCAAAATATTTAAATCATGCACAACCCCGATAACAAGCCAAGCAATTGTTTCATACCTTTGATGTTCTAAAACGTTTTCAATCTTCACGCAATACATGAGCATGAGCCATGGACATAGCACTATAGGTGGAATAGAATGGTGGTTGTGGAGAAGACAAAAAGGAGAAGATAGTCTCACATCAACTAGGCGTATCAACGGGCTATGGAGATGCCCATCAATAGATATCAATGTGAGTGAGTAGGGATTGCCATGCAACGGATGCACTAGAGCTATAAGTGTATTTAAGCTCAACAAAAGAAACTAAGTGGGTGTGCATCCAACTTGCTTGCTCACGAAGACCTAGGCCAATTTGAGGAAGCCCATCATTGGAATATACAAGCCAAGTTCTATAATGTAAAATTCCCACTAGTATAAAAGTGACAACATAGGATACTTTCTATCATGAAGATCATGGTGCTACTTTGAAGCACAAGTGTGGTAAAAGGATAGTAGCATTGTCCCTTCTCTCTTTTTATCTCATTTCTTTATTTGGGACTTTCTCTTTTTCTATGGCCTCTTTTTTTTTGTCCGGAGTCTCATCCCGACTTGTGGGGAATCATAGTCTCCATCATCCTTTCCTCACTGGGAAAATGCTCTAATAATGATAATCATCACACTTTTATTTACTTACAACTCAAGAATTACAACTCAATACTTAGAACAAAACATGACTCTATGTGAATGCCTCCGGCGGTGTACCCGCAGCCGCCACCGTACGCTGGCCTGCCGCTCGCCTCCCGCACCACCCGCTGCTGCCGACGGCCGCCCCTGTCCCGCTGCTCGCTGCCGCACCTCGCCACCGCTCAGCAGCTGTGCTGCGGCCGCCGTCGCAGCTTGCGGCTCCACCAACGCCGAGGCTCCCGATGGCCTCCCCTGCTACTCGCGATTAACCGCCAACCTAAACGGCCTAACCCCACTAGCTAGTGAACCCCCACTGACCCACTGACACCGGGACCCACCCCCCTAATTAACCATTTAATAAATTGAAACTCTTAAATTAACATTAGTGTATGACATGTGGGTCCCCTGTTAATTAAATTGACTTAATTAAATCTATTAACTTTGAGTCTATGACATATGGGTCCCACTTGACATTTGACGAGTGGTTGGTCCAGTCAAATGCTGACTAGACAGTTGACCAGGGCCCCACCAGTTAGCCTCTGTGTTGTACTGCTGGGTACCTTTTTGAGTGCACCTAGCATTTTGCATTTACAATAATTGTTTCAAAATAAATTAGAATAATTTCAAAAATATGTTTAAAGCTTTAGAAAATCATAGATAATAAACCGTAGCTCGGATGAAAATACTTTGTACATGGAAGTTGCTTAGAACGACGAGACGAATCCAGATACGTAGCCCGTTCGTCCGCCACACATCCCTAGCATAGCGAACACACAACTTTCCCCCTCCGGTTCATGTGTCCAAAAACACGAAACACCGGGGATACTTTCCCGGATGTTTTCTCCCTTCGTCGGTATCACCTCCTACTGCGTTAGGGCACACCTAGCACTGCGCTTTGTCTTGTCATGCATCGTCATGCATACTTTTGCATTATATTTATTGTTTCTCCCCCTTTTCTCTCGTTAGACACCGAGGTCGACGCCGCTGGTACCCAGTACGACTACGGTGTTGACGACCCCTCCTTCTCGGCTGAGCTTCCAGGCAAGCCCCCCTTGATCACAAGATATCGCCTTTTCCTTCTCTCTACCGCTTGCATTAGAGTAGTGTAGCATGTTACTACTTTCGGTTAATCCTATTCTGCTGCATAGCCTGCCATTGTTGCTATAGTTGTTACCCTTACCTACAGTCCTAAATGCTTAGTATAGGATGCTAGTATTCCATCAGTGGCCCTACATTCTTGTCCGTCTGCCATGCTATACTGCCAGACCATGATCACTCGGGAGGTGATCATGGGTATATACTTGTATACATTATGTGATACACGTGGTGACTAAAGTCGGGTTGGCTCGTAGAGTACCCGCAAGTGATTCTGATGTGGGGGCAGAAAGGACAGGTGGCTCCATCCTGGTAGAGGTGGCCCTGGGTTCCCGACGGCCCCCGACCGTTACTTTGTGGCGGAGCGACAAGGCAGGTTGAGACCACCTAGCTGAGATGTGGGCCTGGCCCTGGTCGACGTTTGTGGTTACTTTAAAATAACACAGTTAACGAGATCTTGGTATTTGATTTGAGTCTGTCCACTGGCCTATACGCACTAACCAACTACGCGGGAACAATTATGGGCACTCGACGTCGTAGTATCAGCCGAAGCCTTCTTGACGTCACCGACTGAGCGGCGTTCGCCGGGTTGGACCGCGTAACGCAACTTCCTTTGTAATGGAAGTTTCTAGGCCTGCTCACCGGCCGCGTTCGCAACATGCAGGTGTGCAATGGGCGATGGGCCCAGACCCCTGCGTGCATAGGATTTAGACCGGCGTGCTGACCTCTCTGTTGTGCCTAGGTGGGGCTGCGCGTGTTGATCTTTCGAGGCCGGGCATGATCCAGGAAAGTGTGTTCGGCCAGAGGGATCGAGCGTGTTGGGTAATGTGGTGCACCCTTGCAGGGAAGTTTATCTATTCGAATAGTCGTGATCCTCGGTAACAGGATGACGCAAAGTTGTACCTTGACCTTATGACAACTAGAACCGGATACTTAATAAAACACACCCTTGCAAGTGGCAGATATAACCCGGTGATCGCTTTCTAACAGGGCGACGAGGAGGGGATCGCCGGGTAGGATTATGCTATACGATGATACTTGGTGAACTTACCATCTACTCTCTTCTACATGCTGCAAGATGGAGGCTGCCAGAAGCGTAGTCTTCAACAGGACTAGCTATCCCCCTCTTATTCTGGCATTCTGTAGTTCAGTCCACCGATATTGCCCCTTTACACTAATACCCATGCATATGTAGTGTAGATCCTTGCTTGCGAGTACTTTGGATGAGTACTCACGGTTGCTTTTCTCCCTCTTTTCCGTTCTTCTCGGTTGTCGCAACCAGATGTTGGAGCCCAGGAGTCAGACACCACCTTCAACGACTCCTACTACACCGAGGGTGCCTACTACTACATGTAGGCCGCCGACAACGACCAGGAGTAGTTTAGCAGGATCCCGGGCAGGAGCCTGCGCCTCTTTCGATCTGTATCCCAGTTTGTGCTAGCCATCTTATGGCAACTTGTTTAACTTATGTCTATACTCAGATATTGTTGCTTCTGCTGACTCGTTTATGATCGAGCTCTTGTATTCGAGCCCTCGAGGCCCCTAGCTTGTAATATGATGCTTGTATGACTTATTTTATTTTTAGAGTTGTGTTGTGATATCTTCTCGTGAGTCCCTGATCTTGATCGTACACGTTTGCGTGTATGATTAGTGTACGATTGAATCGGGGGCATCACATATACATTGGTAGAAATATGTACATCACAAGAGTCGGTGGCTCAGGTGTAATAAGGCTGAATATGAGCAATATTCCACGGCCGGCGGGTCTCCTCAGACTTGCGTGAGTCTTTGTGCTCTCGAACATCAGTGAGGTAGTATGACCCGTTGTTTAGATTTTTGCTGACAACAAAAGGCCCTTCCCAAGGTGGGGATAGCTTGTGCATGTCAGTTTGATCCTGGATGAGCCAGAGCACCAAATCTCCTTCTTGAAATGTCCTGGTTTTAACCCGGCGGCTATGATAACGATGCGGATCTTGCTGGTAAATCGCCGAAAGAGCCGTCGCAAGGTCACGCTCCTCATCCAGAAGGTCAAGAGCATCCCGATGTGCTTTTTCATTATCAACTTCAACATAAGCCGCCGCCCGGGGCGAGTTGTGACGGATGTCACTTGGGAGAACCGCCTCTGCTTCATAAACCATGAAGAAAGGCGTGTAACCTGTAAATCTGTTGGGGGTGGTATTGATACTCCAAAGTACTGAAGGTAATTCCTCAACCCAACAACCCGACGTCCTCTGCAAAGGGACATAAGCCGGGGCTTTATGCCTCCAAAATTTCTTGATTGGCTCTTTCAACTTGGCCATTGGATTGGGGGTGAGCCATTGATGATACATCAAGACAAATATGCTCTTGTTGACAAAATTCTTTCATAGCACCCTTAGACAGATTAGTGCCATTATCAGTTATAATGCTGTGAGGGTAGCTGTCGGTGTCAAAACCGGCGGATCTCGGGTAGGGGGTCCCGAACTGTGCGTCTAGGCGGATGGTAACAGGAGACAGGGGACACAATGTTTTTACCCAGGTTCGAGCCCTCTCGATGGAGGTAAAACCCTACTCCTGCTTGATTGATCTTGATGATATGAGTATTACAAGAGTTGATCTACCACGAGATCGAAGAGGCTAAACCCTAGAAGCTAGCCTATGGTATGAATGTTGTTCTTGGTCCTACGGACTAAACCCTCCGGTTTATATAGACACCGGAGGGGGCTAGGGTTACACAGAGTCGGTTACAAGGAAGGATATCTTCATATCCGTATTGCCAAGCTTGCCTTCCACGCCAAGGAGAGTCCCATCCGGACACGGGACGAAGTCTTCAATCTGGTATCTTCATAGTCCAACAGTCTGGCCAAAGGATATAGTCCGGGTGTCCGGATAACCCCTAATCCAGGACTCCCTCAGTAGCCCCTGAACCAGGCTTCAATGACAATGAGTCCGACGTGCAGATTTGTCTTCGGCATTGCAAGGCGGGTTCCTCCTCCGAATACTTCATAAAAGATTTTGAACACGAGGAACATGCCCGGCTCTGCAAAACAAGTTCCACATACAACCGTAGAGAGAATAATATTTCCACAAATCTAATCTGCTGACGTACCCTGTAGTGTGACATCACACCACAGCCAGGTCTTTATTCGAATCGTTTTTCATAACCAATCTCAGCGTGTTTCACGAGGCGGTTCCCTTGGCACATCTTGTCGAAGCAGAGATCATGTCCCCTTTGTTACGAGATTCTCATTAACACGGACGCGGGTAACCCAATCGTGTATGTTGGTATGACCCCTTGATTGAAGATAAGTCCCAAACGGTCACGAGGAGGGCTCTTGGTATTCAACCTCTTTATAAAGAGACCAAGGCCTATTCTTTTTCCTCTCGATCTTAATCGAATCCGCCTCCCGCCTCGAGTTCCAACACCAAAAGCTCATGTTCAGGCGCTTCGGACCTCCAATTATGTCTGGATCCAACCTTCAAGGTTGGTGGATTCCCTCCTCCGTCACGTAGGAAGACGTAATAAAGCTACGGGAGGCCAGGTACGTGACCAGCGAAATCCCGCATAGGTTGCTTGCTCAAGGGCAGGTTATTCCCACCCCCAAGCCCGGTGAGAGCGCCGTGTTCGTATCTCACTTCCTCCGAGGGCTAGGTTTCGCGCCAGATCCCTTCGTGAGGGGGCTTATGTTCTATTATGGGCTGGACTTCCACGACTTAGCTCCGGAGTCTATCCTCCACATCTCATCGTTCATCGTCGTGTGTGAAGCTTTCCTCCGTATTACCCCTCACTTCGGACTGTGGCTCAAGTCCTTCAAAGTGGAGCCGAAGATGATCGAGGGGCGGCACGCAGAGTGCGGAGGCACCGTAATAAGCAAAAACACCGACGCCCCGTGGCCCGAGGGCTCTTTCCAGGAGGTGTCCAGTTTATGGCAACAAGAGTGGTTTTATATCACAGCTCCCAGGGGTACCAAGTGGGTGGCCCCACTGGTCTTTCGCTCGGGTTCCCCGCCACGACTAACGTCATGGGTCGACAAGGGGCTGGACTGGGGGCCAGTAAAGGATGTGCCCACATTGCAGAGCCGCATCCGAGATCTCCTTGAGAGAGATGTCAGTCTGGTCACGGTGATGCAAGTCATGTTAATTCGCCGGGTCCTGCCCTGCAAACGTCGTCCCCTCCGCCTGTGGGAGTTCAATCCGGAGGGACCGCAAGCTCTTCAACACTTCCTCAGCATGACACCCAAGGAGATGTACAAGTTGTTCTTCGGACCACAAATAATGTGTCCAGACACCACGGAGGATGCAGGTCTGAGCTGCAATCGCCTGGATACCCAAGTAAGTAGCCCCGCATCCGAACACACTGTCCGTTTATTTATCGCAATGTTGCCCTAAAAAGGCCACTCTTTGACCAGGATTGGATAGCGAAGGCAAAGTTGATCAGGTGTCCGGCCCCCTCCCCGAGACCTCACCAAACCCCGTGTTAACCAGGATGCTGGAGATCGCGCCTTATCAAGCGCCTTCAGGAGAAGATAAAGGGGGGGAACAAGGAGGCTAGCGCCTCCGCGAAGGAGGTTAGCCGGGGAGGAGGAACTAAAACTTCCTCTCCCCAGGGAAGAAAGAGGACCACCTCTGAGGACCCGGGGACAATGGTCTCCAAACGGGGGAAGAAATCTTCGCCAGAGGGTCCTGTACCGGGGGATACCCCGGCCGCACTATGTCCTCAAGGGGATCAGCCCTCCACCGAGCTGTAAGTAAACGGATACTTAATAATGAAAAAACCTTGCCTTACTCCTGAGGAAAATAACCGAAGCATTTATCTTGTAGTTCGGATCTTAGTCCGTCTCAGCAGAGCTCGTCTTCAGGGGATCTTCTTCCAGAGATGATGGAGAGCGAAACGCCTCCCCCTGCCATACCGCCTCATGAGGCGGGTGACCCCGAGGTGTCGTCGCGGAGGGTTTCTCCTGATCCGACAAGGCCAGAAGGTAGTCATATGGCCACCCGAAGTCCTTAGTATCCGGGTTTTGAAGACAACAATTGAAAGAGTCCGGCTCCGTCTGGTGTGCGGTCGGACGTACTGAGGGATCTGCTAGAGCGATCGGCTATCTCAGAAGAGCACCGCGCGTTGATGGGCGCGTTGATGAAGCTGTTATGAGTCTACTGACGGGTTTTGAGGTACGCGAAATGATGTACATTTTTGACAGTACCACACATTTTTAGATGTGCCCCGTGTAGATAGTAGCCCCTGAGACTCTGGGTGCCGTCGAAGACGACGGTGCACAGAGGATCATAGTCCCAAGAATAATCGTGCCGCCGTGATATGCAGGTGGCAGAGGGTCCGGTGGCCAACCGGACTAATGAGTTTGCCGATCTAAAGCGGCAGCTTGATGTGGTAGACGCCGACATCGTACTTGTCAACAAGCGGCTTGACGAGGCGCAGGATATGTAATTTCTCCAGTGACACATGGTAAGAGGAGCATGATGCCAATATCTATAACATGTTTTTGAATGTAGATGGAGCTGCGGCCGTGGAGAACCTTCGGGCGGAACTTGCCTGAGCCAAAGAACAAGCCAGGAAAAGCGATGCGGCTGCCCTAAAGGCAATCGAGGAGCTGGAAGCCGAACAGGCTGCTCACTGCCAAAGCAAGGAGGAAGTAGCCAGAATGGCTGTGGAATTGAAGAATGCCACTGACCGTTATGAGCTTCTTGAAAAGGAAGATCGAGCGAAGAGGACAGACCTGGAGAAGGCCATGGTGGCAGCCAAAGACACCCGTTGTACAATGAGAGCGATGAAGGAGGAGCCACGCCAAGCCGGGGATATTACGGCCGGGAAGCCCTTTATGCTGCAGATGAAGTTCAGTGATCCTAAGTACGCCACTTTGGACCGGCTGTGGAGTTCTGCGGACGCATATCTGGACTTAGCGGCGAGTGCTGCCGATGCGGCCGAATACTTCTGAGCCAGAGCGTCCGCTTCCATTGACTGATCGGTTGGCCGAATGGGCCGAGCTGAATAGACTGTCCGAACTCGCCATGAGGTCTGTTGTGGATCAACTGTGGCCGGAAAGGCCAAAGCCGAACAATTATTTTAGTTTGTTGCAACAGTTCCTTGGTGCAGTGCCGTATATCAACGCGAGGAAGAGGTCGGCGTGCGTAGAGGGTGCGCGGATGGCCCTTTCCCGTGTGAAGACATACTGGGCGGAGATGGAGGCCACCGCCATTGCAGCCCAAGATTCAGACGAGAGCCGAGTACCTACCGAGCACTACTTTCGAGAAGTTCTTGAGGGAGCTCGCTCCATAGAGGCGCAGTGCTCGAAGAATATTATGTTCTAATGACATGTATTCCCATTGGAAAACAATGTTTTTACTAAATTATGAAGGCTATTTTATACTTGTGCCTACAAGAATTATAATACCTCCTGTGCGGCCATTTATGTATGTATGTATATGACCTAAAAGATGGCAGTCGTCGGCTTCAGCCCCCATGCATATGATGCGGGGGTGTTCGCGGAAGATGCATGTTCACACTTGATCCAACGTCTTGGTCCATTAAGGAGGTGATAGCGTAGCGAACTAGGCAATCAGACTATAATGCTTTAACACTTTCACTTAGCCAGTGGAGTTTGACAGTGGGGCTACTATATAGCCCCTGGTTGCTCCGCGCTCATCCGGATTCGGGGCGCGTACATGCCTGGCCGGGAAACAACCCTTCGTTAAGGCGGAGGAATCCCGAAGATTCCGATAGGTCATCAAGTGGTTGACCAGTCTCACGCTATATCATGACAGTCAGTTTTCAGCTTTCTCTACTAAGGTGCTCGTCCGGATGAACCATGGCACAATCACAGTTGTTCTCCTGGTGCCGCCTTAGCCGATAGAGAGGAATGTAAGGCAGCAAAACACAGGAGCCGGGCAAACCCAACATTTGACCAAAGACATGATTTGGAGCTGATGCATATAAGGCCAAACTCGTGACGCCTAACACTCCCTAAGGTATTCAGTCTTTATTATGTAAACTGGGCTAAGCAGTGCCCTTTGTAATAAGCCCCTGGTGTCCAGGTACATGCAATAATCTGATGTGGCCACATGCCAATACGTCAGCATCCATCTCAGTTGTACTGAGAATCCGGGGGATGTGTGTCAACAAGAGATAGTAAAAAAGGTTTATGCAGGGTCTTAATCTAAACAGAATCCTTGGAACAGGTCCCCGCTGCACGTCTGCGCCTGTGTCTCCGTTGTGCCGACGGGTGTAGCACGATGGTCATCTTTAAAAGAGATGAACTTAGCTAAAGAGTTGTCGTGCAAAAGGTAGGTTATAGTAAATAAACCAAGTACAGTTCAAGATGAGTAAAATGGAGCCTAATTGTCACTTGTTTACACGCGTGAGCCCCTTGTATTGTTATAGGGGTATAGCCATCGAATCTGTGTCAATTATATAGCTACGCCAGACTCATCTAACCGTGTCCGTGGTCTTAACGACCTGTCAGATGTTCTAGCTGGTGAGGCCGTTTAGTGTGCGGCTGCCAAAGCAGCCGCACGGTCTTCCGTGCGCAAGGAGCGCTCAATATTTCCATTTACTGTAATGATGCCACGTGGACCGAGCATCTTAAGCATTAGAGAAGCGTAATGCGGTATTGCATTAAAGCGAGCGAAAGCTTCGCGTCCGAGTAGTGCTTGATAGCCACTTTGAAATAGAGCGATGTGGAAGGTTAACTTTTCGTTGCGGAAGTTATCGGGAAAGCCGAATATAACTTCTAGTAGCAGGGAGCCCATGCAACGGGCTCCTGGGCCTGGCATTACTCCTTTAAAGGTAGTATTGCTGTGGCTGATTTTTGTTGGGTCTGTCCCCATTTTGCGGACTGTGTCCTAATATATCAGGTTTAAACTACTGCCGCCGTTCGTCGGGACTCGTGTGAAGTGGTATCCTTCAATTATTGGGTCTAACACCAAGGCAGCCCATCCTGCATGCCGGATACTTGTCCAGTAATCCCGATGGTCGAAGGTGATCGGTTGGGACGACCAGTGGCGGAACTCCGCGGTGATAGGCCCTGGGGCACGTGTCTCTACGAGTGCCGCGTTGTTTTTCTTTATCACATGTAACACATTTACTGTTTTGACTTCTGGTTGGAATTTCTTCTGTACCCCAGTGCTTTGCTTGCGAGGCTCGTCCTCGTCTTTGCTTGGTGTATCCCGCCCCTTGTGTTCGGCGTTGATCTTGCCGGACTGCTTGAAGACCCAACATTCTCTATGGGTATGATTTGCAGGTTTGTCAGGGGTGCTGTGGATCTGACATAGTTTGTCCAGAATGTTGTTTAGGCTGGACAGTTCGTCTCTGTTGCCTTTGGAGGGTAGCTTTTGCTGACCTGGCTGAGAGCTTCTGAATCCGGTGTTTACCGCCGTGCTCTTCGGGCTGTCTTCTTTATTCCGGCGCTTGTTTTTGCTGCGTTGCGGCTTCCCGTTACCGTCCCTGACTTCGGATGTACTTGGGTCGCTGGTGCTACATCGGGCTAACCAGCTGTCCTCGCCCACGCAAAAGCGGGTCATGAGGATTGTTAATGCTGCCATTGTTCTTGGCTTTTCTTGGCCGAGGTGTCTGGCAAGCCATTCGTCTCGGACGCTGTGCTTGGAAGCTTCTAAGGCTTCGGCGTCCGGACAGTCGACTATTTGGTTCTTTTTAGCGAGAAACCTGTTCCAAAGCTTTCGGGCTGACTCTCCGGGCTGTTGAGTTATATGACTTAAATCGTCTGCATCCGGTGGTCGGACATATGTCCCTTGAAAATTTGCTCGAAAAGCGTCCTCGAGCTCTTCCCAACTTCCAATGGTGTTTTCGGGGAGGCTTTTAAGCCAGTGCCGAGCTGGCCCTTTGAGCTTGAGGGGTAAGTACTTGATGGCATGGAGATCGTCTCCTCGAGCCATGTGGATATGGAGGATGTAATCCTCAATCCAGACCCCAGGGTCTGTCGTTCTGTCGTATGCCTCTATGTTTACGGGTTTGAATCCCTCTGGAAATTCATGGCCCAACACCTCATCGGTGAAACATAAGGGGTGTGCCGTGGTGTTCGGATTGTTGCTGTGTTGTATTACGTGCTAGAGCACGCTTTCTTGGCCCGTAGATGGATCTGGTTGCGCCGTCCTTTTGATGCGAATCCTCACGTGGATCGCGTACTGGCTTGTGTGCGCCGTCCTTTTGAGGTCGTCTATCCGACCGGATGGCGGTTTTATTTTTTGATGGCGGAGGCTCTAAGGCCTCATCATCGAATTCAGGTAGTAGCTTTCGTTTCGGGTAGCTCTTTGTGTGGCTACTGCCGCCGTACTTTTCTGCGGTGTGGAGTACTTTACTCCATCTAATTCTGAGTGTATCTTGCGCAGCCTTGAGCTTTCGCTTCTGCTTTTTTAGACTCCGCGCAGTGGCGACAAGCCTTTGATGGAGATTCTGTTGCTCCAGGTGCTTATCCGGTGTGATGTCATCCGGACTGTTATCTTCGCCGGAGACGGGTTGCTCGGTTTGATTCTCCGTGTTGCCGCGGTCGGACGGTGGTTCAATGCCGTGTTCGTCGTCCGCTGGCTCACCCTGCTCTATCGCTGGGTCTATATGAGCGCTATTTCTGCTGAGGCAGGATTTGGAGCGGCGCTTACGTTGCCGCCTTAACCGCTTCTCGAGGGAACGATCCTTCGCTGCGTCCTTCCGTTCCTCGTCTTCGTTTTCTTTGGGTGTGTCCACCATGTATACATCATGGGATGAGGTGGCTGTTCAGTGCCCTGTGGGCAGTGGTTCCTGTTCGTCTCCTGCATCGTCGTCCATGCCGTTGATGACTCCAAAGTCGAAGTCGAGCATGTCGGTCAAATCATCGACAGTGGCTACTAAGTGGGTGGTGGGTGGGCGGCGAATTTCTTCGTCATCCGCATCCCAATCCTGCCGGACATAGTTCGGCTAGGATTCTCCTGACAAGAAGAGAGACCTTAATGAGTTCAGTATGTCGCCGAAGGGCGAGTGCTGAAAGATGTCCGCGGAGGTGAACTCCATGATCGGCGCCCAGTCGGATTCGATAGACACGGGCGCAGGCGGTTCGAAGTCCGTGGCTAGGGAAGAATACGGCAGTTTGGCGTCACGGCTCTCGTGATGGGCAAGGTCGATACTCGGCTCGATCGCCGCTGAGAATGAGGCCTCCGTGTCGGGGTCTATCCACCCATCCATGGATGGCGCAGTTGCCTCCGAATTGAGGGTCGGAGCGATTGCCGGTGCGGTCGCCTGAACTCTGTCCGATGGTAGAGCTAAATCATGCTCATCGTGACCGTGCGGCGCACTCGGTAGGGGCTCAAATCTGTCGAAGATCAAGTCTCCGCGGATGTGGGCCATGTAGTTTAAGCTTCCAAACCTGACCTGGTGGCCGGGGACGTAACTCTCGATCTGCCCAGATGGCCAAGCGAGTTGGCCCGCAGTACGAAGCCGCCAAATACAAAGATCTGTCCGGGGAGAAAAGTCTCACCCTGGACTGCATCGCTATCGATGATCGAAGGAGCCATCAAGCCTAACGATGACGACACAGAGGAACTCTCAATGAAAGCACCAATGTCGGTGTCAAAACCGGCGGATCTCGGGTAGGGGGTCCCGAACTGTGCGCCCAGGCGGATGGTAACAGGAGACAGGGGACACGATGGTTTTACCCAGGTTCGGGCCCTCTCGATGGAGGTAAAACCCTACTCCTGCTTGATTGATCTTGATGATATGAGTATTACAAGAGTTGATCTACCACGAGATCGAAGAGGCTAAACCCTACAAGCTAGCCTACGGATATGATTGTTGTTCTTGGTCCTACGGACTAAACCCTCCGGTTTATATAGACACCGGAGGGGGCTAGGGTTACACAGAGTCGGTTACAAGGAAGGAGATCTTCATATCCGTATTGCCAAGCTTGCCTTCCACGCCAAGGAGAGTCCCATCCGGACACGGGACGAAGTCTTTAATCTGTTATCTTCATAGTCCAACAGTCCGGCTGTCCGGATACCCCCTAATCCAGGACTCCCTCAGTAGCCAAAACGAAAAATCACATTTTTGATGAATTGAACCGCCGTCGCCGCGTCACACTTACAGATCAGCTCTGCCTCAACCCAGTTTGTAAACTTGTGAACCGCCACCAACAGGTGGGTCTTTTTATCCTTGGATATTTTAAAAGGTCCAACCATATCCAGCCTCCAGACTGCAAATGGCCAAGTAATTGGAATCATCCTCAATTCTTGAGCCGACAGACATGCGCTTGTCTTGAAAACTTCTGACAACCATCACATTTACTGACCAAGTCCTCTGCATCAGCATGAGCCGTCAGCCAATAAAACCCATGACGAAAGGCCTTAGACACGGGAGATTTAGAGCCGGCATGATGACCACAATATCCTTCATGAATCTCCCATAGAATCTGACGACCTTCCTCAAGAGAAACACAACGTTGAAACGCCCCTGTGACACTACATCGGTGCAACTCTCCGTTTACAATAGTCATTGACTTAGACCACCGGGTTATCTGCCTGGCCAAATTTTCATCTTCAGGTAACTCGCCCTGGGTCATATAAGCCAAATATGGAACAGTCCAATCAGGAATAGCAAGAAGAGCCGCCACCAACTGCGCCTCTGGGTCAGGAATAGCAAGATCTTCCTCCGTAGGCAATTTGACTGAACGATTATGCAGGAATCAAGGAAAACATTAGGTGGCACCGGCTTACGCTGGGATCCAAGCCGGCTTAAAGCATCAACCGCCTCATTTTTCCTGCGGTCAACATGTTCCACCTGATAACCTTTAAAATGACCAGCAATAGCATCAACCTCTTGGCGATAAGCCTCCATGAGTGGATCTTTGGAATCCCAAGTGCCTGAAACTTGTTGAGCCACCAAATCTGAGTCGCCAAAGCACCTTACCTAGCTTAGATTCATCTCTTTAGCCATCCGAAGAGCATGGAGCTAGGCTCATACTCAGCTGCATTGTTAGTACAAGGGAACATCAACCTTAAGACATAATCAAATTTATCACCTCATGGGGAGGTCAAAATAACTCCAGCCCCCAAGCCTTCCAATTTCCTAGATCCGTCAAAGTTAATAGTCCAATAAGTGCTATTCGGCTTCTCCTCAGGCATCTGCAACTCTGTCCAGTCATTGATGAAATCCATGAGTGCTTGAGACTTGATGGCTGTCCGAGGCATGTACTTCCAACCATGGGGTACCAGCTCAATAGCCCACATGGCAACCTGACCTGTGGCTTCTCTGTTTTGAATAATATCCCCTAGAGGAGCAGAACTGACCACATTGATGGGATGACAAAAGAAATACTGCTTCAGCTTACGACTAGCCATGAGCTTGTGGGGACCCCGAATCATAAGTCGTGATCACTGAATGCACGTGTACAGTGATCCTAGAGATCAATGCTCACTGAACACACAGAAGCTGAATAACAAGAGTCTTACATCCATACATACCATATTACACAAGTAGGACCATTATGGTCAAGTCTTGAGTATAACATCGCAGCGGAAATCTTCGTCGATAACTTGGACCCATGCCATCTACCTTAACCCTACAGGCATTCTGACTGGGAAGCGTCCTAGCTCGCATGCTCATCACCGAAGTATTCTTCTTCATATCATGTTCTTTCATGCCTGGCCAATAAAATAACCAGTGGCAAGCCAATGAGTACTTTGAATGTACTCGCAAGCAACCCAAGGGTGATAACAGAATAATTATGCAAGGCACTACTGCTAATTTGGCATTTTTGCGGAAAGCTAGTTTTTCTCATGCAAGTATGATCAACATTTATCAAGGATATGAATGCGTCTGCAACAAGTATCAGGAGGTTACAGACATCAACATCGGGATAGAGTTGTGAACAACTCATACTCAAGCTCATCGTGACTTCCTCACGAATCACGTCAACAGATTTACCAAACCGTGTTGTTTGTCAGAAACATATGGACGTAGTCTAAGCAGCACCACCCAACTGTCCTTGACCGTGGACACGGCTATTCGAATAGTTTTACACTCTGTAGAGGTTGCACACTTTACCCACAAGATCCGGGGAACTTTCGTGTCATCCATGACCCGCGGTACCTCAAGTACCCGGGGTAAGCACCCAATCACTATCTTTCCCTAGACGACACTAACATGGAGTCCACTCGATTGGTGGTAACCCCCGTGCCCAACATTTCACAACTTAAAATTGTGGAGCCTCGCTCCCATATTTGTCACATACCACTGGCACGGGGTACCAACAGTGTGTCCGGTGCCCCATAAAAATGTTCTTGGCCGCCCTACCTGGCACGACCCCGTCCCGAGAGAGAGCACGAACTCTCCCCCGTCACTAGTAATGCGGCTCCAAGCTAGTATCGGCCTAGGTAATCAATAATGCCCTTTCCCATATAAGGGTAGAGTGGTTGCGCATGTAAGGTTGGGACAGTCGACAAATCTTAAATCTAATCCGTCTATGTAAACAACACTTTTATCAAGCCTCAGTACACTACCTCTCCACCAAGTAGTGACCTAGTGCATCATCATATCCCAGGGGCATTAGTGACACCCACTGGGGCTGTTTGCCAGTATGTCAAACCACACTTGTTTCTTTCCATGCATAACCCTGACCCACTTTGCGTAGCCATTTACTATAGCATATTTCTACAACCCACCAACACAACTCTAAGCAAGGGTAGAGTCATGAACAATGCAAGTATCAATGGAGTATGCAACAGAGGCAAGCCGAGCAAGGTTGCCATTCAAGATATATATCATGCACTCGATGAAACAACGAAAATGCTATTATGATGAAAAATGGTTCATCATGGTCAAAGGGCTGCTTGCCTGTTTTAACAAAGTCTTCGAGGTCTTCAAATATCTCTGGTCCAACTCCAAGCATTTCGTCTACTTCGTCAACTATCGTTGAAAGCAACCATAATAAGCAACACAACAAGGCAGAAAATAAAAGTGCTCTAAAAATATTAATTTCACTTTTCTAGGACATCTGTGGTTATATGAAAAATAACCAGAGTGGTTTCATTGGAATTGGGTCAGTGGACATTTCTAAACATTTTGATATGATGGAATTAACGGGTTTATGGATTTGCAAGAAGTGTACAGAAATATATTTTTAAAAAATGAGCAAAGGTACCCATTTAACAAATCATGATTTTAGAAGCATCTAGGAGTTGGTTTCACTGGATTTGGAGTTGAAATGAATATTCTATGGATTTTTGAAGATGGTATAGGAGTACAAATGACCTATTTGTTAGATCCAGGTGAGACTAGGCAGTGTAAAAATGTTCACTATGGCTCATTAAATAGGTCTAATTTATGGAGTCACCTAAAATTTGAATCGTCAGATTTGCACTATAAATGAGGTCTCTGGAAAAGTTTGAATCTTGCTGAAAAAGAAAAAGCAAATGAAAATACCTAATGGGCCAAAATCCAGCGGCGGCAGCGCGCACTGGGCGGGATTTAACGCAGAGGCATGACTGGGCCGGCCCAGCGGCTCAGCCACGCGGGCAACAGGGCAACGTCGAAGGCGTAATCCGAGCTGGCCGTGTCTTTCGCGGGCAAGCGGAAGACGCAGAAGGCGTCTTCACTTAAACCCTGCGGGCCCGGGCGCTGACTCACGGACGTGCAGGGCCCGCCCGCACGCCGCTGCGGTCGTCTTCAACCTCGAGCGGCTGGCGCGACCGACGACTCCGGCAATGATTGCCGGCGACCTCGACCACCTCCCACGGCGCTCGGCCCACCGGTGTACTCAGGGAGCCAAGACGCATCCATCCGCTGGTGGCACGGTCGCTGAGGAGTACGGGGTCGAGCAGGGCGTTGGTCGCGGCGGACGAGGCCGAAGGTGATGGTGGCATCGGCGCTACGGGGTACTGGAGTAGAGAAGAAGAGGGGGAAGGTTCCTCCGTGGCCTGGGGGTTTTGCTGATGGAGAAAGGAGGGGAGGAGGAGGCCTCATTCGCGGGAATTTGAGAGGAGGCCGGTGGCTCGGCTTCGGCCATGGAGGTGGTTGGAGGGCACGAGAGAGAGAGAGAGAGAGAGAGAGAGAGAGAGAGAGAGAGAGAGAGAGAGAGAGAGAGAGAGAGAGAGAGAGAGGGTTGGCCCGGGGTTACGGGACAGAGATAAAGCGAAGGAGGCGCAGAGAGGGACCCGGGGGTGGCTTCAATAGGAGGGACGAGGTGCACCGGGGACAAGGCGCTCGGCCTCCGCTGCAACGGCGCTGGCGACCGTTAGAGGGGGGGGTGAGCGTGTCCGCGATGTACATGGGAGTCGTCTAGGTCGTGGGGGAGAGAGAGGAGAGGAGGGGCAGGGCCTTGGCGCTCGCGCGTGCGAGGCCAAGCATTGGCCTAGCCGGGCGGCGTCGGGCATGAGCCGCAGGAGATGAGGGGGAGAGGGGAAGGAGGGGGCCAACACGCTAACGTACTGTGGACATCGAGGCGACCTCGGGGGACATCATACCTCTGCCCAAGGCCCGCGGGAGACCTCGGGAGGGCCGAGCAACAGCGCTCTGGTGCTCCAGAGCGTGACTTTGGCCGACATGGTCATGTCTTTTTGCGGAGTGGGCGCGGCCACTGGTGTCTGGGAGCTTTAGGGGGGAGTAAACAAAGTGGCAAAGGCATTGGATGCCCTAGAAAGCCAGTAGATGAGAGGGGAGGTGGAGAGAGAGGTGAACAGTGGCTGTACAGAGAGGGGAAAAGAGCTTTTCACCCCCTTCATCATGGCTTCTCGGGCAGTGAAAGATGCATGGGGTTAGAGGAGTACCATATGAGGCTGTGGTACAAATTTGGACTCAAGGAGATTAGTGGAAATGGACAAAACATGCATTTTAAATTTCTGCCAGAAGGTGTTTGATGGTGGTTTGGGCAAGCAGATGATTTCCATTTGCCATGAGACTCCACAGGGTGAAATTCCACATATAATTAGGGCCTTCCACCAATTTTGAGCTCATTTGGGCAAAGTTGCCAGTGCAACTTTTGTAAACCCTAAAATCAGCAGAAATGGCTTTACCAAGATTTAGTCATGCAAATCTATTCTCCTTGATGCACCACTTAGTGTAGTGTCATCATTTGATGCTCTGAACATGTCCACAAAAGTTGAGATCAAAAGGACACACTTGGCAATGTAGAGTTGTTCAAACTTGGATCTGGACAGAGAGGATTTTGGGGCACTTTTGTTAACCAAAGTTATTTTGATTGATATGAAACCTTGCACGATCATCACATTATGAATATGTGACTTTCTAGAATTTTGCTGGATTTATTTGAAAATATTTCTTATAGAAATATTTCAAATATTTGAAATGAGCTGAAAAGGTTCTGGAGGGTTTTGTCCAATATTTTGATAATGACCATGTGTTTAAACTCATATATATGGACAATATATTCCCACTGAGCTTCCCTGATTTTCCTCAAATATTTTTGAAGCTTTAAAATAATTTTAACCTATTAAAGACCATTTCTGGCCTAAAGAAAAAGCCTTTAAATAAAATAGGAAAATAACTTTCAAAATTTTATTTTTGTGGTTTCTTGGTGTCCTATATCTAATAGGAGTCAAATATATTTTTGGAAAGATTTTTGCTGCCCTTAATTAAGTACTTGCAGTGCAAACCTCAATTCAGGGGGTTTTGGAAAACTAATTTTTGAAAATACTATTTGGCCAAATTATTTTTGTAAGAAAATACTATATTGTCCTATACACATGGTATGATCATTGGCAAAAGGTTTTGGATCAAGGAGAGGAGTATAAGAGTTGGAGGATTTATTTGATTTTTAGAGCACTTGCAAACAACAGACAAACATTCAATCAACGCAAAGACAAAACACTCAAAAGTTTTTGTCAAACCACATTTTATCATTATTTATTAGCTTAAGTGTTGTGGCATGAAAATCAGGGTGTGACAGACCTACCCCCCTTACAAGAATCACTTCCCCGAGATTCCCAAACTAGGCGCGGAAAGGAATATGGAGACTTGGATTTGGGGTAGTCTTCACGTCCTCACACTGCTTCTGCTTCCGAGTGGTGCTCCATTGAACCTTGAAGTACTTGATGGTGTGGCTTTGTGTATGACGTTCTTGCTTGATCCAGGTTGCTAAGGGGTCTCTCGTGTTAGGTCAGGTTGGGCTGGGGGTCAATGGTTCGATGATTGATGCCCTGGTAGGGATCGGGCTAGTTAGGAAGTTGGAAACACTTCCGGGGGTGCGTCGCGTGGAAAACGCTGTGCACAGTGGGTAACTCGGGTGGTAACTCTAGCTGGTAGCCGTCTATTCTTCGTCTTGCGGTGATCTTGGAGAGGGCTGATAAATCTTGGTGTGGGTTTCCTTGTCATGAAAATGCTTGGTTCTCTTTGAGAGAAGTGGCTCGTAGATACACCTGGTCTTCGACGAGAAAGTTCACTTCTTGACGATGGTGGTGGGTGTAGTTCTTCCTCCCTGGCATGGCGGTCTTCAAATGTTCCTTGACCAGCTGAACGACTCTTCTTCTGTCTTCGGGTGGACAAGTAGGTCACCAAATGATGATGACAACCAACTTGTCCAAGTACTCCATGAAGACTTTGTTCACGGGGTACATAAAGTAGGCTGGGGAATTAGTGGTGGTCTTTGTTGAGTGTGGGCCAAGGTGTTCTAGATCTGGTGTCAAGGCCCTAAGGTTCTGATCCGACCATGTTGTAGCTTGGTAGGGCTTAAGGGTTTCAAGGATTCTAGTGTGCGAGTGAACATTTATCATCTTATCTTTAAGCACGGTTTCTGAGATGCCAATTGTGCTATCTAGTCCTTCAAACAGATCACCTTATACCGCTGAAAGCATCATTTTGTATAGGTCAACTCCAATCATCACTCATGCTATTCATATCCTCATGACTCCCAAGAGGATGTCTAACAAAATCATATATGTCTACGATCCCCAAACTCATATGTGTGGCTACCCCTAAAAATCCATGGGTAGAGCATACAAGCTTCCAAGCTGGAATAAAACAGGACAATCCAAGTGCTCATCCTATTCTTCCAAGGTCTAAGATAAAGCACCTCTTATCCTAAGGAAACACGTCGTAAGCCACTCCAAGATCTTGTTTCCTTCCTATGAGTCAACTCCAACAGCCCATTAGCTTCCATCAATCACTACATAATCCATTTAATTCTACAAATCCAATGTTTATGGTGTTCCACATGATCTTCTAATGTCCTATAATCCTCAAATACTTGAAAAGGGTTATCTTTACTATAGTCAGTCCACCAATTCCCATTATCGGGGTCAAGTAACTTCCAACCTCCAGCTTATATAGATCCTTAAATCAATTCCAATCTCCTAGTTTATTGTCCATCGAGAAACATGGTATCACGATCAAGATTATCAATCTGAATCCAATTTACTCCGAACCATGTAGTCTTACTCAACATCTATACTCAACTAGAATTACCTACTTAAATCCAAATCTCATGTCCAACGAGAAATCTTACGTGTTTCCCTCAAGTTATTTACATAATATCAACTGTCTCCTATCAATATCATCTGATCAAGTCAAATCCTTGCACTTCCAGGAGTTTCATCTTGCGATCATAATTGTCCTATACATCCAAATTATTCAGGGGTAATGAAAGCTATGCTACTCTATAATCATGATCCCACCAAGTTCATCTACCAACATGAAAGTCTCATAATCCACCAAATAGTCTCAGATGATTTCTCAAACTCATTGATATAAACTCATCAAGTCATTTGTCCTCTATTCCTATATCCTCAAATTGGTCTTCCCTATGGCATCGTCAGTTTTGGTGCTATCTTAGGATGATAATGTGCTCGTTCACTATGTCCACTAGTTCCATCATGAACCCAGTGATAAGCAAGGTTACGGAGGCTTAACAGGTTCTCTTGCAATTTTGTGGGTTAAGCACATGGTTAAGGATTCGAGCAGGGGTATCTTACGAAGTCTCGAAGGGTCTAGGAATGGGTCTCTAATCTTGAGGGGCAACCATAACTCTAAGGGGCTGCACTTCGTCTAGGAGGCCGTAGCAAAAGTCTTCAGTGCTAATTGGTTGCCGAAGTAGAATCCTTGGTGTATCTTGTCTTGCCGGTCTTCAGTTGATGAGAGAGATGATAGAGAAAAGTGGCATAGATGGGGATGCCTAAGGGGGTTCTATAGTGCAGGTGCAAACAAACAAGTGCCAAAAAGGGCCAAACACAAACAACAAAATAAGGCAGGTGATATAGTTGCGTACTTGTTGCCTAGGGCAAAAGAGTGACTGATATCAAAACACAAACAAATAAAAGCAAGCAACACACAATCATGGTTCTATTCGAACCATCATACGGACTTGACTGCGCATAGGGGGTACACGACTCATCCTACCCTAGGGGTTCTCGGATTCGGTAGTCGTGCCTTGTGCCTCGTGCAGTCTTCTGAGTTTTCCTCATGTGTTGCTACGTCTCTTGTTTGGTGAAACGATTTGGGTTGAGCCTGAAGATTCTTCAGCAACTTCTCGCCTGTTGAAGTGATGGGGTGAAGGTGTCTTCTCGTAGCTGGCATTGACTCGGTCTTCTGTTGTCTTCTTATTCATGACGACACCTTTTTGTCTTTTAAGGCGTCGATGGTACCAGATTTGTAATCCTTTATGCAAGGACATTAACAAGGAATAGTAGAGATCCAACATGTTGGTTACGTTGATGACAACATCGACACCAAGAGCGGGGGATGAAGAGAACCGTTTCCCTGCTCACTATAGTGAGGCGGACCTAATGGCGAGGTTCTCACCCACCGGTGGTTGTCGATACAACAATGGTAAGGACATGGTTGCTCTATTAGCGATGTACATCATGATCTTGCATTTCCTATGCCCTGATCATCATAGGCTAAGGTCGCATCATCTTGGAGCAATGTCAAGGGTGTCACCATCTTCTGGGCCTTCATGTCCTCATTCCTCGAGGATGTATCTTCTGTTGGTATCGTCTTGTTGTGGTGTCGCCAATCTTGTGTTCAGAAGAGGTGGGTGAGTGTTTGGCAAGGTGTACTCGTTCGAGGATTACAAGGAATCCCGTGGTCAGGGGCTTGAGGGTGCTAGCGACTGTTGCAATAGTTTTGAAGGGGAAGAGATCAATAAGGAAAGTATACCTTAGTTTTTTTTTGAAAAACTGAGAAGGGAAGAGAAGTATAGGTGGTTTCGAAAACTAGTAATAGTTTTGGAAATAGTTTTGCCCTAACTAACGACCATGCTAATTAAGGCTTCCTACAGTCAGGATGGCTGTGATACCAGCTCTGTGGGGACCCCGACTCATAAGTCGTGATCACCGAATGCACGTGTATAGTGATCCCAGAGATCAATGCTCACTGAACACACAGAAGCTGAATAACAAGAGTCTTACATCCATACATACCGTATTACACAAGTAGGACCATTATGGTCAAGTCTTGAGTATAACATCGCAGCGGAAATCTTCGTCGATAACTTGGACCCATGCCATCTGCCTTAACCCTACAGGCATTCTGACTGGGAAGCGTCCTAGCTTGCATGCTCGTCACTGAAGTATTCTTCTTCATATCATGTTCTTTCATGCCTGACCAATAAAATAACTAGTGGCAAGCCAATGAGTACTTTGAATGTACTCGCAAGCAACCCAAGGGTGATAACGGAATAATTATGCAAGGCACTACTGCTAATTTGGCATTTTTGCGGAAAGCTAGTTTTTCTCATGCAAGTATGATCAACATTTCTCAAGGATATGAATGCGTCTGCAACAAGTATCAGGAGGTTACAGACATCAACATCGGGTTAGAGTTGTGAACAACTCATACTCAAGCTCATCGTGACTTCCTCACGAATCACGTCAACAGATTTACCAAACCGTGTTGTTTGTCAGAAACATATGGACGTAGTCTAAGCAGCACCACCCAACTGTCCTTGACCGTGGACACGGCTATTCGAATAGTTTTACACTCTGCAGAGGTTGCACACTTTACCCACAAGATCCGGGGAACTTTCATGTCATCCACGACCCGCGGTACCTCAAGTACCCGGGGTAAGCACCCGATCACTATCTTTCCCTAGACGACACTAACATGGAGTCCACTCGATTGGTGGTAACCCCCGTGCCCAACATTTCACAACTTAAAATTGTGGAGCCTCGCTCCCATATTTGTCACATACCACTGGCACGGGGTACCAACGGTGTGTCCGGTGCCCCATAAAAATGTTCTTGGCCGCCCTACTTGGCACGACCCCGTCCCGAGAGAGAGCACGAACTCTCCCCCGTCACTAGTAATGCGGCTCCAAGCTAGTATCGGCCTAGGTAATCAATAATGCCCTTTCCCATATAAGGGTAGAGTGGTTGCGCATGTAAGGTTGGGACAGTCCACAAATCTTAAATCTAATCCGTCTCTGTAAACAACACTTTTATCAAGCCTCAGTACACTACCTCTCCACCAAGTAGTGACCTAGTGCATCATCATATCCCAGGGGCTTTAGTGACACCCACTGGGGCTGTTTGCCAGTATGTCAAACCACACTTGTTTCTTTCCATGCATAACCCTGACCCACTTTGCGTAGCCATTTACTATAGCATATTTCTACAACCAACCAACACAAATCTAAGCAAGGGTAGAGTCATGAACAATGCAAGTATCAATGGAGTATGCAACGGAGGCAAGCCTAGCAAGGTTGCCATTCAAGATATATATCATGCACTCGATGAAACAACGAAAATGCTATTATGATGAAAAATGGTTCATCATGGTCAAAGGGCTGCTTGCCTGTTTTAACAAAGTCTTCGAGGTCTTCAAATATCTCTGGTCCAACTCCAAGCATTTCGTCTACTTCGTCAACTATCGTTGAAAGCAACCATAATAAGCAACAGAACAAGGCAGAAAATAAAAGTGCTCTAAAAATATTAATTTCACTTTTCTAGGACATCTGTGGTTATATGAAAAATAACCAGAGTGGTTTCATTGGAATTGGGTCAGTGGACATTTCTAAACATTTTGATATGATGGAATTAACGGGTTTATGGATTTGCAAGAAGTGTACAGAAATATATTTTTGAAAAATGAGCAAAGGTACTCATTTAACAAATCATGATTTTAGAAGCATCTAGGAGTTGGTTTCACTAGATTTGGAGTTGAAATGAATATTCTATGGATTTTTGAAGATGGTTTAGGAGTACAAATGACCTATTTGTTAGATCCAGGTGAGACTAGGCAGTGTAAAAATGTTCACTATGGCTCATTAAATAGGTACTGATTTATGAAGTCACCTAAAATTTGAATCGTAAGATTTGGACTATAAATGAGGTCTCTGGAAAAGTTTGAATCTTGCTGAAAAAGAAAAAGCACATGAAAATACCTAATGGGCCAAAATCCAGCGGCGGGAGCGCGCACTGGGCGGGATTGAACAGAGATGCGCGACTGGGCCGGCCCAGCGGCTCGGCCACGCGGGCGACAGGGCGACGTCGAAGGCGTAATCCGAGGTGGCCGTGTCTTTCGCGGGCAAGCGGCAGACGCATAAGCCGTCTTCACTTAAACCCCGTGGGCCCGGGCGCTGACTCGCTAACGTGCAGGGCCCGCCAGCACGCCGCCGTGGTCGTCTTCAACCTCGAGCGGCTGGCGCGACCGACGACTCCGGCGATGATTGCCGGCGACCCCGACCACCTCCCACGACGCTCGACCCACCGGTTTACTCAGGGAGCCAAGACGCATCCATCCGCTGGTGGCACGGTCGCTGAGGAGTACGGGGTCGAGCAGGGCGTTGGTCGCGGCGGACAAGGCCGAAGGTGATGGTGGCATTGGCGCTACGGGGTACTGGAGTAGAGGAAGAAGATGGGGAAGGTTCCTCCGTGGCCTGGGGGTTTTGCTGATGGAGAAAGGAGGGGAGGAGGAGGCCTCATTCGCGGGAATTTGAGAGGAGGCCGGTGGCTCGGCTTCGGCCATGGAGGTGGTTGGAGGGCATGAGAGAGAGAGAGAAAGGGTTGGCCCGGGGTTACGGGAGAGAGATAAAGCGAAGGAGGCGCAGAGAGGGACCCAGGGGTGGCTTCAATAGGAGGGACGAGGTGCACCGTGGACAGGGCGCTCGGCCTCCGCTGCAACGGCGCTGGCGACCGTTTGAGGGGGGGTGAGCGTGTCCGCGGTGTACGTGGGAGTCGTCTAGTTCGTGGGGGAGAGAGAGGAGAGGAGTGGCAGGGCCTTGGCGCTCGCGCGTGCGAGGCCAAGCATTGGCCTAGCCGGGCGGCATGGGGCACGAGCCGCAGGAGATGAGGGGGAGAGGGGAAGGAGGGGGCCAGCACGCTGACGTACTGTGGACGTCGAGGCGACCTCGGGGGACATCATACCTCTGCCCAAGGCCCGCGGGAGACCTCGGGAGGGCCGAGCAACAGCGCTCTGGTGCTCCAGAGCGTGACTTTGGACAACATGGTCATGTCTTTTTGCGGAGTGGGCGCGGCCACTGGTGTTTGGGAGCTTTAGGGGGGAGTAAACAAAGTGGCAAAGGCATTGGATGCCCTAGAGAGCCAGTAGATGAGAGGGGAGGTGGAGAGAGAGGTGAACAGTGGCTGTCCAGAGAGGGGAAAATAGCTTTTCACCCCCTTCATCATGCCTTCTCGGGCAGGGAAAGATGCATGGGGTTAGAGGAGTACCATATGAGGCTGTGGTACAAATTTGGACTCAAGGAGATTAGTGGAAATGGACAAAACATGCATTTTAAATTTCTGCCAGAAGGTGTTTGATGGTGGTTTGGGCAAGCAGATGATTTCCATTTGCCATGAGACTCCACAGGGTGAAATTCCTCATATAATTAGGGCCTTCCACCAATTTTGAGCTCATTTGGGCAAAGTTGCCAGTGCAACTTTTGTAAACCCTAGAAATCAGGACAAATGGCTTTACCAAGATTTAGTCATGCAAATCTATTCTCCTTGATGCACCACTTAGTGTAGTGTCATCATTTGAGGCTCTGAACATGTCCATGAAAGTTGAGATCAAAAGGACACACTTGGCAATGTAGAGTTGTTCAAACTTGGATCTGGACAGAGAGGATTTTGGGGCACTTTTGTGAACCAAAGTTATTTTGATTGATATGAAACTTTGCAAGATCATCACATTATGAATATGTGACTTTCTAGATTTTTCCTAGATTTATTTGAAAATATTTCTTTTAGAAATATTTCAAATATTTGAAATGAGCTTAAATGGTTTTGGAGGGTTTTGTCCAATATTTTGATCATGACCATGTGTTTAAACTCATATATATGGACAATATATGCCCACTGAGCTTCCCTGATTTTTCTCAAATATTTTTGAAGCTTTAAAATAATTTTAACCTATTAAAGACCATTTCTGGCCTAAAGAAAAAGCCTTTAAATAAAATAGGAAAATAACTTTCAAAATTATATTTTTGTGGTTTCTTGGTGTCCTATATCTAATAGGAGTCAAATATATTTTTGGAAAGATTTTTGCTGCCCTTAATTAAGTACTTGCAGTGCAAACCTCAATTCAGGGGTTTTTGAAAATACTATTTGGCCAAATTATTTTTGTAAGAAAATACTATATTGTTCTATACACATGGTATGATCATTGGCAAAAGGTTTTGGATCAAGGAGAGGAGTATAAGAGTTGGAGGATTTATTTGATTTTTAGAGCACTTGCAAACAACAGTCAAACATTCAATCAAAGCAAAGACAAAACACTTAAAAGTTTTTGTCAAACCACATTTTAGCATGATTTATTAGCTTAAGTGTTGTGTTATGAAAATCAGGGTGTGACAGAGCGCTTCATACACCAGTTTCTGCCAATGTGGATACCTCTGCTTGGATTCAATGAGTACTTCATTGATATAATAAACCACCGCTGAACCAGATATTCCTTGCCTGCTTCCTTCCGTTCCACAACAATTGCCACACTGATGGCTTGGCTATTAGCAGCCACATATAATAGTAAGGGCTCCTTTTTAATAGGAGCTGCAAGGATCGACGGCTTAGCCAACTGCTTTTTCAACGCCTCAAATGCCTGATCAGCAGCATCACTCTAAACAAAGTGGTCTGTTTTCTTCATCATCTGGTACAGAGGGATAGACTTCTCGCCCAACCGGCTTGTAAACCGGCTTAAGGCCGCAATGCGACCTGCCAGACATTGGACATCATTAATACATGATCGCTTAGCCAAAGAAGTGATAGCCTTGATTTTCTCTGGGTTAGCTTCAATGCCCCTTTCAGAAACCAAAAAACCCAAGAGCTTGCTTGCTGGCACACCAAAGACACACTTGGCAGGGTTAAGCATCATCTTGTAAACCCGGAGATTGTCAAATGTCTCTTTCAAATCATCTATCAAGGTCTGTTTCTTCCTGGATTTCACAACAATATCATCCACATAAGCATGAACATTGCGTCCAATCTGGTCATGGAGGCATTTCTGAACACACCATTGATAAGTCACCTGGGCAGTCTTGAGCCCAAAAGGCATAGACACATAGTAGAAGGCCCCAAAGGGAGTGATAAAAGCCGTCTTCTCCTATTCCTTGACTGCCATTTTGATCTGATGATAACCAGAGTAAGCATCCAAAAAACTCAAACGCTCACAACCCGCCGCAGCGTAAATGATTTGATCAATACAGGGGAGAGAAAAAGGATCATCCGGACAGGCCTTGTTAAGGTCTGTGTAATCCACACACATATGTCAAGTGCCGTTCTTCTTGAGTACCAGCACCGGGTTAGCCAACCACTCAGGATGAAAAACCTCGATGATAAACCCAGCCGCCAAGAGCCAGGCCACTTCTTCACCAATGGCCTTGCGCCTCTCTTCATTAAAACGATGAAGGAATTGCTTGACTGGTTTAAACTTTGGATCAATATTAAGAGTGTGCTTAGAGAGTTCCCTCGGTACACCTGGCATGTCAGAAGGTTTCCATGCAAAGATGTACCGGTTCTCATGGATGAACTCGATGAGCGCGCCTTCCTATTTCGGATCCATATTCGCACTAACACAGAATTGCTTGGACGAGTCGCCAGGAACAAAATCAACCAGCTTAGTGTCATCTGCCGACTTAAACTTCAGCAGAGGGTCATGCTCTGTGGTCGGCTTCTTCAAAGGTGTCATATCTGCCGGGTCAACGTCATCTTTGTAGAACTTCAACTCCTATGTTACATAAACAGACTCAACATAAGCAACATCGCCCTCTTCACATTCGAAGGCTATCTTCCTATTCCCATGCACTGTAATGGTACCCTTATGACCCGACATCTTAAGCTGCATATTAACATAACAAGGTCTTGCCATAAACCTAGCATAAGTCGGCCGCCCAAACAAAGCATGATAAGGGCTCTTGATCTTGACCACCTCGAAAGTCAATGTCTTAGCTCTGTAATCATGATCACCACCGAAAGCTACTTCCAAAGCTATCTTACCCACCGGGTACACCGACTTACTAGGCACCACACCATGGAAAATAGTATTAGATGGCTTAAGATCCTTCAGTCAAATTCATACGACGGAAAGTGTCATAGTAAAGGATATTGATGCTGCTACCTCCATCCATGAGTACCTGAGTAAACTTGTACCCCCAACCTGAGGCACAACCACCAAAGCCAACTGACCCGGATTGTCAACCCGGGACGGGTGATCCTCACGGCTCCAAAGAATAGGATGTTCAGACCATTGCAAGTAACAATGGACCGCCGACTCAACCACGCTGACTGCCCTCTTATGAACCTTCTGGTCCCGTTTGCACAAACTTGTGGTAAACACATGATACTGACCACTATTCAGCTGCTTGGGATTACTCTGATAACCAGACAACTACTGCTGATTCCCTTGACCAGATTGCTGATTGATACCACCTTGATTTCCTCGGCCCTGGAAACCGGGGTTTGAGCCGCCACCACCAAAGCCAGGTCCGTGAGAGCCGGATCCTGAGCCGCCATTCGGGCCATGATTATTCTGGAAAAAATTGGAATTGCTATACTCCCTCATGATGAAGAAATCCTTCCACAGATGATTGGCCGGCTTCTCTTACGTACCATGCTTTGGGCAAGGCTGATTCATCATCGCCTCGATGTTAAAATTTGGCCCTCCAAGCCGGGGTGGCTTTCCCTTACGACGCTGATTATTACTCTGCGTATTAGTGTTAGCCACAAGGTCTAAACCGCCGCCGGCTTTGCGCTTACTGTTACCACCTTGACCCGCCATGTTATGCTGCTGCCCCTTTGCACTACCACTCTTCTTCCCCGTACCAGCCTTCTCCTCATCAGATTCAGGTTCTTTAGTACTATCAGAGTCAGCATATTTGACAAGAGCTGCCATGAGCTCCCCCATATCATTGCATTGGCGCTTAAGCTGCCCCAGTTTCTGCTTAAGGGGAAGGAAACGACAATTCTTCTCCAACATTAGGATTGCTGAACCAGCGTTGATACTGTCCGATGAGTGTATAATGGCTGAGATTCGGTGCACCCAGTTGGTTGTTGACTCGCCCTCACCTTGGACGCAGGAGTCTAAATCCAGAATTGACATAGGCTGCTTGCATGTGTCTTTAAATTTTTGGATAAAATGCATTTTCAACTCCGCCCACGACCTAATGGAGTTAGCGGGCATCCCCTTCAGCCAAGGACAAGCCAGCCCATCCAACATCATGGTGAAATACTTAGCACATGCAGCATCACTAGCATCCAACATCTCCATAGCCATCTCATAGCTCTCAATCCAAGCCTCTGGGGGCTGATCCGCTGTGTAGTTAGGCACCTTACGAGGACCCTTGAAATCCTTAGGCAAACGCTCGTTGCATAGAGCCGGCACTAAACATGGAACACCCAAGGTTCTAGAGGTTACACCCGTCTCCACAGACGCTGACGAATAAACCGGAGATTGCTGTTGAGCTGCTAGCTGAGCCGCCAGCTCAGCCTCCCGACGCGCCCTGCCCTGATCCACCAAAGTCTAAGCATCTACACCACAGCGCCGGGTCATGCCTACAAGGCTGGTTATGGTCTGGCAAGTCAATATGTCTACTATAACTCTGGCTCAGACGAGGGGTCGAGTGAATCCTTTCACGGCTGTACGAATAAGCCGCCTGCTGAGCCTCTGCTATTTGAAGAAGTTGTCTGGCCCTCCGCATCTCCATCGCGGCTGGAGACTCGCCTTCCACCGGGAGTGCCACCAATCGTGTCGCCACAGCAATCATGTTATATAGAGGGTTGGAATAATGGCCAGGCGGTGTCGGAACATGCTGAGGCGGAGTCACATTTAAATGAGGCGGGTCCATAGCACACGGCTGAACCGGCACTCCGGTCACGGGTGTTTCAACAGCCCGGTTCACCACGAGCGGGTCACTGGTTCCGTCCCCAGGCGTGTTAAAAAGGTTCCTAGCCTCAAACTCTGTGGGTAGACGGGTCTGATGCCTCGTCCTCATGATGGCATTTGAAGCGTTTTGATCCGGGGTAAGCCGGAAAGATTCTGCATGAATCCATTGCGCCTGAGCGTTCAAAGCAGCTCGCTCCGTGGCCATCCTAGCGTTCTCAACCGCCAGTTCTTCCTTGGCTTGAGCTATCACATCTCATAGCTTCGCGACATCCACCTTATGCTGCTCTTGAGTGTTCGGGGTTACCTCCGCCCCCATTAACATTGCCAAAGCATCCAACAACTTGATCAGAACTTGAGCCGGCGGGCGCGTAGAGCCACTAGCACCAGCCGTCATCGCAGCTGTTGCCCTAGAGGTCATAGCCGCGGCGGTCGTCGAACCGAGCATCGGTTGTGTACCGGCCATGAAGATTGCAACCCTGTTCGGCGGCTCATATGGGTCCGAAATATTGTGGAATCCACGGAAAATGCTCTTGTTTCACAACTCTAGAGAGACGCTAGCACATTGCACAATAGGCGGATATGATTCTTGTGCACAACCTATAAAGCAAAAATGCAACGACTTCTATCCCAAGTATGCTATTTGTATGATGTCCCTATGAGATGATCCAAGAAGATCGAGTATGCCAATCTTAATGTAGTATGATGCTATAGTTCTTGCTTAAAAGCTCTTTGCTTATCTTTCCCTTTTGCTTAAAAGCTTGTTTGTCTCTTTCTCTTTTGTGCTCTTGCTCATGCAAAACTTCACGAACCAAGATAGCAATTGTGTATATGCTATGGAAACCTTGTGACACAAGATATGATATCAAGATATGAATACCAGGATGATATATTATACGCAACAAGATGATGATCACTAATGTGCACAAGTAGCATTGCTGGCAATACTCAAAGGCTAGTCTCGATGGGTAAGTGATGCAAAAGGAAGGCTATGGGGTTATCAATGCAATGGGCAAGGAGTGGATAAATATGTTGTCGAATTTACCGTCAATGGTTTATCTAGTGTAAGCAAGGACGGATGATCATGAAGCGGTCGGTGTTGTAGTGCACGGTCTTCAGTACGTTGGCGAAGATGCTGCTGCACCGTAGTCAGAGTTGTCGAAGTAGCGGAAGTAGTCGAAGATGCGCATACTTTCTATCAAGGCCGGACGTTCCGGGGAAGGCGGAAGGTCCGAGGTCTGGAAGTTCCAGGCGGGGCCAGAAGTTCCAGGGGTCGCGATTCTGCCAAGAATAGGAAATTTGGGGATCGTGGATTTGGGCAGAAAAACTTCGGGAAAAACCCAAATCAGAGGGGGAAAATAAATTTTTTGGGTGGATGGAAGGGTGGGAAAGCTAGATCTACGTGCCACACACGAAATCCACGGATCAAATCCAACAAAACTTCATCACACCAACAAATCACAAAAAATTTGGGAAGGCTATTTTTGTGGGGATTTTCAAAATTGGGGAAGAACACAACAAAATTAGGCTAGAAAACAACGAGGGGGGCTCCAAAATCGTGATCAATGTGGCACATGATACCAAGATGATGTAGGGTATAATCCTAGATGCCCGATTTTTCATGATTGGAGCGGATCCCGCGTAGAACCCGAAGAATACAAGGGGAAAACGAGGGGAAACACGAGAGGAAATCACTCAAACAACAAGATTCGATTACACATGTGCTAGATCCTCAAAACACAAAGAGATACACGATCCACGATCAACAAGGGACAATACAAGTAGCAAGTTCTTCTCCGTGAGGAGGTCTTGAGGGGTCTTCCCGTGAGGGGTCTTGAATCCACTTGGGGGATCTTCTTCGTAGATGTCATGAACTCCGATGGAGAAGGGAACAAGTGGAGAGCAAAGCTCTATCTCAAATGAGATACTACTTTGCTAACCCTAAAACAAAGGTAGAAGAAGAGTATTTATAGTCTAGGGGGCGAAAGGTACATGGGCCTTGGCTTGAGTCATTGTGCGCATGCAAGGCCGGAAGTTCCAGGTGCCGGAGATTCCGGGACAAGGTCCGGGAGGGTACGGCCTAACCAGAGAGTTGGCACACCCAGGCTTGTCTGGGTCGTTGGAGTCCAGAAGTTCTGGGGGGGGGGGGGGATGGAGGTTCCCGGCTCTGGCTGGAAGTTCCGGGCTGGACAGGGAGTTGTTGGCTGTTCCTTCTTCCTCAGTTCTCGGCTTCGTGGCTTGTGCGTTGTACCTGATCACACATAGTGTTTCTGACTTAGGCAGTAGCCATGTCTCACTCGAATGTAACGGAAGCTCAAGTAGGAGAGATGTCACCCGAATTGAATAGCACGTGCTCGAGCTCTTGTCATGGGTCCACTTGGAGCTTGGGTAGTTGAGGTAGTGTCCATGGGTATGACCGTGGGATGCTCCGCATCACATGAGCCACATGGGCGTGCCCATGTGCCTCGTGGGCCTCTTGTTCCTTTGTTTGACCTAAGTCCAACTCAATAGATTCCCTAAAATCGGGAAACCAATGGAGAGCCATCCAAAATACTTTTTCCGCCCCACAAGCTTCTATTCTCTTGAGATCCCATCCGGAGGCCTCTTTCGGTACTCTGCCGGAGGGGGAATCGATCATGGAGGGCCTCTACATCAACCTTGCTACCTTCCAATGATGTGTGAGTAGTTTACCACAGACCTATGGGTCCATAGCTAGTAGCTAGATGGCTTGTTCTCTCTCTCTCTCTCTCTCTTTGGTCTTCAATATAAAGTTCTCCTCAATGTTCTTGGAGATCTATTCGATGTAATCCTTTTTTGCGGTGTGTTTGTTGGGATCCAATGAATTGTGGGTTTATGACCAGATTATCTATGAATATTATTTGAGTCTTCTCTAAACTCTTTTATGCATGACTATTATAGCTTTGTATTTCTCTCTGATCTATCCATTTGGTTTGGCCAACTAGATTGATTTATCTTCCAATGGGAGAGGTGCTTTTTGATGGGCTCAATCTTGTGGTGCTCAATCCCAGTGACAGAAAGGGACATGACACGTATTTGTATCATTGCTATTAAGGATAAAATGATGGGGTTTATTCATATTGATTGGATTTACTTTTTCGACATCATGTCATCTTGCTAAGGCGTTACTCTGTTCTTTATGAACTTAATACTCTAGATGGATGCTGGATAGCGGTCGATCTGTGGAGTAATAGTAGTAGATGCAGGCAGGAGTCGGTCTACTTGTCTTGGATGTGATGCCTATATACATGATCATTGCCTTGAATATCGTCATAACTATGCGCTTTTCTATCAATTGCCAAAAGTGATTTGTTTACCCACCGTATGCTTTTTGTTCGAGAGAGTTGCTTGTAGTGAAAACTATGGCCTCCGGGTCTATCTTTATCATATATTAAAAATCCAAAAATACCTTGTTGCAGTTTATTCACTTTGATTTTATTTTGTGTTTTTGTTTATCTATCTATCACTACGGGATTTGATCCTTACCATTAACCTCCAATAGATTGACAACCCCTTGTTTGCGTTGGGTGCAAGTATTTGTTATTTTATGTGTAGGTGATGTCCACGAGGTGTTGCATGGTTCTCCTACTGGATTGATAACCTTGGTTCTGAACTAATGGAAATACTTATCTCTACTGTACTACGTCATTCTCTCCTCTTTGGGGAAATCCCAATGCAACTCACAAGTAGGAGGAAGAATTTCTGGCGCCGTTGCCGGGGAGACATCACCAACATCTATCAAGTACCATTGCATAAACTTTCATTTGCCATTTGCCTCTTATTTTCATCTCCCCCACTTCTAAAATGTTTTTACAAAAAACACAAAAATATTTTCTATTTGCCTTTTTGCTTGTTTGTTTGCTTTGTCGCTATGTCTCAAGAAAATTATCATGATATCTCTTATCACAAAAGTTTGGCCAAAATCGAGAAAAATATACTAGGGACTTCAGGTTTACGCAATTTGAGCACAATAGATTATTTACTAAAGAACTTAAAGAACACTCCACCTTATTAGATGATGTTGGAAAACAACTCGATGATGTTAATAAAGAAGTTGCCAATCTTCAATCTGAGCTTGCTCTCACTGAAAATTTGCTAGGAAAAAATTAGATATGCAAACTACGCTAGTGAACAAAATAGCAGCTAAACCGGGATCTTTTGCACTTGGTAATGATGAAGATATCAATATGATTGGTGTATCACCCATTGAATCTTTGTTTAGTAATATAAAACTTGATGAAAAGGGGACTGAACATGAGTCAACTCTAGCTAGAAGGTGTCCCCATTGTTTGGAGGGTGAAAATCTTAATGAAAAAAATTGATAAAAGTGGGTTTGGAGAGGTCACAACTTTAAATAGTGATGTGCCCACTACTTTGGATTTCAAGGACTTCAATTATGATAGTTCTTATTTAATTGAGTGTATTTCCTTGTTGCAATCCATGATAAATTCACCCAATGCTTATGAACAAAATAAAGCTTTTACTAAGCATATTGTAGAAGCCATGATGAAAGCTTTAGAAGAAAAGTTAGAATTAGATGTTTCAATACCTAGAAAATTATATGATGAATTGGAATCTACCATTAAAATAAAGATAAAAAATTATGAGTGCAATGCGTATGTGATTTGGGTGCTAGCGTTTCCACAATACCGAAATCTTTATGTGATGAGCAAGGCCTTCATGATTTGGATGAACATTCTCTTAATTTGCACTTAGCCGATTCCACTATTAAGAAACCTTTGGGTAGAATAAATGGTATTCTTATTATTGCAAATAGAAATTATGTGCCCGTTGATTTAATTGTTCTTGATATTGATTCTAATCCGTCTAATCCCATAATGCTTGCTAGGCCTTTACTACGAACCATAGGTGCTATTATTGATATGAAAGAGGGTAGTATAAAATTTCAATTTCCATTAAAGAAGGGTATGGAACACTTACCAAGAAAGACAATTAAGCAACCATATGAATCTATTATGAGGGCCACCTATGGAATAAATTTGAAGGATGACAACACTTGAAACTATTAGAGATATATTTGGGTTACATGTGTTTGGTAGTCTAGGATTTGTAATCCGTCTCCTACCTTATCTCTTGGAGAGGCATCTTGCCCTCCAAGTCTTGTACTCAATATATACTCGCCCTCGAGGCTCAATAATACATCCATTGATTCCACCAATCTCCCACTATCCCATCTAACATGGTATCAACCTAACCGATCCAAACCCTAGCCGCCGCCGCCGCTTCCGCTCTGCGCCGCCCCCATGGGGGTTGGTCTCCATGATCGCCACTTGGGGCCGCGCCACCCGTACCTAGGGTTCGTCCGTCGGTCATGTTGACCAGTTGCCCTAGAGAGTCTTTTTTCCAATCCTTGATTCAGAGTTTTTACTCTCATTCTAGTCATCTTGATCGGTGCTTCTTTTTCGGTTTTTCAATTTAAGATCGGTTTGCGTCGCCCACCGCCGCTAGTTGATACATCTCCGTCGTATCTACTTTTCCTAACACTATTCCTCTTTTTTTGGACTCTAATTTGCATGATTTGAATGAAACTAACCCAGACTGGCGATGTTTTTAGCAGAACTACCACGGTGTTGTTTTTGTGCAGAAATAAAAGTTCTCGGATTGGAACGATTTTTTTTAGAGAATTTTTATACAATAAAAGAAAAATACCGGAGCCAAGAACCGCCGGAGGGGGCCCTCCTCAGGCGCACCCAGGTGGGTCATGCCCACTTGGTCGCCCCGCAGGCGCAGACCCTGATTCCAACGCTATAAAATCCTATTTTTTTAAAAAGTCGGGGAGGAAGAATTATCTCATTTCACAATACGGAGCCGCCACCACCTCCTGTTCTTCATTGGGAGGCCAGATTGGAGTCCATTTTGGGCTCCGGAGAGGGGGATCTTCGATCTTCATCATCACCAACCCTTCTTCATCGCCAATTCCATGATACTCACCACCAGGAGTGAGTACTTCATAGGCTCGCTGGTTGGTGAGGAGTTGGATGAGATTCATCATGTAATCGAGTTAGTTTTGTTAGGGCTTGATCCCCAGTATCCACTATAGTCTGAGATTGATGTTGATATGACTTTGCCATGCTTAATGCTTGTCACTTTGGGCCCGCGTGCCATGATTTCAGATCCGAACCGTTTATGTTATCACCATTATATCTATATTCTAGATCTGATCTTGCAAGTTATATTCACCTATTACGTGTTATGATCCGTAAAACCCGGAGTGACAGTAGTCGGGATACTTTCCGGTGATGAACGTAGTTTGAGGAGTTCATGTAGTCACTATGTGTTAATGCTTTGTTCCAGTTCTCTATTAAAAGGAGGCCTTAATATCCCTTAGTTTCTATATGGACCCCGCTGCCACGGGAGGGTAGGACAAAAGATGTCATTGTTGGATTTCGGGTTCCGGCAAAACCCTTGAGGTTCGAACACTTGGGTGTGCGCGAAGATCTCCCCCTACCTAATCACGCCCTCAACCTCGCCACAATCTCAAAGGCTAGCTCGACGAACTCGCAACACAAGAGACACATGATTTATACTGGTTCGGGCCACCGTTGTGGTGTAATACCCTACTCCAGTGTGGTGTGGTGGATTGCCTCTCGGGCTGAGGATGAACAGTACAAGGGGAAGAACAGCCTCCTGAGGCGAGGTGTTCTTGTGCTTGGTGGGTGTGAGGATGGGATGGATCTAGTCCAAGATGAGATGCCTCCTACTGTGGTGGCTTGTCCTATTTATAGAGGCCCTGGTCCTCTTCCCAAATATTGAGCGGGAAGGGAGCCAACAACGGCCAATTCGAAAGGGGACAGCTAGTACAAGCTATCCTGACTAAAGGTGGTCTTCGCCTGCCAAAGGCTCTGGTGGTGACGCCGTCTTGGGCTCCACGGTGACCTCCGTCCTGCCGTCCTGCTGGTCTTGGTCTCGTTGCACCGATATGGAAACCTTTGCATGATGCCTCGGTACCCATCGCCTGCACTTGCCTCTTTAGCACCAAAGAGGAAACGAGGACACTGTGTGCGCTGGCGCCCTCCTGGTCTCGGTCGTCATGGCTGACGTCGTGGGAACCTCGCGAGGTTCGCCTCGCCTTGATCTCTCCGCCCCTCGCGAGCCAGCCTGGTGAAGCCTCTCCCGAGGAGGTATCGTCTCGTCTGCCTCGCGAGGCTTGGCCCCTCGCGAGGGTCTTGAGTGCTTGCTGGTGAAGACATGTCGTACTAGGCCGCGAGTGGAGCCATGCCGTGGGCCGCAGGCAGGCAAGTCTGTGGACCCCCGTTCCCAGAACACCGACAGTAGCCCCCGGGCCCAAGGTGCGCTCAGAGTTGGCTTCGAGGCGAAGCCAAAGGGCAAGTGCGGAGGGCGGCGGGCCCCAACATCCCGCGGCCTTGGTCAATGCATGGCGATTGATTGGATGTGGGCGTCTCCGCTTCCCCACGCTGCCTCGGCAACTTCCCGACTGACAAAAGGCTGGTGCGGGCTACGCTTACCTTCATTGCTTTCTTCCGCCTTTCTCTAGATCCCCTTTCTCGCCCCTTGCTTCTGAAATCTCCAGATCTGCTCCCATCCCTTCTCGCATCAGCGGCCGATGGTGCCCCTGAAGGTCAAGGTTTCTTCGCCGCCCGCCTGGTACGAGCCGGCTCTGGATGCGCCGAATGTCTCGGCGAAGAGTCCCGCCGCCACGCGCCTGCTGACAGCGGGAGAGAGCAACGAGAGGGGGAAGACCAAGCTCCGGGATGGCTCCACCGTGACGGAGCCCGAGGGAAGCACCGTCTTCCCCTTGTTCATGAGCAACGTCGTCGCGGGGCTGGTTCTCCCCTTCTCCGACTTCTTCTATGAGGTCCTTGGCCATTACGGGCTGCAGGCGCTGCACCTTCATCCCAACTCTGTCCTTCTCTTGTCGATCTTCGCCTTCTACTGCAAGGCGTATCTCGGCGTGATGCCGTCCGTGGCTCTGCTGTGCCACCTCTTCTTCCTCCGCATCAACGAGGGTCACATCTCCGGGTGCGCCAACTTTATCGCGGCCGGGAAGGCCAACTCGATCTCGAAGGTTGGGGAGAAGGCCGACGGCTTCAGGAGCAAGTGGGTCATGATGGACGCCAAGTGCGTTCACCCATGCTTGGTGCTGTCGATGGAGATGCCCAAGTCCGATGTAGGGTGGTCTCGTGTGAAGCTCATTGACGACCGGGCGACATTGGTGCTGGAGAAGATGAACGCCGACCTGAAACCGGGCAACGCAAAGGCGGCAAAGGTGACATGGGCCATGCTCTAGAGGGAGTTCCTGATGTTGTAGATGGCCTCGCTCCAGGCGCGTACGCGCCCCTTGTGGAGGCTCGGGGACGAAGAAGACAAGGTTCGCCTGAGCCCGAGAGCCTTGCCTGACGAAGAGCTGGTCGCGGCTCTCCGCCTCCTGGTCAGGGACGACCAGGAATACCCACCGAGCATCCTCGTTCCCTTGTTCCACCGCAAGGACGGGGAGCAGGTTGTGGCTGCCATGCCAACCTTTGATGGGCGCGGGCTGGTGCCACCTACGTCCGATGCGGTCTCGGCTGCGACGGTACCGATGGAGGTGTCCTCTAACGACTCTCGCCAAGGGGGGGGGAGGAGGAAGACGAGGAGCGCGACTCGGAGGGGACCCTCGAGGGGATGGGGGAGACCTCCCCCTTGAGCAAGGCCGACATCCTCCGCACCCTTCCTGACAACAACGAGGCCGACGCCCGCCAAGAGAAGGGAGAGCCGCCCGTGATCCCAATGAGGGGTCGGTCGGTGCTGATCTCTCGAGATGCTGCTTCTCTTCCAACGCCGCCTGGAGCTGCTTCCGGCCCACCTGCTGCTCCTTCTTCTGCTCCTGGGGCTCATGCGCCCGTGCCTCGGGCTGGGAGGCTCTTGGGCTTCAAGCTTAGCAAGAGGAGGGTGGACTACACCGCGGTGGACCAGTAAGTGCTCTTGCCTCGTTTCATTCTTGCTTCAGCTGCCTGACCTTGACGCTCTTCCGCTGTGCGATTAGGCCGACGCCTGCGGCGAAGAGGAGGAAGGAGAAGGCAGTGGTGCCGCTCGGGACCAACCCGCCTGCTTCGGCCGAGGCTCCCTCTGCGGAGAAGGGCAGCGTTGACGCTCATTTCTCTCCAGCCCAGTCGTCATCGCGAGGCATGTGGGAGAACCCTCAGGAGGAGTCAGCCCCCGTGGCCCCGCCGGCTCCGGAGGCACCGATGTCCGGCTCGGCTGGTAAAGCCTCCAAGGCTCAGGAGCCCCCAGTCTTCCAAGCTATGGTGACGATACCTTCTCCTCCTCCTGCTGCTGCACCACTGATCCCAGGTCCTTCTGCCTCCCCTAATGTCTTGGAGCGCGCTCTTCTTGAGATAACCCGGCTGCGAGAGGATCTTCAGGGCGTCGACCCCTTCTTGGTGGCCGGGCATCTCCAGCTGGTTTCTGGCTGGCATCATTCAGACGTGTTTGTTCGGGTGGCGCTGAGCCAGGCCACGGCGACCTCTGAGAAGGAGAAGCAGGCCGCCGCCCAAGCAGCGGCTGCTCGCGAGGCGGCGCTGAAGGACATTGAGGCCGCCAAGAGTCGCTGTCGGGCGCTGGAGGCCGAGCTGAAGACCCTGCGCAACGAGCGCGCAGAAGAAGCCCGTAGCCGTCAGGCGGAGGAGGAGAAGATGAAGGCCTGGGAGGACACCTTCAAGGGTCGCGACGCCGAGCTAGAGCAGTCGGCGAAGGCGCAGGCCATTGAGCACGGCCGACTGGAGGAGCTGGAGCGGAAGGTGAAGGCGGAGGAAGCCGAACTTGACGCCAAGGCGAAGCTTCTGGCTGAGGACCGCGCGGCCTTCGCGCTCCTCGTGGAGAGGTCTCGGGTGGCATTGAAGACACTCTACGAGAAGGGCTTGGAGAAGCCGCTGACCACCGACGAGGACGGCCCCGCCGAGCTACTTTCCTACTTGGTCGAGGCGCTTGAGGAAGTCGTGAGCGGCATCACCCTGCTACCTCTTGAGCATGCGTTGGTTTTTCCCTTGAAGAGGAAAGGGTGATGTAGCAAAGTAGCGTAAGTATTTCCCTTAGTTTTTGAGAACCACGGTATCAATCGAGTAGGAGGCCACATGCAAGTCCCTCGTACCTACACAAACAAATAAGAACCTTGCAAACAACGCGATAAAGGGGTTGTCAATCCCTTCATGGCCACTTGCAAAAGTGAGATCTGATAGAGATGATAAGATAATATTTTTGGTATTTTTATGATAAAGATTAAAAGTAAAGATTGCAAAAAAAACGGCGATAGAAATAACATGTTGACGGGAGATTAATATGATGGAAGATAGACCCGGGGGCCATAGGTTTCACTAGTGGCTTCTCTCAAGATAGCATACGTATTACGGTGGGTGAACAAATTACTGTCGAGCAATTGATAGAAAAGTGCATATTTATGAGAATATCTAGGCATGATCACGTGTATAGGCATCACGTCCGTGACAAGTAGACCGACTCCTGCCTGCATCTACTACTATTACTCCACACATCGACCGCTATCCAGCATGCATCTAGAGTATTAAGTTCATAAGAGCAGATTAACACATTAGGTAAGATGACATGATGTAGAGGGATAAACTCAAGCATTATGATATAAACCCCATCTTTTTATCCTCGATGGCAACAATACAATACGTGTCGTTTCCCCTACTATCACTGGGATCGAGCACCGCATGATTGAACCCGAAGCTAAGCACTTCTCCCATTGAAAGAAAGATTAATCTAGTAGGCCAAACCAAACTGATAATTCGAAGAGACTTGCAAAGATAACCAATCATACATAAAAGAATTCAGAGAAGATTCAAATAATGTTCATAGATAATCTTGATCATAAACCCACAATTCATCAGATCTTGACAAACACACCGCAAAAAGAGTTACACCGAATAGAACTCCAAGAAGATCAAGGAGAACTTTGTATTGAGACCAAAGAGAGAGAAGAAGCCATCTAGCTAATAACTATGGACCCAAAGGTCTGTGGTAAACTACTCACACATCATCGGAGAGGTTATGGCGTTGATGTAGAAGCCCTCCATGATCGATGGCCCCTCCAGCAGAGCGCCAGAAAAGGTCCCAAGATGGGATCTAACGGGTACAGAAAGTTGCGGCGGTGGAATTAGGTTTTAGTGGTGCTCCTTGATGGTTTCGGGATACGTACGTATATATAGGAGGAAGAAGTAGGTCGGTGGAGCCACGAGGGCCCCACGAGGGTGGAGGGCGCGCCCAGGGGGGGGGGGGGGCGTAGGCATGCCCCCTGCCTCATGGCCTCCTCGTATGTTTCTTTACGTCCACTCAAAGTCCTTTGGATCACGTTTGTTCCAAAAATCACGCTCCCGAAGGTTTCATTCCGTTTGGACTCCATTTGATATTCCTTTTCTACGAAACACTGAAATAGGGAAAAAATAGCAATTTGCACTGAGCCTTGGGTTAATAAGTTAGTCCCAAAAATAATATAAAAGTGTATAAATAAGCCCATTGAACATCCAAAACAGAATATATAATAGCATGGAGCAATCAAAAATTATAGATACGTTGGAGACGTATCAAGCATCCCCAAGCTTAATTCCTGCTTGTCCTCGAGTAGGTAAATGATAAAAACAGATTTTTTGATGTGGAATGCTATTTAGCATATTCTTCAATGTATTTTTCTTTATTGTGGCATGAATGTTCAGATCCAAAAGATTCATGATAAAATTTTAATATTGACATAAAAGTAATAATACTTCAAGCATACTAACCAAGCAATTATGTCTTCTCAAAATAACATAGCCAAAGAAAGCTCATCCGTACAAAACCATATAGTTTGGCCATGCTTCATTTTCGTCACACAAGATGCTCTCATCTTGCACAACCCTGATGACAAGCCAAGCAATTGTTTCATACTTTAGTAATCTCAAACTTTTTTCAACTTTTGCGCAATACATGAGCGTGAGCCATGGGTATAACACTATGGGTGGAATAGAATATGATGACGGGGGTTGTGTGGAGAAGACAAAAAAAGGAGAAAGTCTCACATTGACGCGGCTAATCAACGGACTAGGGAGATGCCCATCAATTGATGTCAGTGCAAGGAGTAGGGATTACCATGCAACGGATGCACTAGAGCTATAAATGTATGAAAGCTCAACAAAATAAACTAAGTGGGTGTGCATCCAACTTGCTTTCTCACGAAGACTTAGGGCACTTGAGGAAGCCCATCATTGGAATATACAAGCCAAGTTCTATAATGAAAAATTCCCACTAGTATATGAAAGTGACAAAACAAGAGACTCTCTATCATAAAGATCATGGTGCTACTTTGAAGCACAAGTGTGGAAAAAGGATAGTAGCATTGTCCCTTTTTATTTCTCTTCTCTTTTTTTCTTTTTTTTCTTCCTTTTCTTTTTTTGGGCCTTTCCCTTTTTTTATTTGGCCTTTCTCTTTTTTTTTATTTGGGACAATGTTCTATTAATGATGATCATCACACTTCTATTTATTTACAACTCGATGATTACAACTCGATACTAGAACAAAGTATGACTCTATATGAATGCCTCTGGCGGTGTACCGGGAAGGGAAATGAATCAAGAGTGACATGTATGAAATAATATGCATGGTGTCTTAGCCACAAATACGATGTCAACTACATGATCATGCAAGGTAATATGACAATGATGAAGCGTGTAATAATAAATGGGACGGTGGAAAGTTGCATGGCAATATATCTCGGAATGGCTATGGAAATGCCATAATAGGTAGGTATGGTGGCTGTTTTGAGGAAGATATAAGGAGGTTTATGTGTGATAGAGCGTATCTTATCATGGGGTTTGGATGCACCGGCAAAGTTTGCACCAACTCTCAAGGTGAGAAAGGGCAATGCACGGTACCAAAGAGGCTAGCATTGATGGAAGGTTGAGAGTGTGTATAATCCATGGACTCAACATTAGTCATAAAGAACTCACATACTTATTGCAAAAATCTGCAAGTCATCAAAAACCGAGCACTACGCGCATGCTCCTAGGGGGATAGATTGGTAGGAAAAGACCATCGCTCGTCGCCGACCGCCACTCATAAGGATGACAATCAAAGAATACCTCATGTTTCAAATTTGTCACACAACGTTTACCATACGTGCATGCTACGGGACTTGCAAACTTCAACATAGGTATTTCTCAAATTCACAACTACTCAACTATCAAAACTTTGATATTACCACCTTTATATCTCAAAACAACTATCAAGTATCAAACTTCTCTTAGTATTGAATGCACTTAAAAGTTTTTATCTTGGATGCCTATCATATTAGGATTAATTTTATAACCAAAGCAAATTACCATGCTTTTCTAAAGGACTCTCTAAATAATATAAGTGAAGCATGAGAGATCAATAGTTTCTATAAAATTAAACCACCACCGTGCTCTAAAAGATATAAGTGAAGCACTAGAGAAAAATTGTCTAACTCAAAAGATATAAGTGAAGCACATAGAGTATTCTAATAAATTCTGAATAATGCGTGTCTCTCTCAAAAGCTGTGTACAGCAAGGATGATTGTGGTAAACTAAAAATAAAAGTCTCAAATCATACAAGACGCTCCAAGCAAAACACATATCATGTGGTGAATAAAAATATAGCTCCAAGTAAAGTTACCGATGGATGAAGACAAAAGAGGGGATGCCTTCCGGGGCATCCCTAAGCTTAGGCTTTTGGGTTGTATTTATATTTTACCTTGGGGAGCCTTGGGCATCCCCAAGCTTAGGCTCTTGCCACTCCTTGTTCCATAATCCATCAAATCTTTACGCAAAACTTGAAAACTTCACAACACAAAACTTAAAAGAAAATCTCGTGAGCTCCGTCAGCGAAAGAAAACAAAACACCACTTCAAGGTACTGTAATGAACTAATTATTCATCTATATTGGTGTTAAGCCTACTGTACTCCAACTTTTGTATGGTTCATAAACTCATTACTAGCCACAGATTCATCAAAATAAGCAAACAACACACGAAAAACAGAATCTGTCAAAAACAGAACAATCTGTAGTAATCTGTAACTAACGCAAACTTTTGAACTCCAAAATTTCTAAAATAAATTGATGGAAGTGAGGAATTTATCTAATAATCATCTGAAAAAATAATCAACTAAATAGCACTCTCCAGTAAAAAGTTGTAGCTAGTCTCGTGAGCGCTAAAGTTTCTGTTTTTTACAGCAAGATCGCAAAGACTTTCCCCAAGTCTTCCCAAAGGTTCTACTTGGCCCAAACACTAATTAAAACACAAAGCCACATCTAACCAGAAGCTAGATGGTTTATTTATTCCTAAACAGAACTAAAAAGGAAGAAACAAAAATAAAATTGGGTTGCCTCCCAACAAGCGCTATCGTTTTACGCCCCTAGCTAGGCATTGATAATTTCAATGATGCTCACATAAAAGACAAGAATTGAAGCGCAAAGAGAGCACCATGAAACACGTGACAAACACATTTGAGTCTAACATACTTCCTATGCATAGGCATCTTATATGCAAACAAATTATCATAGCAAGCAAAAACTAGCATATGCAAGGAAGTGGAAAGAAACAATAGCAATCTCAACATGACGAGAGGTAATTTAGTAACATGAAAATTTCTACAACCATATTTTCCTCTCTCATAATAATTACATGTAGGATCATGAGCAAATTCAACAATATAGCTATCACAAAACATATTCTTAACACCATCCACATGTATGCAATGTTGACACTTTTCCAAAATAGTGGGATTAACATTAACTAAAGTCATGACCTCTCCAATCCCACTTTTATCAAAAATTTCATAAGATTGAACATTCTCCAAATATGTGGGATCTAAAGTTGACACTCTTACAAACCCACTTTCAATAATATTGTAAACACTATTATCAATCTCATATTCATCATGGGGCTTAAATAAAATTTCAAGATCAAAAGAAGTATCACCCCAATCATGATCATTGCAATAAATAGTAGTCATAGCAAAACTAGCATCCCCAAGCTTGAGGTTTTGCATATCATTAACACAATTGACATCAATAGAATTTATAATAACATCATTGCAATCATGCTTTTCATCAAAGGAACTATCAAGTATGGGCGCAATAGCAATGATCTCATGTTTAACATAAGGAACTATAGCAAATTCATCTTCATAAATATTGGCATCATGGCCACAAGAATAGCAAGCATCATGTCCATCAAGGGAAATTTCAATCAAATCATTGGAATCATAATTATCTATAGATTCATGCATATCATTATTTTCTTCAGAAGTAACGGTCATTCTTTCAATAAATTCTTTGACATAGACATTATGAGCATAGTTTTCATAGAAATATTTAAGTAAGTCAAAATTTTCAGATTTGTAGAGGGTAATATCACACTTTTCAATCAAAGAAGCAACTTCATAAGCACCCTTAAAAGCAACAAATTCTTCAATTTGTTCGATATCATAGTAACTATAAACACCCTTTGCATAAGAAGATAAGATTTCATTATCATTAAATTCACATAGGTAGGGGAGGTGTTTTTTAGGGTTCTTAGAGCAACAAGTAAAATCACAAATTTCACAAAGATTCCAAGCATAACACAACAATCTGTTTATTTGATCCCATAAGAGTCTCCCTTTTTCAGACAAACGGTGACGCACAAAATGAGCATGCTCATCTAAAGATTTCCCATCAATTAGGCTAGTTGGGGTTTCAGCACGAGCGCATAAGGATCAAAGATGATCCAAGTAGAACACTTAAGTGGATCCGTATCTATAGATTTTTAGCAAGCAAAGATGCTAGCAAATAGAAGGCACGTGGTAACACGAGCAAACAGAAGGAAGAACGGAAGTGGGGCGTATAAAATGGCAAGGGTGAAGTGGGGGAGAGGGAAACGAGAGGCAAATGGCAAATAATGTAATGCGAGGGATAAGAGTTTGTGATGGGTACTTCATATGTCTTGACTTGTGCAGACTCCCCGGCAACGGCGCCAGAAATCCTTCTTGCTACCTCTTTAGCATGCGTTGGTTTTTCCCTTGAAGAGGAAAGGTGATGCAGCAAAGTAGCGTAAGTATTTCCCTCAGTTTTTCAGAACCAAGGTATCAATCCAGTAGGAGGCCACATGCAAGTCCCTTGTACCTACACAAACAAATAAGAACCTTGCAACCAACACGATAAAGGGGTTGTCAATCCCTTCACGACCACTTGCAAAAGTGAGATATGATAGAGATGATTAGATAATATTTCTGGTATTTTTATGATAAAGATTAAAAGTGAAGATTGCAAAATAAATGGCGACAGAAATAACTTGTTGACGGGAGATTAATATGATGGAAGATAGACCCGGGGGCCATAGGTTTCACTAGTGGCTTCTCTCTAGATAGCATAAGTATTACGGTGGGTGAACAAATTACTGTCAAGCAATTGATAGAAAAGTGCATAATTATGAGAATATGTAGGCATGATCATTTATATAGGTATCATGTCCGTGACAAGTAGACCGACTCCTGCCTGCATCTACTACTATTACTCACACATCAACCGCTATCCAGCATGCATCTAGAGTATTAAGTTCATAAGAACAGAGTAACGCATCAGGTAAGATGACATGATGTAGAGGGATAAACTCAAGCAATATGATATAAACCCCATCTTTTTATCCTCGATGGCAACAATACAATATGTGTAGTTTCCCCTACTGTCACTGGGATCGAGCACCGCATGATTGAACCCAAACCTAAGCACTTCTCACATTGCAAGAAATATCAATCTAGTAGGCCAAACCAAACTGATAATTCGAAGAGACTTGCAAAGATAACCAATCATACATAAAAGAATTCAGAGAAGATTCAAATATTGTTCATAGATAATCTTGATCATAAACCCACAATTCATCGGATGTCGACAAACACACCGCAAAAAGAGTTACATTGAATAGAACTCCAAGAAGATCGAGGAGAACTTTGTATTGAGATCCAAAGAGAGAGAAGAAGCCATCTAGCTAATAACTATGGACCCAAAGGTCTATGGTAAACTACTCACACATCATCGGAGAGGCTATAGTGTTGGTGTAGAAGCCCTCCGTGATCGATGCCCCCTCCGACAGAGCGCCGGAAAGGCCCCTAAGATGGGATCTCACGGGTATAGAAGATTGCGGTGGTGGAATTAGGTTTTCGTGGTGCTCCTTTATGGTTTCGGGGTACGTAGGTATATATAGGAAGAAGAAGTAGGTCGGTGGAGCCACGAGGGGCCCACGAGGGTGGAGGGCGCGCCCAGGGGGTAGGCGCGCCCCCTGCCTCATGGCCTCCTTGTTGATTGCTTGACGTCCACTCCAAGTCCTCTGGATCACGTTTGTTCCAAAAATCACGCTCCTGAAGGTTTGATTCCGTTTGGACTCCGTTTGATATTCCTTTTCTGTGAAACACTGAAATAGGCAAAAAAACAGCAATTTGCACTGGGCCTTGGTTTAATAGGTTAGTCCCAAAAATAACATAGAAGTGTATAATAAAGCCCATTAAACATCCAAAACAGAATATATAATAGCATGGAGCAATCAAATAATAATTTGCACTGTTGATCCTTACCTTAAAAGGTTGGAAGAAGTTGAAAACAACGTCAGAAGCTTTTTGACTTTGCAATTTGAGCATAATAATTTCTATAGAAACAAGCTTAAAGAACAAAAAGGCTTTATGGAGTACATGAATAAAGAGCTTGATGATATGTCTAAGGAATTTTATGGCTTGAGATCTCAGTTTACTCATCTTGAAAAATTAATAGCCCAAATTTCGGATAAGCAGGCCACCTTAGTTAATAAGATGGCCGCTAAACCGGAAGATTTAGAAGGTAATAGGGATGAAGATCTAAAAGTTATTGATGTGTTCCTATTAAATATTTGTTTTGCAATATGAATCTTGATAATGATGGAACTGGAGATGAGTCAACTTTAGTTAAAAGGCGTCCCAATGATTCGGAGTTTTTAGATCTTTATGCAAAATTTGGTAAAAGTGGGATGGAAGAGGTCAAAACTTTAGATAGCAATGAACCCACTATTTTGGATTTCAAGGAATATAATTATGATAATTGCTATTTAATAGATTGTATTTCCTTGTTGCAATCCGTGCTAAATTCTCCGCATGCTTATAGTCAAAATAAGGCTTTTACTAAACATATCGTTTATGCTTTAATGCAATCTTATGAAGAAAAGCTTGAATTGGAAGTTTCTATCCCTAGAAAACTTTATGATGAGTGGGAACCAACTATTAAAATTAGAATTAAAGATCATGAATGCTATGCTTTGCGTGATTTGGGTGCTAGTGTTTCCATGGTTCCAAAAACTTTGTGTGATCTGCTAGGTTTCCATGAATTTGATGATTGTTCTTTAAACTTGCACCTTGCGGATTCCACCATTAAGAAACCTATGGGAAGAATTAATGATGTTCTTATTGTTGCAAATAGGAACTATGTGCCCGCAGATTTCATTGTCCTTGATATGGATTGCAATCCTTCATGTCCTATTATTCTTGGTAGACCTTTCCTTAAAACAATTGGTGCAATTATTGACATGAAAGAAGGGAATATTAGATTCCAATTTCCGTTAAGGAAAGGCATGGAACACTTTCCTAGAAAGAAAATTAAATTACCTTATTAATCTATTATGAGAGCTACTTATGGATTGCCTGCCAAAGATGGCAATACCTAGATCTATCCTTGCCTTTATGCCTAGCTAGGGGCGTTAAACAATTGCGCTTGTTGGGAGGCAAAAATTTAATTTAGTTTTTTGCTTTTGTGTTCTGTTTAGGAATAAATCTTTGATCTAGCCTTTGGTTAGATTTGTTTTTGTGTTTTAATTAGTGTTTGTGCCAAGTAGAACCAATAGGATCTTCTTGGGTGATAATTGTTTGATCTTGCTGAAAAAGACAGAAACTTTGCGCTTACGAATATAATTGTTTAAACTCACCCGAACGTGATAAAATACCAATTCGTTTTGCAGTAGATCAGTATGCAAATTTTCCAGGTTGTCCTAGTTTCTCAGGATTTTGGGAGTTCCAGAAGTTTTCGGACAATTCTGATTACTACAGATTGTTCTGTTTTTGACAGATTCTGTTTTTGTGTGTTGTTTGCTTATTTTGATGAATCTATGGCTAGTAATGGAGTTTATGAACCATAGAGAAGTTGTAATATAGTAGGTTTAACACAAATATAAATAAAGAATGAGTTCATGTCAGTATTTTAAAGTGGTGGTTTATTTTATTTCGCTAACGGAGTTCACGATATTTTCTGTTAAGTTTTGTGTTGTGAAGTTTTCAAGTTTTGGGTAAGGATTTGATGGATTATGGAACAAGGAGTGGTAAGAGCCTAAGCTGGGATGCCCAAGGCACCCCAAGGTAAAATCCAAGGACACCAAAAAGCCTAAGCTTGGGGATGCCCCGGAAGGCATCCCCTCTTTTGTCTTCGACCATCGGTAACTTTACTTGGAGCTATATTTTTATTCACCACATGATATGTGTTTTGCTTGGAGTGTCTTGTATGATTTGAGTCTTCGCTTTTTAGTTTACCACAATCATACTTGCTATACACACCTTTTGGGAGAGACACACTGAGGGAGTCCTGGATTAGGGGGTGTCCGGGTAGCCGGACTATACCTTCAGCCGGACTCCTGGACTATGAAGATACAAGATTGAAGACTTCGTCCCTTGTCCGGAGGGGACTTTCCTTGGCGTGGAAGGCAAGCTTGGCGATACGGATATCTAGATCTCCTACCATTGTAACCGACTTTGTGTAACCCTAACCCTCACCGGTGTCTATATAAACTGGAGGGTTTTAGTCCGTAGGACAGAACCCCAACATACAACAATCATACCATAGGCTAGCTTCTAGGGTTTAGCCTCCTTGATCTCGTGGTAGATCTACTCTTGTACTACCCATATCATCAATATTAATCAAGCAGGACGTAGGGTTTTACCTCCATCAAGAGGGCCCGAACCTGGGTAAAACATTGTGTCCCTCGTCTCCTGTTACCATCCGCCTAGACGCACAGTTCGGGACCCCCTACCCGAGATCCGCCGGTTTTGACACCAACATTGGTGCTTTCATTGAGAGTTCCTCTGTGTCGTCGCTTTTAGGCCCGATGGCTCCTTTGATCATCAACAACGATGCGGTCCAGGGTGAGACTTTTCTCCCCGGACAGATCTTCGTCTTCGGCGGCTTCGCACTGCGGGCTAATTCGCTTGGCCACCTGGAGCAGATCGAAAGCTACACCCCTGGCCATCAGGTCAGATTTGGAAGTTTAAACTACACGGCTGACATCCGTGGGGACTTGATCTTCGACGGGTTCGAGCCACAGCCAAGCGCGTCGCACTGTCTCGATGGGCATGATCTAGCTCTGCCACCGAACAGTGCCTTGGAGGCCGCATACGCTTCGGTTCCGACCCTTAATTCAGAGCCTACTACGCCAATCGAGGATGAGTGGTTGGACGCCGCCTCGGGGGCTGCGATCTTAAAGGCGATCGAGCCGAACACCAGCCCCGCACTCCGCAAGGCCTGTGACTCCGAGGGGCCGGATTCCTCTCCGGACTCCAAGCCCTCCGCGCGCCTTCCGATCGAATCCGATTGGGCGCCGATCATGGAGTTCATCGCCGCGGACATCTTTCAGCACTCGCCCTTTGGCGACATTCTGAAATCGCTAAAGTCAGCAAGGTTGGGATACGAATGATGAAGAAATTCAAAGCCCACCCACCACCCACTTCGTAGCCACTGTCGACGACTTAACCGACATGCTCGACTTCGACTTCGAAGACATCGACGGTATGGACGACGATGCAGGAGACGACCAAGAACCAGCACCTGTAGGGCGCTGGAATGCCACCTTGTCATATGACATATATATGGTGGACACTCCAAAAGATGGAGATGGCGATGGAACAGCGGGGGATGACACATCCAAGAAATAGCCCACGCGCCGGCGTCAGCGGCGCCGCTCTAAATCCCGCCAAAGCAAAAACGGTGATTCCGGCACTGGAGATAATAATACTCCAGATAGCGCCGAAGAACACCCCCTCCAGCAAGAGGATGGAGAAGCCAGCCTTCACGAGAGAGCGGCAGACAGAGAGGTTGAGGATGATAATTACATGCCTCCCTCCGAAGACGAGGCAAGCCTTGACGACGACGAATTCGTCGTGCCAGCAGATCCCGCCGAACAAGAGCGTTTTAAACGCAGGCTTGTAGCCACGGCAAGCAGCCTCAAGAAAAAGCAGCAACAGCTTAGAGCTGATCAAGATTTGCTAGCTGACAGATGGACTGAAGTCCTTGCGGCCGAAGAGTATGAACTCGAACGCCCCTCCAAGAGTTACCCAAAACGCAGGCTGCTACCCCGATTAGAGGAGGAAGCACCTACATCACCAGCGCATGACATGGCCGACCGGGCACCTCGTGGCCGTGACAGAGAGGCTTCTCGGCCCTCCACTCAAGCCGTGCCCCGGCGCCGCCCAAAACATGCTAAGGCACAGGAAAACGCACCAGACCTGCGAGAGATACTGGAGGATAAGGCAAGACAAACAAGATCGATCTACGGATCGCGTGGGCGCCCTACGGCACGTGACGGGGATCGTCACTCCGGACATAATAAATCAGGCCGGGCCGAACACAGTAGACAAAGCTCATTCGAGCTGCGTCGTGATATAGCCCAATACAGAGGCGCTGCACACCCACTATGCTTCACAGATGAAGTAATGGATCATAAAATCCCTGAGGGTTTCAAACCCGTGAACATCGAATCATATGATGGCACAACAGATCCCGCGGTATGGATCGAGGATTATCTCCTTCATATCCACATGGCCCGCGGCGATGATCTACACGCCATCAAATACCTTCCACTCAAACTTAAGGGACCAGGCCGGCATTGGCTTAACAGCTTGCCAGCAGATTCGATCGGTTCTTGGGAGGACCTGGAAGCCGCATTCCTCGACAATTTCCAGGGTACCTATGTGCGACCACCGGACGCTAATGACCTAAGCCACATAATTCAGTAGCCAGAGGAATCAGCCAGGCAATTCTGGACACGGTTCCTAACAAAGAAAAACCAAATAGTCGACTGTCCGGACGCAGAGGCCCTAGCAGCCTTCAAGCATAATATCCGCGACGAGTGGCTTGCCCGGCACCTGGGACAGGAAAAGCCGAAATCTATGGCAGCCCTCACGACACTCATGACCCGCTTTTGCGCGGGAGAAGACAGCTGGCTAGCTCGCAGCAACAACTTAACCAAAAACCTTGGTAATTCGGATACCAAGGACAAAAGTGGTAGGTCGTGCCGGAACAAGCAAAAACGCCGTGTTAACAGCGACAACAACGAGGATACGGCAGTCAATGCCGGATTCCGAGGCTACAAATCCGGTCAGCGGAAAAAGCCATTCAAAAGAAATACTCAGGGCCCGTCCAGTTTGGACCGAATACTCGACCGCTTGTGCCAGATACATGGCACCCCCGAAAGGCCAGCCAATCACACCAACAGGGATTGTTGGGTGTTCAAGCAGGAAGGCAAGTAAAATGCCGAAAATAGAGACAAGGGGCTGCGTAGCGACGACGAGGAGGAGCCCAGGCCGCCGAACAACAGTGGACAGAAGGGTTTTCCCCCACAAGTGCGGACGGTGAACATGATATATGCAACCCACATCCCCAAGAGGGAGCGGAAGCGTGCGTTACGGGACGTATACGCGATAGAGCCAGTAGCCCCAAAGTTCAACCCATGGTCCTCCTGCCCTATCACTTTTGACCGAAGGGACCACTCCACTAGCATCCGTCATGGCGGGTTCACCGCATTGGTTCTAGACCCAATTATTGACGGATTTCATCTCACAAGAGTCCTTATGGACGGCGGCAGCAGCTTGAACCTGCTTTACCAGGATACAGTGCGGAAAATGGGCATAGATCCCTCAAGGATTAAGCCCACCAAAACGACCTTTAAAGGCGTCATACCAGGTGTAGAGGCCAACTGTACTGGTTCAGTCACACTTGAAGTGGTCTTCAGATCTCCGGATAACTTCCGAAGCGAGGAGTTAATCTTCGACATAGTCCAGTTCTGCAGTGGCTATCACGCACTGCTCGGACGAACCGCATTCGCCAAGTTCAACGCGGTACCGCATTATGCATACCTCAAGCTCAAGAAGCCAGGCCCTTGAGGAGTAATCACGGGCAACGGAAACACCGAACGCTCTCTCCAAACGGAGGAGCATACGGCAACGCTCGCAGCAGAAGTACAAAGCAGCTTCTCCAGGCAATTCTCTAGTCCGGCCTTCAAAAAGCCGGACACTGTCAAGCGCGCCCGGAGTAACCTACAACAAGACCGCCTGGAACGTTCTAAGCAGGCGTAGCAATGCGGCCCCAACCCCAGCCCTCGCCAAATAGCAAAACCAGTGCTTTGCGTACATAACTACACTCTCAAAGTACCATGGGCGCAGGGGAAGGGGCACCATCACGGCACGCCTAGAACATGGCTTAAACCATACTAGGGGCTGCCGAATTCTTTCTTTATCTTCTCTTACTTTCAGGACTCCATACTTCGGACGACCTGTTCGGCAATTCAACTGCCGCACAAACGATGCAAGAACCAGGGAAGCAGACAAGCCATGCCGCATTATGGAACTCCCAGGTGGTCTCTATTACGAGCAGTATACCTATTTTAAATACAATTCCGCGTCCTGCCCCTGGACAGGACATGTTAAATAGTCCAATTTCTTTTGCTTATCGCACTATTTGTATCGTTCGGCTTGGATAGCAGCCTTCTTATAAACAATGCATATCTTTTTGTCTATCTTTTGCATTACTCTCTTTATATATATATATATGTTCAAGTAATAACATGCTGCACCCGTACATTGTGGTACGGCAAATACGCCAGGGGCTCCAGTACCCCTCAATATGGTGTGAGAAGTCCGAACACTTTCACAAGTGCGGCACCCCGAACTTATAGCATTATATGCATCGGCTCCGAATCATGATTTGGGTCAATAGTTGGGTTTGCCCGGCTCCTATGTGTTGGTGCCTTACATTCCGCTATATCGGCTAAGGTAGCACTAGGAGAACTACTGCGATTGTGCCCCAGTTGAGCTGGGCTGAGCACCTCAGTAGAGAAAGCTAAAACTGACTGTCATGATAAGGCGAGAGACCGGTCGCTGTTCAAGAGGTTTTTCGGGTCCTTAAAGACTTATGCCGCTTAGAGTGAGGAACCGGATTTTGTCCGGCCAAGGCGTGGATAGCGCCTCGAACTCGGTCTTCCGAATACTAGGGGCTTCACCAAAATTAAAAATTATAGAGTTCTATGGCTAAGTGAGAGTGTTCAAGCATTATAGTCCAATTGCCTTGTTCGTTGTGCTGAGCGCCTCCCTCGAAGGACCCAAACATGGAAAAAAGAGCGCTCAGGTTTATCCCGAACACCCCAGCACTAGTGGCATGGCGGCAGAAGCCGACGACTGGCCATCTCTCAATTTTTGATAAACGGCCGCATAGAAAGTAATATTTTAAATTCAACAAGCATTGCTTAGCGCAAATGAACAAGTCATTGCTTAGCGCAAATGAACAAGTTTTCAGCGCACAGGATAATACGAGCGAGTTCATTGAAAAATTACATCTTTGGTACATTCATCCGCCACAAGGCGGGCGCCCTTCAGAACATCCTTATAATAATTCTCGGGCTTGCGATGCTCTTTCCCCGGCGGTGGCCCGTCCTTCACAAGCTTCTCACCATCCAGCTTGCCCTAGTGCACCTTAGCGCTGGCAAGGGCCCTCCACACACCTTCGATGCAGACGGAGCACTTGATGACCTCGAGCCTTGGACAGGATTCCACCAGCCACCGCACCAATCCGAAGTAGCTCCCAGGCAGGGCCTCTCCAGGCCACAACCGAACTATGAGGCCCTTCATGGCCTGTTCGACCGCCTTGTGGAGCTCGATCAGCTGCTTCAGCTGGTCGCTCAAGGGCACAGGGTGTCCGGCGTCAGCATACTGAGACCAGAACACCTTCTCCGTCGAACTTCCCTCTTCGGCTCAGTAGAATGCGGCAGCATCAGCTACGCTACGGGGAAGATCTGCGAACGCTCCTAGAGAGCTCCAGATTCGGGTAAGTAACAAGTAGCTTACTTTTTTATGTTTGCTTTGCATAAAGAATGCCTTACCCGCCGCTATCTTTTTCACCGCATCCAATTCCTGGAGGGCCTTCTGGGATTCAGCCTTGGCATACTTGGCAGTCTCGATTGCCGCGGCAAGCTCGGACGCTCGCGTCTTCGAGTCAAGCTCCAAACTCTCATGTTTTTTCATGAGAGCCTGAAGCTATTGCTGCGACTCACCGGCCTACGCCTCAAATTTCTCCCGCTCGGTGCGCTCTGAGGCCGCTCTCTTCTCGGCCTCGGACATCGCCTGCTTGAGGGTCGCCACCTCAGTTGTGGCCCCTGCAATAAGTAGCATAATCCTGTCATTTTTTGCAATTGCATCTTTTTATATATTTCTATAAGGTATCTCTTACCTTCTTTCTCCTCGAGCTGCCGCTTGGCCAGGCCAAGCTCTTGCTCGGACCGCTCGAGACCCCGCTTCAGGGTGGATACCTCCGCAGTCAGTGCGGCGGTTGCAAGCAGCGAAGCCTGCATACGCATATTTACTCTTTTTTGCTAGACTCCTGCGAAATTTATTTGATCCTCTATTCGGCTTTTCTTTCCGAACGCCAAACAGAGCATCAGGGGCTACTGTCTATGCGGTAATATTTTTACATATTTTTTACTTACCTCGAAGCCTGTTAGAAGGCTGGCACAAGCTTTGGTCAGTCCACTCTTGGCGGACTGAACCTTTTGGATCACCGTACTCATAATAGTATGGTGCTCCTCATCGATGGAGGCGCCGTTAAGCACCTCCAGCAGATTGTCCGGCACCTCCGGTTGGACGGAGGCCGCCGTCTCAGAAGGCTTGCTCCTCTTAGAAGGAGTTCGCCTACCGCAGTTCGGAACCATATTCCGGCGCGGTGTCCGGCTCAAAGCCGGACTTGGAGTCCTGGGGGGTCTTGTCCCCTTTACTCCTGGAGTCCGGGAGGTCGCCTCGCGGATCCTCCAGGACCACCTCCTCTTGGCCCGGAGCTTGTCGCGACGCCACTTCGGCATCGTTCGCAGTGCGGGGGGAGGCAGCGGGCGGAACTGAGTTCACGTCCGATGAATCCAGGGAGCCGCTCGACGACTCGTCGAGCCCGGCCTTGGGCAGACTGCATAATTACATTCGACATAAGGAAAAGCTGTGCAACAAGGGAATGCTATGAGTTACTCTGGTATCCGAATACTTATGATCCCGCCGGGCGCCTGGCCCTTTGCGGCCACTCCTCTTCGCCCTCGTCGGCGTCGGAGGAGTAGTCCGGAGGAAGGTTCTTCCCCTTCTTGGACCCTTCAGCCTCCCCCGTTGGGGTGGCCTTCCTCTTCTTTCCTCCCCCTGCTGGAGGGGGAGAGGTTTCTTCTTCCTCCTCCTCATTTTTACGGGAGGAGCGCGTCTCGGATTCGTCGATGAAGAATCCGACACCTCTTGGAGCCGGGAACTCTTTTGAGTCCCCGTGGCCTTCTTCTTGGCCTTCTTCTCCGGCACCACATAAGGTGCCGGAGCCAGCAGCTTCGATAAACGAGCATCTGCTAGGTCTTCGGGGAAAGGAGCCGGACAGTTGACCTGTCCGGACTTCGCCTGCCACTCCTATCAAAGGTAAGGGGGTTAGATCCCGCATAGAGTCAAACTATGGGAAACAAATGTCCTGTAAAAGGTAAAAGATAACTCACCGCGCTAGCTGAACGCTGCGTGCTGAATACGCGATCCTCAGATGCGGATGCGGGAGCCTCGGCGCCCTTCAATAGCATCTTCTAGGCGTCTTCGTATGTTGTGTCGAAGAGCCTGCTCAGGGTTGGGTGCTGCGCCGGGTCGAACACCCACAGATTGAAGGCTCGTTGTTGACACGGGAGGATCCGGCGGACGAGCATAACCTGGACTATATTGACAAGCTTAAGTCGCTTGTTCACCAGGGATTGGATGCATGTTTGCAGTCCAGTCACCTCTTCCTCGTTGCCCCACGACAGGCCCGTTTCTTTCCTGGATGTGAGCCGCGTAGGGGGTCCGGATCGAAACTCGAGGGCTGCGACCCAATCAGGGTCGCGCGGCTCGGTGATGTCAAACCACCCTGATTGCCACCCCTTCAGGGTCTCCACAAAGGAGCCCTTGAGCCATAGGACATTGGCTATCTTGCCCGCCATAGCGCCTCCGCACTCCGCCTGGTTGCCGCGCACCACCTTCGGCTTGACGTTGAAGGTCTTGAGCCAAAGGCCAAAATGGGGGCGGATACGGAGGAAAGCCTCACACACGACGATAAACGCCGAGATGTTGAGGACGACGTTCGGGGCCAGATCGTGGAGATCTAGGCCATAGTAGAACATGAGCCCCCGGACAAATGGGTGGAGAGGAAAACCTAGTCTGTGGAGGAAGTGGGGGAGAAACACTACCCTCTCATGGGGCCTTGGGGTGGGAAGGAGCTGCCCCTTTTCGGGAAGCCGGTGCACGGTGTCATTGGACAAGTATCCGGCCTTCCTCAGCTTTTTGACATGGCCCTCTGTAACGGAGGAGACCATCCACTTGCCTCCCGCTCCGGACATGGCTGGAGAAGGTTGAGGTGGGAAGTGCGGACTTGGGCGCTGGAGCTTGGGTGCGCAGGAGATGGATAGGCAGAGGAGGAAGAAGGCGTAGGTAAAAAGGTGGATCCCTATCCCCTTATATGGGTGGATGCGGCTATGCGTCCCCACCAGCCTGGTAAAACTCGCTTATCTCCCAAGCGCCGTGATAAATGACGCGGTTGGGTTACCCACGTCCGAATTGATGAGAATCCCGTAAATGGGGACACGATCTCTGCTTTGACAAGACGTGCCAAGGAAACCGCCTCGCGAAATGCGCTGAGGTGGGGAAGTAAAAATGATTCGAATAAAGGCTTGGCCGTAGTCTGATGTCACGCTACGGAACGCGTCAGCAGATTAGATTTGTGTTAATATTATTCTCTCTATGGCAATATGTGGAAACTTATTTTACAGAGCCAGACACTACCCTTGGTGTTTACAAACTTTTATGAAGAACTTGGAGGAGGAACCCGCCTTGCAATGCCGAAGACAATCTGCGCGCCGGACTCATCGTCATTGAAGCCTGGTTCAGGGGCTACTGAGGGAGTCCTGGATTAGGGGGTGTCCGGGTAGCCGGACTATACCTTCAGCGGGACTCCTGGACTATGAAGATACAAGATTGAAGACTTCGTCTCGTGTCCGTAGGGGACTTTCCTTGGCGTGGAAGGCAAGCTTGGCGATGCGGATATCTAGATCTCCTACCATTGTAACCGACTTTGTGTAACCCTAACCCTCTCCGGTGTCTATATAAACCGGAGGGTTTTAGTCCGTAGGACAGAACCCCAACATACAACAATCATACCATAGGCTAGCTTCTAGGGTTTAGCCTCCTTGATCTCGTGGTCGATCTACTCTTGTACTACCCATATCATCAATATTAATCAAGCAGGACGCAGGGTTTTACCTCCATCAAGAGGGCCCGAACCTGGGTAAAATATTGTGTCCCTCGTCTCCTATTACCATCCGCCTAGACGCACAGTTCGGGACCCCCTACCCGAGATCCGCCGGTTTTGACACCGACACACACATTAATCGGGATTTATTAGAATACTCTTTATGCCTCACTTATATCTTTTGAGTTAAACAATTTTGCTCTAGTGCTTCACTTATATCTTTTAGAGCACGTCGGTGGCTCTATTTTATAGAAATAATTGATCTCTCATGCTTCACTTATATTATTTTGAGAGTCCTTTAGAACAGCATGGTAATTTGCTTTGGTTATAAAATTAGTCCTAATATGATAGGCATCCAAGATAAAAACTTTGAAGTGCGTTGAATACTAAGAGAAGTTTGATACTTGATGATTGTTTTGAGATATGGAGGTAGTGATATTAAAGTTGTGCTAGTTGAGTAGTTGTGAATTTGAGAACTACTTGTGTCGAAGTTTGCATGTCCCGTAGCATGCACGTATGGTGAACGTTGTGTAACAAATTTGAAACATGAGGTGTTCTTTGATTGTCATCCTTATGAGTGGCGGTCGAGGACGAGCGATGGTCGTTTCCTACCAATCTATCCCCCTAGGAGCATGCACGTAGTGCTTGGTTTTTGATGACTTGTAGATTTTTGCAATAAGTATATGAGTTCTTTATCACTAATGTTGAGTCCATGGATTATACGCACTCTCAACCTTCCACCATTGCTAGCCTCTTCAGTACCGTGCATTGCCCTTTCTCACCTTGAGAGTTGGTGCAAACTTCGGCGGTGAATCCAAACCCCGTGATACGATACGCTCTATCACACATAAACCTCCTTGTATCTTCCTCAAAACGGCCACCATACCTACCTATTATGGCATTTCCATAGCCATTCCGAGATATATTGCCATGCAACTTTCCACCGTTCCGTTTATTATGACACGCTTCATCATTGTCATATTGCCTTGCATGATCATGTAGTTGACATCGTATAGTGGCTAAGCCACCATGCATATTATTTCATACATGTCACTCTTGATTCATTGCCCATCCCGGTACACCGCCGGAGGCATTCATATAGAGTCATACTTTTGTTCTAGTATCGAGTTGTAATCATTGAGTTTTAAATAAATAGAGGTGTGATGATCATTATTAATAGAGCATTGTCCAAAAAAAATTGAAAGGCCAAATAAAAAAAGGAAGGCCCAAAAAAATAATATAAAAAGGCACAATGCTACTATCCTTTTTCCACACTTGTGCTTCAAAGTAGCACCATGATCTTTATGATAGAGAGTCTCTTGTTTTGTCACTTTCATATACTAGTGGGAATACTTCGTTATAGAACTTGGCTTGTATATTCCAACTATGGGCTTCCTCAAGTGCCCTAGGTCTTCGTGAGCAAGCAAGTTGGATGCACACCCACTTAGTTTCTTTTGTTGATCTTTGATGCATTTATAGCTCTAGTGCATCCGTTGCACATCAATTGACGGGCATCTCCCTAGCCCATTGATTAGCTGCGTCAATGTGAGACTTTCTCCTTTTTTGTCTTCTCCACACAATCCCCATCATTATATTCTATTCCACCCATAGTGCTATGTCCATGGCTCATGCTCATGTATTGCGTGAAAGTTGAAAAAAGTAAGAGATTAGTAAAGTATGAAACAATTGCTTGGCTTATCATCGGGGTTGTGCAAGATGAGAGCGTTCTTGTGTGGCGAAAATGAAGCATGGCCAAACTATATGATTTTGTAGGGATTAGCTTTCTTTGGCTATGTTATGTCGAGAAGACATAATTGCTTGGTTAGTATGCTTGAAGTATTATTACTTTTATGTCAACATTAAACTTTTATCTTGAATCTTTCGGATCTGAATATTCATGCCACAATAAAGAAAATTACATTGAAGAATGTGCTAAGTAGCATTCCACATCAAAAATTCTATTTTTATCATTTACCTACTCGAGGACGAGCAGGAATTAAGCTTGGGGATGCTTGATACGTCTCCAACGTATCTATAACTTTTGATTGCTCCATGCTATTATATATTCTGTTTTGGATGTTTAATGGGCTTTATTATACACTTCTATATTATTTTGGGGACTAACCTATTAACCCAAGGCCCAGTGAAAATTGCTGTTTTTTTGTCTATTTCAGTGTTTCACAGAAAAGGAATATCAAACGGAGTCCAAATGGAATGAAACCTTCGGGAGCGCGATTTTTGGAACAAATGTGATCCAGAGGACTTGGAGTGGATGTCAAGCAATCAACAAGGAGGCCATGAGGCAGGGGCGCGCCTACCCCCTGGGCGCGCCCTCCACCCTTGTGGGCCCCTCATGGCTCCACCGACCTACTTCTTCCTGCTATATATACCTACGTACCCCGAAATCATCAAGGAGCACCACGAAAACCTAATTCCACCGCCACAACCTTCTGTACTCGTGAGATCCCATCTTGGGGCCTTTTCCGGCGCTGTGCCGGAGGGGGATCGCTCATGGAGGGCTTCTACATCAACATCATAGCCTCTCCGATGATGTGTGAGTAGTTTACCACAGACCTTCGGGTCCATAGTTATTAGCTAGATGGCTTCTTCTCTCTCTTTGGATCTCAATACAAAGTTCTCCTCGATCTTCTTGGAGTTCTATTTGATGTAACTCTTTTTGCGGTGTGTTTGTCGAGATCCGATGAATTGTGGGTTTATGATCAAGATTATCTATGAACAATATTTGAATCTTCTCTGAATTCTTTTATGTATGATTGGTTATCTTTGCAAGTCCCTTCAAATTATCAGTTTGGTTTGGCATACTAGATTGATCTTTCTTGCAATGGGAGAAGTGCTTAGCTTTGGGTTCAAGCATGCGGTGCTCGATCCCAGTGAAAGTAGGGGAAATGGCACATATTGTATTGTTACCATCGAGGATAAAAAGATGGGGTTTATATCATATTGCTTGAGTTTATCCCTCTACATCATGTCATCTTACCTAATGCGCTACTCTATTCTTATGAACTTAATACTCTAGATGCATGCTGGATAGCGGTTGATGTGTGGAGTAATAGTAGTAGATGCAGGCAGGAGCCGGTCTACTTGTCACGGACGTGATGCCTATATACATGATCATGCCTAGATATTCTCATAATTATGCACTTTTCTATCAATTTCTCGACAGTAATTTGTTCACCCACTGTAATACTTATGCTATCTTGAGAGAAGCCACTAGTGAAACCTATGGCCCCCGGGTCTATTTTCCATCATATTTATCTACCGTCAACAAGCTATTTATGTCGCTGTTTATTTTGCTTTCTTTACTTTCAATCTTTATCATAAAAATACCAAAAATATTATCTTATCATCTCTATTAGATCTCACTTTTGCTTGTGCCTGTGAAGGGATTGACAACCCCTTTATCGCGTTGGTTGCAAGGTTCTTATTTGTTTGTGTAGGTACGAGGGACTTGCGTGTGGCCTCCTACTGGATTGATACTTTGGTTCTCAAAAACTGAGGGAAATACTTACGCTACTTTGCTGCATCACCCTTTCCTCTTCAAGGGAAAAACCAACGCATGCTCAAGAGGTAGCAAGCAGCGATCGCCGCGCATGGCCCTTGCATCCTGCAGTTCCTGAGTGGTCTTGGCAATGAACTCATGTGCGCCGGGCGCTCCTCGCCCGGTGTCCTGCTGAGGAAAACGTGCTGCGAAGCACGCCCCCACGTGGTGCCCGAGCGCCTCCCTCGCGACGTTGGCAAGGTCTGAGGCCCTCCAGAAGAGAGCCCCAGGGCCCTGCCCAAGGAGGGCGCCGGGTGCGCCTTCCAATGCGAGGGAGTGAGGCGCCCCAGGCGCGGGTGCTGATCCTGACGTGGCTCCACCTGCGGCGCCGTTCTCCCGAGGCCCAGTGCGGAGTAGCTACTTCTTCTTCTTGGGGACGACCTCAGGAGGGTACTGTGCTGTGCTGCTGTTGGGGTCTTCGATTGACGCTACTTGGAAGAGCGCGCTCGAGGGAGCACACCGCATCTTTCTCTTCGCAGGGAACTGTGATAATCTTGCCGCTTCCTGGCATCTTGAGGACATTGTAGCCATGGTGCGTCACTGCCATGAACTTGGCCAGGGTCGGATACCCGAGGATGACATTTTATGGCAGACGGATGTGGGCGACGTCGAAGCCGATGAGCTCAGTGCGGTAGTTGTTGCGCTGTCCGAAGGTGACAGGGAGGCGGACCTGCCCTATCGGCATGGTAGAACCGTCAGTCACTCCTGAGAAGGGCTTGGTAGGCTGAAGCTGAACGTAGTGCACTTGAAGGTTGTCGAATGTCTCGACGGACAGGACGTTGAGCCCTACGCCGCTGTCGATGAGGGTCTTGGTAACTTGTACGCTGCTGATGACGAGTGAGCAAAGCATCGGGAGAGCGCCAGCGGTGGCTGCGCACTTGAGCTGGTCCGGTGAGCTGAAATTGAGGGTGCACTTGGACCACCTAAGCGGGCGTGTGGCCTCGATCCAGGGGAGGACTGCGTTCACCTCACAAGCAAACTGCTTGAAGATTCGCTGAGAGGCTGGGGCTTGAGCTCCGCCCAAGATGCAGGCGATAGCTCGCGGCTCCTGGAAGCCCCCAGCCCCCTCGTCCTGATGGTGGTCGTCGTTCCTTCTTGGTGGTGGCGGCAGCAGAGGAAGCCCAATGTTACCCTAAGGACGGTCCTCGCAAGGCTGATCCCTCCAGGCGCCCTCGCGAGGCTGGTCCTGCCAGCGGTCCTCACGAGGTCGGTCGCGCCACTCTTGGCGAGGGCCACGGTCGGCCCAACGTCCTCCACCACGTCCTCCTCCTCGGCCATATCCCCGGTCATTGCGCTCGGGGCGTCGACCAGGCGTCCGTCCCGAATGGCCCTGAGCTCTTGGCAGTCATTGTTGTGCCTGTGAACGTTGTGGAAGGCACAGAACGGCCGGCTGCTCTTGGATGACTCGGGCTGGTCGCAGCCGCGCTTCATGTCCGGCTCCGCCGCGAGTACGGCCGCTCCCTTACGCTTCACGTCCTTGGCCTTGGCCTTCTTCTCCTCCAGGTGGGCAACTGGAAGCTCGAGGAGGGAAAGGCACCCTTCCTCTGCCCTTGTGCACTTGGTCGCCAAGTTGAACAACTCTAAAGACATGCACAACTCCTCGTGGATGGCGAGCTCCTACTTCATCTTGACGTCGTGGACGCCATCGGAAAACGCAGAGATGATGGCCTCATCCGTCACCTTGGGGATTGTCGGTGTCAAAACCGGCGGATCTCGGGTAGGGGGTCCCGAACTGTGCGCCAAGGTCAGATGGTAACAGGAGACAAGGGACACTTTATTTTACCCAGGTTCGGGCCCTCTCGATGGAGGTAAAACCCTACTCCTGCTAGATTAATATTGATAATATGGGTAGTACAAGAGTATATCTACCACGAGATCAAAGGAGGCTAAACCCTAGAAGCTAGCCTATGGTATGATTGTGTATGATGATGGTTGTATCGTTGTCCAACGGACTACAACCCTCCAGTTTATATAGACACCGGATAGGGTTAGGGTTACACAGAGTCGGTTACAATGGTAGGAGATCTTGAATATCCGCACGCCTAGCTTGCCTTCCACGCCAAGAAAAGATCCTTCCGGACACGGGACGAAGTCTTCAATGTTGTATCTTCATAGTCCTGGAGTCCGGCTGAAGGTATAGTCCGGCTATCCGAACACCCCCTAATCTAGGACTCCCTCAGTAGCCCCTGAACCAGGCTTCAATGACGACGAGTCCGGCGCGCAGATTGTCTTCGGCATTGCAAGGCGGGTTCCTCCTCCAAGTTCTTCAAGAAGATTACAAACACCAAAAATAGTGTCCGGCTCTGCAAAATAAGTTTCCACATATTGCCGTATAGAGAATAATATTAACACAAACTGAATCTGCTGACGTATTCCGCAGTGCGTCATAATATTGCGGCCAAGCTCTTTATGTAAATTGTTTTCATTGTTCCACCTCAGCGTGCCTAGCGAGGCGATTTCCTTGGCACGTCTTGTCAAAGCAGAGATCGTGTGCCCCTTTCAACGGGATTCTCATAAATACGGACGTGGGTAACCCAACCGCGCCATTTACCGCAGCGCTTGGGAGGCAAGTGAGTTTTATTAGGTAGGTGGGGACGCCTAACCGCACCCGCTTGTATAAAGGGATAAGGATTCACCTTTTCAACCTACGCCTTCTTCCTCCTTTGCCAATCTATCTCTCACGCACTCAAGCTCCAGCGCCCAAATCCGCCCTTCCTTCCTCAACCTTCTCCAACAATGTCCGGAGCGGGAGGCAAGTGGATGGCCTCCTCCGTTACGGAGGCCCAAGTAAAAAAGCTAAGGAAAGCCGGATACTTGTCCAAGGACATCCCGCATCGGCTTCCTGAGAAGGGGCAACTTCTTCCTACCCCAGGGCCCCATGAGAGGGTAGTTTTTCTTCCCCACTTCCTCCGCGGACTGGGCTTTCCACTTCACCCATTTGTCCGGGGGCTCATGTTCTACTATGGCCTGGATTTCCACGATCTGGCCCCAAACTTTGTCCTCAACATCTCGGTGTTTATCGTCGTGTGCGAGGCCTTTCTCCGCGTCCGCCCCCACTTCGGCCTCTGGCTCAAGACCTTCAACGTCAAGCCCAAGGTGGTGTCCGGCACCCAGGCAGAGTGCGGAGGCGCTATGGTAGGCAAGATGGCCAACGTCCTTTGGTTCGATGGCTCCTGTGTGGAGTCCCTAAAGGGGTGGCAGGCCGGGTGGTTTTACATCACCGAGCCATGCGATCCAAAATGGGTCGCAGCCCCCGAGTTCAGATCCGGACCCCCCACGCGGCTCATGTCCTGGAAAGAGACGGGCTTGTCGTGGGGCAACGAGGAAGAAGTGACTGGGTTGCAAACGTGCATCCAGTCCCTGGTGGACAAGCCAATCCGGCTGATCAATGTGATCCAGGTCATGCTCGTTCGCCGGATCCTCCCGTGCCAAAAAACGGGATTTTACTTTGTGGGAATTCGACCCGGCGCAGCACCAAACCCTCAGTAGGCTCTTCGACACGACGTATGAAGACGTCTGGAAGGTGCTGACCAAAGGCGCCGAGTCCCCCACATCCTCTTCCGAGGATCGCGGATACAGCTCGCAGCGTCATGCCAGTGAGGTGAGCTGTCTATACCTTTGACAGGTTTGTTAAGCTCTTCTTCATAGATTAACTCTATGCGGGATCTAAACTCCCTTTACCTTTGACAGGCTTGGCAGGCCGTATCCGGACCAATTAACTGTCCGGCTCCCCTGCCCGAAGACCCAGCCCCAGCTCTCTTGGTGAAGCTAATGGCTCCGGCACCTTATGTGGTGCCGGAGAAGAAGGCCAAGAAGAAGAAAACCACCGGGACTCGAAAAAGTTCCCACAACGTGGTGGTGTCGGACTCGTCATCTAACGAGTCCGCGTCGCTCTCCTCTCGTGAAAACGAGGAGGAGGAACAAGAAAGCTCTCCCCCCCCCAGCGAGGGGAGCTAAGAAGAAGAAAGCCACCCCAACGGGGGAGGCCGAGGGGTCGAGGAAAAGGAAGACCCCTCCGCCGGACTACTCCCACGACGCTGAAGAGGGTGGAGAGGAGTGGCAGGGAAGAACCAAGCGTCCGGCGACATCGTAAGTGCTTATATACCAGAGTGACTCGTGATATTCTTTTAATGCGCGGCTTTCCCTAATATCGCTTGTGATTTATGCAGCTCGCCCCGGGCCGAACTCGACGATTCGTCGAGCGGCTCCCTGGACTCGTCGGACATGAACTCTGTTCCGCCCGCTGTCTCCCCCCGCAGGATGGACGACGCCGAAGTGGCGTCCCGCCAAGCTCCAGGGCAGGAGGAGATGGTCCTGGAGGAGCCGCAAGGCAATCCTCCGGACCCCAGGAGTACAGGGGATGAAGCCCCCAGGGCTCCAAGTCCGGCTTTGTGTCGGACACCGCGCCGGACTCAACAGTCCTGGACCGCGGCGGACAAACTCCTTCCAAGAGGAGTAAGCCGTCTGAGCCGGCGTCCTCCGTCCAACCGGAGGCTCCGGACAATCTGCTGGAGGTGCTTGAGGGCGCCGCCATCGATGAGGAGCACCGTACTGTTATGAGTATGGTGATCCAAAGGGTTCAGTCCGCCAAAAGCGGATTGACTGAAGCTTGTGCTAGACCGCATAGACAGTAGCCCCTGATGCTCTGTTCGGTGTTCGAAAAGAAAAGCCGAATAGAGGATCTAGTAATATTCGCAGGAGTCTAACAACAAAAGGTCAAATATGCGTATGCAGGCTTCGCTGCTGTCCACCGCCGCACTGACTGCGTAGGTGGATGTCCTTTAAAAGGACCTCGGGCAGACCGAGCAAGAGCTCGGCCTTGCCAAACGGCAGCTCGAGGAGAAAGAAGGTAAGAGATACCATAAAAAAGAAAAAAGGGTTCCTATAGAGAGGCTTGATTGCAGAAAGAAATAACAGGAGTGTACTGCTTATTGTAGGGGCCACAACAGAGGTGGCAACCCTGAAGCAGGCGCTGGATGAAGCCGGAAAGAAAACGGCCGAGGAGCGCGCCAAGCGAGAAAGGCTTGGGGTTCAGGTCGGCGAGGTGCGGCAAGAGCTGCAAGCTCTCATGAAAAAACATGAGAGTTTGGAGCTTGAGTCGAAAGCGCAAGCATCCGATCTCGCGTCGGCCCTGGAGACCGCCAAGAGTGCCAAGGCCGAAGCCCAAAAGGCCCTCCAAGAGTTGGAGGAGGTGAAAAGGATAGCAACGGGTAAGGCATTCTTAATGCAAAGTAGGAATATAAAAGTAAACTACCTGTCACTTACCCGAATCCGGAGTTCTCCAGGGGTGTTCGTCGATCTTCCCCGCAGCGTATCCGCCGCCGCCGCATTCTACCGAGCTGAAGAGAGCAGCTCGACGGAGAGTGTGTTCTGGTCTCAGTATTCTAAGGCCGGACACCCTGTGCCTCTGAGTGATCAGCTGAAACAGCTGGTCGAGCTCCACAAGGCGGCCGAACAGGCCATGAAGGGCTTACTAGTTCGGCTGTGGCCTGGAGAGGCCCTGCCTGGGAGCTATTTCGGGCTAGTGCGGCGGCTGGTGGAGGCCTGTCCACGGCTTGAGGTCATCAAGCACTCCGCCTGCACTGAAGGTGCCCGGAGGGCCCTTGCCCGTGTAAGGGTACACTGGGGTAAGCTGGACGGAGAGAAGCTGGTGAAGGACGGGCCGCCGTCGGGGAAGGAGCATCGCAAGCCCGAGAACCACTATAAGGAAGTGCTTGCCGGAGCCCGCCTTATCGCGGATGAATGTACTAACGATGTAGTATTTGAATGAACTCACTCGTTTGTATCCTGTGCGCTGAAATCTTGTTCATATGCGCTAAGCAATGCTTTATTGAATTTAAAATATTATTTTCTGTGCGGCCGTTTATCAAAAATTGAGAGATGGCCAGTCGTCGGCTTCTGCCCGCATGCCACTAGTGTTGGGGGTGTTCGGGATAGACCTGAGGGCTCTTTTTCCCATAGTTGGGTCCTTCGAGGGAGGCGCTCAGCACAACGAACCAGGCAATCAGACTATAATGCTTGAACACTCTCACTTAGCCATAGAACGTTATAATTTTAAATTTCGGCGAAGCCCCTAGTTCGGAAGGCCGAATTCGGAGCGCTATCCACGCCTTCGGCCGGACATAGCCAGCTCCTCGCTCGAAGCGGCATAAGTCTTTAAGGACTCGAAAAAACTCTCGAACAGCGACCGGTCTCACGCCTTATCATGACAGTCTGTTTTAGCTTTCTCCACTGAGGTGCTTAACCCACCTGAACTGGGGCACAATCGCAGTGGTTCTCCTAGTGCTACCTTAGCCGATATAGCGGAACGTAAGGCACCGAAACATAGGAGCCGGGCAAACCCAACATGTGACCAAAATCATGACTCGGAGCCGATGCATATAGTGCTATAAGTTCGGGGTGCCGCACTTGTGAAAGTGTACGGACTTCTCACACCAGATAGAAGGGTAATGAAGCCCCTGGCGTGTTTTGCCATACCATGGTGTACGGTTGCGATCATGTTTTTTGTAATGAACATATATAATAAAAGATAACAACGCAAAAAATAGGCGAAAAAGCTATGCATTTCTTATAGAAAGGCTATTTATCAAAGCCGAACGATACAAGTAGTGCGATAAGCAAAAAGAGTATTAGACTATTTAACATGTCCTGACCAGGCGCATGACACGGAATTTAGGAACAGATATATTGCTCGAAATAGAGACCACCTGAGGGTTCCATAATGCGGTGTAGCTTTGTCTGCTTTCCTGGGTCTTGCATCGTCTGTGCGGCAGCAAAGCCTAACAGGTTATCCAGAGTGTGGAGTCCTGAAAGTAAAAAAAAGGAAGTCCGGCAGCCCCTAGTATGTTTGACGCCGTATTGTGAGCATGTCGTTAATGTGCCCCTCCCCCTGTGCCCATGGAATTTCAAGGGCGTAGTTGTGTACTCGAGGTCCTAGCTCCGCTATGTTGCGATGGCTGGGGTAGGGGCCGTATTGCTACGCTTGCTCCGAACGTGCCAGGCGGTCTTGTTGTAGGTTACTCCGGGCGCGCTTTGCATTGTCCGCCTTTTTAACGGCCGGACTAGAGAGTTGCCTTGAAAGGCTGCTTTGTACTTCCGCTGCGAGGGCCGCCGTGTGCTCCTCCGTACGGATGGAGCGTTCTGTGTTTCCGTTGACCGTAATTACTCCTCGAGGGCCTGGCATCTTGAGCTTGAGATATGCGTAGTGCGGCACCGCATTGAATTTAGCGAATGCGGTTCGTCCGAGCAGTGCGTGATAGCCACTGCGGAACGGGACTATATTGAAGATTAACTCTTCGCTTCGGAAGTTATCCGGAGATCCGAAGACCACATCAAGTGTTACCGAGCCTGTGCAATTGGCCTCTACACCTGGTATGACGCCTTTAAAGGTCGTCCTTGTGGGCTTGATCCTTGATGGATCTATGCCCATTTTCCGCACTGTATCCTGATAAAGCAGGTTCAGGCTACTGCCGCCGTCCATGAGGACTCTCGTGAGATGGAATCCGTCAATGATTGGGTCGTGACATTGACGGGAGTTCCTCTGTGTCATCGCTTTTAGGCCCGATGGCTCCTTTGATCATCAACAACGATGAGGTCCAGGGTGAAACTTTCCTCCTCGGACAAATCTTCGTCTTCGGCGGCTTCGCTCTGCGGGCCAATTCGCTTGGTCGTCTGGAGCAGATCGAAAGCTACGCCCCTGGCCATCAAGTCAGGTTTGGAAGCTTAAACTACACGGCAGATATCCACGAAGACTTGATCTTCGACGGGTTCGAGCCACAGCCAAGCGCGCCGCACTAGCTCGAGGGGCATGATATAGCTCTGCCTCCGAATTGTGCCCTGGAGGCCGCACACGCACCGGCCCCGATCCTCGACTCGGAGCCCGCTGCGTTCTTGGAGGATGAACGGTTGGACGTCACCTCGGGGGCTGCGATCTTGAAGGCGATCGAGCCGAACACCAGCCCCGTACTCCGCACGGCCCATGACTCCAAGGAGCCGGACTCTTCTCCGAACTCCGGGCCTCCCGTGCCCCTGCCGATCGAATCCGATTGGGCGCCTATAATGGAGTTCGCCGCCGCGGACATCTTTCAGCACTCACCTTTTGGTGATATCCTGAATTCTCTCAAGTATCTCTCTCTATCAGGAGATCCCAGGCCAGACTATGGTATGCGAGGTTGGGATTCGGACGACGAAGAAATTCAAAGCCCACCCACCACCCACTTAATAGCCACTGTCGATGATTTAACCAACATACTTGACTACGGCTACGAAGACTTCGACGGAATGGACGACGAAGGAGGAGACGAACAAGAACCAGCACCCGTAGGGCGCTGGACCGCCACCTCGTCATACGACATATATATGGTGGACGCTCCAAAGGATAGAGATGGCGATGGAACAGCGGAGGATGACACCTCGAAAAAACAGCCAAAACGCTGGTGTCAACGGCGCCGCTCTAAATCCGCCACAGCAAAAACGGTGATTCCGGCACGGGAGATAATACTACCCCGGATAGCACCGAAGAACACCAAATCCAGCAAGATTCGGCGCAGGAAGATGGAGAAGCCAGCCCTCATGAGAGAGCGGCAGATCGAGAGGTTGAGGATGATAACTACATGCCTCCCTCCGAAGACGAGGCAAGCCTCGACGACGACGAATTCGTCGTACCATCAGACCCCACCGAACAAGAGCGTTTTAAGCGCAGGCTTCTAGCCACGGCGAATAGCCTAAAGAAAAAGCAGCAACAGCTTAGAGCTGATCAAGATTTGCTAGCTGACAGATGGACTGAAGTCCTTGCGGCCGAAGAGTATGAACTCGAGCGCCCCTCCAAAAATTATCCTAAGTGCAGGCCGCTACCCCAATTAGAGGGGGAAACACCTACATTACCAACGGATGACATGGCAGACCAGCCACCTCTCGACCGCGACAGAGAGGCCTGTCGAATCTCCAAACAAGCCAGGCCCCGGTGCCGCTCAACTAAGGCACGGGAAAATGAGCTAGACCTGCAAGACGTACTGGAGGATAAAGCAAGGCAAACAAGATCGATCTATGGATCGCGCAGACGCCCGACGACACGTGATGATCTTCACTCCGGACACAATAAATCCGGCCGGGCCGAACACAACAGGCATAGCTCTTTCGAGCTGCGTCGTGACATAGCCCAGTACAGGGGCGCCGCACACCCACTATGCTTCACAGATGAAGTAATGGATCATAAAATCCCAGAGGGTTTCAAACCCGTCAACATCGAGTCATACGATGGTACGACAGATGCGGCAGTATGGATTGAGGATTATCTCCTTCACATCCACATGGCACGTGGCAACGATCTACACACCATCAAATATCTACCCCTTAAGCTCAAGGGACCAGCCCGGCACTGGCTTAACAGCCTACCAGCAGACTCAATCGGTTCTTGGGAAGACCTGGAAGCCGCATTCCTCGACAACTTTCAGGGGACCTATGTGCGGCCACCGGATGCCGACGACCTAAGCCACATAATTCAGCAACCAGAAGAATCGGCCAGGCAATTCTGGACACGGTTCCTAACAAAGAAAAATCAGATAGTCGATTGTCCGGACGCAGAGGCCCTAGCAGCCTTCAAACATAACATCCGCGACGAGTGGCTTGCCCGGCACCTGGGACAGGAAAATCCGAAATCTATGGCAGCCCTCACGACACTCATGACCCGCTTTTGCGCGGCCGAAGATAGCTGGCTAGCTCGCAGCGACAACTTATCGAAGAACCCTGGTAATTCGGATACCAAGGACAAAAGTGGCAGGACACGTCGAAATAAGCAAAAGTGTTGCGTTAGCAGCGACAGCAATGAGGATACGGCAGTAAATGCCGGATTCAAAGGCTATAAATCCGGTCAGCGGAAAAAGCCATTTAAAAAGAATACCCAGGGCCCGTCCAGTTTGGACCGGATACTCGACCGCTCGTGCCAGATTCATGGCACCCCCGACAGGCCAGCCAATCACACCAACAGAGATTGTTGGGTGTTCAAGCAGGCAGACAAGTCAAGAGCCGAACACAAAGACAAGGGGCTGCATAGCGACGACGAGGAGAAGCCCAGGCCGCCGAACAACAATGGACAGAAGGGGTTTCCCCCACAGGTGCGGATGGTGAACATGATGTATGCGACCCACATTCCCAAGAGGGAGCGGAAGCGTGCACTACGGGACGTATACGCGATGGAGCCAGTCGCCCCAAAGTTCAACCCATGTTCCTCCTGCCCGATCACTTTCGACCGAAGGGACCACCCCACTAGCATCCGTCACGGCGGTTTTGCCGCATTGGTTCTTGACCCAATCATTGACGGATTCCATCTCACGAGAGTCCTCTGTGTCGTCGCCTTTAGGCCCGATGGCTCCTTTGATCATCAACAACGATGAGGTCCAGGGTGAGACTTTTCTCCCCGGACAGATCTTCGTCTTCGGCGGCTTCGCTCTGCGGGCCAATTCGCTTGGCCACCTGGAGCATATCGAAAGCTACGCCCCTGGCCATCAAGTCAGGTTTGGATGCTTAAACTACACGGCTGATATCCGCGGAGACTTGATCTTCGACGGATTCGAGCCACGGCCAAGCGCGCTGCACTATCTCGACGTGCATGATCTAGCTCTGCCTCCGAACAGTGTCCTGGAGGCCGCACCCGCACCGGTTCCGACCCTTAATTCGGAGCCTATTGCGCCGATCGAGGATGAGCGGTTGGACGTCACCTCGGGGGTTGCGATCTCAAAGGCGATCGAGCCGAACGCCAGCCCCGCACTCTGCATGACCCGTGACTCCGAGGGTCCGGACTCCTCCCCGGACTCCGAACCCCCCGCGCCCCTGCCAATCGAATCCGATTGGGCGCCGATAATGGAGTTCACCGCCGCGGACATCTTTCAGCACTCGCCTTTTGGCGACATCCTGAATTCTCTCAAGTCTCTCTCTTTATCAGGAGAGCCCTGGCCGGACTACGGTCAGTGAGGATGGGATACGGCCGATGAAGAAATTCAAAGCCCACCCACCACCCACTTTGTAGCCACTGTTGATGACTTAACCGACATGCTCGACTTCGGCTCCGAAGACATCGACGGTATGGACGACGATGTAGGAGATGAACAGGAACCAGCACCTGTAGGGCGCTGGAAGGCCACCTCGTCATATGACATATATATGGTGGACACTCCAAAAGATGGAGATGGTGATGGAACAGCGGGGGACGACCCCTCCAAGAAACAGCCAAAGCGCCGGCGTCAGCGGCGCCGCTCTAAATCCCGCCTAAGCAAAAACGGTGATTCCGGCACGGGAGATAATACTACCTCGGATAGTGCCGAAGAACACCCACCCCATCAAGATTCGGCGCAGGAAGATGGAGAAGCCAGCCCTCATGAGAGAGCGGCAGACCGAGAGGTTGAGGATGATAACTAGATGCCTCCCTCCAAAGACGAGGCAAGCCTCGATGACGAAAAATTCGTTGTACCATCAGACCCTGCCGAACAAGAGCGTTTCAAACGCACGCTTTTAGCCACGGCAAACAGCCTCAAGAAAAAGCAGCAACAGCTTACAGCTGACCAAGATTTGCTAGCTGATAGATGGACTGAAGTCCTTGCGGCCAAAGAGTATGAACTCGAACGCCCCTCCAAGAGTTACCCAAAGCGCAGGCCGCTACCCCGATCAGAGGAGGAAGCGCCTACATCACCAACGCACGACATGGCAGACCGGCCACCTCGCGGCCGCGACAGAGAGGCCTCTCGGCCCTCCACCCAAGCCATGCCCCGACGCCGCTCAACTAAGGCACGGGAAAACGCGCCAGACCTGCGAGACGTACTGGAGGATAAGGCAAGACAAACAAGATCGATCTACGGATCGCGCAGGCGCCCTACGGCACATGACGATGATCTTCACTCCGGATACAACAAATCCGGCCGAGCCGAACAGAACAGACATAGCTCTTCCGAGCTGCGTCGTGATATAGCCCAGTACAGGGGCGCCGCACACCCACTATGCTTCACGGATGAAGTAATGGATCATAAAATCCCGGAGGATTTCAAACCCGTTAACATCGAAACATACGATGGCACAATAGATCCGGCGGTATGGATCGAAGATTATCTCCTTCACATCCATATGGCACGCGGCGATGATCTACACGCCATCAAATACATCCCGCTCAAACTTAAAGGACCGGCCCGGCATTGGCTTAACAGCTCGCCAGCAGACTCAATCGGTTCTTGGGAGGACCTGGAGGCCGCATTCCTCGAGAACTTCCAGGGCACTTACGTGCGACCACCGGATGCCGACGACTTAAGTCACATAATTCAGCAGCCAGAGGAATCGGCCAGACAATTCTAGACACGGTTCCTAACAAAGAAAAACCAGATAGTCGACTGTCCGGACGCAGAGGCCCTAGCAGCCTTCAAACATAACATCCGCGATGAGTGGCTTGCCCGGCACCTGGGACAGGAAAAGCCTAAATCTATGGCAGCCCTCACAACACTCATGACCCGCTTTTGTGCGGGAGAAGATAGCTAGCTAGCTCGCAGCAATAACTTAGCTAAGAACCCTGGTAATTCGGATACCAAGGACAAAAGTGGCAGGACACGTCGGAATAAGCAAAAACGCCGCGTTAGCAGTGACAGTAATGAAGATATGACAGTTAATGCCGGATTCAGAGGCTATAAATCCGGACAGCGGAAAAAGCCATTCAAAAAGAATACTCAGGGCCCGTCCAGTTTGGACCGAATACTCGACCGCTTGTGCCAGATACATGGCACCCCCGAAAGGCCAGCCAATCACACCAACAGGGATTGTTGGGTGTTCAAGCAGGCAGGCAAGTTAAGAGCCGAAAACAAAGACAAGGGCTGCATAGCGACGACGAGGAGGAGCCAAGGCCGCCGAACAACAATGGACAGAAGGGCTTTCCCTCGCAAGTGCGGATGGTGAACATGATATACGCAACCCACATTCCCAAGAGGGAGCGGAAGCGTGCGCTACGGGACGTATACGCGATGGAGCCAGTCGCCCCAAAGTTCAACCCATGGTCCTCCTGCCCGATCACCTTTGATCGAAGGGACCATCCCACTAGCATCCGTCATGGCGGCTTCGCCGCATTGGTTCTCGACCCAATCATCGACGGATTTCATCTCACAAGAGTCCTCATGGACGGCGGCAGTAGCCTGAACCTACTTTACCAGGATACAGTGCGAAAAAAGGGCATAGATCCCTCAAGGATTAAGCCCACAAAAACGACCTTTAAAGGCGTTATACCAGGTGTAGAAGCCAACTGTACAGGCTCAGTAACACTTGACGTGGTCTTCAGATCCCCGGACAATTTCCGAAGCGAGGAGATAATCTTCGATATAGTCCCGTTTCGCAGTGGCTATCACGCCCTGCTCGGACGAACCGCATTCGCAAAGTTCAATGCGGTGCCGCACTACGCATATCTCAAGCTCAAGATGCCGGGCCCTCGAGGAGTAATCACGGTCAACGGAAACACCGAACGCTCCCTCCGTACGGAGGAGCACACGGCGGCTCTCGCAGCGGAAGTACAAAGCATCCTTCTTAGGCAACTCTCCAGTACGGCTGTTAAAAAGCCGGACACTGCCAAGCGCGCCCGGAGTAACCTACAACAAGACGGCCTGGCACGTTCCGAGCAGGCGTAGCAATGCGGCCCCAACCCCAGCCCTCGCGACATAGCAAAACCAGTACGTCGCGTACATAACTACGCCCTTGAAATACCATGGGCACAGGGGAAGGGGCACAATAACGGCACACCCAAAATATGGCTTAAAACGTACTAGGGGCTGCCGGATTCTTTTTTTCTTACTTTCAGGACTCCACACTTCGGACGACCTGTTCGGCAACGCGATCGCCGCACAAACGATGCAAGATCCAGGGAGGCAGACAAGCCATGCCGCATTATGGAACTCCCAGGTGGTCTCTGTTACGAGCAGTATACCTGTTTTAAATACAATTCCGCGGCCTGCCCCTGGTCAGGACATGTTAAATAGTCCAATATCTTTTTTGTTTATCGCACTACTTGTATCGTACGGCTTTGATAAATAGCCGCTCTATAAACAATGCATAGCTTTCTGTCTATTTTTTGCATTATCCTATTTTCATATATCTGTTTATTAAATAACATGATTGCACCCGTACACCATGGTACGGCAAACACGCCAGGGGCTTCAGTACCCCTCATTATGGTGTGAGAAGTCCGTACACATTCACAAGTGCGGCACCCCGAACTTATAGCACTATATGCATCGGCTCCGAATCATGATTTGGGTCAATAGTTGGGTTTGCCCGGCTCCTATGTTTTGGTTCCTTACGTTCCGCTATATCGGCTAAGGTAGCACTAGGAGAACCACTGCGATTGTGCCCCGGTTCAGCTGGGTTAAGCACCTCAGTGGAGAAAGCTAAAACTGGCTGTCATGATGAGGCGAGAGACCGGTCGCTGTTCGAGAGGTTTTTCAAGTGCCTCAAGACTTATGCCGCTTCGAGTGAGGAGCTGGCTTCATCCGGCCAAGGCATGGATAGTGCCCCGAACTCGGTCTTCCGAACTAGGGGCTTCGCCGAAATTTAAAATTATAAAGTTCTATGGCTAAGTGAGAGTGTTCAAGCATTATAGTCCGATTGCCTGGTTCGTTGTGCTGAGCGCCTCCCTCGAAGGATCCAACCATGGGAAAAAGAGAGCTCAGGTTTATCCCGAACACCCCAGCACTAGTGGCACGGGGGCAGAAGCCGACGACTGGCCATCTCTCAATTTTTGATAAACGGCCGCACAGAAAATAATATTTTAAATTCAATAAGCATTGCTTAGCGCATATGAACAAGTTTTCAGCGCACAGGATAAACACGAGCGAGTTCATTCAAAGATTACATCCTTGGTACATTCATCAGCCACAAGGCAGGCACCTGCAAGAACTTCCTTGTAGTAGTTCTCGGGCTTGCGATGCTCCTTCCCCGACGGTGGCCCGTCCCTCACAAGCTTCTCACCGTCAAGCTTAACCCAGTGCACCTTTGCACGGGCAAGGGCCCTCCGGGCACCTTCAATGCAGACGGAGCGCTTGATGACCTCGAGCCTTGGACAGGCCTCCACCAGCCGCCGCACCAGCCCGAAATAGCTCCCAGGCAGGGCCTCTCCGGGCCACAGCCGAACTATGAAGCCCTTCATGGCCTGTTCGGCCACCTTGTGGAGCTCGACCAGCTGTTTCAGCTGGTCGCTCAAGGGCACAGGGTGTCCAGCCTCAAAATACTGAGACCAGAACACCTTCTCCGTCGAGCTGCCCTCTTCTGCTCGGTAGAATGCGGCGGCGTCAGATACGCTGCGGGGAAGATCTGCGAATGCCCCTGGAGAACTCCGGATTCGGGTAAGTAACAAGTAGTTTACTTTTATATTTCTGCTTTGCATAAAGAATGGCTTACCCGCTGCTATCTTCCTCATCTCCTCCAACTCTTGGAGGGCCTTTTGGGCTTCGGCCTTGGCAGACTTGGCGGTCTCAAGGGCCGACGCGAGCTCGGATGCTTGCGCCTTTGACTCAAGCTCCAAACTCTCATGTTTTTCATGAGAGCCTGAAGCTCTTGCTGCACCTTGCCGACCTGAGCCCCAAGTCTCTCTCGCTCGGTGCGCTCCGCGGCCGTTTTCTTTTCGGCCTCAGACAGCGCCTGCTTGAGGGTTGCCACCTCAGTCGTGGCCCCTAGAATAAGTAGTACAATCCTGTTACTTTTTGCAGTCACGCCTTTTTATAGGCACTTTTTCTGTAAGGTATTTCTTACCTTCTTTTTCCTCGAGCTGCCGCTTGGCAAGGCCGAGCTCTTGCTCGGTCCGCCCGAGGTCCTGTTTCAGGACACCCACCTCCGCAGTCAGTGCGGCGGTGGATAGGAGCGAAGCCTGCATACGCATATTGACTCCTTTTTGTTAGACTCCTGCGAAATTTATTAGATCCTCTATTCGTCTTTTCTTTCCGAACGCCAAACAGAGCATCAGGGGCTACTGTCTATGTGGTAATATTTTGATAGATTTTTGCTTACCTCGAAGCCTGTCAAAAGGCTAGCGCAAGCTTCAGTCAGTCCACTCTTGGCAGACTGAACCCTCTGGATCACTGTACTCATAATAGTACGGTGCTCCTCATCGATGGAGGCGCCGTCAAGCACCTCCAGCAGATTGTCCGGCACCTCCGGTTGGACGGAGGCCGCCGGCTCAGAAGGCTTGCTCCTCTTGGATGGAGTTCGCCTACCGCGGACCGGAACTGTTGAAGAGTCCGGCGCGGCATACGGCACAAAGCCGGACTCGGAGCCCTGGGGGGTCTTGTCCCCTTTATTCCTGGGGTCCGGGAGGTCGCCTTTCGGCTCCTCCAGGACCACCTCCTCCTGCCCCGGAGCTCGTTGCGACGCCACTTCGGCGTCGTCTGCAGTGCGGGGGGAGACAGCGGGCGGAACTGAGTTCACGTCCGATGAATCCAAGGAGCCTCGACGAATCGTCGAGTTCGGCCCGGGACGGGCTGCACAATTATGTTCGGCATTATAGAAAGCTGAACGACCTAGGAATATCATGAGTCACTCTGGTATCCGAATACTTATGATTTCACCGGACGCTTGGCCCTGTTCGGCCACTCCTCTTCGTCCTCTTCGGCGTCGGGGGAGTAGTCCGGCGGAGGGGTCTTCCTTTTCCAAGACCCCTCGGCTTCCCCCGTTGGGGCGTCCTTCCTCTTCTCTTCTCCCTCCGCTGGAGGGGGAGAGGTTTCTTCTTCCTTGTTCTCACGAGGGGAGAGCGTCTCGGACTCATCAGATGACGAGTCCGACACCGCCATATTGCGGGCACTCTTTCGAGTCCCCGTGGCCTTCTTCTTCTTGGCCTTCTTCTCCGGCACCACATAAGGCGCCGGAGCCAGCAACTTCTCTAGGAGAGCAGGGGCTGGGACTTCGGGCAAGGGAGCCGGACAGTTAATCGGTCCGGATGTCGCCTGCCAAGCCTGTCAAAGGTAAGGGAGTTTAGATCCCGCATAGAGTCAAATTATGAAAGAACTTAACATCCTGTAAAAGGTGAAAATAGCTTACCTCGCCAGCGTGACGCTACGAGCTGTATCCGCGGTCCTCGGAAGCGGATGCGGGAGCCTCGGTGCCTTTGATTAGCACCTTCCAGACGTCTTCATACGTCGTGTCGAAGAGCCTGTTAAGGGCTCGGTGCTGCGCCAGGTCGAACTCCCACAGAGTAAAGTCCCGTTGTTGACACGGGAGGATTCGGCGAACGAGCATGACCTGGACTACATTGACAAGCCTGATTGGCTTGTTTACCAGGGACTGGATGCATGTCTTTAGTCCGGTCACCTCTTCTTCGTTACCCCACAACATGCCCGTATCTTTCCAGGACATAAGCCGCGTGGGGGGTCCGGATCGGAACTCAGGGGCGGCGATCCATTTCGGATCGCGTGGCTTGGTATGTAAAACCACCCGGCTTGCCACCCCTTTAGGGTCTCCACAAAGGAGCCCTCGAACCATAGGACGTTGGCCATCTTGCCCGCCATGGCGCCTCCGCACTCCGCCTGGCTGCCGCGCACCACCTTGGGCTTGACGTTGAAGGTCTTGAGCCAGAGGCCGAAATGGGGGCGGACGCGGAGGAAAGCCTCACACACGACGATAAACGCCGAGATGTTGAGGATGAATTTCGGGGCCAGATCGTGGAAATCCAGGCCGTAGCAGAACATGAGTCCCCGGACGAATGGGTGGAGTGGAAAACCCAATCCACGGAGGAAGTGGGGAAGGAACACTACCCTCTCCTGGGGCCTTGGGGTGGGGAAAAGCTGCCCTTCCTCGGGAAGCCGGTGCGGGATGTCCTTGGACAGGTATCCGGCCTTCCTTAACTTTTTCACTTGGACCTCCGTGACGGAGGAGACCATCCACTTGCCTCCCGCTCCGGACATTGCTGGAGAAGGTTGAGGTGGGAAGAACGAGCTTGGGCGCTAGAGCTCGAGTGTGCAGGAGATGGATAGGCAAAGGAGGAAGAAGGCGTAGGTAAAAAAGGTGGATCCTTATCCCCTTATATGGGCGGATGCAGTTATGCGTCCCCACCTGCCTAATAAAACTCGCTTGCCTCCCAAGCGCCGTGGTAAATGGCGCGGTTGGGTTACCCACGTCCGTATTGATGAGAATCCCGTAAAAAGGGCACGCGGTCTCTGCTTTGACAAGACGTGCCAAGGAAACCGCCTCGCAAAACGTGCTGAGGTGGAAAAGTAAAAACGATTCGTAAAGGACTTGGCCGTAGTGTGATGATGCACTACGGAATGCGACAGCAGATTTGATTTGTGTTAATATTATTCTCTCTATGGCAGTATGTGGAAATTTATTTTGCAGAGCCGGACACTATTCTGGGTATTTACAATCTTCTATGAAGGACTTGGAGGAGGAACCCACCTTGCAATGCCGAAGACAAATCTGCACGCCGGACTCGTCGTCATTGAAGCCTGGTTCAGGGGCTACTGAGGGAGTCCTAGATTAGAGGGTGTTTGGGTAGCCGGACTATACCTTCAGCCGGACTCCTGGACTATGAACATACAAGATTGAAGACTTCGTCCCGTGTCCGGATGGGACTTTCCTTGGCGTGGAAGGCAAGCTTGGCGATGCGGATATTCAAGATCTCCTACTATTGTAACCGACTCTATGTAACCCTAACCGTATCCGGGGTCTATATAAACCGGAGGGTTGTAGTCCGTAGGACAATCAACTCCATACACAACAATCATACCATAGGCTAGCTTCTAGGGTTTAGCCTCCTTGATCTCATGGTAGATCTACTCTTGTACTACCCATATCATCAATATTAATCAAGCAGGAGTAGGGTATTACCTCCATCGAGAGGGCCCGAACCTGGGTAAAAACATCGTGTCCCTTGTCTCCTGTTACCATCCGGCCTTGACGCACAGTTCGGGACCCCTTACCCGAGCTCCGCCGGTTTTGACACCGACAACATCCCAGAGCCATACTATCCAGTTATCATCACAATCCATTCCTCATATCCAAGTCTCATCTCAAGTCTCCAGTTCTAGTTGTATCGATCGGGATACAACTCCAAGTGTCCGTTACCGTAGGACAGGCTATCGATAGATGTTTTCTTCCCTGCAGGGGTGCACCAACTTACCCACCACGCTTGATTAACTCCGGCCAGACAGACTTTCCTGGGTCATGCCCGGCCTCGGCCAAACAATATGCCGCAACCCGACCTAGGCTTAATAGAGAGGCCAACACGCCGGACTAAACCTATGCCCCCAGGGGTCATGGGCCATCTCCCCAGGAACTCCTGCACGTTGCGTACGCGGCCGCTGAGCAGACCTAGCTACCTCCCTAAAAAGGCAGGAGCTTACCAGTCCAACCCGGCGCGCGCCACTCAGTCGCTGACGTCTATTAAGTTTCGGCTGATGCATACGATGCAGAACGCCCATACTATGCCCACGTGATGGTTAGTGCTATCAGGCCAGAGGCCCATTGGATCAAATATCCAAATCGTAGTGGATTAGGAACGCGCGGTAACAAGCAGAGACTCACGAAAGATGTGACCCCGTTGCCCCGTCTCGAGAACTTGCGGCAAGGGTTAGGAATGCCCGGCCACGCCTCGTAATTATCTCGCGGGCACCTTCCAGGTCCGCACGACTCCATATCACTCGCAATTAAGCTCGCACGGGTACCCCTCAGGGCCAACCCGTCTTTAGTAACAGGGTCCAATGCAAAGTCATAGTAACAATAGTAACCGTGTGTCTAACACCAAGGGGGAAAACCTGAGGAATCACCCTTGTCGGATTCCCACTCGATGTAAACATCAAGGTGAATGTAAGAGGAACCACCCTCAAGGTTCACACTTGAGGGGTTGCACGACAGAGTCGTATCAGAAGTGGTTAAGGAGGAAATCACCCTCGGTGACCACGACCGAATGACTACACTACAGGGTTAACATCAGAAGTGCTGAAGAGGTTCACCCTCGGTACTCGATAGTAACCAAGTAGTGTCGAGCAACTAAGGGGAAGTGATGTGCGGTGTCGGGGTCTGGTCTTCGATCACGAAGATCGAGTTGTCGATGATGAAGCAGGGGCAACAAGGACAAGTGCGGGTCACTGATGGATCACTAACCAACCTATACTAAGCAGTTTAGGATAAGCAGATAAGTACAATAGCAGATACAAAAGCAGGCTATGCATCAGAATAGGAGCAAACAATAACAATAGCAAAATCTAATGCAAGCATGAGAGAAAGAAATGGGCGATATCGGGATGATCAAAGGGGGGCTTGCCTGGTAGCTCTGCTGAAAAGGAAGAAGTGTCGTCATCGACGTAGTTGATCACATGGGCATCAGCATCATCACGGGGTCTACCGAATAGAAGAGGGGGGAGAAACAATAAATACATAGCAAGCAAGTGCATAACAGGACAACAGGCAGAGCTAGACGTGTTCTAACGCGGTGCTACACGATACCGGTGAAGGGGGATAACACACGGGAAAGTTTTCCCGGTTCCGGACCTGTGTCAGACAGATGACCGGAGGGGGAAAGTTCCATGTTCAGATAGTTAGAGGCATCTGACAGGTAAACAAACCACGTGGTCGGATTCGTCTCGTCGTTCTGAGCAACTTTCATGTAGAAAACATTTTCATCTGATATATGGTTTAATTTCTATGAATTTTCAAAGTTTTAAGGTTTTTCTAAAAATTCCTGGATTTATCCTTAAAATCAAATTAGAACAGAATATACATTTATACTCAGCATGGGCTAGCCATAGCCAATGACATGTGGGGCCAGGGGGCTTGGGTTGACCCAGTCAATTAGTCCAGTCCGTAGTTGACTAGTCAACTGTTGACTGGTCAAACCTGGGTAGTGGGGCCTAGATGTCATCCTCACAGATTTAGTATTTTCTTTCTAAAAAGATAATTAGAGGTGGGTTCTACTGTCATTGGCTAGCAATTAAACTAACTGGAACTTATCCCCTAAGCTAATTTGGACGGGCCGGCCACTGGTGGCTTGGCTGTACACGTACACGCACATCACTCATGCTCGGCCATGGCCATTAGCACATCATCTAGGAGAAGCAAAACTAGCATCCAGGGGCAGCTAGAGCGGCGGAGGCCGGCTACGCAGCAAGTCGTAAGCAGCTAAGTAGCGATAGTAGCAGGGAGCGGCTTGAGCAGCAGCAGCGGCGGCAAGTAGTAGCAGAAGACAGTGCAGCAAGAGCAGCAGTTAAGGGCGTGCCTTGGCGAGGCCAGGGAGCGATGGGCAAGCGCGACGACGGGCGTCTGCGGTGCGGCGCTCGCGGCCTTGCGGCAGCAGACGCCAGCAGCGCGCGGGCTGTGCAGCACGCGGGCGCGGCGGCCATGGCGTGCTGTGAGGAGCAGAGGTGTACGGCCGCGGACATGGTGGTGGGGCAGTAGTATTCGGCGCGGTTCGAGGTCGATGCAAGGCGGAAACAGAGGGGAAGCTCACCAAGGGAGCTCACGGAGGCTCGTTGGTTGCCGAGAGCAGCAGAGAGCGCCGAAATGCGCCGAAGAGGCGCCGACGGCAGAGGGGACGAAGCGGTCGATCCCAGTGATGTAGAGGCGCCCAGCTTGAACGGATGGCCGTAGACGACGTAGACGAACATGACGAAGCTCCTGGAGGTGGTGGTGTAGCGCGGGGCAGTCGAAGACCGCGGTGACGATGACGACAAGGCGATGACGGCATCAGGCAACGTGGGGGAAAGGGAACAGCGCGGGAGGGGGAAGGAGGGAGAAGCAGCTAGGGTTCGACGGGAGGGTCACGGGGGTGCGTTAGATAGGCTGCCAGGGGGGCTCCGATGGCCGCCACGCATGCCACGGTCGTGGCCATGGTCGTGGATGCGTGCCACGATTCCCCTGATTTCCTGTAGCAGGAGGTTGGGGATGGCAGGTGTGGGCTAGACCTGTTTTGCAAAAAAAAGGGCCAAGTGTCCAGTAGGTTTAGGTCCGCTTCTTATTTCCATCTTGTGTTCTTTTCTTTTCTGTTTTTTTACAATTAGTTAGACCACAAAACAAATTTTATTATAAATAAAATTTGGCACATAATATAGTATGTTAGAATAGGGCCACACACGAAATCTCTTGTGTTTAGGGAAAAGTAAGAATATAAGTTGGAATCTAAACGACCAGACTAAATGTTGTTGGCCCACCAAAATATTGCCATGGCCAAAATAAAAAACCAATTTGAGTCGATTTCTTCATGACAATTACTTGGCGAATACTTGCATCCCATCGAACATTTTTATTTGACAGATTGAGGAAATAAGAATTTGACTTGTATTTCAAATGGAATTTTGATTTGATTTCGATTTGGTACAAAGTGATGATTAGCAAAAATTAATTATGATGCGTGTGGCATCATTAACATGAGTTTAATGTAGCATGACACCCGGGTTTTACAAATCTCCTTCACTACAGGAAATCTCGTCCCGATATTTAAGAGGTGGAATAAGGGAGGAAGAGTTGGTTATGAAATTCTAACGAGGCTTCACGGTCTTGGTTGCCCTTCTTGAAGAACTTGATCTGTTTCGTTGATGCCTTCATTTCGCCGCATCAGGGCATCACGATGAAGTCATTGTCCTCCCTTTAGGATCTTCACCGTACTTATGAAAGGATGAGAGGGGAAACTCTATACGGATGGATTTTAACAAGATTGAGCATCGGGCAATTAACTTAGGGGAAGAAGCATAAAGTGTCTCTCGAGTTGATTACATGAAACACCTCGAGAGCATTATATGGGGTACGAAAGTTTCAAATGGCTAAGCAATCGTTCGATGCCTGAAGTAGAGTGTGAAGGGGGTTCAGAGCAACGGAATAAGTATTGCGGCTGAAACCAGAATAGATCATCTCTAGGAAGGTGGCTCATGACCTACATACGAAGCCAAGCGTGAGGAATAACTTTAGAAACAGGGGTGTACAGGAGAGTCAGGTTTTGATCCTATGGAACTGTGGGTTATGGGCCCACCATGTGGGTTATACGTAGAAAGGGCGCTGACCTCTTGCACGGTCATGATAGCAAGGCATGTGAGAGGATAGCCTATCATTATGTTGGCAACAACGCTATTACCAAGGGTGAGGGACGAAGAGAACCACTTTCCTGCTCGTTGAACGAGGCGGACCAATATGCAAGGTTCACGTCCATCGGTGGTTACCGGAATGTCATCAACAATAGTAACAGGGTCTCACTGACAAGGTTGTACATCGGGGTGTTTTATAAGCAGGGAATTATTTCTGCTTATATCATATAGATCACAAGAAGGTTAAACAAACCAATGGAAAGAAAAATGAAATTATCGGATTAATCAGACCAATGGAAAGGAAAATGTGTTTACACACAAGAATTGGTGGTATATCCTTCCCAAGGAGAAGCGGAGCAGGATATACATGATATGACAGCAAGTTCAAAAGCATTTAGATAAAGGGGCGACGGAAGAATCATGATATTACCCATACAACGGTGTTTGGATAATAGATCAAGAAACATTCGACAATGCGCTTCCAATGTTCTTGTCGATATTCAGAATACCTCAGTCATGCTTCGAGGTAGCATTAACATGGTGTTCCCAGTATGGGTAGGAGTTGAAGATCACAAGAAATACTCAAAGAACAATTGCAGGAATAGCAAGGAGTCCAAGGTATAACCAAAACATTATCACACATGTGTTGGAAAGAAGACAAGGGGGTTGTCGATGATAACTCAAATCATCGTAGGTCAAGGATGGTATTTCTCACCACAAATTCAATTTTCATCTCAACAGAAGTCAAAATGTTGATGTTGACCACGACGCATTTGTCGAGACGCTCTATGAAGATGCCATCGAGGAGCGATGCCATCAAGAAACAGGAAGGATGAAACGAAAGGCTATTGGAACCACGGATACGACACAAACTCGAAATCAAGCTTGTTGTTCAAGGAGAAATGATATGATAAGGATGATCAACGTAGGCTTAGCTCATCATCGAAAAATGTGCTCCGGGAAGAAGGAGCAGGTAGCACAGTTAGAATTTAGCATGATAATGATATAGCCGATCAGGCTAGGAATGACTTGAAGGATTATTAAACTCGTAAGCAACAAAATTACTTAAGAGTTATAGAATCGGAGTGTGGAAATCGATTCACTTATCGGCGTTCTCGAGTGACTAACAACTCAAAACCCAGGGAAATCTGAAATCGATGAGAAGCAATACTAGATGAAGACTCATAGGAAGCAACACAGTTCTTTGATATTCTCGAGGTATCGGAGGGTAATATTCGAAGGAAGATCAAAATAGAGGTTGCGGAGATGCATTGATCTGCAGAAGGAAAGTTCTTTAACTTGTCCGAGAAATGGGATCAAAGGAGAACACTAATGGTCAAAACCATGATTGTACAGGATCAAATCCCAGATATAAGATGATCTTATACCATGGGGATAATCATTGTTACGAGAAGCTTCTATGATAAGATCTACATCGTTACCATGGGCATGAACACAAAGTTCAAGGTCGACTCCCACTTCTCCAATGCATAACCTTTCATTCACTTCTCGCGTTCAATGAAGTTGTAGTTTTGAAATTATCCGGCAAAATGTCAGAAGAGTATGACACTTGAAAACTCTTGGGTTCACACGGATTAGGGAAGGCATAGGTTCAACCCTTAGGGGCATCTTAGGAACATATACCGTGAATTCAAGAATAATTGATGCAAGTTCGAAGGTAGAGTATGGCTGACCAAAGCAGAGGATACAAATTTACCAAAGGCATTATGTATCAAGGGAAAAGCTCACAAGGTAAAGAATATTAAGGACATTGTCGAATAATAATCCAACCAAGGATATGGCGGTCCATAAAGGATCTGATGTGAGTATCGATACTCAACCAGAAGAAGAAAGAATGCAAAGACATCGGATTATAGATATATCTGGATAACTTCAAAGCTTGAATACAAATGAATTACGATTTTCATATCAGAAGATTAGAAGCAGAGGCTCTGATCAAAAGATAATTGAGTTGAATCGATATAGATCGACAATCAATCAAGGTTTCATTTGCCAAGAACAAGCCCATGTTCGGAGTGACGTTTAAGCCAGAAGGATGAATGCTAGGATCTGATTGAGGATTTCGAGCATTCGCAACAAATTGGATGAAGGGACTCGAAACGATAGAGACATAGGATGTCAACAGAGATTTCTAGAAATATGGAATTAACCATAATGCCGGCACGCAAGACTTTCCAAAGCAATAGGTTGCAAAGGATTCTCGGAAGGTCGGATAGCATTTCGGGGGATTTTGTGAAACACATGAATAACTAGGAATGAACAAATCCTCGATAAGTGTGAGGAATTATTCGGACATGTATTTATGCGGAAAAGGAGCTGCAAGGCAGCATGCGCGAAGGATTCTCGAAAATCGCATAGTATTACAGGGTATCTTGTAGTAACAAGAGCAATTGGAAAAGAAGGTATGGACGGCAAGTGTATGTAGCTATCCATGGGAATTTATCGGTGGTAGGGAACTGCGATGGCGAAGGGCACAATGGTATCGGGAAAAACATCGGAGAGTATCTTCGGAGTCTTCTAGTGCTCCAAACGATCATCTGGAATGAAGGGCTCTACGGGAGGGAATGGTTAGGAGAATCTAATGTTAGAGTTAATAAAATCATTTAACCCGAGTAGAAGAGAAATCAGAGTCCCAGAGTAAAGGTCGAGGAGTAAAAGATCCTAATACCACCCAATGGCGACATGGGCCCATAAGACACACAACCATGTTAGTAAAAGTTTTGTAGTGACTAGACTCGACTTCAGCCAAGGAGTAGGAAGGGGGGCTACCTATAGGCAGTCGGCTCTGATACCAACTTGTGGCGCCCTCGATTCAATCGTACACTAATCATACACGCAAATGTGTACGATCAAGATCAAGGACTCACGGGAAGATATCACAACACAACTCTAGACACAAATTGAAAATAATACAAGCTTTATATTACAAGCCAGGGGCCTCGAGGGCTCGAATACATAAGCTTGAATACAGAAGATTCAGCGGAAGCAACAATATCTGAGTACAGACATAAGTTAGACAAGGATGCCTTAAGAAGGCTAGCACAAAAGCATCTATGATCGAAAAGGCAAGCCCTCTTGCCTGGGAGCCTCCTAACTACTCCTGGTCGTCGTCGGTCTCCACGTAGTAGTAGGCATCGGCGGTGGCATCTGGCTCCTGGGCTCCGACATCTGGTTGCATCAACCGAAAAGAAGAAGAAAGGGGGGAAAAGGGGGAGCAAAGCAACCGTGAGTACTCATCCAAAGTACTCGCAAGAAAGGATCTACACTACATATGCAACATTATCAAAGGAAGGCTGTATATGTGAACTGGGCTGCAGAAATGCAAGAATAGAGAGAAGACTAGTCCTATCGAAGACTAGCATCTTCTGGAAACCACCATCTTGCAGCAACCATAGGGAGTAGAGTAGCATAAAGTAAAGTAGTAGAAGTGTTATCAACCTCGGCCGGGATCCTTTCTCGACTCCCTGCGAGAAAGGCACCCCAGAGCCATACTATCCAGTTATCATCACAATCCATTCCTCATATCCAAGTCTCATCTCAAGTCTCCAGTTCTAGTTGTATCGATCGGGATACAACTCCAAGTGTCCGTTACCGTAGGACAGGCTATCTATAGATGTTTTCTTCCCTGCAGGGGTGCACCAACTTACCCACTACGCTTGATTAACTCCGGCGGGACACACTTTCCTGGGTCATGCCCGGCCTCGGCCAAACAATACGCCGCAACCCGACCTAGGCTTAATAGAGAGGCCAACACGCCGGACTAAACCTATGCCCCCAAGGGTCATGGGCCATCTCCCCGGGAACTCCTGCACGTTGCGTACGCGGCCGGTGAGCAGACCTAGCTACCCCCTTCAACAAGGCAGGTGCTTACGCAGTCCAACCCGGCGCGCGCCACTCAGTCGCTGACTTCTATTAAGCTTCGGCTGATGCATACGACGCAGAACGCCCATACTATGCCCACGTGATGGTTAGTGCTATCGGGCCAGAGGCCCCTCGGATCAAATATCCAAATCGTAGTGGATTAGGAACGCGCGGTAACAAGCAGAGACTCACGAAAGATGTGACCCCGTTGCCCCGTCTCGAGGACTTGCGGCAAGTGCTAGGAATGCCCGGCCACGCCTCATAATTATCTCGCGGGCACCTTCCAGGTCCGCCCGACTCCATATCACTCGCAATTAAGCTCGCGGGTACCCCTCAGGGCCAACCCGTCTTTAGTAACAGGGTCCAGTGCAAAGTCATAGTAACAATAGTAACCGTGTGTCTAACACCAAGGGGGAATACCTGAGGAATCACCCTTGTCGGATTCCCACTCGACGTAAACATCAAGGTGAACGTAAGAGGAACCACCCTCGAGGTTCACACTTGAGGGGTTGCACGACAGAGTCGTATCGGAAGTGGTTAAGGAGGAAATCACCCTCGATGACCACGACCGAATGACTACACTACAGGGTTAACATCAGAAGTGCAGAAGAGGTTCACCCTCGGTACTCGATAGTAACCAAGTAGTGTCAAGCAACTAAGGGGAAGTGATGTGCGGTGTCGGGGCCTGGTCTTCGATCACGTAGATCGAGTCGTCGAGGATGAAGCAGGGGCAACAAGGACAAGTGGGGGTCACTGATGGATCACTAACCAATCTATACTAAGCAGTTTAGGATAAGCAGATAAGGTACAACAGCAGATACAAAAGCAGGCTATGCATCAGAATAGGAGCAAACAATAACAGTAGCAAAATCTAATGCAAGCATGAGAGAAAGGAATGGGAGATATCGGGATGATCAAAGGGGGGCTTGCCTGGTAGATCTGCTGAAAAGGAAGAAGTGTCGTCGTCGACGTAGTCGATCACATGGGCATCAGCATCGTCACAGGGTCTACCGAAGAGAAGAGGGGGGAGAAACAATAAATACATAGCAAGCAAGTGTATAACAGGACAATAGGCAGAGCTAGACGTGTTCTAACGCGGTGCTACACGATACCGGTGAAGGGGGATAACACACGGGAAAGTTTTCATGGTTCCGGACCTGTGTCAGACAGATGACCGGAGGGGGAAAGTTCCATGTTCAGATAGTTAGAGGCATATGACAGGTAAACAGACCACGTGTTCGGATTCGTCTCGTCATTATGAGCAACTTTCATGTAGAAAACATTTTCATCTGATATATGGTTTAATTTCTATGAATTTTCAAAGTTTTAAGGTTTTTCTAAAAATTCCTGGATTTATTCTTAAAATCAAATTAGAACAGAATATACATTTATACTCAGCATGGGCTAGCCACAGCCAATAACATGTGGGGCCAGGGGGCTTGGGTTGACCCAGTCAATTAGTCCAGTCCATAGTTGACTAGTCAACTGTTGACTGGTCAAACCTGGGTAGTGGGGCCTAGATGTCATCCTCACAGATGTAGTATTTTCTTTCTAAAAAGATAATTAGAGGTGGGGTCTACTGTCATTGGCTAGCAATTAAACTAACTGGAACTTATCCCCTAAGCTGATTTGGACGGGCCGGCCACTGGTGGCTTGGCTCTACACGTGCACGCACATCGCTCATGCTTGGCCATGGCCATTAGCACATCATCTAGGAGAAGCAAAACTAGCATCCTGGGGCAGCTAGAGCAGCGGCGGCCGGCTACGCAGCAAGTCGTAAGCAGCTAAGTAGCGACAGTAGCAGGGAGCGGCTTGGGCAGCAGCAGTACGCAAAGTAGTGTGGCTGCTAGTAGTAGAGCAAAGGAGCGGCTAAGAGGAGCAGCAGCAGCGGCAAGTAGTAGCAGAAGACAGTGCAGCAAGAGCAGCAGTTAAGGGTGCGCCTTGGCGAGGCCAGGGAGCGACGGGCAAGAGCGATGACGGGCGTCTCCGGTGCGGCGCTCGCGGCCTTGCGGCAGCAGACGCCAGCAGCGCGCGGGCTGTGCAGCACGCGGGCGCGGCGGCCACGGCGTGCTATGAGGAGCGGAGGTGCACGACCGTGGACATGGTGGTCGGGCAGTAGTATTCGGCGCGGTTCGAGGTCGATGCAAGGCGGAAACAGAGGGGAAGCTCACCAAGGGAGCTCACGGAGGCTCGTTGGTTGCTGGGAGCAGCAGAGAGCGCCGAAATTCGCCGGAGAGGCGCCGATGGCAGAGGGGACGAATCGGTCGATCCCGGTGATGTAGAGGCGCCCAGCTTGAACAGATGGCCGTAGATGACGTAGACGAACATGACGAAGCTCCTGGAGGTGGTGGTGTAGCGCGGGGCAGTCGGAGACCGCGGTGACGACGACGACAAGGCGATGACGGCATCGGGCAACGTGGGGGAGAGGGAACGGCGCGGGAGGGGGAAGGAGGGAGAAGCAGCTAGGGTTCGACAGGAGGGTCACGGGGGTGCGTCAAATAGGCTGCCAGGGGGCTGTGATGGCCGCCACGCACGCCACGGTCGTGTTCATGGTCGTGGATGCGTGCCACGATTCCCCTGCCTTCCTGTAGCAGGAGGTTGGGGACGGCAGGTGTGGGCTAGACCTGTTTTGCCAAAAAGGGCCAAGGGTCCAGTAGGTTTAGTTCTGCTTCTTATTTCCATCTTGTGTTCTTTTCTTTTCTGTTTTTTTACAATTAGTTAGACCACAAAACAAATTTTGTTATAAATAAAATTTGGCACATAATATAGTATGTTAGAATAGGACCACACACGAAATCTCTTGTGTTTAGGGAAAAGTAAGAATATAAGTTGGAATCTAAACGGCCAAACTAAATGTTGTTGGCCCACCAAAATATTGCCATGGCCAAAATAAAAAAACCAATTTGGGTCGATTTCTTCATGACAGTTACTTGGCGAATACTTGCATCCCATCAAACATTTTTATTCGACAGATTGAAGAAATAAGAATTTGACTTGTATTTCAAATGGAATTTGGATTTGCTGTCGGTTTGGAACAAAGTGATGATTAGCAAAAATTAATTATGATGCGTGTGGCATCATTAACATGAGTTTAATGTACCATGACACCCGGGGTGTTACAGAAGGCATCCCATCTTTCTTCAACAAGTATCGATATGTTTTCGGTTTCGTTTCGTTCATGTGATATGTGCAAATCTTGGAGCGTCTTTTGCATTTAGTTTTCACTTTCCTTTGATGCACCATGCTGGTATGAGATAATCCTTGGTTGATTTATAGAATGCTCTTTGCACTTGACTTATATCTTTTGAGTATGGTTTTATAGAATGCTTCATGTGCTTCACTTATATCTTTTGAAGTTTGGATTGCCTGTTTCCCTACACATAGAAAACCACCATTTGTAGAATGCTCTTTTGCTTCACTTATATTTGTTAGAGCGTGGCCATATCTTTTGTAGAAAGAATTAAACTCTCTTGCTTCACTTATATCTATTTAGAGAGTTGACAGGAATTGGTCATTCACATGGTTAGTCATAAAATCCTACATAAAACTTGTAGATCACTGAATATGATATGTTCGATTCCTTGCAATAGTTTTGCGATATAAAGATGGTGATATTAGAGTCATGCTAGTGAGTAGTTGTGAATTTGTAGAAATACTTGTGTTGAAGTTTGTGATTCCCGTAGCATGCACGTATGGTTATGTAACGAAGTCGGAGCATGATTTATTTATTGATTGTCTTCCTAATGTGTGGCAGTCGGGGATGGGCGATGGTCTTTTCCTACCAATCTATCCCCCTAGGAGCATGCGCGTAGTACTTTGTTTTGATAGCTAATAGACTTTTGCAATAAGTATGTGAGTTCTTTATGACTAATGTTGAGTCCATGGATTATACGCACTCTCACCCTCCCATCATTGCTAGCCTCTTCGGTACCGTGCATTGCCCTTTCTCACCTCGAGAGTTGGTGCAAACTTCGCTGGTGCGTCCAACCCCGTGATACAATATGCTCTATCACACATAACCCTCCTTATATCTTCCTCAAAACAACCACCATACCTACCTATTATGGCATTTCCATAGCCATTCTGAGATATATTGCCATGCAACTTCCATCATCTTCATATACATGACTTGAGCATTTATTTTCATATTGCTTTGCATGATTGTAAGATAGCTAGCATGATGTTTTCAGGGATTGTCCCTTTTCTTGATTTCATTGCTATGCTAGATCATTGCACATCCCGGTACACCGCCGGAGGCATTCATATAGAGTCATATCTTTGTTCTATTATCGAGTTGTAATATTGAGTTGTAAGTAAATAAAAGTGTGATGATCATTATTAGAACATTGCCCATGTGAGGTTATCAAAATAAAAGTGGCCAAAGAAGCCCCCCAAAGAGAGGCCAAACAAGCCTACAAAAAAAGAAAAAAAGAAAAAAAAAGAAAAAAAAAATAAAAATATAAAAATGAGAGAAGAGAGAGAAGGGACAATGTTACTATCCTTTTACCACACTTGTGCTTCAAAGTAGCACCATGTTCTTCATATAGAGAGTCTCTTGAGTTATCACTTTCATATACTAGTGGGGATTTTCATTATATAACTTAGCTTATATATTCCAACGATGGGCTTCCTCAAATGCCCTAGGTCTTCATGAGCAAGCAAGTTGGATGCACACCCACTTAGTTTTCAGTTTGAGCTTTCATACACTTATAACTCTTAATGCATCTGTTGCATGGCAATCCCTACTCCTCGCATTGACATCAATTGATGGGCATCTCCATAGCCCATTGATTAGCCGCGTCGATGTGAGACTTTCTTCCTTTTTGTCTTCTCCACACAACCTCCACCATCATATTCTATTCCACCTATAGTGCTATATCCATGGCTCACGCTCATGTATTGCGTGAAAGTTCAAAAGGTTTGAGAACATCAAAAGTATGAAACAATTGCTTGGCTTGTCATCGGGGTTGTGCATGATTTGAATATTTTGTGTGGTGAAGATGGAGCATAGCCAGACCATATGATTTTGTAGGGATAACTTCCTTTGGCCATGTTATTTTGAAAAGATATGATTGCTTTATAAGTATGCTTGAAGTATTATTGTCTTAATCTCAAATTATAGACTATTGCTCTAAATCACTCGTGTCTTAATATTCATGCCATGATTAGATTACATGATCAAGATTATGCTAGGTAGCATTTCACATCAAAAATTATCTTTTTTATCATTTACCTACTCGAGACGAGCAGGAATTAAGCTTGGGGATGCTAATACGTCTTCATCGTATCTATAATTTTTGATTGTTCCATGCCAATATTCTACAACTTTTACATACATTTGGTAACATTTTATACTATTTTTGGGACTAACATATTGATCCAGTGCCCAGTGCCAGTTCCTGTTTGTTGCATGTTTTTTGTTTCGCAGAAAATCCATATCAAACGGAGTCCAAACGGGATAAAAACTTACGGATTTTTTTGCAATATATGTGAATTTTGGGAAGTCGATTCAACGCGAGACGATGCCCGAGGGGCCCATGAGGGTGAGGGGCACGCCCCATGGGGTAGGGTGCGCCTTGGGCCCTCATGGCCACTCCGTAAGGTGGTTGGTGCCCTTCTTTCACCACAAGAAAGCCAATATCCAGATAAAAATCGTGTCCAAATTTCATCCCAATTGGAGTTACGGATCTCCGGGAATTAAAGAAACGGTGAAAGGGCAGAATGAGGGAGCGCAGAAAACAGAAGGAAACAGAGAGAGAGATCCAATCTCGGAGGGGCTCCCGCCCCTCCGCTGCCATGGAAGCCAAGGACCAGAGGGGAAACCCTTCTCCCATCTAGGGGAGGGTCAAGGAATAAGAATAAGAAGGGGTGCTCTCTCCCCCTCCCCCCAGTGGTGCCGAAACACCGTCGGGGCCATCATCGCGACAACGATCTACACCAACAACTTCACCGCCGTCATCACCAACTCTTCCCCCCTCTATGCAGCGGAGTAACCCCTCTTTTACCCGTTGTAATCTCTACTTAAACATGGTGCTCAATGCTATATATTATTTCCCAATGATGTATGGCTATCCTATGATGTTTGAGTAGATCCGTTTTATCCTATGGGTTCATTGATGATCGTGTCGGCGTTCTGGGAACGGGGTCCCCATACTTGCCTGCCTGCGGCCTGCGGCGTGGCTCAAAGGGGGGCCCAGCACGGCCCATCTTCATCAACACAGACCCAAGACCCTCGTGGGGCGGACGACACGGAGCTTCCTCAGGCACGGCCTCATCAGGCTGGCTCGTGAGGAGGCGGACAGATCAAGGCGGGGTACCTCACGAGGTGCCCGTGACGCAAGCCATGACGACCAAGGGCGCCAGGCGGGCGCCAGCCCGCGCAGTGTCCTCCTTTCCTCTTTGGTGCAAAGGGAGCAAGCGCAGACGAGAGCATCAAGCAAAGGTACCCGTTTCGGTGCAACGAGACCAAGACCAGCCCAACGGCAGGAAGGAAGTCATTGTAGAGCCCAAGCCAACGTCACCACCAGAGCCTTTGGCAGGCGAGGACCAACTTTAGTCAGGATAAGTGTACCAGATGTTCCCCTTCAAATGGCCAATTGTTGGCGCCCTTCCCGCTCAATATTTGGGAAGAGGCCTAGGTCCTTTGCCTATAAATACGACTAGCCACCCCTAGGGTAGAGGCAATCGGCCAATCCAGAAACAACCTGGGATCGGATCGAGTAGCATCACACACACACACACACACACACACACACACACACACAGAGAGAGAGAGAGAGAAGGGCGACTGAACTCCTCCTAGCAGTTCATCGCCTCAGCCAATAACAAACCCTCGCGAGGCTGTTCTTCCTTGTATTGCTCATCATCATCAGCCCAAGAGGCAATCCACCACACAACAAACTAGAGTAGGGTATTACACCACAATGGTGGCCCGAACTAGTATAAACTCTGTGTCTCTTGTGCTGTTCTTTCCATAGCTTATATCTTGGCGAGGCAGTGGGGTGCAGGTAGGTAGAAGGCGAAATCTCCGCGCGCACCCCAGTGTTCGAACCTCAAGGGTCTGCCGGAACCCGAAATCCGACATTTGGCGTGCCAGGTAGGGGTGCACCGGAATTCGTCTTCCACCTCCCCGTTCTCCTCCGACCATTGTGTCCATGTCTGACGCTCGTCGGGCCCGCGCCGAGCACCGAGCCGCTCTCGCTTCCCGCATCGCCCAGACGGCTCGTGTCGGCGGGCGTCCTCGCCGTTCCCCATCACCTGCCGTCAACGCCGCCACCGGCCCGGCGGGAAACGAGCAGCAAGCATCGTCTCAGCATCCGTCCGTGCGGCAAGACGGCCGCACCGCTACTCCCTCGCTCACCCCAGCTGGTTCTTCGTCCCGCGCGCTCTGCGCACCCATGGAGGCTCGAGCCGCGCTCATCACGGCAAACGAGCTCCTGCGCTACCATCCCGTCGACGACGTGTATGAAGAATGGCTCGACAGCGTCGCCGAGCTCGTCCGCGCCGCAGGGGGCTCTCCTGCGCCGTCCTTTCCGCTGCACCGCACCCCACCCTGCGCGGGCGACGAAGCTCCGGGGGTGCCCCAGCCGCCTCCTCCTCAAGAAGGCGCCCTGGCTCCAAGGCGCGTGGCCCCTGGGCGGAACTCGCTCCGTCAGGTGCCAGCGCGGCAAGAGCAGAGCTGCCAAGAAGTCCCTCGCCCGCAAGAAGCTGCCCGGGCGCTCCCTGCTCCAGCACGTCGCGACCATGCTCCTGCTCCCGCACGTCAAGACCCCGCGCTGCTCCCAGCTGCATCGCGTGGGGACCTGCAAGACCAAGCTACGCAGGCTGCCGTGCCTTCACCACCGAGCTAGGCAGCGTCACGTGGCCCGACAAGTTCAAGCTAGACCTGCCTCCTCGTTACGACGGCACAGCCGACCCTGCGGAGTTCCTCCAGCTCTATGAGCTGGGCATCGAAGGTGCCAACGGAGACCAGAAGGTCATGGCGAACTAGTTCCCCATGACGCTCAAGGACGGGGCCCGCACCTGGCTCCTGAACCTGGCTCCAGCCACAATCTCCTCCTGGGACGAGATGCGCACCCGCTTCATCGCCAACTTCCAAGGTACTCGCGACCGGCCACCCGCCGTGAGCGACATGCGCCGCATCAAGCAACAACCCGGAGAGATCCTGCAGAAGTACATCCAGCGCTTCAACAACGCACGCCTCAAGATTCCCAAGGTGACCGAGGAGGCCATCAGCTCAGCCTTCTCCGATGGCGTGCGCGACGTCAAGATGAAGGAGGAGCTGGCGATGCATGAAGACCTGTGCACTTCCTTGGAGCTGTTCAACTTGGCGACCAAGTGCGCCAGGGCTGAGGAAGGGCGTCTCTCCCTCCTCGAGCTGCCTGCCACAGACCCAGAAGAGAAGAAGCCCAAGGCTAAGGATGTGAAGCGCAAGGGGGCTACCGTGCTCGCGGTAGAACCAGACACCAAGCGGGGTATAGATCAGCCTGAGTCTTCCAAGGGCAGTCGGTACTGTGTGTACCACGACCTCCACACCCACCACACCAATGAATGTCAAGAGCTCCGAGCCGTGCGAGAAGGAAGGATCGGCCATCGTCCCGACCGCGGTGACCGGGGCTACGGTCGAGGAGGAGGACGGAACGCAGGACGCTGGGAAGACCGCGGCCCGTGCCAAGGGTGGCGCGATCGACCTCGCGAGGACCGCTGGCAAGACCCGCCTCGCGAGGGAGATTGGAGGGATCAGCCTCGCGAGGATCGCCCGCAAGGCAATGCAGGCCTTCCTCCGCTGCCGCCGCAGCCAAGGAGAAACGAGGACCGCCATCAGGACGAGGGGGCTGGGGGCTTCCAGGAGCCGCGCGCGATCACCTGCATCCTGGGCGGGGCTCAAGCCCCAGCCTCTCAGCGCATCTTCAAGCAGTTCGCCCGCGAAGTAAATGCAGTCCTCCCCAAGCTCGAAGCCACGCGCCCTCTAAGGTGGTCGGCGTGTGCCATCACGTTCAGCTCAGCAGATTAGCTCAAGTGTGCGGCCACAGCCGGAGTCCCGATGCTTTGTTCCCCAATAATCAGCAACGTGCTGGTCACCAGGACCCTCATCGATGGCGGGGCAGGTCTCAACGTCCTGTACGTGGAAACATTCAACAATCTCCAAGTGCCCTACAACCAGCTTCAGCAAACCAAGCCTTTCTCCGGAGTCACCGACGGCTCCAGGGTCCCGATTGGGCAGGTCCGCCTCCCTGTCACCTTCGGGGCACGCGACAACTACTACACCGAGCTCAACGACTTCGACGTCGCTCACATTCGCCTGCTGTACAACGCCATCCTTGGGTACCCAGCGCTGGCCAAGTTCATGGCCGTAAATCACCACGGCTACAACGTCCTCAAGATGCCAGGAAGTGGCGGAGTCATCACGGTGCCCTGTGAAGAGAAGGACGTGGTGTGTTCCCTGGAACGAGCCTTTCAGGCCGCATCAGTGGAAGACCCGGATCACGGAAGCAGGAGGTTTCCCAAGACCACCCCCAAGAAGAAGAAGACATCGTCCGGCCCGGCTCCTCAGGAGGCAGGCCTGCCCAGGGGGAACCTCCTTCCATCACATAGGAAAGCGCGCCCGGCGCCCTCCTCAGGCAGGGCTCGGGGGCTCTCCCCTGGAGGGCCACCGACCTGGCTAAGGTCACGAGGGAGGCGCTTGGGCACCACATGGAGGCGTGTTTCGAAGCACGTTTCCCTCAAGAAGGAGTAAGGCAAGGAGGGCCAGACCCTCAGGAGTTCGTCAGCAAGGCCATTCAGGAGCTACAGGAGTCAAGAGTCATGAGAGGCGGCCGCCGCCTACCAGTTGTGGCTCCCCATCCAGGCGAGGATGGTGGGTTGCACGTCTGCATCGACATACCAGGGCTCAATCGAGTCGCCTCTCTGGAGCGCCTCTAGCCCTCGCGAGTGGGGCGCTGCGAAGGTCCACCCCACAGCTACATTCGCATGCCTTACGGCTTGCCAAACGCGGCTGCCACGTACCAGCGCCTCATGAGGGGCATCATGGAGGCTCAAGAGGCCAGGCGTTCCGCAACCTTGGCGGCGATGGAGATGGTCCGCGAGGAGCCACCAGCGCCTCCAGAGCCTCCCGAGGCCCCTGGGCCTGGGGGCTCGTGAGGGTCGGCTTCCGCAGCCCATCGAGTCTGCTACACTAACACTCATTCGCCCTCAACATCATCAGGTGACATCTTTCAAGTTTCATTTCCAGCTGGGAGCGCCCCCAGGGCTGCGTTATTCCCAAGCCGCGTGGGTCCGTCCCTACGGCATGTATCCCTTTTATTTCATGTTGTTAGCTTACTTTGTTGGGGGCTCCCCTCGGGCTGCATCATCCCCAAGTCGCTCGGGCCAGACCCAGCGGCATGTATCCCTTTTGCGTTTATTTCCGGCTATGCGTTCGACCCACCACGCTTGATTATTTGATGCCGGTCCACGACACCTCTTCTTCTCCATGCCTACCACTTGCACGTTAAGGGGGGGGGTACCTAAGCATCGCGACCCAGGGCTCTTACTGGCTCTCCAGCCCTCACCCTCTGGCCTTGTCCACGGCATCGCGACCTGGCATACCAGCGACGGCTGAGACCGGCTCGAGGGCTGGGACCCGAGGACGTAGAGTGCCGACATCTAACCAAATTTGCAGGAACACATCACAAGATAAGGCCCAGCGCCAGGCGCAACCCGCCTAGAGGTAGGGCCCCGTGAGTCCCGCGCTGGCTCACGGGTGCCCAGATACACCTCGCCGGGCCCTACCGTGCCAGCCACTTGTCAGGGCGGGGCTATACACGCCCCGGGGGCTCCTCCCGGAGGGGAGCCCCCTCCCACGTACCAGTGGAAGCACCATGCTCCGCGCTGGCTGACAACACTGCCGAGGAGCGGCAATGCCCGTACACATACGAAAGCGCTATGCTCCGCGCTGGTGATAAACAACTGAAGGTGGCCCCCGGGCCGCATCAACCTCAGGGAGCCTAGAGCTCAGTGTATTGCCTCATCGTAACACCTCCCCTCGGGAGTGCCGCGCGAGGGGGCTGGGCACGGGGGCTGCGCCTGGGTCACGCCCAGACGCACGCCACCCAGCCAGGCCCCCCCGGGCCTGGTTCGTCGCGCGTCTCTCGCCGAGCGGAGCCAAGGTACGAAGGCCGTTTGAGCGTCAAGGGGGACTCCTGAGCATCGCGACTCAGGAGCCTAACTGGTCACGTAGCCCCTCACTCCTTAGTTCTGAAAGGCTAACGGCGGTTGAGGTATGCGCGGGGCCGGGCTCTACAGACGTAGAACGGTAGATCCACCCACATCTCACCTCCCTACTTGCTGTTCATGCGCCAAGGGGGACTCCCGAGCATCGCGACTCAGGAGCCTAACTTGTCACGTAGCCCCTCACTCCTTGGTCCCGTCCTGGTTTCCGGTCGGGGCTAACGGCGGCTGAGGTATGTGCGGGGCCGGGCTCTGCCGGCGTAGAACATAAGCAAGTAGGAAGGAAAAGCGTAAATTTCAAGGAATTCAAAAGAAAATATTGCAGTCCACACTGTTACCTCGACGCCAAACGCAAGTTTAAACGCCTCCCCGAGGCATGATACATGTGCAGGAATTGAAGGCAGGGCATGAGCCACAACTGAATAACTTGACGGCGGTGGAGCAGCGCGGAGTGGGTTCGCCTCATGGAGCAGTAGGGTCGGCAGCGCCTCGCTTCGTCTTGGTGCTGAAGGCCCGGAACTTCCCTAGCAGAGCCTCCGCGCGACCCTTCACGGCCTTGGCAGCGACAGCGGCACACTCGCCGCTTGCTGGCTCCAGCAGGCTGTCGAGGTCGACGCTGGGATCGCGAAGGTAGATGTGGGTGAGGACCCGCGTCAGCGCTGCAGAAGACAGGACACGCGCCTCGGCCTCGGCCGTGGGGCTAAGGCCAAGGGCGACATCTTCAAGAGCGCGAACCGGGAAGGGAAGCAGCTTGGCGGGGCCGTCCTCGGCACCAGCCAGCGGGCTCTCCAGGCCGCTGTCGTAAAGCGTCCTCAGCGAGGAGCGAGCCTTTGCCTCCATCTCCGCGAAGGCCACGCGGTCCTCGGCAAGAACCTGGGCCTTGTCATCCAGCTCGACCTTCCTCGCCCCCAACTCCTGCTCCAGCACGCCTAGGCGGTCACGGCGCTTCCTGAGCTTAGCCTCCCGGTCCTTGACAGCCACCTCGCGAGCCTTCACGCCTTCTTCCTGCTCTTGGCGAAGGCGGGCCTCTTTCGCGAGCTGGTCTCGCAGGCCTTGTAGCTCGTCCTCCAGCACCTTGCAGCGACCACAGACGTCGACCACCTCCCCCAGGGCTGCGTCACGAGCAGCCTTCGCCTCAAGGACGGCCTGCCTCTCCACATCGCAAGCCATCGAGGCCTGGACCAGCGCCGCCCGAATCAAAGCGTCGGAGCGAATCCATCCTGAAGCCAGCCACCAAGCGAGGGTCGGCGCCAAGAAGATCCTGCCGTAGCCGGTCCAGCTCAGCAGCAGCACGATCTAGAACGGCAGGAGGAGTCGGAGAGACAACAGTCTGTGGAGTAGGAGGAGAAGGCGGCAGCACGACCACAGCATCCTGAGGCGGAGCCTGCTGCACCCCAACGGTTGTGGTGGTGGCAGCAGGCAAAGGCACCTCGGGAGTCGCTTGGGCCATGGGGGCTGAGCTCGCCTTGGCCGGCTCAGCCAGGCCTCGCGAGGACGACTGGGCAGGAGAGCCCCGTGCGTCACGGTCACCTTCCTTCGCGGGCAGAGGCGCTGCCCCGGACGGAACCTTAGGAGCTCCCTTTGGCTTCTTTGCTGCGGGCGCCAGCCTATCCAAGAGATGCGGACGTCAAGCCTCAGCAGCATAACAAGAAATAAAGACAAGAATCAAGCGCTTACGGGTCGTCGCCAGTGAGCTCAAGCAGCCTCCAGCCAAATTTGAAGCCCGAAAGCCGGCCGGAAGGGTCAACCTCGGGAAGCTCGGGAGCGGAAGGCACGTCTGCGGTCCGCCTCGGGGCCGGGGAAGACCCGCGGGAGATCAGCCCGGTCCTATCCTTCTTCGGGATCGGGGGAAAGCTCACGCCGCCCTGCTCGTCATTATCCTCGTCGTCATCGCTCGGAGAGAAGCGGAGAACGCGGGGCCTGCACCGGGGGAGGGGAGCCCTCGACTCTCCGTCAGTCGCCTCGGAGTCAGGCCCTTTTTCCCGCTCCCCTCGTTCCTCCTCTTCGCTGGAGTCATCGGAGGACACGTCCACCGGTTCCTCGGGAGCTTCCGTGGGCACGGGCCCGTCCCCGTTGAAGACGGGCATCGACTCCACTACCTGCTCCCAGTCGTCGCGGAGGAACAAGGGCGTAGGAGCGCCCTCCAACCTCGCCACATCGCCCCCGACTAGAGATTGGAGGACCGCAGCCAGATCTTCGTCGGCCAAGGCCGCGGGGCTCGGATGGGGCCTCCACATCAGAAGTGAGTACTGCCGAAGCGGAGCCAGCTGGTGCTCCAGGAATTCCCTCGGCAGCGACGCGCCGGTCAGCTTCGCCGCCGCCATGTTGGCCAGCCTCAGATCCGCGTCCATCTTCTCCAACACTAGCTTCGCGCGGGGGTCCGCGAGCTCCGCTCGACCCCAATCGCTGGAGCTCGTGGGTTGCTCCGTGGGCAAGATCAGCCGAGGGTGGATGCGCCCAGCATCTGCCAAGACCCACTTGCTCCTAAAGCCCTCAATCCTTTTCCCGGGGTTCGAAATGGCAATGGCGCCACCGTACGCGATGAAGCTCGCGCACGCGGAAGCAGGACCGCGGGAGGTCCGGAGGTAGAAGTAGTGGCGCAGCAAGGCCACTGAGGGCTGCACCCCTACGTGAGCCACGCAGTAATAGGCGAAGATTGCCAGGAGAAGGACGGAGTTGGGGTGGAGATGCAGAGCCGGTAGCTTATAATGGCGGAGGACAGAGAAGAAGAACTCGGAGAAGGGAGGCACCAGGCCAGCAGCAATGGCGCTTACAAAGAGCGGATAGAAGGTGCTCCCTTGGCCCTCAGGGGTGGCGGAGCCGGCCTTGAACAACTTCGCCCCGTCGATGCCCTGCGTCGCCGCCATCTGGCGCAACCGGGTGAGGCTCGCCTCCGACACGTTCGGCGAGTCTAGGGCAGACGAGTACCAAGCTCCGGCCGGGGACTGACGAGGCGCCATGGCTTCCTAGGTCACGCGGTCGAAGTAGATCTGGAAATTTTGGAGGAAGGAAGGAGAGGCGCAAGAAAGGGGATCTGAGCAGCAACCGGAGAAAGCAAAAAAAAAGCAAAGCCTAGGCAGATGCCGCTCCTTTATCAACTCACGCAGTTGCTGATGCGCTCATGTCCAATCAACCGCCACGCGGCGCCCAAGGCCGCAGGCTGTTAGGGCCCGCGGCGCTTCGCCCTTACCCTTTCGCCTCCCTGCACGGCCAAGTCCAGGCGCGCCTTGGGCCCGGGGGCTACTGTCAGCGTTCTGGGAACGGGGGTCCCCAGACTTGCCTGCCTGCGGCCTGCGGCGTGGCTCAAAGGGGGGCCAGCATGGCCCATCTTCATCAACACAGACCCAAGACCCTCGCGAGGGGCCAAGCCTCGCGGGGCGGATGACACGGAGCTTCCTCAGGCACGGCCTCATCAGGCTGGCTCGCGAGGAGGCGGAGAGATCAAGGCGGGGTACCTCACGAGGTTCCCGTGACGCAAGCCATGACGACCAAGGGCGCCAGGCAGGCGCCAGCCCGCGTAGTGTCCTCCTTTCCTCTTTGGTGCAAAGGGAGCAAGCGCAGGCGAGAGCATCAAGCAAAGGCACCTGTTTTGGTGCAACGAGACCAAGACTAGCCCAACGGCAGGGAGGAAGTCATTGTGGAGCCCAAGCCAACGTCACCACCAGAGCCTTTGGCAGGCGAGGACCAACTTTAGTCAGGATAAGTGTACCAGATGTTCCCCTTCAAAATGGCCAATTGTTGGCGCCCTTCCCGCTCAATATTTGGGAAGAGGCCCAGGGCCTTTGCCTATAAATAGGACTAGCCACCCCCAGGGTAGAGGCAATCGGCCAATCCAGAAACAAGCTGGGATCGGATCGAGTAGCATCACACACACACACACACACACACACACACACACACACACACACAGAGAGAGAGAGAGAGAGAGAGAGAGAGAGAAGGGCGACTGAACTCCTCCTAGCAGTTCATCGCCCCAGCAAGGAACAGACCCTCGCGAGGCTGTTCTTCCTTGTATTGCTCATCATCATCAGCCCAAGAGGCAATCCACCACACCACAAACTAGAGTAGGGTATTACACCACAATGGTGGCCCGAACTAGTATAAACCCTGTGTCTCTTGTGCTGTTCTTCCCATAGCTTAGATCTTAGCGAGGCGGTGGGGTGCAGGTAGGTAGAAGGCGAAATCTCCGCGCGCGCCCCAGTGTTTGAACCTCAAGGGTCTGCCGGAACCTGAAATCTGACAGATCGTGATTGGTTTGAGTTGCATGTTTTATCACTGGTTCTGTCCTATGGTGCTCTCCGTGTCGCACAAGCATGAGGGATCCCTACTGTAGGGTTTGCAATATGTTCATGATTTGCTTATGGTGGGTGGCGTGAGTGACAGAAGCACATACCCGAGTAAGTAGGTTGTTTGCATATGGGAATAAAGAGGACTTGATACTTTAATGCTATGGTTGGGTTTTACCTTAATGATCTTTAGTAGTTGCGGATGCTTGCTAGAGTTCCAATCATAACTGCATACAATCCAAGGAGAGAAAGTATGTTAGCTTATGCCTCTCCCACATATAAAATTGCAATAGTGATTACCGGTCTAGTTATCGATTGCCTAGGGACAAATAACTTTCTTGTGTGACAAAAAGCTCTCTACTAAAACTAACTTAGTTGTGTCTTCATCTAAACATCCCCTAGAATTTATTTACATGATCTTTATTATCTTACAAACCTATCCAACAACACCTACAAAATACTTCTAGTGTCATACTTGTTCTAGGTAAAGCGAACGTTAAGCGTGCGTAGAGTTGTATCGGTGGTCGATAGAACTTGAGGGAATATTTGTTCTACATTTAGCTCCTCGTTGGGTTTGACACTCTTACTTATTGAAAGAGCCTACAATTGATCCCCTATAGTTGTGGGTTATCACGCGCCCAGGTGGGTTGTGCCCATCCGGTGGCCCCACAGACCTTGATTCCATCGATATAAAATCCTATTTTTCCAAAAAAAAATCGGGGAGGAAGAATTATCTCGTTTCGCAATATGGAGCCGCCGCCACCTCCCGTTCTTCATCGGGAGGTCAGATCTGGAGTCCTTTTTGGGCTCCAGAGATGGGGATCTTCGATCTTCATTATCACCAACCCTCCTTCATCGCCAATTCCATGCTCCCCACCAGGAGCGAGTAATTCCTTCGTAGGCTCGCTGGTCGGTGAGGAGTTGGATGAGATTCATCATGTAATCGAGTTAGTTTTGTTAGGGTTTGATCCCTAGTATCCACTATGTTCTGAGATTGATGTTGATATGACTTTGCCATGCTTAATGCTTGTCACTTTGGGCCCGGGTGCCATGATTTCAGATCCAAACCGTTTATGTTATCACCATTATATCTATATTCTAGATATGATCTTGCAAGTTATATTCACCTATTACATGTTATGATCCGTAAACCCTGGAGTGACAGTAGTCGGGATACTTTCCGGTGATGACCGTAGTTTGAGGAGTTCATGTATTCACTATGTGTTAATGCTTTGTTCCGGTTCTCTATTATAAGGAGGCCTTAATATCCCTTTGTTTCCGTATGGACCCAGCTGCCACGGGAGGGTAGGACAAAAGATGTCATGCAAGTTCTTTCCATAAGCATGTATGACTATTTACGGAATACATGCCTAGAGTATATTTATGAACTGGAGCTAGTTCTGTATCGTCCTAGGTTATGACTATTATATGACTAATATCATCCAATGAATCCACAGATCCAATGCCTTCAAATTTCTCTTATATTGTTCTTGCTAAGTTACTACTGTTATTGTTACTGTTACACTTGCTACAAAATCATTGCTATCATTGTCATCATTACAATTGTTGTTGCTACTACTATCAAAACTAGCATACTACTTTGCTACTGATCACTTTGCTATAGATAATTAATATCCAGGTGTATTTGAATTGACAACTCACCTGCTAATACTTGCAAATATTCTTTGGCTCCCTTGTGTCGAATCAATAAATTTGGGTTGAATACTCTATCCTCGAAAACTGTTGCGATCCCCTATACTTGTGGGTTATCACTCGTCGACCCTCGTGCACCTCTACTTTGACTTTGGTGGCCACTACCCTGGCTATCTCTAACTGTCTGGTTTGGCACGATCGTGGCTCCTCCGGGACGGCGCGGTCCGCCCGTCTGTCCGCTTGTTGGTCTTCATGAGGTCATCATCACTTTGATCGGATCTGCAAAAGCAACCCTACCTCCATCCAGCGCAGGCAACCTCGTGTGGATTCCTACAGACGTGTGTCCCGTGCATGGCATGCTGGCCCTTGCCTTGCATGGCATGCCCACTTGCACTGCTGCACCTAACGAGCGTCATGAAGAACCACATTTCTTGGGTTGGGCTGGCTTGCATGTGCAGTATGGCCGTACGTCACTTCTGCGTCCTATGCGTTTGTTGGCTACACGTACGCGATGACTATTCTTGTACCTACACGTGTCCTATCTGATCAACCATATATGCGTCGCGTGACCGACCTCATCAGTCGTTTATGCGTGTCTTCGTAGGTCCCGTGAAAATCGTCTTCGAGTATGCGCGCCTCTCCACTGATCGAGCATCGGGCTACCGCTTTGTCGCCTCGTCGGGCCGCAGCGCCACCGCCCCGAGGTTCTACCTATGACTGCACTGACTCGCACGTTGCCGCTGCGACACCCCATTGAGCCGTAGTGCCGCAACACGTGGTCCACGCCCCCTCGAGGTCGTCCCTGCGGTTGCACTCACCCGCGGTCCGCCGCCCCAAGGTCTTCCCAATGTCGCCCCGACCTGCCTGCCGCCGTTGCGTCGCCCCTTCGGGCCATAGTGCTGCGGCTCACGGTCCACTCTGCCGTCACCGTGTGTTGACTTCCCGTGGTATGCGCTGTGCCGCCTCCCTCGGCGCTGGAATACCACTGTCTGCGCCGGTCTTCATCATGTTGTTGGGTTCTCCTCGCCTACTTCGAGCACCGCTACCACGTTCCTAACTTAGTCGCCACCACCTCCTCAGGATGCCACCACTCTACTTCCTCGGCGCCGCTGCCACTCGCTCACTCGAGCCGCGCCACCAGTCCACCCTCTTCATCTTCGTCTAGCACCAGCTCGTCGCCAGTGTCGTTGTCATCTTCCCCGACCAGTTCGTCTACTCTGACTACCATTGGTGACATCACCCCCACGCCGATTGGCGCCACAACCATCGTCGAGTCCCCTTCTCTGCTGGCCCCTCCGACTCCTCGACACGGCGTACAACTCATGCAGGTCCCCATCTACGCATGCCCGTGCTAGCACCACCGATGGGTGCCTTCGTCCACGACGTGTCCCCAGGCCTGGCAAGCCTGCTGCGGCGCTTTGTCAACTTCATCTTCGTCCATCTACACATGCCCGATGCTGGCAACACCGGCACGTGCCTTCATCTATGACGTGTCCCTGGGTTTGGCAAACCTGGCGCAATGCTTCGTCAACACCGTCTTCTTCCCGGTGCACCTGTACTTTGACACCACTGCGCCCATGACTAACTCGGCGCCTCCTTGCGCCCGTGGCTCTATGACAACTTCCTCGACACCGGCCACCCCGACTCGACATCGACCATGGCATTCTTCGCATGGCTACCTCGACCACGACTACACCACCCACGCTCTCGGCTACCTTGACAATGGCACAAAGGGCTATCACCTCGCTTGAGCAACTCGATGGCTTCCTCTACAGTCAATGCGTCCACGACGCGACACCGTTCGTGATGCTCCCGCTATGACTACGGAGGGATGACAGATGTCGGCCACTATTCTCTCCAGTTTGACTGTCCGCGACGCCCATGTTGTTCGCAATGCTACCACTATGACTGCGGGGGGGGGGGGGTAGAGATATATTTGGGTTACATGTGTTTGGTAGTTTAGGATTTGTAATCCGTCTCCTACCTTATCTCTAGGAGAGGCGTATTGTCCTCCAAGTCTTGTACTCAATGTATACTCGCCCTCGAGGCTTAATAACACATCCATCGATTCCACCAATCTCCCTCTATCCCATCTAACAGAAACTATGCATTATGCCTAGCTAGGTGCGTAAAACTATAGCGCTTGTTGGGAGGCAACCCAAATAACTATATTTATTTACTATTTTTGGTGTGCACAAAATTATGCTACTGTTATGGTTGTGTTTTTGTGTTCAAATTACTGTTTGTGCCAAGTAAAGCCTTTTGGATGATTTGGATGATAGTTGCTTTGATTCAGTGAGAAAGCCGAATTTTTTTCGGCCATTAACAAAATTGTTTAAATTCACTGGAACGTGATAAAATACTAAATTTTTTAAACATGATTGATATACAAATTGTCCATGTTGTCCCGATTTTAAAGATTTTTTGGAATTACACAGAGTGTTCTGTTTTTGATAGATTCTGTTTTGGTTGCATTGTTTACTTGTTTTGATGAATCTATGGAATGTATCAGGGGGGTATAAGTCATGGTTAAGTTAGAATGCAGTAGGTATTATGCAATAATAAAAGATGAATGGGTTTACAACATACCTAAAGTGGTGATTTTCTTGTTATACTAACGGATCTCACGAGTTTTCTGTTGAGTTATGTGTGCTTAAGTTTTCAAGTTTTGAGTGAGATCATGATGGATGAAGGAATAAGGAGTGGCAAGAGCCTAAGCTTGGGGATGCCCAATGCACCCCAAGGTAATATTCAGTGACACCCAAGCATCTAAGCTCGGGGATGCCCTGGATGGCATCCCCTCTTTCTTCTACCAACTATCGGTAAATTACTTGGAGCTATATTTTTATTCATCACATGATATGAGTTTTTCTTGGATCATCGTTTATTATATGGATCTTTCCTTTGTTTGCTTTTTAGTCTGTCACAATCATCTTTGCTGGACACACCTTTTTGAGAGGGACACACATTATTCATGATTTGTTAGAATACTCTTTGTGCTTCACTTATATCTTTTGAGCGAGGTAGCTGCCCTAGTACTTCATTTATATCTTATAGAGCACAACGATGGTTATATTTTAAAGAAATAGTTGCACTCTCATGCTTCACTTATATCATTTTGAGAGTTGATAATAGTGATGGCAATATGTACAAGTTATGAAATTGGTCCTGATATGATAGGTATTCAAGAGGGATATACTAAAAATATTCATGTAGATCACTGAATATGATAGGTTTGATTCCTTGCAATAGTTTTGCGATATAAAGATGGTAATATGTATGATGTACCAGTGAATGATTGTGGTTTAGTAAGAATATTGGTGTTAAGGTCTGTGATTCTCGAAGCATGCATGTATTGTCTCTCGTTATGCTAAGAAGTTGGAGCATGATTTATTATTGATTGTCCTACTTATAAGTGGCGGCGGGGACGAGCGATAGTATTTTCCTACCAATCTATCTCCCTAGGGGCATGCATAGTAGTACTTTGCTTCGAGGGCTAATAAACTTTCGCAATAAGTATGTGAGTTCTTTACGACTAATGTGAGTCCATGGATTATATGCACTCTCACCTTTCCACAACTTGCTAGCCTCTTTGGTACCGTGCATTGCCCTTTCTCACCTTGAGATGTGGTGCAAACTTCGCCGGTGCGTCCAAACCCCGTGATATGATACGCTCTATCACACATAAGCCTCCTTATATCTTCCTCAAAACAGCCACCATACCTACCTATTACGACATTTCCATAGCCATTCCGAGATATATTGCCATGCAACTTCGACCGTTCCGTTTTTATGACACACAACATAATTGTCACATTGCTTTGCATGATCATATATCTGACATAGTATTTGTGGATCAACCACCGTTCATCATTTTTTAGACATGTTATGCTAGATCATTGCACATCCCTGTACATCGCCAGAGGCATTCATAAAAAGTCATGTTTTGTTATAGTATTGAGTTGTAATTTTGAGTTGTAAGTAAATAAAAGTGTGATGATCATTATTCATTATTAAAACATTGTCCCAAGTGAGGAAATTATGATGGAGACTATGATTCCCCCATAAGTCGGGATAAGGAACCAGACGAAATAAAAAGAAGAGACAAAAAAGAGCCCAACAAAAAAAGAGAAAAAGAGAGAAGTGGCAATGTTACTACCCATTCGACACTTGTGCTTCAAAGTACACTACAAAAAAAGACACATCCGTGACATTTTGGGCCGAACGAATTTTTTTCTATAATACATATGACACTTCTATGACGATAATTGTGACAAAACCCGGTATCATCATAGATGTGGTGGGCTCCTACTTCTATGACAAAAAATATGACAGAAAATGGGCTTTTCGTCCTGGGCGGGCCGGAGACGCAACTGCATGACATTCTTTGGGCCATCCATGACGGAAAAAACCATGGTAGAAGCGAGGGGGAGGAAAATTTCGTGGAGTTCACGGTTATGGTGGGAGGTCGGGGGCCGAGCGATGCGCGTTTCTCTCGTACACGTACGCGCGTGTGTGCGAGGCGTTGGCTCTAACTGAACCCGAGCGAGGCGTTGGGCTCTAACTGAACCTGAGCGATTGCACTGCAGGCTACGCATTACTGAACCTGAGAGATCGATTGATGGCTGTTAACTGAAACCAATTGAGCGATTCCTTCACTACTGCTGCTAACTGAAGCCGATCGATTGGATGAACAGTGAGCGTTGCAGGGGGGGGGGGGTTGGATGAATAGTGAGCGGTGGCGTTGCCTCTGGATGAACAGGACCCCGTGGTGTGGTGGAGGGCTGGATGAAGAGTAGACGGTGGAGGGGTGCCCGTGGAGGGGTGGATGAACAGGACCTCGTGGTGTGGAGGGCTGGATGAACAGTAGACGGTAGAGGGGTGCCCGTGCAGGGGTGGTTGAACAGGACCCCGTGGTGTGGAGGGCTGGATGAACAGTACACGGTGGAGGGGTGGTTGAACAGGACCCCGTGGTGAGGAGGGCTGGATGAACAGTAGACGGTGGAGGGGTGCCCGTGGAGGGGTGGTTGAGCAGGACCCCCGTGGTGTGGAGAGCTGGATGAACAGTAGACGGTGGAGGGGTGGTTGAACAGTAGCCGGTGGAGTAGCGCGCGGTGGAGGCTGGATGAACAGGAGCCCGTGGAGGCTGGAGGAGGTCGACGGTGGAGATGAACAGTATCCCGTGGAGTCCCGTTTTGCGGTACGCCACACCCCTCCCGATGAACAGGACCCCCGTTTCGACCATAGAGCTCCAACACAAGTCCGTTTCCTCCGTTTTGCGGTACGCCACACCCCTCCCGATCAACAGGCCCCCCGTTTCTACCATAGGAGGTCCGTTTCCTCTGTTTTGCGGTACGCCAGACCCCTCCCGATCAACATGACCCCATTCCGAACATGGCCGGTCGAACACAAGGCCGTTTCCTCCGTTGTGCGGTATGCCAGGCCTCGTTTCCATCGCCTTTTCCGTCCAAACCCTCCTGATGAACACAACACATTCAATTGCCTCCCCATGAACACGACGATGACGTTGTTTCTTCGTTCCGACCCAACCATGTCGACGGGCCCTCGCCGTACGTATGAGCGAGTAGGCGTTCGAGACCCCGCCCTTATGTACACATACGTGGCCGTATTTTCTTTCTTGCACCCTGGCCGCCTCTACTACGACATGTGCGCGCCTCTACATCCACCATTATATATGTACGTACACGTTCGTGACCAGAATGACAACGCTACGTACGCTTCGACCAGGTGGGTCCCGACTGTCAGGCACTTCCTTGCGTGCGAAGATGTAGCTGGTGGGTCCCAGCAGTCAGGGGCAAATGTTTATTTCACGAAATATGGTGGCCCGTCCGGTGGGTCCCCGCTGTCAGGTGGAGGAATAATTATTTTGCACATAATAAGGAAGCACTTCCTTGCTGCGGCCGTGGACCCAGTTGTCAGCCTCTCCACGTACAGTCCACGTCCGATGGAAGCCGTTCCTTGACCACGTTGACCACGCCGCGCTGAGAGCACCAGGGCGGTGGACGACGGCGATGCCTAGGAAGGGGACGACGCGGAGCCGGGGAAGATGCTGCAGTGGATGCCCATGCATAGAGGAGTATGCGGGTTCACTGGCTCGCTGCGGTGTGAGGCTGCCATCGCCGCAGAGTAACAGGGGGTGTGGGTGAGTGGAGGGATGGCCTGGCCAGCGGTGGGAGTAGTAGGGGGCGGTGAGGCCTCTACCGCATCGCAGCCGGCCACGGGAGGCAGGAGCACGAGGCACGACCGGCGCTGGTTTGGGCGGCTGGAGCAAGAAGACCAGAGGTTGAAGAAGCACTACGGCCGTTGGATGGACGTCGTACGGTCACTGGAGCTAGAATCGTGCATATTGACTAAGTTGACAAAGCCCTCCGTCCCCGTCAATTTAGTAGGCCCACAAGTCAGCCTGCCACTATGCTGGTCCCAGCTAACATGGGGAGTATTCATTTTTTTTGTGCGTAATAAGGACGCACTTCCTTTTGTGCAAAGATATAGCTAGTGGGTCCGAGCTGTCAGCGGCGGTAACGTTTTTTTCGCGCAATACAGAGGCCCTTTCGGTGGGTCCCTGATGTCAAGTGGAGGAATCATTATTTTGCACGTAATAAGGAGGCATTTCCTTGCGTGCGGCCGTGGACCCAGCTATCGGCCTCTCGACGTACAGTCCACTTCAGATGCATGTCGGTCGTTGATCACGTTGACGAGGCCGCGCCGAGAGCACCAGAGCGGTGGACGACAGCGAGGCCTAGGAAGGGAATGAGGAGGTAGGGAAGATTCGGCAGTTGTTTCCCACTCGGAGGGGAGTACGACTGTACGAGGGTTTACTGGTTCGTCTACAGTCACCGGAGAATAACAATAGGTGTGAGTGAGTAGAGGGATGGCTAGGCCAGCGATGGTTGTACGGCGGGGCGGTGAGGCCTGCGCGGCAGCACAGCCGGCCGCGGGGAGGAGGGAGCACGCAGTCCCGCCGACGCTTGTTTGTGTGGCTGGAGCAGGAAGAGTAGAGATTGAAGAAGCACGACGGCCGTTGGATGGACATCCAACAGTTACTGCTTGTGCGTCAACCTTTTTTAGGAAAGCCTCAAATCTGTGGAAAACAACATACAACCCATCTGCCATTATTTCTAATAATTTTCAGCCCATTTGCTAATTCTTAAGGTTTTTTTGGAGCCCATATTCTTTTTGTTAGCATTACAGCCCATATTGTGGCCATGGTTAAAAACTTATACGAAATTTTGCATATTTCGGTGCGGTCCGAACTGTTTTTAATCCCGAAATTTTGACTCACATTCAAACTGGTTTTAAAAATGAATGTATATCAATATAAAATCCAACAAATTCTCCACGCATAAAAATTAATGTAATTTAAAATCTTGAGATGAAAAAAAATATATTTGAAACTAATTGCCGGTTTGCTGTGTTTAAAAAATGTACAACCCATTTCTCATTACTGATGGGCCATTTTCTTGGCCAGCCGAATGAAAGCTCTCCTCGTCTTGAAAGATTTGCAGCCCAACAGGCCTGACAAAGCGACTTACTTGGAAAATCACAAAAAAACTAGGCTGTGGCCGTGGACCCAGCTGTCACCTTCTCGACGTACAGTACTCTTCCGATGGAAGTCGTTCCTTGACCACGTTGACCACGCCGCGCGGAGAGCACCATGGCGCTGGACGACGGCGAGGCCTAGGAAGGGGACGACACGGAGCCGGGGAAGACGCGGCAGTGGAAGCCCGCACGGAGAGGAGTACGAGGGTTCACTGGTTCGGCTGCGGTGTGAGGCTGCCGTCGCCGGAGGGCCTGGCCAGCGGTGGGAATAGTAGGGGGCGGTGAGGCCTCCGCAGCAGCACAGCCGGCCACGAGAGGCAGGAGCATGCGGCACGACCGGTGCTGGTTTGGGCGGCTGGAGCAAGAAGACCAGAGGTTGAAGAAGCACTACGGCCGTCGGATGGACATCGTACGGTCACTAGAGCTAGAATCGTTCATATTGACTAAGTTGACAAAGCCCTCCGTCCCTGTCAACTTAGTTGGCCCACAAGTCATCCTCCCACTATGGTGGGTCCCAGCTAGCAGGGGGTATTCATTTTTTTGTGCGTAATAAGGAGGCACTTCCTTGCGTGCGAAGATATAGCTGGTGGGTCCGACATGTCAGTGGGGGGAACATTTTTTCGCGAAATACAAAGGCCCTTCAGGTGGGTCCCAGCTGTCATGTGGGAGAATCATTATTTTGCGAGTATAGTCCACGGCCGATGGATGTCGTTCGTTGACCAAGTTGACCAGGCCGCGCCGAGAGCACCATGGCGGTTGACGACGGGAAGGCCTAGGAAGGGAACGACACGGAGCCGGGGAAGACTCGGTAATGGTTGCCCACGCGGTGGGGAGTACGAGGGTTTACTGGTCCGACTGCCGTTGCCGAAAAATAACAGGAGGTGTGGGTGAGTAGAGGAATGGCCTGGCCAACAATGAAGTAGGGTGGGCGGTGCGGCCTGGGCGGTCATTGCTGCTAGAATCGTTTGTGGACTAAGTTGACAAAGCCAAAGTACACGTCAACCTAGTAGACCCACAAGTCAGCCTCCAAATCTGTCCCAAACAGCATACAACCTGAAATTTCTAGCCAGATTCAAATTAATTTTAAATCTAAATATACCTTAATTTAAATTCAATGAAATTTTACCCGCACAAATACAATGAAATTTAAAATATCAAACTATGAAACAAAACAGTATTTTGGAACTAATTGCCTGTTTGCTGTATTTTTTTCATTTTACAACCCATTTATTATTACTTATAGCCCATCTCTTATTACTTATAGCCCATTTTCTAGGAAAAATGCATCCCTCCTCGTCTTGAAAGATTTCCGGCCCAGTAGGCCTACGTTGGTTATTCTGCAAAAAACAAAATAGCTGGCTAGCCATTTTCAGAAAGGAAAAAAACAAACTGGGCTGGTCATGTGCTAAACATATGAAATAAAAGCCTGGGCTAGACGGGCCACGGGTCCCGCACAACCCAGTTGATACCCTTCTCCGTCCCGAAAAAACAAAAATACTATGCGCGCTGCTGGGTCCCTACTGTCATCCTCACCATGTACAGTCATCTCCTTATTCCTCTCGGTTGTTGACCATGTTGACAACACTGGAGGGCGGCGCCGCGGCGAGCGAACCAAGGCGAAGGACGATGGTGAGGCCTCGGACGGGAACGAACAGGAGCCGGGGAAGATCATAACCAGCCATGGGAGGTGGGAGCAGGCGGTCCCGCCGGCGCTGGTTTGGCTTTGGCGGCTCGAGGAAGAAGAGACTGAAGAAACGCGACAGACGTTGAATGTCAATTCAACGGTCAAGGTTGGAAAAATCGTTTGTTGACTAAGCGGACACCAAGTAGCATACTTTTTTATACTCCCTCCGTTCCTCAATATAGGGTGTATAGTTTTTGGCATGGAAATTAAAGAACGCATGTGGAGGGAAAATTTCACAAGTTTTGGGAGAGATTACACCTGACTAATTGACATGAGAAAATAGAGGAGCTTGCCCTATATAAGGAAATGTAATCAAATCCCTTAAAAAATTATCCAAATGAGTGGTGCAACGCAATAAACCTTATATTTCGGACTTTTTCTCAAAAATCTATACACCTTATATCAAGGAACGGAGGGAGTATATAGGAAGAAAACTGCGAGGAAAATGTGTTCGTCTGTCATCCTCCTCACAGGGAACGTTCGCCACATAAGTGACTAGCACCCTTGGTTTTCAACCGAGAGGTCTTGGGTTCAAGTCCCAGGGACTCTCAATTTTGTCCTCCTTCCTTCCTCGCAAAAAAAGGGAAAGAAAATCAAAGACTTGGGAAGGCGTACAAAACAAGCTAGTGTACCAGTAAAGAGATGTTGCCGAGTTTTAGAAAAAAGAAAGACGTGCTCCTGTAGCTGGTTCGAATCCAAACCTAGACTATGACTATATATGGTGCTATGCTACTCTGCAAGTAATGAAACTGATATATCCAACGTTCGCTTCTCCTCTTCTCTACTTACTCTGGCTAGCATCAGAAGCTCTGGCCGCAGCAACCATGTCCGCTGGCTGCTCGTCCACCTGCTCTTCAGCAGGCAACAACCAGATATGCGCCAAGTCTCCACCCGTACCATCGCCTGTGGGTCTCATCACACCCTCGCCGGCACGCGCATCGCAACCGATTGCTCATTGCAACCCGCTGACGTTGGTGTGGTGCCACTGCTGCAAATCACGCAGAGTGATCCGTCGCATCTCAACCACAATCCGCAACCCTGGCCGAGTCTTCTACAAATGCCCGAATCATGGGGTAATAATATGTTTAAGTGTTGTTCTGCTTCTTTCAGTTGCTGATTTTTTGAATAGTTTGGTTGATGATCTACCAATTTGATTCGTGCAGAAAAGGGAAGATTCGTGTGATTTGTATTTTTGGGAAGTTGCTGATGTGGGGGAATGAAACTACGCTGATTATTTGGTTAGCCGAGGAATCCCAATACCAGCAGGTTGGGGTGTTGGACAAGTAACTAAAGGAACGACATAAGAGGAAGATGCAGAGCAGAAGGTTAAAGATGCAGTTCCTCTGATCATGGCCAAGCAATAGTTGCTGAACGACCTTGACAGCAATGAGGAGATGAAAGATCTTGTGAAGATAATGGGAAAAATCGATGTGCTCTGTAGGATGATTGTCTATTTATTTGCAGTGTATGTAGCACTCGTGATGTATTCAGTGGCTACAACATGAGCACTTTGCTGAAACTAGTAATGAATGAAACCTATGTAGCAGGCTGGGCGTAGTGTTGTGAACATCTAATGATTTCTATTAACGGAAATCAGGGGGTATCCCCTTTTGCTCATATAAATAAATAAATAGTAGAGGCCCTGTCGGGTCAGCTTTGTTCTCATTCGAAGATGTCGAGCAAATTGCAGTCCAACATCAAACTATGTCATCAAATTCAAGTTTCACAGCCAAATATGAGTACAACTAAACAACAATGTCATCATGTTTTAGTTGTCATACAATCACCAAACACAAATCAACATACATAACAAGTGATGTTCTCACAGCAAAATACTAAACAACATGTTCATCAGGTTTCAGTTGTCATAGCAAACACAATTTCACATAGTAGATAAAAAACGTCTTCTGACAGGAAAATAAGACAAAAGCAATGTAATCATCATCCACAACAGCAGCATCAACATCTTCGCCATGTGTATCAGTCTGAATCGTAATTCACCATGGTGTCATCTTCTTCTTCGTCCTCAACGTCTTCGAACGTTGGCTTCTTCTTGATCAACTCTTGTATGTCCACAGCACGGCAGAATCTTTTCGCCGGCGTCATTGACGTGATGGTTCTCAAAGATATTAGGAACATCTGTGTTATCTTGTACATCAAGAGCAGTGTAAGCATCATCTTGTTGTGCAACTTCATTAAACGAATTCCTCTGCTCAAACCTTTGCAGTACTCTCCAATCATCGCTACGTGCAAATGTGTCTTCCAAGAAAAATATCTGTGTTGCTTGATTTGCCAAAATAAAAGGCTCGTTGGTCAGGTATGCCGCCTTGACATTGATGGATTTGAAATAATCATCAGCTCTGGGTTTTGCGATCCTGGAAAACAGGTTATACCAACGACAACACAACAGAACCACGCACCGATGATCCTCGAAACTGGAGATATACTACAACTGAACAATGTCTGTTATGTTAGCATACATTTCAGTTGTGTCTTTGTCATACGTATCCGTGCTCATGATGGCACTATTTTGTGTCTTCCTGCCTTCGTCTCGTGCAAGGGTGTTGTAGCGCACATCTCCAACAACGCAAGATTCATAATGTCTTACCCGAGTATCAGGACCCATTGCTAGTGAAGAAAGGGCATCATCAACTGCCTTCCCATCCTCCCGCATCTTCTTAACCTATGGTTAGAAAATAGACAATCCGATCATCTTATGTACTCAATATATTAAAAAAACTGACAGTGCACTTCAAAAGCTTACATGGTTCTTGAACCATTTGCAAATCCTGCCATAACCAGTTTGTCAATGTTTCTTGGATTTTTCGGTAGTAACTCCTCTTTGTAGATGCTGCACAACATAGTGATCGCGTCAAACATCTAAATATATAAGAATGTGCTACAAGTTTAGTAGATTACGATGTATAAGCTATAGTACTGCACTTACTTGATATAAGGTAGTATCTCAGGACAGTTATTCAACACATACCAAACCATTTTGTCCAAATCTTTAGGTTTGTCCTCTTGTCGACTCTTCCCTGTAACTCGAATAGAATAATCGAAAACATTGAGCCCAGGATTGTCTTCACCCACCTCTTTTCTAAGCTGATCAGCTGTTTCAATGTATTTTGCGCAGAATGTCAACACTTCTGTAGCAATGTAGGCCTCTGCAATGGAACCCTCGGGTCTAGCTCTGTTCCTAACATAGCCCTTGAAAGTGCCTAGCCGCCTTTCAATAGGGTACATCTAGCCATACTGTACTGGACCTCTAAGTAGTGCCTCATCAGGTAGATGAACAACCAAATGCACCATCACATCAAAGAAGGCTGGAGGATATATCTTCTCAAGGTCGCATAGGATAGTTGGTATCTTGTCTCTAAGACGCTCCAAAGCATCTATCCTGATATTCCTACTGCAGAGTTCCTTGAAGAATTGTCCCAACTCTGCAACTGCTCTGTATAAGTCAGGGCGGCCCAATCCTCTAAGGATAACAGGTAAAACCCTTTGAAGTAGGACGTGGCAGTCATGAGTTTTCAACCCTTGTACCTTGTTTCCATCTGCATTGACTCACCTTTCAAGGTTGGAAGCAAATCCATGTGGGAATCTCACACGTGACAGGGCCTCACAGAATTCTTTAATTTTTACCTTGTCCAAGACGTACACAGCTGGTGCCATATCCCATGGTTTACCTTCAACTTACACCTGCAAATCCTTTCTGATACCCATGTGTGTCAAATCAATCCTAGATTTTAAGGTATCTTTCGTCTTGCCTTCAATATTAAGAAGTGTGCCAATAATGTTGTCACATATATTTTTCTCGATGTGCATCACATCAAGATTATGCCGCAGATCCAAATCTTTCCAATACTCAAAGTCCCACAAAGTGGATCTGCGGGTAAACAATAATCTCTCTTCTACCCTGCCACGCTTCCTTTTCCCGCTACCATTACCAGGATGGTTTCCTGGTGTAATATGCCAGACCTTCTCTAATTCCACTTGCAACTCATCGGCGGTGAGCCTCTTTGGCGCATCACGGTTTTCTGCTTTGCATTGAACACATGTCTTTGGTATTTTCTAGGATGCGGCTTGTCCTTGGCAAGGAAACGGCGGTGTCCAATGTAATAGATCTTGCTAAGTATTGCGTATGACAGCGGATTCTTGTCACAGCGAACACATGCATTGTAACCATGTGTCGTTCGCCCTGACATAGTGCCCAAAGCCGGATAATCATGGATGCACCAAATTATAACAGCACGCAGAAAGAAATCACCTGGTGGGCTGCTATATATGTCTCGAGTGAGAACATCCTTCCATAGCTGTTGAAGTTCCTCCACAAGAGGCTCCATGAACAAATCAAAATCCTTTCCAGGACTTTTTGGACCTGGGATGAGCAAGGCCATCATGTAGTTTGATTCTTTTGTGTAGACATTTGGAGGCATGTTGTAAGGGATAACAAGCACTGGCCATATGCTATATGTGGCGCTCTGGTGGCCAAATGGGTTAAATCCATCTGAAGCTAAGCCAAGTCTAATGTTTCTCGGGTCAGCAGCAAACTCTTTGTGCTTATCATTGAAGCTTTTCCACTCACTACCATGAGATGGATGGCTCATTACATTCTGATCTCTGTACTCCTGGTTCCTAGAATGCCACAATACATCCTCTCTTGTTTCAACATCATGAAACAACCTCTGCAATCTTTGTGTAAATGGAAAATGTCTCAGAACATTATGAGGAATCCTCTTCACAGCATCACCATCTTTAAATCTTGATGATTTGCATTTCGGGCATTCACTTAAGTTGGCATAATCCTTCCGGAACAGAACACAATTATTCTTACAAACATGGATCATATCATATCCAATTCCAACTGCACGAAGGAAATTCTTCATTCTATTGTAGGTGTGTGGCAGCTCAGACACATCTGGGAAAGATTCTCGGAAAGCAGCCAACATTGCATCGAATGATTTGTTGGTCATCCGCTCAGATGTCTTCACCTGAAGAAAGGTGACCATAGCTGAGAATACTGACAGCTTATTTCCTGGGGTGACAACAACGTTGCATTGTTCCAACATGCGGGCCCACCGTTTTTCTTCTGCAGGTGAAAGTTCACGGAATGCACGAGCATTTCATAGCATTGTTTCAATGTTGGTCAAACTCACTGGCTCCGCCACCACCACCTCCTCCTCCTCTTCCACCTGAGCATCAGGCAGATCAAGATGGTGATCTGCTGCTTCGACGTAGCCAATAACATTGACGTTCACAGCTTCACCATGATGAACCCACCTAGTATATGTGACCGACATACCATAGAAGTGTAGATGATTTTGCATAGTTGATTGGGGTCTTGTAACTGAATTCATACAACTGCTACACGGGTAGAGCACATTTGATTTCGGACCACCGTACTCAGCTCTGATAAAGTTCATGAAGTTTTCAACCCCCTCGACATATGCAGCGGAGAATCTTCAAGCAGAAGTTATCCAAGTCCTGTCCATCTGTTAGACATACAAATTAGTTCTTCTACTAGATGTTACAGGAAAAACATATATACTTTTTTATGAAGTCCAGAAAAAAATACCTAGGTCGATGTCTTCTATGGCAAGATATTTGGACGAGCAGATCTAAGTAACGAAATATATGTAAAGATAATTCAGCAAACAGATTTGAGTGCCAAATTATGTCAGGCTGTTTCAGCAGTCAATGAGGCCAAGCACACAACCATCGAACTATCGAAGGCCATCACAGCAACAAAGATCGAGTATAAAATGGTGTGGAGCTATTTCACCTAACAGATTGGCTACTAGACCATGGCAATCTACATCACAATAAATATATGGCAGGATATTTTAGCAACTAAACGGCCTTGGCATGCCATCTCAGCTAAGCAGATTGAGTGTAGAACAGGGCAAGGAAGCTTCTTAAGCAGAGCGTATTGACTGTAAACTACTTCGGCAAACAGTGAGATTAACATCGTCTATGAGCTAACATTCAGCGCTACACCGACATGAACGGGGCCTCAGTCTAGAATGAGCGTACCTTGGGAGAAGCTGACCGCCATGCGTCTCCACATGAACGTCGCCAGCGGTGGCAGCGTTGACCGCCGTGCGCCTCCACAAGAACGTAGCTAGAGGTGGCGGTGCAGCTAGAGGACGGCAGTCTACGAGAGCGTACTGTGGGAGCGAGAGGATCGCCGAACCGCGGCGCCGACGTATCGGCGCGGCGGGGAGGGCAGCTTTGGCGGAGCGAATGGAGTGGAGGGGGACAGGGGGAGGGGGGTTTGGGGAATATTATTGTCTAGTTGGCCGAAGGGCGGTTGAATCAGATTTGGGGGGAATTTTTGGGTGTATGTGTGTGTGGGGGGGTGGGAGGATATTCACGCGGTGGGCGGGGGGAGTTTGGCACATGGTCGGTTTCTCCAAGTGCAGTCCCACATGTCAGTGAAGAGGCAAGCCGAAGTGCGTTCCATTTGCGTGAGCCGTGTGCAGGACCGAACGTGTGTGGGGTGCAATGCGACCGCGACAGGAGTGCTGTGAGTGTACCGCCTTTTTTTCCTTTTAAACTAGGTGCTTCGCCCCCTAAAAACAAAATTTGTTGCTTCGCGCGATCCATCGATACTACTACTAGTAATCCGATAATCCCGACTAAAACGACGCGACCGGGTCTTTTCCCGCGCGATATGCTAGGAGGTTGGCTTAGTTGGGTTTTTTAGGACGAGTATGTAATCCCAGTTACGTAATTAACGTAATGTGAAATGTGTGAGCTGTTGATTGTAGATTGGGGGGAGGGAGGGGCCCACCACCATCAAAATTAGGGGAGGAGAGAGAGAGGCAATTTACGTTAACCCTTTCGTAGGTTCCCGTAGATGTAGAAAGATGTGAAATGCGTGAATGTGTAGTGGACGTACTATTGGAGTGCCTAAGATAATTTGTGTATGTATAGACCCTATGTGTTTATTTTACTTCGCATGTTAGATTTGTCTCGGTTCAATAAAAAGCAGAGTTGGTGATGATGGTATACTTGTCATCCTGCAATATAGGCCGTCTGATCTATATCTAACGGATAGGAAGGAAACTATGACAATTTACCCGCACTCCTCTCCACATTTGCAGATAAGGCTTTCCCTCGTTCATCCTTTACTCCCACAACATCTTGATCTTCCGTGCAACGCACGGGCATCTTGCTAGTACTCCTACAATATGTATATTATTGTGGAAGTTCATATACACCGGCCGAGATTAATGCAAACACGGTAGATTTTCATTACATTTCGAACTTTTATAGGACAAAAAAATAAAAGAAACCCGACCCTAAACCTATTCTATGGCGGCGACCGACGTCCTCCATCTATGATCTCCATGTACGGGGGCGGGGTTTAAGACCCGTGAAGTGAAGGTGCGGTCTCCGGCGAGGAAAAGTAGAACACGGGAGATGGACCGGACAATTGGCACACCATGCCCTGCCGCCTCCCATGCCCTAATCATCCTCGGAGGAGTCCCCGACCTCGGCGGTGCCGGACGTTGGACTGCGACAAGTAGGACGCGTGGCTGACGGTGCTCCCGTCGTCGGCCGCTAGCGTGGGCACCGCTTGTGCGGCGACTTGAGCGAGGGCGGCGACCTCGAGCTCCATCCCCAAAGACAAGCTCTCCCGCAGAGCGTTCACGCTTGCGGTCATGGCGGATGTGGTTCCAGGTAGGAGGACGATGCGCTATGGTGTGGAGGTTAGCTGGGCGTTGCCGCTTTAAGTAGCGCATTCCGGTGAGGCCAAGCGTCTGGGTGCGTCATTAAGTCGCCGGAGTTGGTTCCTCGGGCACCGAGCCTCTTAAGGACGGCATACGAATGGATGGCATGAATGCGGGCAGCTGGCGCCGGCTGGGAACACACCGCGCGACGGCGCGAGGGATGAGGGTTTTGGTGTGCCAGGGTAGTCAGCTGCGGTCGTGGCAACGTTGGAGATGCCCTTTGCTCACATGCGATCCCCGCATGTCATTGAAAAAGCAAGACGACCCGGCATGGTCTCAGGTCCAGAGGATGCAGTTGGCCGCGCTACACCACTCCGCGGACGCGTCGCAGCGCCCCATGCATCCTCGACGAGCCTGGTGTTGGGGTGTGTTTGGATTGTGGCCAAAGTGCACCTTGCCAAAATTTTGGTAATGACCCAAAGATTGGTCTTTGTTTGGATGGTTGCCATTTTTTTGGCATGCCAATGAACTCTAGCCAACTCAAGTTCATTTTTCTTGCCAATGTCGTCCAAATCATGGGCAACCAATACCTCAACCAAAATTTTGGCTACCCAATGCTTTGATGGGGCAACCTTGGGCACAAACCAAACATACCGTTGGTCGTGCCACAACACTAACGCCACCCTCGGCAAACTGAAATAGACCGTGTCTAGCGACGATATGAGCATGTCGCTCACCGTGATCGCCGTGTCCAGAGGCGGTGCTGGAGCTACGCCCTGTTGTTGGCCCCAACGACCCACATGAACAGTTGTTAGTGGTGAGGAGGTCGTGGGCTAGCTCCTCCGTTGGACTAGTCTACGCTACGTCGTTCCGACGGGTGTGACCCACATGTCTGTTTCCCCGTTTTCCTGGCCATATTCGAGCGTCAGTGCTCCGCATTGCGCATTAGGCCTTTCACTATGTACGCCAAGCGAGACAACTTATTGTTTATTTGAGTTGTTCAAGTATAATCATGTGGCGTTTTCTTATTTCTCATTCCTCTCCAACCCTCTTCTCCAACGATCATGTCGCCCTCCAGTCGAGTCCATCCTCCCGCATGCCTCATTTGAACATTCCGCCGAGTATCATTCGCATGTACCCACCCTAGTCCTCTTTCAATAGATCTCCGGACCCCGAGATGCAATCGAGAGGGAACCAGTGGGGGCACGTGATACCTAAGGCGGATTCAAAATTTTGAACCGGTGATCATAGCATCCGCAAATCATATATAAAGGGTATTCAATGTTCATTTCGTTTTTGAACGTACAATATACTCCCTCCTATCCTTTCTAGTTTACATATAAGCTTTATGTGTAGTCAAAGTATATCTACTTTGATAAAAAAGGTATCAACATTCAACAACGCCCAATCAAAATTGTTAGATTCGTACGTACTCCTAGATTTGTACTCGAGATGGTTTCCAATTTGACTGTTGACAAGATTAATAGTACATGAGATGTATAATGTGAAAATTATATCATTGGAAACTCCTTTCACATATGAATTTGACCGTATGTTTTGTGTAAGTTGCATGTCATATATTATTACTCTAACATTTGGTCAAAGTTAGCCTTGAAAAACGCATTAGACCCTGTATGCTTTGTGTAAGTTGCATGCCATATATTATTACTCTAACATTTGTGTAAGTTGCATGTCATATATTATTACTCTAACATTTGGTCAAAGTAGTATAGTGGAAGTGGATCCTCTGACGTAGGTATCCCTGCCTTACCCTCCCTTTCGGTCACTTACTGGCGGACCCCATGCTTGCTAGGCCCCGCATGTCAGTTACTCAATGGGTTCGGCCATGTCAGGGGATCCTCATCCGTAGTATACTCCCTCTGTTTTTATTTACTCTGCATAAAACGGAGGGAGTGGAGGTATAATAAATGACGTGGGCGGGGGAGGGGGAGGGACATCGGTTTGCTCTCAACCGCGGTCCCACAAGCGAGCGAAAACGCAAGATGAAGCGCGTTCCATTCGGTGAGCGACGTGGAGGGTCAAGCATGCCGGGCTGCTACCCGAACGCGACAAGAGCGATGTACTCTCTCTGTTTCTTTTTACTTCGCATATAAGATTTGGTCAAAGTCAAACTACACAAAGTTTGACCAAATTTATATTTAAAAATATGAACATCTACAATACTAAAACTATATAGTAAGAAAATACGTATGGTGCATCTGATAATATTGATTTCATATTGTGAATGTTTATATTTTTTAATATAAAGTTAGTCAAACTCTACAAAGCTTGATTTTGACCAAACCTTATATGCAGACTAAAAAGAAACGGAGGGAGTACAGTCAAAACCGATTGACCGATCGTCACCGGAACCACTATTCACACCAGAACCTTCGCTGCTCGGCCTACGCCAGCCACTGCCCTAAAACCACACCAAATCTCCAGCCCATTCCCCCACATTTCGATCCCCTAGCCAGCATCAAGCGTCCCCTAGTTCGTCGGAAAGCCATGGTGCGCCGCAAGATCACTTACTACAAGATGCTGACGCCAGAGCGCCGAGTTTGCCGGAAAGCCATGGTGCGCCGCAAGATCACTTACTACAAGATGTTGACGCCGGAGCGCCGCGCAGAAATCGCGGTGGCGGTCGGCGCCACAGACCTTCGTTCCCAAGCTCGCTTTGCGGCGGGCCAATCCTCGAGTTTTCTAGAGCCAAGCTACGAGGAGGAGGAAGCCGATGCAATGTTCATGGCGGAGGTCGCGGCGTAGAAGGCCCCCGATGGGTATGAGACGATGGACGTCGACTTCATGCCGATGTCCGAGTCCCCCATGGTGCAGGCGGAGCAGCGGTTCAACATGGCGATACTAAAGGAGGACCGGGCGGCAGAGGCTCAACTCGACGTGGAGCGCGCGTATGCCGCTGGCATCGAGGCTCTCCTGCAGGCGGAACCGGATGTTGTGGATGTGAACCGGGCGGTGGAGGCTCAACTTGAGGCGGAGCGCGCGGATGCCGCTGCCATCGAGGCCCTCCTGCAGGCGGAACCGGACGTCCTGGAATTGAACCGGGCGACAGAGGCTCGACTCGACGCAGAGCGCGCGGATGCCGCTCTCATCGACTCCCTCCTGCAGGCGGAACCGGACGTCCTGGACTTGAACCGGGCGGCGGAGGCTCGACTCGACGCGGAGCGCGCGGATGCCACTGCCATCGAGGCCCTCCTACAGGCGGAACCGGACGTCCTTGACTTGAACCGGGCTGTGCTCTCGTCCGTGCAGAGCGCCCGCACGCTCCGCTTGAATGAGTAGCTGGAGGCCAAGGACAACCACGGTTCGGAGACACACGTCAACAGCGATGGCTGGTTCACGCCGCCAGCCAAAGACGATGAGGTCGTCTCTTTCCGTGAGCAGTGATAGTTTTCCTTTATGTTGTTGTTTTCATGGATCTTTTGCTGTGTAAAAACATATATTTGTTATGCAAGTCGCCTGACTTGGGTCAGTCTACCATTTCAGGCGGGTGGATGAATATCCTACGTCTCCTAACCCTTCTTTCCTTCTTCCTCACCTCTTCTTCTTCCCCAACAGACCATCGCACGGGCCGTACGGATACTCCCCAACATGCGGTTGGATAAACATACTCTATGAACGAAAATTATGTGTCAGCGATAGGATGGCTGAGTTTGGTTTGTTCACATGCGATAGCACGTGTCAGTGAGGGTGCGTTCCCTTGGTTGGGTTTGCGGCGTGTAGGAGCGACTGTGTGAGGGTGCGGTGCGACCACGGTGTGCAGGAGCGACCGTGTGAGGGTGCGATGCGACCGTGATAGTCGTGCGCAAGTGTACCTCCTTCTCATTTTGAAAACTTTAGGCAAACTTGGCAAAAATGTGTGGCGAAGTTTGGCAATGCAAGGCCTAGACCTAAACAGGATAAGTACGTACGTACTAGGAGTACTAGCGTTAAGAAAGAAAGGAGGGGTTTTCCTTCGCGGGATTTAATCGATACAAATCCTCGTTTCATGTGTTAATTAATGCGTATTTTTCCTCCAAAGACCAAAGAGCTAACCATCTCACTCCTCATCGCTTGATTAATGCAGCGCCATGCAAACCAACCTTCTCACTTCCGCATGCATGCAGGGGATATTAATGTCCTTGGTTGCTAACCCCATCAATTTTGCCTCGATTAGTGTTAGTGGCCCTTTGCAAATTGTAATTTTGATAATACTGGCCTTGTGTACAAAAAAATGGAGGTAGTAACTATATTTGACTTCCTTCCCCATTGCGGTGACGTCGACGATATGTTTTTTTTGGTGGTTTGGCGAAGTGTGTTCGACGGAGAACACCATTGAAGGAGACCACGGTAAGTCGTTCGCAAGTGCCGCCTGCAAGCCGAGACAACCGCCTTATTTGCATCCAGGAAGTCCTTTACTAGTACTACTAGGAGTACTAATGCGGTGAGATGGCTTCTCGAAGAAGACGATGGAGAAGCGGAGTCAGCGAAGAGTGAAATGATGGTTGCTTCATCCGTGCTTTTGTGATTTGACGCCTCACTGCTTTGTGATTTGTGATAGAAGGGACAGGGGAGTAGACTCTGTGCTCTATACTGTACTACATGCGTCCAAGCATGGGAGAAAGAGGAGAGACGTTGCATTTTTCTATTCCTTCAATCAATCAATCAAGGAGCTTCGGTTCCATCTTTTTGGCTTTGGCAACACCGTCCACAATGGTTCCCACGATGCCAAAAGCTATTTTCACATTTGGCTACACATTGTGGATGCCCTTAACCGTACCACTTGGTTTTGCTCCTGTGTGCTATCTATAGAAATCTTAATTATATTGATCTAAAAAATTATAGAATCGAGATTAGTAAAAAGGAGGTGATTTTGCCGCGCGGATGGCGTGGGAGGTTTCTTATTTGAGCAATGCTACATCCACGTAATGGTTTACGTAAAGTTATGAACTGATGTGATGTGGGACTATTTGATTGGATTAAAGGAGAGGATTAGGCCCACCCCACCTGAAAATCAGGGGGGCATATATAGATTAGATGGAAAGTATACATAGCAGCTACGTAGCCCTTTGTAAGTCCAGGATTAGGCTTCTTATTTTCGAAGGACATTGTCCTGGCGGTTTGCTAACATGCGGTCCCACTTGTCAGTGCTTTACCAAGCCGATCCGCGTCCCACATGAGGCAGAACAACGGCAGAAGCAACACGTGGTTAAGTTGAAGAAGATGAGGGAGAAGCGGATTTAGCAACGAGTGAAATGATGGTTGCTTCATCCCTCCAACATAACTGCGGGAAAGGTGCAGCTTTGTGATTTGATGCCTCATTGCTCATTACTACGCTGACGCCATGACCGGGGTGCTTCACCCCGGCTGCTCTGCACTATATTCCGGTATGGCACGTGGACTCGGTAGCTTGATGTCCCACATATCGGCGAAAGGGACTAGAATATTTATGAAAGCGAGTGCTCCACTCTTACGACGGAGGAGTAGACGACACGACGGCCCAGTGAACTCTCACTTGTACTGTATAGTACTATAGTTTTGCTGTTTCGCACGATCCATCAATACAAACCCGATTAAATAGGAAAGGGCGGGATTTTTCCCGCACGGTAGATGATACTGGCCATACATTTCAAAGGCAATTTTAATGTATGCAAAGTGAATAATTATAAGTAACAATATGATATCTAGTAAAACTAAAAACACATATGATTTATTGTGTTAGAGTGTAGTATTAGTGATGTATTGCATAGTTGTTAGATGTAACATGCGAGAACGTGTAGAGATGTAGTTTTGGAGGGCCTACAGAGAGAAAAGCGTAATACGGTCACCGAACTTCAGAATAAGCTGGTTACGGTCACTATATATGTTTTGCGGTGATTATGCGGTCACTTGCTCACAGTTCAGCATCGGATTGCACTCTGTTGACCGGCCAAATAGTCTGCATGGCGCCATGTTGACTAGTTAAATTGACCACGTTCCTTGTGGGTCCCACCTGCCAGTTTGCATAGGCAAAAGGTCAGATAAACAAAAATTTACGCAGGCGCGACAAGGCTCCAACCCGTGCGCAGGAATCACCTGGTTGTGTATGTGTCTGTCAGGGCCTGATGTGTGTGCATGCACGTGTAGGTTGAGCACTTGAGCGTGAGAGTGTGTGTTGGTCGTGTGGTGTACTGGTGTGTTCATCCATGCGTGCGTGTGTGCGTGTGAGTGTTGCGTGCGTGTATGGCTGCGTGTGTACGTGTGAGTGTTGCGTGCGTGCATGGGTGCATGTGTTTGTGTGAGTGTTGCGTGGATGCAGTTCGTGTGCATGCGTGCGTGTGTGTATAATCACCACACCAGCTCCTGTGTGTTAAAACAGACAGCTCAGCATACCAATACAAGGCCACCTTGTCCGCTGTGCCCGCGGTCATGACTTCGAATCACCGTCCTAATATTTTTTTGTCGTTTGTTTTCATTCTTACTAGCAAGATGCCTGTGCGTTGCATGTAACATCAAGATGCATTTGTATGACTTGTTTATCTTGTGAGAGAAAAGGATGAACAAGGGAAGGCCTTATTTGCAAATGTGGAGAGGTGTGTGGGTACCTTTTTGCAAAATTGCCATAGTTTCTTTCCTATCCGTCAGATATAAATCGGACGACCTATATTGTAGGATGGCAGGCACACCATCATCACCAACTCTGTTTTTTATAAGAGTGTATTGTATGTATTTTATAAGAGTGTAGATGTAGAGTAGATACAAGTCGACAGGTGGGCACGATGGTAGTGAGATAATGTGATGCAACACTAGAGGTGCCACGTGGAGCGTTTAACTGGTCAACTAGTCATGTCATGAGCAAATACAGAGTTGTACGGCGAGCCCGTGACTATATAATAACCACTAAACGTAAATGGTGACCGTAATGAGTGGATTCTGATGTCCAATGTATGTATCGTGCTTTCGCTTCAAATACAATGATCGTCATTGCATATATCGCGAGAGAAATATGAAACATGCGTGAATTTTCTGGGGGCTTACTTTTAGAGGACCTGGAGATAGTTTTGTGTGCATACGTGAAAGGGTCGTACAGGGGGGGTATGCGATGGAGAGAGATGCTCTTCGTTTCTCTTTATTATGACTAACTTCCTATATAGTATAAAAATATACAAATTCACAGTGCGGAGTAAATATCATTTTGGGCACCATGCAATGCAAATTAGCGTTCGTACTCCTCCATATAACTTTGTAATGTTGTATATATGTGGAAACTCTAAAATATTTTTTTGGCCACACTTTATTCAAAAGGAATGTTGTATGCGGAATAAACATGAAGAGAGGGCTTTTTAGATCAATGGGGTACGTGATGTAACATGTGTGAATGTGTAGTTGATGCATTTGGCGGGGCCTAGAGAGGTATGTGTGTGTATTACGTATTCGAGAGAGGCATGGATAGAGGGCCGACGGGGGGTGGGGGTGGGAGAGATAGCACGAGAAATGAGAGTGGTCTAGAGAGAGAGACGAATATGACGTCACGACAAGAGATTCCATTCCCTTGAGTGTGTATATGCAAGGGGGGAGGGAATAGAGGCACCAGGAGAAATTTTCTGTGTGTGTGGTGTTTGTGTTGGTATGTGTGGGTGTGAGAAGATAATGAGACGTGGGGGCAGAGGGTGTGTCACCGCGTGAGGTCCGGTGAGTCGAGGTGAGGCCCTTCGTTCGGTTCCGTCCTGCGCCACATTGGTCGGCCCGTGACGCATTTAGGAAGACCCATGGATGACTAGTCGTACAAGACAAAGATAGCAGAATTGTGAAGGACTCTGTGTCCACTGACAAAGCTGGCTAGGATTTATAACCCTAGGTTCTCAGACTAAGGTAACCCCTTTATCTCTGATATTACTATTCATCCAACCTAACTTTAAGGGGCATCCTACAGAATGCTTTGCTAGAATCATACTCGTCGATTAGGAAGAGAGGTGTGAGACAATGCGTGAGAGACATGCATAAATATAATGTGCGTACATGAGACACGTAGGCATGTCCATGTATATAGAAAGGGTCGATGAGGATTGTGCATGTGTACGTTTGAGAGAGGAAGAGTGCTTGTGATAAAGGTTAGTGAAAACAGTTGTAAATGGTTACGAGAGGGAGGGAGGGTTATATCTAGAGCATGTGTGCGAGAAAGACACCTCGGGTGAGAGTGTGTGAGCATGTGTGAGAGACCACCGATGGAGAGTGAAACTACACGTAAAGGACTGCTCTACACATTGATTAAAGATATAAATTGTATCCAAATATTAGGATGGGATCATGATATTTGCAATTCACGTAAGGAGCGGTCATTGATCCATCAGACATCTAGATTCTATCGAATTTGAGCATGTCTATGTTATTATTCGACACAATTGATCCACATAGTTAGTATTTTGAACTCCAGACAATGCATAAATTAAGCAATCGAATATAAAGGTGAGTATAGTTCATGTTGTGTGTGTAAAGCACATTATACATACGAAAGTTACACAATGGACATTATAAATAGCTACTACCTATGAACTAGCATACATTTGAATTCAACTTAAGGTGGTTTAAAAAAATCAAATTCAACATGAAGTCCATTCAATTATTTGAATTTGATATCATGGCATTTGTAAACCATACCTAAATTAGGGGGGCACCAATCTTTGCTCTGATTTTGTACATAATAGCAGATGTAGTCGTGTACAAAATAGATTCAAATTTATCTCCTCCATTCCAAAATAATCGTAGTTATAGGATTTTCAAGTGTCAAAATTTCAAAAAGAAGCAGATAATTTAATGAGGTTTTCAAACATACAAGGTAAAATATAACATTGTATATTTAGGTCAATACTCATAGTTCAAGAGTACTCTAAACGTGAATGCTTGTGTTTCAAAATTTCGAACGAAGCGCCAAAAGAGCCTCTACTCGCCCGAAACTGCGTGAGACCAATGTTTGGTAGTACAAGGAAATTACTTTTCTAATAACTCCGACCCGTGAAACCTACCGGCCCGACGTCCAAAGGTCTAAACCGGGGTAGGTTTGTAGCTTCATCTAGACACCACGCAACCACATCCAAAAAACATTCATACGCAATGGCCGCCTAAGCACACATGCGTGCGGCCGAAATCGCTCCCGCCCACTATTTGGGACACCTGGGATTACCATCCTACCCCTGACCCGCAGTAGGTCCGAAATTTAAGAGGGGGGCAAAGTTTGTACTTTCCCCAAATTTCAAACAAGCGCGTCCCATCTTCTGTTCAAAAAAGCCAAAAACAAGCGCGTCCCAGACCGAAACATGGTTCCCCCACCCGTCCGATTCCCCATTCGTACTCCGTGGGCGCCAAAACTACCTCTCCACCAGCCGCAAAACCCCGGCGTCCTCCGTCCGCCACCCCATCCCACCCATCAACCGCCGCCCTCCTCCATCACGTCGGAGCCGATACCCCGACGTCGTCGTCCACCGAAACCTCAATCGCAACACCCTCCACGGCTAGTAGTTGAAGCCGAGGCTGAGCCGTCCGTACCCGAGCCAGTTCAACCACGCCGTCCTGCGCCTCACCGCTGCCGCTCCAACTTCGCTACCCTCCACCGCACCGGAGCTGTTCCTGCTACGCCGTCCTTTGCTGCCTCGGATTTGCTTCCCCTCCGCCGACATACGGCCACGGCAACACAGTCAACAATTTGGCCATGGGTTCGTCCAAGCCTGCACCCTCCAGAACATTGGTTTCCCCGGTAAAAAGAAGAAAATTGGCGCGACATGTGGAGAGAACATCGGTTTCCCCGGTAGAAAGAAGAAAATCGGCGCGACATGTGGAGGTGACCTCACCGGCAACTGAAAAAGGTACTCCTCTTCCGTTATTCGTGCAAATCTTATGTCTCTACTTGCACAATATTCATCCCACAGAAGACACTAGTTGACCGCTTCTTCTTGATACTAGATGTTCCTAGTAACTTGCGATGCACAAGGTTTCTCCTCATATTCTATTTCACCTTAGCTAGAGGTCCGTCGCCCCCCTGAATTTCAATTTCTGGCCAGTTGATTCCCAATTAACGGAAGCATTCCCCAGCGTAACAGGCGCTAGTACACCTATTATGCCGGGGAAGCAACGCCTTGGTGTTTATCTTAGGGGCGTGTGCGGCCTAGAGCTACTGGTACCCGATCTGGAGGTCGGTTGGGATTAAAGGGATGGCCTGGGGGCGCTGCCAAGCACGGCGGTGGTGTGAGGTCGATGGGAGGGCGGGGCGACGGAGGCAGGGGTCTGGGCCGGTGGTCACTGGCGGTTCGAGAAAGATCGTCAACAGTGACTGGCGGGAGGTAGATGAAGGCCATCTGCCCATTCCTTATAGATCGGACAGTTTATTAAAAAAATCGACTGACCTATTTATTTTCAATCGACTGTTATCTTAGATATGACCACATGTGGTGGTGTGCTGGAGGAGTACCTGCATTTCCTGTGCTCATATATTACAAAATCATACAGAGTAGAATCTAATTTTGTTTGCCATGCAATGCTTTAGAGCTATCATATGTCTCCTGTCATTTATTTTTCAGCCACCTACTATCTGCTACTTTTACAGTGCACTAGTTCTGCACACACTTCACCCTTACTCTCACTGTTGTGTTTTTATGCAAGGGTATTTCAGACTCTGCTGCCATGAGATAAGCCAAAAAGGAAAGAGAGAAGTCGGTCCAGCTTGGTGTGTGGCTAGGCAAGACACGTTTCAAGGCTTTAAAGGGTGTAGTGTCAGCAGATGGAGATGGGGAACGTAGCTCTGGAGTTGATGACCTCGCTCGCAATGAACCACCATCCCAGGTGCTTGCTTTAACTTCGCGGTGTCATATGTGGTTGCATGTTCCATATGGTGTCTAGCTTGTATTTGAAAGGCCGAAGTCGGTAAGATAAGGAAAGATATTTTTTACATGAACCACCATCCCGTGAGCACCAGAAGACAAATAGCTAGTCAGGGCACTGGCCGAGCCAGTGACAAGCCCAACAAAGATAGGCATCACCTGGAAGCCAACTAAAAAGTTGCGATGGTGGCGAAGCAGCCCACCTCCCACCAGGCTCTCAGGTCCTAGATGATCATGCTCACCACTCCAGCCGGATGTCTAGCTTGTATTGCTTCCAATTTGGTTAAATTGCATCTGCTTAGCTTACACATTATACCTTTGAATATGACATGCCTTTCTGTTTTTGGTACATACTAGTACATCTGTGTATTAACCATGTTCTTACATCAAACTAATGTTCTTGTGTATCCCTCATCAATCACTTATGATGAGGCAGGCAGGCAAGGGGACTACTCCTCATTTAAAGAATGCAGCGTCAGCCTCCCAACATGATTCTCAAGAAACAGAAATGCTAGATGAAGACAGTGAACGTAGCTGTGTAGTTGATTACACCATTTCCCCTACACTAGCATCGCAGGTGCTTGCTCTAACTTGGCAGCGTGATATGTGGTTGCATGTTGCATACGGTGTCTAGATTGTAATTCTTCCAATCTGGTTAAACTGCATGTGCTAGTCTGCTTAGCTTATACATTATACCTGTTAATGTGACATGCCTTCCTGTATTTAGTACATAGTACATCTGTCTATTAAGCATGTCCTTACATAAAACTGTTGTTTTTTTGTATCCCGCATCAATCAACATGACGAGACACCTTTAGTATATGCAGTGTGATATTAGTTGCATCTTTCATATGATTTATAGCATGCACTGCTTCTAATTTGTTAAAATTCCATTTATGATGGGACTCTTTTAACTTGGCAGAGTCATATTGGTTGCATCTTTCATGTGGTGTCTAGCTTGCATTGCTTCTTATTTGCTGGAATGGTTTCTGCTTAGTTTACACAAACAGTTGTGAACATGCCATGCCATCCTGTTTTTCATACATATTCCATCCTGTTATCATGTGTTTGCCTTACATCAAAGTAGTGATTGTCAGTATCATGCATGAATGAGTTCTGAAGAGAGAATTTTATTTCTTTTTCTTGTCGGTTTTACTTGACAATTCAAAATCAATAAAGCGGAAGGAAGTTAGCAAGGCAGCGGATAAAGGTGCTCCTTCCGAACGGAGGGCCTCTACAGTTTCTACTCCTCCACACCCCAAGATGATTTCCAAGACAACACATGCATAGACACTCAACAAATCTGTGTTTATGATGAGCACGTCTCCCCTAGTGCAGCATCCCCGATGCTCCCTCTAACTTGGCACTGTTATATGTGGTTGCATGTTATGTGTGATGTCTAGCTTGTATTGCTTCTAATTTTGTTGAATTCCATCTGCTTACTTTACACATTATACTTGAATAAGACACGTGTTCCTGTTTTTAGAACATACAATATCTGTCTATCACACCATGTTCTTACATCAAATTACTATTGTTGTGTAACCTGCAACAATCACTTATCATAAGACACATTTGACTTTGGAGTGTGATATAGGTTACATCTCACATTCTTTTCTAGTTTGTACTACTAATTTGTTGAAATGACACTTATGATGAGACAGTTTTAACTTGGTAGAGTGATATTCGTTGCATCTTTCATATGGTGTCTAGCTTTCATTGCTTCTAATTTGTTGAAATGGCTTCTCCTTAGTTTGCACATCATAAGCTGTGAATATGCAAGTGAATATGCAATGGCACTAATGATGAGAGACCTCTAACATGCTAGTGTGATGTTGTTTGCATCTTGCATATGATTTATTTCTTGTACTGCTTCACATTTGTTTAAACGCCATTTATGATGAGACACTGTTAACTTGGCAGAGCGATATTTGTAGCATCTTTCATATGGTGTCTACCTTCCATTGCATTGCTTCTAATTTGGTGAAATGTCTTCTTCTTAGTTTACACATCATAGTTCTGGTTATTTCTTCCGTCCTGTTTTTCATACATATTACATACTCCTATCATGTGGTTGTCTAACATCAAAGTTCAGTTCGTCTGCATCACGCATCAATTTGTTCTGAAGAACTAAATTGTTATTCGTTTTTCTTGTCGGCTTGACTTAACATGGCACAGAGAAAGAGGAAGAAACACATAATGGCAGGGAATGAGAAGCGGATGAATCCTGCAGATTCTGCTGGTATTGATGGTGCAATAGAAGGTCAAAGTCCAGCAGAAAATTCTACAAACATGGCATCCCATGCTACACGAGTTGCAAAAAAAGACAAACAGAAACAAATAGCTGCCACCAAAGAAGCAGAGACAACCCTAGTTCTTGCAACACCTACCACAGTACTACCAGCTGCATGACGTACTCGTGCGTCAACTGAGCTAGCAGCACGTTCCCAAGCTCCCTTGCCACCTGACACTACTTCCCAAGCACTCTTGACACAAGACGAGTTGGCAATATCAGATGAACCTTGTGAGCTTCAACAACAAGAAGGTAGTTGCTGGGGTCAAGTTACAGTTGCATGCTTCTTTATATGTAGTCTCACAGTTTGATGTACACTAACACTTCCTATGTTTGTTGTTGGACTAGCACCTAGGTGCAAGAGGAAACAAACATCAGGGATAATGCTCGATAGGTTAACTAAATCTAGAGGAGGAAGAATGGAGATCCGTTTTGAGGCAGGTTTACAAAGGCCACGTGATGCTATAGAGTCAGCCAAGTTAGTATCAGAGGCAACGATTGCTGTTAGGTGTCATGTACGTATCCTCCCAACATGGATTCAGTACAGGAATGACAAAGACAAAACCCAGTTCAACACCTTCCTCGACCATTTATCTGTAAGTATGGTTATGTATGGAAACTAGTAATATCGTCTTGCTCTGTCCAATACTTTCTAGGTTGCTGATAATGAGACTCCCATAATTTTCAACAGATGAGGTTCAAGTTGGATAGCCAAGATGATGCAACCAGACAAGCTTGCACCCATGTTTTCAAGTCTGCTCTGCGACAGTATCGGTATAACTTGAGGAAAACTCACTTTGAAGGCAAGGCTAACAGTGAACTTGCCCAAACATCTCCAGTGGAAAATATATCTGATGAAGACTGGAGAGGCCTCCTTAAACACTAGTCCGATCCGAAGTATCAGGTACATTATATATATGTCATGAGATCACATGTTGAAGTCCTATTTACGCATGTGCCACACAAATCTATCTTCTTGTAGGTGAACTGTTCAAAGAACAAGGCCAACCGTACGAAAGTGAAATTCCAACAGACGACAGGATCTCGTAGCTATATTGCACACTGCGAGGCTCTTGTAATTAGTTGCTGTTTCACTCTTTTCGCTGTACCATATTATCAGATCTATATTGACTTGTTCCAAATGCAGAGGAAAGCCTGCAAGGACCAAAAAGAACCTGAACCAAATGCTGTGGAAATCTTCAAGGACTGTCACACCAGCAAGAAGAAGGGCATGACTACACCAGTCAAAGCCGCTCTTGTAAGTCCTTAATCCTCATGCCTTTTAACTACTACTTACTCTAACTTGTGCCTTGAACTGCATGGTTTGCAGCCAATGTCTATTACTCTTTTCAATTTTATACACAATTATCTTAGCGTATCGTTGCACCTTACAAGGTTTAAAAGAGAGGAGTGATGTTCCTTTGATCTTGACCCGTAATCTAGTTCCGTGCTGGACTTGCCCACACAATGTTACAATTGCTTGTTTGTCTGTTCTCAGTTGTTTTGTGATATGAATGATGTCATACTATGCTTAACGTATTATAAACTTCGTCTCTTTATCCTTAGCCCTCAATACAATGTGAAGAAATAGACAATACATTAGCGATGGTACATGGTCATATGTTTGGAACCTGGTTTTATTATGTACTTTGCAATAAAATACAACTAATATTTTACATGGGTTCACCAGAATAAGTTCTATATATAAACCAAAGCTATTTTGTTTGGTTTTGCTGCCTCCTTAATATCTTCTGTTCTGGTACTACTAATGTAAAACCTCAACTTTTCAGCGAGCTATGGAAAAAATGGTGGAACCGCCACCTTCTGAAGGTGGCGAGGCAACTATAACCGCAATATCAGCTCTTGCTGCAGTGGGTCAGTACCTATCCACTAACAGTGCCAAAAGCACGTTCCTGCGTAATACTGGGTTGGTTGTTAAGGCAATATCGTCCCAACTGCCTCATGATCAAGATATGCAAGCTCAAAGCAGTGTTGTATCTGCGCTCCAGAAACAAGTCCATTCCCTAACAGAGACCCTTTGTGAAACAAGGAGAAACATTGCTCAATGTCGTCAAGATGATAGAGGCAAAGGTGTCCCGTCTTTTGATGAGATGGTGGCTATCGTTTGGAGGAAGTCGACTTTGACGATCCGACTACGAACGTGCGAGGACGTCGCGCCTTAGCAATCGCTAAACCAACTCCGAGAGGTTATTGACCACGCCGGAGCACGATCAACCTGACCACGAAGGTCTGTTTCCTGCAGGCAAACGAAGAACAAGCAAGAAACTAAGATTGCAATCTGGATATTGCGAATATAAGAGGAAAGCTTTATTGATCAAGGTGGGGTTCTGTGACGCCTTGGTCTGGTCGTTGAACACAAACGAAGTACGCGAAGTTGCAGCTATGGCGAACTTTTAATCTAAACAAAACCCAAAGTCTAAACGATGCCCTAGGGGCTGTATATATGGAGGAAGAGGGGGAAATTTCGTGGCCCTTGGAGGAGGGGTCCGAAACCCACCCTAACTCTTGTTTCCCCACACATACGGACTCTAAAAACAGCCTATATTGAAGTATTTCAAAATTACATGGGACTGGCCCAAAAAGAAAGGTGACGCAGCACCTAGAATAGCCTCTGGACGAAAATTATGAAGTGGCATCTTGTATATTTCGTCCAAGGCTTCATGCACTCATTATGGTGGCTTCAAAGTCCTGAAATCATCACTTGAAACTCTGTTCTTGTCTCCCTTGCACATGCCATCAACTCCATGCTTGTTCTTGCTCCAATGATCATCCTTCTCCAAGCTAGGCCCTTCATTTGTAAGCAAAACAAATGTATCCAATTTAGGCAGCATCATATTCTCATGAACATTAGAATCATTACCAAGAAACGAAAGTACCTGATAATTCAATTGGCGTGCGCGAGCTCTAGTAATTGGTCCAGTATGTATAGCAGTAGGGGCTGTGGGTGTAACAATGGTATTGATGTCCTCATCATCCTCCCCTTCTTGAAATGAAGTCGTCCTCGACGGAAGCTCATCTTCCTCACCCAAATAAGGCTTCAAATCTGCAATGTTAAAAGTGGAACTAACCCCAAAATCTGCAGGCAACTCAAGTTTATATGCATTATCATTTATTTTCTCTAACACCTTAAAAGGACCATCAGCACGTGGCATCAGCTTTGATTTGCGCATATTAGGAAATCTATCCTTACGCAAATGTAACGAAACAAGATCTCCAGGTGCAAACACAACATGTTTTCTACCCTTATCTCCAGCAAGTTTATATTTAACATTCATACGCTCAATGTTTTCCTTAGTTAACATGCATTTTTAAAATCAATACAACACGTTCTTTAGCATCAAAATTAACCTTCTCCGAAGATGGAAGAGGCAACAAATCAATAGGTGCACGAGGTAGGAAACCATACACAATTTCAAAAGGGCACATCTTAGTAGTAGAATGCAATGAACGATTATAAGCAAATTCAATATGAGGCAAGCATTCTTCCCACATTTTCTTATTATTCTTCAAAACAGCCCTAAGCATAGTTGACAATGTTCTATTGACTACTTCAGTTTGTCCATCAGTTTGGGGGTGACAAGTAGTACTAAAAAGCAGTTTAGTCCCCAACTTAGCCCATAAACATCTCCAAAAGTGGCTAAGAAATTTATTATCACGATCTGAAACAATAGTATTTGGCACACCATGCAAGCGAATAATTTCACGAAAGAATAAATCAGCAACATTAACAACATCATCGCTTTTATGACATGGTATAAAGTGTGCCATTTTCGAGAATCTATCCACGACAACAAATATACTATCCCTCCCCTTCTTTGTTCGAGGTAAACCTAAAACAAAGTCCATAGATATATCCTCCCAAGGAACACTAGGTACAGGCAAAGGCATATATAAACAATGAGGATTGAGTCGTGACTTAGCTTTTTGACATGTAGTGCAGCGAGCAACAAAACGCTCAACATCCCGTCTCATCTTTGGCCAAAAGAAATGTGTAGCAAGTACGTCCTCCGTCTTCTTCACGCCAAAGTGTCCCATTAATCCTCCTCCATGCGCCTCCTGCAACAACAAAAGACGAACACTGCTAGCAGGAATGCATAGCTTGTTAGCACGGAACACAAAACCATCATTAAGAACGAACTTGTTCCATGTTCTTCCTTCTTTACAATTCTGCATTACATCTTTAAAATCAGCATCGCGCACATATTGATCTTTGATGGTCTCCAAACCAAATATTTGAAGTCAAGTTGTGAAAGCATAGTATAGCGACGAGACAAAGCATCAGCAATAACATTTTCTTTACCCTTCTTGTGTTTAATGACATAAGGGAAAGTCTCAATGAATTTAACCCATTTAGCATGTCTACGATTCACTTTAGCTTGACTTTTAATATGTTTCAAAGATTCATGATCAGAATGTATAACAAATTCTTTGGGCCATAAATAATGTTGCCATGTCTCTAAATTCCGAACAAGAGCATATAATTCTTTATCATAAGTAGAATAGTTCAGACTAGGCCCACTCAATTTTTCAAAAAAGTATGCAACAGGTTTGCCATCTTGTAATAACACACCTCCTAATCCAATTCCACTAGCATCACATTCAAGCTCAAAAGTCTTATTAAAGTCAGGAAGTTGGAGTAAAGGAGCATGTGTCAACTTATCTTTCAATACCGTGAAGGCTTCTTCCTGTGCGGTACCCCAAACAAAAGGCACATCCTTCTTTGTAAGCTCATTGAGAGGTGCAGCAATGGTGCTGAAATCTCTCACAAAACGCCTATGGAAACCAGCGAGTCCAAGAAAACTCCTCACTTGTGTGACCGTTTTGGGCTGCGGCCAACTCTCAATAGCTTCAATCTTGGCTTTATCAACTTCAATTCCCTGTGGAGTAACAACATAGCCAAGAAAAGATACTCGGTCGGTGCAAAAGGTGCACTTCCCAAGGTTACCAAACAAACGTGCATCACATAGAGCATTAAAAATAGCACGTAAATGTTCCAAATGTTCTTCCAAAGATTTGCTATAAATCAGTATATCATCAAAATAGACGACCAAAAATCGTCCAATGAAAGCATGTAAAACTTCGTTCATTAGTCTCATGAAAGTACCAGGTGCATTAGTTAACCCAAAAGGCATGACTAACCACTCATATAAACCAAACTTAGTTTTAAATGCTGTTTTCCATTCATCTCCCAATTTCATACGAATTTGATGGTATCCACTACGCAAATCAACTTTGGAGAATATTGTAGAGCCACTCAATTCATCAAGCATATCATCTAGCCGAGGAATAGGATGACGATAACGAATAGTAATATTATTAATGCCTCTACAATCAACACACATACGCGACGTACCATCCTTTTTAGGCACGAGTATAATAGGAACAACACAAGGACTAAGAGATTCGCGTATATAACCTTTGTCGAGCAGCTCCTGTACTTGACGCATAATCTCCTTCGTCTCCTCTGGATTGGTACGGTATGGTGCACGGTTGGGTAGCGATGCACCGGGAATTAAGTCAATTCGATGCTCAATCCCTCGAATAGGTGGTAATCCCGGTGGCACGTCTTGTGGGAAGACGTCAGCGAACTCCTGCAAAATGTTAGTGACAGCAGGGGGCAAAGAGGAAGGCACGTCCTCGAATGAAAATAATGCCTCTTTGCACACAAAAGCATAGCAAACAGATTTGCTAGAATCTAGCTCATCAATATCAGATTTGGTGGCAACTAAACATGCACTTTTTAGTTTAATTTCAGAAGCAACATTAGATGGTTTATTATTAGGCTTCATTTGTTGCTCAAATTCTTTTGCCACAATCTGATTTTCACTCTTATTTTTCTCCTGTTTTGCTTTATTAGCTCTATTAATATCATCTTTCAAAATGGAATCAGGAGTCATAGGAAGCAAAGTAATATTTTTATCCTTATGAACAAGAGTATACCGATTGTTTCTACCATGTTGTACAGAATTTTTATCAAATTGCCATGGTCTACCAAGTAATAAGGAACATGCTTGCATAGGTACCACATCACAATCAACATAATCAGCATATGTAGAGATACTAAAATGCACACGAACAGTACGTGTTACCTTAACCTTGCCACTGTTGTTGAACCATTGGATGTAGTAAGGATGTGGATGTGGTCTTGTGGTGAGAGAAAGCTTCTCCACCATATCCATGCTAGCCAAGTTGTTGCAGCTCCCTCCATCTATGATGACGTGAATAGAACGTTCCTTCACAACTCCCTTTGTATGGAACAAATTATGCCTCTGATTTTGCTCAGCTTGTGTAACCTGCACACTCAAAACACGTTGAGCAACTAAACATTCATACCTGTCAGCATCTTCAGCAACCATGTATTGCGTCTCATGATCAGAATCATCTCCACCGTGTTCTTCATGTGTAATAAGAGCCAAAGTCTCCTCATCATAGTCACTAGCGGACTCATACCCACCATCCTCAGTAACAATCATCACACGCTTAGATGGGCATTCTCTCGCATAATGACCTCCACCCTTGCAACGTCGACAAATAATATCATGTGTTTGCCCTGTTGATGCCATGGATGAAGAAGAGCTCTCTGCAGGCCCAGAAGGTGTGCTCTTGGCAGATAGTGGTGATTGTGCCTGCTTTACTGTATCACGGTTGGAGGTGGCAGCCGACGGAGGTGCCGGTGTAGCAGAACGTGTGGAAGTAGATGATGCACGTGGTGTCCATGATGAAGGTCGACCTGCAGAAAAGTTAGTTCGCGCCAATGCCTGTCAATCCTGCACTTCATGTTCAGCTTTACAAGCAAGATGGAATAAACGAGTGATATTAATATAATCCTTATAGTCTAGAATGGTCTGAATCTCTCAATTTAATCCACCCAGAAAACGTGCAAGCATAGCTTCATTCTCCTCAACAATACCACATCTAATCAATCCAGTTTGTAATTCCTGATAATATTCTTCTACCGAATTTTTTCCTTGTCTTAAGCGCTGCAATTTTTGAAGTAATTCATGTTGATAATATGGTGGAACCCAACGAGTACGCATAGCAGTTTTCAAAGCAGCCCAAGTAGCTGGAACAGGATATAATCTACAATGTTCATACCACCAAACACATGCAAAGCTAGTGAAAGCACAAACAGCAGCAGGAACACATCTCTCCTCAGGATATTGTAAACATGTAAATCGTTGTTCAGTTTCTAACTCCCAAGTAAGATATATATCAGGAACATATCTACCCTCAAATGGTGGAATATTCAATTTCAGTTTAGGGAGATGGTCATGATCTCGTACCTGAGGGGGAGCCCTAACATTGCCATTATTTGCATGTGGACGACCTGGTGGTTGTGGTGATGGTGGTTGCACGTAGTTCTGATGTTGATCAACCTCATCCTCGTAATCTCCCACATAATCATCCTCCCCCACATCAGCAGCAGGAGCCACAAAAGTATCAACAGCAGCACCAGCAGCTTGGGCAGGCTGAAGAGGGACACGGGTCGCTCGGCGGAGGGCTGTTTCGCGATGTGGAGGTAGTCGTTGTTGTTGTTGTAGAGGTGCGTTAGGTGCAGCCGGTGGTGGTGGTGGTAGACGCGCGAGCAACTCATTGAACTTGTTACGAGCTTTGTTTCGAACGCCTTCTCAATGCCATCTATCTTCTCCATGGCCTCTTCAAATCTATTGAGCACATCTTCCACCTGTCCACTCATCATTTGTTGAAACTTATCATGTAACGCTTTGTTTGTCATGTTCTCCCAGTCAGTCTCGTCGTCTTGTGATCCTGCCATGGTTAGCAGCAATAGAAACACACAAGAATATTATCCTACAGACTACTAATAAGAGGTGGTGGTGGGAGTCACAAATCCGTCAAGCAAAACTCAAATTCTTACCAGTTCTTACCCAGCAGCAGGCGGTGATCGGCAACCGTTGTAATCAACTCTCAAAAGCTTGGATAGAGCGATTGCCAGGGAGAGTCAAACGCACGACGTAGATGTATGTGGAGCTGGGAAGGCTTATAGTATGGTAGCAAAAAGGGTCAGCAATAATCAATTCAGAGATGCAAAGTTGAATAAACGCTCAACGACGGTACTGTGCTGGTCCTAGGCTAGACCGTGCTAGAGACGCGAGCCTAGAACACTAACAAAATCACGGCGTTGCACGGAAACAAGGGAAAAGCACACTCTGGAAAATTTTTTTGCTCTGTTTTTTTTGCGCTCTTTTTTTTGCGCTCCTCTTTTTTTTTTGCGAAAAATCACTATAATGGCGAGTGTCTCAAAACTCTTCCCTGGTCAAACTGACAAGATGGGTACGAAATTTTTTTGACAATTTTTTTTTCGGAAATCAGGGCAGCGACGACGAAAAAGTGCGACCAAAAATCACTATGATGGCGAGTGTCTCAAAAGACTCAGAACAACCTAAAAATAGGATAGGAAAAAAATATTTTCGGTCGCCGAAATTTTGGCCTAAAAACAGCCCGGGGGTCTCCAGACTCTTTATTTTTTCGAGACCTACGCAGGCAAGGAAACACGAATCGGAATTTAGATGGCTCTCGAAAACAAACCTAATATGAGAAGAACTCGGATTGGTGGTGGATATATGGTGGTGGTATATGGCAGCGGTGGTGGTATATGGTAGCGGTGGTGGTATATGGATACAGATTGGTGGTGGTATATGGATACGGATTGGTGGTGGTATATGGATACAGATTCAGAGCGGTGGCGGAGAAGCAATGATGGTAGATGGCAAGGCGATGATGATGGTGCGGCGGCGGCGTGACAACTTATGACCAGAACTCGAAACTCTAAAAGACTAGACTCTAAGACCAGCAACTTGACACGACGATGCAACCGCAAATTCAACAAAGCAAAAACCCTAAAAAGATTATGCAAAAGCTCAGATTGGTTCGGATATGATGAACTAACCCTAATTTTTTTGTGGCTTTTTCGTGGACTGTAGGTATGAAGAACAGACTCGATCTAATCTATGAAAAACTGTAAAATCTCACCCAGCAACCTGGAAATCTGATACCACTTGATAGAGGCAAAGGTGTCCCGTCTTTCGATGAGATGGTGGCTATCGTTTGGAGGAAGTCGACTTTGACGATCCGACAACGAACGTGCGAGGACGTCGCGCCTTAGCAATCGCTAAACCAACTCCGAGAGGTTATTGACCACGCCGGAGCACGATCAACCTGACCACGAAGGTCTTTTTCCTGCAGGCAAATGAAGAACAAGCAAGAAACTAAGATTGCAATCTGGATATTGTGAATATAAGAGGAAAGCTTTATTGATCAAGGTGGGGTTCTGTGACGCCTTGGTCTGGTCGTTGAACACAAACGAAGTACGCGAAGTTGCAGCTATGGCGAACTTTTAATCTAAACAAAACCCAAAGTCTAAACGCTGCCCTAGGGGCTGTATATATGGAGGAAGAGGGGGAAATTTCGTGGCCCTTGGAGGAGGGGTCCGAAACCCACCCTAACTCTTGTTTCCCCACACATACGGACTCTAAAAACAGCCTATATTGAAGTATTTCGAAATTACATGGGCCTGGCCCAAAAAGAAAGGTGACGCAGCACCTAGAATAGCCTCTGGACGAAAATTATGAAGTGGCATCTTGTATATTTCGTCCAAGGCTTCATGCACTCATTATGGTGGCTTCAAAGTCCTGAAATCATCACTTGAAACTTTGTTCTTGTCTCCCTTGCGCATGCCATCAACTCCATGCTTGTTCTTGATCCAATGATCATCCTTCTCCAAGCTAGGCCCTTCATTTGTAAGCAAAACAAATGTATCCAATTTAGGCAGCATCATATTCTCATGAACATTAGAATCATCACCAAGAAACGAAAGTACCTGATAATTCAATTGGTGTGCACGAACTCTGGTAATTGGTCCAGTATGTATAGCAACAGGGGCTGTGGGTGTAACAATGGTATTGATGTCCTCATCACAAGATATGCATGGTTTTGAAACCAGACTATCAGACATTTGCTATGTTGTTCAGGAGCCTAGGGGAAATGAAGGCGAGGGTTATGGTGCTCCATCGGAAAATACAACATGAAAACGTAACAGTCAGGTCAAATGAACTGAGCTTCCGAACTTCTGGTGGTGCATTTATCTGCTAGACTGTTAAGTTTTATGCCAACCTTCCTTTTGTTATATAGTTGTAATTTGTTTTGGTGCGATACAAAATTCATTCTTAACATGCAGCCACCGGCTGAAGAAAACAACAAGCCATTTTTGTATAGTGTAGGGTGTTCCCTATATTTGCACTGGTGGCGATCTTTGATGCCGAGTGGATGTAATCTGAGCAATCGCCTTAATAGCCTAGCGTTAGTTTCGGCCTTATTTATTTCCTAGTCTTCTTTTTCCCTGGTTTGCTAGTGGCCGCAACTACCATGGGCCATATACGATCCGTAGGATCCATGGGTCTCCTACGGGCCGTCGATAAATGGGCCTGTAATCGGTGGGCCTCGGGCCGTCGGATAAATGAGTCTACATGGGCCGTAATCGGGCGTAATTGGTATCGGCCCAGCACGGTAACAAGCTGTTAACATGCCGTAGGACAACAAAGGCTTAATTCTGTCACAGGCATAACAGGTCGTAAATGGGCCAGAATATAGGATGGGCTGGAAATGACGCAACGGGTTAACATGCCAGAAACGGGCCGACTCTTGCCATGGGCCGAATTTGTCCCATTAGGGTAACCGGCCAGTAATGGGCCGACTCTTGCCATGGGCCGAATTTGGCCCATTAGGGGAAAGGGCCAGTAACGGGCCGACTCTTGCCATGGGCCGAATTTGGCCCATTAGGGGAACAAGCCAGTAATGGGCTGTGTCGGCGTTCTGGGAATGGGGGTCCCCAGACTTGCCTGCCTGCGGCCTGCGGCGTGGCGCAAATGGGGGCCCAGCGCGGCCCATCTTCATCAACACAAGACTCAAGAGCCTCGCGAGGGGCCAAGCCTCGCGGGGCGGACGACACAGCGCTTCCTCAGGCGCGGCCTCCCCAGGCTGGCTCACGAGGAGGCGGAGAGATCAAGGCAGGGTACCTCGTGAGGTGCCCATGACGATGACGCAAGCCATGATGATCGAGGGTGCCAGGCGGGCGCCAGCCCGCGCAGCGTCCCCCTTTCCTCTTTGGTGCAAAGGGGGCAAGTGCGGGCATGAGGATCAAGCAAAGGCTCCCATTTCGGTGCAACGAGACCAAGACCAGTCCAACAGTGGGAAGGAGGTCACCATGGAGCCTAGAACGGCGTCACCGCAGGGCTTTTGGCAGGCGAGGACCAACTTTAGTCAGGATAAGTGTACCAGATGTTCCCCTTCGAATTGGCCAATTGTTGGCGCCCTTCCCGCTCAATATTTGGGAAGAGGCCCAAGGCCTTTGCCTATAAATAGGGCTAGCCGTCCCCAGGGTAGAGGGATCGAGGAGTCTGGCAAGTTAGCATCGAGCAATCAGGCCAGCAGAACCTAGGACCAGAGCAAGCAGAGAACAAAGGAGAAAGAGAGAAGGGTGGGTGAACTTCTCCTAGCGGTTCGTCCCCCGAGCCAGGAGCAGACGCTCGCGAGGCTGTTCTTCCCTGTATTGTTCATCATCACCAGCCCAAGAGGCAATCCAACCACCACAAACTAGAGTAGGGTATTACACCACACCGGTGGCCCGAACTAGTATAAACTCTGTGTTCTTTGTGCGGTTCTTTCTGTAGTTAGATCCTTGCGAGACGGAGAGGTAGAGGGCATAACCTCCGCGCACACCCCAGAGTTCGAACCTTAAGGGTCTGCCGGAACCCGAAATCCGACATTTGGCGCGCCAGGTAGGGGTGCGCCGGAATCTGCCTTCCTACCGCTCCGCCTCTCGTCGCATCGTCGTCACCATGTCCGGCGACCAGGCAGGCAACCAAGATCCATGGGCGGCGTGGCCCGCCTGTGCGGAGCCACCCGCCTCGGGCGACCCCGCGCCCCAGGCAGCTCGTGGTCCGTAGAGCGCTGCGGGCCGCGGGCGGCGCGGACAGGCTTCCGCAACCCTCACACTGCGGCAAGCGCGGTCGGCGGCGAGAACCTCTAACCACGCCGCAACCACAACACCGTACACCCGCCGGGAGCAAGCAAATTCGAGGTCCGCGCTCACGGTGGCCCGGGAGCTGCTGCAGTGTAGACTGCTGGAAGGCAGCCACGACGTGCTGTTGGAGCGGGTCGCCGAACTCCTGGGCTTTGCCGCTTCGGGGGCTCACCCCTTCTGCATCCAGCTTCCGCCTCAAGCCCAGGGCGGCGCACGAGGAGGCCCCGCACGCTCCCGCGGGTCTCAAGGCTACCCCAACACCGGCGAATCCGCCGATGCTGGACTGGCGGTGGCGCTACCCCCGCCCCCGGCGCGTGAAGGAGAGGGGCTTGGTGCGGCCCACGGCGCCGGCGGGCAGCCGCGCTACCACACCGCGGTGGGCACGTCAAGCAGCGCCGCATGGCGCATGGAGCACTACAGCACAGCCTTCGGGGTAGCGGCGCCAGAAGAATACGTGCCCCACATGATGGACCAAGGGCACGCTCACGAGGGCGAACAAGGCTCACTTCGCAGCCCAAGCTGGGGAGACGAGACACCAGAAGCCGAGCTCTTCCGGGAGCCCCGGGACGGCTCCGCCGGCCACGCTGGAGGCGACAATTATCGGGTACCACTAATTCCTCAGGAGCAGGTATATGCTAATCATGGATCGCAGGAGGTGCAGGTCGCCGCAGCGAGCATCTGCCCCGCTCCCACAGTCTCCTACCCCTCGGGAGGAGGGCGCAGGGGGCTGCAGGACAGGGGCAGGGACCCCACTTCACCACCGCGGCGTTCGGAGCAAGGCATTCTCAGGAGGTAGGCCATCCGCTGGGGAGGCGCCTGAGGGCCTGCCCCTGGCGGAGGACCCGTGGTCGTCGGGGGAACCGCTGGCGACCGCTCTACCCCGCCGGCGGCGTCCTGGTTTTCGGTTGTCGTTGGTGGCACTAGAGTGTGGCGCAAGGCGGGGCCCTCGTCTGGCGATATGAAGCAAGGCCAGTACCTGTGAAGAAGGCCCAGTGCCTGTGAAGCTCGCCGCCCCATGACACTCTCACGTAATAATGAGTGGGGCTGTACACGCCCCGGAGTCTCAGGGGTGCCGGCCTCAGGCCCTGGGGCTCCCTCCCACGCCCAGTGGACAACACTTAGCTCCGCGCTGGTGAGAAGACGTCCAAGACTAGATAGGGTGCCGGACGCGGCCTTTTTGTTTGCTTTCATTGCCTTTTCCCTTTGGTTGTAACTTTTCCCCCGCTGGATTTAAGTTGAATTCGAATTTGAGCTTTGCGTGTGTTCAGGGAAGGGGTGCTTGGTCTCGTTCGAACCATTTCTCGCGTTCTGGTCACCGCCTCACCACAGCTGCCTCCCCTCGCGAGCCTCTCGCGAGATGGGCCGGGCCTAGCTCGAGCGCAGCCCAGACTGCCGTTGTTGCTTCCTCACGAGATTACCTTTTGGTGTCTGCAGAGGTTGTCTTTTCCTAAAAAGGCCTAGAGCCTGTGAAGAAGGCGAACGCCTGTGAAGCCGTTGCGCTCGGGAGAAGGCCCAGAGCCTGTGAAGAAGGCGAACGCCTGTGAAGCCGTTGCGCTCGGGAGAAGGCCCGGAGCCTGTGAAGAAGGCGAACGCCTGTGAAGCCGTTGCGCTCGGGAGAAGGCCCAGAGCCTGTGAAGAAGGCGGACGCCTGTGAAGCCGTTTCGCTCAGGAGAAGGCCCAGAGCCTGTGAAGAGGGTCAACGCCTGTGAAGCTTCCCATCAGCAACAATCTCACATCTTGAGCACTCAACTAGAGAGCATCCAAGGCGTCGCGTCCTCCTGCAGGCCGCCTTGTAGCCGGTATGAAACAAAGGTAAACTAGCCTACCGTCAGGCACACGCGCAATATGACCACTACTGATATGATGGACACAAGTTTTGACATGAGGGGCTTCCCCTCTCAAAATGCTCTCACAACCATCATGCCAAACACCTGAGTTCTATCCATGCAGGGTAAAAAGACGGGAGCAATACATGGTCAGTCAGACAAATCTCCTAACGCACCCTCAGGGGCACCTCCTGAGCTGTCGCTGGCATCGCTGAACTCGCCTTCGCCACCTGCTTCGCCACCAGGGGCATCAGGGCCATCCACCACACCTCCCTCGTCGGCGGCCACGATCAGGTCGTCGTCATTCGAAGTGAAGGCCCGGACGAGAGCATCCACGTTGTTTTCTACCCAAACCGCCAGATCGCCTCGGACGGCCTGGAGGACTGGGGCAATGGCGGCATCAAAGTCGAACTGGGATCCATGTTCTGAAGATGGCTGAAGACACGAGAAAAGGCGCGCCCAAGCAGGGCGCGGCTCCTCTCCTCCACCAACCTGTCGGCCCTGACCGACCGTGCCTCCAGCTGCGTCACCACAACGGTGAAGAACTGAAGGTTGCCGGCATAGTTGACTGTGTGCGGCTCGCCCACAATTGCCTCGCAGATGTTGCCCAAGGCTGTGTTAGCCCTCTCCCTGAGCGTAGTAAGCATGGGGCCATGCACATGCTCCAGGACTTGCCGCTGGCGTATCTCATCGGCATTCTGACGCTCAACGGCCTCAGCCTCTTCCACCCGCTAGCGAAGACGGAGCACCTCGGCCTGGAGAGCGGATGTCTCTTTTGCGCTGCCTCAAGGGCGGCCCGGGAAGCATCGGCCTGCCGCGTCGCCTCATCCTGATGAGCCCTCAAGGCTGTGGTCCTCCCCTCGGCCTCGACCCGGATCGCCTCCAGCCTCCTCTCGAACTCGCGCTCGAGGCCCCGGCGCTCCGTCACCACCCGACGACCAATCTCCTCCATGACACGCGCTTCCCGCGCAGCGACATCATCTTCGGCCTGCGTCACCAGGCGCTCCCTCGTCTCCAGCCGCTCATACTCGCGGGAGTGTTCGGCGGTTTCCAGCACAAGCGCTTCCTCATGCTTCCGAAGCTCAACCGGATCGCCTGAAGCCACCTTCATCGACACAAGGGCCGCCTCACGCAGCTCCACTTGCTCCTCCAACGAGTGGCACAGGGCCAGGAGCTCCCGAGCCCGTTCTTCTGCTGCTTCTCGCCGTCGGTCAGCTCCCCGGGCCTCCTCAGCAGCCTGAGATCGAGCCGCCCGGGAGGCCTCCAGCAACACCTTCGCCTCTTCATCATCGAGGTTGCGCTGATGACATGCGAGGGCAACGGCGGTCTCTAGCTCGCGTCTCTCCGCGACCAGGCGCAGGCCCTCGGCCTCCAGGCGCGCGTCCTCTTCAACGAGCTCCTACCCAAGCAGGTCCACCGCGCCGCTCGCCCTTCGAAGGAATTCATGACGACGAGCACGACGCTCCCGAGCGCGCTTGAGCATGTCCTCCACGCCATCGTCTGCCCCAAGCAAGCGCCGAGGACCGCGAACCATCGCTCCCCCCTGGGCAGGGGGCTGGGGGCTGGCGTCCTCACGACGGCCGGGCGCGCCATACCGGAAGCCCGGCCTGAGGCCGGCCCGCCTCCAGAAGAAGGGCACAGGGGGCGCCTCGGCCAGTCGCAGCCCGCGACCAGACGAGAAGCCCATGGCAGGCTGGCCATGCCAAGAGAGGGCCCGCGAAAGGAAATCGCGGGAAGAGAAGGGTCGCAGCGCGCTGCAAGACGATCCACCCCGTCGCTCGCCCCCACCACGAGGGCAGTGCTGCTCGGGGCACTTGGGGGCGACGGGGGAGACGAAGCCAAGGGAGGCGGCACCTCAGCGGCTTCCGCGAGCTCAGCCGGAAGGGGCCTGCAGAGCAAGGATCAGAAGGCGTAGCAAATGGGTCAGGAGGTAGGAAAGGAGAGGACTTACTCATCGGTAGCAAAGTATTTCCGGCGCTTTAGCAAGCGGCAAGGGAAGTCATCGCCCAGGGCCTCTCTTTTCCTCCGGAGGGCCTCAAAGTCCACACGGAAGCAGCCCAAGAGAGGTGCGCAGGAGTCAATTTGCGATGGGGATGGAGCCCCAAGGCGACCTGCGTCAGGGGTGCCTGCCTGATGCGCACTGTCAGCTGCCTCGCCAGAAGGCACGGCCAGGGCCTCAGGAGCCATGGCCCCAAGCGCTGGAAGCGACTGCGCCACACCAACGGCCTCGGCAGCACGGGCCTCAGGAGCTGCCCCCTCGAGAGCACCGCCAGTTGCAGTCGCCTTATCAGGAGCTTTCTCGGCCCCCGCTGTCTCCTGCCTCCTTGCTCCACCACTCGAGGAGGATTTGCCTAAGCCGAGCGGAAGGGCGGTCACCACCACAGGGTTCTCGCGAGGCCCTTGGAAGCCGGCAGGGCGTAGCCCCCACTCGTCGAAGGAGGGCATCTGCCTCACGAAATCATCCCTGTTCTGGCAGAGGTAGAACAGAGCCCCTCCCCGCTGGATGCTGCCCGGGTTGGGGTCGCCGGTCAGGACCAAGAGCACTGTCTTAGCACTCGAGGCGTCAGGTCCTCCTCCTGAAGCCTCATGTGATCACCATGTCCGCTGAAGGCCCACATCCGGCGAGAATGGCGCTGGAGAGGGGCAATGCGGCGCAACAGAAACTCCTTCACCACCTTGGGCGCCGTCACACCGAGCGTTTTCAAGAACGTGAAGCGGCGCCAGACGAAGGCGAGCCGGGGGCTCTCGAGCGTCTCCGGGCCCCAGCCAGAGTTGGGTACAGCAGGCGAAGTTGGCTTCACCAGCAGGGGGCTGGGCACCCCGACATCAACGTACAACCACCGCTCACGGAACCCAGCTGAAGGTTGGGGGAGCTTGAAGTCAATGCCAGAAGCCGCAGTCTCAGGCGCAGCGACGAATATCACGCATGCCGAGCATTGAGCGGGGTCGGCAAGACGCAGAGAGAAGAAGTGGCGCAGCAAGGCAACGGAAGGAGGGATGCCCATCAGCGCCTCGCAAACAAAAGCAAAGACCGAAAGGAGGGCGATGGATTCAGGGCCCAGATGCATCATGTGGATCTGGTAATGGGTGAGGACAACATTGAAGAAATCAGAGAAGGGGGGAACCAGACCCGCCCACAAGGCATCAACAAAGTAATGAACCTCGGTGATTATCCTGTCGGTGGGGAAGTGAGACGTAGGCCAGGCCGTCGTCCTCCCACACTCGTTGAAGACAGTGGCCAGAGCCGGGCTGAGCTTATCCAGGCACTCCAAATTGAGTATGATTGACTGGCCGACGGCGGCGGATGAGATGGGAGCATAGGCTTCTTCCCTTTCTCTTTCCTCGTCGGAGCCATGGCTGAGGACGGGAAAGAGGAGATGTGAGATGGGATTAGAGCCAAGAGTCAGAGTTCGAAGGAAGGAAGAACAGGGGACAGTCGAGCAACAGGAAGGGGGCGGCTGTGTACAACTGTGGGGCAACCTAGCGCAGCGCAAAATAAGGAAGCGTGGGCAAACAGTACCGCCCACGTCCAATCAACCGCCACGCCGCGCCCAAGGCCGCAGGCTGTTAGGTCCCGCGGCGCTTCGCCCTTGCCCTTTCGCCTCTCGGCACGGCCAAGTCCATGCGCGCCTTGGGCCCGGGGGCTACTGTCGGCGTTCTGGGAACGGGGGTCCCCAGACTTGCCTGCCTGCGGCCTGCGGCGTGGCGCAAATGGGGGCCCAGCGCGGCCCATCTTCATCAACACAAGACTCAAGACCCTCGCGAGGGACCAAGCCTCGCGGGGCGGACGACACAACACTTCCTCAGGCGCGGCCTCCCCAGGCTGGCTCACGAGGAGGCGGAGAGATCAAGGCAGGGTACCTCGCGAGGTGCCCATGACGCAAGCCATGACGATCGAGGGTGCCAGGCGGGCGCCAGCCCGCGCAGCATCCCCCTTTCCTCTTTGGTGCAAAGGGGGCAAGCGCGGTCAAGAGGATCAAGCAAAGGCACCCATTTCGGTGCAACGAGACCAAGACCAGTCCAACGGTGGGAAGGAGGTCACCATGGAGCCCAAAACGGCGTCACCACAGGGCTTTTGGCAGGCGAGGACCAACTTTAGTCAGGATAAGTGTACCAGATGTTCCCCTTCGAATTGGCCAATTGTTGGTGCCCTTCCCGCTCAATATTTGGGAAGAGGCCCAGGGCCTTTGCCTATAAATAGGGCTAGCCGTCCCCAGGGTAGAGGGATTGAGGAGTCTGGCAAGTTAGCATCGAGCAATCAGGCCAGCAGAACCTAGGACCAGAGCAAGCAGAGAACAAAGGAGAAAGAGAGAAGGGTGGGTGAACTTCTCCTAGCGGTTCGTCCACCGAGCCAGGAGCAGACCCTCGCGAGGTTGTTCTTCCCTGTATTGTTCATCATCACCAGCCCAAGAGGCAATCCAACCACCACAAACTAGAGTAGGGTATTACACCACACCGGTGGCCCGAACTAGTATAAACTCTGTGTTCTTTGTGCGGTTCTTTCTATAGTTAGATCCTTGCGAGACGGAGAGGTAGAGGGCATAACCTCCGCGCGCACCCCAGAGTTTGAACCTTAAGGGTCTGCCGGAACCCGAAATCCGACAGGCTGGAAGTAATCGAGGGCCGAAAAGGAGCCCGAGAACGTATGGGCCGTCAATAGGCCGAAAGCTAACACGGGCTGGAAATGGCCCATGTAAATCACGGGCCGTTAGCGGGTACAAAGAAAACTACTGTTCATTATGGGCTAGAGTCACCGTGGGCCTGTAAAGGGCCAAAAGATACGAAGGCCTCATATGGGCCGAAAGACGTCGTGGGCCATACATGGGCCGAAAGTGAAATGGGATGGTATTATATTCGACGACCCACATGACGTTGTTGGGACGATTTCCTTTAGGGCCTAACGGGCCATGAGTTAACGGGCCGTAAAATGGGCTATTTGCGAAGAGACCGTTTACAGGCTTTTCATGGGCCACCCCGTTAACTTTTGACCTAGTCAAACGGGCCGACTTTGTAAGCTAAATGGGCCACTGTTGGGCCGTGCCACGTGTCGACATATCATAGGCGCCTATCTGACCCATTGACAAGCTGACACGTGTTTTGACCGGCTAATAAGAATTTTACACATGGAAATTTCCCATTGGTCGGGGCTGTTAACGGGTTATCGGATCCAAAACACGACCCGATAGCTTAACGGCGTTCCGTTACGGTGGATGCCACATGTCGGTCACCCTTGACGAAAGCACTTATGTGATGCGCGATTTATCGTCATGGAAGTGGACACTTCCGTGATGATAATTTTGGTAATGTCATGGAACACTTCTACGATAGCACATGTATGACTATCTTGATTTTGTCATAAATTTGTCATGGATGTACATGCATGACAAAGAACGCGACCTACTGTGAAAAACACGTATCATCACGGAAGTGTATTTTTTTTGTAGTGGTAGCACCACGTTTTTCATATAGAGAGTCTCGTATGCTATCATTTTCATATAACTAGCGGGAATTTTTCATTATAGAACTTGGCTTGTATATTCCAATTACGGGCTTCCTCAAATGTCCGAGGTCTTCATGAGCAAGCAAGTTGGATGCACACCCACTTAGTTTTCATTTTGAGCTTTCAAAAACTTAAAGCTCTTAGTGCATCAATTGCATGAAAATCCCTACTCCTTGCATTAACATAAATTGATGGGCATATCTGTAGCCCATTTATTAGCCTCATCAATGTGAGACTTTCTCCTTTTTTCTCCATATTATCTCCATCACCATACTCAATTCCACCCATGGTTCTATATCCATGGCCTGCGCTCATGTATTACCCAGGGGTTGAAAAAGTTGAAGCGCGTTAAAAAGTATGATCCAATTGCTCGGCTTATCATCGAGATTGTGCATGCTAAATACTCTGTGTTAAGAAGATGGAGCATGACAAGGCTATATGATTTTGTACGGATAATGTTCTTTAGCATTAACTAGTGATCAACCCATGCTTCGGCACGGGCTAGTGAACTCTCAATTTGTAAAATTATAATTTTTCTGTTTTGCTTCACATACGCTGGCAATATAGTAATTAAATTAAGGAGGCTACAATCACAAATAAAAAATACAACAACCAAGCGAAGGCTATCTCTTAATTTTGAACAGTATTTTAGTTGTGAGAGCAGTAGTGTGTTCAAAGATTCCCTTTTTCTAATATGACAGTCAGTTTGTCTTAATTTGCAAAACTTCAAATCAAACTGTAGCATAGAGATAAAGATCAATATGTTATTCATTATAATTGAAGGTGATACAAATGTATCTAGAATTAGGTTATGTTGCAAACAAACACACATTTATGGTTTTATCTAAAGAATCATTGTCATGCACCCACCCGATATATCTGAAAGTTGGTAGTACAATAAATTGAAGGAATATTATTCATGGAGCAGTACTTATATAAACCTAAACAATATATGACAGAGAAGAGGTATTGTTTTAATTTCATAATATCATTTCTTCAAGAAAAAAACAAGGAATTACGGGAATATTTATGATGAATGACTTTGCTACACAAAATGCAATAGTGCACTATTGCTTGAAAAAAAATGAAATATACATGCTATGCTAATTTCCACTTGTGTCACCCTCTGGATCGACATGAGGACCAAACTTCATTGGATTGCCAGAATCCATGTTCCATATTTGAAGCGGGTTGACGTGCTTGTAGATAATCAAAATTGAAAAGAATTGCCCTTGAGGTCTTTCATAAAAAAAGAACCGATTTGACGTTTTCCACATTTTTTGCATAAGGTTAAAAACGCAATGCTTTTCCTGCAAACAAATGAAATGCATAGTTTGTGATCATTTTCTTACCCACAATTGTTGGCTTTTATATATTGAAAAAAGTACTACCTAAGTTAGGATGAGTTATAACGTGCAAAATATGTGCGGAAGAAAATACATGGTATTTAAGGAATCTTTCACTAAAACTTGATGAATTAAATATTTATCTAAGACAGAGTCTTGTTACGTGTAATTAAGACAATTATTTGAAAACTAGGTGTTTTATTTTTCTCACACAATAATATATTAGAATCTTTCCTGCTTCTCCTCGTATTACTATTTTGAGGCTCCATTACAGAGTACAAATTAATGTAAAACCGTACAGTGTGGGAAGTAAACATAGCATGACATACATGATTTTAGAAAAGCACCAATGAGCATTTGAAGTAGTACCGCTTCATCACCGGATCACAAAAATAGCCACGTGTTTATTAGGGCTACTGTTTCAAAGCCATTTCCTGCAGTATTAAGATGATATATAAAAAAATTGTTTGCTTGAGATTAAAGATGAGTAATTTCATCAAATATTGTTGTTCCCAAAAGACAAATCACTACTGCAGTTTAACATATGAAGCAGCAAAGCATGAAGGCCACAACTTAAGCGAGATGATCAAACGCCATAACCATAGAACTACCATGACACGAACAGCTAAAACGACAATGAACCCGTCATGATGTGTGGAAAACAACCGACATCTTTGTCGCTCATGCTCCGATGGCTAGACCCCGCAAGCTGCTATCATCTTGAGTATCCACATGAACACCAGCCACATGGATTGATCTAATCGCCACCTTGGACATTGGGAAATGTTGCATGTTGAACTCCATAGACACTATTAGCACTCTCAAGCACTTCACTGATCTGCAGTTCTCACCAATTCCAAAGATGACCTAGTGGAGGGACAAATGATGCTCAGAAAAAGAGTGTAGAAGTTTATACGATAATTAAATATTAGTATGCTGCAATGTAATTATTAGTTCTTGTTACAAAAAAAGGCATGTGATCTCCAATAGGAGTTGGCATAATTTTTTCACTCTGGATGCAGCAAAAATATGCCAGTACCTTATAATAGAGCAATTCAACTGTGTAAGTGAGTAATAACAAGTAATGCATTAATGCGGCTTTATAGTGTGAATGCAGTTTTTGACCTACACCATCTACATGAAAGATAATTTGTGTTCGCTATTCACGTATATAGATTGACTGAGAGATGCTCAACTTTCTAAATTTTCATGCCGTATGGGCTTTAAATATGGATATTGTTTCTATTATATCTAGCAGAGTAGTATAGATCAAAAAGGATAAGCATGATCCTGTACTAATAATGATTGTAGCCAACCCTTAATATTTGTGGTAACACATAACCAAAATCCTTAGCCTTGTTTTATATAGCTAGCATTGAGGCTGACCTCAAAACTAGAATGCATAGCCATGTTGAAATCAAACAATCAACAACATTTTTTTCCTTGAGAATGCAGATATGCACTTTTGGAGAAACTAACTGCAATCAACAATAATGAAATATATGTAAGTCGACTACTATATTAGCTAACATGAATGGTGTCTGATTCAGAAGATTGCCTTTCATTACCAAAGTTACAAGTAGGGTTCTCTAAGAACATGTTATTTAGGAGCATTGTGATAGTATATCATTTTGTATGCAGGTAGAAGTGCAACACAACTGAAAGTGCGAGCGTACACATACCATGATTTTATTACCCAATTGAACAATAAACAAAGAATTATTGTGAGGGAAACCCCTCCTATACAAATGATACTTCAGAAATTTCAAAAAAATTCTATCACCTAGGGTGCATCCTCTTATAGTAGGAAATAAGGAGTTGCAAAGTAATTACATGATGATTTGAACAGGGATAGAGAAGGTGATGCTTGTTTCTTCTTATAATGGTTATGACAAATAAAAACTAATCTGAATTAAGTGAGCATCTGATCAAGCATAAAAAACCTCCTTAAAAAGTTGAAATATCAAAGACTTTTAATTAGCAACTCTTCCAAAACAGCAAAAAACCTATGTTCCTGAACACCAAATAAAAAATCTATAATTCCAGAAGCATAATATATCAACATTGGGTCTAAGGCTTTGATCTGTAGTCCTTCCCCCCTTTTATCAGGTACAAATGACACCAAGACCCATTCCATTCAATAAGTACATCAAGAGAATTGAGTAAACATATAAACCAAATGATCAAAAGCTTCAATGAGTGTTATAATATACTACTCCCTCCGTCCCATAATATAAGAACGTTTTTCAAGCCAACATAGTATAAAAAAAAGTCTTATATTATGGGACAGAGGGAGTAATTAATTAATTCGGGAGGTAAAATTGTAGCGCTTTTAGATATATGTACATAATTTACAGAGTGTTACAACTCACATGGTTCAAATAGCTGAATTGTCGCTCTGGAACTCTTGACAACCTGAAGAAATGGGAAAAGCTATAGCATTCAGGATGTAGAACATGCACTGCTACATAATGTTTGTGGGTTTTACCTGAAAATAAAGGAAGAACTAAAGAATTCCAATGGGATAAAGTTGTTTCTTGATAAATAAAGGACGAAGTAGTGGATTACTGATACGTCTCCAACGTATCTATAATTTTTTATTGTTCCATGCTATTATATTATCTGTTTTGGATGTTTAATGGGCTTTACTAAGCATTTTTATACTATTTTTCGGACTAACCTGCTAACCGAAGGTCCAATGCAAATTGCTGTTTTTTTTGCCTATTTCAGTGTTTCGCAGAAAAGAATATCAAACGGAGTCCAAACGGAATGAAACCTTCAGGAGAGTTATTTTTGGAACAAACGTGATCCAGAGGACTTGGAGTGGACGTCAAGAAAGAAGCGAGGAGTGTCGGGGGTTGGGTGCGACATACGCCAAAGGATGGCTTATCATGGTGGGAGCGAGTAGAACGTCGCCGGTGCCTGGAAGCGGGATGAGGAGTAGACACGAACGTCGGCGAACTTTACCCAGGTTCGGGGCTCTCCGTGGAGATAACGCCCCTAGTCCTTCTCTACAGGGTCTCTGCATGTTCACTAAGGCACTAGTGATACAATGGTGCTCCTTGAGCTGTTTGCTAGAGGTGGAAGAAAGCCAGGCTAGCTCTCTCCTCTCTCTATGTGTGAGTCTAGTCCTAGCAGGTTCCAACCCTTTGCATGGGTGCCCTGGGGGGTTTATATAGGCTTACCACCCACGGGTACAATAGTAATCCGACCGGGTGTAGGACCCGGCTGTCAGTCTCTCTGGTCGTCGGCTTCTCCGCCGACTGCTGGGGCCCACCGCTTGGAGGGCCCCACCGACTGGTCTGGTACGGAGCCGACAGGCCGCCCCCGCCGCTCGCGTGTCTTGTCGGCTGCTGACCACTATAGCCGTGATGCTAATGACACGGGCTCAGTCAGGGGAGTGTGGCTACAGCCCCGCTGCCGCGCGGGCGATTACTGTAGCCACTCTGTGTCCCGTATGGTTAATGGCACGTGGGCCCCGAGGAAGGGGCGGGCCGACTGCTGGGGGCCGACCTCCCTCGGGTCTGACTGGTGGGGCTCTAGCCGTCTTCCGGGCTCTTGCTGATCGGTGGGGCCCGTCGTCCTTGGGCCGTACCGAATACGGTCGTGGGAGCAGGGCTTTGCCTGGCAGTGGTGACGTCAGGGGCGGAGTGACAACAGTGCCGTGCCGGGCGGGGATCTCCGCCTGTACGGAACACTGTGGCCTCGCCCGGCCCTGGATTCGGGGGGGATGGGCCATACTGTAACCTCACCCTGTCTCGTCTTCTTAATGGGGGCTCAGACTCTGAGGGCACCGTGAGCCGACTGCTAGGAGCCGGCCTCTCTGGATGCCGCCTGCCAGGAGTCGGCCCATCTTGGAGCCGTCTACTTAAGCGCGACCGTCTTCCAGCAGCCGCCCGTTCGGCCAGCCGGCTACCTGAAGGCGGCGCTTCATCTTGACGTCTTGAGGGGCGCAGCTGGCCCCGATGCCTTGAAAGGTTATGGGGCTCGGGTTAGGCTACCCGTGGCCCATTACTCTGATAGTAGTCCCCGAAGTTGGTGAGGTGCCGCGGCTGAGGAGCCGAGGAGCCTCAATAGGTTCTTCCTCCGGGCGCTCGGAAGGAAGCTTCATCCATCTCCTGGGAAGCCGGTTGGCAGGAGTTGGGTACGTCCAGTCGGAGCTTTCGGGAATTTCGAACGCATCGGCGGGAACCAGATGGCGTGCTTGCTAAGCTTCTCGGCCCGTCGCCCGTCGTGGGCGTGCCACGTGGCGCCAGCCAGCCAGGTCGGTCTGCCAGCCCACGCGCGTGATGGGACGCGATCGCAGGCCGGGCCCGCCACCACCGGGCCTCGGCCTACGAGCGGATCCGCTGCGGCGGGCGGTAAGGTTTCCCCATGGAGTTACTACGCGCAGTAACCCACGCAGTAAAGGCGGGAGTGTGGGGTCGTGGGCACAGTTAATCCCATAATCCCACGCCCACCCCCTCGGCTTCGTAGCCCGTAGGCTATAAGTAGGGGGAGGAGAGGGAGCGGTAGAGCATGCGCGCCCCTCCACCCCATTCTTGCCTCCTTGTTCTTCCTTTCGCCGCAGCACCTCCAAGCCACGCCGGGGCGCTACCGCTGCTCGTCCCCGATGAGCTCATCTGTGAACCTCACGCCTCCCATGGCGCGCTCTGGAGCATGGGACGGCTCCGAAATCCATGACGACCACATTGACTTCATCCTTCAGACGCAGCGGCTGCCCGGCGAAGACTACGTGAAGGTTCGCCTCGCGCCGAAGAAGGAGATCTTGCCGGCACCGGAGGAGGGTGAGCGGGTCGTCTTCCGCTCGCACTACCTGCGCGGCCTCGGCCTGCCAGCGAGCGGCTTCTTCCAGTCCTTCCTCGAGTTCTATAATCTTCAGCCGCACCACCTCACCCCGAACACGGTGGTGCTGCTGTCCGCCTTCGTCACTCTGTGCGAAGGCTTCCTCGGCGTCCTTCCTACCATCGAGCTTTGGGGGGAGTTCTTCTATACCAAGCTCGGCACCCTCGTCGCAGGCGTGCCGGCTCAATGGAGCGCTTTCATTGCGGTTGGGTGGCCGGCGGCCGAAAATCCGTTTCCTCCCATCACACCGATCAAGTCGGTGAAGATGTGGTAGCGGTCGTACTTCTACATGAAGAGCGTCTTCCCGGATGGCGACTGGGTCAACTTGCCGGCTTACATAGCCGGCCCACCGGCCGGGAGGCGGCCCAACTGGTCGTACCGGGCCAGGACACTGTCGCCTTCTGGAGCCACCGCAATCGCGCGTCTCCGGGTGTTGACACAGTCGGAGGGCCTGACCGGGCCCGACTTGCTGTCCACCTTCATGGCGCATCGGGTGCTCCCACTCCAGGGCCGCCCTCACATGATCTGTCAAATGAGCGGGCATTGGGACCCAAGCCGGCTATGCACCAAGGAGATGCCTCACGTAGAGGTAGCTCATATGGTGAACTACCTTGCGAACTGCGAGCTCACGAAAGAGTGGTGGTTCAGCAAGGAGCCGTATTCACGCGCCGACCCCCCGCCTATGGTAAGTTGTCTTTCTTTTTCTCTATCTTTTTTGTTGCCGAGTCCTGCGTGTCCAACCTGACCAATCGGCCTTTGAACAGAGCCCCCTCCTCCAGACGGCCGCCGGCGCCGCGGGGCTGGAGCGTCAATTCCTCCCCGACCGAGCGGAGAGCGACGTGGATGACCCCGACTTGGGGGCGGCGGCCTTGGAGGACGACGCCGAGGGAGGAGGCGGCTCAGGGCTCGGAGCCGGCCTCGAGGACTGGCCCGACAACGATGCGGGGGAAGTCGCCTCGCGCCACCAGCCAAGGTCTGACCAGCCGGGCGCAAGCTCATCGGCCATGCCGGCAGCCCGAGGTGGTGCGCACAAGCGCAGGGCCGCGCCGAGCCTGTTCGGCAGCCGGCCGAAGAAGCCCAGGGGCTCGGCCGTGGCGACTAAACGGGATGAAGCGGCGGTGAAGTACATCCGCTTTCGCAAGGCGGTGAAGGAGCCGCCGCTAGTTTCCGTGTAAGTACTGCCTTCATCTCGTACTTTCTCCCTTCTTTGCTGATCTTGTCTGAGTTTCCCTTGCTTTATTTTCCTGACTCAGAGCCCCACTCTCTCTTGAGAAGTCAGCTGCCGCCTCCATCGTTGTTTCGGCGGAGACCTCCGCCACCACCCGGCAAATCGATCCGGCCACCAACCTACGGGAGGCGACGGAGCGAAACGCGCGGGAAGCATGCGAGGAGCAGGAAGCCGCCCGCCTAGAGAAGGCGGAATCAGAGAAGGCGGAGGCTGCCACCCAGAAGAAACTGGTGGAGGCCGAGGTAGCCGACGCGGCGAAGAAGCAGGCCGAGGAGGCTGCGCGCCGACAGTCGGTGATGTTTGTCACCCCTCTGAACTCTGCGCCACCACCATCGGAGTTCGTGGCGCAGACTGGGGAAGCCGGCGACAAGCACCCTATCATGGAGAGGGACATCGGTGACGTCGCCATGCCAGACGTAATCATGCCCCCGCCACCACCTTCTGAGGAGGCGCGAGACAAGCAGTCGGCCGACCCGCCGTCGCCACCAGCCGGAAACGAGATGATGACGGGCCCGACTCCCGGGTTCCGCACACCCTTACGCCGCCGGCTTGCGAAGGCGGCCTCGGCACCACGCCCGCTGGAGACCGGCGCCGCAAGATCCTCGATCCCGGAGACCGAGGCGACTAGCGCCCACCAACTGGGTGGGTGCGGGGAGGCGGGACGGGCCCTCTGAACAAGGCGAACCTAGACGTTCAAGCCAAACTCCGTGCTGAGGCCGACGCTATCAAGCACTTCAACAAGGCATTCCTGGAATCGCGAGAAGCCATCCGTGTACGCTTCTTGCTTCTTCGTTTTTAATTCTTGTATTGCTTCGTGGGGACGCGCCAGCGCACCCACTGGGTGTAGTCCTCGAGTTTCGGGCCGGCTGCTGAGCAGGCGGCTCGGAACTTTAATTGGCAAGCTCCAAGTACTAATGTCTTTGCTGCAGGACTATCATAACCTCCGTGCGACCACCTTCAACTCCAAAGTCCAGGAGTTGGATCAATGTGCCGTCGACTTGTCGGAGAGCCGGAGTAAGTCATTTTCCTTCTTCGCAGGGGCGCGCTGGTTCACCCGCGGGCTGTAGTCCCCGAGATTTGGGCAGACTGCTGAGCAGTCGGGCCGGATCTCCCCGGCAACTATTCTTCTTTGTTGACATTTGATAGCTTCTTTCTCTGCGGGGGCGCGCTGGCGCACCCGCGGGCTGCTGTCCCCGAGAATCTGGCCGACTTCTGAGTAGTCGGTGAGGCGAGAAGCCGGCTTGGACTATGTGTATGCTTTAGGTCCTTAGCCATTTTTCGGCTTCACCCAGTCTGAGGTACACATCCGGCTGACCCGGCAGTAACAATCCTAGAGGTGCTCCCCTTATGCCCTAGCTGAATTAATGGGAACGTAGGGCATAAACACAAGAGACAGGCAACCCAGCTTGGCCAAAACTTAAGTCATATCGATGCATATAATGGCCAAACAAGATACATGTGGAAGAATAACACATGTGTGGGGCATAAAGCCCGGGAAAATAGTTATATTAAGCTTCTGTATAAGAAGCCCCCAGGTATAATGAGCAAGGTTAGCGCGTCAAGATTGTGTAGTCAAGACACAAGTTAGCCTTTTAAGGCCTTGAGGAGAAGGGAAAAGAAGAAAGAAAGAAAGAGAGAAAAGAAAGATAACGGATATGCAAAAAATTGACGGGGGTAAGGAGACGAACATAGAGTCTGGCACTAGGCATAGAATCTTTGGAGTCTGGCCGTGTTCCATGGGTTTGGCTCGAGTCGATTGTCCGATGCATCCCGCGGACGGTATGCTCCACCGGTCAGAACCTGGTCAATAATGAACGGACCTTCCCATTTGGGCTTGAGCTTGTTCTTTTTCTTCCCCGATAGGCGTAGAACTAGTTCGCCAACGTTATAAGTTTTGGCCCGTACTTCTCTGCTTTCATACCTTCGAGCCTGTTGCTGATAGAATGCGGAATGGGCTTTTGCCACGTCACGCTCCTCCTCCAGGGCGTCCAAACTGTCCTGCCGATCGAGCTCGGCCTCTTTTTTCTTCATACATGCGCACTCGAGGTGAGTCATGAATTATGTCGCAGGGCAGAACCACCTCTGCGTCATACACCATAAAAAATGGTGTGTATCCGGTAGTGCAATTCGGCGTGGTTCGCAGCCCCCATAGTACGGAGTCGAGATCCTCTTCCCAGTGCGTGTTTGATTCCTTTAAGGACCGCACTATGCTGGGTTTGATGCCGCTCATGATAAGACCATTTGCTCGCTCGACTTGACCATTGGTTTGCGGGTTATAGACAAAAGCATAATCGAGCTTGATGCCCATGTTGCTGCACCAAAGTTTTACCTCGTCGGTTGTAAAGTTCGAGCCGTTATCGGTGATGATGCCGTGGGGGACGCCGTAACGGTGTACAACCCTAGATATGAAGTCTATCACTGGTCCGAATTCATCCGTTTTAACTGGTTTGGCTTCTACCCATTTGGTGAACTTGTCCACCATGACCAATACGTATTTTTTCTTGTGGGTTCCCCCTTTGAGGGGTCCGACCATATCAAGCCCCCAAACTACAAAGGGCCAAGTAATGAGGATTGTTTGGAGAGCGGTAGGCGGCATATGGCTTTGGTTTGCAAAAAGCCGGCACCCGACGCAACGTTGGACAAGGTCCTGTGTGTCTGCTCGGGCCGTCGGCCAATAAAAACCTGTACGGAAGGCCTTGCTTACGAGGGCCCGGGCTGCGGCGTGGTGGCCTCCGAGTCCAGCATGGATTTCTGTCAAAAGTTTCCGCCCTTACTCTTCGGAGATGCACCTTTGAAGGACTCCGGTAGTGCTTTTCTTATAAATCTCTCCCTCGTGGACCTTGTAGGCTTTAGACCGCCGCACTATGCGGCGTGCCTCATTTTGGTCCTCAGGTAGTTCCTCCCTAGTTAGGTAGGCCAGGAATGGTTCTGTCCACGGGGCGATGACAACCATTATCACGTGGGCGGAGGGTGTTATTTCGGTGGCAGAGCCTCCGATTATGTCATAGTGTTCGGTATCTGGTGTTGTGGCCGGGTCCGGACTATTGTTTTCGGTCTCTCCTTCCCATACCACGGATGGCTTAAACAACCTTTCCAAGAAGATATTAGGTGGGACAGGGTCGCGCTTAGCACCGATGCGGGCAAGGATATCCGCCTCCTGGTTTTTTTCCCGGACCACATGGTGGAATTCAAGACCCTCGAACCGAGCTGACATTTTGAGGACGACATTGCGATAAGTCACCATTTTTGGATCCTTGGCGTCGAAGTCTCCATTTATTTGAGATATTGCGAGGTTCGAGTCCCCACGCACCTCCAGGCGTTGAATGCCCATGCAAACTGCCATCCGGAGACCATGTAATAGGGCCTCGTATTCGGCTGCGTTGTTGGAGTCTGTATATAGTATTTGGGGTACGTGTTGGACTGTTTCTCCGGTGGGGGACGTCAGGACGACACCAGCCCCCCGACAAGCCAGCATTTTAGGGCCGTTGAAGTGCACGATCCAATTGGAGTGCGCGCCATACTATTTAGGGAGTTCGGCTTCTGTCCATTCGGCGACAAAATCGGCCAGTACTTGCGACTTAATGGCTCGCCGATGTCTATATGTTATGTCGAATAGGAGGAGCTCAATAGCCCATTTGGCAATTCGGCCTGTGGCATCACGGTTGTTTATTATGTCCTTGAGTGGTACTTCAGAGGCCACCGTAATTGAACACTCTTGAAAGTAGTGTTGTAGTTTCTGGGATGCCATAAATACCGCGTATGCTATTTTTCGATAATGTTGGTACCGTGATTTGCATGGAGTGAGGACAGTGGATACATAATATACCGACTTTTGAAGTGGGAATTTATGTCCATCCGTCTCTCGTTCGACGACGAGTACTGCGCTTACAACTTGGTGACTTGCCGCTATATATAACAACATTGGTTCGCCCACATTTGGCGCGGCCAAGATTGGGTTAGTGGCCAGGATGGCTTTTATTTCATCCAATCGGGCCGTGGGCGTGTCCATCCACTCGAAGTGTTCGGTGCACCGAAGAAGGCGATAAAGGGGTAGTGCCTTTTCTCCTAGTCAGGAGATAAAGCGGCTTAAGGCCGCCATGCATCTAGTTAACTTCTGGATTGGCTTGAGGTCGGCTGGGATAGCCAACTGTGATAGAGCTCGGATTTTGGCCGGATTTGCTTCGATTCCTCTATTGGAGACTATGAAGCCCAGGAGCTTTCTGGCGGGCACGCCGAAAACGCATTTTTTCAGATTGAGCTTGATGTCGTATGTTCGGAGATTGTCGAACGTGAGCCTCAAGTCTTCTGTTAGGGATTCGATGTGTCTGGTTTTAACGACCACATCGTCTACGTATGCCTCCACTATTTTGCCGATCTGTTTTCCCAGGCATGTCTGAATCATTCGTTGATACGTTGCACCGGCGGTTTTGAGCCCGAAGGGCATTGTGTTAAAGCAGAAAGGGCCGTATGGAGTTATAAATGTCGTTGCGGCTTGATCGGACTCCGCCATCTTAATTTGGTGGTAACCGGAGTATGCGTCGAGGAAGCACAGTGAGTCGTGTCCTGCAGTAGCGTCGATAATTTGATCGATGTGGGGGAGGGGGAAGGAATCCTTGGGGCAAACCTTGTTAAGGTCCTTGAAATCGACACATAGGCACCAGGATTTATCTTTCTTTGGTACCATCACCAGGTTTGCTAGCCAGTCCGGATGTTTTATTTCTCTAATGAATCCGGCCTCCAGTAACTTGGCTAGCTCCTCTCCCATGGCTTGTCGCTTAGGTTCAGAGAAACGGCGAAGAGCTGCTTGACCGGCTTGAATTCTTTTAGAATGTTAAGGCTATGCTCGGCCAGCCTACGTGGGATTCCTGGCATGTCTGAAGGATGCCAGGCGAATATGTCCCAATTCTCGCGTAGGAACTCCCATAGTGAGGCGTCTACAACAGGGTTTAACTGTGCCCCGATGGATGTTGTTTTTGTAGGGTCCGTTGGGTGGACTTGGAATTTGACTTTTTCATCCGCTGGTTTAAAAGAGGTGGACTTGGATCTTTTGTCGAGTATCACGTTGTCCCTGTCCACTGTGGAGCGCAGCGCAGTTAATTCCTCCGCCGCGAGGGCTTCGGATAATGCCTTGAGGGCCAGCGCGGCTGTTTTGTTTTCGGTGTGGAGTGCTATGTCCGGATCACTAGCTAGAGTGATGATTCCATTGGGCCCGGGCATTTTGAGCTTCATGTACCCGTAATGGGGTATGGCTTGGAAGATCGTGAATGCTTCCAGCCCTAGAAGGGTGTGGTATCCGCTACTGAATGGGGCCACTTGGAATGTAATTTCTTCGGACCTATAATTCTCCAGAGTGCCGAATACCACATCTAGTGTGATTTTCTGTAACACCCCCAAAATTTTGACCTTGATTTATTAATTAAAATTTTGCCAGGAAATTAAATTTTTATTTTCTGGTTTTATCTTTTAATTTCAGATCACTCTGTCCCTATGAATTTTTGAGTTTTTTTCCTTCTAGGTGGAAACCTTTCAAAAATATTGTTGGACTTGTATATCTTCCCAAGACCATTTCTTCTTATCAGTGGAATTATTTCTACAATTATTTTTCCTGAGCTTTATTTCTTAAAAAAATGAGTTTTCATAAGTTTTAGAGTTCCATTTTGAACAACAACCTATTTAAATACTTCTTTAAAATTTCCACTAAAGTTTGGGGGATGTTAGTAGTAGTGTATAATTCAACTTTATGCAAAAACCCATTGGTGTTCTTTGAAAAATTTGAGCAAATCATCCTCATCTTCAATCTGGTCCAGTTTGGTGTTTTGCACTGCAGCCATATTTTATCTTGCCCTATTGCCCTTGATATTGTGCTTGCTTATTGACCAGCCTACCAAACCCTTAAGTCCAGGAGATTGGACCCATTGGAGTATTTTTGGTCCATGCAATAATGCCCTTCACTTTCTGTCGAGAACTGAAGATTTGCAAAACTTGCACTAACAAGTTTCTGGTTTTGCCCAAATAACTTTGCCATCACCACCTGCACCTAAAGAGACCCCAACCTGGAGATTTGGGCCACCAGAAGAGATGCCTAGAAGCCCATGGCATTCTGTCAAGCACCTTATGGGCATGGCCAGTTTTGGCTTAGTTTTTAGTTTGCGTTGTGAACATGAGCCCCTGACCTAACAACCATGTCCACTAATATCCTAGCCACCTCTAACCTAGACCTGTTAATTGCCAGCGTCACCCAAGCCCTCTAGGCCACCCTGGCTCTCTGTCGAGCATGTTGCGTGCGTGCTGTGGGCGCGCCCCGAGCGCACGTTTTGCACACACGCGCAACCGAGCCACGACGTCTTGCCCCTGGCCTTTGCTCACCCGTAGGGCCGCGCCCCGTTCTCGTCCGCTCGCCAGAACCCTCCAAGCCGCCCCTGCCGCCCTATAGCGCCGCGGTTAGAGCCCTCTTGGCGGCACGTCAGCGTCCGCAACACGCCCCTGCCATGGCAGCACCGCCTAAGCCACAACCGCCCACCAACTGCCCTCTGGAACAGCTCGAGCTCATCCACGAGCCCGTCCGCTAGCGCCCGTTGCCGCCACGTCGCCCTGCCAGCAACAGAACGGTGGTTCGCCGGAGTTCTTATCCGCAGCCGCGGGAACCGACCTCGACCGCTATAAAAGGAGCCCCCGAGCTCGTCCAGACTCTCAAGCGACCTCAGGCCATCTCCCTAGTGCTCCCATAGCCAGCAATCGATGGAGGGAGCCCATCTGCCTTGTCTCCGGCCAGTTCGGCCGCCGCCACGCTCCGGTGCCATACATCACGAGCAAGGCCTCCCCAGTTCTTCCAGCGCCACCGTCCGACTACCCTCAACTGTGCGGAGCCGCCCCACCTCTCTAGCCCGATCAGGAGCCACCATAGCTCGAGACCTCGATCCACGTGAAACCACCGTGCACTGCGGAGCTTGCCGTCGGCGACCCCCTCCACCCCCACCAGCCTATCGACCACTGGGAGTACCGCCCTGGACCAGCAGATCCATCCACGCCCTCAGAATCCCGCGGGCAGCCGCCGTTCGTCGGCGGCAATCGCCGGAGCCCCGCCACCGCTCGACCAGAGAATGAAGGAGGGCGTGGGCGACTGGTCAAACCAGACCAGTGGACCCGACGGCCTCACCTGCCAGTGACCCCAGCTCTGCCGACGTGTTTTAAGTGGAAACGTAAAACACAGGAGTGCATCTTCTCTGTCTCGAAAGCATATTCTTATTCGAACCGTTTTTCTTTTTCTGTTTAATTTAAAAACAGATTTTGACTGAAACTTTCACTAGCTATAACTTGTTAAATATAACTCCGTTTGACCTGATTCTTTTTTTGTTGATTCCCAAATTTCATCTAGATTATTTCCATATTTATTTGAAATTTTTCTAAACAACTTTTTTGTGCTGTTTTGAAACTATGTGTTAATTCAAATTTTCTTAAAATAGGATTTTGAAGAAGGAAGCAACTTTCAAAAAGTGCACCCCACTTGCATACTCTTGAAGGCAAGTATTCTGAACCCCGGCATAATATTTGTTGTGCGTCATTTGATGCAAATACGACAAAACCTTGACGCGAAGTTTTCGATATTTTATGTGGTGTTATGATCATATTCATGAGTGCTTAAGGATGATTCCTTGATGTTGGAATTTGATATGCTTCTGATAGTAATCACCCTCGTATGCCTTTCATGCCTATCGGGAGGAATCCGGGAAACTCTCTGTCTTGAGTAGACACGAACATGTCTCTAATAATTCATTGAGACGATTATGTCCGGTAAGGCATGGTGAGGTATGATGAGGGGTGATTATGTTTGTTGGTGTGAAATATATTTGTTATACTAATCCTGCAGGGAATGCCTTAACCTCCTGAGTCGACCGTAGATCGAGTCTTGTTCCAGTAACCCCCATTCTTATTTCATACTACCACTTGTCCTTGCCATAGGTAGGGTACGGTTCAGTAAGTTGTCAACCCCTTCCTAGCACACACCGTACAGAGAAGCCATGGTGGAAGATACTGACTGCATCCGGTAGACATGCCACCTGGTCCGGGGGCATGGGTGTTTTCGGTTGGAGCCGAGGGGGTAGCTCCCCTAGTTTGCGCGCGTTATAAATTTTGTGATCCCATGCTAGTCGAGGTTGTAGCCTCCCCACTTAGAGTTTCGCTTAACGGGTGTCGTGGGTGATCCCAGACACCAGTAAGTTAGGCTGGCGTGTGCGGTCAGGTGTGTTTTCAATTAAAAGACCGTAGACGGAATTAGTCCCGATGGACTAAAGGAATCCGTTACTCTTGGGTAAAGAGTACACCCTCTATAGAGGTTATATCTATTCGAATAGCCGTGTCCGTAGTTGCGGACTACAGTCTGGGATGGGTCAAGTGACGGTCTTAGTGTCGGTCTTCGGAGGAAAAAAATTGCTAGACCAGAACATTGATCATGACTTGGGACATATGATGATTATGATTATTATTACTATAGCCTAACCATTGGTATTATTTGAATTATTGAGTATCCCTGGGACGGTTCTACGTCCTGGATATTCACTGTGATTATTCTCTTATAAGCCCTTTATTTCGTGTCGCACAGACGCCCGACTGTGGCATGCTTGTTATTTATTTTATTTGTAAGCCCTTTATGTGGTGTTGCTCAGACGCCCGACTGAGGCATGCTTTATATTATTATCCTCTCGAGGCGTCACTTCAGACACCCGATCGGTGCATTCTAATTCTACTCTCTGATTGCATATTCATGTTTGACATGAATAGCCTGCTTGCGTGCATCATGGATTTTTACTTCGTGACTGAAGTTGTGATCATGGAATATTTCAGAGCATGATTATCATTTGTTATATTATACCCGTGTTCATAATGTTTGCGAGTACATTCAAAGTACTCACTGGCTTGTCCCTGGCTATTTTCTTGGCCAGATTTCTTGCATGGAGAGGAGCGTTGCAATGACAGCCATGGAACCTAAGCAACGGTGATAGCAGCCTCACGAAGATAGCAGTTATCCAGGTCAGCTGTTCCTGTGGGAAATTGAGTCCCATAGACACTGATGTACCACAAACCGCTTCCGCTATCAGCCACCAGAAACCTTGTGTTGTACTCATAGGCCAGAATGGTCTTGTACTACATATTTGTATTTTGCTTGGAATTTCTGTATCAAGTTGGTGCATCATCAGCTAACAGTAATCCTGGGGCTGGTGAGCACAAGGACCATTTTCTGGGAAATATATCCTGAAAAACCGGTCACGACAACCTTGGTATCAGAGCCATGCTGACCATTGGCTAATCCTATCTTGGCCAGGTCAATAAACCTAGATTAACCAATCCGCCAGACCTTAACCTAGCCCCACCCAAGCTTCTCGTGTAAGATAGCCACACAGTGACCCCGACACCTTTTGGTAGTCGGTGCCCAACCTATCAGCCTAGCCTGTCGATCACGCGCCAGTGACCGACACCTAAATAGTCTCTTTCGCAAGCGTGCGAAGGAAGAATCCGTCCCCTTTTTCTATAAAAAAGGCACACTAGCCTCAACCCAGCACCACACAGCCTCTTCCCCAAACCGAGCTATAATGACTGGCCCCATTGTACACAATGAGACCACAACAACCAACTTTAGAGGTTTTGTGACCGAGCTAGCAAACCTCACCCGCCGTGCCTTTGCATTAGAAGAGCCCCCAGAGTATGTTGTGTACCAAGGGCCCATGAGCGGTGAGAGCCATCAATTCTGGGGCACTGTGCACGTCTATGGTAGGGGTCTATCGCCAGAACGCCCCTATGGGTTCACCGAAAGGACAACTTCCTTTGAGCCACAAGCCATCCAACTAGCTGCTCGAGAGGCTATAGTTCAACTCAGGCACTTGTCGCCCAGAGTTAATTGTCGCTCGTTCTACTACTACCCCAACCATGACGGGTATGGTAGGCCACCCCAGGTTGCCAACGGAGATCACGAGACAGATCCTGCATTGTTGCATCTGGTGCGCTATGTAAGTGCACTAGAGGAACTGTTCGATCAAATCACCCTTGATCTGATCGCAGCTCGTGGAGAACTGGTTCGCCGAGCCCCGACAAGAGGAGGGGATGAGCCCGACGCTGACAACCCACTCGTGCTGTTTGGACAACCGATCGAGTCCTTGAGGTCTGCCCCAGCCATCGACCAAAATGCTTTGGTGTCCCCAGAAGTGCTTCGTCACCTTTTGGGAACATGCTCCAACGGGATTGTGGCCAACAACCCCCGCGATGGTCATCATCGCTACCCCGACCCTGCAGCTCCTCAACTCCATCCAGCTAACCCCGACGGTGAAACCCGTGGAGAAGCCTCGACGTCCACAAGGCACACCCGCTTTGATATTAACAAGGTAGACTAAGTCACTCGAGTAGTACCGAGTCTTAGTATGTCCATGCCCTGTAATTGTGTGATCTTGTATCAGCATAATTAAATGTTGTCTTCTTGTGCGCCCCTATTTTAAATAGTATCCATGCATAAGTACGTTGGTGTACGGTTGCATTTTTATTTCCGGGCATAGTTACCAAAAACCACCCCGACGACACCCATAGTAATACGTCACTTGTGAGATATGTGTATCTGTGGCATTGACCCCGACCCCATAGAGCAGAACCGACAAACTAGTTGCCCCTCACCGTGATAAATGACACAACACAGATACCATGTAAAAGGCCACCTCGTGACCTTACCAAGTATCCCTCACCTTGTGCACAACTCTCATAGCCATTTCTTTGCCATGACAAGCCCTAGTATTTATCTGAGAACTCCAGATGCAACCCCAGGTAGTTTTGTTAAAACATTGTGGGACTTTACCTGCAGTACCATGAGTTCTACCCATCCACCCCAGTACGATTTGCTCAAATCGAGCATCACCCCATCCACCTCGAAATATTGGGTAGTGGTGCACATCCCTCCCGCAAACCCAAACCAAGACCCAATGGAAGTCTCCTTCGTGGGGCAATCTATGCCAACTCCGCAAATGGCCATAGAAGCTGCTGCGTACGAAGCGCTTGCTCTCCTTTGATTTGCGGTACCCTATGCCAGCGAACGAGGGTATTATTACTTCCCGAGTCGTGCAGCACCCAGAGAAGTAGCATCTTTTCCCGGTGGATGAATTGAGAGAGACCCAGTACTGGCCAACCTTGCCCAATATGTCATCGCTCAAGAGCGTTTGACCCAACGAGTAATGGGTTATCTCCAGAGCCTCGCTGATTTATATCCTCATATCGCCATCAGCAGACCACTGAGGCCCGACCAAGAGAGACGCGTTCTTCGACTAGTCAACCCGCTTCCCCTGATAGAAGAGGAGTGGGCCCCAGTACCAGAGACGTTTTCTGTCTATTCGTTGTTTTCATTGTAGACATCACTGCTATGTTTATTGTCCCAACATCTAGTTATGTGTTGCAACTTATGTGTGGTATCCTAAATTTGTGTGATGAGTTAAGTATTTGGTTTCAATTAATGTGAGTAGTTTTTACTGCTGTTAATTTTGATTTACTAATTTCACTCTTGGTAGATTCTGAAGTGAGATTTTTCCCCGGGTTGTTGCAGCATACATCTCTTCACGACATAGATTTTTATTCACGCAGCACCACGACAGCAGACTCACAACCACAACCACTCGACCTCGTGCACTAATTGCAAATCCACGTGCACATTTTGCACCTAACTGATCACCTCCCTAGCACACCACAGTCTCTGAAGGAGAGACTTGTGGGTAATTATTCTGGTGCAAGTTGCCTCCAGCACACTGACAACAGTTAGCACCCGACACCGCACTTAATCCTCATGATCACCGCCACCGCGGAGAGCTAACACTCGAGCGGCAGCATCACGACGATCATCGAGGATCATCACGCACAAGAGCACGTAGAACCCCAGGAATGCCGCCAACCCTCCGCACATCAGGATCATGTACCAATCCAGCACCACCTCCGCCATTAGAGCCTCGTTTCGAGCTCCTGCAAACAGAAATGGAGGAGAAGGAGAAGGAGAAGCGAGGCCAGGTGTGAGGAAGAAGAAAGGAGCACCTCGGTCATTTTATAGCTCGAGATCGGTGTACGGTGGGCGAAGTCCACCAGCGCCGCTCGTCGCTCGACAGCTCGTGTTCGGAGGCGAATCCGCGAGCAGTGCCGACAGTGCACTGGCCCGCGAGGTGAGTGCACGCTGCACCGGCAGCTAGCACGCCGCGCACTACCGCAGTACGACCTAGATGCTTGATACATCTCCAACGTATCTATAATTTTTTATTGCTCCATGCTATATTATCTACTGTTTTGGACTATATTGGGCTTTATTTTCCACTTTTATATTATTTTTGGGACTAACTTATTAACCGGCGGCCCAGCCCAGAATTGCTGTTTTTTGCCTATTTCAGTGTTTCGAAGAAACGGAATATCAAACGGAGTCCAAAAAGAATAATCCTTTCTGGAACGTGATTTTCTTCCCGAATATGACCCATGAGACTTGGACCCTATGCCAAGGAAGCTTCGAGGTGGGCACGAGGTAGGGGGCGCTCCCTACACCCCAAGGCGTGCCCCCACCCTCGTGGGCCCACCGAGGCTCCACCGACGTACTTCTTCCTCCTATATATATATATATCCACGTACCCCAAATGATCAGAAGAGGAGCCAAAAACCTAATTCCACCGCTGAAACTTTCTGTATCCACGAGATCTCGTCTTGGGGCCTGTTCCGGAGCTCCGCCGGAGAGGGCCATCATCACCGAGGGCTTCTACATCATCATAGCCCCTCCGACGAAGTGTGAGTAGTTTACCTCAGATCTTCAGGTCCATAGTTATTAGCTAGATGGCTTCTTCTCTCTTTTTGGATCTCAATACAATGTTCTCCCCTCTCTTGAGGAGATCTATTCGATGTAATCTTCTTCTTTTTGCGGTGTGTTTGTTGAGACCGATGAATTGTGGGTTTGTGATCAAGTCTATCTATGAATAATATTTGAATCTTCTCTGAATTCTTTTATGTATGATTGGTTATCTTTGCAAGTCTCTTCGAATTATCCGTTTGGTTTTCCAACTAGATTGGTAGTTCTTGCCATGGGAGAAGTGCTTAGCTTTGGGTTCGATCTTGCGGTGTCCTTTCCCAGTGACAGAAAGGGCAGCAAGGCACGTATTGTATTGTTGCCATCGAGGATAACAAGATGGGGTTTATTTCATATTGCATGAATTTATCTCTCTACATCATGTCATCTTGCTTAAAGCGTTACTCTGTTTTTAACTTAATACTCTAGATGCATGCTGGATAGCGGTCGATGAGTGGAGTAATAGTAGTAGATGCAGAATCGTTTCGATCTACTTGTCACGGACGTGATGCCTATATACATGATCATGCCTAGATATTCTCATAACTATGCTCAATTCTGTCAATTGCTCAACAATAATTTGTTCACCCACCGTAGAAAACTTATGCTCTTGAGAGAAGCCACTAGTGAAACCTATGGCCCCCGGGTCTATTCTCATCATATCAATCTCCATCACTTTAATCTTGTTTTGCTTTTTACTTTGCCTTTTACTTTTCACTTTGCATCTTTATACCAAAAATACCAAAAACATTATCTCTATCAGATCTCACTCTCGTAAGTGACCGTGAAGGGGTTGACAACCCCTAATCGCATTGGTTGCGAGTTGCTATCGATTTGTGTAGGTACGAGGGACTTGAGCGTGGCCTCCTACTGGATTGATACCTTGGTTCTCAAAAACTGAGGGAAATACTTATGCTACTCTGCTGCATCATCCTCTCCTCTTCGGGGAAAACCAACGCAAGCTCAAGAGGCAGCAAGAAGAATTTCTGGCGCCGTTGCTGGGGAGTCTACGCAAAAATTCAAGATACCAAGTACCCATCACAATCCCTATCTCTCGCATTACATTATTTGCCATTTGCCTCTCGTTTTCCTCTCCCCCACTTCACCCTTGCTGTTTTATTCGCCCTCTCTTTCTCCTTCTCCTTCCCCTTCTCCTTCTCCGTTTGCCTTTTTCTCAATTGCCTTTTGTTTGCTCGTGTGTTGGATTGCTTGTTTGTCGCGATGGCTTGAGATACTACCAAATTGTGTGACTTCACCAATACCAACAATAATGATTTCCTTAGCACTCCGATTTCTCCTCTTGCCAATACTGAATCTTATGAAATCAATACTGCTTTGTTGAATCTTGTTATGAAAGATCAATTTGCCGGCCTTCCTAGTGAATATGCCGCTACTCATCTGAATAGCTTCGTTGATTTATGTGATATGCAAAAGAAAAAAGATGTCGATAATGATGTCGTTAAATTGAAGCTATTTCCTTTTTCGCTTAGAGATCATGCTAAAGCTTGGTTTTCATCTTTGCCTGAAAATAGTATTGATTCTTGGAACAAGTGCAAAGATGCTTTTATCTCTAAGTATTTTCCTCCCGCTAAGATAATCTCTCTTAGAAACGATATTATGAATTTTAAGCAACTTGATCACGAACATGTTGCACAAGCTTGGGAGAGAATGAAATTAATGATACGTAATTGCCCTACTCATGGTTTAAATTTGTGGATAATTATACAAAAAATTATGCAGGATTGAATTTTGCTTCTAGAAATCTTTTAGATTCGGCCGCGGGAGGCACTTTTATGGAAATCACTTTAGGAGATGCTACTAAACTCCTAGATAATATTATGGTTAATTATTCTCAATGGCATAATGAAAGATCTTCTAATAAAAAAGTGCATGCGATAGAAGAATTCAATGTTTTGAGTGGAAAGATGGATGAACTTATGAAATTATTTGCTACTAAGAGTGTTTCTTCTGATCCTAGTGATATGCCTTTGTCTACTTTGATTGAGAATAACAATGAATCTATGGATGTGAATTTTGTTGGTAGGACTAATTTTGGTAACAACGCGTATAGAGGGAATTTTAATCCTAGGCCATATCCTAGTAATCCTTCTAATAATTATGGAAATACCTACAACAACTCTTATGTAAATTATAATAAGATGCCCTCTGAATTTGAGAATAGTGTTAAAGAGTTTATGAATTCACAAAAGAATTTTAATGCTTTGCTTGAAGGAAATTTCTTAAAGTTGATGATTTGGCTAGGAATGTTGATAGAATTTCTCTTGAGGTTGATTCTTTAAAGCTTAGATCTATTCCTCCTAAGCATGATATCAATGAGTATCTCAAAGCTATGAGAATTTCCATTTATGAGTGCAAGGAAAGAACCGCTAGGATGCATGCTTCCAATGATGCCTTTATTAAAGCATGTTCTTCCAATTCCTATGAGAATCAAGATGAAGATCTAAAAGTTATTGATGTGTCCCCTATCAAATCTTTGTTTTGAAATATGAATCTTGATGAAACTGAATATGATCTTCCTTTACCTAGAAGGCGTTTCAAAAATTCAGAGTATTTAGATCTTTATGATGAAATTGATGAAAGTGGGATTGAAAGAAATAAAAATTTAGATGTTGCTAAACCCACAATATTGGATTTCAAGGAATTTAATTATGAAAGTTGCTCTTTGATTGATTGTATTTCCTTGTTGTAATCCGTGCTAAATTCTCCGCATGCTTATTGTCAAAAGAAAGCCTTCACCGAACATATTGTTGATGTCTTGATGCAATCTTATGAAGAAAAACTTGAGTTGAAAGTCTCTATCCCTAGAAAACTCTATGATGAGTGGGAACCAACTATTAAAATTAAAACTAAAGATCATGAGTTTTATGCTTTGTGTGATTTGGGTGCTAGTGTCTCCACTATCCCCAAAACTTTGTGTGATTTGCTAGATTTCCGCAATCTTGATGATTGCTCTTTAAACTTACATCTCGCGGATTCTACTATTAAGAAACCTATGGGAAGGATTAATGATGTTCTTATTGTTGCAAATATGAACTATGTGCCCATAGATTTCATTGTTCTTGATATAGATTGTAATCCTTCTTGCCCTATTATTCTTGGTAGACCTTTCCTTAGGACGGTTGGTGCGATTATTGATATGAAGTAAGGGAATATTAGATTCCAATTTCTATTAAAAAAGGGCATGGAACACTTTCCAAGAAAGAAAATAAAATTGCCATATGAAACCATCATGAGACCCACTTATGGATTGCCTTCCAAAGATGGCAATACCTAGATCTATCCTCGCTTTTATGCCTAGCTAGGGGCGTTAAACGATAGCGCTTATTGGGAGGCAACCCAATTTTATTTTTAGTTTTTTGTGTTTTTATTCTGATAGGGAATAAATAACCCATCTACCTTCTGTTTTAGATGTGGTTTTGTGTTTTAATTAGTGTTTGTGCCAAGCTAGACCTATTGGATCTTCTTGGATGATAGTTATTTAATCTTGCTGTAATTTCCAGAAACTTTGCGTTCAGTGCCCGAATTATTACAAATCATAAGAACGTGATAGAATACTGATTCCAATTGCTGCTGATCAATAAACGAATTGTCTAGGTCATCTCATTTTGGTAGATTTTTTGGAGTTCCAGAAGTTTGCGTTAGTTACAGATTACTACAGACTATTCTGTTTTTGACAGATTCTGTTTTCGTGTGTTGTTTGCTTATTTTGATGAATCTATGGCTAGTATTGGAGGGTATGATCCATAGAGAACTTGGAGTATAGTAGGTTTAATACCAATATAAATAAATAATGAGTTCATTACAGTACCTTGAAGTTGTCTTTTGTTTTCTTTCTCTAACGGAGCCCACGAGATTTCTATTGAGTTTTGTGTTGTGAAGTTTTCAAGTTTTGGGTGAATTCTTTTGATGGGTTATGGAACAAGGAGTGGCAAGAGCCTAAGCTTGGGGATGCCCATTGCACCCCCAAGATAATCCAAGGACACAAAAAATTCAAAGCTTTGGGATGCCCCGGAAGGCATCCCCTCTTTCGTCCACTTCCATCGGTAATCTACTTGGAGCTATATTTTTATTCATCAACATGATATGTGTTTTGCTTGGAGCGTCTTGTATTATTTGTGTCTTTGTTTGTTAGTGTGCCACAATCATCCTTGTTGTACACACCTTTGAGAAAGCCATCTATAAATTGGAATTTGATAGAATACTCTATGTGCTTCACTTATATCTTTTGAGCTATGTAGTTTTGCTCTATGTGCTTCACTTGTATCTTTTGAGCGTTATAATTTTGTTCTATGTGCTTCACTTAGATCTTTTAGAGCACGGTGGTGGTTTTTTTAAAGAAACTATTGATCTCTCATGATTCACTTAAATTATTTTGAGAGTCGTAATAGCATGGTAAATTGCTTAATATTAATATGCTTGGTATTCATGATTTGTGGAATTTTCTTTTGAGTGCGTCGAATACTAAGAAAAGATTGAAGCATGATAATTGTTTTGAGATATGGAGGTGATAATATTAGATTCGTGCTAGTGGAAGTAGTTGTGAATTTAAAGAATACTTGCGTTGAAGTTTGTGATTCTCGTAGCATGCATGTATGGTGAACCGTTATGTAACAAAGTCGGAGCATGAAGTGTTTATTGATTGTCCTCCTTATGAGTGGCGGTCGGGGACGAGCGATGGTCTTTTCCTACCAATCTATCCCCCTAGGAGCATGCGCGTAATACTTTGCTTTGATAACTCCTAGATTTTTGCAATAAGTATATGAGTTCTTTATGACTAATGTTGAGTCCATGGATTATACGCACTTTTTCCCATCCTTCCACCATTGCTAGCCTCTCTAATACCGCACACTTTTCGCCAGTATCATACACCCACCATATATCTTCCTAAAAAACAGCCACCATACCTACCTATCATGGCATTTACATAGCCATTCCGAGATATATTGCTATGCAACTTTTCCACCGTTCCGTTTATTATGACACACTCCATCATTGTCATATTGCTAGCATGATCATGTAGTTGACATCGTATTTGTGGAAAAGCCACCATTCATAATTCTTTCATACTTGTCACTCTTGATTCATTGCATATCCTGGTACCCCGCCGGAGGCATTCATATAGAGTCATATCTTGTTCTAAGTATCGAATTGTAATTGTTGAGTTGTAAGAAAAATAAAAGTGTGATGATCATCATTTTTAGAGCGTTGTCCCAAGTGAGGAAAGAATGATGGAGACTATGATTCGCCCACAAGTAGGGATGAGACTCCGGACGAAAAAAAAGAGGCCATAAAAAAAGAGAAAAGGCCCAAAAATGAGAGAAAAAGAGAGAAGGGACAATGTTACTATCCTTTTACCACACTTGTGCTTCAAAGTAACACCAAGATCTTCATGATAGAGAGTCTCCTATGTTGTCACTTTCATATACTAGTGGGAATTTTTCATTATAGAACTTGGCTCGTATATTCCAATGATGGGCTTCCTCAAAATGCCCTAGGTCTTCGTGAGCAAGCGAGTTGGATGCACACCCACTTAGTTTCTTTTGTTGAGCTTTCATATACTTATAGCTCTAGTGCATCCATTGCATGGCAATCCCTACTCACTCACATTGATATCTATTAATGGGCATCTCCATAGCCCGTTGATACTCCTAGTTGTCTTCTCCACAACCACCATTCTATTCCACATATAGTGCTATATCCATGGCTCACGCTCATGTATTGCGTGAAGGTTGAGAAAGTTTTGAAAATGTTAAAGTACGAAACAATTGCTTGGCTTGTCATCGGGGTTGTGCATGATTTAAATACTTTGTGTGGTGAAGATGGAGCATACCCAGACTATATGAATTTTTAGGGATAACTTTCTTTGGCCATGTTATTTTGAGAAGACATAATTGCTTTATTAGTATGCTTGAAGTATTATTATTTTTATGTCGATATGAAATTTTTTCTTGAATCTTTCGAATCTGAATATTCATACCACAATTAAGAAATTTTGCATTGAAATTATGCCAAGTAACACTCCGCATCAAAAATTTTCTTTTTATCATTTACCTACTCGAGGACGAGCAAGAATTAAGCTTGGGGATGCCTGATACGTCTCCAACGTATCTATAATTTTTGATTGCTCCATGCTATATTATCTACTATTTTGGACTATATTGGGCTTTATTTTCCACTTCTATATTATTTTTGGGACTAACCTATTAACCGGAGGCCCAGCCCAGAATTGCTGTTTTTTTGCCTATTTCAGTGTTTCGAAGAAACGGAATATCAAACGGAGTCCAAACAGAATAATCCTTTCTGGAACGCGATTTTCTTCCCGAATATGACCCAGGAGACTTGGACCCTACGCCAAGGAAGCTTTGAGGTGGGCACGAGGTAGGGGGGCGCGCCCTACAACCCCAGGCGCGCCCCCACCCTCGTGGGCCCACCGAGGCTCCACCGACATACTTCTTCCTCCTATATATATCCACGTACCCCAAAACGGTCAGAAGAGGAGCCAAAAACCTAATTCCACCGCCGCAACTTTCTGTATCCATGAGATCCCATCTTAGGGCCTGTTCGGGAGCTCCGCCGGAGAGGGCCGTCATCACGGAGGGCTTCTACATCATCATAGCCTCTCCGATGAAGTGTGAGTAGTTTACCTCAGACCTTCGGGTCCATAGTTATTAGCTAGATGGCTTCTTCTCTCTTTTTGGATCTCAATAGAATGTTCTCCCCCTCTCTTGTGGAGATCTATTCGATGTAATCTTCTTCTTTTTGCGGTGTGTTTGTTGAGACTGATGAATTGTGGGTTTATGATCAAGTCTATCTATGAATAATATTTGAATCTTCTCTGAATTCTTTTATTTATGATTGGTTATCTTTGCAAGTCTCTTCGAATTATCCGTTTGGTTTGGCCAACTAGATTGGTAGTTCTTGCCATGGGAGAAGTGCTTAGCTTTGGGTTCGATCTTGCGGTGTCCTTTCCCAGTGAAAGAAGGGGCAGCAAGGCACGTATTGTATCGTTGCCATCGAGGATAACAAGATGGGGTTTATTTCATATTGCATGAATTTATCTCTCTACATCATGTCATCTTGCTTAAAGCGTTACTCTGTTTTTAACTTAATACTCTAGATGCATGCTGGATAGCGGTCGATGAGTGGAGTAACAGTAGTAGATGCAGAATTGTTTCGATCTACTTGTCACGGACGTGATGCCTATATACATGATCATGCCTAGATATTCTCATAACTATGCTCAATTCTGTCAATTGCTCAACAATAATTTGTTCACCCACCGTAGAAAACTTATGCTCTTGAGAGAAGCCACTAGTGAAACCTATGGCCCCCGGGTCTATTCTCATCATATCAATCTCCATCACTTTAATCTTGTTTTGCTTTTTTACTTTGCCTTTTACTTTTCACTTTGCATCTTTATACCAAAAATACCAAAAACATTATCTCTATCAGATCTCACTCTTGTAAGTGACCGTGAAGGGATTGGCAACCCCTAATCGTGTTGGTTGCGAGTTGCTATCGATTTGTGTAGGTACGAGGGACTTGAGCGCGGCCTCCTACTGGATTGATACCTTGGTTCTCAAAAACTGAGGGAAATACTTACACTACTCTACTGCATCATCCTCTCCTCTTCGGGGAAAACCAACGCAAGCTCAAGAGGTAGGAATGCTCTACATGCTAGATGTCGCCGATGGAGAAAGCGCGGGAAAGCACGCGAGAGGGAGGAAGAAAAGAGAGCCAGAGGTAGAAGAAGAGACTGACAGTGGGCCCCGGGTCCACCTGTCAGCCAAAGAGAGCACTGTGCTCTCGGGTACGACCAGCGTGTTTTAGAAATTTATTCTAAATTCACTAACCAAAAGTAGGAATTCCTCGTTTTTCCCCAACCATAGATTTTTCCACGCAGCGCCAGTATTCCACACTGTAATTTTACACCACTTAAATTGCCCACTCACTGTAGCCACGTTTTATTGCATGAGTAGGATGGTTATTTTTGTGATATTACTTTGAGATAGTAGGAGTAATTCTTTTCAAAGCAGCCCTTAGCAAATCTCGAGGACGAGATTTTTTTAAGGGGGGTAGTGTTGTAACACCCCCAAAATTTTGACCTTGATTTATTAATGAATTTTTTTCCAGGATTTTTTTTCTGGTTTTATCTTTTAATTTCAGATCACTCCGTCCCTCTGAATTTTTGAGTTTTTTTCCTTCTAGGTGGAAACCTTTCAAAAATATTGTTGGACTTGTATATCTTCGCAATACCATTTCTTTTTAACTATGGAATTATTTCTACAATTATTTTTCCTGAGCTTTATTTCTTTTAAAAAATGATTTTTCATAAGTTTTAGAGTTCCATTTTGCACTACAACCTATTTAAATACTTCTTTAAAATTTCCACCAAAGTTTGGGGGATGTTAGTAGTAGTGTATAATTCAACTTTTTGCAAAAACCGATTGGTGTTCTTTGAAAAATTTGAGCAAATCATCCTCATCTTCAATCTGGTCCAGTTTGGTGTTTTGCACTGCAGCCATATTTTATCTTGCCCTATTGCCCATGATATTGTGCCTGCTTATTGACCAGCCTACCAAACCCTTAAGTCCAGGAGATTGGACCCATTGGAGTATTTTTGGTCCATGCAATAATGCCCTTCACTTTCTGTCCAGAACTAAAGATTTGCAAAACTTGCACTAACAAGTTTCTGGTTTTGCCCAAATAACTTTGCCATTACCACCTACACCTAAAGAGATCCCAACCTGGAGATTTGGGCCACCAGAAGAGATGCCTAGAAGCCCATGGCATTCTGTCGAGCACCTTGTGGGCATGGCCAGTTTTGGCTTAGTTTTTAGTTTGCGTTGTGAACATGAGCCCCTGACCTAACAACCATGTCCACTAATCTCCTAGCCACCTCTAACCTAGACCTGTTAATTGCCAGCCTCACCCAAGCCCTCTAGGCCACCCTGGCTTTCTGTCGAGCATGTAGCGTGCGTGCTCTGGGCGCGCCCAGAGGGCACGTTTTGCACACAACCGAGCCGCCATGTCTTGCCCCTGGCCTTTGCTCGCTCGCAGGGCCGAGCCCCATTCTCGTCCGCTCGCCAGAACCCTCCAAGCCGCCCCTGGCGCCCTACAGCGCCGCCGTCAGAGCCCTGTTGGCGGCACGCCGGCGTCCGCAACACGCCCCTGCCATGGCAGCGCCGCCCAAGCCACAGCCGCCCGCCAGCTGCCCTCTGGAACAGATCGTGCTCATCCACGAGCCCGTCCGCTAGCGCCCATCGCCACCACGTCGCCCTGCCAGCAACATAATGGTGGTTCGCTGGTGTTCTTATCCGCAGCCCCCGAGCTCGTCGAGACACTCAAGCGACCTCATGCCATCTCCCTAGTGCTCCCATAGCCAGCAATTGACGGAGGGAGGTCGTCTGCCTCGTCTCTGGCCAGTTCGGCCGCCGCCACGCTCTGCTGCCGTACGTCGCGAGCAGGGCCTCCCCAGTTCTTCCAACGCCACCGTCCGACTACCCTTAACCGTGCCGAGCCGCCCCACCTCTCTAGCCCGATCGGGAGCCACCATAGCTCGAGACCCCGATCCACCCGAAACCACCGTGCGCCGCGGAGCTCGCCACTGGCGACCCCCTCCACCCTCTCCAGTCTATCAACCACTGGGAGGACTGCCCTGGACCAACGGATCCACCCACGCCCTCAGAATCCCGCGGGAGCCGCCATTCGTCGGCGGCAATCGTCGGAGCCCTGCCACCGCTCGGCCAGAGAAGGAAGGAGGGCGCGGGCGACTGGTCAAACCTGACCAGTGGACCCGACGGCCCCACCTGCCAGTGACCCCAGCTCTGCCGGCGTGTTTTAAGTGGAAACGTAAAACACAGGAGTACGTCTTCTCTGTCTCGAAAGCGTATTTTTATTCGAACCGTTTTTCTTTTTCTGTTTAATTTAAAAACAGATTTTGACTAAAACTTTGACTAGCTATAACTTTTTAACTATAACTCCGTTTGACCTGATTCTTTTTTTGACGATTCCCAAATTTCATCTAGTTTATTTCAATATTTATTTGAAAATTTTCCAAATAACCTTTTTGTACTGTTTTGAAACTATGTGTTAATTTAAATTTTCTTAAAATAGGATTTCGAAGAAGGAAGCAACTTTCAAAAAGTGCACCCCACTTGCATACTCTTGAAGGCAAGATTGTTGTGCGTCATTTGATGCAAATATGACACCACTTTGACACGAAGTTTTCGATATTTTATGTGGTGTTATGATCATATTCATGAGTGCATAAGGATGATTCCTTCCTGTTGGAATTTGATATGCTTCTGATAGTAATCACCCTCGTATGCCTTTCATGCCTATCGGGAGGAATCCGGGAAAGTCTCTGTCTTGAGTAGACATGAACTTGTCTCTAATAATTCGTTGTGGCGATTATGTCCGGTAAGGCATGGTGAGGTATGATGAGTGGTGATTTTGTTTGTTGGTGTGAAATATATTTGTTATACTAATCCTGCAGGGAATGCCTTAACCTCCTGAGTCGACCGTAGATCGAGTCTTGTTCCAGTAACCCCCATACTTGTTTCGTACTACCACTTCTCCCAACCATAGGTAGGGTACGGTTCAGTAAGTTGTCAACTCCTTCCTAGCACACACCGTACAGAGAGGCCATGGTGGAAGATACCGACTGCATTCGGTAGACATGCCACCTGGTCCGGGGGCATGGGTGTTTCCGGTTGGAGCCGAGGGGTAGCTCCCCTAGTTTGCGCGCGTTATAAATTTTGTGATCCCATGCTAGTCGAGGTTGTAGCCTCCCCACTTAGAGTTTCGCTTAACGGGCGTCGTGGGTGATTCCAGACACCGGTAAGTTAGGCTGGTGTGTGCGGTCAGGTGTGTTTTCAATTAAAAGACGGTAGATGGAATTAGTCCTGATGGACTAAAGGAATCTGTTACTCGTGGGTAAAGAGTACACCCTCTACAGAGGTTATATCTATTCAAATAGCCGTGTCCGTAGTTGCGGACTACAATCTGGGATGGGTCAAGTGACGTACTTAGTGTCGGTCTTCGGAGGAAAAAATTTGCTAAACCAGAACATTGATCATGACTTGGGACATATGATGATTATGATTATTATTACTATAGCCTAAGCATTGGTATTATTTGAATTATTGAGTATCCCTGGGACGGTTCTACCTCCTGGATATTCACTTTGACTATTCTCCTATAAGCCCTTTATGTGGTGTCGCACAGATGCCCGACTGTGGCATGCTTGTTATTTATTTTATTTGTAAGCCCTTTATGTGGTGTCGCTCAGATGCTCGACTGAGGCATGCTTTATATTATTATCCTTTCGAGGCGTCGCTTCAGACACCCGATCGGTGCATTCTAATTCTACTCTCTGATTGCATATTCATGTTTGACATGAATAACCTGCTTGCGTGCATCATGGACTTTTACTTCGTGACTGATGTTGTGATCATGAAATATTTCAGAGCATGATTATCATTTGTTATATTATACCTATGTTCATAATGTTTGTGAGTACATTCAAAGTACTCACTTGCTTGCCCCTAGCTATTGTCTTGGCCAGATTTCTTGCATGGAGAGGAGCGTTGCAATGACAGCCACGGAACCTAAGCAATGGTGATAGCAACCTTGCGAAGATAGGAGTTATCCAGGTCAGCTGTTCCTGTGGGAAATGGAGTCCCATAGACACTGATGTACCACAAACCGCTTCCGCCATCAGCCACTAGAAACCTTATGTTGTACTCATAGGGCAGAATGGTCTTGTAATACATATTTGTATTTTGCTTGGAATTTCTGTATCAAGTTGGTGCCTCATTAGCTAACAGTAATCCTGGGGCTGGTGAGCACAAGGACCATTTTCTGGGAAATATTTCCTGAAAAACCGGTCGCGACATTTCCCCGGAGCAATGTGCCTCCCGACTAGGGATGATTCCTCTGAAGGTCGTGCTGCTTTGCTCAATGCGGTTTCTGTCTATTTCCATTTTTTGAAGAGTCTCCTCATAAATGAGGTTTAATCCGCTGCCGCCGTCCATGAGCACTTTAGTAAGCTGAAAGACGTCCACAATTGGACTAAGGACCAAGGTGGCTGGCGCTCGGACTGTTCGGAATTTAGGTTCGTCACTGGCATTGAAGGTTATAGCCATGTCGCTCCATGGAGCACCAGAACCATTCAGCGTCTTAGATCCATCGAAGAACATGGTCCGGTGCTCCGAGTGAACCTGAGTCGGAAGTTGCTGTTCAATCCACTCGGCGACGAAATCTGCGATAGCTTGGGACTTGATAGCCTTCTTTGCTTGGAACTTGATATCTAAGGGAAGGAGTTCAATCGCCCACTTCGCCACTCGACCAGTTGCATCTCTGTTGTGCAAAATCTCTGACAGTGGAGCGTCGCTGACGACTGTAATGGAATGATCAGAGAAGTAGTGTGCAATCTTCTTCGTGGTCATGTAAATCCCATATACAAGCTTCTGGTAATGGGGATATCTTTGCTTCGAAGGAGTCAAAACTTCAGACACATAATATACTGGGCGCTGAATCTGAAGGTCTTTCCTTCTTCTTCCCGCTCGACCGTAAGTACCATACTGACAACTTGTCCCGTGGCTGCAATGTAAAGCAGCAGAGGCTCTTACTGATTGGGGCAGCAAGAACCGGCTGGGTGGAGAGCAGAGCTTTGAGGTCTGCAAACGCTGCATCAGCTTCTGGAGTCCACTCGAACTTGTCAGACTTCTTCATCAGTCGAGTCGACTATCTGGTCGATGCGGGGGAGAGGGAAATGATCTTTCGGGCAGGCCCGATTGATATGTTTGAGGTCAATGCACATACGAAGTGACTTGTCCTTCTTGGGGACCATGACAACATTGGCGAGCCACTCGGAGTGGTAAATCTCTCTGATGAACTCTGCTGCTAGTAGCCAAGCCACCTCCTCGCCAATGGCTTTCCTCTTCTGGACGGCGGACTGTCGAAGATGTTCTTTCACAGGCTTAAATTTCGGGTCGACTCGCAGACGGTGCTCAGCCAGTCCCCTGGGAACTCCAGGCATGTCTGAAGGCTTCCATGCAAAGATGTCCCAGTTCTCACGGAGGAACTGGATGAGCGCTTCTTCCTATTTGTAGTCGAGCGTTGTTGAGATGTGAGTCGGAGCTGCACTGGGATCAGACGGGTGAATGTGGACTGGCTTCGTCTCGCCGGACGACTGAAATGCTGACTCTGAAGCAGGCTTCTTGGCTCGTAGCAATTCACTCGGATCTGCAGTTTTCTGGTACTCCTGCAACTCGACCACTGCCATCTGGGCGTCAGCGATCTTTGAACCCTTCTGAAAACACTCTTCTGCTTTCTTCCGGTTGCCCGTAACAGTGATGACACCTCTAGGGCCAGGCATCTTCAATTTGAGATACACGTAGCACGGTCGAGCCATGAAGCATGCATAAGCTGGTCTGCCCAAAATTGCATGATAAGCACTTTGGAAGTCCACAACCTCGAATGTCAACTTTTCCTTGCGGTAATTCTTCGAATCACCGAAAACCACATCAAGAGCAATCTGGCCGAGTGACTTGGCTTTCTTTCCGGGAATGACCCCATGGAAGCTCATGTTACTGGTACTGAGCCTGGACATCAGAATGCCCATCCCTTTCAATGTTTCTGCATACAGAATGTTCAGGCCGCTGCCACCATCCATCAGGACTTTGGTCAGTCGAGTGCCTTCGACAACTGGGTTGACCACCAAAGCTTGCCTCCCAGGGGTGGCAATGTGCGTGGGGTGATCAGACTGGTCGAATGTGATGGCAGTCTGAGACCACTTCAGGTAACTGGGTGTTGCCGGGGCAACCATGTTTACCTCACGGTTAATGACTTTCAGTTAACTTTTGCTTTCAACATCAGCAAAAATCATCAAGGTGGAATTGACTTGGGGGTATCCATCGTCACTATCTTCCTTGTCCTCAACTTTGTCCGACTCTTTTTCCTTGTCTTTGGGCTGTTTACCCTGAAACTGCTGGATCAGGAGCCGACACTGTCGAGTGGTATGTTTTGGGTAAATGAGTTTACCCTCCTCACCTTTCTTGGTGTGAATGTCACACGGCAGATCCAAAACATCATTTCCATCTTGATCTTTAACTTTCTTGGGGTTCCAGGGCCCCTTTGGTTTTCCCTTGAATTTTCCCTGGGTTATGGCCAGGGCCTCCCCAGGGGCGGCTGGCTCGGCCTTCCGCTTCTGTTTCCGACTGGAATTGCCTCCGGTTTCTTGGGTGACTGCTTTCTGCTTGCCACTCCGGAGGCGATCTTCATCTTCACCATTAGCGTATTTGGTGGCGGTTTCCATCATCCGATTCAGAGACATTTCTCCGGTCCAACCAAACTTCAGATTCAGCTCTCTGTTCTTGACGCCTTCTTTAAAGGCACAAACTGCTTGGTGATCTGGTACGTTCTCGACTGTGTGATGCAAAGTGATCCACCTCTGGATGTAATCCCTCAGAGTTTCACTCGGTTTCTACATGCAAGACCGCAACTCTGTAAGGCCTGCCGGTCGCTTGCATGTTCCTTCAAAAGTCGTGACAAACACTCGGGAGAGGTCCTCCCAAGTGTAGATGCTGCTGGGTGCTAACTGATTCAACCATGCTCTGGCTGAGCCCTCTAACAGGAGAGGCAAATGCTTCATAGCCACCTCATCATTGCCGCCGCCAATCTGGACAGCCACTCGGTAATCTTCGAGCCAAGTGTCAGGCTTAGACTCGCCGGTGAACTTGCTGACTCCAGTTGCCAACCTGAAGTTGGGAGGAATCACTGCGGCCCTGATGGCTCGACTGAAACACTCTGGCCCTGAAACATGTACTCTGCTGCTGGTAGGTGCATCTCTGTCATGGCCTTCTCGGTGAGCCCTGTTCCTGTCGACCAAACTTTGAACGAGGATGGATCTCGCATCAAAGCCTGGTTCCCTGGGGTCGACTGGAATCCTCCGCCCAACACTGTGAGGGCGTCTATCATCCTGCTGTCGAGGCGCATATGACCCACTCCTCGGGGGAGGGGTTGGCACTCGACGCCGATCATCGCGATCAAGTCGGTGATCATACTGCTCATTTCTTCTGTACTGATCGTGTCGGTCTCCACGTCCCTCACGCCTCGGGGGCGATCTTGGGCTGTGAGCCAACTGCACTGTATCCGCGGCAATAGACCGACTGCGGATCCTATTCCGCGACTGAGAAACAGCGGAATTTTGGTTTCCTGCTGCCCGGAGCAACGCTCTGATCTGCAACAAGCCCCTGCCAGCCTCTGACTGAGAGGGCTGAATTGATTCTGCTATTCGGGCCGCGGCTGCCAAATTCTGAACGGGAGTTCGATATACCTGCGTAGGCGGGAAGAGCTGACGTCAACTGGACTCGGGAGCCCGCTAACGCGCTCTCTCGTCGAGTACTCACTGGAGATTCTCCAGTCGAGTGCGCTCGGCCAAGTTATCCAAGCGCGCATCCTCCAAGGCTCGGGCCTCGGGGGTTTCTCCAACAATAGGAGTGTGGAGTGCATCCATGTTCCAGCGGCGAAGCTCCTCTCGCTGCAGCGACGTGAGAGGCTCGGGGAGATATTCTTCGTGGGGATGCGCCGAGTCGCCCCCACCCGCGCCTCCGTCGGTACGGGGAAAACTGGGAGGGCTGCGCGTCCCGTCAATTGCCAGAACCTCCGCCGCAGGGTCACTGCTGTCGCATTCGGATGCGGTCTCTGCGGAGCCAGTCGACAGGTCGAACAGGCCGTAGAGAGATTCGTCGGGCTCGATTGCCGCGACTTGAGGGATGGCCGACTGGCGACCCACCGCATATCTCACCTACCTCTGAAGTCTCGACCGACCGGAGCGCTTGCATCGGCGAGAGACAAGGTGGGGAGATGAAACGGGAGCCGACCGATACTGGGTCGACGGCTGCCGCAGGAGGACGCCACGAACACATGCGCGGAGATGCGTCGCCCCGCGGACGGGGAGTGCGTCGATGTCGAGTGGAGCCTCCTGAAGCCAAGCGGAGTCGTCGGCGATGAACGTAAGCGCGCCGAGACGGATCTCGCGGCCCTCCACCAAAACTCCGCACGAAACCATGATCAAGGAGATCGGAAAAATCGCAACTCCTACAATCAAGCGCTAAGATTTCTGCCGCACGGTGGGCGCCAACTGTCGTGGTTCTAGGTCTGACAGTAGTGTAGGGGGGTTAGTATGGAGAGGCTAGATCTTAGCTATGTAGAAGCTGTAAGCACACAAAGATGTACGAGTTCATGCCCTTCTCAGAGGAAGTAAAAGCCCTACGTCTCGGTGCCCGGAGGCGGTTGACTGGATTATAAGTGTGATAATGACAGGGGTGTGAACCCTTGATACTGAGGAGGGGGGTGGCTTATATAGAGTTCGCCAGCCCTCTCCCGCCCTCAGTAATGCAGGGTTTAAGGTACATTAAGGTTGAGCGTTACTGGTAACGCCCCTAATAAAGTGCTATGATGACCATAAAGGCTACTTAAAGACCGACCGTTTGCCTGCAGAGTGACTTTAGATCTCCTTGTAGTCGAGTGGCTGGCTTTGTGGTCGAGTGATAGCTTCTTGGTCGAGTGTCTTGAACCTGTCGAGTGGGTACCTTTAGGTCGATTGAAAGGTGACTTCTTCTAAGGATGTCCTTGGGTAGGGCCCTTAGGACAGGTCCGTGTCCCTATCCTAGGTACATAGCTTCATCAACGTCCTCGCACGTTCGTAGTGGGATCGTCAAAGTCTACTCGTCCGAAATGATAATCACCATCTCATCGAAAGATGGGACACCTTTGCCTCTATCAGAACACGAGGGGAACCATAGGTAAACACTCAAGTCACCGAGAAACAATCACACATGTGCTAGATCCATGAACACAAAAAGGTCACAAAGCTCCAAGGACAACAAAGGAAATATACAAGTAAGTAGTTCATCTCCAAGAGGAGGTCTTGAATCCAAGATGGATCTTCTCCTAGGTGGAGGGCTTGAATCCACTTGGGGGGATCTGCTACTAGATGGAGGGCTTGGCCTCCAATGGAGTAGGTATCAAGTGGATGAGCAAAGCTCTATCTCTAATGTGAGCTAAAACCAATGCTAACCCTAGAAAAGTGGAGGTGGAGTCATATATATAGTCTAGAGGGGCAAAGGGGTACATGGGCTTCGGCCCAATACACTGTGCACAGACAAGGTCAGAAGTCCGACAGCTACCGCACGTCCGGTGACTCATGAGGGTACACCCGTCCGGTCGGTGTCGGTCGTCCGGATTTCTTGCTCGGGATGGGAGATGTCCGATTTTCCGATCGGGGTCGGAAGTCCGGTGCACCGGTCGTCCGGTGGACCTCGGACTTCTGGTGTTTCGGCCCTGGTCGGAAGATGTCGGATTTCCGATGGAGGTTGGTCGTCCGGGCGCTGAGGCTGATCAGACATCCGCAGGGCGTTGGTCATCCGGACGCTGTAGAGTTTGCATGCTGGCCCCTCTGGCTAGTGTGACCTCCAGGCATCGGACGTCCGGTCCAGACCGGTCGTTTGGTGGTTGTAGGCTTTTGGCAGCTTTTCCTCTTGATCCTTGTACTTGGCGTCCTCGCTATCTTGTCCGGTGGATGTAGTTGTTCCATGGATATCCTCGAAGTACCTGATCACGCATAGGGTTTCCGCTTGAGGTAGTATCCATGTCTCACATGAAGAATGTGTTTGTTCGGAGAGGAGCGAGTTCCCCTTATCTTCGATAGCCCTTGCTCGAGCTCTACTCATTGGTCCATGTGGTGTCGTAGGAGACGAAGGTAGGTCCATGGGGATGACCATAGGATGCTCTGCATCATCTCCCTCCCTTGGGAAAGATCCGGCCTCGGATTAAAAGACTCATCACCAGGTAGGGAGAGAGATCTTAGATGTTGAAGATGTCGCTCATGAAGTACTTGTCACGTGGAATGTCGATCTTGTAGGCATTGTTGTTGTAGCATGCTAGCACCTTGAAGGGTACGTGGGCTCGAGGTAGAAGCTTGGACTTTCGTTTGTTGGGAAGCGGTCCTTGCGAAGGTGTAGGCACACAAGATATCCGGTGTTGAATATCATGGGGTTCTTGTTAGTGTTGATCTTGGTCGCGAGGCGTTGTACTTGGAGCTCGATGGTGTGCCTTGTATGTTCGTGCACCTTCTTGAGATAGCTTGCTTGGGCACTCGCGTCCATGTTGATGTGCTCTTGTAGTGGTAGTGGTAGAATGTCCAATGGGGATAAGGGGTTGAAGCCGTAGACAACCTCGAAGGGGGACTTACCAGTAGTCGAATGTTTTGCGCGGTTGTTTGTGTACTTGGAGATGGGTAAGCACTCTTCCCACTCCTTGATGTTCTTCTTGATCAACACGCGTAAGAGAGTAGATAGCATCTGGTTCGTGACCTCCGTCTGGCCGTCGGTTTGAGGATTGTATGCCGAAGAGAATAAGAGCTTGATTCCGAGCTTGGCGCATAGCGTCTTCCAAAAGTATCTTAGGAACTTGACGTCGCGATCTGAAACAATAGTCCTGGGCACTCCATATAGACGCAAGATTTCCCTACAAAAGAGATTTGCAACATGTGAAGCATCATATATCTTGTTGCATGGGATAAAATGAGCCATCTTAGAGAAACAGTCCACAACAGCAAACACGAAATCTTTTTCATTTCTAGTTCTAGGAAAACCAAGCACAAAGTCCATACTAATATCTTCCCATGGGTGATATGGAATAGGAAGTGGCATATAGAGACCATGGGATTGAGCTTTAGACTTAGCTTTGCGACATGTAGAGCATCGGTTGGTCTAACGGGAGACATCATAGAACATCTTGGGCCAAAAGTAGTTCTTAGAGAGCGTAGGGAATGTCTTGTCACATCCAAAGTGTCCCATAAGTCCCCCTCCATGAGATTCTTGCAGAAGTAATAAACGAAGAGAAGACTCGGGGATACATAGTTTCTTAGTTCTCATAAGATAATCATCTTTGATGCAATAGCGTTCCCAAGGTGTATGCGTCAAACATTTGACATAAGGAATAGCAAAAGTAGGATCATGTGCATACAAGTCTTTTATGTGCTCAAAGCCAATGACATTCAATTCAAGTCGGGTGACGTAGATGTTCGTATCCTCATCTTGATCGATGAAGAGTGGGCTCTAAGAAGTAGTTGGACTATCCATCATCTCAAGCAAATGTGAGTGGAAGAAAGAAAAGAACTAGACAAAATGTACATTACCCAATGTTGAAGATGGATCAATGATCAGTCAGTAGTGTAACAAGGAAATAGCACAATTGGTACCAGATCTCGCCGATTTCTCACACCCACACAAATAAAGCCTTTGGTGGAGCTTGGTGAGGATGGTGGACAAAGTTTATGCAATTGTTAGCAAGACTCAATAATGTTGGAAAAGATTCACAAAAGTGCAAATGCAACAAGTTGACCAATAGCAAAACGTGGCACACGGAAAGATAAATGTGGTTTCTGATTTCCTGGTTGCTCGGTGAGATTTTACAGTTTTTCATAGTTTAGATTGAGTCTGTTCTTCGTAACTATGGTCCACGAAAAAGCCAAAAAAAAAGGGTTAGTTCATCATATCCAAATCAATCTAAGCCATTGCATAATCTTTTCTGTATTTGCTTTCTTGAATTTTTGGTTGCATCATCTTATCAAGTTGGTAGTCTTAGCGTCTAGTTTCCCTTAGAGTTTCGAGTTCTGTTCACAAGTTGTCATGCCGCCGCCGCACCATCGTCATCGGTCCTGCCATATACCACCACCACCAACTGTCGTATTCGGGGCTCCGTAGACCCAAGAAAGGTTCGAACTCTGGGGTGCGTGTGAAGAGCTCAATCTCCCTAGTCTGCCAACTTGTCGATCTCATGGCCTAGCTCGATGAACGACAAAGGAAGGAGACACGACAGTTTACCTAGGTTTAGGCCACCTTGCAGTGTAATACCCTACTCCTGCTTTGTGGTGGATTAGCCTCGAGGTGGGGTGAGGATGAATTAGTACAGAGGAAGAACCACCTCAGGAGGTGCCTTCTTGTGTTGGTGTGAGCTGGTGAGGGTTTTGATGGCTCGATTCATCCGTCCTCCATCCTTCGTCTATGGTGGTGGCTAAGCTATATTTATAGTGGCCTTGGTCCTCTCCCACCAAAATGAAGGCGGGAAGGGATCCCACAATGGCCAAGTTTGAAGGAAGATAAATAGCTCATCTTATCCTAACGAAAGGTGGTCTTCGTCTGCAAAGCTGCTGGTCGTGACGCCGTTGTAGGCTCGGTGATGACCTCCGTCCTGTCGTCTTGGCAGTCTTGGTCTTGTAGCACGGAAATGGAAACCTTTGGTTGATCCATCGAGACTCCGCGTCTGTGCTTGCCTCTTTAGCACCTAAGAGGAAACATGTTGTACTGCGCCCGCTGGCACCCGCTTGGCCTTGGTCGTCATGACGAGTTAGGCGCCTGCATAGGAATCTCCACTCCTCAGGAGCTAGCCTAGGGAGGCCACTCCATCTATAGGTCTTGGCGTCGTCCGCCTCATGTGGCTTGGCCCCTTGCGAGGGTCTTGTGTTGTCAATGCTGAAGATGGGTCGTACCCGGCCGTTGATGGATCCACGCCGTGGGCCACAGGCAGGCAAGTTTGGTACCCTGGTTCCCAGGACGCCGACAGTAGCCCCCGGGCCCAAGGCGCGCTCGGACTTGGCTTCGGGGCGAAGCCAAAGGGCAAGGGCGAAGCGCCGTGGGCCCCAATCGCCTGCGCACCCGGTCGACGTGTGGCCCTTGATGGGACGTGGGCGTCTCCGCTTCCCCATGCTGCCTCAGCAACCATTCAACTTAATAACAGTGTGCTGCATGCAAAAAGATCATCAGTACAGGGGATCGTGGAGGCCGGCGGTTGGCCTCCCTATGGCTATAAATGGGGGGAGCCCCCTTCTCATCTCCGTCTTCTCGTTGCTTGCTCCTTCTTCTTCCTGATTTAAATGTCAAGTGTGCAACTCTGGAAAAAAACCCTACTCGGGCCGAATCCTACACTCTTCAGCCAAACAGACGCGGGCACAAAATAGTTCAACAGCGCACAGGAGCGAGGGTCGGATCTGGGAGCTCACCAGGCCTCATGGGCCAGATCGATGGGGAGGCTGGAGGCAGGCTGGGCCTTGGCACAGCGCGGTTGGACGAGGCCCAAGCGAAGGGCCGACGGTCGCTGCCGTGTCGAGCACTTCTCGATGCAGCACGATGCAGAGGCGGGGATCAGTGGCAACGGCGGCGGCTTGGCGCGGGGCAACAGTGGCTGGATCCGGGCGCAAGCAAGGCAGGGGAGACATCTCCTATCGGTGGTCATGGCGGCTAGCTGCAGCGAAGACAGAGAGAGCAGACAAGAGAGACATGAGCGAGAGAATAACAAAGGAGGACCGCAGGAAGGAGAGGAAGGGTTAGTGACATGCGGGGCTCCGGCGAGGTTGGAGTCAGGAGCAGGGTGCTGGGGTGCGCTCCTGCTGTTGGCCTGTGCGAAGGAGCACCGGCGGCGCGACGGACCTGCTGGCCCAGCTGCGCCAAGACGAAGACGGAGGGCGACGGGGTTGAGTGTTGGCGCACACGGGAGGAGCTTGGGAGGGCACCATGGCGCCGATGTGCTCCTGTAGAAAGGCAAGATCGAGATGATGAGAGAAGGGAGAGAAATACTGGGAAGGAAGAAGAAGCAAGGGAGGAAGGTGAGTGTTCCTGTGGTGGTCGCCGACGGCAGGGCTCACCGGAGCTGCGGGAGCTGCTGCTGCTTGCGGGGGTGTTTAGGGCAGGGCTGCGGGAGGAGTTGGGGCGCAGGGTTCCGCTTCAACGGAAAGGCTGAGGAATACCTCGGGTGCAAGGTAGGGGCTCAGGAGCGCGGCTACGCAGGGAGGCTGCCGGTTGGCTTGATGATGAAATCGAGGAGAAGGGCTGGTTGGATCGGGAGGAGGGTGAGGAGTTGAGGCAGCCGGTTGGTTGGGAGGGAGATCGGGAGGGATCCCGAGGAAGAAGGTTAACTGGCAGTGGGGTGGGACAACTCCCGAGGAACAAGGAAGAGTGGGTGGCGGCGGCTTCAGGATTGGGGGTGGAATGGATCACTACAAAAAAAAGACACATCCGTGACATTATAGGCTGAACGGATTTTTTCTGTAATGCTTATGACACTTCTATGATGATAATTGTGAAAAACATGGTATCATCATAGATGTGGTGAGCTCCTACTTCTATGAAAAAAAATCATGATAAAAAATGGGCTTTTCGTCCTGGGTGGTCCGGATACGCAGCTGTATGACATTCTTTGGGCCATCCATGAAGGAAAAAACCATGGTAGAAGCAAGGTTGAGGAAAATATCAGGGAGTTCCCAGTTATGGTGGGTGGTCGGGGCCGAGTGGTGCGCATTTCTCTCGTACAAGTACGCGCGTGGGTGCGAGGCGCTGGGCTCTAACTGAACCCGAGCGAGGCGTTTGCCTACTGAACCCGAGCGATTGCACTACAGGCTACGTGTTACTGAACCCGAGCAATCGATCGATCTGGCTGTTAACTAAACCCGGTCGAGCGAGTCCTTGGCTACTGCTGCTAACTGAAGCCGATGGAACCTGCTGCCTCTTGATGAACTGTGAGCGTTGTTGGGGGCTGGATGAACAGGACCCCGTGGTAGTAGAGGTTGTTGTTGCTGGATGAACATGACCCTGATCGAGCCAGTTGGGGGTGGATGAACAGGACCCCGTGGCAGTAGAGGCCGTTGCCACTGGATGAACAGGATCCCGATCGAGCCAGTTGGGGGTGGATGAACAAAACCCCGTGGAGGGCTGGATGAACAGCAGCCGGCGGAGGGCTGGTTGAACAGTATCCGGTGGAGGGCTAGATGAACAGTAGCCCGTGGAGGGGTGGTTGAACAGGACCCCGTGGAGAGGCCTGGTTGAATAGTAGCTGGTGGAGGAGTGGTGGAGGCTGGATGAACAGTAGCTGGTGGAGGCAGGAGGGAGACGCCGTGGATGAACAGTCGCAGGTGGAGGCTAGAGGAGGTCGACGGTGGATGAACAGTAGCCCGTGGAGGCTGGAGCGAGGTAGTAGACGGTGGATGAATAGTAGCACGTGGAGTCCCATTTTGCGGTATGCCACATCCCTCCCGATGAACAGGACCCCCATTTCGACCATAGGAGGTCGAAGAGAAGTCCGCTTCCTCCATTTTGCGGAAAGCCATACACCTCCCAATGAATAGGACCCTCGTTTCGACTGTAGGAGGCCGAAGAGAAGTCTGTTTCCTCCGTTTTGACTGTAGGAGGTCGAAGAGAAGTATGTTTCCTCCGTTTTGTGGTACACCACACCCCTCACGGTGAACAGGATCCCATTTCGACCATAGGCGGTCGAACAAAAGGCCGTTTCCTCTGTTCTACGGTACGCCAGGCCTCGTCTCGGCTATTCCGTCCAAGGTTGTTGCCTCTCGATGAACAGGACGTGTTCCGACCCAGTCACTTGGCTCCCGGTGAACACAATCCTGTTTCCTTCGTTCCAACCCAGCCGGTTGGTTGTCGATGAACAGGACACTGTTGCTGCCCTCTACTACCTTTCCATGTACATGAGCCCTGGCCGTACACATGCGCGAGTAGGCGTTTGGGACCCCGCCCGTATGTACGTACGTACGTGTACATGATATAGACGGTACAGCCTGAATAGCTACCGCTCCTTACTGGGCCACGGTTCATCATGGCAGAAAGACCGATGGACCAGTATGTACGTAGACGTTTGCCACCAGAATGACAACGCTACGTAGCTTCGACCGGGTGGGTCCAGGCTTTTAGGGAGGACAAGGAGGCACTTCTTTGCATGTGAAGGTGTAGCTGGTGGGTCCGAGCTGACAGGGGGAGGATTCTTTATTTTGCGCGTAATATGGAGGCACTTCCTTGCGTGCGAAGATGTAGCTGGTGGGTCCATCTGTAAGCCTCACCGCGTATAGTCCTCTTCCGATGGTTGTCGTTCATTGACCATGTTGACCATGCCACGCGGACAGCACCAGGCAGTGGACGATGGTGAGGCAGGGAACGACACGGAGTCTGGAAACATGCGGAGGGTAGTATGAGGGTTGACTGGTTCGGCTGCGGTGTGAGGCTGCCATCGCTGCAGAATAACAGGGGGTGTGGGTGAGTAGAGGGATGACCTGGCCAGCGGTTGGAGTAGTAGGGGGCGGTGAGGCTTCCGTGGCAGCACAGCTGGCCACGGGAGGCAGGAGCACGCAGTGGTTTGGATGGCTGGAGCAAGAAAATCAGAGGTTCAAGAAGCAGGATGACCGTTGGATGTTAACAATCCAACTGTCACTGGTGATAGAACCGTTTGTCGACTAAGTTGACAAATCCTCCATACGTGTCAACTTAGTAGGGCCACAAGTCATCCTCCAAATTTGGTGGGCCCTAGATGTCATGGGGAGCACTCGTTATTTTGCTCTTAATAAGGAGGCACTTCCTTCCATGCTAAGATATAGCTGGTGGGTCCCAGCTATCATTGGGAGTATTCATTATTTTTGGCATAATAAGGAGGTACTTGCTTGCGAGCAGCCGTGGACCATGTGGGTCCCAACTGTCAGCCTCTCCATATACATCTCTCTTTCCGATGTAGTCGTTTGTTGACAACGTTGACCATGTCATTTAGAGAACACCAGCGCGATGGACGACGGCGAGATCCAGGAAGGGAATGACCCGGAGGCGGCGAAGCCACAACAGTGGAGGGATGTGGGTGAGTAGAGGGATGGCCTGGCCAGCGGTGGGAGTAGTAGGGGCGGTGAGGCCTGCACGGCAGCACAGCCGGCCATGGGAGGCTAGAGTAGGCGGTCCTGCCGGCGCTGGATTTGGCGGCTGGAGCAAAAAGATTAGAGATTGAAGAAGCACGACGGCCGTTGGATTGACATCCAACGGTTACGTCTGCTACAATCGTTTGTTGATGTATATAATAAGTAAAAAAATCTTGCATACGTGTCAACTTAATAGGCCCACAAGTAAGACCATTCCCTATTTTTAATAATTTATAGCTCAGTGCAAGTTCTTATGGAATTTATTGCCTTCCTTTTTTTTGGCTAGATCCAGGGTTAAGAATTTAAACAAAATTTCACATATTTCTGTGGGGTCAAAAGTATTTTTGATATTGAAATGTCGAGCCAGAATTAAAGTACTTTGAAGATATATTTAAATTAGGTTAATGTCCAGTGAAATTGGAATCCGAAAATGTGAAAAGATTCAGAAATTATAAAGTAATTGCCAATTTGTTGTCCGTTTTTTTAATATCTACAACACATTTCATATTACTTTCAAGATTTGCAGCCGTCTTGAAAGAGTTGCAGCCCATAAGGGCGTAGAAAAATAAGTAGGCATGGATGGGGTATTCTTCAGAAAAAATAAACTGGGCTCATTTTCACAAAGAAAAAATAGCCGGGCTGGTCATGTGGTGAACGTAAAATATAAGCCTGGGCTAGACGGGCCACAGCCCAGTTGAAACCCTGCTCCGTCTCAACAATAACAATAACAAAATACTGCTCGAGCAGCTACGTCCCAGGTGTCAGCCGATCTTGTGTTGTTCTCTTGTCTATTGACTATATATGCTGACAATGTCGTGGATCCGAGATGTTAGGAAACCACTAGGAGGAAGCATTTCCTTTTTCTATACGCTGACAATGGAGTATATATAAAAAAGTGGAACTTCCTCGCGTACGGCCATGGACATGGTGGAGCCCTAATGTCATCCTCTCCACGTACAGTCCTCTCCCGATTCTTCTTGTTTGTTGACCAGGTTGACAACGCGAGAGGGCGGCGCCGCGGCGAGCGCACCAAAGTGCGCGTAGGATGACAGCGAGGCCTCAGACGTTGGCGTTAAGGATTTAGGAGATGGTGGGGCGGTAATGCGTGCGCTGAGGCACAACCAGCCGTGGGAGGCGGAAGCAGGCGGCCCCGCCGGCGCTAGTTTGGTTTTGGCGGCTGGAGGAAGACAGGACTGAAGAAGCACGACAGACTGTAAAAGAAGCAGGAGTACTTAACAACCTTAACTGAAACCAGCAAGGGCACTTAACAACCATAGCTGAAAGCAGTATGAGTACTTATACAAGTTCAACCGTACAAAGCACTCCTCGAACAGTGCTACTTTGCCTATAGTTAACCAAGGGTGAGGCCACTAAGCCGCATGATAAGGCCCATGTGTCACCCCGCGCATCCACAACCTTCTGAAAGCGGCTACATCTCACAATGTGGTCAATAAATAGGATATTCACTATGGAGCCATAGAAAAGCATCAACATAACCTTCTGTGCTATTCTCCAAGATGGACGGGCCTTCATTATTTGAGACCACCCATGAATAATTATCTTTTCACCTCCAAGGGGAATGGAGTAGGTCGACATAAGCATCATGTTGTGACCAAGCGCAAGTTTGACCCGACGATGGTCAGGCATCTGTATAGGAACAATAGAACTGGGTAGTTTCTTTTTCAAGAAGATCACAGCTATAAAACTATGTATAAGCAAGAGTTTATGAACAACATATATAACAGAAAACATCTCATACCATAAGTTTCTCGACACAGTTGGACCTGTTCAACGAGTGCAGCAGTGGCGCACATATCCCACGTGGCCTTCCACCATTGAAATGCCCCACAAGGACCTCAAGACGATAAATAAACTATAGGAACTTGTGGATGTCGTCCCAGTCAACTTCAGTGCCATCAGTAACAGTCGAGTTCTTATAGAATAACAAACGAGTAGCCTTCTTAACTTTGAAATAACCTACACGTGCCACCAATTATAAGTAATATTAGTTAGAAGTAGCATCTTCGTGAGAGATTTGTTGCTACTTCTAAAGTTAAATTGTGATTAATTAGACAGAATAGGTGGATTAAGAAGTAGTCGAGGCAAGAAGCAAGAACTCGATACAAAACTAACATGCATGAACAATTGGAACAACGTCTGGGTGGAAGATCATAGTGAAGATGAGACCAGGTGCTATTTCCATCAACATTCATGCGCCAACTTTCTGTTCGTAACACTTGAGAAAGTTTATCCGAGTTTGGCCACAAAAAAAGCAGCGATCTTCTTGGTTCATGAACCCAACTCGGAAATTATAGCCATGGCTTATCTTCAATGTGACCATTAAACTGGTGTATTCAGTTATGGCAAGGCCGACCATCTTGAGTACATGTGTTCTAGCAGAGAAAGGAATGCACTGCAGAAAAAATAATATGAGAACACAATGTATTCCCTATCGACATCTAAAAATAATTTCCTCCTTCACGTCAGTGTTGACCATGGTACTAGTACCTTTTATCCAAATATAGCAATCCAAATTTCCAAATAAGTCGACAGCATGTTCAAAAAACCCCACCCTCTAAGATAGAAAAGAGGATTCTAAGAACATACTGTGCCCATTTTAAAATCCTGTGTTAGGATGAGAAGGAACAAGTGTGGCGTCTCACCGAGGGTGTAGAAACCTGTAGGGTGCTCACACTTTGGGCACTGCAAATGAAACACACTAGATTCACTAGGAAGAAAAATGCATCAACGGCGGCGGCTGCCATCCTAGGATTACCCGCGACCAAGGGACATGGATTTATCGGGGATGGATGAAGAATTTGTACCTGGTTCCCTATGAGAAAACCCTATGCAATCGCCGAGAGGGGGTTTACTCTGAACAAGCAGCTGAGGGAGAAGGGTGTTCATGCCCAGTGAAATATTGCTGCTTCATCCGTCAGCTTACTGCTAAAGCTGGAAATGTGGTTTTTTTTGTGATTTGACGGCTCATTGGGCATTACTGCGGCGCTATGACCGGGGTAAGTCTATCGTGCAGTTGTGCACTCTAATTTAGTGCATGGCACGTGGACCCCGTTGTTGGATGCCCCACATATCAGGGAAAGGAAGTAGAAAGGTAGGAGTAACTAGTTACACATAAATATATTTTTAACAGAGAGATACTACCTCTATAAAGAAATATAAATTTTTTTTATATCACAACTTTATACATAAGAAAAATCAAGGGAAATATATTTAACATAATATGGGTTTTAGCTGAGAATATAATACTCAGATAGGCTCATGGTTATGGACATTGGGCCAGAGGCCGGTGGGCCTGGATGTTTGGGGGCCCATGTGTTCTACCTCAGCGCTTTTCATATTGCAAGCGATCGGTACGACGCTGGTTTTAGATGCTGTCGCAAGGCGAATACAGAAAATTGAATAAAGCACAACAACTATTAGAATGAAATTGAACGACTGTTCCTAACCAGCAATCAGAGAGGCAATTCTATGAACGATATCCTACGTGATAAATAATACTGTCATACTACTTATACACACAGGACACTTGTTTCACCATATCAGATTATTACATCAAAATCTCTAAGAGGATAGATCAGTTCGGCAGTTGCGTGCTGCTACTGAAGAATTTCAAAGTTAATTTGGACCAGTTCTCCTTGCCGAGAATGTTTGATTTTGACATCATCCCCTACCGCAAGATTTGATTTAGATTTGAACCTTGACCATCCTTTAGCGTCAATCATCATGCGACCATCCTTTTTACTTATTTTATATTGAGCAGGTTCATTCACACCAAGGTTGTGCATGGTAAGAGAAACTTGGCCATGGTCTCCCAGATTATTGAACGACTCCCTCGTTGCTCTAGGAATTCCCTGTTTGCAAACAAGAAGACATACACAAACGGTTAGATCAACACAGTGAATCATATGAAACAACATGGAATGAAAAAAGAATGAAGCACTTGGGCGTCCAATGCTTACCAAGAAGGTGGAGATGTCAGTTTTTTTAAGGACTTTGGTATATGAAGTGCGAATTGCAGCCTAGTCTGTTGCCGGTGCAACTGCTGGTTCCGTTGCCGTTGCACGGGCCGGAGCAGATGCAAGTGCAAGTGTTGGAGCAGGTGTCGGAGCCATTGCTGGTGCCCGTGCTGGTGTGACTGGTAGTGTCGCTGCTGCAGCCGAAGATGGTGCTCCTTGTGGAGCTAGTGTCAGTGTCGGAGCAGGTGTCGGTGTTGATGCTCGATCCTCCGATAGATCAGCCTGATCCGCTGACGTGGTCGGTGCCAAATCCTCAGGTGGATCAGACTGAGCTACTGCCGCTGTCAGTGCTAGAGCAAGTGTCGTCGGAGAAGGTGCCGGTGCTTGATCCCTTGTTGAAGGTGGTACTGATGTGCTAGACAGCAGCGATCATGTCTGGTCTGCTATGATCAGCTTTCTAACTTGAGTAGGTTCCATGACCATGATCCAGTCTTTTTCTTCATTTCTTTTAAACGCAAGGACTAATTGTGGCATGTTTGTTAAACCAAACTATAGTTCATCATAGGGCTCCAGCTTGTACTTAGACAACAGACTGATCCAATTATGTCCATTAATATAAGTGATGGATAGTGCCTTCGTTACTGACACGACATAATAAGTGAAACCTGCAAAAATAACCATCATAGAGAAAACCAAACAATTTATTCTGTGATGAATGTCACATGGAAAAACCTGCATCGTAAAATTGCAGCAAAAGTAAGAAAACATGACATCTATTTATATATAAAAAGTAAATGATGGGTTAACCAAAAAAGAGAGAATTAGACAAGAAAATCCCACAAATTTTGAAACATCTAACCTTTAATTTAGTGGATAATAAAACCTTGGCCATTAGATCTTGATGATTTTTCAGAAAATTACCAACCAATGCCATCAAAACTATGGATCCTCATCTCATTTGAGGCCAACCTAAACTTCCCCATCGTTCAATCTCACGGAAAAAAGAAACTACCCACATGTTCTCTCTCCTTGCATGTTGCATCTCTGCAATCCAAGTCCAATTTTCCTAGCGGCCGGCGGTGCTCAAAGTACTATATCCATGAAGTATGCCTCGCTTGATGCGTTTCTAGCTGATGCTATTGGCTTGGAACTTACGCATACAAAGCTAGCTCGAAACTCCATGGGTTGATCAACTCCGCCAAGACGTGCAAGTAAGGTAAAACTTCATGAGGCTATAGGAGGCTACCGATTGATTTTCGTCTAGCAAGTCAGGTACATACACACGATCTAGCTTCTGCTATGATTGATTTCAAGTAAACAAGGTTGATAACTGCTTTCCGGCTAGCAAGCTAGGTACTTACACACGGTCTAGCTTCAGCTATGATTAATTAGTATTAGAATTAACATCCAACCATAGCAATCCATTGGCCAACTTTGTTGTTGATGTGCGCATATGGCTAAAGCGATGGGCAAGTTGCAGATTGATCAAACCATTTTTTACTTTTTTGAAAAGGATCGATCAAAATACTTCATGAGTCATCTTTGCTACGTTTATTATTTTCTCAATGGTAAAGTACTCTGGCAGATTGCATCGATAGTTTGGGGCCGTCCAACAATCAACAAGCTTTAGCTTTGTCGACCATGCGAACAGTTATGTTTTTAGAATGAATGGGCAACACTACCACAAAAGTGGTATAATAATGCCCGAAGGTAATGAAAAATCACAATTGCGCACATTTGCATATCTAGGGACACTGAAAATGAGGTAAAACAAGGACTTAATGCATCAACATCAGAAGATAAGAGAGTCAATGTATCCTCACATCGTTCAGGGCCTTACAAATATGCTGGATAGAGATAATATGCTAGCGAGAACATCCAGAATCGCTAGTGACAAATTTGAAGAAGGTGACTACAACAACATAAGAATATAACTAATCAATAAGCGACAAGGACATGCAAGACAACATGACAAGCCATCAGCAACTGAACTTATTGTGAATGATACAAGAGAAATAAGAAAAGTATGGGGTATCATTGTTCAGTAGAATTACATGAAGTTAGGAAGAATCTCATTATGCAGTATCCATTATTGTTCCCATATTATGAAGATGGGTACAGAGAAGATATACCTTACATGTAAAATTAAGGTGCAAAATGGAAGAGAAAGCATGTAACAATACTAGAATACTTTTCAGGAAAAAAACAATACTGGAATACTATGCATATCGTCTATAACAACATACTAACCAATCTGTGCACTTGTTGATGTGTGAAAAACTTACATTGTAGTTCATCATGGATGCCCTTTCAAGCTTTTTACTGTACATACTAGATTGGATCAAAATAAACCAAGGAAAATTAAGAACATAATAATTACAGTTGGTTTGCAACACAAAATAGAGAGAGGGGATACAAGGACTGACCAAGTAAGGAGGATACTACTGCCATCCAGATTCACAGATTGCCCAAGAAACAAAGCATAAAGCTACCAAGATGCTATGGCAATATGTCGGTGGGCTCGATACCCCGAACTATTTATGATATTCACGTGCAATGCAGCTTTGCCGGAAATTCAATCTATGCAACAAGAAGTAGGCAAACCAGCATTAGAAAGACGTAATATTGTTGACCGAGTGTTCAACATAATGCTCGGGGAGTTCATGAGAGACATGAGAGGGCATATTTTGCAAAAACGCTCGCAGGTAATACCCAGCTGCCTTTATAACATAAGTTATTTAGTTTTCTAAACATATAGAAAAACAACAAAAGATTTAAAAAATTGTATTCCCTCCGTACCACAATATAAGATCGTTTTTCAAGCTAATATCTTATTGTGGGACAAAGGCAGTAGTTATGTACACAATAAATCTCCACGAGCCTCCCACATGAGCACATAGTCAAATTTCTTGAAAAATTGATAAGAAACACAAGTACCCCTGAACCATTAGAGGTAGTCAGGGTAACATGCAACCAGTAAAAACTACATGATGTACAGCCATATCCTGCAGCCAACACAAAGTCACCATGTTGACAACAGATATATAAGAAAGTTCCCCAGTAAATATACCAGCAATACCACAGTAGATGAAGATGGATTCCCAATATATGGAAGACGAGACAATGGAAAGTACATATAGAATGGGGAGGTGAAGCTAGACAGCAGATACATAGTCCTATAAAATAGAAATCTATTGGTCAAATATCAAGCATACATAAATGCTGAGGTCTGCAAAAGATCTCTATCAATAACATACATAAGTAAATATGATGACCAAGAGACAACCCTAATATAAAATGATGAGATCAAGAGATGCCTCAAATGCACATAGTACATATCAAGCAATGACTCGTGTTGGAGAATATTTTAGTTTGAAATGCAGTTACGAGATCCATGTGTCAAAAGGTTGCATTTCTAAATGGAGAGTGAGCAACAATTCATTTTCTCTACAAAAAGAGTAGGAATAATCAAATTTATGAAGTGGATAGAGACAAACAAGATGTGCAAAGAAGCCAGAGAAGTAGAAAATGCACGGTTCACATCACAATGGGCATGGAAGAAGAAAGAGACAAAGTGGAGCAAAAGAAGAAAAGAAGATTGGTTAGAGGGATATAATATGCCCCACCAGCAAGCGGTGACAAATAATACACCCGAGTTTGCACGGTGGATTCTGAATACTAGTGATGGAATAAATAAATTATCAAAATGTCAAGAATTGATTAAAATACAAGCCGACATACTACTAAAGAAAGGATTGTGGAGAGCATATATCAAATTTGCAGGAAAGGTATTGCCAGAGAGATTTCTTAGAAGAAATAGAAATATTATGTCCAAGTAACAAAACAGTTCGCAGGATTTAAAAATGAATACATAGGATCAGCTACAAGGTGAGATGAAAACCTATCTAAGTTGTGACACAGTATGCAAAGCAACTACCTTAAATGCTGGAACAGAAATGTTATATCCCACAAAATTCCTAAACAACTAACCATTCCCCCGAAATACCAAATCACAAGCTAAAACTAAAAGTAGACATACCAGTGATGCTCCTATGTGATATCATACAAGGATGATGATTATTTAACTTGGAAGAAAATTCATCAAAGCACAAATAGTATCAGGAGCACTGTGGGACAAAATGTATATATTCCAAGCATAAGCATGTCACCAAATGAATGACTCTGGACATGCGTTCTAAATAGGAGATAATGTCCTATAACAGTGTGCTTTCCTATGACAATCAATAAAAGTCAGGGACAATCTCTAAACAAGGTTCGACTATCTCTGCCTAACATGCGTTTACACATGGACATCGGCGGGTAATAGTATTCTCAAGGCATGAAAAGTAAACAATTTTACTTTAATTATTCTTCAAAAACATGATGTTACTGACCTCTTATTAGATGAGAATAAGTACATGGAAAATTTGTACACTACAAAATATCTTCGAAGTTGAAAGTAATAATGAACTTATCAGTTGGAAACGTGCATTAGCATTTGATGGAAACAGTTCATTATACCAAACAGGCACTCTATATTACCTAATATTTGATGAGGGCGAGTCTTTCCGGGTTGCCCAGGGTTTCTATAAGGGCCTGTTTATGATCTTGGGGACTCCTCTTGATCTCCCCAACACTGAATGTATCATGGTAGCTGTCAACACCTTTGGGAAATTTCATCATTGGAACAGTGAGGACCCTTACCTTGTTCGAACTCTAGTGTTTGCTTCCCTTCCAGAGGATATTCTAGTGCCCAGGGATGTGGTGTTTATGGATTTTTCTGCTTGGGGAGGCGCTAGGGTGTCTTGCACGACACCTCTTTATATCCTTGGTGAAAATTTTGTGGAGCAAATGCCCCAGGATGAGGATTGGATGCCCATCAATGGCAACCCTCGCCTAATTCCTGGTGTGACCTTCCCGGAGATGCCACCGTTTATTTTGCCTCCATACCCTACTCTGGGTTGGAACGATGTGCCACCCCTCCGCCTGAACCTGCACATAATGAAGTGGAAGATGACAATCGGGGTGACTGGAATGAGCCTGAGGAGCAACCTGCTATCCAAGATCAAGAATCAATGGTGGTTGACCTCTCTGCTCAACCCAGTTCTGATTTGCGGCAACAGGTGCACCCTGCTCCTATCATTATCATTGATGAGGTCCAACCTGAAAATCAAGATGATCCTATGGTGGTTGAACATGCTATGGTGGACGTTAACAATTGGGCAATTGTGGTTTATCAACCTCCTGTGATTGAGGTCGAAGCTATGGAGTTACCTGTTGTTGCAGTTCCCTTTGGGCCGCCACTGTCCTTTTGAAGATCTTTTGAATGCACCTGCTGTTTTTAAGGTACCTAAGCCCCTGCTACCTCAGCCTTTGTTTCCTGTAATTTTATGAAAGAGGAATCGGGACATTGCCTTCAGACAAGATGATCTTCCTCTGCTGACGTGGAAGGAGCAGGATCATGCCCGGCCTGTTGCTCGAGCCATGTTCGTTGATGATGCTGAGAGGGATGCACCCGATGCTATTCCCTCTCCCGCTGTGCGCTCAAAAGCATGGAGGCCCTGCAAGACTTTGGTGCCAACTCCTCTTGTAGAAACTTTAGTTCGGAGATGCACCAGAAGCTTGGCCCCGGCGTGATGGGTTTAAGCCCACTTTCCATGAGCTTGCTCTACAGCCCAAGAGGATGAAGCCCAAGGCCAAGCCTCTCATTACTAAGATGCCTGACGACCCTGCACATGCAGACGTTCGTCCACCTACTCCAGTCAGTCGTTTGCAGGTAATTGGGAAGGAGCTGGAAATTGATGCCAAGCTGCTATCTGTGGATGCACTTATGGTGGATAGTGCTCATGCTGAAAATGCGGCCACTAATGATTACTGTGCTTATGTTATGCTGGGTTTTGCAAGCCCCTAAATGTGCTCTCTGCTTTTGGTTTTTATGTTCTGGTAATCTGCAATGTAATAATGTTGGTTCAGACTTTTTTGGGTTTTTGGACATATGGAATTGTGTGTCATATGGTTTGTGGACCTTTTAAAGATCTTTATTTATGAGTACTTCATGTAGAAACTGGAATGTTCTTTGTTGGAATGTCAGGGGATTAAACTCTTAGAATAGGCAAAGAGCTGTTAGACAAAAAATTGTTGAAAGCCATTGTGCCATTGCTTGCTTACAAGAAACTAAATGCACCTCATTTGATTCTACAACAATCAAAAGTTTCTGTCCTAAGAGATTTGACAGTTTTGCCTACTCTCCTTCGTTGGGTGCCTCTGGTAGAATTCTTGTAGTATGGAATTCTTCTGTCTTTGCTGGGACTTTATTGGAAGTCCAGCAATTTGCTGTGGTGATTGAGTTTGCCTCCAGGCAAAACAATGAGAGATGGACTTTAGTGGTGGTCTATGGACCTTGTCAGGGGGAAGCCAGGGATAATTTTGTCAATTGGCTATATCATCTGAATATTCCTGTGGAAGAAAATTGGTTGCTGCTAGGGGATTTTAATTTTTTTTGAGATCATTGGAAAATACAAACTTACCTGGTGGTGATCTGAATGAAATGTTCATCTTCAATGAGATAATTGGGCACTTGGGCCTATTGGAATTACCTATCAAAGGTAGATCTTATACATGGTCAAACATGCAAGATATTCCTCTACTTGAGCAACTGGACTGTGTTTTCACCTCAGTTGATTGGATATCTGACTATCCTATGACTGAAGTGCTCCCATCGTTCACCTCAGCGCCTCCTCGTCGTCGTTCACCTCGGGGCAGCACACGGCGCGGCGACCATCTTCCCCAAACACCCTCACGTAGAGGGTCACATCACCGTCATACTTGAAATGGAGGGGGCACCGCCTGCCCAGGCTGCGCGCGCGGGCGAACGCCTGCCAACCGCGGTCCAGAGCTATGTTGCCCACGGCGGAGACCTCAACTACAACCCAAAAAGCCCTGCTGTAACAACCGTGCACCTGTAGCCATAGCCCACCTGGACCGGAAGCTGGCAGCTTGTCGATGAAGAAGCGCGAGAGCTGAAGCCAGTTGCCGGCCGAATTCTCTGACCAGACGACGAACTCTGGCAGCACCTCCGCCGAGTGGAAGTGCGGCCGGGGAGGCCGTGCAACCATGGCACGTCTCCCCTCATCGATAGTGCAGCCATGATTGGAACGACCCCTGCCATGCGCAGCGGCGCCACCGCGGGAACGGGGGGCCGCGACGAGGGTCGCGGTGTGCTTGCGGGGACGGCCGCATCCATGTTTGGGCGCCGGGGAGCCAGGCCCCTTGCGACGGGCCTTCCCCTTCTCCGTGGCAAAGAACCTCTTCGACGGTGCCATTGGTGTCGCTGCTAGCAATGGAGAAAGGGGGGAAAAGCAAGCACATGGGAAGAGATGAGCGACGGGGGCTCTGCCCCCCTCCCCATTTATAGCAGGAGAAGGCCAACCAGCGCCCCCCACGATCATAGGTAATGATGGTTTTTCCTTGCATCTCGCAGGGACTTGTCAAGATGAGCAATTGCCAAGGTAGCATGGGGAAGCAGAGACGCCCACGTCCAATCAACCGCCACACGTCGACCAAGGCCACAGGCTGTGTGGGCCCGCAATGCTCCGCACTTGCCCATTGGCTCCGCCTCGAAGCCAAGTCCTAGCGCGCCTTGGGCCCAGGGGCTACTATCGGCGTTCTGGGAACGAGGGTCCCCAGACATGGCTGCCTGCGGCCCACAGCGTGGCTCTGCTAGCGGGCCCGTACGACCCATCTTCATCAACAAGGCATTCAAGACCCTCACGAGGGGCCAAGCCTCGCGAGGCGGACAATGCAAGACCTCCTCAGGAGCGGCCTCACCAGGCTGGCTCACGAGGGGCCGAGAGACCAAGGCAAGGCAAACCTCGCGAGGTTCTCATGACGTGTGCCACGACGACCGAGACCAGGCGGGCGCCAGCGCGTGCAGTGTCCTTGTTTCCTCTTCGGTGCAAAGGGGCAAGCGCAGGCGAGGAGTACCGAGGCATCAAGCAAAGGTTTTCCTATCGATGCTGTCAGCGTTCTGGGAACGGGGGTCCCCAGACTTGCCTGCCTGCGGCCTGCGGCGTGGCTCAAAGGGGCCCCCAGCACGGCCTATCTTCATCAACATAGACCCAAGACCCTCGTGAGGGGCCAAGCCTCGCGGGGCGGACGACGCGGAGCTTCCTCAGGCACGGCCTCATCAGGCTGGCTCGCGAGGAGGCGGAGAGATCAAGGCGGGGTACCTCACGAGGTGCCCATGACGCACGCCATGACGACCAAGGGCGCCAGGCGGGCGCCAGCCCGCACAGTGTCCTCCTTTCCTCTTTGGTGCAAAGGGGCAAGCACAGGCGAGAGCATCAAGCAAAGGCACCCGTTTCGGTGCAGCGAGACCAAGACCAGTCCAACGGAAGGAAGGAAGTCATTGTGGAGCCAAAGCCAGCGTCACCACCAGAGCCTTTGGCAGGCGAGGACCAACTTTAGTCAGGATAAGTGTACCAGATGTTCCCCTTCAAAATGGCCAATTGTTGGCGCCCTTCCCGCTCAATATTTGGGAAGAGGCCCAGGGCCTTTGCCTATAAATAGGACTAGCCACCCCCAGGGTAGAGGCACTTAGGATTGGAATCAGCTAGGATCCAGAGAAGGCAATCAAAGAAAGAGAGAGAGAGAGAGAGAGAAGGGCGACTGAACTCCTCCTAAGTAGTTCATCGCCCCGGCCAAGAACAGACCCTCGCGAGGCTGTTCTTCCTTGTATTGTTCATCATCATCAACCCAAGAGGCAATCCACCACACCACCACACTGGAGTAGGGTATTACACCACATCGGTGGCCCGAACCAGTATAATCCCTGTGTATCTTGTGTTGTTCTTTCCCATAGTTTAGATCTTTGCGAGGCGGAGGGGTACAGGTAGGTAGAAGGCGTAATCTCCGCGCGCACCCCAGAGCTCGAACCTCAAGGGTTTGTCGGAACCCGAAATCCGACATTTGGCGCGCCAGGTAGGGGTGCGCCGGAATTCGTCTTCCACCGTCCCGTTCTCCTCCGACCATCGCGTCCATGTCTGACGGTCGTCGGGCCCGTGCCGAGCGCCGAGCCGCTCTCGCTTTCCGCGTCGCCCAGACGGCCCCTGTCGGCAGGCGTCCTCGCCGTTCCCTGTCGCCTGCCGTCAACGCCGCCACCGGCCCGGCGGGGAACGAGCAGCAAGCGTCGTCTCAGCATCCGTCCGTGCGGCAAGACGGCCGCACCGCTACTCCCTCGCTCACCCCAGCTGGTTCTTCGTCCCGCACGCTCCACGCACCCATGGAGGCTTGAGCTGCGCTCATCGCGGCAAACGAGCTCCTACGCTACCATCCCGTCGACGACGTCTACGAAGAGTGGCTCGACCGCGTCGCCGAGCTCGTCCGCGCCGTGGGGGGCTCTCCTGCGCCGTCCGTTCCGCTGCACCGCACCCCGCCCCGCGCGGGCGACGAAGCTCCGGGGCGCCCCAGCCGCCTCCTCATCAAGAAGACGCCGTGGCTCCAAGGCGCATGGCCCCTGGGAGGATTCCGTTCCGTCAGGCGCCAGCGCGGCAAGAGCAGAGCTGCCAAGAAGTCCCTCGCCCGCAAGAAGCTGCCTGGGCGCTCCCTGCTCCAGCACGTCACGGCCATGCTCCTGCTCCCGCACATCAAGACCCCACGCTGCTCCCAGCTGCAGTGCGTGGGGACCTGCAAGACCAAGCTCTCCATCACCCAAGACCCCTCGTGGCCACAGCAGGCTGCCGAGCCTTCACCACCGAGCTGCGCAGCGTCGCGTGGCCCGGCAAGTTCAAGCCAGACCTGCCTCCTCGTTACGACGGCACGGCCGACCCTGCGGAGTTCCTCCAGCTCTATGAGCTGGGCATCGAAGCTGCCAGCAGAGATGAGAAGGTCATGGCGAACTAGTTTCCCATGGCGCTCAAGGACGGGGCCCGCACCTGGCTCCTGAACCTGGCCCCAGGCATGATCTCCTCCTAGGACGAGATGCGCACTCGCTTCATCGCCAACTTCGAAGGTACTCGCGACCGGCCGCACGCCGTGAGCGACATGCGCCGCATCAAGCAACAACCCGGAGAGACCCTGCAAAAGTACATCCAGCGCTTCAACAACGCCCGCCTCAAGATTCCCAAGGTGTCCGAGGAGGCCATCATCTCAGCCTTCTCCGACGGCGTGCGCGATGTCAAGATGAAGGAGGAGTTGGCGATGCATGAAGACCTGTGCACTTCCTTGGAGCTGTTCAACTTGGCGACCAAGTGCGCCAGGGCTGAGGAAGGGCGTCTCTCCCTCCTCGAGCTGCCTGTCGCAGACCCAGAAGAGAAGAAGTCCAAGGCCAAGGATGTGAAGCGCAAGGGGGCTGTCGTGCTCGCGGCAGAACCGGACACCAAGCGGGGCAGAGATCAGCCCGAATCTTCCAAGGGCAATCGGTACTGTGTGTACCACGACCTCCACACCCACAACACCAACGAATGTCAAGAGCTCCGAGCCGTACGAGAAGGAAGGGTCGGCCGTCGCCCGGACCGTGCCGACCGGGGCTACGGTCGAGGAGGAGGAAGGAACGCAGGATGCTGGGAAGACCGCGGCCCACGCCAAGGGTGGCGCGATCGACCTCGCGAGGACCGCTGGCAAGACCCGCCTCGCGAGGGAGACTGGAGGGATCAGCCTCGCGAGGATTGCCCGCAAGGCAACGCAGGCCTCCCTCCGCTGTCGCCGCAGCTAAGGAGAAACAAGGACCGCCACCAGGACAAGGGGGCTGGGGGCTTCCAGGAGCCGCACGCGATCGCCTGCATCCTGGGAGGAGCTCAAGCCCCAGCCTCTCAGCGTATCTTCAAGCAGTTCACCCGCGAAGTGAATGCAGTCCTCCCCAAGCTAGAAGCCACACGCACTCTCAGGTGGTCATCGTGCGCCATCACGTTCAGCTCAGCGGATTAGCTCAAGTGTGCAGCCACAGCCGGAGTCCTCCCGATGCTTTGTTCCCCAATCATCAGCAACGGTGGTCACCAGGACCCTCATCGATGGCGGGGCAGGGCTCAACGTCCTGTCCGTGGAAACATTCAACAATCTCCAAGTGCCCTACAACCAGCTTCAGCCAACCAAGCCTTTCTTCGGAGTCACTGACGGCTCCGCGGTCCCGATCGGGCAGGTCCGCCTCCTTGTCACCTTCGGAGCACGCGACAACTACCGCACCGAGCTCATCGACTTCGACGTCGCTCACATTCGCCTACCGTACAATGCCATCCTTGGGTACCCGGTGCTGGCCAAGTTCATGGTCGTAACTCACCACGGCTACAACGTCCTCAAGATGCCAGGAAGCGGGGGAGTCATCACGGTGCCCTGTGAAGAGAAGGACACGGTGTGTTCCCTGGAACGAGCCTTTAAGGCCGCATCACTGGAAGACCCGGATCACGGAAGCAGGAGGCTTCCCGAAACCACCCTCAAGAAGAAGAAGACATCGTCCAGCCCAGTCCCTCAGGAGCCAGGCCCCTCAGGGCCCGCGCCTGCCCAGGGGGAACCTCCTTCCATCACATAGGAAAGCGTGCCCGCGCCCTCCTCGGGCAGGGCTCGGGGGCTCTCCCTTGGAGGGCCACCGACCTGGCTAAGGTCACGAGGGAGGCGCTTGGGCACCACATGGAGGCGTGTTTCGAAGCATGTTTCCCTCAAGAAGGAGTAAGGCAAGGGGGGCCAAACCCTCAGGAGTTCGTCAGCAAGGCCATTCAAGAGCTACAGGAGTCAAGAGTCATGAACGGCGGCCGCCGCTTACCAGCTGTGGCTCCCCATCCAGGCGAGGATGGTGGGCTGCGCGTCTGCATCGACATACCAGGGCTCAATCGAGTCGCCACTCTGGAGCGCCTCTAGCCCTCGCGAGTGGGGTGCTGCGAAGGTCCACCCCACAGCCACGCTCGCATGCCTTACGGCTTGCCGAACGCGGCTGCCACGTACTAGCACCTCATGAGGGGCATCATGGAAGCTCAAGAGGCCAGGCGTTCCGCAGCCCTGGCGGAGATGGAGATGGTCCGCGAGGAGCCACCAGCGCCTCCGGAGCCTCCCGAGGCCCCAGGGCCTGGGGGCTTGTGAGGATCGGCTTCCGCAGCCCATGGAGTCTGCTGCACCAACACTGCTTCGTCCTCAACATCATTAGGTGACCTCTTCCAAGTTTCATTTCCAGCTGGGAGCCCCCCCAGGGCTGCATTATTCCCAGGCCGCGTGGGTCCGTCCCTGCGGCATGCATCCCTTTTATTTCGTGTCGTTAGCTTACTTTGTTGGGGGCGCCCCTAGGGCTGCATCATCCCCAAGTCACTCAGGCCTGACCCAGTGATGTCTGCCTTCCCAGCATCTATTTGAATGAATCCACTCCTTCGCGGCTAATGTGTTAGACCTAGTTGCCCACTCAACTGACGCCAACTGACGGAGCTGCTCCCAAAACGGCATGACGCTTGCGCATGGGTCCGTTCCTGCAACGCCGACAAACCTGAGTGGCTGAGCTCTGGCCGCGGCAGCCCCGCACTACGCCACCTCATCAAGCCTTTAGTGCCTCACCACCCCTCGGAAGCAACCAACGGCTGACTGTCAATTGCCATGGCAACCCCTCGTTCTTTCTATGATGGTCTACAGGATCCCCTAAAGGAGCTGCGTCAGGCGAGGCCCTTGCGGAGTCTCCTTCACTCTCACCCGCGCGAACCGCTTGCACATTAAAGGGGGGTGCCTGAGCATCGCGACTCAGGGCTCCTACTGCCCCCAGCCCTCACCCTCTAGCCTTGACCACGGCATCACGACCTGGCATACCAGCGACGGCTGAGACTTGCTCGAGGGTCGGGACACGAGGACGTAGAGCAGAAAGGGGAACAAAGGCGAGAGGGGAGGGACACGCGAGGACCTCACCGAGCAACCTCACGCCTGCCGATGCACGGACCCGGCGACACACCAGGGAGCGGTCCCTGATTCTCGAGATAAGTCACTACCCGGAAGTACCAGCTACCATGGCACTGTCCCCGCACATAATGCAATCCTGTGTTAGCGACGCCACTCTCCTTTCTCACCGAACGACGGCTGCTTGAGCGCCAAAGGGGACCTCCTGAGCATCGCGACTCAGGGGCTCTTACCGGACCCCGGGGCGCTCACCTCCTGGCCTTGACCACGGCATCGCGACCTGGCATACCAGCGACGGCTGAAGCCGCCTTGGGACTGGGACCTGTCGGCGCAAAGCACCAAGCCCTCGTGAGGTTCGAAAGGGAGAACTGAGCTAAGACGGAATGAGCAACTCACACAATTCTATGACAAGGGTTGTATTAACAAACAGGATCACAGGCACCTTACAAGCCCCCGCGGGGCGCGACTTTGATTCCTCACAGGGAACAGATCCTAGAGGGACGCTAACTACACGCGCCCCTGCAAAAGACGCAATCATCAATAGTGGGCCGTCAAGCACCCGCGCCAACCCCATCCAGATCAGAGTCGGCGATGGCCAGACGAGCCCGCCCTGCTATAGGAGCGGCGCCGGCTCGGGGGCTCGTAGGTGTCGTCGCTCGTCTCCGGAGTCACGAAGAGCTCGCCGGAGTCGCTGGATCCTCGGACGCCTCCGCCGCCCGAGGAGCCGCCAAGGGAGCGGTCGGTGGGCCCGGTCCTCGCCGTAGCAGGGTCCCGACCACCTCTCCTGGGGCAGCACTCCAGCCGGCGCCCCTTCGCATCAAACACCTTGAAGAACATCACCGAAGCGTCGTTCCGTACTTATGGTCGGCGAAGGCCAACCGCCGACCTCCACGATCGCAGGTAATCATGACCCGTTTTGCATGCAGGGACTTGTCCAATCCATGCAGATGTCGAGGCGTCATGGGGAAGTGGAGACGCCCCCGTCCAATCAACCGCCACGCGGCGCCCAAGGCCGCAGGCTGTTAGGGCCCGCGGCGCTTTGCCCTTGTCCTTTCGCCTCCCTTCACGGCCAAGTCCGGACGCGCCTTGGGCCCGGGGGCTACTGTCGGCGTTCTGGGAACAGGGGTCCCCAGACTTTCCTGCTTGTGGCCTGCGGCGTGGCTCAAAGGGGGGCCCAGCACGCCCCATCTTCATCAACACAGACCCAAGACCCTCGCGAGGGGCCAAGCCTCGCGGGGCGAACGACGCGGAGCTTCCTCAGGCACGGCCTCATCAGGCTGGCTCGCGAGAAGGCGGAGAGATCAAGGCGGGGTACCCCACGAGATGCCCATGATGCACGCCATGACGACCAAGGGCGCCAGGCAGGCGCCAGCCCGCGAAGTGTCCTCCTTTCCTCTTTGGTGCAAAGGGGGAAAGCGCAGGCGAGAGCATCAAGCAAAGGCACCCATTTCGGTGCAACTAGACCAAGACCAGTCCAACGGAAGGAAGGAAGTCATTGTGGAGCCCAAGCCAGCGTCACCACCAGAGCCTTTGGCAGGCGAGGACCAACTTTAGTCAGGATAAGTGTACTAGATGTTCCCCTTCAAAATGGCCAATTGTTGGCGCCCTTCCCGCTCAATATTTGGGAAGAGGCCCAGGGCCTTTGCCTATAAATAGGACTAGCCACCCCCCAGGGTAGAGGCAATTGGGATTGGAATCAGCTAGGATCCAGAGAAGGCAATCAAAGAGAGAGAGAGAGAGAGAGAGAGAGAGAGAGAGAGAGAAGGGCGACTGAACTCCTCCTAAGTAGTTCATCGCCCCGGCCAAGAACAGACCCTCGCGAGGCTGTTCTTCCTTGTATTGTTCATCGTCATCAGCCCAAGAGGCAATCCACCACACCACCACACTGGAGTAGGGTATTACACCACATCGGTGGCCCGAACCAGTATAAACCCTGTGTCTCTTCTGTTGTTCTTTCCCATAGTTTAGATCTTTGCGAGGCGGAGGGGTACAGGTAGGTAGAATGCGTAATCTCCGCGCACACCCCAGAGCTCGAACCTCAAGGGTCTGCCGTAACCCAAAATCCGACAGATGCAACGAGACCAAGACCAACCAGACAGCAGGACGGAGGTCACCGTGGAGCCCAAGACGGCGTCACCACCAGAGCCTTTTACAGGCGAAGATCACCTTTAGTCAGGATAGCTTGTACTTGTTGTCCCCTTTCAAATTGGCTATTGTGGCATCCCTTCCCGCTCAATATTTGGGGAGAGGACTAGGGCCTCTATAAATAGGACTAGCCACCATAGTTGGAAGCAGCTGATCTTGACATGATCCTTAGCCACACACCGAACACAAGAACACCTCAACCTCAGGAGGCTGTTCTTCCCCTTGTAACTGTTCATCCTCAGCCCAAGAGGCAATCCACCACCACCACACTGGAGTAGGGTATTACACCACAACAGTGGCCCAAACCAGTATAAATCTCGTGTCTCTTGTGTTGCGAGTTCATCGAGCTTAGCCTTTCGATCGCAGAGTGTGTGAGGGCGTGATCGGTGGAGGAGATATCTTCGTGCGCACCCTAGTGTTCGAACCTTGAGGGTTTCGCTGGAACCCGTGATCCGACAATTACTACCTCCGTTCAGAAATATAAGATGATTTCAATATTTTACTGCATATAAGACTACATATACGCACAGAAATCAGTGAACAAAGACACTATAACATGTCTTCAATGGCATGAGAGCAGAGGGATTACTCGCAATATCCATAACACAAGTTACTGAGGCAAATATACTCTCTTCAAAGGTAGCATTGATGTTCATAAAGTAGTTGAAAGTAATCTATAAGAAATCAGTGTCAACCTCTCGCATGTTTTGGTCAAAAGAGGAATTTAGAACCGTCATTTGGCACACAAATATCACATGCAAGATCACCCAGAAAGTTGTACTACTAGTACTAGTACTGCATGTTAGATGAAAAAACACGATCAAGATCGAGAAAAAGATCGTCAAGAAGAGATATTACCTAGACTTGCTTAATGAGGGATCCCGGAGAGGAGGCCTTGGACAGGGCGATGGCCTTGAGCTTGTCTGCGGTAGTCCCCGCGGGGTGCTTGCGCTTCTTCGCGCCCTGAGCCTCGACGGTACTGGCCAGAGCCATAGACATCACTTCGGCCGGTGCTCCAGGGTCCATCAAGAAACTGTCAAATAGAAATAAAAGAAAATAAACCATAATCACAAACCCAAAAGAAGAATAGAGAGGGAGTTATAGGACCAGTCTCCGGTCCTTGGCCAAAATCAACACCATTGATGCACTCACCTTTCCTTCTTTGGGAGAGAAGAACAATGGCAGAAGCAGGTCGGGGTTTCTTGAAGAAATGAGGAACAAGATGAGGGAGAAGCGAGTTGGGGTTTTCTTAAAGAGAGGAAGCTGAGGGAGAAGAGTGAAACGATGGTTGCTTCGTCCGTCCAACTTACTGCTAGAAAGGTGGGGGTTTTGTGATTTGACGGCTCATTGGGCATTACTGCGACGCTTCGATCGGGGTAGTCTACCATGTAGTTGGGCACTCTAGTATGTAGTAATTTAGTGCATGGATAGTGGACCCCGATGCTGGTTGTCCTGCACGTCGGCGAAAGTGCTTAGCAAGGTTCCCGACAACCATCAAGGAGGATCCGCATGGTAGAGCATGTCCACTTTTTCTGAAGAAAAAAATGATCATGACAAGCATTTCCACTCTTACACGAAGGAGTGCGAACACGACAGCCACTTGAACTTACACAGTGCTCCTACTACTAGGCATGTGCAGTGGTTCATATGTCAGTACTACATAATCTTGTTGCTAGTGTAGTAAGATATGACGATAACAAATGATGTTGTGCACATGTCAACTATATGAACAGTAATGTAACATAGTGCCCTTTTTTTGACTGTCTGGTCGAGAATGAACGGTGAGATCAATGTTAACAGAACTAGGTATACAGTGCACGGAGAGTACAGTGCTACAGTACTCCACGGAACATGAACCATATGATGCACGAATTGGTGTTAGGCAGGGTGGATGAAGGGTGCATGGGATGGGAGCAAAAGTTCCCTTCTCGACCCACTTTTCGGTGTTTGGTAGAGTGCATGATGGGTGCATGAGTCCACACTAGTAGGTTAACACAAATATATTAGGAGCATGCATGAAGAGGGGTGCTGAGATGAGCATGCAGGAAGAGGGAACAACTATATTGAGATGAGAATGCAACCAAACACACCCACACGCTTTGTGCTAGAGTGACTGATTTACACCATCTGAGTTTGATCCAATGGTCATGTTGCGCCGAGACATGGACATGCCCATGCAGAGGACATCTAAACAGCACCGAAGTCCCTCTGCTTCTCGAGGCACACGACATTGGTGATGCAGGGTGCCACCGCCGCAAAGCCTGCTCCCGGTCGACGGGAGCTAGCTCGTCAAAGACGCCGTCCAATGGCACGAATGGATTCCAGTGGCGGAGCCCTAAGAGGATTTGCCCGGCAACGGCGACGGCGGCCCGCAACCCCTCCTTGTCCAGCTCCGCCCCCACCATCGCACCGAGACGACTTAGCTCCTCGGAGATATAGGCGAAGAAGGAGACTAGGTCAGGAAGTCGCAGCTCGTTGAAGTCGACGGGGTGGTCGAACGGGTTTAGCCCTACGGCCGGCATGGTCGCTGTCACTGTTAAACCGGCGGATCTCGGGTAGGTGATCCCAAACTGTGCGTCTAAGTTCGATGGTAACAGGATATGGGGGACACAATTTTTACCCAGGTTCGGGCCCTCTCTATGGAGGTAATACCCTACTTCCTGCTTGATTAATCTTAATGAATATGAGTATTACAAGAGTTGATCTACCACAAGATCGTAATGGCTAAAACCCTAGAAGTCTAGCCTGTATGTGTATTTGCCTTTCTGGACTAAGCCGTCCGGTTTATATAAACACCGGAGGGAACTAGGGTTGTACAAAGTCAGTTACAAAGAAAGGAATCTTCATATTTGGTCGCCAAGCTTGCCTTCCACGCCAAGGAGAGTCCTATCCGGACATGGGAGGAAGTCTTCAGTCTTGTATCTTCACAGACCATTAGTCCGGCCAATGTCCAACAGGTCGGACGCCCGAGGACCCCTTAGTCCAGGACTCCCTCAGTAGCCCCTGAACTAGGCTTCAATGATGAGGTGTCCAGTGTGCAGATTGTCTTCGGCGTTGCAAGGCGGGTTCTCCTTTCCGAATACTCCAAGATAGTCTTCAGACGCAGCGAACGTGTCCGAATCTGCAACACAAGTACCAGACACAACCATAGAGAGTATAATATTTCACGAGTCCCATCCGCTGACAACTTTTCACAAGATGACATCACGCCTGCCCGGTCATTATTTCAAACCGTTTTCGTCTGCCATTCCGCGTTTCGAGATGCGGTTTCCATTGGCACGTCTTTTCAAAACAGAGATCGTGTCCTCTTATTGCGGGATTCACATCAATACGGGCGTCGGTAATCCAACCGTGCCGTTTACACAGCCCTTGGGAATAGGCGAGTTTTGAGGCGAGTGGGAGGCGTTCGATATTTACTGCCTTTATAAGAGGATAAGGATTCCCTTTCTTTACCCACACCATCCTTCATCCTCTACCCTTCCATTCTCAAGCTCCAGCACCCAAGTTCTCATTTCTCCCACCCCGAGCAAGTTCTCAACCATGTCCGGCTCTGAAGGGCAAGGCAAATGGATGGCCTCTTCCGTCACGACGAAGGACATCACCGAGCTTTGGGAGGCCGGGTATCTGGCGAAGGAGATAGCCCACCGACTTCCGGCCAAGCGACAAGTTGTCCCCACAGCAAAACCCAACGAGAGGGTGTCATTCCTCCCTCATTTCGTCCGCAGACTAGGTTTTCCACTCCACCCTTTCGTCCACCGACTTATGTTCTACTACGGGCTAGATTTCCATGATCTAGCCCGAACTCTTTCCTCAACATCTCGGCATTCATTGTCGTGTGTGAGGCTTTCCTCAGCATCCAGCCCCACTTTGGTCTATGGCTTAAGATCTTCAATGTGAAGCCGAAGGTGGTGGATGGCCAACATGCGGAGTGCGGAGGAGCCATGGTGAGCAAGATGCCCAACGTCACATGGCCCAAAGGCACATTTGTGGAGACTGTCAAGGAATGGCAGAAGCTGTGGTTCTATATCACAGAGCCCCGCGACGCCACCTGGGCCACGGCTCCCGAATTCAAGTCCGGGGCTCCAATGCGGCTGACCTCCTGGATGGAGAAGGGCCCAAATTGGTTTTCGCCAGATGAGCTGATGGCGCTGCAAACGCGCATCCAAAGCACGGTTGACAAAAACATCAAGCTCGTCGACGTGATACAGGTTATGATAATTTGCCAGATCCTCCCCTGCCAAAGCCGAACTTCCCCTCTATGGGAATTCGATTTGGAGAAGCACCAGACCTTGGTGAGGCTCTTTGGCACCACCCACGAAGATGCCTGGAAGCTGCTCTTCAAGGGCGACGAGAAGCCGCCGACCATAGACTCGGATCGTGGGCACGATCTTGCCAACCCCGACAGTGCCGTAAGTCCTTCACATCTCAAGGCGTATTCTCTGCCAGCTTGTTCAAGGAGGGTAACTAAACTTCGCTAATTTATCCTTTCAGGAATGGGCGGAGAAAGTGGAGCGAATTCACAGTTCGGCTCCGCTGCATGAAGAGCCAGTCATCCCGCTCCTGGCGAAGATGCTGGTCCCGGCGCCCTATCAACCGCCGGAGAAGAAGGCCAAGAAGAAGGCCAAGGGGGGCCGGGGTGGCCCCCCGCCGCAAGGGCACTTTGGACGTGATGTCCGAAGACAAGACTCACTCCTCTACCGCCGAAGACGATGAAGAGGAGGAGGAGGAAAGCAACCCTCCCCCTGATGGGGGGAGGAAGAAGAGGGCGGCCTCCACAAATCTGGAGGCGGAGGAGCCCAAGAAGGGGAAAGGCTCCCCTGCAGATAAAACCTCATGGGACGTTGACAGCATTCCGGAGGGACGCCCCCGGCTGCATCGTAAGTAATAACAGACTCATACTCGCCCGTGTATCCGGCCTTTCCTCCTCATTGTATTAACATGGTTAATTGTGCAATTGCAGTCCGGCCGATGACAACTCCCAGTGATCCTCATCAAGAGGTACGTTGGATTCAAAGGTAATGGCAGCGCATCACCGCCGGCCGCTTACTCTCCCACGGCCAAGGGCGACGCCGAGGTGCTGTCGCGAAGGACTTTCCCAGGACAAGGAGAGTCTCAGGAGGCTGTCAGGGTGGCGCCAGAGGGCGAAACCTCGGCCACCAGACACATGGGGGAGCATTCCACCATGGAGACTGGCGACGGGGGCCGTATTTAGTTTGGCCCTCGTCCGGATACGGTTCTGGAGACCTACAAGTCTCCGGAGTCCAGCGTGGAGTCTCCTTTGAAAGACGGAGGTGTGCCTATCCCACCGGTGACCTCTGTTCAACCAGAGGCACCAGAATATCTTCTGGAAGCGCTGTGAGGCACTTCCATTGTGGAAGAACACCGTATCCTTATGGGTACGGTGATTGAGAGGCTTCAGTCCGTCAAGAGCGGACTGACAGAAGCCTGCAGCGGCCTGCTGACAGGTTTTGAGGTAAGCGACACAAAGGAGAAAATCCCCATATAGACAGTAGCCCCTGACACACTATCCGGTGTTTGGAAAGCAAAAACCGGACAGAGGATCAATTTGTTTTTGCAGGTAAGTAACTAAATGTGTCTTGTATTAATGAGCAGGCATCATTACTGGCCGCGACCTCACACACTGCCGAAGTGTCCGGACTAAAGCAGACACTGGAGCGGGCCGAGGAGGAGCTCGGGCAAGCGAGGAAGGAGCTAGCAGACCAGCAAGGTGTTTAATGACTCGCTATATATTCGGAAAGAATAAATGATTTGTATTGACCATAGCATTATGATATGTGCAGGAGCAACGACCAAGGTCGAGGCCCTTAGAAGGCCATGGCCGAAGCCGAGGAGAAAGCTGCCAAGGAGCAAGCTGCCCGCAAGAAGCTCAAGGCCAGGGTCAACGAGGTTCAGCAAGAGCTCCAGGACGCTATGAATAAATGTGAGGCCTTGGAGTGCGATGTTTCGGCTCGAGAGGATGAACTCGCCAAGGCCCGCCAGAGCAAGGAAGAAGCCCGGTTTGAGGCCCAGGGCACCCTCTAGGAGAACGAGGAGGCCAGGAAGATCGCGGCGGGTAAGGAGTTTAGTATGCAAATCAGGTATGTGAAGAAGCAGTATGTCTTACTAACCTGGATTCGGAGTTCTCCAGGGGCGTTTGCAGATTTGCCGCGCAGTGTGTCCGGCGCTGCGGAGTTCTTCCGAGCCGAAGAAGGGATCTCAAAGGAGAAGCTGTTCTGGTCGCAATACCTTGCACCAGAACATCCAGTGCCTTTCACCGATTAGCTAAAGCAGCTTGTCAAGCAACATAGGGTGGCCGAAGTGGCCATGAAGGATTTAATAATACGGCTTTGGCCTGCCGAAGCTATACCCAGCAGTTACTTCGGCCTCATGAAGCGGCTGGTGAATGCATGTCCTCGGCTGGATGTCATGAAGCGATCGGTCTGCATCGAGGGAGCGCGGATGGCCTTCGCATGAGTCAAGGCATGGTGGGCGAAGATGGATGCCAAGCTTGTGACCGAGGGGCCACCCGAGGGCAAGGAGCACCGCACACCCGAGCAGTATTTTGGAGACGTCCTGGAGGGGTCTCACCTTGTAGCGACGCAGTGTTCGCAAGACATTACCTTTGTATGAATATATTCAAGTTGTCTATCCCTTGTACGAGAAAACAAAGTGGTTATGTAATATAATGTTTGTTATGTTTTAAAAAATTTACCTCCTGTGCGGCCGTTTTGTATGAAATCTGAGAGTTGGCCAGTCGTCGGCTTCTACCCCCACGTAGGTAGTACGGGGGTGTTCAAGATGGAACCTAAACACTCTTGATCCAATTGTTTGGTCCTTGAAGGAGGTGTTTAGCGCAACGAACGAGGCAATCAGACTATGCGGCTTTAGCACTCTCACTTAGCCATAGGATTTTGACAAATAAAAATGTGGGTGCAGCCCCTAGTATCCGAACTAGAGTGCTATAAGCACCTGACCGGGTAAATACCGATCCTTCGCGTAATGCGGAAAAAATATCTATCGATTCGAAACCTCCAAAGAGCTAACCGGCTCTCGCCGCATCATGACAGTCAGTTTTCAGCTTTCTCTACTGAGGTGCTCCTTCGGGTAAACCGAGGCACAATCATAGTAGTGCTCCCTTTACTACCTTAGCCGATATAGCGGAATGTATGGTAGCAAGCACAGGAGCCGGGCAACCCAACTATTGACCAAAGACATGATTCGGAGCCAATGCATATAGTGCTAAATTCGGGGTGCCGAGCTGTATTGTAAACAGTGTTCGGACTTTGTTGCCATGGTGTTGGGCACTATGAAGCCCCTAGCAAATTTTAACGTACCATAGAGTACGGGTGCTATCTGATAGGCTTATTAATAATAAAAAAGAAAAACATAAAAAGAGCAAAAACAATAAGCAAGGGCCCTAAAATTTGGGCCGCAAACTGTTTCGATTATGTTTTGATTAATACGTCAAAGCGCATTGATACATGTGGTGCGATAAGCAACGGGCTATTTGACATGCCATGACCAAGGGAGAGCTGCGCGTGGGACCCTGGAAACAGGTAGAGTGGTCGTTAAAGAAACCACTTAGAAATTCCCCTCTACGTCCAAGCTGACCGCCGACTTGGTGTATTTGTCCTTTGAAAGGACCTGCGATCAAGTCGTTAGGGAAGGCCTGTGAAAAAGAAACCTGAAAAGCAGAAAAGAAACAGTGAAAGTTTATGTGTCCGGGAGCGGTCAAGCCGTATTGTGGATCACAAGCTAGTTATGCCTCCGCCTGTCCCCATGGTATTTTGAGTGCGTACTTATGTACGCGGGGTGCGAATGCCGCCACTTCATCGAGACTGGGACAGAGGCCAAATTGCTAGTCGATCTCTTGATGAGCCGAGCTGTCCTGCTTCTGAGTAGTCCGGACCCTCTTGATAATGTCTGGGGGCTCGGCCACCGAATTAAGGCCTTGCTTGAAAAGGCCGCTCTGTACTTCTGCTGCTAACGCAGCGGTGTGCTCCTCGGTACGGAGGGAGTGTTCCGTATTTCCATTAACTGTTATGACGCTGTATGGTCCGGGCAACTTGAGCTTGAGGTAAGCATAATGAGGGACCGCATTGAATTTGAGCGAATGATGTTCGTCCGAGCAGTGCGTGGTAGCTGCTGCGAAAAGGGAAGACATCGAAGAATAACTCTTCGCTTCGGATGTTGTCCGGAGATCCGAAGACAACCTCTAGCGTAATTGAGCCCGTACAGTGAGCCTCTACCCCTGGTATGACTCCTTTAAAGGTAGTCTTTGTGGGCTTGATCCATGATGGGTTAATGCCCATTTTGCGCACTGTATCCTGATAGAGCAGATTGAGTCTGCTGCCACCGTCATGAGCACTCGCGTCAGGTGGAATCCATCAATGATTGGGTCAAGGACTAGTGCCGCTGAACTTCCATGACGGATGTTAGTCGGATGATCCCGTCGATCAAAAGTGATCGGGCATGACGACCATGGATTAAATTTTGGGGCGACTGTCTCTATTGCATAGATGTCCCTGAGCGTGCGCTTGCGCTCCCTTTTGGGGATGTATGTAGCATATATAATGTTCACTGTTTTGACCTAGGGGGAAACTTCTTTTGTCCCCTTGTGTTCGATTGTCGGGGCTCCTCGTCATTGTCCTTGCTTTGTGATCCCTTTTCTTTGTTCTCGGCATTTAGCTTGTCGGCCTGTTTAAAAACCCAACAATCTCTGTTGGTATGATTGGCTGGTTTGTCTGGGGTGCCATGGATCTGGCACAGACAGTCGAGTATGCGGTCCAGGCTGGATGGTCCCTGATTGTTTCTTTTATATGGCTTCTTCCGCTGACCGGACTTGGAGCCACTGAATCCGGCATTGACTGTCGTGTCATCGGTGTTGTCACTATTTCTTCGGCGTTTGTGTCTGTTGCGTCGAAGCTTGCCATTGCTATTTTTGACCTCAGGGGTGCCCTTTTCGCATTCTGTGTTTTTGCTACGGGCCAGCCAGCAATCCTCACCCCGCACAAAAGAGGGTCAAGAGTGTCGTGAGGGCTGCCATGGACTTCGGCTTTTCCTGGCTGAGGTGACGGGCGAGCCATTCGTCACAGATGCTATGTTTAAAGGCTGCTAGGGCTTCGACATCCGGACAGTCGACGATCTGGTTTTTTTAGTTAGGAACCTAGTCCAGAATTTCCTGGCTGACTCTTCAGGTTGTTGAACTATGTGACTTAAGTCATTGGCGTATGGTGGCCGGACATATGTACCTTGTAAGTTGTCAAGGAAGGCTTCTTCCAAGTCCTCCCAGCTGCCAATAGAATTTTCAGGCAAACTGTTTAACTAGTGCCGAGCTGGCCCTTTGAGTGTTAGTGGGAGGTATTTGATGGCGTGAAGATCATCTCCGTGAGACATATGGATGTGGAGAATAAAATCCTCGATCCATACCGCGGGATCGGTTGTGCCATCATATGATTCGATGTTTACAGGTTTAAACCCTTCTGGGAATTCATGATCCATTACTTCGTCAGTAAAACAGAGAGGGTGTGCGGTGCCTCTATATCGGGCCGCATCGCGACGTAGCTCCGATGGAGTCCGTCTGCGGTTTTCGGCCCGCGCGTGACTAGGTTTGTCACGTCCGAATAGTTAGCCGTCATCGTGTGTCGAAGCACGTCCTCATGATCCATAGATCAATCTTGTGTGTCCTGCTCTACTATCCAGGTCCTGCCGAAGGTCATATGTGCAACCCCGAGCTATTTTGTCCCTACCTTTATGGCGAGGTGGGGCGGTCTGGCGTTCGGCTTGAGTTACCGCTTTATCCCGACCGTGTGGTGGTCGGTTAGTCGCATTGTGCGATGATGGTACGGGCTCCAGCGCCTCGTCATCGAACTGAGGTAGCAATTTTCGCTTCGGGTAACTTTTGGCTGGGCGTTTAAGGTCGTATTCTTCAGCGGCCAGGACATCAGTCCATCTATCGTTGAGCAGATCTTGATCAGCTTGGAGCTGCTGCTGCTTCTTTTTCAGGCTTCTTGCAGTGGCTATTATCTGACGCCTAAAGCGTTCTTGCTCGAGAAGTTCCTCAGGCACGATGAAATCCTCGTTGCCAAGGCTCACCTCGTCCTCGGAGGGTCGAAGATAAGTGCTGCCATCCGAGTCATCGTCTATGGCCTGTTCGTCAGGGCTAACTCGCCCATCCTCCCGATCGTCCCGTTCGGTCGTTTGCTCCTCGGGATCTTCTGTGTCTTCGGCACCATCCGGAGTGTGATAATCTCCTGTGCCGGTGTTGCTATCCATGCTGCGGTGAGATTTAGAGCGGTGCCACTAACGCCGGCGCTTTGGTTGTGTCTTGGGAGGCTTGTCCGCGACTAGCTTTTCCTTGTCCTCGCCACTATTCTCTTTGGGTGTATCCACCATGTATACGTCGTACGACGAAGTGGCCGTCCAGTGTCCGGTAAACGGCGGGTTTTGGCCATGCTCCTCATCTGCATCGTCGTCCATACCGTCGATGTCTTCGGAGCCGTAATCGAGCATGTCAGTTAAGTCCTCGACAGTGGCTACGTAGTGGGTGTCCGGTGGGAAGAGAAATTCCCCATCATCAGCCTCCAGCTCGAACCGGACATAGATCGGCTGTGAGTCCCCCTACTAAGGACATATTTTTTAATGAGTTGCTTCGTAAGGGGCTGATTTGGATCCATATGTTTCATGCTATGGTTAGGTTTACCTTAATAATTCTTTTGTAGTTGCGGATGCTTGCAATAGTGGTTAATCATAAGTGGGATTCTTTTCCAAGAAAGGACAACACCCAAGCACCGGTCCACCCACATACCAAATTATCAAAGTAACGAACGCGAATCATATGAGCGTGATGAAAACTAGCTTGACAATAATTCCCATGTGTCCTCGGGAGCGCTTTTCTCTATATAAGACTTTGTCCAGGCTTGTCCTTTGCTACAAAAAGGATTGGGCTATCTTGCTGCACATTGTTTACTTTCATTACTTGTTACCCGCTACAAATTACCTTATCACAAAACTATCTGTTACCGATAATTTCAGTGCTTGCAGAGAATACCTTACTGAAAACCGCTTATCATTTCCTTCTGCTCCTCGTTGGGTTCGACAGTCTTACTTATCGAAAGGACTACGATAGATCCCCTATACTTGTGGGTCATTAGTGACTAACTTGGGATGATTCCAGAGGAAACAAAAACAATCTTTCTCGGATTCACGGTGGCAACTTGCATAGAATGCACATGAATTCGAGGAAGTCACTTCTGTCATCAAGCATAAACTTCATGGGCTAGCATGAAGAAAATGCTTTCAAAACTTTCCAACACTAACTTAGATGTTCAACATGAATCATGCACAAGATGAAAATGTTGTTAATGGGCTCAACAACAGTCCATCCAGGCTTCCATATAGGTGGAATTCCAAAACTATGTGAACAAGGCGATAGTATTGGTCAGACCCAAAAGATGTAATGGTGTATGCTCGAGGGACAACCGCGAGTAAGATAACCTTATGAAAATCATAGGTTCTGATTTGATTTGTCGATAGCCCATTTGTAAATCATAGATTCGGGTAAGACAATAGGTCCAACAATTGATCACGAGGACCAATCAATGAAGATACCGTCTTTCTTCAACACACACACACACAGATATCCCCTTGAAATGAATTAAGTTAGGCAAAGCTTTTATCTTCCAACTCTCCAAGTTGTTGTCTAGCTTGACCAACTAGCTCAAGGGTATCCAACACAGATTCTTGGAGAATGGCTGGTTTAGGGAAAACCAACATGATCACGAACTCAACATAGCGGTCAGGGAACAACCTGGTAATACTTCCGAGAAGATATTCGGAGAATCACGAACCACTGATAGGTCATTAAGCTCGAGAACAATCTTGCTTTTCAGGGCAAGACGATATGATCAAAGGAGTGAGGGATTGACACAATCCTAACTCATTGATCGCAGATTGCATCAGAAATAAGGACTAGGTAGCACGATCAATCTTAGGATGATGATTCAGTAACCAGCACGCTAAGAGTGAGAGTATTGTCCATTAATTACCAAGCAACGAAGTTGCTAGGAGTATTGATTTCACACATCACAATTCACTTGTCGGCATTGTGGTTACAACAACACGGGATCGAGGAATCAATAATGATGGCGAGAAGTATCACTACGTCAAGAATTCATAAGAGGTGGTGCAATTCTCATGTCATTCTTGACATAAAGATGGTAACACTCCAAGGTAGAACAGACCAAAAGCTAGATTGGCATTTTGATCCACGGAATACAACTACTTTGACCCAATCCTCGAAGTGGACAAGGTACTGGAGTTTGTTTCTCCTAGTCATTCCAAAATAGAATGGCTTGACAGACCACAAGAATATGAGGTATCGATGAACGAATGCATGCATACTATTGACTATCAATTGACAGACAAAGGTCAGAAAACAACTAAAGAGGGACAACTCAAAGGAACATACGATTTTCTGAGTTGTGGGTGCATAGATTAGCATGTCGAACGAGTTCAACACATTTCTTCCAGATAACCCATTCTGAAAGGTAGGATTAGCAGAGTCACAACTATAACAGAGAACTCATCAAGAGCACTCTGGTTGTGATCTTTTGGTTCAAAAGAACTTCTGCCATAAGCAGTTCATGGTAGTTGGAAGAAAGAAATACCACAGACCTCGAGGACTATAGCAAAGGTTACTAATATCCTAAAGGAACTAGAAAACACTACCAACATGAATGAGTAGGGTGAATCTCGGGTTCAAAAACCCAGGAATAGAATGCCTATTAACTAAATGGCATCACGGGATGCTTTTTGAGAATGATGGCCAGAATCATCACACTGGGGATATAAAGCATTGCTAGATTAGTGGGTGGTTCTCTAGGATGCCTAGGGTCATATACTAGCTCCAACATATATGTCAAGGCAATGGAGTACCTCAACAGACCATTTATTGTGCTTAATCTGGCCCAAAAGGACATAAGAAATAGGAAGAAGGGATTTGCAAATGCATCAGACTATTTAGAAACTTGGGATGACTCAGACAGCATAACGGATGTAAATACTCAAAAATATTGGAGACATCCTGCAAAATGGTGGCATAACCACTCAACATCACAATATCAAGGTTCTGAGATCAACTGTTAACACAGGGAGGTACTAGAGACTGAACTAAGGCTTGAATCGATCAATCCTATGAGTCTATAGATTAGTAACACGTGAACCTGATAGAAAGATGAGAAGCCTAGTTCTTAATCACCGTAGAAAAGAAGAGGTTGACTCAGATCAGAAGGCATAAGGTAAAGGAGTAAAAAGAGCCTTACGTTCCCTTCCACAATCAATTCCCGTATATAACTAAAGCATTTCTAGACACGACTTCGACCAGTTTGGCTTGGTAATCCTACAGGCAGTCAAACTCTGATACCAAAGCTGTCAGGACCCCTATCCTAAGTCACATCGATCTAGCATGTAACACATCATATCACTTTGCGGCCTCACGCACGGTATTCCCACGGGTGCCACCTTACCTGGCTCGGGACCGTTTGCGCCTTTTGGCTCACGTATATGATAGTGTCGCTAGCATCCATATGACAAAGAACCCGGGACAAGATGACTAGTCATAAACCCAAAGTGGCACTAACTTATAGGGACAGGCATACATGACCCAGCAACGAACGTGTCGGTCATCAGCAAGTGAATCCCGGTTGTAGCAGCTGGGCTAATAGGACTCTGGAGAATTCGGGCTGTAGCAGGCTAACAGGACTCCGGTAGACACGGCGTGACATTTCCCCGAAGGGACAGACATAGGAACGAAGAAGGACACATGCGGGCCAACCTAAGTGTTCCGGGGCAGTAGCAAGCTACCATGGCTCAGTGGAAGCACTAGGAGACATTTGCCGGTAAGAGAGGATACCAAGGATAAACAACTAGGTTGTCAGATCCCACACATACCAAGCATTTCAAATCATACACACAATATGCTCGATATGTGCAAATACAACTTGGCATCACAACAAAACTCTATGACTCAAAGTATTTATTCATTAGGCTTCAAAGAGCCAAATATTACAAACATGGGTCTGATGACCCAACATTCAAGTCATACAAGCAACAAGCACATGCGGAAGCTAAACTTGTCTGAGTACAGACAACTACAAATGAAAAGGCTGAGAAGCCTGACTATCTACAAGACCCTGCCGAGGGCACAAGATCGTAGTTGAGGTAACAAGCTAAACGTTGAAGTCCACGCGGAACTACTAGCGAGACTGAAGTCTCTCTGCAAAAACATAAATTAAGCAAACGTGAGTACAAATGTACCCAGCAAGACTTACATCAGAACTAGCTACATATGCATCAGTATCAACAAAGGGGGTTGTGGAGTTTAACTGCAGCAAGCCAGCTTTGACTCAGTGGCTATTCTATTCTATGACTGCTGGTAACTCTTTTGAGGTGGTGCACACGAATCCACATATTCACCATATCAATACACCACAATGGATCCGCTCCCGTCTCCCTACGAGAAGGCCATCCTTAGCACTCACGCTTATCTGGCGCATTTTAGAGTATCCACTTTCACTTGTCTATGAAGTGTACATGCAACCCATAAGTCCTTTACCGTGGACGCGGCTATTTGAATAGATCATTTATAACCCTGCAGGGGTGTACTACTTCACACACGCTCTCACCACTTACCGCCATGTACACTCATGTATCTCGGCAACCTTCAAGCAGAAGCCTGGCGAGGGTGTCGGCCACGGCCTGACTAACCACGCAAGTCTCTAGTCTAGGTTTATCGCCTATTCAGGTTCCATCTGCAAGGAGATCCAGCCGGGGTGTCGCTCACGGCCCCAAACGATGTGAGCAGGGTTCCCAAGCCCACCATCCGAGTGCCACTTGGTACATCGTGCCACTGTGCCTAATCCGTCCCAAGCCCACCTGTACCGGGTGCCACTTGGTAGACTACTAGCACTACCTACAAACACCAGAAACTAGTTGTAACTCCTGGACAGAGATCGAGGCGATTAATAAGCCGAGAGGGGTCGAGTTACCGAAACCCAATGTGTGGTAGTAACTGTTCATGGATCACAAACACGGAACTCAGTTCCTGAGGACGGTTTCAATGAGACAACCCACCATGTACTCCTACATGGCCTCTCACCGCTACCTTTCCCAAATCGTGTGCACACACTTTTCTCTCAACAGTAAGACATGTTCACCACATTCCAATTCATCCCCGATGAATCAGACCTGACTCAACTCTAAGCAGTAGCAGGCATGACAACAAGCATGAATGAGTAGGCACAACAGGGCTCAAACAACTCCTACTCATGCTAGTGGGTTTCATCTATTTACTGTGGCAATGACAGGTCATGCAGAGGAAAGGGGTTCAACTACCGCGGCGTGTAACAGTTGAATGGTTATTGTCCTAATGCAGTAAAAGAGAGCAGGAGCGAGAGAGTGGGATTGTATCGGAATGAACAAGGGGTTTTTGCTTGCCCGACACTTCTGAAGATTGTATAACTTTTCATCGGTGTCATCGATCACATCGCCAAAACAACGTCTACTGAGGGAGAACACCGTCAAACAAGAGGGAACACAATCAATGCAATGCAACAATATGATGCATGATCATGACAAGGCAACATGCTGTGATTTGGCTAATGCACCTAGCAAAAATTTAAATGGAGTTGGTTTGAATAAAAGATTCAAATTCAAACTCCATATGTAATTATTCAAATGCCATTTAATTGGTATAAGTTGTTCAAACATGCATGAAAATGCCATAAACAGAATCTCTGGATTTTTCTGATCATTTTTCATATATAGATCTTTTCAATCTGAGTTACAGATTATTTTCTATGATTTTTAGAAGTTTTAACTATTTTCTGGAATTTCCTGGATTATTTTAAATCCAGAAAATCACTTACCGCGTCAGCACTACGTCAGGCTAACGTCAGCGAGTCAACGGGTCAGCCCAGGTCAAACTGACCTGTGGGTCCCGTGCGTCAGTGACTGGACTAACTAACCTAATTTAAATTAGGACAACGCTAACGCCCACACGTGTGCTGGGAGCCAAACCCGCCCACACGCCCCATAACACACAGACTACGCCATGTCACCGCATGCATGCATGTGGAAATCTTTTTGGATTTTCTGTTTTTAAAATATTTTAACTCTTAAATGAAAAATCCGATTGAAGATCCGTTTTCACCATTAAATCCCTCGCGACGAGATCTTCGAAACTAGATCTCGTATCAATATATTTTGACGAATTTTTTTTGGTTAAAAGTTGCCGTGTCTATTGCACATGAATTGCCATAATGTTTACACTGAAGTTTCCATAAAATGTTTCAGCTATTTTCTTCTACATTTAAAAGTAAATTTTGACATATTTTAAAACAGAGAATTAAGAAACTAGACTTGCCATGCACTAGAAACTAAAATTGACAAGATACATGCACTTAAAATTGCCATGGTTCATACAAAAAATATTTTCATGGTCAAAGTACTGGAATTGCCATAATCAAAAAACTAAAATTGCCATGATCTACAAACTAAAATTGCCACATCGCAACTTTAGTTTAAGCATTATGGCAACTACAGTGTAAACATCATGGTAACTTTTGGGCAAAAAAATTTTCGTCAAAACATATCAACATGGGGCCTAGTTTTGAAGATCTCGTCGAGGCGGATTTAATGATGAAAATGGATTTTTAATTCTCTTTTTTAATTAGGAGATAAAACGTTTTTAAGCCGAAAGCCAAAAAGATTTCTGCTAATGTCATCTCTTCATACGTGGCAAAATAAGTGGTGATGGAGGCGTGTGGGCGACAAGACGCGGCGGAGGGCTCGGGATCGCTCCCTCGGCACTCAAACGAGTGGCGGAGAGCACCCAAGGGGAGCTGTAGCTCGCCCGCTTCCAGCGCAGCAAGCAGCAGTGGCTAGGGCGGCCGGAGCTCGTCAGAAACGAGCTCGAGGCGGCGGCCGACGTTCGGGCACAAGCGGGATGCGGCTGCGGTGGACGTGGTGGTGCGCGCTTAGCACCTACGGCAACTACGCGAGGCGGCGAGCGTGTTAGACATGACAGCCGGACCATTTGGTCGCCGGGGTCATGTCGACAATGAGCGTAGGCGGTGGCTCGTACGGGTAGGAGTGGCGCGGCGGCTACGGCGTGTGAGAGCAATAATAGAGAGGGGGAGAAGGGGCAGGACCTCACAGCGGTCACGCTAGGGCAGACGGAGAGCTCGGAGGAGGTCGGGGTTGAGCGGGGCGGCAAGGGGGATCTCCAGCGATGGGCGGTCGGCGACGAGCTCGGTGAGGGCATAGGAGCGCGTCCGGCTATGTGTGGCAAAGCAAGGTGGTCGAGGAAATCGAGGCGGAGCTCGCAGGAACGGCTAGGGTTCGAGGGAGAGGCGGTGGCGTTGACTACGGAGGCGACGGCTTACGGGTGCGTCGGCCATAGCGGGAGAGGACGAGGGGTAGAGCAAGGGAGGGGAGAGTGGTGTCTAGGGGGCGAGGCAGCGCCAAGGAGAAGACGCCAGGCGTTGCGGTGGCCAGGCGACGCAGGCAGGCAGCCTGGTGGCCTGGCGCCCGCATACGCGTTGTCCCTCCTCTGCCTACTGCAGAGGTGGGTGACGACTAGCACAGGCCAGGTGGGCTGGGCCAGCCAACTGGGCCACCTGGTAAGTCGGGCCAGGTTGGGCAGGTAAGTTTCACACTTTTGTTTCTCTTTTCTATTTTTTGTGGTTTGTTTGCGATTTAGTTTTAACACCAAATCAACTTTAAACTTCATGAAAAAAATTGTGCTAACTAAGTGGACTTATCCAAAGCCACACAACAATTTTCAGAATTATTGAACATATATTTATTATGTAATAAATATAGATCCAATTCAAATAATTATTCAATTAATTTGAAATGCCCAAAATAAATATTTCTAAGACTCCAAAAATAATGGCTTGAATTTTACATCTTGCCAATATTTTTGTAGAATAACAGGACATTTTCTTGGACAAATTTGAAAATATTTTAATGTTGATTATTTCTGAAGTGATTTCTGAGGATTTCAACTTACCTCGATTCAGCTTTCAGAATTTAGACATGATGCATGATGCTCTCAAATGCAACTAATATAATTATTTACACACAAGTGTGACAACCCTTGGTTATGGACGGCGGCTAGATGACCTCAATCCTGGCTTCTTCTTCGAGCGACGAGCCTCCGCCCATTAGGGCCCCTGCCGAGGCCCGAATGGCGACTGGGGAAGCGCCAGCCCCCAGCCCCCTGTTGGAAGGGAGCCAGCCGCTTCAGATCCCTTTGGCAACCCCCACTGTGGGGGACGGACCTGGTCGCGCGCTTAAGTTCGTGCGCGAGCGGAGTGTTGTTCGCCACGAGCTCTTTCAGGAGGCAATGGGCGCGTTGAGCCGACTCGGCGAAGAACTCGTGGGTGTTGACACGCGACTTGAGGCCGAGGGTCTCCGGCTGGCGGAGGAGTGGCATCAGCCGAGGTATCCCTAGCAACCTCGCGCGGGACTAGCTTCTGAGCCTTGAAGGAGGCCAAGGAGGCAGACCATTGCCGTGTGGTCGCCGAGGAGCACAGGCGGGAGCTCCAAGCCTTGAACGCTTCCTTGGAGCAGCAGGTGGAGGCGTGCGGAGCCGCCCTGGCATCGATGAAGGGTGCACCGTTCGACGAGGAGGAAATCTCGAGGTGCGAGGAAGCACTGTTGCTGGAGGCCACGGAGCGTAGCCTTGAGCTCGAGCGGTTGGATACGAGGGAGCGCCAGGTCGCCCAAGCAGAGGATGTTGTTGGCGCGCGCGAGTCCAAGGCCCAAGAGGATGTCGACCGCCGGGTGACCGAGGTTCGCGCGGACCTTGTTGGCAGGTACAACCTGAAGCTGAAGCTCGTGGAAGCCGAAGCCATGGGTAGGACCACTGCCCTCAACTCAGGGTTGGCTGAAGCGGAACAACACGAGAAAGCCGCCGCGGCCGCCCTGGTTTCCATGCAGGCTGAGCTGGCCTCCGCTCGTGCCGAGATGCTCTCCCTTCAGCATCGGGTTGCCAGTGTCGAGTCCTTGGTGTAGGAGAGTAGGGAGGAGGCGCTTCGCCGACAGACGCTACTGCACGAGCATGTCCCCATGCTTCGGGACCTCAGGACGAGATCCAACCAGGCGCTTGGCACCATCTGTGATGAGCACGTTCCCCACCCACACACTGAGGACTATGCCAACAATCTTCGCTTCTTTACCGACATCGTGATGCGCCTGGAGAGCAGAGACGAGAGGGCTCGCGAGCTTGTGGACGAAAAGAGTCGGGGCCTCCTCGACCGTGCATTCTCTCGCGTCTTCAGCTACCTCCTGAACACCAATCCTGACTTCAATTTTTATGCCGCCATTGCCCCAGTGCCTGAGGTCATTCGGGACAACCTAGCATGCTGGGTGGACGACAATGTGGATGCCCTATTTAGGGCCTTTGCTTCTGATGGTGACGCGGTGGTGGTCGCAGCGGATGAGGGCGACGCGGTTGATGGCGGTGGAGAGAATGATAGCGACGGCGCCGGCGACCTGTCCGGAAGCAATTCAGGGGATGAGGCGAGCGACATGTCCGATTCATCCCGTGCTCCCTTATTTTGAACCTGCACGCAAAAAAGCTTGGGTACAGCCCCTCACGATGTAAGAGCATTTTGTGGAGGGGGATCCCCTCATGTAAATAGACCACCACTTTATTTCGTAGGCTAGGCTTAAAGTGTGCATTTGTGTGCTCGCGACACCCCTTGCGGGCTTGCTGCCATAACTTACTTTGGTTCAGTCGAGCTTCAAACTAGTTTGGCAGCTGCGGATGTGCATTCTTTCTGAAGGGAGCCCCTCATGGGCCCGTGAGGTTTTGGTTTCCTGAGGGGTCCGCCTGTCCACCCGAGAGGGCCTCGCGAGAAACGAGCGCTAGTGATGGCGAGGTGCATGTGCAGTGTGCATACGCCGCCACCAGCCCCCGCTCGCGAGGCGCTAGGAAGGGGGGAAATAGCAGACGCAAATTTCAAACAAAACACGAATCTAGAAACTCAAGAAATCATCACGAACGAGAAAGAATCCCCCCCCCCCACGACTGCCAATGGAAACAAGACTTCAAGTTCAAGATAAAAAGCTGCAAGTCCCAGCTACAGAAAAGGGAGCAAAAGCAAATGGCCGCATCCGGCATCTATCTAGTCTTCTTGTCTTCCCACCAGTGCGGAGCTATGTGCTTTCACTAGCTGTGAGCATAGTCATTGGGGCACAGTGTCGACGGCCAACGTGGAGCATGCTGCTTCCACTAGGACGTGGGCGGGAGCCCCGGAGGCCCGAGGGCGGCACTCCGGAGACTCCGGGGCGTGTACAGGCCCCCTCTTATTACGTGAGAGTGTCACGACCGGAGACCTTCACATGCAAGAGCCTTGCTTCATATCCCGCCTTGGGCCACCCTCGACCACCGTTGGGGCGTCCGGAAACCAGGACAATGCCAAGGGGCAAAGGGGACGCTAGCGGCGCCCTCAGCGACCACAGGCCCTCTGCCCAGGGGAAGGCTCGCAAGCGCCTCCCCGACAGAAAGCCAACCTCCGGGCGACGCCTTGCTCCGTGCGATGCGGGGAGGGGCCTTGCTCCCGGCTCCCGCAATGCAACCCCCAGTGCGCTTTCCCTGGTGGAAGGGGGACCGTCGTGATGGGGCCGTCGTCCACCACTGTGACCTGGTTCACTTGCGACCCATGGTTAGCGTAAGCCTGCTCCTGAGAGATTAGCGGTACCATGTAGCTGTTGTCGCTGGCGTGGTCGGCCAGGCTCCCGGATGGTTCTTGGAAGGCCTCAACTTCCAGCATCTCCTCTTCCCAACCTGGCCCGAGGAACGAGCCGGGGTCATCTTCCGGGTGTACTCCAGGTCCATCATGCGGGGCACATAGGCTCTGGGGCCGTCGCCCCGGAAACCTCGCTGAAGTGCCCCGCGCTCCATGCTGCTCGCCCCGGCACGCCGCTGTGAAGATGGTAGGGCGGCATCATGCCGGGATCGTGGGTGGCAACGCTCACGCCTGCACCCATCAGGGAAGGCACAGGCGCGGTTGAGTGTCTGGCGCCGCCGGTTTCGCCGATACCGACGAAACCTCCTGGCGCGCCCGAGGGCGCGCGGGCGCGACGAGGCCCACCTTGCGATCCGGCCATAGCCTGAGGCATGAGCAAGGAGCAGAAAGGCGGTGTACCCCTGGCTGCAGCATCCAATAGCTCAGCAACGCGCTCCAGCAATGCATCTCGGCCGCTCTCCATCAATCGGCACCGCGGCATCTCCCGCGCCACTGTGAGCGCAACCCTCATGTTCGCTTGTTCCCGTCGGGTGTGCGGCACCGTCGCCGCGGCGTAGCTTAAGGCCCTTGCGGCGGCCCGCGCACGCCGCGGGGTAAGGGCTGAGAGCGCCAGACAGCGCCACTCGCGCCCTGTAGAGTTGGGCTGTGCGCGTGTCGCCTGAAGCGCGGAGTCGAGTTCTTCTTGGGCGGTCGACGCTGCCCGGGCTGGCCAAGCCGCCCAGTGGTCGGCGTTGGCCCACAGGTCGCCGAACATCGGCGCCGCAGAGTGCTGGCGGGTCTGCTGATGGAAGAGAGGCCTCGGCGCACCCCTACCTGGCGCGCCAAATGTCGGATTTCGGGTTTCGGCAAAACCCTTGAGGTTTGAACAATGGGGTGCGCACGAAGATCTCTCCTCCCCCTAGCACTCACCCTCACCACGATCTTAAGGCTCAGCGCGTGGAACTCACAGAACAAAGGGCCACAAGGTTTATACTGGTTCGGGCCATAGATGTTGTGTAATACCCTACTCCAGTGTGGTGCGGTGGATTGCCTCTTGGGCTGAGGGTGAACAGTTACAAGGGAAGAACAGCCTCCTAAGGAGAGGTGCTCTTGTGCTTGATGAGTTTGTGTGGATGAGGATAATCTGAATAGCCCAAGATCAGTTGCCTCCTACTGTGGTGGCTAGCCCTATTTATAGAGGCCCTGGTACTCTTCCCAAATGTTGGCGGGAAGGGATCCAACAACGGCCAACTTTGAAGCGAGACAACTAGTATAAGTTATCCTGACTAAAGGTGGCCTTTGCCTGCCAAAGGCTCTGGTGGTGACGCCGTCTTGGGCTCCACGGTGACCTCCGTCCTGCTAGTCTTGGTCTCATTATGGAAACCTTTGCCTGATGCCTCGGGACTCCTCGTCTGCGCTTGCCTCTTTATCACCAAAGAGGAAACAAGGACACTGTGCGCGCTGGTGCCCGCCTGGCCTCGGTCGTCATGGCTTGCGTCACAGAAAGCTCGCGAGGTGCCCCTTGCCTTGATCTCTCTGCCCCTCGCGAGCCAACCTGGTGAGGCCGCCCCCGAGGAGGTCTTGCATCGTCCGCCTCGCGAGGCTTGGCCTCTCGCGAGGGTCTTGAGTGTTTGCTGATGAAGATGGGTCGTACGAGGCCACTGGTGGAGCAACTTCATGGGCCGCAGGCAGGCAAGTCTGGGGACCCCCATTCCCAGGACGGCGACAACCTGCGTGTATGATTTGTGTGCAGTGGTAGATCCATGAATTAAATTACCAGGGGTGAAATTTTAACTTCAAAAATACGAAGGCACTTGCACTCCGGAAATCAACATAACTTGAGAAATGTGAAGCTACATGCACTTTGAAAACCAGCTAATGATCCAAAGTAGTTCAGATTATAAAACACTAAATGATGTAAGCACCAAAAACTACAAAATGCAACATGGTGTACAAGGACTACTAACATGGCCTGTACCTGCTTGAATTATTCGTTCTCTGGCAGAAAATATCGAAGTGTAATTGCACCTATAACCAGTGCGCAAACTGCATATCAATATATCTATCCTGCACAAGTATGCCAATAGTTTCAAACAACAGATTAGAAAAATATTTATGCTACGTTGTCATGATACGGGGACTTTCTGGTAGATGGACTCGATGTTTCCTCAAGCCATAAAAATGTACTATAATTTGCATGTCATCAATGCCTGGAAATCTCTATGTCTCTCTCAACATAGCAGATCGTCATTAGACACTAAATCCTTCCATGGGAGCTTGCAAAATGCTTGCATTAGATCCCTCATTAGAAACTATATGTTCATTAGCAGGAGCATGTAAAATGTTTGCATCAAATCCTTCATTAGAAATCTGTTCATTAGACACTTCTGGCTCAAGAACAACATGAGCTTGTATGTTTGCACCGGAAACTTAATTAGATACATCAGGTTCAGTTAGTTCAGCATTGATTGGGGGATTTATAAAATAAGCAGAAATTGATTTCATTTTCTCATTGATTCCCTACCTACAAGTAGTTTTACAACATCGCCAGGTTTAACTATTGGCTAGAAATTGAACAGTTGAATTAGATATAATCAGGGATGTGATGTACCTGCTCGTTGTGCATGTTGCTCTTGCAAGCTGCGACTGTCCGTTTGTGCAAGCTCGATGCCATGTTTGTGCTGTCGCCGCTGCCTCCCACGCAGGCTACACCCATGGTTGGATCTTCATCTTCTTGTACTTCCATTGCTTGAAGCCCGGCGACCACCCTCCAACGAGGGCGCGAGGAAGTGCTTTGTCGGTCTGTCCAGCGGCGGCTAGGTTAGGAGCGAACCAGACTAGAGGCTGGAGCAAACGAATTGGGATTTTTCCTGTTGTCGTTCGATATGGGTGGTGCTCGTTGGGGCGCGAGCCTGTTATAGGGCCTGCCTTGAACTTATGTTATTGGCCCATCCATATGAAACATTTTTCCTCATTTTGTAAGTTGCCTGCTCATGCGTTGGGACGAACAAAACTAGCCTAGGCCAACCTGGACAACTCAAACTAGGTGCACACTTTCCAACCACCCTAGGAAGCCGCCCATACCAGCCCCTATGGTGGCGTCGCCCCTTTTTGCGTGTATGATTGGGGTAGTGAAAAATATTCTAGTGGCGCTTTTGATTTGTCCATAGAATGGTTGAATTGCTTGTTTCTATGAATCGAGTTCGCCAATCATGTGAAGGATTCCAGTATTTTCATCCTTATGTAGGCTTAGGTCTCGATATGCCAAATGTCACTACTAGGGAAAAGCCTATACACAAAATCTTACCAGCAGCGCGCTTTAAAATTAGGCGCTGCTGCTAAGTAGCAGTAGCGCGGGCCATAGAAACTCGCTGCTGAAACAAGTTTATCAGGGGCGCGTGCACCCCAAGAAGAGCTACTGCTAAAATTCCCACGACACCGCCGCGAGGCCAGTTATAGCAGCAGCGCGTTAAAATAAACAGCGCTACTGCTACATAACGTAGCAGTAGCGCGTTTACCTATAGCGCGCTACTACCATGCCATTCCATCTCCCCCCACTCACCTAGCCTCATCCACAGATCACACTCACACACACTCACGGTCTCCTCCTCACCCCCCGCGCCGCCGGTCCTCCCCCGTCGCCCCTAGCTCCCCCGATCTGCGGCGCTGTCGCCTCATCCTCCTCGCTGGACTCGGTACCGGCCTCCTCTTGCGTCCTCCCTCCACTCGCCGCTGGCCGCCCCCTCCTCTCTCCGCCTTCCTCCTTGATCCGTCCTCCCTCCACTCGCCGCCGGCCGTCCCCTCCTCGCTCCGCCTTCCTCCTCCGTCCTACTATCTTCTCCCTCCTCGAGTCGCCCCTCCTTGTCCCTCGTCCCTGATACATTTTGATTTAGTAGGCTTTCATATGTAACATTTTGATTTAGTAGGCTTTCATATGTAACATTTTGATTTAGTTGATATGATTCAGTTGACTTAGTAGGCTAGTTGATTTAGTTGATTTAGAACATTTTGATTTAGTTTATTTAGTAGGCTAGTTGATTTAGTTGATTTAGTAGGCTAGTTGATTTAGAACATTTTGATTTAGTTGATTTAGTATGCTAGTGGATTTAGTATGCTAGTTGATTTAGTAGATTTAGTATGCTCGATTTAGTTTTTTTGTAATAAGTTATTTTTGGCAAAATGTGGGTGCCAATTTAGTTAAATTTGCCACTTGTTTGTTTAAACAATTATCTTAGGCAATAGGGGCCAAATTAGGATTATAATTGTCCATAAAATTGTTTCTCGCAGAAGAACCAAAAATATCAGATGCTACTGTTTTTCTTTCCTGTGAAGTGAATCGTTAATCCTTTGCTCATATTGCTTTAGGAAAATGGCGCCACCACCAGCACCACTATGTCGACTGTGCAAGTCAAGGTGCGCCAGCAGCCTTGCAACTGGCAAGCTGTTCAGCATCTACTTCCATCTGAGTTTTCGTCATGCGGCGGTAAGAAATTAGATGAAATGTAACAACTATTTTATTTTTAGTGTTGGCATTACTGCATTGTGTCATTTTGCTTTTCTTACACAGATCGTCCCATGCAACGTGAGGTTGAAATTCAACAAGCTGCCAGGAGACACTGTGACATTTGAGGCTCCTGGGGGGCCGTACACTATGGAGGTCAAGAAAGGAGGCAATGTGTCGCAGATTGAAGGAGATGGATGGGCCCGTTTCATCGCTCGCATGCGTCTTACTGGTGGTGAGTTGATCAGATTCTCCTTCAGAGCAGAAAGACCCAAGCTGGTTGTCATTTATATCAACCTGGTGGAAGATGATGAAGATGACGAAGATGATGAAGATAATGAGGACCCACTCAATGAAGATGATGAGAACCCACTTCATGAAGCCATCATAGCTCAAAGAATGAGGCTGAGCGAGGAGGAGGTGTGCAACCTATGGGACATAATTCCGCCACGTGATGACTTTGTCGGGGTGCCATTCGTGACCCGCCTGACAAGTACCATGGTCGATCGGCATGAAATGGTATTATATACGTACTGCATGTAGTAATTTGATGATATATATATATATATATATATTTATATATATATATATGCTTTATTGTTATACTTACAAATGCAAATTATCCGATTATATGCTTAGTGAATCCGATGATATGATTAGTGTAGAGTCCAATGATATGCTTTGTGGAATCTAGTCGATGATATACTTTAGTGTAGAGTCTGATCACATGCTTATTAGTGTAGAATCCAAGGAACTATTAGTGTAGATAATCCATATATACTTATTAGTAGAATTCATGATTAATTAGTACAAATGTGTAGTACTGTGTCTTTTGATAGTGTAGAAATCTAGACTTAATAGAAATATATTTGCAAGAGTATGTGTGAGGCTATTTATTAATTGTTATGTTTTTCTTATTCATAGATTGCCAAAGAACCTATCTGTGAGTTGTGGTGTCGAGCCTGATGAAGAAGGCTCAGTTGGACTATGCCTTACCGCAAGGGGCTCCGTCACCACATGTACTTACCGCATGGACACAGATGGTCGCACACACTTGAACTCGGTTGGGTGGAAGAGATTCCTCGTTGGCAAGAATCTTCGTGTTGGACAGGCCATCCTAATTACTATTTGGAACACCCACCGCCCAGGCTTGAGGATGATGATCGTCGTCGATATCATCTAGAACTACATATGTGTGTGTGGCTATATCATCTAGAACTACATATGATGATCGTCGTCGATATCATGTAGAACTACATATGATGATCGTCGTCGATATCATCTAGAACTAAATATGATAATTGTCATTGATGTCACCTTCTACTGCTTGAGGATGCATGTTGAGTATATATGAAATTGTTATCTAGTACTCACTCGGTTCCAAATTACTCGTCATGGTTTGAGTTCAAATTTGAACTAAAACCACGACGAGTAATTTCGAATCGAGGGAGTACTACCTAGTACCTATAATGCTTTATGAAATTGATATCTAGTAGTACCTAGTATCTGGAAATTGCAGTTTATCGAAGCTGGAATGGGGAAATGGTGAAAGATATAACAGTAGCGCGGGACCAGGAAATCGCTACAGCTAAGTAATAGCAGCGCGTTCCTGAAAAGCGCTGCTGCTATAGTCAATAGTGGTAGCGCGGGTACAGGCAGCGCTACTACTAAGAGTTAGCTGTAGCGCCTTATTGGTAGCGCGGGCACCCGCACTGCTGATGGGCCTAAAACCCGCGCTGCTGCTAGCCTTTTCCCTAGTAGTGTGTAATCGCATGAAATATAAAGTAAAAGCTAGTGTGATGTGTGTGGCTACAACTAGTGTGACAACCCGTCCTCATATAACATATCAAGGACGCACCATCTTATCAGATTAACCATTCTACTTACCAATGCAGTGTGGGAAGAAAGAAGTATTGGGACTGTGTATCCAAGCAATTGATGCCATGGACTCATTCGAAGAACCTTGTAAGCAAAAAGAAGTTGCAGTGTGCCTGTACAAAGAGCTAGAGTAAGTTCAGTTACCTGCTTCTTGGAATTTTAGTTAGCCACTTATTGCAAAATTGTTCAATTACTTTGCTTGGCTTAATTTAGTTTGCTACTGATTACATAATGCCATAGCCTGTTAATCCTATTATAGAATACGCCTATCTATGTCTTTGATACTTACTATTAAGAATTACCTGTTTGCCTGAACTTAAATAGCTACTTAAGCACATAGATAGCTGGTCATATGTACTTCTAGGGTGCAACAGAATTCACGTGTAATTTATGTTCTCATACCCTGTTTGTTTAAATGGTTTGCTGTTATCACTTGTAACACTAGTAATGTTTGCATGTTCATAGATAGAAAACTGCCAGGTTTATATGAGGGACACCATCTTTTTAACTTGTATATATATGTGTGTGCATTGGAATCATTTTTCTTACATAAATTTTTTTACAGATGTTTGTGTTGCTGGTAAACGGTATCGACTTGTTACTTTAATACGTTGACAAGAACTTGTTAGTTTTACTAGTTCATGTGTAATTAAACATGTTGCCAAAACTGGTTAGTTTTACTAGTTTGATGTTAGTTTCTTATGGCTCTTGCAAAACTTTATTTATGATTGCTAACATTCAAGTTTGCAGGATCCAACTGAAACTCTGTTGGCACAACAGGAATGTTTTCAGAAAATTCCTTGTTTACCTGGTTTGCTGCTGTAACTTGTTGCTGTAATCATCTTACCAACTTCAAGTTTTCAGGATCCAATTGCACATCAGGTACATTTTCAAAAATATATTTGTGTAACAAGTTTGCTGTTGTAACTTGTTGCTCTAATCAAGTTACTGACTACTCAAATTTTCAGGATCCAAGAGAAACTCCAATGCCACAACAGGTTCCTTTTGCAAAACTTGTTTGTTTAACTACTTTGCTGCTGCAACCGGTTTCTCTAATCATGTTACTGGCTACTCAACTTTTTAGGATCCAAGAGAAACTCCAATGCCACAACAGGTACCTTTTGCAAAACTTGTTTGTTTAACTGCATTACTGCTGCAACCGGTTAAAATGATGCTAATAACTACTTTTCAGCATCCAATTGAAGCTCTTTAATTCCTTGTTTGTTTATCTCGTTTGTTGTTATAACTCCCAGTTGAGATGTTTGGCTAACTTCAAATTTTCGGAATCCAAATGGAACTTTAATGGCAAAAGAGGTTAGCCCAAGATCAAAGAGCGAGGTCCCCATGGACGTTGTATCATCCCATAGAAGTTGGCACCGGCCCAATCGTGCATCATGTATTGCCAACTGCTGATGCTCTAGAGGCTAAACTATTGGTAGAAAGAGATTCTGATTCTGCACTTAGAGATGAAGTTGACATGTTGAGGAAGCAAACAGCACAATCACAAGCAGTACTCAAGACAACCATTAAATATTTGGCAGATTTGAATACGAAGTAAGCTGAAACTAACCGCATTGTTAAGGTCCTAAAGGAAAAAAGTAAATTAAATTCCCAATTGGTAAATCATAGGTGAAATGTTATTTCCATCATTGAATAACCTTTGTGTTGTTTGTTCATATAATCGATCAAACCATTTGTTTTAGAAATCATGTAATAATTGTTTTTTGGTTTTTGGTTTGTATTTTTTTAGCACAAGAATGTATTAATTGATAAGACTCTAAGAAATTTCATTTTGATTGCTGTGCCAGATCTACAAATATGCCAATCGGGCTGAATGTGAATTCAGCAATAATAGTAGTATAGAGGGACCTTAAGTGGCATGCATCGGAAAGGGCCAAGATGCTATACTAGCTTCGCTAAAAAAGGATGCTCTTCTAGCAAAAAAAGTACAGCGGCCTGGCTTATGTATGTTAGTTGATATTATTGATCCATATACTCTATAAGTGTTTATATGTCTATTAGTTCTGTACATTATTGGTTGATTGACTCGGTATTTGAATCTTGATACATCGCTTGTGTACATATCTAAATGGGAGTACACATTATGTTGCGTGTGACACTTGAGTTGGACATAAAGTGGTTTCAATTATTCGAATTCACCTTAAACTGGATTCTAGCATTTTTAGATCATATTCATATATGACAATGGAATACATCTTTGTCGTGCTTTCGAACATATATAAAAACACATAGAATGATTTGTTAAGATTCGTATAGGAATACAAAATGGATTCGAATTTAGTTATCAGGGTAAACGTGGATGCTTATTGTCCCAAAATTTGAAAGAAGCGGCAAAATGTCCACTCCCACGTCTGCTGCCCAAAGCCTGTGTTTGGGAGATGTAAATTACTGTCTACCCCTTACACGGACAATCCATCGGCCCGATTTCCACTCCTCTCAATAGGGGTAGGTTAGTAACTTCAATTAGACATGACACGACCGCCTCTTAGCCCATTCCGACACGGTGGGTGAGGGAGTCTGGGATTAGGGGGTGTCCGGATAGCCAAATTATACCTTCAGCCGGACTCCAGGACTATGAAGATACAAGATTGAAGACTTCGTCCCGTGTCCGGATGGGACTTTCCTTGGCGTGTAAGGCAAGCTTGGCGATGCGGATATTCAGATCTCCTACCATTGTAACCGACCTTGTGTAACCCTAACCCTCTCCGGTGTCTATATAAACCGGAGGGTTTTAGTCCGTAGGGGACAACTCCAACATACAACAATCATACCATAGGCTAGCTTCTAGGGTTTAGCCTCCTTGATCTCATGGTAGATCTACTCTTGTACTACCCATATCATCAATTAATCAAGCAGGACGTAGGGTTTTACCTCCATCGAGAGGGCCCAAACCTGGGTAAAACTTCGTGTCCCTTGTCTCCTGTTACCATCCTCCTAGACGCACAGTTCGGAACCCCCTACCGGAGACCCGCCAGTTTTGACACCGACATTGGTGCTTTCATTGAGAGTTCCTCTATGCCGTCACAATCAGGAAGGATGCCTCTTCCCGTCTTTAAAGACGGCGCCGTTACTAAGGGAGCCCTCGCTGTCGGCCAAACTCTCCGGCTAGGTGGTTTTCTCATTACCGCCTGTTCGGCTGTTGCGCCGCCGGTGACCTCTCGGGTAATCAAAAGCAATCTTCACGTCAGCTCGGAGCTCGTCGAGCAGTTGGATCCAATGGAGCTCTCTTCTGTAAACGAGCTCTTGGACTGCATCGCCGCCTTTGGGGTCACTACGGATTATGACCAGGTTGGGCTTAAACCCGATCTAAGAGAGATTAATTCTCCCCAAGTCACCCATCATGTTGCCGTGGTAGAGGCATAGTGCGGTGACCCTTCATCTATCTTAAGGACTATCTACGTCCGGATTCCTGATCCCTCCAAGCCGGATATCCGCGGAGGGGAGGATGTAACTCAAGACCTGAACTTAGAATCAGGCAACGGGCTAGACTCATTGGACAACATCCAAGAATCCAAACTTCAGAGTTTGGAAACTCCTTGGCCTCTGAGTCCCAGATTAGGTGAGGTCTCGGAACTAATTCCACCCACCCACCCGAACATAAGCGATCTATCCCAAATCAGGCAAAATCCCGAAGAAACAGTACATCATTACTGGGCAAGGTTCCTCCTGGTTATGAACAGGATAAAGGACTGCCGAGAGGAAGACGCAATCTCAATCTTCTGCAATAATTGCACGGACAAGGGAATCCTCAACGCCACAGGTCGTCGTGATATTACACGCTTCGCTGACTTGGCGTCCATAGTACAAAAGTACTGTGCGATGGAAAGCGCCTGGAAAACCGAAATTAAATTTTGGGACAATCCGGCCCTGAATAGAAACCTCGTCCGAAATAAAAGGGTGCATCATCATCAGACACCCGGGTTAAAAACCAAAAAACCAAAACCCTCTACAGGGCATGGAACCGTACTGGAGGAATGGCTTAATGGACCCTGTAAAATTCATAGTACAGAGGACGCCACACCAACTCACAACCTTAGAGCATGTTGGATAATCCGGCAGGTGGCCAAAATGGGCGAAGATATCCTAATTTCGGAGGCCACAGAAAGCCACCTCAGGGACCCTAGTACAGTTTTAACAGTCTTCGAGACTTTCGCATCAAATAATATGCGAAAAAGAACACTCCGCAGCCTCGCCGAAGTCTACCAAGTAGCAACAATAAACCCATGGAGTGACACGACTATTACTTTTAATGCCAGTGATGAACCTAAATTCCGAACAGCTCGAGCACCAGCCGCACTGGTCCTCAGTCCAATAGTGGACGGCTTTCTCCTCACCAAGGTACTCATGGATGGAGGCAGCGGATTGGACCTCATTTACGAGGAAACCCTTCAAAAAATGGAAATAGACTGGAACCGCATTGAGCGAAGCAGCACAACCTTTAGAGGAATAATCCCCAGTCGGGAAGCGCGCTGCACCAGAAAAATCACACTAGATGTGGTGTTCGGCACGCGGGATAATTATAGGTCCGAAGAGGTCACATTCCAGGTGGCCCCGTTCAGTAGCGGATACCACGCTCTGCTAGGACGGGAAGCATTTACAATCTTCCAAGCAATACCCAATTACGGGTACATGAAGCTCAAGATGCCCGGGCCGAACGGAATCATCACTCTCGCTAGTGATTCGGACATAGCACTCCGCACCGAAAACAAGACAACCACTTGGCCCTTGAGGCACTGTCCGAAGCCCTAGCGGCTAAGGAACTGACTACGCTGCGCTCCATGATAAACAGGGACAATGTGATACTCGATAAAAGATCCAAGTCCACCTCCTTTAAACCAGCAAATGAAATAGTCAAATTCCAGGTCCATCCAACGGACCCCAATAAAACAGCTTCCATCGGGGCACGACTAAACCCTGATGTAGACGCCGCACTGCGAGAGTTCCTATGTGAGAACTGGGACATTTTTGCCTGGCACCCTTCAGACATGCCAGGAATCCCACGCAGGCTGGCCGAACACAGCTTAAATATCCTAAAAGGATTCAAACCTGTCAAACAAGCCCTTCGGCGTTTCTCTGAACCCAAGAGACAGGCCATGGGAGAGGAGCTAGCCAAGCTACTGGAGGCCGGATTCATCAGAGATATAAAACATCCGGACTGGCTAGCAAACTTGGTGATGGTACCAAAGAAGGACAAATCCTGGCGCATGTGTGTTGATTTTAAAGACCTTAACAAGGCTTTCCCAAAGGATCCCTTCCCCCTCCCCCGCATCGAGCAAATTATCGACGCCACTGCAGGACACGATTCGTTATGTTTCCTCGATGCATACTCCGGCTACCATCAAATCAAGATGGCAGAGTCAAACCAAGCCGCAACAGCATTCATCATCCCATACGGCCCATTCTGCTTCAACACAATGCCTTTTGGGCTCAACAACATCGACGCAACATATCAGTGCATGATTCAGACATGTCTGGCAAACCAGATCAGCAAAACAGTGGAGGCATACGTGGATGATGTGGTCGTAAAAACAAAACATGTCGAATCTCTAGTAGATGACTTGAGGCTTACATTTGATAACCTCCGAACATATGACATCAAGCTAAACCCGAAAAAATGCGTTTTCGGCGTTCCAGCCGGAAAGCTCTTGGGCTTCATTGTATCCGGTGAGGAATCAAAGCAAATCCAGCCAAGATCCGAGCTTTGTAAAATTGGATATCCCAAAGGACCTCAAACAAATACAAAAATTGACCGGATGCGTGGCGGCTCTAAGCCGCTTTATCTCCCGTCTGGGAGAAAAGGTGCTACCCCTCTATCGCCTCCTTCGGCGCACCGAACACTTTGAGTGGACGGATGCCGCCATGGTCGGACTCGAGGAAATAAAAGCTATATTGGCAACAATCACAGTCCTGGCCGCGCCAAACATCGGCGAACCAATGCTATTGTACATTGCAGCAACCCATCAAGTTGTCCGCGCAGTACTCGTCGTCGAGCGGGAAACGGGCGGACACAAATTTCCCCTTCAAAAGCCTGTTTACTACGTGTCCACTGTCCTTACCCCATGCAAATCACGGTACCCACATTATCAAAACATTGCATATGCGGTATTCATGGCATCCCGGAAGCTACGACACTACTTTCAAGAGTGTTCAATCACAGTAGCATCGGAAGTACCACTCAACAATATTATAAACAATCGTGACGCAATGGGCCGGATTGCAAAATGGGCCATCGAGATCCTCCCGTTCGACATAACTTATAAGCCACGGCGAGCTATCAAGTCACAAGTTTTGGCTGGCTTCGTCGCAGAATGGACGGAGGCCGAACTCCCTAAAGAATACGACACATATTCAATCTGGATCATGTATTTCGACGGCTCCAAAATGTTGGCCGGTCTAGGGGCTGACGTCGTTTTGACATCCCCCACAGGAGACACAGTCCAATATGTACTCCAGATTATGTACACGGACTCCAACAATGCAGCCGAATATGAGGCCCTTCTACATGGTCTCCGGATGGCAGTATCCATGGGTATTCAACGCCTAGAGGTGCGCGGGGATTCGAACCTCGCGATATCCCAGATAAATGGAGACTTTGATGCCAAGGATCCAAACATGACAGCTTACCGCAATGTCGTCCTACAAATGTCAGCTCGGTTCGAGGGGCTCGAATTTCACCATATAGCCCGAGAAAACAATCAGGCGGCAGACGTCCTGGCACGCATTGGCGCAAAATGCGATGCGGTCCCCCCAACATCTTCCTGGAAAGGCTTTTCAAGCCATCCGTAGTATGGGAAGGGGAACATGGTATTATTAGCCCGGACCCAACCGCACTGTCCGACGCTGAACAATCTGACATAATCGGAGGCTCTGCCAATGAAATCACAACTTCAGCCCACGTAATAATGGCCGTCATCGCCCCGTGTACAGAACCATTCCTAGCCTACCTTACTAGGCAGGAACTCCCAGAGGACCAAAACGAGGCACGCTCCATAGTGCGGCGATCTAAAGCCTATAAAGTCCATGAGGGAGAACTTTATAAGAAAAGCACTACCAGAGTCCTTCAAAGGTGCATCTCCGAAGAGGAAGGGCGGAACCTGCTGGCTGAAATTCATGCCGGACTCGGTGGTCATCACGCTGCATCTCGGTCCCTTGTAAGCAAGGCTTTCCGCATAGGCTTTTATTGGCCGACGGCCCGGGCAGACGCTCAGGAATTGGTCCAACGATGCGTCGGTTGCCAGCTTTTTGCAAACCAAAGCCATATGCCACCTACCGCCCTCCAAACTATCCCCATCACTTGGCCCTTCGCGGTCTGGGGGCTTGACATGGTTGGACCCCTTAAAGGGGGAACTAACAAGAAAAAATACTTACTGGTCATGGTGGATAAGTTCACCAAATGGATAGACGCCAAGCCTGTTAAGACGGCCGAATCCGGACCGGTGATAGACTTTATATCCGGGGTCGTACACCGTTACGGCATCCCCCACAACATCATCACTGATAACGGCACAAACTTTACGGCCGACGAGGTAAAACTCTGGTGCAAAAACATGGGCATCAAGCTCGATTATGCTTCCGTCTATCACCCACAAACTAACGGCCAGGTCGAACGTGCAAATGGTCTTATCATGAGCGGCATCAAACCCAGATTAGTGCGGTCCCTCAAGGAATCTAACACGCACTGGGTAGAGGAGCTCGACTCCATACTCTGGGGGCTGCGGACCACGCCGAATCGCACCACCGGATACACACCATTCTTTATGGTGTACGACGCAGAGGCAGTTCTGCCTTGCGACATAATTCATGACTCACCTCGAGTGCGCATGTACGAAGAAAGAGAAGCCGAGCTTGATCGGCAGGACAGTCTGGACGCCTTGGAGGAGGAGCGCGACGTGGCAAAAGCCCGTTCCGCATTTTATCAACAGCAGGCTCGAAGATATCAAAGCAGAGAAGTGCGGGCCAAAAATTACAACGTTGGCAAATTAGTTCTACGCCTGCCGGACAAGAAAAAGGACAAACTCAAGCCCAAGTGGGAAGGTCCCTTCATAATCGACCAAGTCCTAACTGGTGGAGCGTACCGCCTACGAGATGCCTCGGATAACCGACTCGAGCCGAACCCATGGAACGCAGCCCGTCTCCGAAGATTCTATGCCTAGCGCCGGACTCTGTGTTCGTCTACTTCCTCTGTCCATTTTTTACATTTTTTGTCTTATATTTCTCTCCTTCCACCCTTTCTTTTTTTTTCTTCTTTCTCTCTTATAGCCATTAAAGGCTCAACAAGTGATGCGTTACTCGCGCTCACTACACCTGGGGGCTTCTTTAAACAGAAGCTTATTTATACGGGCTTCACGCCCAAAACATGTGTCAAACTTCCGCATGTACCTTTTCTTCACCATTATATGCATCGATATGACTTAAGTTTTGGCCAAGCTGGGTTGCCTGGCTCCTGTGCTTACCCCTACGTTCCCGATTGTTCAGCTAGGTGGTAAAGGGAGCACCACTGTGATTGTTACTGCCGGATCAGCCGGATGTGTACCTCAGACTGGGTGAAGCCGAAAGCTAGCGTTCTTAAGGGAATATTCGGTCGGTGAACTAAAAGATGACCTTTTTTACTTATTTATATATATGCCCCCAGATGCTTTTCCTGCGTTTGCAGTCCGGACATGCACTTTAGGGCATGCCTCCCAGAGAAAGGAACCCCTAACGGAACTATTCTCTCTAGAAGATGTTTCTTACTAACCATGTAATATAACATAACTAGTTGGGCACACTTCGGACCGTCAGGTCCTGAGGTCGAAGCGAAAAGGTCGGCAACGACAAGCGATCTACAATCCGGCTAGAAGGCATTACACATGTCAATTAAAAGTTACATAGTCACTTTGACTAATTGTATTCCTCTTCAATACCATCTAACAGGTGTCTAATTTACAGTCCTACTGGGAATACTTTGCGGCCAATTCTACTTGGCCGTATACTAAGCTTACAGGGATCTCCTTCCCATCAGGCCCCACAGGTCCGACCTCGGCCATGTGGTTTGGGTCAGCCTGGGTGTACCGCGTCTTCACCATGGCCCATGCCTCCCTAGCGCCTTGACGGCAGGTCGATATCTTCCACAGCCGGAAGCGCCGCCGCGCTCCCTTCAGCTTCTCCGCAAGCTCTCCAAGGCCCTCGATCATGGGGAGGGATGGCCATAAGGCTTGGGCAACACCCTGCATCGCCTGTCGAACTCGCTCGTGCAGTTGCGAGAGCTCGGGAAGAAGGTCACCCGTCGAACCGGGCATCTCCTCTGCAAGACGTCCTGTTAGCATACCTATAGGCATAACTCTGTTAGTCGAATTCCCCGCCGAACTCCCTTTTCAGAGTTCGTTTAAGCACTTACTATATATGCCGCGTCGAAGCCGTTGATTCTCCTTAGTGGAGTCTGACAACTGGGCCCGAACATCCTTCAGTTCAGCGCCCAGCTTGGTGTTGGCATCTTGGAGGTCGTTCTTCTCCCGCCTCACCTTTGTCAGCACGCTCTCACCAGCGTTCAGCTAGCGTAGGAGTTGTTGCTTTTCCGGATTTAATCCGACGCCATCTGCAATTTCATTTGTTAGATTTGTACCCACGCCGCACTTCGCAAAATATTTATCTTTCGAAGCGTAAATTACCAGAGGGGGTCACCTTGGGCTCCCCTGTCGCGGCTAGTGCGGCCTCAAGTTGGGCTTTGCACTCTTCCAGCTCCTGGGACAGTAGGGTATTCTTTTCTGTAAGAGCCTGCATAACAAATGATCCTTAAATCAGTTATTCTAACTGTTTCAAGTCTCGGGGCTACTGGTATATGTATATTTACCAAAAAAAATCTTACTCGTATGTCTTTTACATATTGCTCCGTGGCTCTGGTTAAACCATTTTGAGCGGCACGGAGGTACGCATCTCCCGAATTGAAGGCATCCAATGCCTCTTGGGAGAAACAAGCGTCGCGAAGAACTATCCGGTGACGCTTGTGGTTCATGGCACTCTCCACCTCGGAATTGGTGGCAGACAGCCTGTCCGCATCCTCTGTCGGAGGAGCGTCCGGTGCGCGCCTTGTGTTCGCCTCCGCTTCCGGGCCAGGCTTTGGAGCCTGGCTGGTGGAGGCGCGATTGGCCACCTCTCCGGATATAGTCCGGCGAGGTCTCTTCGTCCTGAAGAGAGCACGAGCGTTAATATGCCCCGAAGGAATAAAACCTGGGAGAAAGATGGTGTGTTATACCTTTGCACCGGCGTCTCAGTCCGGACTACATTCCTTTTTACCCCGAAGGGTCCCGCAGCCCCTCGTTGACTAGCCGCCGCAGTCTCGGCCTCCTGCCTCGGAACCCTCCCCTGCAGAACATGGTTGTTGTCAGGGAAACTGAAACGCGTGAGGATGGATTCCTTCCCAAAGTGATGAGACTCCGCTCTCTGTTACCTGGGAGGCCGGGATTAACCCTGGGTAATCGGCCGTAATGGCCACCAAGGTATCATCCTTGCTCAGCTGATGAAAGACCCCGTCAATCAGCTCCACAGCTATGTCCGGATCCTCTTCGGAGTCCGGATCAAGGGACCATTCTGGATCCTCGGGCTGTGGAGGACGGCTGTTTATATCCTTTACTTCCTGACGCGGTTCCTGCGTTGAAGTCGTTAGACTACCTATTTAATCATGGGAATATGAAACGGATGGGCGAGCAAAATTGTCCGCTTACCCAACTCGGAGGGTTGTACATAGTAAATCCACCCTGGGGGTTGACGTGGAGGAATTCCTCCTCTTCTCCCTTCTACAAAGAGGACAAGATCTTTATCAGAGCGGCAGCCGAGTTCGGCCCCTTACGACCGCAACGGGTGGCGTCATCTTCCCCGTTAAAATCCCACATGGGGTGGCCTCTATACTGCAGTTGCTGCACCCCTCGCATAATGCATGCGGCCATGACTCCAATCATGGTTAGTCCGGAATGAGCCAATAGTCTTATCCGGCCCATCAGGTAAAGGACGTCCCTGTCACTTTCTCTCCGAGAGCTCCGTGGACGCCAGCTTAAGCGTTTCTTTAAGGGAGCACTATTGAATTCGGGGAGACCGACCCGGATAGGATCCGGCAATGGGACATCATCTATATAAAACTATTCCGAAGGCCAGTCCTTGGACGCCTTCTTTGTGGTTCCGGATAGATATCCGGTCCCGGCGATGCGCCACACTTCGGCTCCGCCCACTTGATATATGGACCCCTCCTGAGAACAGGGCACCAGGCAGAATAGCCTCTTCCACAGCGCGAAATGAGCCTCAACACCCAAGAACAACTCGCAAAGGGCAACGAAGCCCGCGATATGCAATATAGAGGTGGGCGTGAGGTTGTGCAGCTGGAGGCCGTAGAACTCCAGAAGCCCCCGGAGAAACGGATGAACTGGAAATCCGAGTCCTCTTATTAGATAAGGGACGAGGCATACCCGATCTCCTTTGGAGGGATTAGGGGCGCTCTCCGCTTGCTCTCCGCCATTATAGGTGGCGAGTCCGGCTCGAACCGGAACCATATAGGCCAGAGGGAGGAATCCCTTGGTCTGAAGCGATACTAGCTTGCTATGCGGGATGGAGCACCTCTCCTAGTCTGCCGGCTTAGGGTTGGATGGGCGAGAAGAGGAGTTGCGATGGTTGGCCATGGTGGAATGGACCTTTGCTAGATGTGCTCTGATGACTGCTCGCGGAAGGGAGAAGGTGTGGTTTGGATCTAAATCCCCATCTCTTTAATAGGCGGCTCATTTACGCGGCCAGGGGTGTGAATGTAAAAACACCCAGACTTTTTGTATTCGTTTGACACGTGGAAGGTCGCCATTATTGGGCGAAGAAGCCAAGGAGCGCTACATTATAAAAACCGGCCATTATTCAACAGGTACACAGAGTTTGGAGAAGAACCCGCCTTGCAATGCCGAAGACAATCTGCGCGCCGGACTCGTCGTCATTGAAGCCTGGTTCGGGGGCTACTGAGGGAGTCTGGGATTAGGGGGTGTCCGGATAGCCGAATTATACCTTCAGCCGGACTCCAGGACTATGAAGAAACAAGATTGAAGACTTCGTCCCGTGTCCGAATGGGACTTTCCTTGGCGTGGAAGGCAAGCTTGGCGATGCGGATATTCAGATCTCCTACCATTGTAACCGACTTTGTGTAACCCTAACCCTCTCCGGTGTCTATATAAACTGGAGGGTTTTAGTCCGTAGGGGACAACTCCAACATACAACAATCATACCATAGGCTAGCTTCTAGGGTTTAGCCTCCTTGATCTCGTGGTAGATCTACTCTTGTACTACCCATATCATCAATATTAATCAAGCAGGACGTAGGGTTTTACCTCCATCGAGAGGGCCGAACCTGGGTAAAACTTCGTGTCCCTTGTCTCCTGTTACCATCCGCCTAGACGCACAGTTCGGGACCCCCTACCCGAGATCCGCCAGTTTTGACACCGACAGTGGGCGCCAAACATGGGCGGTAAAACACATTTGACTCAAGCTCGTCCGAAAGACCTCTGTCTCTCCCTCCATTTCCCCATTCATGCACGGTGGGCAGCAAAACAAACTCGACTCGACCGAAATTAATGTAGGCAAATATTTTCAATAGGGGCAGGTTTGTAACTTCACTCGGACGTGACACAATCGCCCTATCTATCAGCCCCGTTCATACACCGTGGGCGCCAAAACACCCTCTCCTCGCCTGAAATCGCTCTGGGCAAATATTGTCGAGATGCAAGATTACCGTCCTATCCCCAACCGATGAGACGTCCAAATTTTAAACGAGGGCTAAGTTCTTAACTTTCCCATATTTCAGATAGGCACGTCCCAAAAACATGGTTCCCCATACCTCTCCCTCCATTTTCCCATTCATACACCGTCCGCGCTAGAACACCATCCCCACATGAGCCTCCTCCGTCTGCCACCCCATCCATCAGCACCGTCCTCCACCATGCTGGAGCGCCTACCAAGACCGCATCATCCACTGTAGAGATGGACGTTTCTCATCCACGACGACGGACCAGGAGCCTTGCACCACGTCCTCTCACTTCATCGGCGTCATCATCCTCTTTGCCAGGGCTGCTCACACGACCTTCTCATCAACTTATCCCCCGATGCACCCGTCTACCGTCGCAGATCCGCTTCAACACCATCGACAGCCATCGCACACCCAATGCCTACAGGGCACCACAAGAGAGGTGGTACTTCATATCTCCTCAACTTTTTGATCTCAACCAAAAAATAGATCGTAACTTGGTTACTGTACTTTCTTCTCAGCTCTTAGAATTTAGTTCTTAGTTCGAAGCAAACAATGGATGCTAAATAGCATTTCTGTGGTTTGCAGCTTTAAATCTGCCATGGCACAGTCATAATAGGGTTTAGTTGATCATGCTTAGGGTTTCATTGATCATGTTGGTTCTGTGGTGGTTTCTTTAATAGAAATCAGAGGGGAAACCCTCTTTTGCTCAAAAAATTGCTTAGGGTTTCCCCCTTTTATGATCACTATACGATCAGTATACGTGCTTTGTGTCATAATAGCACTGCTCCACCCATCAAGCTAAAGAAGCTTAGTTGTTCAAATACGAATCTGATATTATTAAAACAGAGTCGTTTAATTGGTCAGCTAAATGTTCCTAATTTAGTTTCGAAAATGCATGTTCGCTGCTCGGGTGTGTATCTCTACAGGGTGCCCATGGTGGGCCATGGCCCACCATGGGATTTTGGGTCGGACCAGGCCCCGATTCCCCTCTGTTCTACTGCACTTCTGATCTCTACTTCCCCCGAACCGCCTGCCTCATCGGCGACTTGCCGTCCCCGGATGGCATAACTCTAGGAGGAGACGCCGGACTAACAGGATGCCAGGAGTCGCTTACCCAACAACGTCACCGCTGCCCGGGCGCGCCGCCGTGCCTACCTTCCCAGTCCGTTCAGTGGTCAGGCGTGCAGCAGCCACTAAGTCAACCCGATTTATCCTAAGATACGTCCTCAGCACTCAGCAGCCACTCCTCATCACCCATTTTCTAACTGATTCATTACTCACTAGGCAGAACTATCATTAGGGTTTGTTCTGTAATAGTGCTACCTACACTTAATGGTTCAGATGTATTTCTGTAATCTTTAGTACCTATAAAGTTCACAGGGTTTCAAAATTCCGGCCCTAGGAATAGACACTAGTCATTTTGGATTGTTGGTCGTAGTGACATTGACCCAGATTACTACTGCAGGCCAGGTTTGTTGACAATTTTACTTGTCTTTCTTACTCATTCGATATGATATCCAATTATTCACGTTGATTAGTTGCAAACAATAAGTGCTAGACAAACTTCTTGATTCAGATTTTGGATGGTCTCTTACTACAATTACAATTATGCATACTTGTCCTAGTAAGCTCACAAGTAATGATCGATTCACTACATCCACTACTGGAATCTAGCATTTTGCCGTCTGCCAGCTGACGGCAAAGAGCCTCTTTGTTGTGCGCTTCCACAAAGCGGACGGCAAAGAAAGTGCAGATGGCAAAAAGGATATTTGTCGTCAGCTGCTTCTTTGCCGCCAGCCAGCTGACGGCAAAGACCTAGAAGGCAGACCGCAAAGAACCAGGTGGGCCCCACAGGGCATGCTGTGGCTAGGTCAGATTCTTTGTCGTCCGCCTAGACTTTGTCGTCTGCCTTCTGGACCTTTGCCGTCATCTGGCGGACGGCAAAGAAATGGCTCAGTTAACGGCCGTCTCCCCCTCCTATGCGCGCTCTCTATCTCTCCGGCCCCACCCCTCTCTCTCCCCTCTCTCTCACCCCGCGCCGCCAACTCACCCGCGCCCGCGCGTGCACCGCCGCCGTCGAGCACCGCCGTCCCACCTCGCCGCAGCACTACCTCGCCGGTCGGAGCCCTGCTGACCCATCGCTATTATCCGGCCAGCGCCGCCCCCCACCCGCTGCCCCACACGCTGCAGTCGCTCCACCCCGCCGTAGCACCACCTTGCCGCCCTGCGGCCCCGGAGCCACAATCGCCCGGCGCCCCTCCGCCCGGCGAGCGCCACCCTGCCGCCCGGAGCCCTGCGGCCCCGTCGCCACCACCGCTTGGCGTCCCCTCCGCCCGGCCAGCGCCCCTCCGCCGCTGAGCAACCCCGCCGCTCGGCACCCCTGGGCCTGCCGCAGGTCATCCCACCCCTGCGGTAGGTGAGCCCCGGCCGCACCCCTCTTCTCCTCTTTTTTCTTTTGTTTTTTCTGTTTTTTTTAGTTTAGATTACTTTTAGTTTGGTCTTTGGTTTAGTTTAGTTTTAGGTTTATGCTCAGTAATGAAAAAAACTAAGAATAATTAGAAGAAGAGGAGGAGAAGAAGAATAGCTAGGATTAGGTGTAGTTTTTTCCTGTTTTGTTTTAGGTTAATTAGTGCTAGGTTTAAGAAGAGGAAAAAGGAGGAGAAGAAGAAGAAGAAAAAGAAGAAGAAGAAGAGGAGGAGGAGGAGGAGGAGGAGGAGGAGGAGGAGGACGACGACGAAAAGAAGAAGAAGAAGAAGAAGAAGAACAACAATAAGAAGAAGAAGAAGAAGAAGAAGAAGAATAAGAAGAAGAAGAAAGAGAAGAGGAGGAGAAGAAGAAAGCTAGAGGAGAGGAGGAGAAGAAGAAGACCACCGACACCCCGACCCCGACCACCGACAACCCGACACCTGGCACCCCGACACCCTAAGACCCCGACAATCAACACCCCGACCCCCAACCCCGACCCCCGCCCCCGACACCCTGACACCACACCCCGACCCACACCCCGACCCCGACCCCGACACCCCGACCCGACACGACACCTTGACACCTTGACACCATACCCCGACACCGACACCCCGACACCCTGAGACCCCGAAAATCGACACCCCGACCACGCCCCCACCCCGACCCCGACAATGATGATGATGCATTTAATGATCCCGGAGCATATATAGATGATTCAGAGTACTATTAGCAATGTGAGCTTTCAATTTTTTATTATGTTCAGGATGATGATACACTTAAATTATATACATATTATTCATGTCAGGTATCTAAATTTTTGATGTTGTACTAATTTCGTTTACTTTTTGTCATTGCAGGTGTTGACAGGATGGTGGGCAAGGGTCTAGAGCGCCCCGAGCCTCCTGCGAGTGCTACTGGGAGGGGTGGTTCCATTATTCCAGCCCAGCCCCCCCGGAGAGCGCTTCTAGACAGTATGCAAATAGCTATGGTGGGCACTTCTTCTTGGGCAGGGAGAGGTCATGGGAGGACGAAGATGGCTGCCAGAGGTGGACGTGGCAGCGGGAGAGGTAGGAAGGCAGCTACGCCTTCCTTGCCGCCACCCTCAGCTGATTCACCCGACCATGTGGACCCGTCTCGGACTTCGGTCCATGAGCCTCGGGTCGCCGATCCTTCACCCCACCACACTCGGGTTGCCGATCCTTTGCCCCACCAGACTCGTGTCGCCGATCCTTCGCCCCATGTGAGTCCGGTCCCAGAGTCTTCGTCCCAGAAGACTCCGATCCTGGAGTCTTCTTCCCACGAGACACCGGAGGCTAGCGGCCCTACTGATGGTAGCGAGGACACCTTTTCTGATGATAGGTACAGTGATGATGAGCTGGTTGAGAAGGGCAAGAAGGTCTACAAGCGTGGCTGTACAAAGCTCCCGCCCGTGCCGGCGACCCCCGACCAGAGGTGGTTGATTGCGCCTAAAGGGTTGAAGTAAGTGCATTTAATATTTTTTAACCTTTTGCCTTCATGTTCCTTCAAATTAATATCTAATACATTGGCCTTGTCATACTGCAGGGGCTGGGTACACCCCCGTGGTGTCCGCAGGCCCAACCAGGTCCTTGGTGTGATTTGCCAGCAGCACTTCCCTGGGTGGGTCATGTTGCCTGGTGAGGGTCAGTTTCCACAGCTAGCACTGAGCTGGGAGCTGTAATCGGTTGCCCCGGGGAGATGTTCGCCGGTGTCTTGTGCGAGACGGTGGCCGACATGGCGTTTCGTCGGTTTTGGGTAATTTCTCCTTTACAGAATTAAAAGTCAACACTACCTGGTGATTACCTAGTGATTGTACTAATCAGTGTTGTCTTGTTTGATTGCAGACCTTCTACAGGGTTTCAGAGGGAGATCAGGAGGCCGTGTCTATGGTTGTCGAAACCGAGTGCAAGCGCCTACTTCAGAACTTATGGCACGAGGCTCTGGTGCAGGATGTTCGAGACTACTACGCCTCAAAGGGTATTAGGAGGGCCAAGAAGAAGTGTCGCGACAAGTTTCTGAGTAATGAGAAGTACATGCAGGTAATTTCCTATTCTTAAGGCCTTGAACTTAGTTTTCTTCATTTGATTCATAGGCGTAGCGCTGAAATTTCTCTTGACTAACTTAGGTGCCCCCGAGATGGTGTGTGGATAAGATGGACTGTTAGGAGGCGTTGGTGGATGCATGGTGCTCTCCCGAATGGCTAGTCGAACACCAGAGGGCCAAGGGTAAGCGCGACCAAATGGAAGGTGTGCCACACCATCAAGGGAGCTCCAACCTGTTTGAGTACGGGGATAACTGGGTATGTGGTTTGGTACATGATTCATGCAATTTCATTCTCATGCTAGCATTTATCCCTTCCAAAATGACTTAATATGCTTAGTTAAAAAATGGCATAACTACCTTGGATAGTTCATTTATGACATATTTAGCTCCAAAATGACATAATAACCTTAGATAGCTTTATAAAATGACTTACTATGCTTTACTTAGTTAAAAAATGGCATAACTACCTTTGATAGCTCAATAACGACCTAAACTAATCTTAGCTAGTTCATTCATGACATAATTAGCTATAAAATGACATAATAACCTTAGATAGCTCTATAAAATGACTTAATATGCTAAGGTTAGTTAAAAAAATGGCATAACTACCTTCGATTGCTCAATAACGACCTAAGCTAATCTTAGCTAGTTCATTCATGACATAATTAGCTCTAAAATGACATAATAACCTTGGATAGCTCAATAATGACATAATTAGCATACTTTGGTAAAAAATGGCATAATAATCTTGGTTACCTTGAAAATGACCTAAACTTAGCTTATTTTCCTCGAAAATGACATAATAACCTTTCTTAGCTCCAAAATGACCTATTTACATAGCAATATCATTCTTCATGCTATCTTGAGCCCTTAACTAATATTTTGTTCCTCTCTCTCAGGCGCACCACCACAAGCAGCCTGTGCCAAATCTGTTCGATCTCTATGGCATGGCCCATATGGCCCCATACAAGAAGGCCAAGCCATTCACGGAGTCTGACCTGGATCATCCAGAGAGCTTCACCAACATCTCCTCCCACCACAAGCTTGTGAAGTACAGAGACCATAGGAAGGCGAGGAAAGGGGAGGACTTTAACCCGAGCCAGGATCCTTTTGATACAGAGCTGGTGATGATATATGGTGGCGGGAGGTCCCATTTCTCTCAAGCCATTGGTGATGGACTGATACGTTGTCCTAGGACTCTCCCGCAGATCAAGAAGCGCCTGAGTAGCTCTGATCCGGAGATAACGCCTCGTGCACGGCCCGTGGAGCTCTCCATGGAGGTTAGTTATACGGATTCTCTCACCTTTCCTCCATTACATTATGTGTGTGCGTCAGTCGATGATTACAATGCTAATGAGGAGTGGTGTGTTGCAGGCAATGGTTGAGAAAGAGAGATTGAAGACCCAGGCGCTTTTGGAGGAGGCAAAAAGGGAGGCGGCGGAGAGGGAGAGGGAGATGGAGGAGAGGACGGCCAAGCTGTTGGAGGAGGAGAGGAACTGGAACGACAACGCTAACCGGGCCCTATACGAGGTCATCGTGGTACGTTTCACATGCATATTTAGCCCAATCATGCACGTATTGTTTGCATTACTATCCAATATGACTGACTCACGCGAACCAAATGTGCAGACCATGTGCGAGAAAAATGGTCAGTCCCCTCCGCCGATGCCCCAGATTGCTCCGACGACCACGGTGAGTTTGATTTGAATGGTCGTTAGTTACTATTATTCACATTTCACTTTGCGAACTTGCTAACGAGACATTATTGGAAATGATCTTTGGTGTAGCATGGCTCCCGACAAGCATCAAGCAATCCTTCTACGTCTGGCAATGCCGGAACCCCGACCGGTCCTTCACCTCCGTCTGGCACTGGCGCAGCCCCGACCATTCCTACACCTCCGTGATAACGGTATTTTTCTTCTTATTTAGCCTGTTTAGTCCATTTTTGACATAATTTAGCCTATTTTTCCACAAATGACATAATAAGATGAATAAAATCAAGGAAGAGGAAGGAAAGAAGGAATAGGAAGAAAAGAAGAAGAAGAAGAAGAAGAAGAAGAAGAAGAAGAAGAAGAAGAAAGACAAGTCTTGTTCTTCTTCTTCTTCTTCTTATTCTTCTTATTCTTCTTCTAGTTTTCTTCTTCTTCTTCTCCAAAGTGAAGTTAGCTCTAAGTTATATAAAAAATGGCATAATATGCTCAGTTCACTAAAAAATGGCATAATTAGCTAGGTTAGCTCCATTTTACCTAAGTGTGTTTACTTCTTCTTCTTCTTCTTCTTCTTCTTCTTCTTCTTCTTCTTCTTCTTCTTCTTCTTCTTCTTCTTCTTCATTTTCTAGTCTTCTTCTTCTAACTTTCTTGTTTCCCATTTTGCAGATTTAATTCACTATATGGAAGCTCGCATGGATGAAGTGCTTGTTTCCCTTTTCTTTTTTTCCTTTGTATCGATGAAAAATGTGGAACTTGTTATATGGATGCATGGAACAATGTGTTGGATGAACATTGTGATGTTACTGTAATATGTATGGATGGAACTCTGTTTCTTATTATGTGTGTATGTTGTCATGGATGGAGCTATGTGTTGGATACATCATATGTCTGCGGTGCATGTGAAAAAAAATGTATATATGTGTGTGAATTCCTGTGAAATTAAATGGATTCAAATAAAACAGGGGATATGTAGCCTGTTTGCCGTCTGCTAGCGGACGGCAAAGAGGACACGTGGCAGCTACCTGTAAAAATTGGGAACACTGGCTGCCTATTTCGTCACTTTGCCGTCTACCAGTAGACGGCAAAGATTCAAATCATTTTTCCGTCTGCTGGCGGACGGCATAGCTGGCCATGTGGCAGGTTCCCAGTGCTGCCTAGCTGAGCTCTTTGACGTCTGTCAGCGGACGGCAAAGAGCTTTGACTCTTTCCTATCCGCTGGCAGATGGCAAAGAGCTTTGACTCTTTGTTGTTCGCTGGTAGACGGCAAAGAGTGTCGTTAACCCCCTAACGGCTCTCACACCACCGCATTGTCGTCTGTTGTCTTTACCGTCTGCTAGCCTCGGATGGCGGATGAAACAATCATTTGCCGTCCGTTTCCAGGAAGCGGACGACAAAGAAGGCCTTTGCTGGCACGTGTTCAGACGGATAGTTTGTCGGCTGCTGGCGGACGGCAAAGAAGTTTGCCGTCTGTGATCTATGCCTTTGCCGTCTGCCATGGCAGACGGCAAAGAAGCTGATTCCAGTAGTGATCTATGCTTGCCTTTTCATATTTGTTCTCAATATTGTTTTAGGGTGGACCACCCTGTTTCAAAATTCTGGAACCGCAGACATGAGTGAATAGTATTTCTCTATGTGATCTCTTCCATCATGTGTGGGCAACGAACACTGCATTGTATAGAAAGAAAGTGTCATTTCCACCTTTTACATAGACTACGATCTTTTACATGGAATACAATCTGCCCACTTGCTTTGTGTCGCACTACCAGCACTCCACCATTGAAGCTAAACATGATGCCACTCATAATTCCTTAGTTTATTTGCTAAAATACGAATTTGATATGATTCTAATGTTCCTACTTCAGTTTTGAAATGTGTGTCTGCCTGTTATACAGACATAAGAGGTTTGTATTTCTGTGTGTGGTCTGGTCAGCACGGTTGGGGGTGAACTTTGCATGCAGGGGTTTATAGGGAGACACTCTTTGAGTTGAATCCGCAATGCATTCCATAGATAATCTGACTACTTTTTATGTTTTCAGGAATCTAATATACTGAACAACATCATAATGATTATGAGCTTGCACGCATGAAAAGAATAAAGCAGAACAATGCCATGGTTGTCAAACTTGGCATTAAGGGTCTGAAATCAAGTCTGGATGCAATACAAATGTTGTCCACCTACAGATTCATGCTCAGAATATGATCCTAACAGTGATTCTGAGTAGAGGGAGACCTAAGTCAATGTAGCTCCCTAGTGGAGGAGTCAGAGGCAGATGCCCTATCTTATTCACCCATCAAGGTTCTTGCTCTAACTTTCCAAGGTTATATTGGTCGCACATATCTTGCAACTGATGCTTTGCATTGCTTCTACTTTGTTGCACTGCCATTAGCTTAGTTTACTCATCGTGTATGTGAATACGCCCTGCTTATCCATTTTCAGTACATATTCCATCTGTCATCATACCGTATTTATCCATTCAAATGTTGTTCTTGTGTATCAGACTTTCAAAAGGAAGAGGGTGATTACTGATCGCAGAGGATCACGAGCAAAGTATTTGGAAAAGCTAATGACACCTGATAAATCAAATAGCCCATTAGGAGTACTTGCAATATCACCTGACCCACGAAACACGGCCCCAACTCTAGCAGACTCTAGCCCTACTACATTGGTCATCTCTAATGTCCCAACTCAGCAGACCCCAACTGCAGCAAGCAATATGATGATGCTAGTTGACATAGCACTAGCTATACGACGTAAAACCCCCATTCCAGCAAAGAGTACACCAAATCCAGTTGCCAAATCCCTTTTCAAACGAGAGAGAGCCCCAATTGCACCAAATAGGACCCCTGTTCCATTTCTGCCCAGTTTAGAAGACGAAGCTTATATTGTTGTCAGGAACTTTGTGTGCATATTTCCTTTATGGAAAGATTATACTGCAGACACAGAACAATTTCCAGTCTTCCTCCGCAACTTACGCGTAAGTAATGTACTAATGTTACTCATGGTAATTACTACATATGTTTCTGCTGAAAGAAGACACAAGATTTCATTCTTTTAAATAGGCGAGGACCAAACTGGATTTCAATACGAGCAAGGGTTGGTTGCGCTTTTCAAGCACTCGTGGATGAAATATCATTCCTACCTGAGGCAGACGCACTTCGATGGCAAGCCTCTAAAGGAAATTTCTGTAAAGTCTCCGGTGCTACATTTACCAGGCAGTGACTGGAAGAATCTTGTTACACATTGGTCTCGTTTGCAGCGTAAGGTATTGTCTATGATATCACATCACAATTTGAAATACATTTCTGCATGTGCCTTAACGTCTTACTTGTATGAAAATTGTTTGCAGAAGAACATTCATTCTCAAGGGACCACAGAATCTCGCAACTATACTGCACACTGCATTGCTCTCGTGAGTACCCCTTGCCCTGTATGACCATACTTACTTTCATAGCTTGTTCATTATGTAGCATCACTGCACATGTTAGCCTCGTTATCATCCATTTGGTGGACATTATAAGATCCATATGGACTCTTAGATAAATTTAGAATCAACCCAATGCTTTTGAAGAGGTTTAGCTCTGCAATCCTCTTGTAAGGACTGAACGTCGTCTATCATTGTACTTACATTAACAGCTACTCCCTCCGTCCCATAATATAAGAACATTTTATACAGTACACTAGTGTTCAAAACGCTCTTATATTATGGGAAGAGGGATTGGTTAATTGTGTACGATTCTGCATCTTATCTCCCTCGCCCACCATTTACTAAAAAAATATCATATCTATATTTAATCTTACCAAAAAGCACGAACAATGCCAGTGCAGAAGAGTAGCCCATTGCTCTTGTTAGTACATTTTGCCTGTAAGGCTTGTACTTCCAGGGATTGGTAGTTGATTATGTAGCATCAATCTACATCTTATCTTCATTATCCTCTATCCCTTCCAGTATTACCATATCTACAATTACTCTCTACAAAGTGTAGAGTACAGGCAATGCTTATGAAGAAGATTATGTGCTGAAATTCTTGAGTTATCCTTCCTTTGACATGGAGAAGGGCATTATAAAGCTGGTGTTAACTGTTAATGTAAGTTAGTCCTTCTAAAGCCTTTATCCTCAACTATGGTTTAATTTGCTCATACTTCCTATCGTTAACTACTGCTTAGTTTGTTGTTTCTATCAAAATGCATGTTCGCATCAACCGTAAGTTCCAAGTTTTAGTTGAACCAAATTCCTTATTCATACCATGCACATTACTCAAGACTCCCTATATGTATGCTTGTTTTCGGATCTATAATCCAGTGTGTGGTGAAGCAGCCCATGTTTGCACCTTGTCATCTCCTGTTTTATCTTACTGATGTGGCTGATGATATGAACAACATGCCATGCACATTAACCAAGATAGATACAATGATTGTCTTTGCCCTTCATCTATGCTTGTTATGTTGACATGGTAATTTAGCAGTGTGGTGAAGCTCCCCGCATTATGAACAATGCCAATTTATGCTATTGATATTTTGAACTTACTCTTGATTTTCTAATTTGAAATTGGATGGAATTGACAACATAGTTATCATCTTTGTTTATACACATGCAAAACCTATCATCTCTCTGCTTGTTTTAGGGTGATATGCCTGATGGCATGCACAAGTCTGCTGAAGGTTGTGAGACAAACCCAACATGTATTGCAACAAAGAAGGCAAAACATCTTGAAGATAGCGAGACAACCCCAAAGTCTTGTCTTGATGCAGTGTTCAAGTTACTTGAGACTAGAAGTCAGACAAGCTCACAGAATTCGGTATCTGAATCAGTTAGACTTCTTAAGTCCCAAGTTCTAGCAGAAAGGCATTTGCAACTCAACTTCGACTTGAAGTCCTATATCTAAGAAAGATTGCGGAGAACACCAATGAGAACCTCATTGCTAAACAGCTACACCTGGAAGCTATGACCGACATTCTAGGCCGGTCTCACAGCCTTGCTCAGGAGCTTGTGCAGCAGTTCCCGCGCAATGCTAGCCTTTCTTGAATTACATTGGAAGTGGTCTTTGTTCAGTATTATTTTGTTACGCTGCAATGGTGCCCAGCTTTTATAATATGCTTCTTCGTTGCGCTTTATGATCACTAGTGGTGAACTTCGATGCCAAGTGGATGTAATATACCATAAATCATTTATTGTATAGTGTAGGTTTACTATAAGTAAATATGCCGTAATTTCTTTATTGTATAGAGTAGGTTTGTTCTTAATTCCTACTAGTTACTGCCATCATTCACTATCTGGAAAAAAAATCTGAGGTAGTCGACCGGGCCGAAACATTCGGCTCTAACGGGCCTGCTTTTTAGCGGGCCACAATTGGGCTGGCCTACAACTTTCTTGGGCCTGAAAGGCCATTGGGGCCTTCACATTTTGCGCCAGGCCCACAACTTACACGGGCCTATATTCGACCCAAAGTTTAGTTGGGCCTTTAGTGGACCAAACGCTTAGTTGGGCCCATGTAGCTTTGGGCCATTAACAGGCTGAATATTTTGCTGACCTGTTACGGCCCAGAAGAAACCATGGGCCTTTAGCAGGACGAAATGCATGTTGGGCCTCAATTTTCACTAGTCGCGGACGGGCCTTCAGCAGGCTGAAATGTAGACTGTGCCTTTTTTGGCCCAGTTATATGACGGGCCATTATGAGGCCAAAACATATCTCGGGCCTTAGTTGGCCCACTGATATTATGGGCCTTTAGGAGGCCGAAAGCTTAGTACATGCATCAACGGCCCAAATTATACAACAGGCCCAAAGTCACATTGGGCTGAACTGTTGCCACCTTTATCACGGGCTGTTAGAGGGCCGGATGTCGCGTCGGACCATATATGGCCCATGGGCAGCACGGGCCATTCCCAGGCCGAAAGACACACCGGGCTGAAATGGGCCCATGTCTACATCAGGCCTCTAACATGTCGAAATGTCACTGGGCCGTAATTGGGCCCAAATATTGGCGAACAATTAACGGGCCAGATCTGGCTTCGGGCCATAAATGGGCCATGTTTAAACAGGCCGTTATTCGGCTGGCTCACTAGTACCTAAGTAAATACTATGTGCCTTGGACTAGGCTGACCTTTTTAACCTATATGGGCCTCTGTTGGGCCCTGCCACGTGTCGACAAATCATAGGCACCTGCGGTCCAATGACTGGATGACATCTGTCCCAACGGTGAGCCGACACGTGGTCCCTCTGGCCATTGAGAATTTTACACGTGGAAAATCCCCATTGGTCCGGGCTGTTAACGGGTTATCGGATCCAAACCGGAACTCGATAGCTTAATAACGACCCATTACGGTGGATGCCGCGTGTCGGTCACCCTTGATGAAAGCACTTCTGTGACGCGCGATCTATCAACATGGAAGTGGACACTTCCTTGATGATAATTTTGGTAATGTCATGGAACACTTCTACGACAACACAGTTATGACTATCTTGATTCTGTCATAAATTGTCATGGATGTACATGCATGACAGAAAACGTGACCTACTGTGTCAAACACGTATCATCACGGGAGTGTATTTGTTTTGTAGTGGAAGGGGTTGCCTAGGTTTAGAGGTTGATCTATTTAAATAGGTAGGTGGGTTAAGTTCTGACCCTCCGATCAGAATCGGATGGTCAAGAATAAATAGGCTAGGAAAGTATATATAAGAGATGAATATGTTTTAAGGATGTTTGGGGATGATTCGAATCCAACGGTGATGGCTGAGCGGGTCGGGTTCGGGGAAGTTTTGGACGCGGGCGAGGGGTTTGACAGAAGGCCACGGAGGGGGTTTGACGCGGGCGAGGGGGTTTGACGGGCTCAGAGAAGAGAGGGAAGAGAGCAATCTGATTGATCTAAGAGGAGGTCAACAGAGACAAGGAAGAAGCGGCAACTATGAGCGGATGCAATTTTGAAAACAATGACGACAACAGAGTGTCGATGAATGCGAATGAAGACATGATGATTTCAACAAACAAATAATTAACACAGCTGACACGCCAAACATGGAAGGCATCTGGAGCGTCAGTCTTGGGTCATTACAACTCTCACCCACTTACAAGAGATCTCGCCATGAGATCTAAGAATTAAAACGGGGAGAAGAGGTAAAACAAAGTTGCTTATTTGACAAACGAGTGAAACCATGAACCTTGAGAGGTTGAACAAATTGAAAGAAAGAATACAATGGAGACGAACGAGATTGGAAACACTCTGTTAGCAAAGAGGAACAAGGAACATTATGAGAACCTCGTAGGTTGAAAGACATGAAACACGAGTTTAACGAACCAAAAGAATATGAACGGTATAACAAGATAGCCAAGGAACAATATTGATAGAATTTGGACAACACTCCGATTAAACATGGAAGGAATTTAACATAAAGTTGATAAGATGAGATGATATTTGACGAGAGCAACAACATAATGCCTCCGGAAGATAGGAAGAAGGGACTAAAATGAACAGAGAAGAACATGACATCGGTCACGACAGCGATAAACTAGGATGAGTAACCTTACGAAGAAGGTTTGAACAGAGTTGTTGGAAAATCAACACGAAAGGATATGCTCCTCGTGGGCTAATAGAGACATCTCAAAACTTGAGGTGAAATACTGCCACTAACGAAAACAATGAACGATTGAGATCAACGAGGAGATGAAAACTTCTTCACCGAGAGGATAAGGGAACACTTGGATCTTTGATAAGCACCACGATTAGAAAACATTCCCAATGGAAGGCTTTAGGTGTAAACTATACCAAGATAACTCCAACTAAGAGATTGATGGGTTGCAGATATCTCCTGAACGAGGAGAAAATGATGGTTTTAAAATTTCCCATTCTTGACAACTGTGAATCGTGAAACACAGAGGGAAATTATCAAGAATGACATAACACCACCTCAAAACATAAGATAGAAAGAATTGCACCTTATAATGCAACATGAAGAATGCTTGAACTCCTCAAAATAAAACATGTGTTGAACACCATGTTTATTTTAGAGTATAGCTTGGCGGATCCTAACTTCAAGAGAAATCTTGAAGAACAATTGAAGAATGAAAGGAACCCTTGACGAGCCACCATGTTGAGCCTTCGTGAGAACTCCGGTAAGAAAAGAAAGATCAAACAAAAGGAAGTTGAAAAAAACTCCGGTAGAAGCCTTGTAATGATTTGAAATTGATATCACGAACAAACTCCGGTAGAAAGAATTAAATCATCTCGAGGAAACAAAAATAAGAAATATGTCATGCTTACCCTTGATCAACTTAAATTGATGTCAAGCAATGGATTGGCATGCCACTTATTCTCGTTGAAAAGGATTGAGGAGAGATATAGCACAAACTTCGGAAGGTTTTCAACAAACCACCAGTAGGATTGGAAAGAACGGATGAGTTGATATGATACCAACGGAAGAGGAATCTTAAACAAGCTATCGGTAATAATTGAAAACGATTGAAGAAAAGAGAACGAATCATCGGGAAGAATTAGAAGCGAATGAAAATACTTGAGGGAATTTGATACAAGAGAATGAAGAGATGACAAGCTGACTAGAGAATACTTGAACAATGCACCAGAAGAATTGGAGAACGAGAGTTGAAAATTGAGAATGAAAAATCATTCTGAGATGATGGCCTCCGGAGAATAAAAATGAAAAGACTCCTAAAATGCTTCAGTTGGGTATGAAAAGAATTATCATAATCAAAAACAATTATGAGGATGGCCTGAAGCTAGAACCATGCATCTTCAAGAGAACGGATATGATTTGGAGGAAAAACTCTGGTTTAGTCTTGATCACTGAGGATAACGATGAAAAACACCACCAAAATTGTCAAGAGACTCCAGAATAATGAATAAAGAAAGGTTGAGCGAAGGATGAAAAGAATTTGAAAGCGGTCCTCGAGAAGGCATCTGACCAGTGAAAATTCATTCTTACATCACACCTTGAAAGAAATTGAGAATAACTCCAGAAAAATTAGAAGAGTCAGGTAAGATCCTAGGAAAAGACTTGTGGGTTAGGGCCCACTCAAAGATACACCGTTGAACGATTTTAAAGAGAGATTGCACCGGCTGAATTAAATGGTTTGGATAAGGTAATAACCTCGAATTAGCTTGAGCAGATATTGGATGGAAACACGAGTCTTCTAAGGTTTCTTTCTACACTCCGGATATCAATAGCGAGAGTGAATGATTAAAGGTATACCAGCACGAGAAAGCGTTTGAAACAAGGAAAGGAATATGATCAACACCGAAGGCTTGCATTGAATCCACTTTAAGAAAAAAGCGAGAATGAAAGAATGATGAACTTATAGCTCCTGGGCATCTTCACGAGGAATGGTCGGATGAAACTTGGAAGAAAAGGATGATGAAACTTCACATAAATAAAATGGTACTTGATTAAGGAATCTAAGTCCTTGAAGGAAAAGGGTGGGATCATGGGAAAAACGAATGCAACTTGGGAAAGGTGAAACAAACACCGTTGAGAAAACATAGAATTGATCTCGCGAATGTTGAAATGATCGGATCCACTAGAAGAGAAGCACACCGGTTGGAAAAGAATTAACATGACACCCTCGATGATCAAGAAGGATTAGTATTCACATAGAAATATGAGAACATCGCTTAGGAAAAGGTATGGAATCAACACTTGACTTCGATGCAACTCGAATACCATAACTCAAAACAAAACAAAGGATCGGGCTTCTAGAATAAGCTAGAAACAAACATATGATAGAGATTTCATTTGAAATTTTCGTGGTGGGGCCCACACGGGCTCGATCGTACAACACCATCATGTACAAGGCAGTGCACATGACATACGAAGCGTCCCAGAGTCAGCATAGCCAAGGACTCTTTAAGACACAACGAGACCACTTTAAAAACGACTGTGGACAGGCGGACCACTTGACGTCAAACCCCAATCTCATATCATGCATCTTTCGGAAAGATATCCTAGGTAACTACTTGAATTCCCACCTATGAACTCCCAAAATTCTCTGGTTATGAAATTTGGTGTTGGGGATACAGGGAGGCACAAGTATCTCACACAACTAACAAATCCTACACTCCAACTGTATCCATCCGTCAACACATAACCAACAAAACCTTGGAAATTGTGTACCTCAGACCATTGAAAACATCCGATATACTAGCTGTGGCAATACATATGATCGTTCTCCCCAGTACTGGGTGTCATCAAACTACTCTCACCACAAAAAGTATAGAAGCGTTTTCGATGTCGGCGTCTGCTACCTCTTGAGCATGCGTTGGTTTTCCTTGAAGAGGAAAGGGTGATGCGTCAAAGTAGGATAAGTATTTCCCTCGGTTTTTGAGAGGCAAGGTATCAATCTAGTAGGAGACTACACGCAAATCGCCTAGTACCTGCACAAACAATCAAGAACCTTGCAACCAACGGGATAAAGGGGTTGTCAATCCCTTCACGGCCACTTGCAGAAGTGAGATCTGATAAAGATAATAAGATAAATATTTTTGGTATTTTTGTTGTATAGATTGAAAAATAAAGATTGTAAAATAAATAGTAAACTAGAAGTATAGATCGGAAACTTATATGTTGTAAAGTAGACCCGAGGGACATAGGTTTCACTAGTGGCTTCTCTCATGATAGCATATATTACGGTGGGTGAACAAATTACTGCCGAGCAATTGATAGAAAAGTGCATAGTTATGAGAATATCTAGGCATGATCATGAACATAGGCATCACGTCCGTATCAAGTAGACCGAAACAATTCTACATCTACTACTATTACTCCACACATCGACCGCTATTCGGCATGCATCTAGAGTATTAAGTTCATAAGAACAGAGTAACGCATTAAGCAAGATGACATGATGTAGAGGGACAAACTCAAACAATATGATATAAACCCCATATTTGTATCCTCATTGGCAACAATACAATACGTGTCGGTTCTCTTTCTGTCACTGGGATCGAGCACCGCAAGATTGAACCCCAATCTAAGCACTTCTCCCATTGCAAGAAAGATCAATCTAGTAGGCCAAACTAAATCGATAATTTGTAGATACTTGGAAAGATAGAAAATCATACATATAAGAATTCAGAGAAGAATCAAATATTGTTCATATATAATCTTTATCATAGACCCACAATTCATCGGATCTTGTCAAACACACCGCAAAAAGTATTACATCGAATAGATCTCCGAGAACATCGAGGAGAACTTTGTATTGAGAACCAAGGGGAGGGAATAAGCCATCTAGCTAATAACTATGGACCCGAAGGTTTGTGGTAAACTACTCACACATCATCAGAGAGGCTATGGTGTTGATGTAGAAGCCCTCCGTGATCGAAGCCCACTCCGGTAGATCACCGGAAAAGGCCCCAAGATGGGATCTCACAGGTACAGAAGGTTGTGGCGGTGGAAAAGTGGTTTCATGGCTCCCCTGGATGTTTTCAATGTATAAGAGTATATATAGGCGAAAGAAGTAGGTCGGTGGAGCTACGAGGGGCCCACGAGGGTGGGGGCGCACCCTCCTGCCTCGTGGCCGCCTCGTTGCATCTCTGACTTCCACTCCAAGTCTCATAGATTGCGTATGTTTCAAGAAAGATCCTCGCGAAGGTTTCGTTCCATTTGGATTCTGATTGATTTTCCTTTTTTGCAAAACACTGAAATAGGCAAAAAAACAGCAACTAGCACTTGGCCTCCGGTTAATAGGTTAGTCCCAAAAATAATATCAAAGAGCATATTAAAGCCCATTAAACATCCAAAACAGATAATATAATAGCATCGAACAATAAAAAAATTTAGATACGTTGGAGACTTATCAGCATCCCCAAGCTTAATTCCTGCTTGTCCTCGAGTAGGTAAATGATAAAAACAGAATTTTTGATGTGGAATGCTACCTAACATAATTTTCAATGTAACTTTCTTTACTACGGCATGAATGTTCAGATCCGAAAGATTCAAGACAAATGTTAAATATTGACATAAAAATAATAATACTTCAAGCATACTGTCGGTGTCAAAACTGGCGGATCTCGGGTAGGGGGTCCCGAACTGTGCGTCTAGGCGGATGGTAACAGGAGACAAGGGACATGAAGTTTTACCCAGGTTCGGGCCCTCTTGATGGAGGTAAAACCCTACGTCCTTCTTGATTAATATTGATAATATGGGTAGTACAAGAGTAGATCTACCACGAGATCAAGGAGGCTAAACCCTAGAAGCTAGCCTATGGTATGATTGTTGTATGTTGGAGTTGTTGTTCTACGGACTAAAACCCTCTGGTTTATATAGACACCGGAGAGGGTTAGGGTTACACAAAGTCGGTTACAATGGTAGGAGATCTAAATATCCGCATCGCCAAGCTTGCCTTCCACGCCAAGGAAAGTCCCTTCCGGACACGGGACGAAGTCTTCAATCTTGTATCTTCATAGTCCAGGAGTCCGGCTGAAGGTATAGTCCGGCCATCTAGACACCCCCTAATCTAGGACTCCCTCAGTAGCCCCTGAACCAGGCTTCAATGACGACGAGTCCGGCGCGCAGATTATCTTCGGCATTGCAAGGCTGGTTCCTCCTCCAAGTTCTTCATAGAAGATTGTAAACACTAAGAGTAGTGTCCGGCTCTGCAAAATAAATTTCCACATATTGCCATAGAGAGAGTAAAATTAACACAAATCTAATCTGCTGACGTATTCCGTAGCGTGACATCACACTACGACCAAGCCTTTATTCGAATCGTTTTCACTTCTCCACCTCAGCGCGTTTTGCGAGGCGGTTTCCTTGGCACGTCTTTGTCAAAGCAGAGATCGTGTCCCCTTTATTTACGGGATTCTCATCAATACGGACGTGGGTAACCGAATCGTGCCCATTTAGCATGTTTTCTTGATTAAAGGTGAGTCCCAAACGGTCACGGAGGGGGGGGGGGTCTTGGTATTCAACCTCTTATAAAGAGACCAAGGCCTTACTCCTTTTTCCAATCACAAACGAGTTCGCCCGTCGCCTCGAGTTCCAACACCCTAGGCCCCAGATTCCAGGCGCTTCAGACCTTCGACAATGTCCGGTTCCGACCTTCAAGGCCGATGGATGCCCTCCTCCATCACGGAGGAGGACGTGCTAAAGTTGAGGGAGGCTAAGTTCTTGACCGGCGAAATTCCGCACAGGTTGCCTGCTCAATGGCAGGTAGTTCCCAGTCCCCAGCCTGGTGAGAGCGTGGTGTTCATGTCTCACTTCCTTCAGGGGTTAGGCTTCCCAATGGATCCCTTTGTGAGGGGGCTGTGTTCTATTATGGGCTGCAATTTCACGACTTAGCTCTGGAGTCCATCCTCCATATTTCCTCATTCATCGTCATATGTGAAGCGTTCCTCCGTGTTACCCCTCACTTCGGATTATGGCTCACGACCTTTAAAGTGGAGTCGAAGATGATCGAGGGACGGCACGCAGAGTGCGGAGGTGCTGTTATAAGTAAGAATGCTGATGCTCCATGGCCCGAGGGCTCTTTTCAAGAGGAGCTCGGCTTATGGCAACGGGAGTGGTTCTGTATCACCGCTCCCAGGGGCACCAGATGGGTGGCGCCGCCTGCCTTTTGGTCAGGTCCCCCACAGCAGCTAGGGTCGCGGGTCAATAAAGGCCTAGACTGGGGGCCATCCCAGGACGTGCCTTTGTTGCAGGGCCGCATCAGGGATCTCTTGGAAAGAGACCTGAGCCTGGTCAAAGTGACGCAAGTCATGCTGATCCGCCGAACCTGCCCGGCAAACGTCGCTCCCTTCGTTTGTGGGAGTTTAATCCGGAGGGACCACGAGCTCTCCAGCATTTTATGGGCGCAACGCCCGTGGAGATGTATAAACTGTTCTTTGGATCACAAGCAATGTGTCCGGATTTGACCGAGGACGCAGGTCTAAGCTGCAATCGCCCGGATACTCAAGTAAGTAACCTTGTGCCCGGACTCGCTATCCGTATAATTGTCATAAACTCGCCCCTAAAAAGAGTTGTCCTTTGAAATAGGAGTGGATAGCGAAAGCAAAGCTGATCAGGTGTCCGGCTCCCCTTCCTGAGACCAGGCTGGATCCCGTGCTAGTCAGGATGTTGAAGATTGTGCCTCTGGAGGGAAGTGAGGGAGAGGACAAGGAAACTATGGCCTCGTCGAAGGAGGCTATTCCGAAGGGAGGAACCGACAATTCCTCTCCTAAGGGGAAGAAGAGGGCCGCCTCTGACGACCCGGAGACCCTGGCCTCAAAGCGGGGGGGAAAATCCTCGTCAGAGGGTCCGACGCCGGGGGGTTCCTCGGCCGAACTATGCCCTCAAAGGGATCAGCCCTCCAGCGAGCTGTAAGTAGAGAAAGATTATATTTTTTGAGAGAAAGATCCTTGCTTTAAACCTGAGAAGATTAACCCAAATATTTCCTTGTAGTTCGGACCTCAGCCCTTCTCAGCAGAGCTCGTCTTCGGGGGATCTTCTTCCGGAGATGATGGAGAGCGGAACGCCTCCCCCTGCCGTACCGCCTAGCGAGGCGGGCGACCCTGAGGTGTCGTCGCGGAGGGTTTCTCCGAATCCGGCAGGGGCGGAAGGTAGCCATATGCCCCCCAAGGTTCTCCACGTCCGGCCTTCGATGGAGGCCATAGGACGAGTCTGGCACCGTCCGATGCACGGTCGGAGGAGCTGATGAATCTGCTGGGGCGAGCTTCTATCTCAGAGGAGCACCGTGCATTGATGGGCATGGTGATTGGAAGGATTTCGTCCGCGAAAAGCGGATTGCATGAGGCCGTCAGAAGTTTGCTGACGGGTTTTGAGGTACCTTAGATAATATACACTTTTGTCAGTTGCGCATAAATAAGATGCGCCCTGTGTAGATAGTAGCCCCTGAGACTCTATGCGTTGTCAGAAGTGACAGCGTGCAGAGGATCATAATCCCAGGTCTAAAATGTTGCCTTTAAATGTAGGTGGCGAGGTGTCCGGAATCGAGCCGAACTGATGATTTTGTCGAACTAAAGAGGCAACTGGACGTGGCAGATGCCGACATCGCGCTCGTCAACAAGCGGCTTGATGAGGCTCAAGGTATGTAATTCCTTGGGCGGCACCTGGTAAGAGGAGCTTTATGCCAATATCTTACAATGTGTGTGCTTGACGCAGATGGTGCGGCCGCCGTGGAGAGTCTTCTGGTGGAACTTACCCGGGCTAAGGAACAAGCCAGAGAAAGGGATGCGGCTGCCGAGAAGGCCCTTGAAGAGCTGAGAGCCGAACAGGCTGCTCACTGCCGAAGCAAGAAGGAGATGGCCGAGATGGCCGTGAAGTTAAAGAACGCTGCTGACCGTTGCGAGCTTCTTGAGAAAGAAGACCGGGCGAGGCAGACGTACTTAGAGAAGGCCATTTCTGATGCCAAGGACGCTCGCTCTGCGATGACAGCTGCGAAGGAGGAGCTGCGTCAGGCCGGATAGATTGCAGCTGGAAAGCCCTTTATGCTGCGGAGGAAGTTCTGCGATCCGAAGTTTTCTCCGTTGGACCGGATGTAGAGTGTGGAGGACACCTATCTGGATTTGAAAGCGAGTGTTGCTAATGCGGACGAACACTTTCGAGATCAAGAAGATCGTGAAGTGGAAAAACTTTTCTGGTCGCAGTTTCACAATCCAGAGCGTCCACTGGTGGTGAACGATCGTCTGGCTCAATGGGCCGAATTGAATAGGTTGTCCGGACTCACCATTAAGTGCGTCATGGGTCATTTGTGCCCGGGGAGATCGGAGCCGAAGAGTTATTTCAGCTTGGTGCAGCAACTCCTTGATGCGGTGCCACGTATCAACGCAATGAAGAGGTCAGCATGCAAAGAGGGCGCACGGATGGCTCTTGCCCGTGTCAAGACATACTGGGCGGAGATGGAGACCTCCGTTGTTGCATCCCGAGATTCGGACGAAAGCCGAGTACCCTCCGAACACTATTTTCAGGAAGTCCTTGAAGGCGCTCGTGTAATAGAGACACAGTTCTCGAAGGATGCTATGTTCTGATAGCATATGTAATTATAAAGCAGTATTTTGATGAATTGTAGTAGCCTTTTATACTTGTGCCTTCAAGTATGTTGAACACCTCCTGTGCGGCCGTTTTAAGATATATATATAAAATCTGAAAGATGGCAGCCGTTGGCTTCAGCCCCCACGCACATAGTGCGGGGGTGCTCGCAGAAGGCGCATTTTCACACTTAATCCAACGTCTTGGTCCTACAAAGGAGGTGATGGCGCAGCGAGCTAGGCAACCGGACTATAATGCTTTAACACTTTCACTTAGCCATAGGAGCTTGACAGTGGGACTCTTTAGATAGCCCTTGGTGGCGACTGCGCTCGCCCGAATTCGGGGCGCGTATGTGCCTAGCCCGGAAACGGCCCTTCGTTAATGCGGAGGAATCCTATAGATTCCGGAGAGTCGTCGAGTGGTTGACCAGTCTCACGCTATATCATGACAGTCGGTTTTCGGCTTTCTCTACTGAGGTGCTCGCCTGGCCGAACCGGGGCACAATCGCAGTAGTTCTCCTGGTGCCGCCTTAGCCGATAGAGCGGAACGTAAGGCGGCCGAACACAGGAGCCGGGCAACCCAACATTTGACCAAAATCATTATTCGGAGCTGATGCATGTAAGGCCAAACTCGCGACGCCGAACACTCCCTAAGGTATTCGGTCTTTATGAGAGCGAAGTAACGCTCTTAGGTATAAGCCCCTAGTGTCCAGGTACGCGCAGGAATTCTGACGTGGCCACATGCTAAGACGCCAGCCTCCTCCTTGGTTATAGAACCAGGGGATGTGTATCAACAAGAGACAGTAAAAAAGGTTTACACAGGGTCTTAATCTGAAAAGAATCCTTGGAATGGGTCCCTACTACATGTCTGCGCATGTGTCTCCGTTGTGCCATATCCTGGACGGGCGCAACACAATGTTCATTTATAAAAGAGAGGAGCTAAGTTGAAAAAAGGGCGTGCCGAACAAAAGTTATATTAAATAAACACAATATAAAGTGAAGTATGTAAAATTGAGCTTTATTGTCTCTTATATGTGCGGAGCCCCTAGGGCAAGGGTATGTGGCCACTAAGCCATTAGCAAAGATACTTTTATGTCGGGCTCGTCTATCCGAGTCTGTGGTCTTAATGACCTATTCGGATGTTCTGGCTGGTGAAGCCATTGTATTGTGGGGCTGTTAAAGCGGTCGCACAATCCTCCACTCAGGGGAGGCGCGCTCAATGCTTCCCCGTTAAGGAGATGATGCCTTGTGGACTGGGCATCTTAAGCGTGAGAGATGCGTAATGCGGTATTGCATTAAAGCAGGCGAAAGCTTCGCGTCCCAGCAGTGCTTGATAGCGACTTGAAAATGGGACGATGTGGAAAGTCAGCTTTTCGCGGCGGAAGTTATCGGTAGAGCCGAATATAACTTGGAGTCAGAGAAAACCCATGCAATGGGTGTCCGAACCTGGCGTTACCCCTTGAAAGGAGGTTTTGCTGTGGCGAATTCTTGTTGGGTCTATCCCCATGTGACGGATTGTGTCCTGATATATCAGGTTTAGTCCACTGCCACCATCCATAAGGATATTTGAAAACTGGAGTCCGCCAATTATTGGATCGAGTACCAAGGCATTCCAGCCTGCGTTCCTGATACTTCTAGAATAATCCAGATGATCGAAGATGATTGGTTTTGACAACCAGTGGCGGGACCCCTTTGGGATAGGCCGTGTGGCGCGTACCTTTATGGGCGCTGCACGTTTTTTATGTGAAGTAAGTTTACTGTTTTTTACTTCTTGTGGGAAATTCTTTTGTTTCCTGGTGCTCTGCTTTTGGGGTTCATCCTCGTCCTCGCTTGGTGTGTCGAGCCCCTTGTGTTCGGCGTTGAGTCTGCCGAATTGTTTGAAAACCCAACAATCTCTATGGGTATGGTTAGCAGGCTTTCCGGGAGTACTGTGTATTTGACATATCCTGTCCAGGATTTTTTTTAGGTTGGATAAATCATCTCTGTTATCCGGAGGGGCGGCTTTTTCTGATTCTGTCATGAGCTTTTGAATCCGGCGTTGACTGTCGTGCTCTTCGGATTGTTTTCCTTAGTCCGGCGACGATCCTTGTTGCATCGCGGTTTCCGTTTCCATCCCTAGTTTCGGATGTACTTGGGTCGCTGGTGCTACATCTTGCCAACCAGCTCTCCTCTCCTGCGCAAAAGCGAGTCATGAGGTTTGTTAATGCGGCCATTGTTCTTGGCTTTTCTTGGCCGGGGTGTCTGGTGAGCCACTCGTCTCGGACATTGTGCCTGAAAGCTACTAGGGCTTCGGCGTCCGGACAGTCGACTATCTGATTCTTCTTAGTAAGAAATCTACTCCAGAACTGTTGAGCTGACTCTCCGGGCTGCTGTGTTATGTGACTGAGATCGTCTGCATCCGGAGGGCGGACATAGGTCCCTTGAAAATTTGCTCGGAAAGCGTCCTGAAGCTCTTCCCAACTTCCAATTGTGTTTTCAGGAAGGCTTTTAAGCCAATGTGGGGCTGGTCCTTTAAGCTTGAGGGGTAAATATTTGATGGCGTGGAGGTCATCTCCTCTAGCCATATGTATGTGGAGGATGTAATCCTCGATCCAGACTCCAGAGTCTGTTGTTCCATCATATGCCTCTATGTTTACGGGTTTGAATCCCACTGGAAATTCATAATCCAGGTCCTCATCGGTGAAACATAGGGGGTGTGCGGCGCCCCTGTATTTGGGTGTGCCGGATTCTGATAATGGCTTTATTGCACTGCTTACGAGAGCTTGCTTTCTTGGCCTGTAAATGGACCTGGCTGGGCCATCTTTTTGATGCGAATCCGTAAGTGGGTCGCGTGCCGGCTTAAGTGCGGCGCCGCTTGCCGCTTTATGATGGCCATGGGGTCGTCTATCCGACCGTGTGGCTTTCTTACCTTTTGAGTGCGAGGGCTCTAAGGCCTCTTCATCGAATTCAGGCGTAGCTTTCGCTTTGGATAGCTTTTAGCACGGCAGTTGTCGCCGTATTTGTCTGTGGTATTGATTACTTTACTCCATCTGATTCTGAGTGCATCTTCCGCAGTTTTTAGCTTCTGCTTCTGCTTTTTCAGTTTGCGTGCGGTTGCAACGAGCCTTTTGTGGAGGTTCTTATGCTCCGTGGGCTTATCCGGCGTAAGGTCGTCCGGAATGCCATTTTCGCCGGGGACGGGTTGTTCGGTTTCTTTATCCGAGCTGCCCTGTTCGGACGGTTGCTCTAAGGCACGCTCGTCGTCTGCCGGCTCATCCTGCTCTATGGCTAGGTCTGTATCGAGGCGGGGCTTGGAGCGGCGTTTACGCCGCCGCTTTGTTTGCTTTTCGAGAGATCGATCCCTCGTTGCATCCCTGTGTTCCTCGTTGTCGCTTCCTTTAGGGGTGTCCACCATGTACACATCATGAGATGAGGTGGCTGTCGAATGCTCTGAAGGCGTTGGTTCAGATGCGTCTCCTGCATTGCCGTCCATGCCATCGATGTCTTCGGAGTCGAAGTTGAGCACGTCGTATAAGTTATTGACGGTAGCTACCAAATGGGTGGTGGGTGGGTTTTGAATTTCTTCATCGTCCGTATCCCAACCTTGCTGACCGTAATCCGGCCAGGGCTCTCCCGATAAAGAGAGAGACTTTAGTGACTTCAGGATGTCGCCGAAGGGCGAGTGCTGAAAGATGTCCGCGGCGGTGAACTCCATAATAGGTGCCCAATCAGATCCGATTGGTAGGCGCGCGGAGGGCTCGGAGTCCGGAGAGGAGTCCAGCCATTCAGAGTCATGGGCCATGCAGAGTGCGGGGCTCGTGTTCGGCTCGATCGCCTTTGGGATCACAGCCCCCGAGGCGGCGTCCAACCGCTCGTCCTCGATCGGTGCAACCGGTTCCGAATTAAAGGTCGGAACCGATGCGTGTGCGGCCTCCAGGGTCGTGCCCATCGAGACAGTGCGGCGCGCTTGGCTGTGGCTCGAATCCGTCGAGGATCAAGTCCCTGCGGATGTCGGCCGTGTAGTTTAAACTTCCAAACCTAACCTGATGGCCAGGGGCATAGCTTTCGTTCTACTCCAGGTGGCCAAGCGGATTGGCCCGTAGTGCGAAGCCGCCGAAGACGAAGATCTGTCCAGGGAGAAAAGTCTCACCTGGGATTGTGTCGTTGTTGATGATCGAAGGAGCCATCGGGCCTAAAAGTGACGACACCGAGGAACTCTCAAAGAAAGCACCAATGTCGGTGTGAAAACCGGCGGATCTCGGGTAGGGGGTCCCGAACTGTGCGTCTAGGCGGATGGTAACAGGAGACAAGGGACACGAAGTTTTACCCAGGTTCGATCCCTCTTGATGGAGGTAAAACCCTACGTCCTGCTTGATTAATATTGATAATATGGGTAGTAGAAGAGTAGATCTACCACGAGATCAAGGAGGCTAAACCCTAGAAGCTAGCCTATGGTATGATTGTTGTATGTTGGAGTTGTTGTCCTACGGACTAAAACCCTCCGGTTTATATAGACACCGGAGAGCATTAGGGTTACACAAAGTCGGTTACAATGGTAGGAGATCTAAATATCCGCATCGCCAAGCTTGCCTTCCACGCCAAGGAAAGTCCCTTCCGGACACGGGACGAAGTCTTCAATCTTGTATCTTCATAGTCCTGGAGTCCGGCTGAAGGTATAGTCCGGCCATCCGGACACCCCCTAATCCAGGACTCCCTCACATACTAATCAAGCAATTATGTCTTCTCAAAATAACATAGCCAAAGAAAGCTCATCCCTACAAAATCATATAGTTTGGCCATGCTCCATATTCATCACACAAAATGCTCTCATCATGCACAACCCCGATGACAAGCGAAGCAATTGTTTCATACTTTAGTATTCTCAAACTTTTACAACTTTCACGCAATACATGAGCGCGAGCCATGGACATAACACTATGGGTGGAATGGAATATGATGATGGAGGTTGTGTGGAGAAAAAAAAGGAGAAAGTCTCACATCGACGCGGCTAATCAATGGGCTATGGAGATTCCCATCAATTGATGTCAATGCGAGGAGTAGGGATTGCCATGCAACGGATGAACTAGAGCTATAAATGTATCAAAGCTCAACAAAAGAAACTAAGTGGGTGTGCATCCAACTTGCTTGCTCACGAAGACCTAGGGAATTTGAGGAAGCCCATTGTTGGAATATACAAGCCAAGTTCTATAATGATAAATTCCCACTAGTATATGAAAGTGACAAAATAAGAGACTCTCTATCATGAAGATCATGGTGCTACTTTGAAGCACAAGTGTGGAAAAGGGATAGTAGCATTGTCCCTTCTCTCTTTTTCTCTCCTTTTTTGGGGCCTTCTCTTTTTTTATTTGGCCTTTCTCTTTGTCGGATCACGGGTTCTGACAGACCCCTAAGGTTCGAACTCTGGGGTGCGTGCGGAGATTATGCCCTCTACCTCTCCGTCTCGCAAGGATCTAAACTACAGAAAGAACAACACAAGAGACACAGAGTTTATACTGGTTCGGGCCACCGATGTGGTGTAATACCCTACTCCAGTGTGGTGTGTGGATTGCCTCTTGGGCTGATGATGATAATGAACAGTACAAGGGAGAACGGCCTCGCGAGGGCCTGTTCTTGGCTAGGACGATGAACTGCTAGGAGGAGTTCAGCCGCCCTTCTCTCTCTTTCTCTACTTGTTCTCTGCTTGCTCGGATTCCGCTGGCCTGATTGCCCGATGCTAACTTGCTAGACTCCTCGATCTCTAGATGCCTCTACCCTGGGGGTGGCTAGTCCTATTTATAGGCAAAGGCCCTGGGCCTCTTCCCAAATATTGAGCGGGAAGGGCGCCAACAATTGACCAATTCAAAGGGGAACATCTGGTACACTTATCCTGACTAAAGTTGGTCCTCGCCTGCCAAAGGCCCTGTGGTGACGCCGTTGTGGGCTCCATGGTGACCTCCTTCCCACGGTTGGACTGGTCTTGGTCTCGTTGCACCGAAATGGGTGCCTTTGCTTGATCCTCCCGCCTGCGCTTGCCCCCTTTGCACCAAAGAGGAAAGGGAGGACACTGCGCGGTCTGGCGCCCGCCTGGCGCCCTTGGTCGTCATGGCTTGCGTCATGGCACCTCGCGAGGTACCCTGCCTTGATCTCTCCGCCTCCTCGTGAGCCAGCCTGAGGAGGCTGTGCTTGAGGAAGTGCTGTGTTGTCCGCCCCGCGAGGCTTGTCCCCTCGCGAGGGTCTTGAGTCTTATGTTGGTGAAGATGGGCCGCGCTGGGACCCATTTGAGCCACGCCGCAGGCCGCAGGCAGGCAAGTCTGGGGACCCCCGTTCCCAGAACGCTGACAGTAGCCCCCGGGCCCAAGGCGCGCATGGACTTGGCCATGCCGAGAGGCGAAAGGGCAAGGGCGAAGCGCCGCGGGCCCTAACAGCCTGCGGCCTTGGGCGCCGCGTGGCGGTTGATTGGGCGTGGGTGCTTGACGGCCCACCGTTGATGATGGCGTCTTTTGCTGGGGCACGTGTAGTTAGCGTCCTTTGGGACCTGTTTCCTGCAAGGAGTCATACTGCGCCCAATGGGGGCTTGTAAGGTGTCTGTGATCCTTTTGTTAATATATGACCTTTGCTACGGAACTGTGCGAGTCATCAATTCTGTCGTAGCTTAGTCCTCCCTTTCACACCTCGCGAGGGCTTGGTGCTCTGCGTCGACAGGTCCTAGTCCCAAGGCGGCGTCAGCCGTCGCTGGTATGCCAGGTCGCGATGCCATGGTCAAGGCCAGGAGGTGAGCGACCCGGGGTCCGGTAAGAGCCCCTGAGTCGCGATGCTCAGGAGGTCCCCTTTGGCGCCCAAGCAACCGTCGCTTGGTGAGAAAGGGAAGCGACGTCGCTGGTATGGAATTGCATTAGGTGCGGGGGTAGCACCACGGTAGCCAGTGCTTTGGATGGTGACTTATCTGGAGAATCGGGGGTCGCCCCCAGCGCATCGTCGGGTCCGTGGCGTAGTTAGAACGGAGTTGCTCGGCGTGGTCCTCGCGTGCCTCTTCTCCCTCGCCCCTGCTCCCCTTTCTTCTCTACGTCCTCGGGTCCCGGCCCTCGAGCTGGTCTCAGCCGTCGCTGGTATGCCAGGTCGTGATGTCGTGGACAAGGCCAGAGGGTGAGGGCTGGAGAGCCAGTAAGAGCCCTGAGTCGCGATGCTCAGGCACCCCCCCTTTAACGTGCAAGCGGTTTGCGCGGGCGAGGGTGAAGGGGACTCCGTGAGGGCCTCGGCTAGCGCAATTCCCTCCAAGGATCCTGCAGACTCATCACAGAAAGAAGAATGGGCTGCCATGACAGTCATTAGTCGACCGTTAGTCGCTCAAGAGCTCGCTGGTTGGGGCAGGTGAGGTGTATCTGGGCACCAGTGAGCCAGCGCGGGACTCACGAGGCCCTACCTCTAGGCGGGTTGCGCCCGACACTGGGCCGTATCTTGAGATGTGTTCCTGCAAAATTCGGTTAGATGCCGGCACTCTACGTCCTCGGGTCCCGGCCCTCGAGCTTGTCTGAGCCGTCGCTGGTATGCTAGGTTGTGATGCCGTGGACAAGGCTAGAGGGTGAGGGCTAGAGAGCCGGTAAGAGCCCTGAGTCGCGATGCTCAGGCACCCCCCCTTTAACGTCCAAGTGGTCGACATGGAGAAGAAGAGGTGTAGTGGACAGACATCAGGTGATCAAGCATGATAGGCGAATGCATAGTTGGAAATAAACGTGAGGGAGATACACGCCGCTGGGCCTAGCCCGAGCGGCTTGGGGATGATGCAGCCCGAGGGGCGCCCCCAACAAGGCAAACTAACGACCGAAAAATAAAAAGGGATACACGCCGCAGGGACGGACCCACGCGGCCTGGGAGTGATGCAACCCTGGGAGGGCGCTCCCAACTGGGAATGAAGCTTGAAAGATGTCACCTGAAGATGTCGACGGCGAAGTGTCGTTGGTGCGGCAGACTCGGCGGGCTGCGGAAGCCGATCCTCATGAGCTCCCAGGCCCTGGGGCCTCGGGAAGCTCCGGAGGCACTGGTGGCTCCTCGCGAGCTGTCTCCATCTCCGCCAGGGCCGCGGAACACCTGTCTTCCTGAGCCTCCATGATGCTCCTCATGAGGTTCTGGTACGCCGCAGCCATGTTCGGCAAGCCGTAAGGCATGCGAGCATAGCTGTGGGGTGGACCCCCGCAGCGCCCCACTTGCGAGGGCTAGAGGCGCTCTGTCGTGGCGATCTGATTGAGCCCTGGTATGTCGATGCAGACGCGCAGCCCTCCATCCTCGCCTGGATGTGGAGCCACAGCTGGTGGACGAAGGCAACCTCTCATGATCCTTGACTCCTGTAGCTCTTGAGTGACTTTGTTAATGAACTCCTGCTGGTCTGACCTTCCTTGCCTGGCTCCTTCTCGAGGGAAATGTGCTTCGAAACACGCCTCCACATGGTTCCCAAGCGCCTCCCTCGTGACCCTGGCTAGGTCGGTGGCCCTCAAGGTGAGAGCCCCCGAGCCCTGCCTGAGGAGGGCGCCGGGCGCGCTTTCCTATGCGATGGAAGGAGGGTCCCCCTAGGCAGGCACGGGCCCTGAGGGGCCTGCCTCCTGAGGGGCTAAGCCTGATGACGTCTTCTTCTTCTTGGGGGTGGTCCCGGGAAGCCTCCTGCTTCCGCGATCTGGGTCTTCTAGTGACGCGGCCTGAAAGGCTCGCTCCAGGGAACACACTGCATCCTTCTCTTCACATGGCACCGTGATGATGCCGCCACTCCCTGGCATCTTGAGGACATTGTAGTCGTGGTGAGTTACAGCCATGAACTTGGCCAGCGCTGGGTACCCAAGGATGGCGTTGTACGGCAGGCGGATGTGGGCGACGTCAAAGTCGATGAGCTCGGTGCGGTAGTTGCTGCGGGCCCCGAAGGTGACAGGGAGGCGGACCTGCCCGATCGGGATTGTGGAACCGTCGGTGACTCCGGAGAAAGGCTTGGTTGGCTGAAGCTGGTCATAGGGCACCTGGAGGTTGTTGAATGTTTCCACGGACAGGACGTTCAGCCCTGCTCCACCATCGATGAGGGTCTGGTGACTAGTACATTGCTGATGACTGGGGAGCAAAGCATCGGGAGGACCCCGGCTGTGGCCACGCACTTGAGCTGATCTGCTGAGCTGAACGTGATGGCGCACGCCGACCACCTGAGGGTGCGCGTTGCTTCGAGCTTGGGGAGGACTGCATTCACTTCACGGGCAAACTACTTGAAGATGCGTTGAGAGGCTGGGGCTTGAGCTCCGCCCAGGATGCAGGCGATTGCGCGCGGCTCTTGGAAGCCCCCAGCCCCCTCGTCTTGATGGCGGTCTTTGTTCCTCCTTGGCTGAGGCGGCAGCGGAGGGAGGCCTGCGTTGCCATGAGGGCGATCCTCACGAGGCTGATCCCTCCAATCCCCCTCACGAGGCAGGTCCCGCCAGCGGTCCTCGCGAGGTTGGTCGCGCCACCCTTGGCGCGGGCCGCGATCTTCCCAGCATCCTGGGTTTCTTCCTCCTCCTCGGTCGTAGCCCCGGTCAGCGCGGTCAGGGCGACGGCCGATCCTTCCTTCTCGCATGGCGCGGAGTTCTTGACATTCGTTGGTGTTGTGGGTATGGAGGTCGTGGTACACACAGTACCGGCTGGCCCTGGAGGATTCGGGCAGATCCTTGCCCCGCTTGGTGTCCGATTGCTGCGAGTACAGCAGCCCCCTTGCGCTTCACGTCCTTGGCCTTGGGCTTCTTCTCTTTTGGGTCTACGACGGGCAGCTCGAGGAGGGAGAGACGTCCCTCCTCAGCCCTGGCGCACTTGGTCACCAAGTTGAACAACTCCAGGGAGGTGCAGAGGTCTTCATGCATCGCCAGCTCCTCCTTCATCTTGACGTCGCGCACGCCATCGGAGAAGGCCGAGATGATGGCTTCCTCAGACACCTTGGGGATCTTGAGGTGCGCACTGTTGAAGCGCTGGATGTACTTTTGTAGGGTCTCCCCAGGTTGCTGCTTGATGCGGCGCATGTCGCTCACGGCGGGCGGCCGGTCGCGAGTACCTTGGAAGTTGGCGATGAAGCGGGTGCGCATCTGGTCCCAGGAGGAGATCGTGCCTGGAGCCAGATTCAGGAGCCAAGTGCGAGCTCCTTCCTTCAGCGCCATGGGGAACCAGTTCGCCATGGCCTTTTCATCCCCGCCGGCAGCTTCGATGCCCAGCTCCTAGAGCTAGAGGAACTCTGCGGGATCAGTTGTGCCGTCGTTGCCAGGAGGCAGGTCTGGCTTGAACTTGCCGGGCCACGCGACGCTACGCAGCTCGGTGGTGTAGGCGCGGCAGCCTGCGGTGGCCACGGGAGGCTTCGGTTGAGGGAGAGCTTGGCCTTGCGGGTCCCCTTGCGCTGTAGCTGGGGGTAGCGCGGGGTCTTGACGTGCCAGAGCTGGAGCAGGGTCACGGCGAGCCGGTGCAGGAAACGCCCGGGCAGCCTCTTGCGGCTGAGGGACTTCTTGGCAGCTCCGATCTTGTCGGGCTGGCGCCTGACGGAGCGGGTTCCGCCCAGGGGCCGCGCGCCTTGGAGCCATGGCATCTTCTTGGAGAGGAGGCGGTTGGTACGCCCCCGGAGCTTCATTGCCCACGCGGGGCGGGGTGCGGCGCAGCGGAGCGGACGGCGCAGGAGAGCCCCCTGCGGCGCGGACGAGCTTGGCGACGTGGTCGAGCCACTCTTCGTAGACATCATCGACGGGACGGTAGCGCAGGAGCTCGTTTGCTGTGATGAGAGCAGCTCAAGCCTCCAAGGGTGCGCGGAGCGTGCGGGATGAAGAGTCGGCGGGGGTGAGCGATGGAGTAGCGGTGCAGCCGTCTTGCCGCACGGACGGGTACTGAGACGACGCCTGCTGCTCGTTCCCCCTCGGGCCGGTGGCGGCGTTGACGGCGGGCGACGGGGAACGACGAGGACGCCCACAGACGGGTGCCGTCTGGGCGACGCGGGAAGCGATGGCGGCCCGGCGCTCGGCGCGGGCCCGACGAGCGTCAGACATGGATACGACGGTCGGAGGAGAGCAGAGCGGTGGAAGACAGATTCCGGCGCACCCCTACCTGGCGCACCAAATGTAGGATCACGGGTTCCGGCAGACCTCTAAGGTTGGAACTCTGGGGTGCGCGCGGAGGTTTTGCCCTCTACCTGTCCGTCTCGCAAGGATCTAAACTACAGAAAGAACAGCACAAGAGACACAGAGTTTATACTGGTTCGGGCCACCGATGTGGTGTAATACCCTACTCCAGTGTGGTGTGTGGATTGCCTCTTGGGATGATGATGATGATGAACAGTACAAGGGAGAACGGCCTCGCGAGGGCCTGTTCTTGGCTAGGACGATGAACTGCTAGGAGGAGTTCAGCCGCCCTTCTCTCTCTTTCTCTACTTGTTCTCTGCTTGCTCGGATTCCGCTGGCCTGATTGCCCAATGCTAACTTGCTAGACTCCTCGATCTCTAGATGCCTCTACCCTGGGGGTGGCTAGTCCTATTTATAGGCAAAGACCCTGGGCCTCTTCCCAAATATTGAGCGGGAAGGGCGCCAACAATTGGCCAATTCAAAGGGGAACATCTGGTACACTTATCCTGACTAAAGTTTGTCCTCGCCTGCCAAAGGCCCTGTGGTGACGCCGTTCTAGGCTCCATGGTGACCTCCTTCCCACCGTTGGACTGGTCTTGGTCTTGTTGCACCGAAATGGGTGCCTTTGCTTGATCCTCCCGCGTGCGCTTGCCCCCTTTGCACCAAAGAGGAAAGGGAGGACACTGTGCGGTCTGGCGCCCGCCTGGCGCCCTTGGTCGTCATGGCTTGCGTCATGGGCACCTCGCGAGGTACCCTGCCTTGATCTCTCCGCCTCCTCGTGAGCCAGCCTGAGGAGGCCGTGCCTGAGAAAGTGCTGTGTCGTTCGCCCCATGAGGCTTGTCCCCTCGCGAGGGTCTTGAGTCTTATGTTGGTGAAGATGGGCCGTGCTGGGCCCCATTGGAGCCACGCCGCAGGCCGCAGGCAGGCAAGTCTGGGGACCCCCGTTCCCAGAACGCTGACACTCTTTTTTTGGCCTTTCTCTTTTTTTCCTCACACGGGACAATGCTCTAATAATGATGATCATCACACTTCTATTTATTTACATCTCAAGGATTGCAACTCGATACTAGAACAAAATGACTCTATATGAGTGCCTCTGGCGGTGTACCTGGATTGGCAATGAATCAAGAGTGACATGTATGAAAAATTATTCATGGTGGCCTTGTCACAAATACGATGTCAACTACATGATCATGCAATGCAATATGACAATGATGAAGCGTGTCATAATAAACGGAACGGTGTAAAGCTGCATGGCAATATATCTCGGAATGGCTATGGAAATGCCGTAATAGGTAGGTATGGTGGCTGTTTTGAGGAAGATATAAGGAGGCTTATGTGTGATAGAGTGTATCATATCACGGGGTTTGGATGCACTGGCGAAGTTTGCACCAACTCTCAAGGTGAGAAAGGGCAATGCACGGTGCCGAAGAGGCTAGCAATGATGGAAGGGTGAGAGTGCGTATAATCCATGGACTCAACATTAGTCATAATGAACTCACATACTTATTGCAAAAATCTACAAGTCATCAAAACCAAGAACTACATGCATGCTCCTAGGGGATAGATTGGTAGGAAAAGACCATCGCTCGTCCCCGACCGCCACTCATAAGGAGGACAATCAAAGAAACACCTCATGCTTCAAATTTTTTACACAACGGTTACCATACGTGCATGTTATGGGACTTGCGAACTTCAACACAAGTATTTCTCAAATTCAAAATTACTCAACTAGCACGACTCTAATATTACCATCTTCATATCTCAAAACAATCATCAACTGTCAAACTTCTCATAGTATTCAATGCACTCTATATGGAAGTTTTTATTATACCCATCTTGGATGACTATCATATTAGGACTAATTTTATAGCAAAAGAAAATTACCATGCTGTTCTAAAATACTCTCAAAATAATATAAGTGAAGCATGAGAGATCAACAATTTCTATAAAATAGAACCACCACCGTGCTCTAAAAAGATGTAAGTGAAGCACTCAAGCAAAATTATCTAGCTCATAAGATATAAGTGAAGCACATAGAGTATTCTAATAAATTCCGATTCATGTGTGTCTCTCCCAAAAGGTGTGTACAACAAGGATGGTTGTGGTAACCTAAAAAGCAAAGACTCAAATCATACAAGATGCTCCAAGCAAAACACATATCATGTGGTGACTAAAAATACAGCCTCAAGTAAAGTTACAGATAGACGAAGATGAAAGAGAGGATGCCTTCCGGGGCATCCCCAAGCTTAGGCTTTTGGTTTCCTTGAATTTTACCTTGGGGTGCCTTGGGCATCCCCAAGCTTAGGCTCTTGCCACTCCTTATTCCAAAATCCATCAAATGTTTACCCAAAAATTTGAAAACTTCACAACACAAAACTTAAACAGAAAATCTCATGAGCTCCGTTAGTGTAAGAAAACAAACCACCACTTTAAGGTACTGTAATTAACTCATTATTTATTTATATTTTTGTTAAACCAACTGTATTCCAACTACTCTATGGTTCATACCCCCCGATACTAGCCATAGAGTCATCAAAATAAGCAAACAACACACGAAAAACAGAATCTATCAAAAACAGGACAGTCTGTAGTAATATGTATCAAACGTATACTTATGGAACTCTAAAAATTCTGAAATAAATTGGTGCACCTGAGGAATTTATCTATTAATCATCTGAAAAACGAATCAACCTAAAAGCACTCTCCAGTAAAAAAAGGCAGCTATTCTCGTGAGCGCTAAAGTTTCTGTTTTTTACAGCAAGATCGCAAAGACTTCACCCAAGTCTTCCCAAAGGTTCTACTTGGCACAAACACTAACTAAACATAAAACCACATCTAAACATAGTATGGATGAAATATTTATTACTAAAAAGGAACAAAAATCAAGGAACAAAAATAAAATTGGGTTGCCTCCCAACAAGCGCTATCGTTTAACGCCCCTAGCCAGGCATAAAGCAAGAACAGATCTAGGTATTGTCATCTCTGGTATGCAATTCTTCAATTGAACACTTATAACCCTTAGGAGTTTATATCCTTTTATTGATGATCAAACTCCTAGGCAATAAATGAAGAAATTCATTTGTAGCAAAAGGTTCCTTAATGATAGCGAAAAAGTTGGCGTGAACTCTTATTGATTTGAGATCTTCATTCTCCTTACTAGAAGATTCACCCTTATTTTTGGGAACATACATAACCTTGGCAAATTTGGTAGGAGGAGGGTTTTAAGTGTTTCTCACGGCAGAAAAGGCAGACCCTAAGTTGGTAATAATATCCTCAAGTTTATCAATTCTAATGGAATCTTGATCTATCTTTTCATTAACTATGGGTTCTTTTTCTCTAAAAAAATTCAGAGTAACTCCTACCTTAGATCCATATTGGGCAATTTGGTTGTGGATCTTTATATCCAAATTCTCGATCAACTCTGCAGTGGAAACTTTATTTTCAATAATTTCAAGCCTTTGCATCACATGTTCCAAAGTTAAAATAGTTCCATTAACCAAAAGAGGTGGTGGGCCAAACAAATCTATCATAGCATTATAAGAATAAAAAGTATGGCTACCCAAGAAATTCCCTCCGGTAATGGTATCGAGAATATATCTGTTCCAAGGAGTGATGCCTACATAAAAATTGCAAAGAAGAACGGAAGTAGATTGCTTCCTAGTGGATCTATTCTGAGCATTGGAAATTATATACCAAGCATCTATTAGGTTTTCTCCCTACCTTTGTTTAAAATTAAGAACTTCATTATCGGGAGTACTAACAATGATAGAAGTACTGGCCATGACGGCGAAATAAACGATCTAACACACGGACACACAAGAAGCAAGCAAAAGGAGGCGAACGAAAAAGGGTGAATAAAACGGCAAGGGTGAAGTGGGGGAGAGGAAAACGAGAGGCAAATGGAAAATAATGTAATGCGAGGGAGAAGGGTTTGTGATGGGTACTTGGTATGTCTTGACTTGAGTGTAGATCTCCCTGGCAACAGCGCCAGAAATCCTTCTTTCTACCTCTTGAGCATCTGTTGGTTTTCCCTTGAAGAGGAAAGGGTGATGCAGCAAAGTAGCGTAAGTATTTCCCTCAGTTTTTGAGAACCAAGGTATCAATCCAGTAGGAGACTACACACCAATCGCCTAGTACCTGCACAAACAATGAAGAACCTTGCAACCAATGCGATAAAGAGGTTGTCAATCCCTTCACGGCCACTTGCAGAAGTGAGATCTGATAAAGATAATAAGATAATTATATTTGGTATTTTTGTTGTATAGATTGAAAAATAAAGATTGCAAAATAAATAGTAAACTAGAATTATAGATCGAAAACTTATATGATGTAAAGTATACCCGGGGGCCATAGGTTTCACTTGTGGCTTCTCTCATCACTAGAATAAAAAAGACACATCCATGACATTTTGGGCCGAACGAATTTTTTTTCTGTCATACATATGACACTTCTATGATGATAATTGTGACAAAACCCGGTATCATCATAGATGTGGTGGGCTCCTAATTCTATGACAAAAAATCATGACAGAAAGTGGGCTTTTCGTCCTAGGCGGGTCGGAGACGCAGCTGCATGACATTCTTTGGGCTGTCCATGACGGAAAAAACCATGGTTGAAGCGAGGCGGAGGAAAATTTCGGGGAGTTCCCGATTACGGTGGGAGGTCGGGGGCCGAGCGATGTATGTTTCTCTCGTAAACGTACGCGCGTGTGTGCGAGGCGTTGGCTCTAACTGAACACGAGCGAGGCGTTGGGCTCTAACTGAACCCGAGCTATTGCACTATAGGCTACGCATTACTGAACCCGAGCGATCGATCGATGGCTGTTAACAGAACCCGATCGAGCGATTCCTTGGCTACTGCTGCTAACTGAACCCGATCGATGGAATGAACAGTGAGCGTTGCGGGGCGGGGGGGGGGGGGGGGGTTGGATGAACAGTGAGCGGTGGTGTTGCCTCTGTATGAACAGGACCCCGTGGTGTGGTGGAGGGCTGGATGAACAGTAGACGGTGGAGGGGTGCCCGTGGAGGGGTGGATGAACAGGACCCCGTGGTGTGGAGGGCAGGATGAACAGTAGACGGTGGAGGGGTGGTTGAACAGGACCCTGTGGTGTGGAGGGCTGGATGAACAGTAGACAGTGGAGGGGTGGTTGAACAGTAGCCGGTGGAGTAGCGCGCGGTGGAGGCTGGATGAACAGGAGCACGTGGAGGCTGGAGGAGGTCAACGGTGGATGAACAGTAGCTCGTGGAGGCTGGAGGGGGTCGACGGTGGAGATGAACAGTATCCCGTGGAGTCCCGTTTTGCGGTACGCCACACCCCTCCCGATGAATAGGACCCCCGTTTCGACCGTAGCGCTCCAACACAAGTCCGTTTCCTCCGTTTTGCGGTACGCCACACCCCTCCCGATCAACAGGACCCCCGTTTCGACCGTAGGAGGTCCGTTTCCTCCGTTTTGCGATACGCCACACCCCTCCCGATCAACAGGACCCCCATTTCGACCGTAGGAGGTTCGTTTCCTCCGTTTTGCGCTACACCACACCCCTCCCGATCAACAGGACCCCCGTTTCGACCGTAGGAGGTCTGTTTCCTCCGTTGTGCGATACGCCAGGCCTCGTTTCCATCACCTCTTTCGCCCAAGCCGTCCCGATGAACACGACCACACATTCCGTTCCGATCCATGAACACGACGACGACGCTGTTTCTCTGTTCCGACCCAGCCATGTACACGAGCCCTCGCCGTACGTATGCGCGAGTAGGTGTTCGAGACCCCGCCCGTATGTACACATACATTTCCGTATTTTCTTTCTTGCACCCTGGCCGCCTCTACTACGACACGTGCGCGCCTCTACATCCACCAGTATATATGTACGTACACGTTCGCGACCAGAATGACAATGCTACGTACACTTCGACCAGGTGGGTCCCGACTGTCAGGCACTTCCTTGCCTGCGAAGATGTAGCTGGTGGGTCCCAGCAGTCAGGGGGGCGAAATACGGTGGCCCGTCCGGTGGGTCCCTGCTGTCAAGTAGAGGAATAATTGTTTTGCATGTAATAAGGAGGCACTGCCTTGCTGCGGCCGTGGACCCAGTGTCAGCCTCTCCACGTACAGTCCACGTCCGATGGAAGCCGTTCCTTGACCACGTTGACCACGCTGCGCCGAGAGCACCAGGGCGGTGGATGACGGCAAGGCCTAGGAAGGGGACGACGCGGTGCCGGGGAAGATGCAGCAGTGGATGCCCATGCATAGAGGAGTACGAGGGCACTGGTTCACTGCGGTGTGAGGCTGCCGTCGCCGCAGAGTAACAGGGGGTGTGGGTGAGTAGAGGGATGGCCTGGCCAGTGGTGGGAGTAGTAGGGGGCGATGAGGCCTCCGCCGCATCGCAGTCGGCCACGGGAGGCAGGAGCATGAGGCGCGACCGACGCTGGTTTGGGCGGCTGGAGTAAGAAGACCAGAGGTTGAAGAAGCACGACGGCCGTTGGATGGACATCGTACGGTCACTAGAGCTAGAATCGTGCATATTGATTAAGTTGACAAAGCCCTCTGTCCCCGTCAACTTAGTAGGCCCACAAGTCAGCCTGCCACTATACTGGGTCCCAGCTAATAGGGGGATTATTCACTTTTTTTGTGCGTAATAAGGAGGCACTTCCTTGCGTGCGAAGATATAGCTGGTGGGTCCGAGCTGTCAGCGACGGTAATGTTTTTTTCGCGAAATACAGAGGCCCTTTCGGTGGGTCCCAGATGTCCGGTGGAGGAATCATTTTTTTGTGCGTAATAAGGAGGCATTTCCTTGCGTGCGGCCGTGGACCCAGCTGTCGGCCTCTCCACCTAAAGTCCACTTCACATGCATGTCGGTCGTTGACCATGTTGACCAGTCTGCGCCGAGAGCACCAGGGCGGTGGACGACGTCGAGGCCTAGGAAGGGAACGACACGGAGGCAGGGAAGACTCGACAGTTGTTTCCCACGCGGAGGGGAGTACGACTGTACAAGGGTTTACTGGTTCGTCTGCCGTCGCCGGAGAATAACAGCAGGTGTTGGTGAGTAGAGGGATGACTAGGTCAGCAATGGGAGTACAGTGGGGCGGTGAGGCCTGCGCGGTAGCAGAGCCGGCCGCGAGAAGGAGGGAGCAGGTAGTCCCGCCGGCGCCTGTTTGAGCGGCTGGAGCAGAAAGAGCAGAGATTGAAGAAGCACGACGGCCGTCGGATGGCCATCCAACAGTCACTGCTTGTGCGTCAACCTTTTTTTGGGAAAGCCTCAAATCTGTGGGAAACAACATACAGCCCATCTGCCATTACTTCTAATAATTTACAGCCCATTTGCTAATTAATAAGGTTTTTTTGGAGCCCATATTCTTTTTGTTAGCATTACAACCCATATTGTGGCCACAGTTAAAAAATTATACGAAATTTTGCATATTTCAGTGCGGTCCGAACTGTTTTTAATCCCGAAATTTCAACTCACATTCAAACTGAATTTTAAAATAAATGTATATTAATATAAAATCCAACAAATTATCCACACATAAAATTAATGTAATTTCAAATATCGAAATGAAAAAAAGATATTTGAAACTAATTGCCGGTTTGATGTGTTTTAAAAATGTACAGCCCATTTCTCATTACTGATGGGCCATTTTCTTGGCCAGCCGAATGAAAGCTCTCCTCCTCGTCTTGAAAGATTTGCAGCCCAGCAAGCCTGACAAAGCGACTTACATGGCAAATCACAAAAAATTGGGCTGTGGCCATGGACCCAGCTGTCAGCCTCTCCACGTACAGTACTCTTCTGATGGAATGTCGTTTACCACGTTGACCACGCCGCGCCGAGAGCACCAAGTCGGTGGACGACGGCGAGGCCTAGGAAGGGGACGACACGGAGCCGGGGAAGACGCGGCAGTGGATGCCCACGCGGAGAGGAGTCACTACTGGAAACAGAGAATTTGCCAGTCATTTCTTTGCCATCTGCCAGCAGATGGCAAAGAACGTCTTTGCCATCTGCTTACAAAAAACAGATGGCAGAGAAATGACAGATGACAAAGAACCTGGTTGCCATCAGTCAGTTCTTTGTCATCTGCCAGCAGATGGCAAAGAATTTTTGCCATCCGCTGGCAGATGGCAAAGAAGTGGGTGGGGCTTAGAGGATGACGGAGCTATAACGGCCCACTAGCCCCACCTCTTTGCCATCTGCCAGCCGACGGCAAAGATTCTTTGCCATCAGCTGGCTGATGGCAAAGAGGTGCAGCTTTGCCATCCGCTGGCTGATGGCACAGATGTGGGCCTATGCCATCCGTTGGCTGATGCCAAAGAAGTGTGACTATCTCCTCCCCCTCTTCTTCACAAAAAAAATCTCCTCCCCTCTCTCCCAGCCCAGCCCCACCCCTCTCTCTCTCTCTCCCAGCCCGGCCCCACCCCTCTCTCTCTCCCCCAGCCCGGCCCCACCCCTCTCTCTCCTCCCCACCTCTCCCAGCCACCACCGAAACGCGCCCCAGCCCCGTGTTCCCGACGCCGCCCCTCCCCGCCACCGCCCAGCACCGCCGCCGTCCTGCCCCTCCCTGCCACCGCCCGTGCAGCCCTCCCCCGACCCTTCCCGCCACCGCAGCCCGCCCCTGCGCCCGCCCCCTCCCCACGGCCCTCCCGGCCACCACCCAGCACCGTCGCCAGCCCGCACCTCCCCGTAACCGCCCAGCACCGCCGCCGGCCCGCCCCTCCCCGCCACCGAAGCCCTCCCCCGACCAGCCCCGCCACCACAGCCCGCCCATGCGCCCGCCCCTCAACCGTTGCAGGCCGTGGCGCCGCCCCCTCCCCGCGGCCCTTCCGGCCACCGCGGCCGTCCCCGCCACCGCAGCCCGCCCCTGCGCCTGCCCCTCCACCGAGCCAGGACACGGCGCCGGCCCCTCCTCGCGGCCCTCCCCGCCACCGCGCCATCCACCGAGCCAGGCCCCTGCGCCCGCCCCTCCACACGAAAAAGGTGCAGATGTACAACTTGGCCTCCATTTGTTACAAGTTTTGAGCATGATACTGGTAGGATGGGATATAGGCCTCTGAAAATCTTTCAGAGAAACATCTTTTTTATGTGATCGAAAGAAGTTGATGAACTGAAAGCAAGATTTATAGTGTTAAAAATCTGCTTGCTGTTTCAAAAAATAATGTTCAGACTTGCAGTCGAAGTTGCAATTGGAATTCAACCAAAATTGAAAAAATTCTCTTCTTGCTGTTTCTTGATATAAAACTACATATGTACGACATAACCGTGATATACATTCAGAAAAAGATGAATCTTTTCTGAGGTTTGCAAGTTGGATTGTGCTCAACACCGATTGCATACATAGCAGGACAGGCGTATATCATCTATTGCCTTCTTCTGTTTATAGCGAGGTATTTTAATTTTAATGAAGAAAGGGCTACATTACAAAGTAATTGCTAGGCAGTTGCAGTGTAAGTTGGCAAGTTCTGCTAGTGTAAATCTTGGACTGTAATTTGTAGGTGTTCTTGGACTCTTTTGCACTATAATTCTTGATAATTTTCAGTGTCATTTACTTTGTCAACACAATGTGTAGGCTCTGAATGTTTTTATCCTATTAGGTGCACACATTCTTTTGTATTTTTCTGCATGCTTTCACTAATATTGAGTCTGCACTGTAATTTTCAGCTACCTAAGGATTATAGTGTAGGTTCTATGATTTTTTGCCACTGTATTTCTTTATTCTAGACTTCAAAGTTTTTGTAATTTCCAATGTATCATGTTTGTTTCTAACTTAATATACTAATATTTCTCCAGATTTTATTACTATATAGTAAGTAGAAGTGTTTCTGACCAGGTGATCTTCCTGGGATTTCCCTCAATGTTTGGCTGTTTGGTGGGTCGCAAGCTAATGGGCAGTTGTTCGCCATGGTCCAGGGTATTTGTGGTTCAGGTTTAGTTGAAGCCGGGTGACAGTCTAGCCCGACCCATTTTTTAGAAATAGAAAGCATACAATCGCCGGGGTGGGGGTTTTTGGACATACAAGTGTCCTCCATTTATTTGTCAGGAAATGTGAATGTTACCAAATTGAAAAGCAATCAAGTACTAAATAGACACTCCCTAATTTTAAGATGATTTTTAACCTAGCCTTTTTTGTTTAGTGCTGGTTTGGCTTACTTAGCTGTTATATTTGAACAATCAGGTTCACAAATAGATACCAACCTAGACACGAGCTGGATAAACCCTATCTGATTTTGTTTTCTCCACTTGAGATTTGCAGGGGAGGTTGCATTGCCCGGAGGAAAGGCAGAGGAGGGTGATGCTGATGATGCAGCAACAACATTAAGGGAGGTAAAGGAGGAGATTGGGCTTGATCCAGCCTTGGTCACTCTCGTTTCCTCGCTTGAGCACTTCTTGCCCAAGGTAAGATGTCTATGAGTTCTCGCCTATACCCCTACTGAAAAAAAATCACATTGTACAGTGGACAAACTATTTAAGTGCACACTGAAAGGCATGTTTATTTGTGTTGATCAGGTGGATTTAAATGTGCAGTTGTTTAGTCGCTGCGAGGGTTTGGTGTTCGACGACCTCCCCGTGCGTTCAACGAGCTCTGCCTCGACGTTCGTGGGTGAGCACAAATGACATCTCCTCCTCCCCCAATCATTTTCTATGTTCCGGTCTTCGTGCCGATGAAACATGCTAGCTATAGGTAGATTGAATCATCAATATGCGTGACCACTATGTGTCTCCCGTTCGAAAGGGTTACATCTATAAATATGCATGCATTTGCATATTTATAACCGTGATTCTTTCGAATTGTCCAACGTTATCCATGGACAGCCCGAGTATGTGTAGATTGGGTTCGTTTTCCCATATGCTCTTCTCCGGATCCGATGCAAAATTTCATCAGTGCCTCCCTGTTGTTCTCCGGGTACACATCCTCTCTGCTTATTGCCGAGACGTGTATCAGGAGAACAACGGGGAGGTGCTGCCAAAATTTTGTGTCAGATCCAGAGCAGAGCATGGGAAAACGAACCCAATCTACACATACTCGGGTGGGATTAGGACCTATCTTTACCTATTAGCGTCTAGGTTGCATGGACGTAATAAAACTGAGAAACTCTATTAACTGATGAATATATGGTTTGCTGAATTATGTATGTATTTCTTGTGTGTCCAGTAGCTAGGCAAGATGAGTGATCATGCGTGGATGTACACCGGTCACCCTAGTCAGAAAGACATGACCCCTGAATGTATGACAAAAACCAAGGGGTTTATCAGAGCCGCATTTGCAAATGGACAGGAAACAACCTGGTGCCCCTGTGTCAAGTGCGACAACTATCGTAAGATGTCAGAGTTTGAAATGATCAAACACCTGCAGAAGTGGGGTTTTACGCCCGGTTATACGATGTGGACATTTCATGGTGAGTCTGCCCAACGTTCCAGAGCTGAGGAGGGCCGTCGTCGCACTGACGAGCAAGGTACCGAGATGGAAGACATGGTGCAAGACTTTGATGATGCTCGGGATTCGGACGATGAGATGGAGGAATCTGCAAAGGCCTTCAATGATATGTTGGAGTCTTCGAAGCGTCCTCTCCACGAGCACACCGAGCTTTGTCAGCTGGATGCCATCGCACAAGTAATGGATCTGAAGGCTCAATTCAACTTGGGCAGAGAATGCTATGACGCGATGGTGACACTATTTGGACGCTTTCTACCCAAAGGCCATATAATGCCTGCAAACCTGTACCATTCAGACAGAATCCTCCGTGTACTTAAGATGCTCTATGAGAAGATAGATGCCTGTGAGAATGGATGTGCCTTATTTAGGATCCAGTATGCGGAATTGAACTATTATCCCATTTGCAAGTCTTCCAGGTATGTTGAGGTAGACAACGGTATGGGTGAGAAGAGTCAGACCAAAATCCCCATTAACGTTCTTCGGTATATGCAAATCATACCAAGACTTCAACGTCTATTCATGGTCGAAGAGACGGCCAGACAGATGATATGGCAAAAATTGGGCAAAAGAACCGAACGGGATGCAGATGGGAATCTGATGATGGTACACACATCAGATGGTGCTGCATGGAAACACTTCGATGCATTGCATGATGAAAAAGCGGAAGATCCAAGGAATCCTCGAGTAGCCATCAGCACGGATGTGTTCAATGTGTTTGGTATGATGGCAGCCCAATACAGTTGTTGGCCTGTATTTGTCATTCCACTCAATCTCCCCCCCCCCCGGACAGATTATGCAAAGAAAGAACATTTTCCTGACGTTGATAATTCCGGGGCCTAACTATCCGGGGAAGAATATGAATGTGTACATGCAGCCGCTTAAGGATGAACTGCAAGAAGCTTGGGATAATGGGATCAAGACATACGACGCCGCTACAAAAAAAACTTCCTAATGCGTGTGTGGTACATGTACTCGATGCATGACTTGCCGGCATATGCGCTATTCGTTGGCTGGTGTGTGCATGGAAGGTTCCCGTGCCCCACATGCAAGGCAGCTCTTGAGTTTCGTCGGCTGCGGGCGGGTGGCAAGTTTTCTTGCTTCGACATGCATAGACAGTTCCTGGATCCTCACCATAAGTTCAGAAAAGACAAGAAGAACTTCATCAAAGGTAGAGATGTCAAAAACTCTGCACCACCTGTGTTGACAGGCCAACAGACCCTGGATCAGTTAAACGCTCTCGAGCCAGATCCAGAGCGTCCAGGGTATTTCAAGGGGTATAATACGGAACACGCCTGGACCCACAAGATATGCTTGTGGGATCTATCGTACTTCAAAGACCTCCTTTGCCCACACAACATCGACGTGATGCACACTGAAAAGAATGTCGGCGAGGCTATATTTGGTACATTGTTCGGCATAGAGGGGAAAACGAAGGATAATCCTAAGGCTAGAGTCGATCAGGAGGGGCGCCAAGTCTACCAGCGTGGTCATACAAAGCTCCCGCCACCCCCCCAGCGACCCCTGACCAGAGGTGGTTGATTGCGCCTAACGAGGAGAAATAAGTGCATTTACTCTTTTTTAACCTTTTGCCTTGACGTTTCTTCGAATATCTAATGCGTTGGCCTTGTCATACTACAGTTCTTGGACACACGAAGATGGTGTCCGTAGGCCCAACACTGTCCTTGGTGTGATTTGTCACCAGTGCTTCCCGGGGTGGGTCACGTTGCCCGGTGAGGGCCGGGTTCCAGAGCTAGGAATGACCTGGGAGCACTACTTGGCTGCCTCGGCCCCGCCAGAGCATAGGGTCGGTGATGTCGAGTGCGACACAGTGGCCGACATTGTGATCGCCACGTTTTGGGTAATTTCTCCTTTGCCATTTACGTCGTATTTTCTTCTTTGATTGCATACCTTCTACATGTGTTTTCTTGTTTGATTGCATACCTTCTAATCTGTGTTTTCTTGTTTGATTGCAGACCTTCTACAGGTGTGCTGAGGGACAGGAGGAGGCCGCAGCTCGGGTTATCGACGCCGAGTGGAGGCGCCTACTTGGAAACTTACGTCACGAGGCTCGGACGCAGGCTGTTCGAGACTACTTAGCACAGACTGGTATTAGGAGGAGAAAAGAGAACTACCGGGACAAGTATCTGAGTAAGGAGAAGTACATGAAGGTAATTACCTATTCTTAAGGCCTTGTACTTAGTTTCCTTGATTTAATTCGTAGGCGTAGCGCTCATATTTCTCTTGCTTAACTTAGGTGCTTCCGAGATGGTGTGCGGACAAGATGGACTGCTGGGAGGCGTTGGTGGATGAGTGGTGCTCTCCCCAATGGCGCATCGCCCACAACATTGCAAAGGAGAAGCGTCTCAAAATGAAAGGTGTGCCACACCATCTAGGCAGCGTCAACCTACATGGGTACGGGAAAAACTGGGTATGTGTGGTTTGCTTGATGATTCATGCAAATTCATTCTTTGTGCTAGTTTGAGTCCTTAACTAATACTATGTTCCTCTCTTTTAGTCAAAACACAACAAGGCTCCAGTGCCAGAGCTGTTAGACCTCTATGGCATGTCCAATATTGCACCGTACAAGAAGGCCAAGGCATTCTCTGAGTCTGACCTCGAAAATGCAGAGAACTTCAGCAACAAGGCCTCCCACCACAAGATGGTGCAGTACGTTAAGCAGGGGAAGGCGAGGAAACGGCCGGACTTTAACCCGAGCCGGCCTCTTGATCCAGAGCTGGTGATGATATCTGGTGGCGGGAGGTCCCATGGATCGTTAGCCATTGGTAATGGACTGATACGTTGTAGTAGCACTCTCCCGCAGATCAAGAAGCGCCAGACCAGCTCTGATCCTGAGATATCGCCTCGTTTACGACCAGTGGAAATTGTATTCCAGGTTTGTTATACGGACTCAGTAGCCTTTCCTCCATTACATTGTGTTTGCGTCCGTCGATGATTACAATGCTAACGAGTGGTGTTGCAGGCTGCTATTGAGGCAGAGAGAGCGAAGACCCAGGCTGCTTTTGAGGAAAGGGACCGGCAGTTGGTGGAGAGGGACCGGGAGAATGAGGAGAGGACGGCTAGGCTGTTGGAGGAGGAGAGGAACTGGAACGACTCGGCTAACCAGGCCACGTACGAGCTCTTCGTGGTAAGTTTATTCTGCATATTAGCTAAATCATGCACGCAATGTTCCTTTCATTAGTAACTAATATGACTGACTCATCAAAACCAAATGTGCAGTCCATGTGCGAGAAGAACGGCCAGACCCCTTCGCCGATGCTAGTCATTGCTCCGGCGGGCATGGTGAGTTTCATTTGAACGGTCATTAGTTACTAGTCTTCACATTTGAGTTGCATCATGCTAACGATAGATTGGAAATAATCTTTGGTGCAGCGTAACTCCTGACAAGCATCGATCGATCCTTCTCCGTCTGCCACTGGCGCGACCGGTCCTACACCTACACCTACACCTACACCTCCGTGATGACGGTAAGTTTCCCAAGTGTTTTGCTTAATAGGGTTTTGTTGTGATGCCATGTTGTATCTACACATATCGTGCATAATGTGTGTTTGTTTGAAATGAATTGTATGTGTGGGATTCGACACCTCGTCGTGTACCTTTGGTAGCCTTCCATACAGGGAAATGCCTCCTAGTGCTTCCACTGAGCCATGGTAGTTCGCTACTGCTCCGGAACACATGGATTGACCGGCATGTGTCCTTCTTTGCTCCTGTGTCTGTCCCTATGGGGAAATGTCACGCGGTGTATCACTGAAGTCCTTGTAGCTTGGTACGACTTGGTTGCACTCGCTGATGACCGACACGTGCATTGTTGGGTCATGTATGCCTGTCCCTGTACGTTTGTGCCACCTTGGTTCTATGACTAGTCATGTCGGCCTGGGTTCTCTGCCATATGGATACTAGCGACATAATCATATACTTAGCATTTTTCCTCCAAAATGACTCAATATGCTTAGCTAGCTCAAAAATAACATAATAAGCTTAATTAGCTCCAAAATGACATATTTAACCTAGGATAGCTCTAAAATGACCTATACTTAGCATTTTTCCTCCAAAATGACTTAATATGCTTAGCTAGCTTAAAAATGACATATTTAACCTAGGATAGCTCTAAAATGACCTATACTTAGCATCTTTTCCTCCAAAATAACTTAATATGCTTAGCTAGCTCTAAAATGATATAATATGCTTAAGAAATGACATATTTTAGGTCCTAAATGACTTCTTATGCTTAGCTAGCTCCAAAATGACATAATAACATTACTTAGCTCCAAAATGACCTATTTAACCTAGGCTAGCTCTAAAATGACCTATACTTAGCATTTTTTTCCTCCAAAATGACTCAATATGCTTAGCTAGCTCGAAAATTACATAATAAGCTTAATTAGCTCCAAAATGACCTATTTAACCTAGGATAGCTCTAAAATGATCTATACTTAGCATTGTTTTCTCCAAAATGACTTAATATGCTTAGCTAGCTTCAAAATGACCTATTTAACCTAGGATAGCTCCAAAATGACCTATACTTAACATCGTTTCCTCCAGAATGACTCAATATGCTTAGCTAGCTCAAAAATGACATAATAAGCTTAATTAGCTCCAAAATGACATATTTAACCTAGGATAGCTCTAAAAGGACCTATACTTAGCATTTTTCCTCCAAAATGACTTAATATGCTTAGCTAGCTTAAAAATGACATATTTAACCTAGGATAGCTCTAAAATGACCTATACTTAGCATCTTTTCCTCCAAAATGACTTAATATGCTTAGCTAGCTTAAAAATGACATATTTAACCTAGGATAGCTCTAAAATGACCTATACTTAGCATCTTTTCCTCCAAAATGACTTAATATGCTTAGCTAGCTCTAAAATGATATAATATGCTTAAGAAATGACATATTTTAGGTCCTAAATGACTTCATATGCTTAGCTAGCTCTAAAATGACATAATAACCTTACTTAGCTCCAAAATGACCTATTTAACCTAGGCTAGATCTAAAATGACATATACTTAGCATTTGTTTCTCCAAAATGACTCAATATGCTTAGCTAGCTCGAAAATTACATAATAAGCTTAATTAGCTCCAAAATGACCTATTTAACCTAGGATAGCTCTAAAATGGTCTATACTTAGCATTTTTTCTCCAAAATGACTTAATATGCTTAGCTAGCTTCAAAATGACCTATTTAACCTAGGATAGCTCTAAAATGACCTATACTTAGCATCGTTTCCTCCAGAATGACTCAATATGCTTAGCTAGCTCAAAAATGACATAATAAGCATAATTAGATCCAAAATGACATATTTAACCTAGGATAGCTCTAAAATGACCTATACTTGGCATTTTTTCCTCCAGAATGACTCAATATGCTTAGCTAGCTAAAAAATGACATAATAAGCTTAATTAGCTCCAAAATGACATATTTAACCTAGGATAGCTCTAAAATGACCTATACTTATCATTTTTCCTCCAAAATGACTTAATATGCTTAGCTAGCTTAAAAATGACATATTTAACCTAGGATAGCTCTAAAATGACCTATACTTAGCATCTTTTCCTCCAAAATGACTTAATATGCTTAGCTAGCTCTAAAATAATATAATATGCTGAAGAAATGGCATATTTTAGGTCCTAAATGACTTCATATGCTTAGCTGGCTCCAAAATGACATAATAACCTTACTTAGCTCCAAAATGACCTATTTAACCTACGCTATCTCTAAAATGACCTATACTTAGCATTTTTTCCTCGAAAATGACACAATATGCTTAGCTAGCTCAAAAATTACATAATAAGCTTAATTAGCACCAAAATGACCTATTTAACCTAGGATAGCTCTAAAATGACCTATACTTAGCATTTTTTTCACCAAAATGACTTAATATGCTTAGCTAGCTTCAAAATGACCTATTTAACCTAGGATAGCTCTAAAATGACCTATTTTATAGATATAAGTTGCATCATAATAATCTTCATATTTTAGTTGCATCATAATAATCTTCACATTTTAGTTGCATCATAATAATCTTCTTCTTCTTCTAACTTTCTTCTTTCCCATTTTATAGATTTGCTTAAGATCACGGAAGCTTGGGTTGATGGAGTGCTTGTATTTAGTTTTTGTTTTGACCTTGTGAAACTTGTTACCTATGGATGAAACTGTGTAATATTGATGAAACTATGTATATGTACGGATGAAACTTGCTACTATTGGTAACATGTATTGGATATATGTGTTCATAACTATTGGTAATATGTGTTGAATATGCTATATTGGTCATATAAATATATTTGTGTCTGATATTCTGTGAAAATGAATTGATATAAGAAAAAACAAAATTAAATGGGGCAATATAGTCACTTTGCCATCTGCTGGCAGATGGCAAAGAGCTTTGCCATCAGCTGGCAGATGGCAAAGAGGCCACGTGCCATCTACACGTAAAATTTGGTCTGGCCTATTTGGGCTCTTTGCCATCTGCCAGCAGATGGCAAAGCTCTTTGCCATGTGCTGGCAGACGGCAAAGCATGCAGCCTTTGCCATCTGCTGGCGCATGGCAAAGAGCCTGCATACTTTGCCATCTACTGGCGAACGGCAAAGCATGCAGCCTTTGCCATCTGCTGGCACACGACAAAGAGGCTGCATACTTTGCCATCTGCTGGCAGACGGCAAAGAGCCTGCAGCCTTTGCCATCTGCTGGCTGACGGAAAAGTATGTTGTTAGCCTTCTAACGGGGCTAACCCCGTTAAGAGGCTTTGCCATCTGCCAGCTGATGGCAAAGCCACAGGCTCTTTGCCATCAGCCAACAGATGGCAAAGAAGCCTTTGCCGATAGGGTTTCAGACAAACTGTTTGCCATCTGCTGGCTGATGGCAAAGCCTTTGCCATCCGCCGACCATGCCTTTGCCATCTGCCATGGCAGATGGCAAAGTGCCAGATTCCAGTAGTGAGTACAAGGGTTCACTGGTTCAGCTACGGTGTCAGGCTGCCGTCGCCGCAGGGCCTGGCTAGCGGTGGGAGTAGTAGGGGGCGATGAGGCCTCACTGGCAGCACAGCTGGCCACTGGAGGCAGGAGCAGGCGGTCTCCCCGGCGCTGGTTTGGGCGGCTGGTGCAAGAAGAGCAGCGATTGAAGAAGCAGCAGGACCGTTCGATTCAAATCCAACGGTTACTGCTGCTAAAATCGTTTGTTGACTAAGTTTACAAGCCCTGCGTACGCGTCAACTTAGTAGACCCACATGTTAGCCTCCCAACCGGTGCGCCCCAGATGTCAGTGGGAGGAATCATTTTTTTTCCCGTAATAAGGAGGCAGTTGATTGCGTGCGGCCAGGCCAGCGGAGGGAGTAGGGTGGGCCGGGGAAGCCTACGCGGCATCATAGCAGGCCACAAGAGGAGGCGTCGGCCGTTGGATGGACATCCAACACTAACTGCTGCTAAAATCGTGTGTTCACTGACAAAGCCTTGCGTAAACAAGTCAGCCTCGAAATCCGTGGCGTCTACAACCCATTTGCTATAATTTTTATAATTTTTACTCAATTTCTAATTCATATGGAATTTATTGCAGCCCGTTTTCCATTTTTAGAATTGCTGGCCATTTTCTGGTCAGTACCAGGGTCAAAAAATTAACTAAATATGTGGGAAATTTTGAAAATTCGCAAATGTTTGCTGGGGAATGAAATATTCTTAATCCAAAAATTAATAGCCATAGTAAAACAAATTTAAAAATAAATTAGTACTATGTCATGTTAAATCCAATGAAATACGTATAAGATATGAGTGGAGAACAAAAACAAGAAAAGAAACTTATATCCCATTTGCTATAATTTTTTTGGAATTTTCAACCCCTTTTGATATTACTTTTAACAGACATTGACCATACTTAAGCCAGGCCGGAATGCATCCCTCCTCGTCTTGAAACATTTGCAGCCCAGTAAGGCCTAGCTTGGGTATTCTTCAAAAAGAAATACTAGGCTACCTATTTTCCCAAAGAATTGGTGCATGAGCATTTAGCTTTATTTATTTACTTATTTATGTTTAGGGGACCATGAGCATGTACCTGGGCCAGATTCATGTGAGAGCCTCCCTTCCAGGTAATTATGGGCTTCTCTATTGGGCCTTCATCAGTGGGCTGCATGTTATCAACAAGTGGAAAATGTGTTCCGAGTTTCAAAAAAAAATGTGTTCCGTACGATAAATAGTATGCGCTACGTACGGTACGGGGCACTAAAGGATCGAACCGTGCAACGACTTCCAAAACATTGTGTTTGTCGTTCTAACAACACATTTATTCAACTAACAGACGAAATATACTACTGGTTGTACATTGAAAACAACAGCAGCAGCAAACAGACAAAATATACTACTGATTGTACACGTCCGCTTAGTAGGCCCACAAGTCAGTCACCAAATCTGACGGGTCCCAGCTGTCAACGGGATGAATACTTTTTTTCGCAAAACAAGGAGGCACTTCCTTCCGTGTGAAGATACAGCCGGTGGGTCCCAGCTGTCAGGTGGAGGAAACATTTTTTTAGCTTAATAAGGAGGAACTTTCCTTGCGTGCGACCATGGACCTCGTGGGTCCCCGCCGTTAGGCTCTCCACATAAAGTCCTCTTCTGATGACTCTCGTTTGTTGACCAGGCCGCACCGAATGCAGCGAGGCGATGGACGACGGTGAGGCCCTGGACGGGAACGACTCGGAGATGGGAAAACGCGGCAGTGGAGTCGCAGATTAAGAGGAGGAGAAGGGTTATAACAGGTTTTGTTGCGGCGTGGGGCTGTAGTCTGTGGAGAATAACAGGAGGTGTCGAGGGGTGGATGTTGGGGAACGTAGTAATTTCAAAAAAATTCCTACGCACACGCAAGATCATGGTGATGCATAGCAACGAGAGGGGAGAGTGTTGTCTACGTACCCTCGTAGACCGAAGCGGAAGCGTTGACACAACGTAGAGGAAGTAGTCGTACGTAGAGGAAGTAGTCGTACGTTCTCCTCGCGATCCAACCGATCACAGCACCGTTACTCCGGCACCTCCGAGTTCTTGGCACACGTTCAGCTCGATGACGATCCCCGGGCTCCGATCCAGCAAAGCGTCGAGGAAGAGTTCCGTCAGCACGACGGCGTGGTGACGATCTTGATGTGTTACCGGCGCAGGGCTTCGCCTAAGCACTGCAACGATATGATCGAGGTGGAATTTGGTGGAAGGGGGCACCGCACACGGCTAAGGAATGATCCGTAGATCAACTTGTGTGTCTTTGGGGTGCCCCCTGCCCCTGTATATAAAGGATGGAGGAGGAGGAGGCCGGCCAAGGCAAAAGGTGCGGCCAGCATATGGAGTCCTACTAGGACTCCAAGTCCTAGTAGGAGTCCACCAAAAGGGGAGGAAGGGAGAAGGAATAGGAGGAGAAGGAGAGGTGGCCGGCCCCCTTTTCCCTAGTCCAATTCGGACCAAAGGGGAGGGGGGGCGCAGCAGCCTTTTCCTCTTCCCACTAAAGCCCATCAAGGCCCATTACTTCTCCCGTAATCCCGTAACTCCCCGGTACCTCCGAAAATACCCGAACCACTCAGAACCCTTCCGATGTCCGAATATAGTCGTCCAATATATCGATCTTTACGTCTCGACCATTTCGAGACTCCTCGTCATGTCCCCGATCTCATCCGGGACTCCGAACTCCTTCGGTACATCAAAACTCATAAACTCATAATATAACTGTCATCGAAACCTTAAGCGTGCGGACCCTACGGTTCGAGAACAATGTAGACATGACCGAGACATGTCTCCAGTCAATAACCAATAGCGGGACCTGGATGCCCATATTGGCTCCTACATATTCTACGAAGATCTTTATCGGTCAGACCGCATAACAACATACGTTGTTCCCTTTGTCATCGGTATGTTACTTGCCCGAGATTCGATCGTCGGTATCCAATACCTAGTTCAATCTCGTTACCGGCAAGTCTCTTTTCTCGTTCCGAAATACATCATCTCGCAACTAACTCTTTGGTTGCAATGCTTGCAAGGCTTATGTGATGTGCATTACCGAGAAGGCCCTGAGATACCTCTCCGACAATCGGAGTGACAAATCCTAATCTCGAAATATGCCAACCCAACATGTACCTTCGGAGACACCTGTAGAGCACCTTTATAATCACCCAGTTACGTTGTGACGTTTGGTAGCACACAAAGTGTTCCTACGGTAAACGGGAGTTGCATAATCTCATAGTTAAAGGAACATGTATAAGTCATGGATAAAAGCAATAGCAACATACTAAACGATCGGGTGCTATGCTAATGGAATGGGTCATGTCAATCAGATCATTCAACTAATGATGTGATCTCGTTAATCAAATAACAACTCTTTGTTCATGGTTAGGAAACATAACCATCTTTGATTAATGAGCTAGTCAAGTAGAGGCATACTAGTGACACTCTGTTTGTCTATGTATTCACACATGTATTATGTTTCCAGTTAATACAATTCTAGCATGAATAATAAACATTTATCATGATATAAGGAAATAAATAATAACTTTATTATTGCCTCTAGGGCATATTTCCTTCAGTCTCCCACTTGCACTAGAGTCAATAATCTAGTTCACATCGCCATGTGATTTATCAGCAATAGTTCACATCGATATGTGACCAACACCCAAAGGGTTTACTAGATTCAGTAATCTAGTTCACATTGCTATGTGATTAACACCCAAAGAGTACTACAGTGTGACTTTTGCTTGTGAGAGAAGTTTAGTCAACGGGTCTGCCACATTCAGATCCGTTATGTATTTTGCAATTTTCTATGTCTACAATGCTCTGCACGGAGCTACTTTAGCTAATTGCTCCCACTTTCAATATGTATCTAGATTGAGACTTAGAGTCATCTAGATTAGTGTCAAAACTTGCATCGACGTAACCTTTTACGACGAACCTTTTTGTCACCTCCATAATCGAGAAACATATCCTTATTCCACTAAGGATAATTTTGACCGCCGTCCAGTGATCTACTCCTAGATCACTATTGTACTCCCTTGCTTAACACAGTGCAGGGTATACAATAGATCTGGTACATAGCATGGCATACTTTATAGAATCTATGGCTGAGGCATAGGAAATGACTTTCATTCTCTTTCTATCATCTGCCGTGGTCGGGTTTTGAGTCTTACTCAATTTCACACCTTGTAATACAGGCAAGAACTCTTTCTTTGACTGTTCCATTTTGAACTACTTCAAAATCTTTTCAAGGTATGTACTTATTGAAAAACTTATCAAGCGTCTTGATCTATCTCTATAGATCTTGATGCTCAATATGTAAGCAGCTTCACCGAGGTCCTTCTTCGAAAAACTCCTTTCAAATACTCCTTTATGCTTTACAGAATAATTCTACATTATTTCCGATCAATAATATGTCATTTACATATACTTATCAGAAATGATGTAGTGCTCCCACTCACTTTCTTGTAAATACAGGCTTCACCGCAAGTCTGTATAAAACTATATGCTTTGATCAACTTATCAAAGCGTATATTCCAACTCCGAGATGCTTGCACCAGTCCATAGATGGATCGCTGGAGCTTGCATATTTTGTTAACACCTTCAGGATCGACAAAACCTTCTAGTTGCATCGTATACAACTCTTCTTTAAATAATCCATTAAGGAATGTAGTTTTGTTTATCCATTTGCCGGATTTCATAAAATGCGGCAATTGCTAACATGATTCGGACAGACTTAAGCATAGATACGAGTGAGAAACTCTCATCGTAGTCAACACCTTGAACTTGTCGAAAACCTTTTGCGACAATTCTAGCTTTGTAGATAGTAACACTACTATCAGTGTCCGTCTTCCTCTTCAAGATCCATTTATTTTCTTTGGCTTGCCGATCATCGGGCAAATCCATCAAAGTCCATACTTTGTTCTCATACATGGATCATATCTCAGATTTCATGGCCTCTAACCATTTCGCGGAATCTGGGCTCATCATCGCTTCCTCATAGTTCGCAAGTTCATCATGGTCTAGTAACATGACTTCCAGAACAGGATTACCGTACCACTCTGGTGCGGATCTCACTCTAGTTTACTTACGAGATTCGGTAGTAACTTGATCTTGAAGTTACATGATCATCATCATTAGCTTCCTTACTAATTGGTGTAGTAGTCACAAGAACAGATTTCTGTGATGAACTACTTTCCAATAAGGGAGAAGGTACAATTACCTTATCAAGTTTTCTACTTTCCTCCCATTCACTTCTTTCGAAAGAAACTCTTTCTCTAGAAAGTTTCCGAACTTAGCAACAAAGGTCTTGCCTTCGGATCTGTGATAGAAGGTGTATCCAACAGTTTCCTTTGGATATCCTATGAAGACACATTTCTCCGATTTGGGTTCGAGCTTATCAGGTTGAAGCTTTTTCACATAAGCATCGCAGCCCCAAACTTTAAGAAACGACAGCTTAGGTTTATTGCTAAACCATAGTTCATACGGTGTCGTCCCAACGGATTTAGATGGTGCCCCTTTTAACGTGAATGCAGCTGTCTCTAATGCATGATCCCAAAACGATATTGGTAAATCGGTAAGAAACATCATAGATTGTACTATATCCAATAAAGTACGGTTATGACGTTCGGACACATCATTATGCTGTGGTGTTCCAGGTGGCATGAATTTGTGAAACTATTCCACATTGTTTTAATTGAAGACCAAACTCGTAACTCAAATATTTGTCTCCGCGATCAGATCGTAGAAACCTTATTTTCTTGTCACGATGATTTTCACTTCACTCTAAAATTCTTTGAACTTTTCAAACGTTTCAGACTTATGTTTCATCAAGTAGATATACCCATATCTGCTCAAATCATCTGTGAAGGTTAGAAAATAATGATACTTATCGCGAGCCTTAATATTCATCGGATCATATACATCAGTATGTATGATTTCCAACAAATCTGTTGCTTGCTCCATTGTTCCGGAGAACGGCGTTTTAGTCATCTTGCCCAAGAGGCATGATTCGCAAGCATCAAGTGATTCATAATCAAGTGATTCCAAAATCCCATCAGCATGGAGTTTCTTCATGCGCTTTACACCAATATGACCTAAACTGCAGTGCCACAAATAATTTGCACTATCATTATTAACTTTGCATCTTTTGGCTTCAATATTATGAATATGTGTATCACTGCGATCAAGATCCAATGAACTATTTTCATTGGTGTGTATGACCATAGAAGGTTTTATTCATGTAAACAGAACAACAATTTATTCTCTTACTTAAATGAATAACCGTATTGCAATTAACATGATCAAATCATATTCATGCTCAACGCAAACACCAAATAACACTTATTTAGTTTCAACACTAATCCCGAAAGTATAGGGAGTGTGTGATGATGATCATATCAATCTTGGAACCACTTCCAACACACATCGTCACCTTGCCCTTTAACTAGTCTTTGTTCATTCTGCAACTCCCGTTTCGAGTTACTAATATTAGCAACTTGAACCAGTATCATATACTGAGGGGTTGCTATGAACACTAGTAAAGTACACATCAATAACATGTATATCAAATATACTTATGTTCACTTTGCCATCCTTCTTATCCGCCAATCACTTGGGGTAGTTCCGCTTCCAGTGACCAGTCCCTTTGCAGTAGAAGCACTTAGTCTCAGGCTTAGGACCAGACTTGGGCTTTTTCACTTGAGCAGCAACTTGCTTGCCGTTCTTCTTGAAGTTCCCCTTCTTTCCTTTTGCCCTTTTGAAACTAGTGATCTTGTCAACCATCAACACTTGATGTTTTTTCTTTGATTTCTACCTTCGCCGATTTTTAGCATCGCGAAGAGCTTGGGAATATTTTCCGTTATCCCTTGCATATTATAGTTCATCACGAAGTTCTACTAACTTGGTGATGGTGACTAGAGAATTCTGTCAATCACTATATTATCTGGAAGATTAACTCCCACTTGATTCAAGCGATTGTAGTACCCAGACAATCTGAGCACATGCTCACTAGTTGAGCGATTCTCCTCCATCTTTTAGCTATAGAACTTGTCGGAGACTTCATATCTCACAACTCGGGTATTTGTTAGAAATATTAACTTCAATTCCTAGAACATCTCATATGCTCCATGACGTTCAAAACGTCTTTGAAATCCCGATTCTAAGCCGTTTAAGCATGGTGCACTAAACTATTAAGTAGTCATCATATTGAGCTAGCATAACGTTCATAACGTCTGCATCTGCTCCTGCAATAGGTCCGTCACCTAGCGGTGCATCAAGGACATAATTCTTCTGTGCAGCAATGAGGATAAACCTCAGATCACGGATCCAATCCGCATCATTGCTACTAACATTTTTCAACACAATTTTCTCTAGGAACATATCAAAATAAACACAGGGAAGCAACAATGCGAGCTATTGATCTACAACATAGATATGCTAATACTACCAGGACTAAGTTCATGATAAATTAAAGTTCAATTAATCATATTACTTAAGAACACCCACTTAGATAGACATCTCTCTAGTCCTCTAAGTGATCACGTGATCCAAATCAACTAAACCATGTCCGATCATCACGTGAGATGGAGTAGTTTCAATGGTGAACATCACTATGTTGATCATATCTACTATATGATTCACGCTCAACCTTTCGGTCTCTGTGTTCCGAGGCCATATCTGTATATGCTAGGCTCGTCAAGTTAAACCTGAGTATTCCGCGTGTGCAACTGTTTTGCACCCGTTGTATTTGAACGTAGAGCCTATCACACCCGATCATCACGTGGTGTCTCAGCACGAAGAACTTTCGCAACGGTGCATACTCAGGGAGAACACTTCTTGATAATTTAGTGAGAGATCATCTTATAATGCTACCGTCAACCAAAGCAAGATAAGATGCATAAAAGGATAAACATCACATGCAATCAATATAAGTGATATGATATGGCCATCATCATCTTGTGCTTGTGATCTCCATCTTCGAAGCACCGTCATGATCACCATCGTCACCGGCGCGACACCTTGATCTTCATCGCAGCATCGTTGTCGTCTCGCCAATCTTATGCTTCCACGACTATCACTACCGTTTAGTAATAAAGTAAAGCATTACATCGCGATTGCATTGCATACAATAAAGCGACAACCATATGGCTCCTGCCAGTTGCCGATAACTCGGTTACAAAACATGATCATCTCATACAATAAAATTTAGCATCATGTCTTGACCATATCACATCACAGCATGCCCTGCAAAAACAAGTTAGACGTCCTCTACTTTGTTGTTGCAAGTTTTACGTGGCTGCTACGGGCTTAAGCAAGAACTCATCTTACCTACGCATCAATACCACAACGATAGTTTGTCAAATAGACTCCGTTTTAACCTTCTCAAGGACCGGGCGTAGCCACACTCGGTTCAACTAAAGTTGGAGAGACAGTCTTCCGCAAGCCATCTATGTGCAAAGCACGTCGAGGGAACCGGTCTCGCGTAAGCGTACGCGTAAGGTTGGTCCGGATCGTCTCGTCCAACAATACCGCTGAACCAAAGTATGACATGCTGGTAGGCAGTATGACTTGTATCGTCCACAACTCACTTGTGTTCTACTCGTGCAAATAACATCATACCATAAAAACCTAGGCTCGGATGCCACTGTTGGGGAACGTAGTAATTTCAAAAAATTTCCTACGCACACGCAAGATCATGGTGATGCATAGCAACGAGAGGGGAGAGTGTTGTCTACGTACCCTCGTAGACCGAAGCGGAAGCGTTGACACAACGTAGAGGAAGTAGTCGTACGTAGAGGAAGTAGTCGTACGTTCTCCTCGCGATCCAACCGATCACAGCACCGTTACTCCGGCACCTCCGAGTTCTTGGCACACGTTCAGCTCGATGACGATCCCCGGGCTCCGATCCAGCAAAGCGTCGAGGAAGAGTTCCGTCAGCACGACGGCGTGGTGACGATCTTGATGTGTTACCGGCGCAGGGCTTCGCCTAAGCACTGCAACGATATGATCGAGGTGGAATTTGGTGGAAGGGGGCACCGCACACGGCTAAGGAATGATCCGTAGATCAACTTGTGTGTCTTTGGGGTGCCCCCTGCCCCTGTATATAAAGGATGGAGGAGGAGGAGGCCGGCCAAGGCAAAAGGTGCGGCCAGCATATGGAGTCCTACTAGGACTCCAAGTCCTAGTAGGAGTCCACCAAAAGGGGAGGAAGGGAGAAGGAATAGGAGGAGAAGGAGAGGTGGCCGGCCCCCTTTTCCCTAGTCCAATTCGGACCAAAGGGGAGGGGGGGCGCAGCAGCCTTTTCCTCTTCCCACTAAAGCCCATCAAGGCCCATTACTTCTCCCGTAATCCCGTAACTCCCCGGTACCTCCGAAAATACCCGAACCACTCAGAACCCTTCCGATGTCCGAATATAGTCGTCCAATATATCGGTCTTTACGTCTCGACCATTTCGAGACTCCTCGTCATGTCCCCGATCTCATCCGGGACTCCGAACTCCTTCGGTACATCAAAACTCATAAACTCATAATATAACTGTCATCGAAACCTTAAGCGTGCGGACCCTACGGTTCGAGAACAATGTAGACATGACCGAGACATGTCTCCAGTCAATAACCAATAGCGGGACCTGGATGCCCATATTGGCTCCTACATATTCTACGAAGATCTTTATCGGTCAGACCGCATAACAACATACGTTGTTCCCTTTGTCATCGGTATGTTACTTGCCCGAGATTCGATCGTCGGTATCCAATACCTAGTTCAATCTCGTTACCGGCAAGTCTCTTTTCTCGTTCCGAAATACATCATCTCGCAACTAACTCTTTGGTTGCAATGCTTGCAAGGCTTATGTGATGTGCATTACCGAGAAGGCCCTGAGATACCTCTCCGACAATCGGAGTGACAAATCCTAATCTCGAAATATGCCAACCCAACATGTACCTTCGGAGACACCTGTAGAGCACCTTTATAATCACCCAGTTACGTTGTGACGTTTGGTAGCACACAAAGTGTTCCTACGGTAAACGGGAGTTGCATAATCTCATAGTTAAAGGAACATGTATAAGTCATGGATAAAAGCAATAGCAACATACTAAACGATCGGGTGCTATGCTAATGGAATGGGTCATGTCAATCAGATCATTCAACTAATGATGTGATCTCGTTAATCAAATAACAACTCTTTGTTCATGGTTAGGAAACATAACCATCTTTGATTAATGAGCTAGTCAAGTAGAGGCATACTAGTGACACTCTGTTTGTCTATGTATTCACACATGTATTATGTTTCCAGTTAATACAATTCTAGCATGAATAATAAACATTTATCATGATATAAGGAAATAAATAATAACTTTATTATTGCCTCTAGGGCATATTTCCTTCAGTGGAGGGATAGCCTGGCCAGCGGTGGGGTAGCGCTTCACAGTGATGCGTGCTAAGCAGAGCCGCTAGCCGCCTGAGGCCGGACCAGGCAGTCCCGGCGACGTTGGAGGAAGAAGACGAGAGATCGAAGGTGCATGCCGGCCGTTGGATATAAATCCAATGGCTGTGGATGACACAATCATTTGTTGACCAAGTTGACAACGCCCTGCGTAGGCTTCGACCTATTGGCCCACATGTCAGCCTGCAAAAATGTGGCATATATTTAACCCATGTTTTCTAGAATGTACAGTCCATTTGCTGGGCTGGGTGAACAAATAATTTCGCGTCAATCAGGCCCATTTATATTTTCTAAGAAATCCCAGCCCATTTGCACAATAAACCGAAGAGGCACATTTTTTATATATATAATTAAGAAATTAGCGAGTTATTGCTCAAAATAGAAATGAGCGCGTTATTATTAAATTGGTCCTTAAAATCTTCGCAATCACGAGGATTTTCCTTGCGTGTGAGTCAAAAACAACCAGGATTTTTCTTGCCTGTGAGTCAAAAACAACTAGTATTTTCCTTGCCTGTGAGTCAAAAACAACCAGGATTTTCCTTGCCAACTTCCGTTAAACATTTACTTTTATAAGTTGGGATGTTTTTATAATGCATATATAAGTCTCTATAAAGTATACGATAATAGTAATAATATAAATATATATAATGTGTTTAGAAGGGAAAACATAAATTGGACACGGCATTGCTTTTATAAAAGACATGCGTTTTATACCTCACAGTAGGCATACTAACAAGTTCACACACAAATACAACAGAAAAGGTAAACATTCATATCAAACTCAAGTTCACAGGACACGTTCATATCCATAGCCAACATTCCCAATCAACAACTCAAAAGATTCATATATACACAAGCTCAGCATATCTATACATCCGAGTGATTGATAGATCACACGAAAATATTCATACATAATTTACAAAAAGATTCAGATATACACATGTTCAGTATGTTTATGCATCCAAATGATTGAGATCACCGCCAATATGATCCATGGAAGAACTTTAATTACCTAGGGTACAGACTGGTAAATATTGTTCAAGCGGAGGTACTTCTTGCTAAAATTAGTTCTTGTACGAGTAAACTTTCGAGTACATAAGAGGCAGCACAGACAACCTGAACTTTGCTTGTAGGTTTATCCTCAAATAGTGGCCTCGTGCCGAGGGAGGTTTGAGCAACTTGGCCACTACTTTCATCCAACCAGTTTACTGGATCATCTTGGTCCTGTATCTCGCCAAAATTCTACATTGCAGACGAGAAAGGAGGCGGTTGAGAAAATGAACCACCCAAATTTTTTGTGCAGTTCAACTGAAATGGAGCATCCTTGGCATGCAGATTCATTAAGTGCCAGATAAATATACGCGTCAACCAACTTGTCTGGAATCTTTAGTCCCCATGCCATGTAGTTCGCTACCATATGTGTCGATAACCAAAATGCACAAGTTGGGACCAAAGACTGGACTGCATTTTTCTGGGCTATGCACCAAGCAATATTTTTGGCGTTCACTCTCCTAATACTTGGAGTTTGACAATTGGTTTACGCCGTTTGATACTCGAATGAATATAGGCACTTCTTGTCAACATCGTCCGTGATAGCCCTTTCATATAAGGGTCTGCCAGATTCTTAGCCGTCTGGATATAATCCAACGCTATTACTCCGAAGTTTCTTGATTTTCTGACAGATTTCAATCTTCTTCTTATGTGCTTTGTGGATTTCCTGTTGTCCTTTGAACTCTTAGCCTTGACAATTGGTTAACGTCGGTTGATACTCGAATGAATATAGGCACTTCTTGTCAACATCGATGCTTGTCTGAGTGAACTTTGGAGTACATAGCAGCAGCATAAGTACCTATCCATCTGATCATTTTGTGCAGTTCTACTGAAATCACCCGATGTAATGATTTGCCTGCGAGTTCAGGCTCCAAATTACTCCTCTATGAAATCGGCAAACAGTAGTACAATACCAAATTACCAATACATATGACAAGCATAATAATCAGGATAAAGACCAGTACCAACTTGTGTCAGGTAGCATATCAATTACTATTTCCTTTGAATGGAGGCCGAGATAAGCCAAGCGACTGACAGCAAAGGAAGAAAGCATGCGTAGTTTAGCGACTGACAGCAAAGGACGGAAGCTGTCGAGGCAATGAAGCACCCAAAGTTTTTGTGCAGTTCCACCAAAATCGAGCATCCCTGTTGGCACATATATTGAGATAGTGAGATTACTGTAATAGTGGGACTAGTTTATGAAACATACACTAACAAATAGAAGCACCCTCTTTATCTTAATGGGCACCATAGTAGTCTTGCTTAAAGAGAGGTATTAGTTTATTTAATCAGTGCCAATTAGCTCAACTCAGCACTCAAAGCATTGCCATTTATCATAGGTTGCAAAACTTTAACGTGCAAAGATAAAGGAGTTTCTCATGACAGTATCATGATACAAATAGAGATGACAACAAACTAATATGGATGAAGGCCTTAGGCCCTTACCAACCTGAGAAAAAAAGCTTATTCATGTAGTCTCGTAAGAGATGATAAAGCACTCACTGGAATCACACAATAGTATATATTTTTGTGCACTTCAAATGTATGGTTGAAATCACTCTTGTTTACCAGTGCTGAGATTATATCGAAAGATTATCAAGAACTTTTAGCAAAGTTAAAGCACTGGCTTAGATACAGTTCATTGTATTGTCTTGTGTAGTTCCATTTAATGTATGATTGGCACAACATGATCCCTGTTTGCACAAGTAGGAACAAGGTGAAACCTTCATTAGCTTAGTGAGAAAGGATAGGAAGACATTAGCATATTACTCAACCAGTAGCATCAAATTCATGATGGACAATACGCAAAACATTGCCTCATTGAACCAATGGCAATAAATTGACATGCAAAACAATAGCACTATTATGTCATGACACTAATAATATTCCCTCCCTGCTCCACCACATGATTCAGCTCCATACACAAACATACACACGTACATGATTCAGCATAGGGTCCTACTAAAGATTTGTTTAACTCCAACAGGAAAATTAGGCAGTAATAAACTAGTGGTACTTAAGTACTCCTAATTAATTAAGTGAGACAGCAGAAGTGGAAGGGCTCCCTGGAGGATCGTCTCACATGTAAGGTAGTCATTGCCGGAGCCCTTGAATGGCCTCGACTGAGGCCTCTGGCTTCAGCAAGATCGCCTTGGCACTGTTTATTCTTCTTCCTCTTCATGCTCTGTTTCTCTTTCTCCTCACCAGTTGGTGAAACCAAGTACATGATTGGCCTTCTAATTCAGAATTGGTTTTGTCAGTGAGGGAGTACAAGTGTACTAGTAAAAAACAACATTATTTTCTCATGGCAGTCGGAAAATAGAGATGAACACATGCATTAAATATCATTCTTACCTAAAGGAAGGTTATGGCGCCAATATGGATGATGAGGATTGGAACACAGATCTCCCTTTGTGCAGTTCCACCAAAATGAACCAACTGTTCCATTCTGACATTCTAGTTAAACAGCACAAAAGTCACTTCTTTTAAGAAGAGTTTTGTGCAGTGCACCAAAAGGTCACAACAGCAACCAAGTGAATTGGATATCCCTGTTTGCACAAAAAGGCACAGAGGAAACAGTCAGAGTCTCAAACAATTACAGGCAAAAACATTTGGCTAAACTTGTCAGGGCTTATAACAGTGGCATGGCTTCATTTTTACTAGGGACATTAGATTAAGAACAGCTAAGGCTGCATTCGGTTTACAGGTTTGGTGCAGGATTTTCGTAGGAACATATTCCTACAGTATTCTTTCCCTTCCAACCGTTCGGAACACAGGAAAGGTGAATAGTGTTTAATAGGAAAGCTGGTCTGGTAGTACTGATTCCATAGGATTAGAAACATCCACGCGCTGCTCATTTTTTGGGTGAAAGCCTGAGGCAGGCGCTCGCTGCCATGCGTTAGACAGGTTGCTGTGCTGTGTTGCCGGAATAAAAAAATGAACCTATGTGTGGTACGTGAGGTGAGGACAAGAGTAGTCACTGTGCAGCTGAATAAACAAATAGCATCTCATACTGCCAAGCATGCTACTCTAAAAAAAAATCTGTACATTTCGTAGACCATCCGAACACATTTTCTTGAGAGTTTCCTCCAGTTCGCTGTTCCATAGTTTTATACCTACATTCCTTTCCTATTCCTCTATTTTCATCAAGACCTATGTTTTCTGCCTTTATTCCGAATGAGCCTAAATATTTGGTATAAGGCATGGGACAGTGGGTGCACCAGCAGTCCAGCACCATGTACGTAAACAGGGGCATAAAGTGGTGATTCATAGTTTGTTGCCCCGAGAAACAAACATCCAAGAAACATATCTGGGTTGGTCCCATTTTTGTTCACTTTAGCCACCTACTCCTATGTGTGGATAGAAAATCTAGTCCTGGTCATACCACTGTGTACAGCGTTACCCCTGTATTTCCCTTTTCAACCAAGAGACCGGTTGGATGACCAGTCTGTACTACTTTCACCCCCTTTCCTTCCTGTTTGTACCAAGTCCAATGTACATACTAAATTTCCCCACCCACACTTTATTTCTTGTTTGAACCAAGTAGTACAAGATTCGACTCCATGAAGTAGCTTTAGCTCTAACAATAGAAGAAAAAAATATGTGACGTTGGACCATCCGATCGAGAGGGGCTGAGAGGTAGAAAATGATGCACATGCAGCGACGTAGCGAGCTGGCGAAGTAGAGCTAAGGCGGTTTCGAACGAAGATATACCTGAAGGTCGTCGGGATGTGGATAGGTGGGCGGCGGGAGGCCGGATCCGCCCACAGGCAACGACGAAGAGATCGGAGGACCTCCCGCGCCGGCGCACGGCCAGAGATAACGGTGCGGCCGGCAGTGGGTCTCCTCCCTCGCTGTCGACGACGGCCTAAACGCTGCCCCTCCTCCCCTTCACCGGCGGAGGGGGATACGTCCGGATCTGTAACCAACGGTGAGGATAGAAAGCCAGTGTTTTTTGAAGGGAGAAAGACAGTGTTACTACCCCTATCATGTTTAGATCTGGAGAGGATGAGAGTGTGTGAATAGAGCAACCCTAGCAAGCAAGCGCGGAGGCTCCGGCCTATATGTACATAGTGAGCAACCCTAGAAAGCAACCCTAGCAAGCAAGCAACCCCTATCTTCATCAACTCGTACAAGACCGAGAAATTTGATTACTACAATGCCCTCTCCCTCGCGGACTGAGCTCCGGTGCCTTAACTGCACCTGCCTTTGGCTGCATGACAGGAGCGCCAACCACCTATTGGGCTCACCTGTCATAGATGCAAAGGCAGGAGCAGTAAGTAGAAGCTTTCGCTACACGCTATCCCTCCCGCGCGAGGTGGACGGACATGCAACAGTGGATTCAATACTGTAGAAGTAGGAGTAACATCATTGTTCATCTTCTCGAAGAGGCGAAGAGCCAAGCGCAACCCGAACGTGGCAGTTGCGAATGCTCGCGTGGTGCGGTTCCTTGGAGTACTAGCCAGGCTCTTGCATGTGAGAAAATTGCTATTGTTTAACAATTAAACTCCATTATCCATTGGTTGATACTCATTCTACATAGGTCCACACGCTTAGCACCGTTTCCTCCTGGGGTCACCAATGTTTACTTGCTAATTAATATTATTGCATGCAATGAACTAGCCATTGCAAGTCATTAAAAGCATGCACACCTCTCATCTCTTATTGGTTGATATGTCAAGAAACAAGAAACAAGGTAGAAGTTAATGCACCGTGCCTAAGTGTTTTGGGACTATGTATTTGGTTTTCATAAGATGACTTACACACCTAGACGAAGGGAGTAGTATAGCCCTGTAAACCGGAAAGGAGTATTTGCCTTTCTAGAGATTTCAACAAGTGACTAGACTACACCGTGTGCAGTACTCCCTCCCTTCCGGTATATAGGGCTCAAATCTCAAATCTCATGAACCAAGGCATTTTGTGATTGGAGAAATGTATCTCGTACTTTACAAAACTACCCTAATTAAACTCATGCATTAATTACGTAGTTCTCTCGTTTTCCTCTCTGCCTTGGCCGCGGTGCACAATATTGAGCACTCCTACTCCCTCCTTTCCGGTTTATAGGGATTATCTGAAAATCTTAGTTTTTCATTTTATAAGGCTCAATTTGGTTGTTCCCCATCACAAGTTTAGATTCCAAGGTGCATCAAATAATTGCATGTAGGTATTAAGAGAAAATTGACCAATGCATGTACTTTATGCATGCATTGCTTGCAATTAATACATTGGTAAACATACATTTTTGAAGAAAACAAGAGCATTAATTGGGTGCTTTTGCAAATTACAGAAAGGTTTCCACCACTCACCATCTACCTTGGTTGGTGAAATTTTTGAATTGAGCCCTATAAACCGAAAAGGAGGGAGTATATGCGGGACATTTCAAAGCATCCGGGCCCGCGTGTCATCCACCAAATCACAGCGAGGTGCTACAATCGAGACTCACCTGTCACACCGGTGTGGCCGTCATGACCCGTCATATCACAAAACGCACACCTTTACCAGCAGTGGTAAGGTGGCCTCCAAGTTGGACTGGACGAAGCAACCATCATTTCACTGGAACGCTCGTTCAAGCCCTTTCTTCCCTTTCTTGAAGAAAACCTCACTCCAGGCTACTCACTTCTGCCATTTTTCTTCTGTACCAACGAAGGAAAGGTGAGCAAATCAGTTATGCTGCTATATTTTCATTCCAAGAATCTTCTTTTTGCGAAGCACCGACCGATTCTCACATCCTATTCTTTTCCCGTTTCATTGCGATTGTGGTTTCCTTTCGATTGCTTTTTGTTTGTCAGTTCATTGATGGATCCTGGAGCACAAGGCAAAGAGTTGCCGGCGGACAACCCACTGGAGACAGCGATCTCCAGGAAGCGAGCACCGACCAACGAGTTGACCATGTTGGCGGGCCAACCCATGGAGACGAAGAACTCCAAGAAACAAGCACTGGCCCAAGAGTTGAGGACGTTGGCGGACGAACTCCTCAAAGAAAGTTGGAAGAACAGTAATGGCCCCACCGTGCCTACCCTAGGAACTCTGATTGCCACCTATGTGAGGCTCAAGACCGAGTTTGAGGAGATAGTCACCGTTGAGAAGCAGTATTCCCCTGGCAAGGTGATGGCCCCCATCGAGGACGAGGAGATGGCCCCCGGAGGGATGAGATCCCCCGGTGAGCTGCATAAGGTAAAAAATAATGGCTTATTACCATAGTTGTGGTTTTTGATTATTTGCAATGTGCTTGCTAATATGTTAGGGTTGTGCAGGTGCCGGTGGACGTCCTTGATGATTCCAATGTCGTGGCCCGTCCTGTTGGCATCGCCCTGGAGATCGATTCTGATTTCGTTGTCCTTCCTGTGGACATCGCCCCAGAGATCGATTCCGATGTCGCGGTCAGTCCTGCGGACATCGTCCCAGAAATCGATTCCCATGCCGCTGTCCGTGCTGTGGTCATTGCCCGAGAGATCGATGACAAGAAATAGTTGGTCGCGCTAATCCTTCAGGGTAGTTTGCATTGCCCTGTGTTTAATTACCAGAACGATGCATGTTATCAAACCATCTTAGGGATAGTGCATTGTCTTGTGTGGGCGGATCTTGCTACTTCTGTTTGATAGTGAATCATGCGAACCCTCTCCGATTTATGGAAACAGATGTATCCTCACCAGCTTTTGATGTAATATATGGCATGATTAGATGTAAGTTTGAACTTTTTATCATATCAGCAGGGCTTGTTTGATGATTCTTGGTGTTAGTAGGCTAGCTACTGTGCAAGCTATAGTACTTGCAAAACACTCACCGAAGAGAAACGTTGGGGCTGATGAGCTCGTGGTACGCTTATACTTATCCCTGGTCGATCGACTAATAGCCCTAGCTCCTAAAATTGTAGGCTTAGCGATCGATGACCTAGAAGGGCTAGTTTGGCCTAGTGGGTTTCAGTGATATGACGTGCAACACAAAATCATAGCAGTGCAGAGATGTACTCCCTCTGTTCCAAAATAGATGACCTAGGCGGGCTAGTTTTGCCTAGTGGGTTTTAGTGATATGACGTGGTACAGTGCCGTCCAGTCTTCGCGTGTCGTAGCAGTATTGCGGGTACAGTAAGTTTTCTTGAAGAAGAGGAATTCAACGAAGTCATGATGGTTCCTTCGTCTACTGCTCCTGTTTGATACTCTAACTTAGCTAGAAGTTAGACTAACTCATGACTAACCCTGAACTAACTGTAGCCAAAGAGGTGTTTGGGTGACAGGGTTAGATTGACAATAAATGCACTTCGTGGAGAGAGAAAAGTGATTTTTCAGTGGTCCCAATGAGAACTATCTCCAGTTAGCACCTCTTGGGTGGGATAGTTTTTTTTTGTGGGTTCGGTGCAACTTGCTCCCAATTAAACCCTCATGCTTGGATAGTTTAGGTCTATTTGAGCCCCAACTAGCTCAAACTAACTCTAACCCATGCATCCAAATAGGGCCTATGGCCAGTCTCGATGCGGAGCAGTCGCGTGCACCGAGAAGCGGCACTCTCTCGGCCGTCGCGCCACTTCAAAGCCGGCACCATTGAGAGGTCGCCTCCGCTCTGGCTGAGCATTAATGCGGCACTGACGCTTTATGGGGACGCTGTCGGCGTTCTGGGAATGGGGGTCCCCAGACTTGCCTGCCTGCGGCCTGGCTCAAAGGGGGCCCAACACGGCCCATCTTCATCAACACAGACCCAAGACCCTCACGAGGGGCCAAGCCTCGCGGGGCGGACGACACGGAGCTTCCTCAGGCGCGGCCTCATCAGGCTGGCTCGCGAGGAGGCGGAGAGATCAAGGCGGGGTACCTCACGAGGTGCCCATGACGCAAGCCATGACGACCAAGGGCGCCAGGCGGGCGCCAGCCCGCGCAGTGTCCTCTGTTTCCTCTTTGGTGGAAAGGGAGCAAGCGCAGGCGAGAGGATCAAGCAAAGGCACCCATTTTGGTGCAACGATACCAAGACCAGCTCCGCGACAAGGAAGAAGTCACCATGGAGCCCAAGCCAGCGTCATCACCAGAGCCTTTGGCAGGCGAGGACCAACTTTAGTCAAGATAAGTGTACCAGATGTTCCCCTTCAAAATGGCCAAATTGTTGGCGCCCTTCCCGCTCAATATTTGGGAAGGGGCCCAGGGCCTTTGCCTCTAAATAGGACTAGCCACCCCCGGGGTAGAGGCATCTAGAGATCGAGAAATCTAATCAACTAGGATCAAGAGAGAAGGGCGACTGAACCCATCTAGCAGTTCATCGCCCCAGCCAAGAACAGACCCTCACGAGGCTGTTCTTCCTTGTATTGTTCATCATCAACCCAAGAGGCAATCCACGACACCACCACACTGGAGTAGGGTATTACACCACATCGGTGGACCGAACCAGTATAAACTCGGTGTCTCTTGTGCTGTTCTTCTGGTAGCTTAGATCCTTGCGAGGCGGAGGGGTACAGGTAGGTAGGAAGCGTAATCTCCGCGCGCACCCCAAAGTTTGAACCTCAAGGGTCTGCCGGAACCCGAAATTCGACATTTGGCGCGCCAAGTAGGGGTGCGCCGGAATCACCTTCTACCACTTTGTGCCCCGCCGCGTCGTCATCACCATGTCCGGTGACCAGGCGGGCAACCCAGATCCATGGGCAGCATGGCCCGCCCACACAGAGCCGCTCGCCTCGGGCGACCCCGTGCCCCAAGCAGCTCGCGGTCCACAGGGCGCTGCGGGCCACGGGCGACGCGGACAGGCTTCGACGGTCCTCACACCGCGGCAGGCGCGGTCGGCAGCAAGGGCCTCCAATCACGTCGCGACCACGACACCGTACACCCGCCGGGAGCAGGCGAACTCGAGGGCCGCGCTCACGGTGGCCCGAGAGCTGCTACAGTGCAGTCTGCTGGAAGGGGGCTGCGGCAGGCTGCTGGAGCGGGTCGCCTAGCTCCTGGGCTTTGCCGTCTCGGGGGCTCACCCGTTCTACACCCAGCTCCCGCCTCGAGCCCAGGGCGGCCTACGCGGGGGCTCCGCGCACGCCCGCGGGCTCCAAGGCTACTCCAACACCAGCGAGGCTGTCGGCACCGGACCGGCGGCGACGCTACCCCCGCCCCCGGTCCGTGAAGAAGAAGGACTCGACGTGACCCACGGTCTCAGTGGATAGCCGCGCTACCACCCCACGGTGGGCGCGTCGAGCGGAGCTGCATGGCACGCGGAGCACTACGGCGTGGCCTTTGGGATGACGGCGCCAGAAGAATACGTGCCCCACATGATGGACCAGAGGCACCCTCACGAGGGTGAACAAGGCTCGCTCCTCAGCCCAGGCTGGGGGAACGAGGCACCAAAAGCTGAGCCCTTCCAGGAGCCCAGAGATGGCCCCACCGGCCACGCTGGAAGCAACGATTATCGGGTACCGCTACTTCCACAGGAGCAGGCATACGCTAATCATGGATCGCAGGAGGTGCAGGTCGCCACAGCGGGCAGCTGCCCCGCTCTCACAGTCTCCTACCGCTAGGGAGGAGGGCGCAGGGGGCTGCAGGAGAGGGGCAGAGATCCGACATCACCACTGCGGCGTTCGGAGCAAGGCGTTCTCAGGAGGTAGGCCCTCTGGTGGGGAGGTGCCTCAGGGCCTACCCCTGGCGGAGGACCCGTGGTCGTCGGGGGAACCGCTGGCGACCGCTCTACCCCATCGACGGCGTCCTGGTTTCCGGTCGTCATTGATAGCACTAAAGTGTGGCACAAGGCAGGGCCCTCGTCTGGCGATATGAAGCAAGGCCCGTACCTGTGAAGAAGGCCCACTGCCTGTGAAGCTCGCCGCCCCGTGACACTCTCACGTAATAATGAGTGGGGATGTACACGCCCCGGAGTCTCAGGGGTGCCGGCCTCAGGCCCTGGGGCTCCCTCCCACGCCCAGTGGCAGCACTTAGCTCCGCGCTCGTGAGAAGACGTCCAAGACTAGATTAGGTGCCGGACGCGGCCTTTTGTCTGCTTTCATTGCTTTTCCCTTTGGTTGTAATTTTCCCCCACTAGATTTAAGTTGGATTCGAATTTGAGATTTGCGTGTGTTCGGGGAAGGGGTGCTTAGTCTCGTTCGATCCATTTCTCGCGTTTCGATTACCACTTCGCCTCAGCTGCCTCCTCTCGCGAGCCCCTCGCGAGCCAGGTCGGGCCTAGCTCGCGGGCAGCCCAGACTGCCACCGCCGCGTACTCTCGGGAGGATTTCCAATGCCTGTGAAGATTATCCTTTTGGAAAAGGCCTGGAGCCTGTGAAGAAGGCGAATGCCTGTGTAGATTACCCTTTTTGGAAAAAGGCCCAGAGCCTGTGAAGAAGGCAAATGCCTGTGAAGATTATCCCTTTTTGGAAAAGGCCCGGAGCCTGTGAAGAAGGCCAATGCCTGTGAAGCTCGCCGCCCGCGACACTCTCATATCCTACGAATTCGATTAGAGAACACTCGAGAAGCCACAGCCTCCCGCAGGCTACCTCGGGGCCCGCACGAAACAAAGGTAAACTAGCCAACCACCAGGCGCGGACGCACGGGAAGTGTAACATCTACTAATACGATGAACACAAGTTTTACATGAGGGGCTCCCCCTCCCAAAATGCTCTCACAATCGTCAGGCCAAAACCTGAGTTCTATTCATGCAGGGTAAGAAAACAGGGACAATGCATAACCAGTCGGATAAATCCCCCAGTGCATCCTTAGGAGCACCTCCCGAACCGTTGCTGGCGTCGCTAGACTCGCCATCGCTATCTGCGTCGCCGCCAGCGGCGTCAGGGCCGTTCACCACACCGCCCTCGTCAGCAGCCACGATCACGTCGTCGTTGTCCGAAGCGAAGGCCCTGACAAGAGCATCCACATTGTCTTCCACACAGTGCGCCAGGTCGTCTCGGACGGCCTGGGGGACTGGGGCAATGGCGGCGTCGAAGTCAAAGTGGGGGTCCATGTTCCGGAGATGGCTAAAGACACGGGAAAAGGCGCACCCGAGCAGGGCGCGGCTCCTCTCCTCCACCAACCTGTCGGCCCTGACCGACCGCGCCTCCAGCTGCGTCACCACGGCAGTGAAGAACTGAAGGTTGCCGACATAGTTGATTGCGTGCGGCTCGCCAACAGCCGCCTCGCAGATGTTGCCCAAGGCTGTGTTGGCTCTCTCCCGGAGCGTGGAGAGCATGGGGTCGTGCTCATGCTCCAGGACCTGCCGCTGATGTATCTCATCTGCATTCTGGCGCGCGACGGCCTCAGCCTCCTCCACCCGCTGGCGAAGACGGAGCACCTCGGCCCGGGAGGTGGTTGACTCCCCTTGCGCTACCTCAAGCGCGGCCCGAAGATCATCGGCCCGCCGCGTCGCTTCCTCCAGCTTGGTCCTCAGGGCTGCGGTCCTACCTTCAGCCTCGATCCGGATCAACCCCAACCTCCCCTCGAACTCGCGCTAGAGGTCTTGGCACGCCATTTCCACCCGGCGTCCAACCTCCTCTAGGACACGGGCTTCCCGTGCAGCGACATCATCCTCCGCCTGCATCACCAAGCGCTCCCTCGTATCCAGCCGCTCGTACTCGTGGGTGCGTTCGGCGGCTTCTAGCGTCAATGTCTCCTCACGCTTCTGGAGCACTGCTGGGTCGCCAGAGGCCACCTTCATCGACGCGAGAGCTGCCTCGCGCAGCTCCGCCTGCTCCTCCAGTGAGTGGCACCAGACCAGGAGCTCCCAAGCCCACTCCTCCGCAGCTTCTCTCCGCCGGTCAGCCTCCCGGGCCTCCTCAGCGGCCCGAGATTGGGCCTCACGAGAGGCCGCCAACGACGCCTTGGCCTTTTCATCGTCAAGATCGCGCTGATGGCGCGCGAGGGCGATGGCTCCCTCCAGTTCGCGCCTCTCTGCAGCCAGGCACAAGCCCTCGGCTTCAAGGCGCGCGTCTTCATCAGCAAGCACCTCACCAAGCAGGTCCACCGCGTCAGCCGCCCTTAGAAGGAATCCTTGGCGAAGAGCACAACGCTCCCGAGCGCGCTCACGCACGTCTTCCACACCATCACCTGCCCCAAGCAAGAGCCGGGGGCCACGAATCGGCACTCCCCCTCCGGACAGGCGGCTGGGGGCTGGCACCCTCGCGACGGTCGGGCGCACCATGCCAGAAGCCCGGCCTGGAGCTAGCCTGCCACCAGATGAAGAGCGCATGGAGCGCCTCAGCCAATCGTAGTCCACGACCAGGCGAGAAGCCCACTCCAGGCCGGCTATGCCCCGAGAAGGCCCGCGAAGGAAGACCACGGGGTGCGTAGGGCCTCGATGCACCTCGGGACGGTTCGCCTCTCCGATCGCTCTCACTAAAAGGGCTGTGCTGCTCGAAGCACTTGAGGGCGGAGGAGGGGGCGAAGCCAAGGGGGGCGTCACCTCGGCCGTCTCCGCGAGCTCGGCTGGAAGGGGCCTGCGAAACAAGGACCAGCAAGAGCAACAGAAAGATCGGGAGCCGGAGAAGGAGAAGGCTTACTTATCAGTGGCGAAGTACTTCCTACGCTTCAGCAGGAGACAAGGGTAATCGTCGCCCAGGGCCTCCCTCTTCTTCCGGAGGGCCTCAAAGTCCATGCGGAAGCGGCCCAAGAGTTGAGCGCAGGGATCAGCCTGCGACGAGGACGGAGCGTCAAGGCAATCCGCGTCAGGGACGCCTGCCTGATGTTCGCTGACAATCGCCTCACCAGGAGGAGCAGCCAGAACCTCAGGGGCCTCAGCCGCAGGCGCTGAGGGCAGCTGCTCGCCACTCTCAACCTCAGCAACACGAGCTCCAGCAGCTGCTCCCTCATGAGCATCACCCGGCGCTGTCACCCCATCGGGAGGCCCCTCGGCCTCTGGCGCCTCATGCCTCCCTGCTCCGCCAATTGAGGAAGAGTCGCCTTGGCCGACTGGAAGGGCAGTCACCATCACTAGGTTCTCGTGAGGCCCCAGGAGGCCGGCGGGGCGTGGCCCCCATTCATCAAAGATAGGCATCTGCTTCACAGTGGGAAAGGTTGGGCGTGTGATACGACCGGGGTAGACCAGGATAATTTTGTGCATGGCAGGTGGACCAGGATGGTCGACGTCCCACATGTCGACGAATGAAAGTATTCTTTCCGATATAGAGGACGAGCAATGAGTATTCATTGTTTATTTTTTATGAAAGCTATTGTCTCCACTGTAACGACGGAGGAGTGTGAAACATGGCAGCCCAGTGAACTTGGCATGTGCACCACTCCCTCCTTCATCATGTAATGCCTAGGTTACAACTTTTTCTCACTTTCTCTCTATCTATTTCCTCTCAAATGTTTTTTACCTTTCTTTTTTAAGACACAATTGTTTTTATGCCTTTTTTAGAATTATTTTTCTATACCTAGGAGCACGTGTAGAGACGGGCTCTTGCAGAGCCCACTCCTTGACTTTGTCAATGCCTCTCTCTCCTCCACATAAGGAGTACTACTTGCTATGCATGCATGCGGCGGGCAGCTGGCGTCTTGAGGGTCCAGGGCGTTGAGAGCGGGCTCCATAAGCGGTCCGGACTCTAGCATAATTTTGGTTTTTACAATATTTCTTTCTCCATTGACAGGTAGGCTCGCGTAGATAGATAAAGAACACGAGCTGATGAGGCGCATGCGGACTGTTTGACTGGTCAACCAGACAAATACGGAGCTATATGCTGAGCCAGTGACCATATAATCACCATATCTCGTATACAATGATCAAAGTGAGCTACCAAGACAAGTTCGATGACCGCCAATGCATTTTACTCGGTAATAAATGACGAAGATTGAAGGGGAATCCAAATTTGCTTCGTCTTCTGTCCTTGAGCTCTTGACAAACCAATGCACTATACGGTTGTCCGGCCACTCCACCCCAGGGCTCTCACCAAGCGTCGTTCATGCCACCGTGCCGCACACTAACCAGTAAGGCAGCGATGGCATCCCGCCGCGCCGAGTTCCTCGCCGCCCACGACCACACACAAAATGGTAGGGAAGCGATGGCATCCCACCGTGCCGAGTTCATCGCCGCTCGCGACCTCACAACTATGTGGGAGGAATTTGAAGATGCCAAGGCCGAATGGGTGGTAGAGCAAGAGGCGGCCAAAGCCGCACAGAGGGAGCGGAAAAGTCAGAAAGCACTCAAGAAAAGAGAGGCCTGCCGCCGCAAGAAAGAAAAGGATGCATGCGCTGCTGCGGAGAGGTCGGCGGAGATCCAAGCATGGTGGGGTGTCGCCGACAAAGCCGGGAAGGAGAACGACGGCGTCTGGCCAACATGTGAGAAGTAGTAGTACTAGTAGTTAGTGTGTGTGTGTGTGTGTGTGTGTGTGTGTGTGTCTGAGTTCGAGCATGTACCAGTACTACTAGTTACTACTGTAGTTTTTAGAGAAAATTACCAGTACATTAGCCTAGACTAAATGGAAAAATTCCTATCCTAAGCATCAAATGGCATCTCTATCTCTAAAGGAATTGAGATGCATGTCATCTCGCTTCCTATAATTTTCATATTCCTATCCTATGAACGAAAGGAGGCCTCTGTTGTCGTAACTATTGTAGCTAGCAGTACTGCTGGTACAGTAGTTTTCTTCAAGAAGCGGAATTCAACGAAGTCATGATGGTTCCTTCGTCCAAGCAACTTCAAAGTGGGAAGTGGGCCTGTGATTTGACGGCTCATTAGTCATTGTTACTGCGGCACAACGACCTGGGTGACTCCCTTGGAGTTATGTGTGCATGGCAAGTGGACCAGGATGGTCGACGTCCCACATGTTAGCGAACGGAGTAGTATTCTTTCCGATATCGAGGTATAGTATCACTGCTGATTGGTTCGCAAAAAAAAGTATCACTGGCGATTTATAAATATTTTTTATTTCTGATGAATGGTAGCGTTTCAACTCTTACGACGAAGGGTGCCAAACATGGCACGTGCTGGATGTCCCACACGTCAGCGAAAGGAGTGGGACATGAACAGCGTGGTAGAGCCCAGCGTAAAAAAACAGCGTGGTAGAGCGTCTCCACTTCTTCCACTTCTGGGTCGGAGACCACACGTATTAGTACTTAGTGGTATGAATGATACAAAGTGCGACCTGGAGACAAAGACACGTTTTCCGCAGAAAAATGGAGACAAAGACACCTCTATTTGGAAGGTCTCGGGGCATACACATAAACAAATATAAAAGTTAATATGTGCCTCCAACTAATATAGTAGTAGTAGAGTACTTAGGCACATACTCCATAACATCACCGTGCATTGCATGTACAACATTTAGTGGTAGTACGTAGTAAGAGACAAATGCCGCCCAAGAGTTCCCTTCTCGACCTACTTTTCGGTGTTTGGTAGAGTGTATGGAGGGTGCATGAGTCTACACTAGTTTAGCACAAACACACTAGAAGCATGCATGAAGAGAGCATGCATGAAGAGGGGTGTTGAGTTGAGCATCCCTGAAGAGTGAACAACTATGCTGAGACGAGAACGCAACCAAACACACCCTATATGCCACGCATGTTCATACGATTTGTGCCTTTCTACTTCACTTACTGCGCTACATTACTCAGGTTCGTACGTCCACTCCGGGGTACATGTTCGTCTCGTAGTTCCAGTCCCACGTGTTCTTCATATAGATGGAACGATCCTTGCATAACACGTGCACCTTGATGCTAGATGTCTCGCGTGTTGGCAAAAGGATGAACAAAGCTCACGTAAAAAAATAGAGTGGAAGAACATAGATTCCGGACGACCGAGAAGGAGAAAGGAACCTCATGGAGGAGCATCTGCACTCATAATATTTAATATTATTCAGCGATATAAAATTAACCAATCATCTCCACAGTGGACTGGAAGAGTACGAAACACGGCAGCCAAGTGTAGTTACATCATACTAGTACATGGCTAACCCGCGCTATCACCATATTTCTTGGCTTCCATGCGACACCTATCTCTAGTAATCCAACAACCTATATTGCTTCTCCCTCCTCGTCTCTATCAAAGTGCGGGGGGCTGGCGTTTTTGCCGTCTATTGAGGTTGGTTAACTATCACATGTTAGAGACATGCCAAGAGCATTCTAAAAAAATTCCTTTCACGTTCCTTTTCAAAAATAAAAAAATCCTTTCGCATACGAATTTGCCTGTATGCTTTGAGCAACTTGCATGTCCTCCCTGTTCTGGCAGAGGTACAGCAGGGCCCCTCCCCGCTGGATGCTGCTCGGGTTGGGGTCAGCAGTCAGGATCAAGAGCACTGTCCTCAGCACTTCAGGCGTCAGATCCCCTTCCTGAAGCCTCATACGATCACCACACCCACTGAAGGCCCACATCCGGCGCGAGTGGCGTTGGAGAGGAGCAATGCGGCGTAGCAGGAACTCCTTCACCACCTTGGGCGCTGTCACGCCGATCGACTTCAAGAACACGAAGCGGTGCCAGACAAAGGCGAGCCGAGGGCTCTCAAGCGTCTCCTGGCCCCAGCCCGAATTGGAGACAACAGGCGAGGTCGGCTTCGACAGCTTGGGCACCCCAACATCAACATACAGCCACCGCTCGCGGAACCCAGCCGAAGGTGAAGGGAGACCGAAGTCGATCCCTGAGGCCGCTGTCTCAGACGCGGCGACGAAGCTCACGCATGCCGAGCATTGGGTAGGATCGACAAGGCGCCGAGAGAAGAAGTGGCGCAGCAAGGCAACCGAAGGAAGGATGCCCATCATTGCCTCACAAACAAAAGCGAAGACCGAAAGAATGGTGATGGATTCGGGACCCAGATGCATCATGTGGATCTGGTAGTGGGAAAGCACGACCCTGAAGAAATCGGAAAAGGGGGGAACCAGACCCGCCCACAGGGCATCAGCAAAATAATGGACCTCGGTGATTATCCTATCAGTGGGGAAGTGAGACGTGGGCCAGGCCGTCGTCCTCCCGCACTCGTTGAAGATAGTAGCCAGAGCCGAGCTGACCTTGCCCAGGCCCTCTTGATTGAGTATGATCGACCGGCCGACAGCGGGGGCCACCAACGGCGGCGAGCAAGGCGGAGGCGTGGGTTTCTTCCCTCTTCCCTTCTTTGTCAGAGCCATCGCGATGGGAAGGGGGAGAGAAGGTTCGAGATTGGGCTGAAAACAGGAGCTGGAGTTCGAGCGGAGGAAGGACAGAGGGCGCACGAGCAAAAGGAAGGGAGCGGTTGTGTACAACTACGAGTCCGCCTAGCATGGCGCGGAATAAGGGGCCGTGGGGGAACAGTGCCGCCCACATCCAATCAACCGCCACGCGGCGCCCAAGGCCGCAGGCTGTTAGGGCCCGCGGCGCTTCGCCCTTGTCCTTTCGCCTCCCTGTACGGCCATGTCCGGGCGTGCCTTGGGCCCGGGGGCTACTGTCAGCATTCTGGGAATGGGGGTCCCCAGACTTGCCTGCATGCGGCCTACGGCGTGGCTCAAAGGGGCCCCAGCACGGCCCATCTTCATCAACACACACCCAAGACCCTCGCGAGGGGCCAAGCCTCGCGGGGCGGACGACACAGAGCTTCCTCAGGCGCGGCCTCATCAGGCTGGCTCACGAGGAGGCGGAGAGATCAAGGCGGGGTACCTCACGAGGTGCCCATGATGCAAGCCATGACGACCAAGGGCGCCAGGCGGGCGCCAGCCCGTGTAGTGTCCTCCCTTTCCTCTTTGGTGCAAAGGGAGAAAGCGCAGGCGAGAGGATCAAGCAAAGGCACCCATTTCGGTGCAACGAGACCAAGACCAGCTCCATGACAAGGAAGAAGTCACTGTGGAGCCCAAGCCAGCGTCATCACCAGAGCCTTTGGCAGGCGAGGACCCACTTTAGTCAGGATAAGTGTACCAGATGTTCCCCTTCAAAATGGCCAATTGTTGGCGCCCTTCCCGCTCAATATTTGGGAAGAGGCCTAGGGCCTTTGCCTATAAAGAGGACTAGCCACCCCCGGGGTAGAGGCATATAGAGATCGAGAAATCTAATCAGCTAGGATCCAGAGAGAAGGGCGACTGAACCCATCTAGCAGTTCATCGCCCCAGCCAAGAACAGACCCTCGCGAGGCTGTTCTTCCTTGTATTGTTCATCATCAGCCCAAGAGGCAATCCACCACACCACCACACTGGAGTAGGGTATTACACCACATCGGTGGCCCGAACCAGTATAAACTCTGTGTCTCTTGTGTTGTTCTTCTAGTAGCTTGGATCCTTGCGAGGCGGAGGGGTACAGGTAGGTTGGAAGCGTAATCTCCGCGCGCACCCCAGAATTCGAACCTCAAGGGTCTGCCGGAACCCAAAATCCGACAGACGCTGACCGTTTCACGCGGGAAGCGCGCGCTGGCATGGCAGTATAGGTTTCGAACCGTTTCAGGTGTAGTACTGGTAGTTTGCAAAACTACTCAATTATTGCACTCGGTTTCCTAGGAAATTATGGTAAAAAACTTTACTCCACAGCCCGCTTCCCTTCTCCTTCCGCTTCCACCGCCCGCGCACGTCCGCGGGAAGCGACCGGTCAACCCTTATATAGGAGTGCTAGCACAAAAAGATGCATGCATGGCCACTAAAATTTCCATATTAAAGCGCCGCTCCAGCGGGAGTATGGCGTATGTTGTTACCTTCGGCCGACCCATGGCTACCGGGCGACGGCGACCACAAAAGAGGCGGCGGGAGGGGAATGAATGCAGCTACTGTTTGGGTTCGCCTTCCGGCTTAAATAAATGCGCAGCATCACGTGTACCCGCGGGTGCACAAATTGTAACATATGTGCCTGCTTAATTGGGCGTCACGTAACTGGTGTGTGTGTGAGAGAGATTCTGAGAGACAGAGTGCGTGTGTGTGACTCTACTCTTCGGACATGTGCTCAACCTTTTGCATCGGGATATAAGTATAATGGTATTTACTTTAGCTAGTGATTTACGTGGCCATGTTAACGTGGTTGTGTCAACAAATGTCACTTCCTGCTCGTGATTTGCGTTATATAATTACAAGCAAGATTCTCATGCGTTGCACGGAACACCAATATGCATTTTTTACAGAACACCTGTTGTGATTGACCCCTTCAGGAGTAATCCCATGTGTAAAAACTAATAATATCTCGAGAATTTTATCGGAAAACTGGTATCTCGAGAATGTCATCGAAAAAAATGAAAGATGAGAGATAAGGCGAGGAGGAGTGGAGCGTGGTGGTGACTGGTAGTCGGAATGGGCGGAGGCATGGGATGGACAGCGCCGGCAGGCGGCAGCGGCCACCATGCATGCTAGATTGTTCCAGAGACTTATTCCTTTTTTAATTGCTGAGCAATGAGGTTGCGGGAGATAATGATGTGGAGAGAGGTGCGGGTATCTTTTGTAAAATTATCATAGTTTGCTTTCTATCCTCAGATATAGATCATACGGTCTGTATTACAAGATGGCAGGCACACCATCACCACCAACTCGTTTTTTTATAAGGGTACAGATGATAAGTTTGCTGATTACTAAAGTAAAGTGGAATTTGTCCATGTTATGCAAGTAAATAAAGCTGATTGTTTATCATACGGGTAAGGTTGGATGAAGGGTGGTAGGAACAAATGCTCCGCCTAGAGCATGTGTGTGTGAGATGGAGTCTTAGTGTGTGTGTGTGGGGTGTGTGTGTGTGAGAGAGAGTGAGAGATGGAGTCTTAGTGTGTGTGTGGGGGGGCGTGCGTGCTTGCGTGTGTGTGTGTTTGTGTGTGTGTGTGAGAGAGAGAGAGATGGAGTCTTAGAGTGTGTGTGTTGGGGGGGTGCGTGCGTGCGTGCGTGTGTGTGTGTCGCGGGGTCCTCTGTGGCGGATGTAATTTAAGTGTCCATGGCTTTCATCATAGAGAGGTGATGTGTATGGCAGACGCCACCAATGATGGGGTGCGAGAGAGAAAATGCCTGTAGAGAGGGAAGAGAAGGTGTGTGCGCATGAGAGGAGTCGACTTCGAGAGAACGTGTTTGTTCGAGAGACACCGAGGAAGACTACTATATATCAATGGTGCATGTAGGCGGGTATTAAACTTATGGATGGTCTTATTGGTTTCAGGGATATAGGGGAAGAGTGAGAGGCGGGGGGGGTAGCTAGAAGGAGATTGTTTAGTGTGAGTGTGTGTTTTACCCATCCAGACGGAAGTTATGTGCACAACAGAGGAGAACGATTCGATGTGGCGTTAGGATTGAGGGTAATTAACTATGTATGGAGACATAGAGACCTTGAACATGCATGTGTGAGAGGTATACATGTATACGTGGGATGTGTGTGTGTGTGCGCACGCGCATGATCGAGATAAAAGAAAGAAGGCATAAGTCATAAGATCAACGACATGGGAGAGACGGATTGGTAAGACAATATGCATGCATGTGAGAATGCATGGAAGAAGTCCCGACAATTGAGCATGTGTTTTTGTCTTTAAGAGATAGTGGCGTGGGCTGGAGCATGCATCTATGGCGAGCAGAGGGAGTGAGGCGCAACGATTGTGCAAAAGAGACCAACCTATAAATGCATATGTATGGAGAGACATGTATAGTGTGGGTGATAGGAAGCAAGACTCCGTGCGAGAAAGAAATGTTGACGGAGAAACTACAGATAGATACAGAGATGGAGATGCTAGCTAGAGGGACATCCGCTAGTTTGGGTGTTGGAGATGACCGTCGGGTGGTTCAAAGGGTGAAGTTATATATGTGTGTGAGAGGGCACTTGACTGCATGTAGAGAGAAACATATGTAGTGTGCGTGATAGGAATCAAGAGTGAGGGCGAGAAAGAAGGTTGATGGAGAAACAGATAAATAGAAAGATAAAGATGCTAGCTAGTGTGCGTAAGAGATAGGAGTATAGTGGATCAGAAGGCTGGGTTATGTGTGTGGGTGTGAGAGAGATAGAGAGAGGGTGCGTGTGAGTCACATACAAACAGATATCAGAGAGAAATGAGATCCAGAGAGACGAAGTTTTGTGTCTGCGAGAGAGAAAGATATTTCACAACGAGAGTGATAGCTAGAGAGACATATGAGGGAACGTAAGATATCTCTAGGGATAGAGGGTGTGTGTGAGCGACATACAAGAGAACAATGGAGAAATATGAGACCCTGGGAGACAGAGTTTGTGTTTGTGTGTGAGAAAGAGATACTGAAGAGGAAGAGTCATAGGTTCTCATATCTAAGGAGTGAAAGACATCTCTGTATGAGGGGTGTGCGAGTGGCACACATGGGAATAGTAGAGAGAAATGAGACCCCGGTAGACAAAGTTTTGTGTTTGTGTGAGAGAAAGAGATTCCACATGGAGAATCATAGTTAGAGACACATAGCAGGGAGCGAGATATACTTAGATAGAGATAGAGTGATGAAGGTCGAGGGAGAGAGTACCGTCAGTGTGTTACGAAGATAAAAGATCATTGTCGACAAACAGGTAGCACGAGAGATACCTGAGAGAAGATGAACGCGTATAGGTCCACAGAGATAGTCCTATATAAGCATGAGTGATAGCTATATGAGACGAATATCTGGATTAAAGGGGATTCAAATATTTAAACTGGAGATCATGACATCGATAATATCATAACGCAAATTGGTGTATCAAACATGCATATTCAGTTGAATTTGGGCACACGTGTAATGTTATATAGTTTATCAATATTGGTGATCCATAGATTCTTCAATTACAAACAATGCATGGTTTATATGCAATTAATGTCTAAATGGGATTAAACTATATGTTGCGTGTGTGAAACACATTATACATGTTTGAGAAGTAAAAAAACCCGCATGAAACACACATTAATTGGAGACAGTTAGCGAGGAATGCATACATTGGATTTCAACATAAAGTGGTTTCAAATATTTGAAAATCCAAATTGATGGATACAACCTTATGAATCTGAGATCATGCCATTTGTAAACCATATTTATGTATAAATGGTGTTGTGCTTTTGAAAGTATATATAAAAAAATGATGTATATAGAATGTAATTCCAATTGAAAATGGATCCCTCCCAAAAAAATAGAATACAAACGGGTTTCGAATTGAGTTGGCACGGTAAACGTGCACTCTGCAAAATTTGAACAAAGCGGGGAAATTCTCAGTAACCGCTCGAAACCAAAATCTGCGAGATGGAAATCACTACTGCCTATCCCTGCCACACAAACCCTATATGCTGGATTTCTATAGGTTTTGATAGGGGTAGGTTTGTAATTTCACCCAAACATGACGTAACCGCCTCTCACCCGGATTCATACACGGTGGGCGCCAAAACACAGTGTGTCCACGGTCGAAATCGACTCCCTCCCCAATTCATATTCATACACGGTGGGCGCCAAAAACAAACTCTCGTCGGCAAATATTTGATGTATGCGAGATTACCGTCCTATCCCCAACCGACTAGTGTTGCTGTGATATAGTAGAAATTTGAAACGGGGGCTAAGTTTGTAAATTTCCTCGCATTTGAGACAAGTGCGCCCTGAATACATGGTTCCCCCTTCCTCTCTACCTCCCTTTTCCCCATTCGTACTCCGTGGGCGCCAAAACACCCTCTCCACCCCACCCTCCTCCGTCCGCCGCCGTCCGCCACCCCATCCACCATCGTCCTCCTCCACCATGCCGGAGCTGATACCCCAACGCCGCCGTCCATTACGAGAGATCAACCACTCTCATCCATGGCTTCGGACCGGGATCCTTGCATCCCGTCCTCTCGCTTCATCCCCGCCGTCGTCCACCTTGCCGGCGCCGCTCCTACAACCATCTCGTCCATCGCGCCGCGCCGCCACCCTCTACCCTCCTAGATCTGCTTCCACACCGCTGACAGCCATCGCTACCGCAGCACCGTCAAATTCTCAGCAGATGCATACATGGCGCCGCACCAGAGGCGGTACTCTTTTGTATCTGCTCAACTTATTTATCGCAGCAAGAAAATAGATCGCCACTGCTTTACTCTGATTTCTTGTCTTGGTTGCGAAGTTGCCTTTGTCCGGTTTGCACCTTCCATGGCACGCTCAACACCATACTCGCAATGCTCATGGTTTCCCCTTTTATATTCCACACTAGTTAAATCACAGTAGACTAAATTTCAAAATTGGGTCAGTCGATTTTTCAGAGCTCGTCGGAGTTCGCCGGTGCGATCGAAGGGGCACGGGTGGGGACGGTGGTTTTGGGGGGCGGTGGTGGGGCCTCGTCGAACGAAGAAAACTCGATGAGGGTGGGGGCGGGGTGGGGGTGTGTAACGCCCTCGATGCGGCTATATCTCCCATGTGTAGAAGCACGACTTAGAGGCATAACCGCATTGAAAGCAATGTCGCAAGTGAGGTAATCTTCACACAACCCATGTAATACATAAGGGAAAGAGATACATAGTTGGCTTACAGTCGCCACTTCACACAATACATAAATAAACATCCATCATCCAGATTACACTCAAGGTCCGACTACGGAACCAAAATGAAAGAAGACTACCCCAAATGCTACACAGATCCCCGATCGTCCCAACTGGGCTCCACTACTGATCATCAGGAAAAGACACATAGTAACGACCATGTTCCTCGTCGAACTCCCACTTGAGCTCGGAAGCGTCATCTGCACTGGCATCGTTGGCACCTGCAACTGTTTTGGTAGAATCTGTGAGTCACGGGGACTCAGCAATCTCACACCCGCGAGATCAAAACTATTTAAGCTTAAAGGTAGGACAGGGTTGTGAGGTGGAGCTGCGGCAAGCGACTAGCATATATGGTGGCTACATTCGCAAAAGAGAGCGAGAAGAGAAGCAAAGCACGGTCGTTAAGCTAGAAGTGATCCTAGAACAACCTACGTCAAGCATAACTCCAACACCGTGTTCACTTCCCGGACTCCGCCGAGAAGAGACCATCACGGTTACACACGCGGTTGATGTGTTTTAATTAAGGCCAACTTTGGGTTTTCTACAACCGGACATTAACAAATTCCCATTTGCCTCATAACCGCGGGCATGGCTTTCGAAAGATAATACCCTGCAGGGGTGTCCCAACTTAGCCCATTATAAGCTCTCACGGTCAACGAAGGATATTCCTTCTACCGGGAAGACCCGATCAGTCTCGGAATCCCAGACTACAAGACATTTCGACTGTAATAAAACAAGACCATCAAAGCCGCCCGAATGTGCCGACAAATCCCGATAGGAGCTGCACATATCTCGTTCTCAGGGCACACCGGATGAGCAAGACGTCGGGTTGGCATAGACCCTGGTTGCCCAAGGGGCGCCGGACATCGCTCGGTTTGGACCAGCAATCGAAGGAGAACTGGCCCGGGGGTTAAAAATAAAGATGACCCTCGGGCTCGCGAAAACCCGGGGGAAAAAGGCTTAGGTGGCAAATGGTAAAACCAAGGTTGGGCCTTGGTGGAGGAGTCTTATTCAAAGCGAACTGTCAAGGGGGTCCCATAAATCACCCAACCTTGGAAGGAACGCAAAATCAAGGAACATAACACCGGTATGACGGAAACTAGGGTGGCAAGAGTGGAACAAAACACCAGGTATAAGGCCGAGCCTTCCACCCTTTACCAAGTATATAGATGCATTAATTAAATAAGAGATATTGTGATATCCCAACATAATCATGTTCCAACATGGAACAAACTTCATCTTCACCTGCAACTATCAACGCTATAAGAGGGGCTGAGCAAAGCGGTAACATAGCCAATCAACGGTTTGCTAGGAAAGGATGGTTAGAGGTTTGACATGGCAATAAGGGTGGCATGATATAGCAAGTGGTAGGTATCGCAACATAGGCATAGCAAAAGAGCGAGCATCTAGCAAGCAAAGATAGAAGTGATTTCGAGGGTATGGTCATCTTGCCTGCAAAGTTCTCAGGGTTGTCGAAAGCTTAATCCTCGTAAGCGTTCTCAACAGGTTCCTCGTTCACGTACTCGTCTCCCGGCTCTACCCAAAACAAGAACACAAGCAAAGGAACAACTATCAACCACGATGCAATGCGCAAGCAACATGATGCAAAACATGGCATGATATGCGAGATGTGGTATGCAATGCATATGCGTGCTCCGGAAGGAAAAGATGAACAAGGCATAATCTTGGCAAACCAAGTAATCCACTGGAAAGGTGAGGTGATTTCGGTTGAAATCGATATAAAGATCACCGGAATCGGATGCACGGTTTGCAAATGACAAGCAAAACAAGAATGACATATTTCTGCGTTTAACAGCATGATGCTACTTAGCAAGCAACAAGAAATTAAGCTACTGCACTCCAACATATCAGAAAAGCATATGGCAGTGACCTACTCAAGATGCTTGACAAAAGATGAACACTGAGCTACGGCTAAATCACATCATAACAGGTTCAAACAAGCATGGCAAAAGTGCAAAACATATCAGCTTCACAGACTTTATGAAATCAACATCATGCTAGAAATTAACATCAGGATGACATGTTTAGAGCAAGGAAACAACATGCTACGGGAACAGGACATAGCAAAATATGGCATGGAATGAATCTACTCAAAGCATTGAACAAAAGTCCTTTACTGACCATGAGCCACAAAGGACCATAAAATATAATAGCACCCATGTCAATTAAGCAAGTTTCGTTACAGTTTTCAGACTTGGCAGAAAACTGGACATGTCAAAAACAGATAACAAGTAGGCATGTTTACGAGATCGATGCACTCACTACATAGCATTTCATGATAAACTAAGCATGCACCCATCAAGAAGACATGGCATAGAAGCTATACATTGCAAGAACAACATCATAGCATGCAAGGATCAACTACAACAAGCTTGGCAAAATCGAATAACATGTAAACAATCTGCCAGTAACATTTTATAGCAAAAGTAGAGCTCGATTGATTCAACCTATGGCCATACATAATTACAAACAAAGAAACGGATGGATAGAGCAAATCCATATGTCCAAAACACCCTTACTGATCATGCTCAAAACAGGCATAGATCTCTCTGAAACAACAACAACACATGGCATAAAAATAATAGCAGGGAATAACTTAGTGAAATTACTAAGTCCCTGAAATCAGCAACAATATGATCCCTAGTTTGCATGCTTGTGCTAGTCACCACAAAGATCACAAAAATACATGGCATACACCCCTCTAAATATGGCATGGCATGTTACAAAACACATGTAGGACTCCAGTTCATAGGTTGCACACATCAATCATGGCAAAAATGACAAAAGTGCATCTACTGAAACAGATCTGAAACTAACATCACATAGCCCTCTTCTAACAGCATTTCGGGCATCAAGATGAGCTCAAATGAAAATGATGCAATTAGATGAAATGATGTACTCATCGGGGCGAACAATTTGACATATTACACGCACGAAACGGAGCAGTATGCAACAAGTTATGATGCGTTGAACATGACATGATTATGCAAAATATTCGGGACTTAGGGAAAAACAGAGGGGGAAAGTCAACCTCAGATCTAGGGTTCTAGGCATGCGGATCAAGGCAGGCGCGAGCTCGCCGGAGTTGTGGCCGGGGAAGACGTCGGGGCGGCGAGATCCGGCCGGATCCTCGCCGGATCTGGTCGGGGAAGAGGAGGCGGCGCGCGGCGTCCTTGGCGAGGCGGGGCGACGAGCAGGCGGCGGGCGGCGACCTTGCGGCGACGAGGCGGCGGGTCGCGGCGGCCGGCGGGCGGAGGCGGCGCAGGGCGCGGCGGCCGGCTGGCGCGAGGCGGCGCGGGCGGCGGAGGTCGGCGGGGACGGCGGGGAGCGGCGGGGAGCGGCTGGGCCGCGGGGGCCCCGCGCGGGCCTGGCGGGCCGGCGACGGCGCGCGGGCGCCGGGGCCACGTGGTGCGCGAGGAGTGGCTCGGGCGACGGCGCGATTTCGTCCGGTGCGGACCGGACGTGTCCGGCGGCGCGGAGAGGAGCGGGGCTAGGGTTAGGGGTGGAATTGATCCGGGATTTCGGGGGAGAGGATATATTTATAGGTAGGAGGGGCTAGGAGGCTCCAAATTGAGCACGGTTTGCGGCCACACGATCGTGATCGAACGGCGATGGACATGGGAGTGACTTAGATGGGTTATTGGGCTGTTTTGGAGGGGTTTTAGACTGCAACCCACAAGAGGCTTTCACGGTTACCCAGTTAACGTTGGAGTATCAAACGACCTCCGAATGACCCGAAACTTGACAGGCGGTCTACCGGTGATATACCAAGGCCGCTTGACAAACCTCGGTCTATTCCGAGAAAGTTTTATACACGCTCACAGAAAAAGGTAAAAGGGGACGCCGGGGAACATAGGAGCGCCGGATTGCAAAACGGACAACGGGGAAAATGCTCGGATTCATGAAACGAACATGTATGCGAATGCGATGCACATGATGACATGATATGAAATGCATGACAAGGAAAAAATGCACAATGAGGGGAAACCCAACCACGGAGGGAATATCATATCACATAGCCGGAAATGGCAAGAGTTGGAGTTACAAATATGGCAAGTTACATCCGGGGTGTTACAGCACTCCACCACTACGAGAGGATCTCGTCCCGAGATCTAGGACTGAAAGAACTCCGGATATTCGGAACGGAGGTGGTCCTCACGTTCCCAGGTGGCTTCTCGGTCTGAATGGTGTGACCACTTCACTTTCAGGAATTTGATGGACTTGTTGCGAGTCTTGCGCTCAGTTTCTTCAAGAATAGCAACGGGATGCTCATGATAAGACAAATCTTCTTGAAGATCAATCTCTTCGAAGTTGATGGTGCGCTCAGGCGTCTTGAAGCACTTGCAGAGCTGTGACACGTGGAACACATCGTGTACATTTGCAAAGTTTGGGGGAAGCTCAAGTTGATAGGCGAGATCGCCTCGTTTGCCGGTGATGTTTAAAGGACCGACATATCTAGGGGCAAGTTTCCCTTTGATACCGAAGCGACGAGTGCCTTTCATTGGAGAGACGCGGAGGTAGACATGGTGTCCGATCTCGAAAGCCAAATCACGGTGTTTGCTATCGTAATAGCTCTTCTGGCGCGATTGAGCGGCTTTGAGATTCTCACGAATGACTTTACACATATCTTCAGCCTCTGTGATGAAGTCGTTGCCAAGAAGTTGGCGTTCGCCCGTCTTTGACCAATTGAGAGGAGTACGACACTTTCTGCCATAGAGAATCTCGAATGGGGCTTTGCCCGAGCTCGCTTGAAAGTTGTTGTTGTAAGAAAACTCAGCATATGGAAGACAATCCTCCCACTTCATGCCGAAAGAGATGACACAAGCCCTGAGCATATCTTCAAGAATTTGGTTGACATGCTCGACTTGTCCACTAGTTTGAGGATGGAAAGCTGTGCTGAAGCGAATGTTTGTGCCCATGGCCTTCTGAAAAGTATCCCAAAACTTGGAGGTAAAGATGCTGCCACGGTCTGAAGAAATCAATTGTGGAATGCCATGCAAGGAAACAATTCTGGAGGTGTAAAGCTCTACCAGCTGCGCTGCTGTGATAGACTCTTTGATAGGAAGAAAATGAGCCACTTTAGTGAGCTTGTCAATGACAACGAACATAGCATCATTTCCACGCTTGGACTTTGGAAAACCAGTGACGAAGTCCATTTCGATATGATCAAACTTCCATTCTGGAATAGCAAGAGGTTGGAGTAGACCATCTGTTCGTTGGTGTTCTGCTTTCACCCTTCTGCAGACATCACATTCATTCACGAATTGAGCAATTTCTCGCTTCATTCGAGTCCACCAATACGACTGCTTGAGGTCATGGTACATCTTCGTACTTCCAGGATGAATTGACAGAAGAGAATTGTGCGCCTCGTTCATAATGACTTTACGAAGATCACCCTTTGGAACCACAATCCAGTCCTCGAAGAAAAGAGTATCTCTGTCATCAACGCGATAGCACTTGTATTTGGAAATGCCCTTGTCAATACCACGTTTCACCTTCTTCACCATGGTATCTAGCAGTTGTGCCTCACAAATTTGATCTTCCAAAGTAGGAGAGACTATGAGGTTGGCAAGAAAACCTTGAGGAACAACTTGGAGATTCAACTTGCGGAAAGCTTCACAAAGATCCGGTTGAAAGGGCTTGAGGATTAAGCTGTTGCAATAAGCCTTCCTGCTCAATGCATCTGCAATCACATTAGCCCTGCCTGGAGTATATTCAATACTCGGATTATACTCTTGAATCATTTCGACCCATCGAGTCTGCCTGAGGTTGAGGTTGGGTTGAGTGAAGATATACTTGAGACTCTTGTGGTCGGTGAATATGTCCACTTTCCTTCCCAACAAGAGATGTCTCCATGTTATCAACGCATGGACAACTGCCGCCAACTCAAGATCGTGAGTGGGGTAGTTCTTTTCGTTGGGATTCAACTGACGAGAGGTATAGGCCACAACCTTCTTCTCTTGCATTAACACAGCACCGAGACCTTGAAGAGAAGCATCACAGAAAACTTCATAAGGCTTGGATTCGTCAGGAGGAGTCAAAACTGGAGCAGTGACGAGTTTCTCTTTGATAGCGTTGAAAGCAACGTCACACTCAGGAGACCAGACATACTTCACATGCTTCTGGAGGAGGTTGGAAAGAGGCTTTGCAATCTTTGAGAAATTCTCAACGAATCTTCGGCAATAGCTTGCAAGTCCGAGAAAACTGCGAAGCTGCTTGACATTCTGAGGTGGTTCCCAATTCAAAACTGCAGACACCCTCTCAGGATTAATAGCAATGCCCTTGGCAGAGATGATATGCCCAAGATAAAGAACTTCATCAAGCCAGAAGGCACATTTGGAGAACTTCGCATAGAATTGATACTCTCTGAGCTTGTCGAGCACCAATCGCAAATGTTTGGCATGATCCTTCTTATTCTTGGAGAAGACCAATATATCATCGAGATAGACCAAGACGAATTCATTGGTGTAGGGGTTGAAGATGAAGTTCATCATGCGAGAGAATGTTGGAGGAGCATTGACAAGGCCGAAAGACATGACAGTATATTCATAAGAACCAAAGCTTGTTCTGAATGCTGTCTTGGGAATATCTTCTTCACGAATGCGAATTTGATGATAACCCATACGAAGATCAAGCTTGGAGAACACTTTAGCACCTTTAAGTTGCTCGAATAGCTCATTGATGTTGGGAAGTGGGTACTTGTTCTTGATTGTCTTCTTGTTCAATGGACGGTAATCGACGCAAAGTCGGTCCGTGCCATCCTTCTTCTGGACAGAAAGAACACCACAACCCCAAGGAGATGAACTCGGTCTGATCAGACCCAGACGCTCTTGTTCATCGAGTTGTTTCTTCAATTCTTTCAACTCTTTTGGCCCAAGCTTGTAAGGACGCTTGCAAACGGGTTCCGTGCCAGGCTCAAGATCAATAACGAATTCAACTGGCCAGTGAGGAGGCATACCCGGAAGCTCTTCTGGAAAGACATCTTGGTACTCACAAACGACTGGAATCTGAGAGATAGCATCCAATTCGCCCTTCTCATTGAGAGAAAACAACCGAATGGTTTCATCACGAGCGGCATAGATTAACACATCGTCAGAAGAGTGAGTCAATTGAATTTCCCTGGCAGCACAATCAAGCTGAGCCTTGTGCTTAGAAAGCCAGTCCATCCCGAGAATAAGATCAATATCAGAGTCGCCAAGAACCATAGGTTTAGCCAGAAATCTATAGTCGCCCATCTTGATAGAAACATCCGGAGCCATCATCTTGGTATTCATGAACAAACCCGGAGAGGAAACCGCTATTGGCTTAGGCAGATCGACAGTATGCAAATTGTTCATGGATGCAAAAGGTCTTGAAATGAAAGAAATAGATGCACCGGTATCGAATAAAACTTTTGCAGGGACATCATTAACAGGAAGGTTACCCATGATCACTTCTGAAGAATCCTCCGCTTGAGCTGCATTCATCATGTTCACCTTTGCAGACTTGGAATTATGCTTGACCACTTCATTGCTGGAAGATTTCACAGGAGAAGAAGGCGGAAGGCGCCTTTGGTTGAAGCACTTGTTCGCATAGTGACCCTTTTGCTGACATTTGTTGCAAGTCACCTCTGAGAGCGGACGGTGATAAGGAGCATTTGGCCTTGGAGCTTGGTTCTGAGACTTGTTCTGATAGCCAGGGTTGGGTGGGTGGGAAGATCCACGACCACCTGAGTTCTTCTGCTGGTAAGGCTGACGGAACGGAGGAGGAGGAGGCAACCAGAACTTCTGTTGCTTGGCCGCCACTAGTGAGGAAGAAGAGGACTGAACTGCGTCCCTGACTCTCTTCTTAGAAGCCTCACACTTGAGCTGGGCACCCTCTTGTTTCAGTGCCATGTTGTAGAATTCATCATACTTTAACGGCTCAAAAAGAACGAGAGCTAGTTGCAGATCTTCTCTGAGGCCACGCCTGAATTGGTAAATCATGCTCTTCTCATCAGGGATGTCTTGCTTCGCAAAATGAGAAAGCTTCTGGAACTGAGTGTTGTATTGATACACAGACATGTTGCCTTGCTTGAGATTGCGGAACTCCTCACGCTTAGTCTCAACAACACTTTCTGCAATGTGATGAGCTTTGAAGTCACGGCGGAAATCATCCCAGGTAATCACACGACCTCCTCTGGAATCATTGTATTATTGATACCACTCAGCAGCTTGATCCTTGAGTTGAAAAGAGGCAAACTTGACAAAGTCCTCAGGTCTGACATTGCTACATTCGAAGTGCTTGTTGATGTCCACGAGCCAATCGTCGGCATCTGTGGCCTCGACACAGTAGCTGAAAGTCTTTGGCTGATTTGCAAGGAACTGATTGAGGGTAGCAAAATGCGGCTGATTGTTGCCTTGGCCTTGATTTCCCTGATTACCTTACCCTTGGTTGCGATCTTGCAAGAGCTGAATCAGAATCTGAGCGTTGGCATTGGTGGCTGTCATCAAGGCTTGCCATGCCTCCGGAGGCGGAGGTGGTGGCGGAGGGTTAGCCTGACTTCCTTCATTGCGTTCCGGATTTTGACGCGTTGGCGGAGCCATCCTGAAGAGGGTGACATCCATTAGCATCTTGAAAGACATATATTCAAGCTGAATCAAAGGATCGAAATTGCAACATATAGTCTTCACAATAAACATTCGAACAAGAATGAACGAACGTATTCCAAAGTAAAGCATCACACTTCCATAAGCTGAGAAGCCATTTAGATAAAGGTATGGAATCACCATCTGCCTTCGAAACAACTCGAATGTCACAACTAAAAACAAAACAAAGGATTGGCTTGCGGAATAAGCCGGAACAAACACATGATAGAGATTTCGCCCAAAGTATTCGTGGTGGGGCCCACACGGGCACGACGTACAGCGGACGTCACGAATGACAAACAAGACGTCCCCGAATCAGCATAGCCAAGGATTCTTTAAGACGACTCGCAACCACTGTAAACCGGCCGTGAATAGGCGGACCACTAGCACGTTAGGCCCCAATCTCAAATCATACATCTGTCGGAAAGATATCCTATAAGCTATTAGAATTCCCACTTATAAACTCCCGAAACTTTCTGGTTATGCAATCGGGTGTTGGGGATACAGGGGACACAAAATATATCACCCAAACTAACAATACCTAGATCCAGCTGTATCCATCCTTCAACACATAACCAAGAAACCTTCGGAAATCGTTACCTCAACCTTCGAAAAGCATCCGTTATATGAGTTATGGCAATACTCCCGCACTCGCCTCAGTACTGGGCTATCAGGGTTATCTCACCAACAACTGTACAAAAGAGATTTTCTATGTCGGCGCACTAAACTTAGGTATTCCAGAACTACAACGATAAAATTATGACGACAACACCTCAGAGCTCAACTCCCCGGGACACTTCCACTAAACCCCTGCTGACAGGAGGCACCAAGACAATGTTGTCATCACAAAACCATCAGAACGATTCTAAGATACCCGCGTGATCCTAAAAAAAATTTAGTGAAATTTGAGAAGAGAAGAGTCAAAACTCTACGTCAGGATGCCTTACCAGAGCGATGAGGAGACTGGGAAGTAAAAAGAATTCCTAAACTCTCTGATACATAATTCCTAAATGACTCAAAACATTTTTCTAGACACAACTCGGCCGCTAAAAATGATCAATCAGTGGGGGCTCCTAAGGTCGGGGAAGGCTCTGATTACCAACTTGTAACGCCCTCGATGCGGCTATATCTCCCACGTGTAGAAGCACGACTTAGAGGCATAACCGCATTGAAAGCAATGTCGCAAGTGAGGTAATCTTCACACAACCCATGTAATACATAAGGGAAAGAGATACATAATTGGCTTACAGTCGCCACTTCACACAATACATAAATAAACATCCATCATCTAGATTACACTCAAGGTTCGACTACGGAACCAAAATGAAAGAAGACTACCCCAAATGCTACACAGATCCCCGATTGTCCCAACTGGGCTCCACTACTGATCATCAGGAAAAGACACATAGTAACGGCCACGTTCCTCTTCGAACTCCCACTTGAGCTCGGAAGCGTCATCTGCACTGGCATCGTTGGCACCTGCAACTGTTTTGGTAGAATCTGTGAGTCACGGGGACTCAGCAATCTCACACCCGCGAGATAAAAACTATTTAAGCTTAAAGGTAGGACAGGGTTGTGAGGTGGAGCTGCGGCAAGCGACTAGCATATATGGTGGCTACATTCGCAAAAGAGAGCGAGAAGAGAAGCAAAGCACGGTCGTGAAGCTAGAAGTGATCAAGAAGTGATCCTAGAACAACCTACGTCAAGCATAACTCCAACACCGTGTTCACTTCCCGGACTCCGCCGAGAAGAGACCATCACGGTTACACACGCGGTTGATGTATTTTAATTAAGGTCAACTTTGGGTTTTCTACAACCGGACATTAACAAATTCCCATCTGCCTCATAACCGCGGGCACGGCTTTCGAAAGATAATACCCTGCAGGGGTGTCCCAAATTAGCCCATTATAAGCTCTCACGGTCAACGAAGGATATTCCTTCTACCGGGAAGACCCGATCAGTCTCGGAATCCCAGACTACAAGACATTTCGACTGTAATAAAACAAGACCAGCAAAGCCGCCCGAATGTGCCGACAAATCCCGATAGGAGCTGCACATATCTCGTTCTCAGGGCACACCGGATGAGCAAGACGTCGGGTTGGCATAGACCCTGGTTGCCCAAGGGGCGCCGGACATCGCTCGGTTTGGACCAGCAATCGAAGGAGAACTGGCCCGGGGGTTAAAAATAAAGATGACCCTCGGGCTCGCGAAAACCCCGGGGAAAAAGGCTTAGGTGGCAAATGGTAAAACCAAGGTTGGGCCTTGCTGGAGGAGTCTTATTCAAAGCGAACTGTCAAGGGGGTCCCATAAATCACCCAACCGTGGAAGGAACGCAAAATCAAGGAACATAACACCGGTATGACGGAAACTAGGGTGGCAAGAGTGGAACAAAACACCAGGCATAAGGCCGAGCCATCCACCCTTTACCAAGTATATAGATGCATTAATTAAATAAGAGATATTGTGATATCCCAACATAATCATGTTCCAACATGGAACAAACTTCATCTTCACCTGCAACTATCAACGCTATAAGAGGGGCTGAGCAAAGCGGTAACATAGCCAATCAACGGTTTGCTAGGAAAGGATGGTTAGAGGTTTGACATGGCAATAAGGGTGGCATGATATAGCAAGTGGTAGGTATCGCAGCATAGGCATAGCAAAAGAGCGAGCATCTAGCAAGCAAAGATAGAAGTGATTTCGAGGGTATGGTCATCTTGCCTGCTAAGTTCTCAGGGTTGTCGAAAGCTTAATCCTCGTAAGCGTTCTCAACAGGTTCCTCGTTCACGTACTCGTCTCCCGGCTCTACCCAAAACAAGAACACAAGCAAAGGAACAACTATCAACCACGATGCAATGCGCAAGCAACATGATGCAAAACATGGCATGATATGCGAGATGTGGTATGCAATGCATATGCGTGCTCCGGAAGGAAAAGATGAACAAGTCATAATCTTGGAAAACCAAGTAATCCAGTGGAAAGGTGAGGTGATTTTGGTTGAAATCGATATAAAGATCACCGGAATCGGATGCACGGTTTGCAAATGACAAGCAAAACAAGAATGACATATTTTTGCGTTTAACAGCATGATGCTACTTAGCAAGCAACAAGAAATTAAGCTACTGCACCCCAACATATCAGCAAAGCATATGGCAGTGACCTACTCAAGATGCTTGACAAAAGATGAACACTGAGCTACGGCTAAATCACATCATAACAGGTTCAAACAAGCATGGCAATAGTGCAAAACATATCAGCTTCACAGACTTTGTGAAATCAACATGCCAGAAATTAACATCAGGATGACATGTTTAGAGCAAGGAAACAACATGCTACAGGAACAGGACATAGGAAAATATGGCATGGCATGGATCTACTCAAAGCATTTAACAAAAGTCCTTTACTGTCCATGAGCCACAAAGGACAATAAAATATAATAGCACCCATGTCAATTAAGCAAGTTTCGTTACAGTTTTCAGACTTGGCAGAAAACTGGACATGTCAAAAATAGATAACAAGTAGGCATGTTTACGAGATCGATGCACTCACTGCATAGCATTTCATGATAAACTAAGCATGCACCCATCAAGAAGACATGGCATAGAAGCTATACATGGCAAGAACAACATCATAGCATGCAAGGATCAACTACAACAAGCTTGGCAAAATCGAATAACATGTAAACAATCTGCCAGTAACATCTTATAGCAAAAGTAGAGCTCGATTGACTCAAGCTATGGTACTACATAATTACAAACAAAGAAATGGATGTATAGAGCAAATCCATATGTCCAAACCACCCTTACTGATCATGCTCAAAAGAGGCATAGATCTCTCTGAAACAACAAGAACACTAGGCATAAAAATAACAGCAGGGAATAACTTAGTGAAATTACTAAGTCCCTGAAATCAGCAACAATATGATCCCTAGTTTGCATGCTTGTGCTAGTCACCACAAAGATCAAAAAAATACATGGCATACACCCCTGTAAAGATGGCATGGCATATTACAAAACACATGTAGGACTCCAGTTCATAGGTTGCACACATCAATAATGGCAAAAATGACAAAAGTGCATCTTCTGAAACAGATCTGAAACTAACATCACATAGCCCTCTTCTAACAGCATTTCGGTCATCAAGATGAGCTCAAATAATAATGATGCAATTAGATGAAATTATGTACTCATCGAGGCGAACAATTCGACATATTACACGCATGAAACGGAGCAGTATGCAGCAAGTTAAGATGCGTTGAACATGACATGATTATGCAAAATATTCGGGACTTGGGGAAAAACAGAGGGGGAAAGTCAACCTCAGATCTAGGGTTCTAGGCACGCGGATGGAGGCAGGCGCGAGCTCGCCGAAGTTGTGGCCGGGGAAGACGTCGGGGCGGCGAGATCCGGCCGGATCCTCGCCGGATCTGGTCGGGGAAGAGGAGGAGGCGGCGCGCGACGTCCTTGGCGAGGCGGGGCGACGAGCAGGCGGCGGGCGGCGACCTTGCGGCGACGAGGCGGCGGGTCGCGGAGGCCGGCGGGCGGAGGCGGAGCGGGGCGCGGCGGCCGGCGGGCGCGAGGCGGCGCGGGCGGCGGAGGTCGGCGGGGACGGCGGAGCCGCGGCGGGGAGCGGCTGGGCCGCGGGGGCCCCGCGCGGGCCTGGTGGGCCGGCGGCGGCGCGCGGGCGCCGGGGCCACGTGGCGCGCGAGGAGTGGCTCGGGCGGCGGCGCGATTTCGTCCGGTGCGGACCGGACGTGTCCGGCGGCGCGGAGAGGAGCGGGGCTAGGGTTAGGGTGGAATTGATCCGGGATTTCGGGGGAGAGGGTATATTTATAGGTAGGAGGGGCTAGGAGGCTCCAAATTGAGCACGGTTTGCGGCCACACGATCGTGATCGAACGGCGATGGACATGGGAGTGACTTAGATGGGTTATTGGGCTGTTTTGGAGGGGTTTTGGAATGGAACCCATAAGTGGCTTTCACGGTTACCCGGTTAACCGTTGGAGTATCAAACGACCTCCGAATGACCCGAAACTTGACAGGCGGTCTACCGGTGCTATACCAAGGCCGCTTGACAAACCTCGGTCTATTCCGAGAAAGTTTTATACATGCTCACGGAAAAAGGTAAAAGGGGACGCCGGGGAACATAGGAGCGCCGGATTGCAAAACGGACAACGGGGAAAATGCTCGGATTCATGAATGAACATGTATGCGAATGCGATGCACATGATGACATGATATGAAATGCATGACAAGGAAAAAATGCACAATGAGGGGAAACCCAACCATGGAGGGAATATCATATCACATAGCCGGAAATGGCAAGAGTTGGAGTTACAAATATGGCAAGTTACATCCGGGGTGTTACAGGGTGGGGGTGGTGGAGGAACACAGGCGGTGGGGCCGGTGGTTCGGCCAGCGGCCCGTGCGGTGTTTTGTATGGGAAGCACAATATGTTCCTTGTCAAGAAGGGGAGCAGGGACATCTGCAGTCAACAGCTGATAGAGTTGGCCTGTACGTGATCGATAGGCTTTCAATTACTAGCGGCAATACAACACCATAATTTCCAGGCAGTTCCACTTTCCCGATTTATATATCCTGGTTATGGTGTACCCCTGTTATGTACACTATGATCTACCTAGTTGCTGTATGCTCTTGTTATCATTGGCAATAAAATCTCTATACAGTATATTATGAACCTATCATTTGCCAGCTATCCTTACTTCTGGAGCCTATATTTGTGTGTACTTGTGCCAGATTATATAAATGCACGCACCATATTACAGCACACATGAGCTCTCTCATCAGAATCCAGTGATAGCACACAAGTGTTTACAGGGGCGCCCCTATATTAGAATATCATCTGCATTACAAAGATAATCTCACAACTATTTATGTTTTCATGGTTCTCAGATATCATACGCAATTACAGTGAATATCAGAATCCGCGCATCATAAGAATATTGTGGAACACTGCAATGACTTACAAAATTGGCACCAAGGCATTGAGTGCCATTCTGGAAGCAATGAAACTCGTACGCTCCCCACCTGTTGATTCTTGTTCAGAATATCGTCCTAATGACTATTCTAACCTCGAGGAGTCAAAGGCAGATGGCCTGTCCTGTTCACCCATCAAGGTGCCTGTTCTAATTTGGCAAGGTTTTATTGATCGCGCGTATATTGCATATGTTGTCTTGCATTTCTTCTACTTTGTTTCACCGCCATCTGCTTCATTTACTCATCATATATGTCGAGATGCCATGCCCATCCATTATCAATACATATTCCATCTGTCGTCGTACCATGTTTTTCCACTCAAATGCTTACATTAGTGTAGAATATATCCAATGCCAATGTTTTTATCAATTGTTCGCTCCAAATTATCTTATATGTATGAATGGTTACATTAGTGTAGAATATATCCAATGCCAATGTTTTTTTAGCTCTGCATTGTTCTTGTAAGTACATGCTGTCCTTTATCAGTGTACTTATAATGACAGGTAGGTGTTCATGTACCATCACTCTGCAGCTTATTTTCCTTTGCCCTCCATTTTCTACACATCAGATCTATATTTACTCTTACCATAAGTTTGGTACTGAAGAAGTTTAGCTGTGCATTGCTCTTGGTTGTACCTTTTGCCTGTATCGCTGCCGTTACATTTATAGCTACTTGGTTATGTAGCATCACTCTTCATCTTATCTTAAATATTCTCCATTTTTTCGTATATTATCACATCTATATTGACTCTTAACAAAATGTAGAATAAAGACAATGCTTTTGAAGAAGATTCTGTGGTAAACTTCTTGAATTGCCCCCCCCCCCATCAGCATGGACACGGCCTTTATAGAGCCTGTCTTCACCAATAATGTTAGTTTGTCCCTCTCAAGCCTTCAAACTTTGTTGTATATATTTGGTTAGGCATGACTGCAACAGCTGTTTATTTTTGGTGTTTGTATCAAATTGCTTGTTTAAAGTTTATTATATGTAGTTCATAAACAAAAGTTCATCCTTTCTCAATTTAAGTTTTCAGTTGTACAACCAAGTTCCTTCTTCATACCATGTAAATTAAACTATACAGAGCAAGTGATCTTCTTTTGCACTGCATGTATGCTTCTGTTCTTCATTTGTAATCCAGTGGTGTGGTGAACCTACCCACTACAGCACAATGTCATATTCTGCAATGTCTTAACTATGAGCAATGTCATATCATTTTACTATTATTTAAACCGTCTCTTTATTTGCCAATCTGAAATGGTATAAATTGACAGCACACTAACCATTGATACTTATGAGTTCTTGATCTGTAATCCAATGGTGTCGTGAAGCTGCCAACTCATTCACAATGTCATTTCCTGCCATGTCTTGACCTGAACAATACCATATTATGTTAATGCAAATTTAAACCGTGTCACTTTATTCGTCAGTAAGAAATGTGATGAATTGTCAGCACTGATACTTTTATGTGGAAAACCTGTCATCTGTCTGCTTGTTTATCACTACTAGGAAAAGGGCTAAAGATAGGATTGACACTAATGGCGGACCGGAGAAGTGGTGCGCCACTACTATATACTAATGGCGCACCTGGTGGAGATACGCCATTAGTGTGGAAGACACTAATGGCGCACCGGGCAAAAGGTGCGCCACTAGTAAAACAATTTTTTTCAGTTTTTCCAACATACTAATGGCGCATGAGGGCAAAGTGCGCCATTAGTAGTTAGAACTACTAATGGCGCACCAGCGATAGAGTGCGCTAGTAATTTTTCTTTTACTTTTTGGCAAAACTATAATGGCGCACTTCGTCACGGTGTGCCATTAGTATAATTTTTTTTTTAATTTTCTGCAAAACTACTAATGGCGCACCACCTGCAGGTGCGCCATTAGTAACCAGGGTTACTAATGGCGCATTTGCAGGTGGTGCGCCATTAGTAACCTGGGACCCCAACAAGATATTTTGGACAGCCACACCTACCCACTCACTTTCCCCACTTCATTCCCTCCACCTCCTTCTCCAAGCTTTCGGCTGCCTCCTCCTCCTCACCTCATTTCCACCATAGATTCATCGAAATTAAGTGGTGAAATTACCTTTTTTTGATAGGTAAGTAAGGGGAAAGCTATCTTCATGATGTAGATCTACTTTTTTTCTCCCTAGCTCGCTCCAACAACATGCACATGCACTTTTTGTGGCCTAGCTAGATCTATGTATGTTTGTGGTGTTGCATGTGTTTGTGGTGTTGCATATATGTTTGTGTTTGCAGGTACCGGTATTTGAAATGCGATAGTTGCCAATATTTTGCCGGAATGTTGATTCATTTCCATTTCGCCGAGAATTTTGGCACTATGCATTCTTTTTGGTCCTATTTTTAGGGAAGGTCATGCCAAAAAATTTCTTGGTTCTAAAATATCGTTTTGCTCTACCCCGCAAGTGACCATGGTCCGCACGATGACCAAAGGCATCGTGAATAGGTTTTTGAGCTCCGCGAAGGCCGAGATGCTTCAAAAGAACGAGACAGAGATAAGATGTCCGTGTCGAAGATGCAAGCTGAAGAGCCTTATTGCAGACCCGGATTCCGGGCAGGTGAGGGACCACCTGCTCTTGCGTGGTTTCATGGATGGCTATCGGTGGCAAGGTGATGAAGATGACTATGAAGTCGTCCATGGGGGCTGGGCAGGAAATGAGGAAGGGCGACAAGACAAGTACCACCATGGCGAGGGTGGGCGAGAAGACGAAGAATCTCCAGGTGATGTTGTACACAGTCATCATGTAGAAGATGTCGTACATGATGATGAGGAAGATCAAGACGAAGGGCATGATCATGAGGATGAAGATGCCGGAGCAGACGACGATGGAGGCTGGGTGCAGGACCCTCATATTCAAGAGCTGCTTCTCAAGCATACGGATAACGCAAGAGCTGCCGCCCGAGAGAAAGCCAAGCTGGATCAACTGGAGATAGACGTGGTTACTCCATTGTATGAAGGATGCAGGCCCGAGGATACCCGCCTGAAAGTAACGCTCATGGCTTTGTAGATGAAGGTAAAACACAAAATGACCGACGCATGCTTCGACGAGAACATGTCATTCTGGCACGAACGTCTTCCCAAGGGGAACAAGTGCCCGACAAGTTTCGAGGAGGCAAAGAAAATCGTGTGTCCTCTGGATTTACTGCACGTGAAATACCATGTGTGCATAAACAATTACATCATTTATCGGGACGAGCACGCAGAGTCTACCATATGTCCGGTGTGCGGCGTCACTCGATACAAGAAGAGGAAGAAAGCTCCTCGAAAATCGGTGTGGTACTTTTCGATCACTCCTCGTCTGCAGCGGTATTTCGCGGACCCTAAGGTAGAAAAGCTCCTGCGTTGGCACGCGGATAGGGAGGAGAAGAAGCGGGAAGATGACGGAAATGATCCAGAGATAAATAAAAAAGACAAGATGTTGAGCCACCCTAAGGATGCGAGCCAGTGGCAAGCGTTGAACTTCGAATACCCAGAATTTGGGAAGGATCCAAGGAACAAAGTGCTGGGCGCGAGCACCGATGGAGTCAATCCGTTTGGCAGCCAGAGAAGCACACATAGCACCTGGACTATGTTTGTGTGGATGTACAACCTTCCCCCCTGGTTGTGCATGAAGAGGAAGTACATTCACATGAGTATGCTAATTGAAGGGCCGAAACAACCAGGGAACGACATCAATCTGTATTTGGGGCTGCTGAAAGAGGAGCTAGACACGATGTGGAAAACGCCAGCCAATACGTGGGACGCCGCAGAGAAAGAATATTTCCCTATGAGAGCCGCACTGCTCACGACGGTGCACGACTATCTCGGTTACGGATATCTCGCAGGGCAGGTAGTCCACAGATTTTCTGGATGCGTAAGGTGCATGGATGACACAACGTATCGCCAGCTAGATAGATATCCCGGGTCTTCGAAACCCTGTTCATGGGACATCGAAGGTGGCTTCGCGACGATGACCCATGGAGGAAACGCAAGGATCTGTTCGATGGTGAAACCGAACCCCGAAAACGCCCGCGTACTAGGAGCGGCGACGAAATAGACGAGCTGTTGAAAAATTGAAAAGATTTCCCACTGCCGGGAAAGAAGCAAAAGGCGCCAGAGCCGCTGCTGAAGGTATGGAAAACGAGATCTGTTTTCTGGGACTTGCCGTACTGGAAGATCCACCGTGTGCCTCACAGCCTTGATGCCATGCATATCACCAAGAACGTGTGCGAGAGTCTGCTTGGTACCCTGCTCAACATGCCAGAGAGGACCAAAGATGGCCCGAAAGCAAGGGCAGACTTGAAATCAATGGGCATCAGGCAGGAGCTTCACGCTAATGATGACGATGATGATGATGAGGCGAAGCAGGACACAAAAACTCGTCGCAAAGGCAAAAAGGCCAAGAAGACCGGAAGTGACTACCCTCCCGCGTGCTTCACTCTAAGTGAGGAGGAGATCGAGCAGTTTTTCACCTGCCTCATAGGAGTAAAACTTCCTTACGGTTACGTGGGGAAGATAAGCAGATACCTAGACCCAGCGAAGCAGAAGTTCAGAGGGATGAAGTCTCGCGACTGTCACGTGCTGATGACGCAGATACTTCCAGTTGCAATCCGTGGGATCATGGACGCGCACGTCCGTGAAACGCTATTTGGCCTATGCAATTTTTTCGACGTCATCTCTCGGAAGTCGATTGGCGTGAGGCAACTCAGAAGGCTACAGGAAGAGATCGTGGTGATACTATGCGAGCTTGAGATGTACTTCCCGCCCGCATTCTTCGATGTTATGGTGCATCTGCTGGTCCATATCATGGAGGATATCATCCAACTCGGCCGATGTTCCTGCACAGCATGATGCCATTCGAAAGGATGAATGGTGTCATCAAAGGATACGTTCGCAACATGTCACGTCCAGAGGGAAGTATAGCCAGGGGCTTTCTGACCAAAGAGTGCATCTCCTACTGCACGAATTATCTAGGCATCGAGAACCCCGTTGGTCCGCCAGTCAACAGGCACCTCGGCAGGCTCGCTGGATGGGGTCACCGTGAGGGTCGCCGCGAAATGCATGTCGACTTCGAGGGTCGACTCGCTGACTTTGAAAGAGCAAACCTAGTCGCGCTACAACACATAGACGTGGTCGATCCTTGGGTGGTAGAGCACAAAACGTTTATTGAGAAGACGTACAATGACCGAGGCCAACAGAGGACGGACGGAGATATACTCAAAGAGCACAACTCATGTTTCACGCGTTGGTTCAAGCAGAAGCTTCTGTCGTACCCTTTACATGAGGATTCTTCCGCGGAAGAACAACTCATATTCGCCTTGTCACAGGGCGCCGAGCACAACCTGATGACCTATGAGGCGTACGATATCAACGGCTACACATTCTACACCGAGGATAAGGACATGAAGAGCGATGGTTATCAGAACTCCGGGGTAACGATGGAATCCTACACTGGTAACGACAAGGACATATACTACGGAAGGATCGAGGAGATTTGGGAGCTGAGCTACACTGGAGAGAAGGTCCCGATGTTCCGTGTCAGATGGGCCAAGAGCGTCCTAAAAGAAGACCGGTATTTCACCACCATGGTTATACCCTAAGCCAAATCCAAGACCGCGGGCTCAAACGTCATCGCGAAAAATGAGCCATGGGTACTGGCTTCCCAAGTGGACCAATCCTTCTTCATTACCGACCCGTCAAAGCCCAGTCATGTTGTCGTGAGGAGAGGCAAAAGGAAGATCATCGGAATGGATGGAGTAGCCAATGAGCAGTACTTCGACAAGTACGGCGACCCGAAGATCGAACATGACGACGACGATGAAGTAGCAGCACACACCACAAGAAGAAGCAGGACCACCCTACCTAAAGGACGTCCGTTCCACAGAAGAACTCCATTTGCGAAAAAGAAGGGCAAGAAGATTGTGAATAGATAGCTAGCTAAGATCGATTGTATTTAAATCGTAGTGTTCATTTCTTGATTGTATTTCATGGGCACTTTTTGATATCATGAATATTTTTAAATTTCCTGGGCACTTTTTGAATTCATGAGGACACTTGATCCCGATCCCCCTCCATCTCGATCTCAATTCCCCCTCCATCTCGATCTCGATCCCCCTCCATCTCGATCCCACCCGCACCCTCCCCCTCTAGCTCCACCGCCGTCGCCGACCCACCGCAACCCTCCCCCGCTCCACCGCCGCCGACGAGTACCCGGCCCCCTGCACCCTCCCCCGCTCCACCGCTGCCAGCGGGCACTCCCCGCACCCTCCCCCGCTCCACCGCCGCCGCCGATGATATTTTCAAGTAACAAATTTGAACATATTTTTAAAAAAATTATTACTGTTTTTATAAAAAAATATTACTGTTATGATTTAAACAAGTTTGAACATATTTAAGCACAAATAAAAATAAAAAATAGCATTTAAAATGCATAAAAAAATTGGGGAGCCTGGGAATCGAACCCAGGCCCTCCTAGTGTGAGTGCTGCGTGCTAACCAGTCGGGCTAGTGTGTGGGTTCTGTTGTAGATAGGGTTAGGTTGTAGATAGGGCTAGTGGGCTAGATTAAAACAAAATTCTAATGGCACACCGAGGGGTGGTGCACCATTAGAATAGTCGTACTTATGGCGCACGCGGGGGTGGTGCACCATTAGAAAGCTTCCCCCCACACTAAATCCCCAATCTCTCTAATCTCTCCCCTGCCTCATCGATCTCACCCGCTGCCCCCCGTGTTCGCCGTCCCCCTCGCCGCCCCCCTCGCCTCCTTCGCCGTCCCCGAGCCGAGCGCCGCCTCCCTCATCGTCCCCGAGCCGAGCGCCGCCTCCCTCGCCGTCCCCGAGCCGAGTGCCCTCGACATCCTCCCGCCCAAGCGCCCCCTCCCCCCACGGCCCCGCCTGCGCCCTCGACATGCTCGTCGTCCAACACCGCGCGGCCAGCCCAGGAGGACTGCCGCCATCTTCCTGTTCGACTATGAGGACCCGGACAAGCTCGGACGCCCAGGAGGACCGCCACCGCTCGACGCCGAATTCGCGCCGCCTCACCTAGCTCTGGCTGCCCCGAGTCGCCCTCGACCTCCCAAGTGAGCACCCGAGCCGCTTCCCCCTCTTCCCCCTCTTTATTTCCTTCTGATGTGTTCTAGGGTTGGGGGTTGGAGAAATTTGGACAAGGAAAGGGGGTTGGAGAATTAAGTAGCTAGGGTTTTCCAAATGTTCAAATCTCTGAGCTTGCATTTAGATGCATTTTAGAGGATACTAGTCTCTGTTAATTAATGGTTAAAGTCATTTGACAAGAATGTGAACAATAAGAGATGTAACCAATCCCAGAAGTAAAACAATGTATCTTTTCTCTCTACAATTCTCATGCAACAATATGGAACTAATTCTTTAAGTAGTTAATGAGAACACTTGGTCCATATTCATTTGCAGTGAACATACATTTTGACTGTTCTTATAATATTTGCTTGATGTCAGATTATGCTATGAGGATATTAGTCTAAGCCCAGTCTTGGATGCATTGTTTTATCCTGCGATGGTTAAACCGGTTCTGAAAATTATCTAGTTTGACCTGTACTTGTCCAGCTATCATAATCTATTCTTTGACCATGGCAGAAGCTGGCATTTTGTTATGATAATTTCAATATATATCTTACTGTCCTTTGCTGATAATTTCAGTATATATCTGACTGTCAATGGCAGTAGCTGGCATTTTGTTATGAAAATTATCTAGTTTGACCTATCACACTGTTGCTGTATTGCTCAACTAAAAACACAAATATTTGTAGTTTTTGCCTGTCATAATGCAACTAAGCATACTAGTCTCAACTAAGGATACTAGTTTTTTGTAGTGAGACGGTAAGATAGTGAGACAGTAAGAAGGAAAGTTCCCAGATTATGTAGAAATAAAATACTTGGTTTGACAGCAAGTACCATGACATGAATCAAAAAACATATACGGTGGGAAAAATAAAATGGCAGAAACCTGGGAGGTTCTGGTTTGCTGTATCTCCACCAGTTTGGGTTGGTGAATGTGGATGATTTTTTTATCCTGTGAACTCATTGTACTGCTACAAGAATTTGGTATCATCATGGTGTAATTTTGTTAATATTCTGGTTTTGTTAGATAGTGGCTACACTAATCTAGAGTGATACAATTTTCCTTCCCATTTGGTATCATCATGTTCAGTGTATACAGTTATAACATCATGTGGGTTTTTTAAGTCTGTTTACAGCTCATGTGGGTTTTAACATCATGTGGGTTGGTGAATGTGGATGATTTTTTTATCCTGTGAACTGGAATGTTGCAATGCTGTTTTCTTCAGAGGCTACTGTCAAAAACTTGAGCTACTGTCTTGCAAAGATGATGATCATCTTGCTAGTTTGCTGGGTTTTGTCTCCGACCATTGTGTCGTGATGAATTTGTAGGTACCCCGAGAGGCCCTTGAGTTTGCCGGAATGTCGATTAACTTCCGTTCCGGCAAATTCGGGTACTCCATATGTCCTATTTTCAGCAAAGGTCATGCTGAAATTTTCCGTGAATTTTAGCATGACTTTGCTAAAAATCGGACATATGAGGTACTTGCTACTAATGCATGGGTCGGGGTATCTTAGTACTTAATTAAGTAGGATCAACTGCCCCTTTATTCTTGCTGCATTATACCATAGGTGGCAATAGAGCCAAGTGATTAGGCCCAACTTAGAAATTCTCCTCAGCATCGATAAACCCTAGATGATAAACCCAACATAGGTGGCAATAGAGCCAACTGATTAGTGCCAAGTGATTAGGCCCAACCTAGGGTGCCTCGGCATCGATAAACCCTAAATGATGAAAACTTAGCATTTAGGGTGCCTCGGTGTCGACAAACCCTAAATGATGAAACCTTGGCTTTTAGGGTGCCTCGGTGTCGATGAGAACCTAAATGATGTACGCTTAGGCTTTTAGGATGCCTCGATGTCGACAATCCCTAAATGATGAGACCATGATCTTGTTCCTTGACAATAACCAACTTTTTGACCAAACTTTTTTCCTATTTAGAGCGAAACATGGTCCACAACAATGAGGCCGGCGGTTCGGGCGGCAAGCAATTCTGGGAGCTGTCCCAGGAGTTGGAGGAACAACCTCACCGCTATGAGGACGCCGCGGAAGACACCGATCCTGACTACACAACCCCTAGTGGCGTCGGGGATAACACCACTGATGATGGTGCCACCGAGGATGCCACCACTGATGGTGCCGCCGAGGATGCCACCACTGATGATGGCGGCGCACGCACAGATGGCAGCCAACCGAAGAAGCAACGGAAGGACCGGCGCCCGAACGCGCTCCGCATCGTCAGGGAGGAATTAACTGAAGTGAACTCCGACGGGCAACCGACGGCGCCCAAACAAGTAGTCAAGGGGTACTTGGTTCAGCTCGGGTGCATTCTCCGGAGCACCGCCTCGATCAACACCGAGAACCTAAGGCATAAGGACCGAGGGAATTTGCGCAGCCTCCTCTTCATGAAGCTGCACGAACAATACAAGTTCCCCGCTGAGTTTGCAAACACACGCCTCGCAGGAAATAAAGTGAACAGTGCCGCCCTCACGAAGATGAGCACGGCCCTGTCTACTTGGAGAAGCACGGTGAAGGCAAGGATTGATAAAGGTGATAGTTATGACAAGATCAAGGCGAAATATCCTTTGATGAGCGAAGATGACTACAAGGAGTTCAAGATCAAGTGCCAGAGTCCCGCAACCTCCGAATCAAGTCAGTGGGGGAAAGAAATGCGGCAGTTGAACTTAGGGGTCCACCAACTCTGTCCCGGCGGTTACAGAGTGGCGGAGCCTGTATGGGACAAGGAGGACGCGGAGCGTGCCGAGCAAGGCCTACCGCCCCGCTTCGAGAAATACAGTGACAAGCAGACCAGGAACTATCTCCGGGCCTGGTACAAGGAGGACCCAGTAACAAAGGAGCTTACCACGGATCCGAAGACTAAGGAGCTTGAGCTTGTTCTGGTAAGGAATACACCCCAGCGTAATTAGCTCCATATGGTTGCACTCTAATTAATCCCCAATATTTCTAAATGGTTCATGTTCCTTCCGCAAGACAAAGAAAGCAGTAGCGCGGGGTCGTCTCACAGCTCCCCTTTCGACACCCCTTTGAATAGGGAGCTGAACGTAATGAAAAACAGGGATAAGCTCGATAAGCCGACGTCAGCTGGTCGTGTGGCCGGCAAAGGCTTGTCCACAAAATGGTCGTCATACTATACCGCTGGTGGGCGAAAGGAGAAAAAGACCAGCTCGGAAAGACAGTCGCGCGAGGTTGAAGCACTCAAGGCACAAGTGGCGCGGATTCCGGAGCTTGTCCAAGAGCAAGTGCAACAACAACTTGGAACGACGCTCAACGCCATGGTGCCTACGTTGATTCATGGGCTGACGACGTGGATTGCGGGCGGCCAACAGGGGCCTCCCCCGGTTCCTAGCTTCACGGCCAGCAACTCGCACAGCGCGCAGGCGGCGCCATTGGTATCTCCGGCGGCGCCATTGGTGTCTCCGGCGGAGGCGGTATTCGTGTCTCCGGCGCCGGCACAGGCATTGGAGCTTAATGCACCCGGGTGTACGCCGTCCGTCACCTCGCCAGTAAGCTCCCCTCCGTCAGTTGCATGCCCGCCGTTGGCAGTGCCTCGACATTAGCCGAGCTCGACGGCATCACGGTAACTAAGCCTCTCGGCCGATGACTTCATCTCCTTGCCTTTGACTAGGCATCCCTGACGCCTTACATGTTTTCGCAGGGCGCCGCCGACGTTCCTTGCACTCTCCTGCACTTCGTGGGTGCCGAGTTGGTCGATGTCGCCAAGGGCAGAATCGTTCAACCGGGCAACCCCGTGTTCCACGGTAATCCGATGCCACCCACAATGTATAGGGTTGAAGTGGTTCGGGTGCTGCCAGGCTGCGACGAGCTGTTACCTACGATTAGACACGTTGGGGCCGACGAAGAAGATGAGATGACCCTCAGCGCCTGCGTAAACTGGCCCCTGCTTTGGCCGAAGAGCCAGATTTATTTGGGGGCGGGGGACACCACCCCACAGACAAGACCGCCTGTCGTGCCGGCGCCAAGACATGGCAAGAGCGCCACAACGCTACCGGACCTGCCGGACATCCCTATGGCACAGGATCCGGACAGCCCTATGGCACAGGATCCGGACGACGACGACAACGATGACGGTACATTTACCAAAGTTGATAAGTACTTTGCCGAACATGGGTATGCTGACGAGTTCTGCGGGCCTCTTTCTCAAGAACCCAACCAAGACGACCGCGATCTAGGTGGTATGGCGGAGAAATCCAATTGCAACAGGCGTCGTCTGGCGTTCAGTTCTCAGGACACACCTCCAGCTCCCGCCTTCACCAAGCCTCAGATAGCTGAGGTGCGAAATATTATCAGCCCCAACACGCTCAAGAAGGCGGTCTGTGAGCAGAACTCGGTCCCAATACAGGAGATCAAGAAGAAGGGACGGAAACGAAAGACTAACAAGGGCGCCGGTGCGAGCCAGCCGGCACCGAGTTCGATCCGTGCTCAGGACGGGCCACCTTCACCTAAGGATATCTCGAGGAGGGTGCATGTGGCGGGTAGGGCGATGCTACCGCCAAATATGCTCAATGCTGCAACCGGTGCTATGCGGAGTCTGCACGACAGTGTTCTTTCTTTGGAGAAGCGGCGTCTCAGAGAGAAGGATGTGGCATACCCGGTTTTCGTGGCCAAGGTGCCAGAGGGCAAGGGCTTTGTGGATGGCGACATCGGGGGTACGATCATCCTGCGGTTTGATGACATCTTTGCTATGTTTAACCTTCATCCGCTGCACTACACCTTCGTTCGGTTGTTTTAGCTGAGTATGCAGATGCGGATCATTAGAGACAAGACCCCGGACATCGTGATAGTCGACCCCTTCTACATGCGTGCCAAGCACTTGAGTAGCACTGGGGACCGCCAAGTTGCGAGTTCACACCTCGAAGGCGTCATTCTGGCAAACGCAGATAAGGATAACTTCCTTGTGCCTTACTTTCCCGAGTAAGTCATCCCTTAACCGCCCCGTAACATATGATTTCTTAGATTTCAATCGTTGTTTTTTTTCTAACATTCTGTGTTCTGTGCAGTGACACACATTGCACACTCATCCTCTTAAGCCCGAAATATTCCATGGCCACGTATTTAGACCCGAACCGTAACTCCAAGATAGACTACACAAATGTCAAGAAAGTTCTTGATGATGTTCTCCCCGGCTACGCCAAATCTGGAGGCACCTTCACCAGGGCAGTTCGTAAGTACGGCAAGCACATGTTCTCACACAATACGAAGTTCTGCTGCGTCAAGTAGCTGCCTGGCGGTCAGAAGGATGCCTACTACGACCTCCATCACATGCGGGCGATCGTAAGGGACCATCATCACCTTCTGCTACCAGATAATCTCAAAGATTGGGCCACGAGCTTGTCGGCAATCCAGGACGCGGACCTTAGACAAGAATTCTTTCGCATCCAGTCGGAGTTTGCGGACATCATCCATCAAGATGTCCTTCATACCTCGGGGCAGTTCTTACTTAGATATCAACCGTCCAACAGTGAGATAGACGGAACGCTACAAATGCAGGGTGACAACGCCCGCGATTTTATGACCATCACGACAAACAGCGGCTTCACCCACGCTCCTGTCCGATGAGTCGAGTCGAAAGTAGTGATGTGTAGTTCTGAAACATTGATTGGCTCATGTTGTAATTAAACTTTAATTAATTCGTATGTCTCTTTGGTTTGGACAGTTGTTCAACTTAGATGTAATCGATGCTATTTATTAGTAGGACCATGAATCGTGCTATTAATGTCTTGCTTTTCTCTTCCGATCCTTTTGTTGCATACTTACATATTGCTTATGTATTGTCTGTTGTTTGGCTTGTGCATAGAGATGCCGTCATATGTCGTGTACAAGGGTAAGGTTCCCGGAGTCTACGATGACTGGGAGTAGTGTCGAAGACAGGTTCACCGTTTCAGCGGTAACAGTTACAAAGGGTACACCACTAGGGCGGAGGCCGAATCTAGATACGCCCGCTATCTAGCGGGAGAGAGGCGGGAGCGTTGGAGGAACCGGATGAAGACCAGCTTGATCGCGATGATGCTCATCGTGATGATCGTAGCTCTCTTCTATGTGATGGTAGTTTAGATGATCGATATCGACTTGTAATGTGAAGACAAACTCGATACTCGCGGTCTTGAGACTTGTAACGTTTTATCTTTGTTCGGTCTTTTGAATTCGGAGACTAATATGATGAATTGTATTCGGAGACTAATCTTCTATTGTATTCGATGAATCTGCTGTTGCTGTGTGCTGCTGTCCAATAATATATTTTGTAACCTGTGCAAAAACCAGAAAAGTACAAAAAAAGGAAAAACCAAATATTCATACTAATGGCGCATCACCACAAGGTGCGCCATTAGTATGCCAAAGGATACTAATGGCGCATCAGGACAGAGTGCGCCATTAGTATGACAAAGCAGATGGTTACATATGGCCCCCCGGGAGTCATACTAATGGCGCATGGTGTTACATACTAATGGCGCACTTCCTGGTGCGCCATTAGAATACCAGATACTAATGGCGCACCAGTGGTGCGCCATTAGTAAAAAATTCTAGTGGCGTGATAGTAATGGCGCACCGGTAGTGCGCCATTAGTAGGCAAAACCGGTGCTCCATTAGTAGGCCTTTTCCTAGTAGTGTATCTTTCAGAGTGAGGAAGATATAAGTGTTGAACAAGCGCAGTCTCATCATCTTGCTCAGCTGCTTGCGTTGCAGCTCCCCAGTAGGGCTAACCTTTCTTGAACTCTATTTAAGTGCTGTCGGTTTTGTATATTATTTTGTCGGCGTGTTTATTTGCACTGGTGGCGATCTTTAATGCCCAGTGTATGTAATCTGCTGTCTGCTTGTGCTTTATTATCATAGTGGCGAACTTTGATGCCCAATGGATGTAATATGCCGAAATTTCTTTATTGTATAGTATAGGTTTTTTTCTTATTCATGATGCTGCAGTTATTTTACTGTATATATATCCTTTCTTCGCAGTAAACCGGCCAAACCGTAAAATTACGGTACATAATCGGGCCGTCATGCAATCACCATGTTGGTTGGGCCTGAAACGTGTCGATCAGCTCACGGGCCGGCAGCAGCCCGAAATGAAATCCGGCCCATGATTGTGCGAATCAAATCACGGGCATTTAACAGGCCAAAAAATTGTCTCGGTCCTTGTTTGGCCCAATCAGATATCGGCTGCGAGCAGGCCGGATGCAAACCGGGCCGTAGTTAGGCCCAACTATATGACGGGCTTTTAACAGGCTGAAATTAATATAGGGCTGAAATGTTAAACAGGCCCTTAAAAGGCCAAAACTAATATCAGGCCGAATTACTAAGTGGACATTTAGCAAGTTGGCCCAAAAGCATAGTGTCCAGTTGACGGGCCGAATCTGATATGGGCCATAATTGAGCCCGAAGCCTCTTAAAGGGCCGGATCTGATATGGGCCGTAATTTGGCCCAGAACGTGGTACGCCTTTAACGGGCCGGATCTCATATGGGCCACTATTAGGCCCGGAGCGTGGCAGGCCATTAATGGACCAGATCAAATATGGGCCAACATTTGGCCCAAAACATGGAAGGCAGTTAATGGGCCGGCCTACTAGGGTCCACAAAATCTTGTGGGCCTATAGCTGGGCCGGCTCGTTAATGTCGGCGAAATCTCGTGGGCCTTTAGCTGTGCCGACCCATTATGACCCGCAAGAATCTTGTGGGCTTTACCTGGGCCGGCCCATTATGGCACAAAAAAATTCTTGTGGGCCTTTACCTGGGCCGGCCCATTATGGCCCGCAAAATCTTGTGGGCCTTTAGCTGTGCTAGCCCATTATGGTCCGCAAAATCTCGTGGGCCTTTAGCTGGGCCGGCCCATTATGGTCCGCAAAATCTTGTGGGCCTTCAGTTGGGCCGGCCCGTTTAAACTTGATGGGCCGGTCCACGTGTCAACATATCATAGGCGCGTCTCGCCCATTGGATGAGTTGACACGTGTCTCCTCTAGCCAATGATGATTTTACATGTGGAAAATCCCCATTGGTCGGGGCTGTTAACGGGTTATCGGATCCAAAACCCGACCCGATAGCTTAATGGCGTTCCGTTACGGTGGAGGCCACGTGTCAGTCACCCTTGACGAAAGCACTTCTGTGACGCGTGATTTATTGTCATGGAAGTGGACACTTCCGTGATGATAATTTTGGTAATGTCATGGAACACTTCTACGACAACACAGGTATGACTATCTTGATTCTGTCATAAATTTGTCATGGATGTACATGCATGACAAAAAAATGACCTACTGTGACAAACACGTATCATCACGGAAGTGTATTTTTTTGTAGTGCATGATAGCATATATTACGGTGGGTGAACAAATTACTGGCGAGCAATTGATAGAAAAGCGCATAGTTATGAGAATATCTAGGCATGATCATGAACATAGGCATCACGTCCGTATTAAGTAGACCGAAACGATTCTGCATCTACTACTATTACTCCACACATCGACCGCTATCCAGCATGCATCTAGAGTATTAAGTTCATAAGAAGAGAGTAACGCATAAGAAAGATGACATGATGTAGAGGAATAAACTCAAGAAATATGATATAAACCCCATCTTTTTATCCTCAATGGCAACAATACAATACGTGTCTGTTCCCTTTCTGTCACTGGGATCGAGCACCGCAAGATTGAACCCAAAGCTAAGCACTTCTCCCATTGCAAGAAAGATCAATCTAGTAGGCCAAACTAAACCGATAATTCAAAGAGACTTGCAAAGATATCAAATCATGCATATAAGAATTTAGAGAAGAATCAAATATTGTTCATAGATAATCTTGATCATAGACCCACAATTCATCAGATCTCGGCAAACACACCGCAAAAAGTATTACATCAAATAGATCTCCAAGAACATCGAGGAGAACTTTGTATTGAGAACCAAAGAGAGAGAAGAAGCCATCTAGCTAATAACTAGGGACCCGAAAGTCTATGATAAACTACTCACACATCATTAGAGAGGCTATGGTGTTGATGTAGAAGCCCTCCGTGATCAAATCCCCCTCCAGCAGGTCGATGGAAAAGGCCCCAAGATGGGATCTCACGGGTACAGAAGGTTGCGGCGGTGGAAAAGTGGTTTCGTGGCTCCCCTAGATGTTTTCAGGGTATAAGAGTATATATAGGCGAAAGAAGTAGGTCGATGGAGCTACAAGGGGCCCACGAGGGTTGGGGGTGCGCCTACCCCCCGGGCATGCCCTCCTGCCTCGTGGCCGCCTCGTTGTGTCTCTGACTTCCACTCCAAGTCTCTTGGTTTGCGTTTGTTCCAAGAAAGATCCTCGCGAAGGTTTCGTTCCGTTTGGATTCCATTTGATATTCCTTTTCTGCGAAACACTGAAATAGGCAAAAAAAACTACAACTGGCACTGGGCCTCCGGTTAATAGGTCAATCCCAAAAATAATATAAAAGAGCATATTAAAGCCCATTAAACATCCAAAACAGATAATATAATAAAAAATTATAGATATGTTGGAGACGTATCAGCGTCCTTTGGTATTCCAGAACTGAAATGGTAACAAGTGTGACGAAAACACCTTGGAGCTCAACTCCCTGAGAGACTGCCACAACCCCTAAATGTCAGGAGGCACCAAGAGAGAATTCTCGTCACAATGATAGCAGACCGATTCCACAATACCTACGCGATCCTAAAAAAACTTTGAGTGAAAAAGGAGAGTGATGGATCCAAAACACCTACGTCATGAGTCCTCACCAGAACGACGATGGGGATAAGGAGTAAAAAGAATTCCTACTCTCCGATATATAACTAGACTCAAAATAGTTTTTTCTAGACTCAACAACAGCAGCGGTTCGATCAATCAAGGGAGCACCTGCGATTGGTAAGGCTCTGATACCAACTTGTCGCGCCCAAGATGTGATTCTATCCCAATCACATGATGAAGTCATGATTGGGGCACAACCGCATTTCGAGCGCATAGCAAGGTGGATATCATTACAACATACCATGTACTGAATAGATGAGAATACAAGATAAAGGCTTACACTTTCCACAAGCTACAACATGAATACAACAGTACATCAATACATAGCAACCATCATACAGAAGAGCAGGATCCGACTACGGATGAAATCTAATGAAAAAGAAGAATGACATCCACCCTGCTAATCCCAGGACCCCGACCCAGAACCTATCCCTTGATCGAAGAAGAAGAAACAGAAGAACCCCAAAACAAGCGAGCATCGTTCTCAAGTCACATTGTCGCATTACCTGTACCTGCAACTGTTGTTGTAGTAATCTATGAGCCACGAGGACTCAGCAACCCTATTACCATGGGTATCAAGACTAACCTAATGGGTATGGAATGGATAAGTGTTGAGGTTGCAGCAGCACTAAGCATTTGTATGGTGGCTAACTTACGAGTACAAGAATAAGAAGAGCAACTACGCATAGTGGTCGCAAACTTGTAATGATCAATAAGTGATCCTGAACTACTTACGTTCAAACATAACCCCATCGTGTTCTCTTCCCAAACTTTGTCAAAAAGAGAGGATCATGGTTACACACATGCCTGGTGTATTTTAATTCAGATCTGGTGTCAAGTTCTCTACAATCGGATATTAAAAAATCCCCATCTGCCACATAACCGTGGGCACGACTTTCGAAAGATTAAACCCTGCAGGGGTATTCCAACTTAGTCCATCACAAACTCTCATGATCAACAGAGGAAAATCCGCCTCCCAGAACAACCCGATCAAGCTCAGAATCCAGGTTCACAAGACATTTCGACATTGGTAAAACAAGTCTAGCAAGACCACCCGACGTGTCGACACCCTGATAGTAGCCGCACGTATCTCGTCTCAGGCCACGATCGGATTGTCTAATCTTCTGGTAGGCCAAATCCAGAGTTGCCCCTAGTGGTCACCGACGGTTGACAGGTTGGGACCAACACTCATGAGGAGCACTGGCCTAGGTTGTTAATTAAGTCCTCGGGGTCCGAGAAGTCCCTATGCAAGTTTTAGTTGTTATCAGGCAATTGGTAAAACCAATGTTGGGCCTTGCTGGAAGAGTTTTATTCAAAGTGAACTATCAAGGGGGGCCCATAAACCCCGACCATGTTAGGAACGCAAAATCAATGAACATAACACAGGTATGACGGAAACTAGGGCGGCAAGAGTAGAACAAAACACTAGGCAAAAGGCCGAGCCTTCCACCCTTTACCAAGTATATAGATGCATTAATTAAATAAGAGATATTGTGATATAACCTGCAACTGCACCTGCAACTAGCAACGTTATAAGAGGGGCTGAGCAAAGCGGTAACATAGCCAAACAACGGTTTGCTGGGATGGTGGAAAAGATTAGAGGTTGTTTCATGGCATACTGGGAGTCTTGATAAACAAGTGGTGGGTAGCACGACATAGCGATAGCATCTAGACAACTAGCATAGCAAAGATAGTAGTGAAATCCAAGGTTACAGTCATCTTGCCTGAAATCCCGCTAGGAAGAAGGACGAGTCCATAAAGTAGACGAGCCAACGTAGTCGAACGAATCCTCAAAATCGCAACGAAAAGGGAACTATCGAGAACAAGCATAACTAGAAAGAAGTGAACAACATGGTAAACAACCAACACATAAACATGGCATGATGCAGAACCAAGTATGATGCATGTGTATTTTAATGCGGCATGGCATGGCAAAGTGCGACAAACAATACTACAAGTTAAGTGGAGTGCAATATGCAACGAGTTGCACATTGACGAAACACCACATTCATTTATTTAGTTCTCTCCCGTTTATGTACCCAACAGTATTAAATGTTGTCAAACATGGCAAGAGGTGAATCATCTGTAAACTAGACATTTATGCAAGTTTAAATCAGGCTGACAATAACAAACAACAATTCTGGAAAATCCCCATGTGCATATTTTGAATTTGCTACTGTTCTGCCTGAACCATATTTTAGAGTTGTTAAACAGCAAAAGTAAGTGCACCATGTTAATCTATACATTTTTTCACCCAATTTACATATAAAATTTGTTTAATTCAAAGTTACGATTATTTAGTCATGAAATAAATCATTTTAGGATGGTATTTATGCAAATTAATACAAACAAGAAGTTTAAACATTTTGAACATGGATGAAAGTTGGATATTGTGAAAGTACATGAAATTCTAAGCATTTTACATATATGACATGTTTAATTCGGATGCACGGTTATTTAATTATGAGCAATGGAAGACAATGACATTCTTTTGTAATTATAAGTGTCCTAATTTTAAATGTGAAATGCGCAACGCAGGAAAAAGAACCTACTCGGGCTGAATACTGCATTGTTGAGACTAACTGACACAAGCACAAAATAGTTTAACAGTGCAAAGGGGCGAGGGGTTGGATCTGGGAACTCACCAGGCCTCATGGGCCGGCTCGGTGGGGAGGCTGGAGGCGGGCTGGGCCTTGGTGCAGCGCGGTTGCATGAGGCCCAAGCGCGAGGTCGACGGTCGCTGCCGGGTCGAGCACTACTGGATGTAGCGCGATGCAGAGGCGGGGAGCAGAGGCAATGACGTTGGCTGGATCCGGGCGCGAGCAAGGCAGGGGAGGCATCTCCCATCGGTAGTCATGGCGGCTAGCTGCAATGAAGACAGAGAGAGCAGTCGAGAGAGACGTGAGTTAGAGAACAACAGAGGAGGACCGAAGGAAGGATAGGAAGGGTCGGTAACCTGAGGGGCCCCGACGTGGTTGGGGTCTGGAGCAGGGCGCCGTGGTGCACTGCTACTGTTGGCCAGTGCGAAGGAGCACGGGCAGCGCGATGGACCTACTGGTCCAGCGGCACCAGATGAAGACGGAGGGTGACAGGGTTGAGCTGTGGCGCGCACGAGAGGAGCTCGGGAGGGCACCATAGCGCCGATGTGCTCTTGTAGAAAGGCAGGACTGAGCTGATGAGAGGAGGGAGAGAAATACTGGGAAGGAAGAAGAAGCAGGGGAGGAAGGAGAGGGTTCCTATGGTGGTCGCCGACGGCAGGGCTCACCGGAGCTGCGGGAGCTGCTACTGCTTGTGGGGGTGCTCGGGGCAGGGCTACGGGAGGAGTTGAGGCACATGGCTCCACTTCAACAGCGAGGCCGAGGAAGACCTCGGGCGCGAGGTAGGGGCTCAGGGGCACGGCTACGCAGGGAGGCCGCCGGTTGGCTTGATGATGAAATCGAGGAGAGGGGCTAGTTAGATCGGGAGGAGGCTGAGGAGCAGAGGCAGCCGGTTGGTTGGGAGAGAAATCGGGAGGGATCCTGAGGAAGAAGGTGAAGAGGCGGCGGGGTGGGACAAATTTCCGAGGAACAAGGAAGAGTGGGTGGCGGCGGCTTCAGGATTGGGGGAGGAATGGGTTAGGGGTTTATCTATTTAAATAGGTAGGTGTGTTAAGTTTTGACCTATCGATCATAATCGGATGGTCGATAATAAATAGGCTAGGAAAGTCTATATAAGAAACGAAGATGTTTTAGGGATGTTTGGGGATGATTCGAATCCAATGGTGATGACTGATCGGGTGAGGTTCGGGAAGTTTCGGACGCGGACGAGGGGTTTGTCAAAAAGCCACGAAGATAAGGGGGGTTTGACGGGCTCAAAAAAGAGAGAGAAGACAGCGGTACGATTGATCTGAGAGGAGGTCAACATAGACAAGGAAGAAGCAGCAACTATGACGGATGCAATTTTGAAAACAATGACAACAATGGAGTGTCGATGCAATGCGAATGATGACATGATGAATGCAACAAACAAATAATTAACATAGCTGACACACAAAACACGGAAGGCATCTGGAGCATCAGTCTTGGGTCGTTACAGGAAACGTTTGGTTGATTCCTCGGGACCCCGCATCTACGCTTGCCTCCTTAGCATCAAAGCGGAAACTGGCTCCTCCGCGCCCACTGGTTCCCACCTGCCCTTGGTCATCATGGCTTGCGTCACCTCAACCTTATGAGGTAGCTACCTGCATAGAAATCGCCGCTCCTCGGGAGGCAGCCAGGGGAGGCCGCTCCCTCCGGAGGTCTTGATGTCACCCGCCTCACGAGGCTTGGCCCCTCGCGAGGGTGTTGTCTTGACAGTGTTGTAGATGTGCCGTACCAGGCCGTCGATGGAGCCACACCGTGGGCCGCAGGTAGGCAAGTCTGGGTACCCTGGTTCCTAGAACACTGACAGAACCTGCATACATTCGTCGTAAATAGGGATATGCACCCCACGGGAAGCTCACATTCTTCGCGCTCCATGTGCCTTGTCAGCAGAACTTCGCACTCAAAATACCATGGGCAGTCGTGAGACATACATTGACCCGAAGTACATGTTCGGCTAAACCGAACTTCAGAATTGCCTCATCTTCGGATGGTCAGGGGGCAATTCCGGATACCCCAAAGCTTAAAGCTCCATCAGCAGGGTCCTTGCCCATTAAGGTCTCATCGAAGGTCCCAATCAACCCCTATCAGAAGCAAAGGCGCAGACTGCAGCAGCGCACAATGAAGGCTTCAACTCACGCATCAAGGCCCTGTGTCAACCTTTACTCTATAAATTTTCTTTTTTTCTATCTTACAAATACTGTTTTCGTAGATCGAATTGTACGATTGGACGTCCTGAGCATACGAGAAATAAAAAAATACCCATTATAGTGTTCGGATATCTGCATCCTGTGACTCGTTTATTCCCTTTCCGATTATTTCCTCGCTCTTCGAATAGCCCGTCATTAAAACGTCTTAATTAGTCAAGAGTTCGATTTATATATCAGCTCAATATCTTCAAGTCCGGCACCGCCTTCTGCTAGGTGTCCGGCGTCTCGGATATTACACTATATGCATCTTTTCTGAACTATGTCTTGGGTCAATAGTTGGGTTGCTCGGCTCCTGTATTTGCCCCATATGTTCTGCATGTTTGGCTAAGAGGGCAAAGGGAGAATCCCTGCAATTGTACGACTGGTTTTCTCGGTCAAGTACCTCGGGAGGAAAAACCCAAAAATTGATCGTCATAGTAAGCGCGAAGGGGTCCGTGATCCAATGACAAGGTTGGACTCTAAAAATGTTGGCGATTTCGTCGTGTCACACAAAGGGTCCATCTTAACATAGACCGCGTCAACGGAAAAGGCAGGCTTTAAGCCCTAAGTACATTAGAATAGACCGGGAGCTAGTCCCTAGTCCCCATCGTCAGGCTCCTATGGCTAAGTGAAAGCAGTAAAACCGAATAGTCTGATTGCCTGGTTTCTTTCCCGCACTACCACCTCCGGGCACCAAGACATTGTTTAAGGGTAACAGTGCAGAAAGAAAACACCCTTTGTGATATTCACTTGGGGGCTGAAGCCGACGACTGATAGCTTTCAGAACTAAACATACGACCACACATGAGTGAAAATTTAATATCAAATAAGTTCGTCGGGCGCATAATAAAGCATAAATCCCACTTGGTACAAATTTGCTACAACTACTCAAGCATTACATTTTTTCAAACACTGCCCCTCTATCGTCGGCACTCCGGTCATCACCTGCGCAAACTACTGCTCGGTGCAGCGATGCTACTTTCCCTGGGGTGGAGAACCAGTTGCCATCTCCATTGGATTAATCCTCGGCCAATGGACCATGGTCTTCACAAAACGCGAGCCTTGCCCCCTCAAGGCACGCCGACCGCTTCACCGCGTCAATCCAGAGCGGCACCTCCTGCAGCCTCCACACCAGGGCGAAGTAGGTGTCCGAAATGGGCTCGGCCGGCCACAGGGTGACACGGAGGTCCTTCAAGGCCAGCTCGGACATTCGATGCATCTCCATTAGCTGCTTCATTTGATCTCTGAGGAGGGGAGGACACTCGGAGTCCGGAAACTGTGACCGAAAGAGTCGTTGCGTGGAGTCCTCTTCACAGGTGGCATAGGGCCTCGCCGCGGCCGCCGCATTCTTTTGGAGTTCAGGGAAGACGCATGCAGAGCGCCAGACCCTCGTTAGTAGGGCGAATCTGTTGCCTCTGAACACGCTCTAGTAAATATTTCTTACCATTGGCAATTTGCGCGGCATGTCGAAGCTCCTCCCGGACACCTCAGGCGTCACTCCTCGCCTCCTGGAGCTCCTTCTCTGCCTTGGATAGACGAGAGGATTGATCTTTCCGCCCCTTCTCAAGGGCCTCAAGGTTCTCTATGGCATCCTGGATCTTCCCTTGCACCTCGATCACCCGAGACTCATGCTGCTTAGTAGCACACTTTGCCTGCTCAGGCTCGGACACCGCCTTCTCAGCGGCTATCCTCTTTCCGGCCGCCTCGGCCTTAGCTTTCTTCAGGGCCTCCTTTAAGCCCTCGACCTCGATGGTAGCAGCTGTAGATCATCAAGATAAAGGATCAGTAAATAGTCCGACCAGTCATTATCTGGAAAGTAGAGATCTTTTTACAGAGCTTACCTTGCGCCTCGTCAAGCCGTTCGTTGACAAGATCTAGCTCTTGATCGAAAAGCTTGAGCTTCCGATCCATCTACTCTAACGTCGCGGCATTAGCAGCCACGGCCATAGAATATGCCTGCGTTAGCATCAGAAATGTCGACATTGTTAACCAACCTACCGAATTTGATCCTCTGCAGGTTTCTTCCAGGTCCTGGCAGAGTCTCGGGGGATGCTATGTATGCAGCCTACTTAAACTAACAAGTATAAACAACATTATGAGTAAAGATCATTACTTGACTTACCTCAAAGCCTGTTAGAAGGCCTTGGACACCGTTGTTTAGTCCGGATTGGACGGACCGAACACTCTGCATAACCGTAGCCATAAGAATGCGGTGCCCTTCAACGATGATGGAGTTGCTCACCAACTCCTCGAGCGTGTCCAGCCAGCCAACTGCCGCCCTTCCGAAGGTGTTCGGCGTTGGCTCCCCAACTCCCTCCCCGTTGGCAGGGACCTACGCCGTCGAGGGCCTCGGAGGCTCGGGAGCTGTCGATGGAGGGGGTCCGGATGGCCCAACCTCCTTTCCCTTGCCGGCCAGGAGGGACGCTCCCTCCTGGTCTTCGGTGACCGAGGTGTTTACCTCGGCCATCACGACATCTACCTCCCCCTCCGTGTTCGGAGGAGGAGGAGTTCTTTGGGACCGAACCTCCTTATCCTCTTCGGGGATCATAGGAGGCAAGGAGTGCGCCATAGACCCACTGTCCGCCAGCTCGGCGGGCGGGGACATTCCCTCCAAGGTCTGGTCGGTGGGGCGCTCATGTGGGGGACTGCAATTCAGAGGGGTTAACCTTCAACTAAAGCATACTATTGAAAGCATAATAGCTGAAAATACATACACCTTACCTACTAGCAGGGGGCTTGACCCTGGATCCCTTCTTCGGGAGCTCCTTGACGACTCGGACTTCTAGGTGTCCGGTTTAACCAGCTTAGGCCGATGTCGTCTCTTCTGGGGCAGGGAAGTTTGTACCTCCTCGGCGTCCTCTGACGCTGGCCTCTTTTTCAAGTGCGAAGAGGCACTCTCCTCTTTGTCGTCCTCCTCCTCGCCACCATCCTATACAGATGATGCCGCATCGTCTCCGGACCTGTTACCCGTACGGATCCTGCGGTGGAGGCCCTCCCTGGCCTCCGGTGCTTCTTGCTTCTTGCCCTTCTTAGCGGGCGCCTTGTAGGGCACCATGACTAGCATCTTCTCCAGCTGTTCTGATCGGGGGCCCTCCGGCAGCGGCGCCGGGATGCTGATCCTCTTGGACTTGGTGAGCTAGCCCTGCAGAATCCATGTAACAAGGTTAGATCGAGTCTCACGTAATGTGAATATCCAAACACTCTTCGAAGAGACATGCCACTCACATCCGTTGGCGGATTCGCCGCATCAAGGCCAATGTACTTCCCCTTGGCCGGCCACTCCTTCTGAGGCTGGAATAGTTAGCCCCCTATCTTGTCATGAGTCGTGCCGAAGAGGTGCCACACAGTGGCCGGATCCTCGGGCTCATGCTCCCACATGGGCTTGGCCCTCTGCTGGAAAGGGAGGAACCCGTGGTGGAGCATGATATGGAACACGTCGACCAGCTTCACGCCGATCTCTATTACGCTGTCGACGCGCTTCTGCAGCGCTTTGGCGTCGGCAACACATCCTCAGTCCAGACTCTTGGTGGTCCAGGAGGCCAGTCTGGTGGGGGGTCCGGACCGAAATGCAGGTGCCGCTCCCCATGCAGCCTCCCTTGGCTCGATGATGTACAACCACTCCTTCTACCACATTCATACGGAGTCAACAAAGTGGTCGTCCGGCCACTGAACCTGTGTCAGCTTGTTGATCATGGCCCCTCCACAGTCCGCGTGCTCGCCGCCGACCACCTTGGGCTTCAAGTTGAACACCATCAGACATAAGTCGGAGTGCGGCTGGACCCAGAGGGCCTCACAAACGATGATGAAAGTCAAAATGTGGAGAATCCAGCCGATAGTAGAACATTAGCCCCCGTACAAAGGGGTGGAGGGGAAATCATAGCCGCCTAAGGAAATGGGGGAGAAAACTACCCATTCACCCGGCTCGGGTGTAGGGATGATCTGGCCCTCCTCAGGGGCTCGACGGGTGACATTGGCCGGCAAGTAACTGGCCTCCTTCAGCTTCAGTATATCCTCGTTGGTAACGGAGGAGGCCTCCCACTTCCCATTGGCACCAGATCTGACCATGGTCGAAGGAAGTGAGGTGGGATTGGCTATGGAAGCAAGGAGAAAGGGCGCTGGAGCTCTGAAGGACTACAAGTGCTGAAGGAAGGAGAAGGCATGGCATGCAGACTATAGCGGCCCCCCTCTATAGACTGTGGGTAGGCCAGAGATCCCTTTTTTCACGTCGTTTGCCGCTCACTTCCCGATATCTTCGCAATGTTATGAGCGGGGAGGGGAATCGAAATCATTAACCATATCCCCCGAAAGGCAGGACACGATCTCCACCTTGAGGGGACGTGTCAAGCGTGGCGTCAGCCTCGAGCCACGCTTTGAGAAATAGTAACTGCTTGGCGTTATGGCCGGAAGCGACTCTTTGTTGAAGGTGAAAAAAGTTGTCCGATAAAGGCACTATTTGCACTAGAGCGATATTTTTATTGTTACCTTCGGTGTTAAGTAAAACTGCCATTTCAGATTCCGGACATCGCTTGGTACCGAAGAGAGGGAAGACTTGCTGAGGAACTCGCCCCGCAAATCGAATATTGGTCGGATGAATGGACACCGGTAACAAGTCTCAGTGTCGGAGGCAATTTCGTGGGCTACTGAGGGAGCCATGGACTATTGGGTCCTCGGGGCGACGGCCCATTATACCTGGGCCGGACTGGTGGAGCCGTACTATGACAGGAGATCGGTGAATCCATGGTGTGCCCTCCAAGTCAAGAAGGCTTAGGATCTCTTTTATTCCTTATTGTAATCTATCTCCGGTAACCCTAGCCCTATTGGTGTCTATATAAACCGAGGGTTGTAGTCATTAGGGAAAGAGTTATCTTCATCCCCCATAGCCTAGGGTTTAGCTCATGCTGATCTCGAGGTAGATCTACTTTGTAAACCACAATATACAACCAATACAATCAAGCAGGATGAAGGGTTTTACCTCTTCGAGAGGGCCCGAACTTGGGTACACTTTGTGTTCATCGTCTCTTGTTACCCATCGATCCTAGATCCACTGGTCGGGACCCCCTACCCCAATGTCTGCCGGTTTTGACACCGACACTAGGCTAGCCATTTTCACATACAAAAATTAATATTTTGGCTTGGCCGGCATAAAATAACAGCCTGGGCTAGCGGGCCACAGCCCGCCCAGTTGATACCCTCCTCCTCTCAACAACAACAAAAACACAACTAAAAATACTGCTCACCCCTAAAAATGTTGATTCTTGTGCAATTCTCTATTTTATTAACTATACGTTGACAATTGTGTGGGACCCAGATGTCAGAAACATAGGAGGAAGCAATTTTTTTCTTGTAGTTCTAATAAGGAGGCAGTTGGCTACGTACGGCCATGGTCCTGGTATGTCCCTACTGTCATCCGCTCCAAGTACAGTCATCTCCTACTGTCATACGTTTACCATATTGACAACATGAGACGGCGGCGCCATCGCGAGCGCAACAAGGCGAAGGACAACGGAGAGACCCTCAGGGCCCTACGGATGGTCTTGTACAACGCCCGCTGCTCATCCAAGAAGCCAGGATCATCGGCCATCATGTCCATGATGGCATTGTCATTCACCTTTTAGCCGGTGATTTGTCCCTCCGCGTGCTGGCACTTGTTGAGGAGACGGAAGTTGTAGAACTGGTCCTCTTGTGCAAGCCGAAACGCCGATACCGGCGGCTGAAAGTGCAACTAATCCCTGGTGGTTTTGGTAATTCATAACAACACATACCTCACTGAACTAATGTCCATTTAAGATAAACATTTCAGGATGTTTAATGACTGGCATTGCAAGGACTAGAGATGTGGACCCCCTCAAAGTGGTAAACGCAAGGATTGGCAAAAGCTCAAGACTCTATGTTGTTATTTAAGTGTCCAAGATCGCGCTGAGTCCATAGGAAAGCCAATATTATTAAAAGGGGATGAGGTGTTGCTTGATGACCTGGTTGCTCAAGTGCTTAGTGATATTGCTCCAAAACCCTTAGCCACCTTCTCTATCCAAATATGTCCAAACCCTAAATTCCAACTCGGCCCCACCGATATTTCCTACCCAAAGCCACCGAGTTTATCTGGAGATAGACACTTTCAAAACCCTAACAATTCGGATCCTACGATATGGATCTCGGTCCCACCAAGATGGCCTTGCTAGGTCTCTGTTGCTAGTTGCAATTGTTTCAGTCCCACTGAGAATTACAATCGGTCCCACCGAGATGGCTTGACCAACTCTCTGTTGCCTAATTGCTTCACTTCGGTCCCACCAAGATGATGCAATCGGTGCCACTGAGACGAGGTTTGCCCTAAGCCCTTGCACATCGGTCCTTCCAAGTTGTTCTCATCGGTCCCACCGAGATTCCCAATGTTCATATCTTTTACACAGATCGGTGTCACCGAGATTGGTCAAAAGTGTGTAATAGTTGGATTTTATGTGGAGGCTATATATACCCCTCCACCCCTTCTTCCTCATTGAAGAGAGCCATCAGAACGTGCCTACACTTCCACCATTCATTTTCTGAGAGAGAACCACCTTTCCAATCCTACCATTTGAACCTTTATTTCTAGCTTTCCACAAGTTGCTTTCCACCCAAATGCTTCTTTCACCAGAGCTAAATTTGTGTCAGAGAGTTGAGTGTTGGGGAGACGATCATTTGAAGCACAAGGGCAAGGAGTTCATCGTCAACATGTTGTCTATTATGATTTGGAGAGTGGTGTCTCCTAGATTGGTTAGGTGTCGCTTGGGATCCACCGACATGACGGGGAGTTGAACCAAGAAGTTTGTAAGGGCAAGGAGTTCGCCTACTTCATTAAGATCTACCCGAGCGAGGCCAGTCCTTCGTGGACGATGACCATGGTGGGGTAGACAAGGTTGCTTCTTCATGGACCCTTCGTGGGTGGAGCCCTCCTTGTACTCGCGCGACTGTTACCCCTCGTGGGTTGAAGTCTCCATCAACGTGTACGTACGATAGCACCACCTATCGGAACCACGCCAAAAATCTTCATGTCCCCATTGCATTTGCCTTCTCCAAACCCACCCTTGACTTACATTTTCAATGATCTACATTCCGCTGCTATAGTCTTAGAATTGCATGTGTAGGGTGTCACTTGACTTGTCATAATTGCTAAAATATGCCAACAACAAAATTGGGAAAAGGATAGATTTTTATTTGGTCAAGTAGTCTAATCACCCCCTCTAGAAAAAGTTTCGATCCGACAAGTGGTATCAAAGCTTTGGTCTCCGTAAGCCTCGAGTTCCATTGCTTTGGTGATCATAGCATTGGTTTCACAACTGTCAGATTCAAGGTTCCACAGACCCTTGAGAGGTTCGAACTCTGGGGTGCGCGCGAAGAACTCTCCCCTCTCTGTCTTCCTGCTCAACGATTCCATGGCCTAGCTCGACGAACTCAGTGGACAAGAGACACAGCAGTTTATCCTGGTTCCGGCCACCTTGCGGTTTAGTACCCTACTCCAGCTTTGTGGTGGATTGCCTCGAGGGGCTGAGGATGAACTAGTACAGTGGCTGAACAGCCTCAGGAGGTGAGGTGTTCTTGTGCTCGATGAGCTGGTGAGGTGGTCAGGGTGGAATCGACCCCCCCTCTATGGTGGTGGCTAAGTCCTATTTATAGTGGCCTTGGTCCTCTTCCCAAATGTAAGCGGGAAGGGATCCCACAACGGCCAAATTTGAAGGGAGACAACTAGTACAAGCAATCCTGACAAAAGTAGTATTTGCATGCAGTGGGCTCCGCGATGACCTCCGTCATGCCGTCCTGGCAGTCTTGGTCTTGTTGCACCAATTTGGAAAATTTTAGTTGATTCCTCGGGACCCTGCGCCTGCGCTTGCCTCCTTAACACCAAAGAGAAAACAGGTACACTGCACCCGCTGGCGCCCGCCTGGACTTGGTCGTCATGGCTCACGTCATATGAACCTCGCGAGGTGCACTTTGCATAGATATCTTCACTCCTTGGGAGCCAGCCTAGTGAGGCCGCCCCCAGGGAGGTCTTGGTGTCGTCTGCCTCGCTAGGCTTGGCCCCTCGAGAGGGTCTTGAGTCGTTGCTGCTGAATATGGGTCATACCGGGCCGTTGAGAGAGCCACGCCATAGGCCGCAGGCAGGCATGTCTGGGTACCCCCGTTCCCAGGACACCAACAGTAGCCCCCGGGCCCAAGGCGCGCTCGAACTTGGATTCGAGGTGAAGCCAAAGGGAAAGGGCGGAGCGCCACGGGCCCCAACCACCTGCGATCTCGGTCAATGCGTGGCGACTGATGGGACATGGGCGCCTCCGCTTCCCCACGCTACCTCGGCAACCGTTTGACTTGACGAGACTCTGCTGCGTGCAGAGAAAAACCATCATTATGTGTGATTGTGGAGGCCGGCGGTTGGCCTCTGATACGTCCATTTTGCATCATGCTTCTATATCGATATTTATTGCATTTTGGGCTGTTATTACACATTATGTCTATGCCTATTCTCTCTTATTGTACAAGGTTTACATAAGGAGGGAGAATGCCGGCAGCTGCGACTCTGGGCTGGAAAAGGAGCAAATATTTGAGACCTATTCTGCACAACTCCAAAAGTCATGAAACTCCACGGAAGTTATTTTCAGAATATATAAAAAATACTGAGCGGAAGGAATACGTCAGGGGGGCCACCACCTGTCCACGAGGGTGGGGGCGCGCCCTACCCCCCAGGGCGCGCCCCCTGCCTCGTGGGCCCCCTGTTGGCTCTCCGGTGGCCATCTTCTGCTATATGAAGCCTTTCGTCCGAAGAAAAATCATAAGCAACCTTTGGGACGAGACTCCGCCGCCACGAGGAGGAACCTTGGCGGAACCAATCTAGGGCTCCGGCAGAGCTGTTCTGCCGGGGATACTTCCCTCCGGGAGGGGGAAATCATCGCCATCGTCACCACCAACGCTCCTCTCATCGGGAGAGGGCAATCTCCATCAACATCTTCACCCGCACCATCTCCTCTCAAAACCCTAGTTCATCTCTTGTATCCAATTCTTGTCTCCAAGTTCGGGATTGGTACTAGTAGGTTGCTAGTAGTGTTGATTACTCTTTGTAGTTGATGCTAGTTGGTCTATTTGGTGGAAGATCATATGTTCAGATCCTTTATGCATATTAATACCCCTCTGATTATGAACATGAATATGATTTGTGAGTAGTTACGTTTGTTCCTGAGGACATGGGAGAAGTGTTGCTATTAGTAGTCATGTGAATTTGGTATTCATTCGATATTTTGATCAGATGTATGTTATCTATCCTCTAGTGGTGTTATGTGAAAATTGACTACATAACACTTCACCATTATTTGGGCCTAGAGGAGGGCATTGGGAAGTAATAAGTAGATGATGGGTCGCTAGAGTGACAGAAGCTTAAACCCTAGTTCATGCGTTGCTTCGTAAGGGGCTGATTTGGATCCATATGTTTCATGCTATGGTTAGGTTTACCTTAATACTTTTGTTGTAGTTGCGGATGCTTGCAATAGAGGTTAATCATAAGTGGGATTCTTGTTCAAGTAAGAACAGCACCCAAGCACCAGTCCACCCACATATCAAATTATCAAAGTACCGAACGCGAATCATATGAACGTGATGAAAATTAGCTTGACGATATTCCCATGTGTCCTCGGGAGCGCTTTTCTCTATATAAGAGTTTGTCCAGGCTTGTCCTTTGCTACAAAAAGGATTGGGCCAACTTGCTGCATTACTTTTGTTACTTGTTGCTCGTTACAATTTATCTTATCACAAAACTATCTGTTACCACTTATTTCAGTACTTGCAGAGAATACCTTGCTGAAAACCGCTTAACATTTCCTTCTGCTCCTCATTGGTTTCGACACTCTTACTTATCGAAAGGACTACGATAGATCCCCTATACTTGTGGGTCATCAAGACTCTTTTCTGGCGCCGTTGCCGGCGAGTGAAGCGCCTTTGGTAGGTGGAATTTGGTAAGGAAACATTTATACAGTGTGCTGAAATTTTCTGTCACTTGTTACTATGGAAAGTAATCCTCTGAGGGCCTTGTTCGGGGTATCTTCACCCCGACTAGTAGAGCAACGAGTTTCTCCTCAACCTACTGAACCTACTGAAAATGAAAATGTTTCCTTTGAAGTTCCTTCGGGTATGTTAGAAAAACTGCTGGCTAATCCTTTTGCAGGAGATGGAACAAAGCATCATGATGAGCACCTAATTTATGTGGATGAAGTTTGTGGATTATTTAAGCTTGCAGGTATACCCGATGATGTTGTTAAGAAGAAGGTCTTCCCTTTATCTTTGGAGGGAGATGCATCGACATGGTATAGGCTATGTGATGATACGGGATCATGGAACTATAAACGATTGAAATTGGAATTTCATCAGAAGTTTTATCCTATGCATCTTGTTCATCGTGATCGCAATTATATATATAATTTTTGGCCTCATGAAGGAGAAAGCATCGCTCAAGAGACTTAAATAATTGTTATATTCATGCCCCAATCATGAGCTCCCAAGAGAAATAATTCTTCAAAGTTTTTATGATCGTCTTTCTGATAACAATCGCACCATGCTCGATACTTCTTGTGCTAGCTCTTTTACGATGAAGACTATTGAATTCAAATGGAATTTATTGGATAAAATTGACCCAACTCTGAAGATTGGGATCTCGAGAAGGTAAGGAGTTAGGTATGACGCCTAAGTTTGATTGTGTTAAATCTTTTATGGATACCAAGGTTTTTCGTAAATTTAGCACTAAATATGGACTTGACTCTGAGATAGTAGCTTCTTTCTGTGAATCTTTTGCTACTTATGTTGATCTCCCCAAGGAGAAGTGGTTTAAATATCATCCTCCCATAGAAGTAAAAGTAGTCGCACCTATTACAGTTGAAGAAAAGACTGTCACTTATAATGATCCTATTGTTCCTACTTCTTATGTTTAGAAACCACCTTTCCCTGTTAGAATAAAGGATCATGTTAAAGCTTCAACTGTGGTTCGTAAAAGCAATATTAGAACTTATACACCCCCTGAGCAAGTTAAAGTTGAACCTAATATTGCTATTGTTAAAGATCTCTTGGCTGGTAATATTGATGGGCATGTTATTTATTTCTGCGGTGAAACTGCTAGAATTGCCAAACCTTGTGCTAAAGATAAACATAGACCTGTGGTAGGCATTCCTGTTATTTCTGTTAAAATAGGAGATCATTGTTATCATGGCTTATGTGATATGGGTGCTAGTGCTAGTGTTATACCTCATGACTTATACCAAGAAATTAAGGATGAGAGTGCACCTGCTGAGTTAGAAGATATTGATGTTACAATTAAACTTGCCAATAGAGATACTATATCAGCAATGGGAATTGTTAGAGATGTTGAAGTCTTGTGTGGGAAAACTAAATATACTGCTGATTTTCTTGTTCTTGGTTCCCCACAAGATAGCTTTTGTACCATTATATTTGGTAGACCCTTCTTGAACACTGTTAATGCTAGGATAGACCGCGAAAAAAATGTTGTTACTATTGGTTTGGGTGATATGTCTCATGAGTTTAATTTCTCTAAATTTAGTAGACAACACCGTGAACACGAATTGCCTAGTAAGGATGAAATTATTGGTCTTGCTTCTATTGCCGTACCTCCTAGTGATCCTTTAGAACAATATTTGCTAGACCATGAGAATGATATGTTTATGAATGAAAGAAGGGAAATAGATGAAGTGTTCTTTAAACAGGAACCTCTCCTGAAACACAATTTGCCTGTTGAAATCCTAGGGGATCCTCCTCCACCCAAGGGTGAACCTGTGTTTGAGATTAAACTGTTGTCTGATACTCTTAAATATGCTTATCTTGATGAGAAAAAGATATATCTTGTTATTATTAGTGCTAACCTTTCAGAGCATGAAGAAGAGAGATTATTGAAAACTCTAAAGAAGCACGGTGCTGCTATTGGATATACTCTTGATGATCTTACGGGCATTAGTCCCACTCTATGTCAACATAAAATAAATTTGGAAGAAGGTGCCAAACCAGTTCGTGATCATCAACGACGGCTGAATCCTAAAATGAAGGAAGTGGTAAGAAAGGAAATACTAAAGCTCCTTGAGACAGGTATAATTTATCCCGTTGCCAATAGTCAGTGCGTAAGTCCTGTCCATTGTGTCCCTAAGAAGGTAGGTATTACTGTCGTTCCTAATGATAAAGATGAATTGATTCTGCAAAAAATTATTACAGGTTATAGGATGGTAATTGATTTCCACAAATTGAATAAAGCTACTAAGAAAGATCATTACCCCTTACCTTTTATCGATCAAATGCTAGAAAGATTATCCAAACATACACATTTTTGCTTTCTAGATGGTTAGTCTAGTTTCTCTCAAATACATGTGTCAGCCAATGATCAATCGAAGTCCACTTTTACTTGCCCTTTTGGTACTTTTGCTTATAGATGTATGCCTTTTGGTTTATGTAATGCATCTGCTACCTTTCAAAGATGCATGATGGCTATATTCTCTGACTTTTGTGAAAATATTTGTGAGGTTTTCATGGACGATTTCTCCGTCTACGGATCCTCTTTTTATGATTGCTTGAGCAACCTGGATCGAGTTTTGCAGAGATGTGAAGAAACTAACCTTGTCTTGAATTGGGAAAATGCCACATTATGTTTAATGAATGTATTGCCTTGGGGCATAAAGTTTCTGAAAGAGGTATTGAGGTTGATAAAGCCAAGGTTGACGCTATTGGAAAGATCCCATGTCCCAAGGACATCAAAGGTATAAGAAGTTTCCTGGGTCACGCCGGTTTTTATAGGAGGTTCATTAAGGACCTCTCCAAAATTTCTTAGCCTCTGTCTAATTTATTACAAAAATATATACCATTTGTCTTTGATGATGATTGTGTAGAAGCATTTGAAATACTTAAGAAAGCATTGATCTCTGCACCTATTGTTCATCCACCTGATTGGAATTTACCTTTGAAATTATGTGTGATGCAGGTGATTATGATGTAGGTGTTGTTCTAGGGAAAAGAGTTGATAAGAAATTAAATGTTATTCAATATGCTAGTAAGACTCTAGACATTGCTCAAAGAAATTATGCTACTACTGAAAAAGAATTCTTAGCAGTTGTATTTTCTTGTGATAAGTTCAGACCTTATATTGTTGATTCTAAAGTAACTATTCACACGGATCATGCTGCTATTAAATATCTTATGGAAAAGAAAGATGCTAAACCTAGACTTATTAGATGGGTTCTCTTGCTACAAGAATTTGGTTTGCATATTGTTGATAGAAAGGGAGCTGAGAACCCCGTTGCAGACAACTTGTCTAGGTTAGAAAATGTTCTTGATGACCCACTACCTATTGATGATAGCTTTCCTGATGAGCAATTAAATGTCATAAATACTTCTTGTTCAACTCCATGGTATGCTGAATATGCTAATTACATTGTTGCTAAATTTATACCACCTAGTTTCACATTCCAGCAAAAGAAAAAGTTTTTCTATGATTTGAGGCATTACTTTTGGGATGACCCACATCTTTATAAAGAAGGAGTGGATGGTGTTATTAGACTTTGTGTACCTGAGAATGAACAGGAACAGATCCTACACAAGTGTCACCCCGAAGCGTATGGAGGACACCACGCTGGAGATAGAACTGCACATAAGGTATTGCAATCCGGTTTTTATTGGCCTACTCTCTTCAAGGATGCTCGTAAGTTTGTCTTATCTTGTGATGAATGTCAGAGAATTGGTAATATTAGTAGACATCAAGAAATTCCTATGAATTATTCACTTGTTATATGGGACCTTTTCCTGCCTCTAATGGATAGACAAATATTTTAGTTGTTGTTGATTACGTCACTAAGTGGGTAGAAGCTATTCCAACTAGTAGTGCTGATCATAACACCTCTATTAAGATGCTTAAAGAAGTTATTTTTCCAAGGTTTGGAGTCCCTAGATATTTAATGACTGATGGTGGTTCACATTTTATTCATGGTGCTTTCCGTAAAATGCTTGCTAAGTATGATGTTAATCATAGAATTGCATCTCCTTATCACCCTCAGTCTAGTGGTCAAGTAGAATTGAGTAATAGAGAGCTAAAATTAATTTTGCAAAAGACTGTCAATAGGTCTAGAAAGAATTGGTCCAAGAAACTTGACGATGCATTATGGGCCTATAGAACTGCATATAAAGAACCTATGGGTATGTCTCCGTATAAAATGGTTTATGGAAAAGCATGTCACTTACCCCTCGAACTAGAACATAAGGCTTATTGGGCTATTAAGGAGCTCAACTATGATTTCAAACTTGCCGGTGAGAAGAGGTTATTTGATATTAGCTCACTTGATGAATGGAGAACCCAAGCTTATGAAAATGCCAAGTTATTTAAAGAAAAAGTTAAAAGATGGCATGATAAAAGGATACAAAAGCGTGAGTTTAATGCAGGTGATTATGTATTGCTATACAACTCTCGTTTAAGATTTTTTGCAAGAAAACTTCTCTGTAAATGGGAAGGCCCCTACGTTATCGAGGAGGTCTATCGCTTTGGTGCCATAAAAATCAACAACTTCGAAGGCACAAATCCGAAGGTGGTGAACGGTCAAAGAATCAAACATTATATCTCAGGTAATCCCATAAATGTTGAAACCAATGTTATTGAAACCGTAACCCGAGAGGAATACATAAGGGACACTTTCTGGAACGTTTCAGACTCTGAAAAGGAATAGGTATGTGGTACAGTAAGTAAACCGACTCCAAAACAATTTTTATGGCAATATTTCTCCGTTTTGGAATATTTAGAAAAATAGAAAAATAAGAAGCAGTCCGGGAAGGACACGAGGGGCCCACGAGGGTGGAGGGCGCGCCCCCTACCTCGTGGGCACCTCGTGCGCTCTTCGGACTCAGTTTTCTTGCACGTTACGTATTTTGGTCGGTAAAAATTCATTATATAATATCCCGAAGGTTTTGACTCCTGTATCACGCAATTATCCTCTGGTCTTGTTTCGAGCTGTTTTTCTGACAGATCTAGATTATCATGAAGTCTCCAAGTGCCCCCAAGGACAAGTTCTTTGACAAGGTCATCAACCCTTACCTCACGGAGGTATTGTGACACCCTCAAACCATTGAGATGCGTGATGGATTGCTGCACATCTGCGATGCCGAGGGACCGAAGGGGACCGGAAGCGTGGAGATGAGACTCAAAGCAATGGAGCAACAAGTCTTTGAGTGCCAGCGGATGGTGGAACGTGGACTCAACTCCAATCACATGATGATCGCAGAGTTCACCAACAACCACAAGTTGGATGCCGATAACATCGGGGAGGCCATCTTCAAGCTTCATGAGAAGATCGAACACCTTCAAGCCCAGATCTATGACCTGCAAAACCAAAACTGTGAGTATGAATACAGATTCAAAAGGATGAGTTTGGCTGCAGATTTGAGCATCCCGGGGTCTCGATCATCCTTCTATGATGGTGAGCCTATGCCTTGGAAGATGGACGATAAGCCCGCGTCATCAACAAAACCTCCATCACCATCACCAACAAAGGAGATATAATCACATGGGTATGGGCACTCCCCTTGGCAACTGCCAAGCTTGGGGGAGGTGCCCCGGTATCGTATCACAATCACACTCCTATCTTTACCGTTTTTCTTAGTTCGATCCTATTAGTAGTATTTGATCTAGTAGAATAAAGTTTATGGCATGATCTAGTTTTGAGTTTTGCTTTATGATCTCTCTATGTAATCGAGTCCGTGAGCTATATATAATAAAGATTAGTGTTGAGTCAAGGGCTTGATTATTTGGCTATGATCTTGAGTGAATAGAAGAAAATAATAAAAAGAAATAAAGGGTTCATATTGATCTTATTGAGAGTAATGAATTCACATAGAAAGAGTATGATGATTAAAAATTGTTGAGAGTTGACAATCATACTTTGGTCATCGTTGCAATTAATAGGAAGTAATAAACAAAGAGAGGTCTCACATATAAATATATTATCATGGACATCTTTTATGATTGGGAGTACTCACTAAAATATGACATGCTAAAGAGTTGATGTTGGACAAGGAAGACAACGTAATGGGTTATGTTTTCTTATATCTAAGATAAAGTATATTGTCATGTGTCATCCAACATGTTGAGCTTGACTTTCCCCCTCATGCTAGCCAAATTCTCAGCACCAAGTAGAGATACTACTTGTGCTTCCAAAACCCTTAAACCAGTTTTGCCATGAGAGTCCACCATATCTACCTATGGATTGAGTAAGATCCTTCAAGTAAGTTGTCATCGGTGCAAGCAATAAAAATTGCTCTTTAAACATGTATGATTGATTCGTGTGGAGGAAATAAGCTTTATACCATCTTGTGATGTGGAAGAAATAAAAGCGACGGACTGCATAATAAAGGTTCATATCACAAGGGGCAATATAAAGTGACGTTCTTACGCATTAAGATTTTGTGCATCCAACCCCGAAAGCGCATGGCAACCTCTGCTTCCCTCTGGGAAGGGCCTATCTGTTACTATTATCTTCTACCTTATGCAAGAGTCATGGTGATCTTCACCTTTCCTTTTTACATTTTATCCTTTGGCAAGCACAGTGTGTTGGAAAGATCCTGATAGATATATCTAATTGGATGTAGGGGTTCATGAGTTATTATTGTTGACATTACCCTTGAGGTAAAAGGTTGGGTGGCGAAACTATAAGCCCCTATCTTTCTCTGTGTCCGATTAAAACTCTATAACCACAAGTATCGCGTGAGTGTTAGCAATTATGAAAGACTGAATGATAGTTGAGTATGTGGACTTGCTAAGGAGCTCTGACATAGACTCTTTTTGATGTTACGATAAATTGCAATTGCTTCAATGACTGAGATTATAGTTTGTTAGTTCTCAATAAAGTTTCTGATTCATACTTTGCATTGTGAATAGTTTATCACTTGAACATAAGAAATCATATGACAATATCCATATATGTTGCTGCTATGAGAGTAATCATGATGCCCTCATGTCCGTATTTTATTTTATCGACACCTCTACCTCTAAACATGAGGACATATTTATCGTTATCGGCTTTCGCCTGAGGACAAGCGAGGTCTAAGCTTGGGGGAGTTGATACGTCCATTTTGCATCATACTTCTATATCGATATTTATTTCATTATGGGCTGTTATTACACATTATGTCACAATACTTATGCCTATCCTCTCTTATTTTACAAGGTTTACATAAAGAGGGAGAATGTCGGCAGCTGGGATTCTGGGCTGGAAAGGAGCAAATATTAGAGACCTATTCTGCACAACTCCAAAAGTCCTGAAACTCCACGGAAGTTATTTTGAGAATATATAAAAAATACTGAGTAGATGAAATATGTCAGGGGGCCCACCACCTGTCCACGAGGGTGGGTGCGCACCCTACCCCCTAGGGCATGCCCCCTGCCTCGTGGGGCCCCTGCTGGCTCTCCGGTGGCCATCTTCTTCTATATGAAGCCTTTCGTCTGAAGAAAAATCATAAGCAACCTTTCGGGACGAGACACCGCCGCCACGACGTGGAACCTTGGCGGAACCAATCTAGGGCTCCGGCAGAGCTGTTCTGCCGGGGACACTTCCCTCCGGGAGGGAGAAATCATCGCCATCGTCATCACCAACGCTCCTCTCATCGAGAGAGGGCAATCTCCATCAACATCTTCGCCAGCACCATCTCCTCTCAAAATCCTAGTTCATTTCTTGTATCCAATTCTTGTCTCCAAGTCCGGGATTGGTACTAGTAGGTTGCTAGTAGTGTTGATTACTATTTGTAGTTGATGCTAGTTGGTTTATTTGGTGGAAGATCATATGTTCAGATCCTTTATGCATATTAATAGCCCTCTGATTATGAACATGAATATGCTTTGTGAGTAGTTACATTTGTTCCTGAGGACATGGGAGAAGTCTTGGTATTAGTAGTCATGTGAATTTGGTATTCGTTCGATATTTTGATGAGATGTATGTTGTCTATCCTCTAGTGGTGTTATGTGAATGTCGACTACATAACACTTCACCATTATTTGGGCCTAGAGGAGGGCATTGGGAAGTAATAAGTAGATGATGGGTTGCTAGAGTGACAGGAGCTAAAACCCTAGTTTATGCGTTGCTTCGTAAGGGGCTGATTTGGATCCATATGTTTCATGCTATGGTTAGGTTTACCTTAATACTTTTGTTGTAGTTGTGGATGATTGCAATAGAGGTTAATCATAAGTGGGACGCTTGTTCAAGTAAGGACAGCACCCAAGCACCGGTCCACCCACATATCAAATTATCAAAGTACCGAACACGAATCATATGAACGTAATGAAAATTAGCTTGACGATATACCCATGTGTCCTCGGGAGCGTTTTTCTCTATATAAGAGTTTGTCCAGGCTTTTCCTTTGCTACAAAAAGGATTGGGCCAACTTTCTGCACTTTATTTACTTTTGTTACTTGTTGCTCGTTACAATTTATCTTATCACAAAACTATCTGTTGCCACTTATTTCAGTACTTGCAGAGAATACCTTGCTGAAAACCGCTTATCATTTCTTTTTGCTCCTCATTGGGTTCGACACTCTTACTTATCGAAAGGACTATGATAGATCCCCTATACTTGTGGGTCATCAGCCTCCTCTTGGCTATAAATGAGGGGAGGGGCGGAGCCCCCTTGCTCATCTATGTCTTCTCGCAGTACGCATCTTCTTCTCCTTCCTTGTCTCTCCACCTTGTTGTAGCTCCCATGGCGCCGATCAGGACGTTCTTTGCGGCGGAGAAGGGAAAGGACCCTCGGGAGGAGCCTGAGCCACTTTTGCCGAAGAAGAGGTTCAGCCTCCCTCGCAATGCCGGGGGGAGACAGGAGTTGACGCGGCCCTGGTACGAGCGGCCACCGCCTGGCTTCCGTCTCCCTCTGTACGCCCGAGCCCAGAGCCCCGGAGGGGGCGGCAGCGCCTAGCGCCGCGCGGGTTACAGCCACAGTGGCCGAGCTGAGGCCGCGCGGCCGGCCGGCCCATGAACCCACGCCGAGGACACTTCGCGCGAGTTCGTGATATGGGCGGCAATGCCGCCGCGCACTTGGATCCGGTTCCCGCGGTTCTTCGCTGAGGAGATGCCGCCGAGGGGGCCGCTTGAGTTGTGACTGCAGCCCGCCAGGTGTTGCAGCCTAGCCACGGGGGCGGAGGTCGAGGTCGTCCCTCCGAGCGGCATCTTCATGACCCGAGGATGGGGTGAGGTTGCCCGCGCCTGCCGCGCGGATGGGGTCCTCACCATTCACTTCGAGTTCAATGGTGCTTCCACGCTGTTCTTCAAGGTCTTCGATGAGGAAGGACGACGCCTGGAGTTCTGCTCCAGAGGAAGCCGCCAGCATGGCGCGGCAGCGGGCGCTGAGCCTGCTTCCGGTCCTGCCGACAGCTCCACTAGCAGTAGCGACGACTCCTAGGAGTCCAGCGACTCTCCCGAGCCTAGCGAGTCCCCGGAGTCGAGCGACGACAGCTACGTGCCTCTGAGCTCTTGCCACGCACGGAGCGCCATAGCGGCATCAACTCGGCGTCATCGATGACTTGGATGGGGTTGGCATTGGCCTCTCATGGCCCACTGTTGATGATGGCGTCGACGGCGACGCCCGTAGTCAGGGCTCCTTGAGGTTTTTCTTCTTTTGTTTCCTGCGAGGAATCGAGACAAACCCCGTGGGGTTATGGAAAGAACCTGTAATGCTTTCGCTCCAATGTTTATTATCCCTATTATAATGTTGCAGCTGCGTGTCTTGTTTTAGCATTGTTCCCCCTTTTCGCCCTCGCGGTAGCTTAGCGCTCTATGTCGGTAGGTCCGAGTCCCCAGGCAAGCTTCGACCGTCGCTTGTATGCCAGGTCGCGATGCCATGGTCAAGGCCAGGAGTGAGCGGCCCAAGGTCCGGTAAGAGCTACTGAGGCGCGATGCTCAAGAGGTCCCCTTTGGCATGCAAGCACCTTCCTGAAGGCCGAAAAGGAAGGCGGCATTGCCGGAGCAAGGCTGCGAGAATAAAAAAATTCCAGACAACGGCGATGCGCTAACACGAATAGGTCACTTATCTTTACGAGCTTGAGGTGATTCCTTGCGCGGCGCCAGATTCGTATTTCCGCAGCGCTGCTACTAGGTAGGGCTTACGCCGGCCTCCCTTTCCCTCACTCATCTGAATGCTCTGCGTCCTTGGGTCCCGACCATCGAGCGAGGCTCAGCCTCCCCTCGTATGCCAGGTCGTGATGCCGTGGTCAAGGCCAGGGGGTGAGGGCTAGAGAGTCAGTAGGAGCTCCTGAGGCACGATGCTGAGGAGCCCCCCTTTAATGCGCAAGCGAATCACATGGAAAGGGGGCAGCCGGTGGGGCCACCCGTAGTTAAGCCCTGGAGATTCCCGTGAGTTAGTCTAGGGGGAGAATTTAACACATAATCATGTTTGCTGTCCTGCCGCTGATCTTTCCGCAAGAAGATGAAGGCACTGAGGATCTGCTGAGGTGACGTGCGCGGGACGGGCCGCGAGCCAGAGCTCGATCTCTCGGGTTTATCAGTGTTGCAGGGACGGACCCGAGCACAAGTGTCGTGCTAGCATGTCTAGCCCCGGTTGCGGGATGAGTAGGAGGCCAGTCAGCAATCGCGGGAGGCCGCGAAGGGCGGAAAGCAAGCAGGTCACACCATAAATCATTTTAAGGAAGGAGGTACAGCTAGTCCTGATAGATGCAATAACGATACATGCTGCAGCGACAAACCCACATGGCCTGGGGATGATGCAGCCCTAGGTGCGCCCCCGAAGAAGAAAATCAAACACGTAGAAGGATACATGTTGCAGGGATGGGACCATACAACCGGGGGATGATGGATCCTGGGGGGCGCCCCCAACTGAACAAACTGGAAAATGTCACCTGGCACCGTTGTTGAAGAGGTGTTGAAGTAGCTGAAGACACATGCTGAAGAAGGCGCTCCTCACGAGCCGCTTGGGTCCTGACTCCTGAGCCTCGGGAGGCTCGTGAAGAACCATTGCCACCGCTTCCAGGACCACGTGGTGCCTGGCCTCCTAAGCCGCTAGAATGCTCCGCATGCGATGCTGGAAAGTAACAGCCGCATTCGGCAAGCCAAAGGACATGTGAATGTAGCTGTGAGGGGGGGCTCACACCAACCAACGTGTGATGGCCAAAAGCGCTCCTGGGATGTGGCTCTGTTGAGACCTGGTATGTTGACGTAGACGCGCAGCTCGTTGTCATCGCCAGGACAAGGGGCCGCGCCAGGTGGTGGGCGGCGGTCGCCGTGCATGGCTCTCGCCTCTTGAAGCTCCTCGGTTGTCTTGGCGATGAACTCCTGAGCACTCGTCACCCTGTGCCTTGTCCCCTCGTGAGGGAAACGTGCGATGAAGCACCCATCCACGTGATGCCTGAGCACCTCCCTCGTGACATTGGCTAAGTCAGAGGCCATCCAGGAGAGAGCCCTCGAGCCCAACCTGAGGAGGGCGCCAGGTGCGCCTTCCTATGCGAGAGAGGGAGGCGCCTCATCTGTGGGCGCAAGTCCTGAGGTCGTGCCACTGGAGATATCGCCCTCCTGAGGCTCTTGGCAGAGCAGCTGCTTCTTCTTCTTGGGGATAGCCTTAAGAGGGTAAATGGCGCCTTCGTTGTCTGGGTCTTCGACCGCCGCGGCCTGGTAGGCGCACTGGAGGGAGCACACCGCGCCCTTCTCTTCGTAGGCGATCGTGATGATGTCATAGTTTGCTGGCATCTTGAGGACGTCGTAGCCATGATGGGTCACAGCCATGAACTTGGTCAGGGTTGGATACCCAAGGATGGCATTATACGGAAGGCGCATGTGGGCAATGTAGAAGTCGATGAGCTCGGTGCGGTAGTTATCGCGCTGGCCGTAGGTGACAGGGAGGCGGATCTGCCCTATCGGGGTGATGGAGCCGTTAGTTACTCCTAAGAAAGGCTTGGTGGGCTGCAGATGGTCATATGGCACTTGGAGGTAGTCGAACATCTTGACGGAAAGAACATTGAGCCCCGCGCCACCATCGATGAGGGTCTTGCTGACAAGGACATTGCTGATGACAGGCGAGCAAAGCATCGGGAGGGCGCTGGCAGTTGCCGTGCACTTAAGCTTGTCGGACAAGCTGAAGGTGAGGGTGCAATTGGACCACCTGAGCGGGCTTGTGGCCTCAAGCCTGGGGAGGGCCGCGTTCACCTCACGAGCGAACTACTTGAAGATGCGCTGAGAGGCCGGGGCCTGAGCACCACCCAAGATGCAGGCGATGGTGCGTGGCTCCTGGAAGCCTGCAGCCCCCTCATCCTGGTGGTGGTCATCGTTCCTTCTTGGTGGTGGTGGCAGTGGAGGGAGGCCGCCATTTCCCTGAGGGCGGTCCTCACGAGGCTGATCCCTCCAGACGCCCTCGCGAGGCTGGCCCTGCCAGCGGTCCTCACGAGGCTGGTCACGCCACTCCTAGCAGGGGCCGCGTTTGTCCCAGCGTCCTCCGCTTCTGCCTCCCCCGCGGCCGTAACCCCAATCGTTGCGCTCGGGGCGTCGACCAAGGCGCCTGTCGCGTATGGCCCTAAGCTCCTGACAGTCATTGGTGTTGTGGCTGTGTATGTTGTGGAAGACGCGAAACGTATGGCTGCCCTTGGATGAGCCTGGGTGGTTGCAGCCGCGCTTCATCTCTGGTTCTGCCGCAAGCTCGGCAGCCCCCTTGCGCTTGACTTCCTTGGCCTTGGTCTTCTTGTCTTGCGGGTCGATCGCTGGGAGCTCGAGGAGGGAGAGGCGCCCTTCGTTAGCTCTCGCGCACTTGGTTGCCATGTTGAACATCTCTAGAGCCATGCAGAGGTCCTCGTGGATGGCGAGCTCCTCCTTAATCTTGACATCGCGCACGCCATCGGAGAACGCCGAGATGATGGCCTCATCCGAAACCTTGGGGATCTTGGGGCGGACGATGTTGAAGCGTTGGATGTATTTCTGCAGGGTCTCCCCTGGCTGCTGCTTGATGCGTCACAGGTCACCCGTGGAAGGCCGGCGGTCGCGAGTACCCTGGAAGTTGGCAACGAAACACTCACGCATCTTGCCCCAGGAGGAGATCGACCCCGTGGGCAGGTTCAGGAGCCACGATCGCGCGTCGACCTTGAGAGCCATGGGAAACCAGTTCACCATGACTTTCTCGTCGCCGTTGGCTGCCTCGATGCTTAGCTTGTAGAGCTGCAGGAACTCCGCAGGGTCGGGGGTGCCGTCATAGCGCGGAGGCAGGTCGGGCTTGAACTTGCCCGGCCACACGATGTTGCGTAGCTTGGGAGTGAAGGCTCGGCAGCCGCGGTGGTCACAGGATCCCGTTGTGGAGGTGGAGCTTGGTCTTGGTGCTCACGCGCCGCCACCGCAGGCAGGGTGCGGTCTTGGCATGGTGGTGCTGGGAGCGTAGGAGTATCTTCTCGCGGCCGCTGGACCTCCTGGCAGCTTTCTTCTTCGCGCGCGGGCGCCCTGCACGGCGAGTCACGCCGTGGGGCCGCGCGCCTTGTCGCGAGGGTGACATCATAATGGGGAGGTGGTGGAGGCGCTCCATGGGCTACGTCGCCAGCGGCAGGAGGCGGGCAGGTAGCGAGAGGGACGATGCAGGGGAGCCCCCAGCGACGCTGACAAGCTCGACAATGCGGTCCAGCCAGTCTTCATAGAAGTCGTCGACGGGGCGGTAGCGCGGGAGCTCGCGCGCCATGAGCAGCATAGCTTGCGCGTCTGCCGGGCCGCGACAAGCGTGAGACGACGAGCCGGCTGGAGTCAGCGACGGGGTGGCAGTGCTTCCGTCCCACCGCACGGAGGGGTGCAGCGACAAAGCTTGTTATTTGTGCCCCGCCGGGCCGGTGGCAGCATTGGCGACAGGTGATGGAGAGTGGCGAGGAGGCCCATCGACGGGCACCGTCTGGGCGACACAGGCGGTGAGAGAGGCTCGACGCTCGACATGGGCTCGGCGAGCATCAGCCATGGAGGCGGTGGAGCGGCGGTGGGTCGACCGACGGAAGAGAGGCTTCGATGCACCCCTACCTGGTGCGCCAAATGCCGGATTCGGGGTTCCGCAGACCCTTGAGAGGTTCGCACTCTAGGGTGCATGCGAAGAACTCTCCCCTCCCAGTCTGCCTGCTCAATGATTCCATGGCCTAGCTCGACGAACCCGGAGGACAAGACAGACAACAATTTATCCTTGTTCAGGCCACCTTGCGGTGTAATACCCTACTCTAGCTTTGTGGTGGATTGCCTCGAGGGGTTGAGGATGAACTAGTAGAGTGTTTGAACAGCCTTAGGAGGTGAGGTGTTCATGAGCTCGATGAGCTGGTGACGTGGCCAGGGTGAAATCGATCCCCCCTCTATGGTGGTGGCTAAGTCCTATTTATAGTGGCCTTGGTCCTCTTCCAAAACATAGGCGGGAAGGGATCCCACAATGGCCAAATTTGAAGGGATACAACTAGTACAAGCTATCTTGACAAAAGTAGTCTTAGCCTGCGAAAGGCTCTGGTGGTGATGCTGTAGTGGGCTCCGCGATGACCTCTGTCCTGCCATCCTGGCGGTCTTGGTCTTGTTGCACCGATATGGAAACCTTTAGTTGATTCCTCGGGACCCTGCGCCTGAGCTTGCCTCGTTCACACCAAGTAGGAAACTGGTACACTGCGCCCGCTGGCACCCTCCTGGACTTGGTCGTCATGGCTCACATCATATGAACCTCGCGAGGTGCACTTTGCATAGATATCTCCACTCCTTGGGAGCAGGCCTTGTGATGCCGCCCCCAAGGAGCTCTTGGTGTCGCCCGCCTCACGAGGCTTGGTCCCTCTCGAGGGTCTTGAGTCATTGCTGCTGAAGCTCGGCCGTACCGGCCATTGACAGAGCCACGCCATGCGCCGCAGGTAGGCAAGTCTGGGTACCCCCGTTCCCAGGACGCCGACAACAACCTAGGAGAGTATGTCCTCTAGTGAGAGTAACTATCACCGTAGAGGTCCTTATTTTCGTGGTACAAATTTTGCTAGTTGGAAGCATAAGATGAAAATGCATATTCTTGGTCATAACCCTTTTGCTTGGGTTGTTGTTCATATTGGCTTGCAAGGTAAATTCTTTGAGGATGGTAGAGGAGCGAATCGTGAAGCGACCGCAGAAGAATTGAAGGTGTTGCAATACAGTGCTCAACCTTGCGATATTCTCTTCAATGGATGGTGCCCCGAGAAATTCAACAAAATCATTCGTCTTGAGAATGCAAAGGAAATTTGGGATACTTTGGTTGATATGCAAGAAGGTACCGAGTCCATCAAGGAATCCAAGTTGAATGTGCTTGAAAGTCAACTCGACAAGTTCAAGATGAAGGATGGTGAAAGAGTCGCTGAAATATGATCTAGGATTGATCTCATCACAAATGAGATTGTCGACTTAGGAAGTGAAGAGATGACCTGCAAGTTCATCATCAAGAAGATCCTTAGAGATTTGGATTCCAAATATGATACGGTGTGCACATTGATCCAAATGATGACCAATTACAAAGATCTCAAGCACATGGAAGTCATTCGTAGAATTGTTGCTCATGAGATGTCACTCAAGGATAAGGAAGAGCTCCACAACAAGTCTTGTGGTGCATGCAAAGCTTCAGGTGATGCTCCTACAACAAGTGACAAGCTAGTCTCCAATGAAGAATTGAGCTTAATGGTCAAAAGCTTCAACAAGTTCTATAAGAGTAGAAGCAAAGATAGAAGCTCCAAGTCAAGGTCCTACAATGAGAAAATATCTTCTAGTCGTGATCGTAATTGCTACATTTTTGGAGGACCCAGACACTATTCTATTGAGTGTACCGTCTCTACAGGAAAAGAGAAGAATCACAAAAAAGGAGGAGTAGAAGAGATGAATAACCTCATAGAGAGAGAAGGAGCAGAGATGATCATTATGAACGAAGACCCTCTCGAAGAAGCAAGGATTCCGAAAGGAAAGACAAGTCATGAAAGATCTACACAATACGAAGACATCAAGCTCATGTTGGTGACTGGATTTCCGGCTCTGACTCTGACAACTACTCCGAGAGAAGCTCTCACTCCGACTCCGAATATACTCAAGATGAAGGTGTTGCCGGTCTTGTACTAGTGCCATCCAACTCCCATGACATATTTGATTCACCAAATGAAGGAATTGGAAGATGCTTCATGGATAAAGGCCCCTAGGTATCACACCCCAAGTATCTTGAATTCAATAGTGATGAAGATGATTTGCTAGTTGGTGATGACTTGATAACTAGTGATGTGAGATATAATGAACTTGCTAGTAATCATGATAGTCAACATGAAACAAATCACAATGCTAAGGAGATTGAGCATCTAACTCAAGAACTAAACACTCTTAAGCTAACTCATGAAACAACTCAAGAGGATCACAGAGAGCTCCTAAGAACTCATGAGAAGCTATGATTCGAGATCTAAATTTAGAGCAAGAGCATGAGTTCCTAAAAGCAATCAATGATGACATTCTAAAGAAGAGTTCTTCTTACATTGCCAAACGTCTCCTCTTGTCTACTTACATGTCGCAAGTTAAACCTAGTAACAAGAGCAAGAAAGATTCGTCTTCTAGTAGTAACAGTAACCATGCTAAATCCAATATTGTTGCTTCTAGTAATTCTCTTAATCCCACTAATGATTCTCTTAGCCAAGTTACACTTGAGCAAGAAAATAGCTTATTGAAGGGAATTATAGAGAAAGGTGTTTACAAGAGTCTTGTCGGGTGTAAGAAATTTGAGGAAATTGTATGCAAGCAAGGGAGACACCGGAAGAATCAAGGTGTTAGTTTTGAACAAAAGTTCAATGCCAATGGAGTTGAATGGGAAGAAGATCAGTACCCCAAGATGAAGTTTGTTCCTCAACAAGAGAAGTTTGACCCCACTTCTTTTGAGAGAACACAAGCTCAAGATGATCTTCCACCACAAGACCACAAGCTAAAAGCCAAGGACCAGCTTCAAGAGGAGATTGACTCATTTAAAGAAGCACCTAAAGACATGGTCAAGTGGGTTCCCAAGACATCATCAAGCCCTACTTCATCAAGTTCAACTACAACTCCAAGGATTCCTATCAAGTTGATCTGGGTGATAACCCACAAGTATAGGGGATTGTTTCTAGCCTTTACCGATAAATAAGAGTGTCGAACCGAACGAGGAGATAAAGGTAGAACAAATATTCTCTTAATTTCTATCGACCGCCCATCTCTACACACACTTAACATTTGCTTTACCTAAAACAAGAATAAAACTATAAGTACTTTGCGAGAATAAAACTACGAATAAATTGAAAGGTAAGAAAAATAGTCGCTTTTGTCACACAAGAACGTCATTTGTCCCTAGGTGATCGATAACTAGACCAGTGGTCATTATTGCAATTTTATATGAGGGTGAGGCATGAGCTAACATACTTTCTCTACTGAGATCATACTCACTTATGATTGGAACTCTAGCAAGCATCGGCAACTACTAAAGATGATTAAGGTATAACCCAACCACAGCCTTAAGTATCTAGTCCTCTTTACTCCCATACGCAACAACCCACTTAGTCGGGTCTATGTATTCTGTCACTCACGCCACCCACCATAAGTGAATCATGAATGTATTATAACACCCTACAGCAGGGATCCCTCATGTTTGCGCGACACGGAGGGCACCATAGGACAACACCAAAATAAAACATACAACTCACACCAACCATGATCATCTATCAACCCATAGGACAAAACTGATCTACTCAAACATCATAAGATAGCCATAGATCATTGGGAAATAATATAGAGCGTTGAGCACCATGTTTAAGTAGAGATTACAGCGGGTAGAAGAGGTGTTACACCGCCGCTTAGAGGGGGAGAGAGTTGGTGTTTACGACGGCGAAGTTGTTGGTGTAGATCGCTGTCATGATCCTTGCCTCGGTAGCGCTCCAGCACCACTCGGAGAGAGGGGGGAGAGCTTCTTATTCTTCCTTGCCCCCCTAGATGGGAGTTGATTTCACCCTCTGGTCCAAGCCCTCCGTGGCGGCGGAGCGGCGGGAGCCCCTCTGATATTGGATCTCCCTCTCTGTTCTTTTCTGTTTCGCGTTTTTGTTTTCGGGCCAAAAACTGTTTCTTATATTCCCGGAGATCCGTAACTCCGATTGCGCTGAGATTTTAACACATTTTGCCGGATATAAGCTTCCTTGCGCCCGAAGTAGATCTCCAACCGACTTACGAGGAGGGCAAACCCACCACCATGTGCCTGGGCCCTAGGGCATGCCCTGGTGTCTTGTGGTGGCTGTGGGCATCCGTTTGCGTTGATTCCACCTTCCAAAAATCACAAATATTCCAAAATAATTCTCCGTAAATTTTTACCATGTTTGAACTTTGTTTGATATGGATATTCCCCGAAACGAGAAACATGCAACAAACAGGAACTGTAACTGGGCAGTGGATCAATAGGTTAGTCCAATAAATCATATAAAATGTTGCCCAAAATATATGAAAGTTGTATCATATAGGCATGAAACAATCAAAAAATTGTGGATATGACGGAGATGTATCAGTGGGTCCCAGAGAAGAAGAACTAGAGTGTTCTTGATGGTGACTCCACCAACATACTCCACTCATATTCATTTTGGCAAGTACTTGTGCAACCAACTTTCACATCTTGCACTAAGTTCATGGAGTCATAAACCCTCTTGTTGGTAAGACAAGGGACAAGGTAACTCAATGCATTCATGGACATCATCATATGTGCAATTCACTCTGTGTCTATGGATATCCTTGTATGTTCCTTGTGGGAGTAACCCATGTAGGTATTGAAAGTGCAAAACTCCAAAGGATTGCTCCGAACTCTAGATGGACTACATCAACATTGAGCATCCACATCTTCACTATCTACATGAAGTCATCATCAACAAAACCCAAGGTTAGTTCATCCCTCTTTGGGGGTATAACACATATAGGGGGAGCTTTGCTCTGAAAAATTGAGCTAAAGCAACTCTAATCGTGTGAACACGTTAATGCTTTATGTAAAAGTGGTAACCCCACTTGCGCTTAAATGATGAGTATGACCTATGATCAAATGTTCTCATTTGACTCCTAAGTCAATATACTCATATATAGATGGCCTAGTCATCCCCAATTGCTTGATATATGCTAGAATTGGTTGTGCATGTTTGACACATATTTCAATTGCTATTTTATTGTGTGAGCATGTTGCTTTGCATATTTTCTCCATTCGAGGACATCCATTTGTTGTTTTGATTGTCTTGGTTTTTCTGGTCAAGTGGATGTACAAGAATGCCTAAGAACCTTCTCTAACTATCTATGCTTTCTTGTCTCAAATTCTCTTCATGCTACACACAAAAATTGAACAAGTATTTTTCGGACCATTCAGGTGAGGCGCACTCGAAGCCACCGATCTAAAAGAGCTGATATCCAAAGCATTCAAAATTATTTTCCATGTGACCAATCCAGTCCTACTTGGACTCACACGCAACAGTTTGGTTGATCTAGGTTTTTTATCTCGGTGTAACCATTAGTCCAACTCGGCGTCAGCGATTTGCTGTAACTGCACACAGTTACACATCTCGGTGCCACCGATTTGTTCCATTTGGTGCCACCGACAACAGCTAGGTATATATATCCCGCGGGCCCATACGATTGAAGTTTCTCAAATGTCCCGCCTCCCACTCCCCTCTTGCATCTAGCGCGCCCTCGCCATTGGACTCCACCGCCGTCAACGGGTTTCTCTCCCACCGTTGCCCCCGTATGGGATTTGTGCTGAGTTAGGGTAAAAATCCACCCCCTTGTGCTTCAAATTTATCTGATTCAATGTACTAGGGATTTTCCATGCATCTTGCTACGCATGAACTACATCAATCCACCAGATCGATTCCATAGATTAGATGTGAGTAACAATTTTAGGTTAAGTTTTCGCCAAAAGCATCTCGGACCGGCCGAATTGGAACTTTCGGAGTCACCGATTTGGCTCTGGCCATTGCACTAGTACGTCTTAGTGTCACAGTGAAGTATGAATTGGTGGGACCGAAAGTAACGTTTCTGTGAAACCCTAGCATCTCGGAGACACTGAACCACATCTCGGTCTGACCGAAATGGTGCATTTTGGTTCTGTTGAGTGCTTTGGTATCACCGAGATTATCAACTTGGTGGATCCGAAATGCCTTTTGTGAAAACTTAAAACTAAGATTTGAACTCAATTTTCATGAAAAATGTGTGCTTTTTGTGATGACTCATCTACTCTGCACAAACCTATAAGTCGGCGCAACAAACATGTGCACTTGTTGACCAGACCTATACACGGGTGTGCTAGCATTGCATGTCCGACCACCGGCATATAAAACAAGACCAAGCCAGAGAAACCGCTATTTTTTAGATCAAGGAGTCGATCAAGAAGACCAAGTCAACATACAATACATCAGAAGCATCACCTTGGTAAGGCCTCCCTTGCCGGACAGGAGAGCCCGGCCAGGTCGAGACCACCCCAAGGACAAGTCCAAGATTGCCCTGCAGGCTTGCCGGGGCCCCCAAGAGCAGGAAATCCCTCCAAGGCACCACTGCTCCACCACTCCACCACACAGCAATGCAAATCACTTGTCAATGCAGTGTCGAGCCCCTAGATGATTAAGTGTCCTCCACTAAGCACGTGGTGGCCCATTGGAAGACATGTTACGCTCATATGACACCCGTCCAGAGGCGTGTCAAATAGATAAGCAGAAGAGGATTAAGCGCCACGACAAGCTTGCCGCGCTTTGATATGTTTCCAACGTATCTATAATTTTTGATTGTTCCATACTATTATATTATCTGTTTTGGATGTTTCATATGCGTTAATATGCTATTTTATACTATTTTTGGGACAAACCTACCTAGGGCCCAGTGCCAATTCCTGTTTTTTCCTTGATTTTGAGGTTCACAGAAAAGGAATACCAAACGGAGTCCAAATGGAATAAAACCTTCGCGATGATTTTACTTGGACCAAGAGACACCCTGGAGACTTGGATATGAAGTCGGAGGAACCACGAGGCGGACACAAGGGTGGAGGGCATGTCCAGGGGGTAGGGCGTTGTAACACCCTCGATGCGGCTATATCTCCCACGTGTCGAAGCACGACTTAGAGGCATAACCGCATTGAAAGCAATGTCGCAAGTGAGGTAATCTTCACACAACCCATTTAATACATAAAGGGAAAGAGATACATAGTTGGCTTACAATCGCCACTTCACACAAGTACATGAATGAAACATTACATCATACAGTTACAATCAGGGCCCGACTACGGAGCCAAAATAAAAGAAGAAAACCCCAAAAGCGACGAAGGTCCACCATCGACCCCAACTGGGCTCCACTACTGATCGACTAGAACGAAACAACATAAAGGATAAGATCTTCATCGAACTCCTCCTTGAGCTCGGGTGCGTCACCTGCACGGTCTCATCGGCACCTGCAAACTGGTTTTGAAAGTATCTGGTGAGTCACGGGGACTCAGCAATCTCACACCCGCGAGATCAAGACTATTTAAGCTTATGGGTAGGACAGGGTAGTGAGGTGGAGCTGCAGCAAGCGACTAGCATAAATGGTGGCTAACATACGCAAATGAGAGCGAGAAGAGAAGGCAAAAGCACGGTCGAACAACTATGATCAATAAGTGATCCTGTACTACTTACGTCAGCCATAACTCCAACAACCGTGTTCACTTCCCGGACCCCGCCGAGAAGAGACCATCACGGTTACACACGCGGTTGGTGTATTTTAATTAAGATCAACTTCGGGTTTTCTACAACCGGACATTAACAAATTCCCATCTGCCCATAACCGCGGGCACGGCTTTCGAAAGTTCAAACCCTGCAGGGGTGTCCCAACTTAGCCCATTATAAGCTCTCGCGATCAACGAAGGATATTCCTTCTCCCCGGGAAGACCCGATCAGTCTCGGAATCCCGGCTACAAGACATTTCGACAGCAATAAAACAAGTCCAGCAAAGCCGCCCGATGCGCCGACATCCTGATAGGAGCTGCACATATCTCGTTCTCAGGGCAACACCGGATAAATCAAGCTACGAGTAAAACCAGGCCTCGAGTTTCCCCGTGGTGGCCCCGCAGGTTGCTCGGTTCGAACCAGCACTTAGAGAAGCACTGGCCCGGGGGGCTAAATAAAGATGACCCTTGGGTTAATTACTCCCAAGGGAAAATAGGTGGTGGTGAGGCAAATGGTAAAACCAAGGTTGGGCCTCGCTGGAAAAATCTTATTCAAAGCGAACTGTCAAGGGGGTCCCATAAATCACCCGACCGCGTTAGGGACGCAAAATCCGGGAACATAACACCGATATGACGGAAACTAGGGCGGCAAGAGTGGAACAAAACACCAGGCATAAGGCCGAGCCTTCCACCCTTTACCAAGTATATAGATGCATTAATTAAATAAGAGATATTGTGATATCCCAACAAGTAAACATGTTCCAACAAGGTACAACATCCCCATGTTCCAACAAGGAACAAACTTCATCTTCACCTGCAACTAACAACGCTAAAAGAGGGGCTGAGCAAAGCGGTAACATAGCCAAACAACGGTTTGCTAGGACAAGGTGGGTTAGAGGCTTGGTTTAACAATATGGGAGGCATGATAAGCAAGTGGTAGATATCGCAGCATAGGCATAGCAAAAGAGCGAGCAACTAGCAAGCAAAGATAGAAGTGATTTCGAGGGTATGGTCATCTTGCCTGAGATCCCACAAGGAAGAAGAACGAGTCCATGAAGAAGACAAACGGACGTAGTCGAACGAATCCTCACAACTCCGGAACGAAACCGAAGCTAACGAGAGAAGCAACCCGGAAACGAACAAACAACATAGTAAACAATCACCACATACACAAGACATGATGCACAAACAAGTATGATGCATGTCCAGTTCAATGAGCATGGCATGGCAAAGTGCAACAAACAACGCTACAAATTAAGTGGAGCTCAATATGCAACGAGTTGCATATTGACGCGACACCACATCAATTAATTAGTTCTCTCTCGGTTATGTACCCAACAATATTAAATGTTGTTAAACATGGCAAGAGATGAAGCATAAGTAAACTAGCTATCTAGGCAAGGTTAAATGGGGCCGGAAATAACAACAACAATTCCGGAAAATCCTCATGTGCGTATTTTAGATTTGGTACTGTTCTGTCCTAAAGCATATTTTAATGTTGTTAAGCAGCAAAATAAAGTGCACCATGTTAATCTATGCATTTTTCTACCCCATTTACATATAAAGTTTAATAAAATCGGAGTTACAGTTAATTAGTTATGAAATAAATCATTTTAACATGGCATTTAGCAAAATAAATGCAAACAACAATTTTAAGCATTTTAAATGTTGTTATCATGATGCAGATGACAATCTCAAGTTTTATGCAATTTTATGAAAATGTTAACATGAGCATATTATGAAGCATTTGGTCACCATGGCGGAACGAAAGGGGTGCCATGGCAACAAATCCGAAAATGGTGCCACGGCAACATATCGGTTTCCGGTACTCGATCGAGATACCGGTGCAAAAGGAAGCGTGCGGATGCGAGTTGGGCAAGATGGTGGGGTGATCCCGGATACCGGGTTCCCACAAGACGATGGCATGGCAACGAGTGACAATTCAGACACGGTGAAAACGGTGCATCTCATTCAACACATGCATTCGGTCCACGGCGGTCGTCTCGGTGGTTATACCTTTGGAGCGTGCATTCGGGACGGTTCAAGATCGTCGAAGGAAGTAGTGGAAGTAGTTGTTCCGCGACGGTAGTAGTGGAAGTAGTTGTACAAGGTAGCGACGGTAGTCGAACTTGACGAACCAAAGGGGTACACTTAAGTCGTCGTGGGAACTTGATGAATCCGAGGTCTTCGGGGTCGACGGTAGTTGTACACGGTCCGTAGTCTAACTGGAAGGGTCGTCGATGTCGTGGTACTCGGTGACATGCACGGGATGGTAGTTGTACACGCTCATATACTACCAGTGTCGTTCGTAGAGGTACTTGGCATCATTTGAACTTGCCGATCTCGTCATCTCGAAGGGGTACTTGACGTTCTGTAGATGTTCGGGCGGCGGTAGTGGAACTTGGCGGTCCATGTAGTGGTACACGGTTCGTAGAGGTACTTGACGTCCACGGGGTCGACGGTAGGCGTTCTAGGCATCGGGCGTCCAGGTACTTGGCGGATCCGTGGAGCTCGCGGTCCGTCGTGGAACTTGACGGTCTCGTACGGGGCAGCAACATGGCAGTCTTCGAGTGACTTGGTGCGGCTCAACAAGAGCTAGGCAGGGGCGCGCGGAGCTGGGCTCGTGGTGGAGCTCATCGGCGACGGGCGGCGCCGGGAAGAGCAGCTGGAGCAGGGTGTGGGGGAGGAAGCTCGGCGTCCATGGCGGCATCCATGGCGGGGCCGCGCTGAGACGAGGCGCTCGGGATGCAGGAGGCGAACGGCGGAGGTCCTGGTGGCGCGGCACCAAGGGCGGCGAGGAGGTGGTCGGACGCGAGGCTCCTGTGGCGGCCATGGCTGCACGAGCTCGCGGACGGAGCTGCAGGCGCGAGCAGCCGAAGGAGGGCGTCGGCGCGGTAGGAGAAACAGGGCGCAGGAGCTTGAGGAACGACGCGGCGGGACCAAGGAAGTCGGCGGCGAGGTTGACCGGGAGCAGGGGCGGGCGAGGACGACCTCCTGGCGATGCGGGACTTGAAGGGGAGCGGCGGCGGGCTGCAGGGAAGGCCGGGAACGGCGGAGAAGCGTGATCCGGCGGCGGGGACGGCGGATCCGTGGCGAGGACCACCGGTTCCGGGCGGGGCGAGGCGAAACGGGGCCGGCGGGGTGGCGCACAAGGAGAAGGTTGGGCGCAGGGGCGAGCGAGAGATGGCTCGGGCGAGGGGATCGAGGGAGAGAGGGTCGAGCGAGGAGGAGAAAAATGGCGCTCGGGAGGGAGATGGGGATCGGGCAGGGGAGGCTAGGGTTCGGTCGATGGGCGCCGGCTGGGCCTTGGGAGGCCGGTGGCTGGGCCTAGGCCTTGGAAGGTGGGGAGAGGGGAAAAAAAGGCCAGGAGGCCTGCTGGCTGGATGGCTACTGGGCCTCAACTCTCTCTCTCTCTAAAGAAAAATAAAAAAACAAAACAGAGAAAAAAGAGAAAGGAAAAGAGAGAAGAGAAGGTTAGAGGAAGAATTTGGGCACGCGGACAATTTTCCCGGGCTCACAAAAATGCGGTTGTCCCAAGAAAATAGAAGTGAGCATGATTGCAAGATTTAAATTCAAATTCATTTGAATTTAATTCAAATGGTTTGAATAGGAAGTGAGGGTTGGAAAGGTCCAAAAATGTTGAACATTTATGAAGAGCTCCGGAAAATGATGAAAGAAATTATGGGCAAGGTTAGAGGCCAAGAATTGAGATAACAAAGGCATTGGGATTTTGCAAGTATGTTATGGTGAATTCCAAAATGGAATATTTTATTATAGCTCTCTAAATATTGAGAGGATATGTTTTAAAGAGAGTCACCATTGAATTCCCTCGATTTAAATGGATCAAAGATCCATACGGTTTATTTAGGAGAGTTATAAAAAAATTAATGATATGATGGCATGATGACATGATGCAATGCAAGAGATGGCATGACGAAAGCAATGAACAACACAAAACACATGACGAAACCCGGAATCCATGGAAGGCATCTGAAGCTCCGGTCTTGGGGCGTTACAACACTCCACCACTACGAGAGGATCTCGTCCCGAGATCTAGGACGGCACCGGATAGAAAACGGAAGGGAAAGAGGTAAAACAAAGTTGCTTCTTTGACAAACGAGTGAAACCAATGAACCTTACGAGGTTGAACAAATTGAGAGAAAAGGAATACAATGAAGTTGAACAAAGTGGAAAACACTCCGTTAGACAAGGAACCAGAAATACGGCGAAAAAGACGAGCTTAAATGACATGATTGACATTGAAGCCACTCCGGTCAAAACGAAATAGAGAAGGAATCAGAATGATATAATTTGGGCAGCACTCCGACTGAAAATGGAAGGAATTGAACATGAACTTGGGAAGATTGGATGATACTTGACGAAATGAACAACACCCTGACTCCACAACAATTAAACGAATGACACAAGGGGTAAGAATGATTTCAGACAGCACTCCGGTTGAGAAGGGAGGCAAAATTTGATAAGATGAAAAGAACTTGAAGAGATGATACAACACTCCGGTTGAGAAGGGAGGTAAACTTGGCAAAATGGGGAAAACTTGAAAAGAGGGCACGACACTCCGATTACATGGATAAGCACGAAGAGAACACAGTCCTCACAATCCGAGATAATGAGTGAAGAAAGCAACATCACAATGCCTCCGAAACGAAAGAATGGAAAACTAGATGGTTGGAAAGAAAAGAACGGAGAAGATGAATGACAACTCTCGCAATTAAAATTGAAAGAGAAAGCTTACGAAGAAAAAGGTTGAACGGAGTTGTTGGATTATCAACAACGAAAGCTTAAGCTTGATGTGGACTTATGGGAGACATCCCAAAATTATGAGGTGACAACCTGGCACTAACGAAAACCAAAGATTGGATTGATATCACCAAGGAGACGAGAGACTTATTTCACCGGGAGGACAAATGAAGAATTTGGGTCATTGATAAGCACCACAAATAGCAACAATCCTTAGGGAAGGCTTTAGGTGAAATCTAAACCAAGATAACTCCAAGGAAGAAATTCATGGATTTAATATACCTCATTCTTGACAACATGTGAATCATGAAACACGAAGGGAAATTGTCAAGAACGACATAACACCACCTCAAATGATAAGGTAGAAAGAATTGCACTTCGGAATGCAGGAAAAAGAATATTTGAGCTCTTCCAACAAGAATCTTGAGAACACTTCGAGAATGAATTAAATCCTTAATGAACCACCATGAAGAAACTCCATGAAGGACTCCGGTAAACAAAAGGATGATAGAAAGAAAGAGAAGTTGAAAACACAAGGTGAAGCCTTGCAATGATTAGATGGATCTTCGTGGTGATGAGAGCTTGGGACTCCGGGAAAAGAAAAGATGAAACAATTGAAACCGAGAATTTTGATGAACCTCCGGAGTAAGGAATTGAATTTAATCGATGAAACAATAATAAGAATTGCATTATGCTCATCCTTCACCAATTAACTTGATGGAAAGCAATGGATTAGGCATACTACTTATTCCCGTAGAAAGGAATTAAGATAGGTATGGCGCAAACTTGAGAATGTCTTCAACGAACCACCGGTAGGATTTAGAAAGAACGAATGAATTGATATGATAACAAGGAAAGAGAACTCTTGAACGAACCACCGTAAGAATTGAAAATGGACGAAGAAAAGATAAAGAAACAACGGGAAGAATTAGCAAATGAACGAAGATGCTTGCTAGGATTTAGATACATGAGAACGAAGAGATCATGAGCTGATTAGAGAATATTGAAAGATGCACCCGTAAGATTTGGAAAACGATAGACAAAGCTGAGAATGAATAATTCTGAGATGATAGGCTCAGAAGAGTCAAACTGAAAGGACTCCTGAATTGCTCCGGATGGGTGAAAAGAATTCTCACAATCAAAATAGTTATGAGAGGATTGCATCAAGCTAGAACCATGAATATTGAAGAGAATGGAGCAAGATTTAAGAGAAACTCTTCTTCGGTCTTCAAATCCGAGAATGACGATGAGAACCACCACCATGAATTGTTGAGATACTCCGGGATGAAAATTAGAAAGGTTGAACCAATGATGAAAAGAATTTGAAAGATTTTGGAGAAAGACAAATGACTGATGAAAATTCATTCTTACATCACACTTTGAAAAGAATTTGGGAATAGCTCCGGAAAAATTAGAAGAGTCAGGTAAGATCCTGGGAAAAGCCCTGTGGGTTAGGGCCCACTCAAAAGAACCACCGTTGAACGATTGCTTGAAAGGAGAGATTGCATCGGTTGAATTAAATGGCTTGAATGAGATAGCATCCTCAAAAGAACTTGAGTGAATTGAGAATGGAGACTTGAATCTTCTGAGATATCTTCATCACTTCAGAACAAATTGAATAGCGAGAAGTGAATGATTAAGAAATACACCGGCATAAGAAAGTACTTGAAATGAGAAAAGGAATGTGATCAACACCGAAAGCTTGAATTGAATCCACCGGAGAAGAAAAGAATGACGAATGATGAACTTGAAGCTCCGTTAGAATCTTCATGGAAATCACCGAATAAGAACATTGAAGGAAAGAATGAAGAAACTTCCATCAATAAAAAGGATACTTGATTAAGAGATCTCCGTCCTTGGAGAAATAAGGGTGGGAGGGCGGGAAAACAAAGGCCACTTGTGTCGGATGAAATGAACACCGTTGAGAAAAAGCTTAGAATTGATCTTGCGAATGTTGGAATGATCGAATCCACTTGAAGAGAAGCACACCAGTTGGAAAGGATTGAGAAGACAACCTTGATGAACAAGAAGGACTAGCATCCACATAGAAATATGAGAACACCGCTTAGGAAAGGTATGGAATCCACATTTGACTTCGAAGCAACTCGAATACCACAAAACAAAACAAAACAAAGGATTGGCTTGCAGAATTAGCCGGAAACAAACATATGATAGATCCCATATCGTATCATGTGTCTGTAGGAAAGATATCCTATGAGATACTTGAATTCCCACTTATAAACTCCCGAAACTTTCCGGTTATGCAATCAGGTGTTGGGGATACAGGGGACACAAAATATATCACCCAAACTAACAATACCTAGATCCCACTGTATCCATCCTTCAACACATAACCAAGAAACCTTCGGAAATCATCTACCTCAACCTTCGAAAAGCATCCATTATACAAGTTATGGCAATACTCCCGCACTCGCCTCAGTACTGGGCTATCAGGGTTATCTCACCAACAACTGTACAAAAGAGATTTTCGATGTCGGCGTACTAAACTCAGGTATTCCAGAACTGCAACGATAAAATTATGACGACAACACCTCGGAGCTCAACTCCCCGGGACACCTCCACTAAAACCCCTGCTGACGGGAGGCAACCAAGACAATGTTGTCATCATAAAACCATCAGAACGATTCTAAGATACCCGCGTGATCCTAAAATTTTTTTAGTGAAATTTGAGAAGAGAAGAGTCAAAACTCTACGTCAGGATGCCTTACCAGAGCGATGAGGAGACTGGGAAGTAAAAAGAATTCCTAAACTCTCTGATATATAATTCCTAAATGACTCAAAACATTTTTCTAGACACAACTCGGCCGCTAAAAATGATCAATCAGTGGGGGCTCCTAAGGTCGGGGAAGGCTCTGATTACCAACTTGTAACGCCCTCGATGCAGCTATATCTCCCACGTGTTGAAGCACGACTTAGAGGCATAACCGCATTGAAAGCAATGTCGCAAGTGAGGTAATCTTCACACAACCCATTTAATACATAAAGGGAAAGAGATACATAGTTGGCTTACAATCGCCACTTCACACAAGTACATGAATGAAACATTACATCATACAGTTACAATCAGGGCCCGACTACGGAGCCAAAATAAAAGAAGAAAACCCCAAAAGCAACGAAGGTCCACGATCGACCCCAACTGGGCTCCACTACTGATCGACTAGAACGAAACAACATAAAGGATAAGATCTTCATCGAACTCCTCCTTTAGCTCGGGTGCGTCACCTGCACGGTCTCATCGGCACCTGCAAACTGGTTTTGAAAGTATCTGGTGAGTCACGGGGACTCAGCAATCTCACACCCGCGAGATCAAGACTATTTAAGCTTATAGGTAGGACAGGGTAGTGAGGTGGAGCTGCAGCAAGCGACTAGCATAAATGGTGGCTAACATACGCAAATGAGAGCGAGAAGAGAAGGCAAAAGCACGGTCGAACAACTATGATCAATAAGTGATCATGTACTACTTACGTCAGACATAACTCCAACAACCGTGTTCACTTCCCGGACCCCGCCGAGAAGAGACCATCACGGTTACACACGCGGTTGGTGTATTTTAATTAACATCAACTTCGGGTTTTCTACAACCGGACATTAACAAATTCCCATCTGCCCATAACCGCGGGCACGGCTTTCGAAAGTTCAAACCCTGCAAGGGTGTCCCAACTTAGCCCATTATAAGCTCTCGCGATCAACGAAGGATATTCCTTCTCCCCGGGAAGACCCGATCAGTCTCGGAATCCCGGCTACAAGACATTTCGACAGCAATAGAACAAGTCCAGCAAAGCCGCCCGATGCGCCGACATCCTGATAGGAGCTGCACATATCTCGTTCTCAGGGCAACACCGGATAAGTCAAGCTATGAGTAAAACCAGGCCTCGAGTTTCCCCGTGGTGGCCCCGCAGGTTGCTCGGTTCGAACCAGCACTTAGAGAAGCACTGGCCCGGGGGGCTAAATAAAGATGACCCTTGGGTTAATTACTCCCAAGGGAAAATAGGTGGTGGTGAGGCAAATGGTAAAACCAAGGTTGGGCCTCGCTGGAAAAATCTTATTCAAAGCGAACTGTCAAGGGGGTCCCATAAATCACCCGACCGCGTTAGGGACGCAAAATCCGGGAACATAACACCGATATGACGGGAACTAGGGCGACAAGAGTGGAACAAAACACCAGGCATAAGGCCGAGCCTTCCACCCTTTACCAAGTATATAGATGCATTAATTAAATAAGAGATATTGTGATATCCCAACAAGTAAACATGTTCCAACAAGGTACAACATCCCCATGTTCCAACAAGGAACAAACTTCATCTTCACCTGCAACTAACAACGCTAAAAGAGGGGCTGAGCAAAGCGGTAACATAGCCAAACAACGGTTTGCTAGGACAAGGTGGGTTAGAGGCTTGGTTTAACAATATGGGAGGCATGATAAGCAAGTGGTAGATATCGCAGCATAGGCATAGCAAAAGAGCGAGCAACTAGCAAGCAAAGATAGAAGTGATTTCGAGGGTATGGTTATCTTGCCTGAGATCCCACAAGGAAGAAGAACGAGTCCATGAAGAAGACAAACGGACGTAGTCGAACGAATCCTCACAACTCCGGAACGAAACCGAAGCTAACGAGAGAAGCAACCCGGAAACGAACAAACAACATAGTAAACAATCACCACATACACAAGACATGATGCACAAACAAGTATGATGCATGTCCGGTTCAATGAGCATGGCATGGCAAAGTGCAACAAACAACGCTACAAATTAAGTGGAGCTCAATATGCAACGAGTTGCATATTGACGCGACACCACATCAATTAACTAGTTCTCTCTCGGTTATGTACCCAACAATATTAAATGTTGTTAAACATGGCAAGAGATGAAGCATAAGTAAACTAGCTATCTAGGCAAGGTTAAATGGGGCCGGAAATAACAACAACAATTCCGGAAAATCCTCATGTGCGTATTTTAGATTTGGTACTGTTCTGTCCTAAAGCATATTCTAATGTTGTTAAGCAGCAAAATAAAGTGCACCATGTTAATCTATGCATTTTTCTACCCCATTTACATATAAAGTTTAATAAAATCGGAGTTACGGTTAATTAGTTATGAAATAAATCATTTTAACATGGCATTTAGCAAAATAAATGCAAACAACAATTTTAAGCATTTTAAATGTTGTTATCATGATGCAGATGACAATCTCAAGTTTTATGCAATTTTATGAAAATGTTAACATGAGCATATTATGAAGCATTTGGTCACCATGGAGGAACGAAAGGGGTGCCACGGCAACAAATCCGAAAATGGTGCCACGGCAACATATCGGTTTCCGGTACTCGATCGAGATACCGGTGCAAAAGGAAGCGTGCGGATGCGAGTTGGGCAAGATGGTGGGGTGATCCCGGATACCGGGTTCCCACGAGACGATGGCATGGTAATGAGTGACAATTCAGACACGGTGAAAACGGTGCATCTCATTCAACACATGCATTCGGTCCACGGCGGTCGTCTCGGTGGTTATACCTTTGGAGCGTGCATTCGGGACGGTTCAAGATCGTCGAAGGAAGTAGTGGAAGTAGTTGTTCCGCGACGGTAGTAGTGGAAGTAGTTGTACAAGGTAGCGACGGTATTCGAACTTGACGAACCAAAGGGGTACACTTAAGTCGTCGTGGGAACTTGATGAATCCGAGGTCTTCGGGGTCGACGGTAGTTGTACACGGTCCGTAGTCTAACTGGAAGGGTCGTCGATGTCGTGGTACTCGGTGACATGCACGGGATGGTAGTTGTACACGCTCATATACTACCAGTGTCGTTCGTAGAGGTACTTGGCATCATTTGAACTTGCCGATCTCATCATCTCGAAGGGGTACTTGACGTTCTGTAGATGTTCGGGCGGTGGTAGTGGAACTTGGCGGTCCATGTAGTGGTACACGGTTCGTAGAGGTACTTGACGTCCACGGGGTCGACGGTAGGCGTTCTAGGCATCGGGCGTCCAGGTACTTGGCGGATCCGTGGAGCTCGCGGTCCGTCGTGGAACTTGACGGTCTCGTACGGGGCAGCAACATGGCAGTCTTCGAGTGACTTGGTGCGGCTCAACAAGAGCTAGGCAGGGGCGCGCGGAGCTGGGCTCGTGGTGGAGCTCATCGGCGACGGGCGGCGCCGGGAAGAGCAGCTGCAGCAGGGCGTGGGGGAGGAAGCTCGGCATCCATGGCGGCATCCATGGCGGGGCCGCGCTGAGACGAGGCGCTCGGGCTGCAGGAGGCGAACGGCGGAGGTCCTGGTGGCGCGGCACCAAGGGCGGCGAGGAGGTGGTCGGACGCGAGGCTCCTGTGGCGGCCATGGTTGCACGAGCTCGCGGACGGAGCTGCAGGCGCGAGCAGCCGAAGGAGGGCGTCAGCGCGGTAGGAGAAACAGGGCGCAGGAGCTTGAGGAACGACGCGGCGGGACCAAGGAGGTCGGCGGCGAGGTTGACCGGGAGCAGGGGCGGGCGAGGACGACCTCCTGGCGATGCGGGACTTGAAGGGGAGCGGCGGCGGGCTGCAGGGAAGGCCGGGAATGGCGGAGAAGCGTGATCCGGCAGCGGGGACGGCGGATCCCTGGCGAGGACCACCGGTTCCGGGCGGGGCGAGGCGAAACGGGGCCGGCGGGGTGGCGCACAAGGAGAAGGTTGGGCGCGGGGGCGAGCGAGAGATGGCTCGGGCGAGGGGATCGAGGGAGAGAGGGTCGAGCGAGGAGGAGAAAAACGGCGCTCGGGAGGGAGATGGGGATCGGGCAGGGGAGGCTAGGGTTCGGTCGATGGGCGCCGGCTGGGCCTTGGGAGGCCGGCGGCTGGGCCTAGGCCTTGGAAGGTGGGGAGAGGGAAAAAAAGGCCAGGAGGCCTGCTGGCTGGATGGCTACTGGGCCTCAACTCTCTCTCTCTCTCTAAAGAAAAATAAAAAACAAAACAGAGAAAAAAGAGAAAGGAAAAGAGAGAAGAGAAGGTTAGAGGAAGAATTTGGGCACGCGGACAATTTTCCCGGACTCACAAAAATGCGCTTGTCCCAAGAAAATAGAAGTGAGCATGATTGCAAGATTTAAATTCAAATTCATTTGAATTTAATTCAAATGGTTTGAATAGGAAGTGAGGGTTGGAAAGGTCCAAAAATCTTGAACATTTAGGAAGAGCTCCGGAAAATGATGAAAGAAATTATGGGCAAGGTTAGAGGCCAAGAATTGAGATAACAAAGGCATTGGGATTTTGCAAGTGTGTTATGGTGAATTCCAAAATGGAATATTTTATTATAGCTCTCTAAATATCGAGAGGATATGTTTTAAAGAGAGTCACCATTGAATTCCCTCGATTTAAATGGATCAAAGATCCATACGGTTTATTTAGGAGAGTTATAAAAAAAATTAATGATATGATGGCATGATGACATGATGCAATGCAAGAGATGGCATGACGAAAGCAACGAACAACACAAAACACATGACGAAACCCGGAATCCATGGAAGGCATCTGAAGCTCCGGTCTTGGGGCGTTACAGGCATGCACCCTATCTTGTGGGCCCCCGTGACCCTCCTGGCCTAATTCTTTCGCCTATATATTCACAAATATTCCCAAACCACCAGAGGCATCCACGAAAACACTTTTCCACCGCCTCAACCTTTTGTACCCATGAGATCCCATCTAGGGGCCTTTTCTGGCATACTGCCGGACAGGCATGCGATCACGGAGGGCTTCTACATCAACTCTATTAGCCTTCCGATGAAGCGTGAGTAGTTTACCACAGACCTACAGGTCCATAGATAGTAGCTAGATGGCTTCTTTTCGCCCTTTGATTCTCAACACCATCTTCTCCTCGATGTTCTTGGAGATCTATCCAATGTAATACTCTTTTGCGTTGTGTTTGCCGAGATCTGATGAATTGTGGTTTTATGATCTGCTTATCCATGAATATTATTTGAATCTTCTCTGAATTCTTTTATGCATGAATTGATATCTTTGTAATTCTCTTTGAACTATCGGTTTGGTTTGGCGAACTAGATTGGTTTTTCTTGCAATGGGAGAAGTGCTTAGATTTGGGTTCAATCTTGCGATATCCTTTCCCAGTGACAGTAGGGCCAGCAAGGCACATATTGTATTGTTGCCATTGAGGATAAAAAGATGGGTTTTACATCATATTGCTCGAGTTTATTCCTCTACATCATGTCATCTTACTTAATGCATTACTCTATTCTTCATGAACTTAATACTCTAGATGCAGGCAAGAGTCGGTCGATGTGTGGAGTAATAGTAGTAGATGCATAATCCTTTCAGTCTACTTGACACGAACATGATGCCTATATTCATGATCATTGCCTTAGATATCGTCATAACTTTGCGCTTTTCTATCAATTGCTCGGCAGTAATTTGTGCACCCACCGTATTATTGGCTATCTTGAGAGAAGCCTCTAGTGAAACCTATGTCCCCCGGGTCTATTTTCCATGATATAAGTTTCCGATCTACTATTTTAGAATCTTTTACTTTCTGATCTATAAACCAAAAATACCAAAAATATTTACGTTTACCATTTGTTTACTTTCATCTATCTCTATCCGATCTCACTTTTGCAAGTAACCGTGAATAGATTGACAACCATTTTATCGCGTTGGGTGCAAGTTGTTTGATTGTTTGTGCAGGTATTGGTGATTTGTGTGTTGTTTCCTACTGGATAGATACCTTGGTTCTCGAACTGAGGGAAATACTTATCTCTACTTTGCCGCATCACCATTCCTCTTCAAGGGAAAAAACAATGCAAGCTCAAGAAGTAGCAGGAAGAATTTCTGGCGCCGTTGTCGGGGAGATCTACGCCAAGTCAAGGCATACCAAATCCTGCCATAAACTATCATCTCTTGCATTACATTATTCGCCATTCGCCTCTCGTTTTCCTCTCCCCCACTTCTAAAACGATTTTCGAAAAGTTTTTCCTTTTCTTTGCCCCACTTCGGTTCGTCTTCTTCGTTTGCTTTTTGTGTGCTCGTGTGTTGGATTGCTTGCCTTGTCACGATGGCACAAGAGAATACCAATTTTTTGATTTTCCCAACACTAATAACAATGATTTTTAGCACTCCGATTTCTCCCGTGACTAGTGCGGAATCTTATGAAATTAATGCCGCTTTGCTGAATCTTGTTATGAAAGATGAATTTTCCGGCTTCATAGTGAAGATGCCGCATCCCATCTTAATAATTTCATTGAGTTGTGTGATATGCAAAATAAAAAAGATGTGGATAATGATATTTTTAAATTGAAGCTATTTCCGTTCTCACTTCGAGATCATGCTAAAACTTGGTTCTCATCTTTGGCTAAAAATAGTATTGATTCATGGAATAAGTGTAAAAATGCTTTTATTTCCAAGTATTTTCCTCCCGCTAGGATCATCTCCCTTAGGAACAATATTATGAACTTTAAGAAACTTGATCATTAACATGTTGCACAATCTTAGGAGAGGATGAAATTGATGATACGAAATTGCCCTACTCATGGTTTGAAATTGTGGATGATTATACAAAAAAATTATGCTGGATTTAATTTTTTTTAGAAATCTTTAGATTCAGCTACGGGAGGTACTTTTATGGAAATTACTTTAGGAGAAGCTACTAAAATCCTAGATAATATTATGGTTAATTATTCTCAATGGCATACCGATAGATCTTCCACTAGTAACAAAGTGCATGCGATTGAAGAGATTAATGTTTTGAGTGGAAAGATGGATGAACTTATGAAATTATTTTCTAGCAAGAGTGCTTATATTGATCCTAATGATATTCCTTTGTCTACTTTGAATGAAAATAATAATGATTCTATGGATGTGAATTTTTTTGGTAGGAACAACTTTGGTAATAACGCGTATAGAGGTAATTTTAATCCTAGGTCGTTTCCTAGTAATTCCTATAATAATTATGGTAATTCCTACAACAATTCTTATGGAAATTATAATAAGATCCCCTCTGATTTTTATAATAGTGTTAAAGAATTTATGAATTCACAAAAGAATTTTAATCCTTTGATTGAAGAAAAATTGCTTAAGATTGATGATTTGGCTAGGAGCATGGATAGAATTTCTCTTGATGTTGATTCTTTGATACTTAGATCTATTCCACCCAAGCATGATATCAATTAGTCTCTCAAGGCTATGAGCATTTCCATTGATGAGTGCAAAGAAAGAACCGTTAAGATGCGTGCTAAACGAGATTTGTTTGTAAAATCGTGTTCTTCTAGTTTCCGTGAAAATAATGATGAAGACCTTAAAGCGATTGATGTCACTATTATTGAATCTTTGTTTTCCAATATAAATCATGATAAATATGGGACTAGAGATGAGTCAACTTTAGTTAAAATGCATCCCAATTATTCAGAGTTTTTAGATCTTGATGCAAAAATTGATAAAAGTGGGATTGGAGAGGTCAAAACTTTAAGTAGTAATGAACACACTCTTTTGGATTTCAAGGAATTTAATTATGATACTTGTTCTTTAATAGATTGTATTTACTTGTTTCCATCCATTTTGAATTCTCCTCATGCTTATAATCAAAACAAAGCTTTTACTAAACATATCGTTGATGCTATGATGCAATCTTTTGAAGAAAAGCTTGAATTGGAAGTTTATATCCCTAGAAAACTTTATGATGAGTGGGAATCTACTATTATGATTAAGAATAAATATTATGAGTGCCATGCTTTGTGTGATTTGGGTGCTAGCGTTTCCATGATTCCAAAAACATTATGTGATGTCTTAGGTTTCCATGAATTTGATGATTGTTCTTTAAATTTGCATCTTGGGGATTCCACTATTAAGAAACCTATGGGAAGGATTAATGATGTTAATTATTGTTGAAAATAGGAATTATGTTCCCATAGATTTCATTGTTCTTGATATAGATTGCAATCCTACATGTCCTATTATTCTTGGTAGACCTTTCCTTAGAAAGATTGGTGCAATTATTGATATGAAAGAAGGAAACATTAGATTTCAATTTCCATTAAGGAAGGGCATGGAATACTTTCCAAGAAAGAAAATTAAATTGCCATATGAATCTATTATGAGAGCTACTTATGGATTGCATACTAAAGATGACAATACCTAGATCTATTCGTGTTTTTATGCCTAGCTAATGGCGTTAAACAATAGCGCTTGTTGGGAGGCAACCCAATTTTATGTTTGTTTTTTGCTTTTTGCTTATGTTTTGCAATAAATAATTCATATAGCCTCTGTTTAGATGTGGTATTGTGTTATAATTAGTGTTTGTTCCAAGTAAGACCTTTGGGATGGCTTACGGTGATAGTTGATTTGATCTTGCTGAAAAACATAAACTTTTGCGTTCAGGAAAACAATTCTCATTTTGAACAGAAGCATCATAAAATATTCATTATTTTTGAAGAAGATTAATAAACAAATTTCTTAGGATTTCCTAATGTTTCAGAATTGTTGGAGTTACATAAGTATTCGAGAGCTACAGATTACTTCCGACTATTCTGTTTTTGACATATTCTGTTTTCTATGTGTTGTTTGCTTATTTTGATGATTCTATGGGTAGTATCAGGGGGTATGAACCATGGAAAAGCTTGAATACAGTAGATATTACACCAATATAAATAATGAATGAGTTCATAACATTACAAAAAGTGGTGATTCATTTTCCTATACTAACGGAGCTTATAAGATTTTCTGTTGAATTTTGTGTTGTGAAGTTTTCAAGTTTTGGGTAAGGATTTGATGGACTATGGAATAAGAAGTGGCAAAAGCCTACGCTTGGGGATGCCCAAGGCACCCCAAGGTAATATTCAAGAACAACCAAGAGCCTCAGCTTGGGGATGCCCCGGAAGGCATCCCCTCTTTCGTCTTCGTCTATCGGTAACTTTACTTGAGGCTATATTTTTATTCACCACATGATATGAGTTTTGCTTGGAGCATCTTGTATGTTTTGATTATTTTCTTTTTAGTTGCCACAATCACGCTTGCTGTACACACCTTTTGAGAGAGACACGCATGAATCGTTATTTAGTAGAATACTCTATGTAATTCACTTATATATTATGAGCTAGGCAATCTTGCTCTAGTGCTTCACTTATATCTTTTTAGAACATGACGGTGGTTTTATTTTATAGAAATTGATGAAATCTCATGCTTCACTTATATTATTTTGAGAGTCTATAAACAGCATGGTAATTTGCTTTGGTTATAAATTTATTCCTAATATGATAGGCATCCAAGAGGGATATAATAAACACTTTCATATAAAGTGCATTGAATACTATGAGAACTTTGATTCTTTATGATTGTTTTGAGAAATAAAGATGGTGATATTAGAGTCATGCTAGTAAGTAATTGTGGACTGTAGAAATACTTGTGTTAAAGTTTGTGATTCTCGTAGCATGAACGTATGGTGAACCGTTATGTGATGAAGTCGAAGCATGATTTATTTATTGATTGTCTTCCTTATGAGTGCCGGTCGGGGATGAGCGATGGTCTTTTCCACCAATCTATCCTCCTAGGAGCATGCACGTAGTACTTTGTTTTGATAACCAATAGATTTTTGCAATAAGTATGTGAGTTCTTTATGACTAATGTTGAGTCCATGGATTATACACACTCTCTCCCTTCCACCATTGCAAGCCTCTCTAGTACCACGCAACTTCCGCTTGTACTATACATCCACCATATACCTTCCTCAAAATAGCCACCGTACCTACCTATTATGGCATTTCCATAGCCATTCTGAGTTGCCATGCAATTTTCCGCCATTTTGTTTATTGTGAAATGCTTCATCATTATCATATAGATTTGCATGATCATGTAGTTGACATCGTATTTGTGGCAAAGCCAACGTTCATAATTTTTTCATACATGTCACTCTTGATTCATTGCACGTCCCTGTACACCGCCGGAGGCATTCATATAGAGTCAGATTTTTTCTAAGTATCGAGTTGTAATTCTTCAGTTGTAAGTAAATAAAAGTGTGATGATCTTCATTATTAGAGCATTTTCGCATGTGAGTAAAGGATGATGGAGACTATGATTCCCCCACAAGCCGGGATGAGACTCTGGACGCAAAAAAAGAGGCCAAAAAATGAGAGAAGGCCCAAATAAAAAAATGAGAGTAAAGAGAGAAGGGGCAATGTTACTATCCTTTTACCACACTTGTGCTTCAAAGTAGCATCATGATGTTCATGATAGAGAGTCTCCTATGTTGTCACTTTCATATACTAGTGGGAATTTTTTTGTTGTAGAACTTGGCTTGTATATTCCAATCATTGGCTACCTCAAATTTCCCTAGGTCTTCGTGAGCAAGCGAGTTGGATGCACACCCACTTAGTTTTCTTTTTGAGCTTTCACTGACTTATAGCTTTGGTGCATCCGTTGCATGGCAATCCCTACTCACTCACATTGATATCTATTGATGGGCATTGCCATAGCATGCTGATACGCCTAGTTGATGTGAGACTATCTCCTTCTTTTTGTCTTCTCCACAACTACCATATTCTATTCCACCTATAGTGCTATGTCCATGGCTCATGCTCATGTATTGCGTAAAAGTTGAAAACGTTCGAGAGCATAAAAAGTATGAAACAGTTGCTTGGCTTGTCATTGGGGTTGGGAATGATTTGAATATTTTGTGTGGTGAAGACGGAGCATAGCCAGACTATATGATTTTGCAGGAATAAGCTTTCTTTGACCATGTTATTTTGAGAAGACATAATTTCCTTGTTAGTATTCTTGAAGTATTATTGTTTTTATGTAAATATTAAACTTTTGTTTTGAATCTTATGGATCTGAACATCATGCCACAATAAAAAATTACATGGATAAATATGTTAGGTAGCATTCCATGTCAAAAATTCTGTTTTTATCATTTACCTACTCGAGGACGAGCAGGAATTAAGCTTGGGGTTGCTTGATATGTCTCCAACGTATCTATAATTTTTTATTGTTCCATGTTATTACATTATCTGTTTTGCATGTTTTGTATGCGTTAAGATGCTATTTTATATTATATTTGGGACTAACCTCTTAATGTAGTGCCCAGTGTCAGTTCCTATTTTTTCCTTGTTTCTAAGGTTTGCAAAGAAGGAATACCAAACAGAGTCCAAACGGAATAAAACCTTCGTGATGATTTTTCTTGGACAAGAAGACACCCAGGAGACTAAGAGATGAAGTCGGAGGAGACACGAGGCGGCCACAAGGGTGGAAGGCGCGCCCCTTGTCTTGTGCCCCCCCCCCCCCCGTGACCCTCCTAGCCTAATTCCTTCGCCTATATATTCACAAATATTCCCAAACCACCAGAGGCATCCACGAAAACACTTTTCCACTGCCGCAACCTTCTGTACCCTTGAGATCCCATCTAGGGGCCTTTTCCAGCATCCTGCCGGAGGGGGATTCGATCGCGGAGGGCTTATACATCAACTCGATTGCCCTTCTGATGAAGTGTGAGTAGTTTACCACAGACCTACGGTCCATAGCTAGTAGCTAGATGGCTTCGTTTCTCTCTTTGATTCTCAATACCATGTTCTCCTCGATGTTCTTGGAGATCTATCTGATGTAATACTCTTTTGCGGTGTGTTTGCCAAGATCCTATGAATTGTGGATTTATGATCAGCTTATCTATGAATATTATTTGAATCTTCTCTGAATTCTTTTGTGCATGATTTGATATCTTTGTAATTCTCTTTGAACTATCGGTTTGGTATGGCCAACTAGATTGGTTTTTCTTGCAATGGGAGAAGTGCTTAGCTTTGGGTTCAATCTTGCGGTGTCCTTTACTAGTGACGGTAGGGGCAGCAAGGAACGTATTGTATTGTTGCCATCATGGATAAAAAGATGGGGTTTACATCATATTGCTTGAGTTTATTCCTCTACATCATGTCATCTTACTTAATGCGTTACTTTGTTCTTCATGAAATTAATACTCTAGATAGAAAGGAGTCGGTTGACGCGTGGAGTAATAGTAGTAGATGAAGAATCGTTTTGGTCTACTTGACACGGACGTGATGCCTATATTCATGATCATTGCCTTAGATATCATCATAACTTTGCACTTTTCTATCAATTGCTCGGCAGTAATTTGTTCACCCATCGTTTTATTTTCTATCTTGAGAGAAGTCTCTAGTGAAACCTATGGCCCCTGGGTCTATTTTCCATCATATATGTTTCTGATCTACTATTTTGCAATCTATAAACCAAAAATACGAAAAATATTTACTTTTAAGTTTGTTTACTAGCATCTATCTCTATTAGATCTCACTTTTGCAAGTAACCCTGAAGGGATTGACAACCACTTTATCGCGTTGGGTGCAAGTTGTTGATTGTTTGTGCAGCTATTGGTGATTTGTGCATTGTCTCCTACTGGATTGATACCTTGGTTCTCAAACTGAGGGAAATACTTATCTCTACTTTCTTGCATCACCCTTTCCTCTTCAAGGGAAAAACCAACGCGTGCTCAAGAAGTAGCGGGCTTCACCCTCAGCATGACACCTAGGAGTGCATTTAATGCACTTTGTCTTAACTGCCAGAGTTCGGTATGATAGCACTGTTAGCTTTCTAATCACAAGATAATAACTGTTTGGCCACTGTGGTTTGATACGTCTCCAACGTATCTATAATTTTTTATTGTTCCATGCTATTATATTATCTCGTTTTGGATGTTTATGGGATTTATTATACACTTTTATATTATTTTTGGGACTAACCTATTAACCGGAGGCCCAGCCCAAAATATTGTTTTCTTGCCTATTTAAGTGTTTCAAAGAAAAGGAATATCAAATGGAGTCCAAACGGAATGAAACCTTGGGGAGAGTTATTTTTAAATGGAAGCAATCCAGGAGACTTGGAGTAGACGTCAGGGAAGCTTCGAGGAAGCCATGAGGCAGGGAGGTGCGCCCTACCCCCTGGGCGCACCCCCACCCCCATGGGCCCCTCGTGGCTCCCCTGACAGAGTTCTTTCGCCTATATATATCCATATACCCTAAAACATCGGGGAGCAGAATAGATCGGGAGTTCCGCCGCCTCAAGCCTCTGTAGCCACCAAAAACCAATCGGGACCCTGTTCCGGCGCCCTGCCGGAGGCGGGAATCCCTCTTCGGTAGCCATCTTCATCATTCCGGCGCTCTCCATGACAAGTAGGGAGTAGTTCAACCTCGGGGCTGAGGGTATGTACCAGTAGCTATGTGTTTGATCTCACTCTCTCGTGTTCTTGAGGTGTTATGATCTTAATGTATCGCGAGCTTTGCTATTATAGTTGGATTTTATGATGTTTCTCCCCCTCTACTCTCTTGTAATGGATAGAGTTTTCCCTTTGAAGTTATCTTATCAGATTAAGTCTTTAAGGATTTGAGAACACTTGATGTATGTCTTGCATGTGCTTATCTGTGGTGACAATGGGATATCACGTGATTCACTTGATGTATGTTTTGGTGATCAACTTGCGGGTTCCGTAACATTGTGAACTTATGCATAGGGGTTGGCACACGTTTTCGTCTTGACTCTCCGGTAGAAAATTTGGGGAACTCTTTGAAGTACTTTGTGTTGGTTTGAATAGATGAATCTGAGATTGTGTGATGCATATCGTATAATCATACCCATGGATACTTGAGGTGACATTAGAGTATCTAGGTGACATTAGGGTTTTGGTTGATTTGTGTCTTAAGGTGTTATTCTAGTACGAACTATATGATAGATCGAACGGAAGAATAGCTTTGTGTTATTTTACTACAGACTCTTGAATAGATCCATCAGAGAGGATAACTTTGAGGTGGTTTCGTACCCTACAATAATCTCTTCGTTTGTTCTCCTCTATCAGTGACTTTGGAGTGACTCTTTTTTGCATGTTGAGGGATAGTTATATGATCCAATTATGTTATTATTGTTGAGAGAACTTGCACTAGTGAAAGTATGAACCCTAGGCCTTGTTTCCTAGCATTGCAATACCGTTTGTGCTCACTTTTATCATTAGTTACCTTGCTATGTTTATATTTTCAGATTACAAAAACATATACCTACCATCCATATTGCACTTGTATCACCATCTCTTCGCCGAACTAGTGCACCTATACAACTTACCATTGTATTGGGTGTGTTGTGGACACAAGAAACTCTTTGTTATTTGGTTGCAGGGTTGTTTGAGAAAGACCATCTTCAACCTAGGCCTCCCACGGATTGATAAACCTTAGGTCATCCACTTGAGGGAAATTTGCTACTGTCCTACAAACCTCTGCACTTGGAGGCCCAACAATGTTGTAACGCCCCGGATTCGATGCGCCAGGTGTCCGATAGTTATTCGCCGTCTTTGCCATGTCATGTGCTTGCGTGTTGCATTTTGCCATGTCATCATCTGCATTTCATATCATGTCATCATGTGCATCGCATTTGCATACGTGTTCGTCTCATGCATCTGAGCATTTTCCCCGTTGTCCGTTTTGCAATCCGGCACTCCTATGTCCCCCGGCGCCCCTTTTTGCCTCTTTTCATGTGCTTGTGTTAAACGGTCTTGGAATGGACCGAGGTTTGTCAAGCGTCCTTGGTATACCACCGGTAGACCGCCTGTCAAGTTTCGTGCCATTTGGAGTCCGTTTGATACTCCAACGGTTAACCGGGTAGCCGTAAAGCCTCCTTCTCTTTGCAGCCCAACACCCCTCTAAAGTGGCCCAAAACCCATCTAAGTCATCTCCATGTTCTCGGTCGTTCGATCACGATCGCGTGGCCGAAAACCGCACTCCATTTGGAGCCTCCTAGCTCCTTCTACCTATATAAACTCCCCCTCCCCCGAAATTTCGGATCAAATCCACCCTAACCCTAGCCTTCTTCTTCCTCCGCGCGTCGGACACATCCGCCCGGCGCCGGACATGTCCAGCCGTCGCCGCCACCTCACTCCGGCGAATGGCGTCGCGCCACGTCAGCGCCACCGCCTCCCGCGCCCAACCAGGGGATGCCACATCGCCCTACGCCTGCGCCCCACTTCGCCGGACACCCGGGGCCCAGATCCGGCCCGCCCCGGGCCGAACCAGGCCCGGTCCGCCGCCGCCGCGGCCCGCGCACGGCCGTGGTGCGCTGCCCGCGCCTCCGTCGCCACCTTGCCGGAGCTCTCCCGCGCCGCCGCCCGCCGCCTCGTCGGCGAGCTCCGCCGCCCAGTCGCCTCTGCCCCGCGCGCCTCCAGCCTCCTGTCTCCCGCGCCCCGCCTCGTCTCCGCCCGGCCCCGTCGCCGCAGGCCGCCGTCTCCGCCGCGCTGGCACCCGGCGCCGCTGCCCGGTCTCGCCTCCGTCGCCGCGCCGCGGGCCGCTCCGCCGCCGGTGCGCCATGGCCGCACGCGCCACCCACCGGCGCCCCCGCGCCTCCTCTCGCCCGGATCCGGTCGGGGAGAGGCCCCGCCGCCGCGCCCCGTCGCTGGATCTCCCTCGCCGGCGCCCCCCCGCTGCCGTTTTCCGGCGAGGTCCTCCGGTCACCTCGGTTTCCGCCCGCGTTGACTTTCCCCGGGGTGAGAAAAATTGACTAAGTCCCAGATTTCAGTATCATCTGCCTCTATTCATCGCATCATAACTCTCTGCATATTGCTCCATTTTGCCTGCATGATATTTCGTAATGTTCATCTGGTTGTGCTCCTCACTTTGTTCCATTCTGTCATTTTCATTTGAGCTCATCTTGATGCCCGAAATGCTATTAGAAAAGGGCTATGTGATGTTAGTTTCAGATTCTCAGCAGATCATGCACTTTTGTCAATTTTGCCATGATTGATGTGTGCACCCTATGAAGTTGAGTCCTACATGTGTTTTGTAATATGCCATGCCATCTTTGCTTTGTTGCAACCCATTTGTCATGATATGCCATGTATTGTTTGTTTTAAGCTTGCAAAGTAGCTTACTCAATGTTGCTGATTTCAGAGACTTAGAACTTCACTAAGTCTTTGTCTGCTGTTATGTTGATGCCATGTATTCATGTTGCTACAGTGAGATCCATGCTTCTTTTGGGTATGTTCAGTAAGGGTGTTTTGTATATATGGTTATGCTCTATCCATACATGCCTTTGTTTGCATTTATGGAGCACCCTAGCTTGACTCGATCAAGCTCTACTTTTGCTATAAAATGTTCCTGGCAGATCGTTTACATGTTATTCAATTTTGCCAAGGTTGTTGTAATTGATCTGTGCATGCTATGTTGTTGTTCTTGCCATGTATAGCTTCTATGCCATGTATAGTTGCTGGGTGTATGTGATAGAGGCGGGGGTGTCCCGATCTTTCGATAAGATGATAACTATCGATTTGGTGGAGACGACTTTGACGATCCGACTACAAACGTGCACGATGTTCTTGCCATGTATAGCTTCTATGCCATGTCTAGTTGCTGGTTGTATGCTTAGTTTATCATGCAATACCTCGTAGTGAGTGCATCGAGCTCGTAAACATGCCTACTTGTTATCTGTTTTGCCATGCTCCAGTTTTTCATTAAGTCTGAATCTGTTTATGTTTTTGCTATGTTCACATGCTTGCAATTGTATTCTCTGATCCCTTTTGGCTTATGGTCAGTAAGGGACTTTTGTTATATACTTTGATTAGATTCATGCCAAGCTCTAGTTTGACGTGATAGCTTGCTGTAACATGTTGTTTGATAGCTCTGAATATGGCAACCTGATGTTATTTCTGCCATGCCCTGTGAATTCTGCTAAGTCTGTGAACCTGTTATTATTTGCAATCTTGCCATGCTTATTTGAGTATGATCTAGTGATTTCTGGAGATAGCTTAGTGTTCATGTTTTGTCATGCTTTACCTGTACATCATGTCCATGCCTTTTGTTTTCATGTTGAGATCCTGTAGCTTGTTGTTTTGATGCTTGTTAGATGCCTACTTGCTGTTTTGGACAGATTGTTGTTATATCTTGTATAGGGTGTATGTGTTGAACCGTTGCTCCGTTTTGAGCATGCTCTACATAAAACTTGCTTAGAATTGCATGTAGCTTCATATTATCATGTTGCATCCTTGTTTTGAGGTGTTTGCTTGATGTTTGGATGCATTTTGTATCAATGCCATGCTTAACTTGTTTTGCTCATATCGTCTAGGCCGTAGCTCCGAATCTAATGAACTTTATATGTAACTTGACTAGAATTTCGTGTAGATCATCTTGGTGCATCTTAAATTGTTGTTTAACCACTTGAACATAAGGCTTATTCAGATCTGGACCAATTTCGAAATTTGCATATGAGGACTTACCGGAGTTGTTCTATGTTGTTTCCGGCCTCATTTAATCTTGCTTAATGTGTTGCTCTTGTATGCATCATCTCTTGTCATGAGTAGTTTCATGTAGCCTTTCCATGCATCATACTTGGTTGAGCATCGTGCCTTGTTCATGTGTGGTGTGTTTACCTTGTTGTGTGCTTCTTCTCGATAGTTCCCGTTTCGTTGCGATCGTGAGGATTCGTTCGTCTACGCTTGGTTCGTCTTCGTGGCTTCATCTTCTTCATGGACTCGTTCTTCTTCCTTGTGGGATTTCAGGCAAGATGACCGTCACCTTGGATCTCATTACTATCATTGCTATGCTAGTTGCTTCGATCTATTGCTATGCTGCGTTACCTACCACTTGCTGCTCAAGCCTCCCAAATTGCCATGAACCTCTGACCTTTGTTACCCTTCCTAGCAAACCGTTGTTTGGCTATGTTACCGCTTTTGCTCAGCCCCTCTTATAGCGTTGCTAGTTGCAGGTGAAGATGAAGATTGCTCCATGTTGGATTATGTTTATGTTTATGTTGGGATATCACAATATCTCTTATATTATTAATGCATCTATATACTTGGTAAAGGGTCGAAGGCTCGGCCTTATGCCTGGTGTTTTGTTCCACTCTTGCCGCCCTAGTTTCCGTCATACCGGTGTTATGTTCCCGGATTTTGTGTCCCTAACGCGGTTGGGTGATTTATGGGACCCCCTTGACAGTTCGCTTTGAATAAGACTCCTCCAGCAAGGCCCAACCTTGGTTTTACCATTTGCCTCACCACCACCTATTTTCCCTTGGGAGTAATGAACCCAAGGGTCATCTTTATTTAGCCCCCCCGGGCCAATGCTTGTCTAAGTGTTGGCCCGAAACGAGTAGACTGCGGGGCCACCTTGGGGAAACTTGAGGATTGGTTTTACTCGTAGGATGTCTCATCCGGTGTTGCCCTGAGAACGAGATATGTGCAGCTCCTATCGGGATGTCGGCGCATCGGGCGGCTTTGCTGGTCTTGTTTTATTACTGTCGAAATGTCTTGTAGCCGGGATTCCGAGACTGATCGGGTCTTCCCGGGGAGAAGGAATATCCTTCGTTGATCGCGAGATCTTATCATGGGCTAAGTTGGGACACCCCTGCAGGGTTTGAACTTTCGAAAGCTGTGCCCGCGGTTATGGGCAGATGGGAATTTGTTAATGTCCGGTTGTAGTAAACTTAAAGTAAACTCTTCTAAAATACACCAACCGTGTGCGTAACCGTGAGTGTCTCTTTTCGGGGTTGATCGAGAGGAGAACACGGTTTCTGGGTTATGTTTGGCGTAAGTAGGAGTTCAGGATCACTTCTTGATCATTACTAGTTGACGACCGTTCCTTTGATTCTCTTCTCGCTCTCATTTGCGTATGTTAGCCACCATACATGCTTAGTCGCTGCTGCAACCTCACCACTTTACCCCCTTCCTTTCCCATTAAGCTTTGCTAGTCTTGATACCCATGGTAATGGGATTGCTGAGTCCTTGTGGCTCACAGATTACTACACCACAAGTTGCAGGTGCAGGTTATGCGATGTTCATGATGTGAGAGCGGTGTTTATTCGTGATGGAGTTCTTCTGCTTCTTCTTCGATTGAGGGATAGGTTCCTGGTCGGCAGCCTGGGCTAGCAGGGTGGATATTGTTTGAGTTTCTGTTTATGTTTCATCCGTAGTCGGATGTTGATCTTGTATATGATGTATTGTTGTATTCATGTGACTTTGTATGTATTGTATGTATCCCCTCTATTTATGTAATGTTGATGTAATGATATCCACCTTGCAAAAGCGTTTCAATATGCGGTTCTATCCTTGGTGGGACCATCGAGTCTCTTTAGGATAGTATCGCATATTGGGCGGGACAAACGTCTACAAGAAGAAGGTTGCGTAGTAGACATCAAGCAGTTTCTAGTGCTGTTGCCGGGGAGGTTAGTGCTTGAAGGTATATCTTTAGATCTTGCAATCAAATCTTTTAGTTTCTTGTTTTATCACTAGTTTAGTCTGTAAAATAAAACTACAAAAAAATGGAATTGAGGGTGCCTCATATGCTTCATGTTTTTAATGTCTTCCGTGAAAATAAGGATTCCGATAGTTGTGCTCAATTGCTAGAGGAAGAATGCATTAGGATGTTTGGCAGTAAATATTTGATTGATGAGCATGATTGCAATGTTGTTAGTATGAATTCTTTGAATATCCATAGTACTAATGATGATTGCCCTAGTCATGATGAAAATGTCTCTTATAAGCATGTCAACTTTTGTGAAATACATAGAGCTTGCAAGCACACACCAAATAGGGAAGATAGATTTTGCAAGAGGCATAAGTATTTGTAAACTAAATGGTTGCAAGAAAGGCTAGATGATTGTGCCGAAAGATTCAATATTTATCGCCATCCTTGTGAACTTTGCAATGAACATGGATATTTAAAGCTCCAATGCTATTTGTTTCATGATCAAATCGTGTCCAATAATTGTGATAACTTGATTACCCTTGAGCATCATAACGGGCTTAGTCTTCTTTTGCGGTATGAAGAAATGAAACGTCTAATTGAGGGTATTCCAAAATTTAATCTTGATAGATTTCTTGATTTTGATCTAGAAGAAATTTTTATGTATTGTGCGGTGAATTGCATTGAAAATCCTTATATTGCCAATTACACAAAGACAAGAAAACAAATAGAAGATGAAGAGAATACTAATGAAAGGGAAGAGATTTCCCAATATCCTCCTATTGTTTCTTATGATGAATCAGGTAACGAGGAGGAGCTTTCTATTCAACAAATCTCATTAATAAGGAGCTCAAAAGAGAGAGTTAAACCCACACATGATGTGAAGAAGAAAAAGAAAAGATGGAGAAGCAGACGTAGAAAGGTATCCCTCCCAGATGATGTTGCTCCTATTACTCATTGTGATCATGATAATTGCTATACTATCGGTGCTATCGATACTATTAATCATGAGAGTGATTATGCTTATGATATGAAAAGGCCCAAGCTTGGGGATGCTATGTTTGATGAGAATGACATGTTTGAGAATATATTTTCTGCAATTAATGTTTGTCCCAAGCTTGGGGATGCTATGTTTAATGAAGATGATATTATTAACCTCCCAACTTTTAATGAGCAAATTTATTATGATGATAGCATGCCTCCTACTTATGATGATTATATTGATGAAAGTGGGTTTGGAAGAGTGCCAACTTTAGGAAGTAATGATCCCACTATTTTGGAGGGTGTTGAATCTTATTGTGACAATTATGAAATTGGATTTGGAGAGGTCATGACTTTATTTAGTAATGATTCCACTATCTTGGAAGAGGTTTCAATTGATTATGATGAGAACAAAGTTGCTACTTATGATAATTATTGTGATGACACTTATGCTATAAAGAGTAGTGATGATTATATTTATAAAACATGTCATGATTATGATTACCCTTTTTCTGAACATTACTCTTTTAATGTGGAAACAATTTATAGTATTCGAGTTTCTTATGATACTCCCACTATTCCGAATAAGAAGAATTTTTCCTATGTGGAGAGTAATAAAATTTCTATGCTTGTGGATCATGAAAAGAATGATTTATGTTATGGTTATATTGTTGAGTTCATTCATGATGCTACTGAAAATTATTATGAGGGAGGAACATATGCTTGTAGGAATTGCAATAATATCAAGTTTCCTCTCTATGTGCTTAAAGTTATGAAGATATGCTTGTTTTGCCTTCCTATGCTAGTTGATTATTGTTCCCATAAGCTGTTTGCTCACAAATAGTGGGTTAGACATAAATGTGCTAGTCATATTCTTCATGATGCCCTATTTATGTTTCAATTTTTATGTTTTATGTGAGCATCATTGAAATCATCATGCCTAGCTAGGGGCATTAAACAATAGCGCTTGTTGGGAGGCAACCCAATTTTATTTTTGTCCTTTGCTTTTGCTCCTGTTTAGTAATAAATAATGCATATAGCCTCTGTTTAGATGTGGTTTTATGTTTTAATTAGTGTTTGTGCCAAGTATAACCTTTGGGAAGACTTGGGTGAAGTCTATGTGATCTTGCTGTAAAAACAGAAACTTTTGCGCTCACGAGATTAGCTGCCACTTTTTACTGGACAATACTTTTAGGTTGATTATTTTTCTAGATGATTAATAAACAAATTACTCATGTCCACCAATTTATTTCAGAATTTTTGGAGTTCCATAAGTATACGTTTGATACAGATTACTACAGACTGTTTTGTTTTTAACATATTCTGTTTTCAATGTGTTGTTTACTTATTTTGATGATTCTATGAGTAGTATCGGAGGGTATGAACCATAGAGAAGTTGGAATACAGTAGATATTACACCAATATGAATTTAGAATGAGTTCACAACAATACCTAAGTGGTGGTTTTATTTTCTTATACTAACGGAGCTTATGACTTTTTTGTTGAGTTTTGTGTTGTGAAGTTTTCAAGTTTTGGGTAAAGATTCGATGGACTACGGAATAAGGAGTTGCAAGAGCATAAGCTTGGGGATGCCCAAGGCACTCCAAGGTAATATTAAAGGAAAACCAAGAGCCTAAGGTTGAGGATGCCCCGGAAGGCATCCCCTCTTTCGTCTTCGTTCATTGGTAACTTTACTTGGAGCTATATTTTTATTCACCACATGATGTGTGTTTTGCTTGGAGCGTCATTTTATTTTATTTAATTTTGCTTTCTGTTTGAATAGTATCAAGATCTGAAATTCTTAAATGCTAGATAGTCTTCACATAGTTGCATAATTATTCAACTACTCATTGATCTTCACTTATATCTTTCGGAGTAGTTTGTCATTTGCTCTCGTGCTTCACTTATATCCTTTAAGAGCATGGTGGTATTTTTATTTTGAAGAAATAGATTAACTCTCATGCTTCACTTATATTATTTTGAGAGTCTTAAACAGCATGGTAATTTTCTTTGGTTATGAATTTAGTCCTAATATGATGGGCATCCAAGAGGGATATAATAAAAACTATCATATAAAGTGCATTGAATACTATGAGAAGTTTGATACTTGATAATTGTTTTGAGATATGAAGATGGTGATATTAGAGTCATGCTAGTTGAGTAGTTGTGAATTTGAGAAATACTTGTTCTAAAGTTTGTGATTCCCGTAGCATGCACGTATGGTGAACCGTTATCTGATGAAGTCCTAGCATGATTTATTTATTGATTGTCTTCCTTATGAGTGGCGGTCGGGGACGAGCGATGGTCTTTTCCTACCAATCTATCCCCCTAGGAGCATGCGCTTAGTCCTTTGTTTTGATAACTAATATATTTTTGCAATAAGTATGTGAGTTCTTTATGACTAACGTTGAGTCCATGGATTATACACACTCTCATCCTTCCACCATTCCTAGCCTCTCTAATACCGCGCACCTTTCCCCGGTATCATACACCCACCATATACCTACCTCAAAACAGCCACCATACCTACCTATTATGGCATTTCCATAGCCATTCCAAGATATATATTGCCATGCAACTTTCCACCGTTTTGTTTATTATGACACGCTTCATCATTGTCATATTGCTTTGCATGATCATGTAGTTGGCATTGTATTTGTGGCAAAGCCACCATTCATAATTATTTCATACATGTCACTCTTGACTCATTGCACATCCCGGTACACCACCGGAGGCATTCACATAGAGTCATATCTTGTTCTAAGTATCGAGTTGTAATTCTTGATTTGTAAGTAAATAAAAGTGTGATGATCATCTATATTAGAGCATTGTCCCAAGTGAGGAAAGGATGATGGAGACTATGATTCCCCCACAAGTCAGGATGAGACTCCGGAAAAAAAGAGGCCAAAGAAGCCCAAATAAAAAACGGAGAAAAAAGAGGCCATAAAAAAGAGAAGGCCCAACAAAACAAAAAAATGATGAGAGAAAAAGAGAGAAGGGGAAATGCTACTATCCTTTTACCACACTTGTGCTTCAAAGTAGCACAATGATCTTCAGGATAGAGAGTCTCCTACGTTGTCACTTTCAAATACTAGTGGGAATCTTTCATTTTAGAACTTGGCTTGTATATTCCAATGACGGGCTTCCTCAAAGTGCCCTAGGTCTTCGTGAGCAAGCGAGTTGGATGCACACCCACTTAGTTTATTTTCGAGATTTCATACACTTATAGCTCTAGTGCATCCGTTGCATGGCAATCCCTACTCACTCACATTGATATCTATTTATGGGCATCTCCATAGCCCGTTGATATGCCTAGTTGATGTGAGACTATCTTCTCATTTTTGTCTTCTCCACAACCACCATTCTATTCCACCTATAGTGCTATGTCCATGGCTCACGCTCATGTTTTCACACCCTGATTTTCATGCCACAACACTTAAGCTAATAAATCATGATAAATTGTGGTTTGACAAACACTTTTGAGTGTTTGGTCTTTGCTTGATTTGATTTTTTGTCTGCTATTTGCAAGTGCTCTAAAAATCAAATAAATCCTCCAACTCTTATACTCCTTCTCCTTGATCCAAAACCTTTCCCAATGATCATGCCATGTGTATAGGACATAATAGAATTTTCTTACAAAAATAATTTGGCCAAAAGGTATTTTCTAAATTAGATTTTTCAAAACCCCCTGACTTCAGGCTTGAACTACAAGTGCCTAAGTTAGGATGGCAAAAATCTTTCAAAAGTTATATTTGAATCCTATTAGATATAGGACCCCCTAAAACAACAAAAATATTATTTTAAAAGTTAATTTGCTATTTTATTTAAAGGCTTTTTCTTAGGCCAGAAACGGTCTTTAATAGGTTAAAATTATTTTAATGTTTTAAAAATATTTGAGAAAATTTAGGGAGACTCACTGGACATATATTATCCATATATATGAGTTTCAAGACATGGTCATGATCAAAATATGGGACAAAACCCTCCAGAACCATTTCTGCTCATTTCAAGTATTTGAAATATTTATATAAGATATATTTTCAAATAAATCTAGAAAATTTCTAGGAAGTCACATATGCATAATGTGATGACCTTGCAAAGTTTCATATCAATCAAAATAATTTTGATTCACAAAAGTGCCCCAAAACCCTCTTTGTCGAGATCCAAGTTTGAACAACTCTACATTGCCAACTTTCTCCATTTTATCCCAAACTTTGTGGTCATGCTCAAAAGCCCAAATTATGACACTACACAAAGTGGTGCATCAAGGAGAATATATTTGCATAACTAAATCTTGGAAAAACCATTTCTTTTGATTTCTAGGGTTTACCAAAGTTACATTGGCTACTTTGCCCAAATGAGATTAAACTTGGTGGAACACCCTAATTATATGTGCCATTTCATCCTGTTAAGTTTCATGTCAAGTGAAATTAAATTTCTTGCCCAAACCACCATCAAACACCTTCTGACAGAAACTCAAAATTCATGTTTCAACCCCTTCCACTAATCTCCATGAGCTGAACTTTTTGCCACGGCCACACCTGCTCCTCCTCTACCTCCTGCATGCTTTGTTGCCTAAGGAGCAATGATTAAGGGGGGCAGAGACCCATTTTTCTCCCCTGGACAGCAGTTTTCCCTCTCTCACTCAACCCCTCTCTCTCCTCTAGTGGATCCCCAGGGTATCCGATGCCATTTCCACATTGTTTACTCCCCCCTGCAGTCTCTAGACACAAGTGGACGCGTGGCTGCGCGCGGAAAAGCCGCAGATGCCGGCCAAACACACGCTCTGGAGCGCCTGACATGGCGTTCGACTGTTGACACCGCGTCCCCCGACCACCTCGAGCCTCCCCCTTGCGCCAGTCGAGGTGCCTCAACGTCCGCAACACGCCACCGCGTTGGCCCCCTCCTTCCCGTTTCTGTCTCTCTCGTGCCACGCATGCCTAGAGCCGCCCGAGCCCGGCAATGCGCGTCCGAGCTCGTGGCTCCATCCCGAGCTCACCCCGCTCCCTCTATCTCTTCCTAGCGCCCTACTCCACCCGCACGAACACCCCATACATGGCCCGCTGTGCCAATTCTGCCTCTGGCGTTGCCTAGGCCGCGGCCGTGGTCGTCGTCGACGGTGCTCCATGGCCTCGCCATATAGAGCCACCCCAAGCTCTATCTCACCTCTCCTGGACTCTCCTCTCTCCCGTTCACCTGCAGGACCAACCCACTCCCCCTCCTATTCCTTCTTCCTCCTCCTCTGCCGCCATTGCCGCCCCGGACCCCCCGCTCAAATTCGAGTCGTCCTAGCCTCCTTTCCTCCTCTGAACTAGTCCACTACACCCCAAAAGCCTCCACGGACCTCCCCAACACCCCAGCACCCCTCCTCTGCAGCCAAAACGGGCACCACCACCAAGCCCGCCGCCGCCATCCACTGGACCCGAAGCCCTGCTCAACTCCGAGCATCGTCGCGTGCGTGCAGCACATGGACAGGTGAGCCTCGTCGCGCTGAGTCCGTCAGTGCGCCGGGCGTCGCCGGAGGTGGCCCGTGCCGCTCAAAAGAGCGCCGGCGCCCGCTCGGCCTCGCCTCTCCTGCCTCTGCTCTGTTCGAGCGGGAGGTAGGCAAAGGCCTGAGCGCTGGGTCCCGCGCGTCAGCGATCGCCGGACAGGCCCCGCCCTTTTAAGTGGAGACGGACAAAGGAAGATCCGCCTCCCCCAGGCGAAGGCGCATTCGGTAAAGACGCCTTCGACGTCGCCGCTATTGCCCTGTGCGGCCATGCGGCTGGGCCAGCCCACAGTTTATCTGTCGCCTTGTGTGGAGGATAAGGTTAAAGCCTTATTTCCATTTTCTTTTCCAGCCGACTTCGAAATACATAAAAAATTCAACAGAGCTCCAAATTGGATGATTCAAATTTCTAGTACTTCATAAATTCATGCTCTATCACATGGTGCAACTTTATCATTTTTCCAGAAAAACTCTTCACAAATAATTAGCAAATCCTATTTTTCCATTTCTGTGATAAACTTTAGAAAATCACACAAGGCTCAAATTTGATCCAAATGCCATGATTCAAATTTCTTGATGCTCCTGAGTTTATAACTTAGGTTATGAACATTTTTATTAATCCTTTGTGTGCCACACAATATAATGAGCCATTTCTTCATATTTGTCATATTTGCCAATTCATAGGGAATTCATTTGAACTCCAAATCCAGTGAAACCAAATCCAAGATGCTTCTAAAATCATCCTTTGTTAAATAGGTGTCGTTGCTCATTTTTCAAAAATATGTTTCTGTACACTTCTTGTAAATCCATTAATCCCTTGATTCCATCAGATTGAAATGTTAAGAAATATCCATTGATCCAATTCCAATGAAACCACTCTGGTTATTTTTCATATAACCAGAGATGTCCTAGAAAAGTCAAATTCATATTTTTAGAGAACTTTTATGTTTTGCCTTGTTGTGTTGCTTATTGTGTTTGTTTCCGACGTTAGTTGATGAAGTAAACGAATTACTTGGAGAAGGACCATAAGACTTGAAGACTCTGATGAACCAGGCAAGCAGCCCTTTGACCATGTCTATGAAACCCTTTTTTTGCATGTCATATAGCACCTTATTGTTGTTGCAACGGAATCTTGATGAGGTGGTAACCACTTTGATGGGTTTCCTCCGATACTTCCTTCTTGGTACTTGCATTATGCATGACCCTACCTTCCTATGAGGGTTATGCTGGTGGGAGTAGATAGGATGCTAAAGTAGTTGCTACGCAAAAAGGGATGGGAATATGCATGGTGATGGAGACAAAGTATTTTCAAAAGACTTTTCGAAAACCCTGTCGGGTGCCACTTATGCCCGAGGGAGATAATGAGTTGGGTAACCATTTGATGACGAAGTGGTGTACCGAGGCAAGTGCGTGTCTTGTTTTCAAAACGGATTGGTTTAAATTGCGACCGTTATTCCAACCTTACATGCGCAACCACTCTACTCTTATATGGGAAAGGGAATTATTGATTACCTAGGCCGACACTAGCTTGGAGCCCGCATTACTAGTGATGGGAGAGTTGTTGTTGCGCTCTTTCGGGAAGGGGTCGTGCCAGGTAGGGTGGCCATGACTATTTTCATAGGGCACCGAACACACCGTTGGTACCCCGTGCTTGTGGTATGTGATGAATATGGGAGCGAGGATCCACAATTTTAAGATGTGAAATGTTGGGCACGGGGGTTACTACCAATCCAATGGACTCTATGTTAGTGTCGTCTAGGGAAAGATAGTGATCGAGTGCTTACCCCGGGTACTTGAAGTACCGCGGGCCGTGGATGACACAGAAGTTCCCCGGATCTTGTGGGTAAAGTGTGCAACCTCTGCAGAGTGTAAAACTATTCGAATAGTTGTGTCCTCGGTCAAGGACAGTTGGGTAACCGCTCTTGGGCTACGTCCACATGTTTACAAACCAGTGTGTGTTTGGATAAGTGGGAAGAACTACTTGGGTCAAGTCAAAGGACTTGACATGATTGAGTTGGGTCGATGCCCACTCCATTTATGTTGATATCTGTAACCAGTCCCTATGGTTACTTGAATTCGTATGATGCATGTTTCACCAATTGTTGAACATGTCATAGCACAACAAAACTAGCTTTCTGCAAAATTTACCTATATCATGCATTGTGGTATCTTGAACCAAAACATGGGTTGCTTGCGAGTACATTCAAAGTACTCATTGGCTTGCCACTGGTTATTTTATTGGTCCGGCATAAAAGAACGGGATATAATGAAGAGTACCTTGGTGACGAACATGCGAGATAGGACGCTTCCTAGTCAGAATGCATGTAGGGTTAAGGCAGATGGCATGGGTCCAAGTTATCGATGAAGATTTCCGCTATGAAGTTATACTCAAGACTTGACCATAATGGTCACAATTTATGTAAGACGGTATGTATGGATGTAAGACTCTTGTTATACAGCTTCTGTGTGTTTAGTGAGCATTGATCTCTGGGTTCACTGTACACGTGCATTCGGTGATCACGACTTATGAGTCAGGGTCCCTACACATGTATTGCGTGAAGATTGAAAAATTTTTAGAACATCAAAAGTATGAAACAATTGCTTGGCTTGTCATCGGGGTTGTGCATGATTTAAATATTTTGTGTGGTGAAGATAGAGCATAGCCAGACTATATGATTTTGTAGGGATAGCTTTCTTTGGCTATGTTATTTTGAGAAGACATGATTGCTTTGTTAGTATGCTTGAAGTATTATTGTTTTCATGTCAATATTAAACTTTTGTCTTGAATCTTATGGATCTGAATATTCTTGCCACAATAAACAAGATTACATTGATGATTATGTTAGGTAGCATTCCACATCAAAAATTCTATTTTTATCATTTACCTACTCGAGGACGAGCATGAATTAAGCTTGGGGATTCTTGATACGTCTCCAACGTATCTATAATTTTTTATTGTTCCATGCTATTATGTTATCTCGTTTTGGATGTTTATGGGCTTTATTATACACTTTATTTTATTTTTGGGACTAACCTATTAACCGAAGGCCCAGCCCAAAATGTTGTTTTCTTGCTTATTTCAGTGTTTCGAAGAAAAGGAATATCAAATGGAGTTCAAACGGAATGAAAACTTTGGGAGAGTTATTTTTGGAACATAAGCAATCCAGGAGACTTGGAGTAGACGCCAGGGAAGCTTCGAGGAAGCCAAAAGGAAGGGGGCGCGCCCCCACCCTCGTGGGCCCCTCGTGGCTCCCCTGACCGACTTCTTTCGCCTATATATATCCATATACCCTAAAACATCAGGGAGCAGAATAGATCGGGAGTTCCGCCGCCGCAAGTCTCTGTAGCCACAAAAAACCAATCGGGACCCTGTTTCGGCACCCTGCAGGAGGGGGGAATCCCTCTCGGTGGCCATCTTCATCATCCCGGCGCTCTCCATGACGAGGAGGGAGTAGTTCACCCTCGGGGCTGAGGGTATGTACCAGTAGCTATGTGTTTGATCTCTTTCTCTCTCTCATGTTCTTGAGGTGGTACGATCTTGATGTATCGCGAGCTTTGCTATTATAGTTGGATTTTATGATGTTTCTCCCCCTCCACTCTCTTGTAATGGATAGAGTTTTCCCTTTGAAGTTATCTTATCAGATTAAGTCTTTAAGGATTTGAGAACACTTGATGTATGTCTTGCATGTGCTTATCTGTGGTGACAATGGGATATCACGTGATTCACTTGATGTATGTTTTGGTGATCAACTTGCGGGTTCCGTAACATTGTGAACTTATGCATAGGGGTTGGCACACGTTTTCGTCTTGACTCTCCGGTAGAAACTTTGGGGAACTCTTTGAAGTACTTTGTGTTGGTTTGAATAGATGAATCAGAGATTGTGTGATGCATATCGTATAATCATACCCACGGATACTTGAGGTGACATTGGAATATCTAGGTGACATTAGAGTTTTGGTTGATTTGTGTCTTAAGGTGTTGTTCTAGTACGAACTCTATGATAGATCGAACGGAAATAATAGCTTTTTGTTATTTTACTACGGACTCTTGAATAGATCGATCAGAAAGGATAACTTTGAGGTGGTTTCGTACCCTACAATAATCTCTTCGTTTGATAGTGACTTTGGAGTGACTCTTTGTTGCATGTTGAGGGATAGTTATATGATCCAATTATGTTATTATTGTTGAGAGAACTTGCCCTAGTGAAAGTATGAACCCTAGGCCTTGTTTCCTAGCATTGCAATACCGTTTGTGCTCACTTCTATCATTAGTTACCTTGTTGTTTTTATATTTTTAGATTACAAAAACCTATACCTACCATCCATATTGCACTTGTATCACCATCTCTTCGCTGAACTAGTGCACCTATAAAATTTACCATTGTATTGGATGTGTTGGGGACACAAGAGACTCTTTGTTATTTGGTTGGAGGGTTGTTTGAGAGAGACCATCTTCAACCTACTCCTCCCACGGATTGATAAACCTTAGGTCATCCACTTGAGGGAAATTTGCTACTGTCCTACAAACCTCTGCACTTGGAGGCCCAACAACGTCTACAAGAAGGTTGCGTAGTAGACATCATGGTTACCCCTTGAGCTATAAAAGGAGGTCCAAGGCAATCTAGAAAGGGATTCGGACCCCCTCACACTTGTACGCGTGTAGCTGCTCCCCTGAGGCAACCTTGTCGGGATCGAGCGTTGCGTGTTGTTCAGATCCCTCCATCCATTCCACCAAAAGCAGGAGTAGGGTTTTACGCCCCACAATGGCCCGAACCTGGGTAAAAACCACTATGTCATCACCGCCATGCTGCCCCATGGCTTCCGTTGTTTGTGCAATGTTTACAGGTATGCGTCGTTGCTATACAAACGGTTTTTAACCCCTTTCCGCGACGACATTTGGAACCGTCGCCAAGTGAGTGTGGGCGATAGGGGGTCCTTCCCACATGACCCAGAAACCGTCGGGGATAGGGAGCCTTGATGCATGCAGTTGTCCCTATATAACCGTTTCCAATCTCTTGAATATCCCAAACGCTTCATCCTTTCTACTCGTTTGTGCTCGCATTGCCATCGCAGTCAGAGTTTTGTGCTTGTACCTAAAACCAGGCAGATTCCAGGCACGGGAGTTTTCCAGGCACGTACCAAACTGGCTCTGCGTTTACAATGCCTGGCACATCACAAAAAGTTCATGATTATAAACCGTGTACGATAGTTAGACAATCACACACACTTAGTTTTCCCACACCGTATGTGATAGTGTTTGACATCACACATGCTTTGCAAACGGCAACTGTGTGCATTGTTACACACGTTTCCTCTCAGTGAACCTGTAACATCCCAATTTTTCAATTTGGACGTTATACATAGGTCGTCATATGCATACCATATTTTACCTGTATTTTGGTTGTGATCCTAGAAATCTTAAGCAACTCAAAGACCCAAGGAGAGAGTTGGAGATTTCATAAATTTTCATATTTGAATTTTCTCAAATTTGAAAAGAGGATCAATTTGGTTTTAATATTTTTTCTCTCCAAATATTTATAATATTTAAAATAAAAGAGAGAAGATAATATGACTTCTTAAAAAAGAGAGAAATATTGGAGGAAAATTTTTAAAATCAAATATGAAATTTATTTGGATTTTATTTGCTATTTTATTTGAATTGAAAAAATATGCATTTCTGAATATTTGGATTTTAGGCCGGAAAAATGTTCACTTTGGTCTAAATATTTTAATTAGACGGTGAAAATTGTTTTTGGTATTTTTAGAGTTGTTTTATATTTTTTTAGGATTTTTCTTCGGTGGAATTTATTTAAAAAAACTTCCCGCCCGACTAGGCCGAAGCCTAGCCGCGCAGGCCGGCCCACTCCCGCGTTGCCTTCCTCCCGCGCGGACAGACCGAGCCGCCGCCGCCGCCGGTGTCCGGCTGGGGCACGACTCCCGGTCCGACCCCCCCCCCCCCCCCCCGTCCCCAAGCCGCCGTGCCCCTCCTCGGCCCCTTTATATAAGGAGCCCGCCGCCCCCTCTTTCTCTACCACCACCTGACGCCTCCCGCCGCCAGATGTAGTTATAGGTAAGCTTTTGATGGAGTCATTTACTGCAATCATTCTTTTTGATACTAGTGCATCGCATTCATACATTTCGAGGGGGTTTGTGGATAAGTATAAGTTGCCCACCAAAGTTCTTAAGACACCTATGTTAGTAAGCTCACCAGGAGCTGAGTATATGGCAAGCAGAGGATGTTTTTAGATGCCATTAACCATAGGTAGACAGGTTTTCCCCTCAGACCTAATAATTTTGGAGTCACAAGGATTGGATGTGATACTGGGCATGGATTGGCTATCGATGTATGGAGGAAACATCGACTGCGCCAGTAAGTCAATTCTGCTCACCACCAGAGGGTAAAGGGGTTAAGTATGTGTCTCGGCATGCGCCGAGAAGGTCCCAAGTAAACTCGCTTTCAGGAGTTGTTCGGGAGGAAGTGCCTTGTGAAGGATTACCCGGATGTATTTCTAGAGGAATTACCAGGCATGCCGCCCGATCGAGATATAGAGTTTTTGATAGATCTGTTGCCAGGCACCGGACCAATATCAAAGAGGCCATACCGGATGCCCGCAAATGATCTGGAGGAAATTAAGAAGCAGATCAAGGAGTAGTTGGAGAAAGGTTACATTCGACCAAGTTCATTACCGTGGGGAGCTCCAGTACTCTTGGTTGAGAAGAAGGATGGATCTTTGAGAATGGTTGTTGATTATCGTGCATTGAACGAAGTGATGATCAAGAACAAGTACACACTACCGATGATCAATGATTTGTTTGACCTGTTGTAAGGAGCTAAAGTATTCTCCAAGATCGATCTGCGATCAGGATACCACCAGCTGAAGATCCGAGAACAGGATATACCTAAGACAGCTTTCACCACAAGGTACTGCCTATATGAGTACATGGTTATGTCATTTGGATTGACTAATGCCCCTGCCTATTTCATGAGTATGATGAATAGGGTGTTCATGGAGTTCTTGGATAAGTTTGTTGTGGTGTTCATTGATGATATTTTGGTATACTCGAAGAATGAAGAGGAACACAAAGAGCATTTGCGTTTAGTTCTCGAGAAACTCAGGGAACATCAGCTATATGCCAAGTTCAGCAAATGTGAGTTTTGGTTGAAGGAAGTTGGATTCCTTGGACATGTTATATCAGGAGAAGGTATAGCAGTAGAACCTACCAAGGTTAAATTTGTTACTGAGTGGTTGGCACCCACCTCAGTTGGAGAGATCCGTAGTTTTATTGGACTCGCGGGATATTACCAGAGATTCATTGAGAATTTTTCCAAGATTGCGAAGCCCATGACGGAGTTGTTGAAGAAGGACACTACGTTTAAATGGACGGATGAATGTGAGCCTAGTTTTCAGGAGTTGAAGAAACGGTTGGTTACAACCCCGGTGCTAATTCTTCCGGATATACGCAAGGATTTCCAAGTGTATTGTGATGCTTCTCGCCAAGGACTTGGAGGTGTACTTATGTAGGACGGAAGAGTTGTTTCATATGCCTCGCGTTAGCTTCGAGCGCATGAGTTGAATTATGCCATGCATGATTTGGAGTTAGCAGCCGTAGTACATGCGCTCAAGACCTGGTGACATTTTCTTATTTGAAATCGTTGTGATGTGTACACGGATCACAAGAGTTTGAAGTACATTTTCACTCAGAAGGAGCTGAATCTCAGGCAAAGGAGATGGTTGGAGCTTATAAAGGATTATGATATGAAGTTGCACTATCATCCAGGAAAGGCCAATGTCGTAGAAGATGCTTTGAGCCGGAAGAGTTATGTCAATACCCTCATAAGAGGAGGTTTACCACAGGAGTTAGTTGACGATCTCAAGGAAATTCGTTTGGAGATAGTTCCAGGAGGTTTTGTTGCAGCAATGGAGGTCCAGTCTACATTATTGGGAAAGATTCGAGAAGCTCAAAAGGATGATAAGGAGATTGTTGAGATAAAGGAGAAGATGAGCCAAGGAAAAGCCAAGGGTTTTCGTGAGGATGAACATGAAACTTTATGCTTTGAGGACCTTATATATGTACCCAATAATGCAGAGATTAGGATGTTAATACTTCAGGAAGCTCATGACTCGCCATACTCGATTCACCCTGGAAACACCAAGATGTACTTGGATTTGAAGGAGCGTTTCTGGTGGACAGGTATGAAGAAGGATATTGCCAAGTATGTAGCCGTATGTGATGTATGTCAGAGAGTGAAGGCAGAACATGAGAAGCTAGCAGGATTACTGTAGCCTATGACGGTACCCGAATGGAAGTGGGAAAAGCTTGGCATGGATTTCATCACCGGATTATCCAGGACACAGTCAGGATATGATTCCATCTGGGTAGTAGTTGATTGCTTGACCTAAGTGGCTCACTTTATCCCGGTGAAAACCACGTATACGAGTGCGAAGTTGGCCAATATATATATGACCAGGATCGTATGTCTGCATGGAGTTCTGAGGACCATCGTAATAGATAGAGGAACATAGTTTACTTCGAAGTTTTGGAATCAGTTGCACCAGACTTTGGGCACCAGGCTAGAGTTTAGTACAACTTTTCATCCACAGACAGATGGACAGACCGAGAGAGTCAACCAGATTCTGGAGGACATGTTGAGAGCTTGTGCGCTAGATTATGGATCTAGTTGGGATGAAAATTCGCCTTATGCGGAGTTCTCATACAACAACAGTTATCAAGCTAGTTTGAAGATGGCACCTTTTGAAGCTTTGTATGGAAGAAGGTCTAGAACATCGTTAATGTGGGACAAAGTTGGAGACGGCCAGTTGTTTGGACCGGACCTAATTAAGGAGTCTCAAGAGAAGGTCAAGTTGATTCGAGATAGACTGAAGGTAGCTCAGTCCAGGTAGAAGAGTTATGCAGACACCAAACGCAAGGAGGTAGTCTACGAAATCGGAGACAGAGCATATCTTCGTGTGTCACCACTCCGAGGTGTTCAACGATTTGGAGTTAAAGGAAAGTTAGCCCCGAGATTTGTAGGACCATACCGAATTTTGGAGCGTATGGGAGAAGTGGCCTACAAATTGGAGTTACCCGAACGATTGTCAGGAGTTCATTATGTGTTCCACGTTTCCCAGTTGAAGAAGTGCCATGTAGAGATGGCCGATATTCCTCTGAGAGATACAATGCACCTGGAAGTAATTCAGTTTGATAGTGACCTGACCTACGAGGAGAACCCCGTCAAGATTCTCGAGTTTGCCAGCCGAGTTACCCGCAATAAGGTTATCAAGTTTTGCAAAGTTCGGTGGAGCCACCATACCGAGGATGAAGCTACTTGGGAACGACAAGAAGACCTACGGAAAAAACACCCACACCTATTTTCTAGCCAACCCAAATCTCGAGGGCAAGATTCATCTTAAGGAGGGTAGGTTTAACAAACCAATTTTTCAATTTGGATGTTATACATAGGACATCATATGCATATCATATTTTATCTGCATTTTGGTTGAGATCCTAGAAATTTTAACCAACTCAAGGACCCAAGGAGAGAGTTGGAGATTCCATAAATTCTCATATTTAAATTTTCTCAAATTTGAAAAGAGGATCAATTTGGTTTTAATATTATTTCTCTCTAAATATTTGTAATATTAAAAATAAAAGAGAGAAGATAATACGACTTCTTCAAAATGAGAGGAATATTGGAGGAAAATGTTAAAATCAAATATGAAATTTATTTGGATTTTATTTGCTATTTTATTTGAATTAGAAAAATATGCATTTTTGAAAATTTGAATTTTAGGCCAGAAAAATGTTCACTTTGGTCTAAATATTTTATTTAGACAGCGAAAATTGTTTTTGATATTTTTAGAATGTTTTTTATATTTTATTAGGGTTTTTGTTCGGCGGAATTTACTAAAAAAAAACTTCCCACCTGTCCGGGCCGAAGCCCAGCCAAGCAGGCCGGCCCACTCCCGCGCTGCCTTCCTCCCGCACGGAGAGACCGAGCCGCCGCCGCCGCCCGAGTTCGGTCGGGGCACAACTCCCGGTCCGACCCGGCGCCCCCTTCCCCAAGCCGTCGTGCCTCTCCCCGGCCCCTTTATATACGGAACCCGCCGCCCCCTCTTTCTCCACCACCACCCACCGCCTCCCGCCGCAAGCAGCAGCCGCCGGAGCCGTCGCTGCCACTCGCCGTTGTAGCCACTGCCCCGCCCGACGTCGCGCCGCCGCCACAGCCGCTCGCCGCCGTCGCCGCTGCAGCCGCTACCTCGCCCGACGCCGCCCGTAGCGCCGCGCCGCCATCCGCGGATGCCCCGCCTCGCTGTCTCGCCGGATCCCGCCGTCGTTGTCGCGGGCGACTTTTCCCAGGTTAACCGATAAAAACTCGTTCCGGTTTTTCCCTTGGTTTTTCTCCGGTTTAGTTTTTTTAGCGTTTTCTCTCGGCTTTTCGATCGGTTTTAATTTGCGGACATTCGTCCGTTAATCCTCTGTAGAGAACGTTTTCGTTCGTTTAGTTCTGTTAGCGAACGTTCGTTCGTTAGTATTTTCTTTTTATTTTATTTTCAGCCAGGGACCTATCCGCGATTATTTTTATCGCAGATTAGCCCCTGATCTTCAAACCCTCGCAACTTTTTAACCGTTCGTCCAAATCTAGTGAAACCAGCGCCAAAATCTTCGTCTCAAATCAACTTGAACATGGTTTTGACAATTTAAAATTTCGTTTCAAGCAGATTTGAATTAGAACTTCTTTTGATCGTAGTTTGAGTTTTGTAGCTCCGATTTGATTGATTCTTTTTGCAAATCGAAGTTCTTCGGCTGAACTTTTAGTTTGGATGTTTTTATTTGAGTTTTAGCCTTGCATCTATGCCTAATTTATTATATATGATATTGTTTGTTTGCGATAGAATTTCCGGAGTGCGAAGCGTGCTACTACAAGTCTCTACGGTTTTCAGTCAGCAAGGCAAGTAACGCTTTGATCATACCCCTTTATTACCTAGTTTTTATGCATTAGTTTCAACCCTGGAACATTGCATGAGTAGGATATGTTTAACATGTGGGTATTGGGAAGTAGTTGATGAGGTAGAACCCACTATCCTTTATGCAAACCTTGGGAGTTACTTCTACGTTATGCTTATACTACTATGCTATAGACATGGTTTGGTTGAGTGTATCCATGACAGATGTGAGAGTTGTTAAATAATGGTTAACTTAATGTGAATACTTTAATAAACATCTGGGTGGATTGGTTGAGGCACCCTGCAGCACCCAGTGGTTGTCTAGGCACCTGGAGCAATCCAGTGTTGTCCTGGGATATCCCAAAGTACCCATGTGATCATCCTATGTTTAGCCACCCAGGCTCAAAGGGATCATATCATTATTCATGCTAGAAACTTCCATGTGCAGCCACAAGCCATTATGGGCTCTCGCATAGTTGACCAAGTTGTGGGAAACCTTTCCATGATGGGCTAGCAGATGTAGGGGATTGTAAGGTGTACCGGCCTATCTATCGGTTAAGGGGACCTCTTCGGAAAGATTGTGTCTCGGACATCCGTTTCTCAAACACCATGCATTGCGAGAAAGACAATGGAGGAGATCGGGTCTTGTGGGGAAAAGTGCGCAAACCTCTGCAGAGTGTAGAAACTAATCATGGTTAGCGTGTCCCCGGTTATGGACATCTTGAGTATCTGGCTCTTGAATTATTGGTTTGATCTCATCACTCTTAATTAATTTTGTTGGGTTGTTAATTACTGCTTAATCAGGATTTAGTTGGAGGAGCTTTCTTAATATTTATCAACCAACTTGATAGTTAAATAAAATGTATTCCTTTGCTGTAGGGAAAAATTGGCTTTGCGCAAACATGATAACCATAGAGCCTCCACCAGCCATATATGCATGTAGTGATAGCAGTTATTTTGTTCATTGCTCCATAGTGTTATTTTGCTAGAATATTCCATGTGCTTACCTGTTTCGGGCTGCAACGTATTATGTTGCCGACTTTTCAGACGAAGAGTAAGGTGCGCTAGGTCGTTGTCGTGCACTCAGCTATGTCGTTGGAGTTGATGGACTCATTTACCTTCGATCCTTCCGCAGTTATCTTATTTAGATGTCCTTAAGCCATATTATTGTAATAAGTTCTTTTTTGAGACATTCGATGTAATAAGTGTGTGATTGCACTCTGTTATAAATCATTCAAGTACTGTGTGTGTCAGCATTACCGATCCAGGGATGACACTTATACATAAAGATTTGACCGTTTGAGGTCGGATCGCTACAGAACTGTGTTGAATTATGATGTATATCGCACACGCTGTGCTTTATTAACCATGTGCACCGTAATGACCTGCACACCGTCATTTCGCCCTAATTTAATCGCTGCTGTTTAAAATTGTACCTAATTTAAACTTGAAAGTAGGCTATAGCTTTATTCATATCCATCAGGTTCAAACAACCAATGCATTATTCGATTCATAGGTACATACGTTTAAGAATTACATAAGCACCAAATAAAAAATGATGAAGCAGGGTTTGATACTTGTACTATTAAAGATGGTAAAAAAAGAGGCGACAGACATTCTGGTTGCTGAACCAGGTGAAGCGGAATGGCCCTATTGTCTTCTCCTGGATGCAGAAGGCACGCACGACTCTAGTCCAACCCCTTGTGATGGTCGGCCGCCAATCATGTAGTTTGGGAGGTAATCTTGAGTAAACTGCTTCAGGATTCACTGCAAAGGAAAAAAGATTCAGACATTGCCATCTAACACAACTCATTACGGGTAGTAAAAAGAAGGCTACAGGGTTCTTACTTACCATCATGCAGTTCACTGTTGTCTTGCATAAAGTGTAAACAAATAATTCGATTGACATCTTGTGACCCATTTTAATAACAATCTTTATCAGTTTCCTCACTTGATGCTGGTTCATGACTATCTCATTGCCCCATACGCAGAAAGAGTCGAAGTGTGAATCTTTGGCAATGACATATGTACCTAAAAGCACCGAGTTAATATTAGAAGCTAAACAACAGTTGCAAAATGATGTAGTACAACACTCCCTCCATCCCATTATATAAGATTTTTATTACATGTATATATAGACATCATTAGAACATTAAGGTAACACTCTTCCTTGTTGCTATGTAGCCTTGGATTGCATATTTAGTCATTCAGTACAATGCATGTTGCTATGTAGCCTAAGATATATTAAATATGGCCCTTGTTAACCTACTGATAAATGGATTGCATATATATTCAGTGAAATGTCTGATTCGATGATTAATCCCTTATCAGCCCCCGGGCTATATGGTACCAACTACCGATATCCTGAACAGTGAGTACATATAAGCAATGCGATGAAACTAACCTCGATGGAAAAGAACACTATTCTCAATATTGTCCTATATGAGTACATATAAAGTCATGTTAAGCACTACGGGCTAAACATCAACCAAATATCCACGGTAGACAACATAATCTACAAATGATTGCTTTAGTGTGCAGGCTTAAGCACGCTAGTTAAGCAAAACAAGAACTGGAAAGGTGTGTTAACTGCATCAGGCATAACATTTAAAAACAAGCAAATAGTCATTCAAACTGGTATTATGTAGGTCTAAAGTACACTAGTTATTGTTTAAAAACGAAAAGGCATGTTAACTTCAATATCCTTAACAATAGCCAAATATCCTAATTCATAGTGGTATTGTTGAAACTGTTATTGATGAAATTGAACCGCACGGCAAATAGTTGCACATATAGAGCATCAGATTGTGAAGAACTGAAATAAACAAGGCATAAGGCCATCTCTAGCCGATCCTTTAAAATTTAAAGGACTAAAAACCTTAGTGTGTGTGTGTGTGTGTGTGTGTGTGTGTGTGTACTCCAGCAATTTTTGGCCTTTTCTAGTCGATCCCATAAACTTAACGTTGTAAACTTAAATTTGATCAAGTTTAAAGCAAGTTCAACCAAAAGTAGCATGCATTCAAACATAAACATAGATAGTTTTGCATAACCGAACATAAAACCTAAATTTAAACTAAGCTAAACTACTTTTGGTCGAAGTAGAGGTCGAGCCAATCTTTCCTCATAAGGTACGGCGTGCTGCGAGCCAGGTCTGGGCCGGTGCCATCGTCGGGGTCATTGGGGAAGACACTCCTCCACTCCTTGACGTTGATCTCTTCGTCCTCACCGCCCACCTCGACGCCCTCCACGCCGCTGTCCTCGACGCCCAACTCGACGCCATCCGCGCCGCCGTCCTTGCCGCCTTTGACCTCGTCATTGGAGGAAAGCGCGATAACCTTCCCACCCTCCGCATAGGCCAAGATCGCCCATCAGCCTCCGCGAGCTCCGGGTGCTGCCGGCGGAGATCTTGCATGTAGGCCTCATCGGTGGCCTCAGCCTCAAGGCGCTCCCATGCCTCACGGTCCTCCCGCGCCATAGCCGAGCTCACCACCCCTGGCTCAGGCGGAACGAGGTCGGCCGGACGTGTGCCAAGGGGAAATTGAGCCTAGCCGCCGTGACGTGGTAGCAGACCTACTAGAGGTTGTACTCCATGGCCGCGAGCTCGACCGTTTGGAAGCTACCGAGCCACCGGCGGGTGTGGGTCTCCTGATCTATAATCTCGGCAACCCACGTCCCCCGCCGCCGCAGCCAGACCCCAAGGTAGGACCTTGTCGGCTGCCGGGTCCAAGGGAGGACGGGGAAGTCCTCGAACCGGCGTAGGGGCGCGGTGGCGGGCGGATCGGGGGACCGGTGACAGCGGATCAATCAAGTGCCCAAGAAGGACGAGGGGGACACCTCGGCGACCACCTCGTCGGCGTCGGGCGAAAAGGCCGCGATAAACCTCGTTTTGGCCATTGGCTCCTCGAGCGCCCCGGCACACAGGTAGAGGTTGAGGATGGAGGCGGTGTCGGTGTACAAAAATAGGGGCACGCTTTTGTACCCCTTTACCTGTGCACGGGCAGTCGAAGCCGCGCCCACGGCCACTTCAAGCAGAACAGGGGAGGTGAGCCAAGGTAAGACCGAAGCCCAAGACAATCAAAGCATCGCTAAGTCCAAGACCACAAAGAGCACAGGGACGAAGCAGGTTCCCCCGGCAAGACCCTTGCCAGGCGGCCTCAGCGGCCCCGGCAAGACCCTTGTCGGGACAGCTCGCCCCACATCAACAAAGCGAGCCACCCTTGAGCCCACGGCCCCCAGCGCCATCATCAACATGGGGCCAGGGCTCGGGAAGGCACCTCTGTGGTGTCATGTAGATCTTTGTGAAGACATATTCAAGATCAGATGAGGATTAGAAGACGATGATTCTCAGCAAGATCCCTGCCGAGTAAGGCCACCAGACCCCCGGCAAGGTCCTTGCCGGGGACAACAGCACGCCACGGCAAGACCCTTGTCGGGCCACCCGGCAAGGCCCTCGCCAAGGACGCCAGCGGGGCTTAACATGGCACAACACAATAAAGCACATGTGTCAAGGCGAGGAGGAGCGGCGACATACGGGACGGGCCTCGCCCCCGTCCCCAATAAAGCAAGGGGACACCTAAGCTACGCATTAAATGCGTCTTGTCCTATAATACGAGCGATAAGCTCGGGGCACTGTACGCCTTTCCACCTCCTATGTGTCACTGTGGCAGCCCCTTTAAACTATAAAAGGAGGCCCATGGCATACTGGAGAGGGATTCAGCTCTTTCGAACCACGCACTGACCACAGCTAGTTCGAGAGCTCAAGTACTCTCAGAAATACACCCACCAAAGTAGGACTAGAGTTTTACGCATCCTCGCGGCCCGAACCTGGGTAAACGATCCTTGTGCTGTCTACGAGCCCTGCTCTCCTCACAACCCTAGGCCCCGGTAACCGTAGTAGGGATTCTTGTGATCCCATAGGTGTCGTTCCACACCGACAGGCGGCGGCGATGGCGGTGACCTACCAATGGCTTCGGGGGTGGTCTGTGTCTGTGTGAGAGAAGGTTTTGGGGAGTGTGTGGTGGGTGTGAGGGGGGCAAGGTGGTGTTTGAGGAAATACCGAGGCAACTAAAAATTTTACTTGGCGGGAGTAACAAGGCGGGGCTACTAAAAATTTGGATCAAGGGTGAGCAGATATTTTTGAAATTGTGAGGGATGGAGAGGCGGGAGTAAAATGCCGGGGCAACTAAAATTTTGAATCAACGGCGAGCAGATATTATATATAGGGCTGGACTATTCTCTTACTAGTAACAGAATAATATTTTGTTACCATCCGTCCCTATATACGCACAGGCGAAGAATTCAGCCCACACACCACGCACCACATCCCGAGCCCCGATCCCATTTCTTCCAGCGCGCCGCCACCCCCAACCCTGCCGTCGTGGGCCGCCGCCCCCAACCCCACCGCCGTGCGTAGTCGCCGCCGCCCGACCGCCGTGCGCCGCCGCCCTCGCCCGGTCACCACGCGCTGGCGTCCTCATCCCCACCATCGCGTGTCGTGGCTTAGGGAGTCCTGGATTAAGGGGTCCTCGGGCGTCCAGCCTATGTGACATGGGCCGGACTAATGGGCCATGAAGATACAAGATAGGAGACTTCCTCCCGTGTCCGGATGGGACTCTCCTTTGCGTGGAAGGCAAGCTTGGCGTTTGGATATGAAGATTCCTTCCCGTGTAAACCGACTCTGTACAACCCTAGGCCCCTCCAGTGTCTATATAAACCGGAGGGTTTAGTCTATAGAGAGAATCAAAATAATACTGGCTAGACATCTAGGGCCTAGCCATTACGATCTCGTGGTAGATCATCTCTTGTAATCCTCATATTCATCAAGATCAATCAAGCAGGAAGTAGGGTATTACCTCCAGCAAGAGGGCCCGAACCTGGGTAAACATCGTGTCCCCTGTCTCTTGTTACCATCGACCTTAGACGCACAATTCGGGACCCCCTACTCGAGATCCGCCGGTTTTGACACCGGCATTGGTGCTTTCATTGAGAGTTCCGCTGTGTCGTCACTAGAAGGCTTGATGCCTCCATCAGTCATCTACAACAATGCCGCCTTGGGGAAGATTTTCTCCCCGGCCAGATCTTTGTATTCGGCGGCTTCACACTGCGGGCCAACTCACTGGGCCATCTAGAGAAGATCAACAGCTACGCCCCAGGTCACCAGATTAGTTTCGGAAATCTGGACTATGTCGCTGATATCCGAGTAGACTTGATCTTCCAAGGGTTCATGACCGCAGCCTCCACTCCGGCTTAGATCCGAAGCGCATCCCTAGGTCCGAAGACGGGATTCCTGAGCCCTCCGAACTATCTGCAGCCGCTAAGCCCAGTACGGGAGAGCCGGAGGAAGTAGTATCGCTGGCAACCACCATGAAGCCAGACTCTTCTCCGGACACTGGCTCCGAACCCTCGGAGTCAGCATCGTGTGAGCTCGGCCAAGGAGTTTCCTTCCCGCCATTAAGCGAAGCTCTGGACTTGATGCGACCCCTCGTCATTACAGAGGAGCGACGTCCGAACTATGCCCAGCCCGGACTAGGGTTTGAGAGCGGGGAATTTTACGTCCCACCCACCGCCCACTTCATAGCCACCATCGAGGACTTAACTGACATGCTCGACTATGGCTCTGAAGACATCGACGGTATGGACGACGATGCCGGAGAGGGGCAGGCCAATACCCGCCGTTTACCGGACGCTGGACGACCACCGGTTTGTATGACATGTACATGGTGGATACACCGAAAGAGGGTAACAACAATAACGAGAATAAACCAGTCGAGGATAAACCTCCAGAGATATAATCCAAAGCGCCGACGTCAGCGGCGCCATTCTAAATCACGCCGTGGAAAAGACAGCAATACCGGCATGAGAGACAACAATACCCTGGACGATGCCGAAGACGAAGAAGAACCCGTCGAGCCAACCTCCGAACAGGACGATCGGGAAGATGGGCAAGTTAGCCCTGATGAACAGGCCGAAAACGAAGACTTGGAGGACAACATTATCTTCCACTCTCCGAGGATGAGGTGAGTCTCGGCAACAAAGACTTTATCGTGCCTGAGGAACCTCTCGAGCAGGAGCACTTTAAGCACCGGCTAATAGCCACTACAAGGAGCCTAAAAAAGAAGTAGCTTCAAGCTGATCAAGATCTACTCAACGACAGGTGGACTAATGTCCTGGCAGCCGAGGAATACGGCCTCGAGCGCCCAACCAAAAGTTACTCGAAGCATAAACTTCTACCTCAATTCGACGACGAGGCACTGGACCCCGTACCATCAGCGTGTTACGCGGCCGGGACAAAACGACAACTCAAGCCGAACACCAGCCCATACCACCTCGCCGTAAAGGTAGAGACACAACAACTCAGGGATATACATATGACCTGCGGCAGGACCTGGAAAATAGAGCAGGTCAGACAAGATCGATCTACGGATCGCAGGGGCGTGCCCCGACGCGCAATGATGGCTATCTAGCCGGACGTGACAAGTATAACCACGTCCGGGCCGAAAACTGCAGACGGACTCCATCCGAGCTACGTCATGACTTGGCCCGACATAGAGGCGCCGCACGCCCCCTCTGCTTCACTGATGAAGTAATGGAGCACGAATTCCTAGACAGGTTTAAACCCGTGAATATCGAATCATATGATGGAACAACAGATCCCGCGGTATGGATTGAGGACTTTCATCTCCATATTCATACATGCAGCAGCGATGATCTTCATGCTATCAAATACCTCCTGTTGAATCTCAAGGGACAAGCTCGGCACTAGTTAAACAGCCTGCCAGAAAACTCTATTGGCAGCTCGGAGGACTTGGAAGACGCCTTCCGCGATAACTTCCAAGGTAGATATGTCCGACCTCCGGATGCCGATGACTTAAGTCACCTAGTTCAACAGCCCGAGAGTCACCCAGGAAATTCTGGACCAGGTTCCTAACTAAAAAGAACCAGATCATCGACAGTCCGGATGCCGAAGCCCTAGCGGCCTTTGAGCATAGCATCGGCTATGAATGGCTCGTCGACACCTCGACCAAGAAAATCCGAAGTCCATGGCAGCCCTCACGACACTTATGACCCGCTTTTGCACGGGCGAAGACAGCTGGCTAGCCCGTACCAATAATAATGCAAGCAAACCTGGCACCTCTGAAGCAAGAAATAGCAACGGCAAGCCCCGACGCAACAGGAACAAGCGTCGAAGCAACAGTGACAATACGGATGACACGGCGGTCAACGCCGGATTCAGTGGCTCCAAGTCCGGTTAGCGGAAGAAGCCATTTAAAAGGAACAATCCGGGCTCATACAGGTTGGACCGCATACTCGATCGTCCATGTCAGATCCACGGCACCCCCGATAAACCAGCCAATCATACCAACAGAAGTTGTTGGGTTTTTTAACAGGCTGGAAAGTTAAATACGGAGAATAAGGAGAAGGGGTCGCAAAGTGAGGACGACGACGAGGAGCCCGTCCGCTGAACACAGGGGGACAGAAGAAGTTCCCCCCCAGGTTAAAACGGTGAACATGATATACATTACCCATATCCCCAAGAGGGAGCGCAAACGCGCGCTCAGGGACGTCTACCCGATAGAGCCAGTGGCCCCAAAATTCAACCCATGGTCGTCCTGCCCAATAACTGTCGGTCGCAGGGACCATCCGACCAGTGTCGGTCATGGCGGTTCAGCCGCACTGGACCTCGACCCAATCATTGATGGATTCCACCTCACGCGAGTCCTCATGGACGGTGGCAGTAGCCTCAACCTGCTCTATCAGGATACAGTCCGCAAGATGAGCATCGATCCATCAAGGATCAAGCCCACAAAAACTACCTTTAAAGGAGTAATACCAGGTGTAGAGGCCCGCTGCACGGGCTCAATCACATTGGAAGTTGTCTTCGGATCCCCGAACAACTTCTGAAGCAAAGACTTGATCTTCGATATCGTCCCCTTCCACAGTGGCTATCACGCACTGCTCGGATGAACTGCATTTGCTCAATTCAATGCGGTGCCACACTATGCTTATCTCAAACTCAAGATGCCCAGATCACGCGGTGTCATAACAGTCAATGGAAACATGGAATGCTCCCTCCGTACGGAGGAGCACACCGTGGCCCTGGCAGCGGAAGTACAGAGCGGCCTTATCAAGCAGAACTTTAATTCAGCGGTCAAGCTCCCTGACACTATCAAACGAGTCCAGACTACTCCGCAGCTTGACAGTCCAGCTCGCCAGGAGTTCGACTAGCAATTCGGCCTCCATCTCAGTCCCCACCAAATGGCGGCATACGTACCACGCCTACATAACTACGCACTCAAAATACCATGGGCATAGACGGAGGCGTAACTTGATTGTGGTCCATCATACGGCTCAACCTTCCCTGGACACACATACTTTTCCTTTTCTTTTTTATCCTTTCTGGTTTCTTTTCCACAGGCCCCTCACGACGGTCTGATCATCGATCCTTTCAAAGGATGGATATACCAAGGCGGCAAGCAGCACAGACGTATGAGGGAATCTCTAGATGGTCTTTTTGACGACCACTCTACCTGTTTTCAGGACCCACACGCAGCTCCCCCTTGATCTCGGCATGTTAAATAGCCCTGTTGCTTCTCGCACTATTTGTACAAATACGCTTTGACGTATTAATCAAATTATAATGGAAATAGTCTGTGGCCCAACTTATGTGGCACTGGCTTACTACTTCATTTTATTTCTTTATTCTTATCGATTGCACCCGTACACTTTGGTATGCTTTAAATTTGCCAGGGGCTTCATTGCGCTCCATACTATGGCAATAAAGTCCGAACACTTTTACAGTACAGTTCGGCACCCCGAATTTAGCATTATATGCATCGGCTCCGAATTACGCCTTTGGTCAATAGTTGGGTTGCCCGGCTCCTGTGCTTGCTACCTTACGTTCCGTCCTATCGGCTAGGGTAGTAAAGGGAGAACTACTGCGATTGTGTTTCTGGTTTATTCGGGTAAACACCTCGGTAGAGAAAGCCGAAAACTGACTGTCATGATGCGGCGAGAGCTGGTCAGCTATTCGGAGGTTAAAATCTCTTGCCATTTTTTCGCATTATGCGATGGATCGGCCTCCACCCGATCAGGTGTCTACAGCACCATAGTCCGGATTAAAAAATACTAACTACGGGCTGCGCCTACATTTCTATTGTCAAACTCCTATGGCTAAGTGAGGGTGATAAAGCCACATAGTCCGATTGCCTAGTTCGCTGCGCTAAACACCTCCTTCAAGGACCAAACTTTTGGATCAAGAGTGTTTAGGTTTCAACCCGAACACCCCTGTACTACCTACGTGGGGTCTAAAGCCGATGACTGGCCAACTATAAGATTTAATAAAACGGACGCACAGGAGGCAAAATTTTAAATAATGAACAAGCATTATATTACTATCGGCTTTGTTTCATGATACAGGAAGGGATAACATGAATGACTTCATTCAACGATAATGTCTTTTGAACACTGGCCCTCTACAATGCGGGATCCCTTCAAGATATCATAAAAATACCGCTCGGGCGTGCGGTGCTCCTTGCCCGCGGGCGGTCCCTCAGTCGCGAGCTTGACGGCGTCCATCTTCGCCCACTGCACCTTGACACGGGCGAAGGCCATCCGCGCACCTTCAATGCAGACCGACCGCTTGATGGCATCAAGCCGAGGACAGGCATTGACCAGCCACTTCACGAGTCCGAAGTAGCTGCTGGGTATGGCTTCGGATGGCCATAAACGGATTATCAAATCCTTCATGGCCAGTTCGGCCAGCCTATGCAGTTCGGTCAACTGTTTCAGCTAATCGCTAAAGGGCACCGGATGCTCTGGCACAAGGTATTGCGACCAGAACAACTTCTCCGTGGAGCTTCCTCTTCGGCTCGGAAGAACTCCGCAGCATCAGCAACACTGTGCGGCAGATCCGCAAATGCTCCTGGAGAACTCCAAATCCGGGTCAGTAAGAGGTACCTCTTCTTCACATACTTGCTTTGCATAATAAAGGCCTTACCCGCCGCGATTTTCTTGGCCTCCTGGATTTCCTGGAGGGTGCCCTGGGCCTCAACCCGGGCCTCTTGTGCGCTTTGGCGGGCCTTCGCAAGTTCGGACTCTTGGTCCGCAAACTTGCGCTCCAAGGACTCACATTTCTTTATGGTGTCCTGGAGCTCATGCTGGACCTCGCCGACCCTTGCCTCGTGTTTTTCACGGGCGGCTTGTTCCTTCGCCGCTCTCTTTTGGGCCTCGGCCAACGCATTTTTGAGGGACTCCACCTCGGTCGTAGCTCCTATGAAAATATCATGATACCATGATCAATACAATCAATTCATATCTTTTTAGATCTGAATAGGCCATTGCATACCTTGCTTGTCCTCTAGTTGTTTTTTCACACGACCGAGCTCTTCCTTGGCCCGCTCCAAACTCTGCTTCAGTTCGGAGACTTCGGCAGAATGGGAGGTCGCAGCCAGCAATGACGCCTGCTTATACACATAGACATGTATGGATAGTCTCGTGCGAAAATTATTTGATCCTCTGTCCGGCTTATCATTCCGAACACCGGATAGAGTCTCAGGGGCTACTGTCTATACTATGACATTCTTTTTGCACAATTATGTCACATACCTCAAAGCCTGTTAGAAGGCTGGTGCAGGCTTCGGTCAGTCCGCTCTTAATGGACTGAACCCTCTCAACCACCGTACCCATAAGGACATGGTGTTCCTGAACAATGGAGGCGCTTTGCAGCGCTTCCAGTAGAGTATCCGGTGCCTCTGGGGGCTGAATTGCATATGGGCCCCATCGCCAGTCTCTAGGGGGATTTGCTCCCCCATGTGTCCGGCGGCTTAGGTATCACCCATTGGCGCCACCCTGACGGCCTCCTGTGTCTCTCCCTGGCCTGGGGAGGTCCTTCGAGACAGCACCTCGGCGTCGTCCATGGCCTTGGGAGAGGAGACCGCCGGAAGGGACCCGTTGTCCATCACCTTGGGGTCCAGCGAATTACCCGAAGATGAGGATCACTGGAGGTGGGAACGAACAGGACTGCAGTGCATGATTCAACATGTTAAAACTATGAAGTAAAGGAGCTGGATATATGAGTGTGTCAGTGCCTTTGAGTACTTACGATTAAGCCAGGGGCTTATCCCTAGGGCGCCACTCTGAGCTGCTATCAGTATCCAATGCGGAGTTGTCCGCGAGGGAGGATCTTCCCTCACTACTAGGGAAAAGCTTATACACAGACGCTTACTAGCAGCGCTGGTTTATATCCCTCGCTACTGCTACTTACTAGTAGCATGGGTTTTTAACCCTCGCTACTACTAAGTTGATAGCAGTAGCGCCGGTTTTTAACCCTCGCTACTACTAAGCGGTCTCTACCGTGCCCCGCGGGACATGCCATAGTAGTAGCGCGGGCTTTTAACACTCGCTACTACTAAGTTGATAGCAGTAGCACTGGTTTTTACCCCTCGCTACTACTAAGCGGTCTCTACCGTGCCCCTAGGCCATGCCATAGTAGTAGCGAGGGTTATAAACCCGCGCTACTACTAAGTTTTTACCCCTCGCTAGTACTAAGAGGTCTCAACCGTGCCCCTCCGGGACATGCCAGGGTAGTAGCGAGGGGTAAAAACCCTCGCTACTACTAAAGGTCCCATTTTGAAACTCTACACCCCCCCCTGTGGATCGCCTTTTCGGTTTTGTAAAAAGCAAAAGAAAATGATAAAAACTTCAAAAATTAAAATCCTTCGAGATGTAGTTATGTTACTACATCTACTAGTTAGGAAAATTAAAAATCTTAAATTTGGACATGTTTTGCAAAAAGTGTAGGGAAAATGTAAAACGGCTATAACTTTTGCATACGATGTTAGAAAAAAATGTATAATATATCAAAATGTTTCAAAAATTAAAATCCTTCGAGATGTAGTTATGTTACTACATCTACTAGTTAGGAAAATTTAAAAACTTAAATTTGGACATGTTTTGCAAAAAGTGTAGGGAAAATGTAAAACGGCTATAACTTTTGCATACGATGTCAGAAAAAACGTATAATATATCAAAATGTTCAGCACGAAAATCCACATCCAATGGAGACGGCCTACGGCCTGTTTGCAATTTTTAGAATCCTCAAATTCTAAAAGGAAAAAAAGTTATGCTCAAATTTCAGTTTTTTTAATTTTGGTCAAATCTAGTCAAACTGTGGTCAAACTACTTATTCAAGAAGTATTAGTGTTACTAAATAATTATTCAAGAATAGTAGTGTTACCAAATAATTATTTCAGTTTTTTTGAGTTTTGGTCAAATCTGGTCAAACTGTGGTCAAACTTTGGTTAAAATGTGGTCAAACTCCTTATTCAAGAAATATTAGTGTTACTAAATAATTATTGTTTTATAGAACAATAGTTTTAAACTCAAACAGTGATATGTGTGACTTCATGCTCAAGCTAAACTCCCGGGGGTTAATAGGATTGACATCTTACTATTGGCAGGAAAACAACAAGTGCAGACTTGGAATCGAGGGAGAATAGAACCCGGAAGTTAAGCATGCTCAGGCTGGAGTAGTGAGAGGATGGGTGACCGTCCGGGAAGTTAGATTATTTGGAATGATGAGGGGTGATTAGAGATTAAATTGAGCAGTGATGAGGGTGACTAGAGATTAGAGCTTAAAATAATTCAGAAATTTGAAAATCGGGCAAAAAAATCGAAATTTTTCAAAGCACGGGTTAGTAGTAGCGCGGGTTTTTACCCACACTACTACTAACGGACGTAGTAGTAGCGCGGGTGGCACCCGCGCTACTGCTATACGTTAGCTGTAGCGCCTTATTAGTAGCGCTGGCCCGCGTGCTACTAATAGGCCTAAAACCCGCGCTGCTGCTAGAGTTGCTTTCCTCCTCGTCGTCGTCCTCGGCGGTGGAGGAGTGAGTTTCGGCGTCTTCGGACGTGACCTTACTCCGGAGGCCACTTCTGGTCTCCTTGGCCCTCTTCTCCCGTGCCTGGTAGGGCGCCGGAACCAGCATCTTCGTCAGAAGTGGGATTGCTGGGTTTTCGGGCAGCGGAGCAGGATACTGGATCGGCTCCGCCCTCTTTGTCCAGCCCTGAACAGACAGATAAGGGAATCTTAGACATCTTCCTTGAAGGTACGGGTGAAGGATGCACCTTGGAATACGAAAAACTTACCGAACTGGCGGGATGGGTCAGGTTGTACCCACAATCCTCAGTCGTCTCCGGCCAGGTTTCATAGGCCTTGAAAAGCACCTTCCAGATGTCTTCGTGTGTAGTGCCGAAGAACTGTTGCAAGGTCTGGTGCTCGGCCGGATCAAACTCCCACAAATGGCAAGTCCGGCTTTGGCATGGAAGGATCCGGCGAAAAAGCATCACCTGGATTTGACAAGCTTGATGTTCTTGTCCACATGCTCCTCATGCGCGTCTGCATCACGGACACCTCGTCCGATGACGCCCAGTCCAGGCCCTTTTCTAGCCATGAGGTGAGCTGCATTGGGGCCCCAGATTTGAATTCGGGAGTCGTAGCCCAGGTGGTGTCGTGGGGGCTCTATGACGTAGATCCAGTGCTGCTGCCACCCTTTGATGGTCTCCACGAAGGTACCTTTGGGCCATGAGACGTTGGGCATCTTGCTCACCATAGCGCCTCCGCACTCTGCACGTTGACCACCCACCACCTTCGGCTTCACATTGAAGACCTTTAACCACAATCCGAAGTGGGGTGTGATGCGGAGGAAGGCCTCGCACACGACAATGAATGCCGAGATGTTGAGGAAGGAGTTTCTGGCCAGATCATGGAAATCTAGCCCGTAGTAGAACATGAGCCCGCGGACGAATGGGTGGAGAGGAAATCCCAACCCGCGGACGAAGTGGGGGATGAATACCACCCTCTCATGAGGCTCCGGGGTGGGGATGATCTGCCCCTTTGTTGGGGGCCGGTGGGCGATCTCCTGGGCCAAGTACCCCGCCTCCCGAAGCTTCGTGATGTCCTTCTCCTTGATGGAGGAAGATATCCACTTGCCCTGCGCTCCAGATCCGGACATGGTCGGAGTGCTTTTTTAAGGCGGAAAGGATGGAAGCTTGGGTGCTGAAGCTCGAGAATGGGTAGGCGGAGAGAAAGAAGGCGTGGGTGAAAAGGTGAATCCTTATCCCTTTATAAAGGCAGCGAATATCAAGCGCCTCCCCACTCACCTTAAAACTCGCCTATTCCCCAAGGGTCGTACAGATGGCGCGGTTGGATTACCCACGCCCGTATTGATGAGAATCCCGCAATAAGGGGAACCAATCTCTGCTTTGACAAGACGTGCCATTGAAAACCGCATCTCGAAACATGGAGCGGAAGGCTGAAACGGTTCGAAATAATGACCGGGAGGAGACGTGGCATCTCACTACGGAAGATGTTAGTAGATGGGACTTGTTAATATTATACTCTTTGTGGAGCTTGTTTTGCAGAGCCGGACACATTCTCTGTGTTCGAAGGCTGCTTTGGAGTATTCGGAGAAGGAACCCGCCTTGCAATGCCAAAGACAATCTGCGCACCGGACACATCGTCATTGAAGCCTTGTTCAGGGGCTACTGAGGGAGTCCTGGATTAAGGGGTCCTCGGGCGTCCGGCCTATGTGACGTGGGCCGGACTAATGGGCCATGAAGATACAAGACATAAGACTTCCTCCCGTGTCCAGATGGGACTCTCCTTTGCGTGGAAGGCAAGCTTGTCATTCAGATATGAAGATTCCTTCCTTTTTAAACCGACTCTGTACAACCCTAGACCCCTCCGGTGTCTATATAAACCGGAGGGTTTAGTCCGTAGAGAGAATCATAATAATACCGGCTAGATATCTAGGGTTTAGCCATTATGATCTCGTGGTAGATCAACTCTTGTAATCTTCATATTCATCAAGATCAATCGAGTAGGAGTAGGGTATTACCTCCATCAAGAGGGCCCGAACCTGGGTAAACATCGTGTCCCCTATCTCCTGTTACCATCGACCTTAGACGCACAGTTCGGGACCCCCTACCCGAGATCCATCGGTTTTGACACCGACAGCCGCCCCCAGCCGGACGCGACCCAACCACCGCTGCGCCCCTACTTCCATCCGCCACCGCCACATGCTTCCAGTGCTCGCCACTCCACCCCCGCTAGCCATCTTCCCAGTGCGCCACCAGGCCCTCCCCCAACGCCATCTTCCATGGGCCATCGTCGTTAGCCCCCCGCCCAGCGCGCCGGGGGCCCTTCACGTCCCATCTCCGGCGACGAGCGGCCCCTACTGGACCACAAGCGCGGCCGCCCCTCCGATTATGCCGAGTTTTTCAGTTCGTCAGTTTGCCGGTAGGAACTGCAGGTCAGGACCACATCTTCCACCTCGCCTACTCTCTACTGCAAGAGCAGCACGGGGAGGAGCCATGCACTTTTTCTGTTGAATTTTGTACAATCTAGTTCGTATTTGGTATACTTGTCTAATTTCGTCAGTTCATGACAAGTATTTACTGATGCTAGAAATATAGGTCATTTGTTAATCATGCTTGTTTCAGCGGGGAACAGATCCACGGCCAGACAAGTTATAAGCACATAGCAGTTCAAAAAATAATTTGATGTGCAATAATGTACATGATTGGCCACCCTGCGGTTTGGATTGTGGTGATTCTTCAGTTCCACAACATGCTCACATAGCAGGTTGTTATGCTTGTGAAAGTTTAACATTTTTTCAGATTTCTCTTTGGTGTGTGAGGACTAAAAAATGCATTCTTTTTAGATTTTTATTGTATTTGTTTGTAGAGAAAAGGATAAAACTAGACGAATGTTCAAGGTTATTGAGCTTCTTACTTTAGATTCTGAACATATTTCGTTACTTGCTACATACAAGGGGGAAATTGATTCTGAACATCTTGCGAGGCTCCCTGCTGGATGTCAGCGCCGAAGGGTAACGGACACCGTCGTCTCCCCGTGCCCATAGACTTCTCTTCTCTCCTGCAATGCAAAGTTGGTTTTCCTCTTAAACATTCACACAATACGAATAGAGCTACTCCGTACACATTGTTCACCGGTGTCAGAACATGTTATACTAAGTAGTAAGTTCAAGAACTATGTTCCAAACTGAAGCTCAGACAAGGAGACAGGGATACGTAGACAGAGTGTTTTTAGTATATGTAAACTACAGCATGTTATATTGAATACCACCGATAGTTCTTCTGTATCAAAAGGTACATTTTTTGTCTTTCAGTGATGAGTCATGTTGTACTATTCTGTCTAGATACATATGATGTTACTTGTTGGAGAAGTAGAATTACTTAATTGCATGCTAATCTGCTATACCAACGAATCATCTTAGTTAAACAATTCTTCCTTTGTTTTATAGTTGTGAGGGAGCATTACTTGCATCTGAATTGGCTGATTGCATTGTTAAACTCTGGGATGTTGCGTCTAGCACAAAGGCCCTGAAGATGGATGACACGTAAGTTGGTTGGCTTGCTTGTAAAAGGCTCCTCTAGTCACTGAAAGTTGTATGTCTTATGCTGCCAACACTAAAGCGATATTTTGTAGTATCTGTACATACTGCTAACTGCATTCCCATTTACTCATAGTCTTGTATCAGTCCTGACATAACATATGTGGGTTTGAACAGCAGGGACGTGTGGAGTGAGCACTTTGGCAACGGAAAAATGGAAACAAAATGCAGGTGTTCGTCGCATTTGTGCGTTCAACGAGGGCTTCGGTGACAGTCCTCTGCTGGTGGCTGCGTCACCATGCTTAAGTTTGGCGTAGTCGCATGTGTCGCCTGCTGTTGTGGCCGGTCTCTAGGTACATAGTGATGTTCCTATTCATGCATGTAGTGTTGCTCCGTTAAATCACTTGTTCATCTTGTTTGTTCCAACCACGCTGGATGCCTAGTACTAGTAGCTTGTACTAGCCTATACAAGAGCATCTCAAGCCGTTGTTAATAGATGTGAGTAGTACTGATTGTTTTGATTGAGTTGGTGTCTCAGATTATACTGGAGCATGTGTGTTCACAGAGAGTTTAGGTTCCAAATTGCCAAAAGTTTGAAGATAGTGAGTTGGATGGGAAACTACCAGACAGAGATGATATTGGACAAAGCAAATTAGTAAAAGAAAGAAAATGCTAGAAGTTTTTTGAGAACTGATGACAGTGAGTAACTCTCACTGCCTTTCAATTGAGATATAAGGTTAGGGGGGTTAGAGTGTCCAGCACTGTACAAATTACATGGAGGTGTGAGAGGGGGGGATTATACAAACAAACCAACAAAACAGAAGATCAAAGCAAGTTGACTATTGAAAGAATGTAAGGGCCTTGCTCCGGTTTTGATTTATGAACCAGCATACCAAAGTCCTTCTTGAATTTGTTCCTCCAGGAATCAAAAGAAGGCTGAATCCCTCTGAAGTGTTTGTCATTCCTCTCCTTCCAGATCCCCCATGCAGCAACTGTAAAAACTTCTAAAAACATCGGCCTTGCCCACCTATTCTTGCCCTCATGCACCATATTAATCCGGTCAGTGTCATTTGGCCAATGTATCCCCAATGCAGCCCAGCACCTCTGACTGAAAGGGCAAGTGAAAAAGAGATGAACAATGTCTTCCTCGGGTGGGTGGTTGCAGAGAAGGCAGGCATAATTGTCATTATGGATTCTGAAATGCCTTCTCCGAAGCATATTCCTGGTATTCAATCTGTCAGCCAACAATAGCCACAAGAACAACTTCCATTGCATTGTGCACTTGGTTTTCCATATCAAGCCAAAGATCTCATCACCTTGTATTTGATTAAAACAGTGGGCATAGTATTTGGAAGATCGAAAGTCTATATCCCCCCCCAAACACAATACCACACATCCCTGTCCCCAGTCATTGAGATTCCAAGGGTTTCTGACTGCATTTCAACTATCTCATTCTTAGCCTCCAAGGATAAAGGCAAGTGGAACACCTCTCCCAGTCTCTCAGAAGACAGGAGATGTCTCACAGATATGTCTGGATCTCTAGCAAAGGAAATTGCTCTCGGGTATCTGTTTTGAAAAATATCTGTATTCCAATTGTCTTTCCAGAACAAGATCGTGTCTCCAGCAAACACTTCTGATTTGGTGACCCCTCTGTATATATCAGATATTGACATGAGATCTCTCCACCAGAAGGATCCACATGGGTCAGAGGCATGCGGTATTTTACCCATATAGTAGGTAGCCCAAATCAAATTGACCCATGGAACATCATGTTTGTTATACAACTTGTGAAGTTGTTTCAACAAGAGCCCCTGGTTTTGGGTCTTAAGATCAATGATCCCCAGACCTCCTTTACTTTTGGGTTTGCACACCATATCCCAGGCTGCCAATGAGCCGCCATTAACCCCATCGTCAGACTTCCTCACCCAAAGACATGATCCGCGCAGTTTATCAAGGTGCTCAATGATTTTAGGGTTTATCTTGATGGAACACATGGCATAAACAACCAAAGAAGTGACCACAGAGTTGAGCAGCGTAAGCTTGGATCCATAGTCCAGAAGTGAGGCTGCAGCAGGCATCTTTCTCTAAACAGAGGAGACCAGTGGCATCAAGTCATTCACACTCGGGCGTGTGGTGCCCATGGGCAGGCCTAAGTACGTGAACAGCATGTTGCCAATAGAGCAACCAAAAATTGCAGCAATTTCCCCTGCCAACACCGGATCAGAGTTGATGGGCACTAGAGTCGACTTTTGGAAGTTTATGTTTAGGCCCACCGACTTCGCATAGTCAACTAAGATAGATTTCAGGACTTGTGCTTGCGAGATAGAGGCCGGGAGCATAGCGATCGTGTCGTCTGCATACTGAATTACAGGGTAGTTGCTGTCGGAAGTGGGGAGAGGTAGCTGTAGCAAACCATTCCGTCTAGCATCATTGATCGCTGACTGTAGAAGGTCTGCTGTGAGAAAAAAGATCAGTGGGGACAAGGGATCTCCCTGCCGGACCCCACAAAGGCAATCAAACTGTTTCCCTGGGGTTCCATTAAGCCACACCGAAGAGCTACCAGAAGAAAAGATGCATTTGATCCATCCCAACCACTTCTCATTGAAGCCCATATATTGCATGATCTCAATCATTGGTTCATGCTGGATGGTGTCGAAAGCCTCTGCGAAGTCGAGTTTCAGGATACAACAAGCTTTGCCCGATGACTGGCATTGGTGTATGTATTCGAATGCCCAGGCCAGGCAGTCCTGGATCGATCTTCCTTTCAAAAAACCGTATTGGTTCCGATGAATGATCTTGAGTACCATCACTGGTTCATGCATTTGATCCATCCCAACCACTTCTCATTGAAGCCCATATGTTGCATGATCTCAATCATTGGTTCATGCTGGATGGTGTCGAAAGCCTCTGCGAAGTCGAGTTTCAGGATACAACAAGCTCTGCCCGATGACTGGCATTGGTGTATGTATTCGAATGCCCAGGCCAGGCAGTCCTGGATCGATCTTCCTTTCAAAAAATCGTATTGGTTCCGATGAATGATCTTGAGTACCATTTTCTGCAAACGGTTAGCCAGCAACTTAGTTATCAATTTCAGACAACAATTGAGCAACGTGATGGGTCTGAAATCATTAGCGGTCTCTGGCGACTGGGTTTTTGGGATGAGAGTTATGAAGCCCGAGTTCAGACTCTGGAGATCAATGACACCATCATAAAAAATCGTTGCATAATCTATAGAAGTTGTGTTTGATAATGTGCCAGCATGATTTCAGAAAACACCCGTTGAAGCCATCTGGGCCAGGCGCTCTATCCGATGGCATCTCTCTAACAACTCTGTCAATCTCCTCATGTGTGAAAGGCGTGGTTAGCTCCTCCAGACCCTCCACCTTTTTAATGATTCTAGACAGGTCAAACTTCATATCAAACTCTCCTTTCGTGCGCAATCTCTCCCTGTAGGTACTGAATAACTCATTGGCTTTACCCAAATGATCCGTTACTACCGTGCCATCCTGAAGTTTCAGCGAAGCTATGGAATTCTTGCGATATCGTTCTGAAGCTGCAGAATGAAAATTTTTGGTGTTGTCCCCTCCGCAAGAAAACCATCGGACCGTGTACCTCTTGGATATGACCAAAAATATTGCATACATGTATATTTGTGAGGTGATTTCAAATGCAAACTATGCAACAATTTATTAGTCATCCAGAACAAAAATACTTCACAAACTTTTGTGTCATGTCTAATTGCAGATGTATGGGACATTTGTACAATCGACATATGAAGATAAGGGAAAAGAGAAGTTTAGGTGATGTACAAAAAGTCCCCTCATGTTACTTTTGGGCTAAGAGAAGATAGAGTCCAAGTCTCACGTTCTGGATTCAGATTCGGACTGCACAGACATACCTGACTCAAAACAGCAAGAACTTTTTTATACAGACTCCGAATTGGGTGATTTTTTTTGTTGGAAAGTAGATTTCGTCCTCTTTCCAACCCAATTGGATTCACCTTTAAATTCGTCCGGAGCATTGAGATATGGACGAAACAATCTGACGCTGTAGCAGAATCCAAGTCAAACAACAAGTCCAAAGGTGTTGCATCACCTCCACTTGGGCCCATGAGCCTTGTACGACCTAGGGTTGGTTTTATGCTGCCTTGGGACGTCCTCCCACCTCCTTGGCCGCCACCCCTTGCTCCTATATAAGTAGATCCATCTAGTAGCTTTTCGCTTGGGATTTGTTTAGTTAAAAGTTAGCCATTGCAACTTCGTGTACTTCGTTTGTGTCCAACGACCAGACCAAGACCACTTCCGGATCCCCACCATTATCAAGACTTGATATATATTCGCAATATTCAGATTGCTTTATCATATTCTTGCTTGTTCTTCGATTGCTTGCAGGAATAGACCTTCGTGGTCAGGTTGATTGTGTCGCGGCTTGGTCAATAACCTCTCGGAGTTGGTTTAGCGATTGCTAAGGCGCAACATCGTGCACGTTTGTAGTCGGATCGTCAAAGTCGTCTCCACCAAATCGATAGTTATCATCTCATCGAAAGATCGGGACACCCTCGCCTCTATCAAATGGTATCAGATTTCCAGGTTGCTCGGTGAGATTTTACAGTTTTTTGTAGTTTAGATCGAGTCTGTTCTTCATACCTATAGTCCACGAAAAAGCCAAAAAAAATTAGGTTAGTTCATCCCATCCGAACCAATCTGAGCCTTTGCATAATCTTTCTGTATTTGCTTTGTTGAATTTGCGGTTACAACACCGTGTCAAGTTGCTGGTCTTAGCTTCTAGTCCTTTAGAGTTTCGAGTTCTGTTCACAGGTTGTCACGTCGCCGCTGCCATATATCACCACCGCATCATCATCATCGCTGCTGCCATATACCACCACCACCGCACCAACTTCATCACCGCTGCAATATACCACCACCCCATATTCATTGCCAATCCGAGTCCATATACGCCACCACATATCCGCCGCCATCACACCAATCCGAGTCCACCTGCAACATATATCCGCCACCAGTCTGAGTTCCACCAGATTCATCACCGCCACCAGTCCGAGTTCCACCAGATTCATCTCCGCCACCAGTCCTATTCCGAGTCCAGTATTTTGTTACTCTTCATGCCATACTCTGAGTCGTGACAGAGAAGGACTCCCCAACTTCCGTGCTACCCGCAGAAGAAAAATAGTTCCAGTTTCAAAAAAAAAGAGGAAAAAAGTGCAAAAAAAAGTGAAAAAAAATTCAGAGTGCGCTCCTCCCTTGTTTACGTGCAGCGCCGTGATTTTGTTAGTGTTCTAGGCTCGCGTCTCTAGTACGGTCTAGCCTAGGACCAGCACAGTATCGTCGTTGAGCATTTATTCAACTTTGCATCTCTGAATTGATTATTGCTGACCCTTTTTGCTACCATATTATAAGACTTCCTAGCTCCACATACATCTACGTCGTGCGTTTGACTCTCCCTGGCAATCGCTCTATCCAAGCTTTGAGAGTTTTGACTACAATGGTTGCCGATCACTGCCTGCTGCTGGGTAAGAACTGGTAAGAATTTGATATTTGCTTGACGGATTTGTGACTGTCCAACACACCACCAGCACCACTTCCTAGTAGTCTGTAGAATCATATTCTTGTGTGTTTCTATTGCTGCTAAACATGGCAGGATCACAAGCCGATGAGACTGACTAGGAGAACATGACAAACAAAGAGTTACATGATAAGTTTCAGCAAATGATGAGTGGACAGGTGGAAGATGTGCTAAATAGATTTGACGAGGCCATGGAGAAGATAGATTGCATTGAGAAGGCGTTCGAAACAATGCTCGATAACAAGTTTAATGAATTGCTCGCGTGTCTTCCACCACCACCACCGGCTGCACCTAACGCAGCTCTACAACAACAACGACGACTACCTCCACATCACGAAACAGCCCTCCGCCGAGCGAGCCGTGTCCCTCTTCAGCCTGGCCAAGCTGCTGGTGCTGCTGTTGATACTTCTGTGGCTCCTGCTGCTGATGTGGAGGAGGATGATTATGTGGGAGATTACGAGGATGAGGTTGATCAACATCAGAACTACGTGCAACCACCAGCACTACAACCACCAGGTCGTCCACATGCAAATAATGGCAATGTTAGGGCTCCCCCTGAGGTACGAGATCATGAGCATCTCCCTAAACTGAAATTGAATATTCCACCATTTGAGGGTAGATATGTTCCTGATATATATCTTACTTGGGAGTTAGAAACTGAACAACGATTCACATGTTTACAATATCCTGAGGAGAGACGTGTTCCTGCTGCTGTTTGTGTTTTCACTAGCTTTGCATGTGTTTGGTGGTCTGAACATTGTAGATTATATCCTGTTCCAGCTACTTGGGCTGCTTTGAAAACTGCTATGCGTACTCGTTGGGTTCCACCATATTATCAACGTGAATTACTTCAAAAATTGCAGCGCTTAAGACAAGGAAAAAATTCGGTAGAAGAATATTATCAGGAATTACAAACTGACTTGATTAGATGTGGCATTGTTGAGGAGAATGAAGCTATGCTTGCACGTTTTCTGGGTGGATTAAATAGAGAGATTCAGACCATTCTAGACTATAAGGATTATAATAATATCACTCGTTTATTCCATCTTGCTTGTAAAGCTGAACGTGAAGTGCAGGATCGACAGGCATTGGCGCGAACTAACTTTTCTGCAGGTCGACCTTCATCATGGACACCACGTGCATCATCTACTTCCACACGTTCTGCTACACCGGCACCCCCGTCAGCTGCCACCTCCAACCGTGATACAATAAAGCAGGCACAGTCACCACTATCTGCAAAGAGCACACCTTCTGGGCCTGTAAAGAGCTCTTCTTCATCCATGGCATCAACAGGGCAAACACATGATATTATTTGTCGACGTTGCAATGGTGGAGGTCATTATGCGAGAGAATGCCCATCTAAGCGTGTGATGATTGTTACTGAGGATGGTGGGTATGAGTCCGCTAGTGACTATGATGAGGAGACTTTGGCTCTTATTACACATGAAGAACACGGTGGAGATGATTCTGATCATCAGACGCAATACATGGCTGCTGAAGATGCTGACAGGTATGAATGTTTAGTTGCTCAACGTGTTTTGAGTGTGCAGGTCACGCAAGCTGAGCAAAATCAGAGGCATAATTTGTTCCATACAAAGGGAGTTGTGAAGGAACGTTATGTTTGCGTCATCATAGATGGGGGGAGCTGCAATAACTTGGCTAGCATGGAGATGGTGGAGAAGCTATCTCTCACCACAAGACCACATCCACATCCTTACTACATCCAATGGTTCAACAACAGCGGCAAGGTTAAGGTAACACGTACTGTTCGGGTGCATTTTAGTATCTCTACATATGCTGATTATGTTGATTGTGATGTGGTACCTATGCAAGCATGTTCCTTATTAATTGGTAGACCATGGCAATTTGATAAAAATTTTGTACACCATGGTAGAAACAATCAATATACGCTTGTTCATAAGGATACAAATATTACTTTGCTTCCTATGACTCCTGATTCCATTTTGAAAGATGATATTCATAGAGCTAATAAAGCAAAATAGGAGAGAAATAAGAGTGAAAATCAGATTGTGGCAAAAGAATTTGAGCAACAAATGAAGCCTAATAATAAACCATCTAGTGTTGCGTCTGAAATTAAATTAAAAAGTGCATGTTTACTTGCCATGAAATCTGATATTGATGAGCTAGTTTTTAGCAAATCTGTTTGCTATGCTTTTGTGTGCAAAGATGCATTATTTTCATTCGAGGACGTGCCTTCCTCTTTGCCCCATGCTGTCACTAACATTTTGCAGGAGTTTGCTGACGTCTTCCCACAAGACGTGCCACCGGGATTACCACCTATTCGAGGGATTGAGCATCAAATTGACTTAATCATGACAGGTTCCGGAGACAGAAGTTGTTGGACGACGGACAAATCATCACCATCACGAGACTTGGGACAACACACACAAGCACATGGTCAGGTTATCTCTTTACCGTCATTTGAGGGTAGATTTAATCCTACTATTTATCTAGCTTGGGAGCTTGAAGTAGAACAAGTTTTTAGTCACCATGACTTTTCCGAACTTGAGCGAGTACGAGCTATCACTAGAGCATTTACAGGTTTTGCTTCTGTTTAGTGGAGTGTGCATTGTAAGAAAAACATTGATAACCAGCCCACAACTTGGAAAGATTTGAAAGATGTAATGAGACAACAATTTTTCCCTCCTTACTATCATCGTGAATTGCTTCGCCAATTTGAACAATTTAAACAAGGCAACAACACTGTTCATGCTTACTACAAAGAGTTCAAATCTTATATGCATCATTGTGACATAGAAGAATCTGAGGATGATACAATGAATAGATTTTTTGGTGGTTTGAACCATGATATTCAGGCACGATTTCAGTATATTCCTCATTGCATTACTGGTATGTATGTTCGTGCTTGTACCTTTGAGAGACAGTTACAGGAGGATGCATTGGGTGACTACAACAACTACTATTCTAGTTCATGCTCACCACCACCGCTTGGTTCCTCCACCGTTGCACCTACTAGAGCAGCCACACCTCATATTGTGAGTGCGACATCATCTCAATAGTATGGTACATTGCCATCATCTGTACCTACATCAGCTACATCTTTGAGACAAGGTAACTGTAAAGGTATTGATGATATAACTTCACATGAGAATGATGCATGCCTAGTTAACTTGAATACATTATGTGTTGAGTTACCTGTTGATTTGAGCGCATCACTTATTTTAGAGAATCATGTTACTGTCATGAATGCGTCATGTGATCAAACAACTGAAATACCAATAATTTTGAGTGCACCCATTGAATTAATTGTTGATGCAAAAGAACCAATGTTTAATCATTTTGATATGACCTCTAATCTTGGCGATGATTCTGTGTCAAATGACTTATTGCATGTTGGCTTATTTAAGCATGTTGTAGCATGTAAATTTTATGCAAGTAAGGTTTATTCACCAATATTGGGATGGTTTAATGATGAATATTGTCAATCTTTTCATATGAATAAGAGCTTCACTTATATGTGCAAACTGAGTTGCAATACTTTCATGCCTTCTACTTCTTGTGATAATATTTTGGCTTTATATTTTATTCACTATAAAAGTTACTCATGTATACATGTGTCATATGTGCAAATTCCACGGGAAGTAAAAATTTATGACATATACATATACAACATGTACACCTTGTCTTTTTTGTTAGCCACATTTCAGATAAAGCAACGCCGAGGACGGCTTTATTTTCACGAAGGGGAGTGTCGTAGAATTGTCACGGCAGATGTCCTTAGCATGAGGACTTAGTCGCGAGGCCAACGCATCTATGTGGTAGCTTGAGAGGGATTGAGCGGAATCGAGAGACGCAACACAAGACAAGGATTTAGACAGCTTCGGGCCCCGGGAAACATCATCCGGTAAAAACCCTACATGATGTTTGAGGCTAGGTCTCATTATGATCTCGAGAGAGTCGCCGGTAAGCCGGCTCTTTGTGTCTAGCCCTAGAGATTGTTTCTTCTTGCTTGTAGCTTGTCCCTCTTTGGGGAGCCCTGCCCCTCCTTATATAAGTTAGAGGGGCGGGTTACATGTGGAGTCCAAATAGGATTAGGACTAGCCTATCTTCTATTACAAGTCGGATACAAGTCCGGGTCTTGATTCCTTGTAAGGGAGATATTCCTCACGCCTTTCCTCTTAAGCCGGCCTACCATAACGTAAACCGGCCTTCTAGGCCTTGGGCCTTGTCATCCATCTGAAACACCCGCCGGGTCACCAATGAGTCCTCAGGCTCGTGAGTCGTCACACCAGTGAACCGCCAGACACATAAGTCGCCAATCCTCTGGCAGGTTACCAATGAAATGCCAAGTCCCAATCTGCTCGTAGGTACAGTAGCTAATTAGAACTTGCATTTCTTCATTGCTTGGAATAATACTCCTTGACACTACCACTTGATTCCTTTGCATAGGGACAACAACATGCGGGATTTCATGAACTCCGTGCATGGAGCCAGCTGCCGCTAGAACGTGGCTGAGGCGCCGGCTCAGTTCTCCATCATTTGGGGCGGCTCAGAATCAATGACAGCGGCAGATGGCGGGTTGGTGTTGCGCGAGGCAGACGGCAACTCTAGGCGGTTCAATAGTACTCGTGGCTGATTTGACCCAAATAATAATCAAAAAACGAATCTGGACCTTGCTGTATAGATTATCCTTTCCCAAAACCAGTCTTCACGTGGATCTTTTGTGAGCTGACCGAACATAGCTTTAGCAATTGAGGTATAGTGAATTAGCCTAATCCTTCGCGTATAGCAAACAGATGAAATTTTTAGGCAATAATTGGCCTGGGAACTTGTGCCCTTGTAGGTTTGCCCCTCCGTATAGCAAACGGATATTCTGAAAAAGTGCAAATTGATACGCACGACTCAGTCTTTGCGCCAGGGAATTGTACTGATCTAGTTTGATTGGACTATTTTGCCTTCACATAGAAAAAAATACCAACACCATACGCCTTGGATTTGCCTGCTATCACCGCTGTGAATTTCCTCTGGACTTGTGCGTACACACCGCCACACGTAGCAGATAATCTCGCGTGCGTGTTTATTCTGTTGCCGGGTCAAAGAACTACTCCTTGGATTTGACTCGGCCTTCACTTTTAGGAAAAGGCGTGACTGATTCCCTCGAGACTTGGAGCCACACGCGGCTGCAGCGACTTTTTTCTTTCGATCCGAAAAGTGAGACGCTTTCGATGGATTTCTGCAACAGTGCAAAAAGGAATCTCCAGTTGGTTCCGGCGACCATCGTAGGCAGCAGAACCCGATCCAGACGGATCACCTGGTTACGTGCGGCCATGCGCACAACCCTAAATTTTCCTTGAACCTTAAATCTCACAAATCTTCAAATCTGGACCGATGAACTTGACGCTAATGCAAATCCTTTAAAATCAGCTTTTTTATCCGAAAAATTACGAGCCCCTCGATCCCTAGGAGTGATCCCTCCAAGAACTCAACACCACCGTGCGCCAGCCCCACGGTGGGCGCCAACTGTCGTGAAAATTGTCACGGCAGATGTCCTTAGCATGAGGACTTAGTCGCGAGGCCAACGCATCTATGTGGTAGCTTGAGAGGGGTTGAGCAGAATCGAGAGACGCAACACAAGACAAGGATTTAGACAGCTTCGGGCTCTGGGAAACATCATCGGTAAAAACCCTACATGCTGTTTGAGGCTAGGTCTCATTATGATCTCGAGAGAGTCGCCGGTAAGCTGGCTCTTTGTGTCTAGCCCTAGAGATTGTTTCCTCTTGCTTGTAGCTTGTCCCTCTTTGGGGAGCCCTGCCCCTCCTTATATAAGTTAGAGGGGCAGGTTACATGTGGATTCCAAATAGGATTAGGACTAGCCTATCTTCTATTACAAGTCGGATACAAGTCCGGGTCTTGATTCCTTGTAAGGGAGATATTCCTCACGCCTTTCCTCTTAAGCCGGCCTACCATAACGTAAACCGGCCTTCTAGGCCTTGGGCCTTGTCATCCCTCTAAAACACTCGCCGGGTCACCAATGAGTCTTCAAGCTCGTGAGTCGTCACACCAGTGAACCGCCAGACACATAAGTCGCCAATCCTCTGGCAGGTTACCAATGAAACGCCAAGTCCGGCTGGGTCATATATCCGGCCGGGTCATACCGCGGGGTATATCCCCGACAGGGAGGATGATGAGGACATGACTACCTTGGATACGACCAAAAATATTGCATACATGCATATTTGTCAGGTGATTTCTAGTGTCAACTATTCAATAATCTATTTATATTATCCAGAACAAAAATACTTCACACACTTTTGTGTTTTGTCTAATTGCAGGTGTATGGGACATTTGTACAATCCACATATGAAGATAAGGGAAAAAGAGAAGTTTAGGTGCTGTTCAAAAAGTCCCTTCACGTCACTTTTGGGCCAAGAGAAGATAGAGTCCAGGTCTCTCACGTTCTGTATTCAGATTCGTACTGCACAGACATATCTGACTCAAAACGGGAAGTACTTTTTTCATACGGACTCCGAATTGGGTGGTTCTTTTTTTGTTGGAAAGTAGATTTCGTCCTCTTTCCACTCCAATTGGATTCACCTTTAAATTCGTCCGGAGCTTTGAGATATGGACGAAACAATCTGACGCTGCAGCAAAATGCGAGTCAAACAACAAGTTTAAAGGTGTATCATCACCTCCACTTGGGCCCATGAGCCTTGTACGACCTAGGGTTGGTTTTAGGCTGCCTTGGGACGTCCTCCCACCTCCTTGGCCGCCACCCCTTGCTCCTATATAAGTAGATCCATCAAGTAGCTTTTTCCTTGGGATTTGTTTAGTTAAAAGTTAGCCATTGCAACTTCGTGTACTTCGTTTGTGTCCAGTGACCAGACCAAGACCGCTTATGGATCCCCACCTTTATGAATATATACTCGCAATATTCAGATTGATTTTATCATATTCTTGCTTGTTTTTCGATTGCTTGCAGGAATAGACCTTCGTGGTCAGGTTGATTGTGCTCCGGCGTGGTCAATAACCTCTCGAAATTGGTTTAGTGATTGCTAAGGCGCAACGTCGTGCATGTTTGTAGTCGGATCGTCAAAGTCATCTTCACCAAATCGATAGTTATCATCTCATCGAAAGATCGGGACCCTCGCCTCTATCAAGTGGTATCAGTTTTCACGTTGCTCGGTGAGAATTTCCAGCTTTCCCTAGATTAAATTTATTTTCTTACCACAAAAAACTTAGATCTATTCATCCTTTGTCCAAACCAGTCTGAGCTTTTGCAATTTTCTTTTCATTATTTGCATTATTGAATGATCGGTTGCATCGTCGTGTTGAGTTGCTGGTCTTAGTGTCTAGTTCGTTTAGAGTTTCGAGTTCTATTCATATTAGTCACGCCGCTGCTGCATCGTTATCCCTTCCGTTGTCCACCACCCATCCATCAATTTCCACCACGTGCTACCCACCGTTCATTGTCACAATCATAGTTGAGGTCGTTCACATCTTCGCTTGTTCCAATCTGCATCTTATCTAGTTTCTTTTGGAAAGAGGGAGAGAAAAAAAAGATAGAGAAAAAAAAGAGAAAAGGTAAAAAAAGTCAACGAAAAAAAAGAGAAAGAAAAAGAAAAAAAGTGTGAGAAAAAAAAAGAGAGCAGGAATCTATCTAGACTCAATCTCGTAGTTGAATTCGGATTGAAATCTGTTTTGTGCACTGATCGGTAAAACAGGCGTAACTTTCTCATACGAAGTCCGTTTTGGCTCCGCGAGTACTCACATGAAAGCTAGCGACAAGCCACATCTAAATAGTTGCAGAAGCTAGTTCACTATTTGGCACCTCAAAATCGGCTTCTAAATAGGTCTTTTTGCCCTCCGAAGTTTGCGACACAGCTTATTCCAGTTTTTGAATTTTTTTGACTCCGCATATCAACTTGGAATTGAGTGATTCTTTTTGAGTTTGAAAGCTTAGGTCAGTTCCATTCTTGAGAAAAGTTATCAGAAAATTGGCTCAAACTTTTTAAGAGGAAAGTTGAAGAGAGAGTTGTTGTATATCCTGCTTGGCAGTTGTTTTTCATCATTATCTTTACTGCCGTTGTGATCTTCACTTATATCTTGTTGTCCAGAGCTACTTAGTATTCTTCATTGATGCTAGTTGTGCTACGCCGTGGCCTCATTAGTGATCTAGGCTCGCGTCTCTAATCCGGTCTAGCCTAGGACCAGCACAGTACCGTCGTTGAGCATTTATTCAACATTGCATCTTTGAATTGATTATTGCTAATCTTTTCCTACCATATATAGCCAACCCAGCTCCACATATTTCTACACCGTGTATACATACGTTCCCCTGGCAATCGTTTTACACAATCTTCAGAGTTATTTTGACATCGCTGGTTGCCTGTCACCACCTGCCGGATGGTAAGAACTTGTAAGATATTGATATTTGCTTTACTGTGAGCACTTTACAACCACATCCTAGTTGTTCATAGGAACATTATTTTCGAATTTTGTTTCTTATTTCTACTAATCATGACAGGTTCCGGAGACAGAAGTTCTTGGACGACGGACACAACATCACCATCACAAGACTTGGGACAACACACACAAGCACATGGTCAGGTTATCTCTTTACCGTCATTTGAGGGTAGATTTAATCCTGCTATTTATCTAGCTTGGGAGCTTGAAGTAGAACAAGTTTTTAGTCACCATGACTTTTCAGAACTTGAGCGAGTACGAGGTGCCACTAGAGCATTTACTGGTTTTGCTTCTGTTTGGTGGAGTGTGCATTGTAAGAAAAACATTGATAACCAACCCACACGTTGGAAAGATTTGAAAGATGTAATGAGACAACAATTTTTCCCTCCTTACTATCGTCGTAAATTGCTTCGCAACTTTGAACAATTTAAACAAGGCAACAACACTGTTCATGCTTACTGCCAAGAGTTCAAATCTTATATGCATCATTGTGACATAGAAGAATCTAAGGATGATACAATGAATAGATTTTTGGTGGTTTGAACCATAATATTCAGGCACGATTTCTGTCGGGGATATATCCCGCAGTATGACCCGGCCGGAAGTGTGACCCGGCTGGAGCTTGGCGACTCACTGGCGACCCGCTTGGACCAGGCGGTTTATGATTCATTGGAGACCCGGCGGGCGGGTCAGATGGGCGACAAGGCCCAAGGCCCAGTAGGCCGGTTCATGTGATGGTGGGCCGACTTAAAGAGGAAAGGCGTGAGGAATATCTCCCTTACAGGGAATCAAGACCTGGACTTATATCCGGCTTGTAGTAGAAGATAGGCTAGTCCTAATCCTATTTGAACTCCACATGTAACCCGCCCCTTCAACTTATATTAGGAGGGGCAGGGCACCCCAAGAGGGGATAAGGCAACAAGAAACAATATCTAGGGCTAGACACAAAGGAGGAGTCAGCTTATGCGGTGACTCCCTCATGAGCATAATGAGACCTAGCCACAAACAGCATGTAGGGCTATTCCGGATGATGTTTTCCGGGGCCCGAAGCTGTCTAAATCCTCGTCTTGTGTGATGATCCGCCTTGCGTCTCTCGATTCCGACCAACCCCTTCAAGCTACCGCATAGATGCGTTGGCCTTGCGACTAAGTCCTGACACTAAGGACATCTGTCGTGACAATTCCATGACAGTTGGCACCCACCGTGGGGCTTGCGCACGGTGGTGTTAAGTTCTTGGAGGGATCTCTCACAGGGATCGAGAAGTTCATAATTTTTCAATGAAGAGGATCTGATTTGAAAGGATCTGCGTCAGCTTCAAATTCATCGGTTTGGATTTGTAATTTCTGATATTTGAGGTCAAGAGAAATTAGGGTTACGCATGGATGAACGTGACCTGGCGATCCCTCGAATCTGGAGGCAATTATTCAAGCTACCACTGAACGACCCGCAGACCCCTCTTCTCTTGCGCCACGAGCCACCGCCTGGTCAAGGGAAAATTAGGTTTGCATCGGGTGCATCGCCTCTGTTGCAAGTCAGAGGACGTGTCTGAGATCGATCAGCGCAAGGATCAAATTACCAAGACCGACGAAAGGACAAGAGGAATTTTTGAAGCGTACTATGCGCCTGGCAAGTGGTAAAATTGCAAGTCGCTGCCAGCTACCACGTCCTCACGTGAAGATCTAAATCGCTTCTTAAATCAAAGTACTAATACAACTAGTGCTTCTCATGTGCTGGACGGAGACCAAGATGAAGACAAGTCATCTCACGGAATCATCAGGGCACTCAAGTCCATCAGGGGAAAATTACCATAAAAAAGGGGAGATGCCCACGACCCGGAAACGGAGCCCGCCGTGATTCGGATTTACCTCGTTCCGCCTCGCGGCTCCACTTCCTCAGCCCGCCGGATTTCGCCTTTGACCTGGTGACTGAGAGATGTCCCGAGTCAGCTGCGACCCACCTTGCTCTACTTCGTCACGGGCCTCCGCAGCGGCAAGCGGCGCCGAGCCGTCGTAACCTCGTTCCAGCCTCCCCAAGTGACTAAGAGTCGCCGCGGCCCCTGCCGAAGCAGGCCTCGGGCCGCCCCTGGCTGTGAGCCGGCTGCTCGCCTCTGCTGCCTGCACCGGCGTCGCCCGCAGCTACGTCCCGACCCGCCTTGAGCCGCCACGCCGCTGCGGCCTTGACCCACCGCTGTCACTTGCGCCATCAAGTCGCCCGAGTCTCATCACGCTGCCTCCGCTCCTCGGTGGCCTTGCCTCTAAACCACCATCGCCACTTCCCTGTCCAAGTGGCCGCATTCGCTGGTCTTTGCCGCCGGTTTAAACCTGCCTTGCTGTTTCTGAGTCGTCGTTCGAGCAATGTTTCCGCCAAGAGCCGCCCGGAACAGTTGCTGTTATTGCCTGGCCAAGTCGCTGAATCGCCCCGTTTTAAACGCCAAGTCTCCTCTGCTGCTGGGCGCTGCTGCTGCCCTGGGTCGCCTTGAGCCGGCCGCGCCGCAAGCCGCCTTTGAGCTGTGACTACGACCCTCGCCTCCGTGGCTGCCGCGCTGCATCGCCAGGTCGCCGCTGTTGCGGTCACGGTTGTGCCATAAGCCGACGAGCCTCGTTGTTGCATCTGTTGCGTGGCCGCAGTCCCTTTAAAATTACCGCTACAGCCTCACCTCCTCACTCGACCGGCCCTGCTTTGCCTTTGAGATCATGGCTCGTTTTTGTTTATAGGGGGGACAACAGCTTGACGAGAAGGCAAAGGCTGTGCGTGCTGATTTTCTACTACTACTACTACATGACTTTAATGGCCTGTTACTGTCAAGCAGTTGAAAACCACAACAGCACACAACAATATGTGTATGGAGTTGACTGGCTGTTACTACTATTTTGAGTTAAATACATCACGGGTGCCTCAACTTGTCATGCGCGGTCACTTTGGTGCCTAAACTTGTAAAATACGCAAAAGTGATGCTATAACTTGTCGCATGGTGCATATACGGTGCCTTCGCCCGTATGCCGCCATATGTGTTGTATGCTTGGTGTGACAGCTGGCGGCTGCCCCCACATGTCAGTGTGTGTAAGCGTCGCTTGCTCGTGAGGTGCGTGCAAGTTATTTTTTGGAACACCCTAAGGTTTAATTAAATGTGATAAAAACGCCCTCTCTTATGCTAGTATGCGGAAAAAAATACGGTTATTGAGGGTTTTGATTTTGGTACCTACAGGTTTAACAGTATGTACACTCTGCAGGTTTAACAGATTTTGGCCACTCGGACGATGAATACTATCTAAACAACTGTTAGTTGGGACTAATATAGCCTAGGTATCGCTCTGCAATTTCCATTATGTTGTTTTTGTTGTTGTTTGGTTTTATGATATACAAAATTTCCAATATAAAAATACAATAGTTATCTTAAATCTTTATTCTATTTTTATTATTGTGTAGTTCGAAGAGGTAAACATGAATTTTTTCTAAATTCATGTGGATTTAAACAGTTCAACATATATTATTAAATATTGTGTAATTTTTTTATTATGTAATGTTGTATTTTGAAAAAACTTCAACGTGTATCAAAAATGATTGTGATTAAATTCTATAAATATGTTAAAACATGTTAAATTTTTTTTATAAATGTAATAATAATTTTACACAATCAATTTTTATTACATGTTCAACATTTTATGAAATAGATGTTGTAAATTTTTTTAAATGCATGACAAATATTTTTTAAAAACACGTTTACAATTTCTTAATTCATGTGAGAATTTCCAAAAGTATGTTGAATTAATTTTTTCAAATTCACTAACACTTTTTTAAGTTAATGGCGGTTGTAATATTTTCTTATATTTCTTTACAAATTTGAAAAATAAAAAAACTAATCATGAAATTGGAAAAATAAATGAAAGCAAACCTTGTGCAGGCCCACAAGACGCCATTCTGAGCTCCTGGGTTCAAATTCCGGCAAGGCAACTTTTTTTTCTGTTTATTATTTCACGCAGTATCACTCCATTTTATAAATAGGAATTTATTTCCATACTGCACACACCACTACTATCAGCACATGTGCGCACACTGTGTGCTCAGGTACTTGTTTCGAATCGAGCCGGTGCGCCCTTTTTTTCTTTTTGGTACTATTTTATCCATGTGGGAACCCGATCTGAAAGGTGTGATCAATGCAATTCTGTCATATTTAAATAAAATGTGAGGTGCTTTTGCAAAATTCAATTAAAGTACATGGAGTTTTCTGTAAAACAACCAGCATGCTCCACTCACAGTCATTGACATGTGGGCCAATGCCACGGTGGCACGCCATGTGGGTAGTGCATACGCCCAGATACGGATGGAGGCACCGTATTTGAACACTCGAACAAGTTATAGCACCATTTTTGCGTATTTTACAAGTTCAGGCACCAAAGTGACCGCGTCGGACAAGTTGAAGCACCCGTGATGTATTTAACTCTACTATTTTTTCCGGATAAAACTGCATGACAAGATTGAGCAGTTAAGAATGCAAGGACTTACAATGACAGTCTCCAAAAGCTCTTTTTGAGGAAGGGAACTCCTCTCTCGGCAAAAAATACCAGTCAAACAGCCGTCCGTGCGTTTTTTAATGGCTGGTTCTGAAGGGCCTCTTGTTGGATTATAATGGTCAAAGATTCTCACAAGTCATCTACACACTCTATATATGGATCAAAGGTCGTCCGAACAAATCACCAGGTGCTATCTGTTCTATATATTTTATCAGCACGTATTAAATTGTTTAAGAACAATTACTCTGTCTTGCAATATTTTTTTGTGCGTAGGAGAATTATCCATTACAAGGTGGCATTATACCGCGGAGATGGAGGCGTGCCAACATTATTCGGCACAGGTGGTGGTCCTTACTCAATAGACTCCCGCACCGGCTTACAATGCTGTGTCCGGATTACCCGTCCGCGCCGCCTTACAACGCCACGGATGACTCGCTCATCTGCCCTCGTGGCGGTTCACGCGTCCGCACCGGCTTACAACGTCGTGGCTGTTTCTCGCGGCCGCACCGGCTTACAACATCGTGGCCGACTCTCCCATCCGCACCGATCTAAAACGCTACGGCCGACTCATCTGTCTGTTCCCACGGACGACCCGCCCGTGATTGATTTCAACTTCACCGTCGTGATCATCAATTCCGCGGTGGGTAATTTCTGGACAATTGTTCACTACATCAAAACAACGTGGTTGACTCGCCCGTGCCCGTTTACAGCACCGCGGCCGATTCATCTGTCTGAAGCGCCTCTCATGCGGCGGTCGTCTTTTTCGTCCGTCTCTCGTGGCCTGGTCTACATCAACACACTGGACCGCACCTGTCTGCATGAGCTGTTTATTGAGTATGAGCAAGTCACTGCTTGGGAAGCCCGGTTTTCTTCCAACAAATTGGAGGCAAATTATCATGTATTATCAGCCGCCGTCTGCACTGGATGGCTCAATGGGCAGGCGCACAAGTCGCCGCCACTACAGTTTGATTAAACTTCAAACAGCCAGTTGGAAGGAACCATTGGCCGAGTTGCTGACACGGCTCATACGGGATCATTTATAAACCCGCCGCAGTCACCTCAACCTTTTGTGGATTCACATCGTGCTATCAACGCCAATGATATACACCTTATGTTATGGTCAAGTATGGAGAATCTCAAGCCAACTCCTCGAGTCGTCTTGAGACTCGGGGGCTATAATGACATGACCCGGCAGAATTGGCCAGTTTCAGTGCATTCAAGAACTCCGGGTCATTGGAGGGGAAAGTAACCCGGCCCCGGAGATTACTGCTCTATCGATGAAAATTTAAAAGGCCGTCAGAAAAATTCCGGCTCACAATGATGCTTCCGGTTTAAAAATCCGGCTCGAGAGACATCTTTCTCCCATAAAGCACTGAAGCTCTTAATATCCGGTTTAAAAACCGGTTCAAGGGAAATTTATTTACCACAAAGCTTGGAAGCTCTCATATCCGGTTCAAGGTAAATTGATCTCTCACAAAGTTTTGAAGCTTTCATATCTGGTTTAAAGTTCTGGTTCAAAAAGAATTAATCTCTCGCAAGTTCGAGTTCTCAGAAAGATTAAAGGGTGCCAAAAAGAGCTTGCTGCAGTGATGCGCGGTTCAAACATGGGTATCCTGCCTTACGGCTTATCTTATTATGGTCATTTGGGAGCTTCCTGTTCAAACATAGGTCGTATTCAAACCAAAGAGAACATAGCTGTCGATACCCTTTTGATTAGCAAACTGCTGAACCTATTTGTGGGCTTCTTGATCGTATCCAAATCATAGCTCAACCCCTTTGGGAATCGACGTGGATCGTATTCGAATCAGCGTCGCTAAACAACTCTTAAGGTCATTTGGGGGCTTCCTGTTCAAACATAGGTCGTATTCGAACCAAAGAGAACATAGCTGTCGATACCCTCTTGACCGGCAACGCCAACACCACTGGGGGCTATATGATCGTATTCGAATCTTAGCTTAACCCCTTTGGAATGGTTTATTGATCGTATTTGAATCAGAAGCCTCAAATTTTTTTATCTGTTTCTCATATAGTTTTTTGTAATCACAAATATTTGAGTTGTCACAAATATCATATGTGCCGGCTTTTACAGAATTGGGTTCTCACCCTCACTGTCCGGGTCACATAAACCGGCGGTATCATTCAAAGGATCATAGGGATCTTGTGATCTACTTGTGTGCAATAACACTACATTTGGGTGGTTACCTGCCCTGGTTTTTGACGTTAAGTCGCCAGGGCATATGTTGTTTAAATTCTGTGCATGATTTAAAGAACTATGACTTATATAAATGCTTAAGTCCAAACTCATCTTCAAAGATTGAAATTGGTATTTCAAAAGGGTTATCAATTCTTGATTTTTTCAAAGGCTATAAGCCGCCAGGTTATAAAAATTCTGGCTTACAATGGAGACGTATTAAATCGCCATTGGCCAAGATCCGTCGAGTATTTAAGCTCCGGATTTACTCGTCAATAAATAAGGTATTCAAAGTCGCCTTGGCGCAATGGCTATTATTTTCTCAATGGATATGGTTTATTCTACAATGGAAGAAATAGTCCCGAGTCGCTGCAGGCTTATGATCCGGCACTTGGGGGCTACATTATTCAAATTGAGATTACATCGAATATGCAAGTCCCATGTCACTGACATCATGCACCATGGCACTTCGGGGCTAATGCAAAGTCATTTTTTTCTCAACTTATTGAAGACCCGACTCATCATATTCTAAATGAGCCGGCCCTTGGGGGCTACCAATTGCTCCTGTCAAAAATTCAAGGTACACAAGCATTAATCCATTATATTGAACGGTTCACTATTCAGTTGGTAGAATACAAACTCTTAACCTTATGGACGTGGGTTCAAGCCCCATGGTGGAGATTATATTATATGATGTTATTATCAATTATATACAAAGTCCCAGCTCAGTATTATCTTACTAAGCCGACCGGGTTACACATTGCTGTTCAAGTTTACATGGTTATATCTACAAAGTCCCTGCTCATTATTGCATAATGACCCTACCCTTGGGGGCTACACTGGTTGAAGTTTTTATGAGCATAAGGCAATTTCAAGTCCCAGGTTGCTGCAAGCATGACAAACCGGCACTTGGGGGCTACATATATGAAGTATTCAGTTTTTACTAGTGACTAAGATGAACATGGATTTCTTCAAAGTGGCAGTAATTATATGGAAACAAGCCTCAAATCATCACTTTGTTCTGTTCAAGACTTGGGGGCTACAGGTAATATGGATATAAGGGAGAAATATCTTCCAATTTTCAGTTTTGAGCAAACCAGATTGACCCGGCATCACCAATCATTATGACCCGGTGTCTGCAACAATCTTAACCCGGCGTCATCAATAATCATGAACCGGCATTGGCAACAATCATGAACCAGCGTTGGAAACAATCACGACCAGGCATTATCAGTTTTTATAACCCGGTGATTTTGGAAATCATAGATCGGCAAGTTCTATATTTTCAAACCGGCTGAATATCAGATGAGTATTTCAAGACCAATATTTCTTAAGCCGACGCTTTGGAAGCCGACTCAAGTGGATTATTCTTCACAATATTTCTCCATGAGACACCAACGTCAGCAATTTGACTATGAAGCTGGTTTATTGACCCGGATTTTTTAGGAGGAGGAAATGACAAGGACTTAAGGATGATCAAGTGTCGGCTTACAACAATATTAACCCGAAGCACAACCTGTCAATTTTGTTCTTGTGTTTATTTTGCAGCATAAGTTTAGCATGGATAAATCCAAGCTAAACTGGGGGGGGGGGCTAATGTCGGGGATATACCCCGCAGTATGACCCGGCCGGAAGTGTGACCCGGCTGGAGCTTGGCGACTCACTGGCGACCCGCTTGGACCAGGCGGTTTATGATTCATTGGAGACCCGGCGGGCGGGTCAGATGGGCGACAATGCCCAAGGCCCAGTAGGCCGGTTCATTGATGGTGGGCCGACTTAAAGAGGAAAGGCGTGAGGAATATCTCCCTTACAGGGAATCAACACCCGGACTTATATCCGGCTTGTAGTAGAAGATAGGCTAGTCCTAATCCTATTTGGACTCCACATGTAACCCGCCCCTTCAACTTATATAAGGAGGGGCAGGGCACCCCAAGAGGGGACAGGGCAACAAGAAACAATATCTAGGGCTAGACACAAAGGAGGAGTCAGCGTATGCGGCGACTCCCTCATGAGCATAATGAGACCTAGCCACAAAGAGCATGTAGGGTTATTCTGTCGGATTTCGGGTTCCGGCAGATCCTTGAGGTTCGAACTCTGAGGTGCGCGCGGAGATTACGCCTCCTACCTGCCTGTACCCCGCCGCCTCGCAAGGATCTAAGCTACCGGAAAGAACAACTGTAACACCCCGGATCCGATGCGCCAGGTGTCCGCCAGTTATTCGCTGTTGTTGCCTTGTCATTTGCTTGCGTGTCGCATCTTGCCATGTCATCATCCGCATTGCATCTTCATGTTTTCGAAACTTGCATCCGTCCCGGTCTCTTTGTTCCCTCCGTTGCCCGTTCTGAGCCCAGCCACACTTGCACGCGCCCGCGGCATGTCCGAATATTATTTTATAAGTGGCGTAAAAATGTTCTCGGAATGGGGTGAAACTTGTCGAGCGGCCTTATTATAGTGTAGACAGACCGCCTGCCAAGTTTCATCGCATTCGGAGTCCGTTTGATAGCCCAACCGTTAAACATATAGCGGTACCGTTGCCGGTACATTCGTCGGACGTTTTCGGTCTCCGGTAACAGTTGCCGGGCTGCACTCCTCTCCTCTCTTCTCAGTCTATTTCTCCAGCACAGCCCACCTAGCCCTCCACTCTGACCGGTGCCATCGGATCGTGATCCGAGGGACCGGAATGCCCCAAAACCCCCTAAACCCTAGCAAACCTGCTATATATAGAACTCCCATGACATTTTGGGCAGCTTCCTAACCCTCCTCCTAAAATTCCGCGCCCCAATCATCTCCCAGCCGCCTCCCACCTCCTCTGCCTCGTTTTCCGCGCCGGCCAAGCCCTTCTCGCCACTTGTCGCCAGCCCAGAGGCCGCGCCGCCACCTGAGACGTCGCCCCGGCCAACCGGGCGCCGCCACATCGCCTACCCCGACTCCCGCAGCCACTAGGAGGCCTCCACGTCGCCCCGGCCTCCTCCCTCCGCCGCCCGGCCCGAGCCAGGCCCGCCCGGGCCCCGATCTGGGCCCGAGGCCCGCAGTCGTTCGCCTCCGCCCCGTTCCCGCTCGCTCGATCGATCCAGATCGGGAGAGGAGCTCCCGATCCAGATCGAACCCCGCCGCCGCCGGTCTCTCACCGCCGCCTGCGCAACGGCGACCCCGCCGGAGCTGCGTAACTCCGGTGAGCCCCGACCTCGCCACCCTTCTCCTCTCCTGTCCTCACCTCTCTCTCTCTCCCGTCGACAGGAAGTCGCGTCGCCGCCTCCACCGCAGTTTGGAGCTCCGCCAAGCTCGGATCCGGCACCGTCGCCGTTGGATCTGTCCGTTCCCGTCGTCCCGGCGCCCTCCCGGCCTCCCTGCTGACCGGCGCCGCGCCGCCTTCGCCGGAGAGCGCCGTCGCTCGACGTCCAGACCGGATCGGGAGGTGCCGATCCCGTCGTGCCCCGTTGACCACCACGTGGGCCAGTGCCTCCCCGGCCCAGCGCCCCTCCTGCAGCCTCCCTCCTGAACCGGGCCAAGGCCCACTGGGTGAGCAGCCCCAGTCCCTCCTGTGCTCTTTTGGCCCAGCAAGTTTAGGCCTGATGCGTGTTTTTTTCCCTGTTGCGATTTTAGCATTTATCCAGCGACTTACCTGTTTTACAGAAAACCCCCTAAACTTCATGCATATAATAACTCTTGAACCGTGCATCGGTTTAAAATGATTTATATATGAAAAATACTCAGAAAATTGTGTAGTTTAATAATATCCAACCTTCATCTATGTTTAACATGTTTAAAATGTTGTTTGGTTAAATTTGCTCCTATGCCATGTTAAAATGATTTAATTCATAACTAATTAACCGTAACTCGGATTTAAATAAATTATATATGTAAATGGGGTAGAAAAATGCCTAGTTTAACATGTTGCACTTTATTTTCCTGTTTAACAACTTTAAAATATGTTTTAGGCAGAACAGTACCAATTTCAATATATGCAAGTGAGGGGTTTTCCGGAATTGTTGTTTGTTGTTCCGGCCTCATTTAAATTGCCTAGATAGGTAGTTTTGTTGTGATTCACCCCTTGCCATGTTAATAAACATTTAATATTGTTGGGTAGCATAAACAAGAGAGAACTAAATAATTGTTGTGGTGTTTCGTCAATATGCAACTCGTTGCATATTGAGCTCCACTTAATTTGTAGTGTTGTTTGTTGCACTTTGCCATGCCATGCATCTTTAAACCGGACATGCATCATACTTGGTTGTGCATCATGCCATATTCATGTGCTGTTTGTTTACTATGTTGTGTGTTTCTTTCCGGTGTTGCTTCTTCGGGTTGATTCCGTTATCATCGCGTTTGAGAGGACCCGTTCGTCCACGTCCGTTTGTCTTCTTCATGGACTCGTTCTTCTTCCTTGCGGGATTTCAGGCAAGATGACCATACCCTCGAAATCACTTCTATCTTTGCTTGCTAGATTGCTCGCTCTTTTGCTATGCCTATGCTGCGATACCTACCACTTGCTTATCATGCCTCCCATATTGTTAAACCAAGCCTCTAACCCACCTTGTCCTAGCAAACCGTTGTTTGGCTATGTTACCGCTTTGCTCAGCCCCTCTTATAGCGTTGTTAGTTGCAGGTGAAGATGAAGTTTGTTCCTTGTTGGAACATGGAGATGTTGTTCCTTGTTGGAACATGTTTACTTGTTGGGATATCACAATATATCATATTAATTAATGCATCTATATACTTGGTAAAGGGTGGAAGGCTCGGCCTTATGCCTGGTGTTTTGTTCCACTCTTGCCGCCCTAGTTTCCGTCATATCGGTGTTATGTTCCCGGATTTTGCGTCCCTAACGCGGTCGGGTGATTTATGGGACCCCCTTGACAGTTCGCTTTGAATAAGACTTTTCCAGCAGGCCCAACATTGGTTTTACCATTTGCCTACCACCTACCCCTTTCTCTTGGGTCTGATCAACCCGAGGGTCATCTTTATTTAGCCCCCCAGGCCAATGCTTGTCTAAGTGTTGGTCCAAACCAGAGCCACTTGCGGTGCCACCCCGGGGCAACTTGGGGTATCTTCGGTTGCCGTACGTAGTGTTCATCCGGTGTTGCCCTGAGACCGAGATATGTGCAGCTCCTATCAGGATGTCAGCGCATCGGGCGGTTTTGCTGGACTTGTTTTATTGCTGTCGAAATGTCTTGTAGCCGGGATTCCGATACTGATTGGGTCTTCCCGGGGAGAAGGAATACCCTTCGTTGATCGCGAGAGCTTATCATGGGCTAAGTTGGGACACCCCTGCAGGGTTTGAACTTTCGAAAGCCGTGCCCGCGGTTATGGGCAGATGGGAATTTGTTAATGTCCGGTTGTAGAAAACCCGAAGTTGATCTTAACTAAAATACACCAACCGCGTGTGTAACCGTGATGGTCTCTTCTTGGCGGGGTCCGGGAAGTGAACACGGTTGTTGGAGTTATGCTTGACGTAAGTAGTTCAGGATCACTTATTGATCATAGTTGTTCGACCGTGCTTTGCCTTCTCTTCTCGCTCTCATTTGCGTATGTTAGCCACCATATATGCTAGTCGCTTGCTGCAGCTCCACCTCATACCTTTTACCCCTACCCATAAGCTTAAATAGTCTTGATCTCGCGGGTGTGAGATTGCTGAGTCCCCGTGACTCACCAGATACTTCCAATACCAGTTTGCAGGTGCCGATGAAACCGTGCAGGTGACGCACCCGGGCTCAAGGAGGAGCTAGGTGAAGATCTTGCCCTTTATGTTGTTTCGTCTAGTCGATCAGTAGTGGAGCCCAGTTGGGGTCGATCTTGGTCCTTTGTCGTTTTTGGGGTTTTCTTCTTTTATGTTGGCTCCGTAGTCGGGCCCTGTTTGTAACTGTATGATGTGATGTTTTATTCATGTATTGTGTGAAGTGGCGATTGTAAGCCAACTATGTATCTCTTTCCCTTTTGTATTACATGGGAGTGTTGAAGATTACCTCACTTGCGACATTGCTTTCAATGCGGTTATGCCTCTAAGTCGTGCTTCGACACATGGGAGATATAGCCGCATTGAGGGCGTTACAACAACACAAGAGACACAGGGTTTATACTGGTTCGGGCCACCGATGCGGTGTAATACCCTACTCCAGTGTGGGTGTGGTGGATTGCCTCTTGGGCTGATGATGAACAATACAAGGAAGAACAGCCTCGCGAGGGTCTGTTCCTGGCCGGGGCGATGAACTGCAAGGAGGAGTTCAATCGCCCTTCTCTCTCTCTCTCTCTCTCTCTCTCTCTCTCTCTAAATCCTGGCTGATTAGATTTCTAGATGACTCTTCCCTGGGGGTGGCTAGTCCTATTTATAGGCAAAGGCCCTGGGCCTCTTCCCCAAATATTGAGCGGGAAGGGTGCCAACAATTGGCCATTTTGAAGGGGAACATCTGGTACACTTATCCTGACTAAAGTTGGTCCTCGCCTGCCAAAGGCTCTGGTGGTGACGCCGGCGTGGGCTCCACCATGACTTCCTTCCTTCCGTTGGACTGGTATTGGCCTCGTTGCACCGAAACGGGTGCCTTTGCTTGATGCTCTCGCCTGCACTTGCCCCCTTTGCACCAAAGAGGAAAGGAGGACACTGCACGGGCTGGCGCCCGCCTGGCGCCCTTGGTCGTCATGGCTTTCGTCATGGGCACCTCGTGAGGTACCCCGCCTGGATCTCTCTGCCTCCTCGCGAGCCAGCCTGATGAGGCCGTGCCTGAGGAAACTCCGTGTCGTCCGCCCCGCGAGGCTTGGCCCCTCGTGAGGGTCTTGAGTCTGTGTTGATGAAGATGGGCCGTGCTGGGCCCCCTTTTGAGCCACGCCGCAGGCCGCAGGCAGGCAAGTCTGGGGACCCCCGTTACCAGAACGCCGACAGTAGCCCCCGGGCCTAAGGCGCACCCGGACTTTGCCATGCAGGGAGGCGAAAGGACAAGGGCGAAGCGCCGCGGGCCCTAACAGCCTGCGGCCTTGGGCGCCGCGTGGCGGTTATTGGACGTGGGCGTCTCCGCTTCCCCACGATGCCTCGGCATCTGCACGGATTGGACAAGTCCCTGCATGCAAAACGGGTCATGATTACCTGAGATCGTGGAGGCCGACGGTTGGCCTTCACCGGCTATAAGTACGGAACGGCGCGCGCCCTTCCAGTCCACCCCCCTTGTTTCTCCTTCTTCTTCATGGCGCCGTCGAGGAGGTTCTCGGCCGCAGAGAAAGGGAAGGCTCGCCAGGTTGAGCCTGCCTCTCCCCCGCCCAAGCGCGGCCGAGGGCGCCCTCGCAAACATCCTGTGGCCACTACGACAGCCCTCCACGGCCGTGGAGGTGATTTCCAGCTCGGTGACGGGCGGCCAGCGGCGACTGGGGGGCGCGCCTCGGTCACGCGTCCCCCTAGGTCGCCTTCTCACACGACAGAGGTGCTGCCGGAGTTCGTTGTGTGGTCGGCGGAGCCGACTAGCACCCGGCTTCATCTTCCTCGCTTCCTCCTCGGCGAGCTCCCGGCCGGCGCCCCGGGCGGCCTCTGGCTTCAAGCAGATGGCTGCTGCAGCCGGGCCTCATGGGCTTCACTGGAGGTCTCTGCAGCTGGGAGCCTGGCCTTGGCCCGCGGTTGGCAAATGTTTGCCCGCGCGCGGGGCCTGAGCCGTCGGTGCATGCTACACTTCAAATTTGATGGCGATGCCACCCTCTTCGTGAGGGTGTTCGGGGAAGATGGTCGCCGCGCAGGGTGCTGCCCTGAGGGCGACGACCGCGGCCGGGGACCCAGCCCCGGCGATGATGGAGAGGACAGCGCTCGCGTGATTGGCGGTGCTCAGGGTTCCCCAAGCTTCATCGGTTCTTCCTCAGGCGGTGACTCTTCTAGTGGTGGCCGCAGCTAGCCTCCACGCCGCCATACCTGCTTGGGAGGTGGTAGCGCGTCTGCCCGCCGTCACGCTTTGGTGAAGCGCGAGAGGGAGTCTGCCTGAGACCTGTTGGCGGCTCGAGTCTTCCCTGCAGGCCGGTGTGAGGCGAGCTGCGCCCGATTTGCTCTTTCTTTTCCTTTGTCCTGCATAAAAAGACAGTAGCGTGGGGCCCCGCGGGGGCGTGTTTGGGTTATTGCTGTTAATCATCTCTTTGCTTTCGCTATCATGCCTTCCGGCTACGTGCCCATGTGTAGATAGTTTCCGACCCCAGCCGTGGGGGGGGGGGGGGGCGACCGACCCAAGCCCTGTGTTCGTGTCGCGGTGCCCGTGGGGCACGGACTGGAGGAGTGCTCCTGTAATGGACCCAGGTCGTGAAACCTTTGAACGGCTAGGACAGAAACACTCGGGAGGGCGCTCGGCTGCCCCCTCCCCTCGTGAGGCCTTGCATAAGAGAAATCGAGGCAGGAGAGTGAAAAGTCGAAGAACCATAAGTCAAAGGCGGCAATAGCTCCAATAAAACTTCAAATGAGAATGAACAAGCCAACTGCGGAAAGCAAATGAAAATGCCGCGTCCGGCACCTAATCTAGTCTTCGACGTCTTCTCACCAGCGCGGAGCTAAGTGCTGCCACTGGGCGTGGGAGGGAGCCCCAGGGCCTGAGGCCGGCGCTCCTGAGACTCTGGGGCGTGTACAGCCCCAACTCATTATTACGTGAGAGTGTCACGGGCGGCGAGCTTCACAGGCGTTGGCCTTCTTCACAGGCTCCGGGCCTTTCTTAGGGGGAACGAGCTTCACGGGCATTTGCCCTCGTCACAGGCTCTGGGCCTTTTCCAAAACACGACAGCTTCACAGGCATTTGCCTTCTTCACAGGCTTTGGGCCTTTTCCAAAAAGGATGATCTTCACAGGCGTTCGCCTTCTTCACAGGCTCTGGGCCTTTTCCAAAAAGGATGATCTTCCATTGCGTTCGCCTTCTTCATAGGCTCCGGGCCTTTTCCAAAAAGGATAATCTTCACACGCGTTCGCCTTCTTCACAGGCTCTGGGCCTTTTTAGGGGTAGAACCTCCGGAGGTGCTGGATGTTCCACGCGTTCTAGACCGGCACCCCCTCCTGAGTCTCCAAGCACGCGAAGCCAAGCCTAGAAACATGAACAACCTTGAACGGGCCCTCCCACATGGGAGAGAGCTTGTGCAGTCCCTCCCTGGAGAGGACCCGCGTGAGCACGAGGTGTCCTATCTCGAGAGTTCTGGGGCGGATGTTGCGGCAGTGATATCGTCGCAGTGCTTGTTGGTACCTCGCCGCCCGCAGCGCGGCTTCTCGGCGGTGTTCCTTCCCCAGCACAAGGTCCATCCCCCGCATGGTGTCCTGCTGCGCCTCATCGAACGCCAGGACCCGCGTGGAGCGACGTCTGACCTCGTGAGGGAGGAACACTTCGGCTCCGTAGACCAGGAAGAACGGGGTCTCTCCCGTTGGGTTGGTCGCGGTTGTGCGGATGGACCACAACACGGACAGAAGCTCGTCGTACCAACCTCTGCCGCAGGCCTCCAGCTTCTTCTTGAACGTCCTGGTCATGAGGCCCCTCAGGACCTCTGCGTTGGCTCGCTCCGCCTGGCCGTTGCTTCGGGGGTATGCCACCGAAGCGTAGCATATCTGCGTCCCAAGGTTAGCACGGTATGTTTTGAAGAGGTTACTGGTGAACTGCGAACCATTGTCTGTGATGATGCGGTTTGGCACCCCGAACCGGCTCACGATGCCCCTGATGAACTTGACCGCGGAACCCGCGGGGATGGTGCGGACGACCTCTACTTCAGCCCACTTGGTGAACTTGTCCATGGCGACGTAGAGGTAGCGGTAGCCCCCTGGCGCCCGAGGAAACGGGCCCAGGATATCCAGCCCCCAGACTGCGAATGGCCACGAAAGGGGTATAGTCTGCAGGCCTCCCGCCGGCTGATGGATCTGCTTGGCGTGGAACTGGCAGGCCTCACAAGCCTTCACCAGTTCGACGGCATCATTGAGTGCGGTGGGCCAATAAAACCCACTGCGAAACGCCTTGCCGACGAGGGTCCATGATGATGAATGATGTCCACAGTCTCCACCGTGTATGTCTTCCAGCAGTTCCTTTCCTTGCTCCCTGGAGATGCAGCGCAAGGATACATCGTTTGGTCGCTTCCGGTAGAGCTCTCCATCCTTGATGCAGTATGCCGTGGCCTGCCGTGCCACGCGCTCCGCTTCCTCCTCCTTCTCCGGCAGGATCCCTTGTGTTAAGTAACTCCAGAGCTCCGTGATCCAGCACCCCTCCTGAGGTTCCATCGTCAGGAGCAGGCGCGCTCCTGAGGCCGGGCCACAGACCGGGGCTCCTGAGGCAGGTGGCTGGGGGAGCTCTTCTCGAGGATGAGCTGTGTTTGACAATGACGGCAGGGCTGAGGGCTTGAAGAGCCGGTCCTCGAAGACACCAGGCTCCTGAGGTAGCCGCCTGGACGCCCGTCTGGCGATGTTGTCGGCCTCCTGATTGGTGCCACGGGGTACATGCTTCAACTCCAGCCCCTAGAACTGCTTCTCCATCTTGCGGACCTCTCCAAGGTAGGCCTCCATGTGCTCATCTTTCGGCTCGTACACCTTATTGGAGAAATTGACAAGGAGCTGTGAATCGCTCTTGATGATGAGGCGTTTCACCCCCAGGGCAACTGCGGCCTTCAAGCCCGCTATTAGACCTTCATACTCCGCTATGTTGTTGGAGACCTTTTCGCCTTGCTGGAAACAGAGCTGTACTGTGTAGTAGAGCTTGTCCTGAGTGGGCGATATAAGCACCGCCCCAGCCCCAGCACCATGCCTGGAGAACGCCCCATCGAAGTACATGACCCAGCCTTCCGGCGCCTCGCTCCCCGGGGAGAGGGACCGATCCTCGTCGGCCCTCGTCGGCCTTGAGGCCTGGTGCGTCCATCCATTCTGCCACAAAATCCGCTAATGTTGCTCCCTTGATTACTCTGATCATGTTGAATTCGAGATGGAACGCTTGCAGTTCTATGTTCCACTCGGCGACCCTTCCGGCCGAGTTAGGGCTCCTGAGCACTCTCTCCAAGGGGTATGACGAGACGACCTTGATGGGGTGACCCTGAAAATAGTGCCGCAGCTTGCGCGAGGCCACCAGTAGCGCGAGGAGGAGCTTCTGAGGCATGGGGTACCGTGCCCTCGCGTCTCGCAACACCGTGCTGACGAAGTATACTGGGTGCTCAATGTGGTTGGGTGTGTCAGTGCTAGTGGCGCCCTCCGGAGATAATGGCGCCTCCTGAGACGATGAGGCCTCCGGAGGCTGACCATCTGGGTGAGGGGCTCCTTCCGCCTCCGGTGCGCTCCTCTGCGGCGGCTGATTCTCCTCAGCCGCCGTGGCGGTTCCTGTGGGCCTTCCTTGTTCCTGTTTTGCCTTGTCCCGGGCCGCAGCTGTGGTTTTGATTCGATGCTCCTCCCTAACCGCCACCAGGGCTGCGCTGGCGGAGTAGGGAGTGGCGGCGAGGTAGAGCACCAGGGGCTCCTGAGGGCGCGGAGCTACCATGACCGGAGGGCTGGTCAGGTATCTCTTGAGATCTTGGAACGCCTTGTCGGCCTCTTCAGTCCATTCAAAGGGCCCCTTTCTCTTCATTAGCTGGAAGAAAGGCAGCGCTCACTCCCCCAACTTGGAGATGAAGCGCCCTAGCGCGGTCACGCTCCCGGTGAGCTTCTGCATTTCTCTGAGGGTCTTTGGCGGGCTCATGTCCTCGACCGCCTTGACCTTCTCCGGGTTAGCCTCGATGCCTCGGTGGGACACGAGGAAACCCAAGAGCTTGCCCGAGGGGACTCCGAACACACACTTCTCTGGGTTGAGCCGCAGGTTGACTGCGTCGAGGCTCGCGAAGGTTTCCTCCAGGTCTTGTATCAGGGTCCTGGCCTCCCAAGACTTCACCACAATGTCATCGACGTAAGCCTCGACATTCTTCCAGAGCTGCGGGCCCAAGGTGATGTGCATCAGCCGCTGAAAGGTCGCCCCCGCATTACGCAACCCAAATGGCATGCATGTGTAGCAGTACACCCCGCACGGGGTGAGGAAGGCTGTCTTTTTGACGTCCTCTACCGCCATCTTGATCTGGTGATACCCAGAGAAGGCATCCAAGAAGCATAGCAGGTCACACTCTGCAGTGGAATCGACGATCTGGTCGATGCGGGGGAGGGGGAACGGATCTTTCGGGCATGCCTTGTTGAGGTTGGTGAAGTCGACACACATGCGCTCCTTCCCTCCCTTCTTTGGCACCACGACGGGGTTGGCCAACCAATCTGGGTATCGGACCTCGCGAATGACCCCAGCGGCCTCTAGTTTCCGGGTCTCTTGGACGATGAAGGCTTGCTTCTCTGTGGACTGCCGCCTTGCCTTCTGCTTCACGGGGCGCACGTTGGGGCACACGTTGAGGTGATGCTCAATTACGCTCCTAGGGATCCCCGCCAACTGGTCAGGCTCCCAAGCGAATACCTTCTTGTTTGCGCGCAGGAACTTGACCAGGGCCTCCTCCTGTTCGGGCTCGAGGTTGGCGCCTATTGTGAAAGTGGCGTTGGTGGACCCGTCCTCATCGATGGGTATCTTCTTGGTTTCTGCCTTGTCTTGGGTGAACAACTGTTTCTTTTTAGCGGGTGCAGCCCCCTTGGGCTCGGGGGTCTCCGAGTCGACAGGCTGTGCTGATGCCGCCGTCTTGAAGGCGAGCTTGAGCACTTGCAGCGCGTCTCCGGTGTCCCCGCGCACGGTGAGGACGCCGCTGCTCCCGGGCATCTTCATGAGGTTGTACGCCGGGTGTGTCGCGGCCATGAACTGGGCCAGCGCTGGATAGCCGAGGATGGCGTTGTAGGGGAGGCCGATGGGGGCGATGTCGAAGTTGACCAGCTCCGTGCGGAAGTTGTCGTAGGTGCCAAAGGTTACTAGGAGCCGGATCTGTCCGAAGGAACTGGATGACCCGCCCCCAACGCCTGAGAAGGGCCGGCTGGGTTGCAGCCGTTCCAGGGGTATGTAGAGGAGGTTGAAGGCCTCAACCGAGAGCACGCTGAGGCCCGCGCCACCGTCGACGAGAGTCCTGGTGATGGCCACCTGGTAGATGGTGGGGGTGCACAGCATGGGGAGCGCGCCCGAGCCGGCCGAGTTGGCGGGGTGGTCCCCCGAGCCGAAGGTCAGGCCAGCCTTTGGCGCCGACCGGTCCAGGGGAGCACCCTGCCGCGTGGCAGCGACGCTGACCCGGCGAATGAAAGGCTTGACGTGGTGACTTGTAGGCGGCGCCTGCGAGCCGCCCAGGAGGGTCGCGACGACCGGGGGTGTTGGCGTAGCGTGTTGGGCGAGGAAGAGGCTGCAGAGTTCTTCCTAGGAGGCCACGGAGGCTGCCGGTAGGTGGAGCAGCCATGCGCGCGGAGCGCCGGTGAGGGCCATGGGAAGCCAGTTGGCCATGACCCTATCATCACCTCCGGCTTCGAGGATGGCTTCCTCGTACGCCAGCAAGAAGGCCAGCGGATCAGTCGCGCCGCTGTAGCATGGCAGCGTCGTTGGCTTGAACTTGTCGGGCCACCGTACCCGTTGCAGGGCTGGGGCCAGGGCTCGGAGCCCCCTGGACCCCGTGCTGGCGCCGGCGGCCGGAGCGGGCGGCGCGCTACTCATTGCGAAGCAGGTCGTGGCGGTGGCGGAAGGGAAAATTCCAGCGCACCCCTACCTGGCGCGCCAAATGTCGGATTTCGGGTTCCGGCAGACCCTTGAGGTTCGAACTCTGAGTTGCGCGCTGAGATTATGCCTCCTACCTGCCTGTACCGCGCCGCCTCGCAAGGATCTAAGCTACCGGAAAGAACAACACAAGAGACACAGGGTTTATACTGGTTCGGGCCACCGATGCGGTATAATACCCTACTCCAGTGTGGTGGTGTGGTGGATTGCCTCTTGGGCTGATGATGAACAATACAAGGAAGAACAGCCTCGCGAGGGTCTGTTCCTGGCCGGGGCGATGAACTGCAAGGAGGAGTTCAATCGCCCTTCTCTCTCTCTCTCTGGATCCTGGTTGATTAGATTTCTAGATGCCTCTACCCTGGGGGTGGCTAGTCCTATTTATAGGCAAAGGCCCTGGGCCTCTTCCCCAAATATTGAGCGGGAAGGGCGCCAACAATTGGCCATTTTGAAGGGGAACATCTGGTACACTTATCCTGACTAAAGTTGGTCCTCGCCTGCCAAAGGCTCTGGTGGTGACGCCGGCGTGGGCTCCACCATGACTTCCCTCCTTCCATTGGACTGGTCTTGGCCTCGTTGCACTGAAACGGATGCCTTTGCTTGATGCTCTCGCCTGCGCTTTCCCCCTTTGCACCAAAGAGGAAAGGAGGACACTGCCCGGGCTGGCGCCCGCCTGGCGCCCTTGGTCGTCATGGCTTGCGTCATGGGCACCTTGTGAGGTACCCCGCCTTGATCTCTCCGCCTCCTCGCGAGCCAGCCTGATGAGGCCGTGCCTGAGGAAGCTCCGTGTCGTCCGCCCCGCGAGGCTTGGCCCCTCGTGAGGGTCTTGAGTCTGTGTTGATGAAGATGGGCCGTGCTGGGCCCCCTTTTGAGCCACGCCGCAGGCCGCAGGCAGGCAAGTCTGGGGACCCCCGTTCCCAGAACGCCGACATATTCCGGATGATGTTTTCCGGGGCCCGAAGCTGTCTAAATCCTCGTCTTGTGTGATGATCCGCCTTGCGTCTCTCGATTCTGACCAACCCCTTCAAGCTAACGCATAGATGCGTTGGCCTTGCGACTAAGTCCTGACACTAAGGACATCTGTCGTGACAATTCCATGACAATTTCAGTATATTCCTCGTAGCATTACTGGTATGTACGTTCGTGCTTGTACCTTTGAGAGACAGTTACAGGCAAGCTTCAAAATATCAGATATCGGGTTCATACCGGTTTGGCTTCGACATATCGGCTATCGGATATCGGGTGATATATCGGACGATATGTAGATATATCGGAGAAACGAAGTCTAGTTTTTTTCATTATTCTTGTTCAAAACATTTACTTTTAGTAAAAGAAAATGTATGATCTCAATGCTTTAACATAACACTTTTAGATTCCTAGTTTAGTAACTTGTTGATATAGAAACTAATAAGGAAGGACTCACAAAATCCATACTCTGTGATTAAAAACAATACGATATATATGCATTTGTACAAAACATTGTGCGTGACTTTGATAATATATAATGAAGTTGTAAATGCATAATGTTATTTCACTGCTTTCTAATAAAAAAATGTTGTCATCTACGTATCGCTCTATATCAGTGGACATATCGGACTAGATATCGGACATATCAGTCGATATTTCGGTCCATATCGGATGATATGTTGGAAAATGATATTTACCAAATGATATGTTATGTTTATATCGGTAGAGCCCCAAAAGTGATATATCGGCCTATATACCGGTCGTATCGGCCTAGATTTGAAAGCTTGGTTACACGAGGATGCATTGGGTGACTACAACAACTACTATTCTAGTTCATGCTCACCACCACCGCTTGGTTCCTCCACCGTTGCACCTACTAGAGCAGCCATACCTCAGATTGTGAGCGTGGCATCATCTCAATAGTATGGTACATTGCCATCATCCATAACTACATCAGCTACATCTTTGCGACAAGGTAACTGTAAAGGTATTGATGATATAACTTCACATGAGAATGATGCATGCCTAGTTCACTTGAATACATCATGTGTTGAGTTACCTGTTGATTTGAGTGCATCACCTATTTTAGAGAATCAAGTTACTATCATGAATGTGTCATGTGATCAAACAACTGAAATACCAACAATTTTGAGTGCACCCAATGAATTAACTGTTGATGCAAAAGAACCAATGTTTAATCATTTTGATATGACCTCTAATCTTGGTGATGATTTTGTGTCAAATGAATTATTGCATGTTTGCTTATTTTAGCATGTTGTAGCATGTAAATTTGATGCAAGTAAGGTTTATTCACCAATGTTGGGATGGTTTAATGATGAATATTGTCAATATTTTCATATGAATAAGAGCTTCACTCATATGTGCAAACTGAGTTGCAATACTTTCATGCCTTCTACTTCTTGTGATAATATTTTGGCTATATATTTTATTAACTATGAAAGTTACTCATGTATACATGTGTCATATGTGCAAAATCCACGGGAAGTAAAAATGGATGACATATACATATACAACATGTACACCTTATCTCTTTTGTTAGCCACATTTCAGATTAAGCAACACCGATGGCGGCTTTATTTTCAAGAAAGGGAGGATGATGAGGACACGACTACCTTGGATACGACCAAAAATATTGCATACATGCATATTTGTCAGGTGATTTCTAGTGCAAACTATTCAATAATCTATTTATGTTATCCAGAACAAAAATATTTCCCACACTTTTGTGTTTTGTCTAATTGCAGGTGTATGGGACATTTGTACAATCCACATATGAAGATAGGGGAAAAGGAGAAGTTTAGGTTCTGTTCAAAAAGTCCTCTCACGTCACTTTTGGGCCAACATAAGATAGAGTCCAAGTCTCTCACGTTCTGGATTCAGATTCGGACTGCACAGACATAGCTGAATTAAAACGCCAACAACTTTTTCATACAGACTCCGAGTTGGGTGATTCTGTTTTTGTTGGAAAGTAGATTTCGTCCTCTTTCCAACCCAATTGGATTCACCTTTAAATTCGTCCGCAACATTGAGATATGGACGAAACAATCTGACGCTGCAGCAGAATCCAAGTCAAACAACAAGTCCAAAGGTGTTGCATCACTTCCACTTGGGCCCATGAGCCTTGTACGACCTAGGGTTGGTCTTAGGCTGCCTTGGGACGTCCTCCCACCTCCTTCGCCTCCACCCCTTGTTCCTATATAAGTAGATCCATCTAGTAGCTTTTTCCTTGGGATTTGTTTAGTTAAAAGTTAGCCATTGCAACTTCGTGTACTTCGTTTGTGTCCAACGACCAGACCAAGACCGCTTACGGAACCCCACCATTATCAATACTTCATATATATTTGCAATATTTTGATTACTTTATCATATTCTTGCTCGTTCTTCGATTGCTTGTAGGAATAGACCTTCGTGGTCAGGCTGACCGTGCTTTCGGCATCGTCAGTAACCTCAGGAGATTGGTTTAGCGATTGCTATGGCGCAACGTCATGCATGTTTGTAGTCGGATCGTCAAAGTCGTCTCCACCAAATCGATAGTTATCATCTCATCGAAAGATCGGGACACCCTCGCATCTATCAAGTGGTATCAGAGCTTTATTGATTTGGTGATAGAGGCGGGGTGTCCCGATCTTTGTAATAGATAGAGGCGAGGGTGTCCCGATCTTTTGATGAGATGATAACTATCAATGTGGTGGAGACGACTTTGACGATCCGACTACAAACATGCACAACGTTGCGCCTTAGCAATCGCTAAACCAACTCCGAGCGGTTATTGACCACGCCGCAGCACAATCAACCTGACCACGAAGGTCTATCCTTGCAAGCAATCGAAGAACAAGCAAGAATATGATAATGCAATCTGAATATTGCGAATATAAATGAAGTATTGATAAAGGTGGGGATCCGTAAGCCGTCTTGGTCTGGTCGTTGGACACAAACGAAGTACACAAAGTTGCAATGGCTAACTTTTAACTAAACAAATCCCAAGGAAAAAGCTACTAGATAGATCTACTTATATAGGAGTAAGGGGTGGTGGCTAAGGAGGTGGGAGGACGTCCCAAGGCAGCCTAAAACCAACCCTAGGTCGTACAAGGCTCATGGGCCCAAGTGGAGGTGATGCAACACCTTTGGACTTGCTGTTTGACTCGGATTCTGCTGTAGCGTCAGATTGTTTCGTCCATATATCAACGCTCGGGAAGAATTTAAAGGTGATTCCAATTGGTTTGGAAAGAGGATGAAATCTACTTTCCAACAAAAAAAGAATCACCTAATTCGGAGTCCGTATGAAAAAGTTCTTGGCGTTTTGAGTCACGTATGTTTGTGCAGTCTGAATCTGAATCCAGAACATGAGAGACTTGGACTCTATCTTCTCTTGGCCCAAAAGTGACGTGAGAGGACTTTTTGAACAGAACTTAAACTTCTCCTTTTCCCCTATCTTCATATGTGGATTGTACAAATGTCCCATACACCTGCAATTAGACAAAACACAAAAGTGTGTGAAGTATTTTTGTTCTGGATAATATAAATAGATTATTGAATAGTTGACACTAGAAATCACCTGTCAAATATGCATGTATGCAATATTTTTGATCGTATCCAAGGCAGACATGTCCTCATCATCCTCCCCTTCTTGAAAATAAAGCCGTCCTCGGTGTTGCTTTATCTAAAATGTGGCTAACAAAAGAGACAAGGTGTACATGTTGTATATGTATATGTCATCCATTTTTTACTTCCCGTGGATTTTTCACATATGACACATGTATACATGAGTAACTTTCATAGTGAATAAAATATAAAGCCAAAATATTATCACAAGAAGTAGAAGGCATGAAAGTATTGCAACTCAGTTTGCACATATAAGTGAAGCTCTTATTCATATGAAAAGATTTACAATATTCATCATTAAACCATCCCATTATTGGTGAATAAACCTTACTTGCATCAAATTTACATGCTACAACATGCTTAAATAAGCAAACATGCAATAAGTCATTTGACACAAAATCATCACCAAGATTAGAGGCCATATCAAAATGATTAAACATTGGTTCTTTTGCATGAACAGTTAATTCATTGGGTGCACTCAAAATTGTTGGTATTTCAGTTGTTTGATCACATGACGCATTCATGATCGTAACATGATTCTCTAAAATAGGTGATGCGTTCAAATCAACATGTAACTCAACACATAATGTATTCAAGTTAACTAGGCATGCATCATTCTCATGTGAAGTTATATCATCAATACCTTTACAGTTACCTTGTCGCAAAGATGTAGCTGATGTAGGTACGGATGATGGCAATGTACCATACTCTTGAGATGATGTCGCGCTCACAATCTGAGGTATGGCTGCTCCAGTAGGTGCACCGGTGGAGGAACCAAGCGGTGGTGGTGAGCATGAACTAGAATAGTATTTGTTGTAGTCACCCAATGCATCTTCCTGTAACTGTCTCTCAAAGGTACAAGCACGAACATACATACCAGTAATGCAACGAGGAATATACTGAAACCGTGCCTGAATATCATGATTCAAACCACCAAAAAATCTATTCATTGTATCATCCTCAGATTCTTGTATGTCACAATGATGCATATACGATTTGAACTCTTGGTAGTAAGCATGAACAATGTTGTTGCCTTGTTTAAATTGTTCAAATTTGCGAAGCAATTCACGACGATAGTAAGGAGGGAAAATTGTTGTCTCATTAAATCTTTCAAATCTTTCCAAGTTGTGGGTTGGTTATCAATGTTTTTCTTACAATGAACACTCCACCAAACAGAAGCAAAACCAGTAAATGCTCCAGTGACAGCTCGTACTCGCTGAAGTTCAAAAAAGTCATGGTGACTAAAAACCTTTTCTACTTCAAGCTCCCAAGCTAGATAAATAGCAGGATTAACTCTACCCTCAAATGACGGTAAAGAGATAACCTGACCATGTGCTTGTGTGTGTTGTACCAACTCTCGTGATGGTGATGATGTGTCCGTCGTCCAAGAACTTCTGTCTCCGGAACCTGTCATGATTAGTAGAAACAAGAAACAAAATTCGAGAATAATGTTCCTATGAACTACTAGGATGTGGTTGTAAACTGCTCACAGTAAAGCAAATATCAATATCTTACAAGTTCTTACCATGCGGCAGGTGGTGACAGGCAACCAGCGGTGTCAAATAACTCTGAAGATTGTGTAAAGAGATTGCCAGGGGAACGTATGTATACACGGTGTAGAAATATGTAAAGCTAGGTTGGCTATATATGGTAGCAAAAGATTAGCAATAATCAATTCAAAGATGCAATGTTGAATAAACGCTCAACGATGGTACTGTGCTGGTCCTAGGCTAGACCGGACTAGAGACGCGAGCCTAGAACACTAATGAGGTCACGGCGTAGCACAACTAGCATCAATGAAGAATACTAAGTAGCTCTGGACAGCAAGATATAAGTGAAGATCACAACGGCAGTAAACATAATGATGAAAAACAACTGCCAAGTAGGATATACGACAACTCTCTCTCTCTCCAACTTTCCTCTTGAAAAGTTTGAGCCAATTTTCTGATAACTTTTTTCAAACAATGCTACTAACTCAAGCTTTCCAATGCAAAAAGAATCACTCAATTCCGAATTGATATGAGGAGTCAAAGAATTTTAAAACTGGCCTAAAAAACTGGAATAAGATGTGTCCGCGAACTTCGGAGGGCAAAAAGACCTATTTAGAAGCCGATTTTGAGGTGTCAAATATTGAAATTGCCTCTGCAACTATTTAGATGCGTCTCGTTGCTAGCTTTCATTTGAGTACTCGTGGAGCCAAAACGGACTTCGTATGAGGAAGTTATGCCTGTTTTACTGAACAGTGCACAAAATAGATTCCAATCCGAATTCAACTATGAGATTGAGTCTAGATAGATCCAAATTTTGTTTTTTTTCTTCTCTCTTTTTTTTCTCACACTTTTTTTCTTTTTCTTTCTCTCTTTTTTTTCTCTGACTTTTTTTTTCTTTTTTCTCTGTCTTTTTTTCTCTCCCTCTTTCCAAGACAAACTAGATAAGATGCACATTGGATCAAGCGAAGATGTGAACGACCTCAACTATGATTGTGACAATGAACTATCGGTAACATGTGGTGGAAATTGATGGATGATGTGGTGGACAGCGGAAGGGTTAACGATGCAGCGGTGACATGACTAATCTGAATAGAACTCGAAACTCTAAATGAACTAGATACTAAGACCAGCAACTCGACACGGCGATGCAACCGATAATTCAATAATGCAAACAATGAAAAGAAAATTGCAAAGGCTCAGACTGGCTTGGACAAAAAGGATGAATAGATCTAACTTTTTTGTAGCTTTTTCTTGGACAATAGGTAAGAAAATAAATCTAATCTAGGGAAAACCGGAAATTCTCACCGAGCAACCTGAAAACTGATACCACTTGATAGAGGCGAGGGTGTCCCGATCTTTCGATGAGATGATAACTATCAATTTGGTAGAGACGACTTTGACGATCCGACTACAAACGTGCATGACGTTGCGCCTTAGCAATCGCTAAACCAACTCTGAGAGGTTATTGACCACGCCACAGCACAATCAACCTGACCACGAAGGTCTATCCCTGCAAGCAATCGAAGAACAAGCAAGAATATGATAATGCAATCTGAATATTGCGAACATAAATGAACTATTGATAAAGGTGGGGATCCGTAAGCGGTCTTGGTATGGTCGTTGGACACAAACGAAGTACACAAAGTTGCAATGGCTAACCTTTAACTAAACAAATCCCAAGGAAAAAGCTACTAGATGGATCTACTTATATAGGAGTAAGGGGTGGCGGCCAAGGAGGTGGGAGGACGTCCCAAGGCAGCCTAAAACCAACCCTAGGTCGTACAAGGCTCATGGGCCCAAGTGGAGGTGATGCAACACCTTTGGACTTGTTGTTTGAGTCGGATTCTGCTGCAGCGTCAGATTGTTTCGTCCATATCCCAACGCTCTGGACGAATTTAAAGGTGATTCCAATTGGTTTGGAAAGAGGATGAAATCTACTTTCCAAAAAAAAGAATCACCTAATTCGGAGTCGTTATGAAAAAGTTCTTGGCGTTTTGAGTCAGATATGTCTGTGCAATCCGAATCTGAATCCAGAACGTGAGAGACTTGGACTCTATCTTCTCTTGGCCCAAAAGTGACGTGAGAGGACTTTTTGAACAGAACTTAAACTTCTCCTTTTCCCCTATCTTCATATGTGGATTGTACAAATGTCCCATACACCTGCAATTAGACAAAACACAAAAGTGTGTGAAGTATTTTTGTTCTGGATAATATAAATAGATTATTGCATAGTTGACACTAGAAATCACCTGACAAATATGCATGTATGCAATATTTTTGGTCGTATCCAAGTTAGTCATGTCGTTCAACTAGGGTAACTTAAAAAGTTCATGAAAAATAAATATAGAAGTTCAGAGAAGAGGGTCCGAAAAAGATTTGGGAAAAGACACACACCAAAAAAAACATGGGAAAGGTCAGTTCATAAAAACTTGCCATACGTAGTTAAGAGTTTATTTGGAGTGGTTAGCAATTCAGTAACTAGAAAAAGGATACACCAGTTCAATTATACTTGCCAGAAGTAGTTAAGAGTTTATTTGTTGTGCTTAAAAAAATCAAGCTAATTTTATGTAGTTCTCAGGTTAGAAAAGGGTCTCATTTCACTTTGCTAAAGTCCATCCAGAATCTTGCAATCCTATGTGGTATCTAGCAAGGTATGCACAGAATGGTATCTACCTCGATGAGTGTAATGTGTTTTCTCACTTCTAGGCCTGGGGATGTTTTTTCATATGACATACTTCAAGTATTTTGTGGGTAAGTAAACCAATTAGGTTTTTTTAGTTTGGAGGGAAATCATAATAAGTTCTAAGGAAATAAATATAGAAGTTCATATTTCGAAACAAATGAAGTATTTGGAAAGTAAAATGAATTATTTCAAAGTACATAGCTTTTTTTGTTTTGTTGCGAATTAATAATGTTACTGTACATGAACTTGTGCATGCTAATTGGTGGCTATTGTGTGTGTGCAGGGTACGTCCAACGACAACGAGCAGGCGACAAGTGTATTGATGAGCAGCGGGACGGTGGCTGGAGCAGTTGAGTAGGTGTGCGTAGTTCAAGTTCACCAGTATTTGTAAATGCTGGTAGCAGTACTATTATTTACAAATTTGTAACCTAAGAACTAAGCTTGCATCTTGTTACTTCTATGGAAGCACTGACCTCATAATTTTATTGGACCAACCACTAACTTGAGAATTAGACATGGTGTTCAGTGTATTCTCTCAATCTTGGTTGTTCTTGCAGTGCTTATAAGCTTCACATCTTTGATGAATCCAGCCCGAACTGAAGCATGTTGGTGAGCCGGGCGCTGGGCCAACCTTTGTCGTCTATCTACCTCCTTCCTCGGTGAGCCCATGCTCTTCTGCTCTTGATGCTTGAGCCGCCTGCAATTCTTTTCTTTGTTCAAAATTCCCAAAGCATCAGTACTTTGTATCAGGATACACCATGTTATTTCTGCAAATTTCCATTATGCTTGTATGTCCAAAATGTGTGCATTTACTACTTTTGATTTTTTGTAGTGCAGAGAAGTTACCTTGTTGTGGGCTGAACTGGAGGCGGCTCCTCAATGTCGACACAATTGCAGGACCAATGTGCTACTGACCAGGCAAGCTTCCTCAAGGAGCTTGTGCCCAACGAAACTAAAGGGAAAAAATTGCTCCATTATTGAACTACTTATTCAGTCATCCTATTACTGAGTGAAAAATGGAGTGAAAGTGTATTGCAATTGATCTCTCTTAGACCCTATCAATCCTCTATCTATCCTTTCGTTGCTTGTTTTTTGGTATGTAATTCAAGAACTTTGACCTTCGTAATTCGGTTTTTGGTCAATTTGTTATGCCGAGTACAAACCACTAATCTGAAGAGGCTTCTAATAGCAAGAAAATGTGCAGTCGGTGTGGTGTATATGTCATTCATATATGAAAATTTGCAGTCGCTGTTGTGTATATGTTATTCATGTACATGTATTATATGTCTGAAAAAATTTCTATAAATGATGAGATGATTGTTACTTCTTCAAAGAAGGTATAGTACATGACAACTTAATGTGCATGCAAGAATAATAAAATGGTTTGAATCAAAAATATTGATCAGTACGAATTAAAAACAATGATTAGTTTGAAAAATAAAAGATGGTTAGCTTTTGGTATTCTGTGGCGTTGACTTCCAAGAAAACGTCCAAGTTCTACAACAGATCCGGCCAGATGAGACAAGGAGGTCAGTCCAGCAGGCAAATCTCAAGTGTCATGTCAGTACACCGCCCACCCGTCCCCATGCCTCTCCGCCGCATGTCATGTTGTGCTAGCTTGCCATCAACCATCGTGTGGCTCAGCCCTGTAGTGCTTTCACGGTCACCACATGCAGCTTCCTTCTATCGTTGTCCTCACCCTACTCTCCTTCATATTGGCATTGTAAAAACACAGCAAGTTCATAATTAAAAAGTTGTAAGTTCAACACGATGTCCCAGGTAAGTTTGAGAAAAAAGCTCAAACAAAATGAAACCCAATGAAAAATCAAATGGTAAAAGTTCAAGTCACAAAACAAGAGAAGTCCAAAACATCTTGCAAGAAAATTGAGTTAAAAAAACAAAAACACAGAAATTTTCCTTTTGAAAAAATATCATTCAGTTCAACGATATAAACCATGCAAGTTCTGGGACTATGATACCCAAAAAATAGAGTGAAGTCTAGTATGTGAAAACATGCTCAGTACAAACCCATACGAACATCAGTGCAAGTACTCTTTTCTCAGAACCTTTCAAAATTACTATGAAGAATACCTCAGTACAAACACACACATAGATCAGTACGAGTACTCTGTTTTTCAGACAGAAAAACAGCACGATGAGTCTCACCTATTCAAAATTACTCCTAAAAGATGGGAGAAAGTACAAAATCATAAATACATCCGTTCAAAGTACTCTTTTTGGAACATTCAAAACTACTCTGTGAAAAATACCTCAGTACAAACATAGACATAGATCAGTACGAGTACTCTGTTTTTTAGACAGGAAAAAACAACACGATGGGTTTCACCTTATTCAAATTTACTCTTAAACGGTTGTGAAGTAGAGAAAACGTTCAACATGACTAAGCTTCGCATTTTTGATAGCTATCCAATGGTATATTATTTGCCCCATTTCGACAAACTTTAAAAAAATCACGTTCGAAATCAAATTTGACAGAAAACACAGTACGAAAAAGTTGCGCATTTTCCATAGCTTTCCAACGCCGTATCATTTGCGTCAATCTGACAAACCGTTTGCAAAAAAACGAGAAAATACGTTTCGCCCAGAATTTCAACATTTTCCAAATTACTTTCAATCGTATAGAATTTGAAGAAACATTAGATATATGGAAGAAGCGGATTTTCACCAGCTTTCCAATGCCAGCTTATTTGCTCAAAATACGATTCGCGTTTTCGGTTTTGAAAAAATGTTTTTTTTTCAAAACTTCTCTTAAACCGTGATGATTTTGCAAAAAAAATCCTATATATTTTGTAATGTAGATGTCAAGAGCTTTCCAATGATATATTACACGCCCCATTCCGACGAAAAGACGATCAGTTCGACGAGATGAAAATCATCAGTACAACCGCCTGAAACCATCAGTTCAAGTAGGGTAACAAAATAATATTCTGTTACGCGAAACAGAATAGCCCAGATGTGTGTGTGTGTGTGTGTGTGTGTGTGTGTGTGTGTGTGTGTGTGTGTGTGTGTGTGTGTGTGTGTATGATCAAACTTCCCCTTTCGATTCCCGACAAAGGTGGACTATGTGCCGACCCGCAAATGTGTGCTTATGGCGCGAGATGGGTGAGACCACATACGAACCACATGAGGGTGGCCCTACTATATGTATGAAAAGGGTGTGGTGTGTGATAGATATTTAACTACCATTCACAACTTTTGATGTGGCACGTGTGCCTCGCAAATTAACCGGACTTCCCCGACCCCACGGAGGTTGCAGGTAGCACGAAATGCCCCCCCCACACACGCACACATGTCCAGGGGAGGGCATCTCACCAAGATGTACTGTAACACGGACCAACTATAATCCAACTTGGTCATACAACCTCTCCCCGCTCGTTGTTGGTCAAAGTGATGGACGTCCACACGGGCCTGCGAAATGGGCTAGCTTGTCACTGATAACCTCGCGAGGGAGTATCCTATGAAGACAAACCCACTCTGTGCATGTGGCCCAAGTATGTATATGGAAGTGGTGTGTGTGGTGTTTGAATACCCAATGCGCAAATTTGATGTGGCAACATGCTTTGGAACCGTAAAATCCCCACGCCGAGCGAGGGTTCACAACGCGTAGCATGCGCTCAAACTTAATTAGGCTTGGAATGGGTCAACCTTCTATACGGTAACTCGAAGCAAAGAAGAAGAATATATCCACCCTGGTAACCTTTCTCGTCGTTGGTTGAAATGATGGACGTCCATGCGGGCCCACGAATATATATAGGCTTGCCGCCCATAACCAAGCGAGTGAGTGTGTGTCCAAAGACAACCATTATTGCATGCGTATGTCCGAACATATTTAGGGAGGTGTGTGATGCATGCATATGTGTTGAAAACCCGACCCAATGCACAACATTGATGTGGTGCATGCGTTGAAGTCACAGAGGTCCCCACACAGAGCAAGAGGTCGTTCATGACGTGTTGTGTGCTCGTCCATCCTTCGATCTAGCGGGATGGATTCATGTGTACAGATGCGCTATTATATATATGTAATCTCACATCATGTTGTATATCAAGACAAAACAAAAACTTAATCCCCTCCTAAGTTAAATTAGTTAACCTATCTCGCGTTGTCGGTGAATGTGATGGACCAAGCATGTCACCCAACCCCCACCTCAACGCGTACTATATATACACCTAGTAACACAACCCTAAAAGAATTAATCCTCCTTGTTCGTCAAAGGCGTACCTCTCTCTTGCTGGGTCAAAGTGATGGACGACGAACTCGCGGGCCCAACACAGAAGTGAAGCATACATCGCACGCGAGTGATCGTCCTATATAGGACTACGTACCACAGTCTGCATGTGGCCCAAAGAGCTGTTTGTGTGATGTTTGAATACACAATGCACAACTTTGCTGTGGCAGCACGTATATAGTAAACCAAAAAGTCCCCATAGAGAGCGCGAGGTTCATGACTCGTGGTATGTGCTATATGTACGCCCCCATTCTGTTGGGGATCGTAGCAGAAATTAAAATTTTCCTACGCATCACCAAGATCTATCCATGGAGTATTCTAGCAACGAGGGGATAGGAGAGCATCTACATACCACTTGTAGATCGCAACGGAAGCGCTCAAGAAGAACGTGGATGATGGAGTCGTACTCGCCATGATTCAGATCACCGATGACCAAGTGCCGAACGGACAGCACCTCCGTGTTCAACACACGTACGGGACGATCGACGTCTCCTCCTTCTTGATCCAGCAAGGGAAAGGAGAGGTTGAGGAAGAAGACTTCAACAGCAGCACGACGGCGTGGTGGTGGTGGAGAAGTAGTACTCCGGCAGGGCTTCGCCAAGCGCGTGACGGAGGAGGAGAGGTGTTGGGGAGGGGAGGGGCTGCGCCTTGTTGTGTGTTGCTGCCCTCCCCTCACCCCCACTACTTATAGGAAGGGGCAAGGGGGCCGGCCCCCTCTAGATGAGATCTAGAGGGGGGGCGGCGGCCAGGGAGGGGGCTTGCCCCCCAAGCAAGGGGGGCGCCCCCACTAGGGTTTCCCCCAAACCCTAGGCCCATGGGCCCAAGGGAAGGGGGCGCGCCCAGCCCTCCAGGGGCTGGTTCCCTGCCCCTTGTGGCCCATGAGGCCCTCCGAGAGAGCTGGCCCCTCAAGGTGGACCCCCTGGAACCTCTCTGGTGGCCCCGGTACAATACCGATATGCCCCCGAAACTTCCCGGTGTCCGTATGACAACTTCCCATATATAAATCTTCACCTCCGGACCATTCCGGAACTCCTCGTGATGTCCGGGATCTCATCCGGGACTCCGAACAACATTCGGTAATCACATACAAGTCTTCCTAATAACCCTAGCGTCACCGAACCTTAAGTGTGTAGACCCTACGGGTTCGGGAGACATGCAGACATGACCGAGACGACTCTTCGGTCAATAACCAACAGCGGGATCTGGATACCCATGTTGGCTCCCACATGCTCCTCGATGATGTCATCGGATGAACCACGATGTCGAGGACTTAATCAATCCCGCACTCAATTCCCTTTGTCTAGCGGTACGATACTTGCCCGAGATTCGACCGTCGGTATACCGATACCTTGTTCAATCTCGTTACCGGCAAGTCTCTTTACTCGTTCCCGTAACACATCATCCCGTGAACAACACCTTGATCACATTGAGCTCATTATGATGATGTCTTACCGAGTGGGCCAAGAGATACCTCTCCATCATACGGAGTGACAAATCCCAGGCTCGATTCATGCCAACCCAACAGACACTTTCGGAGATACCTGTAGTGCACCTTTATAGTCACCCAGTTACGTTGTGACGTTTGATACACCCAAAGCACTCCTACGGTATCTGGGAGTTGCATAATCTCATGGTCTAAGGAATGATACTTGACATTCAGAAAAGCTCTAGCAAACGAACTATGCGATCTTTTGTGCTATGCTTAGGTTTGGGTCTTGTCCATCACATCATTCTCCTAATGATGTGATCCCGTTATCAATGACATCCCCATGTCCATAGTCAGGAAACCATGACTATCTATTGATCAACGAGCTAGTCAACTAGAGGCTTACTAGGGACATATTGTGGTCTATGTATTCACACATGTATTATGATTTCCGGACAATACAATTATAGCATGAACAATAGACAATTATCATGAACAGGGAAATATAATAATCCTTTTATTATTGCCTCTAGGGCATATTTCCAACACATTCGACGCGTGGTATATATGTACTTCTACTGTATAGCACAAACCAAAAAAGAATCATTCCTTGATGATCAAATTAACCTCTCTATCATTGGGTCAAAGTGACGGAGGACAACCTCGCATGCCCACGGATGGAAGCGCCACACGCGAGTGAGTTCCTATATATAGGGAAACCACCGCCTGCATGGTATTGCGTGATGTTTGAATACCAATATAATGTACAACTTTCATGTGGAACCTGCCTCGGGACCGAAAAGTCCCCACATGGAGCAAGGTTATGACACGCATATATATAGAGTATTCATGTTGCCCCCTCTTTGACATGTACGTACTCCTATACCGTTCATATACGTAACACAAACGAAAAAAGAACCATCCTTGTTGGTCAAATTAACCTACTGTCTCTAGTTGTACGTTCAACTAGTCGACGGTTAACTCATGGGCCCACAGAGAGAGGCACACACGAGTGATGTCATAGGACAAAACCACCACGTGCATGCGCCCGTGTGTTATGTGATGTTTGAATACCCAATGCACAACTTTGATGTGGCACATGCTTCGCAAACCAGAAACGCACTACACCATGATGCGTGTAGCCCCCTCACTTCAAGCCGGTGGGAGTGTGTACGCATGTGCTCGAACTTTGATATGGAATCCCACCATGATCCGCACCAGACACATGACAAGATGAATCCACCTTTTGGTCAAATGCCTCTCGTTGTAGGTGGAAACTAAAAACCTTTGCGGGCTAACGAATGGGAACGTCGCTGATAACCGCACGAGGGAATTGTCCGAGAGGACCACCAATGCATGCATGTGTCCCAAACATTATGTATGAAAGGGTTGTGTAATGCTTTAAATAACCAGTTCACGACTTTGTTGTGGTATATATGACTCATAAAATGATCAATAATCCCACACGGAGGTTCACGACTCATAGTGTATTGCCAGAACCCTTCCCCCACCCCCACACACATAGACACACACATCCCGCACCACCACAGCCACTCTGAGGCATGTCAAACTTTTTCTGCAGTGAACATGTGACGAAATGTGCAGTGTCGTTTTAATTTTTTTAAACAGACATCATTCGACCGTTTTTATAGATTGATTGATTTCCTAGGGTTTAATGTGCAAAAATCAAATTTCAGCTACATGTGCACCAAAATGGGTTGCAAAATCATATGTGTCCCTGGGTGCATGTTTCCCTGTGCAAGAGATTTCAAAATATTGAGAATATATATTATTAAAATTCAGTAAATCCAAAACTTAGTTGAAATTCATGAAACTTATCGTGGTGTCATATATGGATACCAGTAGCCGGTGATATTGTATTTTTTCACGCAACTGCACCAGCTTACTGCCCCTCTATTCAGAATATACACGTATCCGGTTTGTGACTTGGAGTCATCCAGATCTGTGTCGAAGCTGGTGTCAACGTAACCCTTTACGACGAGCTCTTTGGCACCTCCGTAAACGAGAAACATATCCTTAGTCCTTTTTAGGTACTTCAGGATGTTTTTGACCGCTGTCCAGTGTTCCTTGCCGGGATTACTTTGGTACCTACCTACCAAACTTACGGCAAGGTTTACATCGGGTCTGGTACACAGCATGGCATACATAGTAGACCCTATGGCTGAGGCATAGGGGATGACACTCATCTCTTCTATATCTTTTGCCGTGGTCGGGCATTGAGCCGTGATCAATCGCACACCTTGCAATACAGGCAAGAACCCCTTCTTGGACTGATCCATTTTGAACTTCTTCAAAATCTTGTCAAGGTACATACTTTGTGAAAGACCGATGAGGCGTCTCGATCTATCTCTATAGATCTTGATGCCTAATATATAAGCAGCTTCTCCAAGGTCCTTCATTGAAAAACACTTGTTCAAATAGGCCTTTATGCTTTCCAAGAATTCTATATCATTTCCCATCAATAGTATGTCATCCACATATAATATGAGAAATGCTACGGAGCTCCCACTCACTTTCTTGTAAACGCGGGCTTCTCCATAAGTCTGCATAAACCCAAATGCTTTGATCATCTCATCAAAGCGAATGTTCCAACTCCGAGATGCTTGCAGCAGCCCATAGATAGAGCGCTGGAGCTTGCATACTTTGTTAGCATTCTTAGGATCAACAAAACCTTCCGGCTGCATCATATACAATTCTTCCTTAAGAAAGCCGTTAAGGAATGCCGTTTTGACATCCATTTGCCATATCTCATAATCATAGTATGCGGCAATTGCTAACATGATTCGGACGGACTTTAGCTTCGCTACGGGAGAGAAAGTCATCGTAGTCAACCCCTTGAACTTGTCGATAACCCTTAGCGACAAGTCGAGCTTTATAGATGGTCACATTACCATCCGCGTCTGTCTTCTTCTTAAAGATCCATTTATTTTCTATCGCTCGCCGATCATCGGGCAAGTCTGTCAAAGTCCATACTTTGTTTTCATACATGGATTCTATCTCGGATTTCATGGCTTCTAGCCATTTGTCGGAATCTGGGCCTGCCATCGCTTCTTCATAGTTCGAAGGTTCACCGTTGTCCAACAACATGATTTCCAGGACAGGGTTGCCGTACCACTCTGGTGCGGAACGCGTCCTTGTGGACCTACGAAGTTCAGTAGGAGCTTGATCAGAAGTATCTTGATCATCATCATTAACCTCCTCTTGAATCGGTGCAGGTACCACAGGAACATTTTCCTGAGCTGTGCTACTCTGATTTTCAAGAGGTAGTACTTCATCAAGTTCTACTTTCCTCCCACTTACTTCTTTTGAGAGAAACTCTTTCTCTAGAAAGGACCAGTTCTTGGCAACAAAGATCTTGCCTTCGGATCTGAGGTAGAAGGTATACCCAACTGTTTCTTTGGGATATCCTATGAAGATGCATTTTTCCTATTTGGGTTCGAGCTTTTCAGGTTGAAGTTTCTTGACATAAGCATCGCAACCCCAAACTTTCAGAAACGACAGCTTAGGTTTCTTTCCAAACCATAATTCATACGGTGTCGTCTCAACAGATTTAGACGGCGCCCTATTTAAAGTGAATGCGGCTGTCTCTAGAGCGTATCCCCAAAATGATAGCGGTAGATCTGTGAGAGACATCATAGACCGCACCTTATCCAATAGAGTGCGATTACGACGTTCGGACACACCGTTACGCTGAGGTGTTCCAGGTGGCGTGAGTTGTGAAACGATTCCACATTTTCTTAAGTGTGTGCCAAATTCGTGACTTAAATATTCTCCCCCAAGATCTGATCGTAAGAACTTTATTTTTCTGTCACGTTGATTCTCAACCTCACTCTAAAACTCCTTGAACTTTTCAAAGGTCTCAGACTTGTGTTTCATTAAGTAGACATACCCATATCTACTCAAATCATAAGTGAGAGTGAGAACATAACGATAGCCTCCGCGGGCCTCAACGCTCATTGGACCACACACATTTGTATGTATGATTTCCAACAAGTTGGTTGCTCGCTCCATTGTCCCTGAGAATGGAGTCTTGGTCATTTTGCCCATGAGGCATGGTTCGCACGTGTCAAATGATTCATAATCGAGAGACTCTAAAAGTCCATCAGCATGGAGCTTCTTCATGCGCTTGACACCAATGTGACCAAGGCGGCAGTGCCACAAGTATGTGGGACTATCGTTATTAACTTTACATCTTTTGGTGTTCACACTATGAATATGTGTAACATCACGTACGAGATTCATTAAGAATAAACCATTAACCATCGGAGCATGACCATAAAACATATCACTCATATAAATAGAACAACCATTATTCTCGGATTTAAATGAGTAGCCATCTCGCATTAAACGAGATCCAGATACAATGTTCATGCTCAAACTTGGCACTAAATAACAATTATTGAGGTTTAAAACTAATCCCGTAGGTAAATGTAGAGGTAGCGTGCCGATGGCGATCACATCGACCCTGGAACCATTCCCGACGCGCATCGTCACCTCGTCCTTCGCCAGTCTCCGTTTATTCCGCAGCTCCTGTTTTGAGTTACAAATATGAGCAACGGCACCGGTATCAAATACCCAGGAGCTACTACGAGCACTTGTAAGGTACACATCAATTACATGTATATCACATATACCTTTAGTGTTGCCGGCCTTCTTATCTGCTAAGTACTTGGGGCAATTCCGCTTCCAGTGACCATTTCCCTTGCAATAAAAGCACTCAGTTTCAGGTTTGGGTCCATTCTTTGACTTCTTCCTGGCAACTGATTTACCAGGCCCGGCAACCTCCTTGCCGTCCTTCTTGAAGTTCTTCTTACCCTTGCCTTTCTTGAACTTAGTGGTTTTATTCACCATCAACACTTGATGTTCCTTTTTGATCTCCACCTCTGCAGATTTCAGCATTGAATACAACTCGGGAATGGTCTTTTCCATCCCCTGCATACTGTAGTTCATCACGAAGCTCTTGTAGCTAGGTGGGAGCGACTGAAGGATTCTGTCAATGACTGCCTCATCCGGGAGATTAACTTCCAGCTGAGTCAAGCGGTTGTGCAACCCAGACATCTTGAGTATGTGTTCACTGACAGAGCTATTTTCCTCCATCTTACAGCTAAAGAACTTGTCGGAGACTTCATATCTCTCGACCCGGGCATGAGCTTGGAAAATCAATTTCAGCTCCTCGAACATCTCATATGCTCCGTGTTTCTCAAAACGCTTTTGAAGCCCCGGTTCTAAGCTGTAAAGCATGCCGCACTGAACGAGGGAGTAATCATCAGTACGTGACTGATGGGCGTTCATAACGTCCTGGTTTTCTGGGAATGGTGCATCACCTAGCGGTGCTTCTAGGACATAATCTTTCTTGGCTGGTATGAGGATGATCCTCAGGTTCCGGACCCAGTCCGAATAGTTGCTGCCATCATCTTTCAGCTTGGTTTTCTCTAGGAACGCGTTGAAGTTGAGGGTGACATTACCGTGGGCCATTTGATCTACAAGACATATTGTAAAGATTTAGACTAAGTTCATGATAATTAAGTTCATCTAATCAAATTAATGAATGAACTCCCACTCAGATTTGACATCCCTCTAGTCATCTAAGTGATACATGATCCGAGTCAACTAGGCCGTGTCCGATCATCACGTGAGACGGACTAGTCATCATCGGTGAACATCTCCATGTTGATCGTATCTTCTATACGACTCATGTTCGACCTTTCGGTCCTCCGTGTTCCGAGGCCATGTCTGTACATGCTAGGCTCGTCAATCCAACCTAAGTGTATTGCGTGTGTAAATCTGGCTTACACCCGTTGTATGCGAACGTAAGGACCTATCACACCCGATCATCACGTGGTGCTTCGGAACGACGAACCTTAGCAACGGTGCACAGTTAGGGAGAACACATTTTTGATATTTTAATGAGGGATCATCTTATTTATGCTACCGTCATTCTAAGCAAATAAGATGTAAAAACATGATAAACATCACATGCAATCAAATAGTGACATGATATGGCCAACATCATTTCGCTCCTTTGATCTCCATCTTCGGGGCGCCATGTTCATCGTCGTCACCGGCATGACACCATGATCTCCATCATCATGATCTCCATCATCGTGTCTTCGTGAAATTGTCACGTCAACTATTACTTCTACTACTATGGCTAACGCTTTAGCAATAAAGTAAAGTAATTACATGACGATTTAAGTTGACACGCAGGTCATAAATAAATAAAGACAACTCCTATGGCTCCTGCCGGTTGTCATACTCATCGACATGCAAGTCGTGATTCCTATTACAATAACAAGATCATCTAATACATCACATACATGATTCATCACAACTTCTGGCCATATCACATCACAAAGCACTTGCTGCAAAAACAAGTTAGACGTCCTCTAATTGTTGTTGCAAGTTTTTACGTGGCTGTTATAGGTTGCTAGCAAGAACGTTTCTTACCTACGTTAAAACCACAACGTGAATTGTCAATCTCTATTTACCCTTCATAAGGACCCTGTTCATCGAATCCGATCCAACTAAAGTGGGAGAGACAGACACCCGCCAGCCACCTTATGCAACTAGTGCATGTTAGTCGGTGGAACCGGTCTCACGTAAGCGTACGTGTAAGGTTGGTCCGGGCCGCTTCATCCCAAAATACCGCTGAACCAAGATAGGACTAGTAACGGCAAGAAGAATTGACAATTCGACGCCCACAACTACTTTGTGTTCTACTCGTGCATAGAAACTACGCATAGACCTAACTCATGATGCCACTGTTGGGGATCGTAGCAGAAATTAAAATTTTCCTACGCATCACCAAGATCTATCCATGGAGTATTCTAGCAACGAGGGGATAGGAGAGCATCTACATACCACTTGTAGATTGCAACGGAAGCGTTCAAGAAGAACGTGGATGATGGAGTCGTACTCGCCGTGATTCAGATCACCGATGACCAAGTGCCGAACGGACAGCACCTCCGCGTTCAACACACGTACGGGACGATCGACGTCTCCTCCTTCTTGATCCAGCAAGGGGAAGGAGAGGTTGAGGAAGAAGACTTCAACAGCAGCACGACGGCGTGGTGGTGGTGGAGAAGTAGTACTCCGGCAGGGCTTCGCCAAGCGCGTGACGGAGGAGGAGAGGTGTTGGGGAGGGGAGGGGCTGCGCCTTGTTGTGTGTTGCTGCCCTCCCCTCACCCCCACTACTTATAGGGGAAGGGGCAAGGGGGCCGGCCCCCACTAGAAGATATCTAGAGGGGGGGCGGCGGCCACGGAGGGGGCTTGCCCCCCAAGCAAGGGGGACGCCCCCACTAGGGTTTCCCCCAAACCCTAGGCCCATGGGCCCAAGGGAAGGGGGCGCGCCTAGCCCTCCAGGGGCTGGTTCCCTGCCCCTTGTGGCCCATGAGGCCCTCCGAGAGAGCTGGCCCCTCAAGGTGGACCCCCTGGAACCTCTCTGGTGGCCCCGGTACAATACCGATATGCCCCCGAAACTTCCCGGTGTCCGTATGACAACTTCCCATATATAAATCTTCACCTCTGGACCATTCCGGAACTCCTCGTGACGTCCGGGATCTCATCCGGGACTCCGAACAACATTCGGTAATCACATACAAGTCTTCCTAATAACCCTAGCGTCACCGAACCTTAAGTGTGTAGACCCTACGGGTTCGGGAGACATGCAGACATGACCGAGACGACTCTTCGGTCAATAACCAACAGCGGGATCTGGATACCCATGTTGGCTCCCACATGCTCCTCGATGATGTCATCGGATGAACCACGATGTCGAGGACTTAATCAATCCCGCACTCAATTCCCTTTGTCTAGCGGTACGATACTTGCCCGAGATTCGACCGTCGGTATACCGATACCTTGTTCAATCTCGTTACCGGCAAGTCTCTTTACTCGTTCCCGTAACACATCATCCCGTGAACAACACCTTGATCACATTGAGCTCATTGTGATGATGTCTTACCGAGTGGGCCAAGAGATACCTCTCCGTCATACGGAGTGACAAATCCCAGGCTCGATTCATGCCAACCCAACAGACATTTTCGGAGATACCTGTAGTGCACCTTTATAGTCACCCAGTTACGTTGTGACGTTTGATACACCCAAAGCACTCCTACGGTATCCGGGAGTTGCATAATCTCATGGTCTAAGGAATGATACTTGACATTCAGAAAAGCTCTAGCAAACGAACTATACGATCTTTCGTGCTATGCTTAGGTTTGGGTCTTGTCCATCACATCATTCTCCTAATGATGTGATCCCGTTATCAATGACATCCCCATGTCCATAGTCAGGAAACCATGACTATCTATTGATCAACGAGCTAGTCAACTAGAGGCTTACTAGGGACATATTGTGGTCTATGTATTCACACATGTATTATGATTTCCGGACAATACAATTATAGCATGAACAATAGACAATTATCATGAACAGAGAAATATAATAATCCTTTTATTATTGCCTCTAGGGCATATTTCCAACACATTCGACGCGTGGTATATATGTACTTCTACTGTATAGCACAAACCAAAAAAGAATCATTCCTTGATGATCAAATTAACCTCTCTATCATTGGGTCAAAGTGACGGAGGACAACCTCGCATGCCCACGGATGGAAGCGCCACACGCGAGTGAGTTCCTATATATAGGGAAACCACTGCCTGCATGGTATTGCGTGATGTTTGAATACAAATATAATGTACAACTTTCATGTGGAACCTGCCTCGGGACCGAAAAGTCCCCACATGGAGCAAGGTTATGACACGCATATATATAGAGTATTCATGTTGCCCCCTCTTTGACATGTACGTACTCCTATACCGTTCATATACGTAACACAAACGAAAAAAAAACCATCCTTGTTGGTCAAATTAACCTACTGTCTCTAGTTGTACGTTCAACTAGTCGACGGTTAACTCATGGGCCCACAGAGAGAGGCACACACGAGTGATGTCATAGGACAAAACCACCACGTGCATGCGCCCGTGTGTTATGTGATGTTTGAATACCCAATGCACAACTTTGATGTGGCACATGCTTCGCAAACCAGAAACGCACTACACCATGATGCGTGTAGCCCCCTCACTTCAAGCCGGTGGGAGTGTGTACGCATGTGCTCGAACTTTGATATGGAATCCCACCATGATCCGCACCAGACACATGACAAGATGAATCCACCTTTTGGTCAAATGCCTCTCGTTGTAGGTGGAAACTAAAAACCTTTGCGGGCTAACGAATGGGAACGTCGCTGATAACCGCACGAGGGAATTGTCCGAGAGGACCACCAATGCATGCATGTGGCCCAAACATTATGTATGAAAGGGTTGTGTAATGCTTTAAATAACCAGTTCACGACTTTGTTGTGGCATATATGACTCATAAAATGATCAATAATCCCACACGGAGGTTCACGACTCATAGTGTATTGCCAGAACCCTTCCCCCACCCCCACACACATAGACACACACATCCCGCACCACCACAGCCACTCTGAGGCATGTCAAACTTTTTCTGCAGTGAACATGTGACGAAATGCGCAGTGTAGTTTTAATTTTTTTAAACAGACATCATTCGACCGTTTTTATAGATTGATTGATTTCCTAGGGTTTAATGTGCAAAAATCAAATTTCAGCTACATGTGCACCAAAATGGGTTGCAAAATCATATGTGTCCCTGGGTGCATGTTTCCCTGTGCAAGAGATTTCAAAATATTGATAATATATATTATTAAAATTCAGTAAATCCAAAACTTAGTTGAAATTCATGAAACTTATCGTGGTGTCATATATGGATACCAGTAGCCGGTGATATTGTATTTTTTCATCAATGAGACCCGTTTTGATTTAATCTTCTTAATTACAAATGGGAGATTATTAAAAACTGGCAACCAGTATCTCATACAGATTATTTATTCGGACCATGTGCATTGGACCGTGCCATGCTTCAGTTAAGTAGTAAAGCGGCAGAATGAATCATCAATAAACCAAAAAATATACGTGCCGCCACACGCCCCATGTGTTGTACGAGCAGGCATGAGTTGATGGGACGCATGCAAGCAATCCACCGGACAGGCATACCGGGAGGCGTGCGTGCAGGTGTGCATATTGATGGGAGGCGTGCGAGTAGCTGTGTGAAATGATGGTAGTAATGGCAAAAGTCCACCGCGCGGGCTCAACGGGCGGCGAGACAGCTTTTGACCGCAGCCCGCCTCGCTCCCACTGTTCTGTATTAATTGCACGCCCGAGACACCGGCCATAATAGGCGGCTGCACCCCCGGTCCATAATGGTCCCCAACCTCTGGACTCTAGAATGTATGAGGAATCCGTTGTCGGTGTCAAAACCGGCGGATCTCAGGTAGGGGGTCCCGAACTGTGCGTCTAGGCGGATGGTAACAGGAGACAAGGGACATGATGTTTTTACCCAGGTTTGGGCCCTCTCGATGGAGGTAAAACCCTACTCCTTCTTGATTAATATTGATGATATGGGTAGTACAAGAGTAGGTCTACCACGAGATCAGAGAGGCTAAACCCTAGAAGCTAGCCTATGGTATGATTGTTGTTGTTGTTGTTGTTGTTGTTGTTGTTGTTGTTGTTGTTGTTGTTGTTGTTGTTGTTGTTGTTGTTGTTGTGTCCCACGGACTAAACCCTCCGGTTTATATAGACACCGAAGGGGGCTAGGGTTACAAAGAGTCGGTTACAATGGGAGGAGATAAAAATATCCGTATTGCCAAGCTTGCCTTCCACGCCAAGGAAAGTCCCATCCGGATACGGGACGAAGTCTTCAATCTTGTATCTTCATAGTCCAACAGTCCGGCCAAAGGTCATAGTCCGGCTGTCCGGATACCCCCTAATCCAGGACTCCCTCAGTAGCCCCCGAACCAGGCTTCAATGACGATGAGTCCGGCACGCAGATTGTCTTCGGCATTGCAAGGAGGGTTCTTCTCCAAATTCCGAATACCTGTTAAACAGTGTCCGGCTCCTTGTCAACGCTGCACTCCTTGGCTTCCACGCTCAATAATGGCCTCCTTCCACGTGTCGAACGAATGTGAAGGGCCAGGGTGTTTTTACATTTACCCCCCTAGTTGTGCAAATGAGTTGTCTATTAAAGCGACGAGGATTCAGATCCAAACCACACCATCCTCCCTCAGCGAGCATTCATCGGAGCGCGCTCGAAAGAAATCCATTCCATCATGGCCTATCGACGCAACTCCTCTTCTTGTTCTCCCAGGCCCAAGCCCGGAGATTGGGAGAGGTGTTCTGTCCCGCACAGCCAACTGGTGAAGCTTCAGTCCCAGGGATTTATCCCCCCAGCTTATATGGCCTCGGTTCCAGCCGAGCTCGCCACCTACAATGGCGAAGAGCAAGTGGAGATCTTTCCCAGTCCCTCTAAGGGAGAGCGGGTATGCCTCGTTTCTTATTTGATAAGAGGACACGGATTTACAATTCATCCGTTTCTCCGGGGGCTTCTGGAGTTCTATGGCCTCCAGTTGCACAACCTTACTCCTGCCTCCATACTACATATCGCCGGCTTCGTGGCCCTTTGCGAGCTGTTTTTGGGCTGCGAGGCTCACTTCGCACTGTGGAAAAAGTTGTTCTGCCTTGTGCCCCGTTCTCAGAGGGGGTCAATATATCAAGTGGGCGGAGCCGAAGTATGGCGCATCGCTGGGACCGGATATCCATCCAGATCCCCAAAGATGGCGTCCGAAGACTGGCCTTCCGAATGGTTTTATATAGAAGACGTCCCTCTGCCGGATCCTATTCGGATCGGCCTTCCCGAGCTCGATAATGCTCCTTTGAAGAAGCGCCTGAGCTGCCGTCCACGGAGCCCCCAGGAGGAAGACGACAGGGACGTACTTTACCTGATGAGCCGGATGAAGTTGTTGGCTCAATCAGGACTGATCATGATCGAAGTCATGGCAACATGCATCATGCGGGGGGTGCAGCCGCTTCAATATCGAGGCCACCCCATGTGGGATCTCAACAGGGAGGATGACACCACCCGCTGTGGCCGCAAAGGGCCGGACTCATCCGCCGCTCTAGCAAAAATGTTGTCTGATTTGTACAAGGGAGAAGAGGAGGAATTCCTCCGCGTCAATCCACATGGCGGATTTTCTATGTACAATCCTCCAAGTTGGGTAAGTCAACACTTTTTGCGTCCATCCATTCCATATTGCCACAGTTAAATATTGTACCTTGCGAATTCAACATAGGAGCTGCGTAAGACAGTAAGGGAGATCAACAGCCCACCTCCACAACCAGAGGATCCGGAGCGGTCCCTCGACCCGGCCTTTAAAGAGGATCCGGACATATCCGTGGAGCTGATCGATAGGGTATTTTATCAATTAAGCGGCGACGATGCCTTGGTGGCCATTACGGCCGATTACCCTGGGCTGCTCCCAGCTTCACAGGTAACTGAGACCGAAGTCCCAACATTTTGTAAAAAGGATTTGTCCTTGTGTTCTTTTCTCACCGTATACCAATGGTGTTTTACAGGGAAGGCCCTCGGGACGCTATGCCGAGCCTGCGGCGACTAGCCAACAAGGGGCTCCGAGGCCGAGCAGGCTAAAAAGGAATGCAGTTCAGACTGAGACACTGGCGCAGAGGTATGGTGTGCCGCCTCTCTCCATGGTATCGTCTTTTTTAAAGACATATTAACGCTCGTGCTTTCTAGGAAGAAAAACGCTCGCCGGACTATGTCCGGAGAGGTCGTCAATCACGCCTCCTCCAGTCGGGCTCCAAGGCCGGACACGAAAGCGGAAGCGAGCACGTGGCGTACGTCGGATGTTCCTCCGACAGAGGATGCGGACAGAATGTCCACCACAAATTCCGTGGTGGAGAGCGCCATGAACCACAGGCGTCGCCGAGCCGTTCTCCGCGACGCTTGCTTCTCCTAAGAGGCATTTGATGCCTTCAACTCGGGAGACGCGTACCTCCGTGCTGCTCAAAATGGTCTAGCCATAGCCACGGAGCAATATGTGAAGGATGTATGGGTAAGAGAATTTGATGATTATATATAGTAGTAGCCCCTGAGACTTGAAGCAGTTAGAATAACTGATTTAAGGATCATTTGTTATGTAGGTTCTTACAGAAAAGAATACCCAATTGTCCCATGGGCTTGAAGAGTGCAAAGCCCAACTTCAGGCCGCAGTAGCCGCAGCAGAGGAGCCCAAGAAGATCCCCTCTGGAAATATATGTTTCAAATGATAGGTATCATGTAGAGTGCGGTGTATATGCAAATCTGACAATGAAATTGTAGATGACGCCGGAGTAAATCCGGATGAGCAACACCTCCTACGCCGGCTAGAGGCCGGCGAGAGCGTGCTTTCGAGGGTTAGGCGGGAGAAGAATGATCTCCTAGATGCCAACATCCAGCTGGGCGTGGAACCAAAGGATGTTCATGCCCAACTGTTGGACTCCGTGAAGGAGAATCAGCGGCTTCGACGCGACATTTTCAGTAAGTGCTTGAACGAACTTTGAAGGAGAGTTCAGCGAAGAAGTCGACTAACAGAGTTACGTCTGTATGTATGCGAACAGGTCGTCCCGCAGAGGAAATGCCTGGTTCTACGGGTGACCTTCTGCCCGAGCTCTCACAACTGCATGAACGAGTTCGGCAGGTGATGCAAGGCGTCGCCCAGGCCTTGTGGCCATCCGTCTCCGTGCCCGATGGCCTTGGAGAGCTTGCGGAGAAGCTGAAGGGAGCACGGCGGCGCTTCCGATTATGGAAGATATCGGCCTGCCATCAAGGTGCCAGGGAGGCCTGGGCCATGGTGAAGACGCGGTATACCAGGGCTGATCCAAACCACATAGCCGAGGTTGGACCTGTGGGGCCCTATGGGAAAGAGATCCCTGTTAGTCTAATGTACGGACAAGTAGAATTGGCCGCAAAGTATTCCCAACAGGATTGTAAGCTAGACAGCCTATTGGATGGTATAGAGGAAGAATTTAGTCAGTCAAAGTGAGTATGTAATTAAAGTGACATTTGTAATGCCTTCTAGCCGGATTGTAGATCATTTGTCATGGCGGACCTTTTTGCTTCGACCTCTAGACCCGATAGTCTGGAGTGAATGCGAATACCCTCACGATTATGAAAAACCGGGGCATGCGTGGAAACCAGGCGTAGGGGTCATTAGTGCTTGAACAGACAAGTGCCCAACTAGTTATGTTATATTACATGGTTAGTAAGAAACATCTTCCAGGGAGAATAGTTTTGTTAGGGGTTCCTTTCCCTGGGTATGCATGTCGTAAAGTGCATGTCTGGACTGCGAAAAGAATCGCAGGAAAAAACATCTAGGGGTATATAGAAAAAGAGGTAAAAAATCGTCTTTTGTTCACCGACCGAATATTCCCTTAAGAATGCTAGCTTTCGGCTTCACCCAGTCTGAGGTACACATCCGGCTGACCCGGCAGTAACAATCGCAGATGTGCTCCCCTTATGCCCTAGCCGAATTAACGGGAACGTAGGGCATAAATACAAGAGCCAGGCAACCCAGCTTGGCCAAAACTTAAGTCATATCGATGCATATGATGGTGAATAAAAGGTACATGCGAAAGGATAACACATGTGTTGGGTATGAAGCCCGTATAAATAGATAAGCTTCTGTGAAAGAAGCCCCCAGGTATAATGAGCGCGGATAGCGCGTCAGTTGTGTGCAAACAAGGCACAAATTGGCCCTTAAAGGCCGTGAGGGAAAAGAAGGGGAGAAGGAGGGAAATAAAAGACAGATAGTGTATAAAAAATGGATAGAGGAAGGAGACGAACACAGAGTCTGGCGCTAGGCGTAGAATCTTCGGAGTCTGGCGGTGTTACATGGGTTCGGCTCGAGTCGATTATCCGATGCATCCCGCAGACGGTACGCTCCACCAGTCAGAACTTGGTCAATAATGAAGGGACCCTCCCATTTGGGCTTGAGTTTGTCCTTTTTCTTCTTCGGCAGGCGTAGAACTAATTCACCAACGTTATAAGTTTTGGCCCATACTTCTCTGCTTTGGTATCTTCGAGCCTGCTGTTGATAGAATGCAGAACGGGCTTTTGCCACGTCACGCTCCTCCTCCAAGGTGTCCAAACTGTCCTGCCGATCGAGCTCGGCTTCTCTTTCTTCGTACATGCGCACTCGAGGTGAGTCATGCATTATGTCGCAGGGCAGAACAGCCTCTGCGCCGTATACCATAAAGAATGGTGTGTATCCGGTGGTGCGATTTGGCGTGGTCCACAGCCCCCAGAGTACGGAGTCGAGCTCCTCTACCCAGTGCGTGTTAGATTCCTTGAGGGGCCGCAGTAATATGGGTTTGATGCCGCTCATGATAAGACCATTTGCTCGTTCGACTTGACCGTTAATTTGTGGGTGATAGACGGAAGCATAATCAAGCTTGATGCCCATGTTTTTGCACCAGAGTTTTACCTCGTCGGCCGTGAAGTTCGTGCCGTTATCAGTGATGATGCTGTGGGGGATGCCATAACGGTGTATGACCCCGGATATGAAGTCTATCACCGGTCCGGATTCAGCCGTCTTGACAGGCTTGGCTTCTATCCATTTGGTGAATTTATCCACCATGACCAGCAAGTATTTTTTCTTGTGGATTCCACCTTTAAGGCGTCCCACCATGTCGAGCCCCTAGACCGCGAAGGGCCAGGTAATGGGGATCGTGTGGAGGGCGGTGGGCGGCATATGGCTTTGGTATGCATCGTTGGACCATGTCCAGTGCATCTGCCCGGGCCGTAGGCCAGTAAAAACCTGTACGGAAGGCCTTGCTTACCAGGGCCCGGGCTGCTGCGTGGTGGCCGCCGAGTCCGGCATGAATTTCCGCCAAAAGCTTCCTCCCCTCCTCCTTGGAGATGCACCTTTGAAGGACTCCGGTGGTGCTTTTCTTATAAAGCTCTGCCTCATGGACCCTGTAGGCTTTAGATCGCCGTACTATGCAGCGTGCCTTGTTTTGGTCCTTGAGGAGTTCCTGCCTAGTTAAGTAGGCCAGGAATGGTTCTGTCCACCGGGCGATGACGACCATTATAACATGGGCTGAAGGTGTTATTTCAGTGGCAGAGCCTCCGATTAGGTTAGAGTGTGCGGAATCGGGCTTTGTGGTTGGGTCCGGTCTGTTGTTACCTCTGTCCCCTTCCCATATCACGGATGGCTTGAAAAGCCTCTCCAGAAAGATGTTAGGGGGGGACCGCATCGCGTTTTGCGCTGATGCGTGCAAGGACGTCTACCACCTGATTGTTTTCCCGGGCTACATGGTGAAATTCGAGCCCCTCGAACCGAGCTGACATTTTTAGGACGGCGTTGAGATATGCCGCCATTTTCGGATCTTTGGCATCGAAGTCTCCATTTATTTGGGATATAGCGAGGTTCGAATCCCCGCGCATCTCTAGGCGTTGAATGCCCATGGATACTGCCATCCGGAGACCATGTAGAAGGGCCTCGTATTCGACTGCGTTGTTGGAGTCTGTGTACATTATCTAGAGCACATATTGAACTGTGTCTCTGGTTGGGGACGACAGAACGACGCCAGCCCCCAGACCAGCCAGCATTTTGGAGTCGTCGAAGTGCGTGATCCAGTTGGAATATGCGCCATACTCTTTAGGGAGTTCGGCTTCCGTCCATTCGGCGACAAAGTCGGCCAACACCTGGGACTTGATGGCTCACCGTGCTTTGTAGGTTATGTCAAACGGGAGGAGCTCGATGGCCCATTTGGCAATCCGGCCCGTGGCGTCGCGGTTGTTTATAATATCATTGAGTGGCACTACCGAGGCTACTGTTATCGAACACTCTTGAAAGTAGTGCCGCAGCTTCCGGGATGCCATGAATACCACGTATGCTATCTTTTGATAATGCGGGTACCGTGACTTGCATGGGGTAAGGACAGTGGAGACATAGTAGACCAGCTTTTGAAGGGGAAATTTATGTCCGTCCGTTTCTCGTTCGACGACAAGCACTGCGCTCACAACTTGATGGGTTGCCGCAATGTATAACAGCATAGGTTCGCCAATGTTTGGCGCTGCCAGGATTGGGTTGGTTGCTAGTATGGCCTTTATTTCTTACAATCCGGCTGTGGCGGCATCCGTCCACTCAAAGTGTCCAGTGCGCCATAGGAGGCGATAAAGGGGTAATGCCTTTTCTCCCAGGCGGGAGATAAAGCGGCTTAGAGCCGCCACACATCCGATTAATTTCTGGATTTGTTTGAGGTCTGTTGGGATATCCAACTGTGACAGGGCTCGGATCTTGGCCGAATTTGCTTCAATTCCTCTGCCGAATACAATGAAGTCCAAGAGCTTTCCGACGGTCACACTGAAGACACATTTTTCCGGGTTGAGCTTGATGTCATATGTTCTGAGGTTATCGAATGTGAGTCTTAAGTCGTCTACTAGAGAGTCAACATGCTTGGTTTTGACGACCACATCATCTACGTATGCCTCCACTGTTTTGCCGATCTGGTTAGCCAGACATGTTTGAATCATGCGATGATATGTTGCGCTGGCGTTTTTTAGCCCAAAGGGCATTGTGTTGAAGCAGAAGGGGCCGTATAGTGTGATGAATGCCGTTGCGGCCTGGTCGGACTCTGCCATCTTAATTTGGTGGTAGCCGGAGTATGCGTCGAGGAAACACAATGAATCGTGTCTTGCCGTCGCATCGATAATTTGATCGATGCGGGGGAGGGGGAAGGGATCCTTTGGGCAAGCCTTGTTGAGGTCCTTAAAATCGACGCACAGGCGCCAGGATTTGTCCTTCTTTGGTACCATCACCAGGTTTGCTAGCCAGTCCGGATGTTTTATCTCTCTAATGAATCCGGCTTCCAATAATTTGGCTAGTTCCTCTCACATAGCTTGTCTCTTAGGTTCAGAGAAACGCCGAAGAGCCTGCTTGACCGGTTTGAATCCTTTTAGGATATTAAGGCTGTGTTCGGCCAGCTTGCGTGGGATTCCTGGCATGTCTGAACGGTGCCAGGTGAAAATGTCCCAGTTCTCTCGTAAGAATTCTCGTAGTGCGACGTCTACGGCGGGGTTTAGTTGTGCCCCGATGGAAGCTCTTTTTGTAGGGTCCGTTGGATGGACTTGGAATTTGACTATTTCATCTGTTGGCTTAAAGGAGGTGGACTTGGATCTCTTATCGAGTATCACATCGTCCCTGTTTACCAAGGAGCGCAGCGCAGTCAGTTCCTCAGCCGCTAGGGCTTCAGATAATGCCTCAAGAGCCAATGCGGCTGTCTTGTTTTCAGCGCAGAGTGCTATGTCCGAATCACTAGCAAGAGTGATGATTCCATTGGGCCCGGGCATTTTGAGCTTCATGTACCCGTAATGGGGTATGGCTTGGTAGGTTGTGAACGCCTCCTGCCCTAACAGGGCGTGGTATCCGCTATTGAACGGGGCCACTTGGAACGTAACCTCCTCGAACCTGTAATTCTCCGGTGTGCCGAACACCACATCTAGTGTGATTTTTCCTGTATAGCGCGCTTCCCGACTGGGGATTATTCCTCTAAAGGTTGTGCTGCTTCGCTCAATGCGGTTCGAGTCTATTTCCATTTTTTGAAGGGTTTCCTCATAGATGAGGTTTAATCCGCTGCCGCCGTCCATGAGTACCTTGGTGAGTCGAAAGCCGTCCACTATAGGACTGAGGACCAATGCAGCTGGTGCTCGGGCTGTTCGGAATTTTGTTTCGTAACTGGCATTGAAAGTAATAGCCGTGTCACTCCATGGGTTTATTGTTGCCACGTGGTGGATTTCGGCAAGGCTACGGAGCGTTCGCTTTCGCATATTATTTGATTTGAAGGTCTCGAAGACTGTTAATACCGTACTGGTATCCCTGGGATGGCGCTCTGTGGCTTCTGGAATTAGAAGATCTTCGCCACTTTTGGCTACCTTCCGGAGTATCCAACATGCTCTAAGGCTATGAGTTGGTATGTCGCCCTCTATACTGTGAATTTTACAGGGTCCGTTGAGCCATCCCTCCAGTACGGTTCCATGCCCTGTAGAGGGTTTTGCTTCTTGGTAGTTGACCTGGGTGTCTTTTGATAGTGCACCCTTTTATTTTGGACTAGGTTCGTGTTAAGGGCCGGATTATCCCAAAAGTTTGTTTCGGTTTTCCAGGCACTTTCCATCACACAGTACTTTCGTACTATGGACGCCAAGTCAGCGAAGCGTGATATCTCACGGCGATTTATGGCGTTAAGGATTCCCTTGTCCGTGCAATTATTGTAGAAAAATAAGATCACGTCTTCCTCACGACAGTCCTTAGCCTTGTTCATCCCAAGGAGGAATCTGGCCCAATAGTGATGTACTGTTTCCTGGGGCTCTTGCCTGATGTGGGAAAGATCGCTTGTGTTTGGGTGGGTGGGTGGAATTGAATCCGAACCCTTACCCTATCTGGAATCCAGGGGCCGAGAAGTTTCCAATTTTGGGAATTCTGGTTCCGGGGTGTTGCCCGGTGATCTTGGCCCGCTGCCTGACTCTAAGTTCAGGGATTGGATGTTGTCCTCCCGCGACCGGGTATCCAGCTCGGAGAGCTCAGGAATCCGGACATAGTTGGTCCTCAATACGGAGGAGAGGTCACCGCATTGTTCCTCCACCACTGCAATATGATGGGTGACCGGCGAAGACTTAATCTCCCTTTGATCGGGTTTAAGCCCAATCCGATCATAGTCCATAGCGACTCCCAGGGCGGCGATGCGATCTAAGAGCTCGTTTAGGAAGGCGAGCTCCATTGGATCCATCTATTCGGCAAGTGACGATTTGACGTGGAGGCTATTTTCGATGACCCGAGAGGTCGTCGGCGGCGCGGCGGCCGAACAGGCGGTCATGATGAAACCGCCTAGCCGGAGAGTTTGGCCGACAGCCAAAGCTCCCCCAATGGTAGTACCGTCTTTAAAGACGAGACGAGACATCCTTCCTTCTGGCGACGGCATAGTGGAACTCTCAATGAAAGCACCAATGTCGGTGTCAAAACCGGCGGATCTCGGGTAGGGGGTCCCGAACTGTGCGTCTAGGCGGATGGTAACAGGAGACAAGGGACATAATGTTTTTACCCAGGTTCGGGCCCTCTCGATGGACGTAAAACCCTACTCATGCTTGATTAATAGTGATGATATGGGTAGTACAAGAGTAGATCTACCACGAGATCAGAGAGGCTAAACCCTAGAAGCTAGCCTATGGTATGATTGTTGTTGTTGTTGTGTCCTACGGACTAAACCCTCCGGTTTATATAGACAACAGAGGGGGCTAGGGTTACACAGAGTCGGTTACAATGGGAGGAGATCTAAATATATGTATTTCCAAGCTTGCCTTCCACGCCAAGGAAAGTCCCATGCGGATATGGGACGAAGTCTTCAATCTTGTATCTTCATAGTCCAACAGTCCGGCCAAAGGTCATAGTCCGGCTGTCCGGATACCCCCTAATCCAAGACTCCCTCAGCCGCCGAAGCGCACCATCGAAGGGAGTGGCAATGCCGGGGCTGGTGAAGCACCCACGCAACGCATGAAGCTGGGCACAGTGGTTGTTGCCGCCGCTGACGAGATCTCACGCGGGCAGCAGCACGACCTTGACTTCGTCGGCGCCGTCGTGCCCCCCTAGCCGGAGCTGGAGGTCAACAGCAATTGCGGCAACGACTGCGACTCCGACGGAAAACGGGTTAGTCATCTATGTACCCATTTGTGCGGCAAACATATCATGTGTTTTCTCTGGTTACGCCCCCCCCCCTCTATAATTTTTCTGGAATACAAATCCTATGGTTATGTTCTCTCAGTCCATGAAATCAGAGTAATTAAGATTTTTTAGATGCACATAGTGTACTGGTTGTTTCAATGTTATCCGTATAGATTTAGTGATTAATTGTTTGTTCTGTACACATGATTTTTTTTGCTAATAATCCGACTAGGGTTAGCTTGCGTGCTAAAAATTCATGACCAGATCTTGAGAATTTATTTTGAATGTCCTACATATATGTTTGTGCCTTTTTTCTTCAAGATCTTGAGAATTGATTTTGAATGTCCTACATATATGTTTGTGCCTTTTTTCTTCAAGATCTTGAGAATTGATTTTGAATGTCCTACATATATGTTTGTGCCTTTTTTTCTTCAAGATCTTGAGAATTGATTTTGAATGTCCTACATGTATGTTTATGACATTTTTTCTTTCAGATTGGTATGTACACAGATGAGGCTCCAGCCAGCACCGCCGCCGGATGTAGATCTTGGACCCGACTGTGCTTCTAGAAGCACTCCCTAGAACTAAGGAACCAGTAGAATCTTCGGCAGCCCGCATCAGCGATCTCCCAGACAGCATCCTTGGGGAGATCATCTCCCTTCTCCCCACCAAGGATGGCTGCCGCGCACAAGTCCTCGCATCTCGGTGGCGGACTCTGTGGCGCGCCGCGCCTCTTAATCTCGACTGTCGTCAGCTATCTATCGATGATGATTCTGAACTCCCTCGCACCATCATCTCCTCCCACCAGGGCTCCGTTCAATGCATCTGCATTCCGGCATGCTACCTGCTGGACATACCCTGCACAGTGGCCACCTGGCTGACATCCCATCAATTCGATAAACTCCAGCAGCTTGAGTTCTACCATGACTATGTATGTAACATACCACGAACCGATGTATATGTGCCCTCACCACCGATTCCATCTCGTGGTTTTCCTCCTCTCTCTCCACACCGCCACCTTTGCCCGGTGCCACCTAGCAGACAATCTGGTACAAATGCTTTGACTCCCACTTCTAAAAAATGTGTGCTTGTGGTGGTTGATCTATTGGAGGCCACACTGCACAACATCATCCTCTCCAGCTGCCCTGCCCTGGAGCACTTGCTGCTTCTTTTTTGGAATATAAATTCGTATCCGTTCTCTAAAAATAAATCTGCCCCACCTTGTAAGCATGGGAATTTGTTTTTTTGGACATGATCTCATCATCGAAGATGCCCCATCACTTCAAAGGTTGCTCCTTGATTCTATTATAGTACCTTCACAAATAATTGTAGTCTCTGCGCCTAAACTAAGACCTTGGGTGCAATTCGTGATCCTTTTAGATGGTTCAAGATGGTGTTTGGCTCCACACGTATTGAGGTACTCTATATTATTCACATAAACTTTTGTAGTCTGGTTTTTTCACTTGTGCGCATAAGTATCATCTTGGAGTACACTTTTGGTACTAATATTATGTTATTTTCTCAATGAAGAGCTTGTCCATCCTATCAGTGGTGGTTGATTCTGTCAAGACCTTACATATCAATATGTGGTGTTTTGATCTAAACACGATTATTGGCTTGCTGCAATGCTTCCCATGTCTGGAGAATTTGTATATAAAGGTGATGATTTCATGCACATTAAAAGCCCATATATAATGTATTATAATTAATCATTCAACTATCATTCTTTCAACATAATCTTTTTTAGACATTAAGTGTTTTCAATGTTCATCTCTATTTAGGCACTAACAAATGGAGAAAAAGGTATAACCAATCGATGGTTCAAGAAGCATCGGGATTTTCTCAGATCTCATGACATTCGTTTGAAGACAATAACGCTGGAAGGATATGCATCCAACAATGCAAACACTAGCTTTGTCACATTCTTCATGTTGAATGCGAGGGCACTATTGTCCGTGAGGATTAATTTTTTCAACAAGAACTTTTTTACAGCTGCAAGTGTTGAACAGCATAAAAAGAAGTTTCACGTGGACCTAAGGGCTTCTGATCGTGCACGGCTTCTATTTACAACAGATTGTCATCATGAACCAGTAGAATTTCTGGCCCAAGATCTTGATTTTATGGATCAGACCGATCCATTTGATTGTGACTGCCGAAAACATTGGTTGAGTTAGATGTCATTGTCCTGTTCAATCTGGATTTTGTCTAAACTTGATGAGTAATTAATCTCGTGCTTTTGTACTATTGTAAGCTGGATTTAGATATTGTTGCCCTTTTCAACTCGGCTTTGACCCATATTTTCTTTCATACTGAGCCAATGGCTTGCCATTTCTTTAATTAAGACATAAATATTATAAGCATTCACAACATAGAGAATGAACATCACTATCGCGGGATCCTTGAGATCTTTGTTTATTATAGAACCACAAGTTTTTAGCGCCCACCAGCACCCACAAACTTATTTTCAGCTAGCACACCAAATGGGTTGTAGTTATTCATAAGAAAAGCTGCATGGTAGTGACAAATTTGGATTTGTCATTTGGGACCCACAGGGAAAAAACCTATCCAGGGCGGTGCCGACTCGACAGTAAACATTGAGAAACCTGGTTTTAAATTATTGTAAATACAAAACTCGCCTCAAAATCATGAAACTTGGCATGGTATTATGACATAGCACCAACATGCTGTGGTAAAAAATTAGTCCAATTTGGGACTAGTTTTGGTACAAACTTCTTACAAACCAGAGCTTCTCTCAAAAAGGCTCATGGTTCCGAGAGGGAACTTGCCACCTATGTGTGTGAAACGACATACGTTGTCCCTTCGCGCCTTGATTTATTTTACAACGGCAACATGCAACTATAGTAGCGTCGTCCTAAAAATATGAAATTATTCAGGGTTCATTTTGCCTTTTTATACATTATCTGAGTTTTCTAGGCATTTTGGAACATACTTTGGTGTGTGCAAAGGTCATGTGTTTACTAGCCACATATGTAATTGAATGTTCAATCTGTTTATGGAATCAAGTCCTTATAAGTTATAAGTACATGTGTTGTTTTTCTGTGTGCAATGACATCGCACACGGACCATACTAGGAAACTCGTCGGTGATGATTTCATCAATCGCTGACAATTGTATACCACCGAGTGTTTGCCCACAACACACATGGATTATTAGCAGCAACGGTCTATATTATTATCGGTCTTTACACACATTTCTGGTTACACACCTGTTTGCCGCGTATCACACACATCTTGTTAAATTGACCCATTTCTATTCTCTTGGCTCAAAGCAAACAGTTCATGCAAGTGAACCGTATGTTGTATATCGCACACCTTGATATGGCTGACCGTTTCTTTTGTGCGTATATCGCACGCGCCTTCATCTGGCTGCCCATTTCTTTCGTTCTACCTCATTGCAAATAGTTCATTGAACTCAACTGTATGCCTAGAATCACACACGCAACTAAAATCTGAACCGTGTTTGATGTATCCGCCATCGCAAACGTTCTGCACAATTTTGGACGGTTTTTTAATAGTCGTTTGCAATTAATGCATCGCACACAGTTTCTTTGAAGGGTCTTTGATCGTGGTGTCGCGTTAGCAGCATCCTGCAGTAGTGGTGATCTACCCCTTTGCCAAACCACAAGGGGCTCAATGCACCATAGGTGACCGTGTCCACCCATTTCATCTTTAGCGCGCCAGGTAGGGGGAGTCGCCTGTGCAAACCTGAACTTGAGAACATCGCATCAATCTTCTTCATCATCTCCTTCATCATCATTATTTTCACCTATGGTGCCCAAGAAGAAATCCGGCGCAACAGCACATCCTTCCACTTTGAAGGGCCCCTCGCACTCAGTCGCGGACGCCGTAGGCACCACGGCGGTGTTCGGTGAGGCGGGTACTGCAGGCGACGCGATCGGCACAGGCGGCAGCGCCGTTGTGCCCCCCGCGGTCGAAGCTGGGACAGGAAACGCCGGACGCGGGCCCCATCAATAGCATCCAGGCGAGCTTGACCCGAAAGCCACCGGGGAAAAGGATGATACGTCTCCAACGTATCTATAATTTTTATAGTTCCATGCTATTATACTATCTGTTTTGTATGTTTTATATGCATTATTATGCTATTTTATATTATTTTTGGGACTAACTTATTAACCTAGAGCCTAGTGCCAGTTTATGTTTTTCCTTGTTTTTGAGTTTTACAGAAAAGGAATATCAAACGGAGTCCAAACGGAATAAAACTTTACTATGATTTTTCTTGGACTAGAAGACACACGTCGGACTTGGAGACGAAGGCAGAAGAGTCCCGAGGGCTCCACAAGCCCTCAGGGCGTGCCCTAGGGTGGAGGAGCCCCCTGGCTTGTGGGATCCTCGGGAGTCCTCCAAACCTAATCTTTAGCCTATAAATTCCCAAATATTCCCAAACCAACAGAAGCGTCCACCAAAATAATTTTCCGCCGCCGCAAGCCTCTGTTTCCGTGAGATTCCGTCTTGGGGCCTTTTCCGGCATCCTGCCGGAGGGGGATTAGATCACGCAGGGCATCTACATCAACTCTATTGCCCTTTTGATGAAGTGTGAGTAGTTTACCATAGACCTACGGGTCAATATCTAGTAACTAGATGGCTTCTTCTCTCTCTTTGATCTTCAATACAATGTTCTCCTCGATGTTCTTGGAGATCTATCCGATGTAATCTTCTTCTACGGTGTGTTTTTCGAGATCGATGAATTGTGGATTTATGATCAGATGACCCATGAATATTATTTGAATCTTCTCTGAATTCTTATACGCATGATTTGATATCATTGTATTTCTCTTCGAATTATCGGTTTGGTTCGGCCAAATAGATTGGTTCTTCTTGCAATGGGAGAGGTGCTTAGTTTTGGGTTCAATCTTGCGGTGTCCTCACCTAGTGACAAACTAGGGGTAGTGAGGCACGTATTTGTATTTTTGCCATCAAGGGTAAAAAATATGGGGTTTTCATCATATTGCTTTAGTTTATTCCTCTACATCATGTCATCTTACTTAAGGTGTTACTCCATTCTTATGAACTTAATACCCTAGATGCATGCTGGATAGCGGTCGATGTGTGGAGTAATAGTAGTACATGCCGGCAGGAGTCGGTCTACTTGACACCGACGTGATACCTATATTCATAATCATTGCCTTGGATATCGTCATAACTTTGCGCTTTTCTATCAATTGCTCAACAGTGATTTGGTCACCCACCGTGTTATTTTCCTTCAAGAGAGAAGCCTCTTCTGAAACCTATGCCCCCCGGGTCTATTTTCCATCATATATTTTCATATCTCTAAACCAAAAATACCTTCTGCAATTTATTTACTTTATTTTGTTTTATGTTTTAGTAATCTTTTATACCTATCTCTATCACATTTCACCTTTGCAAGTGACTGTGAAGGGATTGATAACCCCTTTATGGCGTTGGGTGCAAGTGTTTGATTGGTTGTGCAGGTGCATAGATTGGAGACTTGCGTGTATCTCCTACTGAATTGATACCTTGGTTCTTAACTGTGGGGACTAGTTATCTCTACTTTGCTGCATGACCCTTTCCTCTTTAAGGGAAAAACCAATGCAAGCTCAAGAAGTAGCAGGAAGAATTTGTGGCGCCATTTCCGGGGAGATCTACATCATGCCTACCTAGTAAACACCATAAACTCTCATCTCTTGCATTACATTATTTGCCATTTGCCTCTCGTTTTCCTCTCCCCCACTTTTAAAACATTTTCAGAAAAACACAAAAGATTTGCCTTTTTATTCGCCTTCTTTCCGTATGCCTTTTTGCTCGTTTGCTATCTTAGCTTGTGTTGCCATGTGCCTTCTATTTTCTTGCATCTTTGCTTGCTAAAAATCTATTGATATGGATCCACTTAAAGTTTTCTACTTGGATCATCTTCGATCTGTTTGTGCTAGTGCGAAACTCCAACTAGTTTAGTTGAGGGAAAAACCTTTAGATGATCATGCTCATTTTGTGCGTCACCGTTTGTCTGAAAAAGGGAGACTCTTATGTAATCAAATAAGTAGTTTGCTATGTTATGCTTGGAATCTTTGTGAACTTTGTGATTTTACTTGTTGCTCTAAGAACCCTAAAAAACACCTTCCCTACCTATGTGAGTTTAGTGATAATGAAATCTTATGTTCGTATGAAAAAGGTGTTAATAGTTACTATAATATCAAACAAACTGAAGAAATGTTTGCTTTTAAGGGTGACTATGCATTGATTGAAAAGTATGATAGTACTCTCTACAAATCTGAAAAATTTGACATACTTAAATATTGCTATGAAAATTATGCTCATAATGCCTATGTTAAGGAATTTATTGAGAGAATGACTGTTTCTTTGGAAGAAAATAATGATATGCATGAATCTATAGATAATTATGATTCCGATGATTTGATTGAAATATACCATGACGAAAATGATGCTTGCTATTCTTATGGCCATGATGCCAATATTTATGGAGATGAATTTGCTATAGTTCCTTATGCTAAACATGAGATTATTGCTATTGCACCCATATTTGATAGTTCCTTGGATAAAAAGCATAATTGCAATGATGTTATTATAAACTCTATTAATGACAGTCATGCTAATGATATGCAAAACCCTAAGCTTGGGGATGCTAATTTTGCTATGACCACCACTTATTGTAATGATCATGATTGGGGTGATGCAACTTATGATCTTGAAAATTTGTTTAAGCCTCACGACATTGATAATAATGTTTGCAATAATATTGAAAATGGGTTTGGAAGAGTGTAAACTCTATGTAATAATGATCCCACTACTTTGGAGTATGATCAATCTTATGAATTTTTTGATAAAAGTGGGTTCGGAGAGGTCATGCCTTTATTTTATGGTAATCCCACTATTTTGGAAGACTGTCAACTTTCCATGCATGTGGATCATGAAGAGAATATTTTATGTGATAGCTATATTGTTGAATTTGATTATGATCCTACATTTAATTATTATGAGAGAGGAAAATGGTTGTAGAAATTTCATCTTACCAAATTACCTCTCGTTATGTTGATATTGCTATTGTTTCTTTCTTCTTCCTTGCATATGCTAGTTTTTGCTTTCCTTGATAACTAGTTTTCTTATGAAATGGCTATGCATAAGAAGTATGTTAGACATAAACTTGTTTTCCACATGCTACATGATGCTCTCTTCGTGTTTCAATTGCTATCCTTCATGTGAGCATCATTAAAATTATCAATGCCTAACTAAAAGGCTTTAAAGAATAACGCTTGTTGGGAGGCAACCGAATTTTATTTTTGTTCTTGCTTTTTTGTTCCTGTTTTTGAATAAATTTATCATCTAGCGTCTAGTTAGATGTGTTTTCATGTTTTAATTTAGTTTCTGAGCCAAGCAAGACCTTTGGGATGATCTATGGTGATAGTTGATTTGATTTTGCTGAAAAATAGAAACTTTTGCACTCATTGCCAGAGTTTCTAAAAATCACAGAAGCGTGGGAAAACTCTGAATTTTTACACCAGGTGTATATACAAATTCCCTCTGTTGTCCTAATTTTCAGAATTTTTGGAGTGACATAAGTATATGAAGTTTCCAGATTGCTACAGACTATTTTTGACAGGTTCTATTTTCTATGTGTTGTTTGCTTATTTTGATGAATCTATGGGTAGTACCGGGGGGTATGAACCATGGAGAAGTTTCAATATAATAGATACTACACCAATATAAATAAATTATGAGTTCACAACAGTACCAAAAAGTGGTGATTTATTTTCTTATACTAACGGATCTCATGAGTTTTCTTGTTGAGTTTTGTGTTGTGAAATTTTCAAGTTTTGGGTAAAGAGTTGATGGAGTATGGAATAAAGAGTGGCAAGAGCCTAAGCTTGGGGATTCCCAAGGCACCCCAAGGTAATATTAAAGGACAACCAAGCATCTAATCTTGGGGATGCCCCGGTTGGCATCCCCTATTTCGTTTTCGTCTATCGGTAAATTTACTTGAGGCTATATTTTTATTCACCACATGATATGTGTTTTGCTTGGAGCGTCTTGTATGATATGAGCCTTTGCTTTTTAGTTTGCCACAATCATCCTAGTTGTATACACATTTTGAGAGGGACACTCATGAATCGTGATTTATTAGAATACTCTTATGTGCTTCACTTATATTTTTTGAGCTAGGCAATTGCTCTAGTGCTTCACTTTTATCTTTTTAGAGCACGGTGGTGGTTTTATTTTATAGAAATTGTTGAACTCTCATGCTTCAATTATATTATTTATAGAGCCTCTCTAAAAAGCATGGTAATTTGCTTTGGTTATGAATTTAGTCCTAATATGATGGGCATCCAAGAGGGATATAAAAAAACTTTCATATAAAGAGCGTTGAATACTATGTGAAGTTTGATTCCTTATGACTGTTTTGAGATATAAAGATGGTGATATTAGAGTCATGCTAGTGAGTAGTTGTGGATTGGTAAAAATACTTGTGTTAAAATTTGTGCTTTCCGTAGCATGCACGTATGGTGAACCATTATGGTGATGAAGTCGGAGCATGATTTATTTATTGATTGTCTTCCTTATGAGTGTTGGTCGGGGACGAGCGATTGTCTTTTCCTACCAATCTATCCCCTAGGAGCATGCGTGAAGTACTTTGTTTAGATGGCTAATAGATTTTTGGAATAAGTATGTGAGTTCTTTATGACTAACGTTGAGTCCATGGATTATACGCACTCTCACGCTTCCACCATTGCTAGCCTCTCTAGTACGGCGCAACTTTCGGCGGTGCATTAAACCCACCATTTACCCTTCCTCAAAACAGCCACTATACCTACCTATTATGGCATTTCCATAATCATTCCGAGATATATTGCCATCCAACTTCCACCGTTCCGTTTTATTATGACACGCACCATCATTGCCATATTACTTTGCATGATCGTAAGATAGCTAGCGTGATGTTTTGATGTTATTGCTATGCTAGATCATGGTACATCCCGGTACACCACCGGAGGCATTCATATAGAGTCATATTGTGTTCTAAGTATTGAGTTATAATTCTTGATTTGTATGTAAATAAAAGTGTGATGATCATCATTATTAGAGCATTGTCCCATGTGAGAAAAGGATGATGGAAGCTATGATTCCCTCACAAGTTGGGATGAGCCTCTGGACTTTATAAAAAAATAAAAGAGGCAAAATAAGCCCATAAAAAATAAAAGAGGCTAAAGAGGACCACCGAAGAAAATAAAAATATGAGAGAAAAAAGAGAAGGGACAATGTTACTATCCTTTTTCCACACTTGTGCTTCAAAGTAGCACCATGATCTTCACGATAGAGAGCCTCCTATGTTCTCACTTTTATATACTAGTGGAAAATTTTCATTATAGAACTTGGCTTGTATATTTCAATGATGGGCTTCCTCAAATTGCCCTAGTTCTTCGTGAGCAAGCGAGTCTGATGCACACTCACTTAGTTTCTTTTTGAGCTTTCATACACTTATAGCTCTAGTGCATCCGTTGCATAGCAATCCCTACTCACTCACATTGATATCTATTGATGGGCATCTCCATAGCCCGTTAACATGCCTAGTTGATTGTGACGCCCTCGATTCAATCGTACACTAATCATACACGCAAATTTGTACGATCAAGATCAAGGACTCACGGGAAGATATCACAACACAACTCTAGACACAAATTAAAATAATACAAGCTTTATATTACAAGCCAGGGGCCTCGAGGGCTTGAATACATAAGCTCGGAAACACAAGAGTCAGCGAAAGCAACAATATCTGAGTACAGACATAAGTTAGACAAGGTTGCCTTAAGAAGGCTAGCACAAAAGCAACATCGATCGAAAAGACAAGGCCTCCTGCATGGGAGCCTCCTAACTACTCCTGGTCGTCGACGGTCTCCACGTAGTAGTATGCATCGGCGGTGGCATCTGGCTCCTGGGCTCCGACATCTGGTTGCATCAACCGGAAAGAAGAAGAAAGGGGGAAAAGGGGGAGCAAAGCAACCGTGAGTACTCATCCAAAGTACTCGCAAGCAAGGATCTACACTACATATGCAACATTATCAAAAGAAGGCTGTATATGTGGACTGGGCTGCAGAAAAGCCAGAATAGAGAGAAGGCCTAGTCCTATCGAAGACTAGCATCTTTTGGAAAACACCATCTTGCAGCAACATGAGGGAGTAGAGTAGCATAAGGTAAAGCAGGAGGAGTGTTATCAACCTCGGCCAGAGACCCTTTCCCGACTCCCTGCGAGAAAGCAATCCCAGAGCCATACTATCCAGTTACCATCACAATCCATTACTCATCACCATTCAGTTCTCATCACAAGTATCCAGTTCTAGTTGTATCGATCGGGATACAACTCCAAGTGTTCGTTACCGTAGGACAGGCTATCGATAGATGTTTTCTTCCCTGCAGGGGTGCACCAACTTACCCACCACGCTCGATTAACTCCGGCCGAACACACTTTCCTGGGTCATGCCCGGCCTCGGCCAAACAATACGCCGCAACCCGACCTAGGCTTAATAGAGAGGCCAGCACGCCGGACTAAACCTATGCCCCCAAGGGTCATGGGCCATCTCCCCGGGAACTCCTGCACGTTGCGAGGGCGGCCGGTGAGCAGACCTAGCTACCTCCTTCAACAAGGCAGGCGCTTACGCAGTCCAACCCGGCGCGCGCCGCTCAGTCGCTGACGTCTATTAAGCTTCTGCTGATGTATACGACGGAGAACGCCTATACTATGCCCACGTGATGGTTAGTGCTATCAGGCCAGAGGCCCCTCGGATCAAATATCCAAATCGTAGTGGATTAGGATCGCGCGGTAACAAGCAGAGACTCACAAAAGATGTGACCCCGTTGCCCCGTCTCGAGGACTTGCGGCAAGGGCTAGGAATGCCCGGCCACGCCTCGTAGTTATCTCGCGGGCACCCTCTAGGTCAACCCGTCTCCACATCACTCGCAATTAAGCTCGCGCGGGTACCCCTCAGGGTCGACCCGTCTTTCCAAGTAACCGGGGTAAAGTCCAAGTATCCGTGTGTCCAAACATCAAGGGGGAAAACCCGAGGAATCACCCTCGGTGAATTCCACTCGATGTAATCCTCGGGGTTCACACTTGAGGGGGTGCACGACAGAGCCGTATCGGAAGTGGTTAAGGAGGAAATCACCCTCGATGACCATGCCCGAATAGCTACACTATAGGTTAAGAACAGAAGTGCTGAAGAGGACTCACCCTCGGCACTCGATAGTAACCCAGTAGTGTCGAGCAACTAAGGGGAAAGTGATGTGCGGTGTCGGGGCCTGGTCTTCGATCACGTAGATCGAGTCGTCGATGATGAAGCAGGGGCAACAAGGACAAGTGGGGGTCACTGATGGATCACTATCCAACCTATACTAAGGAGTTTAGGATAAGCAGGTAAGGTACAACAACAGTTACAAAAGCAGGCTATGCATCAGAATAGGAGCAAACAATAACAGTAGCAAAATCTAATGCAAGCATGAGAGAAAGGAATGGGCGATATCGGGATGATCAAAGGGGGGGCTTGCCTGGTTGCTCTGGTAAGGAGGGGTCGTCATCGACGTAGTCAATCATAGTGGCATCAGCGGCAGTCTCGGGGGTCTACCGGAGAGAAGAGGGGGAAGAAACAGTAAATACATAGTAAGCAAGTGCATAACAGGACAACAGGCAGAGCTAGACGTGTTCTAACGCGGTGCTACACGATACCGGCGAAGGGGGATAACATCCGGGAATGTTTCCCCAGGTTTAGCATTTTTGGACAGATGAATCGGAGGGGAAAAGTTGCAGGTTCGTTATGCTAAAGACGCATGACAGACGAACGGACTGTGTATTCCGATTCTTCTCATCGTTCTGAGCAACTTTCATGTAGAAAACATTTTCATCCAAGCTACGGTTATTTTTCTATGAATTTCTAAAGTTTTAAAGATTTTCTGGATTTACTTTAATTCGAAAATAAACTAAAATACTTTTATACACAGCAGTAGCCAGCCCCTGTCAATAGTCAAAATGATGACTAGTCAAAATGAGCGATGGAGCCCAACTGTCATAGAGTCATTTGCTAAACAGATTGTTTATTTAGCCTAATTAGTGGTGGGGCCCCTAAGTCATACTCTATGTAGCATCTAAGGTTAGCACGTTAGTTAAAACATACTAATTCTAATCTTAGTGGCCGTCGCATTTGGCAGAGGCTCCAGCCATGCTCTTCGGCTGGCCACACCAGGGCCAACACGCATGGCTCAAAGGCCACGATGCCCATGGCCAGCCAGGAGCGGCTGCGTGCGGGAGGGACGCATGCGAGCGGGGCATGGGTGGCTGGGCGCGGCAGCAACGCAGCAACGACGGCGGCAGGCGGCAAGTAGCAGCAGGGCAGCTGCAACAGCAATCAGCAGCGGCAGCGGACGGCACAGGCGCAGGAGGTCGGGGCGTCGGGGAGGCGCGACGACGGCAGTGGGCCAACACGGCGCGCAGCGACGGCAGCCGCGGCAACAGCAGAAGGTAGCAGCGAGTGGGGGCGCGCAGGCCTGAAGCGGAGGCGGGGCGAGGCAATAGCGGTGGTGGCCAACGACGGCAAGCAGCAGCAGCAGTAGAGCAGCATTGGCACGCAGGAGCAACCGCTAGAGGCAAGGCAGAGAGCGTGTGTGCGCGGACGAGTTCTGGCCACGGTGAGCGGCGGCGCACGTGGGACAGCATCTACGGTGGTGGATTCAAAGGGGAAACAGGGGGAGCTGGGGAAGGAGCTCACGGTGAGTTCGTCGACGTGCTCGGGGAGGGCCGGGGTTGCAGCGAGGGCGGCGGATCGAGCGGCGGTGATCGGCGAATGCGGACGAAGGGGAACGGCGCGGGCGTCGGCGATGAGGCTTCCCCGCCTCGTTCCAGCGCGGTAGCCGATGAAGAATATCCCGTCGGGGCTCCTCAACACATCAGCTTGGCGAGCTGCGGCCGGTGGCCACGAGGACGACGTGGTCAGTGGCGACCACGGCGCAGGTGTGTGCGGGGAAAAGCGAAGCGGCGCGAGGGGAGGGAAGTGGGGAGGCGCTAGGGTTCGAGGAAGGGGGTTGCCGGCGACTTGTAAGCGAGAGAAGGCCACGGATGGCCGGCACGTGGCTAGGGCCGGCCATGGCGCCGTGGATGCCCTGCCACGATCTCCTGTTTATTTTAATTTTGAAAAGGCTATTTTGGTTGTTATTGGACCACTTATACTTCCTAGGAATTAACTGGTGAGTCAAATGAAGTTGGTTTTAACATGACAAAGATCAGGGGGATTTATACTAAAATGCAAACATTTTAGTATTATAGTTTGGAGAAACAATATTTTGACTTGTCTTTTAATTTGAATTTGAGGTCGGTTTAGGACAAAGTGATGATTAGCAAATTTTAATTATGACGACGTGGCACCATCAACAGGAGTTTACTATAGCTTGATGTTGGGGAACGTAGTAATTTCAAAAAAATTCCTACGCACACGCAAGATCATGGTGATGCATAGCAACGAGAGGGGAGAGTGTTGTCTACGTACCCTCGTAGACCGAAGCGGAAGCGTTGACACAACGTAGAGGAAGTAGTCGTACGTTCTCCTCGCGATCCAACCGATCACAGCACCGTTACTCCGGCACCTCCGAGTTCTTGGCACACGTTCAGCTCGATGACGATCCCCGGGCTCCGATCCAGCAAAGCGTCGGGGAAGAGTTCCGTCAGCACGACGGCGTGGTGACGATCTTGATGTGTTACCGGCGCAGGGCTTCGCCTAAGCACTGCAACGATATGACCGAGGTGGAATTTGGTGGAAGGGGCCACCGCACACGGCTAAGGAACGATCCGTAGATCAACGTGTGTGTCTTTGGGGTGCCCCCTGCCCCCGTATATAAAGGAGCCAAGGGGGAGGGGCTGGCCGGCCAACTCTGGTGCGCCAGGAGAGTCCTACTCCCTCTGGGAGTAGGATCCCCCCCCCAATCCTAGTTGGACTAGGATTCTCCAAGGGGGGGAGAGAGAGAGAGGGGGTGCCCACCTCTCCTAGTCCTAATAGGACTAGGGGAAGGGGGAGGCGCGCAGCCCCTAGGGCAGACCTCTCACCTCTCCTCCAAGGCCCATGTTGGCCCATTATGCTCCCGGGGGGTTCCGGTAACCCTCCCGGTATTCCGGTAAAATCCTGATTTCACCTGGAATGCATCCGATGTCCAAACATAGGCTTCCAATATATAATTCTTTATGTCTCGACCATTTCGAGACTCCTCGTCACGTCCGTGATCACATCCGGGACTCCGAACTCCTTCGGTACATCAAAATGCATAAACTCATAATAACTGTCATCGTAACGTTAAGCGTGCGGACCCTACGGTTCAAGAACAATGTAGACATGACCGAGACACGTCTCCGGTCAATAACCAACAGCGGTACCTGGATGCCCATATTGGCTCCTACATATTCTACGAAGATCTTTATCGGTCAGACCGCATAACAACATACGTTGTTCCCTTTGTCATCGGTATGTTACTTGCCCGAGATTCGATCGTCGGTATCCAATACCTAGTTCAATCTCGTTCCCGGCAAGTCTCTTTACTCGTTCTGTAATACATCATCTCGCAACTAACTCATTCGTTGCAATGCTTGCAAGGCTTTATGTGATGTGCATTACCGAGAAGGCCCTGAGATACCTCTCCGACAATCGGAGTGACAAATCCTAATCTCGAAATACGCCAACCCAATATGTACCTTCGGAGACACCTGTAGAGCACCTTTATAATCACCCAGTTACGTTGTGACGTTTGGTAGCACACAAAGTGTTCCTACGGTAAATGGGAGTTGCATAATCTCATAGTTAAAGGAACATGTATAAGTCATGGATAAAAGCAATAGCAACATACTAAACGATCGGGTGCTATGCTAATGGAATGGGTCATGTCAATCAGATCATTCAACTAATGATGTGATCTCGTTAATCAAATAACAACTCTTTGTTCATGGTTAGGAAACATAACCATCTTTGATTGATGAGCTAGTCAAGTAGAGGCATACTAGTGACACTCTGTTTGTCTATGTATTCACACATGTATTATGTTTCCAGTTAATACAATTCTAGCATGAATAATAAACATTTATCATGATATAAGGAAATAAATAATAACTTTATTACTGCCTCTAGGGCATATTTCCTTCAGTCTCCCACTTGCACTAGAGTCAATAATCTAGATCACATCACCATGTGATTAACATCAATAGTTCACATCATCATGTGATTAACACCCATAGTTCACATCGATATGTGACCAACACCCAAAGGGTTTACTAGATTCAGTAATCTAGTTCACATCGCTATGTGATTAACACCCAAAGAGTACTACGGTGTGATCATGTTTTGCTTGTGAGAGAAATTTAGTCAACGGGTCTGCCACATTCAGATCCGTTATGTATTTTGCAATTTTCTATGTCTACAATGCTCTGCATGGAGCTACTTTAGCTAATTGCTCCCACTTTCAATATGTATCTAGATTGAGACTTAGAGTCATCTAGATTAGTGTCAAAACTTGCATCGACGTAACCTTTTACGACGAACCTTTTTGTCACATCCATAATCGAGAAACATATCCTTATTTTACTAAGGATAATTTTGACCGATGTCCAGTGATCTACTTCCTAGATCACTATTGTACTCCCTTGCTTAACACAGTGTAGGGTATACAATAGATCTGGTACATAGCATGGCATACTTTATAGAATCTATGGCTGAGGCATAGGAAATGACTTTCATTCTCTTTCTATCATCTGCCGTGGTCGGGCTTTGAGTTTTACTCAATTTCACACCTTGTAATACAGGCAAGAACTCTTTCTTTGACTATTCCATTTTGAACTACTTCAAAAATCTTTTCAAGGTATGTACTTATTGAAAAACATATCAAGTGTCTTGATCTATCTCTATAGATCTTGATGCTCAATATGTAAGCAGCTTCACCGAGGTCTTTCTTTGAAAAACTCCTTTCAAACACTCCTTTATGCTTTGCAGAATAATTCTACATTATTTCCGATCAACAATATGTCATACACATATACTTATCAGAAATGCTGTAGTGCTCCCACTCACTTTCTTGTAAATACAGGCTTCACCGCAAGTCTGTATAAAACTATATGCTTTGATCAACTTATCAAAGCGTACATTCCAACTCCGAGATGCTTGCACCAGTCCATAGATGGATCGCTGGAGCTTGCATATTTTGTTAACACCTTCAGGATCGACAAAACCTTCTAGTTGCATCGTATACAACTCTTCTTTAATAAATCCATTAAGGAATGTAGTTTTGTTTATCCATTTGCCAGATTTCATAAAATGCGGCAATTGCTAACATGATTCGGACAGACTTAAGCATAGATACGAGTGAGAAACTCTCATCGTAGTCAACACTTTGAACTTGTCGAAAAACCTTTTTTCGACAATTCTAGCTTTTGTAGATAGTAACACTACTATCAGTGTCCGTCTTCCTCTTGAAGATCCATTTATTTTCTTTGGCTTGCCGATCATCGGGCAAATCCCTCAAAGTCCATACTTTGTTCTGATACATGGATCATATCTCAGATTTCATGGCCTCTAACCATTTCGCGGAATCTGGGCTCATCATCGCTTCCTCATAGTTCGCAAGTTCGTCATGGTCTAGTAACATGACTTCCAGAACAGGATTACCGTACCACTCTGGTGCGGATCTCACTCTGGTTTACTTACGAGATTCGGTAGTAACTTGATCTTGAAGTTACATGATCATCATCATTAGCTTCCTTACTAATTGGTGTAGTAGTCACAAGAATAGATTTCTGCGATGAACTACTTTCCAATAAGGGAGAAGGTACAATTACCTTATCAAGTTTTCTACTTTCCTCCCACTCACTTCTTTCAAAAGAAACTCTTTCTCTAGAAAGTTTCCGAACTTAGCAACAAAAGTCTTGCCTTCGGATCTGTGATAGAAGGTGTATCCAACAGTTTCCTTTGGATATCCTATGAAGACACATTTCTCCGATTTGGGTTCGAGCTTATCAGGTTGAAGCTTTTTCACATAAGCATCGTAGCCCCAAACTTTAAGAAACGACAGCTTAGGTTTATTGCTAAACCATAGTTCATACGGTGTCGTCTCAATGGATTTTAGATGGTGCCTCTTTAACGTGAATGCTACTGTCTCTAATGCATGATCCCAAAACGATATTGGTAAATCGGTAAGAAACATCATAGATTGTACTATATCCAATAAAGTACGATTATGACGTTCGGACACCATTATGCTGTGGTGTTCCAGGTGGCATGAATTTGTGAAACTATTCCACATTGTTTTAATTGAAGACCAAACTCGTAACTCAAATATTTGTCTCCGCGATCAGATCGTAGAAACCTTATTTTCTTGTCACGATGATTTTCACTTCACTCTAAAATTCTTTGAACTTTTCAAAACATTTCAGACTTATGTTTCATCAAGTAGATATACCCATATCTGCTCAAATCATCTGTGAAGGTTAGAAAATAATGATACTTGTCGCGAGCCTTAATATTCATCGGATCATATACATCAGTATGTATGATTTCCAACAAATCTGTTGCTTGCTCCATTGTTCCGGAGAACGGCGTTTTTAGTCATCTTGCCCAAGAGGCATGGTTCGCAAGCATCAAGTGATTCATAATCAAGTGATTCCAAAATCCCATCAGCATGGAGTTTCTTCATGCGTTTTACACCAATATGACCTAAACGGCAGTGCCATAAATAGGTTGCACTATCATTATTAACTTCGCATCCTTTTGGTTTCAATATCATGAATATGTGTATCACTGCGATCGAGATCCAATGAACTATTTTGATTGGTGTGTATGACCATAGAAGGTTTTATTCATGTAAACAGAACAACAATTGTTCTCTAACTTAAATGAATAACTGTATTGCAATTAACATGATCAAATCATATTCATGCTCAACGCAAACACCAAATAACACTTATTTAGTTTCAACACTAATCCCGAAAGTATAGGGAGTGTGTGATGATGATCATATCAATCTTGGAACCACTTCCAACACACATCGTCACCTTGTCCTTTAACTAGTCTTTGTTCATTCTGCAACTCCCGTTTCGAGTTACTAAATTTTAGCAACTGAACTAGTACCAAATACTAAGGGGTTGCTATGAACACTAGTAAAGTACACATCAATAACATGTATATCATATATACTTATGTTCACTTTGCCATCCTTCTTATCCGCCAATCACTTGGGGTAGTTCCGCTTCCAGTGACCAGTCCCTTTGCAGTAGAAGCACTTAGTCTCAGGCTTAGGACCATACCTGGGCTTTTTCACTTGAGCAGCAACTTGCTTGCCGTTCTTTTTGAAGTTCCCCTTCTTTCCTTTTGCCCTTTTCTTGAAACTAGTGATCTTGTCAACCATCAACACTTGATGTTTTTCTTTGATTTCTACCTTCGCTGATTTTAGCATCGCGAAGAGCTTGGGAATATTTTCCGTTATCCCTTGCATATTATAGTTCATCACGAAGTTCTACTAACTTGGTGATGGTGACTAGAGAATTCTGTCAATCACTATCTTATCTGGAAGATTAACTCCCACTTGATTCAAGCGATTGTAGTACCCAGACAATCTGAGCACATGCTCACTAGTTGAGCGATTCTCCTCCATCTTTTAGCTATAGAACTTGTTGGAGACTTCATATCTCTCAACTCGGGTATTTGCTTGAAATATTAACTTCAACTCCTAGAACATCTCATATGCTCCATGACGTTCAAAACGTCTTTGAAGTCCCGATTCTAAGCAGTTAAGCATGGTGCACTAAACTATTAAGTAGTCATCATATTGAGCTAGCAAAACGTTCATAACGTCTGCATCTGCTCCTGCAATAGGTCCGTCACCTAGCGGTGCATCAAGGACGTAATTCTTCTGTGCAGCAATGAGGATAAACCTCAGATCACGGATCCAATCCGCATCATTGCTACTAACATTTTTCAACACAATTTTCTCTAGGAACATATCAAAATAAACACAGGGAAGCAACAACGCGAGCTATTGATCTACAACATAGATATGCTAATACTACCAGGACTAAGTACATGATAAATTTAAGTTCAATTAATCATATTACTTAAGAACTCCCACTTAGATAGACATCCCTCTAATCCTCTAAGTGATCACGTGATCCAAATCAACTAAACCATGTCCGATCATCACGTGAGATGGAGTAGTTTCAATGGTGAACATCACTATGTTGATCATATCTACTATATGATTCACGCTCGACCTTTCGGTCTCCGTGTTCCGAGGCCATATCTGTTATATGCTAGGCTCGTCAAGTTAAACCTGAGTATTCCGCGTGTGCAACTATTTTGCACCCGTTGCATTTGAACGTAGAGCCTATCACACCCGATCATCACGTGGTGTCTCAGCACGAAGAACTTTCGCAACGGTGCATACTCAGGGAGAACACTTCTTGATAATTTAGTGAGAGATCATCTTATAATGCTACCGTCAATCAAAGCAAGATAAGATGCATAAAAGGATAAACATCACATGCAATCAATATAAGTGATATGATATGGCCATCATCATCTTGTGCTTGTGATCTCCATCTTCGAAGCACCGTCATGATCACCATCGTCACCGGCGCGACACCTTGATCTTCATCGCAGCATCGTTGTCGTCTCGCCAATCTTATGCTTCTACGACTATCACTACCGCTTAGTAATAAAGTAAAGCATTACATCGCGATTGCATTGCATACAATAAAGCGACAACCATATGGCTCCTGCCAGTTGCCGATAACTCGGTTACAAAACATGATCATCTCATACAATAAAATTTAGCATCACGTCTTGACCATATCACATCACAACATGCCCTGCAAAAACAAGTTAGACGTCCTCTACTTTGTTGTTGCAAGTTTTACGTGGCTGCTTCGGGCTTTAAGCAAGAACTCATCTTACCTACGCATCAAAACCACAACGATAGTTTGTCAAATAGACTCCGTTTTAACCTTCTCAAGGACCGGGCGTAGCCACACTCGGTTCAACTAAAGTTGGAGAGACAGTCTTCCGCAAGCCATCTATGTGCAAAGCACGTCGAGGGAACCGGTCTCGCGTAAGCGTACGCGTAAGGTTGGTCCGGATCGTCTCGTCCAACAATACCGCTGAACCAAAGTATGACATGCTGGTAGGCAGTATGACTTGTATCGTCCACAACTCACTTGTGTTCTACTCGTGCAAATAACATCATACCATAAAAACCTAGGCTCGGATGCCACTGTTGGGGAACGTAGTAATTTCAAAAAATTTCCTACGCACACGCAAGATCATGGTGATGCATAGCAACGAGAGGGGAGAGTGTTGTCTACGTACCCTCGTAGACCGAAGCGGAAGCGTTGACACAACGTAGAGGAAGTAGTCGTACGTTCTCCTCGCGATCCAACCGATCACAGCACCGTTACTCCGGCACCTCCGAGTTCTTGGCACACGTTCAGCTCGATGACGATCCCCGGGCTCCGATCTAGCAAAGCGTCGGGGAAGAGTTCCGTCAGCACGACGGCGTGGTGACGATCTTGATGTGTTACCGGCGCAGGGCTTCGCCTAAGCACTGCAACGATATGACCGAGGTGGAATTTGGTGGAAGGGGGCACCGCACACGGCTAAGGAACGATCCGTAGATCAACTTGTGTGTCTTTGGGGTGCCCCCTGCCCCCGTATATAAAGGAGCCAAGGGGGAGGGGCTGGCCGGCCAACTCTGGTGCGCCAGGAGAGTCCTACTCGCTCTGGGAGTAGGATTCCCCCCCCAATCCTAGTTGGACTAGGATTCTCCAAGGGGGAGAGAGAGAGAGGGGGCGCCCACCTCTCCTAGTCCTAATAGGACTAGGGGAAGGGGGGGAGGCGCGCAGCCCCTAGGGCAGCCCTCTCACCTCTCCTCCAAGGCCCATGTTGGCCCATTATGCTCCCGGGGGGTTCCGGTAACCCTCCCGGTATTCCGGTAAAATCCTGATTTCACCTGGAATGCATCCGATGTCCAAACATAGGCTTCCAATATATAATTCTTTATGTCTCGACCATTTCGAGACTCCTCGTCACGTCCGTGATCACATCCGGGACTCCGAACTCCTTCGGTACATCAAAATGCATAAACTCATAATAACTGTCATCGTAACGTTAAGCGTGCGGACCCTACTGTTCGAGAACAATGTAGACATGACCGAGACACGTCTCCGGTCAATAACCAACAGCGGGACCTGGATGCCCATATTGGCTCCTACATATTCTACGAAGATCTTTATCGGTCAGACCGCATAACAACATACGTTGTTCCCTTTGTCATCGGTATGTTACTTGCCCGAGATTCGATCGTCGGTATCCAATACCTAGTTCAATCTCGTTCCCGGTAAGTCTCTTTACTCGTTCTGTAATACATCATCTCGCAACTAACTCATTGGTTGCAATGCTTGCAAGGCTTTATGTGATGTGCATTACCGAGAAGGCCCTGAGATACCTCTCCGACAATCGGAGTGACAAATCCTAATCTCGAAATACGCCAACCCAATATGTACCTTCGGAGACACCTGTAGAGCACCTTTATAATCACCCAGTTACGTTGTGACGTTTGGTAGCACACAAAGTGTTCCTACGGTAAATGGGAGTTGCATAATCTCATAGTTAAAGGAACATGTATAAGTCATGAATAAAAGCAATAGCAACATACTAAACGATCGGGTGCTATGCTAATGGAATGGGTCATGTCAATCAGATCATTCAACTAATGATGTGATCTCGTTAATCAAATAACAACTCTTTGTTCATGGTTAGGAAACATAACCATCTTTGATTAATGAGCTAGTCAAGTAGAGGCATACTAGTGACACTCTGTTTGTCTATGTATTCACACATGTATTATGTTTCCAGTTAATACAATTCTAGCATGAATAATAAACATTTATCATGATATAAGGAAATAAATAATAACTTTATTATTGCCTCTAGGGCATATTTCCTTCACTTGACACCCGGGATGTTACATTGATGTGACACTATCTCCTTCTTTTTGTCTTCTGCACAACCATCGTATTCTATTCCACCCATACTGCTATATCCATGGCTCACGCTCATGTATTGCGTGAAAGTTGAAACGGTTTGAGAACATCAAAAGTATGAAACAATTGATTGGCTTGTCATCGGGGTTGTGCATGATTTAATACTTTGTGTGATGAAGATGGAGCATAGCCAGACTATGATTTTGTAGGGATAACTTTCTTTGGCCATGTTATTTTGAGAAGACATGATTGCTTTCTTAGTATGGTTGAAGTATTATTGTTTTTATGTCAATATTAAACTTTTGTTTTGAATCTTATGGATCTGAACATTCATGCCACAATAAATAAAATTACATGGATAAATATGCTAGGTAGCATTTCACGTTAAAATTCTGTTTTTATCATTTACCTACTCGAGGACGAGTAGGAATTAAGCTTTGGGATGCTTGATACGTCTCCAACATATCTATAATTTTTAATTGTTCCATGATATTATATTATCTGTTTTGGATGTTTTATATGCATTATTATGCTATTTTATATTATTTTGGGGCTAACTTATTAACCTAGAGCCGAGTGCCAATTTATGTTTTTTCCCTGTTTTTGAGTTCTACAGAAAAGGAATATCAAACGGAGTCCAAACGGAATAAAACTTTACAATGATTTTTCTTGGATCAGAAGACACACGTAGGACTTGGAGACAAAGGCAGAAGAGTCCATAGGGCTCCACAAGCCCCCGGGGTGCGCCCTAGGGGTGGCGCCTCTGGCTTGTGGGCTCCTCGGGAGTCCTCCAACCCTAATATTTGGCCTATAAATTCCCAAATGTTCCAAAACCAACAGAAGCGTCAACCAAAATACTTTGTGCCGCCGCAAGCCTCTATTTCCGGGAGATCCCATCTTGGGGCCTTTTCTGGATCCTGTCAGAGGGGGCTTCGATCAGGGAGGGCATACATCAACTCTATTGCCCTTCCGATGAAGCGTGAGTAGTTTACCAAAGACCTACGGGTCTATAGCTAGTAGCTAGATGGCTTCTTCTCTCTCTTTGATCTTCAATACAATATTCTCGTCGGTGTTCTTAGAGATCTATCCGATGTAATTTTCTTTTGCGGTGTGCTTATCAAGATCGATGAAATTTGGATTTATGACCAGATTATCTATTGAATATTATTTGAATCTTCTCTGAATTCTTATATGCATGATTTGATATCTTTGTATTTATCTTTGAATTATCGGTTTGGTTTGGCCAATTACATTGGTTTTTCTTGCAGTGGGAGAGGTGCTTAGTTTTGGGTTCAACCTTGCGGTGTACTCACCCAGTGACAAAGTAGGGGTAGTGAGGCATGTATATGTATTGTTGCCATCAAGGGTAAAAGGATGGGGTTTCATCATATTGCTTGCGTTTATTCCCCTACATCATGTCATCTTACTTAAGGTGTTACTCTGTTCTTATTAACTTAATACTCTAGATGCATGCTGGATAGCGGTCAATGTGTGGAGTAATAGTAGTAGATGCGGGCAGGAGTTGACACGGACGTGATGCCTATATTCATAATCATTGCCTTGGATATCATCATAACTTTGCGCTTTTCTATCAATTGCTTGACAGTAATTTGTTCACCCATCGTGTTATTTTCCTTCAAGAGAGAAGCCTCTAGTGAAACCTATGGCCCGGGTCTATTTTCCATCATATATTTTCAGATCTATAAACCAAAAATACCGTGCTGCAATTTATTGTTTTACGTTTTAGTAATCTTTTATACCCATCTCTATCAGATCTCACCTTTGCAAGTGACCATGAAGGGATTGACAAACCCTTTATCGCGTTGGGTGCAAGTGTGTGATTGTTTGTGCAGGTGCATAGATTGGAGACTTGCGTGTATCTCCTACTCGATTGATACGTTGGTTCTTAACTCAGGGAAATACTTATATGTACTTTTCTGCAGCACCCTTTCTTCTTCAAGGGAAAAACCAACGCAAGCTCAAGAAGTAGTAGAGGACAACCCGTCTCCACCTCCCCGCCGCACCAGTGTGCGTAGTCATCACAGTGACACCCGCTCCGGTGCAAGCCCCGACCCTCCAGTTCCTCCCACCAGGGGTGCAGCCTCCGGACGCACTCCTTGCCTAGAGCAAGATAGGCAAGACGAGGCGCCGGACAAGGCCGTTGGCTCCCAAGCGCGGCCTCCTCTTCACCAAACTGCCTTGGCGACCGGTTCACGATGTCAAGAACGCGGCGACGCTCTTGCTGGAACTACTAGGAGTCGAGCAACGTTGCGGTCTGCCTCATCAGCTATGCCGAGCATGACTACAGAAGCCATAGCGCGGGCCCAACTCCTACTGAGATTCCCACTGGCAGCTGTTCAAATGGATGAGTGGAGGGCCACCATCCATAGTTTGATTGGCTTCGCTGAAGCTGGAAAATACAACAGGTAGAGCCATCACGGTACCCGCGAACAGCAATAGCAGCCCGGGCTGACGACCGTGTCGAGGGGGCACACTAACGGTGCAATCCCCTCCACGACAGCATACCTATGGGAAGCCACAGCAAGGCCAGCGCATGGACAAGCCCGACGAGACATCGATGGCCTAGTCTGGCCCGCAAACCTGTCTTGATCAGCGGCGAGTTCTGGAAGACTAGCGGAAGGAAGATGCACGCGTCAATTTAGAGATACACCGTGAGGCACTCCGTCAATCTAAAAGGCGTAATGGCCCAGACAATGACGAGCCCACGCCCGGTGCTGCCTAGTACTGATACTTCTTGAGCTTGCGTTGGTTTTTTCCTTGAATAGAAAAGGGTGGTGCAGAACAGTAGAGATAAGTATTTACCTCAGATGACACCTGCACAAACAATAAAACACTTGCACCCAACGCGATTGTCGGTGTACTAGAGTAGGGGTACCCTAGTATCCCGAACTTGTGCACGGGCAGTCGTAGCGTCCCGCGGCAAGGCTTGCTAGGGGACCGCCAAGGACCCCCGTGGTTCCTTTGGAGCCATTCAAGAACAAAGTATTTAAGCCGAGAAGACAAGACCCCGGCAAGAGGAGCTTGCCGGGAAGGCTACTCAAGGCACAAAGCCCCGGCAAGAGGAGTTTGTCGGGAAGGCCACTCAAGGCATCTCAAGGAACTCGCCGCGACGCGCCACGCGTCCCGGCAAGACCCGGCGAGCGACTAGCTCCCGGACGCGACAAGACAACGACCGCGGCAAGGCGTTTGCCGCGGCAAGCAACCACTCTGTACCTGCACTCCAGCTCACCCACCAACGTGTCGCTCTGAGACCCTTCCAGGCGCACGTGGCGGGAGGCTGTGCAGCCAGCGGTACACTGTGGCAAGCGACGCTGACAAGATCGCCATCGTGGCGAGCGGTGGCGTCCCTGACGGCCCCTTTTCTGCACTGTTTGGGCGACATAGATAGGCATTTAATGCCCTTGTCCCCTACCGTCAGAGTTTGGTACGATACACTGTGTAGGTAGCTGTACCTACCGCAACACCTTTCCATCTTTACCCTTGCCTACGTTGCACCTGTTGGAAACCCCTTGAGCATATAAAAGGAGGCCCATGCACAACGTAGAAGGGGGGAGAAGAACACTCACGCTCGGTCTCGTTAGCTGCTTGTGTGTACTGTAGCACCCAGCGCTCCCGAGCAAGAACTCAATACAACCCACAAAGCAGCAGTAGGAGTATTATCTCTCCGGAGATCTCCGAAGCTGGGTAAAACCGCTCGTGTGCCTCGCCTCGATCTGCTCTTCGCACGGCCTCCGCCCCCCGCCGAACCGAGAAGGGGCTCCGTCCCCATAGGTGCTCGCGGAGTCAGATTTCCCCGACATCTTTGGCGCGCCAGGTAGCGGGCGTCGAGGTTGTGTGAACCTGATCCGACGTTCACGCGAGCTAGATCTTCATCGACTTCATCGACATGCCACCGAAGAAGAAGGCTTCGGAGGCGGCTGCTCCGTTCGCGTCGAACCCACCGCCGCCGGAGCAAACGGCTGGTGGGGAAGATGCCGGCGAAAGAACGGGCGTCGACGAGGGAGCCCACGGTGCCACTAGGTCCAAGGACAAGGCTGCGTAGCACATTGGCGGTGTAGCCGGCTCCCACGACGACCGAGCGTCCGTAGATGCACCGCGCCCATCTCAGGAGGCGCAGGACCGGCAGCGTCGTGATACTCACGGTACCATACGCTCGCTGGACCCAGATCGAGATGGCGGATCTCGGGATGCTCCAGGCCCATGTGCGCGCCAACATGCTGGCGCGAGCGAGGCACGGTCGCCTGGACAGGATATTGCTCCTTCTAACGCAGTTAGAAGTCCGAGCATATCCCGCTCCTCGCACCGTTCGCCACCGCTACCCGCCACTCCAGCAGAAGCTTTGGCGTGAGCTCAACTGCTCCTAGACTTCCCTCCAACGCCAGACAAGATCGACGACTGGAGGGCCACCATTCAAAGTCTCATCGGCTTCGCCGACGGCGACACTCCACGGCAGCCGACTGCGTCGCAGCCGCAGCAAGTCAGCCAGGCGCGACCCGGTGGCGACAAGACCGGTGGGGGTGCGACCACCGTGCACTATCCGCCCCGAAGGCCAAGATCGCCGACTCGTCGGGTCCACTGCGACAGCGACTCCACCGCTTCATCAGATCCGCGAGCTCGTCGCGATCAGCGCCAAGTTCTTCACGAACGACAGCAAGAAGACGCTCGTACTCGCATCGAGCGCCGAAGAGAAGCGCCCGTCAATCAGACCGGCGCGCTGGGCCCACTGTCGACATGCATGTGCCAGGGGAACCAGGCGACCTGCCGTACGCGGTAGGTTGCCCTGCGTTTACCCGTGAGCTGCGGCAAGTCCAGTGGCCCAGCACGAAGAATTTCAAGCCAGGCGTGCCCGAGAAGTACGACGGCAAGTTGCATCCGTCGGAGTTCCTTAGCATCTACACCATCGCGGTGCAAGCTGCTGGGGGGCGGGACGACAAGATCCTTGCCAACTACTTCCCGCTGGTGCTCAAACCCAACGTCAGGTCCTGGCTCATGCACTTGCCGGACAACTCCATATCTTCCTGGGCAGACCTATGCCATCAGTTTGTCAGCGCCTTTACAGGCGGCCACAGACCTCATGGCCAGGAGAGTGATCTTCATCTGCTTGCCCAGAAAGAAGGAGAGCCCCTGCGCAAGTACATCCAGAGATTCAGCCAAGTGCAACGCAACATCCCAGATGTCCACCCTGCCGCGGTCATCGGCGCGTTCCATCAGAACGTGCGTAACCGCAGGATGCGGGAGGAGATGGAGATGTGCAAGATCAGAGACGTCAACGAGCTGTATGCCCTGGCCGATAGGTGTGCACGTGCTGAGGAAGGGAGGAAACTCCCCGGAGAGAATACAGGAACAGGAGGATCTGACAGCGATGATGATGCCCCGGCAAAGAAAAGCCGGCGGTGGAACAACAGGAAGAGGAAAGGCAAAGATGTGCTAGTTGTTGAGTAGTCCGGCAGCGATGGTGGCGCCAAGAAAGCCAAAGATGGTAGCTCCAGCAAGGAGGTTGCCGCATGCGCCAACTGCCAGGCTGTCGCGGCCGCCGACAAGCAGGATGGCACCAACAAACAGTACTGCAAGATCCACCGCACCAAGGGCCATGACCTCCAGAGCTGCAAGAAGGTCGAGCAGCTCGTCGAGCTGCAAAAGGCCGAGTATGAGCGACGCGACAAGGAGAAAGCCCAGGGAGGTGCTGGAGGATCCGGTACGAAGCGCACCGGCCGGGGAGGACGCCGCGGCAAGGCCAATCAGCGGCAAGGAGACAGACCTCCCCGCGGCCGCGACAAGGATGAAGATGACGACGACGAAGACATGGATGATGACGAGACCAGTGAGCAGGAGTTCCAGAAAGCCACAGAGGTTTTGTGCATTGATGGCGGTGCTTCTCTGCATACTTCACACCGCCAACTCAAGCAGTGGGTGCGGGAAGTCAATGCAGCAGAACCACCCGTTGAGTCACGCAATCTTCTGAAATGGTCCAGCACGCCTATCATCTTTGATATTGAGGATCACCCTGATCGCACAACTGCGGTCGGGTGTTTGCCGATGTTGGTCTCACCAACTATCCGCAACCTCAAGGTCACTAAGATGCTAGTTGACGGCGGGGCCGGCTTGAACCTAATCTCCTCCGCTGTGCTCCGGAAACTCCAAGTCCCTGACAGCGAGCTCGAAGAGACCGACACATTCCAAGGAATCAACCCGGGAAGGAGCAAGCCGAAGGGGAAGATCACGCTGCCGGTGACATTTGGCGGCGAGTTGAACTTCAGGACTGAGAGGATCACTTTTGACGTTGCCGATTTTCCATTGCCTTACAATTGGATTCTCGGCCGACCAGCGCTCGCCAAGTTCATGGCGGCCTCTCACTATGGGTACAACATGCTGAAGATGCCAGGCCCAATAAGTGTCATCTCTGTCCCTGGCGACAAGAAAGATGCCCTTATTTGTGCCGACAAGATCTACCGGGAAGCAACAACCGCGACGGATCATAAGACACTTGCCGCTGAAGCTCTCGGGGGGAAGAAGAAGACCAAGTCCGGCAAGAGTTCTGATGCCCACTCCGGCAAGCGCACCTCTTCGGAGTGCTGCGCTAGCGTCGAGGACGCACCATCGAGCTCCACCGGCAAGTGTAAGAAGATGATGACAGCTCCGCCAGCGACCAAGAAGGTGTCCGCCAAGGAGGACGACACTGGTGGTACTTTCACCATCAGTGCCACTCTCGACCCTAAATAGGAAAGCGCGCTCATTGCTTTCCTGCGGGCGAACGTCGATGTGTTTGCGTGGCAAGCGTCTGACATCCCCGGTGTTCCCAGGAAAGTAATTGAGCACCACCTTGCCGTCTGTCCTCATGCGCGACCCGTCAAGCAGAAAGTCAGGAAGCAAGCAGTGGAGTGCCAAGAATTCATTGCTGAAGAGATCAAGAAGTTGGAAGCAGCAGGCCTCGTCAGAGGAGTGCTCCATCCTACGTGGTTGGCCAATCTTGTAGTCATGCGCAAGGCAAACGGGAAATGGAGGCTTTGTATCGACTTTACCGATGTCAATAAAGCTTGTCCCAAAGACCCATTTCCCTTGCCGCGCATCGACCAGATTGTTGACTCCACGGCCGGATGTGACCTGCTTTCATTTCTTGACGCATACTCAGGATATCATCAGATCTTCATGGCAGAAGAGGATGAGGAGAAAACCGCATTCATCACTCCATGTGGCACATACTGTTTCATACGGATGCCTTTCGGTTTGAAGAATGCAGGTTCAACATTTGCAAGGGTCGTCCATACCGCTTTTGAACCACAGATACACAGAAATGTGGAGGCCTACATGGATGATATAGTGGTCAAGAGTAGGGACAAAGCAACTCTGATTCAAGATTTAGAAGAGACTTTTGCAAATCTGCGCAAGATCAGCCTCAAGCTCAACCCCGAGAAGTGCGTGTTTGGAGTCCCTTCCGGCAAGCTTCTCGGGTTCTTCGTGTCTCAGTGGGGAATTGAAGCCAATCCCGACAAGATCAAGGCCATTGAGCAGATTGAAGCACCGAAGCGCGTCAAGGATGTACGAAAACTTGCCGGCTGCGTGGCGGCTCTCAGCAGGTTTATCTCTAAGTCTGCTGAGCGCGCCCTGCCGTTTTTCAAAATTTTGAAAAAGGCAGGTCCAATGAAATGGACTCCGGAAGCGGAGGTTGCGCTGCAGGACTTGAAGAGATACCTGTCCTCCACTCCAATACTTGTCGCACCTAAGCCACAAGAGAAGTTGCTGTTGTATCTGGCGGCAACCAATCAAGTGGTTAGTGCTGCGTTAGTAGCGGAGAGGGAGGCAGATGATGAGCCAGCAACCACGGCAAGCGCATCCAGCGACAAGCAGGGGGCTTCCCCGACAAGCTTTGGTCCCGGCAAAGATGGATCTGCGCAGGCGCCCGAGGAGATACAGAAGAAAATGGTGCAGCGCCCAGTCTACTTTGTCAGTTCCCTTCTGCAGGGGGCTAGGTCAAGGTACTCTGGTGTGCAGAAATTGCTTTTAGGCCTTCCTATGGCCTCGAGAAAGCTGCGCCACTACTTCCAAGCACATGACATCACAGTTGTCACTCGCTTTCCGCTAAAGAGGATACTGCAGAATCCAGAAGCAATAGGCAGGATTGTTGAGTGGGCACTGGAACTGTCAAGCTTTGGCCTCAAGTTTGAGAGCACTTCAACTATCCAAAGCAGAGCATTGGCAGAATTCATAGTAGAGTGGATGCCAACGCCCGACGAAGAAATTCCAGAAATGAGCATCCCCGTCAAGGAGGCAAGCAAAGAGTGGCTGATGTACTTTGATGGTGCTTTCTCGCTGCAAGGCGCCGGTGCTGGCGTGCTGCTTGTCGCACCCACCGGAGAGCACCTCAAGTACGTAGTCCAGATGCACTTTCCCAAGGAGCAAGCAACAAACAATACTGCAGAGTATGAAGGATTGCTTGCCGGTCTCAGGATCACGGCAGACCTTGGGATCAAGCAGCTTATTGTCAGGGGTGACTCGCAGCTTGTCGTCCGCCAAGTGAACAAGACTTATCAGAGTCCGTTGATGGAAGCTTACATTGATGAAGTGAGGAAGCTAGAAGAGCACTTTGTCGGCCCGCAGATGGAACATGTCCCGAGAGCTCAGAACAACATCGCTGATGGCCTGTCAAAGTGCGCAGCACTTAAGTTACCTGTGGAACCAGGGATCTTTGTGCTCAAGCTGACTCAACCGTCTGTGACACCATCAACTGGGCAGAGCAAGAAGAGGAAGTTGATTTCTGGTGACTATTTTTCGGCAGAGCTTCCCGAAGCCGCCGCCAAGAAGGTCCCCAAGATCAACGCCAAGCGTGCTGAGGAGCAATCTGCTCCGATAAGCCCCAGGGTTTGTTTCGTTGAAGCACACGCTCCCGACAAGTTTTGCTCCGGCAAGCTTGCCGGGGAACGTCAAGCTCCGGCTGAGCCGCAGGTTCTCGCCGTAGAAGCTGATGTTCCCGCAGCAGCAGATATGCCGTTAGTCCTTGTTGTCGAGCCACAAGCTCCAGCATGGGCACAGCAGATCGTCCGTTTCCTTCAGACAGGAGAACTTCCTGAAGAGCAAGAAGAAGCGGAAAGAGTAGCCCGGCAGTCAAGTATGTAACAGTTCGTTGACAACGCACTATACAGAAGAAGACTCAACGGTGTGAAATTGAAGTGTATTCACCGGGAAGATGGACAGAAGCTGTTGGCGGAGATACATGGAGGCATTTGTGGTCACCACATTGGCGCAAGAGCACTTTCCGGCAAAGCGTTCCGGCAAGGTTTCTTTTGGCCGACAGCCCTCCAGGATGCAACTGCACAAGTAACCAAGTGTGGAGCGTGCCAGTTCCATTCCAAGCAGATACGCCAGCCATCTCAAGCTCTCCAGACGATCCCTTTATCCTGGCCATTTTCGGTCTGGGGGCTCGACATCCTTGGCCCCTTCCCCCGAGCAGTCGGGGGCTTTGAGTACTTGTACGTCGCAATCGACAAGTTCACAAAGTGGCCGGAAGTGGAAGCAGTGAGGAAGGTGACAGCACAGTCAGCAGTCAAGTTCTTCAGGTCGATTGTTTGCCGCTTCGGGATCCCTAACAGGATCATCACCGACAACGGTACACAATTCATGAGCCGCACCTTCATGCAGTACGTCCAAGATCTTGGCGCCAAGGTCTGCTTCGCTTCTGTTGCTCACCCCAGGAGCAACGGTCAAGCGGAGAGGGCAAACGCTGAAGTGCTGCATGGACTCAAGACCAGGACTTTTGACAGGCTGCACAAGTGCGGAAGAAACTGGATCGAGGAGCTGCCGGTGGTTCTTTGGTCGATCAGGACGACGCCAAATCGAGCCACTAGCCAGACACCTTTCGCTCTAGTCGACGGAGCAGAGGCAGTTGTCCCCACGGAACTCGTATACGGGTCACCTCGAGTGCTCGCTTATGATGAGCTTGAGCAAGAGCAGCTGCGACAAGATGACGCGCTGCTCCTTGAGGAAGACCGTCTTCAGGCTGCGGTACGAGCTGATCGCTACCAGCAAGCTTTGCGTCGCTACCATAGCCACAAAGTTAACGCCGGAAGTCTCGAGGAAGGCGACCTTGTTCTTCGGCGCGTTCATTCCGCCAAGAATTCCAACAAGTTGACGCCGAAGTGGGAAGGCCCTTATTGGGTGAAACGAGTCACTAGGCCTGCCGCTGTCCGCCTTGAGACCGAAGATGGCATTCCGGTGAGCAACTCCTGGAACGTCGAGCATCTTCGTAAATTTTACCCATAAGGCGCGGTTGCCGGACCCTGTTCCGGCAACCACCCTTTTGTACAAGTCTTGCCGCTGTTGCATGTAATCCTTTGTACAAAGCCAGGCGCAGACCCTGAGCATAAGTGAAGCGCTGGCGCCCTAAGTTATAGCATGCATACTGGGTCGAGTCTCGTCCTTGGTTAGGGTTGATAGTGCTTAGTAGCGGCTAACCCCTAGCTTAGAGGTCGGGTGTGCGTCCTTTTGCCGTTCTTTCGTTTCCCTTGGTTCGCAGGGCTCGCATATCCTGGCCGGACCACTTGAGGACGAAAAAGAGAAGGAGGACGGACCAGCATCTGGACCCCGGCAAGCCAGTCCCGGCAAGCCAGTGTTGCCGGGGTCTGCAAGTACAAAGATTCACCCACGGCAAACCAGAGTTGCCGGGGGCTGCAATCTCAGATAAGTTTTTTCATCCCTTATCATGCATTCTCTTATGGACTGAGGTATGCGAAACCTCGTTTCTTCCTAAAAGCTACCGTGCTCCCCTAGCTCTAGGCCCTAGGGCTCGTTCCTGGGGCCAGGTTTGGTCGTAGTCGCGGCAGCAAAGGAACGAAACGAGGAGCCTGAACCCGCCTCATCCCTGCCTCCGCCAAAAGCGTGAGAAAGGTCGAGCGACGTGGGAAGAAGGCAGGGCCTGCTGCCGAGAAAAGAAGTGTCTATCTTAAAGATATAAAGGATTCACTCCTTGACGTGGGTTCCACCCACAAGACAAGTGACCCGGCAAGCATCCCCTTTTCATAAAAAAGCATTCCACTCAGGTACAATTCATAGAGAATGAAAAACATGAACGATGGGATTACAAGCTTTAAATTCAGCTAAGGCCCGAGGGCTTACAAACTAAAAAGAGATAAGGTGCCCGTAATCCTTTTCCTGTCCCTCTCTTCAGGAGGCAGGTCAAGGAGGCGAAAAGGGCAAAAGGGGCGCCTAGGCAAGCTACAGGTGGCAGAAGACACCAAGAGAACATCTCGGTGGTCGTCCAAAGGCTGGATGGTGATGGCGGCGCCGGAGGCAGGGCTCGAAGACGAGGCGGCAGGACGTCAGCACGCTGTCGAGGGCGTCGTGCCCTCGTACTCCGAGTTGACGGCCTTGCCGCCTGCCCTCTTCCTCTTCCGCAGCCTCCCTACGCCAGCCGCCCAAGGAGACGACCCCGAGAAGCTCAAAGAGTCGGCGACACGGATGATGGGGTCGCCGGTGCCACACGGAGCGGCGCCCGACACCTAGTCGGACCCATCATCCTGCCGCCCGCTACCCTCGTCGTCGATGTCGCTGTCCTCCTCGTCACTCCCGCCCGAGGAGGAGTCTTCGCTATCGGAGGAGCTCTCCACGCAACACCTTGCCCGAGTCCCGAAGCACCCGAAGACCTTGACGGAGAGGAGACCGCCCTCCATCAGCTTAAAATGGAGGGTGAGCCCCTCCGTCAAGCTGTGGATACGGGCGGACGTCTTCCACCCTCGACCAAGATACATCACATTAGGGGCCGGGAAATCAACGCGGACTCGCGTACCGCTGATTCCACAGCCCCTCATGTGCAACCTCAGTGTCTCGGGCGGATCCAACTCCATCTCGCTCGCAAATGGAGTCGGGAGACGAAGGCGACGATGAGGCGGCCGACGCAGCCTGACGAAGAACTCACAAGGGTCGTCCCCGATATGGTCCGCCACGGGAAGAGGAACCGCTGGCGGAGGCGAGGCCGGCGAGCTGCCCCGTCCACCTCTTCCCCGAGCGCCTCGGCCTCGCCCTCGACCTCGCCCGCGGCCTCGCCCCCTCCCTCTTCCCCTTGCGGCTGGCTCTGCCACCACGGGTGCGGGAGAAGTAGGGACGCGTTGCCTAGCGGCGACCCTCATCGCCACCGTTGAAGGACCAGGGTTCCCTTTCTCCATGGCGAATGAGAGAGAGGGGAGCAGAAGCTGAAGAAAAGAGGAGATGAAAGAATACGGGCTTCCGCCCCCCCTCCCGCTCCTTATAAAGGAACAGGGTGGGGGCTCGGCCGCCCCGCTCAGCCAATCAAGACACAGAAGGAGCAGGGAACTGGGACCGACCCACTGCCTCGACCCATGACGGCCCGGTTTCCCGTCTCCACCGTTCACCGCCCCAAGCGCATGGAGGCCGCGTGGCAGGCGTACAGAACCGAGGCGACGGATGAGGCGACCTCTCCCCACCCCGTGATCATGGGGAGTGGACGCCTCGAAGACCACGCCTCCACGCCTCCCTCCGTTTATGGGGAAGGCGCGAACCGCCAGGAGGCGGACGCGTCACCTTTCCGAATAAAGAAACTACCCACGATCTCCCCCACGACGCCGCAATCGACGCGTGCCGTTCGGGGAGGGCACGGTGGATACGGAGCAAGATACAACGTGACCCAGGCCGCGCATGCCCATGCCCTGTTTTGGGCCTGGCCCAACAGCGCTCGGCACCGTGTATGGCCCAGGCCCGGGGGCTCCTGTCGGTGTACTAGAGTAGGGGTACCCTGGTATCCCGAACTTGTGCACGGGCAGTCGCAGCGTCCCGCGGCAAGGCTTGCCAGGGGACCGCCAAGGACCCCCGTGGTTCCTTTGGAGCCATTCAAGAACAAAGTATTTAAGCCAAGAAGACAAGACCCCGGCAAGAGGAGCTTGCCGGGAAGGCTACTCAAGGCACAAAGCCCCGGCAAGAGGAGCTTGCCGGGAAGGCCACTCAAGGCATCTCAAGTAACTCGCCGCGACGCGCCACACGTCCCGGCAAGACCCGACGAGCGACAAGCTCCCGGACGCGACAAGACAACGACCGCGGCAAGGCGTTTGCCGCGGCAAGCAACCACTCTGTACCTGCGCTCCAGCTCACCCACCAACGTGTCTCTCTGAGACCCTTCCAGGTGCACGTGGCGGGAGGCTGTGCAGCCAGGGGTACACTGTGGCAAGCGGCGCTGACAAGATCGCCATCGTGGCGAGCGGTGGCGTCCCTGACGGCCCCTTTTCTGCACTGTTTCGGCGACGTAGATAGGCATTTAATGCCCTTGTCCCCTGCCGTCAGAGTTAGGTATGATACACTGTGTAGGTAGCTGTACCTACCGCAGCACCTTTCCATCTTTACCCTTGCCTACGTTGCCACCTGTTGGAAACCCCTTGAGCATATAAAAGGAGGCCCATGCACAACGTAGAAGGGGGGAGAAGAACACTCACGCTCGGTCTCGTTAGCTGCTTGTGTGTACTATAGCACCCAGCGCTCTCGAGCAAGAACTCAATACAACCCACAAAGCAGCAGTAGGAGTATTATCTCTCCGGAGAGCTCCGGAGCTGGGTAAAACCGCTCGTGTGCCTCGCCTCGATCTGCTCTTCGCGCGGCCTCCGCCCCCCGCCGAACCGAGAAGGGGCTCCGTCCCCATAGGTGCTCGTAGAGTCAGATTTCCCCGACAGCGATAAAGGGGTTATCAGTCCCTTCACGGTCACTTGTAAAGGTGAGATCTGATAGACATAGATAAAACTAAATAAAAGATAAAATATATTTGGTTTTTTTTGGTTTATAGATCTGAAAATAAAAGATTGTGAAATAGTAGAACGAAAACAAGTATGATGGAAAATAGACCCAGGGGTTTCACTAGAGGCTTCAATATACGGTAGGTGAACAAATTACTGTTGGGCAATCTATTTATATATAAAAAGTAAATGATGGGTTAACCAAAAAAGAGAGAATTAGACAAGAAAATCCCACAAAAGTTAGAAACATCCGACCTTTAATTTAGTGGATAATAAAACCTCGGTCATTATATCTTGATGATTTTTCAGAAAATTACCCACCAATGCCATCAAAACTAAGGCTCCTCGTCTCCTTTGACTCTAACCTAAACTTCCCCATCTTTCAATCTCATGGAAAAAGGAAACTACCCACATGTTCTCTGTCCTTGCATCTCTGCAATCCAAGTCCAATTTTCCTAGCGACCGGCGGCGCTCGAAGTACTATATCCATGAAGTATGCCTCGCTGGATGCATTTCTGGCTAATGCTTTTGGATTGGAAATTGCACATACAAAGCTGGCTCAAAACTCCATGGGGTTGACCAACTTCGCCAGGACGTGCAAGTAGGTTAAAACTTCACGAGGCTATAGGAGGCTGCCGATTGCTTTTCGTCTAGCAAGTTAGGTAAGTCAGGTACATACACACGATCTAGCTTCAGCTATGATTGATTTCAAGTAAACAAGGCTGCTAATTGCTTTCCGCTAGCAAGCCAGGTACTTACACACGATCTAGCTTCACACTACAAAAACATACACTTCCGTGATGGTACGTGTTTGTCACAGTAGGTCACGTTTCCTGTCATGCGTGTACATCCATGACAAATTTATGACAGAATCAAGATAGTCGTACCTGTGTTGTTGTAGAAGTGTTCCATGACATTGCCAAAATTATCATCACGGAAGTGTCCACTTCCATGACGATAAATTGTGCGTCACAAAAGTGCTTTCGTCAAGGGTGACCGACACGTGGCATCCACCGTAACGGAACGCCGTTAAGCTATCGGGTCTGATTTTGGATCCGATAACCCGTTAACAGCCACGACCAATGCCGATTTTCCACGTTTAAAATTCTCATTGGCTCACGGATCCACACGTCAGCTCTGCGTTGGCACAGGTGTCACTCATCCAATGGTCGAGATGGGCCTATGATATGTTGACACGTGGACCGGCCCAAAAGTGGCCCACAAAGTTTAAATGGGCCGGCCCAACCGAAGGCCCATAAGATTTAGCGGACCATAATGGGCCGGCATAGCTAAAGGCCCACAAAATTTAGCAGACCATAATGGGCCGGCCCAGCTAAAGGTCCACACGATTTTGCAGACCATAATGGGCCGGCCTAGCTAAAGGCCCACAAGATTTTGCGGACCACAATGGGCCGGCCCAGCTAAAGGCCCACAAGATTCCGCAGATCATAATGGGCTGGCCCAGCGAAAGGCCCAACATTCTTTATCAAATCGGCCCATCAACGGCCTGTCCTAAACTTGTCATCAACGCGACCCATGGTCACTTCTCGCCCGTTAACAGTCTGCTAAGTAATTGGGCCGAATTACGGCCTGGTGTATTTCCGGCCTGTTAAAGGTCCGGCTTCATTTGGGCCCATTTAAAGGCCATCAACACTTTCGGCCCATAAACGACCGTGAAGGATTTGGGTCATATTCGGCCATGTCTGAGATTCGGCCTGTTAGAGGCCCACTATAGCTTTGGGCCACTTTTGGCCTGTTGTCATTTTCGGCCTGTTAACGCCGGATGTAAACCATGGGCCATAGCCTAGACCAGCATAGTATCGTTGACGAGCGTATTCAACTTTGCATCTCTGAATTGATTATTTCTGACCCTTTCTACTACCATATTATAAGTCTTCCCAGCTCCACATTCACTATGTCATGCGTTTGACTCTCCCTAGTAATCACTCTATCCAACCTTTAAGAGTTTTGACTACTACGGTTGCCAATCACCACCTGCTGTTTGGTAAGAACTGGTAAAATTTTGAGATTCGCTTGACGGATCTGTGAGTTTCCACAACACGACAGCCACTTCCTAGTAGTCTACAGGATCCTATTCTTGTGTTTTTCTCTTGCTGCTAACCATGGCAAGATGACAAGCCGGTGAGACTGCCTGGGAGAACATGACGAACAAAGCGTTACATGATAAGTTTCAACAAATGATGAGTGGACAGGTGGAAGATGTGCTAAACAGATTTGAAGAGGCCATGGAGAAGATAGACGACATTGAGAAGGCGTTCGAAACAAAGCTCGATAACAAGTTTATTGAATTGCTCACGCGTCTTCCACAACCACCGCCCACTGCACCTGTCGCACCTCTACGGCAACAACAACAACAACAACATCGCCTTCCAAATGAAGTGGGACGAGAAGTGCGTGTTCCCCGTGAGCCTGGTCAAAATTCTGGTGTCATTGTACCTACTGTTGATGCTTCTGTAGCTCCTGCTGCTACTGCAGAGGTGGATGACCATTACGAGGATGAGGTTGATCAAAATAAGAACTACGTGCAACCACCACCAGCACCAGGTCGTCCTCATGCATATCATCGCAACGGTAGGGCTGCAACACCACCTATGGTATGAGACCATGTCCATCTTCCTAAACTAAAATTGAATATTCCACCATTTGAGGATAGATATGTTCCTGATATATATTTTACTTGGGAGTTAGAAACTGAACAATGTTTTACATGTTTACAATATCCTGAGGAGAGACGTGTTCTTGCTGCTGTTTGTGCTTTCAATAGTTTTGCATGTGTTTGGTGGTCCAAACACTGTAGATTATACCCTATTCCAGCTACTTGGGCTTCTTTAAAAACTGCTATGCGTACTCGTTGGGTTCCACCATATTATCAACGTAAATTGCTTCAAAAATTGCAGCGTTTAAGACAAGGAAAAATTCTGTAGAAGAATATTTTCAGGAATTACAAAGTGGCATGATTAGATGTGGTATTGTTGAGGAGAATGAAGCCATGTTTGCAAGTTTTATGGGTGGATTAAATAGATACATTCAGACCATTCTAGAGTATAAGGAGTATAGTAATATCACGCATTTATTCCATCTTGCTTATAAAGCTGAACGTGAAGTGCAGGATCAACATGCATTGGCGCGAACTAACTTTTCTGCAGGTCGACCTTCATCATGGACACCACATGCATCCTCTGCTTCCACTGCACCAGCACCTCCATCAGGTGCCACCTCCAGCTGTGATACAAGAAAGTAGGCACAACCACCACTATCTGCCAAGAGAACACCTGTCGGGCCTGCACAGAGCTCTTCTTCTTCCATGGCATCAACAGGGCACACAAGTGATATTAGTTGTCGCTGTTGTAAGGGAAGAGGTCATTATGCGAGAGAATGCAAATCTCAGCGTGTGATGATTGCTACTGAGGATGGTGGGTATGAGTCCGCTAGTGACTATGATGAGGAGACTTTGGCTCTTATTACACGTGAAGAACGCCGTGGAGATGATTCTGATCATCAGACGCAATATATGGCTCCTGAAGACGCTGACAGGTATGGACGTTTAGTTGCTCAGCGTGTTTTGAGTGTGCAGATCACACAAGCTGAGCAAAATCAGAGGCATAATTTGTTCCATACAAAGGGAGTTGTGAAGGAATGTTCTGTTCGCGTCATCATAGATGGAGGGAGCTGCAACAAGCATGGAGATGGCGGAGAAGCTATCTCTCACCAAAAGACCACATCCACATCCTTACTACATCCAATGGTTCAACAACAGCGGCAAGGTTAAATTAACACGTACTATTCATGTGCATTTTAGTATCTCTACATATGCTGATTATGTTGATTGTGATGTGGTACCTATGCAAGCATGATCCTTATTACTTGGTAGACCATGGCAATTTGATAAAAAATTATGTACACCATGGTAGAAACAATCAGTATACACTTGTTCATAAGGATAAAAATATTACTTTGCTTCCTATGACTCCTGATTCCATTTTGAAAGATGATATTAATAGAGCTAATAAAGCAAAATAGGAGAAAAATAAGAGTGAAAATCAGATTGTGGCAAAAGAATTTGAGCAACAAATGAAGCCTAATAATAAACCTTCTAGTTTTGCTTCTAATTAAATTGAAAAGTACATGTTTACTTGCCACCAAATCTGATATTGATGATCCAGATTTCAACAAATATGTTTGCTATGATTTTGTGTGCAAAGAGGCATTATTTTCTTTTGAGGATGTACCTTCCTCTTTGCCTCCTACAGGCACTAACATTTTGCAGGAGTTCGCTGGCGTCTTTTGACAAGACGTGCCATCGAGATTACCACCCATTCGAGGGATTGAGCATCAGATTGACTTAATTCCCGGTGCTTTGCTGCCAAACCGTGCGCCATACCGTACCAATCCAGAGGAGACGAAGGAGCTTATGCGTCAAGTACAAGAGGTTCTCGACAAAGGTTATATACACGAATCTCTTAGTCCTTGTGATGTTCCTATTATACTAGTGCCAAAAAAGGATGGTACGTCGTGTATGTGTGTTGATTGTAGAGGCATTAATAATATTACTATTCGTTATCGTCAACCTATTCCTAGGCTAGATGACATGCTTGATGAATTGAGTGGCTCTACAATATTCTCCAAAGTTGATTTGCGTAGTGAATACCATCAAATTCGCATGAAATTGGGAGATGAATGGAAAACAACATTTAAAACTAAGTTGGTTTATATGATTCGTTAGTCATGCCTTTTGGGTTAACTAATGCACCTAGTACTTTCATGAGATTAATGAACGAAGTTTTACGTGCTTCCATTGGACGATTTGTGGTAGTCTATTTTGATGATATACTAATTTATGGCAGATCTTTGGAGGAACATTTGGAACATTTACTTGCTATTTTTATTGCTCTACGTGATGTATGTTTGTTTGGTAACCTTGGGAAGTGCACCTTTTGCACCGACCGAGTCTTTTCTTGGCTATGTTGTTACTCCACATGGAATTGAAGTTGATAAAGCCAAGATTGAAGCTATTGAAAGTTGGCCACAGCCCAACACGGTCACACAAGTGAGGAGTTTTCTTGGCCTCGCTGGATTCTATAGGCGTTTTTTGAGAGATTTCAGCACCATTGCTACACCTCTCAATAAGCTTACAAAGAAGGATGTGCATTTTGTTTGGGGTACCGCACAGGAAGAAGCCTCCATGGTATTGAAAGATAAGTTGACACATGCTCCTTTACTCCAACTTCCTGATTTTAATAAGACTTTTGAGCTTGAATGTGATGCTAGTGGAATTGGATTAGGAGGTGTGTTATTACAAGATGGCAAACCTGTTGCATACTTTTCTGAAAAATTGAGTGGGCCTAGTCTGAAGTATTCTACTTATGATAAAGAATTATATGCTCTTGTTCGGACTTTAGAAACATGGCAAAATTATTTATGGCCCAAAGAATTTGTTATTCATTCTGATCACGAATCTTTGAAACATATTAAAAAGGCAAGCTAAACTGAATCGCAGACATGCTAAATGGTTTGAATTCATTGAGACTTTACCTTATGTCATTAAACACAAGAAGGGTAAAGAAAATGTTATTGCTGATGCATTGTCTCGTCGCTATACTATGCTTTCACAACTTGACTTCAAAATATTTGGTTTGGAGCCATCAAAGATCAATATGTGCATGATGCTAATTTTAAAGATGTAATGCAGAATTGTAAAGAAGGAAGAACATGGAACAAGTTCGTCGTTAATGATGGATTTGTGTTCCGTGCTAATAAGCTATGCATTCCAGCTAGCTCCGTTCGTCTTTTGTTGTTGCAGGAGGCGCATGGAGGAGGATTAATGGGACACTTTGGCATGAAGAAGACGGAGGACGTACTGGCTACACATTTCTTTTGGCCAAAGATGAGGCGGGATGTTGAGCGTTTTGTTGCTCGCTGCACAACATGTCAAAAAGCTAAGTCACGACTCAATCCCCATGGTTTATATATGCCTTTGCCTGTACCTAGTGTTCCTTGGGAGGAGATATCTATGGACTTTGTTTTAGGTTTACCTCAAACAAAGAAGGGGAGGGATAGCATATTTGTTGTCATGGATAGATTCTCGAAAATGGCACACTTTATACCATGTCATAAAAGCGATGATGCTATTAATGTTGCTGATTTGTTCTTTCGTGAAATTATTCGCTTGCATGGTGTGCCAAATACTATTGTTTCAGATCGTGATACAAAATTTCTTAGCCACTTTTGGATTTGTTTATGGGCTAAGTTGGGGACTAAACTGCTTTTTAGTACTACTTGTCACCCCCAAACTGATGGACAAACTGAAGTAGTCAATAGAACATTGTCTACTATGCTTAAGGCTGTTTTGAAGAATAATAAGAAAATGTGGGAAGAATACTTGCCTCATATTGAATTTGCTTATAATCTTTCATTGCATTCTACTACTAAGATGTGCCCTTTTGAAATTGTGTACGGTTTCCTACTTCGTGCACCTATTGATTTGTTGCCTCTTCCTTCTTCGGAGAAGGTTAATTTTGATGCTAAACAACGTGCTAAATTGATTTTAAAAATGCATGAGTTAACTAAGGAAAACATTGAGTGTATGAATGCTAAATATAAACTTGTTGGAGATAAGGGTAGAAAACATGTTGTGTTTGCACCTCGAGATCTTGTTTAGTTAGATTTTCTTAAGGATAGGTTTCCTGATTTGCGCAAATCAAAGCTAATGCCATATGTTGATGGTCCTTTTAAGGTGTTAGAGAAAATAAATGATAATGCATATAAACTAGAGCTGCCTGTAGATTTTGGGGTTAGTCCCACTATTAACATTGCAGATTTGAAGCCTTATTTGGGTGAGGAAGATGAGCTTCCGTCGAAGACGACTTCATTTCAAGAAGGGTAGGATGATGAGGACATCAATACCATTTTTACACCCACAACGCCTGCTACTATACATACTGGACAAATTACTAGAGCTCGTGCACGCCAATTTAATTACCAGGTACTTTCGTTTTTTGGTAATGTTCTAATGTTCATGAGAATATGATGCTGCCTAAATTGGATACATTTGTTTTCCTTACAAATGAAGGGCCTAGATTGGAGAAGGATGAACATTGCAGCAAGAACAAGCATGGAGATGATGGCATGCACAAGGGAAACAAGAACGTAGTTCCAAGTGATGATTTCAGGACTTTGAGGCCACCGTAATGAGTGCATGAAGTCTTGGACGAAATATACAAGATGCCACTTCACAAATTTCGTCCAGAGGCTATTAGAGGTGATGCGTCACCTTATTTTTGTGCCAGGCCCATGTAATTTCGAAACAGTCAAGTATAGGATGTTTTTATAGTCCATATGTGTGGGGAAAGAAGAGTTAGGGTTGGTTCCGGACCCCTCCTCAAAGGGCCACGAAATTCCCCCTCTTCCTCCATATATACAGCCCTTAGGGCATCGTTTAGACTTTGGATTTTGTTTAGATTAAAAGTTCGCCATAGCTGCAACTTCGCGTACTTCATTTGTGTTTAACGACCAGACAAAGGCGTCACAGAACCCCACCTTCATTAATAAAGCTTTCCTCTTATTCGCAATATCTAGATTGCATCCTTAGTTTCTTGCTTGTTCTTCATTTGCTCGCAGGAGACAGGCCTTCATGGTCAGGTTGATCGTGCTCTGGCATGGTCAATGACCCTCGGAAGTTGGTTTAGCGATTGCTAAGGTGCGACATCTCGCGCGTTCCTAGTCAGATCGTCAAGGTCGACTCCCACAGAAAATGATAGCCTCCATCTCATCGAAACATTGGGACACCTTCGCCTCTATCACCGCGCTCCTGCCCCTGTCACCCACATGATCACAGTATATTGGGCTCCATGAGGCTTCCCTCCCCCTCTCGAAATTATCTACTCCCTCGCAATCTCGAAAATATCTATCATGTATGCCTAGATGGTTTTTCTGTTTGATAGCACACGATTAGTATGTCCGGACCGCGTGCGATGTCTATTACTGCCACTCTACTTCAATCAGTAGATCCAAATTTTTAGTAGCCCCGACATTCTACTCCCGCGACGCTTTGCTTCAATCCCTTGATCATAATTTTCTGTAGCCCCGCCATTTTACTCTCGCCTAGTAAAATTTTCCGTACTCGCGACATTTCCTCAGACACAACCTTGGACCCCCTCCACACACACACCTCAAATCCCCCGCTCACACACATACACATCACCACTTCCTCGTTCCCAACCTAGCTAGATCGCCGCCGCTGCGCCACCTCCATCGTCAGGCTTTGCCTGTCTACCTGTGCAGTTTACTCACCAATATACATACCCTCGCCGCCCTGAGTTTCTTAGATGACGCTTGCGAAACGCCCCCTTTCCCAGAGATCCCCATCCCTACGCCCTCTCCCACTCCAGAGCGTCGCAGCCTAAGCCCGGCTATGCTTTCCGGGGAGCTCGAGGAGCGAATGTCCCAAAAGAGCTTTACCGCGGCCTCTTCGCCTGACGTCGGCGAGGAGGCCGTCGAGGAAGCTAACGACAATGACTGGACCTAGATTAAGCCTTTCAATCAGTGGGCTAGATTATTCTGGTATGTCACGGACGCCGGCTACGACATCGAGATTGTCGACACCGACAGCTTGACGCGGGTTATGTCACAGGTTAAGTTGCCCAACCCCAACTCCTCGGGTTCAACAGCCTTCGATCTCATCGATGGCCCTGCCGCCGATCTCATGTGGCTCGTTATGAACAATTTGCCATCCTTCATCGCCATGGAGCCCCTTTTGTCATTTCTGAAGGACATGTTCTGCGACGCTGGCCTGGGATCCTCAGCTGGCAAGTCAGACCTCATCGACGGTGACCACGAGGTGGAAGCCAATCCGTGACAAGTGAGGAAACCCATGTCCAGTATTTATTGCTATATTAGGTTGTTTCCATTACGCCTTGTTTATTTCTATGGTTTATGGTTGTTCGGTTGTTTGTAGTCAGCATATGTCCAGTTTGAATTGCCATCTTTGGTTGTTCGTAGTAAGCCTTGTTTATTTCATCTATTAACAATGTGATGTTCTATATGTGCTAGTATGAACTATGCAGTTCAATTTCATCAATACCAAATTTAACAATAGCTCTATGAATGACTATATTTGGTTGCTGTTAAGCATGTTGTACTCCCTCCGAATCTTTTTAGTTCGCATATAAGATTTTTCTAAAGTCAGGCCTCTTAAAGTTTGACCAACTTTATAGAACAAAATACCAACATTCACAATATGAAATAAATATCAGTACATTTATCATGACTTAAATTTTCATATTGTATAACTTTAGCATGCTAAATGTTGATATTTTTTCATATAAATAAGGTCAAACTTTATGAAGTTTGACTTCAGACAATTCTTATATGCAGAGTAAAAAGGACCGAAGGGAATATTGAGCACGCCTTTCCATTTGATTTAACAATGGCACTGTTTGGATACTCTAACTTAGCTAGAGGTTAGAGTTAGTTTCTATCTCATGAAAGTTAAAAGGGAGAGAAAGAGAGATTGGTGGAATAGTTGATTGTATTGCTTGAGCCTCGTGGGCATATATATATAGGAGTACATGGTCATCTTGGAGTACAAGTCAAGGTAGAATAAATCCTACGCTATCCTACGTTTCCTAAATAACATTGATACTCAACAATGACTAACCCTGAACTAACTATAGCCAAAGAGGTGTTTGGATGACAGTGTTAGATTGACAATAAATGCACTAGGAGAACTAGCCCCAATCAGCATCTCTTGGGTGGGATAGTTGTTTTGGATGGGTTTGACGCAACTAGCTCAAACTAGCCTCATGTTTGGATACTTTACGGCTATTTGAGACCAAACTAACTCTAACCCATGGATCCAAACAGGGCCAATAACTAGCGTACTTAGACCTGCACAATACAAGTTTGAGTGACTACGTTTGCTTGTGTTTAAATATTAGGCTTGTTGTTAATAACACACCTTTTCACTTCTTGTTTTTAAATATTAGTTTTTTAACAATTTGGTCTTGCACACGTAGGTCCTGCTGTGAGAGGTTTTGACCCACTGTTTGACCCTTTTTACATATGTCAAAATGAGTTTTCCATTAATATTAATCAAGTCAAGACACTCAGAAAGATTGTTATGATAAAATATTAGCGATAAAAAACAACAAGATCTTTGTCTAGACAATGAAGAAGACATCAGTTCATTACGGGATGGTACTAACTATTATGCCTTGTCTTTTTAAGTTCTTTGCGCCATTTCAAATTTGGAGAAGATATTTTATGCATATCCTTGTTTTTAGGTCTTTCCAAAGCAGTTCACTGATGTCTACCTCTCAAACCACATGTATGGTCAGGAGTCGAGGAAGGTTTTCATACAACACCCACGGTCCAATATTGAAGTGTTCCTGAAGAGGACGAAGGATGGACAGTCAATCATCCACAGGCGCTGGCCTAAATTTGCAAATACCTTCAACATCAATGAAGGCTCAATATTCGCCTTCCGCTTTAGCAGTTTTCCAGGTTGTAGATGTTGCATCTGAAACTTGGTGTTGGTGCAGCTGTGTAATGGGGTAGCGGAGTGCTGAAGCTATATGATGTTGTACTCTAATGTATTTCAATTATGAAATCCTGCTTCCTTAATATGGAAAGGAAATATATTGTCTGCTTAATATGAAATGTCAATTGGATTAATAAATGGATTACTAATAATAGGACAACTAGCCTGCTAATTGGGTGTTTCTATTGCAAACGGTATTAAGAAAACACTGTGGGCGATGACCTTAGACAACGCACACAGTTTCTAGGAATAAACCGCGTTGGATCAATGACCAATCACACATGACATCCTCTTGAAAACTGTTTGCGTTAGGCCACCTTGTGCAAATGATTACCACATAAAAAGTGTATTTGATGGACAGCCTTTGCCACACAGTTTCTTCCATACACCATGTGTGATGTACATACTAACAGAAATGTATTGCTTGGATTGATTGTGTGGAATGTATGTACGAACGGAAACATTTAGCGGGGACCGACTATGTGGGATGTACTTGCGACCGGAAATGGTTTCGACTGTATAATTGTATTTTTTAGCACTATTGTATGTATAACCGTATTTGATCGCTTGTCGGTCGCACATGACCTTATTTTGTTGAGCGTGTGTGCCAGGAGGGCATATCCCCGATGGTTTTTAGGTCGTGTGGGAAGGACGCCCCCTATCGCAGTCAGTCACTAGGCGACGGTTCCAAATGCGATCGTGGAAAGGGGTTAAAACCCGTTAGTATAGCACCTCGTTGTACCAGTGCCCATACGGTGGGGGTGTGTGTTCCTCTTCTGAAGTTCCGATTGCTGGGCACTCTTCTCAGCAAACTCTATAGTTGCCCTGCCCTTTTGAATTCTGGCCAGTCTGCCTTAGTAATTTGGGGGTATGCGGGGATTGGGTCCTTGCCTTCACTCAAGTACTTCTTGTAAAACACGTGCTTCCAGTTTCTCCAACCATCCCTAGCCTTCTTCAGTGCAGCGTGCCCCACCTACATTCTTGATGCGGAGCATCCTATGGACATCACCATGTCAAGAGTTCATTTGGAAAGTGACACGTGCCACATCTACTTCACATACATAAAGGTGAATCGTCTCCTTTACATGTGTTCACTTGTACCTTTCGAGGATGGTATACTACTTGACCCTTCTCTCTTGTGCATTCATAGGTGTGAGCGGAGCTACAAATTCATCGAGGAGGAGTCCAAGAAGAAGAGAACATCTACACCATCCAAGAGGGAAGCCTGGAAGCGGAGAAGGAAGCGCCAAGAAGAAGGTAGCAGCTCCTAGGTGACCCCATGCGCACGGGCCCCTCTGACCCCATGCCCATGGGCCTCCCAGGCTGGCAGTCCTGAAGACCCCAAGCGCACGGGCGTGTACCATGCCCATGGGACCCCCATGTCCACGGACCTCACGGACCCCGTGCGCACGGGCTCCACTTATCCCATGCACTCGGGGCCCCCTGAGTGTTGTTGCGGGCTTTGCCCATGTAATCCCCATTTCGCCCCTACTTACCCCTTCATCCCTTGGACCTATATATACTCCTCTTCCTCCTCCATTTATACTTAGCTAAGAATAAATCTAGATATTAGAGCTTAGCTCATGTACCTCCCATTGTGGGATTCCTCCTAGGAGAAGATCCATGAGTGGATGCAAGACCTCTTAGGAGAAGATCCCTAGTGGATGCAAGACCCCCTTGGGGAAGGATCTATCTAGATCGTCAATCCCATAGGATTTGTAATGAACTCTAGCATGTATCATGTTTCCCTTTGATTGTTCATGTACCTTGTGGATTTGAGTCTAGTGGATGTGTGATTGGACTTGTTCTTGAGTGTTCCTCTTGTTTCCCCCTTTGTGTGCTTCTTGTTCTTGGGTATTTCCCCTCCAATTCGTGAAAGATCTCCACCTAGGGTTCCACCCTACAACATCTTGGTATCTAGAGCCAGGGTTTCTCACGAAATTGGAGCCCCCCTCTTTGTTTTCTAGCCTATTTTTGCTTGTTCTTGCCCAATTTCGAAAATTCCCCACAAAAAGAGCCATACCAATTTTTTTGTGATTTGAAGTTTCTTGTGAGTTTTTGTTGATTTTGATCTGTGGGTCTGGTGTCTAGCAAGTAGATCTAACTCCTATTGCGTTCCCATACCTCAATTTTTCTTTCCCCCATCGAATTTGATCAAGAAATCGCGAATTCTCCGCCTACCCCGTGCCCACGGGCTCCCAACCCCGTGCCCACGGGCCCCCACGAAGTCTCTGGTGAGCCTGTGTCCTCGGCACATGTACCTTGCGCACGGGACCCCATGTCCACAGGCCCTAGACCCCGTGCGCATGGCCCCCCTACAGCAGTTGTCGGGACTTCACCCTTTTGGTCGTAACTTTCACATCCGGAGTCCATTTTTGACGTTCTTTGGCTCGTTGAGTAGCTATGGACACCCCATCTATCTAGATAGGTTCCAACACCATTTGACTCCATAAAATTTGTCCATTTTTGCATCTTTTCGTTAGGCCCTCCGCCATAACTTCCGCACCACCACATAAAACTTCCGCAAACTAACCCATTTTGGTTCCTTTGGTATTTGTGGTTGTTTGAGTTGTGATTTGAGTCTCCTAAGGTGTTTCGGCTACTTAGGTACAATTACATCTTCATCAACCACTGGCGACTTGTATCGTTCCATCGACTACATCCACCACGACATTCTGCATCGACAACGACCATCCATCCTTTGGGACCATCTTCAACCAGAAGCAAGGCCGGTTACCCCCGACTTCGTGAAAGGTTAAGTGTGACAAAGGTATCCATTCCATCATAAAATCTTCCTTCCTTTCCATTGCATCTTGATAGCCCCACCATCTTTGCGAATACCTTCATACCTATTAAGACTAGCTATCCGAGTATTGCCGGGCTTCGCGAAAACTTGTGCACCATAGTGATACGGTATCATATTGTTGCATCATTTGATACATCATATAGTGCAATTGTTTCTCCCATGCATATCTTGTGATACCTGTCTCATGTTTGTGGTTGAGGCTCAATAAGAAAAGTGGAAAGGAAGAGAAGAGCAAAAAAAGCTTTTAAGCAAGAAAATAATGATCATAAGCTTATAAGCAAAGAGTTGAGCATGAAAAGAGATACTTGTGCATGAGGATACATGGAATAGGGAACATTTAGCTTGCATGCATAAAGGTTGGTGCCAAGTGGTGAATCCTACCCAAGTGTGCAATAAAGCTAGTGCTCTCCTCGTGTTTGTGCAACACGAGCTTAGTCTTCATTAGGCAATTTTGTATTGCTCATCCCTATAGTTGCACAAGCCCCATTATCCCACTGTGTGTGTTTCTTTCTTGCCATCCTCTATATTTGTGATGACTTTCTTTGCATTTTGAGTCCTTTGGATTTATTTCAACATTTAAAATATCTTGGACTTCAATTTGCATGAATATTTTGCCACTTGTCCTAACCAAGCTACTCGATAAGCATTACTTTGTAGGTGTGAGTGAACAAGTTTGGTACCAATTCCACTATTCTTTCATTTCACATTGGGTGACACAAGATACATCCTCTACTTTGGGAAAAGGTAGATTGGTAGTGTTTATCTCATTTCCTACTCACCTTTGCTCAAGTCTTGTGATGGATAGGCAAGGCACATCATCTCCGGTCTACAACCACGACAATGAGTTTGATGCTATGAAGAATTTCATTGATGCCAAGATGGACAAGCACATGGAAGAGCTCAAGGTCCTCATCAAGAACCGCAAGCGGTCTTCCTCATCTTCGAGAATACGCTCAAGTGCAAAGACTCCCGAGCTACCATCTACGGCAAGTACACAATGGCATCAACACCGAGAAGACCATGAAGCTCAAGGCCATCAAGGGCATACCAAAAGGACGAAAGAGCAGCCTTCCAAGATCATGTTGGCTTCTCTGCCAACCCCATGCACATGGGCCTTTGACCCCCATGCACACGGCCTCCCGCTGCCCCGTGCGCACGGGCTATACAGAGCCATGACATCGACCCCAAGACTACGGCTTCTTCAACACCTTTGGCATCATCGCCAAGTGACTACAAGGCATCTTCACCTTTGGACGTACGACATCTTTGCCTACTCCACGAGCTCAAGTCCACTACTCCCTCGAGCTACTACGACTTCGACATCACCGATGATATTCCATTCTTTGGGACTAATGACCCCGATGAATACCTCGAGTGGGAGTGCAAGATGGACGACTACCTCAAGCTACATCAAGTACCCTCCGAAGTTCAAGTGAAGTCGCCACAAGTACCGTCCACGACTACGCGTTGATTTGGTGGCTTCACACACCTTCGGAGAGCTATGCCATGAGTTGGCCCAAGATACAGAGAGCTATGCGGCGAGAGTTTGTGCCTCCAACCTACACGGAACAACTTCAACGCCAATTGGAGAACACCATCCAAGGATACAAGTCCATTGACGAGTACTTCAAGGAGATGAAGAATGCCTTGCGACGAGCCGGTGTGGATGACCCCATTTGGATGAAGTTCTACTTCATGATGGGATTGAAGAATGACATCTCCAAGACTATCTTCCTCGAGAACTACAAGTCCATCGATGACAACTACATTGGTGCTCTCAAGGCGGAGCAAGAACTCAAGAAGGCCAAGTCTACGTGACCCCGAGCTCACTTTGCACCGACCATGCTACAAGACGATGAGAGTGATGATGTGCCATCTTCGGCCTTCATCCACGACGAGAGTAATGATGCGCCGTCTTCGACCTTCATCCGCGACGAGAGTGATGATGTGCTATCTTCGGCCTTCAACCACGACGAGAGTGATGATGTGCCATCTTCGGCCTTCATCCACGAGGAGAGTGATGATGTGCCATCTTTGGCCTTCATCCGCGGTGACGACTACGATATGGTTCAACATGGGATTTTGCCTTCAACCACTGCGATGTATGATGACTTGAGTGACTTTGGCCACCATATTGAGAGTGAGGGTGACTTCACCACTAGCCCCATATATGATGAGCTGCCCTAATTCCTATGTGAGGAGAGCCACCACCACCACCACTTGAGTGATTTGAGTGACTCCACCATATGTGACATTGAGTGCACCTACCTTGAGGGAGTGAGTGAGCCACCACCACATAGATAGAGTGAGGTAGTTGATAGGGCATGTGAGGTCATTTCAATTTCTAACGACGTAACCTCTACCTCTATTATGTCTTCTCATTTGGTGCTAGGTCCTATATATGATGGTGCACCGATCCTCGACAACTCTGTCCTACCTTTGGACAAGATGATGACCATGGTGGACTATGATGCACCCCCTACATGGTTCCATCACAACGATGACGATGACCATGATTTGGTCCTAACCACCTCACCTACACCACATGAGTAGAATGAGAAAGGTAACATAGGTGAAGGTGATGATCTTGTCCCACTAGTGGACATTCTTGACATTGATTGCTTGCATGATGTTGATCCACCTATTACCATGCTTCATGCTAGTATGATTTCCCCATGCGATGATTTACCTATTTATGATGAGTTTGATGATTGCCATGAGGAGTCTACTAGTTGTGATGCCATGTTACATAGGATTTCTTCTGATAATTCTCTTGGTCACATCATGTTTGATAATCCGCTTGACTTGTCATACGCTATGCATGAGATCAACCATATATCACATTTGCAATCTCATCGTAGTGACTATGCATATGCCATTAAAATAAACCCACTTTGCACATATGGCATACATGAAAAGCTCGTGGTTATTGGCATTTGTTTTTCTTGTGATGATAATGATATACACCACATTCATCTCATATGCCATGCCATGACCACCTAGCTTTGAACGTGCACTGTTTTGGATGTTCTTCATATTCTCCATATGACGTTTACACTATTGCTCTTGAGGAGACCCCCATAGTTTCCTCAAACATATTAGGAGATTTTGATCCATCCTATGGTTTGCATGATTCCTATGATTGTGTGCACCATATGCATCCCATGAATAAAAATGCTATTGTTGTGCCACACACTTGCCATAGTTTGCATCATCATGTTGAACACAATAACTATCATTGCATGATGGATGACGTGTTTCTTTACCATGCCTCAAATTTCTTTGAGCGATGCTTATCTTGTGCTAACACTCACATGCACATACACATCATGATGGATGATGTGTACATTTACCATGCACACACTTTCTTTGGTTTGTGTGTCTTTTGTGTAGGTACACATGAATACTCGTCAACCTCACAATCCCATGAGTTGACGAAACGAGCTCTAGAGAGCAATGATGACCTGGGATTCTGTGGATTTTCATTCCCACCGCTCCCTTTGCGCAAAGACTTCATGCATCTCTTCTACATGGCCCTCACATGGTTATGGGTTATTTACCACTTCTAACTTTATGCCCATATTGCCATGCACTATGCTTGATATGATCATTCATATGCCTTTGTCATGCATTTGTGACCCATGCTTTGCATTACACATGTTCCTTTATTCGCATACTTGTCTGTGTATTTGCAAGATTGGTGGAGATATCTCTAGTTATTGCCATGTTCCATTTGTACCCCATGCCTATGATGATACTATGATATTGCTTTGTGTTCGTGCTTGCGATATGTCATGTGCATTGCCTATCTCGACTATTTGCTCACATGACATGATTGCCATGATCTTCACTAGCATGGTGCATCTTCGCTCCACTAGTTTGCACGACATGATTTATATGCTTGCTTATGTTGCATCACCCATGATTCATACTTGCTCGTTTCATGCGGTTGATGGCATCCATTTCAATACTTTGCACTTGATTGCTATTACATGTTGTCATATGTCTCCATATGGTGCCTCTCTCATGCTAGATGTCTTACCTTCTATTGAGTGCAACAATGATTCTAACATTGCTAATGAGATTGCCCCCATAGCATTCTCACATATACTTATAGATTTTTACAAAATTCTTGTGAAGCATGCTTATCTTTCTTCTTTGCACCCTATACCTATTGCCATGAGTATAGCCATTGCATCATATTGTTCATCCACTTTTGCTTCTAATAGTTATGTGCAAGAGAAGAGAACCATCATGATGGGTGATGTGTTTATCTGCCATGCACATACGTTCTTTGCTTTGTTGTGTGCATGTGTAGGATACTTGGACTTCGTCACTTCACGTGAGTTGACCATTCGAGCTCTTGAGAGCGAGCCTCATACATTCGACCACGACTCGCTTCTACACCATATTTCCTACCACTTCGGCATTGTGAAGGATGCACAAGGACACGCTTTTTGTGTTGACATCCTTCTCTTTCAAGAAATACAAAACCATGAGCATGGATATTGAGGATCATACTACTTGTGTTGCTTCCACCATGAGAATTATTTGTCATCTTGGACCACTTGATTGCACACATGTTAGAGATAGTGCTTTCCTTCATGATTTTCACAATGCTATGCCTCATGACATATATGCCTTGTGTGTTGCATCCAATTCTTGGATTACTTGCTCCTATCATACGTTTGGTTGCAACAATGTCATTTCTTCACATATGCCATGTCCCATTACTTGTCACCTGATTGACTTGATTGCCTCACACATGTTGAACAATTGCTCTTTCCATTGTGTTGAGTGCCACGATATCTTCACTGCACCCTATGCACATTATGTTTGGATTGTCTTGCATTTTCCCCAGTGTTTAGACACTTCATTTTATTTGGTGTTGTGAATGATTCTTATGCATACCATAGACCTTTTGTTGAGAACTTTGTGCATTCTTGCTACGATCTTGAGATAGATATTTGCATCCTTCCCTCCCATTTGCATGCTTGTTTCCATGATGTCCTTGATTGTGCTCAATTTATATGCTTAAATTCCATGCCACACTTCTTTGTCAAACCATATGCTATGCTTCATGACAATAGTTGTTGGGTGAATCACCTCTTAAATGCTTGGTTTTGCTTTAATGCCAACCACATTTGTTTTTCCAAGTGCTTGTTATCTTTGCTCCTTTTGAAGGAATTACAAGGCAGTGAGACATTGGAGCATGCCCATTTGGAACTACAAGATGATGAATGTTTGGTGATCGCCCACTTCTACACGGTGACATCATCTCTTTCCCATGGTGATTTGTATTTTGATCCAAGGTCGGATCTTTCCCAAGGGGGAGGAGATGATGCGGAGCATCCTATGGACATCACCATGTCAAGATTTCATTTGTCAAGTGACACGAGCCACATCTACTTCACATACATAAAGGTGAATCATCTCATTTACACGTGTTCACTTGTACCTTTGGAGGATGGTATACTACTTGACCCCTCTCTCATGTGCATACATAGGTGTGAGCGGAGCTACACATTCATTGAGGAGGAGTCCAAGAAGAAGAGAACATCTACACCATCCAAGAGGGAAGCTAGCCTGGAAGCGAAGAAGGAAGCGCCAAGAAGAAGGCAGCAACTCCCAAGCGACCCCATGTGCACAGGCCCCTCCGACCCCGTGCCCAAGTGCCTCCCAGGCTGGCGGTCCTGAAGACCCCGTGCGCACGGGCGTGTACCGTGCCCACAGGACCCCGTGTCCACGGACCTCACAGACACCGTACGCACGGGCTCATGCGTTAGGTATCTGGATACTCCGTGCGCACGGGCTCCACTTACCTCGTGCACACGGGGGGCCCTGAGTTTTGCTGCGGGCTTTGCCCATGTAATCCCCATTTTGCCCCTGCTTACCCCTTCATCCGTTGGACCTATATATACTCCTCTTCCTCCTCCATTTATACTTAGCTAAGAATAGATCTAGATATTAGAGCTTAGATCATGTACCTCCCATTGTGGGATTCCTCCTAGAAGAAGATCCATGAGTGGATGCAAGACCTCTTAGGATAAGATCCCTAGTGGATGCAAGACCCCCATGGGGAAGGATCTATCTATATCATCAAACCCTCATCTCCTTCATAGGATTTGGGATGAACTCTAGCGTGTATCTTATTTCCCTTTGGTTGTTCATGTACCTTGTGGATCTTGTGTGGATTTGAGTCTAGTGGATGTGTGATTGGACTTGTTCTTCAGTGTTCCTATTGTTTCCCCCTTTGTGTGCTTCTTGTTCTTGGGGATTTCCCCTCCAATTCGTGAAAGATCTCCATCTAGGGTTCCACCCTACAACAATTCTCCATGGTGTTGGAACATTGAAGTGATCCATGATATCCTGGACTATCCTTTGCCGTGTTTCTGTGTCAGCCTTCCGAAACCCCGGCAGATTAATGTTGAGGCTTGCCCTGCCAACAAATCCACACATACTCTTGAACTTTGTGTGTGCTTTATTTGGTTTAGTTGGAGCCCAAGACTTCAAATCGATCTCGGTTACTTCATATACACCTTCAGGCTAGTGTGTGGGCTTCATTGGAGCGTTCCTTCGTGTCCTGACCGGAAGGGTAAATATTGCAGCTCTATCCCATTCAAGATTACTTGATCCCTCACCATCTACTAAAGACCTAGGGTTGTCGCAATCAGATGAAGATACATCGCCTGAAGTATGAGTGCTATCGCTTTTACTCGGTATCTACAGAGAACACATGCAAAACTCAAGAAAGGAGGATAAGCATAAAACTAACAACTTGGTATCAAGCTGTCTAAATAGGTCATGCAATAATTTAGAAAATGTACGACTTATTTGTTAAATTTGTGTGACTCGAGCTCCCGCGATCTATAAATCGGCAATAACTTATTGGAACAAATACAACTTACATGTACTAGTTAGGAAGGTAGATAATGAACATATATACACTCTCCGTTATTTTATAGCCAATTTTGGAACATATGAAACAAAATAGGAAGAGGGATTGCGAAGAAATATGCCTCACCGCGATGGAGAGCGGTAACTAACAGGTTCCTTAATGCAAACCCGACAGGACCACAGGAGAGGCGAGGGTTACATGATCGATATGCTCAAGGGTGGCTGGCGAGCAAATGAAGACGGCGAGGCACGGGAAACCGCGTGTTCAGAACAACAGTGGAGGTAGGGTTCACGCCAAAGAGCGGGCAGACGGCCGGGGTGAGCACGCCGGCGCCGGAGAGGGTTCTGTTGTGGATCTAGGTGAGGGGGAGCTGAAGATGGAGAGTGGGTGGACTAATTGAGTGAAACGCGGGCGGGCGGTGGGGCTGTTGGCGGCCTAGGTGAAAAGGGTGGAAAAAAATTCCCGTTGCCGCGCAAAAAGGCCTATACGAACGGTTGCCTCTAAGCGCTCGTCTGCACAAAGAGTATAATTTCGTTTGAAATGAAGATGTGCTAATTTTGAAACGAAGACGTGAGTTCATCGTTTCGCCACTAATTTTTTCCCACATTAAGCAATCACAATTATACCACAGGTTTGATTTGCTGGCGCATTTCAGGTGTCGTGTGCTATATTTAAGACACTTTTTTGCCATTTACCATGCATTTGGGCATATATATCAAATCCTAGCAGGACTGCATTTGCTGTTGAAAGGGATGAGGATTGTCGTTCGATCTGGGAGCATCCAGCGGTGTAGACGTACGATCCGTGGGGTTTGTGTTCTGGCCAGTCAGAACGCACAACTCAGATCGCGCGCACAGCAAGGGGGGCATCGGCCACGGTTTGGTAGGCACACAGCTTTCATGAATGAACCGTGTGCTATTTGAAAACATTTACATCAACCAACAACATATTTTCGTTTGAATGAAAAGAAGAGTTCATCGTTTCGCCTCCAAATTGTTTTCCACGGTAAGAAATCACCATTGTACCCTATGGTTCGATTTTCTAGTGCATTTGAGGTTTCGTTTGCTATATTTGAGTCGTTTGTTATAGTCGCAACGACACGTGGGTGCTAGCTAGCAAGATCATTTGTGTGTCGCTTTGGGAGTTTTCATTTTTTGTTCGAGAAACGGGAAAAAAATTCAAACATTTAGGCTGTAGGGTGAGGCCAGAGGTGTAGGGCTTGTTAGTATTTAATTTACAGGAAAGTCATATGAGTCTGAAAATAACAAAAATATGTGTGTCACCGTGGCGTGCTCTCAGGATCCCATGGAAATTTTTTGGTAAAGTTTGGCACCAGTTTTGATGCTCATCGAAATCGGGGCATCTCACAAGAAGGATCGTAGTTTCTGAAAGGAGATGCGGCACTTCGAACTCCAATCGTCGGTGACTACATCGTTCTGCCTCGAATAGTTTTCACGGTAAACAATCACGTATATACCCTAGGTTTGATTTTCTAGCCCATTTCAGGTCTCGTTTGCTATATTTATGTCATTTTGCACTTACAGATGTAGGGTGAAACCCTAGATGGCCTATCTTTCACGAAAGGAGCGGATTCCAACTAAGAACATGAAGAACACGAGGGGGGACACGAGGGAAAACACGAGAGAATCACTCAAACCAACAAGATATAGTCACACATGTGCTAGATCCTTGAAACATGAGAGGAGATACAAGATCCATGATCAACAAAGGACGATACAAAGGTAACCGGTTCTTCTCCGTGAGGAGGTCTTGATGAGGCCACCCAAGAGGGGGTCTTGAATCCAAGGGGGATCTTCTCCGTAGAGGGGCCGCGGTCTCTCTCAAGGAGCAGATCCGTATGGATGAGCGAGGCTCTATCTCACAAATGAGTTATCACAACGCTAACCCTAGAAAGAGGGAGAACGAGGAGTATATATAGTCTAGGGGGACGCAGGGGTACATGGGTCTTGGCCCTTACACTGTGCGCAGACAGGGGAGGCCGGATGTCCGGGCGTCGGGCTGGATGTCCGGGCCTTCAGGAGTAGCCGGATGTCCGGGCAGGGGGCTGGATGTCTGGGCTAGTGTGGTCATCCTTGATGCTCTCTGGATAGACGGGGTCCGGATGTCCGGGCGATGGGCCGGATGTCTGGGAGATCAGGATAGGCCGGATGTCCAGGCTGGAGGGCCAAGTCTTCTGTTCTCTAGATGGTCTTGTCCGGATGTCCGGGGAGAAGGCCAGATTTTCGAGCCGGAGGCCGGATATCTGGGCCGGTCTCCGGATGTACGGGCCCGATAGACTTGGTCACTGGCTCCTTGATGCTGGTGATGCTTCCAGGAGCCGGATGTCCGTGGTCGTGGCCGGCAAGTCACCTCCAAGCATCATGTGCACGACGACGACGAACAACATCTACTACGAGCTCAAGTGCGACAACGACACCATCATCATGAAGATGCTCCACAAGCGCAAACGTACAAGTCCCAACAAGCCGTACTTCATGCCAAGTCCAAACTTCATGAGCACAAGAGAAGACCGTGAGAAAAGCACCTCCAAGAGGACGCTACGGCTGCTACCACCACCACTTTGGCATCTTCGCCAAGTGCTATCAAGGCATCTTCGCCTTTGGACGTACGACATCTTCGCCTACTTCCCACGAGTACGCCTACAACGACTTCATCAAGTCCAAGGCGACCACCTAAAAGCGAGGGCGACACTTCCATTTTCGGAAGCCCCTCAAGGAAGATGACTGAGCATGGGAAATTCCCTTCGGTCTTGGAGACGAGCTATAACGTGCCACATCATATGGGCCTCAACCAACAAGACGGCAAAAATACGGTCGAGCTAGGGCCATCCCCTTCGACCACGGCAACAAGCATGAACCTCTTCAAAAACATGAAGACGACGCTCCAATATGTCTCCTACTCTGAGTCAAGCTATGAGACTGCGCATGAGACCCTCTCTTTGGTCTTGGAGGAGAGTGATGTTTTGCCACATCCTATGGCATTCATCTTTGGAGGCCTTATGGATGAGGAGGTTGAGCATGGGACTATCCCTTCAACCAAGGCGGCGATAGGAGTTGAGCATGGAGACATTTGCACCAACATCTTTCCGACACCCACATATGCTGAGATGCCCCAATTCCCATGTGAGGAGAGCCACCCCACCATGAGTGATACGAGTGACTCCGCCATATGTGACATTTAGTGCATTTCCTATGAGAGGATGAGTGTGACTACCACTATCCCCACACATGAGAGCATGCCACACATCCTATGTGAGGTTGAGAGCCATTTGAGTGACTCCACCAACCATACGAGTGAGAGCATCCAAGAGGGAGTAAGTGAGCCACAACACTTAGTGACTGAGGTAGTTGACACGACATGTGAGGCCACTATGATTTCTAACAACTTAACCTCTACTCCGAGTGTGTTTTCTTTGGTGCTAGGTCTCCTCCATGACGACATGCCTATCCTTGATGAGTCCATACCTCCAATGGAGACGATGATGGCCATGGTGGAATAAGATGCACCCCTCACATGGTTCCATCAAGATAAGATGACCACGACTTGGTATTCGACACCTCACCTACAACACATGAGCGATGCTCCAAAGGTAACATAGGTGATGGTGCTTCTCTTGACCCACTAGTGGACTATCTTACCAATGATTTCTTGCATGATGTTGACACACCTATTCCCATGCTTCATGCTAGTGCGACTTCTTCATGTCATGACTTACCAATTTATGATGAATATGATGATGAGCATGTTGAGTTGCCTAGTTGTGATGCTATGCTCCATAGGATATCATGTGAAAATTCTATTGGTCACTTCATGTTTGACAATACATTGAACTTGTCATATGCTATGAGTGAGATCTCCCATATTGCTTCATTTCAATCTCAACATAGTAACTATGCATGCTCCATTAAAATAAATCCCATTTGCACTTATGGCATAGATGACGAGATGATGGTCATTGGCTTTTGTTTTTCATGTGGTGATATTGCCATGCTTCCTTTAAATGATTTGCACAATTCATCTACTATGCCATTCCATGATCACATTGTTCCAAATATGCTTTGTTTTGGATGTTGTCAATATTCTCCATGTGATGTTTCTACAAATGCTCATGAGGAGACCCCCATAGTTTCCTCATACATATTAGGAGATTTTGATGCATTCCATACTTTGCATGACTCCCATAATTGCTGGCACCATATGCATAGCATAAATAACAATGCTCTACATATTTCTCATGATGCATTACACAATATGAGTCTCCATTATGCTATACATAACAACAAACCCATCATGATTGATGACATGTTTCTATATCATGCATCTCATCTATTTGAGCATTGGATATTTTGTGCTAACCAACACATGCACATATGCATCATGATGGATGATGTGTACATCTACCACGCACACATAATTTTTCCTTTGCCTTTGTTTTGTGTAGGTACTCACGTATACTCGTCAACCTCTCAATCCCAAGGGTTGACGAAACAAGCTCTTGAGAGCAACGACGGTTTGGGATCCCGTGGACTATCCTTACCACCATTCCCTTCGCGCAAGGACTACGTGCATCTCTTTTGCTTGTCTCTCACACGGCTATGGGCTATTTACCACTTGTCACCTTATGCCCATTCTATCGTGTTCACTTTGCATGTTATGCTTGCTTCTATGCCTTTGCCATGCAATTGTGACCCTTGCTTGCATTTACCCATGATACACCATTATGCTACTTCTGTGTGTATTTGCATGCTTGGTGGATATCCTTGTTGCTATTACCATGTTTTCCTTGTACCTCATGTTATTGATGATTGTTGTGTTGGGAGAGTCATGATGTCCCATTGCTATTTACAGATGGCCTCTCGCCAATACATTGATGATATATTGCTCATATCTTGCTTTCATGCTTGTGCTATGTCATGTGCATTATGTATGCCCACTATTTATCCACATGACATTATTGCCATGATTACCTCTAGTATGTTGCATCTTTGCACTACTAGCTTGCTTGACTTGATCACTATGATTGCTTGCTTTGTCGCATCACCCATGTTCCATTATTACTCTTTTGCTTGGGTTGATGACATATATGTTTATGCCTCTCACTTGATTTGTCTTGACCATTGTCTCTTGTCTCCATTAGTTGCATCTCTCATATCACCTTGTATTGAGTGCTAACTTGCTATGCTTATTGATCGTGGAGACTTGGACATATTACTTGTGATGCATGCTTGTTTGTTTGAGCCTAATGCCTTTGGTTGTTATCGCATCATATGCTTACATACCATGCCAAATCCCCTTGTCCTTTCTTATGATGGGCATGATGCATACACTTGTTGGGTATCTTACCACACGAATGATAGGTTTTGCATTTCCCCTAACCTCATTTGTTTTTCCGAGTGTTTGTCATGTTCTTTCTTTTGAAGGATTCACAAGGCATTACTGCCATGAGACATATTGGGTATGTGAAGGCGTACATGATGCACAACACCAACATTTCCGACAAATTCATAAAGGTGACCTCCTTCCCTTTGAGCCATCCTCAAATACGCATATTGGATGGGTCATTCTTTTATTGTTGTTTCCTTCTTGTTGTCTACGTGATACATCTCGCGAATGGAGGAGCGACATTGGATATGGCCCCTTTGGACCTTCAAGTTGACGTGTGCCACGATATCGAGCTATGGTACAAAAACACCCATAACAAGTTTGATCTTATGCATGGAGTGACTCACATTATGATTGCCTTCTTGCATCTTGTATTTCTATGTCATCCATGATATATGAGCTTGCACACTTCCTTAGCAAATTTGTTTTGATCTTTCTTGATGGCATATTCATACATCATTATCATATTGCCTACCATCAATTTCATGATAACTTATTCATATTGAGCATCCATTTCCATATTCATGCTATTGATAAACCGTCTCACTATGACAACATTTTGCACCGTGGTTGCATTAATCATATTCACAACACACATGTGTGCACAATGAATGCTTTTGCTCCCATGAACGCTTTGCATATCATTCTATATCATCTTAACAAGCTTCATGCACTTTGCCAAGAACAATCTTGCCACACGGACTCATTCTTACATGATGGACACCTTGTGTGCGTTAACCATTGTATTTCCATGTGTCGTTTGTGTTTGCTCTTTTTGCATGTGTACCACTCTAAAGACACCTTGGAGTACTTGGATTGCTCCATGTCTTCCACTTCGTCCAACTACAAGTCCGTCCACGACAACCGTTTCCATGGTGATGAGGTTTTTGATCCGAGGTCAGATCTTTCCCAAGGGAGGGGAGATGATGCGGAGCATCCTACGATCATCCCCATGTACACTCGAGCATACGCCATTGGACCTAAGGTGAACTCGGTCCTTTTCGAATCTTCGCTTTCCGCATGTAAGACATGGATGCTACCTCAAGCGTGGACCTTGTGCATACTCAGGTACACCCGAGTAGACCATGGAGAGCCCAAGGACCGAGGCCAAGTGTGCACGGGAGCGAAGGAAGGAGAAGGAAGAAGAGCCAGCTACTACAGTGGCCGGACATCGAGCCCTGTCGGGGAAAATCGACACCTATGGAATCACTCGGATCCCTTCTATGGTCGGCGGTCGCGGGGTTGTGCAAAGAGCGGGTCTGATAGGAAGCACACTGATCGTTTACCCAGGTTCGGGCAGAGGTGCGTAAAACCCTAGTCCTGCTTTAGTGGATGTATTTGAGTGTTCTTGTGTTCTTGAACTAGCTGCGGGGTGCAACTTTCCCAAAATATCCCCATCCTCCTCCTGGTCGCCTCGGGCCTCCTTTTATAGGGAAAAGGGGCTGCCACAGTGGCACAAAGGAGGTGGAAAGGTGTACAGTGGATGAGTCTATCCTCTGCCACCGTCGGACAAACGCATTTAATGCGCTGCCGACGTGCCCCTCTCACTTTATCGGGGACGACAGGGAAGCACATCCCAGCTGTCGCCGCCTCGCCTGGTTTCGACACGCGTTCGAGCAGATGAGGCACCGTGGCGCCATGTTGGATGGCTGCTGGGCTAGCGTGGTGGTGGAGCCTTCACGAAGACCTACATGCCACCACGCAGGTGCTTACTGAGTCGGTCATGGAGGCCGCTCGTCGCCAGACATGTGCCTGCTCAGCTGGTTAAGCTGGCAGCTGCATGGGGATGGCGGTGGAGCCTTGGCAGACGCGGGCCTGGCCATGGCCCCGTAGGTGTCCTCGGCAAGGGCCTTTCCGGGGCCCTGGCAAGGGTCATGCCGCGACACCGCGGTCGTCCTTGGCAAGGGTCCTGCCGGGGGTCTCGTGGATTTCCTCGGCTAGGATCCCACCAAGGATCGTCGTCTTCTGATCCTCATCTGATCTTGTGTGTTTGTGATCTTGACGAAGATCTGCATGCCACCTCAGAGGCGCCTCCCGATCCTTGGTTCCAATGTAGTTGGTTGGTGGTGTTGGAACCCGTGGGCTCAAGGGTGGCCTGCTCTGCTGGCATCAGGCAAGTTGCCCCGGCAAGGTTCTTGCTGGGGCCGCGGAGGCTGCCCCGACAAGGGTCTTGCTGGGGGAGTCTACCTCGCCCTCTTGCTCTTTTGTGTTCTCTGGGTCTTGGCGTTGCCTCTTGTCGCCTCGTGCCTTCGACTTCCCTCCTCTGCCCTGCTTAGTGTGGTCGTGGGCGCGGCTCCGACTGCCCGTGCACAAGTAAAGGGGTAAAAAGGAGTGCCCCTACTTTTGTACACCGGCAGGAGCCCCCGGGCCTGGGCCAGACATAAGCGCGACATGTTGTTGGGCCAGGCCTAGAAAGGTGCGCGGGCAGGCGGGGTGGGATTTTTACCGTGGTAACTTCTCGTCCGCTGTGCTTCCCCACGACCTGCGTTGAACGCGCGACGTGGAGGGTCGTGCGTGACGTGGGGGTCATGTGTGGGGCGGTTCCTGCACGCATGCGTCACATCACAGTTAATGGGAAAAGAGGCGGCCCGCACCTTCCCCGTAAAAAGGAATAACCACGGGCGCGCTGCTCATTTAACCTCTGTGCTTTCCCCAATCTCGGAACCGTCGTCCTCTTCTTCCTCCCTCGCAAGCTCTCACCTTTGCTCGCCACCGCCCCGCCTCCGTCGTCCTTCCCCCTTCACCTCTCGCAGCAGCCATGGCACCCAAAACCAGTAAAGACAAGGGAGTAGCCAAGGACGCCGGGGCAGAGGAGCCGCTGGAGAGCGAGTTGGCGGTACGGCGGACGTAGTCCGCCTACTTCCCCACGACCATGGATGTCTCCGAGACTACTCCAAGCACTAGTGGGGGTGCAAGACAGAGGGGAGACGACGGGGCACCCTACCACACGCGTCATCCCTGCTGCTTTCCCCAAGGCCGGCCCGAATCGGTACCCATTCTTCGTCGACTACTTCTCCTACGGCCTCTTCCTCCCTTCTCTGATTTCTTCAACTATGTCATGCATACCTACGGCTTCCACCTTATGGATTTCACTCCAAATGTCGTGGCTTGCATGGCTCTTTTTGCGCATCTTTGTGAGGGCTTCGCCGGGGTGCATCCCAACACGGTACTCTTCCGTCACTACTTCTTCCCTCGAATCCAAAAGGGGAGCGCCATTTCCGGTTGTGTCGCCTGGATCCCAAGGTCCAAGGGGACATACCCGGAGGGTGCTCAGAAGGAGAGGTGGGAGGAGTGGCGGGGCCAGTGGTGCTGGATTGAGGAGGAGGACCCGCAGGAGTTCTGCCAGGTTCGCCAGGCGCCGCCGGTTCACAGAAGCGACTGGAGCAACGTTGACACCGACGACGCGAAGCTCACGGTCGCCACCACCAGGATTCTTTGCCTCACCGAGGCCGGGCTCACCCTCGAAATGATCGGGGCCGATTTCATCTGCCGCCGAATCGCTCCGCTGCACAACAAGGGGAGGCCGGCCTGGCTCTTCACGAACGCGGCCGACATCATGAGGCTTTGCCCCGGCCTAGACCACAACCTCACAGTGATGGGGCATGCCCCCTTCTGCCAGCGGATCTTCCAGCTCGACATGAACCGCGACGGCAAGGTCGTACGGTCATGCAAGGCTGCCAAGACCGGCAAGGTTGCCAAAGGGCCCTTGTTTGGGTTGCCAGCGGGGGTGGTCCCGCTGAGCAACAACTCGCGCCGGAACGACATCATCGCCATGATGCCGGAGTTCAACGCGCATGGCCTCGTCCCAAATTAGGATGAGCCGCTGGAGGATCAAGTGCAGGAGTTCTTTGATACCCTGGAGGAGAAGTATGTCCATGCCGAGCCGCTGCTTGTCCAGGACACCACCCAGGCGGAGCTGGACTACATCGTCGCCAGTGGGTGGAGTCCGCTAGGGAGGCCAGCAGCGCCGGTGCCGGGGCCCCTCTCATCGAGGATGTGGTCGACGAGTCATCGTCGAAGGAGGAGGACGAGACTGTCGATCCTTCGGCTACGGGGAGAGGGCAAATCCTGTGGTGGGCCAGCTCTGGCGAGCCGGTCCAGGCCGGCAGGGCCGTGCAACCGCGGCAAGCCCAGGAGGTGTCCGTCCGCCAAACGAGGGCCGCAGCGGCGAAGAAGTTGGTGAAGGCCGCGGTGGCGAAGAAGAAAGAAACTTCCTCTTCTTCGTCCAAGCGCGTTCAGACTCCACCTTCTTCTCCTCCTCCGGCAGACGTCGACGCAGAGGTTGTCTTCGACTTCGGGTCCCTTAGCCCAAGAAGGAAGAGGAAAGCAGCAGAGGAGGAGGTGGAGGATGAGTAAGCATCTTGTTCCTTTTTTGTCATATCCGTCTCCTCAAACTGGCCCAAAGGGTGAAGAGGGCCATGTCCTCGGCGGGCGGCCAGCTCCCGGCAGGCGCTTCCGGCACACCGCTAGTGGTGTTGAGCAGCCCGGACAGCAGCCCCCGGCACAACCCCCAACGTAAGCTCGCCACTCGCCCTTTGTCAACGTGTGTTGGGGGTACGATCCCTCGGCGCTGACCCTACTGTGATTGCAGGAGGAGGACATCAGTAGGAGGAGCCACTGAGGGCTACCCCCAACATGTCGCCCCCATCAACCACGCCGCCTAGAGGGGCGTCCCCGGCAAGGTCGCCAAGTACCGAGCCCATGCACACGGAGGAGGAGGAGGCAAACTTGGGCGCTGGTGGCTTCGCCTCGGCACCAGATATTGGTGGGGAGGGGGCCTCTTCTTCCCATCCTGCCACGGGTAAGTCACTCACCTTCCGTCCCTGTTCTTCTTTTTTCTCTTTTTGAATTTTGGTCTTGGATTCGCCCCATCCCCTTCTCGATATCCAGATCCTCCCTTGGCAGACCAGGAAGACATAGACACCGTCATCGAGGATGTCACCAAGGCCGCCACGGCGGAGGCCGAGAAGATCGCCGCCGAGGAGGCCGCCAAGGGCACTGTTGAGGACGCTGCCAATAGGTCTGCCGGGGAGCCCGGCAGGGCTGCTACCGAGGAGGCCGGCAAGGGATCCGCCAGGGAGGCCGACAAAGCCGCTGCCGAGGAGGAGGTAGTTGACGACCAACCTTCCTCCTCCGCTGCCTCTGGCTCGGGCAGGTACCTGAGGGTGAGCGACGACCTGTTCATCCACCTCCCAGGGATAGCTAGCACCGGGGCGCCCGTCGAGGGGGAGGTGTTCGATAACGAAGTGCTCGCCGCCGCCTGGCTTGAGGTTGTTGACCAGCCGAGCGCCGGTGGCAGCAGTTCCCAGGAAGAGCAGCTCCTCCAGGCCATGAGCGCCAATTTCCAGAAGCTCCAGGCGCTTCACCATGCCCACCTGGACAAGGCCAAGTCCAGGATGGCAGTGGTGGACAACGCGGAGGTGGACCTTGAGAAGCATGTTGCCGAGGCGCACGCTTGGTTCAGCTAGGCCCACCAAGACCTGAAGGCTGCCCAGGACACGCTGGCCGAGCGCCAGCTGGAGCTTGTCATGAAGCAGGCCGACATCGAGAAGGCCCAGGAACTGGTGAAGCAAGAGGCCGCCCAGGCCGAGGCTGCTCGGCACCAGCAGCAGGCCACGCTGAGGACCTTGCCACGCGCGAGCAGAAGCTCGCTGCGACACTCTGCGACAAGGACGAGGAGGTCGAGAAGCTCGTCCTACAGCGGACCTAGGAGCGGGAGCAGAGGCACAAGGAGGCACTCAATGCCCATGCTCTGTTCCATGCCGGCAGGGTGAAGGAGCTGGAGGTGGAGCGAGACGGGATGAAGGACCAGGTGCTGAAGCTATCCAAGGAGAAGGACACGCTCAACAGTGCTCTGGTTGAGGTGAAGGGCGCAGTCCTCAGTAGGGCCGGGCAGCTTTCCGAGGCTAACAACTCTATCAAAGACCTCAACCTGAAGCTGGAGGGTCTCGAGGGGATGCTGTCAGAGGCCAAAACCCGGGAGGAGACCTTGACCAAGGACCTGGAGGCAGAGAAGCAGCTGCGGAGGAATGATGCCACCACCCACAAAGAATACCTGGACGGCGAAAACCGCTGGCTCGGCCGTCTCGCCGCTGTTGCAGACTGGGCCACCAGGTAGCTGGCTACCATGGGGATGTCGGATATGAGGTACGCCCCAGAGCCGAACTTGAGTCCCAACTACAACCTGACCCTATTCTTCGAGAAGGTTGTTAGTGCCCTGGAGTGGCATCACTCCAACCAGGTGGCCTCCCTGGCTGATGAGGCCCGGAGGATTTGCCGGGGTGCCATGACCAAGGTCCTCACCAAGGTGGCGCATTGGAACCCTGACCTCGACTTCGACGCCGCACTGGAGAGCTTGCCGGAGGAAGCGGACCTCGTGGCGCTCAAGGAGCGTATCAAGCCCATCATCAGCTGCATCGATGGAATCCAGAGGGTGGAGGGCCAGCGCCAGGATTAGGCACCCCGTTTCTCATTGCCGCTGCAGGTTCATGACCAAGACAATTTCTATCTTTATTTAGAACCGCGACAACAACTGATGTAATATAACTCTACATCACTTTTGATATTATGCATGCTATCTTCCCGTTTGATCTTCCCTTGTATGTTCACCCTACGTTAATCGGGTAGGCTTGCCGGCGAGTAAACCCAGGCCGTCGCGCCTTCAGGATGGATCCCCAATGGCCTATCGGGTGTGATTGCTGCCAGGCGAGCCACCTTACCACCCTCAATGCGGCCGCTCGAACTATCGAGCTTGACTCGAGTCAGAATCGAGAGCGTTGCCGATTGCGGAAGGCTACCCTACCGTTCTCGACGCGGCCGCTTGAGCTATTGATCAGACTCGAAACAGAGCAAGGGCGTTGCAAATAGCGGAAGGGCCCGTGTGCGTGCAGGTTTTCCATACATAGGGCAGGACCTTCGAGGACAATAGCCTTATATATAAAGATAAATTGATTAAAGTTTCGTACGACTTAGCTTTTCTGTCGCTGCACGGGCGTCCACCGAATTTGTAGATGGTGCCATCAAGCTTGGTCGTCTTCTTCCTTGGAACAACGGCCACGATGAAGCCGCTGCTCCGATCAGACCAGATTTTCACAACTGCACCCCCTACGTGGCGTGCCAAAGATGTCGGGGGAAATCAACACCGATGGAATCACTGGGATCCCTTCTACGGTCGGCGGGCGCAGGGTTGTGCAAAGAGCGGGTCTGACAGGAAGCACACGGATCGTTTACCCAAGTTCGGTCCGCGAAGGTGCGTAATACCCTAGTCCTACTTTAGTGGATGTATTTGAGTGTTCTTGTGTTCTTGAACTAGCTATGGGGTGCAGCTTGCCCAAAAGATCCCCATCCTCCTCCTGGTCGCCTCGGGCATCCTTTTATAGGAAAAAGGGGTTGCCACAGTGGCACACAGAAGGTGGAAAGGTGTATAATGGATGAGTCTATCCTCTGGCACCATCAGACAAACGCATTTAATACGCTGCCGACGTGCCCCTCTCACTTTACCGGGACGGCAAGGAATCACGTCCCAGCTGTTGCCGCCTCACCTGGCTTCGACACGCGTCCGAGCTGACGAGGCGTCGTGGCGCCACATTGGCTGGCTGCTGGGCTGGCGTGGTGGTGGAGCCTTCACGAAGACCTGCATGCCACCACGCAGGTGCTTGCTGAGTCGGTCGTGGAGGCCTCTCGTCGCCACGCAGGTGCCTGCTCAGCTGGTTAAGCTGGCAGCTGCATGGGGACGGCAGTAGAGCCTTGGCCGACGCGGGCCTAGCCATGGCCCCGTAGGAGTCCTCGGCAATGGCCTTGCCGGGGCCCCGGCAAGGGTCCTGCCGCGGCACCGCGGTCGTCCTCGGCAAGGGTCTTGCCAGCGGTCTCGTGGATTTCCTCGGCTAGGATCCCGCCGAAGATCATCGTCTTCTGATCCTCATCTGATCTTGTGTGTTTTTGATCTTGACGAAGATCTGCATGCCACCTTAGAGGCGCCTCCCGAGCCTTGGTTCCAATGTAGTTGGTTGGTGGTGTTGGAACCCGTGGGCTCAAGGGTGGCCTGCTCTGCTGGCATCGGGCAAGTTGCCCCGGCAAGGCTCTTGTCGAGGCCGCGGAGGCTGCCCCGGCAAGGGTCTTGCCGGGGGAGTCCACCTCGCCCTCTTGTTCTTTTGTGTTCTTTGGGTCTTGGCGTTGCCTCTTGTTGCCTCGTGCCTTCGGCTTCCCTCCTCTTCCCTTCTTAGTGTGGCCGTGGGCGCGGCTCCGACTGCCCGTGCACAAGTAAAGGGGTAAAAAAGGAGTGCCCCTACTTTTGTACACCAACAGGCCCTAGCCCGGACATCCGGCCCGACCCTTGGAAATCTGGCCCCTTCCTATCCAGAGAGCTCCGGAAGCGACCCCAACAGCCCGGACATCCGGCTCCTCCCGAAGCCCCGGACATCCGGCCCCACCAATCCAGAGAGCACAGAATCGGGCAACTCCAGCCAGGACATCCGGCGAGAGGCCCGGATATCCAGCTCTTCATGAGCCGCCGGACATACGGCTCCCAGCCCGGACATCCGATGCCATTCCGCGCACAGTGAACGGGCCAAGGGCCCATGAATCCCTCCTCTCACTCAACCCTTCATGGGCTAACACTATATATTGACCCCCTCCTCCTAGTTTGGGTTAGCGTTGTGATAGCTCATTTGTGAGATAGAGCCTCGCTCATCCATACGGATCTACTCCTTGAGAGAGACCGTGGCCCCTCTACGGAGAAGATCCCCCTTGGATTCAAGACCCCCTCTTGGGTGGCCCCATCAAGACCTCCTCATGGACAAGAACTGGTTACCTTTGTATCGTCCTTTGTTGATCGTGGATCTTGTATCTCTCTTTGTGTTATGAGGATCTAGCACATGTGTGATTGTTCTTGTTGGTTTGAGTGATTCTCTCGTGTTTTCCCTTGTGTTTCCCCTCGTGTTCTTCGCGTTCCTTGTTGGGATCCGCTCCTTTCGTGAAAGATCGGCCTACACCGGGATAGCCCCGTATCACGTCCCACCTTTGGGGACGAAACAATATCCATTGCCTCTTATTGCTTTCAAATGTTTTCTCGTGTCAACATAGAACAACAGGAGTGTTTTGTCAATTTTTGTTATTTTTGGTGCATGCTTAGGTCCCATGCAAGAAATGGGAATGAATTCCAAACACCATGGCACCGTTGATTTTGCGGTTCGTTTGGACATTTTTGTCCATTAACTGAGTTTTCAAAGCATTTATGTGCATGATTCAAATTTGAACTACATGCACATGCTCAAGTGCATATAACTTGGTTGAAAAATCAAATATGTGTCCTTGGGTGCATGGTTAGGTCCCATGCAAGAAATAGGAATGAATTTCAAACACCATGGCACCGTTGATTGCCGGCAAAACATTGAGATACCTTGTTTTTAAATTCTAGTAAATCCAAAACTCTTCTGAAATTCATGAAACTTGGCATGCTATCATGGAGCGACATCAACATGTCGTGGTAAATTTTTTGTCCCATTTGGGGCAGGTTTGGGTATATGCTTCTCACGAACTAGAGCTTCTCACAACAAGCAAGATGGTTTCGGTAGGGAACATACCACCTTTGGGGACGAAACGATATCCATTGCCTCTTATTGCTTTCAAAAAAATTTCTCGTGTCAACATAGAACAATAGGAGTGTTGTGTCAATTTTTGTGATTTTTCGGGGTTCGTTTGGACATTTTTATGCAACTGATTTTTCAATGCATTTATGTGCATAATTCAAATTTGAACTACATGCACATGCTCCAGTGCATATAAATTGGTTGAAAAATCAAATCTGTGTCCTTGGGTGCATGCTTAGGTCCCATGCAAGAAATGGGAATGAATTTCAACCACGAGGGCACCGTTGATTGCCGGCAAAACATTGAGATACCTGGATTCTAGTAAATCCAAAACTCGTGTGAAATTCATGAAACTTGGCAAGCTAGCATGGAATGGCACCCGACATGCTGTGGTATTTTTCATGTTCATTTCGAGAGAAGGAGCACCCAAATAATGACAGTCAACAAAGGCATTTTGAAAACATAGCTGCCACTTTAATATCTCAAACATTTGTATAATTCAAACCATGTGCGTTCTGTTAACCATTCACGTACCGCCACGTGTCTTCGTTTTAATGGCTGTAGGAGGTGCCGTGCGGACAGCTGCTTGACCTTGACTATACGGGAGGCGTGCGAACGCAGTCTGCTGTGGAGGGTGACTGAGAGGCGTGCAAGCTGTCCTCAAATGCGCAGGCTCACCGGGAAGCGTGTGAGTTGTACGCTGCGCAGGCTCACTAGGAAGCGAGCCCTTTGACTTCCATGGCCGCCCAACTTCCTCTCCGTGCGCGCGCCCCCCTCAGCGGCATGGGATGTCGCCGTCGAACGCTACCTCTCAGCGCCGCCAGCTGCCGTCCTCCCGCGCCCCGCCCGTCGATCCCGGGACGACATGATGCAAAGTGGGAGCAGTATTTGTGCATGTCTTCAACCCAAACGGTTCTTTTGGATGACCCGTGTGCAACCACTTACAAACAATTTGGTAAGATTTGCATCTGTCATGTTGGGTATGTTGCCATTTGTCAAAGTGGAAATATTGACATTTGTTGATCTAGTAACATTGCCATTTGTCAACCTTGTAACATTGCGACTTGTCAAAATATGAAGCTAAAAATCACTAGCAGTATCTAAATTTTGCAACTAAAATTCAGTAATTAAGCATAGATTTCATTCATAGATTAAGCAGTCGTTCTTAATTTATACAAACAGTTCAACTCGAGAGCTGAACCGACCAAACTTTTACCCAATTGTTGCCAACCACGGATTGAAATAGCTAGTTCAACTGTATATACTAGCTAATTTTAAGTACGTCGTACAGTTCCACCACATATATAGTCAGATGAACTGAACAAAATAGCCCCTAAATACTACTACTACTGCGGAGGGGCTTTATACTACTTCCGACTGCCTCTCCTCTCCTGAGCATGCTCAGTAAGAGGCGGAGGAGGAGGAGCCTACCGACGAGCTGCACAACCTCAATACGGTGCCTGCCGCTGTTGCAGCTTCAGCGAGGCTCACCTCGAATGCCCTTTGCCGCTCCAGACGACCCCTCCCGAAGCGGTGGTTCTCCTCGTAGATCTCCTGATTCCTCGCCTTTGAGGCGACGTGTGCCGCGGCCACGGCGGTGGTAAGGCTCTTTGCGTGCTCGACGAGGCCCTCCTCCTCCCGCTGGAACTCGATGTAGCACGCAAGGCCGCTGACGCATGTCCGGGCTTCCACCTCCGCCTCTCTCCTTCGGGCGGCGGTGGCGGAGCGGGTGATGACGCCAGCGGTCGACGGTGGGCTGGCGACCACGGCGGCCGACGATGGGGTGGCGGCCACTACCACCACCTCTCGCCTTCGGGTCGCGGTGGCGGAGCGGGTGATGGCCATGGTGGCCGGTAGTCGGGTGGCGGCCACGACGGCCACCTCCCGCCTTCGAGCCGCGGCGGTGGAGCGGGCGATGGCCCTGGCTTTCGATGGTGGTGTGGCGAAAACGGTGTCCGACAACAGCTGCCGACGGGCACCGGCGACGGAGCGTGTGGTGGGTGTTCCGCGCACACCCAATAGGGACGCCACACGCACTACACTGCATCGGGGACTGCGCCGCTGCCGCGGGGCAGCCTCCCAGCTGGAGCTGTCATCTGATGACGGCGGAGTGGCTAAGCGAGGATGACAGACTGGTGCCATTGGCGATTGTGGGAGAAGCAGACGAGATAAGCTACAGGGAGGGAGGGGAAAATGCGACACAGGACTCGTCGGCCATGAGGGTTTTTATAGCAGGCCGGTAAGGATTTGCATTTCGGGGGATTTCACCAAGTCGGGCGGGAAGCTTGCATGGGAACCTGCAAGGTTGCGCGGGAATGGGCTCACTGACAATTCATTGGCGCCACTGTTTGGCCAAAAGAACACCCCCGCGCGCTGCGCAAGCTTGCGCTGTAAGCCGTTTGCGGCAGCGGGGTGACAGGATGTGCGAGAGGAGGATGAAAGGCCACGTACACATATAGTTAATAAAAAAATGTTTGCAGTTTAATTACCTACTATACCCCCGTCCTGGTTTATAAGTATGATTGAACTAATAAAATATGAATGCATGTCGCCAATTATATAATCTTTATAAGATGCATTAACATTTTGTTGGTTAAATATGGGGGCAAAGTTTGGCATCGAATATAAAGGGGACTATAGACTAGACGGAGGTGGTAGCACACGGCCGCTCTCTACGCAACGACGCAACTGTTGGCCGACTTGTAGGCGATCATTTCCTGCGTGTTCAACTGCTCTATGCATGTGGTTGTTTGTGGTTCAGGCGGCCGCGGCACGCTCTGGTCGTGCCCGCCGTGTTGTAACTCCCACGATGCGGCTATATCTCTCACGTGTCGAGGCATGACTTAGAGTCATAACCGCATTGTAGGTTTTGTCGCAAGAAGGGTCATCTTCAGACAATCCCATGTAATGAACAATAATGGGATAAAGAGATTTGGCTTACAATCGCCACTTCGCACAATACATAAATTAAACATACATCATTCAGAGTACACACATAGTCCGACTACAGACAAACAAATGAAAAGGAAGATAACCCAACTGCTAGGTCCCCGATCGTCCCAACTGGGCTCCACTACTGATCAACAGGAAAAGAAACAACACGGCAAACACGATCTTCATCGAGCTCCCACTTGATCTCGGTTGCGTCATCCGCACTCGGATCATCGGCACCTGCAACTGTTTTGGTAGAATCTATGAGTCACGAGGACTCGGCAATCTCACACCCGCGAGATCAAGACTATTTAAGCTTATAGGAGGGAAGGGGTAATGAGGTGGAGCTGCGGCAAGCAACTAAGCATATATGGTGGCTAACATATGCAAAAGAGAGCGAGAAGAGAGGCAGAGCACGGTCGTGAAGCTAGAAGTGATCAAGAAGTGATCCTGAAACTACTTACGATCATGCATAACTCAAACCGTGTTCACTTCCCGGACTCTGCCGAAAAGAGACCATCACGGTTACACACGCGGTTGATGTATTTTAATTAAGTCAAGTGTCAAGTTCTCTACACAGACATTAACAAATTCCCATCTGCCTCAAAACCGCGGGCACGACTTTCGAAAGATAATACCCTGCAGGGGTGTCCCAACTTAGCCCATCATAAGCTCTCACGGTCAACGAAGGATATTCCTTCTCCTGGGAAGACCCGATCAGTCTCGGAATCCCGGTTTACAAGACATTTGGGCAATGGTAAAACAAGACCAGCAAGACCACCCGACTGTGCCGACAAATCCCGATAGGAGCTGCACATATCTCGTTATCAGGGCACACCGGATGAGACAGGCTACATGTAAAACCAGGCCTCGAGTTTCCCCGAGGTGGCCCCGCAGACGGCTCGGTTCAGACCAACACTTGGAGGAGCACTGGCCCGGGGGGGGGGGGGGGGCTAAATAAAGATGACCCTCGGGCTCGCGAAAACCCAAGGGAAAGGTGGTAGGTGCTAGGCAAATGGTAAAACCAAGGTTGGGCCTTGCTGGAGGAGTTTTATTCAAAGCGAACTGTCAAGGGGGTCCCATAAATCACCCAACCGTGTAAGGAACGCAAAATCAAGGAACATAGTACCGGTATGACGGAAACTAGGGCGGCAAGAGTGGAACAAAACACCAGGCATAAGGCCGAGCCTTCCATCCTTTACCAAGTATATAGATGCATTAACTAAATAAGAGATATTGTGATAACCCAAAATATCCATGTTCCGACAGGGAACAAACTTCATCTTCACCTGCAATTAACAACCCTATAAGAGGGGCTGAGCAAAAGCGGTAACATAGCCAAACAATGGTTTGCTAGGAAAGGATGGTTAGAAGCTTGACATGGCAATATGGGAGGCATGATATAGCAAGTGGTAGGTATCGCAACATAGCAAAAGAACACGCAACTAGCAAGCAAAGATAGAAGTGATTTCGAGGGTATGGTCATCTTGCCTGAGATCTCGCAAGGAAGAAGAACGAGTCCATGAAGAAGACAAACGGATGTAGTCGAATGAATCCTCACAACTCCGGAACGAAACCGTAGCTACCGAGAGAAGCAACCCGGAAAGAAGCAAGCAGCAAAGTAAACAACCATCACATAAACATGGCATGATGCACAATCAAGTATGATGCATGTCCGGTTCAATGAGCATGGCATGGCAAAGTGCAACAAACAACACTATAAATTAAGTGGAGCTCAATATGCAACGAGTTGCATATTGATGAAACACCACATGACTTATTTAGTTCTCTCTCGGTTATGTACCCAACAATATTAGCAGCAGGGGAACAGCGGCGCGATGCAGAGGCTTGGCAAGGCGGGACTTGGTCAACGCATGCAGGCGAGCGCTCATCTGGACGAAGCAGAGGAAGCAGTTTGGCGGCGTAGGGCTTGAGGAGGCCGAGGTCAACGAGCGAAGGGAGCTAGGCCTGCGCGGCTGCGTCCGGGTCGATGAATCGATCAGATCGAGCGAGGACCAACAACCGGCGAAGAGGGACTTGGAGCTGGGATCGTCCAACGCAGGAAGCAGAGGGTGAGCAGGAGAGTTCAGTGTTGGGGCTTGGGGAGGTCGATCCGGGCCAGATCCGGTCGCCTCCGAGGCTTGGGCGCACCGGAGCTTCGAGCTGGAGGCGGCGAACGGCATCCATGGCCATGGCGGCTCCCTGTTGCAGCGGTACAGAGAGAAAGAGAGACGCGTGAGAGAGAGAGTAGTCGGGAGAGAGAGAAGAGAAGAGGGGAACGGGCATGCGCAGCTCACCGGGGTTCTCACCATGCACGCGAGGCATGATGGACGGAGCGACTCCAGCGGCGCTCGAACGAGGAGGCAGAAGCGGGGCGGTGCTCCAGTGGCTCAGGGACAGGAGCAGCGGTGGCATCCGGATGGGCTCGGTTGCTGGACGCGGGGAGGAGGCGATGGAGAGGACTTGGGAGGCGCTGGATCGAGCGAGTTGGAGGGCGAGGGGATCTGGAGGCTGTAGGTGGCGAGCGATGGTTGGGGAGGGATGGATCCCGAGGGGGATTTGGTGAGTGGGTGGCGGCGGCTGATCCGAGGAGGGGGAAGGGTGTAGATGGCGGCGGTAGGGGGGGGGGACAAATGTCCTAGGATTTAGGGTTTGGCCTAAAAATGGATAAGGAGATCTATATATAGCAAGTGGATTTTTGGATAGGGGCATTTGGTCCTCCCGATCTTAATCGGACGGTGCCGGATAAATAGGCTAGGGAGATCAAATAAGAAAACAGAGATGTTTTGCAGATGTTTGGGGATGATCCGGATCTAATGGTCATGACAATCCGGATCGGGTTCGGGTAAGTTCCGGACATGGTTGTGAAGGTGGTATGTCTTGAGAAAGGTCAACAGGGACGAGTAAGAAGCGGCAACTATGAATGGATGCAAGTTTTAAAAACAATGACGACAATGAGTGCCGATGCAATGCAAATGATGCCATGATGAAATGCAACATACAAATAAAACACACGGTGGTCATGAATAATATGGAAGTCTTCTGAAGCGTCAGTCTCGGGGCGTTACAACACTCAACCACTACAAGAGGATCTCGTCCCGAGATCTAGGATGGCACCGGAGAGAAACGGAAGGGGCAGAGGTAAAACAAAGTTGCTTCTTTGACAAATGAGTGAAACCAAAGAACCTTGAGAGGTTGAACAAAATGAAAGAAAGAAAACAACGAAGATGAACAAAGTTGAAAACACTCCGTTAGAAAAGAGGAACATGGGATACGATGAGAACCAATAGGTTTAGTGATAAGATAGATATTGAAACCACTCCGGTTAAAACTAGATAGAGAAGGAATAAGATTGATATAATTTGGGCTGCACTCTGACTGTAAATGGAAGGAATTGAACATGAATTTGACAAGATGAGGGGATACTTGACGAAATCAACAACACACTGCCTCCGGAACTATTAGAAGAATGGCACAAGGGGTAAGAAAGATTTCAGATAGCACTCCGGTTGAGAAGAGATGCAAGACTTGATAAGATGAAAAGAACTTGATCAGCGGACACACCACTCCGGTTAGACGGATAAGCATGAAAAGAACATGATCCCCACAACTGGAGATGATGAGAGAAGAGAGCAACATCACAATGCCTCTGGAAGAAATGAAAGAATGGAATGGAACGAACGAATAGAAGCTAGATCATCGGAATAAGAGAATGGAGAAGGAAATGATAACTTCTACCACAATTGAATTTGAAAAGCATCCTGACAAGAGGGATTGAACGGAGTTGTTGGAAAACCAACAACAAAAAGAATAAGCTTGTAGTGGACTTATGGAAAACTTCTCAAAACTATGAGGTGAAATTCTGCCACTAACGGAAACAATAGATCGGATTGGTATGAACAAGGAGATGAGAAACTTATTTCACCGGAGGATAAATGAAGAACTTGGGTCATTTATAAGCACCATAAATAGCAACAATCCTTGGAGAAAGCTTTAGGTGAAATATGACACAAGATAACTCCAATGAAGAGATTGATGGATTTAAAATACCTCATTCTTGACAACATGTGAATCATGAAGCATGAAGGGAAATTGTCAAGAATGACATAAGACCACGTCAAAAGGTAGAAAGAATTGCACTTTGGAATGCAGGAAGAAGAATATTTGAGCTCTTCCAACAAGAATCTTGAGAACAATTCAAGAATGAATTAAATCCTTGATGAACCACCATGAAGAAACTCCATGAAGAACTCCGGTAAAAAAATGATGATAGAAAGAAAGAGAAGTTGAAAACACAAGGTGAAGCCTTGCGATGATTTAGATGGAGCTTCGCGACAGGATAATGCAAAAAGCTTGGAAATCCGGAAAAGAAAAGATGAAACACATGAAACCGAGAAAAATGACATGACGAACCACTCTGGAAAGAAGAAACTAGATCACTTGGATGAAACAAGAATAATAATTTTGTTATGCGCCTCCTTCACCAATTTAAATTGATGACAAGCAACAGATTTGGCATAATACTTTTTCCCGTAGAAAGGATTAAGAGAGATATAGCGTAAACTTGGAGAAGGTATTGATGGAACCACCGGTTGGATTTGGAAACAACGAATGAATTGATATGATAACCAAGAAAAGAGAACTCTTGAACGAACCACCGTAAGAATTGAAAATGAATGAAGAAAAGAGAACGAATCACCGGGAGGAATTACAAAACGACGTTCATACTTGAGGGAATTTAGATACATGAGAACGAAGAGATCATGAGCTGATTAGAGGGTATTTGAATGATGCACCGGTAAGATTTGGAGAACAAAAGTTGAAAGCTGAGGATGAATAAACCCGAAATGATTGCCTTCAGAGAATCAAACTGAAAAGACACTTGAATTGCTCCGGATGGGTGAAAAGAATTCTCACAATTGAAAACAATTATGAGAGGATGGCATGAAGCTAGAACCATGAATCTTGAAGAGAATGGAGCAAGATTTTAGAAGAAATCTCTTGCCCGGTCTTCAGATGTTGAGAATGACGATGAGAAACACCACCATGAATTGTTGAGATACTCCGGGATGAAAATTAGACAGGTTGAACCAACGATGAAAAGAATATGAAAGCGAACTTGGAGAAAACATTTGACTGATGATAACTCATTCTTACGTCAAACTTCGAAAAAGAATTCGGGAATAGCTCCAGGAAAATTAGAAGAGTCAGGTAAGATCCTGGGAAAAGACATGTGGGTTAGGGCCCACTCAAAAGATACACCGTTGAACGATTTAAAAGAGAGACTGCGTCTGTTGAATTAAATGGCTTGAATGAGATAATTATCTCCAAATAGCTTGAAAGAATTAAGATTGGAAACGTGAATCTTCTGAGATATCTTCAGCACTTCGGATATGAATAGAGAGAGATGAAAGATTAAAAGGTGCACCGGCATGGGAAAGCATTTGAAACGAGGAAAGAATAAGATCGGGAAAGCTTGAATTTAGTCCACCGGAGAAGAAAAAGAGTGAAGAATGATAAACTTGAAGCTCCGTTGGTATCTTCAAGGGAAATCACCGGATAAGAACATTGAAAGAAAAGAATGAAGAGACTTCTCACAAATAAAAGGATACATGATCGAGAAATCTGAGTCCTTGAAGAAAAGGGTGGGAGGGCGGGAAAAACAAAGACAACTTGGGACGGATGAAGCAAACACCGTTGCAAAGAACTGAGAATTGATCTCGCGAATGTTGAAATGATCGGATCCACTTGGAGAGAAGCACACCGGTTGGAAAGGATTGAAAAGACAACTTTGATGAACAAGAAGGATTAGTATCCCCATAGAAATATGAGAACACAGCTCAGGAAAGGTATGGAATCAACACTTGGCATTGAAGCAACTCAAATACCACAAAACAAAACAAAAACAAAGGATTTGGCTTGGAAATAAGCTGGAACAAACATATGATAAATCCCATATCGTATCATGTGTCTGTTGGAAAGATATCCTATGAGATACTTAAATTCCCACTTATAAACTCCCGAAACTTTCTGGTTATGCAATCAGGTGTTGGGGATACAGGGGACACAATATATCTCACCCAAACTAACAATACCTAGATCCAGCTGTATCCATCCTTCAACACATAACCAAGAAACCTTCGGAAATCATTTACCTCAACCTTTGAAAAGCATCTGTTATACGAGTTATGGCAATACTCCCGAACTCCCGCCCCAGTACTGGGAGGCGCCGAGGTGATCTCACCAACAACTGCATAAAAGAGATTTTCGATGTCGGTGAAACTCAGGTATTCCAGAACTGCAACGATAAAATTGTGACAACAACACCTCCGAGCTCAACTCCCCGGGACACTGCCACAACCCCTAAATGTCAGGAGGCACCAAGAACAATGTTCTCATCACAAAACCATCGAAACAATTCCAAGATACCCGCGTGATCCTAAAAAAAAATTAGTGAAATTGAGGACAGGAGAGTCAAAACTTCTACGTGAGGGGGCCTCACCAGAGCGACGAAGGGACCGAGGAGTAAAAAGAATCCTACTCTCCGATATATATAATCCTAAGACTCAATTTTTTTTCTAGACTCAACAACGCCAGCGATTCGATCATGCAGGGGGCTCCTAAGTCGGGGATGGCTCTGATACCAACTTGTAGCGCCCACGATGCGACTATATCTCTCACGTGTCGAGACATGACTTAGAGTCATAACCGCATTGTAGGTTTTGTCGCAAGAAGGGTCATCTTCACACAATCCCATGTAATGAACAAGAATGGGATAAAGAGAGTTGGCTTACAATCACCACTTCACACAATATATAAATTAAACATACATCATTCAGAGTACACACATAGTCCGACTACGGACAAACAAATGAAAAGGAAGATAACCCAACTGCTAGGTCCCCAATCGTCCCAACTGGGCTCCACTACTGATCAACAGGAAAAGAAACAACACAGCGAACACAATCTTCATCGAGCTCCCACTTGAGCTCGGTTGCGTCATCCGCACTCGGATCATCGGCACCTACAACTGTTTTGGTAGAATCTGTGAGTCACGAGGACTCAGCAATCTCACACCCGCGAGATCAAGACTATTTAAGCTTATAGGAGGGAAGGGGTAATGAGGTGGAGCTGCGGCAAGCAACTAAGCATATATGGTGGCTAACATACGCAAAAGAGAGCGAGAAGAGAGGCAGAGCACGGTCGTGAAGCTAGAAGTGATCAAGAAGTGATCCTGAAACTACTTACGATCATGCATAACTCAAACTGTGTTCACTTCCCAGACTCCGCCGAAAAGAGACCATCACGGTTACACACGCGGTTGATGTATTTTAATTAAGTCAAGTGTCAAGTGCTCTACAACCAGACATTAACAAATTCCCATCTGCCTCAAAACCGCGGGCACGGCTTTCGAAAGATAATACCCTGCAGGGGTGTCCCAACTTAGCCCATCATAAGCTCTCACGGTCAACGAAGGATATTCCTCCTCCCGGGAAGACCCGATCAGTCTCGGAATCCCGGTTTACAAGACATTTGGGCAATGGTAAAACAAGACCAGCAAGACCACCCGACTGTGCCGACAAATCCCGATAGGAGCTGCACATATCTCGTTCTGAGGGCACACCGGATGAGACAGGCTACGAGTAAAACCAGGCCTCGAGTTTCCCCGAGGTGGCCCCGCAGGCGGCTCGGTTCGGACCAACACTTGGAGGAGCACTGGCCCGGGGGGGCTAAATAAAGATGACCCTCGGGCTCGCGAAAACCCAAGGGAAAGGTGGTAGGTGGTAGGCAAATGGTAAAACCAAGGTTGGGTCTTGCTGGAGGAGTTTTATTCAAAGCGAACTGTCAAGGGGGTCCCATAAATCACCCTACCGTGTAAGGAACGCAAAATCAAGGAACATAACACCGGTATGACGGAAACTAGGGCGGCAAGAGTGGAACAAAACACCAGGCATAAGGCCGAGCCTTCCACCCTTTACCAAGTATATAGATGCATTAATTAAATAAGAGATATTGTGATAACCCAAAATATCCATGTTCCGACATGGAACAAACTTCATCTTCACCTGCAACTAACAACGCTATAAGAGGGGCTGAGCAAAAGCGGTAACATAGCCAAACAACGGTTTGATAGGAAAGGATGGTTAGAAGCTTGACATGGCAATATGGGAGGCATGATATAGCAAGTGGTAGGTATCGCAGCATAGCAAAAGAACGAGCAACTAGCAAGCAAAGATAGAAGTGATTTTGAGGGTATGGTCATCTTGCCTGGGATCTCGCAAGGAAGAAGAACGAGTCCATGCAGAAGACAAACGGATGTAGTCGAACGAATCCTCACAACCCCGGAACGAAACCAAAGCTACCGAGAGAATCAACCCGGAAAGAGGCAAGCAGCAAAGTAAACAACCATCACATAAACATGGCATGATGCACAATCAAGTATGATGCATATCCGGTTTAATGATCATGGCATGGCAAAGTGCAACAAACAACACTATAAATTAAGTGGAGCTCAATATGCAACGAGTTGCATATTGACGAAACACCACATGACTTATTTAGTTCTCTCTCGGTTATGTACCCAACAATATTAAATGTTATTAAACATGGCAAGGGGTGAAGCATATGAAAACTACCTATCTAGGCAAGTTTAAATGAGGCCGGAACAACAAACAACAATTCCAGAAAATCCTCATATTCATATTTCGAATTTGCTACTGTTCTGCCCTAAACACAATTTTAATGTTGTTAAACAGCAAAATAAAGTGCACCACGTTAAACTAGCCACTTTTCTACCCCAATTACATATAAAGTTTATTAAAATCGGACCTACGGTTAATTAGTTATGAAATAAATCATTTTAACATGGCATTTACGCAAATTAATGCAAACAACAAGTTTATTCATTTTTAACATGGATGAAAGTAGTATATCATGAAACTAGATGAAATTCTAAGCATTTTACATATTTAAAACATTTTAATCCGATGCACGTTTTGTGAGATATTACATGCATGACCATGAGGGTGCAATCTGTAAATATGCAGTTTTTGGACTAATAGGAAAATCGCAGCGCACAGGAAAAAAACATATCAGGCCGCATCTACTGGACTGGGCCAGCTGCTGCGAGCGCTGCACGCGGGGGTTTCAGTGGGCTTCTCACCTCGGGCCAGATCTGGCCTGCTGGCTGGACGCAGGGGCTGGGCCTTGGCGCGCAGGAGGGACTTGGCGGTCCAGCGTGCGAAGAAGAGGGGCGAGCGGCTCGAGTTGCTGCTGCTCGTTTCTGAAGAACAGAAACAACAGCAGGGGAACAACGGCGCGATGCAGAGGCTTAGCGAGGCGGGACTTGGTCAACGCACGCGGGCTAGCGCTCGTCTGGACGAAGCAGAGGAAGCAGTTTGGCGGCGTCGGGCTTGAGGAGGCTGAGGTCAACGAGCGAAGGGAGCTAGGCTTGCGCGACTGCGTACGGGTTGATGAATCGACCAGATCGAGCGAGGACCAGCAACCGGCAAAGAGGGACTTGGCGATGGGGTCGTCCAACGCAGGAAGCAGAGGGTGAGCAGGAGAGTCCGGTGTTGGGGCTTGGGGAGGTCGATCTGGGCCGGATCCGGTCGCCTCTGATGCTTGGGCGCACTGGAGCTTCGAGCTGAAGGTGGCGGACGGCATCCATGGCCATGGCGGCTCCCTGTTGCAGTGGTACAAAGAGAAAGAGAGACGCGTGAGAGAGAGAAGTCGGGAGAGAGAGAGAAGAGAAGAGGGAACGGGCATGCGCAGCTCACCAGGGTTCTCACCATGAACGTGAGGCATGACGGACGGAGCGACTCCAGCGGCGCTCGAACGAGGAGGCATAAGCGGGGCGGTGCTCCAGTGGCTCAGGGGCAGGAGCAGCGGTGGCATCCGGATGGGCTCAGCGGCTGGGCGCGGAGAGGAGGCGATGGAGAGGACAGGGAGGCGCTGGATCGAGCGAGGTGGAGGGCGAGGGGATCTGGAGGCTGTAGGTGGCGAGCGATGGTTGGGGAGGGATGGATCCCGAGGGGGATTCGGTGAGTGGGTGGCGGCGGTTGATCCGAGGAGGGGGAAGGGTGTAGGTGGCGGAGGTAGGGGGACAAATGTCCTAGGATTTAGGGTTTGGCCTAAAATGGATAAGGAGGTCTATATATAGCAAGTGGATTTTTGGATAGGGGCATTTGGTCCTCCCGATCTTAATCGGACGGTGCCGGATAAATAGGCTAGGGAGATCAAATAAGAAAACGGAGATGTTTTGCAGATGTTTGGGGATGATCCGGATCTAATGGTCATGACAATCCGGGTCGGGTTCGGGTAAGTTCCGGACATGGTTGTGAAGGTGGTATGTCTTGAGAAAGGTCAACATGGACGAGTAAGAAGCGGCAACTATGAACGGATGCAAGTTTTAAAAACAATGACGGCAACGAGTGCCGATGCAATGCAAATGATGCCATGATGAAATGCAACATACAAATAAAACACACGGCGGTCATGAAAAATATGGAAGTCTTCTGAAGCGTCAGTCTTGGGGCGTTACACGCGCGCACTCTGCTTTCGCGTTCCTCCGGGTGCTCTGCCCTCGTCCCTCCACTTGTGCTGCTAGTGTTTGGTTCCGGTGCACGATCACGCACATTCGTGTGCATGCGGTTGCACTGGGCGCGGCGCGACGATGCAGTTACCCACTGCAAAAACTGCCATGTGGAGCGCAGAGAATCCAGGGCGCCCGACCCCCATTTATTCCTATGGCAATTTACCATATATCTCTCGCGTCACACGACACAATAAGCACACCCATGACAACACATATAGAGAGGACATCCTGCGGTTCCAATGGCGCTCCCCGTGGCTCCAATGGCGCTCCCAGCGGCCGACGACAACGGCGGGCAGTTCAGCACGCATCACGTATTGGACACCCACGTGAGGGGGAAGGCCCTTTCGGTGGTGTACACGAATAATACGGTCTCGGTGGAGAGCTCCATCCAAACTATGGAGCAGTTCCTTGCCGAGGACAAGTACCGAGTGGTCAGCTTCGACCTCGAGTACAACATGGGTCATGCCGGGCACGATCAGAAGGTTGCCGCTGTCTCCTAGTTGTGCTTGCGACATGACATCTTCGTCTACCACTACCACCTTGCCACAAGGCCTTGCGAACGTTTCTCCAAGTTTATCAACAGCTCCGACTACAGTTTCGCTACGGTGGACACCACCAACGATCTAAAAGCGCTCAAGGTTTCGGACTTGAAATGCCCAAATCTTGTCAACATCTAGCACCACTAGAAGTTCTAGGGCAGAGACAAAAACAAACTGAACTCCCTGGTTGACCTCACCTCAGCCATCATCGACCCCTACTACATGAAGATGAAGAATGAGAGCAATAAGGACAAGAACACCTGGCATAGTGTGTGGCATGAGAGACTTGATGAACAACATGTCAAGGACGCGGCCATGGACGCGTACACAAGCTCCGAGATGTACAGGAGGATCGTTGACATGAGGAAGTTTCTTCTTCCTGCCCTAGACAAGGGATCGAGCCATAGAGCAGTGGCGGGAGCGTCACAAGAAGTAGATGACTAGACGATCGTTTCTCCTATTTTAGAATGCATGCAATTATTTATTGAGGTGTGTGCGAATGATCTGTATAGTCACTTATGTAATTGGATGTTTATTTCAGTTATATATACACACGTTATTCTACTATAGAAAGAGAAAATCACATGGCTTATTAGCAGCAATCGTCTCTGTTATTATTGGTCTTCGCGTGCATTTCTGATTGCGGACCCGTTTGTCGCGTATCACACACATCTTGTTCAGTTGAACCATTTCCATTGTGTTACCTAATCACACACAGTTCATCTTAGTGAACAGTATGTTGTATATCGCACACGCCTTCATTTAGCTGCCCGTTTGTTTTGTTCCTCTTCATCCCAAACAGTTAATTGAACTGAACCGTATGCCCTGCATCGCACACGCAACTAAAATCTAAACCATGTTTGATGCATCTGTCATCACAAATGTTTTGCACCTTTTTGATGGTTTTTTACACCGCTGTTTGTGATTATGCCATCGCACACAGTTTCGTCAAATGGTCTCTGATCGTAGTGTCGCGTTTGGACCATCCTGCAGTAGTGTTACGTGGAAATCATGTGACTTCATGTGTCCCAACTTCATTTTACCTGAGCTCACATCCACGAGACTTCTGAGGTTTGCGGAGTAGGAAGAGGGTGTCTTAAGTGACAACAAATAGCTCAAGAACTCTGTTGCTTCTTGTGTACTGAAATTGTAACTCTGGCGAGCTTTGATGAATTTGTCAGCATCTTTTGCTTCACTCTTGCGTTTTGATTGATTAACAAGTAGATCGAGCTGTGCACCGTCACCATCCTTTGTTTACCTTTAATATTGAGCAGAGTACCAAGGATGCTTTCACATACGTTCTTCTCTACGTGCATGACATCGATGCAGTGGCATACATGAAGAATCTGCTAGTAAGGTAATTTCTAGAACATCGATTTCTTCTTAAACACTTGACCCTTGGGTGTTTGTTTCACCATCAAAGAGTGCTTCTTTCCAAGCACAACATTAATTTTTTTAGCCATGTTGTGGACCACCTCCCCATCATAGGGTCTTGGGCCCACATCTACCTTTGTTGTACCATCAAATTCAGCTTTCATCTTTTAGTATGGGCGATTTCTCCGTAAGAACCTACGATGACGCAAATACAAGGTTTTGCGTGAGTTGGGAAGAAATCTGCTAGCTGTCCAATCCATGCATGTGACACACCCTACATCTCCCTTTGTTTTCTGCCCTGATGTGTTGCCTAATGCTGGCATATCCTTAATGGTGTGCACCAGCATCGCGTGTAGATCAACAATCTCCTTTTTGTAAGCATCATAACATTTTACAGCAGGCGCATCTATCCACACTCTCTGCAGTTCTTCTACTAGTAGGTGAAAGTAAATGTCGATGTCATTTCCATGTTGCTTTGGGCCATGGATAATCATTGACATCATAATGTATTTTTTCTTCATACACAACCAAGGAGCTATGTTATATATGCAGAGAAGCATCGGCCATGTGTTGTGATTGGTGCTCATATCGCCAAAAGGATTCATCCCGTCAATACACTCCCTGAGCCTTATATTTCTAGGATCCTCGGCAAAGGCTTCAAACTTGTTGTCGATTAATTCCCACTGAGCCCCATCTTTCGGGTGAATCATATATTCATTCGTAGTTCGCTCATCATGATGCCACCGCAACCTCTTTGCCTCTCTAGGGTTTGCAAATAAACGCCCCAACCTTCGAACTAAAGGCAATGATGCGGAGCATCCTACGATCATCCCCATGTACACTACGACAACTCCCTAAGCCCCAAGTGCCCACATGTTGAGATCTTAAGCATACGCCATTGGACCTAAGGTGAACTCTCTCATTTTCGAATCTTCCCTTTCCGCATGTAAGACATGGATGCTACATCCAGCGCGAACCTTGTGCATACTCAGGTACATCCGAGGAGACCATGGAGAACCCAAGGACCAAGGCCAACCGTGCGCAGAAGCGGAGACGAAAGAAGGAGGAAGGGCCAACTGCTACAGCGGCCGGACATCCGGCCTCCACCTACTCAGAGAGCCCCGAAAGCGCCCCCGACAGCCCGGACATCCGGCCCCATGCCCCGGACATCCGACTATTCCCGAAGCCCCAGACATCCTGCACCTTCGCCCGGATATCCGGCCCCTCCTATCTAGAGAGCATATGTTCGGGCCGAAATCAGCCCAGAGATCCGACTGTTCATGAGCCACCGGACATCCGGCCCCGAGCCCGGACATCCGGCGCCTGTATGCACACAGTGAACGGGCCAAGGGCCCATGTATCCCCCCTCTCACTTACCCCTTCGTGGGATAACACTATATATAGACCCCCTCCTCCTCCTAGTTAGGGTTAGCATCGGTTTAGCTCATTTAGAGATAGAGCTTTGCTCATCCTTGTGGTTCTTCTCATTCGAGAGACCGCGGCCTCTTCTGAGAAGATCCACACCGGTTTCAAGACCCCTCCCGGGAAGATCCCTCGCGGATTCAAGACCTCCTCACGGAGATGAACTCGTTACCTGATACAGGCAAATGTGTCCCGTCTTTCGATGGGATGGTGAATATCGTTTGAGAGTAGACTTTCATGATCCGTCTACGAACGTGCGAGGACGTCGCGCCTTAGCAATCGCTAAACCAGCTCCGAGAGGTCATTAACCACGTCGAAGCACGATCAACCTGACCACGAACGTCTATTTCCTGCAAGCAAGAGAAGAACAAGCAAGAAACGAAGATTGCAATCAGGATATTCCGAATATATGATGAAAGCTTTATTGATCAAGGTGGGGTTCTGTGACGCCTTGGTCTATTTGTTGAACACAAACGAAGTACACGAAGTTGCAGCTATGGCAAACTTTTAATCTAAACAAAACCCAAAGTCTAAACGACGCCCTAATGTCTCTATATATGGAGGAAGAGGGGGAATTTCGTTGCCCTTGGGGAAGGGGTCCAAAACCAACCCTATCTCTTGTTTCCCCACACATACGGACTCTAAAAACAGCCTATACTATAGTATTTCGAAATTATATGGGCATGGCCCAAGAATAAGGCGACGCAGCACCTATAATAGCCTGCGGACGTGGCATCTTGTATATTTCGTCCAAGCCTTCATACAGTCATTATGGTAGCTTCAAAGTTCTGAAATCATCACTTGAAACTCCAGTCTTGTTTCCCTTGCGGATGCCATCATCTCCATGCTTGATCTTGCTCAATTGATCATCCCTCTTGTCCATGCTAGGCCCTTCATTTGTAACCAAAACAAACGTATCCAATTTAGCAGCGTCATATTCTCATGAACATTAGATTCGTTACGAAGAAACGATAGTACTTGGTAATTCAATTGGCGTGCGCGAGCTCTAGTAATTGGTCCAGTATGTATAGTAGTAGGGGCTATGTGTGTACCAATGGTATTGATGTCCTCATCATTACCCTATGTATCGTCCTTTGTTGGATTTGGACCGTGTATCTCTTTGTGTCTCGAGGGTCTAGCACATGTGTGATCGCTTCTTGTCTAATTGAGTGTTTCCTCTCGTTTCCTCTTGTGATTTGCCTTGTGTTTCCCCTCGTGATTTCTCCTCGTATTCTTCGAGTTCTTCGCGGGATCCGCTCCTTTCGTGAAAGACCGGCCATCTAGGGTTCCACCCTACATAAGGCAAGTACCAAACAACCTTGAACGGGATTCTTGTCTTGGTCTCATCGCCTAATTTGTAATTATCCTTTGCTCTCCTGCGCTTGTATCGTGCATGCTTGCATGTGGGACATGCACGCAAATCTTTGTACTCACCACAGTACAATATACAATCATTCACACAAGCGTGTATCTTCTGTATTTCAAGTTCCAATGGGCAGTCAATTTTCTTCGCTTTGTTCTTGCTTCTGGGGAGCACATTATCTTCCGGAAGAATTTCTTTGAAAAGACCTAACATCTCTATGAAGCCCTTGTTTGATGGACCGTTTGCTGCTTTAAATTTGAGAAGCGCCAGGGTGGCACTCAACTTGGAATATTTCTTTTTGCAACCTGGATACAATTCTTTCTTGGAGTCCGCGTCAATGGTTGGCAGATCCTTGTACCCAATCATATCCTTTTTTAGGCCCTTGAAATCTGCAATCATAGCACCAGAATCTGGCATATCAAGATCATCGTCATCTGCGTCGACGTCTTGGTTTTCCAATGGGCGTTTCGGCTTTCCGGTGTTCCATTGGTACATTGACGCGTCTGCCCTGATGTTAGATTCAACATCCATGTGACACTGACTAGGGTTTGGCAGGGTATATTCATCCATGACCTGCTCTTCACTGTGTCTGGTCCAACGTGTATATCCATCCATGAATCCCCGAGAGAGTAAGTGCCACTGGACATCTCCAACTTCATGTGACTCTGTCTTGGCACAATGAGTACATGGACATATGATGTAATCGACATCACAAATTCTCCTCTTTGTACTTTCAGCCAAATTCATGAACTCTGTCATGCCACTGACAAAATTTGTGGTTCTCCGATTCTTCATCCATTGAGATCATTCCATCAATACCACACGAATGGTAATTAAAAACAAAACAACAACATTAATACACGAATTAACTGTTGCCCAAACATGCGTGCATAAATCACAAGGTTTTATTTTCAAAGTTACTAAGGGCGCTCCATATTGTTTTCCAGGCATGCAATGACAAAAATTAATGGCCAGTCAATTTACACGCAGAGTACTACAACACTACCCTTAGGAATTGAATACCTTAATTAAGCCACTCATGAAAAGAATACCTTACTTAATTAGCAGTGCGGCGACCTCCACCCAGCAGACAGAGAAGCGTGATGCGGCGGCGCGCCGAGACAGCAGGGTCGAGGAGCAAAGATTAGTGCGGCTGTCGCCTGAAGTTCGACCTCCACTATCCCGCCATCGACCATAATGGATGTGCTCCAATCACGTTGCTGCCGACCTCGATGGTTGAGCTCCTCCTATCTCCCGCCGCAGACTGAGGATTGACCTCCTAGGACACCGCCACCGCCCACCGACCGAGGATTGACCTCTTATCCGGTAGCCGCTGCCTTGGCCGCCACCACCGCTGCCATCTCTATTTGCAAAGTGTCTGTTCTATTCTTTGACGGATATCCATAGAGCGGCTGTTTACACAGTATCACTATAACTCAATTATATGTACATGGTAGTACATCACATACGGTTATGTAATGACAATCGTGTCTCACCTACGTTGTCTTCTCACATGGCTTGGTGCGGAAATTGTGTGCGAAGTTGTAATAACTAACACAAACGACATCTATAAATAGTGTGCCATATACAACATATAGTGCCATAAGGAGTTCCCGACTGTTAGCTTATCCCCACAGTTTCTTGTCCGTGGAAACGACACCTATGGGGTCATTGGGATCCCTTCTACGGTTGGCCGGCGCGAGGTTGTGCAAAGAGCGGGTCTGACAGGAAGCACACGGATCGTTTACCTAGGTTCGGGCCGCGAAGATGCGTAATACCCTAGTCCTGCTTTGGTGGTTGTATTAGAGTGTTCTTGTGTTCTTGAGCTAGCTACGGGGTGTAACTTGACCAAAAGACCCGAATCCCCCTCTTGGTCGCCCCGGGCCTCCATTTATAGGCAAAAGGGGCTGTCATAGTGGCACACAGGAGGTGGAAAGGTGTGCAGTGGATGAGTCTATTCTCTGGCACCGTCCGACAAATGCATTTAATGCACTGCCGATGTGCCCCCTTGCTTTATCGGGGACGACAAGGAAGCACGTCCCAGCTGTTGCTGCCTCGCCTGGCTTTGACACGCGCTCGAGCTGTCGAGGCCTTGCGGCGCCATGTTGGCTGGTGATACGTCTCCGTCATATCTACTTTTCCAAACACTTTTGCCCTTGTTTTGGATTCTAACTTGCATGATTAGAACGGAACTAACCCGGACTGACGCTGTTTTCAGCAGAATGGTGTTATTTTTGTGCAGAAATAAAAGTTCTCAGAATGACATGAAAATCAACGGAGAATTATTTTGGAATATATAAAAAATACTCGCGAAAGAATAAAGTCCATGGGGCCCACACCCTGTCCACGAGGGTGGGGGCGCGCCTACCACCCTAGGCGCGCCCCCTGCCTCGTGGCCCCCCTGGAGCTCCACCGACCTCAACTCCAACTCTATATATTCGTGTTCGGGGAGAAAAAAATCAGAGAGAAGGATTCATCTCGTTTTACGATACGGAGCCACCGCCAAGCCCTAATTTCTCTCGGGAGGGCTGATCTGGAGTCCGTTCGGGGCTCCGGAGAGGGGAATCCGTTGCCATCGTCATTAAGGGAGTCCTGGATTAGGGGGTGTCCGGATGGCCGAACTATAACCTTTGGCCGGACTGTTCGATTATGAAAATACAAGATTAAAGACTTCGTCTCGTGTCCGGATGGGACTTTCCTTGGCGTGGAAGGCAAGCTTGGCAATATGGATATGTAGATCTCCTTCCATTGTAACCGACTCTGTGTAACCCTAGCCCTCTCCGGTGTCTATATAAACCGGAGGGCTTTAGTCCATAGGACGAACAACAATCATACCATAGGCTAGCTTGTAGGGCTTAGCCTCTCTGATCTTGTGGTGGATTTACTCTTGTACTACCCATATCATCAATATTAATCAAGCAGGAGTAGGGTTTTATCTCCATCGAGAGGGCCTGAAACTGGGTAAAAACATCGTGTCCCTTGTCTCCTGTTATCCGCCTAGACGCACAGTTCGGGACCCCCTACCCGAGATCCGCCGGTTTTGACACCGACATTGGTGCTTTCATTGAGAGTTCCTCTTTGTCGTCGTCGTTAGGCTTGATGGCTTCTTCGACCATCATTAGCGATGCAGTCCAGGGTGAGACTTTTCTCCCCGGACGGATCTTTGTATTCGGCGGCTTTGCACTGCGGGCCAATTCGTTTGGCCATCTGGAGCAGATTGAAAGCTACAGCCCTAGCTATCAGGTCAGATTCCGAAGTTTGAACAACACGGCTGACATCCGCGGAGACTTGATCTTCAATGGATTCGAGTCGCAGCCGGGCGCGCCGCACTGTCACGATGGGCATGATTTAACTATGCCACCGAACAGTGCCCTGAAGGCCGTGCCCGCATCCGCTCCGACCCTTAGCTCGGAGCCCACTGCGTCAACCGAGGACGGGTGGCTAGACCCCACCGCGGGGGCTGCAGTCTTGACGGCGATCGAGCCGGACACCAGCCTTACCCTCTGCGAAGCCCGTGACTCCAAAGGGCTGGACTCTTCTCTGGACTACGAACCCTCCGCGCTCCCGCCAATCGGATCCGATTGGGCGCCTATCATGGAATTTACCGCCGCAGACATCTTTCAGCACTCGCCCTTCGGTGACATCCTAAATTCACTAAGATCTCTCTCTTTGTCAGGAGAGTCCTGGCCGGATTATGACCGGCAGGATTGGGATGTAGACGACGAAGAAATTTGATGCCCACCCACCACCCACTTCGTAGCCACTGTCGATGATTTAACCGACATGCTAGACTTCGACTCCGAAGACATCGACGGTATGGACGACGATGTAGGAGACGAACAGGAACCAGCGCCTATAGGGCACTGGAAAGCCACCTCATCATATGACATATATATGGTGGATACACCCAAAGAAAGCAGTGGCGACGCGGGGGACGACCCCTCCAAAAAGCAACCCAAGCATCGGCATCAGCGGCGCCGCTCTAAATCCCGCCAAAACAAAAACGGTGATACCGACACGGGAGATAATAACACCCTGGGCAGTGCCGAAGACAACTCCCTCTAGCAAGATTCAGCGCAGGAGGATGGAGAAGCCAGCCCCCCTGAGAGAGCGGCAGGCAGAGAGGAGGAGGATGACAATTACATGCCTCCCTCCGAAGACGAGGCAAGCCTCGGCGACGACAAATTTGTCGTCCCTGAGGATCCCGTCGAACAAGAGCGCTTCAAGCGCAGGCTTATGGCCATGGCAAATAGCCTTAAGAAAAAGCAGCAACAGCTTAGAGCTGATCAAGACTTGCTAGCCGACAGATGGACTGAAGTCCTTGCGGCCGAGGAGTACGAACTCGAACGCCCCTCCAAGAGCTACCCAAAGCGCAGGTTGCTACCCCGATTAGAGGAGGAAGCACTTAAACCTACATCACCAGCGCATGATGCGGCTAACTGGCCACCTCGCGGCTGCGACAGAGAGGCCTCCCGGCCCTCCACTAAAGCCGCACCACGATGTCGTTCCAAAAATATCAAGACACGGGGAAACATGCCATACCTGCAAGATATGTTGGAGGACAAGGCTAGGCAAACAAGATCGATCTACGGATCGCGCGGGCGCCCCACGTCACGAGACGATAATCGTCACGCCGGATACAATAAATCTGGTCGGGCTGAACATAGCAGACCAAGCTCATTTGAGCTATGTCGTGATATAGCCCAGTACAGAGGTGCCGCACACCCACTATGCTTCACAGATGAAGTAATGGATCATCAAATCCCAGAGGGTTTCAAACCCGTAAACATTGAATCATACGATGGCACAACAGGTCCTGCGGTATGGATCGAGGACTATCTCCTTCATATCCACTTGGCCCGTGGCGACGACCTACACGCCATCAAATACCTCCCACTCAAGCTTAAAGGGCCAGCTCGGCATTGGCTTGACAACTTGCCAGCAAAATCAATTGGTTGTTGGGAAGACCTGGAAGCCGCATTCCTTGACAATTTCCAGGGCACGTATGTGCGACCACCAGACGCTGATGACCTGAGCCACATAATCCAGCAGCCAGAAGAATCTGCCACACAATTCTGGACACGGTTCCTAACCAAGAAAAATCAAATCGTCGACTGTCCGAACGCAGAGGCCCTAGCAGCCTTTAAGCATAACATCCGTGACGAGTGGCTTGCCCGGCACCTTGGGCAGGAAAAGCCGAAATCTATGGCAGCCCTCACGACGCTCATGAAGCGCTTTTGCGCAGGAGAAGACAGTTGGCTGGCTCGTAGCAATAACATGACCAAGAGCCCTGGTAATGATACCAAGGACAGCAATGGCAGGTCGCGTTGCAACAAGCACAAGCGCCGCATTAACAGCGACAACGCTGAAGATACGGCAGTTAATGCCGGATTCAGAGGCTCTAAACCCGGTCAGCGGAAAAAGCCATTCGAAAGAAACACTCCGGGCCGTCCAGTTTGGACCGTATACTCGATCGCTCATGCCAGATACATGGCACCCCCGAAAAACCAGCCAATCACACAAACAGGGATTGTTGGGTGTTCAAGCTGGTCGACAAGTTAAATGCCGAAAACGGAGACAAGGGGCCATACAACGACGATGATGATGACCCCATGCCGCCGAACAAAAGTGGACAGAAGGGCTTCCCCCCACAAGTGCGGACGGTGAACATGATATACGCAACCCACATCCCCAAGAGGGAGCGGAAGCGTGCGTTAAGGGACGTATACGCGTTGGATCCAGTCACCCCAAAGTTCAACCCATGGTCCTCCTGCCCGATCACTTTTGATCGAAGGGACCACCCACTAGCATCCACCATGGCGGATTCGCCGCATTGGTTCTAAACCCAATCGTTGACGGATTTCACCTCACTCGAGTCCTTATGGACGGCGGCAGCATCCTGAACCCGCTTTATCAGGATACAGTGCGAAAAATGGGCATAGATCCCTCAAGGATTAAACCCACAAAAACGACCTTTAAAGGCGTCATACCAGGTGCAGAGGCCAACTGTACATGCTCTGTTACACTTGAAGTGGTCTTCGGATCCCTGGATAATTTCTGAAGCGAGGAGTTAATCTTCGATATAGTCCCATTCCGTAGTGGCGATCACGCGCTGCTTGGGCGAACCGCATTTGCAAAGTTCAATGCGGTGCCGCACTACGCATACCTAAAGCTCAAGATGCCAGGACCTCAAGGAGTCATTACGGTCAACGGAATTACTGAACGCTCTCTCCGAACAGAGGAGCATACGGCGGCCCTCGCAGCAGAAGTACAAAGCAACCTCTCAAGGCAATTCTCCAGTCCGGCAATAAAACGTCCGGACACCGTCAAGCGCGCTTGGAGTAACCTACAACAAGACCGCCTGGCATGTTCTGAGCAAGCGTAGCAATGCGGCCCCAACCCCAGCCCTTGTGAAACTGCGAAATCAGTACCACGCGTACATAATCACGCTCTGAAAATACCATGGGCAAAGGGGGAGGGGCATGACCATGGCACGCCCCAACACACGGCTCAACCGTACTAGGGGCCGCCGATTTTATTATTTTTCTTACTTTCAGGGTCTTACTCTCTGGAAGACCTGTCGGGCAGTACAATCACCGAACACACGATGCAACAACCAAGGAGGCAGAAAGCTACATCGAATTCCCAGGTGGTCTCTATAACGAGCAAAAACCTGTCTTACATACCATCCCGTAGCCCGCCCCTAGAGGGGGTCATGTCAAATAGTCCCATCTCTTGCTTATCGCACTATTTGTATCATTCTGCTTTCAGCGCAGCCTTTGGGAATAAACAATGCTTAGCTTCAGCTTATTATTGCATTATTTATTCATTCCTTTTTCATATATATGTTCAGTTATGACATTTAGCATCCGTACACTTTGGTACGGTTAATACCCCAGGGGCTTAAGCACCCCATAATACGGCGTAAGAACTCCGAACACTTTCACAAGTGCGGCACCCCGAACTTATAGCATTATATGCATCAGCTCCGAATCATGTCTTGGATCAATAGTTGTGTTTGCCCGGCTCCCATGTTTTGGTACCTTACGTTCTGTTATATCGGCTAAGGTAGCGCTGGGAGAACTACTGCGATTGTGCCCCAGTTGAGCTGGGCTAAGCACCTCAGTAGAGAAAGCTAAAACTGACTGTCATGATAGGGCGAGAGCTGGTCGCTGTTCGAGAGGTTTCGAGTCCTTAAAGACTTATGCCGCTTAGAGCGAGGAGTCGGCTTTGTCCAGCCCAAGGCGTGTATAACGCCCCGAGCTCGGTCTTCCGAACACTAGGGGCTTCGCCGAAATTTAAAATTATAGAATTCTCTGGCTAAGTGAGAGTGATAACGCACTATAGTCCGATTGCCTTGTTCGCCAGGCCGAGCACCTCCCTCAAAGGACCCAACAATGGGAAAAAGAGTGCTCAGGTTTATCCCTGAACACCCCAGCACTAGTGGCGTGGGGGCAGAAGCCGACGACTCACCATCTGTCAGATTTAATAAACGACCGCATAGAAGGTAATATTTTAAATTAAAACAAGCATTGCATAGCGCATATGAACAAGTCTTCAGCGCACAGGACAAAACAAACAAGTTTACTGAAATATTACATCCTTGGAACATTCATCCGCCACAAGGCGGGCACCCTTCAGAACGCCCTCGTAATACATCTCGGGGTGGCGATGCTCCTTGCCTGGCGGCGGCCCGTCCTTCACAAGCTTCTCAGCATCCATCTTGCCCCAGTGCACTTTAGCACGGGCAAGTGCCCTACAGGCACCCTTGATGCAGATGGAGCGCTTGATGACTTCAAGTCGTGGACAGGCATCCACCAGCTGCCTCACCAGCCCAAAGTAGCTCCCAGGCATGGCCTCTCCGGGCCACAGCCGGACTATGAGACCCTTCATGGCCTATTCGGCCACCTTATGGAGCTCGACCAGCTGCTTCAGCTGGTCGCTCAAGGGCACCGGGTGTCCGGTCTCAGCATACTGAGACCAGAACACCTTCTCCGTCGAGCTCCCCTCCTCGGCCCGGTACAAGGCGGCAGCATCTGACACGCTGCAGGGCAAATCTGCGAATGCTCCTGGAGAGCTCCGGACTCGCGTAAGTAACAAGTAATTCACTTTCACGTGCTTGATTTGCATAAAGAATGCCTTACCCGCCGCTATCTTCTTCATCACCTCAACTTTCTGGAGAGCTTTCTGGGCTTCGGCCTTGGCAAACTTGGCGCTCTCGAGGGCCGTCGCGATCTCGGACTCTCGTGTCTTTGAGTCAAGATCCAAACTCTCATCTTTTTTCACGAGAGCCTGGAGCTCTTGCTGTACCTCATCAACTCGCACCTCATACTTCTCCCGCTCAGTGCGCTCCGCGGACGCTTTCTTTTCGGCCTTGGAAAGCGCTTGCTTCAGGGTCGCCACCTCAGTTGTGGCCCCTAAGACACCAATAGCGATCCTGTCATTTTTTGCAACTGCATCTTTTATATAAATTACACTAGGCATTACGTACCTTGGCTCTCCTCGAGCTGCCTCTTGGCAAGGCCGAGCTCTTGCTCAGACCGCTCGAGGTTCTGCTTCAGCGTGTCCACCTCCGCAGACAGTGTGGCAGAGGGCAGCAGCGAAGCCTGCATATGCATATCGACATAATCATGTTAGACTCCTGCGAATATTATTAGATCCTCTATTCTGCTTTTCCTTGTGAATGCCAAACAGAGCATCAGGGGCTACTATCTATGCGGTAATATTTTTATACATTCTCTACATACCTCAAAACCTGTTAACAGGCTGGCACAGGCTTCAGTCAGCCTGCTTTTGGCGGACTGAACCTTCTGGATCACCGCAATCATAATAGTGCGATGCTCCTCATCGATGGAGGCGCCGTTAAGCACCTCCAACAAGTTATCTGGTGCCTCCAGTTGGACGGAGGTCACCGGCGCGATAGGCTTTCCCTTCTTGGCGGGGGGCCGCCTGGTGGACTCCGGAACCGCTGAAGGTTCCGGTGCGGTGTTCGGCCCGGGGCCGGACTTGGAGCCCTTAGGAGCCTTGCTCCCTTTTTTTCCTGTAGTCCGGAAGGTCGCCTTGCGGCGCCTCCAGGACCACCTCCCCTTGGCTTGGAACCTTTCGGGACAACACCTCGGCGTTGTCCGTAGGGTGAGGGGTGGAAGCGGTCGGAAGTGAAAAGCTATTCACATCCGACGAATCCAAGGAGCCGCTCGATGATACATCGAGCCGGGCTCGGGCCGGACTGCATGATTATATTCGACGTTAGGGAAAGCTGTGCAATAAAGGAACACTATGAGTCACTCTATGTCCGAATAGTTACGACTTCGCCAGGGGCTTGGCCCTGGGCGGCCACTCCTCCTCGCTGTCGGCGGCGTTGGTGGAGTAGTCCGGAGGAAGGGTCCTCCCCTTCTTGGACCCTCCGGCCTCCCCAGTTGGGGTGGCCTTCCTTTTCTTTTCTCCCCTGCTCGGGAAGAAACCTCTCTTTCCTCCTCCTCCTCTCCAGGGGAGGAGTGCACCTCGGAGTCATCGGACGATGAGTCCGACTCCACCGGGTGCCGGGAACTCTTCCAAGTTCCCGTGGCCTTCTTCTTGGCCTTTTTCTTCGGCACCACGTAAGGTGTCGGGACCAGCAGCCCCTCTAGGCGGGCGTCTGCTAGGTCTTCGGGCAAAGGAGCCGGACAATTGATTTGTCCGGCCGTGCTCTGCGAGTCCTGTCAAAGGCATGGGGGCTTAGATCCCGCATAGAGTCAAACTATGAAGGACAAGTATCCTGTAAGAGGTAAAATAGCTTACCGCGTTGGCTTGGCGCTGCGCTGAAAATCCACGATCCTCGATGCCGGAAGCAGGAGCCTCGGCGCCCTTGAATAGCACCTTCCAGGCATCTTCGTACGTTGTGTCGAAGAGCCTGCTCAGAGTTCGGTGCTGGGCCGGGTCGAACTCCCATAAGTTGAAAGCCCATTGTTGGCAGGGGATGATCTGGCGGATGAGCATGACCTGGACTACGTTGACGAGTTTGAGCTTCTTGCTCACCAGGTTTTGAACGCATGTTTGGAGTCCGGTCAGCTCTTCCAAACTGCCCCACAGCAGGCCCTTCTCTTTCCAGGAGGTGAGCCGCGTAGGGCCTCGGGATCGGAATTCGGGGGCTGCGACCCGTTTGGGGTCACACGGCTCAGTGATGTAGAACCACCCCGATTGCCACCCCTTTATGGTCTCCACGAAGGAGCCTTCGAGCCATAGGACGTTGGGCATCTTGCCCACCATGGCGCCTCCACACTCCGCCTGGCGGCCGCCCACTACCTTCGGTTTGACATTGAAGGTCTTCAGCCATAAGCCGAAGTGGCGTCGGATGTAGAGGAAGGCCTCGCATACGACGATAAACGCCGAGATGTTGAGGATGAAGTTCGGGGCCAGATCATGGAAGTCCAGGCCGTAGTAGAACATGAGCCTCCGAACGAATGAGTGGAGAGGGAATCCCAGTCCGCTGAGGAAGTGGGTGAGGAACACGACCCTCTCATGGGGCCTGGGGGTGGGGATGAGCCGCCCCTCATCTGGGAGCCGATGCGCGATATCGTCGGGCAGGTATCCGGCTCTCCTCAGCTTTTTGACATCTCCCTCCATGACGGAGGAGACCATCCACTTGCCTCCCGCTCCAGACATGGTTGGAGAATGTTGAGAAAGAAAATGCGGACTTGGGCGCTGGATCTCGAGTATGAGAAAATGGATGAGCAAAGGAGGAAGAAGGCGTGGTTGAAAAGGCGGATCCTTATCCCCTTATATGGGCGGACGAAACTACACGTCCCCACCAGCCTGGTAAAACTCGCTTATCTCCCAAGCGCCGTAATCAATGGCGCGGTTGGGTTACCCACGCCCGTATTGATGAGAATCCCGGAATAAGGGGACACGATCTCTGCCTCGACAAGACGTGCCAAGGAAACCGCCTCGCAAAACGCGCCGAGGTGGGACAGTAAAAACGATTCGAATAAAGGCTTGGCTATGGTGTGATGTCATACTACAGAATACGTCAGCAGATTAGATTTGTGTAAATATTATTCTCTCTACGGTGGTATGTGGAACTTATTTTGCAGAGCCGGACACTATCCTTGTGTTCAAAATCTTCTATGAAGTATTTGGAGGGGGAACCCGCCTTGCAATGTCGAAGACAATCTGCGCGCCGGACTCATCGTCATTGAAGCCTGGTTCAGGGGCTACTGGGGAGTCCTGGATTAGGGGGTGTCTGGATGGCCGGACTATAACCTTTGGCCGGACTGTTGGACTATGAAGATACAAGATTGAAGACTCCGTCCCGTGTCCGGATGGGACTTTCCTTGGCCTGGAAGGCAAGCTTGGCAATACGGATATGTAGATCTCCTTCCATTGTAACCGACTCTGGGTAACCCTAGCCCTCTCCGGTGTCTAATAAACCGGAGGGCTTTAGTCCATAGGACGAACAACAATCATACCATAGGCTAGCTTCTAGGGTTTAGCCTCTCTGATCTCGTGGTAGATCTACCCTTGTACTACCCATATCATCAATATTAATCAAGCAGGAGTAGGGTTTTACCTCCATCGAGAGGGCCTGAACCTGGGTAAAAACATCATGTCCCTTGTCTCCTATTACCATCCGCCTAGACACAAAGTTAGGGACCCCCTACCCGAGATCCGCCGGTTTTGACACCGACAGTCATCATAAACCATCCTCCATCACCAATTTCATGATGCTCACCGTCGTGCGTGAGTAATTCCATCGTAGGCTTGCTGGACGGTAATGGGTTGGATGAGATTTATCATGTAATCGAGTTAGTTTTGTTAGGGATTGATCCCTAGTTTCCACTATGTTCTGAGATTGATGTTGCTATGGCTTTGCTATGCTTAATGCTTGTCACTAGGGCCCGAGTGCCATGATTTCAGATATGAACCTATTATGTTTTCATGAATATATGTGAGTTCTTGATCCTATCTTGTAAGTCTATAGTCACGTACTATGTGTTATGATCCAGCAACCCCGAAGTGACAATAACCGGGACCACTCCCGGGGATGACCGTAGTTTGAGTAGCTCACGTACTCACTATGTGTCAATGCTTTTGTCCGGTACTCTATTAAAAGGAGGCCTTAATATCCCTTAGTTTCCAATAGGACCCCGCTGCCACGGGAGGGTAGGACAAAAGATGTCATGCAAGTTCTTTTCCATAAGCACGTATGACTATATTCGGAATACATGCCTACATTACATTGAGGAATTGGAGCTAGTTCTGTATCACCCTATGTTATAACTGTTGCATGAATAATCGCATCCGGCGTAATTTTCCATCACCAATCCAATGCCTACGAGCTTTTCACATATTGTTCTTCGCTTGTTTACTTTATCGTTCCTACTATTACAATCACTACAATACTGCTACTATTACCTTTTTTGCGGGGGGAAATAGTGTGAGCTTTATTGCTTAAAAGCGTTCGCTGGGCAGTCTGCCAAGAGGCTACTGATCAGGAAGCTAGGAGTACTTTCGATCCAGCTTTCGGTCACGTCAATTGTGCAAGCTTGCTTAGCACAAATATGAGCAGGACCGTTAGCCGATCTTACAATATGGCGAATATCAAAAAAAGTGAAACTACCAGAGATCTCTCCAATTTCTAACAAAATAGGTGAGACGACCAATCGAGAGTCATGGTGAGTGGTCCAGAGGTTGGCGACCTCCGAGCAGTCCATCTCCACAATGACGTGTGAATAACCCCTCAAGCTTGCGAAGATAACTCCGTCGCGCACTGCCATCGCCTCTGCAATGAAGGGATCCGTGACTCCGGGGTATGGCTTGCTCCATGCTCCCAGAAATGAGCAAGAGGATCAGGCTACGCCCCCTGCTCCTCCTTTGCCATCTTCTCGTTTGATTGCCGCATCAGTGTTGATAGTGACAAAACCCATGTCGGGCGGCCGCCACCCATGCCCAGGAATGATCAGTGCTAGTTGCCGTGGCACCTCGAGTGCGTCGTACAGAACTTGCCGGATCGAGCTGATCCTCACCATGTGTCAATTTGTTCCTCGAGTGCCAAATGGACCACATGACCGAAACGGCCACTGCTCTGTCCTTGGAAGTAAGGTGGTCGTTACAAATGATGTCTTCGGCCCAGGTCACAGGATGGAGTCGCGGTAGCTTGAAGTCGAAGAGTTGCCGCGCCTCTTCCCAGAACTGTCTCGCATGTGAACACTCCAAGAGTGCATGCATTATGTTCTCCTGTGAAGCCAGAATTTTTTTGCAAAGATTTTGTTGTCGAATATGCCGGTGCATGAGAGTGCATTCATCTGGTAGTATACCTCGCAGCACCCGCCAAAAGAACACTCGCACCTTGGTCAAAACATTCAATTTCCAGAGGTCATCCCACATTCATTGTTTATCTGTTGAAGCTCCGGTAGTCTGCCCTTCCTCTAGAGCCTGAAGCTCATTACGAGTCACTAGAGCTCGGTACGCCAAATTGACAGTGTAGTTGCCTGATATTTCATGTGCCCATGCCAAGAAATAATCCCTCCTCCCGCGCGTAGTGGAATGTTCAAGATTGCTTCTGCGTCCGGAGTGATGAAGTTTTCACGAATAAGCTCCCGCTGCCAAGTCGAGTTGTCCGTGTCAATTAGGTTGCTTACCAAGGTGACGTTTGCTGCGGGTGGATGAAACAGTGGAGTCATAGTGTGTGTAGATGGTATCCACCTGTCATCCCATATTGAGATTGTCGTGCCATCTCCCACACGTTTGATGAGCCCCGTGAGCAAGGCCTCCCTACCCGCTATAATGACCCTCCAAGTGGCGGAGGATGAACCTGGGGTTGAAGTGTGCATGAAGTCTGTGTCGGGGAAATACCTGCCCTTGAGTACTCTCGCACATAGGGTATTCAGGTTCGTAATCAAGCGCCATCCTTGCTTACCCAATAGTGCCACGTTGAAAAGGTCGAGATCTCGAAATCCCATGCCACCCTTACATTTTGGCGTTGCCAGTTCCTTCCCAGAAATCCAATGCATAGACCGCTTATCAATTGAACTACTCCACCAATACTTGGCCATGCACGACGTCAAACTCTTGCATACCTTTTTGGTTAACAGAAAGACACTCATACTAAAGGTTGGGATAGCCTGAATGATGGATTTTAGCAAAGTTTCCCGCCCTGCACACGCAAAGAGTCTTTCTGACCTGCCTTGCATTTTACTTCTGGATCTTTCCCTTATATGATCAAAGGTGCCGCTGGTGATTCTACCCACTGCGGTTGGGAGACCCAAGTACCTCTCGCTGAATGCCTCAACATGGACATCCAGTATATGTTTGATAGCTTGCCTGCATCCATGTGTTGTATTCGGGATGAAGAAAATTGCACTCTTTTCTCTGTTGTCTCTCTATCCCGAAGCCGCTCCATAGATGTGCAATATACTATTCAATCTTGTCGCACTACAGGAGTCGGCCTTCATGAAAATGAGTCTGTCATCCATGAAAAGCAGATGGTTCACCCAAGGTGCCCGAAGGTTCACTCTTATGCCTCTGTCAACAACACCATAGGTTTTAAGAAGACAAGAGAAACCTTTAGCACATAAAAGAAAAAGGAAGGGTGACATGGGGCATCCTTGACGCAGGCCCCTGGATGGATCAAAATAAGGTGATAGCTTCCCATTTACCTGAACCGAGAACCGAACCAAAGTCACACACTTCATGATCAGTCTAACAAAATTTGCCACTAAACCGAACTTGAGCAAAATAGCCTCCAAGTAGCTCCATTCAACACGATCATACGCTTTCATCATATCAAGTTTGACAGCGCATGTATAGTTCTTCCCCTTCTTCCTCCTTCACATTGTATGAATGCTCTCGAACGCTACAAGGACTTTATCTGTGTTCAGTCGTCCGGAGATGAAAGCATTTTGTTCTTCACTAACAATCTCATCCATGAATTCCCGAAGTCTGTTGGTGATAACCTTCACCGCTAGTTTGTATAGGACAGGGCATAGGGAGATTGGACGATACTGAGAAATTGACCGCGGATTCCGTACCTTGGGAATTAACGTGATTGAGGTGTCATTCAAGCCCAACGGTAGTTCTCCTCCATTCAAAAAATTCAGAACTGCAAAGGTTACATCTTCTCCAAGAAGTTTCCAGTGCTTTTGAAAGAAACCTACAATAAATCCATCGACCCCTGGTGCTTTTGATGGTGACATCTGAAAGAGAGCCGTGCGCACTTCGCCTGGTTCGAAGGTTTTGTTCAGTGCAACGTTCATGGCGGGTGTGACACGCTCTGGAGCATGTGATAACATCTCGCTGGCGTCCGAAGGCCCCTGCGATGCATACAACTGCTGGTAGAAATTCATTATCTCCACCTAACCCTCCTCTGCATTAGCGGAAACTGTTCCATTCGGCCTTCCCAGCCCAGATATCTTGTTAGTTCGATCCCCGTCGCATAGCCAGAGCATACGCAAGCGCTGACAAAGCTAGATTTCCTCCTGACGAAGAGCTTCCCGTAGTTTGGCCATCGTGCTCTTCTCCTCTTCTGAAGGGCCTCGTCCAACTGACTGCCTTCGGAGTTTACATAGCTTTTGCTGTAACTTTCGAACTGTCCTCACAAGGAAGCCAAATTCTTTCTTACCCCATGGTTCAAGTTTCTGTTGCATGGCACTCAAAGAGTTCAATACTCCTTGTAGGTTAGGTGTGCGTTGCTGGGCTAGCCAGCATTCAGCCACAACTCTCTCGTAGTCCAAGTGCGTCTGCCACACATTTTCGTACCGAAAGGGTCGGCCACCCCTACACATTGCGTCACCACGTTGCTCCCTATATTCCATGCGCAAAAAACATTGATCTGACTCGACTGCGCTGATGTGACGAACTGCAGTGTGCCCGAATTGTTGCCTGAATGCCTCGTTTGTGAAGGCCCGATCAATTCGCGCTTTGACATTGGCTCCTCCCGCCTGACGGTTATCCCAAGTAAATGGCACCCAGTCCAGCCGAGATCTTCGAGCTCACACTCGTCGATAGCTTCTCGAAACGCCCTCATCTGGCCCTCTGGCCGAGGCGCACGACTAAAGTGTTCTTCTCCATAGAGCGTTTCATTGAAATCACCCATGCATAACCATGCATTGTGAGGGATGGCGTGCAAAGTACGAAGGAAACGCCAACTGTGTTTTCTGTCTTTGACTCTTGGTGCGCCATAAAACCCTGTGAATCTCCACTCAAAAGAGTCTTGATCTTTCTTCCGCACCATTGCATCGATGTGGCCGGTACTAAAGTTTTTAAGTTCGACCGAGACATCTCTTGACCAAAACAAACCAATGCCTCCACTTAAACCAACACTGTTTACTGCAGAACAACCCTCAAAACCCAAAGACAACTTCAGATTTTCCACCCTTGTTGCCCTTATCTTTGTTTCCATGACAAAGAGTAAGGTAGGCCCTTCTTGCTTCACTACGCTGCGAAGCTCTCGAACTGCCTCGGGGTTCCCAAGCCCTCGGCACTTCCAACTGATAGCACTCATTGGGATGGGTGCTATCGAGTTCTCTGGTGTTGGTCTCTTTTTCTTGGGCTCTCTCTCCAAATCGGGTTAATAGTAAACGGTACTATTACCTTTGCCACCGTTACCATCACTTCCATTTTACTTTGCTACTAAATACTTTGCTGCAAATACTTGAGAATATTCTTTGGCTCCCCTTGTGTCGAATCAATAAATTTTGGTTGAATACTCTACCCTCGAAAACTATTGTGATCCCCTATACTTGTGGGTTATCAAGACTATTATCTGGCGCCGTTGCCGGGGAGCATAGCTCTATTCTTTGAGTCACTTGGGATTTATATCTGCTGGTCACTATGAGGAACTTGAAAGACGAGAAAACCAAAACTTATACCTCAACTATGAGGGGAGGTAAGGAACTGCCATCTAGCTCTGCACTTGATTCACCTTCTGTTTTGAGTAAGCTTGCGACACCTAAACCTGCTTCTTCTATTATTATTTATGATATGTCGTATGTTATTGATGATGCCACTTCTGTTATGCATGATACTTATGATGAAACTACTTCTATGCTTGATACTACTGTGCCACTTGGTGAATTTCTTGATGAACAACTTGCTAGGGCTAGTGTCGGATTTCGGGTTCCGGCAGACCCTTGAGGTTCGAACTCTGGGGTGCATGCGGAGATTACGCCTCCTACCTACCTGTACCCCTCCGCCTCGCAAAGATCTAAACTATGGGAAAGAACTACACAAAAGACACAGGGTTTATACTGGTTCGGGCCACCGATGTGGTGTAATACCCTACTCCAGTGTGGTGGTGTGGTGGATTGCCTCTTGGGCTGATGATGATGAACAATACAAGGAAGAACAGCCTCGCGAGGGTCTGTTCTTGGCCGGGGGTATGAACTACTTAGGAGGAGTTCAGTCACCCTTCTCTCTCTCTCTCTCTCCGGTCTGATCGCCGATCGATCTCCCCCCTACCCTGGGGGTGGCTAGTCCTATTTATGGGCAAAGGCCCTGGGCCACTTCCCAAATATTGAGAGGGAAGGGTGCCAACAATTGGCCATTTTGAAGGGGAACATCTGGTACACTTATTCTGACTAAAGTTGGTCCTCGCCTGCCAAAGGCTCTGGTGGTGACGTTGGCTTGGGCTCCACAATGACTTCCTTCCTTCCGTTGGACTGGTCTTGGTCTCGTTGCACCGAAACAGGTGCCTTTGCTTGATGCTCTCGCCTGCGCTTGCCCCCTTTGCACCAAAGAGGAAAGGAGGACACTGCGCGGGCTGGCGCCCGCCTGGCGCCCTTGGTCGTCATGGCTTGCGTCATGGGCACCTCGTGAGGTACCCCGCCTTCATCTCTCCGCCTCCTCGCGAGCCAGCCTGATGAGGCCGTGCCTGAGGAAGCTCCGTGTCGTCCGCCCCGCGAGGCTTGGCCCCTCGCGAGGGTCTTGGGTCTGTGTTGAAGAAGATGGGCCGTGTTGGGCCCCCTTTGAGCCACGCCGCAGGCCGCAGGCAGGCAAGTCTAGGGACCCCCGTTCCCAGAACGCCGACAGCTAGAGAGATTGAAATTATTGAAACTGATAATATTGATGAAAGTGATGATGAAGATTCTCCCCCTAGATATGAATTGCCTGTTGTGCCTGAGGGTTATGTTATGTATGAAGAAACCGCTAGAGACTTTCTTGCTTGCAATGATAGAAGTGGTCTTAAGAAATTATTAGCTAAGCTGAAAGAAAAAAAACTCTGAATGCTAGAATGAAATATGATCCTGCTTATGCTACTTCACCTATCTTTATTACTGATAAGGATTATGATTTCTTTGTTGATACAGAGATAATTACTTTGGTTGAATCTGGTTCTTTTTATGGCTATGAATCTGAAACTGTTGTGGCACATGTTACTAAATTAAATGATATAGCCACCCTGTTCACTAATGATGAGAAAACTCGCTACTATTATATCCTTAAATTATTTCCGTTCTCATTAAAGGGTGATGCTAAGATATGGTTTAATTCTCTTGATCCTGGTTGTGTGCGCAGTCCCCAGGATATGAATTATTACTTCTCTGCTAAATATTTCCCCGCTCATAAGAAACAAGCTGCTTTAAGGGAAATATATAATTTTGTGCAAATTGAAGAAGAGAGTCTTCCACAAGCTTGGGGGAGGCTTCTCCAATTACTTAATGCTTTGCCTGATCATCCTCTCAAGAAAAATGAAATACTTGATATCTTTTATATACTAACCGATGCTTCCAGAGACCACCTGGAGATCCAGGAGTACCAACTATACCATGCTCCATTAAAAGAAACTATGTTAGAATTGCTTTATGTGATCTTGGAGCCGGTGTTAGTGTTATGCCTCTCTCTTTATATAGTAGACTTGATTTGGATAAGTCGACACCTACTGAAATATCCTTGCAAATGGCTGATAAATTGTCGGGGCGGACCGCGTCCCCCGCGAGCACCTATGGGGCCGGAGCCCCTTTCGTTGTCCGGTGAGGGGGGCAGAGGGAGCACAGAGAGCAGATCGAGGCGAGCACACGGGCGGTTTACCCAGGTTCGGGCCGCGATGGACGCGTAAAACCCTACTCCTGCTTGGTTGTATTGAACTGGGGAGCTCGGGAGCTTGGAGAGCTAGCTGCACCGAGCGTATGGCTGTCTGGATCCCAAATCTCCGAACCCCGCCACCCCCTCTACGTTGCACACGGGCCTCCTTTTATAGCGCAAAGGGGTCACCGACAGGTGTCAACGTAAGAGAAAGGGGTAAAAGTGTAAAAGGGGTGGTAGTTGTAACAGTGCGGGAACAGTGGCGCTACAGTGCGGCACAGTGTTATCATACCTACTTCTGACGGTAGGGGACAAGGGCATTAAATGCCCGTCACGGTCGCCCGGGCAGCACCGAGGCGGACCGTTAGGTGCGCCACCGCTCGCCACGATGGTGGCTGCATGCCACCGCATACCCCAGGCTGCGCGGTGCCCCGCCACGTGCCCTTGGGGGGAGCCCCGGAGCGACGCGTGGGCGGGCGAGCCGGAGCGCGGTCCTGAGGTGGCGATTTGCCGCGGCAAGTGGCTTGCCGCGGGGGTCGTCTTCCTGTGCCTGATAGCTTGCCGGCTATCAGGCCTTGCCGGGGCGCATAGCGCGCCGTGGCGGGCTTCTCTTGTGGTGCCTGGGTTCGGCCTTCCCGACAAGCTCCTCTTGTCGGGGTCTCGATCTTTTGTCTCGTATACTTTGTTCTTGGATGGCATTACATGGGCTCAGTCGTCCCGGCAAGCTCCTCTTGCCGGGGTCTTGTCTTCTTGGCCCGGCAAGCTCCTCTTGCCGGGGGCCTTGTCTTCTTGGCCCGGCAAGCTCCTCTTGCCGGGGGCCTTGTCTTGAATGCTTGGTCTTCTCTTGGCGCTTCCTGGGCGGGCCTTGCCGCAGGGTGCTACAACTGCCCGTGCACAAGTCTGGGGTACTAAGGTACCCCTACTTTAGTACACCGACAGGAGCCCCCGGGCCTGGGCCACACACGGTGCCGAGCGTCATTGGGCCAGGCCCTAACAGTGCGCGGGCACGCGTGGCCTTGGTCGCGCTGCTCCTTAACTCCGCACCCGTCGCACCTTCCCCAGGCGGCGCGCGCTTATCGCGGCGTCGTGGGGGCGGGGCGTGCGGGATGAGCGTGACGTGGGTGGCGTGCGCGGGGCTGAACCGCGCAGGCGCGCGTCACGTCGCGCACGATTCTTGATGGCAAGAACGGAGTGTCCGCCACTTCCCCATATAAGGCAGAGGAAACGGGAGCGGCTCCCCTCCTTCGCCTTTATTGCGTTCTCTCCCGTCTCCAGAGATCCCCTTCGTGCTCTGCCTCCATATTTCCTCCGCCGCTCGCTCGCACCTGCGGTGCTACCGGATTCTTCGTCTCCCTTCCCTCGCCGCCTCCGCCATGGCCCCGAAGACCGAGAAGGCGAAGGCGGAGAAGACCAAGAAGGAGAAATCGGAGCACGCGGCGATGCTCACCTTGCTGCGGAAGCAGAACCTCGTCTTCGCGTTGAAGCTCAGCGCGCGGGAGCTCTGGAACAAGTACTACTTGTTCTGGGCCGAGGAGACCAAGGCGCATCCCCGCACCCGAGCCTATCCGGCCGCCGCCAAGGGCAACTACCCCGGCGGGTATTATTTCTTCGCAGCCTTCTTTCACTGCGGTCTTTGCCCTCCTTTTTCTGACTTCTTCTGCGACATAATGAACACCTTCGGCCTCCACCTTCTTGACTTCACTCCCAACGCCGTCCTCACGATGGCGGTTTTCGCGCATATGTGCGAAAACTATATTGGGGTATATCCAAACGTCGCGCTTTTTAGGCACTTCTTCATCCCTAGAGTAGAGGCCGGCGCCCCCCTCGCCGGAGGGATATCTTGGGTCTTTCGCCTGAACAAGAAGGATTCCTACTTGCCGGGGGAGCTCCGCGGCAAATGGGAGGAGTGGCGTGCCGACTGGTGCTGGGTTGTCGAGGACCAGCCGCAACCTTTCACCGCGCCGCGCGCAACACCTATTATGCGCGGCAAGGATTGGAGCGAGCTGGATTCGGACGACTGCAAGCTCAACGTCGCCCTCATCAGGATTCTCCGCCTTCGGTCAGCGAGGCTGTCCGTCGGAGAGGTGGGCGCAGACTTCCTCCGCCGCCGCATCGCCCCTCTTCAAGATAGGAAGAGGCCAGCCTGGGAGTATAGCAACGCGGCGGACATAATGAGGCTGCGCCCCGGGCTCAACTTCAACTTCACGTCGGTGGAGCTGAAGGGGATGGTCCGGGAGCTATTCAAGCATGACCCGGCCCACCCAGAGTGGTTCAGGGAGCCCCGGGGAGTTGTGCCTCTTTGCAACAGCTCGGCCCGGGATTCCCTTCGCGCCATGATGCCCGCGTGCGACTCGCACGGCGTTGACCGCACGTGGATTCCGCCCAAGCCAGACGTCATCATGAACTTCTTCGACAACCTGGCGGAGGTTGCGAAGAAGAAGGACGAGGCCCAGGGGCTGACGCGGGACACCACCGCGCGAGAGGTAGCATGCATAGCTTCCTGGGCTGAAGAGGCCACCGCAGCCGCAGCGGCCGGGGAGTTCGGCTTCTCGCCCGAGGAGGCGGAGGCCGCGGAGGCGTCCCGCCAAGCCGAGGTGGCGGAGATCTGCAGACTGCTGAAGCTGCCCCCCGACGAGCTCGCCGGGGTTCCCTCTCTGAGGCACTCCGGGATCCAGGGGATCTTGATCGAGGCCGCAGCGAGGGCCACCACCGCCGGAGGACAAAGGGCCACAGCGCAGGACGCTGGGTCCAGCGGGCTTGCCGGGGTGGAGGAGGAGGACGGTGGTGACGACGACTCCGACGGATCCTTGGAGCTCTACGCCGATGACCTCCCCTCAGCGTCGGAGACCTCCTCGTCCCGTGTAAGCCCCAGGCGTTCTCCAGGGAAGCGTCTCCGCAGGACGGCGATGGGGGCAAAGGCGCCGGCCTCCCGGCAACAACCACCCCGCCAAGCGGCACGAGCCTCCCGCGGGAGCCTGGTTGCGACGAGGGCGCCCGGCGCGTCAGCCACGTCGGGGGCGCCCCGTAAGGCAGCGCCGCACGGAAAGGAGCCCTTGGAGGGTGGAGCGGCGGCTCCGCCCGCTCCCCGGGCCCCGGCAACCGTCGGGACCGCCAAGCGCCAGAGGGAGACCTCGCCTCCCGCTCCCCGCGTGACCGCGCGTCAGGTGGAGTTTGATTTCTCCGCCTTGAGCGATGACGACGACGAGGACGAACGGGAGTAAGAGCTTTGAGGTCTTGCATCTTCGTAAACTTTGCCTTGATTGTCACAGGCTCTGATCTTGTTCCTTATCTTAACTCCAGGACCTTGGCGGAGCGAGCGGCGAAGAAAGCCAAGGCGCCCGTGGTTGAGGTTGTGGGCGACTCGCCCACCGCGGCAACTGGGGGCGTGCCGGAGCCCAGCCTGCCGGATCCGAGCGCTGTTCCGAGGGGCAGCCCCCAGCGTAGCCCCCAGCGTAAGTCTGGGTTCCGTACTTTCGCTCGTCGGGCGCGCTTGAGGGATCGTCCCTGCGCTGGTATCTTGATAATACTGTCTCGTGCAGAGGTGGAGCCGCAGCCGCAGGAGCGGCCAGAAACCGCCCCCGAGGAGCCGCGGGCCCCGCCGTCCCCGCCAAGGCCGAGCTCTCCGGTAAAGGAGAGCACCCCGCCAAGGGCGAGCACTCCGCCGAGGGCGAGTACCCAGCCAGGGGCGGGTAGCCCGGCGAGGGCGGTGACCCCGCCAAGGCAGAGCTCCCCGGCGAGGGAACCCGCCGCTGCTGACGTCCGCCAAGGTAAGCTCTGTGACTTAGTCATCTTGGGTTCGTCTTTTTCTTTTGGATGTTTGCTTGAATTTCTTTTGCTCACTATTCTCCTTCTTCTAGATTCCCCTCCCCCCGAGCAGATGGAGACGGAGGTCATCAACATCGAGGAGGAGGAGGGTGCGCGCGGCGGCAGCGGCGATGCCCCTGCCGCTGAGGACGCGGCGGGAGCTGCCGAGCCATCCGCGGAGGAGACCGCCCCAGCGGCGGCCGCAACGGCCGGGGAGGGGGACGGCGGTCGCACTGCCGACCCGGAGGCAGCAGGAGCATCAGGTGCTGCGCCGGCCGCCGACCCCTCCGCCGAAAAGGAGCGGGCGGGTCATTACCTTGAAGGCCCCAATGGCATCTTCATCCAGGTGCCATGGGGCTCTTCTGCGCGGGCCATCACACACTTATTACATCGAATGTCTCAAAAGAGAGCTTATTACAATAAATATGGCTTGAGGCCATCTAAAGATCGATAACAGCGGAAGGCTTGGAAGATAAAGTGAGTCCATGAACTCCAACGGCATCACTGAGTGAAAGACCATGACCTATGGCTCCTTGCTCATCGTCTGAAAAGTCTGCAACATGATACGTTGCAGCCCCAAATGGGTCAGCACATGGAATATGCTGGCAATGTAGCACAAGTGAATAATGAACAGAATAATGCTATCACTACTTGCATATTTGGCTAGTGGAGGCCGTATGGTTAATATGTTTTGCGAAAAGCCAATTTTTCCCTACAACAAAGGAATAAATTTTATTTAACTATCATGGTAGTTGTTAAACATTGAGAAGGTTCCTCCAACTCAATCCCAATTAAACATCATCATTAACCCAATCGAATTATATTAAGAGTGATGAGATCCACATGGTAATCCAATAACTAGATACTCAAGATGTCCATAACCGGGGACACAGCTAACCATGATTAGTTTATACACTCTGCAGAGGTTTGCGCACTTTTCCCCACAAGAATCGAATACATCCATGGTCGGAGATTCGAGGCACAGTCTTTTTGAAGCATTAACTCTCTACTCTGGATAGACAGTACCACCTACAACCCACTACATCTGCTAGTCTACCTCTTCAAGAGCTTCACGCAACTTAGTCAACTATGCTAGAGCCCATAATGGCTTGTGGCTGCACACGGAAGTTTCTAGCATGAATAATCTTATGATCCCTTTGAGCCTAGGTGGCGGGCCGTAGGATGATCACATGGGTCCTCTAGGATATCCTAGGACAACACTGGATTCTCCAGGTGCCCACAAGCAATCCACCCAGATGTGTATTTAAGTTGCCACCTTAAGTTGAACCATTAATTAACAAACTCACAACTGTCATGGATACACTCAAACCCAATCCACGTGTACGAGCATAGCATAGCAATATAAGCATAACGTAGAAGTAACTCCCATGGGTTCGATAATAAACAGGTGAATAGGTACTACATCGTCTAGTTCCCAAACCCACAATTTAATCAGATCCTAACCATGAAATTGTTTGAGGATTGACCTAATGCAATAAAACTGGGTATTAAAGAGGTATGATCAAAGTGTTACTTGCCTTGCTGATGATCCGCAAAACCTAGAGAGTCGTAGTAGCACGCTTCGCACTCCGGGTACTCTATTGCAAACAAACAAGCATACAATAAGCACTCAACTAGAAGCACGGGTAAAGTTCAATAAGAGATCTAACCAGAAAGTTCAACTTAAGAACTCCGGTTTGCAAAAAGAATCAAATCGAACGAAGCAACAAAACTCAAACTGCGAAAGAAACAAGATCCGTTTACTAATCTGGACTTAGGTCAAATTTTACAGTAGAAAAATCATGTTCAAGTTGGTTAAACAGAAAGAGGGCTTCGAAACGAAGATCTAGGCGCTTGAATCGCTTGATTTCGATAAACGAGCGAAAAGATAAACTAAAACAAAAATCGGATCGGAAATCGCGATCGAAAATAATCGTGTAAAATCTGAGAAAAAGAAAAAGGGACGAACGGACTAACGAACGAACGTTCGCTGTCTGCGGTTAACGAGTGAAAACCGTTCGTTAAAACGAACGTACGAACGGGCGTTCGCTAAATAACTAAACCGAAAAAACCGATCTAATAGAAAAAAACGTGATCTAGGGTTTTGGAAAAAACCGATCGGTTTTCTAGAGAAAACCGGCGGCGGCGGCGGCTACCTCCGGGAGGGCGGCGGCGGGGCTGCCGTGCGGTGGAGGCGGCGGCTCCGGCGGGTCGGCGAGGCGGCGGCGGGGCTGCGGCGGCGCTGCTCGCAGCGGCGGCGAGGCGAGGTGGCGACTCGTGGCGGCGGCGGGCGCTGGCAGCGGCGGCGGGAGGCGGGGCTAGGGTTTGGGGTGACGTGGGCTGGGGCGTCTTGGCTTCTTGGGATTTAAAGGCCGGCCAGGTTGGAGTCCCAGGCGGACACGGCCCGGTTAGGTCGGTTGACGATGACGATGACGACGGCGCGGCGATGAAAAGCCAACGGTCAGCGGCAAGAAGTGTCCTTGCCAAGACGATGTCGCGGGGTTGTAGCAACCAGACCTCAAAAAGTCCGATCTCTGTGCATCAGTGTCATCCCTGGATCGGTAATGCTGACATGCACAGTACTTGAGGATTTATAACAGAGTAGCGATCACACACTTATTACATCGAATGTCTCAAAAGAGAGCTTATTACAATAAATATGGCTTAAGGCCATCTAAAGATCGATAACAGCAGAAGGCTTGGAAGATAAAGTGAGTCCATCAACTCCAACGGCATCACTGAGTGAAAGACCATGACCTATGGCTGCTTGCTCATCGTCTGAAAAGTCTGCAACATGATACGTTGCAGCCCCAAATGGGTCAGCACATGGAATATGCTGGCAATGTAACACAAGAGAATAATGAACAGAATAATGCTATCACTACATGCATATTTGGCTAGTGGAGGCCGTATGGTTAATATGTTTTGCGAAAAGCCAATTTTTTCCTACAACAAAGGAATAAATTTTATTTAACTATCATGGTAGTTGTTAAACATTGAGAAGGTTCCTCCAACTCAATCCCAATTAAACATCATCATTAACCCAATCGAATTATATTAAGAGTGATGAGATCCACATGGTAATCCAAGAATTAGATACTCAAGATGTCCATAACCGAGGATACAGCTAACCATGATTAGTTTATACACTCTGCAGAGGTTTGCGCACTTTTTCCCACAAGACTCGAATACATCCATGGTCGGAGATTCGAGGCACAGTCTTTCTGAAGCATTAACTCTCTACTCTGGATAGATAGTACCACCTACAACCCACTACATATGCTAGTCTACCTCTTCAAGAGCTTCACGCAACTTAGTCAACTATGCTAGAGCCCATAATGGCTTGTGGCTGCACACGGAAGTTTCTAGCATGAATAATCTTATGATCCCTTTGAGCCTAGGTGGCGGGCCGTAGGATGATCACATGGGTCCTCTGGGATATCCTAGGACAACACTGGATTCTCCAGGTGCCCCCAAGCAATCCACCCAGATGTGTATTTAAGTTGCCACCTTAAGTTGAACCATTAATTAACAAACTCACAACTGTCATGGATACA